>OY288252.1:5000-2623698 GCA_958450325.1 Agrostemma githago | reverse complement strand
TTCTTGTTACTTCATATTACAGGACGACCACGTACGCTTTTGGGTTCGCCCCTATGAGTAACGACTTCAAAGTCTTTGCGATTGATATCAATGGAGAAAATCAGGGCGAGGATAAAAAGCGTGTCGCGGTTTATACACTTAGTGATCGACGATGGACCGTCAATGAGGATGGTTTGGGTGTTGGGAATCGGGGAATTCATCGTATGTTCTCGTCTAATGATTTGCAATACTTGAAGCCATTGGTCCTCCGAGGTACGGCGTACTGGTTTGGAAATCACCCGTTTCAGGTTCATTACGGCTCGCATGGACCGACTCATCTTGTTTCCTTAAACTTTGACACGGAGAAATTCGACTTTTTGGGATTACCACAGGGTTGTAATGAAGTCGAAGCCGTGATGTTTCTGTTCGTTCTTGGAGAATCACCTGCGATTTTCCGTATTTGTTGTAAAACCGTCTTCATATGGGTACTGGAAAAGGGGGAATGGACTCTAGGATTTTCTGGAAGTTCGACTTGGAAAAGATTCCAGATATTTAAATTCTTCAGGAACGAATCGACGAAGATGTTCTATCATGAGAATGGAGATGCTGGATGTGTAGTTTTCGGGGGAAAGTCGTATGATATTGCTAAGGGCAAAGTCAAGGTGATGAAACGGTTGGACCCACTTACCGGAGATGAACTGGAAGCCTATTCGGATCAGAGCTCGCTGCTGTGGAAAGGATACGGAGCCCGGGATCTAGAGTCGGACACAAAAAATACTTATCATTCGTGGTATCATCGAAGATGAAAACTAGCCGTGGTAAAAAGTGACCACTTTAGGTTTAGGTTAGTTAGTGACCACTTTTAACTTTTTTTTTTTTTTTTTTTTTTTTTTTTTTTTTTTTTTGAGCGACCACTTTAACTTAAATAGTGATCTCACTTTATCTGGAACTGATCACTGACTAACCAAATAATCACTTTTTACCATAAATTACAAATTTTTACCACCTTCGCAGGATACTCACAGTTGTTACTACGATACTTTGTTTTTTTTTTTTTTTTTTTAAAAAAAAAAAATCTTCGACACTAGATAATTGGAGTTTTTCTTACTGCTGTCATTTTGCAGTTTCACTGCTTTTAGGTTGTTTTTCTGCTTCTAAACTACTCCTTATTGTTCTTCAATTAGAGGATTATACAACTGGTTTTAAGATTTTGAGTTTTATCACAAATGTTTCGAATTTTGTTGTAAACTTTCGGAGCTTTACTATAAAGTTATCGATTTAAATCATATAAATATTTAAGCTCAAAAACTTACAACTCAGTTCAAAAACTTTTATAAGCTCAATAAATACATATAAAAGCTCAACAACTCTATCGTACAATGTTATTGTAACATTGTACAACCAGTTTAATACTTGATAATCCGAATCTTTTATGTGCTAAAAGAGTAAAAGGATGTTTGTTGAATTGAAATCGGCTGATATGTTACGCTTCTGCGCATGCGATTAGGATATAGATTACCCTCTGTAGTCGTCGATTTGATTTAGGGGTCGTTTGGTTACTCATCCAATTACCGGGAAGTGCAAGTTCCCAGGAAGTGCATTTTAAGGGAGTTGTTTGGTTGTCCACTTCCCGGGAATTGGTAACTTCATCTTTCCATGGTGAACCAAACGAACCCTTAGTAAGTTCATTGAGTCGTTTGGAACTTGGGGGCGAAATCCGAGTAAATGGTCGAAGGGCCGATTTTAATGTCATCGTTTACCATTAGAAATTAGAAGTAACATCATTGTTTTAGCGTATGTAGTTGATAACATCGCATAAATCTTACTACTCTCTATCCATTTTTAATCTTCCCACTTTCCTTTTTGGATTGTCCATCTTTAAACTTCCTACTTACAATATTTCCTTTTTTGATTGATTTTTGTGGTTCATATCATTTCTGACCCCACATTTTCTCTCAACTTTCATTTTTCACCGCACGCTACAGTCCACCCTTAATTTTTGTGCCTACTCCCCCATGAAGTTTAAATTTGGATGGAGGGAGTAATACAGATTAGGATACTTCGAGAGTATCTTGAGATATGTGGTACGATTGGGAAACTACAATCAATGGAGGAAACCAATTTTTTGGAGCTATTAGAGATATATTAGGACTCTACTATCAGAGAAATAGATAATATATTATGATTAAGAAATAATATTGAGAATATTATTGATAGAAACGGTTACATATATATATTCTAGAGAATATTATGATACTCGTAATATTTTGTTATATATACTCCGTTCTCAAATATATTTTTTGAATTCAATTTTTACAATTATTTTAATACGGAAGGAGGGAATCCTACTACTCTGTATAATATACTCGTATTCTGTAATACTCGATTACTCGTACTAGAGTTCTAATATATATCAAATACGTCCGACAAATAAATTGAAACCTTCGGTTTTTAATTTTTTTAATTTCATTCTCAGGGAGTTAGTAACGATATTCAGTACGAGTATTTATTTCGTCTTTGACGACCGTCATATGGGTGCTAGAAAACGGGGCATGGATTCTACGGTTTTCCCGACATTCAACTCGAGAAATGTATTACAGCTTCGGAATATAATTATGTAATGCCTCGTTTCCTTAACCCTAAATATCGGTTATGATCTTATAGAGAAAAAGTTAGCACAAATTCTCATATGAGACGGTCTCACATGATATACAAGAGACTAATTGAAAAATTGAGCTGAATTTATTAAGATTAAGCTCAACGAATTTATTTTTATTTTTATTTTTATTTGTATGAGTATTTTTTTGCATAACGACTGGACCACTTTCATATGTCGATTCATGTTTTAGGTTTTTTGTTGACTTATTTCGTTCATCAATTGTAGTAGGATGATGGTCAAGTTAGAATATTCTAGAGATCTTAAGATATTATTGCAATATTTATCGATAATTATCTCTAAATACTAAAATATTATTCATAATTAGATACCAAAATATATAAAAAAAAATGGTGTCTACCAGATAAAATGAAGCTTGACAAATTATGTCGTGATTACAGAATGATAAAGCCGAGGAAAAAGAAAAAATCGTCTCGTAAGAATAAATCCGAGAAGAACGAGGAGGACGAGGACGAGGACGAGGACGTATACATATACAACAGGTACGTACCCATAGAAGTTTGGACTCTTATTCTCGCAGTATCGCCAGTGAAAACACTCTTAAGATTCAGGACCGTCTGTAAATCATGGCGGTCCATCATCGACAACCCCGATTTTATTTCCACGTACCGTCTTCATCAATTTTCCCGCGATAATAATAATAATAATAATACATTAGTATTATCGGCCAGGGATTATTCGGGATTGTACGGGTCCGAAAGTTACTGGTTGACGACTGTTCGGGCCAACGGGCTAGGAACAATCGACCGGGTTTTTAGTATTTGGCGTAACAAGTACGAGGAAACGAACTATTGTATCGCCGGGGGGTGTAACGGGTTGCTTTTAGTCTACTCGTATAATTTGTTCTATTATCGGGAATTCCGAATATGGAACCCGTCTATTAGGAAATCGTTGCCCCTGCCCGCCTGCCCGATTCGCCACTGTTTACGTGACGTGGTCACGTATGCGTTCGGGTTCACGCCTAGGAGTAACGAGTATAAAGTCGTTGCAATTGCGGTTGGTAAGAAATGGGAGTACGAGTGTGTCGCGGTTTATACACTTAGTGATCGACAATGGACCGTCGATTGGAGTAATCTTGGTGTCGGATGTGACGGGATTAACCGTATGTTTAAGTATAGCGATCTCGGAGCGTCTAAACCGTTGTTCTTTCAAGGGGCGGCGCATTGGTTCGGAAATCACCCGTTTGATGAGGAAAGTGATCGTTATAACCCGGTGAATAATGGACCGACTCATCTCGTTTCCCTCGATTTTGACTCGGAAAAGTTCGATTTTTTGAGGTTACCCGGCGAGGGTTATTGTAACGAGAACGTGGAAACCGCGAGGTTTTTATTTATTCTCGAGGAATCACTAGCGATATTTAGTATTTCTTCTTCGAGTGTTGTCGTATGGGTGTTAGAAGACGGGTCGTGGACTCAACGGTCGCTTGTAAATTCTAGTCCGAACTTAACGAAAGCCTACGAAGAATTGAAAACGTTTAGGAAATCGTCGTCGAAGATATTCTATTGCGAGAATGGTGGCGACGGGTGCTTAGTTTTCGGGGGTAAGTCGTACGATATTGGTACGTGCAAAGTCGAGGTGGTTAATAATTCTTTGAGCTCGGTTACCCATGAACTCGAAACGTATTCCGAGAGCTTGGTGTTGTTGAACGGATACGAAACTCGAGATCTCCCGTGAAAACGATGGATATGTCGATCGTTAATTATTAATTGTTTTACTAAGAGACTTTTTTATAAGAACGTTATGATTTACTAAGAGACGATATTTAGGGCTTATTCTTTTCAGCTTGATTTCCATATAGTCGAACTCCGTTCAGTTCATCTCTAGGAAGCTTAACTTAGCCCTGCTTCACCCGAAAAAGAATAAAACCTTAATCCTAACGGAATTGATCCAACCCACAAAAATCGAGGACACATATTTATTCACTTAGACTCAAATCCAATCCGATCAACCCGTTTTGTCGAGCAATGAAACACAATTCTAATAAATTTAGCTCGACTTAGCTTAATTCAATCCCAACCGAAAAAAAAAACAAGGCCTTAAACCTAATAAAGTTGATCCGACCCACAAATTGAAAACATGAGCTCGATTCTAATCTGAACTAATCTGATTAACCCGTTTTTTCAGATCAATGAAACACACTCGAGTCGGAAAAAAAAACAGGGCCTTAAACCTAGACCTGGCAAAAGTGGCTCGACCCGAATGACCTGACTCGAATAAGTCAACCTAAACCCTACCCGACACTGGATCCGAAGTTCCGAAACCCGAATTGCCCAGGCTGACCCGAAAGTGACCCGTTTGATCCGATTTCCAGGGGTACTTAAACCTAACAAAATAGTTCCGACCCGCTAAGCGAAAAAACGAATCCAAACCTGTATCTCGATTCAATACAACCCGACCAACCCGAACCCGACCCGACCCGTTTTAGTCGTTCACAGGTTAATGATTACGACTACTCACACGAGCAAAAAGTAAACACAACAAGTTCCAATAAAGCCCGCCAATATAAACCCTTTCATCCTCAATTCTCACCGCATAACACTAAAAACCTCGAAAGCTGTGCATCAATGGCGGAAAATTGCTCTGCGCAGTGTGGGGCATGGGGAATCGAGTTAATTGGCCATTGTTTATGCTTTACAAGAAACGGAATTTCGTTAGGTTTAGGTATAGTAAGTGTCGCTAGTTGGGGTGTCGCCGAAATTCCTCAAATTATTACTAATTTTAGGAGTAAATCTACTGAAGGGCTTTCTTTTGCTTTCTTGCTTACTTGGATTATTGGGTACTTCTTCTTCTTCATCATCATCTTCTCCGTTTAATTTGATTAATTTTTGCTCAATTTTCTTTTTTGCATGTTTAGTGTAATTGGTGTAATTGGTACTCTCTCCGATTCTTACGATTCGGAACATTTGATTATAATACCCATCAGAAATCTTATAAAATGTTGCGAACCGTAAGGATCGGAGGGAGTAGGAAAATTGGTAATGGATGAATTATTGGGTACTTTCTCTCTTCTTTTGATTTGATTGTTGTTACTAATTGGTTTTGTTCAATTTTTTGTGTACTTTGTAAAATTATTGCATGCCTTCGAGTATTTTTTTGTTAGTTTTGTTAATTTCTTGCATGTTTTGTGTAATTGGTAGTAAAATTGGTAATGAGGTGATTATTGGATACTTTCTATCTTCTTGTCTTGATTTGATTGTTGTTAATAATTGGTTTTGTTCAATTTTTCGTGTAATTCGTAAAATTATAGCATGTTTTCGAGTTTTTGTTGATTGGTTTTGGTAATTTCTTGCATGTTTTGTGTAATTGGCATTAAAATTTGACAATGAAGTGATTGCTGGGAGCTTCCTTTTTCGAGTTTTTGTTAATTTCTTGCATGTTTTGTGTAATTGGTAATGAAGTTATTGTTGGGTGCTTTGTTTTTCGAGTTTTTGTTCAATTGTTTTTTTGCATGTTTTGTGTAATTGGTAGTAAAATTTGGTAATGAAGTAATTGTTGGGTGCTTCGTTTTTCGAGTTTTTTTTATCGGTTTTGTTAATTTCTTGCATGGTTTGTGTAATTGGTAATGAAGTGATTGTTGGGTGCTTTATTTTTCGAGTTTTCGTTCATTTTTTTTTGCATGTTTTGCGTTTGGTAGTAAAATTGGTAATGAGGTGATTATCAAGTACTTTGTTTTTCGAGTTTTGTTCATTACTTGCATGTTCAGTGTAATTGGTAAAATTGGTAACGAAGTGATTGTTGGGTGCTTTGTATTTAAAGTTTTTGCTTATTGGTTTGTAAATTTCTTGCATGTTTTCGATTGCTAGATTGGAGTATTGGACCGACTTATTTATGTGAAATTGATGCATATCTTCTCATAAATCGAAGTAAAACATCGAGTCTTAGCATTAGGATTTAGGAGTTGCGAAGAATATCCCAATATAAGACAAAAGCGTAGTTAGTCTTCCCTCCCTTTGTTGCATTGAAATATTCTAGCATTGGTTGTCTTCAAGTCTTGAATACATACATGTATGCACATCGTGAAATTAATACTCGTAATTGTTAAGTACTCAGTAATATTGTTGAAATGTCTACGATACTACTGTTATTTGGATTCTGCCTTCACTATCGAGATCTATCTAAAATACGTGGACACAGTCAACGGAGCAGCATCTTGACCATCAAAGTGAACATGACACAAAACGAAACGTTGCGCTTTACAAAAGTTATGAAAGATTGAAAGTATAAATTTTAAAAAAAATTACAAAGAAGAGATAAAATTCACGTGGAGATTAGCGACATTTTTGCGAATTCTATGGCTAACACTTACGTTTTTACAGGGACTTCTTCAACTTGTTTGGCTGCTTACTCGAACCCGCCACTGTATGTTCTTGAGCTATATCCACTGCAATACCGTCACGCACTCACGCTTGTCTTCTGTCGATTTTGTATATGTTTTCTACCTACGGTTATTTTATCGTTCCGGAAAAATATAAAAACTTTTAAGTATGCAAGATATCAAACTTTTTTCCCCTGTTTTCTAGGGTGTATGCATTTCGAGCAAAAAAAGGTTCAACTGGTTATATGATATCAAACAGTTCACCGGTGTTTGCTTGTGTGCGTAACTTTTGAATGTACACGTGATTTTTGTAAGGGATCAAAGTTCACTAATTGTCGCTTTTTATCATGATGCAGCTTCCTACGCAATTTTATATGGCCGTGGTACGTGTGATCTTCATACTTGATAACTCTTCTTGAGTTGTTGTTTTTCTCTGATTATTAATTTGTCGTCGATATTCTGCAGCTGTACACGATCACCACCTTGACTCTTACATTGCAATCTGTATATTATAGCCACATTTATCCTCGACTGAAACCCGACAGGCTTGTTTACAAGGTTCGTTACTTTTCATCCATTTGCATAGTTACAAACTTACAATATATATATACTTACATATTCTAGATTTCTTTGATATTCTTTTGATTTAGTGACCGCAATTCATGTTAAGTTGTTAACTTCGCCTAATTTCTGCAGAATGAAAAGCCGATTCAGAACCAGACTGAGGCAGAAGGAGATTATAATCAAGCCGATAATTGTAATGGAGATGTTCCCATTAATGGCATAAATGGCCAAATGCCAGTTTCTAGTATGTGTCAAAGCAGCAGTTCTCTGAGTACACCTATTCCGCTTCCACATCTTCCACGCAGTCATTCTGCCGACCAAGATTCATTTTATTTGTAATATCTCTTATCTACTTCGTAATTGTGTTTTAAAACGGTGAAGCAGTTTTTTCATTGATCTTTTTGCTGTATTCTTGTTGACTGTTATGTCGTAGTGAAAAGAGGTGCAACCGGTTTAGGCCATGTTCTTTTCGGTTGAAGCGAGCTTAAAAACTCAACCGAAATGGGCTTAATTTGGCCCAATTGGCTCTGACAGAATGAGCCTAATGGGACTGGACCGAACTACATTCTGTAAATGAGCCGAAAAGAACGGGGTCTTAGTGATCTATTTTGCTTTACGGGAATTATTGTCTATGATCGTATTTGTGTTTTCTTTATTTCTTCATAATTTTTGGTTTGTCTGCTCGTAGAAGATTGTATAGCTGGTGAAAAGTGAAGACTATTTGCTCGTTAATCGTTATGTTTGTTTATATGTATGTGTTCTTCTCCGATCAGGTCAGCGAGATTTCTTTCGACAAGTCATACACCAACAAGAAGCACGTATCTAGTTCCGAGGAGATTTCCTATGCATGAAGATGTTACCGATCCTTCTGAAGTGCCCTTGCTCGGTGGATCTTTGCCTGCCTCGAATATTCATCCTTCGAAAACCAAAAACCTATGCTGCGCGGTGAGTTATATATAAGCTTTCATTAATCTCGGTTTTCCGGAAGCCTAGTATTCATTGCGTTTTGACGGTATGGCTTATTTCTTACTCTTCAGGTGTCTGCCGTGACCTTTATACTCGGAACCCTGAATTTAACTTCCTCGAAAGGTACAACAAGACGTGGTTTGGCTTTTGAAGTTTCGAGAACGGCAGCTCAAGGATATGGAAGTCGAAAGCTTTTGCAGGTGATAGATCTTATTGTTTACTTCTATAAACCATGTTTAGGAATCACGAATCGCTAAGAGCGAATTTTATCAGCCCGCTTACTAAAAATTAGACCCGTCAACCAGGATGGGTCCAGGTTGGGTCACAAGAATCGGGTTAATTTCGGGTCGTGCTTCGGGTTTGTTGTTTTTAACAACTTTTTTAGGGATATCAACTCGTTTGCTATAAAAACATCAGGGCAGTCCCGGGTTAGGTCGGGTTGGATTATTCAGGTCGGGTCAGTTTTTGCATTTTATCTTATTGTTTATTTTGAGTAAACGATTTCATAACTAATACTCTATATATCTCGTCTAGTTTACGGCCTTTCAAGTGAATCAGATGATAAATTCAGATGCTGGAGGATATGCTACCGTAGGCACGTACCTGGGCTGGGCTATGGCGGCAATTTACATGGGAGGCCGACTCCCGCAGATTTGGCTGAATGTATGTTTTACTTGCAACTCGTGTACTCTACATTGTCAACCACCTCTCTATTTTTCGAGATATACCTCCTGCCTATGTTACTCCGACACTTCACTTGGGTTCCCTGTTGCGTATCACTTCTCTGACACCTACAGCTACAAGGCGCTTTGATACTTCAATTTAGACCAAAAAACTGATTTTTTTGCCTAAAATAGCCGCGTCCGACACTCTAATACCGTGTCAGATACGGCACCATACCTTCTGCTATGAAAATGGAAGTACACGCTTAAAGTTACACGTAAAAACACGCTAATATTTTCCCTTTTCCGAACTTGCAGATCAGAAGGGGGCATGTTGATGTAAGTACGCATATAACAGGCGTGAATCCCGAATCTCGTCTTGGGAACGATCACTTGACGTTGACGATTTAACGATCATCTGGTTAATTTTCCGATGCAGGGTCTAAATCCACTTATGTTTATTTTTGCGCTACTCGGAAACGTGACATACGTGGCCAGGTATTAACGTACTGCAGTTCTTGTATTTTCTAAACGGGTTTTCACGTCGGTAGTACAAATAATTTCTAAGCCTTACTTCGTATGACGGTTTCCCTCGCAGCATACTAGTGAATAGCTTAGATTGGGGAAAGATAATGCCGAACATGCCGTGGCTGGTCGATGCAGGAGGCTGTGCTCTTCTCGATACGTTTGTATCCTTTTATCACGTGTACACCGTGTTGTAAGCCCACCATCGTATTCATATTTAGACCTGTCAAAGCTGGCCCATCCAAATGACTCAACCCGAGACCTGAAAGTTACCCGATATTGTCTGACCCAAGTCTGTACGACTCGAAACCCATACTGACCCGACTCAACTCGGACCTGAATCATATGACCCGACCCGCATCTCACCTGAATCATATGACCCGACCCGGACCTGATGTGAACCATATGACGTCTATGCGAGAGTCGATATCTTAGAATTGGAAACATCAATTTTATTTTTCTTTTTTCTTTTGTCGATGAAATCGTGTTGGTTTGGTTCCTTAATTATCTTCAATAGATACTTCTACAGTTCCTATATTTTCATTACTGCCAATCCCGATATCTCTCGAGTTTTCGTCAAGAGTGAGATTAGTATCATCCAACACGGAAGTGCTACGATTCCGATTTCCAAAGGTATGTTTTCTTGATTTATATTCATGTGATTACATTTTTCGATGCATTGCACTTTTACAGGACCAATGAATTTCTTTCGATGTTTTGAATCGTGTCTTGGGGGTTCTTGCATAACCGAACACTAGCTTCTCGGGCTCTACGCTAGACACTATTGACATTTTAGGAAAATCGTGTTTTTACTGCATCAGGAAATCGTATAATCCATTTTGGGTTTTTGCAACGGTGCGTCACCAGGGATTCAGCCAATGGTTTTGTGATCTACGACGACTTGCGATCATAATTCAAATTTTGTACCACGCCCATTTTTGTTCTCGTTTTCGTCCTTCAATTTCTTATAATTTTTTGCCATTTACCCACGTTAATATCCTACGACTGTAAAATTTTTCCTGATATTTTCGTTTCATGGTGTTCGAGTTCGGAATGTGTTAGGATTATTTCCGATCCAAGAGCTTTTTTCTGTGCTTTCGTAGCTATCTCTTCATCTAAAGTCGAACATGTCATTCATTTTTTAGGCGAAAAAAACCGATGAAGAAACAAAGGTCCACCTAGTTCAATGTTTACGATCACTCCATCCTGTAATGAGAAATATAGCAAGCCTAAAGTCATGAGGAGCTGGTAAACCCGAGATCTCGAGATTGCATGAAAAATTGTAGAAAAACAATCATTCATTCACTCGTTCATTCATACAATACAACTTAAGTTTACAACAAAATCGTTTCACATTGTAAAATCGTTTTACACATTCAAAGTAGTACAAGTACGAAGTATATAATGACATAATTACATCATAAAATAACATCATATAATAAACACAATTAAATCGAAAAATTCAATCTTTAGCATCGACCTTCAACAACCTTACACACTACTACGGCTTATTACTGAGATACCGTCTTTCTGCGGCCGAAGAGCTTATAATGTAGCGGTCGCAGGGGTCGACTTGGTAGGGTTAAAAGCCTTCTGTTGGCCACACGAGACATTGAGTCCGGCTTTTTCACGTCCGATACCCATTTTGTCACAGTAGTACAAGTAGTGAGTGATAATCGTGTTCATCTCCTGAACGTCTTCTCCCTGACCACAGAGTTGATCACCGTACAAGACGTTCATGGTGGTGCCAAAACCGGGGATACGGTTTGACAAAGTGTCGTTCTTGGTTGGCTTCCATGTTCCGCAGAAGGCTTGGTGAGCTGACGGTTGTCCCTTCTTGATCGGTGTCATCCACCTCCATATTGCGGCTTGGAAGGCTAGTGTTGCGTTTTGCTCGATGTATTCGGGGTGGTTTAGTAGGTCTACCTTTAGCGCCTCCCCTGTTGCACCGTAGTTCACGTTCCTGCAATTAAAAAAAAAACGTCATCAGACTTGCATTGTTTGAATTTCAAGTAATTCCACGAGATTAGCGTGTTTTTTGGCTAAAAATGAAGAATCCCAGAGTCATACTCATGTCACATGGGTACACGAGGTAATTAGAAGAGTCAGGGTAACATAGAGTTTTTAAGTAGAGGAGCATGAGATCCAAAAAACCGTACCAGTATATAGGCAATGCACCACGGCCGAAGTAGTCGACTCCAGGAGTGCAGGGATACGTGTATTTGTAGAAGTCGTCACAGTATTTCTGGCTTGGGCTCAATTCCCTGTTGTAGCAAAGTCCCCAAGCTGATGGTCCGCCGGTGACCACATTATAACCACCTAAAACGGAAAAACCGCGTCATCATGTCAACATTATAAACAACAATTTCGAACCTACACCCAAGTTTATCGAGCTAGTCTTGCAAGAGACAGTCTCATGTAGTCATGTGAAAGACCGAATAAATCGACTCATACTACTTTCACGATCTAACGACATCGGTTCCAGGAAGATTTGGGGTCGACTAACATGAATCATTATTTAAAATTGTCAGGCCGTCTCCGATACCAAAAACCAAAATTGCCACAAACTTCAAAATCATCACAAAAGATCAGTACTTTCAATCTCAAATCAAAGACAAGAACCAACCCAAATCACCAATCTACAACCAAAATCACTAGAAAAAGAAGAAAAATTTGAATGAACTCAAAGATTACAACAACTCAAATTACCAATCTACCACCTAAAACAATACCAAAAAACGAAATTGCCACAATTTTGTTGTTGTTGTTGTTGTTGTTGTTTAATCTCAAGTTCTCAACTATGAGACAAGAACCTAATCAAATTACCAAACAATGAATATGCATATGTGTAGTTATCATCATCGAAAGATTGATGTCAAGAGTCTTGTCAAAGCAAGATCACGTGTTGAACGAAAGATGAAATCTAAAGAGTAGAAAAAACAACACCATTAACCAAAATCACCACAAAAGATCACAACTTTCAATCTCAAATCCAAGACAAGTACCTACCCAAATCATCAATTTACAACCAAAATCACCACAAAATATCAAAACTTTCAATCTCAAATCCCAGAAAATAACCTACCCAAATCACCAATTAACCAAAATCACTAGAAAAAGAAGAAAACTTCCCATCTCAAATCCAAGTTAAGTACCTACCCAAATCACCAATCTACAACCAAAATCACCACAAAAGATCAAAACTTTCAATCTCAAATCCAACATAAGTACCTACCCAAATAACCAAAATCACTAAATTAAAAAACAAAAAACAAAAAAAAAACTTTCAATCTCAAAGTTACCAATTAAGCAAAATCACTAAAAAAAAAATCAAATCTTTCAATCTCAAATCCAAAACAAGTGCCTACCCAAATAACCAATGCACCAAAATCACTAAAAAATTTACTTTCAATCTCAAAGTTACCAATTTTTTAGCGAAAAAATCCTTTCGTTAATAAAAAGTCATATGACATTTGCAACTCATGTCGAAATTGAATGGATACAATACTATATCTCAAAGTTACCAATTTGTTTAAAGCTAAATCACTAAAAAAATCAAAACTTTCAATCTCAAATCTAAAACAAGTACCTACCCAAATCACCAATGCACCAAAATCACTAAAAAAAAAAAAAAAAAAATCTCAAAATTACCAATTTAGCACTCAAAATCACTAGAAAAAAAAAAAGGAGAAGAAGACATACAAGAAGTTTTGGCACCAACATGACCTAAAAAGGCAGCAACTTCCAACTGCCCCATATCTTTACCACCTGTTGTCCCAAACCCTAGATGCTGATACCCTGCTGATGCTATAATGAATGCTTGATAATCCCAAAACCCCACTGCATGTGCTGTTGGATAATTCCTGAACTTGAACAAATCTTCAAACTGATACACTTGAAAAAAATCTGATATTGTCCCATTACAGCAGAACTCTGAGTACTGTGGACATTCCCACCCTTTCATGCACACTTTCTTACCCTTTACTTTCTTCACTTTTAGGTCATCTGCTCCTGGTAAGCTCTCACAAACTGTGATTTCCACCATTACTGCTAGGATTAGAGCTAGGGTTAGGGTTTTCACCATTTTTGATGCCATTTTTTTGGGGATTTTTGATTTTTTTGGGGGGGAGGTGGGTGAAGTGAGAAGATGGGTTTTTGAGCTTTTGTTGAGGTGATGATTGGAATTGCGTCGGTGCAAAGGAATCAGAGGAGGAGGAGGGTGTGAGGTGTGATGTGTGGTTGAGATTGGAAGGTGGAGGGGGAAATGGAGGGTGGAGATTTGAGGGTTGGTGGGAGAAGAAGACAGGCTGGAGAGTGGAGTTAGTGTGTGTGTGAATTATACTACAGCCAGTAATGACAGAAAATGAAGAGGATTGCTCAGCTGATTAATTGCACAGTTGCACCGACAGTTGGTCACCTTGTATCCTCCCTTTTGTTATAACGAGTACAATACTCTCAGTTTAGGTAGAAAAGACCATCCATATATGAATATTTTGATAGTACTACCTTCGAATCTATATGTTCGTCCACTTTCAATATAATACTCTATCCATATATTAAACAAAGTGGAACATATAGTGTAGTATTTTGTCTTTTCTATGTAAACGGATCGTATTGACCCGTTATAAGATGTGATACCACGGAGTACAATAGTACAATGTATCGTATACTTCTTGTAAATTTGTCGAATCGGGTTTGTGTTGGATCGGGTCGGGTCATTTTCAAATAGAAAAAAAGTAGTTGATTTGGGTTGGGTCGGATCATTTTCAGATTGAGTTGGTTTGGGTCGGGGAATTTTCGAATTAGGGAAGTCGAGTTGAGGTTTGGTCCAAGTCGGGTTAATCGGGTTTGTTATTTTCAATATTTTATAGGGATATAGACTTGTTTGCCATAATAATATTCGGATGAGTTTCGGGTTAAACTCGGATCTTTAGTTCGGGCCGGCTCACTTTTATCGGGTCTAAATAATTGTATCAATTGGTGTACATCGTGTTAATATGACGTATCTAGTCACGAACTAGAATTTGTGTAATGGTATGATTCTATATTTGAATTTGGTTAATTGTATTCGAAGTCAATGTTTAGAGGGAATCTTTAGAAATAATGTTAAAATAACAAAGGAGTAATGAAAAGGAATGTGATTCACATGGAATTATTGCTTAGATGAAGAGTAAGAATGTTAAGATCATGTTCTTTTAAACAAAAATGAGTTAATTGACTTGTGATAAAATAACCAAATGAAGCTGGGTTAAGCTGAATTGAATCGATAAAAATTACAATGAACTCGGCTAAAGTCGCGTTTTTACAAGGTTATTAGGCCTTAAAACTAGGGCATATCTCAAGAAATTAAGGGAAAAAAAGTAACAAAAACAAAGTGTATTGGCTTCTTAGCATAAGATATAAGATTTCTTACCAAAACAACAAAAATACAAAAAAAAATTGTCGAAAATGTCGAAACAGAGCGAACGTGCACATAGATATCGAAGCCTTCATCCCGAAAGCATGATAATAAGAAGCGTTTCCCTTGTGAGTTGTGAGAGATCGACACTTTGCGTCATAGAAGCCAGTTTTACGCAGATTACTTCTAGTCGTCTATGATTATCGATCAGTTTCAGGAAGAGGAAGGGGAAGCGGCTTCTGTGGTTTCTGTTGTTTCTTCGTCGAAAGTAAAAGGAATAGGCTTAGTTGGGGCGGGTAATCGTCCAATGCTGTCGACTTTATCTTTGATCTTCGGTGGAGGTCGGGCTGCTTTAGGTAGTAATCGACCTTTTTTAACAAACCATTCTGGCTTAAGCAATGCTTTCAAACCCAACTTATTGTAATGAACTCTCCTGACTGTTCCGCCTGCTGCTTCGACTGCAGCTTTCGCTCGTACTGTCACCCGAGATACCTGTATCCGAAATTTAAGTTAAGTCAGCTGTAATTATAGTTGGAATCAGTGAGACGTAAGGAAAAGATACGCCGATACAGTGTGCATGTCTAGACGAGCAACACCGTCCACAAGTGGACCTTTGCAAACGGGTCAACCGGGTCGGGTCGGGAAAAAATTGGGTTGGCTTCGGATTTTGGTCATTTTCAGATATTGACTCATTTTCTATAAAAACATTCGAGTAAGTTCCTGGTTAGGCCGTGTAAATTCGGGTTATGGGTCTTCAGTTCGGGTGTCATGTCGGGTCATTCGGGTCGGGTTGAGTCAATTTGGGCGGGTCTACATACAAAGACACAAAGGGATAGGAGTCGAGGCGTATTAGCACAATTTTAACGTGGCAAATGTTTTTTTAGTGAAGTAGAGTATTACCTCCAAATGAATAGGCCATACGATTTGTTCGCAGCCACGTCCCATTAACCTAACTCCATCTCCGATCTGTTTTCCTATGGCTCCCGCGTCCTTCGCGACAAAACAAAACATGTAGACGAGTCGTAAGTCATGACACTCAAGTCGTAAGACCAATGATACGATGAGGAAACATAAAGACGAAAGCAAACCTTGAGAATTTTCATCGTAATCAGTTCAGATGAGTCGATTTCCCCCATATTTATGAGCTTCGCAATCTTTCCTAACCCAACTGGCTGCCAAGAAAACACCAACGATAATAGCATCAGATGAAGTTTAAGAAGGCAATAACACTCAAATTTTCGATTTTTTTTTCCGATACACTACAAACACCAATGTAATAAAAAAACAAGTTCCAATACAATCAAAAGGTGAAGAATTTAAACTCTTTAGCTTAAAGTTTCGATCTTTTTTCGAGTTTACTACAAATCCTTACTCCATGTTCTACCATTGTTGCTAATACCTTTGTCAAAACCTGATCACAAACGACAATTAAACAGCTCAAACCACTTCAAACACCAATGTACTTAAAGAATAAAAGTTCCAATACAATCACAGCATGAAAATTTTGAAATCTTTAGCTCAAATTTGCGATCTTTTTTCCAGTTTACGGTTTACCTAATACATTACTACCCCTAACTAATAATCCTGGTTCTGTAATTGCTAATACCCTAATCAAAACCCGATCGCAAACAACAATCTCAGAGCTCAAACACACTACAAACACCAGTGTAATCAAAACCCAAGTTCCAATCCAATCAAACAATGCAGAAGTTAGAAAATTTAGCTCAAATTTTTGATATTTTGCAATCGCAAGCAACAATTTTTGAGCTCAAACGCCAATGCGATCAAACCCCAACTTCGAACTCAATCAGAAAATGCAAAATTTGAAATCTTTAGCTCAAATTTTCGATATTTTGCTAATACACTTATCAAAATTCAATCACAAACAACAATCTCTCAGCTCAAACACACTACAAACACCAATGTAATCAAAACCTAACTTCAAATTCAATCAAACAAGAACAAAACTTGGAAATTTTAGCTCGAATTTTCGATCTTTTGCTAATATTCTTATCAAAACTCGATCACAAACAACAATGTAATCAAAACCCAACTTCCTATCCAATCAAACAAAAACAAAACTTGAAAAAATTAGCTCAAATTTTCGATATTTTGCCAATGCTCTTATCAAAACTCGATCACAAACAACAATCCCTCAGCTCAAACACACTACAAAAAGACTACAACAAACACCAATGCAATCAAAACCCAACTTCCAATCCAATCAAAAAATGCAGAACTTGGAAATTTTAGCTCAAATTTTCGATATTTAGCTCAAATTTCTCAGCTCAAACACACTACAAAGTACAAATACCAATGCAATCAAAACCTAACTTCAAATTTAATCAAACAAAAAACAACAGAAACACAACCTGAAATTCAAGACTAAAGGGATTCTTAAACCCTCGTTTAGGAAGTCGACGACGCATAGGAGTCTGCCCGCCTTCGAACCCGAATTTAGCAGTCCCACGAGCTTTCTGACCCTTATGCCCACGTCCAGCAGTCTTACCCAAACCCGACCCGATACCACGCCCTTTCCTCTTCTTCTGTTTGGTTGCACCCGGATTATCCCTCAAATCATTCAACACTAACAACCCGCCCGCCGAATACGCCCGTTTCGACGAAAACCCGAGATCGAAAAGGGATCCATTTAGAGAATGGGGTGAATTGAATGATGGGGTGGATGGAATTGGGGATTTGGAGAAGAGGGTTTGTGTGATTGAGGGTTTTGTGAGGGTTTTGATTGAGATTGAGGTTGAGATTAATCTTCTTAGCATCTTTGCTGGGGTTTTGGGGAAGAAGAGGGAAAAGAGGGGAAAGTGTGATTGCAATTGTAAATGCAAGTGAGGAAGAACAAGGGTTTTAGTTTGACCGTGAAATGGGTCAATCGGATCGGGTTTTGATCGGGATATTGGATAGTTCTCGGTTATCGATTTCGATAGTATTGGATCAAGTTTGGATCGGGTCGTTTCGTATTCGAATTATTTACGGGTCTGTTGCTATTACGGAGTGCAACTGATGGGTTAGGTCAGGTCAACTAAGTCGAGTTTAATATCGTTTTGATCGGGATATTCGATAGTTCTCGATTTTCGGTTTGGAAATTATTGGATCGAGTTTGGGTCAGATCGTTTCGTATTCGAGTCGTTTACGAGTCTGCTGCTATTACGGAATAACATTGTAGGGATATGAGCTCATATGCGACAACGTTGACAAGAAACATACAAATTAGGTTAGGTCAACTGGGTCGAATTTCGATCGAGATATTCGAAAGTTTTTGATTTTCGGTTTTGAAAGTATTGGATCAAGTTTGGGTCGGATCGTTTTGTATTCGAGTCATTCACGAGTCTATTACTATTACAGAGTAACGTTTTGTAGGGATATGAGCTTGCAGGCGGGTCAGGTTAGGTCAACTTAAGTTACGAATCAAATCTTGGTTTGTAAGTACTGGATCCAGTTTCGATTAAATTATCTCATATTCGGATCTATGTTATCACATTGCTAGGTTAGGCATGTCAACCATATCATGTCAATCAGATCGAGTTTTGATCAAAACACTCGATATTTTCCGATATTGTAAGTATCGAATGAGGTTTCACTCAGATTATTCCATATTCAGGTATTTCAAATATGTTATTGCCACATACTGTAGTAACGTTTTGTAGGGATATAATTAAGCTCGTATGCGAGACTTCTGCAGCTGTGCTTATAAACCAATGTAAAACTGGACACAAAGCCGATCTACGACTCATTCGAAAATTAAGCTCATGATCAAATTTTTGTGCTTAAATCCAAGTTCAAATCCTAGTGTGTAAGGTCCTCTAGGACATTATATCAATATGAACACTCTAAAGACATTTAATCTGACTTAAGTTTCAAAATCCAACCAAACTTTCAATTATTTCACTCCCATTTTCGAAAATTATGTAATTTTGTCACGAGATGACTCTTACGTATTGTGCCAATAATCCATTTTTTTTTTGTAAATTAGTACCCGTAGACGGCCCCATAGTACCGAGGGCGGCATGTACGATAATTTAAAGTACAGTGTGGATTCCTTGTTTTGTTGGTAAAATAGTCAAATCTAAATATTTGGCATGGTTTGTCACTTTTTGTCGGGAAATATGTTTGGGTGAACATTGGTCCGGCAAACGTGGAATCTGTTATTTTTGACGATTTTAATGAGATGATATAACCCCATACTTGGGGTTTGCTTAAAAAAAAAATACTTCGAATGGGTGGCGTGTGAGATTCTTAAACTCATTAGTCATTACCCATAACGTAGTTAATTACGGAATTTTGATTCCCATTATGAAAACAACGATGAACATATGTGAACACGAATAATCTACCAATTAAACTAAATCCAATCCATCAAATTCATGAAATCTTACCAGAAACAGTTTCTCGGTAACGTTATCGAGATATCTCTCCCATGATGAACTTAGTTTTTGATTTCTTTTAATTTCAATGTTATCTTTCACATTAACGCAGCATGAAACATGAAAGAAATTGATAATATTATTATTGTAATCTATATATATATTGAAGCATTAATTTCTTTTCTATAAAAATGTTCACGTGTGAAACTTGAAATAAATCGATAATATTATCAATTTGTAAATCATCTCCAAGCACTTTTTTATTTATTTATAAGTTGCCTTATAAAACAAAAAATGAAGTAGGAAAAAAGTGGTCAGGATGACTTGTAGATAAGGTCAGCAAAGTAGTTAGTCACAATAATAATAAAATTAATAATAATAATAAAAGTGATTTAATTAGGAAATAAATACAAATAATAAATAAATGATCAATAAATAAGAGGTGTGTCTACATCATCCATGAATTCATCATCCCCACACAATTAACGCACACGCATCTTCATCTTAAAAATATAAAAGTCAGATAAACTCTTTTATAAGATCGTTCTATATTATATTCGATCTGACTCGATCTAATGATTATATTGATTTTTTTTAATGATTTTTAAAATGCTAATTTTGTCTCTGTTTTTTTTTAGTATTGACGACTTGATAAATAAACTCTTTTATAAAACCGTTCTATATTATACACTTTTTGATATGATCTAAGGATTATATTTGATTTTCACAGTTTTCAAGACGTTATTTTGACCTAATTTTTATCCATTTATCCATTACTTATTTTAGTATTGAAATTATTATATTGTGAAACCTATTTATTACAGATCTAAATATATTACTCCATCCGATAATAAGGGTGTAGGAACGTGTGGTTCAAAATAAAAGAAGAAAGAGTGAGAAATGTGAGGGTGATTCTAGACCACATGTTGATAGCCCAAAATAGAAATAGGAAATAAATAGTGTTTCATCCCAATAAGGAAATAGGGAAGATAATAAAAAATCGGAGGGAGTATGTTATATAATAGTCAATCTCAATATTTTGTGAAATCGGTTTCAAATAATGGATGTAACCAATAACCATTAGTTCTTAACCAAACCTAAAATTAAAGGTTTTTAATGAAATAGGGAGAGATATTAACTCGATTATTTTGATTTTTTAGTTGATTAACTGATCAAGTAATATAAGACGGTTTTATTAAATAATTTACGATAATAAAATTGTCTTATATAGATTCTACCTTTTATATGAATCACCTCCTCCTTTCACACTAGCCGTTTTTTATGATTTTTTTTTGGTATTATATTGTTGTCTTCATGTTATTTGTTATTGACTTTCAATTTCAATTGTATGTACCAAATCAAATTTCACACATGCATTGTATTGGAAAACACTCATATATTTATTATTTTATTTAGCTAGTGAATTTAATAATATCTTTTTTTCTTTCTATAAATTATAATGAGTTTTTCTATTGGTGTTAATCATTTATTTATACAACAAAGTAATTAATTAAAATAGTTTTTCACAAATAATATTAAATATAAATAAGTAATAATTGATATAAAAATAATACTACATTTTTCTTCCTTTTATTAATTCAATAATTGACTTCAGTGTTAATAAACGAGTGATCTTTTCGTACAAATGACCGTTTCTCACAAGATAGCTAATGTAAAATTTTGACACGATAACTAATGCATGCGACGATCCCGTTTATATAAAAAAATATTTCATTTATTACAGATTAATAAATGAGCGATCTTCTTATATAAATACTTCGTATGAAGTAATCCGTTTTACCATATAAGATCGTCTGATATGATAATTATTTCATGTAAAAGCCTCTAAAACACTTTCAAGAAATGATGAGGTTATGTGATTAGTTTTTATGTCATGCTCATGTAATTTGGACCCTACATTATCAACAATAAACAACCAAATAACTTCTAGAAACCCCACAAAATAGAACATCAAAAATCACCCAAAAAAAAAAAACACAAACACAAAATTCGGATTTGTGACAGATTGACGGTTCAAATAATATCCATTCAGATAGAAAGGATACAAAGCAATCCACATGGAAAACGTCAATGATTTGTCCATATCTGGCAAAATGATTATTACTTGACCCGTTATAAAAATACGACAGATAATACCGTCACAAGCAACCGATAAAATAAATGTTTTGGAAACTTTCTTGTTTCTTCCACCCTCATACTCTCCATATATAAACACCCCAAACCTACAACACATATTCCATATCATAAACCCTTCAACCCAAAAAAAATACAGCGAAAAAAACAATATTGTCACATTTGTTTATTATTTATTTATCGAATGCGAACTGGTATTCTTTTTATTAATAATTTTACAAACTTATTACATTTACGAAAAACACCCGAAAAAAATAAATTAGTTATTGGTAATTATTTCGCAAGAATTATTACAAAAAAAAACATGTCTTCATCTCAAATTAATTGTGAATTTGAAAATCCTAGATTAATTGTTAAGAAAGTTTTGGCTGAATCGCAACGCGAAGGTGATGGTGCTACCGTTCGTCGTAGCATTGGCAGGTAAAATTTCACGTGAAACCGTCTTATAGAATATTTTTATGAATTTTTTATTTGACTTTTGTTAGAGAATATTATTATATTAGGATAGAAAAATATTCTTTATATCTTTCTGTTTTTGCATTGAAGTTAGAATAGTTTGACCAAAAATAAATGAATAAAATATTCATATTTATTATTTAAATTTATTTTTAGAAAATAAGATTATATATTTATATATACGTGTCGAATTAAAAGAATATATTATCGTTTATAAAATTATAAAAAATGGAATTCTTTATATATTTGATATTTTTATTGAATAATTTTTTAATTTTTTTTGGAAATGAAGGGCTGGATTGAAGAATTTGGACCCTTTCCTAATGTTGGATGAATTTTCAGGTAATTTTTTTTCAATGAAATAGTTAAAAACGATTTCATGATGAATTTACTCTAATGGTGTATTTACTCTTTTTTTCTAATTATTATTTTCTATGCAGTTTCGAAACCGGCTGGATTCCCTGATCATCCTCATAGAGGTTTTTTAATAACCTTTTGATAAATTCTTGTTTGTGACGATTTTTATTCATTTTAAATAAATACGGAGTAATATATAAAAACAGTACTAATAAAGTTATTGGCTTTTCAGGATTTGAGACAGTTACATACATGCTCGAGGTAAATATATTAACATTTTTTACTACAAAGTGTAATTTTTAATTATTTTTTAAATGATTTTTCTAGGTACACGTTAATATCATAATTAATGAATGAATAACAATAGTATTATCATGACCATATTACCATATATATTTAGACAATATGTCATTGTGATTCCGTCATTATGCACATGTTAAAAAACCTGACCATATTACCATATATATTTAGACAATATGTCATTGTGATTCCGTCATTATGCACATGTTAAAAAACCGATCTTTAAATATTACTATATATTTTTTTAAAAGTGAAGTTGTAGAAGTCACTTCAAAAAAGATTGGACATCATTCGTAACGAATCACCTTTTTTTCTATTATTCATGTCAATTGTCAAATATTTCATTCGTCACGATGATTTATTTACTTTTTTATATTATTTTACACTTTTTATAATTTTTTTGTTTAATCTATTACTTGTACAATTTATAAGTACAATGAAATTACAAATTAAATACGAAATGGAATTGGAGACGTATTTTAAACCTTCGATACTCTCATATAAGTTTCCGAATGTGTTTTAATTAACCTCTTTTTTTTTTTCGGTCGAGTAGGGAGCATTTGCACATCAGGATTTTGGAGGGCATAAGGATGTTATAAGAACCGGGGACGTACAGGTAAAAATACGAGTATAATAAACTTAAATCGTATCAAATAAAATGTTTGACTTATATCAATATTATATTGTAACGAATATATCTGTTTTAAGATCGGGATTTGAAATATGAATATAATATTTTTGGTGTAATTAATACTCCATGTTGAAGACTTAATCAAAAGATGTTGAATGATTTTTTTTAATTTTTTTTTTGGTTTATGTAGTGGATGACAGCAGGAAGAGGCATAGTCCATTCTGAAATGCCTGTTGGAGATGGAGTCAACAAAGGATTACAACTTTGGATTAATTTGTCATCTAAAGATAAAATGTATGTAAACAGATATGGTTGTTTGAACTGAACTGAACTGAATTAAACTGAAAAATAAGATAAAAATTAAAAAGTACGGTCTAAAATGTTTTTTTTTGTATAGGATTGAGCCGAATTATCAAGAATTGTTGAGCGAAAACATAGCAAGAGCAGAGAACGACGGTGTGGAGGTCCGGATAATAGCCGGGGAGTCGATGGGAGTTCAATCACCGGTTTACACCCGGACTCCGACAATGTACCTTGACTTCACACTTCAACCCGGGGCAGAATTCGGTCAACCTATACCCGAGTCATTTAACGGGTTTGTTTACATTGTCGAGGGGGAAGGAGTTTTCGGAGTGTCCCAGTCGAGGCCAGTCTCGGCCCATCATTGCTTGGTTTTGGGTCCCGGGGATGGGTTATGTGTTTGGAACAAGTCGTCCAGTATCCTGAGATTTGTCCTGATTGCCGGTCAACCTATCAACGAGCCGGTGGTTCAGTATGGTCCTTTTGTGATGAACACACAAGCCGAGATTGAGAAGACTTTCGAAGATTATCAACTTTGCAAGAATGGGTTCGAATTGGCTAAGTCTTGGAGGTCCCAAAAATGATGATAAAAGTTCAACATTGAGATATTTACTTAATCCGTTTTATTTTTTTTTCTTTAATTTGTTTGTGTAACAATCGTGATTTCACGATTATTTGAATAGCTACTCGTTTATCCACAATAAAGGAGAATTAATTAGTTGGACTAATGTTACCTACTAATTAAATTTCCTAGTATATTAATTAATTATTTAATATAATTATTTGTTTTTTTTTTCACATTCAATTTTTGCAAAGTTTAAGATGCAAGTATGAATGGTTTGACCACTACATATTCCAAGTTTCCACTTGACCTCCACCACCCTTGATGAAATCTTTGACTTGTGTGAAAGAGTTAGTGTTGAGACTCACAAATGATTACTTCATCCATTTGTCAATGTACTTATCACTTTTCAAGATAAGTTAATGAAAATTGTCCAAATTTGTTAAAATTTTGCAACATTAAAATACGGTCTTTATATACGTGATAGTCTGCAAATTATATACATACAACGACTTATCAATCGCCTGTTTTATTAAGTCAATGAGCTCGAAGTCTAAAAGATAGTCTTAAATTCTCAGACCATACAATTCTCAGAAGATTGCTCTGAAAAATGGCTTGAATTTGAGATCAATAAGAATCAAGCTCAAAATTTAACTATTGGACTCCAGTCTCACAGACATGACACCGGTTTTTAGGTGTGTGTACCCTTTTTTATGGTTGACCATTGTAAAGTTATCTTCATCCTCAGATTAATTCCCGGGTCACACAACTCTTACAAGATTGCACTGAAAATGACTGAATTTGAGATCAATGATTAGAATCACGCCCAAAATTTAACCATTAGACTTCTGCCTTACAGACATGACACCGTTTTTAGGTGTGTGTGCCCTTTTAGATGGTGGGATGGTTGACCATTGTAAAGTTATCTTCAGCCTTAGATTCCCGGATCACACAACTCTTACTAGATTGCTCTTAAAATGCTTGAATTTGAGATCAATAATCAGAATCACGCCCAAAATTTAACAATTATACTTCTGCCTTATAGACATGACATCGTTTTTAGGTGTGTACCCGTTTAGATGGTGGGATGGTTGATCATTGTAAAGTTATCTCCAGTTTTAGTTTCTCGGGCATACAACTCTTACAAGATTGCTCTTGAAATGACTGAATTTGAAACCAATCACGCCCAAAATTTAACCACTAGACTTCAACATTAAAGATCTGAGACTGTTTTTTAGGTGTGTTTACCCATTTAGATGGTGTGATGGTTGAAGTTATCTTCAGTCTCAGATTCTCGTGCCATACATACGACTCTTATAAGATTGCTCTTAAAATGACTGAATTTGAAACCGTTGAGAATCCCACACAAATTATACTGTTAGATTTCAGCCTTACAGACCTGATCTGACACCATTTTTTAGGTATGTACCCATTTAGATGGTGTGATAGTTGACCATTGTAAAGCTATCTCCATTGAGTTATTATGTGCACCATTAGCATCATACATGAACCTCCAAAGTGGTGGTTTCATGGGTTGAAGCACTATGAACAATGGGAAACCATTATGAATTAAGGATACCATTTACTAAGTGGAAGTGGAAGTGGAAGTGGAAGAGTGTTGATTCCCAAATGTAAACTTATGACTTTATCATACAAAGTGCTCAACTCAAACCCATTTGCCTATAACTATATAAAACATGATGACTTTCAAATGTGAAAATCTATAAGTACTACTAAAGTACTCTTCAACTCAATTCATCCAATGATTAAAGAACTCCTCTAATGTGACTTTTATCAATCAATAACTATATGATATATGCCAAAAGGTTTGACATTATAAAGAAACATTGAGACTATTGAGCATTGATTATTGAAAATGGGAAAATTTAGCATTAATCGCATTACAATAGAGCAGAGGGGATCGAATCTGAGACCTATTGTCCAGATACCTTCATCTTAACCACTAAACTAAGACATCTGCAAATCTGCAATACAACAAAATAACTCGACCATTGAATCTACCCACAATCTACATTTTCTTTCTATTAATTTAAGATACAAGATTTTCTAAACACTATCAGAAATTCATAATACATGTAACCTATATTACTCCGATACTTCACCTAGGTGCCATATCGCGTGTCCGAGAGGATACTTCACTTCACTTCGACACTTCAGTTTTGACAAAAAAACTGAATGTTTCGCCCAAAATAGGTGTATCTGACGCTCGACACGAGCAAGATTTGAGTCATGTAAGTTGAGTATTATCAACAAAGAGCACTTTTTGAGGGTGGAATGGTCCCTGCTCACTATGTTCAAGCCTGCTCTTCCATCCCATATTCTCCATTATGTCTTTAACTTTGAGGATAACATCTACATGATCCCTCACAATTACAGCACCATGTGGTCTCAGTATCCTGTACATCTCCAATAATATATCAGTAGCATCACACCTGCCAAAACACACACCAACATTCCTCAGTTTCATCCTAGAATCGTAACACATGTGACCGAGAATTCAGTCTAGAGTTAGGAATCGGAACACTTACTTCCCCGTGTACATGCTGAATACACTGTCAGCCTGTATGAGGTCGTATGTACGAGGGTACGTTGAGAAGGCTTCGCACCTGCAATGGACATAGCATCAGTGACTGATGAATGCAACTGTTTTCTACTGTTTTTATGTTTTTTTTCCTGTATGTAACAGAAACCCTGTCAAATTCTGTGTATATCCATTTTAAGATTGAAACGGGTCAGGTACTGCCCCTTTTGGATAGACGGGACAGACTTTTTGCTAGTCGCTGCTCTCGATCCCCTAGGCAAGTTGCTTTTGGCCATTTGTCCTACTTGATCCGTTTTAAGTTTAGATGCTGCAATTCTAGCCCTAACCTGAGATCAAACCGGTCCATGACAGCCGGTTTTGGAATTAAGACTAAAACCAAGATTTAATACCGTGGATCCATGTTACTCAGACTCTTCTATGAGGTGTCGTGTCTGACACGAATATTTTGGGCAAAATTTTCAATTTTTTGGTCTAAGTGAAGTGTCAGATTAACATAGCCGTGAATCTTACCAGTTCATGTAAGTCCCAATAAGGCCGCGTTCATATATAGCCCCAAGAGTGTTGTTTCCCGAGTCAAACGGGACTACATTCATGACCCACACAGGGTAAGTAGACATTGCAGAGGCAAAACCTCCTAAACCAGCATTCATGTCCATGACATTCCTATATCCGCCAGTCGAGAGGGAAGTGAGAACAGTTGCGTAATGGTGAACTTTTCGTTTCCACAGTTGGTTATCTTCATTGAAGGTCCTCCTCGAGCTAAATGCACCAATCATTGAGTTAGGTATTCGTGATGGCACGACATTTAACCTCTTGGGCCATTTCTCGAGTGTCCCCCCTGATGTATGTTTCTTGTTTCTGACTGCTGGAAGCGGAGTTATGCACGACTCCATCGTTCTATACCTGTTGCCAAGAAATTTAACAAAAACTATCAAAAAAATCGAGCTTCACAGAGTCAGACATGTTCTTTCCAGCTTATTTTCAGTCAGATAACTCACTTAGTTCTATAGAATGGAATGGAAGAGGAGCTCACCAAGCAGAGTCAGGGTCCTTCTCTTCACAAAATTTAAGAGTTTTCGATTTCTTTAACTTCTGAGCACAATGAAAATGATTAGTCGGTTTTTGCCAGACTGCAATAGCCCCTTTCTCTGCAACCTTTTTCCAGCACAATCTATCTGTAAGGTTTTCCAAATCTGTTTGTTCCTTTTCGAGTTCACTAGCCGGTCTTTCCCAACCCTTGAAACTGGTTCTCCAACTGATCGGCGGGCCAGACAATACCCAATAGCCACCAGGACGAAGAACACGGTCTACTTCCACCAGATTCAGTCCATCTACAATATCATGTAAAAATCAGCATTGATGTAAATGTAAAGCAACCAAGATCAAGTTACAGGCTGCTGCGCCTGCGTGCAGGGGAGAATCTAGCTAGTATCGACTTTTGCCACCCTAGAATTCGTAAAAATGAGACCTTTTTCATATATAGCATGCAAATATAATAAACTCGCTAACCCAAATTTTTAATTCTAGATTCGCCTCTGCCTGCGCGCAGTAGTTAGCATTCTAGGAATTTGTCGAGTTTATTTGTTTCTCTAGACTGGATCGAGGGAGTAATATATACGATTCAGAATAATGCTTAACTACTGCGCGCAAGCATAGGCGAATCTGGAACTACATTGAAGCAAATGCAATGAGAAGGTAATGAGTACTGCCATTGTCAGTCCAGTTTACAAGACATCTTGAGCAATGAGCAAGGTCGAAAGCTCGTGACGGGAATGGCAGCCTGTAGGTACTTAAGATTCCAAGCATTGCTGGTACACCTCTCTCTAATGCAAACTGAACCTGAGCTTCATGTGTATCTAATGGCGCCATTGATACTGTTAAGATGTTGTAGTCCAACAACGCGGCTCCAAATGTCGCCACCTGAGATCAACAAGTAGGCTATCTATGTCAATTAACCACGTTCTTTTCGACTGAGGTGAGCTTAACCAATTGAAACAAAATGAACCAATGTGGCCGAGCCGATGAAAAATAAGCTGAAAACAAGGCATTAGGCCAACCGGCCAATTCAGTTTAGTTAAGCTCACTTCTGCGGAAAAAACAGCCCTTTTTTTCCCTTGGGTACAAGTTTTGGCACCACTAAAGCCGTCTTCTTTTCGACTGAATTGAGCTTAACGTAACTTAACTGAACTAAACTACATTGAAAATAAGCTGAAAACAATGCATTAGGTCGATTCAGCTCGGATCAGGTTCATTTTGTATCAGTCAATTCAGCTAAGAATGATCTAACATAACATGACAATAAGAATACCATTAGTTATCGTGTAAGACGATCTCACACCATACAACAATTTCTTTGTATAAAAAAGTCGTCTTTTCACATAAACCGTCCTACGCGTGAAAACAGACTACCAGTAAGAATAATAGGTAACACAATCTCACACCATACAACAGGGGTTTCTTTGTATAAAAAGACCGTCTTTTCACATAAGTAAAAAGTAAACCGTTCCACACGTGAAAACAGACTACCAGTAAGAATACTTGGTAACACGATCTCACACCCTACAACGATTTCTTTGTAAAAAAGAAGTCTATCTTTTCACAAAAGTAAACCGTCCCACGCGTGAAACCGTCAATTCGGATAAAGAATACATACCCCACAACCAACATCAAGAGCAGTCCTAACACTCCCAGACCTCAAGTTCACAACTTTATCGATCGAATCAACATAACCCTTAACACCCTTTCTAAAAGAAGTCCCACCACCAGGAAAAACAAACAAATCACCTTCCAATCTAACCCAATTCTGCTTCTTTTTATCAACTACAAGTCTCTTGAATGGCACATTCTTATACCAAGCCATATCCTTACTTTTAGGCCATGGAAACGGGTTTCGATACCCGATTGGAACCCGAACCAAGCAATTGAGCTTCTCATACTCATACTCAGGGCAATGTCTCTCCCTATTGAAGTAATGGGTACTTGAGAAAGTTCTTATTCTAGCTGTATCTTGACATGGGCAGTAATTAGTGAAGTTTTGTGTGCATTGTTTGATGGGTTTTTTTAGCTCATTTTGTGTAGGGAGTGTGTAATTAGTTGTGTGGTGGGATGAGAAATCAAGGGTCGGTTCCGATTTTTTCGGGTTGGAGTCGGGTTTGACGGGTTCTAAACTAATCGAGTTGGGGTTGGGGTCGGGTTTGACGGCTTCTAAACTTTTTGGGTTGCAATCTGGTTTGACGGGTTCTAAACTTTTTGGGTTGGAGTCGGGTTTGACGGGTTCTAAACTTTTTGGGTTGGAGTCGGGTTTGATGGGCTCTAAACTATTCGGGTTGGGGTTGTAGCCGGGGCCGGGTTTGATGGGTTCTATTTTGTTTGGGTTGCAACCGGGTTTGACGGGTTTTGAACTATTTGGGTCGGAGTCGGGCTTGATGGGTTGTAATGTGTTGGGGTTGCAATCGGGTTTAATGGGCTCTAAGTTATTCGGGTTGGGGTTGGGGTCGAGTTTGATGGGTTGGGGGTAAAAGGGTAATTTGACATTATATAGATTCGAGCCGGTTTTCGGGTTGAGTAAAGTGGTTGGGTGTGTTAAGGTGCTAAAGAGGTAGAAGAGGGAGAGGAGAAGAGTGAGTAAAATGAGCTTGAAAATGGGATTTTTGAGTTGAAATACCATGATTGTTTCTTTGTGTTTTTTGTGCTTGGATTGGGTGGATTTGATTGGGGTTTTGATTAGGGTTTTAGGATATGAAATTGGTTTTTTTTTTTTTTTTTTGAAAGTTGAGTTGTGGGAACTTGGAATTAATTGGTGGATGTAAAATTTGCAGGAATTGTGCATTGGAGTGAGCAATAGGCAATAGCATTGCATATTTGCATTGACTTGACTTTAGTCCTCTTCTCTCTCTCTAACAAAATCTAACAAAATAAACCGAAATCGTCACAGTAGGTCGTAGATTCGAATATTATTCTCTCGCCTCTTATTATAATATGATTAAATGTGCGCTTCGTTGAATAAATGAAATAAAATAAACTGACCTCGTGATTGGTATATCGGTCATATATTCGTGACGAGTCAAATCAAATACCATCTGAACGAGTGAATGAGAATGCTTTAGGGAATACAGTACGGAGCAGCAGATGTTTATCTTAATCTAGCCATATGAGTATATGAGCCATTAGTGAAATACTTACCCGTCACAAAGTTTTTAATGGATACATTTGTCACAAACAATATTCTGCCAAAAATAACCTTAAAATCTTCACTCACCTCGAACGGTTATGGCCCGGGCTATTCAAAAAAATGGATTGGACCGGAAACAAACGAGATTGGTTTGCATCCCGTCTCCTCTCCGAGTCTCAAGATTCAAAGAACCAATCTTCATCCGGAGTCAAGAGTCATGACTGGTCTGGTTCGGTTCAGTTCTGTCCAGGTTAGTTCACGAAAGTGGTCTAAACTAGTCACTCGGATCAGACAGTTGCTCTGCCGTCCATTCTCGAGGTTTGTCGACTCGATCTGTACCGATGAGGCGATGAACAACCCTGGTGATAAAATTGTACTCGTAAATTCCATACCCTAATAGAACCCACAACGATGGATTGGTATATAAACAAAATTCGAAGTTATTAAGTTGATTAGTTAGGTTTTTAGATAACGGGTTAGTCGTGCTAAATAAAACCGTCTTACGTAATAATTTATGGAATGTTAATAATAATAGTTTAATGGCGTCAACCTTAAGCTTAAAAGCCCAAAACCTCAAAGCCCAAACCACATATTTTCGCCATTGATAAACCTCTCATCCTCCATTGATAGCGGCTACGAGGTAGTATCATTTTCACATAGGACAGCAGATTTTCTGCGTCCTATATCGCTTCTAAAGGTAGCTAAATTCAGCTTATGCTTAGTTAATTTCACGTGTTTTTTTTACTGTAATCGTAATTAGGATTTCATGTTTAGTTTGATTGTTTGATTAGGGTTTATAGTATCTGTATTAGTAGAATTTTCATGGTTCAATTGAATTGTGATTTGTATGTTCAATTGAATTGTGGAATTAGGGTTTATTTTAACTGCATTTTGCGCTGTTGACCTTTTTCGCCATTGATATTGTCAATTGCGATTGCACTTTTTCGCCATTGATAGACCTCTCTTCCTCCATTGTTAGCTTTGAGGTAGTACTTTGTATCATTTTCACCTAGGACAGTAAACTTTCTGAAGGTAACTAAATTCAGCTCTGTCTTTGTTAATTTCACGTTTTTTTTACGGTAACAGTAATTGGGATTGCAGGTTTAGTTTGATTGTTCGATTTAGGGTTTATATTAACTGTATTGATAGGTTTTTTCAGGTTCAAATGAATTGTGATTTGTATGTTCACGTCCTAGAAGTTTGATTTAGGGTTTATCTTAACTGCATTTTGCTGTTGAAGTTTTTTGCCATTTATATTGTTAATTGCGATTTCATCTTTGATTGAACCGTTTCGCCATTGATAAACCTCTCTTCCTCCATTGTTAGCTATGAGGTAGTATCATTTTCACCTAAATTCAGCTCTGTCTAAAGGCAACTAAATTCAGCTCTGTCTTTGTTAATTTTGCAGTTTTTTTAACGGTAATTTTAATGTTTGATTGTTTGATTTAGAGTTTGTTTTAATTGTACTGATAGAGTTTTCTCACGTCGTCTGCGTGCCTCTGTCGCCGCTCTCAATGCCTGCAGCTGTTGCTCTTCGTCACTTGCACTCCCTCTCGTCTCTGTCTCGCAGCCTCACTCTCCCTCAACTCTCCTGCGTCGCTTCCCTACGCATTCCGCCGTCGTCAACCACCGCTCCCTCTCTATCTCCCTCCTCTCTACGCCGCCGTTGCTCTTCCTCAGTAGCAGGTAAACCCTAGAAGTCGATTTTGTATTTCTTAAATCCTAGAAATCATGTTTCGATGAAGGCTTGTTGTTGTTACGTATATGAACATAAAATCCGCAGATTTGTGGGGCGAATGTTCACGTTTAAGGGAGTCAAGGGTAAGTGGTTTGCTGTCTCGTATGATGAGACCATCTCTTGTAAAACCAGCTGCTGAAACTTTTGATGATCATTTTGTGCACATTCTCTTTGCTTGAATGACTTGGATAGAAAAGCATCTAGGATTTTTTTCGGCTTTCAGCTGGCTTGAATTTTCGCGCAGTGATCCTGTGATTTCTTACTTCATCTACAGGAAGGATGAGCAAGACTGTGAATTGTGCCATGAAGTCTTACAACTTATCGGAGCTTACTGTTTCCGAGGTTGATAACTTGAAAGCCCGTCCTCGCATTGATTTTTCCTCTATTTTTGGCGTGGTGAGTTATCATCTTCCTTTACTCATTTTGGTTTCATCCCTCGTCTTAGTCTGATATTGAATGGCTAGAGTTCATTGTGGAAAGGCTGAAAGTGAGCGCATATATAAGACTAAGCCATATACGCTGTATAGTGGACTGGTTTCATATATATAAAGTCTTATATCATTTTCTTGTGTTCTTGCTTTTGTACCTATAACTTAAACACCTCTTGCAAAATGGTATGATTTTCTGTAGGTCCAGCCAATTGTTGACGAGGTTCGTGCACGTGGAGATGATGCAGTAAAAGAGTAATTTTTTTTTTTCCTCATTTTGCTGCCATATGAGAATCTTGTTTCTTACGTATATATTTAAATGCATATCTAGTGAAGTCATGCCATTATAGCTTAGTCACTTAGCAGGCAGAAAATTTTTCCTTGCAGATTTACGTCCAAGTTTGACAAAGTTCAGTTGGATAAAGTAGTTGAAGTTGTTACTGATTTACCAGACCCACAGGTTTACTTAAGGATTGAGAGTTTTTATCGATGAGAATTTTTTACTCCGTATTTCTGTAAATTGATACTTACACCACTTTTTGCACCATTTGCAATTAACTTGCATTTCTCTGAAAAATTTCATGCTACAGCTTGATCCTCTTATTAAGGAGGCATTTGATGTGGCATACGACAACATATATGCATTTCATGCGACTCAAAAGTTAGAAGAGAAAGTTGTTGAGAACATGAAAGTAAGTATGCACTCCCTTAAAATCTTTCACCGCATACCTTATTTTTTCTTCTTCTTAATATAGTTTCTCTCTTTTCTTTTCATTTGTTTAAAAAATTATTGTCATGGCATATGAAATTGTTGACGTCAGGGTGTGAGATGCAAACGTGTAGCAAGAAGCATTGGTTCAGTTGGTATTTATGTTCCCGGTGGAACTGCTGTGTTGCCTTCTACGGCTCTCATGCTTTCAATTGTAAGTTGCATCATTTTTGGCACAATGACTCCAAATTTTCAAGTATTACAAAGATATAATTTTGATTTATTTATTTATATATGGTGCATTTATCTCAGCCTGCCAGAATTGCTGGCTGCAAGACCGTCGTTCTTGCGACTCCTCCCAGTAAGGATGGTAGCATATGTAAGGTATATTCTTCCCCTCTTTTCCACAATCATTAATATATACTTTGCCCCTAGGAGGACTTCTAATGAAAACGCAATCACTTTGCTTTTAGGAGGTGCTTTACTGTGCCAAGAAAGCCGGCGTCACTCATATTCTTAAAGCCGGAGGAGCTCAGGTCTGACTGGATGTACCATACATCCAAACCCCATGGGAAAACACGTTTATTTTCTACATCATAAACAGTTTGCAGCGTACTAGTTTCAATTCATCATCTTTTCTCTTTTAATTGCTTTGTGACAGGCAATTGCTGCCATGGCTTGGGGAACGTCTTCTTGCCCTAAGGTATAAAATTTTGGCCTTCATATCATATGTTGCCTTATATTTTGCCTTTAGATTTATTTTCGCCACAACGAATTTAGTTTTGCATGTCGTTCAGCACCAGCACCAGCACAGAAATGTTACTGTTCTTTTGTAGTGGGTTCTAAAATTTGACATAAGAAAATCATCTACTTCATCATCTTTACTGCCTCATATTTAGTTGGTGATTTTTCTTAAAATTTGCAGGTTGAGAAGATCTTTGGCCCTGGAAATCAATTCGTAACAGCTGCAAAAATGATATTGCAAGTAAGTGATTGTCTAATACTCTAATTTATTAATTAAGGATTTCTTATAAGGGCATACGTGCTACCCCTTCACTTTCCAAAACATATGTGGTGCCCGTGTGTTTTCGCGATTTTTACGTGCTGTCCATGATTATACATTAAACTAAGTCCAATCAGCTGCCACATCATCACTTATTGGCCAAAAGGGATACCACGCAGAAATCGTGAAAACACAGGGGCACCACATATATTTCGAAAACTGAAGGGGTAGCACGTAGAAAACGCAAAAACATAGGGAACACCATATATAAAATGTCTATTAATTATTATCTTAAAAGATTATTGACGTGATAAATTCTCACTACATACTGACTCCCTCGTCTCCCATCAGAACAGTGAAGCTATGATCTCCATTGACATGCCTGCTGGACCTTCTGAAGTTTTAGTCATTGCTGACCAGTTTGCGAATCCTGTTCACGTTGCAGCAGATTTACTTTCTCAGGTGCTGGCTATCTCTAAATTTCCTTCTTTCCCATCATGTACTGTTCATCTGTTTCCTTTTGTTACTGTGTCGAGACTCTGAAGCGAGGATTCCATGGTGTGTACTCTCATCAAACAATAGCGAGTTAGTATCTCCTGCTCGTAGCCACTCCCCATAGGTCATCGCCGTCATCCATCATGTGATTTTGCCTTTATATATCTATGGTTGTATGAGTCAAACTATTCCTTTTGAATTTGAAATAACCTGCCAGGCGGCCACTAAATTGTTGTCAGTCACGGTTTTGATGTTATTATGTCTGATGTGAGTGCTTTAACATGCTCGTGGTGCTCCCCACATATTTTCCTAATCTTCAGGCGGAGCATGGGCCTGATAGTCAGGTTGTGCTTGTAGTTGCTGGCGAGGGTGTCAACCTAGCTGCTATCGAGGATGAAATTACCAAGCAATGTCAAAGCCTTCCAAGAGGGGACTTCGCAGCAAAAGCACTATCTCATAGTTTTACTGTTTCTGCCCGTGATTTGAATGAGGTAAATGTCTGTTACGGAGTATGTTTTTAGTCAACTTTTCGACCCAATTCTTTCAAAATTTTCATTTCTCATTGCCAAAAAAAAAAACAATTGCGACCTTTGTATATACTATTTACCTCGTTCTATGATAGCAATAATAACTTCTCCATGTTGTACCATGCAACGGTTTTTCACACGATTGTTGCAAAAGAGTCTTAGATTGTGGAATTGTGTTTTACATGGCCTCGCCTATCTTTTAATATTATCACGTCAATCCTATTTCCTCAATTTGTACATTACAGGCCATTTCTTTCTCGAATTTGTATGCTCCAGAGCATCTAATCTTCAACGTCAAAGATGCTGAGAAATGGGAGAGTTCCATAGAGAATGCAGGTATTTTTATCATTCTTTCGTGATGCTACGAACAAAGAAATTATATCCATTTTGATGGCCTCTGGTTTGAATAGTTCTTCTATAGTGTCTTGAGAGTTGATAGATTAAACTTCAGTAATCCCGAGATTTGAGGAACTTAAAACATTAGTGACCTAAAGGATTACCATTTAGGCTACAGTCGGAAACATTACAAACATCAAGTTGCCAAAGCGATGCTCCCTTCAACCCATTTTTATTGTTCAATTTTTTATCGTGATGATTTAAAAAAATTAATATGGAGTATTTTTTTATTAACGCTTTTAAAATTTATTATTAACGATTTCAACTTAATTTTGCCTTTGAAACTGTATTATTACTCCGTATTATTTTATTTTTTTCATTGCTCGCCTTTTTATTTTTGTTTGTTTTTGGATAACGACTTGAGGATATCAGATATCGATTCATGTTAGACGACCCGAAAGCCTTTTGAGACTAAGGCTCTGATGTTGTTGTTGACGATTTAAAAAAAATAATAATGTGAAGGGACAATATTGAAAATCCTAGGTTTTTCCATACTAGAGTTAGATATGGAACAATTAATTTGGGAAAAATCCAGAATGTTATTCGCGGAATGTGTTATGTATGTATGCAGGATCGGTATTTATGGGACCGTGGACACCGGAGAGCGTGGGAGACTATGCGAGTGGAACAAACCATGTTCTCCCTACATACGGTTATGCGAGAATGTACAGCGGAGTGTCTCTAGATTCCTTTCAGAAGTACATAACTGTACAGTCTTTGACGGAGGAAGGTCTCAGAAATCTCGGCCCATACGTGGCTACCATGGCCGAAGTTGAAGGTCTTGAAGGGCACAAGCGAGCCGTCACTTTCAGGCTGCAGGATATCGAGACACCACAGATGTCGAAAACCAGTTGATATATATATATATATTGCGTGAATAAACCATTGAGACTCCGAGAGGTGATACTAATGACTTTGGTTTGAACTCGTCGCTCTGTTGACGCTAAATTAGATACTCTTCCCATTTAAGTGATTTGTTGTCATTTGATTAAAATATTTCTCACAAATATTATAAAAGTTTTTAGATTGATGGCAAGGTACAGATGGACGGCTTACAATTTGGTGTATGAGCTGGCGGATGTCGAGGATCATGCTCAATCACTGTATCAGAGACCTTATTCCGAGATTTCATGCTCAATCAGCTTTTTTTCGTTGTTTATCTATTACAGTAAATATGTATCTCGAAACCTAAACACTTGCGCTCACAATCTCGCAGCAATGCAGATGCGCAGCTATTAAGGTGGTTTTTAGACCGATGGCTAAAAAAATAAAAACGTAAAAGGATAACAAATGACCGAGACGGTGAGTAGGTGAACAAAAAGATACTCGTACCCAACAATTGAAGCTCTCGGAAGCCGAGGAAATGTGTACGTTACTCCTTCTGTTCCATTCATTTGCACACGTTTGCTTTATGCATGTACGTGGACGACGTTCATTTTCTTTTGTCTATGTCTTTAGTTATCTGTAACAATAAATGCACATACCGATAAAATTGTAAATTTCGTAGCCTAATAAAACCCACGAAGACGATCAATAATAAAGAAAGTACGAAACGTGACTTTATTAAAGTTGATTAGTTAGCCTTCTTCGATAAGTGGCTAGTCTTGCAAAATAAAACCGTCTTACACGATAATTTCGTGCAACATTAATCATAGTCTAATGGGCCAACTAAGTTTAACCTTAAACCCAAAGCCCAAATCCCATCTTCTTTGATTAAACCTTTTCGCCATTGATAAACCCCTCTTCCTCCATTGATACCGCTACGAGGTAGCATCGTTTTCACTTTGGACAGTAAATTTTCTGCGCGTCCTTTATCGCTTCGCTTCTAAAGGTAACTAAATTCAGCTTATCCTTAGTTAATTTCACGTTTTTTTTTTTACTGTAATCGTAATTGGGATTTCATATTTAGTTTGATTGTTTGATTTAGGGTTTATATTAACTATATTGATAGGTTTTTTCAGGTTCAATTGATTTGTGATTTGTATGTTAACATTTTAGAAGTTTGATTTAGGGTTTATTTTTAACTGCATTTTTGCTGTTGAAGTTTTTCGCCATTTATTTGATCAATTGCGATTTCATCTTTGATTGAACCGTTTCGCCATTGATAAACCTCTCTTCTTCCATTGTTAGCTATGAGGTAGTATCATTTTCACCTAAATTCAGCTCTGTCTAAAGGCAACTAAATTCAGCTCTGTCTTTGTTAATTTTGCAGTTTTTTTTACGGTAATTGTAATGTTTGATTGTTTGATTTAGGGTTTGTTTTAACCGTTTCGCCATTGATAAACCTCTCTTTCTCCATTGATAGCTATGAGGCAGTATCAATTTCACCTAGGACAGTAAATTTTCTAAAGGTAACTAAATTCAGCTTATACTTAATTAATTTCAAGTGTTTTTTTTTACTGTAATCGTAATTGGGATTTCATGTTTAGTTTGATTGTTTGATTTAGGGTTTATATTAACTGTATTGATACGGTTTTCCAGGTTCAATTGAATTGTGATTTGTATGTATGTTCATATTTTTTTCCAATGAGTTTAATTTAGTTTAATTTAATTTCTGAGTAATGTTGATTAACTCCGAAAATTCAGATTATTCAACAATGGGGTGATTCTATGATCGAGTCGATTTTGCGTAATTTTCTATTTAGTTTGACAAATCGACATTTTAGAAGTTGAGGTCATTTGGGTTAATCTTGATTCACTTGCTGATTTAGGGTTTATTGAATATATATCCGAGTTACATATTTTAGTCAAATGTATAGAATTTGTCGAAATGAAGGGAGTATTGATTCGTATTCTTGTTACATTGCGCAGGGTGTTGAATGTGGCTATGAAGTGAAGGTTATAATACTGTTGCCCATTTATTCTCCGTCGTCCCACTCGTGTTAATCAAAACACGCGAGTGAAAGTATGTTGGGTCGTAATTTTCTCAACCGTTCTTTGCTCCGATGGCCACAAAAACTTTCACCTTTGAAAGGCATATGTCGGGATCATTTCTTCTATGCTTCTTTTTGCGATATCCCTGAGTTATATGTAGAGTCACCCGAGCTTCCCGAGTGGGTTAAGTACTGTGAGCATGATACTGATAACCCTTCTATGAATGAATCGAGTGACGATTTTGTTTTGCCTAAAGTTGCCGCATGGGCTGAATCACGGAAGCTAAATGACGATCATTCCAAACTCGTGAAGCACATAGCTGCTGAGATTGTGGATAGTGATCTTAATAAGCTGACCGAGATTTTAAACAATGTCGGGTTTGAGTCTGTCGATGCTGTAGGCATTGTGCTTTCAGAGTGTAATAATAGAATCGAGTTATCCGAGAGTTTGGTGCGAAAGGTTCTGTCGAGATTTCGTCATGATTGGATCCCGGCATTTGGGTTTTTCACTTGGTCTAAACATCAAACGGGTTATTTACACTCGGCAAATTGTTATAATATGATGGTTGATATATTGGGGATGTCGAGGAAGTTTGAAGCGATGTGGAAGTTAATTGAAGAGATGGGCACATTGGGCGGTGACGGTGATGGTGACGGTTTGATTTCCGTGGCCACAATGTCCAAGGCGATGAGACGGCTTGCCAAATGCGGGAAATATGATGAAGCTGTCGAGGCGTTTTGTAAATTCGAGCGATTTGGTTTGATGAGAGAAACTTTTGCGATGAACATGCTAATAGAAGTGTTGGTGAAAGAGCGGAATGTCGAGAGCGCTATGAAAGTGTATATACAATTCAAGGACAAAATTCAGCCGAATATTCTAACGTTTAATATCTTGATTCACGGTTGGTGTAAGGCCAAGAAACGTAGTGAAGCCGAACAAGCAATGGCCGTTATGGAAAAGTATGGATATCAACCTGACGTGTACACGTATACTTGCTTTGTCGATTTGTATTGCCGTGAAAGGAATTTCCGAAAAGTTGACGCCGTTTTGGAGGAAATGAGACAAAAGGGTTGTCCTCCTAATGTCGTGACTTACACGATTATTATGCACGCCTTAGGGAAAGCAAAGGAGATGAACAAAGCCATGGAAGTTTGCCATACGATGAACCAAAGCGGGTGTGATCCCGATGCTAGCTTTTATAGTGCCTTGATTTACGTCCTTAGCGAAACCGGGAGATTCAAGGACGCATGCGATATTTTCGAGGATATGCCAAAAAGCGGCGTCCTCCCCGATGTCTTGACGTACAATACCATGATTGGTGCTGCGTGTAGGCATTCGAGAGAAGAATACGCTTTCGAGTTGCTTAAAGATATGGAGACGGCCTCTTGTACACCTAATATCAAAACCTATACGATATTGCTGAAAATGTGTTGTCAGAAGAAGAGGATGAAGGTGTTGAACTACCTAATAGCCGACATGTTTAGGAAAGGCGTTAGTCCTGACCTCTCGGTTTATTGCCTTCTGGTGGATCAGCTTTGTAAAAACGGAAAAGTAGAGCACGCGTGTTTCTTCTTCGAACAAATGGTGTCGAAGGGAATGGTTCCGAGGGATAACACGAACAAATTGTTGATGAAAAAACTCGAGGAGAACGGTATGGGAAAGGCTAAGCAACAGATAGAGGATCTAATGTCGAAGGCAAAAGAGTATTCATGTAACGGGACTAGAAATTTGTAACACGAACAGTCGAACACTTTATTTGAAAATCATATCCTTCGAAACCGTCAATATGTCAAAATAGAATGCAATTAAATTTTATACATTTGGTCTCAAATTATCTTTCACAATGTCATTATGTTCAACAAAATAAGTAAATACAGTATATAAATGCAAAAAATATGGTCGAAATGTCGGATTGAAAATCATTTAAGGTCGAAGAACCTTAACGAAAAATACAAACCCAGGAAGGTATATTTCATACAAACATAATTGTCTTCGGAACATCGGTTTTTTTCCGTTAAGATTAGGCTTGATCACTAGCACCGGGATTTTCGTCTGTGCCTTGACCCACCTTAGAAACCGGCATTTCCTCTGCATGAGCCAAGTCATGTTGTTGAACAACCAGCAACGAGGAGACGATACCATTATTAGATGACGATAAGATGTCCCCGATTGGTCCGAGTTCTGCATGCTCAGCTTGACGGTCTGCCAATTGTGATACCATGGCCGAAGGAAATCGGCCTTTCCCTACAATTATGAGTTCGTAATTGCCACTTTTGCCCAACTCGAGTACCTGTTCTTCAATATTATTAACATTTCGTTCTGTGAATTCGACTGTCCCGTCCCATTTGCTGCGAAATGCTTCTACCATTGCATCATCTAGTGCCTACAATTGACGAAGAACGCACTTAGTCGCATTACAATATAGGGGAAGGAAGATTCGAACCTGATGACCAGAAGACATCTTCGGTAAATTAGAGTGGAAAAACAAACGTACCTTTTCTTCGACTCTATCCATGGCGGCCACTGAAAATGTGTAATGGTGTTCACCGTTTTTCTCCGGAGATGGCGTGAGTTTCACATTAGTAGCTCCCGACAGTCCGGTTTCCACAAACCTTATAACGGACACCTGAATAGCGGGATGGTCCGCCATCCTTCCACCGAGTTCTAGTGCCTCCCGATCATCGGGCCCACCGAAGAAAACAACACATATCCTCTGCTCTTGCATCTTATCGAATCCACGATCCACGAACACTCCTACCGAGCAAGGAGCATCTTTGAGCACCCTTTGATTCACCCCTCGCCAACCGTGTCCCGCATTCTCGACTTCCAACAGCCCACTTTCCTCATTCTTCCTCCACATTTTGTGAAACGGTAGGATCACCATCATTACCATTTTATCCTCCGCCACGTGGCATACATCCTCGTGCATTGTCGGTAAGGCCGAGACAATCGTGACTGGTCGAACCATAACCTTACTTAACTGAGCGTACGTCTGGAAGGCTGAGATAACCTTGTCATGGACCTCAGCCCGACTCCTTCGATGAGTCGGGTCGATGAATGGTAGCCCATTTCGACGAAGTTTTTGAACCATAATGATCGATGAGGAACGTTCGGTGAGCTCAACTAGATGCATGATGTACAACTTCAGTTTGCTCTTTTCAGCCGTGCTTCTTGTCGACTCGATTAGGTTTATGAGTCCAGGAACGTTACCCGGTCCATGAGCGCAAGCTAGCATTTTGAACTCGTCTCTAGTGAGAGGACTCATAAGTGGTTCGACTTGATATCGGTTGGATTGTAGTTTACGTTTTGGGCTTCGAATGTCTCGTTTGTCGGGCTTGTAGATAGCCATAACGATAGGAGTGGTCATAAACGTCGTGAATAGAGCCATTAACACAAGTATCGCGAACATTGCATCGTTAAGCACCTAATATCACAATAAGAGGAAGTACATACAGAAAACGCATCGTTAGTCATTTTCAGAATAAGTTAACGTGAGACGATCTTACACAAGAATTGCTCAGAACATAGGAGATCGAGTACCTTTTTTTCTTTGCCGATATTAAGTACAATGAGCTCGACCAAGCCTTTAGTATTCATCAAGAAACCTAAGGTTAATGCCTCTCGGACTCGTATCCGGTAGCACATAGCCACGGAGAATACCCCTAAGATTTTTCCGAAACATGCGACGGCTATCACAAGCACCAACATAGCCCACGCCGTGCCCCCTTGTATCTTCGTTATATCCGTCTTAAGCCCACTCGCTGCAAAGTACAGCGGTAACAACAACCCCGTCACAAAATCCTCTATTCTCTCTATTAGAGTTTTCGCGAAATTTCCTTCCTTCGGAATAATCAACCCGAGTACAAACGCGCCGAATATTGCATGAATCCCTATAAAATCGGTTATAAACCCGCAAACGAGGGCACCCCCTAGGGTGACCGTTATATAAAGCTCGGTCATCGCGTCTTGCTCAGACGAGCAACGACGAGCTACCCAAGCCATGACGGGTTTAACACAAATGAACATGAGTGCTACAAACCCTATCCCACATAAGAGCACCCACACCGAGACCAACGGGTTGTTATGTGACCCAACCGACCCATTTCCTGCAAGGGCGACAGCGAGGGCAAGCAGTATCCAGGCCGTCACGTCGTCAAACGCTGCGACGGCCATGGCTGTTTGCCCTACATGGGTGGTTAGGAGTTTCAACTCGGCTAGGATTCGGGCTAGGACGGGGAAGGCGGTGATCGAGAGGGCGACCCCCATGAAGACCACAAAGGGGACGTACCCCGCCTTGTCGGCCCCATCGATGGTGCGACGGAGAAGGATGGCTAAGGCGGCCCCAGTGCCAAATGGAAGGCTAATACCCACCACCGCGATGCTCAAAGCCTGACGACTACTGCGACGGATCGAGGAGAAGTCTAGCTCTAGGCCTACTAGGAAGAGGAAGAATAGGAGACCAATGCTGGCTACTGACTCAAGGATTGGCATGCTCCATTTTGGGAACACATTGGTTAGGTATGTGTGGTTTCTACCTAAGGCTGATGGCCCTAGTAATATTCCTCCCTACAAAAAAAAAAGTAGAATCTCACATTATATACTACTCAACAACAACAACAATAACATCAGAACCAAAGATGTCTTAGTCTAGTGGTTAAGATTAGACACTATGAACAATAGGTCTCAAGTTCGAATCCTCTAACGCGACTAAGTGCGTGCTTCGTTGAAAAAAAACAACAACATCAAGACCGAAGATGTCTTCGCCATTTTTAATGCGATTAAGTGCGCGCTTCGTTGAAAAAACAACATCAGAGCCTTAGTCCCTAAACACTTTGGGGTAGGTGACATGAATCAATATCTGAAATTGTCAATTCGTCATCCAGAAAAATAAGAAATAATATACGAAGTGGATAATAACGTTCGTGCTCAATCTTCCGTGTATCATCAACTTCCATTAGTCTACCGACGCTTTTTTCTTATGACTATTGTATTAGTATACGTATGTAGTTCTTCTATTTCGCTTATGTGTAAAATAAAGGATGTAATATGGTTCCCATCGTCCAAACAATATGTAATCCCACTTTCTTTCTGGCTGGCAAAAAAAAATCTGTTTGGGCGAAGCGAGCATTTTTTTTTGTTTGGGCGAAAACTTTTCTTTTAATTCAACGAAGTGCACATTTAATCGCATTACAATATAGGGAGATTCGAACCTGAGACCTATTGTCCACGGTACCTAATCTTATTAATCACTCAGCTAACCCATCTTCGGTAAAAAAAACTTTGTGCATAAAGCAAATGTAAATGTAAGTAAAACTTACGACAATTTCAGCAATGACTTTGGGCTGACGAAGAGGCTTGAAGGCAAAAGCGAGGAGGCGGGAGACGACGAGAATTAACGTCATTTGGACGATGAGCAACGGGAATGCCGTATGAAGAGGATTATCACCTTCAAGTATTCCATTCGATGATGTTTTGATACTTGTTATGTTAACCGCCATGGTTTTTCTTGCTTGCTTTTGCTTTAATTTGTTTCTACCTTTATTTGTAGGTTCAATTCACTAGTAGATGTGTAGTCTTTAAGTACATTAGGTTAAGGTATTTATATTCTCACTACATTGTCAAGTATCTAGCCTGCATAGACTTGGTATACTACCTTAACTATAATATTCGGAATATACTCGGTCAAACATCGAAATTCTTAGGATATTCTGTTTGGTACCCTGTCGTATTTCTTTGTATTCTATGTTGTACGGCCGTAGTATTTAGCTTAGTTATGTGGTACCCTGTATTTTTGATTTACGATAACTTCTAGTTATGAATTCCGAAAGAGGTGATTTTAATTTTGAATCAAAGATCTCTTAAAAACAATCGCTTTGGAAAAAAAATCAGCACTTTTGGAACTTGGGACTAAGAGTTATGGTTGGTCAAAGTTTATTCGATTAAAAATGTTTGACTGAACATCACTCTTAGTACAGGTTTCAAAATTGCAAAAAAATTGAATAAGTACTCCGTTCACTATCTTTTATCCCGTTTCATTAAAATACTCCTCACAAATAATGAGGAAATGAGGCAAAAGATTATGAATGGAGGGAGTATCTTTTTAAAAATAATGAATTCAGGGAAAATATTGTCATTTTCGGAACCCGCGTCCATAAGTTATCGCAAGTCACGTAGGGGCTACCACGTAGAATATCCCTAAATTATTACTGTATTTGAGACGAACATACCTGTCTTAACCTTAAAATGAGTTAAATAGATTCTAGCAAACGGGTATTAATTATTTCGTTATTTGTCTTGTGTTAAATGTTAAAACAGATACGTATGTTATACGAACTCGTAAAATAATACAAGTAGTGTATGTATACACTTATGATGGATCTATGGATTCTCTCTTTGAGTAAGAGTATATACATAAATCATCATTGAATATGAAAGAAAATATTTTTATATCCCAATTGTTCATTATACTAAACTATCAAATTCAAAGTCAAAAAAAAAAAAAATACATTTATAATTATATATATAATAATTATATACCCCTCTTGCTAATTAAACTAAGAATTTTTAAGGTAAGAGCTTTTCTACTCCAATGTTATATTGTTATATTATATACTTATATGTACGGACTTCGAACTTAATTTACGAGTGCATGACACATTTCTTACTCTTGTGTTACTTGTAAAACCATTCTGTCGATATTTAACCCGACCCGTGAACCAACTCCGACCCTTTTTTTATGATCAACTCCGTAAATCTATTTTAAATTATATTTTGGATAATGATTCATACTTATATGTACGGACTTCAAACTTAATTTACAAGTGCATGACACATTTCTTACTCTTTGTGTTGCTTGTAAAACGATTATGTCGAAATTTGACCCGACCCGTGAACCTGCTTCAACCCTTTTTTTCATGGTCAAACCCGTTAATCTATTTTAAATTATATTTCACATAATAATTCAGATTAGACGATCCAAAATCTTTTTCAGATCAAGGCTGTGACAAATTAGCTTAATTATTCAATTTACAAATTACAATGATATTCTCGGGATATTGAAATAAGTAAGTACCCCTGAGTGACGACATCTCATTTTCCTCGAAGAAATGTACTCGTACAGTGTGTATCTTTTACGATAACCTTTATCGTAATTCGTACAATATACACTTAGTTAAACTTGATCACTAAAACCAGGACTATTATCATCTTCACTATGGAGCACCTTCGAGACTGGGACTTCGTTTACATGAGCCAAGTCATGTTGTTGAACAACCAACAAAGACGAGGCCACCCCGTTATTGGTCGCAGATAAGATGTCACCGATGGGTCCAAGCTCAGCATGCTCAGCCTGTCGCTCTGCCAACTGAGCTATCATCGCCGTAGGGAATCGTCCCTTTCCTACTATTATGAGCTCGTAGTTCCCGCTTTTGCCTAGGGCAAGTACCGCCTCTTCGATGTTGTTGTCAGCATTTCGCTCTGTGTATTCGACTGTTTCTCCCCATTTGCCGCGGAATTTCTCTACCATTGCATCATCCAGTGCCTGCAGACGATGAGCGAGTAGTTAGTTTTCTTGAAATTAGACCTGACAAACTGGTCAACCGGGTCTGGGTCCAGGTCATTTTTCAGGGTTGTTATTTTCAACTTTTTTTAGGAATATCGACTCATTTTCTATATACGGGTCAAACTCGGGTCTTCCATTTAAGTATCTGGTCGGGTCATTGGGAACGGATCAGTTTTGCCAGGTGTACTTGAAATATAGGTTATTTTTAGTCAGTCAAGTTCAACCAGTTCAGTTTAGTCAAATTTACTTCTGTCGCGTATAATTGCGATTTGATATTAATGTATGTTCTTACCTTCTCTTCGACACGATTGACAGCAGCAACAGAGAATGTGTAATGATGTTCACCGTTTTTCTCAGGCGACGGAGTCAATGTGACATTGCTCGCCCCCGTCCTCTCAGTCTCCACAAACCGAATCACAGACACGTGAATAGCCGGATGATCGGCCATCCGACCACCAAGCTCCAACGCCTCTCGATCATCGGGCCCACCGAAGAAAACAACACACATCCTCTGCCCTTCGAGCTTACTACCGAATCCACGGTCCACGAACACTGCGACAGAACACGGCCCGTACTTCAACACCCGTTGGTTCACCCCTCGCCACCCGTGCCCCACGTTCTCGACCTCGTTCACTGTCGTCCACCGTTTATGAAACGGGAGGATGACCATCATCACCCTCTTGGCCTCTGCCACGTGGCAGACATCCTCGTGCATCGTTGGCAGGGCCGAGATAACCGTCACAGGTCTAACATTAACCTTTCCTAGCTGAGCGTACGTCTGGAAGGCTGAGGCGACCTTGTCGTGAACCTCGACCCGGCTCCTCCTATGGGCCGGGTCAAAAAACGGTAGCCCGTTTCTGCGGAGTCTTTGGACCATGATGATCGACGAGGTTCGTTCAGTGAGCTCGACCAGGTGCATGATGTACAACTTCAGTTTGCTCTTTTCGACTGTGCTCCTCGTGGACTCGATTAGGTTTATGAGTCCAGGAACGTTTCCTGGGCCGTGAGCGCATGCCAGGATTCTGAACTCGTCTTTGGTGGAATTCGTTGTTACGCTTGGATCCGCCTGAGAGTTGTTGTCGGGTTGTAGTTTACGTTTTTGACTGTACGTGTCGCGTTTTTCAGGTTTGTAGATCGCCATGACGATTGGGGTGGTGATGAAGGTGGTGAACAAAGCCATTAGCACTAGTATTGCAAACATTGAATCATTCAGCACCTGAGACGAATAAAACATTCATAGCGCAGTTAGTCGCATTACAATAAAGTCTGATGGATTGACGAACTTGTGACCTTTTGTCATTATTTACGTGTTCTAACTTCTAACTACATTTTTTTTACCCGAGAAATATCGTTATTCTTTTAACTTAAATCTTGAGTTTGGTACACTCTAGGGGTGTAACCGGGTCCATCTGAGCTCGAGCTCAGAATTGGCTCGGAAATTTGAGCTTGGGGTTCAGAATCACATCAGAATTCTTCGAGCTTTAGAAACTAAAGCTTGAAATCGGTTCATATACACACATCATATGTACGTCATATATATTACTCCCTCCGATTCATTGGATTCGCAACGTATTCCGTTTTTGGCAAATTCATCAGCTTTGCAACATTTTCATTTTGGGCCATATTTTTCTTATGAAATGACTAACCTACCCTTAACTTTTCATTACTATATTCCAAAATATTCAATCTAATATTATTATATTACTTAATCTTACATGACATCACTATTGTGGTCCACCAATTTACTTTTCTTATTTTTTAGTGAATAGTAAATGTTGCGATTCCAATGAATTGGAGGGAGTAAATAAAAAGAAGTAATACTCTAACTCGGAGTGAATATTACGTTGGGTTAGTATGAGAAGAAGGAAGGACGTGGTGACAATAAAGGGGAGTGTGTAACTTGGACGGTTCATGATTAAATAAATGTCACTAGGGCATTTCGATGATCAGTTAGTCTCCCATGTGACAAGTATATATACTGTAAATACGTGAACGAGTTAAATATCATTATATCAGCACATTAGTAAATAAAACAAGACGTGATTTATCATTAGCGATTGACCCGGGTCACTAAGTCTATAACGTGCATGCTCGTCATTCGTCACAAACAAAAATCTATGTTTCACAATATGAGCAATGTATCTGGACACAATTCTTGTTTGGTAAGACGGTTTCATGATCTTAGACCAGTCCATGGAATAAAAACCCAAAGAATTAGTTGGACTTCTCCTAAATTCTCATATTTTAATTGGACTTTTCTTAAATTGAATTCGTTTAAATATATAAGACGGTTTTAAGTAAGAATTTATAGTATTTGGACATGCTAAACAAGTGTCCACTACACGTTATGTTTTGGCTTTTTCATGATAGGAATAGTAAAGTCAACCTCCTAAAAATGCTTAATTTTTTTTTAAAAAAAGAATAAAACATGAAATTTTTCTAAAATTTAATTGAATAATTATAGTATAATTCGTGTTGCGTTATAATTTTAACATGAATTAATACTATTTACGTTTAAATTGATCTATTTTATTTATTTATATTCTTAAAAGAATATGAACTACAAGTACTATTTACATTATGTAAATTTTGACATATTTAATATTATTAAATTAGAATGACGTTAATGATAAGATTTGGACTAAAAGGACAATTAAAAATAATTATTCACGCTTTACATACGTGATCATTTTATTATTAAAACTAAATTCCTATCCACTTTTTTTATTTACGTGGTATATATTGGTTGGTTGCATATAAATTAGAGGGAAAATCGAACTCGAAGTTTATTGTACACAATACATCTGTTTTAAGTTTTAACTACCGTGTTAAGTCTTTTAAGTATTATACTAAGACATCTTCGATTGTATGAAATAATATGCGACACCTAAGTAAGATAGAATCGGTCTTCCGTGGGGATCGAATCTAGAATCTACTGTATACATTATTTCCGTCTTAACATCGTGTTATATCTTAATCGTTAGACAAAGACATCTTCGACTAAAACGGAAAAATATGCCGACACCTAATTAGGATAGAATCCGTCTTTCATTTGTTGGATTAGAATCATGCAATAATTAGTCAAACTCAATCAGGGTCGCCATCATAGAAGACATTTATAATTATTGTTATTATTATACATAATCATTTGAACAGATAATGTAGTTATTATTAAAGTATGTTTAATCCCCCTTAATTATTTTTAAATCACTTGAAGAAATTAATCCATTTGACAAAAACCAAAAAAATGATAAAATAATAAGTTTCAATTAATTAATTAATTTGTTTCAATAATTGGATGTTGAATGACAATTTGCCACCTTAAGGGCAACTAATGCTTTATTTTAATACACATCTGCAGTTTCGTTGATAGAGATATTCTTCGTAATATTATATTATTAAAATATTTATTTATTTAGATAAAAAAAGATAAAGATATCGTTATTCCAGAAGAACAATATTGTGTTATTATCTAATTAATTGGTAATTTTTTTATCGTAATAATTATAACTATCAACAGATCAACTATTTACTCATTTAGATAGAAAAAACGATAAAAAAAATATTGGTATTCATGAGGAACAATGTCTGGTTAGTATCTGATGACTGATTAGTAATATTGACAGTAATTATAATAATCAACGGATCAACTATATATTGTTATTCATGAGGAATAATGTTATGTTATTATCTGAATAATTGGTTATATTATTTGACTGTAGTTATAACAATCGACAGATACTTCGTCACAAGAGAGACTAACGATTATTTAATACTTTAATTTATTGAAAGCATAATCTAAACCTACGAAGAAGAAAGCAATAATATAAAAGGAAGAGAAAACTACGTCTCTTTTATTAAAAAAATGTAAGAGTAAGAGATTTCCTTATCTAAAATGCTCATATAACCCGTGTATAAGAAGTAGTTATCATTTTCCTTTTTAATGAAAGAAAATAAGTCACGAGTGAAGTCATTTTGGCCAATTCTTTGAATTTTACACATTATGAGACTAAATTTTGGTAAGGGTAAGAATAGTAGTATATCATCTTATTTTGTGTGGGGTGGCGGCGGTTAGATCTGGTAAACGGGTCAATTATATATATGTCGATTTATATAATTAGATCGATCATTTTTAGGGTTTAATAGGGTTCACATTAGATTGAGTCAGACTGCATTACTTATCCTAAGACCGTGTTTGGAAGAGCTGGTAAACGGGTCAATTATGTCGGTTTAATTAGATGGGTCATTTTCAAATTTAATTAATTAGTAGGGTTCAGATCAGATTGAGTCAGACTGCATTACTTACCATAAGAATAGTAGAGTATGTATCTTACGTCGTATGTGGTTGCTAGACTTGGTAACGGGTTAATCATGTCAGTTTAAATTGGTCATTTTCGAGTTTTAAGGTAGGTTCAGATCAAATCAGGTAAGAGTACATTATTTATCATAAGACCATCTTTCGGAAGAGTAACTACCTCAATTTGGTAGGTGGTGTCCAATCAAAATAAATCATGCTTAACTTTCATGTAAATGATAGCAATACCACACAATGTGACAACTAGTTTGGTAACATAAATTGACAAATTTTATAATAAAAATTTCAATTAATCTATAATTTATGTGTTTCATGAGGCAATTTTTTAGATTTAAAATGGTAATCATGAATATATTAATAAATACTACACAATTTTGTTTTTGTGTGAGCATCATTCGACGATAAATTTCAAGTTTATTCATCATACATGAGCATTTCACAAATAAATATGGTAAAAATTTCATGAATAATCATCGTAAAACTGTCTCATAATGATTTATCTTTACCACGCAGATTTTTTTACTATTTTGGTGCTCTAGTGCGATAATTATTCTAAAATTATTGAAATTAATATTCAAAGATGGATTTTATTATAACTTCAAAATTTTAATTTTAATCTAATAGCAATGTAAATACCTCAATACAGATAAAAAAAATAATATTTCAAAGTGCATTATTTCATCGATATTATATTCATTAATAATTATTACGTGACTTTAGTATATTCTTTTAAAAAAAATTACATGCAAATTAAATTAAATTTCTTAAAATAGTTAATTACAATATCATACGAAGTAGTAATTAACACGAAATAACATTATCGATCACACACATTTTCCTGTCTTAGTTTAATTTTCCTAATGAAACTTCCAACACATAAATAATGCATTTTATTATTCATGATATAAACATCAAATAGATTAGCTAGGTCATGCATGAAGCACCTTCAAGAGACCTATTATTATTACAATAATTTTCATACAATACAATTTCACGATAATTTTATTTCGAGCCTCTCACAGGTAATTACTTTTAAACCTTTTTTTAGTTACAATTTTTTCGATATTTTTTCACCATTTCTTACATTATTTTAACGTGAACATTTTTACAAAAGACATACAAGAGACGTGTTCTTTACTATTAATATGTTATTGTTATATATCACAATCGTCTCGTGTGTTTTTGTTGATATACTTTTCATGACAAAATCCATTATAGTATCTTCACTAATTATACTTATTAGCCGTTGATGTTACACCAAAACAAGATCCCAAAGATTCTACACCAATAAGGGAATATACAAACTCGTAGATCTGATAAAACCGATTCAAACATGATATGACATCCAAAGTGCGTGAATACCTAACTCGAAAATCCCCTATTCACTAAAACAAAAACCAAGGGGCAAAATAGTCATTTCAACTTTCCCGCCTAATTTCAACCCCTCATTACCTAAATTGGGCTTGAAAAAAAAACTGTATTTTTTTTGTCCAGATTTATTACAAGCCCAATTGTGCATGTGTAATACCAATCCATACAATATCAAAACTCTTTATTTAATTATTACGGAGTAATAGATAAATTCAATTAATTGAAAAATATTAATCATATTTAATATCATAACGTAATTAAATTCAATAATTAGTACTATTATTTTTATTTAAAAATTTATATTTTTAATATTAATCATGCATGTTAGTATAAAAATTATACTTCGTATAAAATTATTATTATTTTTTCATTATTATTTAGTTTACAATATTAATGTTAATACGGAGTCATTTTTTTAGTTATTATTTTAAATATGATATACTCACATATATACTAATATTGTAATAACAATAATGACACGTTATCAATCCAGTGGGTTGACCCGTTCGACGGGTTTTGATCATAAATTAATGGATCATTCCGAGTTTGGGCCAAACTGGTATTGGGTCAAAATTTTAGGGTCTTACTCTTGAACTTACAAATTAAAATGGGTCGATTTACGAGTCAAGACGAAATTTGACGGGTCTATTTCCAAATTTAAATGTCCGCTTATCTAATCATAATCACTTAAAATTAGAACAAATTAATTCCAAAAAATATCCTACTAAACTTTAAATATACAAAGTTCCGTGTAATCTTTTTTAATATAGGTAGGATAATTAATTAAGGCATCCAATATTATTTCTTACTTATATTCTGACTATATTATGTGATATATACGAAATACTCCATATAAATTAGGCGCAATTGATCTATTCATCAGGTTTACTTTTTATAAAATACTAATTTTATGAACGACATATATATAAATATATATAAATAGAAGATAAAAGCATGAACAACATCTCTATTTATTAATAAGACTAATTTTATATTTCGTATACAGGTAGCGACTAAATTTTTACTAATTTCATTGTAATAGAATGTTACCCCATACAGAAAAATAAAGTAATGACAGAATATGTTTTTTTTATTATGGTTTTAAAAAGTAAAGGTTAAAATTTTTGCGAAGAACGAAAACATAAACGGTAGACTGAAACACTAAAGAAAGAAAAATGTAAATTATTGACTTAATCGAAGGGAATATTTTTTGTAAGTAACTAAATTATTTATATATACAAAAACTAATGAAAAAACCGTGCGTAGGCACGGGTTTTGTACTAGTTATATAATATGAACCGATCCAAATGCTTAGAACCTGAAATGACCAGACGACCCTGATGACTTGACCAGAATTAAACCCTAATACCTTGGTTATACATAATTATTATCGCTAACATTTTTCAAAAAAAATCTTCTTAGTTGTGTAAAATCCTATAGCGATAATTATTTCAGTCTGAAAGGAGTATTTTTTTTTGAAAGTCCAGTCTGAAAGGAGTATTCAGTATTACATATTAGTATCTTATTTCGATGTAATTGGTTAATTACGGAGTAATATTAGGTGTAATTAGTTAATTATCGATCCTTATATAATTGAGATTAAAATTATTTTAAAAAATAAAATAAAATAACACTTGGTGATTTGATTGTAATATTTTAGTACAATTGATTTGGTGATTGTTAAACCCGTCCATGTTACATAATTTTTTAAGTCTATGACATTGGCTTTTTCAATCATACTCCATAGTTTATAGCATATTAAATTAAAACTAAGATTATTTATAGTATTAAATTGAAATAATACATTGTATTATTTATAATATTATATTGGAACTAATATTATATTAATATTATAGGTCAACATAATTTGGTGGCACAATCTTATTCTAGCCACCCCGAATACATACTCCCTCCGGACACAATTTATCGCCCCGCTTTCCTTATTTGGCAGGTTTTTATTTTTTGCCCCACTTCTCCACTTTCCTTTTCTATCTTACACTTTTACCGTATTATCCCTCTTTCTATCCTTTATTTACAAGAAATGCCATTGAATTTTATACTTTAAGGCCCACCATTGATTTCTTTACCATTTTATATTCATTTTTCACTACTCCACCATCATTTTTTACCATTTTATATTCCTTCCTTATTTTACGTGCAAAAGTGAGCGGGGCAATAAATAATGACCGGAGGGAGTACTTTTCTTGGGTTGAAATGCAAGTATCAACCTTGGTAAAGAACCAAAGATTCACTATTTTAAAATCTCGATATCGAACCAAAGATGTCTTAGACTAATGGTTATGGTTAGGTGCTTTGGGACAGTAGGTTCCAGGTTCGAATCCCCCCTCCCCTATATTGTAATGCGACTAAGTGCGTTCTTCGATCAAAAAAAAAATCTCGATATCAAAATTTTCTGTATCACTTTCATGTAACTGTAATGAATATAGTAAAAAAATGATCATTATTTACTAAAAGTGGTCGCTAATTAACTTAAAATAACCATTTTTTTACAATAAATTATTAATTTTTAACTCTACGGCACGATATTATACGTGAAAAAAGGTAAAAAATTATCAAAAAAGAAAAAAGATTAAAAGCATAGAAAACATGAAGACTAACCTTTTTCTCTTTGCCAATATTGAGCACAATGAGCTCGACCAAGCCTTTAGTATTCATCAAAACACCCAATGTCAAGGCCTCCCTAAACTTAATTCGGCAACATAACGCGACCGTGAACGTCCCCACAATCTTCCCGAAACACGCCACTGCGATCACGAGCACCAACATCCCCCACGCTATCGCGCCTTGGATCTTCGTTACATCGGTTTTGAGCCCACTAGACGCGAAATAAAGTGGTAACAATAAACCCGTCACAAAATCCTCAATTCTTTCGATTAGACTCTTAGCAAACCCGCCTTCCTTTGGTATAATCAACCCGAAGATAAAAGCCCCGAAGATTGAATGAATCCCAATGAAATCGGTTATGAACCCGCACACCAGGACCCCACCTAGGGTTATAGTTATATAGAGTTCGTCCACCGTGTCATGTTCTGACGAACAACGACCCGCCACCCATGACATGACCGGGCCCACACAAAGAAACATGATCCCAACAAACCCAACCCCACATAACAAAACCCAGATAGAAATCAAAGGACTTTTATGCCCGCCTCCTCCTGGCTCGCCGTTGCCAGAGAGGGCAACAGCGAGTGCCAGGAGGATCCAGGCCGCCACATCATTGAACGCGGCGGCCGCCATGGCTGTCTGGCCCACCCGGGTGGTGAGCAGCTTCAGCTCAGCCAAAATCCTGGCTAAGACTGGGAAAGCTGTGATCGATAGGGAAACTCCCATAAAGACCAGGAACGGGGCGTACCCCGCCGCGTCAGCCCCGGGGACTGAGCGGCGGAGGAGGAGGGCCAGGGCGGCCCCGGTGACGAATGGGAGGCTGATTCCGGCCATGGCAATGCTGAACGCGTGGCGTCCACTGCGATGGATCGAGGATAGGTCTAGCTCCAGACCTACTAGGAATAGGAAGTATAGTAATCCAATGCTAGCTACCGATTCTAGGATCGGTGTACTCCATTTGGGGAATACGTTGTTTAGGTACGTGTGGTTTCTTCCCAAAACTGATGGTCCTAGTAATATTCCTCCCTACAAATAAAATTAAATTAAATCAATAAGAATTTAATCAAAAATAAATAAATGATTGATAATATTATTATAATACATACAAAAATACAAAATATACATTTTTTTAAAAATAAACACGAAAGATTACTATATATATATATATATATATAATTGAAATATAATACCTTAAAGTAAAAAAAAAAAAGACGGTATAATTATGGAAAAATGTACATACCACGATTTCTGCAATGACTTTGGGCTGACGAAGAGGTTTGAAAGCGAGAGCGAGGAGACGGGTAACGATGAGGATCAAGGTGGTTTGGATAATGAGCAACGGGAAGGCGGTATGGAGGGGATTATCGCCTTCTAATATTCCATTTGACGATGTTTTTATGCTCGTTATATTCATCACCATTTTCACCTTTCGACACTATTATTATTATTATTACGTTAATATTATTACTATTATCGGTCGATATTACAATATTGTGACTTGTGAAGACGTGAACTTAATGTGTGTGTGAGTAATTGAGTATTGGGTTGCTAGAGGGTATATATATACAATTTGCATGGACTTGGTATGAATGTATTATTAGAGAAAAATATATAATTAATTTTAAAAAATATATAAAGTATATTAATTAATATTTAACAATATCATGTAGATTAAGATAATTAAAAGAAAATTCAAAGGGTATATACCCTTTGAAAAGTATTATTAGAATCCACGTAGGTAAAATAAAATAGTTAAATTAACTACTGAATTTTTTGTTATCTAAACACGTAAATTTTTTAAATAAATAACACGAGTAGTAAAATAAATATTTCTATTTGTGTTCAACATAATTTATCGAGTTTTTGGATTTTCGGATTTGTTCTAAACCCGATAATATATAGCTAGAAAAAGGTCTTATATGATCCATTTCGACTATTATTTGAGCATAATTACAACTCGTAACGAATTAATGATTTGATTTTAATCATTTAGAAATAATAGTTATTTTCAAAAATGCATAATTATTACCTAACATTTGATAGATATACTAAGGTTAGACTTAAATCAAGGCAACAATTTAAAGATTGTGTAGAGGTAAAGAGGCACACAAAACTCTTTCAAAAAAATAGATTGAGAATTTTTTTTTATTACTCGCGTAACACTTATTATACTATCGTCTCTCAGTAATTTTTTTTATAATAATAATAATAATAATAAGTTCCGTTATTTTTTTTTAATACAAGTTACGTTTAGTAAAAAAAATAAAAAAAATACTCGCAGTAATTATTGAAGACACGTGTTATGTTTAGACAGTTAGACCTGGAAAAACCGACCTGCCCCGAATAAGTCAACCCAAACCCGACTCGACACCCGAATTTGACCTGTAACCCGAAGACCCGGACATTATTATATAATACGAGTCCATATAAAGTTGAAAATAACAAACCCGAAAATGATCCAAACCCAAAATGAACCGACCCGATCCGAAGTGAACCCGATTTCAATAATCCGAAAATGATCCGACCCAAATCCGACCCGTCGACCCGTGTTGTCAGGTTTAGTTACGCTCTCGTTTTTTTTTTATTAAAAAAACCGTGTTGTAAACCGGTTAAGTATTTGTAATTCGCCGGTCGCAATTCATATGAGCCACCAGCGAAGGCTCAAGGTATACAACACTCCCACTGCTCCCCTCCCTCCTTCCTTCCTTCCCTAAATTTCGAAATCCGTCTTCACACCGAAACGACGTCGTTTCACTCCGGCCACCGAACGACGCCGTTTCGCCCGCCGGAAAATGACGTCATTGAGGACGTCATGGAGAAGGTTCACGATGAGTTCGTATCGGAAAATCGGTCCGGTCAGAAAGTGCTTCAACAATGTACGTCGTCCTTTTCGGATTGTTATTCGTTTGATTTTGATTTTGATTTTGATTTTGTTTCATGTTTGGTGTTTTTGATCGATTTAGGTGTGATTGTGTGAATTGTGATGGTTAATTAGGGTTTTTTTGATGGTTTAATTTGTGATGAGAAATGGCGATATGCTACTGATCTGGTGTTAAAACTCGTAATTAGCTAAGAATTGATTGTTGTGCATTATTTATGCCTCGTTAAAGGCATTCGATAACTGGCAAATGTGTATTTTCCGTTGATTAGTTTGGTTAATTGAGGTTTTAGGTGATTATGTTTGGTTAATTAGGGTTTTGGACGGTTTAATTAATCTGTGATGAGACATGCTACTGATCTGGTGTTAAAACTCGGAAATTAGCTAAGAATTGGTGTGCATTATGCCTCGTTAAAGGCATTCAAGAACTGGTGAATGTGTATTTTCCGTTGATTAGTTTGGTTAATTGAGGTTTTAAGTGATTATGTTTGGTTAATTAGGGTTTTGGATGGTTTAATAATCTGTGATGAGAAATGGCGAAATGCTACTGATTTGGTGTTAAAACTCGGAAATTAGCTTAAAATTGGTGCGGTATGCCTCTGATAACTCCGTTAATTGACCGCTTTTCTACACCCTTTTGACGTTTATTTAGCCTCGATTAATCGTATTTTCTTTGGCATTCCGGCTCATTTCGCCTATATTTTGTATTACACGGGTTTTTGCGTTTGTTGTTCGTTTTTAGGCATTTCCTTGACGAAAACGATGAAACTTGAGCATGCCCGGGTAAAAGGAGGTACATGACCCGAGTTCGAGCCTAAACAAGCGCATAGAAGACAAGAAACGGGAAAATGGGCATAGGAAGAGAATAGCACGGTGGACCGTGCGATTCTCAAGTCAGGAGGCTAGGACCGTGCGATTCTCACCGTGCGAAACGCATGTTTCGTGCGTTTCTCCGGTTTTGCCATTTCACTTCGTTTTTCGACCGGTTTTTCTATGTAACCTAATTAGAAGTATAAATACCCAAATTCTTATTTTTTGCCTCTTAAGTTTTCCATAACACCTTAGTTCCATACTTTGAATTATTTGGGGTTTTTGAGAGAATTTGTAGTTTTTGAAGATCTTCATCTTTCTTATTGTCCAAGATTCAAGCTTTTATGATTATTATTATCTATTCTTCCTAATCTCTCCATTCTCTTTAAGTGGGTAATTTTTGCTTCTTCCTTTGCTTTAATTTTGTTAATTTCTCATTTTTGTTAGTTCATCTTAGTTGTTTACAATTGATTAATTTTCTTTTGATTTGTTCCTTCTTCCTCTTGTTCATGTTTGTGAGCCTTTTCATGTTAGACATAGAAACCCCAAATTAAAAATCCCCAATTTGACCAATTTTGTTATTTGTTTTTATTTTGTTAGTTCTCCATTGTTGTAGTTTGTTTATTTCCCATTTTTATTTGTTCCTTCAATTAGATTTTCCCAAAGTAGTCATTCTTGCATGATTAGTAGTAAAAATCAATTATTAAGAATGTTCATAGTTAAAGATTCCACCTTTACACTTAATTTTACTAATTTAGTCATGTTTAGTGAGTAGTCTTTTTCTAGGGGACGATTTGACCCCGATATGCCTAGATTGTGGGTTTGAATTCCGTATTTGGATTGTTTGGGATAAATGGGAATTGGGTAGTTTGGGGGATCGGGAATCGACTTGGCATTTGGTTGTGTTTGAACCCTTGACCCTTGTCCACCGACGGGAGTCGGTTAGGTCTAGGTAGTAAACCTCGTCTCTTGTCATGCCTTGCCCCGCCTAGTTGAACACGGGAGTGAGAACTTGGTAGGGTACCCAAATTATCGGTTTAGACTCTTCACCTTGGGAGAGGGGAGAGAAAGGACCGGGATTAGACGCGGACTTAATGAGCCGACTCACGAACCCGGGAGGGAGGTGATCGGTTTTAGCTTAGTTGGATTACGAACCCGGGAGGGAGGTAGCCAACCCCAAGAGGCGTTCCACTATTCCTATCATCCCTAGCAATCCGATGCTCGGTATTCCTTACCCACGATTATGACATGTTGGAGGTTAAGTCGAACCCTAGGCCTTTCTCTATTGAGTAACCGTCGTTTTTAGTTTTCGTTTGTTTCTTATTTAGTTTTCTATTTTCTTTTTGTAGTTGTAGATCACCAATCCTACCTCTCTTTCGACTTAGATAAACATTTAGGGTAAACACGACTAGGCATCACTTTGCTCCTTGTGGGATCGACCCTCTATTGTGCTACGATTACATCGTACGCTTGCGAGGTATTTAAAACTCCAACAAGTTTTTGGCGCCGTTGCCGGGGAGTGTTAGCGGTACTAGTAGTTTTTATTCTTGCGTTTAGACTAAGTTATTGGTTACTTTGCACACTCCGGTGTGCCTTTGCTCGTGATCTAACTCCTACTTTCTAGTTTGTGTATTGTTTTGCATGAGTAGGCGGATTCTTGGGCTCTCACCAATTCATTTGTTGAATCCCGAGATTGAAGCTACCGCAAGGCGATACAACGCCGAGAGAAGAAGAAATCGAGGGCAACCACCTTCACCACCTATTATTTCCGAATCCGAGGAAGAAATAAGATCCGAAGAAACAATTGAGTCCGACGAAGAAGTTAATTCTCCAAGACCACCATCACCGCCTCCTATTATGGCTTCTATACGAGAGGAATCGACACCCCAAGTGGTGTCGCAATCAAGTATTACGAGGCCCGCAATTGGAGCAAACAATTTTGAGATCAAGACTACTCTTATTCAATTCGTACAACAAAATCAATTCTCCGGGTTACCTCTTGATAATCCCAATGAGCATATTAATGTATTCTTGGAAGCTTGCGATAATGTCAAGATCAATGGAGCCTCGGATGAAGCTATTCGCTTGAGACTTTTCCCGTATTCATTGAATGGGAGAGCTAAGGAGTGGCTAAGAAGTCAACCGGCCGGTTCTTTTGATACTTGGGACAAATTATCCAAGGCTTTCTTGTTGAAGTTCTTTCCACCGGGCAAGACGGCGAAGTACCGAAATGATATAACCAATTTTGCCCAAGAAGACCATGAATCCCTCTATGATGCATGGGAGAGGTTTAAGGAGTTGCTAAGACAATGCCCTCATCATGGCATAGCCCCTCATGTGGTCATCCTCACATTCTACAATGGTGTGCGTCCCGAATATCAAGTGGGATTGGATGCGGCGGCCGGTGGTGCTATTGATCTAGTACACCACACCGCGGCTATGGGTTTCATTGAGAAGATGGCCTCCAATAATCATCATTGGGGTGGGGATAGGAGGAAGTTGAAGAAGCAAGATAATAGTGAGACCTTGAATGCTCTTAATGCAAAGATAGATAATTTGACAAAGCAACTTTCTCAATTCAAGCAAGGGGGATCGAGTTCTTCTAAGGAGATCAATGAGTTCTCTTGTGAGCTATGCGGAAGTCCAAGTCATGATGCCGCGGAGTGTTGTGTTGTCACCACAATGGAGCAAGCCAATGGTATATGGGAAACAAATGCAAGGCAAGCATTCAACAACAACCAATATCATCCCGGACAAAGAGCGTTCTTATCCTATGGGAACAAGAACTTCCAAACTCCAAATCAACAAAAGACTACATTTAATCAAAATTTCCAAAGGCCAAATCAAGGCTTTAATCAAGGATTCAACTTCCAAGCACAAGATACATCGGGTTTTCAAGCAAGAAATTTCCAAGCAAGACCAACATTCAACACCACCCCATTCCAAACCCCCCTCCAAAATCAATTTCAAGTTCCATATCAAACCCCTACACCATTCACTACTCCTATACCACATCAACAACAACTTACTCAAGTCCCACAACAACAAATTGTGCAACAACAAGCTCCACCACCTAAGTCCAATTTGGAAATACTTATGGAGCAAATGATGAGCACCCAAAATAGCTTCATTCAACGCCAAGATCAACGTCATGAAGAGACTACTTCTTCAATCTCTCAATTGAAGAGTCAAGTCCAAAATGCCCAAAGAATCACCGATCATCAAATACAACAACTCGCGAACCAAGTCAACGAGTTGACCGCATCGAGTGGGATATTTCCGGGAGGTATTAAAGAAAATCCTAAGGGTAAAGGCGAATTGAATGCCATTCAATTAAGGAATGGGCGCATATTGGATGAAGTTGTGGTTAACAAGAAGAGGAAGGCCAATGTTGAAGATGAAGTAAGTGAGGAAGTAAAGGGTGAAAAAGAGGGTTCAAGTGAAGTGGTTGTTGATGAACCGTCCATCATTGAAGATCATGTGGCAAAAGAAACCCCAAAGGTTACTAATGAGGTCAAAGCTTATGTGCCACCGATTCCATTTCCTCAAAGGTTAGCTAGGGCCAAGCTTGAGCAAAAGTATGGTAAGTTCTTGGAGATGGCGAAGAGCATGCATATCACACTTCCTTTCCTTGAGGTCATTAGAGACATTCCCTCCTATGGCAAGTTCTTGAAAGATGTCATTTCTAAGAAGGTATATGGTGAGCAACTATCGGTGAGCCTCTCAAAGGAGTGTAGTGCCGTTCTCTTGAACAAATTGCCACAAAAATTGGAAGACCCCGGGAGCTTTACTATTCCATGCTCAATTGGCTCTATCAATATTGAGAAGGCATTTTGTGATCTAGGAGCAAGTGTAAGTCTTATGCCCCTTTCCATCTTTAACAAGCTTGAAGGCTTTGAGCTAGCTCCCACGAGAGTGTCCCTTCAATTAGCGGATCGTTCCGTTAAATACCCGATGGGGGTAGCCGAGGATGTGCCAATCAAAGTCGGGAACTTAATCATCCCGTGTGACTTTTACATCATGGACATTCCCGAAGACACCAAGATTCCCATTATACTTGGTCGTCCATGCCTAGCCACCGGGGGAGCTCTTATTGATGTCAAGAATGGTAAGCTCTCACTTCAAGTCGGGGATGACAAGATGGAATTTTCACTTGAGAAAGCCATGAAAGAGCCCTCAAATGTTGGATCATGCTACCAAATACAAATGTTTGAAGAGTCTACCATGGAGCAAGATGATCATTATGCCCTTGAGGAGTCCATTGTCGGGAATTCGGAAATGGATGCGATGGAATATACTCTAGCTATGGACTCAATCTTGAAGCAATGCACCACAAGGTCACTAGAAAGTTTGACTGAGGAAGGGTTATATGAGGAGAGATCTACGCCTCCTCAAGTGGAGTTGAAACCTCTTCCTTCATCTCTTAAATATGCTTTCTTAGGTCCTAATGAGTCATACCCGGTTATTGTCAATAGTGCACTTAATGACCATCAAGTACATGACTTGTTGGAAGTTTTGAGGAAATATAGAGAGGTCATTGGGTACACTATTGATGATATTCGTGGTATTAGTCCCGCCTTATGCTCTCATCGTATACTCTTAGAAGATGAGAGCACCTCATCCATTGAGCGTCAAAGACGTCTCAATCCGGCCATGGCCGAGGTGGTGAGGAAGGAGGTGCTAAAACTCCTTGATGCTAATATCATTTATCCAATCTCGGATAGTAAGTGGGTGAGTCCCGTTCATGTCGTCCCTAAGAAAGGTGGGACGACGGTTGTCAAGAATGATAAAGGCGAATTAGTGTCTACTAGGCCAATTACCGGGTGGCGCATGGTTATAGATTACCGTCAACTCAACAAAGCCACCCGGAAAGACCATTTCCCCCTCCCCTTTATAGACCAAATGTTGGAACGCTTGGCCAAACATTCTTACTTTTGTTATTTGGATGGATTTTCGGGATTTTTCCAAATCCCGATCCATCCCGATGATCAAGAGAAGACTACTTTCACTTGCACTTACGGGGTATACGCCTACCGTCGTATGCCCTTTGGGTTATGTAATGCGCCGAGCACGTTCCAACGTTGCATGATGTCTATTTTTTCCGATTTTGTGGAAAAGACCCTTGAAGTATTTATGGATGATTTCTCCGTTGTAGGGTTTTCTTTTGAAAATTGTTTGGAAAATCTTGATAAGATCCTACAACGGTGTAAGGAAACCGGACTTACACTAAATTGGGAAAAATGTCACTTTATGGTGACGGAGGGGATAGTCCTAGGCCATGTAGTGTCTAATAGGGGAATAGAAGTTGATAGGGCGAAGGTCGAGGCTATTGAAAAGTTGCCTCCACCTAGTAACGTTAAGGGGATTCGTAGCTTTCTTGGTCATGCGGGGTTTTACCGCCGCTTCATTAAAGATTTTTCCAAAATAGCTAGACCCTTAACGGAACTCCTCGCCAAAGATGCTCCTTTTATCATGACTAATGCTTGTCTTGATGCTTTTGATAGGTTGAAGAATGCTCTCATTTCGGCCCCTATAATCCAACCACCGGATTGGAGTATCCCTTTCGAGCTCATGTGCGATGCAAGCGATTTCGCCATTGGGGCGGTTTTGGGACAAAGAAAGGAAGGGAAACTCCATGCAATCTATTACGCAAGCAAGACCCTCGACTCCGCTCAAGCAAATTACACAACCACGGAGAAAGAGCTTTTGGCGGTGGTATATTCAATGGAGAAGTTCCGATCCTACCTTGTGGGGTCGAAAGTTATTGTCCACACCGACCATTCGGCCTTGAAGTATCTTATGGCAAAGAAGGATTCCAAAGCTCGCTTACTCCGGTGGGTTCTACTCCTCCAAGAGTTTGACATTGAGGTCCGGGATAAGAAAGGAACGGAAAATGTGGTCGCCGACCATTTATCTCGACTAGTGCTCGAAGACCGTGATCCGGACATACCCATAGATGATTCCCTTCGAGACGATCATCTACTAGCTCTATCAATGGTAGAGGCCCCGTGGTATGCCGATTTCGTGAATTATATTGTGTCGGGAATTGTGCCCCATGACTACGACTCTCACAAGAAGAAGAAATTCTTCCATGATGTCAAGCAATTTCATTGGGAGGATCCCAACTTATACAAGTCATGTGCCGACGGGTTATTCCGAAGATGTGTGCCCTATGAAGAAACCAAGTCTATTATAACACATTGTCATGATATGCCTTGTGGCGGTCACGCGAGCTCAATGAAGACGTCCGCCAAGATTCTACAATGTGGATTCTATTGGCCCACTATCTACCATGACGTAGCCGCTCACGTCAAGAGTTGTGACAAATGTCAAAGGAGCGGGAACCTATCAAGGCGCCATGAGATGCCACTACAATATATGCTTGAGGTCGAGATTTTCGATGTGTGGGGAATAGATTACCAAGGTCCTTTCCCCTCCTCTTGTGGGAACGAGTATATATTAGTGGCGGTTGATTATGTGAGTAAGTGGGTGGAGGCAATCCCCACCAAGACTTGTGATGCGAAATCGGTGATAAAGCTCTTGACCAAGATCATATTTCCTAGGTTTGGAGTCCCTAGAGTCTTGATTAGTGACCGGGGTACTCACTTCCTTGAGAGAACATTAGCCGCCATGCTCAAGAAATATGGTATTCAACACAAGAAAAGTCTTGCATATCATCCGCAAACCAATGGGCAAGCGGAAATTTCTAATCGAGAAATCAAGACGATCCTCGAAAAAACAGTCAATCGATCAAGGAAAGATTGGGCGTCAAGGATTGATGAAGCCCTTTGGGCGTACCGAACCGCCTTCAAAACACCAATCGGAACCTCCCCGTTCCGTCTCGTATATGGGAAGGCTTGTCACCTTCCTGTCGAGATGGAACATAAGGCTTATTGGGCAATCAAGTGTTTGAACTTAGGCATGAAGAAAGCCGGAGAAAGGAGGCTCTTGGACCTTAACGAGCTCGAAGAATTCCGCCTACATGCTTACGAGAATGCGAAGATTTACAAGGAGAAAACCAAGAGATTCCATGACAAGAATCTAGTGAGGAGGGAATTCAAGGAAGGTGAACTAGTCCTCCTTTTTAACTCAAGGTTGAGACTATTTCCCGGGAAGCTCAAGTCGAGATGGTCGGGTCCATTCAAGATCGTGAAGGTATTTCCCTATGGTTCGGTGGAGGTGGAGGGGAATGAAGAAAGATTCAAAGTAAACGGTAGCCGGCTTAAGCACTATTTCGCCGGGCAACCAATTCAAAGGGAAATCGCTTCCCTCAAGCTCACCTAATTCCATGCATTAAGAAGATTTCTATTGTATAATTCTCAACAAATTCATTCGGTCGAGCCAACGACCTTAAACAAAGGCGCTTCGTGGGAGGCAACCCCGATACTTGGTACTTTTCCATCTTTTCTTCTTATTGGATTTTCTTGGAGGAGTACTTTTGTGACGATTTATATCGTTTGTGGAGCTTTATTAAGGGATTGGAGCATATTGGGTTCGATTTGGAGAGCTTAGAAAAAAAAAATTGGGGAAATGGGGATAGTATGAGTTACGCACGGTCGACCGTGCGAAACGCAGATCAGAAGGCTAGGACCGTGCGTAACCCACCGTGCGATACGCATGTTGTCGTGCGAAAAAAAAAAAAAAAAAAAATATTTACACTAATACCCGACCCCCCCCTCATTCCCTCTTATCACACTATTATCATTATTATTATTATTATTATTATTATTAATACTAATCCTTCACATCTTCATCTTCCCCAACATCCATCTTCATATATCTCCATTAAACCTTCATCCACCTTCAACCTATTTTTCCCATATAATCCTCAAAACATACCCAAATCACCTAATTTTTGCACCATTCTCTCCCTTACTACTCCCTCTTCACTCTACACTACACAAATCCACCATAAATAACAAAGTTCATCATCACAAAAAATTCCTAGATCTAATTTTTAGCCCTCTTACTCTCCTTTAAATTTACTCATCTTTTTAAGGACGGGTATTTGAAGCGCCGCGGTTCTTTTGAGATTACTTTGAGGCGATTCCGGGCTGAAAAAAAAAAAAAAAAAATTCCGGGTAGGGTGACGGTTTTGATTCGGGTCGGAGACAACTTCTACAGCTTACCTTGTTGGTCCACATCTACTCATGGCACCAAAAAGACCAATAATAGGTACGGAAGCATCTTCCTCCTCCGAACCCGCTCTTACAAAGCAAAGGGTAAGCTTATTTAAATACAAGTCTGATAATGTAGGCTTTAATTTAGAAAAACAGCGTGCTAAATATAAACAACTTATGAAAGCGGGATTTAAACCGACTCGGTTTTTTCACCGAGAGACTACGATAGCAACGGGCATAGATGATGATCTAGATGTCCTAATAGAGCGGTTTAATTGCCCGATTGCTTTCATGCATGCCTATAGTTTTAAGTCATTGACTTGTGAATTTCTTGCTACCCTCACCACCAACACCTCGGGCCACAACCCATCAATCTCATTCCAATTACTAGGTAACGAGTTTACCTTGAGCTTAGAAAGGTTGGCCCGAATCCTCGGTATAAATTTCATTCACCAAGTTAAGGAGAAAGCCTCTAAAAAGGCGGAGGTAGTCAAGGAGAGAGCGGAGTTTTGGAGGGAAATTGCTAGGACCAATGAACCGTATGAGGCTAGGACAACCGCTCTTAGTGAGATACGCAACCCCTCCCTCCGTTATGTTTTGCGCCTATTTTCGGAAATCCTTATCGGTTCTTATGAAACCCAACACCGGGTGAGCGCGGTAGCACTTCAATCACTCATGGAAGTGTTATATAACCGGCCTCTAACAATCGACTTCACCAAGGCCGTGGTCGCACACCTTCATTCGATGACTGTGGTCACACCTAAGGTAATAGTGGGTGGGGGTCTAGTGACATTGATTGCTCAAGGGTTGGGAATGATTACAGAACCGGAACCTAGAGCCTCCGGCGGTACCTACATCGACACCGACTACCTTGAAAACTCAATTTGTATCACCACAATGGATGGAGTCGCCCGACTCCTATTTTACATCACCTCCCTTCGCTCCATGATACTACCGGACAAGCCCCATGTTACGATCTCAAACCGGGAAAATTGGGGTATGCCTTTGAGAATGAATGAATTTGTGCGTAAGGACATCTACTCCCCTTGGGAATACGCCAATTATGGCCATGACCCTTCCCGCATCGTCTATGAGGACGAGTTTGAGGATGAGAATGAGGAAGAGGAACAAGGTCGTCCTCTTGATCCTCCCCGCTCATCTATGCACCAACCCGGTCCCTCTTCTTTGAACACCGGTCCACAATTTGGGTATGGGCAAGGTTCACAATTTGGGTATGGGCAAGGTTCACAATTTGGACATGGGCATGGTCAACAACCACCATTTGGGTACGGACAAGGATTTCCCCAACCGAGCTACACACCTTGGGATATGTCCGCTATTACTACCCAAATCAACACACTCTCGGACCTTGTGACCTCTAACCACGAGGAGAATCGTCGGTCCATCGAGGAAATCCGAACATTATCCCAACAACAACACGAAGAAGCGATGGGATCTATCCACCGAATTGAAAACTCGGTAAATTCTTTCTTTGATAGTTTCTACTCTCGTTTCCCCCCTCCCCAATGAACTTCATGATTTCATTTAAGTGTGGGGAGGTAGTTTTCGGTTGTGTTGGTGATCGTTGAGGAGTTGAGTGGTTGTGTTGTATGGTGAGGAGTGGAGTATATAGGTGGGGTGAGTTTTGGAGGGTGAGTTTGGTGATTGTTGGATGCGAGTTTATACTTGAGGATTCGTGGAACTTTGAGTGGAAATTTTTGATTTGGTGAAACTTTTGTGATGGCTAGTTTTGATGAAGTTATTCTTGGTGTATTTGCTAGTGTTGAGTGATGAATGAATGAGGGTAAGACTATTGCTCCCGGATATTCGGTGATGTGATTACACCGAATTTCCATTTTTGAAAAATCCAAAATTATTGCTCCCGGATTTTTGGTGACGTGATTACACCAAAAATCCCTTTGAAAAATCCAAAACTTTTGCTCCCGGATTTTTGGTGACGTGATTACACCAAAAATCCATTTGAAAAATCCAAAGTGTTTTGCTCCCGGTGCTTTAGTGACTTGATTACACTAAAAGCACCACTTGAAAATCCAAATATTTTTTTTACTTCTTTTATTTTGTTTCATTTTCTCTTAGATTTTCTTAGTTTTCCTTCTTTTCATTTTCTCTTTTTTTTTTTATTTTCTTACTACTTTCCATCTTGCATTTTGCATTGAGGACAATGCAAGGTTCAAGTGTGGGGAGGAGTCTTAGCTTAGTTCTCTTCAAAAATTTAAAAACCATAAAAATCTCAAAAATCTCAAAAATCCAAAAAGATTTTGTTTCTAGTTTTTTTTTTAGTGTGTCTAGTTTAGTTTAGTGTAGCTTGTGTACATATATTTGTTTTCGTGTTGTTTCCTCTTTTTCCCTTGTGTAGGTAAATAACCCGTCGGACGCCAAAAATCAAAATTCGAGGTAGATGGATGAAGACCGCTCCGGTATATTCTTTCCACCTTATTCCTTTTTCCTTGTATTTGTTGAAGGAGGATGGGATTTTGATTGTATTGGAGGTTCTTGATGAACATTTGGGTTGGTAGTTGTTTGCTCACTTGTGGAAATTGACTCTTTTGTGCTTTGTTTTATTTGTTTTCTTTATTTTTGTGTGATTAGTGTCTAGTTTAGTGTGTCTTAGGGTAGTGTAAATATTTTCGAAAACCTAGTCTTGAAGCTTATGTTGGAAGCCTACATTTTCTTATTAGTTTTACTTACCTTGATGTAGGACTCGAATCTAGTAGAATAGCTTTAAAATACTTGGTTTATCGACATTCTAGCTTAGGTCCACCCTTCCTACCAAATAGATTACTCGGGGGTTTGCACTTGACCATTTTGATCCCCCGTGGTGTGAAAACTCCTTGGTTACCGTGCCTCGTGTCCCTAGGTGACCATTATTCATTGTGACCGCTTTTATAATCCAAGATTATCTATCAAAAATCACAAATACTTTCCACAATAATTTTTGCTTTTTGCTTATTGGTGATTCTAATGTGTAATGTTCTCCCCACTTCGAAAAAAAAAAAAAAAAAAAAAAAATCGAAAAAAAAAAAAAGAAACAAAGAAAAAGAAGAAATTGAAAAGAAAACAAGGGGGAGAAAGAAAGAAATGAAAAACTATGAAAATCGAAGAAAGATCACCACACATCAAAATAAATAAATTTTCCGTTGATTTGGGGAGCCATCGTGAAGGGCCTACCGAGGGACCGAGTTCCTAAGGAAGGAAGATAGCGGTGGTGAACCGGTCATTGGAACTATTATTTTTCTATCTCCTTTCTACTTGGATTATTTGGTCATAGTGAGTTTTGGGACGACCCTTCTCTTTATTTTATAAAGAGGTCGAGGCACACTTACCTACAGTGTTTTATAACGCCACGGTTCTACCTTTCCACGCCATCTTACGCCCTCTTGTAGTTTATTTGGAAGGTTGGGAGGAAATTTGCTAGATTATCGATGTTCATAGTAATTTATAGCTATAGTATTAGATTCTTGTCCATGTCTTGTAGGTTAACTAGTTTGAGAATGTTAGTTTTCATAATAGGTGGATGATTAGTGTTTTTCCCGCCGTCTTGATGAGGGTGACGGTGTTTTCCTTTTGTGATGCAAATATGTCTTGTATTTGTGGGTTTAATCGATTGTTTGTGTCAATAGTTTTGTGCAAGACCCAACTTGCCTTGCAACGGGATACCTATCCTCATGGTATGTCGTTGTGAGTTGAAAGGGCGTTGAGTGCGCTAATACTCATGCGGTTAGTAATAGTTTAGTGAGTGGTCGAGGGATGCTTATATTGTGCATTCACTCTTTGTAGTCTAGGTGCTTGTCTTTGCCTTTGTCGCGCTTACTCGAGGACGAGTAAATGTCTAGTGTGGGGAGGTTGATAACTCCGTTAATTGACCGCTTTTCTACACCCTTTTGACGTTTATTTAGCCTCGATTAATCGTATTTTCTTTGGCATTCCGGCTCATTTCGCCTATATTTTGTATTACACGGGTTTTTGCGTTTGTTGTTCGTTTTTAGGCATTTCCTTGACGAAAACGATGAAACTTGAGCATGCCCGGGTAAAAGGAGGTACATGACCCGAGTTCGAGCCTAAACAAGCGCATAGAAGACAAGAAACGGGAAAATGGGCATAGGAAGAGAATAGCACGGTGGACCGTGCGATTCTCAAGTCAGGAGGCTAGGACCGTGCGATTCTCACCGTGCGAAACGCATGTTTCGTGCGTTTCTCCGGTTTTGCCATTTCACTTCGTTTTTCGACCGGTTTTTCTATGTAACCTAATTAGAAGTATAAATACCCAAATTCTTATTTTTTGCCTCTTAAGTTTTCCATAACACCTTAGTTCCATACTTTGAATTATTTGGGGTTTTTGAGAGAATTTGTAATTTTTGAAGATCTTCATCTTTCTTATTGTCCAAGATTCAAGCTTTTATGATTATTATTATCTATTCTTCCTAATCTCTCCATCCTCTTTAAGTGGGTAATTTTTGCTTCTTCCTTTGCTTTAATTTTGTTAATTTCTCATTTTTGTTAGTTCATCTTAGTTGTTTACAATTGATTAATTTTCTTTTGATTTGTTCCTTCTTCCTCTTGTTCATGTTTGTGAGCCTTTTCATGTTAGACATAGAAACCCCAAATTAAAAATCCCCAATTTGACCAATTTTGTTATTTGTTTTTATTTTGTTAGTTCTCCATTGTTGTAGTTTGTTTATTTCCCATTTTTATTTGTTCCTTCAATTAGATTTTCCCAAAATAGTCATTCTTGCATGATTAGTAGTAAAAATCAATTATTAAGAATGTTCATAGTTAAAGATTCCACCTTTACACTTAATTTTACTAATTTAGTCATGTTTAGTGAGTAGTCTTTTTCTAGGGGACGATTTGACCCCGATATGCCTAGATTGTGGGTTTGAATTCCGTATTTGGATTGTTTGGGATAAATGGGAATTGGGTAGTTTGGGGGATCGGGAATCGACTTGGCATTTGGTTGTGTTTGAACCCTTGACCCTTGTCCACCGACGGGAGTCGGTTAGGTCTAGGTAGTAAACCTCGTCTCTTGTCATGCCTTGCCCCGCCTAGTTGAACACGGGAGTGAGAACTTGGTAGGGTACCCAAATTATCGGTTTAGACTCTTCACCTTGGGAGAGGGGAGAGAAAGGACCGGGATTAGACGCGGACTTAATGAGCCGACTCACGAACCCGGGAGGGAGGTGATCGGTTTTAGCTTAGTTGGATTACGAACCCGGGAGGGAGGTAGCCAACCCCAAGAGGCGTTCCACTATTCCTATCATCCCTAGCAATCCGATGCTCGGTATTCCTTACCCACGATTATGACATGTTGGAGGTTAAGTCGAACCCTAGGCCTTTCTCTATTGAGTAACCGTCGTTTTTAGTTTTCGTTTGTTTCTTATTTAGTTTTCTATTTTCTTTTTGTAGTTGTAGATCACCAATCCTACCTCTCTTTCGACTTAGATAAACATTTAGGGTAAACACGACTAGGCATCACTTTGCTCCTTGTGGGATCGACCCTCTATTGTGCTACGATTACATCGTACGCTTGCGAGGTATTTAAAACTCCAACAGCCTCGTTAAAGGCATTCAAAAACTGGCGAATATGTGTTTTATGTTGATTTGTTTGGTTTTATATAGGTTTTAGGTGATTATGTTTGGTTAATTAGGGTTTCGGATGGTTTAATCAATCTGTGATGAGTAATGGGGAAATGCTTCTGATCGGGTATTAAAACTCGGAAATCAGCTAAAAATTTCTGGGGGATCGATATCCCTAAAAATTGGGGATGGAACCGCTAGATTCAAGCGATCTTCACTCTGTTCATTAACAGTAAACCTAATCATGCTATTTTCAATCGTCACTACAAATCTCTTCGCTCTCTACACCTTCACTTACAACAATCAAATCAACAACAATCCAGTTCATCACACCAATTTGATCACAGAAAAAGTATCGGAAATCATGAAAAAAATCGAAACATCCCAAAAAAAACTGGTACATTGGTATAGACGTATAGTTGATACATTAAGGTAGACTTTGAAAAAATGCTCCATCTGTAATTTTGTTTGTTGCAATTTGTGGTTTGAGGGATATTCTCTGGTGTAGTGGGGGCTCCTGATACAAATACTTCATGCTACTTTACTCATCTCAGTTTTGTTATATACATGTATGTCTTTGGATTGTACTTGTCACGGGAGTGCACGAGGAAGCACAAGAGGAGGATCTTCATAATGTCTTTGGAGAGTTCGGCCAGCTGCAAATTTACATTTGAATTTGGATCGTCGTACTGGGTTTGCTAAGGTAATAATTAAACATCTTTTCGTCATCTGTGTTCCTCCTATTCTTATATTCGGTTGTTATTAATTACTTAATCAGTAGGCTTTAGCTACTTATTAGTTATTACTTCTACGAATTACTTCCTCCCATTCGTGTTTTCCCACATAGTTTTATTAGTGTGTCGCGTGAAGGGGAAAGAATTGGCAAGTTGACCATCCAATCAAAGTATTAAACCAAACACTAAAACCGCACCACTATCGCCACAACCAACACCACGATTTCAGTCACTGCGGTCGTTTCTTTCATAACCCTAAAACTTCCATCATTGACGAAGGAAGATTTTGAAGGTGAGGGCCTGGAATATAGATCGTGTTGGAGAAGCAAGAGAGGGAGGGAGGAGATTGTTTTTGTGATGGTTGGGTGTTGGTATATGAGGAAAGAGGATGTTTGGTCTTCAGTTGTGGCTGATCCGAAACACCCTTTTCCGTGGCAAGAGTCGACTCCTATTTGTTCAAGGTGGCCGGGCAGTATGTCCGTCTCGTGACTCGTAATCCTTTAAAATATGCATCCCAGCCTAGTCTCCGGAGTCGACAAGTAGCTAGCGGTGAGGTCGGCCGATGGACAAGGGAGATGGAGGGTTGCACCTATTTGAAGACTTGGAAAAGAGATGTGTTTGAATTATATCCTAATGGGCTACGTTATGAGATTTTTTGGAATAGGTTTAGTAATGTCAATGTTTGAAATGTCTCTCTATAATGTCTCTCGCCTTCATCCTTTTCCCCTCGAAGATGAACTTATTTTGGAGCTTCCCAAATCGCCCAACAACCCACAATAATCTTCCCTCTCTCCTATTCCTGCACGTTCCTCCACACATCCTCCACCCACTTTTTCACCCTCTCATGCCCAACTTCCTTCTTAAATCTCCACCCATCCCATCCTAATAATCGCTTCCCATGCTTGCAAATCTCCTCCGTTGGTCCCAAAATTTTGGGAGGATGCATTATCTGACCCAAGGACTAGCCCAGTCAATTTTTGACGAGTTTTTTTTTCTGAGGTCCCGATTCTCTAAAAAACGTGTATTATACACTACGATTTCAGCCTTCCGGGAGGTCGTTCCGGGCAGCGTCTCGGTTTCTTCTGATTTGGTTGCCATGTCTTCCCGGACTCTTCCACAGGTCCTCACTTCAATTTCGGCCTCAAATATCGAGTACACGTCCACTTTGGAGTTGTTTTCGTGTATTCGTCGACGATGGTTTATCGCTTCCCGATGCTCTCAAATCTACTCCGTTGGACCCAAAATTTTGGGAGGACGCGTTATCTGACACTAGGAATAGGCCTGTCAATTTTCGACGAGTTTTGTTCCGGGGTCCCGTTTTTCCGAAAAACGTGTATTATACACTACGATTTCGGCCGTCCGGGAGGTCGTTTCGGACATTGTCTCGGTTTATTCCGATTTTGTTGCCACGTATTCCCGGACTCTTCCATATGTCCCCGCTTCAATTTCGGCCTCAAATATCGAGTACACGTCCACTTTGGAGTTGTGTTCGTTTATTCGTCAACGATAGTTTATCGATTCCCGATGCTCTCAAATCTCTTCCGTTGGTCCCAAAATTTTGGGAGGACGCGTTATCTGACCATAGTAATAGGCTAATCAATTTTGGACGAGTTTTGCTCTGGGGTCCCATTTCTCCGAAAAACGTGTATTATATACTATGATTTCAGCCGTCCGGGCGGTCGTTTCGGGCAGTGTCCCAGACTCTTCCATATGTCCCCGCTTCAATTTTGGTCTCAAATATCTTGTACACATCCACTTTATAGTTGTTTTCTTGTATTTGTCGACGGTAGTTTATCGCTCCCCGATGCTCTCAAATCTTCTCCGTTGGTCACAATGTTTTGGGAGGACGCGTTATCTGACCCAAGGAATAGCCCAGTCAATTTTCGACGAGTTTTGTTCCGGGATCCCGTTTCTCCGAAAAACGTGTATTTATACACTACGATTTCGGTCTTCTAGGAGGTCGTTTCGGCCAGTGTCTCGATTTCTTTTGATTTTGTTGCCACGTCTTCCTGGACTCTTCCATATGTCCCAGCTTCAATTTCGGCCTCAAATATCGAGTACACGTCCACTTTGGAGTTGTTTTCGTGTAGTCGTCGACGATAATTTATCGCTTCCCGTTGCTCTCATATCTCTTCCGTTGGTCCTAAAATTATGGAAGGACGTGTTATCTGACCCTAGGAATAGGCCAGTCAATTTTCGACGAGTTTTGTTCCGGGGTCTTGTTTCTCCGAAAAACATGTTTTATACACTATGATTTCAGTCTTACGGGAGGTCGTTTCGGGCAGTGTGTTTGTAAAACTACAGTATGTCTTGTATTTGTCGACGATGTTTTATAACTTTCCGATAGACTACATACTTGTAAAACTACTGTATGTCGGATCTTTTGGGATCTCTGTCTCTTTAACACTCGTAAAACTACATACTTGTCCTAAGTATTTAAGATTGTCCATTTTCTTATGTTTGGTTTAATTGTGACGACTCTTAGTTTATATATTTATCACTTATTCATGTCTCTTGTGGTATCAACTTGCAAGTGCTGACTTTGTACTTTAGAGACATTCCGTTACTCCACGTGTGTGGTCTTTAATTAACTCTCCTATATTACCGTCCTATAGCATGAGTCAAATCATAACTTGTTTTATGGTATGAGACGGTGTTATTATACAATTCGTGGACATGATTTTGTTCATTTGATACAGCGCACCGGCGCGTGGACACCAATCAAGGAGTCCTCGAAGAAGCTATTAAGCTGATGGGTATTAACTGCTTCACAAATGGTCGTATCGATGAATGGGTTGCATGTTGTATAATGTGTTTTTAAGTTCTTATGCTTCGTTACATTGTCGTTTGTGTGTAATGCTTGTATAAATTGTTTTCATTTAATCTGTGATGGTTCGTTCCGGTGATTGGAGAGCAGTTCTGAAGAAATGAAAAATAACTCAAATCATCGGAATGAAAAACGTAACATGGAGAGACTTGGTCTCCTAAGCTTGAAACGGTCTCAGTTGGTCTTTCACCCTACAAAAAATGGGAATATTGATGATTTAAAGTATACTCCGCTTACAAGAAATTTTTAAAAAAGCGTAGAAATTTTGGATTTTTTTTAGAACAAATTTAAAAAAGGTCAAAAGATCTGGATTTTTTTTAAATCAGTCGCAAAAGTATCAAAGCGGTCGAAATTTTGGATTTTTTAAATTTAAAAAATCGGTCGCAAATTCGTGTATTTTTTTGAATGAAAATCAGTTGCAAATTACAAGAAACTGTTGCAAATTCTGGATTTTTTTAAAAAAATCGGTGGCAAATTCAAGTATTTTTTAAAGAAATCCGTCGCAAATAGTGGAATATTTTTTAAGAAATCGGTCGCAAATTCTCTAATAATTTTAAAAAATCGGTCGCAAATTTTGGGATATTTTTTTGGAAGTCGGTCGCAAATAATGGATTTTTTTTAGAAATCGGCCGCAAATTACGGATGTCGGTCGCAAATTTTGGAATATTTATTTAAAAATCGGTTGCAAACAATGGAAATTTTTTTTAGAAATGGAAATTTATTTTAGAAATCGTTCGCAGATTCTGGAATTTTTTTTAAAAATCGGTCGCAAATAATGGAATTTTTTAGAAATCGGCCGCAATTTACGAAAGTCGGTCGAAAATTCTGGAATATATTTTTGAAAGGCGGTCGCAAATAATGGAATTTTTTTAGATATCGGCCGCAAATTACGAAAGTCGGATGCAAATTCTGGAATATTTTTTTAAAAAGCGGTCGCAAGTAGTGGATTTTTTTTAGAAATTGGTCGCAAATTTTAGATTTTTTTTTAAAAATTAGTCGCAAATAATGGAATTTTTTTTAGAAAACAGTCGCAAATTCTGGATTTTTTTTTAAAAAAATCGGTTGCAAATAATGGAAATTTATTTTAGAAATCGGTAGCAAATTCTAGAATATTTTTTTGCCAATCGGTCACAAATTCTGAGAATTTTTTTAAGAAACACATTGCAAATTACAAAAGTCCGTCGCAAAATTTTGAATTTTTTAAAAAAAAACCAGCACAAAAATTAGGGAAATCGGTCACAAAAATTTGAATTCTTTCTCGAAATCCAACGCAAAAAATGAATTTTGGTCGCAAAATTTTGATTTTTTTAGAAAAATCAGTCCAAAAAATTTGACAAGCAGTCACAAATTTAGACATTTTTTTAAAAATCCATCGCATTTTTCTGTAAAAAAAACCGGAGAATCCGTATTTGCAGTCTATTCGTTGAAATTTGTTCTGTCGCATTTTTGAGTTATGTTCCCCGCGAAAAAAGACTAACACCAGAGGCGCACCATTTTCTATATAATAACAGAGACCAAACAATAAAAGCCGGGCGAAACAAGATATTTTTCGAGGCACCATTTTCTACATAGTCAGCATTGGCGTGATTTCGAACTTCGGTCTGGCACCATGATTGCTAGCTGCCTTCGTCTCACTAGGGTGTTTCCCTAAAGGAGATGATGATAAATTGTAAGCAACTTGAGGTAAAAGTAAATAAACAATTACCGAACAAGTAATGAATGTTACAAGTATTATTTAGCTCACTTAAATTATCCGGACAACACAAATTACAGTGTATAATACACGTTATTCGGAAATCCTAGACCCCGAAATTTTTTTTGTCGAAAATTGACAGGCCTATTCCTTAAGTGAGATAACACGTCCTCCCAAAATTTTGGGACCTCCGATTTGAGAGCATCGGGAAGCGATAAACTACCGTCGAGAAATAGACGAAAACAACTCTAAAGTGGACGTATAATCGATATTTGAGGTTGAAATTGAAGTGAGGATATATGGAAGAGTCCGGAAAGATGTGGCAACCAAATCGGAAGAAACCTAGACACTGCCCGAAACGACCTCCCGCACGGCCGAAATTGTACTGTATAATACACGTTTTCGGAGAAACGAGACCCCGGAACAAAACTCGTCGAAAATAGACTAGACTATTCCTTGGGTCAGATAACGCATCCTCCCAAAATTTTGGGACCAACGGAGGAGATTTGAGAGCATCGAGAAGCGATAAACTATCGTCGACGACTACACGAAAACAACTCCAAAGTAGACGTGTACTCGATGTTTAAGGCCGAAATTGAAGCGAGGACATATGAAAGAGTAACGTGGCAACAAAATCAGAAGAAATCGAGACACTGCCCGAAACGACCTCCAGGGCGGCCGAAATCGTACTGTATAATACACATTTTTCGCAGAAATGGGACCCCGGAACAAAACTCGTCGAAAATTGACTGGGCTATCCCTTGGGTAAGATAACGCGTTGTAACACCCCTGATTTTATAAATTTAATTTAATTAAAGTTATGTTCGTATTTTATTTTGTTTACGATTTAACTCGTAATTGTTAAAATTTTTATAAAACGAGTTTATTGTTTAATCGATCAAACTCCTAAAATTCTATTTGTCTCGGAAACTCTTTTATATATAAAATTTACTTTTATTTATGTTTTGATTTATTTTATACAATTAATTTAATTCTTATCGAAAATCTGTTTCGACGGTTTAAATTCAAAATTTTATTTATTTATTTATTTATTTTTATTTAAGCTCGAATTTCTATTTTCGAGTCGAAGTTCATTTATATTAGGTTTCGTCAAAACATTTATTTCATTTCCTCGAGAAATCAATTTAATTCACTTCGTCGAAAATTTATTATTTATCGGGAAATACTATTTCATCGTCTAATTATTTATAAGCCTCGTTTTCGTCCCGAATACTTTATTTGACTCATTTTATTTGACGGTCCGATTATTTATTTAATTTTAATAACTCGTTTTGATTTAACTCGTGGATCAGTGAACTTAGTTACGGAATTCGTCTCCTACCCAATTCGTTTAACTTACCCGTATACTTGGTGTTTTGGAATCCGTACATTTTATGAATTGAATTCAGTCCCACCTTTTATTACGTTTACCCACTACTATTGAGTATTGATTCATTTTCCCCTTCCTCTTTCTTTAATATCCATCCACCGCTTCAACATGATTCAACTCCCCACTTCCTTGGTTTTTTTTTGACCGGCTCCTCCTTATTTCCTCTTCTTCATCTCTCCGCCTTCCTCCTTCCCTTTTCTTTCTTTCTCCGTCTGCCACCGCTGCTGCTGCCACACTCATGTTGGTGCGTGCTGCTGCTCTGTTTTTGCTGCTACTGCGTACTGCTGTGTACCGCTGTTGTAGCTTCATTGCTGCTACGTTGTATCTGCTAGCCTGGAAGCGTAAGGGTAATTCTTTTCCCCTTTGTCTTTGTTGTTCGATTTCTGTCCTGTGACTATTTGCTTCCTTCGTTTTTGCTCATTGTTCACTCCTCCGTTTCGCCGATTCGTCGTTGCTCGGTTTCTTTGTTTGCCTATCTTCCCATTGTTGTTGTTGTTACTGATACTGCCATGGTCGTTTCATTCCCCTCTGTTTCCTCTGTTTCCTCTTCTTTTTCCTGATTATTGTCATCCTTGATGTTATTCTGACTGCTGCCGCGTTTTCTTGTCGTTCTTCTGCTGCTGTTTGATCCGCTAACTCCTACTGCTATTACGTTCTACTGCTGCCTCCTTCTCGTTTGATCTTCGATTGCAGTTCTTCTTTCCGTCCTGTTTCGGTTTCGTTATCAGTTCGTTACTGCTATCTTTCTTCCCCATCTATTTGTATGTTCGCTGCTACTGTTCAGTATACTTGTTCGATGTTCGTGTCTCGTATGGCTGCTGTTCTTTGTGCCGTTGTTGCCTCTTTTGCTGCTTGATAATACCGTCGATTTGTCGTGCGTGTTATGCTGGTATGCATTACGTTCCTGTGTTGCGGTCATGTGGTTGTCGACTCCCTGTTCTGACAGTGCTACTTCCGTTTTGGTCGATTACGTTGTCGCTCCTCTTGTTGCTGCTGTTTCGTTTTGCTTTTGTAACCGCTACTCGTTCCTCCTTTCCAACATTCCTTATTCCGATCTCTTCGTTTCTGTTTCTTTTGTCTCGAATCTGAAGTGGAGCATACTTGGAAGGCTAGCGATTCACGACACGAAGGTTATGCATGCTATTGAAGATTTGGAACTCGGACTATGCAAGTAGACAAGTACGAGATCGATTCGAATACCGACCGAAGGTAACTTTAGGACGTTACTCGATTTTATATCTTAGGTTTGAGTAGTAGTATGTAGTAAATATTTTAACTTCGGTTTTCAAATTTTAGCTATATATTACTGCTAATTATATTAATTTTAAATCGTATGCCCTATAAATATTTTACGAGTTTTCGATATCGTTTTATAAATCGTTAGTAATTTTATTATTAATGATCGTTATAATATTTTGTCGGTTATCGTGACACTAGTAACTAAATAATATCGATTTCATATTTTCGTCATATTTCGTTAATTTCTAATCTTTAACTCAAAAATCATATTTTTATATTTTAATCGAAATTTGTAGACTTGTTTATAAATTAATTTTTGTTTTACGATTTACTTTAATAAATGAGAAAATAGTCGATTTTGTTTTAAATATATTTTTAGTCGAGACTATTTTCACTAATATTTCCTATTTGTTTCCGATTGACCATTTTTAGTAAAATCCGTATTATTTGTTAAATAAAGCTATTTGCTAAAAATAATTTGAAACCTTTCTAAAATTCATTTCATTTATAAAACTCGTTGACTCAATTAATTTTGATATCGTTTTTCCTAAAACATCTCTTTTCTGAAAATTTATAGTTTTAACTCGATTTCCTAAATATTTATAAAATACTGCATATTGACTTATCATATTTTATTTGTATTTTGAGTAACGAATTTAAAAATATATTAAAGTTACGATAACGATGATAATAATAAAATGTTAATTTCGTTAGAAATGCTATTTTTAATACATTTCACATATTTTAATAATTTACGTATTTTCTATAATGAAATTTCTATTTTAAGTAAGTTTCTAAAATTAGTAAGTCAGCTGAACTAGACATATTTGTTGTCTAGGAGGGGTGTGCACTACTTAAACCAGGACCTCGCTGCACGCAGTCCTGTTATAGTTGAGTTGCCTAGTTAGAGACCGGATTCTGTTATGAGTTAAGTCTACAGTTCTCGAAACTAGTTTCCAGTATTATCCTAGTGAAAGTCTAGCTTTGTGCACAATGATCGAATTTCCATAACACCATTTTTGAATATTTATATTATCGATTGATTTTGACTTGCAGGTTGGCAAGTGCTTTAAGTTTCGCTGAAAACTTATTTTTATTATATTGTTTAAATGTTAATACTATTATTTTTTTCATATGATATAATATGGCTGGGAGAACGTCCGAGTTACTCCCCACTGACGTGGCTGTTATGTTTATAACATGACAGGTATTTGCTGCTGGGTTTTGGGCGTGAGCTAGCGAGTAGCGTGGATCCTACTCTTTCTTCATTTTTGTAATTTATGGATTTGTATAACCCGTTTGATGATTTTTACCTTTAGCCCTTTTGTAAAAAGAGGCATTTGTATTGACTTACCATTTCTTTTAATAAGATATAGTTTGTCAGTGTGTTTTAATCCCAACTCTACAGTGTTTCCGCCACTGTATTGCGTTAGAATTTCTAGGGGATTACAGTTGGTATCAGAGCATTGTTGTTCCCGACGCTTACACCTGATTCTAGGAAAAACACCCGTAAATGATTTGAACATTAATGAAATATTAGTGAGAGATGGGTAGAAACAAATTAAGGACTTAACTGTTAAGTTTATATGTTCTTGTAACTCAATGAATAGCATTGAATAATTGTTTCTTTTGTCTGGAAGAAGATATTGGTTTGATGCTGCTCAAGATCGGGACAAGACCTGCTCAGAACTCTCAACGCCTGCTGACTCGAGTGGACAACTTGGTGCTCCAAGAAAGATGTCGATGGCAACTTTTCAGCTCCGGTTCAGTTTGCTTAAGCTACAGGTTAGATGATCAAGAGTAGATTCCTGTTCCATGATGTTGCAGTAGATCTAGATGGAGCGACCCAAGACTTGTGTGCTCGTTCCTCTACAAGAAGATGTAGTAACAAAATCAGAAGAAATCGAGACACTGCCCGAAATCGTAGTGTATAATACACGTTTTTCACAGAAATAGGACCCCGGAACAAAACTCGTCCAAAATTGACTGGGCTATCCCTTGGGTAAGAAACGCGTCCTCCCAAAATATTGGGACCAACGGAAGAGATTTGAGAACATTGGGGACCGATAAACTATCGTCGACGAATACATGATCACAACTCCAAAGTGGACGTGTACTCGATATTTGAGGCCGAAATTGAAGCGGGGACATATGGAAGAGTACGGGAAGATGTGGCAACAAAATCAGAAGAAATTGAGACACTACTCGAAACGACCTCCGGGACGGCCGAAATCGTAGTGTATAATACACGTTTTTCGCAGAAATGGGACCCCAGAACAAAACTCGTCCAAAATTGACTGAGCTATTCCTTGGGTCAGATAACGCGTCCTCCCAAAATATTGGGACCAACGGAGGAGATATGAGAACATTGGGGAGCGATAAACTATCGTCGACGAATACACGAACACAACTCCAAAGTGGACGTGTACTCGATATTTGAGATCGAAATTGAAGCGGGGACATATGAAAGAGTACAGGAAGATGTAGCAACAAAATCAGAAGAAATCGAGACACTGCCCGAAACGACCTCCAGGACGGCCGAAATCGTAGTGTATAATACACGTTTTTCGCAGAAACGTGACCCAGAACAAAACTCGTCCAAAATTGACTGAGCTATTCCTTGGGTCAGATAACGCGTCCTCCCAAAATATTGGTGATAACTCGTGATTTTACCTATTTTTGCCCCATATTTCTACTCTTATTTGATCAATTTCATAACCCAATTTGTTAGTAATTAACTATTTTACGTTTAATTAGATTATTAGTCGAGTTTTGTATAATTAGTGTCAAATTATGTTATTTCTCGGGATTTTGGTACTGCGTTTCGATATTTGATCTTGTAGGTACCGACCCGGGAAGAACCGAGACAAATCAAGACGGATCAAGACAAAAAGAGAATACGAGCCGGGTTATTATATCGGGCTTGAGACAGCCCACCAAAAGAAAGAAAAGAAAAAAAGGCTCTTACATAGAAAAAGAAAAAAAGTGGGCGTAGAGGCAGTAGTAGAAGGAGAGCAGAGATAGCAGTAGAATAGAGAAGAAGAAACAGAGAGGGTTTTAGGAGTAGAAGTAAACGCAGCAGCAACAGCAAGTTTTCATTGTTTCCTTTTTATTTCTTCTTCTTAAATTTAATTTTCTTTTAATTAGTTTTATGATTCAAATCATTTCTTCTTCTTCATCATTCAAGCTCTTTAATTTCATCTCTTTTGGTATAATTCTCATCTTTTCTTTCATTTATTGTTTATCTTTTAAGTTTCATGTTTATGTTTGATTTAGTTACTAATTAGTTCAAAGTTTATTTCTTTATTGTTAAATGTGTTTAGTAATATAATTTTATGTTTGTGTTTTATATTTATGTTGAGTAATTAAATGTGTTATATTAGATTAGTTTAATTTTATTTCATTAGTCAAAGTTATTGTCTCTATTGTTTGATTATGCTTATTTTTATGTTTAGAGTAATTGTTTGTGTTTTGATTAATATAATTATGTGTAGTGAGTAGTTTTCTCACTAGAGGCCGATGAATCCCCGACTTATTTGAATTACGCGTTGAATGTCTTGTATCGGTTTATTTGGGTGATTGGATGAGGATGTGTTGGGATTTATGGATTAACTTGGTTTATGGGGTTTGTGTCGAATTTAGTCCCTTGGTCATCGACGGGAATCGATTAGGATTAATTGTCGATTCTTCCCCTTTATCTCGCCTTACTCTACTTAGTTGAACACGGGAGTGGGAATTGAGCGGGGTATCCCTAACACTAGTTTGAATTGGCGTGTTTTTATTGACTTAGGTTAGTTTGGGGAACATCACGGGAGTGAGTCTCCGGTCTATACCTTAGGATTCCGTCTTACGAACCCGGGAGGGAGGTAAACGGGGTAATTAGTCGTTTCACGAACCCGGGAGGGAGGTGACCGACCTAGAATGCGCATTGTCCTTGTCCAAGAACCCGACTTCCTCGATACTTGGCATTCGTTAGCGTGATTTGAATAAGTCGCGGGTGACATCGTCCCTTAGTACTTTTTCTTATTTGATTACATCATTTCATCTCTTTGTTTCTTTAGTTTTCTAGTTCTTTATATTGTTTTAGATTATTAGTTTCTTTATGTATTTATTAGTTAGTCTATCTAGTTTAATCTCACCATTATCTCGATTCGCGTAGCTAATTTGTAATCCGAGACCGAACTAGTACTTGATCCCGATCTCCTTGAGGATTCGACCCGACTTGCCCTTTCTATTTTAGTTTAGGTTAGTTGGTTTCTTTGATGGTTAGATTGACGACAAATCCCGGCTATCAATTGGGACCAACGGAGGAGATATGAGAACATTGGGGAGCGATAAACTATCGTCGACGAATACACGAACACAACTCCAAAGTGGACGTGTACTCGATATTTGAGATCGAAATTGAAGCGGGGACATATGAAAGAGTACAGGAAGATGTAGCAACAAAATCAGAAGAAATCGAGACACTGCCCGAAACGACCTCCAGGACGGCCGAAATCGTAGTGCATAATACACGTTTTTCGCAGAAATGGGACCCCGGAACAAAACTCGTCCAAAGTTGACTGGGCTATTCCTAAGGTCAGATAACGCGTCCTCCAAAAATATTGGGACCAACGGAGGAGATTTGAGAACATTGGGGAGCGATAAACTATCGTCGACGAATACACGAACACAACTCCAAAGTGGACGTGTACTCGATATTTGAGGTCGAAATTGAAGCGGGGACATATGAAAGAGTAACGTGGCAACAAAATCAGAAGAAATCGAGACACTGCCCGAAACGAGCTCCGGTGCGGCCGAAATCGTAGTGCATAATACACGTTTTTCGCAGAAATGGGACCCCGGAACAAAACTCGTCGAAAATTGACTGGGCTATTCCTTGGGTCAATTAACGCGTCCTCCCAAAATACTGGGACCAACGGAGTAGATTTGAGAACATTGGGGAGCGATAAACCATCGTCGACGAATACACGAACACAACTCCAAAGTGGACGTGTACTCGATATTTGAGGTCGAAATTGAAGCGGAGACATATGAAAAGAGTACGGGAAGATGTAGCAACAAAATCATAAGAAATCGAGACACTGCCCGAAACGACCTCCAGGACGGCCGAAATCGTAGTGTATAATACAGTTTTTCGCGAAAATGGGACCCCGGAACAAAACTCGTCCAAAATTGACTGGGCTATCCCTTGGGTCAGATAACACGTCCTCCCAAAATATATTGGGACCAACGGAGGAGATTTGAGAACATTGGGGACCGATAAACTATCGTCGACGAATACATGAACACAACTCCAAAGTGGACGTGTACTCGATATTTGAGGCCGAAATTGAAGCAGGGACATATGGAAGAGTACGGAAAGATGTGGCAACAAAATCAGAAGAAATTGAGACACTGCCCGAAACGACCTCCGGGACGGCCGAAATCGTAGTGTATAATACACATTTTTCGCAGAAACGGGACCCCGGAACAAAACTCGTCGAAAATTGACAGGGCTATTCCTCGGGTCAGATAATGCGTCCTCCCAAAATTTTGGGATCAACGGTGGAGATTTGAGAGCATCGAGGAGCGATAAACTATCGTCGACGAATACACGAAAACAACTCAAAAGTGGACGTGTACTCGATATTTGAGGCTGAAATTGATGTGAGGACATACGGAAGAGTCCAGTAAGATGTGGCAACAAAATCAGAAAAAACCGAGACACTGCCCGGAACGACCTCCCGAAAAATGTTAAAATCATAGTGTATAATACACGTTTTTCGGAGAACCGGGACCCCGGAACAAAACTCGTCGAAAATTGACTGGGCTAGTCCTTGGGTCAAATAACGCGTCCTCTCAAAATTTTGGGACCAACGGAGGAGATTTGAGAGCATGGGATGCGATTATTAGGATGGGATGGGTGGAATTAAGGAAGTTGGGCATGAGAGGGTGAAAAAGTGGGTGGAGGATGTGTGGAGGAACGTGCGGAAATAGGAGAGAGGGAAGATTATTATGGGTTGCTGGGCGATTTGGGAAGCTCCGAAATAAGTTCATCTTCGAGGGGAAAAGGATGAAGGCGAGAGACATTATAGATAGACATTTCAAACATTGACATTACTAATCCTATTCCAAAATCTTATAGCGTAGCCCATTAGGATATAATTCAAACCCATCTCCTCTGTTCCAAGTCTTCAAATAGGTGCAACCCTCCATCTCCCTTGTCCATCGCCCGACCTCACCGCTAGCTACTTGTCAACTCTGGAGACTAGGGTGGGATGCATATTTTAAAGGATTACGAGTCACGAGACAGTCATACTGCCCACCCCGAACAAATAGGAGTCGACTCGTGCCACAGGTATGGAAAAGGGTGTTTCGGATCATCGGATCAGCCACAACTGAAGACCAAACACCCTCTTTCCCCATATACCAACACCCAACCATCACAAAAACAATCCCTCCTCCCTCCCTCTCTTGCTTCTCCTTCATCTTCAAAATCTTCCTTCGTCAATGATGGAGGTTTTAGGGTTATGGAAGAAACGACCACAGTGACCGAAATCGTGGTGTTGGTTGTGGCGATAGTGGTGGGGTTTTAGTATTTGGTTTAATTCTTTGATTGGATGGTCAACTTGCCAATTCTTTCCCCTTCATGTGAGACACTAATAAAACTATGTGGGAAAACACGAATGGGAGGAAGTAATACGTAAAAGTGTAACAAGTAGCTAAAGCCTACTGATTAAGTAATTAATAACAACCGAATATAAGAATAGGAGGAAACACAGATGACGAAAAGATGTTTAATTCTTACCTTAACAAACCCAGTACGACGATCCAAATTCAAAAGTAAATTTTGCTGGCCGAACTCTCCAAAGACATTATGAAGATCCTCCTCTTGTACTTCCTCGTGCACTCCCGTGACAAGTACAATCCAAAGACATACATATATATATATATAACAAAACTGAGATTAGTAAAGCAACATGAAGTATTTGTATCACTACACCAGAGAATATCCCTCAAACCACAAGTTGCAACAAACACAATTACAGATAGAGCATTTTTTCAAAGTCTACCTTAATTTATCAACTATACGTCTATACCAATTACCAATGTACCACAGTACCAGTTTTTTTTTGGGATGTTTAGATTTCTTTCATGATTTCCGATACTTTTTCTGCGATCAAAGTGGTGATGAACTGGATAGTTGTTGATTTGATTGTTGTAAGTGAAGGCGTAAAGAGCAAAGAGATTTGTAGTGACGATTGAAAATAGCATGATTAGGTTTACGGCTAATGAACAGAGTGAAGATCGCTTGAATCTAGCGGTTCCATCCACAATTTTTAAGGATATCGATCCCATTTTTTAGGGATTTTTTAGGGATACTGATCCCCACTGATTTCCGAGTTTTAATACCCGATCAGTAGCCTATTACTCATCACATATTAAACCATCCGAAACCCTAATTAACCAAACATAATCACCTAAAACCTCATAAAACCAAAGAAATCAACAGAAAACACATATTCGCCAGTTATTGAATGCCTTCAACGAGGCATAAGCACATAACGCACCAATTTTTAGCTAATTTCCGAGTTTTAACATCAGATCAGTAGCATTTCTCATCACAGATTAATTAACCATCCAAAACCCTAATTAACCAAACAAAAATCACCTAAAACCTCAATTAACCAAACTAATCAACGGAAAATACACATTCGCCTGTTCTTGAATGCCTTTAACGAGGCATAAATAATGCACACCAATCAATTCTTAGCTAATTACGAGTTTTAACACCAGATCAGTAGCATTACGCCATTTCTCATCACAAATTAAACCATTAAAAACCCTAATTAACCATCACAATTCACACAATCACACCTAATCGATCAAAAACACCGAAAACCGAAACAAAATCAAAATCAAAATCAAAATCAAACGAATAACAATCCGAAAAGAACGACGTACATTGTCGAACCACTTTCTGACCGGACCGGTTTCCGATACGAAGTCATCGTGAACCTTCTCCATGACGTCTTCAATGGCGTCATTTTCCGGCGGGCGGTGCGGCGTCGTTCGGTGGTCGGAGTGAAACGCTGTCGTTTCTGTGTGAATAAGGGTTTCGAAATTTGGGGAAGGAGGGAGAGCTGGGCGCGTTGTGACTTGTGAGTTGTGAATTATGATTCGTGAAAACCGAATCTCGAACCGATCCAAAATGTATTACAGGCTCGAAATGACTCGAGCTGTATTAAATCGTTTGATTAATCCATTTTAACAACATATTCTTTTTGGATCGTGAAAACCGAAACTCGAACCGATCCAAAACTCATGAATTTAACCGTATATTCTTTTTGTTTTGGTCATTTATTTATTTTCTTTTACTGTGATAGAATGACACGCTTCAGTAATCTCTCGAAAATATTTATGTACGAGTATATTACTACTATATAGGAGTATTAAAGCTCTAGTAAGCAGGGAAAAGTTGAACTAAACGCGAATGTTTTTTTTCGAAAACTTGTCGATAGGAATAAAATATCTAATAATAATTAGAATATAACTTATGTTTCGACTGATTTTGCTGACACCTCTCGAACGATAAAATTGTGGCGTTCTTAAAGGTCTCGATTTAAAATCATATGACCCTCATATTACACCGGTTTGTTTTGCGCGGATTTGAAACCATTTATTTCGTGACCCAAAAGGCCGAAAAAAAAAGTGGATAATAATACATCCACTTTTTTTTGGCATTTTGAGTTCCGGAATAAATTGGTTACATAATCGCGCTGAACAAACTCCACACCAAATACAATGTCCTGGTGTAATATGAGGTTCATTTGGATCCCAATGGAGTCTTTAAAAAATCATTTGAATGTCTTTTGAGACGTGTTGAAATCCGTCGAAATAAGTTCGATATTACATTTTATATCGTGTCTGAGGTTCTAATAATCATTACTAGACATTTTATTCCTATCAAGTTTTCGTCTAAAGACATTCCCGTTTTAGAAAAACTTTTATTTCTATAAAAAATAGCTGAAAATGATTGATTTTGAAGGTTATTATCCACGTTTTTTTTTTTTTTTACATTTTGGATCTCACAATAAAACTGTATCATTTATATATATTTTGCATGGGCACCACGTGTAGCCCTAAATGCATGACTCAAAACACTTAACATATAGTAGGATTATTCTTATATTATTACTTTTACATATTATTTCTTACACAAAAAAAATCAAAAAAAAATGGAAGAAGAAATAGGAATATTAAAGGGAAGTGGAACAACTTCAAGCACATCAACAAAACAAGAAGAAGAAACTCCAACAATAATAATTAATCAAGAAAAAAATGAGATAATTATGATGAAATTAATTGTAGCTTTGGATGAAAGTGATGCAAGTTTTTATGCACTTAATTGGGCAATTAATCACTTGTTTACTCCTAATAATTTATTAGGGTTAGATAATATTTAATTAATTTCCTCTGTTTTTTTTTTGTCTCTTCTTATTTTTTTTATTTTTTTTAGATTTATGAGAAGTATTTTATTGAAACAGGAATGACGGTGCGAGTAATGAAGAAGAAGGTTGTTTGGTGTATCTTGTTCATGTTCAACATCCTTTTCAAAATTATGTTTACCCTGTTGGTCCCGAGTTACATACTGGTACGTAACCTGTACTCTCTGTCTCGTTCATTTATAACCTCATTTTTTTTCAATATCCCTTAATTTTAAGGGTGGGTATCTAGACCTGACAAAATTGACTGACTTGTCCTCACTTAGAATATTGTGTCACTTTTCACTAGCTACCACTTGATTTAGGAAGATAGGAATTTTGGGTATATAGATTAGACCTGACCTTGTTGACCCGTTTGTTACACGACTTTATTTATTTTACTATTGTTACGGAGTATTTACTTTAATTTCTAAAAAGACGGTCTCTTAGGAATGTAGGAGTATTATTGAGAACATCTCACATCGTTAGGACAGTGTGTTATTTAATGAACCAATTTAATTTAGTGAGAGACAGTCTCGTATTCTCGTAATACAATTACCTAGGTGAACTATTCTTGAACACACTTGTCTAAAACAAAACTAACCATTAATCTAGGGTTCAAATCTCGTCAGTATCAAACTCACATCGTCTAAAAAACTCAGACTCGATTTTGTGACTTCTTTTACACCGACAATAAAAACCTTACAATTATATTGACTATCTTGAGTGATGGGTTGTGATTCAAACTAGCTGCTTTTGCCGGGTCAAGCGTAGTAGAATCGGTTAAGCAAGCGCAAGCGGAAGTTTCAGCTCGTATTCTCGAACGTGCATTATCGTTTTGTAGACACAACAAGGTAACGAAAGTGTACGAAACTAATTAATCGAGTTCCCGAATGTGTAATACATTAAGACATTAAGTGGTAACCTTAGCTTTTAAGTCGTAAATTGTGTGTGTGTGTAGGTGAGAGCAGAAACGATGATTCTTGAAGGAGATCCGAAAGAGGAGATATGCAAGGCGGTCGAACAAACGCATGTTGATATGTTAGTCGTTGGTAGCCGCGGATTAGGGCAAATTAAAAGGTAGCACTCTTAGTACTTAAGAGACGACGGTCTCATATTGAAACGGTCTCTATGTAAAACGATAGCTCATTTTAATAATGAATGTCTAGAATGGACCGTCTTACACTAGTTTAATCGATTGTTGTTGGACGTTGGTTTGCAGGGCGTTTCTAGGAAGCGTAAGTGATTATTGCGTGCACCATGCAAGTTGTCCGGTTTTGATCGTCAAGCCGCCAAAGGATGGTCACTTAAGCAATGGTTCAAAGCAATCGAAGTGAAGCGATGCATGATCAAGCTAATATGATCGTGGCCAAGTTCGATCTAAGCGTTATGTACTTGACTACTTTAAGTTGAACCATTGTCTATGTTGAGTCGAACAATGTTTAATTTTAGTTTCCAATGTCTAAACCTAGCTATGCAATCATGTCAAAGAACATTATATAAAGTGAACAAATTAAATCAATCATTATGCGACAGCGGTTCCAAGATCAAGTCTAAAATCGAGATTGAATTGTATATATGTACATCGTGTACCGAACAAAAACATCAAAGAGACGGTCTAAAAGGGGTTTAATTTGTTGACCTGATCCAAACCCGACTCGACTTGAAAGTGCATTCTGTACTTGACTACTTGTAATTCGAACTAATGTCTATGTCGAACAATTAGTCCAAATCACCTATAGAAGCTACACACGGGGATCTATCTACACACGGGGATCTATCGAGAATCATCGAACGTAGATACTCATCGTCGATTTGTTGTAGGTTCATCGAGGAGCAGCCACGAATCGTAACGAGACTTGCGATACAAAGCGCTAATTTACCCTCGACCCTATTCCACTCTATTTTGATGGGTATTATCCTATCATTATCCTGTCTATTTTCGTGGTCGTGACGTTGAAGCAATAAGCTACCACCGTTCGCCTCGACATGACAAGGTTGAAGCAATAAGCTACCGTCTCCGTTTTTGAAACGAGCAACGAAACCATAAAGCCAGCCTAAATTTTGGGGAAGGTGAAACAAGTTCTTCCATGACGACCCGTATTCTTCCATGATCCAAACGTCCCCTGAGTCGATATCATGCAGGTATAACCATCCATCCAACTCTCCTAATCTTATTACATTATTCATCGATTTATTCGGGACACTTAGGTCGTCAATCCATTTCTCCGAAACCACATCAAAACGAACAATTTGATAATAATCATCACGGCTTAAATCGTCATGTCGGTCCGTCACAGGAGAATGAAAAACAATAAAGTGGAGCGTCTTGTTTGCAAATACACCATAGCCGACGTAAGGACTTGACCCTAGTCGGGGAGAAGTCGGAAAGCTCCACGAATCGGCCTTCAATCTGTATACACGGACGTCGTCTAGGAACTTACGAGTCATCACGACAATCTTATAATCGTCGTGTTCACTATCGTAACCAAAACCATAGGTTAAGTAAGGGTGATCCCATTTCTTCTTGGACGAAGGAACGATTGATTTGAAAGTACACGTTGTCGGGTTGTATATAACGAAACATAGATCAATACACATCGATCTATGACTCTCCAAAACGCTGAAGCAAACTAAGCCATTACAAGAACCAATAAAAGTTCTTGAACGATATAGAGAATATTTATCCTTAGGCAAATCCGACTTGGTCATCGCCTTAGGAAGGTGGTGAATATCGTCAATGATAGTACGAAGGGAACGAGTACAAATAAGGGAACGGTTTTGTCGTGAGTCGGGTTCGAGGGATTTTTTAAGATGGTGGTTAACGAAGACGGGATTTTTGATAAGATTGTACCACTCTTTGCATACCGACTTGAACCGTAGGGCCGATTTAGCCGGTAACCAGGCCAATATTTCGAAGATCAAATCTATCGGAATAATAGGCTGGGGTGCCATTAAATCGATTTTGAATAATTTAGGTCTTGAAATAACAAAGCACATCGTATATATTTATATACATGAGCAATTATGATAGCTCGTGTTTGATTAGGAAAGTAATTGTTGGTTAGGATTCTATATCTCGTTTAGTTTCCAAAAATTTATATGCTCGTGGACCTTAGAAAAATCGATTTATCATATAGGACTCAGTTTCCTAAAACAATTTGTCAATCAAATTTATATAATCACAGAAAAAGAAATTAAGGGTGGAGTCTAGTGGTTAAAATATGTGCCTTGTGCCTACAATCCGATGGGTCCCAGGTTCAAGTCACTACAAGAACGTTTCTGTGGGAGTTTTATGGCTTGAGACTATGTCATCTGACGTGGTTTGCAGGCTGCAAGTTCCATGGGACAAAAAAAACTAATCGTGCAAATTAAGAAGGGTAATTTATGGAAAGTTTTTTTTTTTTTTTAAAAAAAACAAAAACTATTTTCACAAATTATACTCCAAGACGAATAGACGATCGCTTATGTGAAAATATAACTTAATTTATTATTGACTAATTAACGTAGATGCAAAACAGAAACGAGATATGTCTTCGACCTAGAGCTATACTATGAATAATAATGAAAATAATTAATACCTATGGGTACTAGTTAAGCTAGTACCTTTAGTACTTAGAGACGGTCTCACATTGAAATTGTCTCTGTGTAAAACGATCACTCATTTATTAATAATGAATGCCTAGAATAGTCTGTCTTACACTATATTTTAATCGACTGTCGTTGTACTGTACTTTGGTTTTCAGGGCGTTTCTCGGAAGCGTAAGTGATTATTGCGTGCACCATGCAAGTTGTCCTGTTTTGATCGTCAAGCCACCAAAGGATGGTCACTTAAGCAACGGTTCTAAGCAATCGAAGTGAAGCGATGCGTGATCAAGCTAATATGATCGAAACCAAGTTCGATCTAAGCGTTATGTCCTTGACTACTTTAAGTTGAACCGATGTCTATGTTGAGTCGAACAATGTTTGTAATTTTAGTTTCCGATCTCTAAACCTAGTTATGCAATCATGTCAAAGAACATTATATAAAGCGAACGAATTAAATCAATCATTATGCGACAGCGGTTCCAAGCTAGATCAAGTCTAAAACCGAGATTGAATTGTATATAAGCATAGATGATTATATTGTAAGAAAAGAGTCGAAAAAGGCTATACCTTCGGACGTCGAGCTATAGAACGCGAATACTCATCAATTGTTGTAGGTCCGCACGAGGAGCAGCGGGGAATCTTAACGAGACTTGCAATACAAAGCGCTAATCTACCTTCGAACGTACTCGACTCTATTTCGATTAGTATCCTATCATTATCTTGTCGATCGCGCCATTTCAGAACACGACGTCTATAATCGTTATCGAACCAAGAAAAGTAGATAGGTTGGAGCAATAAGCTACGATCGTCTTCGTTCTTGAAACGGGCAACGATATCATACCTCCAACGTAAATCTTCGGGAAGGTGACACAACTTCTTCCATGACGACAACCCGTATTCTTCCATGATCCAAACGTCCCCCGACTTGATATTTTGTACGTATAGCCATCCATCGAACTCTCCAAATCTTACCCTCTTCTTCATCGATTTATTCGGAATGACACTTAGGTCGTCAATCCACTCCTCCGGGACACTTAGGTCGTCAATCCACTTCTCCGAAACCACATCAAAACGAGCGATTCGATAATAATCATGGCTTAATAATTGTTCGTCATGATGTTGGTCCGTCACTCGCGGACGAACAAGAAAGTGCAGCGTCTTGTTTGCGAATACACCCTTCTTGACGTGGTAGCGACTTGACCCTAGTCGAGGAGAAGTCGGAAAGCTCCACGAATCGACCTTCAAGCTGTATACACGGACATCGTCTAGGAACTTTCGAGTCATCACGACAATCTTATAATCATCGTGTTCACTATCGTAACCAAAACCATAGGTTAAGCAACCGTGATTCCATTTCTTCTCGGACGAAGGAACGATTGATTTGAAAGTACGCGTTGTCGGGTTGTATATAAAGAAACATAGATCGATCCACTTACGTCCACGACGCTTCAAAACGATGAAGCAAACTAAGCCATTACAAGAACCAACAAAAGATCTTGAATCATATAGAGAATATCTTGAGGCGATATCCTTAGGCAAACCCGATTCGGTCGTCGCCTTATTAGGAAGGTGGTGAATATCGTCAACGATTGTACGAAGGGAACGAGTACAAATAAGGGAACGGTTTTGTCGTGAGTCGGGTTCGAGGGATTTGTTAAGATGGAGGTTAACGAAGACGGGACTGTCGATAAGATTGCACCATTCTTTGCATACCGACTTGAACCGTAGGACCGACTTAGCCGGTAACCAAGCCAATATTTCGAGGATAAATTCAATCGGAATCGGAATAATACGATGGGGTGCCATTCTAAGAGGAGTAGGTACAATTAGATTAAATTTTCTTTAATTTAGGGCTTAAATATTGTGAAAGAAATTAGGAAAGTAATTGTTGTTAGGATTCTATTCGTTATGTAGTTGCTAAAATATAAAGATTCTTAATATTGATTGATCGGTTTTTCTAACGTGGGTCAACTGGGTACAAGTTAATATGTTTATTAAGAAATAAATTATAATGATGTTATCACGATAAATTGAAATAATAATTCATATTTACCGACAACATCCTGAGCACACATTAGAATAATCGTTGATATACAGAGTATTATTTAACTCATATTAGAAAAATGGATATAAAATATATAACAATAATAACAATTAGTTTCCTAATTAAACACAAACTATGATAATTATTATATCGGTTTTTCTAACGTGTGTCCACTGGGCACACGTTAATAAGTTAATTAAGGAAAGATTTAAATGGATATCGTATAAGTATGAAAATTAAAACTTAATATTTCAACTTTTTAGGATAATATCATGGTTAATCTTGCCTTAATTAGGTTATGAGTAGGTTTCCTGAGAGACGGTCTCTCATTAACTTTACTGAGAGACTAAGTACAAATGAAAGTAACCGTCATACCAAACCTAATAGAAGTGGGTACGATTAACATAAAAGAGTATACAAATATAAAGAGGGTACGCTTCTTATAAAAACAGGTACAAAACAAAGTTGTCATTTAAAGGTACAAATAGAACATAGAGTGGTACTGAAAAGTGGTCTCTCAATAAGTTATTGAGAGCCGTCTCTCCCAAGAATTTGTGTTAGGTTATTAACACGTTCTCACTGGTCACACATTAGAAAAACCGTTATTATATTACTCCAATAAATATAACACAATTAAAGACGATAATATAGATCTTATTGTACTTTTATAATGGCAGCCGATTGTATTCAGATTTCGATTCCGATAGAATTGATCAACAAAATATTGGTTTGGTTACCGGCTAAGTCGGTCCAACGGTTCAAGTCGGTATGCAAAGAATGGTACAATTTTATCGACAGTCCCGTCTTCATTATAATAATAATAATAATAATAATACCGACTTATACCGTAGGACCGACTTAGCCGATAACCAAGCCAATATTTTGAAGATCAAATCTATCGGAATAGTACGATGGGGTGCCATTAAATTAACACAAATTCTTGGAGGGACGCTCTCTCAATAACTTCTTGAGAGACCACTCTTCAGTACCACCTTTATGTCCTCAGGCCCGTCAAATGGTTACGAGTGGCCCTGTTCCAAAGTTTAAAATGGGGGCCTTCTTAAAAAAAGTCCGATGAAAAATAATGTATCGTAGTCTTATTGTGTATTGATGTTCAATAAAAACCCTAATTATGTCGTAGTATTGCTTCCGTTTTATTCATTTGTTTGCATTTTAGATTCATTGTAGGTAATATTCTAATCCAAACAAACGAGCGAAACGGAAGAAATGTTTATTACTTTTAAAAATATCTAGTGTAGTTTTTTTTCTCGACGCGGACACATTTTATTTAGTTATTTAACATATTTCGCCCATTTTTCGAAGATTCCAAATCACTGCACTAATCACATGCATGTAAGATTAAATGTATAAAGCAGAAGTAACGAGACACGATTATTTTCAAGTACTTAATGGTACTACCTCTTTTCATATAATAAGTCATTTTATGGATAATTTTTTTTATGTCCTTTAATCATAGAGGGTTTGATCCCAGACCATTTCAATACATAGGCAAACCTATTACCACTTGACCAAGAAACAATCACTGCTACTATATGCACACATTATTTATAAGTTGAGGCCCTTTTTCTTCATGGGCCCCGGTTCTTAGAACCGGGTGAACATGCTAATCAACGGGCCTGTATGTTTTATTCGTACCGACAACTTTGTTTTGTACCTGTTTTTATAAGAAGCGCCGGTAGACACCAAAATTTTATATATTTCGGTATCTATTTATGTCAAATATTTTAGTATTTAGAGATAATTATCAATAAATATTGTGATAATATCTTAGGATATTGTAGAATATTCTTTGCTTCCTCTCTAAGCTACCAGGCTATAAATACGGTCTGATTTTATATATTTCGGTATCTATTTATGTCAAATATTTTAGTATTTAAAGATAATTATCAATAAATATTGTGATAATATCTTAGGATAATGTAGAATATTCTTTGCTAAGCTACCAGGCTATAAATACGGTATCCAGGGTTGAGAGGAGGTCAGATGGAATAAGTCTATCACACACGACCCCATCATCCTACTCGATAAGACCTTCGTAGTACTATCAAAAACCCTAACCTTCGAGATGGAATCAAGAGATCCACGAAAGTTGTAACGGTTATCGCAGGTGCAAAATTTTATGTTTTACACTACTTCTATTAGGTTTGGTACCACTAGAGACCGTCTCTCAGGAGACATACTCTTAAATTAAATCGTCTTTAATTAATTTAGGTCTCGAAATAACAAAGCACATCGTATATATATATTTATATACATGAGCAATTATGATAGCTTGTGTTTGACTAGGAAACTAATTGTTGGTTAGGATTTTATTTATCGTTTATTTAGTTTCCAAAAATTTATATGCTCGTGGACAATGGCAATTTTATTTACGGTTTTTCTAACTAATACGTTAATGTATGTTTAGTGAACAGTTGGACACACATTAGAAAAAAATTGATTTATCATATATAACTGCGGTTTCCTAAAACAATTAGTCAATCAAATTTATATGCTCGCGGAAATAAAAATTAACTAATCGTGCAAATTAAGAATTTGGAAAGTAAAAAAAAAAAAAAAAAAAAAAACTACTTTCATAAATTATACTCCAAGACGATCACTTCTGTGAAAATATAACATAATTTATTATTGACTAATTAACGTAAAAACAAAAATGAGATATGTCTTCGACCCAGAGCTATAGGACGAATAATAATGAAAATAATTAATACCTACGGGTATTAATTAAGGTAGTACTGTCAGTACTTAGAGACGGTCTCACATTGAAATGTCTCTATATAATTGTCCAAAGATCACACATTTATCAACAACGAATGTCGAGAATGAACCGTTTTACACTATAATTTGTGAAGTGTGTAAATTATTGCGATGCTTGTTACTTTGTTAGTCGAGCTATAATATGATCAAGCCCAAGTTGTAAGCGATCCATATGTACTCGACTACTTGTAAGTCGAACAACGTTTGTCTTAAATCGAGATGTTCGTATAAAGATGTCGATTATCAAATATTTTAATTAATTAGTGGGTGTCGATATGTGATAATTCAGGGTCGACAAAAAATCATTTAATCGTACGTGAGTAATGGAAAACATTTTTATTAGGATAAAATTGGGACGACACGATATAAAAATCACATATGTACTATAACATCGTGTACCGAACAAAAACATCAAAGAGACGGTCTAAAAGGGGTTTAATTTGTTGACTCGATCCAAACCCGACTAGACTTGAAAGTGCATTCCGTACTTGACTACTAATAAGTCGAACTGATGTCTATGTCGAACAATTAGTCCAAATCATCGATAGAAACTACACCCCGGGATCTAGCGAGAGCCATCGAACGTAGATACTCGTCAATTTGTTGTAGGTTCATCGAGGAGCAGCCAGGAATCGTAACGAGACTTGCAATACAAAGCTCTAATTTACCCTCTTCTAACGTAGTCCACTCTATTTCGATGGGTATTATCCTATCATTATCTTGTCTATATTCGTGGTCGTAACGTTGAAGCGATAAGCTACAACGGTTCACATTATCGACATTAACGACGTGAGAAGATTGAAGCAATAAGCTACGGTCTCCGTTTTTGAAACGAGCAACGAAACAATAAAACCAGCCTAAATCTTGGGGAAGGTGAAACAACTTCTTCCATGACGACCCGTATTCTTCGATGATCCAAACGTCACTTGAGATGATATCGTATAGGTATAACCATCCATCCACCTCTCCAAATCTTCCACACTTCATCGATTTATTCGGGAGACTTAGGTCGTCAATCCATTTCTCCGAAACCACATCAAAACGAACAATTTGAAAATAATCATCACGGCTTAAATCGTCACGTCGGTCCGTCACAGGAGGATGATAAACAATAAAGTGTAGCGTCTTGTTTGCGAATACACCATCGCCGCCGGTGTGGCCACTTGACCCTCGTCGAGGAGAAGTGGGAAATCTCCAAGAATCGGCTTTCAAGCTGTATACACGGACGTCGTCTAGGAACTTACTAGTCATCACGACGATCTTATAATCGTCGTGTTCACTATCGTAACCAAAACCGTAGGTTAAGTAACAGCGATTCCATTTCTTCTCGGACGAAGGAACAATTGATTTGAAAGTACGCGTTGTTGGGTTGCATATAACGAAACATAGATCGATGAATCTACGTCTCTCCAAAACGGTGAAGCAAACTAAGCCATTACAAGAACCAATGAAAGTTCTCGAACGATATGTTGAGGTGATATCCTTAGGCAAACCCGATTTGGTCATCGCCTTAGGAAGGTGGTGAATATCGTCAACGATTGTACGAAGGGAACGAGTAAAAATAAGGGAACGGTTTTGTCGTGAGTCGGGTTCGAGGGATTTTTTAAGATGGTGGTTAATGAAGACGGGATTGTCGATAAGATTGTACCACTCTTTGCATACCGACTTGAACCGTAGGGCCGATTTAGCCGGTAACCAAGCCAATATTTCGAACCACATGTCTACCGGAATCGGATTAATACGATGGGGCGTCATTCTAATCCAAGTGTAATTAATTTAGGTCTTGAAATTACCAAGTACGTTATGTGTATATTTATATACATATACATGAGCAATTATAGCTTGTGTTTGATTAGGAAAGTAATTGTTTGTTAGGAAAGTAATCGCAAATTAAGAATTTATGGAAAGTAAAAAAAATGATAAATTTATTCGACCTAGACCTATATAAGACGAACAATCCCCCTTTCCACTCACCAAATAACACAACTCATATATTTTCCCGCCTAAAGCTAACTCTAAAGTAGGCTGTCGATAAATAGTAAAAATAAAATAATGAATTTTTTATTTTAAATCTTAAATGAAATATTCTATAAGATATTTATATTATAAATACCGTGCATTGCACGGAGTCTAAACTAGTAATGAAAACAATTAATTAATACCTACTCGTATTAATTAAGGTGGTACGGTTAGAAGTTAGAGACGGTCTCATATTGATCAAAGATCGTACATTTATCAGTAATGAATGTCGAGAATGGACCGTCTTACACTATAATTTTTAGTAAGTGTTTCGTACTCGTCTACTTGTAAGTCGAACTAATATGTACGTCGTGTCGAACAACATTTGTAATTTCACTTTCCATGAGAATGTCTAAACCTCCTAGCCAAAATTCAAATAAGCATTCCAAGATCAAGTCTTAAACCGAGATTTAATTAATTGTATAAGCAGAGAACAATTAGTCGAATAGATCATCGATAGAAGCTATACTATCGTCTATCGAACGTAGATACTCATCAAGTTGTTGTAGGTTATTCGTCGAGGAGCAGCAGCCAGGAATCGTGACGAGACTTGCAATACAAACCGCTAAGTTACCCTCGATCCTATTCCACTCGATTTCGATGGGTATATTATCTTCTTGTCTATATTCGTGGTCATGACGACCAAGCCGTTGAAGCAAAAACCTAACGTATCCTCCGTTCTTGAAACCAGTCGGATCGATGAAAGGTTGAAGCAATAAGCTACCACCGTCGTCTCCGTCCTTGAAACGAGTAACTATCAAATCGAGGCGTAAATCTTCGGAGAGGTGAAACAACTTCTTCCATGATGACCCGTATTCATCCATGATCCAAATGTCTTTGTGAAATAATAGCTATAGAGTATTATAGTTAGCTAGATTGCATACTTGTATATATAGGATATACGTGTAATTATTACAGACCACAACGATAATACATTCATTTTATTTACCTCTTTCTCTCTCATCGCTTTATCTCTCTATAACAAACTTACAACAAACACTTAATAACCGACTCGAGCTCCTCATCAATGGAGGTTCGTTCCGGTCAATATGGTATCAGAGCAGGTTAACCTGCGATCATACTTCCGCCATTGATAGTATGCTTTTCTTTCTTCACTGTTTTCTCTTCTGCAACCTGAATTGATTACGGTGATTTGATTTCTTGTTTCTTCTGGTATTACGTTGCCGATTTTTTGAGGATTCTCATCGATTCTTCGAATTATTTCATAATTGCTTCAAGTTTTCTCTATTCGTTGTTCTTCTGATTGTTATCCCCTTATTTTCGCAATCAATTGTTGAATTCTACATAATTCACCATGACTGGCGAAAGTGCGATCCCTGCTTATGCCGTTTTCGATGATCCTTTGCATCTTTCTTCCTCCGATCAGCCTGGTTTACAACTTACCGGTGTTGAATTTGATGGATTCAATTTTGTTGCGTGGAAACGCGATGCCTACCTGGCTTTAATATCCAAGAACAAAGATGGCTTCGTGGATGGTACTTGCAAGAAACCGAATGAAAAGGACTCCAAGTATCACCAGTGGATACGCTGCGACGTTCTCGTTATGAAATGGATTCTTAACTCCCTGGTTAAAGAAATTCGTGATACAGTATCGTATTCACGTTCTTCCAAGGATCTTTGGTCTGAATTGATCGAGCGCTACGGACAAACGAATGGCCTCGAAATTTATCAGTTAAAGAAGGATTTGAATGCTATCACGCAAGAGAACCAATCTCTTATTGAGTACTACAGCAGGTTGAAGAGATCTTGGGAGACTCTAGACACTATCGATCCTCTTCCACTATGTACATGTACTGCTATGGATTCATGTACTTGCAGGTTGCTCAAAAGACTACTTGACAGGGAAACGCAGTACAAGCTAATACAGTTCCTCATGGGCCTTCACAATGGCTACGAGGCTGTAAAGACACATGTTCTATCACTCGAGCCCCTACCTCCACTCAACAAGGCGTTTCACCTGATCCAGAAAATTGAAAAACAGAAGCAAATCTCGGATGCGGTCGATGTTTTGGCAGAGGCGAATGCATACGCCAGTTCCAGAAATCATGAAGGTGCTGGTAACAAGCATAAAAAGGCTCGATTTGAGGATTCAGTTGACAATGCTGAGGTAAAGAGATGTGTGTACTGCAAGGCAGAAGGTCACACAGTTGAAACATGTCGCAAAACAAAAAATTGCACGCACTGTAAGAAACGTGGACATACTATTGAGTTTTGCTTTGATCTGATGAAGGGGAAGAATCCACACAAAGGGCCAGATGTCTATTTTCAAAAGGGGAAGAATGTTTACAGGAGGTCAGCTCATAATGCTGAAGCTATTCAGTCTGCTCCTCAGTCAGCTCCTCAGTCAGATCACGTTAATACTACTGAAGACTCTCCACTTGATTTTGATGTGTATGCATCCACTGCTGCTTTTCACGCACAGAACTCAAAGTTGATTGACACGATTACAGATTCGATATATCAGAAGGTTATGAGGTCTATTACTGAAGTTCCAACCACCTCTGCAGTCAACTTTGCAGGTATACAACCTGATTCCTTAGCTTATACTGTTACATCTGCTTATCAAGTTAATACATGGATAGTAGACTCGGGTGCATCAGACCATATAACACCTTATGAGCATTTGTTGACCGATATATATGTACTTGCTAAACCTGTTAGCATTGCATTACCCGATGGTGTCATCAAGGTGGTTTATAAGGCAGGAAAATTGAAGATTAATGATCATATTATTCTTCATCATGTTCTACTAATGCCTCAGTTTAAGCAGAATTTGCTCTCGATCGGTAAACTTCTTGATCATTCCCACTTGCTCATCACCTTTACTAAGAACATGGTTTTGTTCCAGGACCCTTCCAATAAGTGTGTGTGGGCTCAAGCTAAGAGGATTGATGGTTTATACAGGCTTGACACAACACCCCTTGGTGGTCATTCCATAGTCAATTTTCCAAATAAGCAAAGTTGTAATAATCTTGCAACTGTGAACTCTAGGAATGAATCTTTTGAATTGCTACATGCTAGAATAGGGCATTCTTCTGTTGATAAACTGGCACATATTCAACAAATTCCGAGCCCTTCTCGAGATTTTTTTTGTGAGACTTGCTTACTTTCAAAGCATCATGTACTGCCCTTTTCTAGAAGTGAATCTCATGCTACCTCTTGTTTCGACTTAATCCATATGGATCTTTGGGGTCCATATAAAGTGCCTAGTCTTACAGGTGCTCGTTTTTTTCTTACTATTTTGGATGATTGTTCAAGGAGTACTTGGACATATCTTCTCCAGTCTAAGACACAAGTTCCAGGGTTAATTAGAGACTTCCTTAAACTGGTTCACACACAATTCCAAACCCATGTTAAGGTGATAAGAACTGACCATGGGACAGAGTTTATTCAACATTCTTGTGCCGAAACATTCCGAGAATTAGGTATTATACATCAAAAGAGTCTGGTTGGGCGTCCTCAGCAGAATGGGAGGGTCGAGCGTAAGCATAGACACCTCATCGAAACTGCTCGAGCGCTTAGAATTCATGCTAATTTGCCGATAAAGTTCTGGGGGGATTGTGTTCTTGCAGCAACATACTTAATAAATAAGATGCCCACCCGGATTCTCAAATGGAAGTCACCATTTGAAGTACTTCACAATAAAAAACCAGATTATACAAGTTTAAAGGTGTTTGGGTCCCTATGCTATGCCACAATGCCAGCAACACATACTGACAAATTCCAAGCAAAAGCACGCAAGTGCATATTCATTGGATACCCTTTTGGAGAGAAAGGGTACAAGCTTTATGATTTGGACACACATAAAGTCTTTGTTAACCGAGATGTAGTGTTCAAAGAGCATTTTTTTCCTTTTAAGTTGGACCCTCATACCATACCTGCTACTTCTAGTCACAAGAGTTATCCACTGGTTAATCCAGTAGATACAGTAGATTTTTTCCCTACAAATCATACTCCTTTATCCTCTACTCCTTCCACTGTACAGGATACCACTATCTCACATAATATAAACTCTCCTCACACATCATTCCAAGATGTCAGTCATACATCTCATCATGACACCACTTTTAGCACATCATCTCCAGCAAATATATCTACTCCTTCTACAACTGAATCCATTACCTCTACTTTACCTCCCATACTTCGAAGATCTACTAGAATAATTCAACCTTCTACTAGACTTCAGGGATACCACTGTCCTCTAAAACCACCCACCAATATTCCTACATCTGCAGATTCCTCCTCGACCTCTTCTGCATTTCATTCTACAGTTCTTCAAGAACTTACAGAGTTTGATGACTATTACATATCTACTTTGGCAAATGTCTTTAAAATTTCTGAGCCTAGTTCTTTTGAACAAGCCCAGAAGGATCCCCAGTGGGTGGATGCAATGCAGGCAGAGTTACAGGCTTTGGAGAATAATCAAACCTGGGAGCTGGTTACTTTACCCTCTACACACAAGGCAATAGGTTGTAAGTGGGTGTTCAAAGTAAAACATAGAGCGGATGGTTCAGTTGAAAGGTATAAGGCTCGTCTTGTTGCAAAAGGGTTCAATCAGGTCAAAGATAAAGACTATAAAGCAACTTTCTCTCCAGTAGCAAAGTTCACTACAGTTAGAACACTCATTGCTTTAGCATCTGCCAAGGGGTGGCCTCTTCACCAACTGGATATCAATAATGCGTTTCTACATGGATTTCTGGAAGAGGAAGTGTATATGAAACCTCCCCCAGGTTATGCTACTACTTCTGGGTTGGTTTGCAAGCTCAAGAAGTCCATTTACGGCTTGAAGCAAGCTTCAAGACAATGGAATATTGAGCTCACTAAGCATCTAATAGGACTTGGATTTACCCAATGCAGAGAGGATTACTCACTCTTTATCAGAAGGAATGCTGACTCATGGCTGTTAGCACTCATATATGTTGATGATATCCTTCTTACAGGAGACGACATATCAGGAGTAATAAATACCAAGGCTAGTCTAGATAAGAAGTTCACAATCAAAGATCTTGGTCTTATGCGTTATTTTTTAGGGCTTGAAGTGGCAAGGAATTCCTCAGGTATCATGCTCAACCAGAGGAAATATATACTAGATATTCTCAAAGACATGAGCATGGAGAACTGTAATGCTGCTTTATTCCCTCTTCCACAAGGTCTCAAGTTGTCCACAGAGGAGGGTGATGTGCTACCTGACCCAGAGAGTTACAGGAGGTTGATAGGCAGGTTGCTCTATCTTAATCTTACTAGACCCGATTTGTCCCATTCTGTTCAACATCTCAGTCAATTCTTGACGCAACCACGCCTACCACATTTTCAAGCAGCGTTACATGTTGTTAGATACTTAAAAGGCACTGTGAACACAGGGCTTTTCTACCCTGCAGACTGTAATCTGCAGATTGTAGCCTACAGTGACGCAGATTGGGGCGCTTGTGTCTTCAGTCGTCGCGCACTTAGTGGGTATGCAATATTTTTAGGAAAATCGCTTATTTCTTGGAAAACAAAAAAACAAAAAACAGTCAGTAAAAGTACCACTGAGGCAGAATATAGAAGCATGTCATATGTGACAAGTGAGTTGGTTTGGTTGCATGCTTTGCTGAAAGGAATGAAGGTGGATATTCCTCTACCTATTTCGCTTCATTGTGACAACAAAGCAGCAGTTCATATCACTGAGAACCCAGTCTTTCATGAACGAACAAAGCACCTAGAGATTGATTGTCATTATGTACGAGATAAGTTTCAAGAAAAGTTTCTGGTGCCAAGGTTCGTACGAACAGGGATGCAACTTGCGGACATTATGACAAAGCCTCTGGGGACTGAGTTACATCGTTTCTTCTCTTCCAAGCTCGGACTTCATTGCATTCAATCAAGTTCAGCTTGAGGGGGGGATGTGAAATAATAGCTATAGAGTATTATAGTTAGCTAGATTGCATACTTGTATATATAGGATATACGTGTAATTATTACAGACCACAACGATAATACATTCATTTTATTTACCTCTTTCTCTCTCATCGCTTTATCTCTCTATAACAAACTTACAACAAACACTTAATAACCGACTCGAGCTCCTCATCAATGGAGGTTCGTTCCGGTCAATATCTTTTGACTCGTAATATCGTAGGTATAGCCATCCATCCACCTCTCCTAACGTTACGTTCTTCCTCGATCTACTCGGGACACTTAGGTCGTCGTCGTCTATCCACTTCTCCGAAGCCACATCAAAACGAGCAATTCGATAATCACGGCTTGATTGTTCGTCATGTGAATAAACAAGAAAGTGTAGCATCTTGTTTGCGAATACACCCTTGTCGAGGCAGCGACACATTAACCCGCGTGGAGGAGAAGTCGGAAATCTCCATGAATCGGCCTTTAAGCTGTATACACGGACGTCGTCTAGGAACTTACGAGTCGCCACAACAATCTTGTAATCGTCGTGTTCACTATCGTAACCAAAACCGTAAGTTAAGAAATCGTGAAGCCACGTCTTCTCCGAGGAAGGAACGAGGATTGATTTGAAAGTACGCGTTGTAGGGTTGCATACAACGAAACATATATCGTTATGTCTACGACTCTCGAAAACACTGAAGCAAACTAAACCGTTACAAGAACCGACAAAATTTCGTGTACCGTAGAGTAGAGAATATCTTGCGGTAGTATTATCCCTACGCGACGAATCCAAATTGTAAATATCGTCAGTGATAATACGAAGGGAATGAGTACAAATTAGGAAACGATTGTGTCGTGAGTCGGGTTCGAGGGATTTGTTAAGATGGAGCTTAACGAAGTCGGGACTGTCGATAAGATTGTACCATTCTTTGCATACCGACTTGAACCGTAAGATCGACTTAGCCGGTAACCAAACTAATATTTCGAACAACAATTCTATGGGGATCGGTATAATACGACGGGGTGCCATTCTAATTCTAATCCAAGAGTAATTAATTTAGGTCTTGAAGTAATCGTGAGACGGTCTCACAATAGAGGTACTCATATATATATATATATATATATATATTAAAGATCAAGTGAGTCCTTTTTTTCTTTTTGAGTCCATAAGTCCTATTTAGAGCCATTGATTTAGATGAGATGGATGGTGGTGATTGAGTCTAGTAATTAAGGTAATATATAACATATTTTGGAAAAAATATAATAAAATCCTCTCTCCTCCCTTAATTATCTCCAAACACCTAACTTACTTGATTATGTTTCATCACATTCAATTTTTTCATTCAAACTCACCCGCCTAACTAAAACTCTTCATCTTCATCATCCCAAACTCAATCTCTCGACTTCTAATTTCTTTCAAAACACACACCCGCTCATTCTTTCATCTTCAACTCAAGCAAGGCTACACAGCCGTGTTACATTGACGTATTATAAGTGTTACTTTAATGAACAAATGATGTTACTCCAAGTAATTAATGGTGTTATTCTTTGTCTCATGGTTAAACAATGTTATTATCATTAATTACTCTGACGCATTATATATCGTTCTTTAAAGAACGACAATCGTTAATTTGGTAATGAATGGTTCCAATCCAAGTTATCATCAATTACTTTGGTAATCATTTGTTTAAACGCTGCTGTCCTCAGTTACTTTAATGCATTATGTCTGTTACTCTAACTGACGAAAGATGTTACTCTAACCAAATGCACATGTATTAAATAAAATATAGAGTTAATTGCTACGTAGCACAACGCTACTTGTAAAAAATGTGTACAAAATCAGTTATTCTTGTAAACAAAAAAAAAGAAAAATATTTTTTATCATGACCAAAAACACAAGTATTCTCAAAACACATGTTTCTCCTTATTTTCTTCAGTGTCTTCCTCAGTTTCCTCATTTTCGTCGTCGTCATCCACTTCATCCTCCTCATCCTCATCCACCTTTATCAGTGTTGTCTTGTGCATTCGCACTTCCAATATCACCTACACAAAATTAAACAACGTGTTACTCCCATGCAGCCAATGTGTTACTTCAACTCTTACGTTGTGTTACTCTAACTGGTAAAGTACGTTACTCTAACATCATCATCAAAAACTATTTCTCAACGTTCAGTGTGTTACTGTAATTGCAATTAAGTGTTACTGTAACGTTAATACATATGCGTTACGCCCATGCAGCCAATGTGTTACTTCAGCTCTTACATTGTGTTACTCTAACTGGTAAAGTACGTTACTCTAACATCATCATCAAAAACTGTTTCGTAACGTTCAGTGTGTTACTGTAATTGCAATGGAGTGTTACTGTAATGTAGAGCGTATGTTACTTCAACATCGTGACTGCGTTCATAGAAAACAAAACAATATTATCAGTGGACCTCATTGAAAACCCAAATAACAAACATAAAACTATGGAATCAATATCAATTAACCATCACTATGAATCTATGATGAATGAAAAAACAATATCAACATAAAAATTGATGTAAAAAGGGAAGCCAAATCGACATGAATATCAATTAACCATCAATATGAATCTATGATGAATGAGATGACAATGAAAACAATATTAACATGAAAATTGACATAAAAAACGAAGCCAAAGCGACGTGAAAGAAATTTAATTTTTGTTACTCGATCGCCGAATTATAATTGAAGCAAAACGTGAAAGAAATATAAAAACTCACCATTGTTATACTCGATCAATTGCTTTTCAACAGTTGATGATGATGTTGCGCTCATTGAATCCATAGTAACGGGATTTTGAACCCAGATTTGATTGAATGAATGACGGAACGTGATGATGGAAGTTTTTTTTTTTTTTTTTTTTTTTTTTTTTTTAGGTTTTGATGAATTTTGCAAGGTGAATGACTGAATGATGAATGAACGCAATCATGGGGTTATTGTTTCCTAAAATCATGGGAACTATTTTAGAAACGTAATTTTTTTTTTTTTTTTTTTTTTTTTAATGCAAATAATTGGAAGCATCTCGTCCATCCATTCTCATCTCATCCATTGGATGAGATGAGGACTTATATATATATATAGAGGTAGGTTCAAATAAGGTCCACAATTTTTTTAAGTCTATATTGAAGTTACAGATGACATACGCTAAAGTTGCGTTTGTATATATATCAATTTTGAACAAATGCAACTTTAGCGTATGTCATCTGTAACTTCAATATAGACTTAAAAAAACTGTGGACCTTATTTGAACCTACCCCTCTCTCTTTCTATATATATATATATATATATATATATATATATATATATATATATATATATATATAGGAATTGCATCTCGTGAGTCTCTCTATCTTAAATGAGTCCGTCCCGCGAATCACAGCCACATGATCAAATCACATGAATGGCTGAGATTCAGCGTCATCTTCATCGTATATAATCTTACTGTTACAGTAACAGAACACTATTACAGTAACACAACTATCTTACTCACAGTAATAAGGAATTACAATAATAATGTCACACTAATAATGTTACAGTAACAGAACACTATTACAGTAACACAAATATCTTATTGTGACACTGTCACACTATTACAGTAACACAAGTATAGTATAATTATATAATACTGATACAGTAATCATATTACTGTAACATCATGGATTCAGCATAGTAATGAGATCAACTCCTAGCACACATCTTTAGGCTTGAAAGAAAGCCTTTTCTACTGTCTGTTACCGACTTATAGAAGCTTTTAGAGTTCATGACTAGTCGACCTTGAAAAGTTGATGCAACCCAGATTAACCCAATCCATACCTGAAAAGAACAACTCAGCCAAAGCCCCGAACCAGAATTTTACCCAATTTGAAACAACTTGGCCCAAACATGACCTGATTTGTTATGAAAATGATCCAGTTCTCTTTATTGTAATCTCTCGCTTCCTACTTTTAATTTACGTGTTTTTTTTCCGATTGAATTGATGTTTGATAGTGTAGTTTAGTACAGTAATTGTGTGATTTTGAATTTGGATTATGATTTGAAAATTGATGTCTTAGGTGATTATGATTGTGTAGGAGTTTGATTTGTGCGAAATGTTTAGGTTCGAGATTGAATGGTTGAGATTTTGTTTTGGATAATTGATACGTTAGGCGAATTGTTGGAGGTAATCTGCGAAATCAATGATAATGATTGCATAGGAGCTTGATTTGATTTAAATTTTTAGGTTTGCGATTGAAATCAGTGATGATGATCGTAAATCGAAGCTCGTAATCTACATTTTCTGAAGAAATATCTAGAGAAAAATAATGGCGGTTCAAGAGTATCATGATAAGTTTTTGTTCCGATTGAATTGATGTTTGATAGTGTAGTTTAGTACGGTAATTGTGGCCCAATTTGATTTGATTTAGTATATTTTGATTTGATTTGGTTTATTACTGTAAGCCGTTGATCTCATTAGATCTAATGGCCCTAAATTACGGGACGGACTCATTTAATGAGGAAGACTCACCGGATCCTCACTCTCTCTCTCTCTCTCTATATATATATATATATATATATGTGTGTGTGTGTGTGTGTGTGTGTGTGTGAGCAATTATGATAACTTGTGTTTGATTAGGAAAATAATTGTTTGTTAGGATTGTATTACTTGTTTAGTTTCCAAAAATTTATATGCTCGTGAACGTCAGAAAAACCGTTTTATTATATAGGACAGTTTCCTAAAACAATTTGTCAATCGAATTTATATACTCGCGGAGAAAGAAATTAACTAATCGCGCAAATTAAGAATTTATGGAAAGTTTTTTTTTTTTTTTTTTAAATTCACAAATTATACTCCAAGACGAATAGAGTAATAGACGATCACTTCTCTGAAAATATAACTTAATTTATTATTGACTAATTAACGTAGATGCAAAACGTAAACGAGATATGTCTTTGACCTAAAGCTATAGGACGAATAATGATAAATGTGTGATCTTGGGACAGTTTTTATATTGAAATCATCTCTATATAATTGTCCAAAGATCACGTATTTATCAACAATGAATGTTGAGAATAGACCATTTTACACTATAATTTGTGAAGTGTATACATTATTATTGCGATGCGCGTTAGTCGTCTAGCTATAATAATATGATCGAGCCCAAGTTGTAAGTGATCCATACGTACTCGAGTAACTCGACTACTTGTAAGTCGAACAACATTTGTAATAAGAGCAAGTCTTAAATCGAGATGTTCGTATAAAGATGTCAATTATCAAATATTTTGATTAGTGGTGTCGATGTGTGATAATTCAGCGTTGACAAAAAATCATTTAATCGTACATAAGTAATGCAAAACATATTTATTAGGATAAAATTGCTACGAAACGATGTAAATAACACATGTATACCATCGTGTACCGAACAAAAACATCAAAGAGACGGTCTAAAAGGGTTTAATTTGTTGACCCAAATGGTAACTAATAATTATTATCGCGTCTTTTTAATAATTTTTTTTTTTTCTATTTTCCTTTTTTTTCTTTTTCTCAATTGAGGTTGTTTGAGCAATTCACGCAATCGTTGAGCTCTTGCCAATTGATTCTGAGTATGATCCAGATACTCATCAATTTGTCGTAGGTTCGTCGAGGAGCAGCCAGGAATCGTAACGAGACTTGCAATACAAAGCGCTAATTTACCCTCTTGGAACGTATTCCACTTTATTTCGATGGGTGGTATCTCGTCATCATCTCGTCCATATTCATGGCCGTGACGAAGTCGAAGCAATAAGCTACCAAACATACCATACTCGTCGTGGTCACGTTGAAGCAATAAGCTATGACCGTCTCCGTCGTTCTTGAAACGAGCAACGATGTCGTGATCATACCAACGTAAATCTTGGGGAAGGTGAAACAATAACTTCTTCCATGACGAAGACGACCCGTATTCTTCCATGATCCAAACGTCACTTGAGTCGATATTGTGTAGGTATAACCATCCATCCAACTCTCCGAATCTTAATTTCTCCATCGATTTCTCCGGGAGACGTAGGTCGTCAATCCATTTCTCCGAAACCACATCAAGACGAACAATTCGATAATGACCAAGGCTATAATAATAAACAAGGAAGTGTAGCGTCTTGTTTGCGAATACACCGGGAGTAAACCCGTTGTAGATGTCGCCACTTGACCCTCGTCGGGGAGAAGTAGTCAGAAAGCTCCATGAATCGGCTTTCAAGCTGTACACACGGACGTCGTCTAGGGAATCATCGGCCATCACGACAATCTTATAATCGTCGTGTTCACTATCGTAACCAAAACCATAGGTTAAGTCACGGTGACCCCATTTCTTCTCGGAGGAAGGAATGTCGATTGATTTGAAAGTACGCGTTGTCGGGTTGCATATAACGTAACATAGATCTAAACATAGATATGTATTTCTATCACTCTCGCTGAAGCAAACTAAGCCATTACAAGAACCAATAAAACTTCTTGTACGAAATCGAAGATGTGTAGTGATATCATCTTTTCGAGAATTTAGGTGGTAAATATCATCGACGAGAATACGAAGGGAAAGAGTACAAACAAGGGAACGGTTTTGTCGTGAGTCGGGTTCGAGGGATTTGTTAAGATGGAGGTTAACGAAGTCGGGACTGTCGATAAGATTGTACCATTCTTTGCATACAGACTTGAACCGTAAGACCGACTTAGCCGGTAACCAAGCCAATATTTCGAAGACCAAATCTATCGGAATAATATGATGGGGTGCCATTAAACCGTCTTCGATTATGTACAATTCTAAATTGTCTTTCGGATGACAAATTGTTTTAGGAAACCGTCCTATACGTCTATACAATCGATAAAACTGTCATTATATATCGATGAGCATATAATTTTTTTTTGGAAACTTCCTAAATCCTAATAACAATTGTTTTCCTAATCAAACACAAACTAGAATAATTAGTCCCATATATATAGACTAATTATCCTAGTCTGTTTTTGATTAGGAAAATAATTGTTATTAGGATTTAGGAAGTTTCCAAAAAAAATTAGATGCTCGTCGATATATAATGACAGTTCTATCGATCGTATAGACGTATAGGACGGTTTCCTAAAACAATCTGTCGTCCGAAAGACAATTTAGAACTGTACTATTAGAATGTCGTCCCCTCGAATTCCGATAGATTTGTGGTTCGAGATATTGGCTTGGTTACCGGCTAAGACGGTCCTACGGTTCAAGTCGGTATGCATGCAAAGATTGGAACAATCTAATCGACAGTCCCGTCTTCATTAACCGCCATCTTAAAAAATCCCTGGAACCCGACTCACGACACAATCGTTCCCTCTCGCTGACGAAATTCACGACCCTTTTAAACTCACCCATCAATTGTATATGCCTAAGGATGAATTATGTTTTCGAAAAGAATTTATTGGCTCTTGTAACGGCTTGGTTTGCTTCATCGTTGTCGAACATGAACCGGAATATACCCAAATATGTTTTGTTGTATGTAACCCAACAACGCGTACTTTCAAATCAATCGTCGTTCCTCCCTCGGAGGAGAATTGGTAGCGCTGTGGTTTTGGTTACGATAGTGAACACGACGATTATAAGATTGTTGTGACTCGTAGTTTATTAGGTGACGTTCGTGTATACAGCTTGAAGGCCGATTCGTGGAGCTTTCCGACTCCTCGTAAAGGATGGGACGCAGGGTCCATCGACTCGAACGTTCCATTCGCAAACAATATGCTACACTTTATGAATCATTCTTGGAAGGCGGGACGACGATATCATCAAATTGCTCGTTTTGACGTGGCTTCGGAGAAATGGATAGACGACCTAAGTGTCCCGAATGAATCGATGACGATTAGTACGAGATTTGGTGGATTGGATGGATGGTTATACGTGTGTGATAATCCATCGAGAGACGTTTGGATCATGAAAGAACACGGGTCGTCATGGAAGAAGATGTTTCGCCTGCCTCGAGATGTATACTTGATTAATATCGTTGCTCGTTCCAAGGACGAAGACGGTGGGTTATTTGTTCAAGGTGAAGACTCGGATGGTAGATATGTTATGAAATGGTGCAATTGACGAGATAATAACGATTGGATAATACCCGTCGTCGGAATAGAGATGGGTACGCTAGAACCCGGTAGCTTAATGATTTGTATTGCAAGTCTCGTTACGATTCCTGGTTGCTCATCGACGAAGCTACCACAAATTGATGAGTATCTCCGTTCGATGTTTAATTTATCAATGGTTCCGTTACCGTATTTATACTAACAGGATTTGAACCCTGTATTAATGTAATCGAAACCTAACTTCAATAAGAACCGTGTGAACTCGCTAAAATATACTTTTGATCGAGTATACTCATCTATTTTATCAATTACTAATATCGTTAGACTGTTTCACAACATAATTCAGACCTAATTAAAAACAACTCGAAACTAATTTGACCTTACTGAACCCTACCTCGAACCCAATTTTTTAGTCTGGCGACCCTACCACGGAAGAAGCCGAACCCAGCCCCGGCCCCTTATAACCCTTTTGTGAGATCTAATTTAGATATCATGTTACTCTTGCCAATTACTTTTTTGAGTACGACATGCTACGAGTTTGAAACAAAGTCATGAGTATCACCTCTCAAGTGAGAATAATCGATCTTATCAGTGTGTGTGAACTATTCTTTTACTAAGATTGTATATATAAGTGTTCAATGTCAAAACAAAACTAACCATTACATTAATCCAGGGTTAAAATCCCGTTAGTATCAGACTCAAACGGTAGTCAAACTCAAAACGAAATTAAATTGTATAAGTGTACGTAGATTATTATATCGTAAGAAAAGAGAACAATTAGTCGACAAGATCCGGGAGCGGAGCTATCAGGAGATTGAACATCGAAAATAGATACTCGTCAATTTGTTCTATCTTCGTCGATGAGCAGCCAGGAATTGTAACGAGACTTGCAATACAAAGCACTAATCGAGGAAATTTATGTTGTCTGTGCTCTAATTCAATCGATATCATTATCCTATCATCATCGTCATCATCATTATTATCATATCGATCGCACCATTTCATAACATAAAAACTATCACGACCGAACCCTTGACGACCTTGAACCAATAACGACAACCCACCGTCCCTGGAACGAGCAACAATATGACTGAATTCTAATTTGGGGTGAGGAAACATCTTCTTCCATGACGACCCATCTTCTTCCATGACCCAAACGTCCCTCGAGGCCTCATCGTATAGATATAACCATCCGTCCAAAACTCCTAATGTTACGTCGCCCATTAATGTATTCGGGAGACTTAGGTCGTCAATCCATGTCTCCGAAACCACATCAAAACGAGCAATTCGATAATAATCACGGCGGATTAATTGTTCTTCGTCATGTCGGTCCGTCACCCTAGAATTACAATAAAGAAAGTGTAGCGACTTGTTTGTGAATGCACCCATATCGATATAGTAATAAATACTCGCTCGTTGAGTAGAAGTCGTCGGAAACCTCCACGAATCGGCCTTCAAGTTGTACACACGGACATCGTCTAGGAACTCACGAGTCGTCACGACAATCTTATAATCATCTTGTTCACTATCGTAACCAAAACCATAGATTAAGTCATCGTGCAACCACGTCTTTTCCAAGGAAGGAACGGCGATTGATTTGAAAGTACGTGTTGTCGGGTTGCATATAACGAAACCTATATCGGTAAGTCCACGAAAAACGTAAACGTTGAAGCAAATTAAACCGTTACAAGAGCCAACGAAACGTCTAAAGAAACCGCGATAACTTCGTCCCGAGGAATTGTAATAGGGCGAATCATCCAATTCAGTCACGTTAGGAGGAGGGTGGTGAATATCGTCGATGATAACACGAAGGGAAGACAGACAGATAAGGGAACGATTGTGTCATGAGTCGGGTTCGAGGGATTTTTTAAGATGGAGGTTAACGAAGACGCGATTGTCGATAAGATTGCACCATTCTTTGCATACCGACTTGAATCGTAGGGCCGACTTAGCCGGTAACCAAGCCAATATTTCGAGGATCAAATCTATCGGATATCGATTGGATGTCATTCTAAGGGATTTTTTTTTTTTTTTTTATATTGAGTGAATTTGTGTTGCGTTTATTCATAATATTGATGCATATATATATAGTACATCAACGTGAAAATACATTGAATTAGAGCGTGACTATTCGGGTTACAGTTTTAATTCAATGAATGAACTACGATATTCAATGAACCATAATACTTTCTCTGTTTTAATCACTACCATACTTATATAGACAATATTCAAGTTAATCTTGCTTTAATTAACTTATAAACATATGTCCGCTGGACATGTTAGAAAACCCGTAAAATAATTAATTAATTTCCTAATTGTATAATACAATATGGTAGATTGTGGAAATTAATTAAGGAGCTAGTAGAATCCTACCAACAATTAATTACTTTCCCAATTTATATATCACAAAATCTTGGGAGAGACGGTCTCTCAATAACATATTGAGAGACCACCCTTCAGTACCACTTTATGTCTTATTTGTACCCTTAGATGACAACTTTGTTTCGTACCTGTTTTTATAAGAAACGTACACTCTTTATATTTGTATACTCTTTCATGTTAATCGTACATATTTATATTAGGTTTGGTACCACTATTAATTCCATTTGTACTCAGTCTCTCAGTAAAGTTAATGAGAGACCGTCTCTCAGGAGTCTTACTCTTTATATATATACTCAAGTTTATCTCGTTTTAATCAAAGACAAATAAATGATCCAGACGGAGGGAGACCTATTTTTTTTGTTCATCAAATAGCGCACTTAGTCGCATTACAATATATGGAAGGGGGATTCGAACCTGGATAGGGCTTAACCACTAGGCCAAGACATCGGAGTAAAATTATTAGGAATATGGAGTGGAGCATATTATCAATATATATGAAGTCCTGGCTTTCGAGATGAGAATTTGACTTTAATTTTTATGTAAATATATTAATTCAAATTTTAAAAAAAATTACACTATAATTTTTTTTTACGAAAAGAGCTTTCTTAACTGAGAGATATTGAAGAGAGAAGAAGATGTCTTGAAAAATGAGAATGATTTATCGAAAAACAGAGAGAATTACGGTTCATTGAATATAGAATTGGGAAAGCTGTAACCCGAATAGTCAGGCTCCAACCAATTCAATGTATCTTCGATGTTGATTTACTATAAATATATGCATCAATCAATATTATGAATAAATGCAACACAAATTCATTCATTCAATACATATATACTTCTCTTAACAAGAATCCCTTAGAATGACATCCAATCGAATTCCGATAGATTTGATCATAGGTACAAATATCCTCATGTGACTCATAGGTACCAATCTTAATTTAATCATAGGTAAATAATAAGATGTTTAGATGAAATTCTATATTATCAACAAGAATTTAATCACCTCATCATAATTTGGAGAAATGACTATTTTATTTATATAATAGAATTCCATCGTCTTATTATATTTTAATGAAATGATGCAAAAAATAGTAACCTGAGGGAGTATAATTTTTTGATGTAGGAAGTCTATAGTCTTAAGAGTGTTTTAAGACTCAAAAGAGAGGGTATAATTTTTCGATTCATGTTAAAAAATGTTTTCATTAGAGTATAAATTTCATATCATTTGTTTCACATTATGTGATGAATTTATAACCTATAACAGTTTTAAAATTATCTCACATCGACAAATTACAATATGATAATGAAATTCTATATTATAAGTAAAGAGTAATAATTCGTTCTTCGATATCTACCAAAAGTCCTTTGAATCTAAAAAAAGTTTCTAAGACTATAAACTTAAGTAATTATATATTATAAATATTAGTAATCATTCGGTTTTAAATATCGACTAAAAAACTTTTGATATATAAGACTGCAAATTTAAAATCATCCCATATTTACAAAATTACAGTGAGTTGATGAAATTCTATATTATCAACAAGAGTAATGATGTATTTTTTTTTTAATCTTAAAAAGAGCTGATAAAATACTGTAAATTTAAATAAATTATTTCACATCGAAAAATATGATAAGTTGATGAATTCTATATTATAAATAAGACTAATCATTCGTTATTAAATATCAATCAAAAAAAACTTTTAAGTCTTAAAAAGTCTCTTAATAAGACTACAAACTTAAGTAAAAATAATCTCACATCGAAAAATTGTAATAAGGTGATGAAAGTTTATATTATAAATAATACTCCGTAGTAACCATGTGCTCTTAGATATTAACCAAAAATATTTTGAGTCTCAAAGTATATATTAAGACTATAAACTTAACTAAAACTATCTCACATTTGAAAAATTATAAAGTTTCATCAAAGATAAATCTTGAGTTTTAAAAAAGTTGTCAAGACATACACTTAAATAAAAAAATTATAATAAGGTGATGAAATTCAATATTATAAATTATAAAACTAAAAAAAATTCTTTAGACATCAACGAAGTTAAGTAATTCTCCCAAATCGAAAAATTATGATGAACTTATGAATTTGTACTAAAGAAGAGTAATCATCGTTTTTAAATATCAACCAACAAAAAAACTTTTGTTTTTTTAAAAAACTATGATGGAATTCTATGTCATTGTTTTTTAAATTATGATGAAGTCATGAATTTGTAGTCTTGAGTTTATAAATGGTCTTAATATGACTACAAACTTAAAATTATCCCACATTGAAACAATTAAAATAAGTTACGGTAATGATTATATATTATAAATAAGAGTACAATTTTTTTTTTGTACTTAAGAAGAGTACAAATTTTAGTTAAATTTATCCCACATCGACAAATTATAATAAGGTGATGGATTTTTATATTATAAATAAGACTAATCATTTGTTCTTAGATTCTTAGATATCAATCAAAATCTTTTGAGTCTCAAAGCAACTATTAAGACTATAAACTTAAGTAAATTATCCCACATCGAAAAATTATACCCCTCTCTTTTGAGTCTTAAAACACTCTTAAGGCTATAAACTTAAGTAAATTATATTCCACATCAAAAAATTATACTTCCTTCGGTCACTATTTTTTGCATCATTTCATTAAAATAAACTAGTGAAATACCCGTGACGTAAGGTCAATATTTCGTAAACTTATAAATAAGCAAGAAAGGCGTTGTACTATACCTTTAAAAGTTGGTCATAGTTATATATATATATATATATATATATATATATATATATATATATATATATATATATATATATATATATATATATATATAGACATACGAAATTCGAAATTTTGGTCCAATAACTGAAACATTAATATGGTGTCAAGCAAAAAAGTAACACAACATTAAAAAAAATCGCATGAAGTATTTTGCTTTTTCTTTTTATTTATAATCCAATATACGGTGGGAAGCTCGTACACAAACATTTGAAGAAATTTATGGAAACGTAATGTATACCAACTAAAGTAGTATTCAGTCTCGAAAATGTGCGGCGTATGAAACCTATGAAGGTAATAACGACTTCCCATTTAAGTAATAAAACATGTTATAGAAATTATAGTAGAGGGAGATGTTAAGTAGCCGTTTTGTATCAGTAACCAAACATAAAGTATTGACGTAGGTACATGTCATAAACAAAATCCTTCGAGGGATAAACTTTTCCCTACCCAAAAAAAACATGTTCAGCTCATAAAGTCTTTCTATCATTGGAAATACTGCCAATTGATAAACTGAAGAATTAGACTCAATGATTCTCACTTCCGTTAATGAAGTTGCATAAGATCCCCGTACTTAGATTCCGCTAGTGTGATACCAGTGATACGTCACGGGTTTGTGAACATTTTTTGAAAATAATAAAAAGTTAGAAATAAATTGTAATACCCACGTTCACAGGGTTGAAGCGGTTTTTTTACATCAAAAAGTCAAATCACAATCCATAAGATGGTGAATGGAAGGATTAAATATATTAAATAGAACAGGTTTATTCTCACTAATATCATATATATTAAATTAGATCATTAAGAAATTTAAGAATAAAATTGTATCTGATTAAAAAAAAAAGTAAAAAAGATTAATGTATTCAAAGTGCGTTAATAACCCTATTTGACCCGAAACTCGAACCGAAAACCCGTATAAGCTCGATTCGTATAAACCTGTATTTTTCAAACCCAAAATACACCCGACCCGTATTTTACCCGAGCCCGAAATGACCAAACCCGATACCCGACCGTTCTACTCGCCAAAATAAAAAATTAGGGAATATTTACTGTTGATAAAAGAAAATTTAATGAAAAATATTTACTTTTAAAGAAGATATACAAAACCTATTGAACCCATTGGACAAAAACATAAATAGCAATATGCAATGGCACATAATATAGACAAAATATACCCCCTGCTATTAGCAGGTCAGAACTCAACCCGACTCACCTGACATGATTTTTAGAGCCATGAACCAAATGAAATGACTCACCTAACTATTGCATATAATCAATAATTTCATTTGTGACGCAAATCACTTGAATTTATAATTGCATGACTTGTGTTCGAAACTTATCGAAATCACTCCCTTATTTTTTTTGTTATTTCCTCATTACCTTATTTAGATAATAAGGTACTTTCATTATTAAGTTAAGAGAAAATTAAGAGAAAAAAATTAATACTCGATATTAAAGAAAGTAAGTTAATGATTTGAAACAAATGTTTTTTTGATATTAGGATCACCTACCATCGGTTACCCACCATCAACAACTCACATCTTACCATCATTTTCCTCCTCACCATGGCAGCAACCCAAACCCATGGCCCCCCAATTCAAAAATCAATAATTAGACCCAATTTCATCACTAAATCAATCCTAAATACCATGAATACACTATACCAACAAAAAGAATGTAAGTGAAACACCAAACCCTAAATACCCAAATCAATTTCCCAACCAACTCAAAAAACGAAATAAAATTGTCCTACGACATCAACTTGCTCTGCCGCCGTGGTCGCCGGATTCGGTTTTAGGTGGGTTCGTCTCCTGACCAAACCCTAAATACGTTTTTTTTGCTATTGTTTATTATGTTTCGTGAGTCATTCTTAGTTCTTATTGCTACTGCTACTGGGTTGCTTGTTGTTGGTGCGTTATTGGTGTTGTTATTTGTTGTGCGCGCTCATTCTGTTATCAATCATCGATCCTCATTCCTCTTTTTATTTCAATGAATTTCGATATGTCACCTGTTAGCAATACAAAGAAATCAAATTTATTCAGAAGAATCTTAAAAATTTAGCAGAATATGAGACAATTTACAGTTTCACATGGGCTCAGTGTTGCCTGAATAGACTGACTTATGTTACATAAGTTACCTGAATGCAATGACCTCTGTGATTTCAGTGTAACCTGAAACGATGAAACAGGTTACAGGTAGCAATTTAAAACATACAACATTATCTGTAATTCAATAGTAGTAAATGAGGTGATTTAAGGGCACTTACCTAGGTTTCCTCCTTCACTTTCCCTAACAGCTCCAGTAAATATTTTCTCGTTCTGTAGTCAATCATCAAGTCTAATTCTTCTTTTTATTTCAATGAATTTCGATATGGCACCTGTTACCAATACAAAGAAATCAAATTTAGCGAAAAAAATCTTAAAAACTTAGCAGCAGAATCTTAAATTTTAGCAAAAAAAAAATAAGAAAAAATAAGAACACAAAAAGAAACATGACAATGGAGGTGAAAAAATATGACAATGGAGGTGAAGACCCATATATTAATACGTGGGAGAAGGAGAAAACCGAGAAAACTATACAATTTTGAAAATGTATATATGCTTGTATAATACTCCATTGTGTTTCTCAATGCACATGGGACAATTTACGATTCACTTGGAAGTTGTATGTATTATTGTTCAATGTGAAACCTTTAATTTTTTTTCCTCTTCTTCAATGAGCTTTGATGTTGTAGATGCAATGTGAGCATGAGAAAATACGAAATAATTATGAAGAGCAAACATTGATTGTGTGCATTTTCCATAGAAGACTAATGCCCGTGTGCAATTCCCATTGATTGTGTGCAATTCCCATGGAAGATGTTGCATTAACCCATGAGAACACACAATTCACGGAATAGGTGCAATTAATTGCTTAGGGGATTACTTGTCCCCTAAACAATCTGATTTCTATCACCTACCCTAAAATAAGCTACTATTGCAAAAGATGAAAAAAAGGGCTCTATTTCGAAATAGAGAGCCCTCATTGCGCCACGTAACTGTGGATGGTGCCTTCTTTTATAGTAAGAGGATATTGAGGTTATGGAGAAAAAAAATAGTGAACGGAGAGAGTATAATAAGACGATGAAATTCATTAAAATAGCCCTCACAAATATTAAGGTTCCTCACAATTATAAAGTTTTATCAAACAAAATTTTTTTTAGTCTTAAAAAGGTTCTTAAGACTATACACAAAACACTAATTATAATTTTTTCCATAGACATCAACCGACTTAAGTAATTCTCCCACATCGAAAAATAATGATGAGGTTATGAATTTCTACTAAATAAGATTAATCATTGTTTTTAAATATCAACCAACAATATTTTGAGTTTAAAAAAGTCTTAATAAGACTACAAAATTAAAATTATCCCACATTGAAACAATTAAAATAAGGTACGGTGATGATTCTATGATATAAATAAGACTACAAATTTTACTTAAATTATCCCACATCGACAAATTATAACATAGTTATGGTTCTATATTATAAATAAGACTAATTATTTGTTCATATCAATCGAAACCCTGGAATTAAAAAAAAGGGCAATCCTGAGCCAACTCCTTTTATTTTCCTTTTTTCAAAAGAAAAATAAAGGATTAACAAAGCAAGAATAAAAAGGATAGGTGCAGAGACTCAAAGGGAGCTGTTCTAACAAATGGGGTTGACTGTGTTGTGTTGTTATAAGACTTCTTCCGTCTAAATTTCAGTCCAAGAAAAAGGGTGAAGAATATACGTACTGAAATGATTAATGACAACCCGAAAAATCTTTTGAGTCTTCAAAAACTCTTAAAATTATAATGAGGTGATATAATTCTACGTAATCTTTCGTTCTTAGATATTAACATGTATAATTAAAGTATATAGTTAATGTATAATTATCCCGCATCGAAATTAAGATGGTGTAATGAAATTCTATGTATTATAAATAAGAGTAATCATGCATCCGTCTATAAATAAAAGTTTTTAATTAGACTATATCTATTATCTAACATGGATATAAAAACAAACTCTTTTCAAAATAGCTCTTAAAATTATAAACTTAATTAAGTAATTAAATTATACCACATCGAAAAAGTATGATGAGGTGATGAAATTCTTATTTAACGAATATACATCATCAATGTAATTACGCCAATTAACCCGAAGCCAACTAACCGTGCAACGCACGGGCTTTAATCTAGTATATTTACAAAAAATAGCTTCCGTAAAAATTTGTATCAGCACCCCATCGTATTATTATTCTGATTCTGATAGATTTGTATTAGTAATGACTAACCTTAGTCCATGTCTATCAGACTATCATACGCACTCAATATATATAAGAAGAAATAAGATTGATTCTCCTTCTTAACCGTTCCTTAACGTTCTCAATTTGATGGAGAACAGAACTTCTGTAAATAAAAGTGTTTGCTTTTGAGAAGATGATGATGTTACGTACAATGTTATTGATATGTATATGTATATATACATGGATACGTATTTGTTCATAACTTAGGCCACACGAATATAATAAATATTCTAACAAGTTGATCCTCAATACTTTTTCCCTTAACAAAGTTGTTGAACTTTTTGTATATATTTATTGAGCTTATTTATGTGATATGGAGTTATGTACAACTGGTTGTATAATTCTCTCATGGCTCTATCGTTTGAGTTTGAGTCTCAATCTAATTCTAACGAGATTTGAACCATGGATTAATGTAATGGTTAGTTTTTTTTTAAACACGCAGTCGCTACCTTTGGCGATATGGTTACGTTCAGTCGTTCACTAAAGTGATACTCATTACCTAGTTTTAAATGAAACAATCTAACCGTGTTAGTAATTGACGAGGTAGATGAGTAATATTAATATGATGGCACACATTAATATGTTTTTTAAGTAATAAATCACAATGATGTTGTCTAAGTATTGTAAATATGGATTGTTATTTCAGTTTATCGTGATAATATCATTATAATTTATTCCTTAATTTGAAAAAAACGATATATCAATATTACGAATCATTATATTTTAGCAACTACATAACGAGTAGAATCCTAACAACAATTACTTTCCTAATTTTGTAAAAAATATTCTTTCACAATATTTAAGACCTAAATTAAAGAAAATTTAATTTAATTTAATTTAGTTGTACGTACTCTTAGAATGGCACACCATCGTATTATTCCGATTCCGATTGAATTGATCCTCGAAATATTGGCTTGGTTACCGGCTAAGTCAGTCCTACGGTTCAAGTCGGTATGCAAAGATTGGTACAATTTTATCGACAGTCCCGTCTTCGTTAACCTCCATCTTAAAAAATCCCTCGAACCCGACTCACGACACAATCATTCCCTTTTTTGTATTCATTCCCTTCGTATTCTCGTCGACGAGGTTCACGACCCTCTTAACCTCACAAATCAATTCGATTTGCCTAAGAGTAATAATACACGTCGTTTTCGAAGAGAGTTCATTGGCTCTTGTAACGGCTTAGTTTGTTTCGCCATTTACTCGAGTCTCGAACGTGAACTTCAACGACATAACGATATATGTTTCATTATATGCAATCCGACAACGCGTACTTTCAAATCAATCGCTCCTCCCTCGGACGAGGACGAGAACTGGTCGCACAGTGGCTCGCAATATGGTTTTGGATACGATAGTGAACGTGACGATTACAAGATTGTTGCGACTCGTGATTTCCGATACCTTGTTCGTGTATACAGCTTGAAAGCCGATTCTTGGAGCTTTCGGATTCACCCTACACGAGCGAAAACATACGAAGACGACTCGATTTGCATACAGGTTGTATTCTCGAACAATATCCTACACTTTCTTGTTTATACTAATTTTTATGTGACGGTCCAACACGACGACGGACAATATTCAGGATGTTCCGATTATTATTATTATCGAATTGTTCGTTTTGACGTGTCTTCGGAGAAATGGATAGACGACCTAAGTCTCCCGAATAAATCGATGCACCACGTAATATTTGGAGATTTGGACGGACGGTTATACGTGTGTGACGATATGCATTCGAGGAACGTCTGGATTATGGAAGAATACGGGTCGTCATGGAAGAAGATGTTTCGTGTGCCCGAAGATTTAAAATTGGATCATATCGTTGCTCGTTCCAAGGACGGAGATGGTGGGTTGTTGCTTCAAGGTCAAGACTCCGAGAATCGATGTGTGATGAAATGGTGCAATCGACGAGATAATAATAATGACGAGTATAGCGATTGGATAATAATACGTACCCAAAATCGAAATAGAGGGCGACAGATGGGTGCCCCGTAGATTAGAGATGTGTATTGCAAGTCTCGTTACGATTTCTGGTTGCTCGTCGACAAAAAAGCTAGAACAAATCGATGAGTATCTTCGTTCGATGTTTAATATCTCAAATCTCAATATAGATCCGGTCCCGAATCTTTTAGACTAATTGTTTTATTTTCTTTCGAAAATTAAATCTCGGTTTCAGACTTGAACTTGTAACAACATGGTTTGACTGTTTGAGTTTTGAGTCTAAATTTAATATTAACGAGATTTGAAACTAGATTAATTAATAATGGAATTGTTAGTTTTGTTTTAGACTAGTGAGTTTTGACAATAAACATACTACACATCTAGTGATTTATAGTCATATGGTTATGTTCACTTGAACGGTGATACTCGTGACCTAGTTTTAAATTTACGTAATAGCTAAATTATACTCGATATTTATTAGTTCATACCCATTTTTTCTTTATTTTTCCCTATCTTACCATTTCTCTCTTGAAATAGTCTCTCTTTTCCATCTAACAAATTTCATCTTTTCTCATCCCTCAAAATCTACATTTTTCGATCAATGATCATAATTTGCATGTGAAACAAGTAATTATGTTTTTTTATTAATAATTTCTTTTCTTAATACACGATTTGAGCCGATGAACAAGTAATAATTTTGTTTTTTAATACATAATTACATAATCAAAGAAAAAATGGGTATTAACTAGTAAATATCGAGTGTGATTTAGCAATTACATTAATTAATTAATTGTTCTTTTCTTATGACAATAATCAATTAATCATCTTTGCTTATACAATTGAATCTCGATTTGAGACTCGACCTTAGAACCGTCGTCCCATAATGATCGATTTGTTCAACTTCATAATGCTCTTTGACATAATAAGGAATAGGAAACTTCGTAATAACAATTACGGTTTTTCTAACGTATATTTAGTGGTCGACTGATCGGGCACACATTAATATAATATATTATTTTTGTATTATTGTTTTCTATGGTTTGACTATGAATACAAACAAACCCACGTTCCTAATTCTATCCTAGGTAATAATATCTATCTTATTTGCACAATATTATCGTACTCCGTATTATGTTTCCTAAATCTACTAGGTAACCGTATATACGGTAATATATCCTAATAAATTATTTTCCTAATCACACAAACTAATAAACTATGATATTACTCCTATATATATATATAGAATTTAAAGACGATATAGAATTGTACTCTTACAATGGCATCCTCTCAAATTCCGTTAGATTTGATTTTCGAAATACTTGTTCGTTTACCGGCTAAGTCGATCCTACGGTTCAAGTCGGTATGCAATGATTGGTACAATCTTATCGGCCGTCCCGTCTTCATTAACCACCATCTTAAAAAATCCCTCGAACCCGACTCACGACACAACCGTTCCCTTTTTTGCATTCATTCCCTTCGTATTCTCGTCGACGAGATTCACGACCCTCTTAAATTCACAAATCGACTCGATTTGCCCAAAGATAATACACGTTTTCGAAGAGAGTTCATCGGCTCTTGTAACGGCTTAGTTTGCTTCACCGTTTTCAAGACTATCGAACGTGAACACTATACCGTCTTTACCGATATGTCTTTCGTTATATGCAACCCGACAACGCGTACTTTCAAATCAATCGTTCCTCCCTCGGACGAGGACGAGGACGAGGATTGGTTGCCCTACCGCTTGATATATGGTTTTGGGTACGATAGTGAACACGACGATTATAAGATAATCGTTACGACACGTAATTTCCGAGGTGATTTTCGCGTATACAGCTTGAAAGCCGATTCTTGGAGCTCTCCCTTTCCGATTCCCCCTAAACGGGCGAAAGGATACGGACTCTACTGCGTCGACACAACGGTCATATTCACAAACAATATGCTACATTTTCTTGTTCGTCATGACGAAGCACGATGTTATAAAATTGTTCGATTTGACGTGGGTTCGGAGAAATGGATAGACGACTACGACCTAAGTTTACCGAATAAATTCATGAGACACGTAACATTAGGAGAGTTGGAGGGATGGTTTTACGTGATTGATAACGTCTCGGGGGACGTTTGGATCGAGGGAGAAGACGGGTCGTCATGGAAGAAGATGTTACGTCTGCCCGAAGATTTACGATGGCATCATATCGTTGCTCGTTCCAAGAACGGAGACGGGTCCTTATTGGTTCAAGGTCACCGATCGGATTATAGATGTGTTATGAAATGGTTCAATCGACGAGATAATAATAATAATAATGACGATGATGGGATGGTATCGATTGAATTAGATTGTACACGGGTAGCTCGTCGATTAGTCCTTTGTATTGCAAGTCTCGTTACGATTCCTGGAGCAGGCCGCTGCTCCAAGAATTGTGACGTGCAACAAATTGATGAGTATCTAAGTTCGATGTTTGATTTTATCTCGATGGATCCGCTCCCGGGGTATCGAGATTTCATTGATCTTTTCGAGTAATTGTTGTATTTTGTCACGATAATCATATTTGATGTACAATCTCGGTTTGAGACTTGATCTTAGAACCACGAGTTTCACTTTGACTTTTTGACTTAGAGTCTGAATTTGGTATTTACACGATTTGAACTTGGATTAATGCCACGTTAATATGAATCTTACTTTAGAAAAATCGTAATTAATAATAATAATAATGATAATAATAATAATAATAATAATAATAATATGGAATACTAGACACCTTACGATTAGTCGATCACCGAGATTAAATTTTTCCTTAATTAAATTTTTCTTAATTTAATTAATGAATAAAATTACATGGTAATTAAAAAAGCAAATTAAAGAACGAAAAGAAAAGAGAAAATTAAGGAAAATTAATTTTAATCGTCTGATACGAGAATTTATGTTTATTATTAGATGCGTTTTACCTAATGACTCGCTCTTAATTATATTCATTCATTCATCTTTTACTTCCCTAATTTTTCTCATATATACTTGTTATTCTCTCAATTTTTTTTACATAATTTTATTTAATTTATATCATATTCTAGTAATTTTCAGTAAGCTTGTTTATTTCTCCTGCCCTAATTTGTTTATAGCTCCTGCGATCATCATTGATGGCATCGGTATGTCACATTTTATTTTACTCGATCGAATAATTTACATATTATATGATTAATTTTGTTATTCTCGATTTAATTTATTAATTCATTTTCGGTAAGATTGTTTCACCGTATACAAACCACTTTATTTGGATTTAAATTGTCACTTCATTACAACGCGACTAATTTTTGAGTCTTTGACCCGTCTAACTTCAAATTTAACCAAAAGCGACTACTACTACTAATAATATTGTTTTTCTCGATTTAATTTATTAATTTGTTTTCTGTAAGATTGTTTCATGGAATACAAACCACTTTATTTGGATTTAATTTACGTCACGTTATTACAACGCGACTAATTTTTGAGTTTTCGACAAATCTAACTTCATCTCTAAGCAAACGCGACTAATAAGTAATACAACTAACAATAATGATTAGGTGTGGTGCCCATATAGTATCTCGGTTGCCTCTAATTTTTTATAAATTTGTTATGAGCTCCATAATATTTACAGTTTCCAAAAAGTTAATAATAATTTCTTACAATAATAAAAATAATATTAATAATAATATCTCGGCTGCCCAATAAAAGTTGTTATGGATCACATCTTTAAATTACTAAAATTAGTTTTACGGTAGCTAAAGGAGTGGAACCCAGATAGTATCTCGTTAATTTTCGACTGCCCTCTAATTTCTTATCGCTAGGTGAGTGGGGGCACGCAAATCATATCTCGATTGCCCACTAGTTTCTCGTAAATTCTGATTTTCTCCTAAATAATACAATAATTTTTATTATTTTGGGGGGGTTAAAAACAAAAAAAAAACAGCAGGCAGCAAATGCAAGAGGCAGGCCATTGCCAAAGTTTGGAGAATGGGATGTGAATAATCCAGCTTCAGCAGAAGGATTTACTGTGATTTTCAACAAAGCAAGAGATCAAAAGAAAACCAATGGAACTGCTGTAGGTGGTATGCCTCCTCCTCATAACTTGGATCAACACATTGATCCCAAACCACAAGATAATGTTGATCAACAACCCAAACCTACGGTACGCCCGTCAAATTCTTGTCTAACACGGGTATATATATATATATATATATATATATATATATATCTGTTTTACATTAATTAATTAATATTAGTCGACCAAAGATGTCCTAACCTATTAGTTAAAACTAGGTACCCTATGTCGTGGTCGAGCTGATATTGATTAGGGCAGTTTCTAAGGGTTATCGTGTATGTAGTGTGGTTGACCCGGCTCCCGAGATTATTATAGGAAACCCTAAATAATATCGATAGTTTACGTATAAGAGGTGGAGAAATAAATAAGTTTGATCTCATAAGGGTCGTTTGGTTGCCCTCTTAAATCAGGGAAGTTCTACTTCCCATGAATTTTGATAAATTGGGATGCTGTTTGGTTGCCTACCTCCCGGGAATTGTTACTTCCCAGAAATTATCAATTCCTTCATAATGGGGGGAAGTTACTCACCAAGCTCCCTTGGTGGGTAAAACTTCCCGCATGAAGCTATTTCCCACATTGCAACCAAACAATATTTTTGTAATTCCTATGAAATACAAATTCACGTGAATTTAAGTTTCCGGTAACAGCATCTTCCCATGGTGAACCAAACAAGCCCGTAATTTACGTTCAGTTATCACCCGTTGAAGGGTGCGAATTGTTGGATCTTATGCATAAGGGTTGCCATAATTTCTTAGATGACCATAATAATAACAATTTTTTTAAAAAAAAAAACAAATTTTTCTTTGTGACGATAATAATAATTAAAAAAAAGATTCTTTATGACGAGTATATTATGTTTTTTAAATTTTATTTTATTTTTAAAAATTGCATACTAACTTTTTTTTTTGTTTTTTTTTTATTGCAGAAAAAGTGGCTTTGTTGTATTTATGCTGCTTAATTGAATTGGTGCATGTTATCTCAGATTTTGACATGCTTGTAATATTAAATAAAATTTATTTATTTACTTATGTTTTTACTAGTTTTTGTTATTCCAACTTCTTTGAGGGATTTTAGTGCCTAACATGGTTGATGTTTTACCCTTTTCGTTTCGATCATTTGCTTACGTTCTATTTTATTTGTAAAAAATATTTTAATTAAAACTAAGCAAATAAATGAGACGGTGGAAGTATCTTTTGTACTTAATATTTGATATAAAGACGTCTATATATAAAAGTGTTGTCTTACACATCAATAGCAATGTAGTGTTGTTTCACACAACATTAATAATATTTGTGTACAACTATAATTCTATCTATTTATTATTTTATTTAATTTTATTTTGTAAAACCTAATTTACAACGATAAATCATCGAACAATGCATGTAATATGTAATAAATCTCATAGTAAAATTATTATGAAATTATCTCTTTAAATGATTAATTAGTGTTTAAAGTAAACTTGATCGTCGAGTTTTAATCTCCAATAACAATCACAAAATCATTACGTATTAATTTAATTTCTTTCGATAAGACGATTTATCGTTTAAAATTAATTATTTAAGTAGAGATACGATCCACTCAATATTCGATCCATCACAAACTCGCATGTACAAGACATCTCTAGAAATATCCTAAAGCCCGACCTATTAACCCATTTTAAAATAGCTAAGCCACACTATCACCAAGTCCAAAACCAAATCATAACGGATACCTAATACCCAAACGCGAAAAAGGGACCAAAACGAACCCCCTTAAATCCAATTTTTCCGATTTGGGATTGAGTCCGACTCAACTAGACTTGCAAATAGACGTATTCTGAACTCTTTCAAAGTGTGGACGAGATCAGACCGAAAATCGGTAACCAATTTTCAGACACTCTTTGATAGACATGACAAACGGGTCAACTGGGTCGGGTTTGAGTCGTATCAGCTCCCAGTTGGGTCACTTTCGAATCAGGAAAATCGGGTTGACTTTGGATCGCGCGCAATCATTTTTCGGTAAGTTATTCCAATTTTTTTTGAGATATCGACTCATTTGTTATAATAATATTCGGGTCAGTTTCGATTTCAAGTCAAGACGGGTCAATTCGATTTGTAGATCAAATTCGGATATTCGATCCAAATGTCGGATCGAGTCATTCGAGCCGGTTCAATTTTGACGGGTCAAGAACATGAACATATATTGAACCTAAAACCCCAGAAAACCCTTACAAAATCAATCCAAATTTTCAACTCTCAAGCTAACATTTCTCTCAATCGATCGAACCAAAAAAAAATGTCGATGAGAAAATTACTAATCAAAAACCAAAGAATTTGTTCATCTCTTCTTCAAAAAACCCGTAATTTATCTGCAATTTCTACTTCTCATCATGTTTTTACTACTCCAATTAACCCTTGTTCTTCCCCAAAAATCCCCATTTTTTCTGAATCCCTTTTTCTCAAGGAATTCCGGCGTAGTTTCGCTAAAGCTAAAAAATCAAGTAAATTTCTCACCTTTTATTGATTTAATTACTGGGTTTTGATTGTATTTTGATTTTACCTATTTTAGTAGCTGTAATTTCTGCTTCTTTTTTTACTGCTCATTTGAATATTACTGTCATTTGTTTACCTTAGATTAAAATCGATTCTGAATTGGGATTAGGAAATTTGTTGGGAATTGATTGAATTGTAAGTTCTCACCTTTTATTGATTTAATTACTGGTGTTTTTAGTAGCTGAAATTTCTGGTTTTTTTACTGTTCATTGACAAATTACGGTCTCGTCTTAGTCATTTGTTTACCTTTGATTAAAATACTCGTAAATGAACAAGAACAGAGGGAATTGGGAATTGATTGAATTGTGTAAATTCTCACTTTTTATTGATTTAATTACTGGGTTTTTTTATTGTATTTTGATTTCATCTAGTATTTCAGTAGCTGAAATTTCTGGTTTTTTTACTGCTCATTTGATAAATTACCGTCTCGTGCTCTCGTCTAAGTCGTTTGTTTACCTTTGATAAGTACAGCAAGAATGTCATCACGGTTCTGACCTTTTATTGATTTAATTTTCTGGGTTTTGATTGTATTCTTGATTGCATCTATTTTACTAGCTGAAATTTCGGGTTTTTTTTACTGTTCATTTGATAATTTACGGTCTCGTCTTAGTCCTTTGTTTACCTTTGATTACAATGCTCGTAAATTGAACGAGAACGGAGTGAGTACAGCAAGAATATCATCACATTAGATACAGATTCTCATCTTGTTTATTTGGGAATTGGGATTAGGTAATTTCTTGGGAATTGATTTAATTTCTGTAAGTCGGTTAAAATACTTCTCACAAATGATTGAAAACGTAATTAACTAGTTTAAGGGCCGTAATGTGCGATTCATAACGTGCTTGAACTTGGAAATTTTGTAGAGGATGATAACGACGCGGGTACAACTCAAGTCGAAGACATAGGGCCTATGGTGAAGTCGACTGCCGTATCTCTGATGGAGGCAGCGGTCGATGCATTGTCGAGAGAGCTAAATAAACTAAGAACCGGAAGAGCATCTATAGGTTCAGTACTCCGACTCTTCTAATCACTTCGTATACCCGTGTCTGTGTCCGACACTTGATGCTTGGATTCTTCATTTAAAGCCAAAATACGGAGAATTTTCATAAAATTAGCCGTGCCGGACACTTCTGAATTGATATGAGTTTTATGTTTTTTTTTTGTTTTTTCAGGAATGTTGGACCATATCATTGTGGAAACTCGTGGCGTAAAGATGAATCTGAATAGAATCGCTCTTGTCACCATTCTTGACCCGAAAACCTTGGCAGTAACTCCATACGATCCAGACGTAACTAACTCTTCTCTAGGCTTTGATTTCCGTAGCCTTCGTAGTCTATGTTACTCCGACACGTCACTTGGGTGCCGTGTAGGGGTACCTCGTAGGAGAGTCTGAGTAACGGAGCTCCATATTATAAATAAGATGCACCGTTTAAATTTTTTTTTTTTTTTGCAGACGATAAAAGAACTAGAGAAAGCGATTGTTGCATCACCGTTAGGCTTGAATCCTAAATCAGATGGACAGCGTTTAGTAGCTGCGGTTCCTCCGTGAGTGACTTGTGCTTATCTTCGTTACTTCTATCGATCATCATCACCCTTTTATGTAAATCCTTTTGTTTACGAAAGGGGACTTGGATTGTCCGGGGAGGGGACACGACCAAACCAAACAAACATGGATTAGGGTTATTGCAAATGATATGACCTAATTTCGAGATTAACTCTCCGTGTGGTATATGTAATTTGATTTTTGGGCGACTAAGGATTTGTTAGTGGTGTTGTTTACGAAATCGACTGTTTATGTCCTATATCTTGATACGTAAACTGACAAAGTGCATCGTTTCTCGTGATGTGCAGATTAACCAAAGAGCACGTAAAGGTGTAACTCAACCCTATATAGCTCTAGCTACCGTTTTTTTTTGTTTGTGCGCAAAGCGCTAAGCTTTTTTCCCATGGTTTTGGCGTAGGCAATTAATAAAGTTGTTAGCAAATCAAGCGAGGATGTCAAACAAAGCGTTAGACGAGCTCGTCAAAAGGTAACTTTTAGAAATTCTTTCGTGGTCTAATATCCCTTTTTTTCTGCTGTATTTCATTGTCAATGCTCTCATTTGGAGTGTCCGTAAATTGGTTGGATGGGTTCATAGAGTGACGAGTTACTAAGAGTACAGAGTACTTAGATACGGGCCGCTTTCCCCATCCACCCGAAACATATGTTACTCCGACTCTTCAAATTACCTCACGTACCCGTGTGGCTGTGTCCGACACCTCACACTCGGACATGGGTATGACACTTGAATTCTTCATTTAAGCCAAAATATGCAGAATTTTCATAAAATGAGCCGTGTTGGACACTTCTGAACGGGTTCAAGCAACATAGTCCGGAAGCAAATCGTTATTTTAAACACGTTCATGAAGAACCCGATGTATATTGCTGTGCAGGCATTGGACACTATAAAGAAAGCGGGTTATCCCAAAGATAGCGCGAAAAGATTGGAGAAGGAAGTGAGTTGTTTAGAACCGTCGCTTAATACTTACCATCGATCTTGTTTTTATCTGCCGACTATCACTAATCTAAACGGTATACACTTATGCTTTGGTAGATTGATGATTTGACTAAGAAGTACGTCAAGTCGGCCGAGGACATGTGCAAAGCCAAGGAAAAGGAAATCTTAAACGGCTAAAAGGCATCATCGGCTTCAACAGAGTTTACGTGATTTTCTCGTAGCATCACGCCAGGTTTTATACACACCCGGCACTCTGGTTTTTGTGTAGTAATGTGCTTTTAGGACGCGGATGAAGTATTTTTTCGCATTAAAACCTCTGATTCGAGAGGGAGATTTAAGTTTTTTATTCGAAACTTGGAAACGATGGCTTTAATGATCCATTTTAATGAAGATATTATCTATTTTTTCTGGTTTTCGAGCTCTTATAAGTTATAACGCTCGGCTATGCTTTCCGGTGAAGTAATTACCCAAATTAATCCTTACTGATCAAAATCTCCGAAAAGTTTTTTTTTTGGTAAACTATTTACAACGCAAAAATACTTCGAGATGAAGTATCACGATTACACTATGAGTCTACTACAAACCAAAATATCGCTTGGCCCGGGAACCTTAAGCGACGTCTTTAGTTAAAAGCTTGATCCCCCGAACCCACAATTTAGCCGCGTCACAACCGCCTTCGCACACAAAATGCACCTCCTTGTTCCTTGTCGTGACCACATGAAACACACCACTGTCATCGACATCACCCTTCCCTCGCCTATTCTTTCGAAAACTTGCACTTGGACCGACCTCGACTTTCTTACATATAACGTTTCTCTTCCTCGACTTCCCCCATTGGAGGACCCCGGTCGTCCCGTCCATCCGAATTATCTTAGCATGGGGCGACCCTTTTCCGCCCCGTGTGTGTTTCTTCACACAAGCACCTCCCAACACTAATCTCCGAGCGAGCTCATCTAGTATAACATATTCCGCATCGTTTCCTCTCCCGGTGTTGCTCCTTGCTAGCATAATCGCGGTTTCGCCCCTGGAGTTTTTGAAATCGCACTTGGCGCCCTCCGAGATCAAGAACTTGCAGATATGGGCGTGCCCTTCTCGAGCAGCCAACATTAGCGGCGTATAGCAATCTCCGTCAGGAACGTCAACATCGTATCCCTTGCTCGTCAAGAGACGGACTGCAATCAAGTCGCCCCTACGCGCTGCACAATGTAAGGCGTAGAAGCCTTCGCCATTTCGAGTGTCCATCTCGAGTGCATACTCGAGCAATACCTTCTCGAATAAGTCTCTCTTATGTGCTTGCTCAGATAAGGAAATCACCGTCTCTCCCGATTTGGTACGCATCTTTACGTCCGCCTTGGCGTATACCAGTTGTCGGAATGACTCGACATGTCCTTTCAAGGCGGTAAGTAAGACCGCCGTGAATCCCATATCATCCGCTTGATTAAGGTTTATCCCCGGTTGTGCCATTACGATCTTGAGAGCGTCTATATCCCCCGATTGAGCAGAAAACAACAACGGTGAAAAACCCGATACCTTACTGCTTTTCGGGATTTTTCCCGCTTTGATGAACTGCAAGACGATTTGGTGAAACCATTTACTTTCGGACGCAACTTTGTGCAGAGAGTCAAGCCCAAAATCAGCACCGGCCTCGTTCAATATCTTAAGGCACTCTTCCTGCTTGTACTTAACACACACCATCAGAGCTGTTTCGCCAGACTTAGTTCTCGAGTTTACATCACTGCCAGCTTCGAGTAAGGCTCGGGTGATTGTCGGTAGTCCAAGACGAACGGACATGTGCAAGGGTTTAACTGGAAACTCGATATCAGCTCCAGAATCAAGCACCAAATTGACAGCCTTAGTGTTTGCACAAAGAATGGCATGGTGAAGAAGAGTTCTTCCTTGATGAATGACATTTGGTGAGTGTTTTCTTAGGAGCATTTCGAGGATCGTGCCCGTTTTTTCAAAGTACTCCACGGCGCACCAAGTGATGGGGTACGCCTCGGCTAACCCTGCACCCACTCGAAATTCTTCGTCGGTGTTTGTGTCCCATGACCATGCCCCTAGCTTTACTTCTATGTCAGTTCTTACATTGGCCTGCATAAACATAAAATTGATGAGAACTTAATTTGTAGAATCGGAAAGTCCATCCCGATTTCCATCTTTTCAATGAAGCCAAAGGCTCGTTATTCTTTGGTTTTGGATTATGATGTAATAAATCAAAATGACTCATCAAAGTAGCTACACTTCTTTCTCAGGTGAAGTAACGGTCCTTAAATTATGCTCTCGACGCAATTTTCATCTTGGGTCATTCGGAAACAGCCTTTTTGTGTCCATAACACAAGGGTAAGGCTGCATACATCCGACCTCCCCTTACCCCGCAATTTGAGGGAGCCATCGAGACACTGGGGTAATATTGTCACATAATTGAATGGGCCAGGAGATTTCCGAGTGTTGTCATCAATTCCTATGTCCACACTAATTTAGTCTTACACTAATTCCTATGTTCAGAAAGTGGTCTGGATCGTACGGTCCAATCCGGTCCTAACTGGGTCACATACGCATATACTGATTTGGTCTTCGGGTCTCCAAAAACTTGGTGACCGGTCTGCAGTCTGGTCCGGTCCGATCCACACTTTTAAAAAAATCAAATTTAGTGTATGTTTACGGTCCGGTTCGGTTCGATTCGGCCTTAAGAGGGTCTGGTCCAGGTTTCTTTGTTAACTAGTTTGATCTTCGGGTTTGAATCTTTTGGATTGCCGGTCCACAGGTCAATCCGGTCGAGTCTGATCTGGCTTTGGACCAGTGAACATCCCCAAACGGGAATACGGGATTAAATGATTCAAAGGATTATCGAGTGAGGTTATCAGTTATCACTTCCGGGTAATTTACAATCCATGATTTTGTGGTCACAGTGTCAAATCTTGGGGGGGCCTAGTTAATGAAGATCTTTTAGATGGAAATTCTGAACCCGTACAATGAGATGAAACCGTGCACGGATTCGTAGTACTGCCAAGGTACACTACCTTTCAGCTGTTGAAAATGCAGTTAATTTGTTGCACCGACTTCACTCAACTCCATTAATGTATACACAACCACCAAAAACGTCACTAGCAGTGAAAGGATAGTACTACCATGCTATAGTACTGTGTGGACTGTGGGGATAATAAACCATATATGTAAAGCTGGCCATGGGTCGGGTCGGGTCGGGCTCTGTGTGGAGGCCGTGGCTATACCGAGATTACCCCTGACAAACAGGTCAACCGGGTTTTTTGTTTTGGGTTGGATCATTTTTGGCCGGAGCAATCAAGTCAACTTTGAGTCGGGCTGGATTATTTTGGGTTCGGATCACTTTCAGTTAGGTAATTTTCAACTTTTTTTTTAGGGATATCAACTTGTTTCTACATAAAAGTTAGGTCATCCAGGTTAGGCGGGGAAAAATTCGTATTACGGGTAAAACCCGGGTTTTAAGTTCGGTCGGATTTAGGTTGTGTCATTTTTGCCAGGTCTAGACGGGACGGGCTCTCTTTTGTTTGGCATCGGCCTGGCCCAAATAGTGGGGTTTTTTTTTGCTTTCCAGGTCGAGCCGGAGTTGTGGCCCGGACCGGAAAATTTGGGCACAATAGAGGTAAGGGGGATGGATCATAAGAACTATTGCCCACATTCACGATTCGCTCTTATAGAGTGAGTATGTGCTAATTGTTATGTGTTTTTAACGATTTGTGATTCGTTAGCTGAGGGAATCAGGTAACTATGTCACTAGACTAAGACATCTCTTGTACATCTAAAACACGATGTAGACGGTGGCAACAACGTTTCAAGACAGGATTATTCACACATTTGTAAGGACAATAGATGGGTGATAGTGATACTGATAACAGATAATGCAAACTGGTAAAAATAGTTGGCTTTCAGTGATGGTTGGCAAGCTTTCAATTGAGGGTGTGCAGAGATATGGGCCAGCCAGCCAGGTGATAAACCAAAGGACAAGTCACATTCAGTCACAGAATTCACATAAAAGAGTTGAGAAAAATTACCTGTAGTAGTAAACGGACAACAGAGACCTGTCTGCTAACAACTGCAGCCACGAGTCCGTTGCAGTCGATATTTGTATGAAGACACGGTTTTGATGATTGCAGCAGCACACGGCTCAACCCATTCGCATCAACTCCACACTGTCAGTTACACAACAAGTTATTCACTGAGCTAAGTTTGAGTATTATCCTACCTTGTTGATTCCTCGGCATTATCGACCTTAAGTTTAAAACGGATCAAATATTACCCGACACTGTGAGTTACATAACAAGTTATTCACTGAGCTAAGCTTGAGTGTTGCAGGCATCTCAGCCTTATATATCGACCTTAAGTTTAAAACAGATCAAATACCACCCGAGACTGTCAATTACCCAACAAGTTATTTACTGAGCTAAGTTTGAGTGTTACCCTGTTGAGTACCTTGTTAATTCCACAGCATTATCGACTTTAGAAGAGGGTTATATAAAAAAAAACTGTCTTTTTCGAAAGTGTTTTTTTTTTCACGGGTCAACATCAAAAACTTTCAAGAAAACAATCAAGCATTTTGTGACAGGTGATAAATACAGAGATATTCGCTACAATCTCGAAATTGTGTTTTTTTTCCTGCAATTTTTTCCCAAGGAGAATGAAAATCATCATGAGACTGTAAAATAATTTCACACATTCTGCGGAATGAGATTGAATCATTGAATAATAAGCAAAAAAATACAAAACACACTACAAGTAAATGCCAAAAGAACCTTACTGTCATGGGTCATTTGAGATATGCTGATGTTTATAATATATACTCCCTCGGTCTTACTCAATGGTTACTGTCACGGACTCACGGTGTTTTCTATCGCCTTTTATGTGGGGATTTCAAACGTAGGTAATTATTGAGAAAGACAGAGAGAGTATTTTACCTTGATCATTGTCTCAACAACGTCTGTGAATCCTCGGCCACATGCTATGACAAAAGCATGAACAGCAATATGGGGCCGAATGAAGTCCGACCTCATAAGCAGCTCCGTAAATTTTGCCCGACCATGAATGCTCGCCTCTAAGAGTGCCTGCTCGCACGCTGGCTGTGACGCCCCTGCCTTGAGCAACGCCTGTAAAATGTCTATATGCCCTTCTCTAACCGCTACTGTCGTTGCATATCCTCTGAACAGTTTTTGGTTTACGTCCGCTCCAATACTCTGCCATCCATGAAAAGATTAAATTAACCTCCAGGCTTCAGAGATTCATCCAAACTCGCAAAAAAAATTAACTGCCACTATCGGTATGAACTATGATTCTGAATCACTGTCATTCAGAAATTCATCCAAACTCACAAAATTTTGACTGCCACTGGTTATTTTCATATGAATATTTCGGTATATATTACGATTCTGAATCACTCTCCTTCAGAAATTCATCCAAAGTCGCAAATTTTTTACCACCACTGGTTTCTATCATGAATAAGTATATCAGTATATATTACTATGATTCTGCATCACTGTCATTCAGAAATTCATCCCAAGTCGCAAAAATTCAACTACCATTTTGTTTTCTGCAATTATTAATTCAGTAAGAACTATGATTCTGAATCACTGACATTCAGAAATTCATCCAAAGTCGCAAAAAAATTAACAACCCATTTTGTTTTTTATCGCGATTACTTATTTATTTTAGTATGAATTACATTATGAATCGGAATCACTGACAAGGACAAGGGAACAATGGAAAATGCTAGGACAGTACCAAATTAAGGAGCATGGAACCATAAGCTAAATGTCTAAAATGATTATATTATTGATGTAGAAGAAAGATCTTCTACTGCAATATGTTTTTCCAGTCTGAAATGTTATTTTGTCATCAACAATCAGAGACAGCTGCTTATGGGTCTTACTAATAATACTCATGTGCCTCATGTCATATATGGTATCGCTAGGCCTCCATGTGACGGGTATATCCATCACAAACTTGTGAGGGTTCAAATATCACCCACGGGTAGATAAAGACAAACCATAATGCATAGAGATTAGATATTTGACCCGTCACGAGTTTGTGACGAATATGTCCGTCAGACGGTCACAAACAAAGTCTGATATGTTTTATTGTTATTCATGTATTCAACTTATCATATTATTATAGCTATTAATTCAGGAATCCTATGTAGGTAACAATGACAAAAAAAACATATGATGCCCTAAATCAGATCTAAGAAAATCAATCATGTACTTCACAATCTGATCATGTACTCACATTACTCCCCCGTTTTCCCACTTTCCCAGGTGAGAAGGTAAGACGTGGAACATGATGGACTAGTTGACTAGGTAGCATGATAATTAGTATAAAGGGAGTCTCACGGGGGTTGATTAACAACTTTAAAAGGTTATCAAAACCGAGGTCATAAATTTGAGAGCCCAAAAAAACTCTCTAAATACTCGGTAAGTAAATAATGACGCGGAAACAGAAAACAGTATAATCAAATTATAGCCATACGTATTTTCTAGACGTTTGGGCCGTCAAATAGATATTTAGAATCGGGTCTCCAAAATTCATTCAAGCACCCCTAACTAGTCTAATTGACCCCGGTAATACGACCCGTCTCTCATAAATTCTACAGACAGTACTAGGTTTCTAGAGTTCGGACTTCAGAGTATCCTAATGTAGAACTAGACTAACTCGAAATGGGTCGAGACGAGAGTAGGGGAAACTGCGCAGAAATTACTCAAGTTTTCATATATTAGGTTTTTCACTTCCATGAAACTACAGTAAATGCCAAGGAAGCAGTATATGAATGAATGAATGCTCAGGAGTTATGAGTTGTCCATTAGTCAATCAGAATTTACTAGCAGTGAATGAAACAGGTTCAACTACCCTTCATTAAAATTTACCCTGGTTATACGGAGATGAACTAAAGTTGAAGCATATGCATTAAAGCAGCTTAACATATTAAACTAATGATAGCAGAAGAGCACAACAGTAAAAACATAATAAATCCATGAAAATAAAAGTGTCTAAGTGACATGATTCTATGCATATACAGCAGCATCTTATTCTTGACTAGCAACCTTTAGTTGACAAAATAACATCACATAAATACTCCACTACTCTTGGTTAAAAGTACTACAAAGGAGTAGAACCGCTTCATCTATATCCATCTTAAAATTAATACTGATACGTTAACACCAAAATTAGATGGGATAAGTTTGTTTTTGTTACTATTTCCTATAAGGCTATAAAGTCATGTTTTAGTCGGGTATTATTTTATCATTCTAAAGTTGAGAGAGTATACTCATCTTAAATAAGTACTTGTACCCAATATTTTTGATTACAAATTTACAATATATAAAAAGTACTCGTAATAAATTAGACATGGAGTAAAAATTTTGGGGTTTATAATAATAATACCCATTTATTGTACTCCAGGTTATTTATATGGTGCCAGTTCCCAAGTGACATTTTTATTGGAGTAGTACAAAGTTTATAATAAATACTACCCATTTAGGTACTACTCCGTATTTGATTCTAGTAGTTGAGTCTTTCTATACATAGACGGCTTTACATAAAATAAACACACCAGCATTTCGCCCAACATAAAGACATACCCTCTCTTTGTTTCAACGGGTGTCGCTTTAGGACGGAATATCCATCTTAAACTTTACTCCGTAAAACATATACATATACTCTATCTATTAGTACTCACATATAATCATAATCATAAGACGGTTTTATAGTAAAACGGTTTTAAACTCACAAACATTAGACAAGTTATAATGTTAACTAAGCCCCAAAAAGTAGAGATGGACAAAATGGTGGGCTAGCCCAACCCGCTGGTTGATTTTGACTTGACCCATCAAACCCGTGGGAGGCCCAGTACGACCCGTGCATTTCCCGGGCCAGGAATCGGGTCCATCAAAGTCAACCTGACCCGTCCGATCCCACCAAAAATTGAAAGGTAAAACAAAAAATAATGTATTTACTACCTCCACTGACCGGGTTCGAGTCAACCCTCACTCAACCCAGCCCAGCCCGCCCACTCCCATGGGTCGGGTCCAGATCCTCCTTACTCAACACGGCCCGGCCATCAACCCGGTCAACCCATGACCACCCCTAGTTCTAACTTGAGTGAGCAAAACCGTGTATCGAATACTCCTTAGTCCTTACCATTTTAATATTTCCTCCAAACTTTCTAAGATCTTCCCATTATATATTCATTTGACTGAGATTAAAATAATCAAACGAAAAAATCTTAGAAAGTTAGAAGAAATACGGTTAATCAAATAGCAAAGCCTCAAATAATTGAAACATGTTTTTTTAATTCCATAACTATTACGGGTCTCAAGATGAGTTTAAATTACTACTCCGGTGTAAATAATACGAGTAATTAATGGTTGTAGGACAATAATAACCTCTCGAGCTAAATGTGACACTAGTAAATAGGCAGACATGTCATTTACTCACTTGGGGTTTTATGTCAGAATTGAAAATTTATTAATTTCATTCCCACATACAATTAAATTAATACAGTAATACACGATAGCAACTAGTAAGGGTACCTAAATATCTTAATTACAATTCATAACTAAGACCGACAATGCCGTACAATATTCTTCCCATTTCCGATCCCATTTTAGCCACCGCCAAAACTCGAGGTTGAAAACACAAATTCTCGTTCGTAACAGATGATAAAGACAAATTAATAACTAAGAGTATTTTCTTATTTATTCATGTGAGTATAACATAATTATATAGTTCATGATACGCACCTTATTTAGTTGATTATCGAGTATGCTTAAGATTTACATAGTCCATCCAAAAAAGAGCAATTATGTGTTTTTTAAGCAAAAATAAGTATGTTTGTTATATAGACCTTATTATACGTTTGCATTTTTATACAAAACTTAATGATAAACCTTATCACAAAATCTCAATGACTCGAAAATTTAAGACGGAAACGCCCTTCTGAAGTTCTGATCATTAAAAAGATTTCATCTACCGTTTATTTTTTCTATTGCTATACCCTAGACACAACTATACTTACGGAAAAAAACGGTGCTTTAAGTCCAGTAAATTTACAAGAGACTTTTCTGTATTTGACATGGATACATTTTTGATAACTTTGATCTTTTCTTTGTTCAAGAAAGATGAAAAAAAACTCTTAACAACAAATTAGGCAAAAAAAATCAGAAAATGCCTAATTATTCCTTTTGTTTGTTACTTGATCAATGTGATCAACATTACGATCGAAAGCTTTATTACCGAGTAGTATACATTATATTAACACATCGAAAAGATGTTAACCTGATAGTTAAAACAAAGGTACTCTCGATAATCGTACTCTCGATTATCGTTTCAAATTCGAATCATCTTTTCCCATATTCTAAGCTCCTTACAGCTCATTTGACACGCAAAACAACACCATAAAGTAATTATCAACCTAGTAAGATGGTCTCGATCTTAAAAGGTTTTTTAAATAAAATTACTCTGCAGTTATTTAAACAGACACATTAGAATTATTCTTTTACGGTATTGAATCGTTTCACACGTTAAACCGTCTTATTTTAAAATTTAATTTATGTAACCAACGACTTAACAAGAATCATGATTCATGATCGAGCAAGATTAGCGCTAATTATCTTTTCTGACAGTCCTATCAAAGGCTTCAAAGCAACCTTGTAATAATGGGGCCACCACAGAATGGAGTAAACTAACCTTTTGTACTCAAAATTTGTGACATAAAAGTGTGCACTACAAACGCACCACATCACGTTATTTCATACACCACGCCTATGTAAAACCGTCACATACATCACCGTCGATTATACTGCGTTTTAAAATCATCACATAACATACAATAAACGATCAACGATCGGATAATTCCTAATTCCGATCGTTAGATTTTCGACTAGAGCTCAAATAGCATCACATCATGTTTTATACGCCTAGATATCACGGTCGATTATACGGCGTTACAAAACTATGATTGGATAATTCCTAAGAATTCCGATTGGTAAATATTAGAGTAATGTTAAAATTTGAGCTCGAATAGCACCACATCATGTTTTATACACCACGTCGATAATACGCGTTATAAAACCGTTAACGAATCGGATAATTCCTAATTCCGATTCCTAAATATCCGCGTGATATTGAAATTAGAGCTCAAATTTGAGTATATAAAGCTAGTTGTGGTAAAAAAGTAAAAAAAAAAAGCTATGGAAGTCAAGCAACAAATCAGAAATTTGAAATTCAAACGAATTTTCGTCAATTGAGGACCACATTACACTTTTAGGCATCATTTACTCCAGATTATTCAGCGTTTGATGTTAAAAATGGCGGAAAATAAATCATAATCCGTAATAATTTTAAGTTTTTAACGTTTTTCAAAGCGATTATATCATACAAATCACGTAACATCGAGAAATATCGTATCATCGATTCTCAAATGATACGATCTCTCGTGTAAGAGACTAAAACAAAATCATCAATCATGGAGACTAATTATGGAGAAGTATCAAACAAAATCATCGAATAATAGAAGAAAACTGATATTTCACGATTTTATTCCTTGCTCAGACGAAAATCATACGAATACAGAGTACAATTCAATGATACATTACAGTTTTAGGCGTCATTTAACTGCAGATTATTCAGAGTTTGAGGTTAAAAATGGCGGAAAATAAATTAAACTCCGTAATAATTTTAACGATCCGTCTTATTTTCGACGCCATTAATTATATCGTACTCCGTACAAATGATCACGTAAACATCATAGAAATTCAAAGATTGAGAAGTATCAAACAAATTTCAAATCATCGAAAAATAGACTAAAATCATACGAATACACACAGAGTACAATTCAATGAAACGGAGGAAATACCGAATCAAAATCGAAAGTTCGACGCGATTATATCATACAAATCACGTAAACATCATAGAAATTCAAATATGGAGAGAAGTATCAAACAAAATCAAATAAATCATACGAATACGGAATACATACAATTCAATGAAACAGAGGAAAATACGGAATCAAAATCGAAAGTTCGGAGAGAAATCGAAAGTACCAGAAGCTGACGAACGAGACGAAGGTGACCGAAATGAGCAGCGAGAAACAACGGAGTGACGTCAGTCTTGAACTCATCGTAGTGTACAACGACGTCACTAGCGAGGTGATCGCGTAAAACGACGTCGCTTCGTCGGAGCTTAAGCGAGACGACGCCGACGAAGTTGACGTCGAAGTAACGGTCGGACACGGCGGCGGAGGCGGCGGCGAGGTCGCCGCCGTCGACGGAGAGTGAGTCTAGGAAGCGTTGAGAGGTGTCGGAGTCGTAATCCACCGGAAAAACTTGCGAAAACATCGCCGTGGACGGTGAATCGCGGTGGTTAAATTTCTCTCTCTTCGATTTGGGCGCGAGAGGTTTTGAAATTGATTGAGATTTTTTTTTTGGAGTGGAGAAGGAGGAAGGAAAGGGAAGTGTGAGGTATTTATTGTTGGTGGTGTTGTAAAATGAAAGGGAGAGAAGAGGAAGGAGAGGTTGGTATTTATAGTAGCTTAATTTTTCCATTTTTTTAAAAAAAAAAATAAAATAAAATAAAAATTTATTGTTATGAGACGATCTTATATAAAATTATCGTGAGACATGTTAATAAACGTTTTTTTTTTAAAAAATATTATTGTTCTGAGACGGTCATATATAAAGTTATCGTAAGAGACGTTAATAAACATATACGAGTATAGTTGTAACGAGTAATTTGTAACCGTCTCTTATGTAAAGGTATACATGGCAAAATGGTCAACCAGGTCGGATCAGCTTCGAATCAGAAAAATCGGGTTAACTTATGGTCGCGTCAGTCATTTCGGGTTTCGGGCTTCTTTTTTTTAAAGTGTTTTAGGTATATATATATATATATATATATATATATATATATATATATATATATATATATATCGACTTGTTTGCTATGACATTCGGGTGGTTACGAATAAGACTTCGGTTTGAGTGTCGGGTTGGGTTATTTAGGTTACTTTATTACAGTTTTTCTAACATGTTCTCACTTGACACACGTTCATAGGGTAGTTATTGAAAAATTTACATACATATCGAGTATGAATTATTATATCAATTTATCATGATAGTATTATTGTTATTTTTTTTTCGTAATTAACCAATATATTAACGTGTGCTAAATCAATAAATGTCAAAAATGTATTTCTAAATTAATGTGAAACCTTGTGCTACTAGAATCTGTGGCTTGAAAATATATTCTAAATAAATTGTACTAGTAACCAATAAGAGTAAATATTGTGAAATGGATTTGATTTTTTTAGGTAAATAATATGAATAGGTAATGGGATGATTTGGATTTTAATTAATGGTGATATGATGCATAATATGTATAAAAATGCCCATTTATGATATGTTTGAGGTGAGATTATGATTTATAGAACTTTTCTATCTCATCTCGCGTTTCATAATTTTTCGTCAACCATTTTTCATGTTATTTTTGTTATATATCAAGTACTCCGTACATTTTTTATTGGTTTGACAAATACCTTTAGTCGTCGTATCAACTAATTTATCAACTTCTAATTTACAGTTGATTTTTCAGCTAAAACAATTACGAGTAATTTTTAGGGATTTTCTACGTTGTACCCCTGAACTTTTTACTTTGCTACCCTGTACCCCTACACTTTTCACATGTATACATGGTACCCTTGTACTTTACTAAAAGTTTTTTTGGTACCCCTAAACTTTATTATTATCTTTATTGGTACCCCTAAACTTTTTTTTCTCGACAAGTTTTGGCAACAAATTACCTTTTTTATGTTCAAGATTAAAAGTTAATCATTATTTAACATACCTAATTAACCGATAATTGTACTTAAACTAACAATTTTGTACGTGTTTGCAGTTATACTCCGAATCTAAACGGATTATATTTTTGACGTGTTATATTGTCAAATCAAATGATAACACTTAAAATTAAGCTTAATTACTTATTAATTATCTAAGTTAAATGATATTGAAGTCTTATTTCTAAGCTAAAAACATTATCTAACGACAAAACTTGATGAATTTTTTTTTTTGGGGCGCTAGTTAAATTAATAATAAACTTCAAGGGTACCACGTATAGACATAGAAAAGGTAGGGGTACCATATAGAAAAGTGAAAAATATAGGGATATCGCGTAGAAAATCCCTAATTTTTAAGTTCTTATGAATTAATCAATTTTGTCAAACAAAACCTTTAAACAAAATAAATCTAAATGAGATTGTTTTTTTATATTTTTGTTTGATTTTACTAAGACTATTTGTGAAACATAATATGCAAAATTGATATGTAATATGATGTGGATGGTATATATATATTTTTTTAGAATTTTTTAATTAATGTTTGGTTTATTACTATTAATGTGAAAATATAGAATATATTTTATCATTAACATCCAAGTAAAAACTATTCTTGATTTTTCTACATATTTTTCCATTTGATAAAGTATAATAACATTGCTAATTAATCTCTAATTTATCAAGTAGTATATATTAAAAGGGATTTTCTTTAATTTGACTTTGACTAGTATTTGTACATTAAATTTTGGTAGTAAATACTCTTATGTCTTTAATGTTTTGAAATGAGTATGATTTTCCCTATTTGTTTTATTTTCTCCATTCCAATCCATTTTATCCACTACTCTTCCCACCATATCCTAAATATAAATCATAAAAATTAAAATTAAATAACTCTACTATATGACGAATAAGAATCGAACCTCCAGCTCCAAATATATGATTGGAGTAAGAGACCAAACTCTTAATTATCGCTACAGCTAACTCTTGCTTATTTTTAAAATATTGTAATGCGATTAAGTATTATCTTCGACAATAGGTCAAAGATTCGAATCATCATCAGCTCCCATATATTATAACACGACTAAGTAAAATATTTGTTTAACTAAAAAAATATATATTTTTTTTTTTGTGATACCACCAACAATTCATCAACTTCTTTGGCTATTGATGAAATTTGTAGTTGCTAAATTAATGCATTAATTCATTGTCCTAAAGTCATAACAATTCAACCCACTTTCAACTATTTATTCCATGACATAAGGTAAACTTCTTGCACTACTTAATCACCTTTACAGTAAATATATCTATCTTAAAACTATAACGGATTAAATAAGTAATTAAATGACAGCTCGACTGTAGTTAATTCCGTTCTATTCAGTTTTTGTCATATTCATGTTATTTTGTTTATATAAACGTCTTACACGAGACGGTTTGACGTTCGACATTGGTTTATGTATGAGGGAGCTAGTATTGTTATAAATTAGTTGAACAAATTTGTGTGTAATAATCAAAGGTTGAGTTGAATAAGTTATCTTAATGAAATCAGTTAATTAACTTGGCTTACACAATACTCCTACCAACTTTGCACAATTAAAAGAAGAAGAGAAGATCATTAACTCGAGTAATAATTAATTAACTTCTTCTCGATAGCACTCGCTATTCTGAATCCCGAAAAAATATTCAAAATTGTCAATTTTTTCACTACTCAAAATCCCTAGCTAGAGAGACCGAAGAAATAATACAACTATCAAATGAAAGCTTGTTGCCCTAAATTACCGTTTCTTGCTTCGAACTATACTGTAGAATGTTCGATTTTTACCTGCAATACATATAATACGTTCATTTGATGAATAAAAAAAATAAAAATACTCCGTATATGCCTATATGGTAAAATTAACCTCGTATAAACAAATTCAAACCATAAACAAATTCAATAGTATCGGTGTCTAACAGTGACAATAACAGTGTTACTTTATTTTTATTTGCTAGCTGAATATTCACGTTCAAATTCATTTGACAACCCTAATTCAGCTATATCACGATAATATAACAGGTCTGGTTTCTCTTGATGTTACTATAAAAGAATTTGAAATTTGTTTCTACCCATCATTAGGATCAATATTACACACTTTACACTTAACATATCTCTAATCTCAATTATCTTCACTACATTAAATTCTAGTTTTTGAATTTGGATTTTAAACATTGCCTTCAAAGGTACATCTTGGTGATGAAAAAAAATAATTAAAGAATTGAGTACAAATTACATGTGTCAAACACTATCCAAACTGTCCTATAGTATAAGACGAATCCAATAAAAAAATCCAAATTAAAGATGAACGTTATTATTTACTCCGTATTTAAAAAAAAAAAAAAAAGAGTTAGCATAACGATAATTGTTTGAACTTTTAGCTTATTCGTTCATCAGTTCTACATTATAAGACGGTCTTATTAAACAATTTGCGGAAAAAAAAAAGAAAAAAAGAAGAAAAATGGGCCCCATAGATTTTAGCCCAACAATTAAAAAGTGGAAATCTTTCAAATTGTTGTGTTGCCATGCCCACTAGCCACTACTAACATAGATTGATGATTTGATGTATATAATCTCCAATGGGTTGAAACTTTGAAAGTATTCAAATTGGACAACACTATGGTCCATACTTCATTTTTACTCCCTAAAAGAGATCCAACAACTACTACTAAATTGATTTTGTCTTTCATTCAAAAAAAAGGATAAACAATAGGATTAGTTGGTCTTCTGTTTCGGGTAATTGTAATCGTGTTGCTCATTAGTCTGTACGTATTATGTCACTTTCTGTCGGGAAGTACGTTTGGGAGAACAATGGTCTGGTAAACGTGGAAACTGTTATTTTTGATGACTTTAATGCAATGATATAATTCCAAATTTGGGGTTTGCTTTAAAAAAAAATGTACTCTTTTCGATTTCGATTATTTTTTATATTTTCTTTTGTCACAGATTAAGATAGTAAAGAAAAAAAATATTATAAAACATTTGTGAGAAAAATCGTCTTTCATTCAAAAAAAGGATAAAGATTTCGATTAATTTTTATATTTAATTTTGTCAAAAAGATTAAGACAGTAAAGAACAAAAATATACTCGTAATAAACTAATTTAAATAGACGGTTTTGCGGAAAAAAAAAAAACCATCTTTGAATTGGAGTATTAAATGGTGCCTATTTTATGTTTGGTACGCGCATTTTAGTTATTACGTTAAAAAATTCAAGATTTCGACGAAAAATTCAGAAGGTCATTCGGTTAGTAAGAGAAATTATAATTTCAGGGTAGTAACGATTCTATTGATATAAATTTTTACGTGAATTGGGAGAAAATTGTTTGATTATCGAGACAATTTATCAGCATATCTACTCATTACTCCCTAATTTATTTGAAAAGATGAACAAAAATTCAATATTTAGACGAAAAATTCAGAAGGTCATTTGGTTCATAAGAGAAATTATAGCTTCAGGATAATAGTGATTCTCTTGATTTAAAATTTTACGTGAACTGGGAGAAATTTATTTAATTATTGAAACGGTTTATCAGTAGATCTACTCATTACTCCCTAATTTAATTTATTTGAAAAGATGTTTAAAAATAGTTGATTTGCTTAGCAATCAAAATTGAAAATGTAGTTGGCGGCTGCTAATGTCATCATCATATAATAACGAACAAGTAAATTAAAGCAAAAAGCATTATGCTACTAATCTCACTTTTTTTTTCACAAACTAAGTACTCAAAAACGTGTAATTTTAAAAGTTTAGACAGAGTTGGCGGCATAAGAGTTTGGTACTACGAGTAATATACAGTGTAAAAGTGATCATGGGTCGGGTTCGAGTGGGTTCAGGTTGCGTGCTCAGGTTGCGTTAGAATAACCAAATGACTCGTATGTGTGAGCCGGACAAGCAAAAAAAAAAAAGGTTAGGTAGGTTTTTTTAGATGTTTGAACGGATCGAACCGGGCTTAGATCATGTTTTTTTGGACTGAAATAGGATGAACTCAACTGAAGTGAGATGAACTGAATTTGGCTGGAGTAATGAGCCGAAAAGAAGTTGAAAAACCCGAGCTAATACATTCAAGACTCCCAAGCTATGCCTGGGAGTCGGGAATGTATTCAATCCACTCCAAGAGGGTCGGTCGATTCTTAAACAATCGACTTGAACCTCTTAACCATCGAACTTGGACCTCTTAATTCTTAACCATTCGGGGTACATAACTTCTCGTCTTTTTCTCGAACTAAAATTCACAATCCTCTAACAAGCAAAAAAAACTACTCCCTTCGTATCGGCTACAAATTACTCGTATTACCAAGAATCCCGACAAGAACAGTTTCCGTCCTTAAAATGATGAAAACAGCTCGGGTCCTTAAGAACGATCTCTCGACCTACTAACCTAGACACGACTTTCGCCATAGCATGACAACTCCGACACACACGAACGTTTTTCGTGACACGGATAACACTACTGCTTTTCGTGCTGATCAAACCAAACGAAATCGCCAACAATTCACTATGACCTACTTGAAGGCACCCTCGCTCTTCATCAACCTCGTCGAGACTAAAATCAGAGTCGAAAGCAAAACCGTCTTGTACCATTTTCTTCACCAGACACTGCAACTCTCCATACAATTCTTCGAACTTCGGGTGAGACGTGTCCCCGGTTCCAAATACATGAACTTTATTCCGAAACTCGATCCAACTGTATGCCCTTTTAGGCTGAAGACCTAAATCTGTGATATTTTCCTTCAATTTTTCTACCATATCCCACTTTCCATTGCTGGCATACCAATTCGACAACAGAATGTAATTATCGGCATTATCCGGTTCCAAATGACAGAGTTGTTCAGTAACTTTCTTACCCGTTTTCATATTTTGACGGATCCTGCAACCATCAAGTAATGCTCTTAACACCTCTGTGCGATTTCCAATTTGGTTTTCCTCGATGAAGATCTTCGCCTCATCAAAAAGTCCTGCACGAGCGAGTAATGAGACCATCAGCGAGTAATGCCTGAGTTCCGGCCTTTTGATTAGGCCGAAGAGAATCCTGCCTTCTTCGACTAAATTTGCTGTTACGCAAGCATGAAGGACGGAAGAGAGCGTGAGTGCATCAGCCTCCAGATTATTTTTCTGCATTTCGTGATATAACTCGACCCCATATGCGCCTTCCCCGTGAAGGCTACAGCCGTATATCATAATCGTCCATGATATGACATCTTTGGACTCCATCTGATTAAAAACCGTCGAAGCTGAATCGATGTATCCTGATTTCAGGTACATGTCTAATAGAGCATTCTGAACAGTGAGATTCATGTCGATGTCGTTCTTGATCATGTAACCATGGATTTCTTTTCCTTGCTTGTGAGCCGTCATTCTCGAACAAGCTGGTAGAATGGTTGCTAATGCATGTGGGTCGGGTTTAATCCTCTCCGACACCATACCCTTGAACAATTTCAAACCTTCGTTAAATCCACCGTTTCTCACGTACCCACGAATCATTTCGGTCCAAGAAATGGAGTCTCTCGACGACATATTATCAAAAACTTCACGAGCAACCGTGATTTTACCAAAATCTAGATACATCTTTAAAAGGGCATTACTCACCAACACTCGAGATCCGAGACCATGAGCCTTGGCTATATCATGCACTTTGATTCCGTCTTCCAGGGATCGCAGCGCTCCACAAGCACCAAGAGCGGTCATTATCGCAACTTCATCGATCTTAGAACTTGAGTTTACCATTTGGTAGAACAAGTCCACTGCTAATCTCGGGTTGTTTTCCTTCAAGTACATGGAAATCAGCAAGGTCCCAGAAACGGAACAATCTCCGTCACTATTCGCATCAAAGACCTTTTTCATCGTATCTGCCCCGTCTAAATGGCCGTACATTTTCATCAGGGCAGTAACGACATAATCCTTGGATGAAACACCTAGTTTAACGGCATGACCATGAATCTGTCTCCCTAGGAGCAATGAATCAGAAAGTCGAGCAGCCGCTAAAACTCGAGGAAGTGTGTGCATATCAGGACGTAGACCGTTTATAAGCATCTGTTCGTATATATACATGACGTTTCCTACATCTTGATTACCTAAATGGGTCTTGATCAGATGGTTCCAAGCAAAAGTGTCGGTTTTGGACAATTTATCTAGTACGTGGTCGTTGTTCAATGAAAGTTCCTCCAATTCTAATGCTACTACTGAACTTACTTTCGGACGGAAATTACTCTTGGGAAGGCTCTTCAAAGGTAACCGTCTCTTGATATTCAAGTACGGTGGTGATTGTGGAGATGTAAGCGCTTCCATTCTTCGTGTAACACAAGCTTATTTGCTAAATTTCAAGCTTCATAAATAGAGCACTGCCATGACAGCAGGCAGTTCGATATTGGTGTACTTTTCTTACCTGAAACATAATAGAGAGCAGAAGACGATAATCAACAGCGTGTCTTAAAGGAGAAAATTGCCACACAAAAAAAACCGCCATAAGTTCTAAACACATTCGGAATTCTGCAATCCCCATATACGGAATAGGTTTAAACGTAACTACCGAGCTTATTCTCGGCCTAGTGTCGCCACGAAAAGATACAATCATAAATCATTTCGAGCAAATACCGAGTTCCCTTCTAAATGAAGAAATGCTATACCAACATCAACTAGCTATAACTGTGACGGCAAAATCGATCCCAACTACGAAAAATAAACTTACCCCCATCAATTGATATCTTGAATTAGTTCAAAACATTCCCCATAAACCAAATTACCCACTTCAACCTATGTTACTCCGACTCTTCTAATTACCTCACGTGCCCGTGTCCATACTCGACACCAGGATTCTTCATTTTAAGCCAAACTATGCAGAATTTTCATAAAAACAGTCGAGTTATCGTGTCAAATACTTCAAAACGAATCCGAGCAACACACTTCACCTTCACAGAATATCTCCTCACTGAAGCATTCAATCAAACACCTTCTGTGCATATTACTAAAACCCAAAAACCGAATCAAATTAACAACTAAAAATCCCCAATTATATCAATTAGAAAGCCAAATTCAACAATCAGTCAAAAAAAACCATGAAAAAATTAACCCAGAAATTCAGCCATACATGAATTACTTTCATTGAAGTTGTTTAATCAAATGGTAAGAACAAAATTCACCAAACACAATCATATAAACTAGATTACGAGAACAAAGAGACTCTAATTTGAACGATGAATTAAAATTAAAAATTGATACGGAAAAGAGAGAAAGCTTACAGTTCTTCAGCTTGGATTGAATTAATGGCAATTAGAAAAATAGAAAACTTCCATTAACCCGAGCTAGTATGAGAGCTTATTGACCCGATTCGATCCGACCCGGTTTTTTCGAGGTTCGGTCTTCTTATTGGACCTTAAAAACTCTTATGGGTCGGGTCGATCTCATCCGAGGAATAGAATAATATTTGGGCTTTTAGCTAATGGACCCGTCTTATTAAATTCACAATTCACAAATTCTTATTTTTTACGAAATATTCGTCATAATATTGTAAGTTTGTAACGGGCAAGTAATCGAGTATTTACCTAATTTAATAAATAAAAAAAATGTAACTTTATTACCTAAAACATTAAATGGTTAATTCTTCGTATTTGACATGTTATAACTAGACCTGGCAAACGGATCGGGTTCGGGTCATGTCACTTTCAGGTTATAGAATTCGGGTTGAATTTGGGTCAGGTTCGATCATTTTCAGGTTTGCTATTTTCAATTTTTTTTTTAGGAATATCGATTCGTTTTCTATAATAATAGTCGGGTTAATTTCGGATCTACCTCGGATCTTCAGTTTGTGACAGATATGTTCGAGACAATTATTTGACCGAAAAGCCCATTTGAACTAAAAAAAGCCCAAAAGGCCAAAACCATCTCACATGATAATTAAAATTAAAATTAAAATACAAGTAAATAATAAGCGTAAAAATAAAAATTAGGAAAGTTTTTTTTGAAAAGTTACCGTTAGAATTTCCCGCGCAAATTACTACCTGACTTCGTAAGTCGGTGTAAAGTGTAAACTCCATTAAAATCATTGTAAAGCCACTCAAACGAGTAATAATTTCAAACAACACAAACCAAATAGAAGAAAATCTAGAGAGAATTTTATTAATAGTTCCATAAAAAATTAAAGAAAAAAAAAATTAAATTGGAAGATCGAATAATGGTGATGGAAGAAAATTGTAGGAGCTGCAATGGTGATGATGAAGAAGAATTTTCGTGGGAAGTTGAGATCAAGAAAATCACAGCCGAAGATGAGCTCGATTCGATTATGGAAGAAAATGGTGAAAAAATTTCATGGGCATCCGAGTTCGAGAAGATCAAAAATAAAGACGATCTCGGTTCGATTATTGAAGGTACTTGCAGTGACGAAGCCACTAGTAGGTCAAAGTGGGTCATGGCCCCACCTCAGTTTTTTTTAGAAGAAATAAGTAAACAGATGTTTGTAGACGTAGATTTATTCTCATTTTTTTATAAAAGTACTATTTCATAGGAGTACTACATAACTTAAAGCGGTTAGTTGGCTTATTTACATTGTAAAAAAAGTTGTAGTTTAAAAGTTATATTTAAACTAGGGGTGATCAAAAATATACAATACGGTTTTATTATACGTATATGATACGGTATACGCTTTCAATTATACAAATTTTCGGATATCTGATACAAATAACCGGATATACGATACGGTTTCCCTTAAAACCGTAGCGGAAAAAATAGAAACTGGATATCCGGTTTCCGATCCAATTTTTTAAAAACAATAAAAAATATGAAAAATATAATCCTAATATGAATTACACAATAAAGAATTCAAAACTCACCAATTATTTTCAAAAGTAAAAAAACAAAACTATTGGAGTAGTAAATTTATGATATTATGTATTGAAACGTAATATTTTGTTAGAATAATGGTACCGTAAGACCTATATACCATTTTTTTAGGTTTTTTTTATGTATTTTATTATACTCCTATCAATTTTTATAAAACGACTTTGCTTAAAAATCAATTAATTAATCTTGATTAAAAACGAAAAAATTGTTTAAAAAAAAAAGAAAAATAGAAGAAAAATATAAAACGGATATCCGGAAAAAACCGGATCGAAATTTTTTGATTTTTAAAACCGGATATCCGATACGGTTTACAAAACCGGATCGGATATCCGGTTTTGGTCACTCCTAATTTAAACTAGACATTATATAAAGATTATAAAAATAAGGAAAAATATTTGGAATGATAGGTGAGATATTTAAGAACTAATAATGACTTTAATTGATTTCAAAAAAAAAAATAATGACTTTAATTTATATATATGCTAAACCTATTAGGCCAATCATTTTTTTTCGACCGATTAGTGTTGAATGTAGTCTAATTTAATCGGAAAAAAAAAACTTAAACCTAATTACCTAAGGGTTTTGCCAAGACAATATTTTTATCAAAAACAAAATACGAAATAATAGAAATATTTATCTATTATCAAATATGTTTTACCATATCATATTTCCATTCAAATATTTTGGTAAAAACAATTTTATCCCAAAAGTATTAAAAGAAATAGAACAATTTAATTATGATAAATAATTATGGTAATATGAGTCATATTCTCACAAATATTTGTCACAATTAAATTTAAATAAACAATTGTGACAGTTATTTTGAAATATATCCGTGATTTTTAAAATATTTAGCAGACATTCATTTAAATAATGATTTGGATTTTAGCAACCACGAGTACGAACAACTAAAACTATGAAAAATCGGCCCGGGGTACAATTCAATCCTGGTTTCGTCCCTGGGTACTCGGTTCTTATCTGATTTTGATTTGCTTGCTAAAGTAGTTGATGGGTTCGATGATATGCCGGTGGGTTCGAAAATTGAAAAAATTGAAGAGACCCCTGTTATGGTGATTGAAAATCCGGTGATTAAGGAGATAATTAAGAAAGACGATTGTCGAGAAATTAGAGGTTTGAAAAGAAAGACGGTGATGGATTTGAAGGATGACAATGGTGATTTGAGGCAATTGAAGAGGAAGAAGAAAACAGAGTGCGGTAATGGTGGTAATAACAGAGCAGTAAATTTTCAGGGTAATTCGGTAAATAAATTGATGGAAAAAGGGTATGGTCAAGGTAGTAAAGAAATTCGGAAAATTACTGCAAAGACGATACTCGAGAAAAGGGTTTTAATTTGAAGGGTAATTCAGGAAATAAATTGATGGAAAACCGGTATGGTCGAGGTAAAGAAATTCGGAAAATTACTCCTGTTACTGTGATTGAAAGTCGGAAAACGGGAAATAAATTGATGGAAAACCGGTATGGTCGAGGTAAAGAAATTCGGAAAATTACTCCTGTTACTGTGATTGAAAGTCGGAAAATTAAGAAAATTAAGAAAGACGATCCTCGAGAAAAGGGTCGTAATTTGAAGGGTAATTCGGTAAATAAAGGGTTTGATCGAGGTAATAAGGAGATTCAGAAAATTACGGAGATTAAGAAAGTCGATCTTCGAGAAAAAGCGGGAATAATGTTGTATGAGGAAAAATTAGAAATGTCGAAGCGGAAATTGAAACAAGGGTACGAAAGATTTAAAGAAATTCGGAAAATGACTTGTGTTATCGGTCTCAACGATCTTCCGAAGCCGTTGTCGTCGTCGTGTTCTATTGCTTTGCCTCGGTCTCGGTCCAAGAAAGTTGGGAGTTATTTACGGTCGAACAATTTCTCTCTTGCTTGCGCAATGTAATTAGGTTTTACGAGAGGGTTTTGTAACACGATAATGTAGACGCAATCATAAATATAATAATGTACTGTACATTGCTCGGATTCTAATTTTTTAGGTTTTTTTTTCCGATTGTAATTGTATTTTCGAATTGTCGAAGAGTAATAATATGTACTACTTCTATATTCGTTTATCAATTTTTTTTGCGATTATTATAAAAATGATTGAGACGGAAAAAATATTTTATTGGATAAAAATAATATCTTTCGACACTTTTAATTATTTATGTCACACGTTAATTTCACAAATTATAAAATAAGAATACCTCGTTTTCTCACATTAATCTCTCATTACTAAGATGGTATTCTTAAAATAAAATAAAATAAAATAACAATACAGTAATAAAAATTATATTGTTCATTGTTTGATTGATTTGTTTGTATTTGAATTTATGAGAACAAATTATATGTTTTTCATTATTTGTAGTTTTTTTTATTTAATTTATCTCTATTAATTGTAATGAGCAGGCCTCTCGAAAGTCTCAAATAACTGAACCGTCTCATACAAAGATATTGTTTACATCTGATTACTAATCCCGAATCATCAACGACTCTAATAATACGTACTAGGGTAACGTTGTTATACAACAAATAAGTCGGTCCAATCGCTTTATAACATCAAGATTAAGAATTTATTAGTAACCCTAATCTTGAATCACATCAAAATTAAAGTAGATATAATTAATGAAGATTATTCATTCAATTAATCTCTCAAATTGTAGCCATCGACGATACTCCGAACCCAATCGTAATGTCGAATCCAACACAAGATAATGGCTTATTGTTTTCGTCCATGATGTTCATCTTAACATAGTACGTACCCTGTAAAAAAAAAGGTACACTTTCAGCTGAAAACTCGTGTTTTATAAAGAATTTAATTTAAGTTAATTTCTCGTAATTAATTAAAGAACGAGTAAGAAAAACTGTCTCACCGGGATAATAAAAGCCGGTAATTAATCTTTAGATAAATCAAAGATAAACAATTTTTAAAATCAAAGATTAAAAAATTTATTTAAGCATATCATTGTTTATTTTGGTAATTTATTTTTAAAGATTAATCTTACTAGGTTCATTTTAACCTAGTACGTACCATGTTAAAAAAAAGTACACTTTCAGCTGAAAACTCGTATATTTTATAAATAATCTAATTTAATTTCTCGTAATTAACTAAAAAACGAGTAAAAAAACCGTCTCACCGGGATGATAAAAGCCGGTAAAGTTTCTGAGTGAGCAATGACGAAATAACCGGTCGGAATAGGGCACGGTGTCTCGGTACATAAATCATGGTTTTCAGTGTAAACATGCCATCCATAATATGCAACATCAATCTTCAATTTCCCACTCGATATCTCTTTTCCTATAAAACATCGGTTTTTTTATCAGATAGTATTACACGTGAAACAGACTAGTTAAGGTAAAAAAACGAACCAGTAGATGCCGAAAGGGTTAAAGTGGCGGGCCGGCCCCGGGCAATTGGGTTTGGTGTTACTTCAAGTGCATGTACCTTTACCTCATAATCCACCTTCTTATCTGCATACCAGAACGACCAGTTAAAATATATTTGAGAGGAGGTCATGTTCAATGCAGAACTGAAAAAACCATTGTGATATATTTGAGAGACCAGGTTCGATGTAGAACAGAACGAACAGTTAAAATATAGGCTTATTTCACGGGAATAATCTCAACTACGCGTGTGTTTCTTAAATTAATACAAATTATACGTAATCTGATCTCATTTTAATATGAACTACGCCCTCCTTAGCCTCGCTTTGCTATGGGTGACCGACTATCTGTTGAACTTCATTTATTCAACTCTTCCTCTTACCCTTCTTCTTCACATTTCGTGTTCATGCTTTCGGTCATTGATAAAAAAAAAATCCAAAAATTCTATCTTCTATTTCTTTTTCAATTAGTTTTATAAAAATTATGAAAAAAAAAAATGTTTTTACTGTAATTCTGACTTTCACAATGACCGTGACGGATCTAATAAAACCCTAGAAAGTTACAACAAGTCAGTATGACCGGTAATATATAGCAAAGTCATAATTTCATATATAGCGTATGCAAAGCGAGATTAATAGTGAATGCGTAGTTCATATTAAAATGAGATTACGTATAGTTTAGATTATTTTAAGAAACACACGCATATATAATTCAGATTATTGCATGAAATAACCCTAAAATACATCTGGTTACGTACCGCAATACTGAACGTAAGTGGAATGAGTTAGACGGGCGAAAAGGGTAGTAATAATAAATAAAATCGGGAATATGAACGCGCTCATATTTACGTGTTTTATTTTAATTAAATTTTGTGACGTGTTTTCGAGAGGGGTTTTTGAGTTGAAGCAAGAAGGAGAAATAGAGAGGTAGTGTTATAGTTGTAGGGGAACGTTGTTGTTTTGGTTACGGCCGAAGTAAAGGAAATTTCGTGAGTTTATTGGATTGTTATGTGACATTATTGTAAATAAAGTGTACGTAGTATGATGTGAACCGGGTCGGGCCCATGTTAACGGGTTGGGTCGACCCATGATTATTAATTTATTATCTAATGAAGTTTAAGAGGTTGACTCGATTTTATCTTTTGATGGTAAGCGAACAAAAATTGTTAATTTAGTTAATAAACAAGTCGCGGTTATATATATGAACATTATTTTTGTAATGAGACGGTTTTAGAATAAGTTTATATATATTGAAATCTTGCACATAATAATTGGATGATGATTATTATTTTCTCTAATTAATTATGACCCTAGTTATTAATTTATAACGGTTAGGTTTCCGAAACTCAATATATATAATAATCCTATTATTATTATTATTATTATTATTATTATTATTATTATTTTATTTTTATAAAAATGAGAATTTTATTGATGAATCAATTTTATTTATTATTATTATTATTATTATTATTATTATTATTATTATTATTATTATTATTATTATTATTATTATTATTATTATCTCTTAAATAATTTTTGTAATACAATATAAGTTTATATAAACAAAGTTTTACTTTTTTAATCTAAGTAGGTCTACGAAACACAATATATAATATATAATAATCTTAATCTTAATAATAATGATATTATTATTATTATTATTATTATTATTATTATTATTATTATTATTATTTCCTCATTATATCTCTTGATTTTTTTAATAATATAATAATATTATTGTATCGTATTTTTTAAACCTAGTTAAATACCGTAATATTACTATTTGTTGTCGACTTCTTGTTACTATTGTCGTACAATCATGCGAGGTACGTAAGTAACGCTTCATTGTTACGCACAAAATAGGGGACGAAAGTGCATGCATGCAATAATAGACAATATAGTAGGTATACAAATATACAACGATCCAAGTTGTTACGAGAATAAGAGTTAACTCTAGTGACAACATATTCTTTTACGATTTTACTACTCTATCTGTAAGATCGGAATTCGAATCTCATCAACGATTTAGTACATACGCGTGTCTTTCAGAAAAAATTATTCCGAACCTGCTGAATTAATCGCATGCATGCAAATAATGCATAGATTAGGTCATTTGAAAAATCGTTTTTCTCTAAGTTATAGTGATCGAAAACAAAATTAATATGACCCGCCAATAATCCGGCATCATATAAACATCTACGAGTATAATTAATGTTAATGAAAAATCGTCTCTTCTGAATTTCTATTATCGAATAATGTACAATGTGTAATAGTTGTTGAAATGTTTTACACTAATTAAAATAATCACGAGAAATCTACGTAAAACACAAAGGTGGTTCAATTCGTTGGGTGCATATCATGAGTTGCACGTAGCCACGTACGTAGTTAGTCTATTACTTCTTTTTCTTCTTTTTTTTTTTTTCATTTTTTAAAATTCGTCTAGATCGTTAAATTAGTGTGAGACATAATATTATTAATTAAATAAGATATAATATGATTAATAAAAAGTAAAGGAGAAAAAACATATTTAATGACAATTAAATCTTTTGTAATAAAGTGATAACTGATAATTACCAATTAATTTTCGAAATTTATTATTATATGTCTCGGACTAAAGTTAGTGTGAGACGATTTTTACAAGATTACAGAATGAATTTGCGATAAATTGTGTATAGATTTTTGCATTATGTCATAGCCATAGATGATAAATAAGTCAATTATATATAATATATGCCACCTAATTATAAAAAAAATAATTAAAAAGAGAAAATTAATTAATTAACTTAGTATATTTGATGTTAACACCCACAAAAACTCAATGAAACAATGACAAAAGACGTTGCACGATTAATTATAATTTAACAAAAAGACAGAAAGTGACACACCAAATAAAATTAATAAATCAATTAATCAATAATTAGAATATTGACCTTTTTTTTTGGTATTATATAATATAATTAATAATTCAACAAAGACAATAGGTTCACATGCACCCTAATGATCTAACTCTAGATGCTAATATGTCATACTTAACCTCCTCCCTTGATTATGACTCCACCAATCCCATTTGCAATTTAATTAACTAATTTTCGAATACGGGTATATCTGTTTCAAACCCTAAAACAGATCAAAAAATATAAAAACTACTTCGTATTTCGTATTATTCAAAAAAATCTTGGATATAGATACTCGACGTATAAAATTGTACGGTGTATTCTAACCAGTGAAAATGTGTAATAATTTTGTTTCAAGTAGATTATGTTTTGTTAATGATGAAAAGTATTTTAAATTTCATTTTGCTGATCGGCTGAGGAGTACGATGACGTGATACACCAACTGTACAGCGATGAATTTCTCTAATAGTTGACTTTTGAAAAAAAAAAAAAAATCTATGGCCTCCCCCAAGTAACCTCATCACCTCATCTCTTCTCATTAATCATCCTAAACCTCTCTCAATGGCAAAACCAATAATCATCACAAAATTCCTTTATCTTCTCTCTACCCCAAACATCCTCCCTTTTCCTTTAATCGGCCTCGACATACACGAGGTTGCCTAAAACGTTAAAAAAAAAAACGTCTTTCAAGATCAAATTCGGGTGAAGGGAGGTCAGTCCAACCAAAAAAACAAAATGAATCCTGGAAATAATAACAATAATAATATTCCTAGCATAACAGGTAGCGACGACGGGTTCCACCACGAAGACATCCACTCTCGCCCACTGGGCGGGTTCACCTACGGCCTAGGTGTCTCAATTGGAATCCTAGTCCTAATAACTACCATAACGGTCGCCTCCTATTTCTGCACACGTGACACCCCCGACTCCTCCCCCGCCCAACAGGAACAGGGCGGGGCCCACCACCACGTGGTGGTCGACGTGGAGATGGGGGAGGAGGGGTTAGACGAGGCAACATTGAAGTCGTACCCAAAGTATTATTACTCACAACTAGGGACGACAAAGGGCAGAACGACAACACAAACTCAAAACAACAATAATAACACTTGTTGTTCAATTTGTTTAGGTAATTATAAGGGTAGTGATGTAATTAGAGTGTTACATGAATGTGGACATGTATTTCATCTAAAATGTGTTGATCCTTGGCTTAGGTTACACCCAACTTGTCCCCTTTGTAGGACATCTCCTTTGCCTACCCCTCTATCTACTCCTTTAGTTGAAATTGTTCCTCTTGCATCAAACATGAGAGGCGGGTAACTTTTTTTTTTTTCATTTTTTTTTTTTTCATTTGATATCGTTGTATAGTTTGGATTCGAGCCAGGTATGATTGTAACGGTGACATAAATCATCTTCCTTGTGAATTAACATGATTATCTATGTTCAAGGTTTGAGCGAGAGTCATAAGGGTTATTTTGATGCTCATACGTGATCGAGATTTGAACCTTAGGTCATGAATATTACTGATCACGACTTACAAACTAAGTCATTTAAACACGATTATATTATGTTCAAGGTTAGAGGTTCTAGATATTTTGTTCAAAGAGAGACACAAGGATAGTCGTTTTGATGCTCATGATCGAGATTCGAACTCTAAATCATGAAAATCAACGCTCACGACTTACAAACTAAGTTACTTAAACACGATTATTATATTATGTATTTATGTTCAAAGATCGACCTCAAGATTAGAGACTTTAATTTTTTGTTCAAGGGGAGCCACCAACGCGGTTTTATTGATGCTCATGATCAGGATTCGAACCCAAAATCACGGTCAGGGTAGTTAAACACGATTATATTATGTTGAAGGTTATTAGAGGGTCTTGATTTTTTGTTCAAAGGGAGTCACGAGGCCAGTTTTGATGCTCTTGATCGGGATTTGAACCCTAAATCATCATTACGGTAGTTAAACACCGTTATATTATGTTGAAGGTGAGAGGTTTTAGATATTTGTTCAAAGAGAGTCACAAGTAAGGGCAGTTCTATTATACTCATCGTCAGGATTCAAACCCTAGATAATCATAAATATCATCGTTCACGAGTCACGTCTTACAAACTAAGCTAGGTGACATAATCTACCTTTGACGACTTACTAGGATAGCTTGTGCAGCGATGCCATTGTTGTAATTTTATTTATTTTAATAATTTGTTGATTAAGTTAAGGATTGATTAATTTATACTCCATAATAATTCAACTTGATTACATAGTAAGGAATTAAATTTGTCTCATATGTTTGACAAGAATTACAATTTACACCACTTGCTTTATTTTATTACCATAAAAATCAAAGTCTTCTCTTCAATCTTCTACTATCTTTTTGGTTTTACTTATACGTACACACATTGTCGTGTCAAATGAATGAAACGGGAAATCTAAGATTTAGATTGAGTAATACTCCATATATAAATGTATATAAATGCATTTGTGTATATTTATTTTTTATTAATAGAATTATTTATTCGACCAGTTAATAAACGAAATTACTTTTTTCTAACGGGCATTTACTCAATTCTAACGAAAATAACGTCACTTTTCCAATTTTACCCTCTTCATAACCTAACTTGTAATTTTTTCTCTTCTTTGTCTCTTTACCTTCCCAATTTCTTTAATCAACGAACTTGTTCGAATTCGATTGTAAATTTTAATTCAATTATCAATGAAGTAATATCATTGTAATTAATTATTTTTGATTAACTAATTTATATTTTGCAGGTTTAATTAACTTTTTAAATTAGGGTTAGGTATTTAGGGTTCTAGGGTATCAATCGTATATCCTGATATTGTAAAAAAAAAATTCATGTAATTTTTTTAGTTCAATTTTTTACTATCTTATTTTTCTTTATTTTATTATGTCAAATTAAACTTAATTAATTGTGTTTTGGGTGGTGTTTGTTGGTATTTTTGGTGGTGGTTGTTGGTGTTGATGGGTGGTTGAATTTAGGTTTTTTTTTTTTTTTTTTAAAGAAAATCAATTTGGGTGAAATGACAAGGACAAATTGGTAAAATGTCGTTAGGATTGAGTAAAAACTCGTTAGAAAAAAGCACAACCCATAATAAATTACGCATGTTCAATGTTTTTTTTTATTACTAGAAATATAGAATGATTTATTCGCTCGTAAAAAAAAGGACATTTTTCTAACTTCCTACGTTTGATTTTGAAGAATAGTAAAGTCGATGGTTTAGTTTTGGAGTAGTTAGCTTAGCCTTCGACTTCATTTTTACTTTCTTGACGTGGCAGACCTTTTTTATAGGACTGTCCTGTGTCCACTAGAGCTGGCAAACCGGACGTGCTGGGCCGTGCTTCGTGCGGCCCAGTCATGCTTCGTGTCTGTCCATCCGACTTAGTCGTGCTTGGCAAGCCCATCTGAGGCACGGTTCCTAGCCCGATCCCGGTCGTACCTAAGTCGTGTCGGGCCGTTGTGCTCGACCAAATTTTCATAATTTTTCATTTTTTTTGGGATTAGAGTCATGCTGGCCCAACCGTGTCTAGGCACAGATTTTTCTTTAAATTGACATCGCGATCCGACTATGGACTGGTTGTGTCGTGCCCGTGCTTTTCGCCACGTCATCACTGTGTCGGACCGGTTCGTGCTTATTTTTGTGCCGGACCAAGCCACCGAGATGAGCCTGGCCCGGTTTGCCAGCTCTGTCTTTTCTACATCAAGGGACGAGACTAAATAGGAGAAACTCGACTTAAAAGCAAGAGGAACCAATCAAGCCCATCATGCTCGCCGTTCTTCTTCTCAAATTTGCCCATCTTCTAACTTGAATGGCCCAACCCCAACCCCAACCCCAACCCCAAGCAAATCTGATCCGATCCGACTAGACTTGAAAATATTGAACTGACTGATTATGAATGACTTCAAGTCTTGAACCGATTATGATTTGTAACCCCAATCCCAAATGACTCGATAATTATGATAGACTCAGAATCTACCAAAAAAATGACAGACCTGACCCGATAATGACTTGAAAATGCCAACAATTATCATGATTCGAATTAATTAACGAGTCAAACAATACAAAACCTAACCCAAGCCCAACTTGATCGGGCAAAAATGATCTGAACTAACCAAAACTCAACTCGAACTCAACTTGCCCGATAGATTATCCTAAATGACTTGACTCGATAATGCATGGGCCAATCCAAAACTTTTCTCGAACCCGACTTGATAACTAACTGAACTCGATTATAAATTGAATTGACCAATCCAAACCCAACCCGAAAACAATCCAAACCCGACCCGAAAACAATCCGAAATAGAATATTAAAAATGATTAAAATATTTATAAAAAATGGATGAAAAAAGGACAAAAGTGGACAAGTGGTGAAGGAGCAACCCAAAAAAAAAAGAACGAAAAAGTAAATCCAACCTCTCAAGTCTACTAAAACGACGTCGTTTCATACTCTCATGCCATGGATTAACAACGACAACAAGAACAACAAACAATAGTCACCAGGGAAAACCTTGACTAAAAAACAAACACCACCTAATTTTCTTCCCTTCATTGTTTCTTCACTGCCATCAATGGCTTCCATCCATGGTTGACTCTTAAACCCTAATTTCTAAATCAATTAAGGTACGTATTTTCCCCCATTTTCGCCATTTTTTGATTAATAATATTGTTTGTTACTTTTGATTTTCAGCCATTTTTGGATGATTTTGTTTTGTTTTTGTGTTGAATTTGTTGGGTGTTTTGTTTATGGTAATGATTGGTGTTTGTTTATGGTAAAAGATTGCGTGTAAATTAGTTGCATTATAATCGAGGTTATGGAAATTTGAATTTCTGGGATTTTGATTGTTCGAGGAGATGGAATTGATATGGGAAATGAAAAGGGTAGTCAAAACCCGAGTCGAAAATCAGAAAATTGGAAAATGGGAAAATGTACACTGTCACTCAAAAAACAGCTTAGAAATGTTATAGAAAGTGGATTTTTGACATGAAAATATGAAATGGGTTGTCAAAACCCGAGTCGGAAATGAGGGGAGTGGGATTCGAACTTGAGTAAGACGTCTTTGGTATTGGTGTTGTTGTTATGTGATGCTATGTTATGGAAATTTGAAGTTGTGGTATTTTGATTGTTTGAGAAGATGGAATTGATATGGGAAATGAAGGGGGTGGTCAAAACCCGAGTCGAAAATGTACTCTGCCACTCAAAATTCAGAAAAAAACTCAAAAACGGCTTAGAAATGTTATAGAAAGTGGTTTTGACATGGGAAACAAAATGGGATGTCAAAACCCGAGTTGGAAATGTACTCTGCCACTCGACAAACACCTTATTAGAGCAGATGGTGTTATGTTAGGAATGGTGTTCATTTAGTTTATTGAGGGAGATGGTTCCAATAACGGTTCCCGGTTTCATGAAATGGGGAAAATGTGTGGTTTGGTTGCTTGTTGATGAATTTTAGGAGTTTATAATTGGGAGATACAAATATGCAATGTGTGTTTGTGGAAAATTTTGTTGGGAACTAATTCTTAAATCAGACGGTCTCAGGTTAATGTTGATTCTTGGAAAATTTTGCGCTGTAAGTAGCTGGTTTTGTAGATGTAAAATGTTGATGCTAAATAGTACGGATTTTGGACTATGGACTCTCATTTGTTTCGGTAAAAGGACCGTTTAGCTTTCTAAATTTGGATAGTTATGTGCGTGTGTGTTTGAAGGCTTTGGGAACTATGATCATACTCGGTCTTGTAACGAGTGACAACTCAAAGATGATTGAAAGGGTTAAGACAAATGACTTACAATTGAAGGCTCGCTTGGAATGGAGATAATTAATCGGAGAAAATAGAGCTTGTAATGAGTTTGGGGTTGTTTGTTGATGAATTTTAGGAGTCATGTTTGGGAGATATAGTGTGTGTTTGTTGAAGGTTTTATTAGTTACGGACCGAGTGGATTGATGTAGAGAGTATGTTTTTTCGTGTTGTGTTGATTTTCGGAAAATTGTGCACCAAGAGTAAACGGGTTTTGTAGATGTAAAATGTTGATACTAAGTGTAGTATGGACTCATTTTTTTCCGGCAAAAAGAGCCGTTTGATTCTTTTCAGATAATGATTCACGTTAGTCGACCTCAAATCCTTTCGGGACTAAGGCTCTTATGTTGTTGTTGTTGGTCTTAGGTTTGCTCTTTGATCTGCCATTTGTGCGAAATTTATCACACAAATGACATCGAGATCGCAAAGGGACGCTAAGGTGCAAAGACCGAAGGGAAGCCAAGGCGAAGGACCGAATTGGGTTCTCGTTTTAGGCGGTGCCCTATTAAGCACTTTGTCTATTCGTATCGGCTACAAATTGAGGCAGGTGGTTGACGGAAAACAACGGGACAAGGCAGACTCAAATGGTTTGGAATTTGCATATACTACAAAACAGCCGTTGCCTGCTTCGTGCTTTACTTTCAACATGTTAACCTAACTTCGGTTTTACTAATTATATATTCAGGTGGTGAGAAATTTGCTGAAAGAAGACGGTTGAGGAACTGTCGCTCGAATTCAAGTCTGCATTCCTTCGGACTGGATGATAATGGCTACTACAACTGTGCACCAGGTAGGGTGTTTGAGAAGTACGGTATTCATGAATGTTGTTTCTACTTTTACGGTTTCTCTTTGCGTTTTGACAAGTCACTAGACCTGTCACCTGTCAAACGGACCGAGTTTTGACAGATCTAGACTTTGGACATACCACATTTGTTGCCTATTGCAGGAGAACGTGTGGTCGAGAGTAAGAATGCTCCAAACGGCCCTAATTTCACAGAACCCGAGGGCGGACTTCCTCTTGTGAGCGTCCCCACACGTGATTACGGCATGGTTTGGGTGTCGTCCCCTGAGCGTCAAAGGCCGTACCACGAGTCCAACCAACTCGACTCCCCCGCTGTCTCTGAATCCGGATCCGACATCTTCAGCAAACGAGAAGTGATACAGAAACTCCGTCAACAGCTGAAGAGACGAGACGACATGATACTCGAGATGCAAGACCAGATCGCCGAACTACAAACCGCACTCAGCTCACAGGCTTCTCACTCCAACGACCTGCAATCACGACTTGATTCGGCAAACCAAGACCTGTTTGACTCCGAGCGTGAGATTCAGAGACTCAGGAAAGCCATCGCGGACCATTGCGTGGCGCATGGTGACCCAAACGAGACAAGAAACGGTTTTTCAAATGGGTTTTCAAACGGGGATAGCAAAAGCAAAGGAGGGGAGGATCGGGTTGACGGGTTGAGGAAGGAGATACAAGAACTGAAGGAAGTCATAGAAGGAAAGGAGTTCCTGGTTCGGAGCTACAAGGAGCAGAAGGTCGAGCTGTCGAGTAAAGTTCAGGAGTTGCAGCTCAGATTAGATTCGCAGGTTCCGCTTATATTGTAGGTTTTTTTTGTCGTAAGTGTTTTGATTAGTGTTAGAGACTTAGAGTAACGAGCAACAATCTATTATTCTATTTTTCATCTCTTGAAAGTGTCTGTTTCGGGTTTCACGAGTTTTTGTGTATATATTTGGTCATTTCGAACCGAAGTTTTGGCAATGGAAGTGGTGACTGGTGACTGCTCCATGGTTTTTCCGAGGCAAGGTTGAATTGTAAATGGATCCTCCTGTTTTTCATGAATGAACGTGCGGATCTAAACTTGTCAAACGGGTTAGATCAAAGTTTACATATGTGTGAGACGGTGAGACGTATATTTTTGTACAAAGATGGTCAGCCGTGTCAGGTTCGTTTAGTTTTAAGAATTTGTTACCGGACCGGCTTGACCCGCGGACCGGAAACCCAAAAAATCCAAACCCGCGGACCGGACCGGTTAACAAAAAAACCCGGACCGGACTGGCTTGACCCGCGGACCGGAAACCCAAAAAATCCAAACCCGCGGACCGGACCGGTTAACAAAAAACCCGGACCCTCTTAAGACCGGACCGGACCGGACCGGACCGAACCGGCAAAATACACTAACTTTTATTAATTTTTTTAAGTGTGGACCGGACCGGACCGTGGACCGGAAACCAAGTTTTTGGAGACCCGCGGACCGGACCAGTATGTAGCCGGTCCGGGTCGGTCGGGTTTGCCGATCCGGGTCACTTTTTGAACACCCCTAAAACTACTTCATTAAAAAAAAATACTAATACCAAAACTCATACGGAGTATCATATTTATATCTTTTACTAATATTTATAATACGATTTTTCTAACGTACAATGATATTATCTAAATAGGGTAATATGAGTTTATATTTCAATTTTTCGGAAATATTATCCTTGTGATTCTTGCTTTAATTAGCACATTAGCGTGTGCTAATAATATTTCGTTTATAAATTTTTGCTCGAAATAACTTCTTTTAATTATATGTACACTCAGTAAATAAGATAGATTAACTATTGACATTGATGATTCTTAGAGACCGTCTCTTCCACGTTACCTTACTAGGTTAAGAGCCCGTGCGCGGCCTTATTAGCAGTAAGACGAGTGTAAGGGTGAATTGTTATTAGGGCACTCATCGACAACAACATGGATGACAATCCTCGAAAGCGACACGAAGACGAGAACCGACAAAGAAACAACGATCGACTGAGCTCCCTCCCCGAGGAGATCCTTATCGAAATCATCTCTCGTCTTCCACTCCGATTAGCCGTCACAACCGGCTCTTTGTCCCGTCGATGACATTGTCTTTGGACTAGCACAACCTCGATAAACCTTACCGACTTACCCAGATACTTTCGCTCCTATGATCGAGTCATACCGCAAATTATATCGCCCAACATCCATACTTTCACAATGGAATTTTGAAGAGTTTATGGATCTAAGTATTAAGAGGGGGAGGAGGTGAATTAGGTACCTTTTAAAATTTTAACTCAAACTTTATTAATTAAAGAGAGTAAATAAATAAAGAAGTGAAGTCAAGTAAATGCAACATTAGTCTGACCGTGACAGATTTGCCTTGGCAAAGGATAAGGCCACAGAGCAAATGATGTTACAGTATATCGACTATTGCAAGTACTTTGAAAAACACAACTAAAACTAATATTAATCCACGAACAAATGAGAGCGAAGCTAAACGACATGTGTTCTACTTTGTATGCGGCGGAAGTAAAGAGAAGAACATGAACACATTGCGTTTTTGAATTGGTTCGGCCAACACTCTAAAGGCCTACGTCCAATACTTTTCTTATTAATAATTGTTAAGTAATCTACTCCGAAAACTTAAACCCTTACAATAAGAACCAATAACCTACTCCGGTTACGACTCTCGAGTTAGGAAGACTACTCCGTCTCCTAACTCTCCAATGACCTACTCCGGTCACGACTCTAATTAACTTACAAGGAAGTTACAATATTACAATCTAATTAAGGCCCTTTTCTTTTCAGTTTATTTTCAGCCCGTTTCAGACCAACTCAGCTTCTATCAGCTCAGCCTAGCTCTTATCAGCTCAGCCCAGCTCCTATAAGTTCAGCTCAGCTCAGCCCTAATATTTTCAGCCCAACCCCAATATTTCAGCTTCTAAAATAATAATTCAATAATAATAATAATAATAATAATAGTTATAAAAAAATAGTAATAATAATAATGATAATAATATTATTTATTTACTTATATGAATCGAGAGTTGCATTAAGATCGAAACAGATTATGAATCGGGAGTTACGATAAAGTTTTATTATTATTGTTGTTGTTGTTGTTATTATTAAGGCATTTCAATATTAATGCAAGTTTCTTTTCATAAGAAAATAATAATGATGATAATATTATTGTTGTTGTTATTTTTATCACCCATATCTCTTAATGTTAATAATAATAACAAATTATTATTATCATCGTCATCGTCGTTGTCGTCATCATCGTCGTCATTGTTATTATTATCGTTATTATTATTATTTTCTATTTTATTATCATCATTATCACTATAACAATTATTAATTAATACTCATTATGCACTCTATAATATTTTTAGCTCTTGAAATAGATATTACATTCAAAATATTTACAACTCTGTCTCAATGTCATTACAATTAATTTACGTTATTTTTACACTATTTTTTAGTGAGTAGAATATCTAATATATATACCATACAATATAGTATATGAGTATTATTTGTATTGTATTAAAATTTATCAAAATATAAAATTTTGTACATTACTTCATCAAAGATATATATACATAACAAATTTTACTATTGTCAAGTATGAAAAAATAAACGTTCAAATCAAATGAATTGGATATAATATTATGTTGTCATTGTTGTTGTTATTATTATTATTATTATTATTATATTATTATTATTATTATTATTATTATTATTATTATTATTATTATTATTATTAATTGGTGTTATTTTTTTTTTTCATTTTTTAAAATATTATTAGATAATTTACACAAGTAGTTATTAGTTTCAGCTTCTTTTAGTTCAACTCAGCTTCTATCAGACCAGCTCAGCCCTGTTTCAGCCGAAAAGAACAGGGCCTAATTTAGACAAGAGCACTCATGACACAATGCAACAGTTCGTTCGACTGTGACTTTTGAAGACTTTGAAAATATTTTGCAAAGAGTTTTATAGGTTTTGAAACTTTAAGAGACAGTTTGCAAAGAGAGATTTTTAGCTGAAAAGTCTTCAAGAATAAGTGTGGTGGAGCATCTCCTTTTATAGAGAGCAAAAATCAAGATTGAACTTCTTTAAAGAAGTCAACACTTTTAGGAAGAAGCAAAAGAGATTGAAGCTTCTTTAAAGAAGTCAACACTTTTAGGAAGAAGCAAAAGAGTTGGTCTTGACAAGGAGACATAAGAAGGGCAATCTTGAAGAAGTGAAACAAGGAAAGCAAGTTAAAAGTTTTCCAAATAAAAGTGAAGAATGAAACTCAAGGTTGAAGCCAAGCAAAATAGGACAAACACAACTTTTGAGGCGAGAAAGCTCTCTTTTGGTGTTTGGTAAAAAGTTTCACAACCATTTTGGGGTTATTTGGGAAAACATTTTTGATCAAACAAAAACACTTGCTTGCTCACCACTACACTTAAAAAATCAGTTTGAAAAGATTTAAAAGATGGTCGAACACAAGTAACAGTCAACCGTACTGTTGCAAACAATTGGGTTGTCTAGTTACTAGAACTAACTACAATATATCAAAAGACTCTTATCTTTACATCGTGACACTCTTTGACGTTCTTGATTCTTTGGGCTTCTCGTCTTGATCTTCAAACGATTAATCTCAACATTCATCAACTAATTTTCAATTAAGCATAACCTGAAAAGTTAAACTAAGAAAACACAAATTAAATAAGCTAGTCATCATCAACAAATCCAACAATATGTCCAGTATGATGCGTGCATTAACCACATGATCAAGGTTAAGCAACCCCATAAGAAATGTTAGATCAAGTATTATACATAAACCTAGGAACTCTAGGAAATCAATGGCAGTGTAGTATGAAGAAAATGAATCAAACATTTACATCACCAATACTATCATACCCTTCCCAAATATTGTAATATCACATAATTATCAAATCATAATAAAAGATCATCAACGATTCATGAAATCCGGACTCAAACACTATACTTGCGCTGTCAAAATTTCAACACAAAATCTAACATATTAATAGATTAATTATTTAAACCAAGATAAACCAAGATTACTTAAACAATATTACCTGTTTTCTTGGAAACAAAACGGATCTTGGATCCGTTTTTGTGATACACTTTCACAGTTTCGTCATCATCCTTCCCATAATATTTCTCGAAAGCCCAAACATCAAGGTCAACCATAAACGCCACTGCTTGATTGATGACACACAAAATCCAACAGAGAATTTTGTTTGAACTCAAGTATCCCATGCCAATCACTGGAATTCTTTGAGGGGGACACTGATACGAAATCCCTCGGTGAAGGCACTATACACACTGGATGGGATGAGCTTATACCAGGGTATAAGCCCGACACACCCAACCAGTGGGTTGGAGGTTGGGTTGGAGAGTAAAGAGAGTGTCTTCAATCCTTCTTTAAGCCTCCTCTGAGTGATGTTAAACTCGAAAGTACGTCCCATCTCAAGGTTTCACAAAATCAATGGGTTTGAGGGATTTTTTTTGTTTTTTCTTAAAACGAGTTTTGATTTAATGGCAATTAGGACCTGAGGAAGAAGATGAAGGAGTTTGAGAATTTTTTTTTTTTTTTTTTTTTTAAAACCCACTTGAGTTTTGCAGGGCCGACCAATGAAATTTGGAAGCCCTCCGACTTTAATATGTAGGCCCTTAGTACAATAGAATATTGCTCATTTTTTTTAAGTAATTTTTTTTGACTACTGCAAAATTACGGTAGTTTCACTTGGAAAAAAATTTATTGGAAATACACGTATTGTTTAATCGGGAAAAATTAAACCCTAATATTTTTTTTAAAATGGTACTTTTACCAAAAATAGTTAACGAATTGAAAGAAACGTTTATTCATTCGTAAACTAATTTTTTAACCTATCATATTTGCACCCAAATGCTCAAAAATTTGGATATTCAAAAGAATTTTCACAATTTGTTTTTTGAAATTTAATTGTGACAAATATTTCACGGAATATATCGTTATTATGTTGTTTGTTTTGTTTTTTATTGAAATAATTTAGAAATATAAACTATTATTTATTTCTATAATCGTAAATATCAAACAAAGACTTTATTTAAACGTTAAATTACCGATATTCAAAAGAATTGTCACAATTTGTTTTTTGAAATTTAATTGTGACAAATATTTCACGGAATATATCGTTATGAGGTTGATTATTTTGTTTTTATTTGACATAATTTAGAAATATAAACTATTTACTTGAATGATTTATTTATATAATCGTGAATATCAAACAAGACTTTACTTAAACCTAAGTTAACACAAATTGAACCCACAAACTCAAGATCTCAAGACTTTTGCTAATTTTGTAACATAATCAATACCATTAATATTGAGGCCCTTCACCTACTTGGACCCCGGTTCCTAGAACTGAATTGATCACCCTATGGGCCGACCCTGGAGTTTTGATTTAATGGCAATTACGACTTGAAGAAGAAGGAAGATGTTTTGAATGAAGGAGTTATGTCCACTGTCCTACGGATTAACCCGCTTAAGTCTATGTATCCGATATGCCTTGCTAGAGGTCGATGTCGGATTGACATGTAAATAGGTTACGTGTCTGGTAGTCTTAAGTGGGCCCATTGGGTCACACACAATATGTACGGGATATTATTAATATATATATCGATATATTAAATATACATCGGGTCAGTAGTAATATTGACCCAACTGCGTTGTAAGGTTATGGTAATTAGAGTTATACTAATAATCTAATTATGGTAATTAGGGTTATAGTAATAACCTAATTCTAGTTTCTCATCTCCTATATAAGGAGACTCATATGATGAACCAAGATATGGAAGTAAGAGTATTGACTCATAATATATATATACGGAGTATTCTTCTTATAAATAGTTATAAGAGAGATATAGAGAGAAGTTGTGAGACGGTCTCACATACCTTTATACTAGCATATACGTCGCAGTTCTGTACCCGTGTGGATACCAAAGGAGGCATCACGTTTGGGGTGCTTTATTCTGTCCGTGGAGATTATTTATTCTGTCCGTGGAGATTATTTATTCTTGTCCGTGAAGATTATTTATTCTGTCCGTGGAGATTATATATATTTCTGGGTTTATTATACTTCTTATTAATACGCTGTTCCGCTGCAAATAAGGTATAATTGTTATCCCTCTTCTTTTGTCTTTTTGGTTAATACTCGTAACAGATCCTTGGGTTTAAGGGTTGTAACCCTACAGTGGTATCAGAGCCTCTGTTATGTAGTATTAATCAAATCGACCTGAATCTTTGTCTCTCATAATTGGTTATGAGGGATTCTATTGCGTATTAATTTGATTATATGTTCCATCCTGCGAGAATTGTTCTCATGTTTCATCTATGCCGTGAGTAAATTGGATTAATAATGATTGTGACGCAATTTTATTATTCTCTGCCGCAATTTGTTTATGCTGATCTCATGCGTTAAATAAATAAGACATCATGTTGTTTTGGCTATCTCATGGGTGACTTAGACGTCCTGTGAAAGTTTCACATGGGTTCAAGTTTAGGGTTTATTTTATTTCATGAGTTTAAAGTGTTAAATTCCGAAATTGATTCGTAAAATTAATTTAAGATCTAATATTGATTATTTTTAATTTAATTTTGCCCTAATTTGACCCACTAATATAATCCTCAATTTCCTTGTTGACGATGAGACTAATTAGATTAGGTCAAGATTCGATTGAAATTGGGAACTAATATTATTAGAATTTTATTAACGATGAGTCCTAATATGATTAGGACAAGACTCGATTTTTGTAAGTAAGAACGAGTGTGACTCGGTTGGCACGAGTATGACTCGGTCGACACGGGTATATCCCGGTTGGAACGGGATGACCCGGGCGACAAAGGTTTGACCAAGACGACACAATATTTACTCGGACGACATGGTGTCGGGTCGAGCGACGCTTTTAAGAAAAATCGTTTTCTCGCGTTTGTGTGTTGATTATGAATCAAACACGGATTATACTTTTATTTTTCCGAATCAATGAAAAATTAGTTTTCTAAATCGGCTAAATAATTTTATGCATTTTAATTATCATTTAATCATAAATGGGTCGGGAAAAGAGTTTCTTGGGTCCTATTTGATTTTGATGAAACGTTCATCTATATGACAATTATAAGTTGCAGATCGATTGTGAATCGAGTTTTGTATATCCGTTCAATTTTTCCGGGTGGAAAATTGTTCCTCGTAGTTGGAAAAATGAAAGATATTGGTGAAATTGTTCAAACCAAATAGCAATTATGAATTGTTATATGATTATGAATCAAAATATGGGATCTTTTAACTTGTTTTATGCGCAAATTACTTATAACAATTAAATAATTATGTCATATGATGCATAAATTTTAATGTTTAGACTTGTGACTTGTATGCTTAGGTTGCCTTGTAAGTTGACCTAGCAACATGTTTAGGACCCATAATGCATTTAATCCCTCGCACAAATATTAAGTATTGCCTTTCCAGAATTGACCGCTACAATAATTTCATATCATTGGTTGAAGTGACTGCCTAAGCAGTGCTTTGCCGATGTGTGTGAACTGAGTAGGTGGGTAACGGTTACCCACAGGTTCAGTCTGGTTTGCTTAACATTGCTATCAAGTCGGACTTGGGCTTTGAGACAAATAGTTGGTGTCATATGATGACTAATTCCGACGAACCAAGAATTACATAGAGATGTAATTGACAAATTTGTTGTCTACCTTTACTTTTGAAGCTTGAGCAGTGAGCCCAAGTTCACTTGAGCGACAAAAGGTTTAGGATCTTGGAATATTATGCGAACTTGAGGGTAGTTTGCATGATTTTATCTTAAAATTGTTAAAGATTGTTAATATTAATTATCATTTTACTTTGCATATAGTTATAGTTGTAAGTTAGTCACCGTTATCACATTTATTAAAGATGAGTTTGAATTGTTCAACCTCGTCGATTGGTATCTTGAAAATTGTTTTCAAAATTAGAGATATGGATTTTTTTCCTTGTGAAGGATAATTTCGACAAATTATAACCAGTGCTAATGTACAGTATAGATTGTATAATTAGAGTTATGGAGATGACTACTATAAGTACCAAAATCAATTGTTTCAATAAGGGAATCGTTCTCATTGAATGAGAAAATGTTAAAGATGATCCAATTAATCCATGTCATATGATGAATGATTATCTTGATAATCAGGAGAATTTTGGATGTTTCTTTCTAAAGAATTAGGAATTGAAATCGTTTCAATTAGTACTAAGTTTAGGTCACTTTATTATGAATAAACATGTGACTTAATAAAGTTTCTCACCTTTTAGCATGAGATGTTAAAAGACGATTGAACAGTGTATCAAGAAGGCAAATAATACAAATGTTCTATGAGTTTATTAAGAAAATTGCTTGAGATAATGATTAATAAATCTAAGATGTTGGTTAAAGTAAGGGAAGGATAATTGTTATCATATCCAAACTTGTTGCCAAATTTAGATTAGGTACGATTTTATTAGTCATTAATGTAATGACAAATATATGACATTGGTAGATAGCTTTCTAGAAGTGTCTAGAAATTCTGCAAATCAATTGAAGTATGACTTCAGGTGTGTATGTTACTGAAGTAATAGTTACTTTCATTCTACTGTTTTGGTATAAGATACTAAATGCAACTATTACATTGTGGATGTGATGGCTCAAAGAGGGTGGAATAATGGTATATAAGTGAAGTGTTTTATGATGAAATAGACAAACGTTGTTGTTTCATATATAAAAGGAAAATCACTTAATTGTACCATAAAGCTGAATACTAGAATTGAATAATTGTTATTCTTGTACTAGTCATAAGCAAGGACATTGATTCTGTTTCATGTATGGGCATGAAAAGTTTTGATAAAAGTAGAACAATTGTTGCTCTATATCTTGCAAGAATATGAGGTACAATAAGGCTAAACATGATCGTTGAGCTCTACATTCCTAGTAGTGAATGCTTTTATTTGTAACATAACGACCAAAAGGTTCAACTCCCTCGACCTGAATTTTACCCATCACGGCATTGTCTTTAATCCATGAGACAAGAAACATAAGAATAAGTTTCATAATGATGATATTATTAACCTTATTGATAAAGATCAACTGAGGTGAATGGATCTTGTTAAGATGGATAAATGACTATAGAAGCGACTCCTATTATTTGTAATGGGAGGGTACTCAGACTTGTTGGATCACACATATAAAGATACGTGTGAGTTTAACTAGTAGTGTTGCAAAAATGGGTAACATGTATGGTTTTGTTCATTTGATGAATTTTGAAACTGAATGCTTTGAATTGTTCAAGGAAATTCAGATAAAAGCACAAGATCAACTTGATAAGTTGATACGAGTCGTTCGATATGATTGAAACAGGGAGGAATTGAACTAAAAGATTGTGATCATCTTAGAAGTAGTGAAAAGTGTTTCAAACTACATCGAACCATATTTGATATGATTTGGTCTATGATGAGTAATGCAGATTTTATTGACTGTTTAGAAAGTTATGCACTATAAAAGTCTTTGTACGAATGTTGATGAGATTGTCCATGTAAGTCGGAGAATAGACACCATATGAGATATGGATTGAAAATGTTCTAAAAAGTCTTTTCTTAATTATCAAGTCTTGAAGTTTAAAGAAAATTGTTTTGTAGAACTTAGACTCGATTATGACGTGTGTTTTATTAGGGTATTATGTTAATTCTACAAACCATCCAAAGAACAAAACTGTTTTGTTGCATGGAGTGATATGTTTCTTTTAAAAATATGTGATTTCTAATAGAAACAGTGGGAGTAGATGCGACACTTGAATTGTTCAAGATTAACAGGAATTCTCTACAATTGTTGAAGAGGACATTGATGAATCCATGAAAAGTCATGATCATCTTACCTGCGAAATATTACCCTACACAGGTTTGACCTATGATGAAACAATAATGGACAACGACTCCAAAATTCACATAAAATCTAATAGATTCTATATACCATAACTACCAAGTATAGACTTTGGTTAAATGGGTCTTATAGTGAAGAACAATCTTCAATATAAAGACGATATAGGTTGATATAAGAGTATCTATGAAGCATAGTTGGTAGTTAAGGAATGATCTCATAGTAGTGACTATGGAAAAAATCTTTTTACAACATTATGCTTAAGTCTATTAGGATTGATTTAGCATTTTGAATGTCATCACTCATATGATGAGTTTTGGACATATATATGTGAAATACATTTCTTGAAAGAGATGCAATATGATGTGTGTGCGACTCATCGTATGAAGTTCATATATTATCAAAATTGCTAGACAAATTTGAATGATCCAATTTGATTGGAGCAAGTATTATGGAGTAGTATCTTCGTTCTCAATGTGGTAATTCAAAGATGTTTGTTTTCCTTTGAGACGAAGAAAGACAGTGTGTACAAGAGGCTAGTGGGAGTGCATTTATCATTATGATTTGGTATGTATGTGACATACTTCTCTAACTAAACGACATTTGATTGCTTTGCAAGAAATGTGTTTATTATGTGCTCGTGTGACGAGTAGATACTAATCTAGTGAGTGTCACTAGAATGCTATCTAAGAATTGTTCCTTTGCGCTTAAGAAGCAAAAAGGGAAATTATTTAAGAGATGCGCATGATGTGATAAGCGAATTATTGTAAACAAGTTACAACGATTCATATTTCCAAATAGACAAAGATGACATGAGATTGTAATCTCAGTAAATTTTGTTTTGGATGAGAAGTTGTGTATTGGAACGGTTCCAAATGACAACTTGGTGACTAGTATTATAAACTAAAGTTGGTGTTCTATTGCTTTTGAAGCAAATAGACGTTTGGTTACGAATCAAACACGCACTCAACTTTAAAGTTTATGAAGCAATTTGTTGCTTATGAAACTAACAGTTTGCCTCAATTGAGAGAAGGTAGATTGGTCATATGCTTGTAAATAACCGATACAAATGTTGTATGTCCCGAAACCTCCTCTATATAAAGATCATATTGTTATGATTGGTTTAAGACGCATGGGCGAGTGGTCTTAGTACTTTTAGAGGTGTTTGGTTTAGTGGGAGTTATTTTGATAATTGATATATGTATGACATATTGTCATTTGGTTAATGTAACCGAGTTTTGTCCCTAAATAATTTACATTGATGAAATAGATCACTAAGTACGTGACTTAGTCTTGGAACTCTATTTGGATGATGTAATTATTTTGTCTCTAGTCAGGGTATTGTGTTGGGACATTTGAATACCTTTAAATGACTAGTGTGTGAGTTGGTTGATGACTAAGTTCCTTGAGTCATAAGTATTGAGATACTAAACCAGGCACACGGGTGTATGTTAAGAACATGCATTAGACAGACCCGCCGAAAAGGATTTTACTAAGATTTCGCTTAGTGTCAGTAAAGTTCTTTGCAAATTATGAACTTATACGGTCTTTAGACCTGAGTCTTTGACTATTCTGTACATGTGATGTGCATGCTTTGATACTATTCCTCGTCAGCTGTAAAAGGGGGCTATGGATGGTTATTGGGCATGCATGGATCATGTGATAGGATGTGGTTAGACAAGAGGGGATTTGCTCTTCCTTTATTGAAGGGAATTTATTGTTTCTTGGCCACTCGAAGAGTGTGACTTGTGCAAATGCGTGGCCGCGCTCAGATAGGATGATTGTCATCTATCTGCTCTTTTAACAAGTCAACTCAAAGATTCGATTAAAAGATTGAGATATGTGAGGATGACACTTCTTCTTACCTCATTCTCAATTGGAGACAATAGTAGCAAAGAGACTTAACGCTGTTCTTGAGAGGACATGTACAAGTGGGAGACTGAAGGAGTTATGTCCACTGTCCTACGGATTAACCCGCTTAAGTCTATGTATCCGATATGCCTTGCTAGAGGTCGATGTCGGATTGACATGTAAATAGGTTACGTGTCTGGTAGTCTTAAGTGGGCCCATTGGGTCACACACAATATGTACGGGATATTATTAATATATATATCGATATATTAAATATACATCGGGTCAGTAGTAATATTGACCCAACTGCGTTGTAAGGTTATGGTAATTAGAGTTATACTAATAATCTAATTATGGTAATTAGGGTTATAGTAATAACCTAATTCTAGTTTCTCATCTCCTATACAAGGAGACTCATATGATGAACCAAGATATGGAAGTAAGAGTATTGACTCATAATATATATATACGGAGTATTTTTCTTATAAATAGTTATAAGAGAGATATAGAGAGAAGTTGTGAGACGGTCTCACATACCTTTATACTAGCATATACGTCGCAGTTCTGTACCCGTGTGGATACCAAAGGAGGCATCACGTTTGGGGTGTTTTATTCTGTCCGTGGAGATTATTTATTCTGTCCGTGGAGATTATTTATTCTTGTCCGTGAAGATTATTTATTCTGTCCGTGGAGATTATATATATTTCTGGGTTTATTATACTTCTTATTAATACGCTGTTCCGCTGCAAATAAGGTATAATTGTTATCCCTCTTCTTTTGTCTTTTTGGTTAATACTCGTAACAGATCCTTGGGTTTAAGGGTTGTAACCCTACATTGAAACCCACGAGCAGAACAGAGTATGTGAATGGAGTATTTTTTTTTCTTTAGAAACCCGTATGATATGTATGTGTGTATATATAGGGATATAGGAATGTATGACTGTATGTATTGATCACCCAGAGAGAAGACACAAGACAAAATTCAAGTTAGTTACTCTCATTATGAGTATAGTACTCTTAATCAAAATTAATTTAATTTCCCCCCAAATTTGGTCACCATTGTTAACACACAAATACCTACTCACTCTCATGACATTGGAGATGATGGAACTAATAGATATCGAGATATACTATTACGATACCTTCGATATCTATTAGGAACATTAACGTTGATGATGGAACATTAAGGTCTAACTCAATGAAACACATAGTTATAAATTGAAGACGGTTATGTCGAGGCCTCCTCTACGTACTAGAAATACTAGTCCGTGATTATACATATACCATCGACCTTAATGTTCTTAATTTAAGATGGATATCTACGATATACTATTACGATACCTTCTATATCTATCTATTAGGAACATTATTGAGGTCGATTTTGTTATAAAACGAGAGATAAAGGAAAAGAAGAGAGAAAATAAAGCGAGAAATATGTGAGAAATGATAGTAAAGTACACGATTGTACTGTATTTTAATTTTAATTCCGTGATTATTTCGAGTCAATTTAGAGGATGTTACGATGCCACGATCCGATCCTACCACTGCGATTCTAAACATTGTATCGATTAAAAATGGATCACGATCCTGACAACATTGCTCTCAAAGTCTCACACCATTTTATACCGTATCGGAGAGTTCTAATAATCATTATTAGGCATTTTATTCCTATCGACAAGTTTTCATCAAAAAAAATTCGCGCTTTTGACCAATGTCCAACGCTTTCAAAAATAGCCAAAAACGGTCGATTTTGATGGTTATTATCCACGTTTTTTCGGCCTTTTGGGTGCCGAAATAAAATGGGGCCATATTTGCGCCAAACAACTTCCAATCCGAATACAATGCTCCGGTGTAATATAAGGGTCGTTTAGAATTCAATGCGTACTTTTAAAAGCCATAATATAGCTTTTTATAACGTGTCGGAATTTGTCGAAACAAGTTCTAAACACCATATTATATCGTATCGGAGAGTTCTAATAATCATTATTAGACATTTTATTCCTATCGACAAGTTTTCATCAAAAAAAATCGCGCTTTTGATCATTGTCCAACGTTTTCAAAAATAGCCAAAAATGATCGATTTTGAAGGTTATTATCCACGTTTTTTCGGCCTTTTGGGTGCCGAAATAAAATGGAGTCATATTCGCGCCAATTAAACAACTTCCAATCCGAATACAATGCTCCGGTGTAATATAAGGGTTTAGACTTCAATGCGGACTTTTAAAAGTCATAATATAGCATTTTATAACGTGTCGAAATTTGTCGAAACAAGTTCTAAACACCATTTTATATCGTATCGGAGAGTTCTAATAATCATTATTAGGCATTTAATTCCTATCGACAACTTCTCGTCAAAAAAAATTCACGCTTTTGATCAATGTCCAACGCTTTCAAAAATAGCCAAAAACGATCGATTTTGAAGGTTTTTTTTTTGGTAAAGGGTAAGTAAATATAAAAGGAACAACAAAACCGAGAATGACTACATCAGGTTATGTAGCCATTTAGCATCCTTAGCTGTTACAGGGTATTTAATCTTACACAAAATTCTATTCTTAACATCCGACACGATCAATTTGACTATCTCCCGTGGATGCATCACCACTTCATCAATTCTACACGAATTTCTCTGTCTCCAAATATGGTAAATAGTCGCATTGATCATCGCTCGAAGTACATTACATTGCAACTTCGAGCCCCGCAATTTCGTAGCCCAGACCATCCCCGTGTTGCACGGGATTGGTTTCCGCACCCAATTGCTCAAAAGACCCATCACCCGCGAGCTCCAACTGCAAGCAAAGAAAAGGTGTTCTAAACTCTCTTCTTCCTGCTCACAGATAAAGCAGCGATCCGAATCTGCAACCCCTATCCTAAAAAGCTTCTTCCTTGTATTAAGGGCCCCTCGAAACACAAGCCACGAAATGAAGCTATGTCTCGGAACACTCCACGCGCTCCACACAAGTCTCGCCCAAGGAACCAGCGAGTCTCGAGGTCTCAAGTCCTGATAGGCCCTCGAAATCGAGAAACAAGATTCCTCTCCATGCCAAAAACCATTGACAATCATATTCTTAATTTTTTCTTTAGCCTGACAAATTTTCCTCCACGCCCACGTAACATCAGAATGAGGTTGATATTCATACCACTCCACCCCCTTCAGATAGATGCTATTGAGATTTTGAAGGTTATTATCCACGTTTTTTCGGCCTTTTGGTTGCCGAAATAAAATGGGGTCATATTCGCGCCAAACAACTTCCAATCCGAATACAATGCTCTGGTGTAATATAAGGGTCATTTAGACTTCAATACGGACTTTTGAAAGCCATGATATAGCGTTTTATAACGTGTCGGAATTTGTCGAAACAAGTTCTAAACACCATTTTATATTGTATCGGAGAGTTCTTATAATCATTATTAGGTAATTTATTCCTATCGACAAGTTTTCGTTAAAAAAAATTCGCGCTTTTGACCAATGCCCAACGCTTTCAAAAATAGCCAAAAACGGTCGATTATGAAGGTTATTATCCACGTTTTTTCGGCCTTTTGAGTGCCGAAATAAAATGGGGCCATATTCGCGGCAAACAACTTCCAATCAATCCAAATACAATGCTCCGGTGTAATATAAGGGTCATTTAGACTTCAATGCGGACTTTTAAAAGCCATAATATAGCGTTTTTAACGTGTCGAAACTTGTCGAAACAAGTTCTAAACACCATTTTATATCGTATGGGAGAGTTCTAATAATCATTATTAGGCATTTTATTCCTATCGACAAGTTTTCGTCAAAACAAATTTGCGCTTTTGATCAATGTCCAACGCTTTTAAAAACAGCCAAAAACGGTCGATTTTGAAGGTTATTATCCACGTTTTTTCGGCCTTTTGGGTGCCGAAATAAAATGGAGCCATATTCGCCAAACAACTTCCAATCCGAATACAATGCTCCGGTGTAATATAAGGGTCATTTAGACTTCAATGCAGACTTTTGAAAGCCATAATATAGCGTTTTATAACGTGTCGGAATTTGTCGAAACAAGTTCTAAACACCATTTTATATCGTATCGGAGAGTTCTAATAATCATTATTAGGCAATTTATTCCTATCGACAAGTTTTCGTTAAAAAAAATTCGCGCTTTTGACCAATGCCCAACGCTTTCAAAAATAGCCAAAAACGGTCGATTATGAAGGTTATTATCCACGTTTTTTCGGTCTTTTGGGTGCCGAAATAAAATGGGGCCATATTCGCGCCAAACAACTTCCAATCAATCCGAATACAATGCTCCGGTGTAATATAAGGGTCATTTAGACTTCAATGCGGACTTTTAAAAGCCATAATATAGCGTTTTATAACGTGTCGGAACTTGTCGAAACAAGTTCTAAACACCATTTTATATCGTATGGGAGAGTTCTAATAATCATTATTAAGCATTTTATTCCTATCGACAAGTTTTCGTCAAAAAAAAATTGCGCTTTTGATCAATGTCCAACACTTTTAAAAACAGCCAAAAACGGTCGATTTTGAAGGTTATTATCCACGTTTTTTCGGCCTTTTGGGTGCCGAAATAAAATGGAGCCATATTCGCCAAACAACTTCCAATCCGAATACAATGCTCCGGTGTAATATAAGGGTCATTTAGACTTCAATGCGGACTTTTGAAAGCCATAATATAGCGTTTTATAACGTGTCGGAATTTGTCGAAACAAGCTCTAAACACCATTTTATATCGTATCGGAGAGTTCTAATAATCATGATTAGGCATTTTATTCTTATCGACAAGTTTTCGTCAAAAAAAATTCGCGCTTTTGAACAATGTCCAACGCTTTTAAAAACAGGCAAAAACGGTCGATTTTGAAAGTTTTTTTTTTTTTTTTTGGTAAAGGGTAAGAATATATTAAAAAATGATGATCAATGTACAAATGGATGACTACATCAAATTATGTAGCCAACTCGCGTCTCTCGTCCGTAAAGGGTGTATAATCATAGTCATAATTCTATTCCGTACATCCAATTTAATCATCTTAAAACATGGTGGGGATGTTGAACCGATCCATCTATTCGAGTATTCGACACAAGTTCCGTTGTCTCCACACGTGATAAATCATGGCATTGACCACAGCACGGATGATGTTGCATTGGAACTTCGTTCCTCGCACCTTGCACGCCCAATGTAAAGCACCGGAATTTGGGATTTTCTTCTTCGTCCACTCGTTCAGGCTGTCAACAATCTTGGCACTCCACTCACATTCAAAGAAGAGGTGTTCCAAGCTCTCCTCATGGGTCTCACATAAATAACATCGGTCATAATCAGCAACACCAAATCTTACCAGATTAATCCTAGTGTTTAAAGCCCGCCTAAACACAAGCCACGAAATAAAGCTATGTTTAGGGATGCTCCAACCACTCCAGACCAGACGAGCCCAAGGGACGTTCGGCTTGTGAGCCCGAATACCCTCATAGCCCTCCGAGATCATATAACAGGACCGCGAGCCATGCCAAAGATCATTCACAAACATATGTTTAATTTTTTCCTTAGCTTGACAGATCTTTCGCCAAGCCCAGGTGATATCCGTGTTAGGTTGGTACTCACCCCAATCACGCCCCTTCAGATAGACAGAGTTCATCCACCGAACCCATAAACGATCCGGTTGATCAAAAACCCAAGATGCCAATTTAGCCACAGCAGCCTGATTCCACAATGGCAAGTCTCTAAGGCCCAAACCCCCTTCCAATTTAGGGCAACAAATCTTCTCCCAACTCACCAGAGACCGATTATTCCCCTCCACCCCGCCATTCCATAAGAAATTGCGACATACAGAGACAATTCTAGTCATAACATAAGTCGGGATAATAAAAACCATTGCCCAGTAATTATGTAGCTGAGAAAGAACAGACTGAACCAAGGTCAGTCTACCCGCATAGGATAGCTTACGCGCACCAATGCTAGAAATCCTCGAAATAATACGGGCTATCAAAGTTTCACAGTCAATTTTGCAAAGGCGAGTACATTGGATCGGAAGACCCAGATACCGAAAGGGCAACGTACCTTCCACACAGCCAGAAAACTGAAGAATGGACGTTTTCTTATCCTCATCAACTCCTGCAAAATAAGCATGGGATTTACCAATGCTAATATTCAGCCCGGAAGCTCTACTAAATGTTGCAAAAGCTTTCCACAGGTATTCCATCGAATCAGCATCCCCTTTGCAAAAGAGGAGTAAATCATCAGCAAACATCAGATGAGTTAGCTTCATCGGGCCACACTTCGGGTGATACTTAAAGTTCCTGTCAATCTTACCATAGGTCAAAATATGAGAAAAATATTCCATGCAGATAGTAAAAAGCAACGGCGACATAGGGTCCCCTTGCCTCAAACCTCTCTTCCCACGGAAGAATCCGAAATTATCCCATTAGCGCTGAGAGAATATGAGACTGAAGTAACACACTCCATGATCAGCCGGCGAAAATGTTCCGGAAAATCTAAGGCACTTAGCATTTGGTCAACAAACTTCCATTCAATACTATCATAGGCCTTATGGATTTCAACCTTGAACAAACATCTAGGAGATACCCGACCTCTCCTATACATTTTAACAAGGTCTTGACAGATGAGCACATTCTCAACGATACTCCGTCCCTCAATAAAACCACCCTGGGTAGGCGAAATTATCCGGGGCAAGACTTTGGCCAGTCTCGAACAAATAATTTTTGCAATACATTTGTACACAACATTGCAGCATGCAATCGGCCTAAAATCTTTCACAGATTGCGGCCTACTCATCTTAGGAATTAAAGTAATAATAGCGCAGTTCAGTTGTTTCAGCAACTTACCAGAGATGAAAAAATCCTGAACTGCGTTGACGACGTCGCCTCCCACAATATCCCACGAATCAATGAAAAATTGACTAGTGTAACCATCCGGACCCGGCGCTTTGTCACGATGGATATCATGCAGAGCCCTCTTGATCTCCGACTCGGTCACACTCGCACCGAGTAAGAGCTTATGCTCGTCTGAGCAGGTATTCCCCAACCGGACTAAGTCAATTCGAATGGGCTCGACAGCCCTCGAATCGCCCAACAACGAGAGGTAATATCGTTGGAAAGCATCTTCAATTTCAATTTTTGTGGAACAATCACGGCCCTCAGCATCGACAATCTTAGTAATAGCATTATGAGCCCGTCGAGCTCTCAAGATACCATGAAAGAAAGCGGAGTTCACATCGCCCTCCTTAATCCACCTTTAATTCGCCTTTTGAGCCCAAAAATCGGCACGCGCAAACTGCAATTTACGGACAGTCGCTTTAGCATCCAGCTCTTCCTTCAACAGCGCGGGTGACCGATCAGACCTCAATCTGATTTGCAAGTCCACCAGCTGCGCTTCGGCCAGGCTGCATCGAGACTCGATGTCCGAGAACGAAGACGAGTTGAGCTGTTTCAGTGGAGCTTTCAGGCTCCTCAACTTCGACACCAACTGGAACATTTTAGTGCCCACAACCTGCTCATCCCAAGCCGTCTTCACGCACCTCAGGAAATCCGGAGACCGACTCCACATATTCAAATATTTGAAGGACCGGTTCCTCCTACTTGGCGGCCTCCCTAACTGAACAATACACGGACAATGATCAAAGGTTCCTTCCGGAAGGAAATTCGCAAACCCATCCGGAAACAACCTTGACATGTCGTCATTCACCAAACACCGGTCAATACGACTAAATACTCTAGTTTCCACAACTCTATGCTTATTATTCCAAGTGAACCAAGAGCCGCTCGCCCTAAAATCACCAACTTCGCAGTTCGCAATGCAATCACGAAATTGATTCATTTCCTCATCCGAAGAGTTTCCCCCAAGCCTTTCCCGAGCATCGATAACACAATTGAAGTCACCCAAAATCATCCAAGGCCCCAAGTGAGCATAGGATTCAAGTTTTCTCCAAAGTTCCCCCCGCTCCGCAATGGAGTTATAAGCATACACAAAAGTAAGCATATAACTTTTCCCCGAAGTAGTGGTAACCTTGACGTGGATACTTTGAGCAGTGTACTCCAATATCATCAAATTCATTCTGTCATGCTTCCATAATAACCAAACGCGACCTCCCTCACCGCAATGATTATTAGTAGTAATACTCCAATCAGAAAAAACATTTTGATGTACTTTGGCATAAGCCTTATTCTTAATTTTTGTCTCAAGTAAACCAAAGACGTCTATCTGCTGCTTCCTAACAAACTCACTTATAGCACACTGTTTATTTATATTACACATACCGCGCACATTACAACATCCTATATTATGTGTTTCCATGGATCACTAATTTCAAACCCATCCTTTCATTCCTCTCGACCGATTCTCTTCTCAGTGAGCCTATGATCATATCAGCATAGGACACTCCATTTTCCACTTCTCTAGGCGATAGTGTGCCCTTAGACGTAGACCCCACCGAAACATGGGGCCTTGTTTTAACAGCACCCACAACAATGGTATTTGTCATAGCAGGTTTGGGCCCTGTTATGAGCCTCGTCGCCAGCTGCTTCACAACTCTCCCAACCTCAGCCTTTTTCTGTTTCCGCTTATATTGTAGGTTTTTTTTTGTCGTAAGCGTTTTGATTAGCGTTAGAGTAACGACTAATGATCTCTTATTCTATTTCCCCATCTCTTGAAAGTGTCTGTTTCGGGTTTCACTAGTTTTTGTGTATATATTGTCATTTCGAACTGAAGTTTTGGCAATGGAAGTGGTGACTGGTGACTGCTCCATGGTTTTTCCGAGGCGAGTTTGAATTGTAAATGGATCCGCCTGTTTTTCATGAACGTGCGGATCTAAACTTGTCAAAATGGGTTAGATCAAAGTTTACGAATGGGTCAGCCGGGTCAGGTTCGTTTAGTTTTGTTCCAATAAATGATACAATCGTAAAAAATGAAGTAAATAAATGATATGATCGGTTTAACTGTTCGACTAATTAGTCGATAGGTTAGATTGATCTATAGAATAATCTGTGGTGAGAGAAGGAATCACCTAGGATTAATCAATCGATTTGGATGGAATTAGAGAGAAAATGGAGATTGGATAGCTAAGAAAGATTAACTTTCAATGATGAATTCTTGGATACCTCATTACAACTTACTAATATCTATATATAAGACATATGACTTGGAGAATAAGAAATAAAGGACAAATTTACTAATATACCCTCTTACTAACATTTTGGTTTGTATCAATACCCACCCCATCAAAAGATCCTTGTCCTCAAGGATCCGGTTTGGCTCACCGAGACATCCTTTAGCTATGTAAGATCCACCTGGATCAAACACAAAGATGGTGTCATCTGGACTTTGTTTGCCATTCTCTAGCGAAAGACCCGGTCTCCATTCAAGTCTTGCTCTTATCTTGATAATCTCAGTCACTAAAGAGAGTAGTTTTGCTTCCCTTAGATTGGAAGCAAGTTGTTGGTCGTGTAAGATTTCCCAAGCCAACTCAAGGTTAACATGCTTCATCAATGCTATTGTTGTCCGAATACGAACTCGACCAATATGCTTCACCAAAATAAGTTGCCCACTCCAAACGCTCCACGGAATAATCAGTCTAGCAGATGTGACTTTCTTTGTCCAAAACATATCATCACTATTATGTTCCTCATTTACTCCATATACTTCATTAAGCCCCTCACGAAACTGAGCACATAATACAGAAGGTAATGACACCATGAATGGAGTACAATGTAACACATCTCCACATAATTCCTTACTAGAATCAAGAATTTGGCCATCCAAAACATTAATTTGCCAATACAAACCACCCGGGTCAAAGGCGCAAGTAAGAAATCCAACCCCTTTCCTTATCCTATTAGTGACGTAGTTAAACCATAAGACTAAACGATTGGATTCCCAATTACATTCCTTACTAGTATCTTCCACACCCCTAAAATCACCCTTGTCCTCAAGGGTGGGGTTAGAAAACGAATCTGACCCTTCCGCACTCTTGCCATAACAAGCACCACTAATAGTCATAAACCTGCAAACGTAGATGCTATAGTGGAGTTTGAACTTAGGCAAAGAATCAATGAAATCAAGTTTATGACTTGTCAGCATATCATATGTGATTATACCATCAAGAGAAGAACGGGCAAGATCATATTGGAATGAAGGGAGCTCAAATATGACACCTAATTCATTACAAAAACACAATCCCATGTCTAATATACCCCAACTATGTACCTCCTTGTGGCTTATATGTGGTTGCCACACATTTTTCATGTCTTCAGAACTATCATTTCCCTCAAAGGTAAGGTTATGTAAGAGCACCAGTTTGTTCATATCAAATTCTGGATCAAAATTTTTGTACTGGCTCTTCATACAAACTAACTTGGGGAGCATATGTTGTTCATAAACAAAGAAGTCATCCAACTTCATATTGATTTCACAAGACACAACATCCTCATCACGATTAATAGGCTCACCTAGTGGAGCTTGAGTCATTTCTAGCATGAAGTCGGGTACTCGCATTTCATCGTATGACTCACGTGCAGACTTAATCACATCCTGCAAATCATCGACCAAAATACAACTTTCTTCTACCTTGGTCTCATGAGCTTCTTTAGGTTCAGTGTCATACTCTTGAGTAAGTTCATGATCAACATTTTCATCAACATGTCGCTCAAAAATCTTATTGACACCAACTTCATCAACATCAAGAGATTTTACTCCATTATTTTCACAAATAGTAGCATTTCCATCCACAAAAGAGACCGACTAACTTTCGTTCAAACATAAAACTGGTTTAGTAATTTCATCGAACACCCTATGGACAACATTAAAATTCCTCAATTTTTCCATACAACTTTCAGACTCCACCTCAAAATTATCATTCATTTCAACATACAAATTTTTTTCACAATCATCCAACTTATATAAACCACCATTTGATATTTTCTTCCACAAACCTTTAGTTAACAGATCATAAAATGAGTTTGCTGAATCAATTTTGTAAGATCGAATTACCTTACCAGTCAAAGCGAATCTCACAATTTGCTCCATCGTCATGTGACTTGACATTACACTGCACAACTTGTCGAAGCGATTCCATTCGGAAAAAGGAGTTGAACGAAAAGTTCCCTGGGAAAAACTTGATATTACCCAATTCGCGACGGCGTCGGACAACTTCTGAATCCCGCAAGAAAGCGAAGCAACTTCATCGGCAAGTGACATAATCGATTGATTTTGATTTTTTTTTTTTTTTTTTGATACCACTTGATGCTACGGTTCAATCACAAGTGAGGAAAGGATCACTTGAGATTAGCTAGAAACAAATAGGAAAGTAGCAGGAGAATGGTAGAAGATTGATTTTTTTCAATTGTTTTTTTTTTCTTTGAACTTCTCGTGAATACAATTACAGATTTACAGTAGATATGCAATAATGGAAGGGGTAATCAATAATGGTAGGTTTTTTTTTTTTTTTTTTTTTTTTGTGATTTTGTAAGAAGAAGGTTATTATTTTTTGGAGTTTTGTATAATGATGACGAATCTACTGAGATCACAGGTATGGAGGAAATTTGGCTCTGATACCAAATGATACAATCGTAAAAAATGAAGTAAATAAATGATATGATCGGTTTAACTGTTCGACTAATTAGTCGATAGGTTAGATTGATCTATAGAATAATCCGTGGTGAGAGAAGGAATCACCTAGGATTAATCAATCGATTTGGATGGAATTAGAGAGAAAATGGAGATTGGATAGCTAAGAAAGATTAACTTTCAATGATGAATTCTTGGATACCTCATTACAACTTACTAATATCTATATATAAGACATATGACTTGGAGAATAAGAAATAAAGGACAAATTTACTAATATACCCTCTTACTAACATTTTGGTTTGTATCAATAAAGGTATGAAGTAGTACGAATTACAGAACGTAAATTAGATGCTAAATAAAAACAAATTCTTAACAAGACAGTACAATATTGAGAGACCGTCTCTCGTCTCTTACACAAAGTTAATTTTTCGTGTATTTCTTAATGCCATCATGTCGAGTTCTCGAACTCTCAAACTTCTTCATCCCAAAGCTCTTGCAAAGTTTTGTAACCAGCATATGTTTCATGCACCATAATCTCAGCTTTCACAAGTTTCACCTGCACCACCAAAAAAAAACCATGTCAAATAATGTCCGTTTCTCATGTAAAACCGTCTCATATGCATACAGTTAGGCTCTGTTCAGTACCTGCTTAATCTCGGAGAATTTGCTGAGCAAGTCTTGAGGAATCGACCAATCAAACAAGTCGAGATTTTGTATCAATCTCGCTTCACTAGACGTTTTAGGCAGGACGCTGTGACCCGTCTGGATCCCCCATCGAAGAGCTACCTGCGCAGGCGACTTCCCTAGTTTTTCCGCAACCAGACCGAGTGCAGGATCATCGAGAAGCCCCGGCTTGCTTGCGTCTGCAAATTGAGAACCGAGTGGCGACCAACCCTAAACCCGAACAAGCCCACATCAAATCAAAACATCAATATCTGTTTTTCCGAAGGTGAATTAACTGAACAGTGATCGAACAATGACAACACTTACGGATAAATGTATGCCTTTCGATTTGCAGAATTTGTGCAACGTCTCCTGTTGCCACATCGGATGACATTCGACTTGATTGACAGTAGGAGCAACACGCGCGACATCCAAAAGATCTTGCAGTTTCTTCGTCGAGAAATTACTGACACCAATGGCTCGAACCTTGCCTGAATCGTAAAGCAACTCCATCGCTTTCCACGTGCTAGGTATGTCAGCTGGAAGATATTTCTCGGGTTCAGTCTCGACTGATGATTCCTTTTTCTGCTTCACCGGCCAATGAATCTATATATATATTCGACATTCGACAAAAATCAATGAATTATATATAGTAATGTCTATTTTTAGAAGTTTAATTTACGGGTTGAAATTTGGTTTTACGTACGAGGTACATGTCCAAGTAGTCGAGTTGGAGGTCGGCCAAAGTCGTGTTTAAGGCCTTTGGAACGTCTTCAGGGTCGTGATCAGAGTTCCTGTACACAAAAATCGACAATTTTAACTATTTTTTTTTCCAGCTTTCGAGAATCCGACAATTAGATGTTACTCTATTACTCACTAACCATAGTTTCGAGGTGATGAATAATTCCTCACGTTTCACGATGCCTTCATCGAAAACCTGTTTCAAAGCCTGTCCCATCTGATAGACGAGGAAAGAAAATCAAGGTCAGCTGACGAATATTATAAAGTCATTGTACTATAAATAAAAATACCGCGACATATTTCTTTTATTAATAAAATCAAGTCATTATATTATTTTACGAAACTAAAAAATCAAAGGCGCGGTTGTAGTCGTTACCTGCTTCTCATTGTTGTAGGCATGAGCACAGTCGATATGTCGATAACCCAACTGCATCAAGGTATAAGACATCAGTGATTAAACGGCTAATAAATGGGTCATTTTAGTTGGGGTCGGTTCAGCTTCAAGTTTACCTAATTAATCTGGTCGTTGTATCAGGTTACAGGTCATCATTGGACCGCTTAGGTGGATTTTGGTTAGCAACATTTTACAGTATTTTTTTTTTTTTTCGGTTTTGTCAAGTCAGGTCAGGTCGAGTGGAGACGGAAATGTGTTGCTCAAATTTAATTACCTTGATTGCAGCAACAACAATTTCAGGAGGTGTGGCATATGTGCCTAATCCAATTGAAGGGATTTTAGCTCCTGTACTTAACTCAAAATATTGCACATTTTCACCCATGTTTTAGCCTAATTATAATTAATTAATAATTAATTATTATTATTATTATTATTATTATTATTATTATAAATGGAGAATTTTATTGATAATTTTTTTTTTTTTTATTATTATTATGAATGTAAATTTGGTAAAAATGTGTTATGTGTAGATGAATTTGGATGAGATTATGGATATGAGATTTGGTCTTTAAATTGGGGGAAGGAATTAGTATTATTTTTTTTGGTTTATTCGCATTATAATAACGGAGACGAGATCGAATCTGAAATTTACGTAGTTTTATCCAACGAAGAATACATTTAATCGTATTACAATAATGAGAAGTAATATTTCGTCTGATCTAGTATATTTGACGTACATATTTTAAATTTAAGATGCATATACACATTTTTAAATCAGAGCTACGTTAGCTTACTTTATTATGAATTTATGATAAAAGATTCAATTTTTTTTTTTTGGTCCATCGAAGAGCGCACTTAGTCGCATTAAGGGGAGAGGGATTCGAATCTGAGACCTACTGTCTCAGAGTACCTAGTCCTAACCACTAGGCTAAGACATCTTCGGTAAAAGATTCAATTATTAGGTATACTGACTTCATTGTATAGGTCACTCACTGTAGACACCCGCATTTTGACTGCCACGTGTCTATGGTAGTCTCCGAATAACACCCGATGATGATTGGACGTCAACGTGACTAGTATACTCGGACTCGGACACGAAATTCATAATATCCGACATGGACTTTTAGCGGAGTAAAAATCTCACAAAATAGACCTCAAATTCAGGCCCAGCGGATCGTTCCGAGTCAAATAAGACTAATTTGGGCCAAAATCGACACCAAAAATATTTCCCGTCTTTTGGCGACCGGGTCAAAACCCGGTCAAAGGCGAAACCGTCACATAAACCAGCTGAGATCACTTTGGCGCAAAGAATCAAATTCAAAAAAGCTACCAAATCTTCAAAGTCAACCCTTCCTTATTTATCTCACCCGCCTTGACCCACTCGATCGAGTGGATTGACCCCACTCGATCGAGTGGAGCCTTTTTACCCGGGCTTGGCCCATTTGTTAAGGCACTCGATCGAGTGCACTAGGGCCACTCGATCGAGTGCCCTTATGTCGTGGGGTAATGCCTATAAATACCCCACGACACCCCCATGCATTTAACTTTTTTTTTTACACCTTCAACCCTACAATTTCAGTCACTCTCAACCCTACTACAACCCTACACACCTACACTACAAACCCTAAGCAAAACACACCATTTCCGAGCCTCTATACCTCGGAAATCGACACACACACACATACACATCCATATACACCATAACTCACATACGTACTCGATACTCCTTAGCATTGTCGCTGTTCACGAGCCTATTTCCGAGTCCTATACTAGCATGTATGTTGAGGGTGTCATAAACCTCGTTCTAATCTCTTTTATCTCGCTTTATTTCCGTTTATTCATCATATTTTCGTATTGTAATCATAATTGTCACAACGTTAACACTAACACTTTTTTTTGTATCTTTTACATTTTCGTTTTATATCGTTTTTTATCGTCATTATATTATTAATACCGTGTATATATAAAACTAGTATCAAATTTCGGTTTAAAATCCGTTTGCCTACGATGTTTGCCTAAGATCCGTTTAATCCCTTTACGAGCAACGACGGAGGTGGAGCCCTTTCGAGGAGCCCCGCCCCAATGTACTCAAGGGCGTAACGCGATCGCAAACGGTCGTAGTTGAACGAATTTCATTCCATTTCCATAATTGGTTCGAGACCCATTGACACGAATACCGACATCATATAACCCGAAAGGGTTAGTTTCGATGTCGTGACGTAGAGGGACGCATCTCGTTACTAATTCAAAGTTTCATAATCTAACACAAACGTTTTCATAAAAACCCCGGTGGCGGTATTATAATCGTTCATACACGACTATAGTACCGGAGGCCGAGTCGAATACAAATTCTGCGATATTTGTATTTGACTTGGCCGATCATCGATTTCAAGTCATAAAATCGAGCAAATCACTACTCGTACAGGGGGCACTCGACCGAGTGCCATAGGCCACTCGATCGAGTTGCACCCCAAAAACAGGGCAGTAGCCCCATTAATGATGCACTCGACCGAGTGCCATAAGGCACTCGATCGAGTAACCCCCCAAAATATGGGCAGTAGCCACGTTAATGGCGCACTCGGTCGAGTCAATCAATGACTCGGTCGAGTGGGTCTGGCAACTCAGAAACCCGAGGGCTTGGACACATATTCCGAGCCCCGTTCTTATCGACTTTAGACCATCGACCGACCTTCATTTTTCAAAACGCTACACATGTCACGACACGTAGAACGACTTTGACCACTTTTACGTGATAAGTCGGGACGAGACTACGGAATGTGAGACTAGGCTAGCAATACGTCACAATCTCATATTTCCGTCCTTCGCTTAATACGTAACATAATACGTATTTAAGCGGGGTAGTCCATCTACATATTTCGCGGTCTAGCTTTCATACGGGTCCGTTTTTATCTTTACGTTATTTTGTTTATGTCGTATTGTGAATTCCGGGTTGTATTTCCGCCCGTGTAGCTTGTACGCTTTTATTCTTTTTTTCGAGCTTTATTTATTATTTGCTTTTACGCTTTATAAATGAACCTCGCATGCTAAACCATTTCGACCAATAGTTAGATGCATTAAATGACGTAGTTAACGCAAAATTCGCATGCTTAGACAAAACGCTGTTTGCATATCATTTCGTTATTTTACTAGCGCGCGTATCATGAACACGAACGATGTCTTAGTAGAGGCCGCCATGTGCGGGCGGGGTTGGGTGTCCTTAGTGGGCTTCCCAACACGTACCCTCACCCCTTACTCAGAACCTTTGGTTTCCGGATGTCCGAAACCCTTGGCGAACGAGAGTCATTCTTTACACGATTACCGGTGTAGATGGTATCGGTATCGCAATGCAAAGGGACGAGCCCCATAAACTCTGAAATCGGAGTGGGCTTACTTTGTGTAAAGCCCATGACGACATAGAGTGGGCTCGTATGGTTCCGAATAACCACAAAATTCGGTGGCGACTCCATTTTGACTTAAATTTCGAACCCGAGAACAATCTTACCACGAGATTCATTCGCCTACCCAAACCCGCGCTTCGCCGCGTCGGGGTGGACCTACGTCATGTCCACAATTTGGCGACTCCGCTGGGGATACCTGATGTACCACATGTCATCGGGGTTCCTAGGGTGAGACTCGAAGAGAAATCGTTCGTCGATTAGTGTGCGCGCGTTAGTTTAATGATTCATGCATAACCCATTTTTGCCCGGGCCGGTTACTTGTGACCGACCCACTATACCGCGGTGCATTCCTACATGGGTGCGCTAAAAACATCGATGGTGGAACTCGTCTCGGTTTTGCGGCATGTCCTAAGACCAACTCGGCTTAGGGAGTCCGTCCATCACATGAGAAAGCCATCGTTGTTGGTATAGACCCTATTTTTGACCGACCGAGACTTAGTGTAAAGCATACATAAGCGTCGTTATAATGCTTGTTTGACTACGTGCTACTTGGTTTCTGTGTCAATTTTCAAAAACCGTCATTTCAAAAATGCATCTTTCCAAAAATACCAAATTTTCGAAAACCCCGAAATACTGTCCATTTCGGGACCCGTCCTTCTAAAGTGCCCAATTTTGATAAACCCGAAATGCTGCCCATTTTGGGACTCACCTTTTCAAAATACCCAATTCTCAAAATTCGGAATGCCGCCGAAATTTAGGATCAACGATTTGACTCAAAATATCCTTTTTTGTAGTCGGCATGCTGTCCGTTTTAATTCTCGAATTTCCACCCCCGCTACCTTGATTTTCGGAATCTTCCTTTTCAAAATTCTAATCTCGGTTTTCGAAATTCCGTTTTCAGTTTTCAACACTTTCGGAAATTCGTTCATTTTGCATTCAAACCTCAACTTTCAACTTTCCTAAAATAAACCTTCCTTATTATAGGACCTACCGTCTATCCGTGTGTCGGGTCTTTGCATAGTACGTAGAGGGTTTATAGCGTCGAAACTCTGTCGATCTTATATCACGAGTTTCCCCCCTTTCCCAAGTCCGCCTTATCTGTCAAGGCACGACCAACCCGCGTAGGGCATACCCCTACAAAGGAAAGTCCGTCCATACACTCGAGTCAAAAGTCTGGGGAGTAATCTCACGTGGACCTTCCTTCGAACGGGACTAGGCCCACAAAGCCGAAATCCTAAGGAAGTCATACCACCCACGAGTCATCCGTCTAGATGTCTTTCTCGAGTCTTTTCCACTCAGTCCTTTCTTTTTGGGTCGCTCGGGATGTGCTGTTTCCTTTGATTCCAAGACTGGGTTCGGTTTCTGATTACGTGGTGTTCTTACAGACAAGCCACCATCAACCAGACACACTCGCAGGATGGAAACTGCCTTAGCTGAACTGAAAGCCTCCGTTGATTCCATGATCGAGAAGCAGGCCGACATCGATGCCCAACTGAATGAAATGAGAGCTGGGCAAGTTGCTATCGTCACTCGATTGGCCTCGGTGGAGCACAGGACTCCTACTACTGGGCCTACCGGGCCTTTAGCTGAACTGGTTAGCTCGGTCCGCCGACTAGAAGAACAAGTTCATTTAACTGGGAATAACAACATTCACCGGGAAAACAGTCGGGAATATAACCCGCTAAGTGACAAGCTGCCTGCAAACCTGAACCTCACCGGTTTGCCTATGTTCGAAGGGACTGAAGACCCGTTACTACATGTACGGGCCTTCAAGGAGTTCATGGCCATCAAAGGGGTGGACTCTACCATGTTCAAGAACCTCTTTGCTGGGTCTCTTGAAAAGCACCCTCGGGCCTGGTACTACAGGCTAGACCCGAAGAAATACCCTACATGGGATGATGTGGCCACCGAGTTCGCTCGGAACTATGCTGACAACACCGAGATCCAAACCACAATGAGATCTCTGGAAGTTATGGCCCAGGAGCCGAAAGAAGGTTTTACCAAATACCTTCAACGATGGAGGGCCGAGAGCGTGAAACTGGTCGATAAGCCCAGTGAGAAGACTTTGGTGGAGGCCTTTGTTAAGAACCTCCTCCCATCTTACCGGGTTCACCTCCGATATGCTGTCATACCCAATTTCACCACCCTTACTGAAATGGGTATGAGGATCGAAGATGATTTGAGACTGGAAGGCCTCACCAAGGCCGCCGCTAAGGGTTACCAAGGGGCTTCTTCCTCCACAACCAAGCCTCAAGCTGCAACCCGCAGTATTTTCGACGCGGTTAATCTACTAGATGCCCCGTCCAAAAGGAACACCCCACCTCGGGTTTTCACTGATATAGGTACGACCTATACTTATGCCATACAAAGGCTGTCCTCAAAAGGCCTAATCCAACCGATAGGCCCAACTCCTGAAGTTCCGGTTGAGCGACGCTCCAAGAACTATAATGCTCAAGCCTATTGCCGATACCACCAAGGCAATGGGCATGATACCGAGAAGTGCTGGAAGCTGAAGCACTTGATTCAGGACCTGATTGAAAGCGGTAAAATCCCGCTGCCCGGAGATAAGCCCAGTAATAAGGAAAATCCTTTCAGCTCCCACGCCATCTTTACCGGGGAGGTGATTGACTGTTCTCACCTTATCTCTCCATTTATCCCGCAAGTGAACGGGATCTGGTTCGATGACGAAGATGATGTCTACCTCGCAAAAGGGGAAGCTGTCCCCATCACCGCCAAGGAGATTCGAAAGACTAAATCTCGAGTCTTAACCAGTAACCACCTTGGTCGTCCTTTTCAAGCCACTAGCTCTAGGGACACCCCTATCCCGACAACCGTCATTACGGAAGTCGCCTCTGAAGAGCCAACTGCTGAAACGGCTCTTGTGAAACAATTGAAGAAGACCCGAGTTGACCTCACTATATGGCAACTCCTGGTTAGCTCTCAAGAACATCGGGAAGCACTTACAAAGGCTCTCGATCAAATCAAGGTTGACTCTTTGGTTACCCCCGCTGAGATGGTAGCCACAATCTTGCCCCACCTGAAGGGCAAAGCTAAGGAAGAAGGACCGGTAATCACTTTCTCCGAGGCCGACCTACCACCATTCGGGGCCGCCCATAACCTGGCCCTCTACATCACGGTGGTCTGCCGAGGAAAATACCTTCCCATGACCCTAGTTGATGACGGGTCTGCTGTGAACGTCCTTCCCCTAAGGACCGCAAAAGCCCTCGGCATTACCGAGGCTGACTATGTTCCGACTGCTCAGACCATCCAAGCCTTTGATGGGAGCCCAAAGTCGGTAGTTGGGGCCGTGAAACTAACCATCATCACTGGCCCGATAGAGAAGGAGCTCGAGTTTCAGGTGATCGATGTCACCTCATCATTCAACCTGCTCCTGGGTAGGCCTTGGATCCACGCGGTCAAGGCGGTGTCCTCCACCCTCCACCAAAAGATCAAGATGCCTCTACTTAACGATGTCATCACTTTAGAGGCAACACCAATGACTGTGGCTAGCTGTAACGCCACGGGACGCACGGACCTCTGGGGGTTCGATTTTGTGGGGATGATCGAGGAAGAGTACCTCTTTAGGCCTTACTTCACTACGAGTATCGACATGATGCTCCAAAACCTAGGATACTTTCCGGGGGCTACCTCTCGACCCGATCTTCCAGCTGGGAAGATCATCGAGGTTCTCAAAGACGAAGAATCTCACTTTGGTCTCGGTTATGACATCACCCCCGACAATGTTGTCCGAGCAGGGATCGAAAAGGCCTGCAACATCCTTAAGGGTATCTACTTGAGCCCTTATAGCCCACGGTTGGCTGACTACTTTGTCACACCGGTGTTCGGGGCTATCCAGGTTGGTCTATACCAACCCAACGCTATGCAGCTCGGGACCCACATGGCCCGAGACTGCAACTACATCCCGGATGACGTGTTCGCCCTCATCCAATCCAACGGAGCTGAAGACGCTGAGCCCGCACTAGGGCTACTATTTGGGGAAGACACCGTAGCCCCAACTCCAAAGGAAGACCTGGTCAACCTGATTCTCCGCAGCAACAGGTTTGACCCGACCAAGCTGATCTCGGATGTTGGTTCCGAGACGGGAAACAGGGCCTGGAGGAAGACTGTCAAGTGGACTGACAGTCAGGGAAGGATCTACAAGCTGGTCACCGGAGAGGGAGACATGCCTGAGTCTGAGTCCGAGTCTGAGTCGGAGTCTGAGTCAGAGTCTGAGGTCGAGTCTAGGGAAGTCGGTGCTAGAGTCACTCCTGTAACCCCTCTCCCTTTTATTATTCCTGCTGCTGGCACTTCGGGGTCTGTCCCGAGTGCCCTACCTATCCCGCCACTGACCAATGATCAGATGGCTGCTCTCTTTGAACTGTTCTCCAAATTTTCAATCAATAATAATAACCGTTCTGCTTACGACTTGTCTCTTTCAAATTCTGCTTTTAAAAATGTTTTATGCTATGACATTGAGAAACCAGACGAACAGGTACCCTTACCTCCGCATCTGATCGAGCAACTAGAGCAAAGGGAGTCCCGGAACCCGGTAATCGAAGAAACCGAGTCCATAAATGTGGGAACAACCTTAGAGCCTCAGACACTTAAGATAGGGTTATCCTTAGATCCCGAGGAGAAACAACAGTTCGTAAACCTCCTCCAAGAGTTTAAGGATGTCTTCGCATGGTCCTATAAGGACATGCCGGGGATAGACCGGGAAATAGCCGAGCACCACATACCAATCAAAGACGGGTGCAAACCGGTCAAACAGAAGCTTCGTCGGATGAGGCCCGAGTGGTCTCTCAAAGTAAAAGAAGAAGTCGATAAACAATTCAAAGCCGGCTTCATACAAGTGTCCGAGTATCCGGACTGGGTGGCAAACATCGTGCCGGTTCCTAAAAAGGACGGTAAGGTGCGGGTATGTGTAGATTTTCGGGATCTTAACAAGGCGAGCCCGAAAGATGATTTTCCGTTACCACACATCGACATACTGGTGGATAACACGGCCGATCATGCCCTTCTGTCATTCATGGACGGGTATGCCGGGTATAATCAAATCAAGATGGCGGAAGAAGACATGAGCAAGACTACCTTCACCACACCTTGGGGTACTTACTGCTACACCGTCATGCCTAGGGGTCTCATTAATGCCGGGGCCACATATCAGAGGACCGCTACCACTTTATTACACGACATGATGCATAAAGAGGTAGAAGTTTATGTAGACGACATGATCATCAAATCCAAAGAACGGGACGGTCACATCACCGCCCTAAGAAAATTTTTCACCCGATTGCGCAAATACAACATGAGGCTAAACCCTCAAAAATGCAGTTTCGGGGTAACATCAGGCAAATTACTGGGTCATATCGTTAGCCAACGAGGTATCGAAGTCGACCCAGCTAAAATCAAAGCCATTACCGAGATGCAACCTCCCAAAACCGAAAAAGAAATAAGGGGATTCCTCGGGAAAGTCCAGTACATCAGTCGGTTCATTTCCAAGTTAACCATGGTGTGTGAACCAATTTTCAAGAAACTGAAAGTGGGAGAACGGGTACTATGGGATGACAAGTGCCAAACCGCTTTCGACAAAATCAAGGAAATTCTGTCTGCTCCGCCAGTCTTAATGCCACCTCAACCCGGTTTGCCTCTGTCGTTATACCTAACGACGACCGAGACAGCCATGGGGGCTATGCTGGCTCAGACAGTTGACTCCGAAGAAAGAGCCATTTACTACATCAGCAAGAAGTTTTTAGAGTATGAGTGCAAATATACCATGCTCTAAAAAACGTGTTTGGCTCTAGTCTGGGCCACCAAGAAACTTCGACATTATATGCTCAGTTACGAGGTCCATGTGCTATCCAAGATGGACCCGATCAAATATATCTTTGAAAAGCCCGTTCTCAACGGCCGAATCTCTAGATGGACTCTAATGTTGGCAGAGTTCGACTTAAAGTTTGTACCGTTAAAGGCTATTAAGGGTCGAGTAGTGGCTGAATTTCTCGCCGATAGCCCGATAACCGAGGAAGGATACACCGACACTTGGTCCTTCCCAGATGAAGATATTTTCCATACTGATACTGAAACTTGGGATTTATACTTCGATGGTGCATCCAATTTTCGAGGGTTCGGAGTCGGGATCCTCTTAATTTCACCAAAAGGGGAACATACTCCCGTTTCCATCAAACTGGACTTTGATGTTACTAATAATGCAGCAGAGTATGAAGCATGCATTTACGGGCTACAAGCCGCCGCCAATCTGGGGATTACAAATCTCCGGGTACATGGTGATTCATCCTTGGTCATTAACCAAGCACTTCAAAAATGGAAAACTCGAAATGCTAATCTCGTGGCCTACCAGGCACGAGTACGGGATCTCGAGAAACAATTCCAAAAGGTAGAATACATATATCTGCCCCGGGAAGAAAATCAGTTCGCAGATGCACTCTCAAAATTGGCATCTTTACTGAATATTCCCGACCACGTGACTAGTATGCCGATTTGCGTCGAAAGGCGGTCTGAGCCGGCATACATTTGTAATATTGAAGACATCGAAATAACCGATCCCGAACCGAGGTACCAAGCCGTGTTAACGTACCTAACGAATGGAGAATATCCTCCCGGGACGGAAGGTCGAGCCAAGAAAGCCTTACGGAGGCTAGCCACCCAGTTTATCCGCACCGACGACGGACAACTGTATAAAAAGACGGCACAAGGGGCTCTTCACCTTTGTGTTGACAAGTATAAGGCTGAAAAGGTTATGGCCGAAGTACATGATGGTGAGAACGGCCCACATATGAATGCCCACATGCTGGTCCGGAAAATCATGAGGCTCGGTTATTATTGGAATACCATGGAAGCCGATTGCCGGTCGTATGTCAAACATTGTCATAACTGTCAAATCTTTGGCAATGTGCAACATATGCCGTCATCACTACTCTATACCATGACGTCACCATGGCCATTCTCGACATGGGGTATCGACATAATCGGGAAAATAAATCCCTCGGGTACTGGTGGGCATTGCTTCATTTTGGTAGCCATCGACTATTTCACCAAATGGGTCGAAGCTGAATCATATCGCATTCTCACTGCCAAGCATGTCGCCAAGTTTATCCAAAACAAGATAATATGTCGATATGGGATTCCCGCTGAATTTATCAGTGATCACGGGACTCATTTTCAAGCCGAGACTGCGGCCCTGCTGACCAAATATAAAATCCAAAGGCATACTTCCTCGCCTTACCGTCCCCAAACAAATGGAGCAGTAGAGGCGGCTAATAAAACAATTGTCACCATACTCAAAAAGATGGCTGATAATTACCGGGACTGGCCCGACAAAATACCTTTTGCCCTATGGGGATATCGAACGTCAATTCGCACCGCAACCGGGGCGACACCATATTACCTAACCTATGGGATGGAGGCAGTCCAACCAGTCGAGCTGGAAGTACCGTCCCTCAGAATTCTGTTAGAAAGTCAAGTACCCGAAGCTGACTGGGTTCGAGCACGATATGACTCACTGGTTCTGCTAGACGAACGACGGTCTCGTGCCCTCAATAATATCCAAATCTACCAGAAGAGGATCCAACGGGCTTTCAACAAGAGAGTAAGGCCCAGACACATTAAGGAGGGCGATCTAGTCCTTAAGTCTATCCGAGCTCTACTACCGGTTGACCCAAGGGGAAAATTCAAACCCAATTGGGCTGGGCCATATCTGGTGAAGAAAATCCTATCGGGAGGAGCAGTGATGCTGACGGACCTGGATGGGAACGAGTTTGTCAACCCAACCAACCTGGACCAGCTGAAGCGCTACTACCCTTAGCCATTTCTCAATGTCATTAGCAAATTTTATCAAAATCATTTTTTTTTTTTTATAAAAAGCAAGTCAATGAGCTAGAATTACTTATTCTACTGTCATAAACATCTTGAACCAATAGTCTTGGTGTAATTCGAGATTGCAAATTTCCTATGCCTGAACTACGTTTGGTTTGATTCTGCTAATCGCGGATACGTAGGCAGCCCCTCAAAAGGGTACAACCAATGCAATCAAGAAGAGACAGGAGCGGTTTAATAATAAACTTCCTTTATTAATTCAAAAAAAAAAAAAATCTCGATAAACTCGGAAAATTACAAAGTGCAGGAATTCAAAAAAAAATATACAAAAAAGAGCACACAATAAAAATAATAATAATACTTAAATAATAATAAAGCTAAAGGACTCGGCATTTAGGGCATCTTGCCCTTCCCTTTGTCCTTAGCCTCCTTAGTCGTCCATTGGCGACGACGTGGAGGGGAGCGTTCCCGAATCACCACGGGAACTTCTCTAGCTCGGGCTCGAGTGTTTGAGCCCGACTCCCCTGTCATATCAATGGGCCCAAGTCGAGCCCTGACGGGCTCAGGGAGCCGGTCACGCGGACCAAGTCGGTCCCGGACTGCCAGTCTCGGCCCAAGTCGTCGTTCCAGGTCGGTCTGCCCTCGAGTGCTGCTAGAACCGACTTCCTTAGATCGAGTCTTAGTTTGTGACGTAAGACCCGATCCTCCCCGAACTGTAGTCTCAGAACTGTGTTCCCCGGTGAAGAGGTCCCTGTTATCCTTCGCCGATTCACGTTGAACCAGTTCGATGGCCTCATCCACCTTCAAGGCCTTTCGAGCTTCTTCAGACTCTTCAGAAGTCCACTTCTGATAAGCTCGCGATACCCAAGCGGATTGGCAAGGGCTAGGTACCGTCCATGTGGGACGAGTAAACCATCGCTGCAACCAAGTGTCGCACATAGCGTCCGTCAATTGAAGCGAGACGCTAATAACGGCTTCCTTCTCAGGGATGCGCTGAGATGAACCGAACTGCCTTAGGAGGCGGTCCGGGTAAATATGAACCGTCCAGTCTAGGGACAAGATCGTCAGATATCGGGCTTGGTCCCTCTTCGCCAGTCCGGTCAATTTTGAAAGGAACCACCAAGCGACGGTCCACCTGATCAAAGGACCCCCGTGAAACACCAACTCCTCGTCCCAGTAAGCTCGATCAATCCGATGACTCGAGCTTATTTTCCGCCTCCGGGAGCTAATTTGACTGCTCCGGTAATTGGGAATGCTTGGAGGGGTCTCTATGATCGATAACCGCTCCGACAGCCATATCTGAAAGGCATATACAAGCTTAATAAGCAACGGAGCAATTCGCTACAGCCCACTCGATCGAGTGCAAAAGCTGACTCGATCGAGTAAGCCTGTCAAAAACAGGCAGTAGCACCGTATGAGTGTCACTCGATCGAGTGACAGGTCCACTCGATCGAGTGACTTACGTGAATCAGAAAATTCGCGCGAAACGTGAAAAAAAAAAAAAAAAAAAAAAAAAAAAAAAAAAATCGAAGTGCATACTTGCAGAAAGCGGGTACTCCCCGTCAGCGGTCGAGTTGGGTCAAGCCGTCGAGCATCCGCCCCATAATAATCTCCCCAGTGGCTAGCCAAGCAGGGCTATGACCAGTCTCCATCTGGTCAACCACTCCGATTAGCCTGATTTGACCCCTGCATGTGTCAAGCTCCATCAGCCCCTCGAAAAGATAGCAATGCAGCATGCAAAAGGCGAATGCCCTACGCCTATGAGCAGGGGTGGCCCTCACATCCCGTGGGTTCATGAACTTATCGGCCAAATCAAATAGGGAAACGTTATCTCCCTGCACCATTCGGTTTGCCTCAGCATGAGACAAACCCAAGAATTCCCTCAAACGCCTCCTTGGATCCGGGTAGAATGGGGGAATGGCAGGCTGAATAGCAAGGCCCCAACCGCCTATAGCCGCGATCTCCTCGGGCAAGGGACACATCTCGCCCCTCGGGAATGCAAACACGTGATGGGTGGTGTCCCAAAACGACAGACAGGCATCCAGAAAATGCGAATCCACTATCAGACGCTGAAAAGGGAACAGATTGACTATCCCCATCTGAGTCAGCCTGACCTTCTCCTCGTCCCGAAAGTATTGGGACCAGGCGAGAAGCATAGCCGTCAAATGATCGATACCCATAGCAGAGATTTTTTAGCTTTCTTAAAAGTCTACAAGATTTTGAGAAAGGAGAAGGAGAGTTTGAGTTGGGGTGCAGAAAACTGAAGCAGGGATCCCCATATTTATAATGGAGAAACCTAACTGAAAACCTAACTGCTACTGCCTCCTCATCCAGCTGGGCCCTATGCGCGCGCAGGCCTGATTTCAAGCTTGAACCCAGAATAGGAATCAAGCTGTCCCGAGCTTTCCTAAGATTTTCTAAAAATTTCTTCGCGTCAAAATTTTTGTCTTTCCAAAATTTTCAATCTTTTTTCTCCCCAGCGAGAGTCAACATTTTACCTACATGTTACATGCGAGTTATTATGTGTCAACATACAGGTACACCCCAGACTTCAGAAGCAAGTCCCCGCGCAACTATTTAACTTCCCCAACGGAGTTAGCTTTTCCCCGGTGTGCTACATCCGAAGTACGATGTGTCGGCATACGGGTACACCTACTCCCCAAAAGAGGCAAGCTTTACTCCCCACGGAGCATCATCACCAGCTCAAGTATGACTCAAGGCTTCAGAAGCAAGCCCGAACAGCTCGTATACTTCCCCAGCGGAACGCCCGAGGCGGCATTTTCCCCGAAAAGATACGGGATGGGCCCACACATAGGCGCGCCCAGGACTTATGCTACAAGTCTGACTCCCCGCGAAGCTATCATCGTCAGGACAGGTATGACCCTCTGTTTATGGCTGGCGAGCCCTTCACGCAAGTCTACTGGACTATAAACGACCCGACCGGAAGTCTACCAGGTCTTAGCGGGCTTGGTAGCTACTCTGACTTTCGCCTTGTCCAAGCCTCAGTCAGAGTGGGGGCTCTGTAGACACCCGCATTTTGACTGCCACGTGTCTATGGTAGTCTCCGAATAACACCCGATGATGATTGGACGTCAACGTGACTAGTATACTCGGACTCGGACACGAAATTCATAATATCCGACATGGACTTTTAGCGGAGTAAAAATCTCACAAAATAGACCTCAAATTCAGGCCCAGCGGATCGTTCCGAGTCAAATAAGACTAATTTGGGCCAAAACCGACACCAAAAATATTTCCCGTCTTTTGGCGACCGGGTCAAAACCCGGTCAAAGGCGAAACCGTCACATAAACCAGCTGAGATCACTTTGGCGCAAAGAATCAAATTCAAAAAAGCTACCAAATCTTCAAAGTCAACCCTTCCTTATTTATCTCACCCGCCTTGACCCACTCGATCGAGTGGATTGACCCCACTCGATCGAGTGGAGCCTTTTTACCCGGGCTTGGCCCATTTGTTAAGGCACTCGATCGAGTGCACTAGGGCCACTCGATCGAGTGCCCTTATGTCGTGGGGTAATGCCTATAAATACCCCACGACACCCCCATGCATTTAACTTTTTTTTTTACACCTTCAACCCTACAATTTCAGTCACTCTCAACCCTACTACAACCCTACACACCTACACTACAAACCCTAAGCAAAACACACCATTTCCGAGCCTCTATACCTCGGAAATCGACACACACACACACATACACATCCATATACACCATAACTCACATACGTACTCGATACTCCTTAGCATTGTCGCTGTTCACGAGCCTATTTCCGAGTCTTATACTAGCATGTATGTTGAGGGTGTCTTAAACCTCGTTCTAATCTCTTTTATCTCGCTTTATTTCCGTTTATTCATCATATTTTCGTATTGTAATCATAATTGTCACAACGTTAACACTAACACTTTTTTTTGTATCTTTTACATTTTCGTTTTATATCGTTTTTTATCGTCATTATATTATTAATACCGTGTATATATAAAACTAGTATCAAATTTCGGTTTAAAATCCGTTTGCCTACGATGTTTGCCTAAGATCCGTTTAATCCCTTTACGAGCAACGACGGAGGTGGAGCCCTTTCGAGGAGCCCCGCCCCAATGTACTCAAGGGCGTAACGCGATCGCAAACGGTCGTAGTTGAACGAATTTCATTCCATTTCCATAATTGGTTCGAGACCCATTGACACGAATACCGACATCATATAACCCGAAAGGGTTAGTTTGGATGTCGTGACGTAGAGGGACGCATCTCGTTACTAATTCAAAGTTTCATAATCTAACACAAACGTTTTCATAAAAACCCCGGTGGCGGTATTATAATCGTTCATACACGACTATAGTACCGGAGGCCGAGTCGAATACAAATCGTGCGATGTTTGTATTTGACTTGGCCGATCATCGATTTCAAGTCATAAAATCGAGCAAATCACTACTCGTACAGGGGGCACTCGACCGAGTGCCATAGGCCACTCGATCGAGTTGCACCCCAAAAACAGGGCAGTAGCCCCATTAATGATGCACTCGACCGAGTGCCATAAGGCACTCGATCGAGTAACCCCCCAAAATATGGGCAGTAGCCACGTTAATGGCGCACTCGGTCGAGTCAATCAATGACTCGGTCGAGTGGGTCTGGCAACTCAGAAACCCGAGGGCTTGGACACATATTCCGAGCCCCGTTCTTATCGACTTTAGACCATCGACCGACCTTCATTTTTCAAAACGCTACACATGTCACGACACGTAGAACGACTTTGACCACTTTTACGTGATAAGTCGGGACGAGACTACGGAATGTGAGACTAGGCTAGCAATACGTCACAATCTCATATTTCCGTCCTTCGCTTAATACGTAACATAATACGTATTTAAGCGGGGTAGTCCATCTACATATTTCGCGGTCTAGCTTTCATACGGGTCCGTTTTTATCTTTACGTTATTTTGTTTATGTCGTATTGTGAATTCCGGGTTGTATTTCCGCCCGTGTAGCTTGTACGCTTTTATTCTTTTTTTCGAGCTTTATTTATTATTTGCTTTTACGCTTTATAAATGAACCTCGCATGCTAAACCATTTCGACCAATAGTTAGATGCATTAAATGACGTAGTTAACGCAAAATTCGCATGCTTAGACAAAACGCTGTTTGCATATCATTTCGTTATTTTACTAGCGCGCGTATCATGAACACGAACGATGTCTTAGTAGAGGCCGCCATGTGCGGGCGGGGTTGGGTGTCCTTAGTGGGCTTCCCAACACGTACCCTCACCCCTTACTCAGAACCTTTGATTTCCGGATGTCCGAAACCCTTGGCGAACGAGAGTCATTCTTTACACGATTACCGGTGTAGATGGTATCGGTATCGCAATGCAAAGGGACGAGCTCCATAAACTCTGAAATCGGAGTGGGCTTACTTTGTGTAAAGCCCATGACGACATAGAGTGGGCTCGTATGGTTCCGAATAACCACAAAATTCGGTGGCGACTCCATTTTGACTTAAATTTCGAACCCGAGAACAATCTTACCACGAGATTCATTCGTCTACCCAAACCCGCGCTTCGCCGCGTTGGGGTGGACCTATGTCATGTCCACACTCACCCTTCATTATAAAGGGCCCATTATAAAGTATAGTCGTACGTTTGTAAAAATAATTTATTATTGGTTTAATATTAAATTAGGAAAATAAAATAATTTATTATTGGTTTAATATTAAATTAGGAAAATAAAATAATTTATTATTGGTTTAATATTAAATTAGGAAAATAAAATAATTTATTATTGGTTTAATATTAAATTAGGAAAATAAAATAATTTATTATTGGTTTAATATTAAATTAGGAAAATTCAATTATGTTAATAATGTATATTCACGTTATTATAACAATGTTACTCGTTGTATGAGGCTGCAAAGTATCTCGTATACTTTTTTTTTTTACGTAAAATTAAATAAAATCATGGTACATACGTACACAACGATTTCATAACTTAAATAATACCGTAATAATAATAATTATTATTATAATACGATATTTTTCTAATATCATGATATGAAGAAATGGGGACGATATGATACAACAAACACGAGCTTAGCATACTTTGGTTCGAAATACAACAAGGCTCCGAGATATTATTATTTAAATAAAATTTTCCAAAAAAAATTCGAGATATTAAAATTAGTCGTTTAGTTTCCTAATTAGTTTATTTCCTTATTTATTAAGACCAAAACACAATCGTATATAGCTTTAAATAAGAAAAAAATCTCAACTTTTGTCTTGCAATTATTTATGATACAACGAGTTTCGATCCAAATTTGTTTTTTTTTTCGACGTGTCTCAAAGTTTTTCGAGACACAACAAATAAAACGGCTAAAATAAAACTCGAGATATTGTTATCGTATCCAACGAAAATAAGATACGAATATTAATTTATTTCTCGAAATTTACCTAAAATACCGTAATAATACGATATTTATACTATGTATTAAAAAAAAAACCTAACCACTTAGACTCCCACCCTTCCTCACCGTACACCACCGTCGTCGCCGCCGCCGTCATGAACGCCTTCGACGTACTGAAAGCCGCCGCCACCGCACGACGACCAACCTCAACTCCACCACCACCAAAACGATGCAAATCCGGTGAAGAACAAGAACAAATCGGGTCGAATAACAAAAACCCGTTTACAAAATCACAAAACGACGTCGTTTCAAATAATCTCGATCTTTTGAGAACGAAGATTAATCAAAACCTGAAATCCGACCCGAATTCCTTCAAACTCAATTCAATCACTTCTCAAATTACTAATACGACGTCGTCGAAGTCGGAGTTTCCATTCGTAGTTGTTTGTTTTGCGTTGGAATTAATGTCGGAGGAATCGAAACGAAGTGTAATAATAAATATCGCGTGTAATTTGCTCAGAATCGCCATGGCGGAAGAAGAAGAAGGAAGAGAGGAATTGGTTGTCGCGATTTCACGACTGTTGTCGTATAAAATTGCACCGGTTAAGGAAGGCGGGTCAGATCAACTCGGGATCGGAGAACATAATATTGTTAAGGCCATTGCTCAAGCTTATGGTTCTTCTACCGATTTCATCAACCTTCGTCATAAGGTACAATTCTCGCTTTTTTGTTAGTAAGATTACGAAGAGCTATTCCTTGTCGTCGGCGTTTCAGCTGGATCGTCGGCGCTTTATAACGTGAATTGACGCATTTGCCCCTTCTTTAACTTAACTCATTAACATTAATAATTACATTTAGAATTATTTTACTAATTATACTAACATTACTAATTACTCGATAATGTGACGGTTTTTTGTTTATCCACCTAATCAATTAATCACAAAAACCTTACTTCATTGGCATTATAAAAATTAATTACGTGTTTTCTTTAATATAATAATTATTAACGTGACATTATAAAAATTAATAATGTGTTTTATACTTAAATCAAACGTATTCTCTAAAATAGGAAATATTACGAGCACATTAAAAAAATGCCAAAACGTGAATGCCACGTTTTACCGATCGGCAAAACGTGAAAATGCCACGTTTTACCGATCGGTAAAACGTGAAAAACTCACGTTTTACCGATCGGTAAAACGTGGCATTTTCACGTTTTGCCGATCGGTAAAACATGAGTTTTTCACGTTTTACCGATCGGTAAAACGTGAAAATGCCACGTTTTGCCGACGGTTCACGCATATTATTTCCGAGATTTTTGGATTTTTTAATCAATTACGAGATATAAATCGACTTAAACAATTACAAACTAATTGCATCAATTAATCGACTTAATCAATTATAAACAAACTAATTACACGAGTACGACATAAACAAACTAATTACAAAATTATAAATCGACTTAATCAATTAATCAATTACTAGATATAAAAACAAAAACCTTACTTGATTGGACTAGTTCAGCCGATTCCTTGAAAAGCGGTTTTTATGGGACAAATTTAAACTCTAAAACAGGAAATTAGACTAAAATAAATAACCAATCAATTATATTATTCTTTATTACAAAAATATTTCCGAGGTCCATGGGGAAACGTGTCACATAAACCGTTCAATTTACGTGTCAAATTAATACTCCGAAACGTAAGATTAGATTTATAAGCCAAACCAATTAATTACATTAAGAATTATTATACAAGGGCAATAAGGTAAATTCACGTATTAAAGCGCCGACGATCCAGCTGAAACGCCGACGACCCAAATGAGGAGCTAGATTACGGTATATTCTAATATCAATAATATGGTATTTGAGCTTCGAGTTCTCGAGGCCTAAACGAGCTTAGTTCACGAGCTTGAATTTAACTCGAGCCTAATATATATATAAGTATTAAATTTATGTTTTCTGAAAAAATCGAGCTTGCGAAACGAAGATGTCTTTGGCCAAGTGGTTAAGACTAGGTGCTCTGAGGCAGTAGGTCTCGGGTTCGAATTACCTCCCCTATATTGTAATGCGACTAAGTGCGCTTTTCGTTGAATCAAAAAAAGAATATAAAAATCGAGCTTGCGAGCTAGAATGTGAGTTCGAGCCTATATATTTTCAAAATACAAAGTCAAGCTAATCTTAAGGTCGAGGTGAAATTCGCTTTCTTTTTCTTTTTCGAAAGTTCCAAAGAACAAAACGAACTAGAAAAAGCATTAAACGGTTGAGCTAACTCAAAAAGTCGAGGAGGAACTTGCTCTCGTCGTTGAAGTACTCTTGTATTAGCTTAACCAGTCCGCATAACTATTGGCCTATGTGTAAACCGTAAACGACTAAACGTGTTGAATTTGTTATATTTTATAGAAAGTCGGAGATTTGGGTCTTGTAGCACAGACAGCACGGTCAACGCAGTCGAAACTGTTTAATTTCAAACCCAAGCCTTTGTCTGTCACTCAAGTCTATCACAGCTTCCAGCAAATTGCACAGGTTTGTTGTTATTATGTCATGCGACTAAGTGCGTGCTTCGTTGAAATTTAAAAAAAAAAAAAGCTTCGCAGGTTTGAATTGTTGTCTGTTATTAATAATATATAGATCTCGGGAAATGATAGCAAAGGAGAAAAGATAAGCATTCTAAAGCAACTTCTTTCTGCTTCTCGCGAGTGTGAACCCAAGTACCTTATCCGTCTTCTACTCCCTAAGGTACTACTGAACTGAAGTACGCTGAAATACTGACACAAAATGAATCTCGTGAGGCTCAACTGAACTGAACTAATTGCAGCAAGGTTTGCGAGTTGGGTTTTGTGAGGCAACTCTACTCGATGCACTAGGACGTGCGGCCGTCTTTCTTGAGAAAGATAACCGGCTTTCCTTAGAACAGGTCACAACTCACCCTGGCTCGCCTCGTCGATCTCTTTGTTTCTCTTGATTTCACTGTCGTGTGAATATGTGATGTCTTGAATTGTGTGCATTATTCTCGATTTTCAGGGTGCTGCGATTGTCAAGCAAGCGTTCGCAGTTCTTCCTGATTACGACAGGATAGTCCACGCGTTGTTAAGTGTCGGCCTAAAGAAGCTCCATAAGTCGTACGGACCTTCAGTCGGAACTGCGATCAAGCCTATGTTGTGTAAGGCAGTCGGGTCAGTGCATGACGCGATAAAGAAAGTCGGGAATCGTCCGTACATATGTGAATACAAATACGATGGTGAAAGAGCTCAGGTGATTGATTCTAGGCCGGCCATGTACTATTGTTTCGGACTGAAGTAGGCTGAACTGAACTGAACGGCTGAATTTGGTGCAGATACATTTCATGGAAGATGGTAGAGTCGAGATTTTTAGTAGAAACCTCGAATGTAGTACACGAAAGTACCCAGACATTGTTGATACGGTTAAAAGGTACGTTCGTACGTACTCTGCCTTTTTTTTTTTTTGTTCAACGAAGCGCGCACTTAATCGCATTACAATGTTTTCACCTGTTTGTTGGTCATCAGACTTAGAAGATCGTCTGTAACGTCATTCATCATGGACTGTGAAATCGTTGCATACGACCGTAACACCAAGAAACTCGCAACATTTCATGTACGACTTTACGAGAATTACTCCCTTTTTTTTCGATGTTATAATTTCCAATAAATACGAATTATAGATCATTTTTGAAATTCTTTGTGGACAGGAACTTATGACTCGCAGTCGCAAAGACGTTAATATTGACGATATCAAGGTCAACGTATGCGTATTTGCTTTCGATTTATTGTACTTGAACAAACAGTCACTTATTGGAGAGCAGCTCAGTGTTCGTCGCACGGTACAACAGTTGTACATCAGAATTTTAATAATGCTGATTAATTGGTTGCACGTTTTACGCATTTTGTCGTCTTCTTTATATGTTTTTTGGAGCAGCATCTACTTCAATCTTTCGACGAGGATGACGGGTATCTTCAGTTTGCAACGGCTTCGTCTTCGCAAGATCCGAAATTGTTACAGAATTTCTTGATAGAATCCGCTTCTGCGAGGTAGCCAGCTCACTTCACTTCAGTTCAGCCTATCAGCTTTTGTCTGTGCCTAATGTTCGTGTTTTTTTTTGTAGTTGCGAGGGTTTGATATTCAAGCCACTAGGTACGAACTCAAAATACGTACCTGGAAAACGCAATTGGCTAAAATTAAAGAAAGATTTTATCGAGAGGTTCGTTGGTGTTGCGCGCGTCTTGTATCGTTGGTTTTAATAAATCTCTTTATTCTTCGTGCTCGTTTTAAATTCTCTTTATTATTTCAGTATGTGGGATTCACTCGATCTCGTACCCATCGGTGCTTTCTTTGGCCGTGGCAAGCGTACGGGTAACCAATCGTCTTCTCTATATGTGCTTTCTTTGTACTTATTACCAGTTTTCTTAAATCTTGCGCATAAAGCAAACGTGTGGAATTCAATCGAAGGAATTTTGTATTAGGTGTTTACGGGAAATTTCTTCTCGCTTGCTATGTCCCCGACACAGACGAGTTCCAAACCATATGCAATGCAGGTTTGAATCATAAGGCTTTCAGCTTAATTTTGCATTTGAAACTGTATTTTTTTTATTGATTCATGTTAGCTGACCCCAAATAACTATCTAGGTACCGGGCTTTCTGACCAATTGCTGGATGACTGTCACGATCGTTTTGGGCCTAACATTATACCAAATCCAAAGGTTCGTTTCATATTTTTGCTATATCTTTGAACGAAATTAGAAGGCCGGTCTTTTGTCCGGGCTTTCGACTGAATTATAGTACTTTTGACGACAATGATCTCGTTATGCGATGCAGCCGAACTTCATATATAACGCCGAGAAAGTTAAACCGGACGTGTGGTTCGAACCATCTGAGGTAATGAGGTCTTCAACTTGGGTGTCTGGTCTGGTTCGGGTCGGATCGGTTTTGTCAGGTCGTTTTTTTGCCCGATCAACTAACCAGTATTGATCGAGCCAATATTGCTTGCGCGACAGGTGTGGGAGGTGAAAGCCGGTGGATTGACGGTCAGTTCGGTTTATTCTGCTGCTACGGGTTTAGTCGATCCTACCAAGGTTGTTTTGAATCATACTCCGTATAATCTTCATGTCTCAGCCATTTGTTTACCTTTTATATTATTTACCGCTGTCACATTTTCTATTGTCCTTGACTGTTGTAGGGTCTCTCTTTACGCAACCCGACTGTGATTCGGGTACGTGTAGACAAGGCACCCGAACTGGCCACAACCGCTGAACAGGTTGCTGAAATGTATGGCCGAGTTGCGTGCCAAGGTGATGAAGACGGTGAAGAAGCCAGCTGACGACATTATATCGACCTGAATTGTTTTACTATGAACGAAACCGTAGCTAGTTTTGTCACCAGTGAAAATCACAGGTGCATTGTAAATAAATTGTATAAATTCGTACTTAAACACAACCTGATTTTATTTAGAATTTGTTGGTATATTACACGAATTCTTGTTTATATAATTGGTTTCGCGTAAAATTAATAAATAAATTTACGCTGTGATATATATAGTACAGGTGAAACGGGTGAAACAGGTCATGTTTGGATGAATATAACACGGTCAGATCATAGTTAAAAATTTCATAGTCGCGTCTGAAACCGCTGGTTACGAGCATGTCGTGCAGTAAAAACACGATTTTATCACAAAAGATAGTTACGACTTACGAGCATCAGATCGTCACAGAGTACAAACTTCACATCGAGCGATTTATTAATTTAGTCTTTTCGTACGAGTAATCAAAATGTAATTTTATTCCTAATTCAAGTTCATCGAGGGATGACATGATCTCGATCAAACTTCTCCGTCCCAAAGATCTTCGAAGGTTTTTGGCCCAGGCGATTTTTCATCCACCATCGTCCCCGGTTTCACAAATTTTACCTGCAATTATCAAAAAAAATTACGAACATTCATTTCTAAATAGTGTCGCATCGATTACCGGTTGCGTTTTTTACCAATTTCTTGCATTGGTTTTTTTTTTTATCCGTAACGCGATTATATTTTTTTTACCAATCACTTCGGTACCACTTTTTTTACCTATTTGGCACCGACGGCATTTTTTTACCAATTCGTCACTTGGTGCCACTTTTTTTACCTCTTTGGCGCTGACGATATTTTTTTACCAATCCGTCAACTTTGAGCTACTTTTTTTACTCATTTGGTTATTTGGTCATTCAAATTTCTTAGGCTATGTTCTTTCCGACTTATTTTCAGCAGAGTAAAATTTCGTGTATATATATATATATATATATATATATATATATATATATATATATATACCTGCGTGATTTCCGAAAACTTGGAGAGAAGGTCTTCAGGAATCGACCAGTCGAACAAGTCGAGATTTTGTTTCAGTCTCGCTTCACTAGATGATTTAGGCAAGATGCTGTGGCCCGTCTGGATGCCCCAACGAAGAGCGACTTGTGCTCGAGATTTTCCTAGTTTCTCTGCAATGAGACCGAGTACAGGTTCCTCAAAGAGCCCACCACTCTTTGCAGCGGCTGATTGCGAACCCAGTGGAGAATAAGCCTGAACAAAATTTCACGACACGGAAAAAAAAAATCATGTTTTCTGAATAGTTTTTTAGCAGCAAGTCACAGGAATGCTGAAATTTGCGGAATTTACTGAGAAATTCTCGAGAAATCGTGTCTTCTGAACACAATTCTTTAGCAGTAATGTCTGTAACGATAAATAAGTAACTGGAATGCTGAATTTTTCAGAATTTACTGTTAAATTCTCGAGATTTTTCTAGCAATTACTGATAAAAAACGTCTTTTGAACAATTCTTTAGCAGTAACAGGATTACAGGAATGCTGAAATTTTCGATAAGAAAACGTTTTTTCAATAATTCTTTAGCATTAACCTCTGTAACGATAAATAAGTAACAGGAATGCTGAAATTTTCAGAATTTACTGATAAACTCTCGAGATTTTTACTTACTGATAAATGTACGCCTTTGGATTTGCAGAGTTGATGCATCTTCTCCTGCTGCCACATCGGATGACATTCGACCTGATTGACAGCAGGAGGGACACGAGCGACATCCAAAAGATCCTGCAGTTTCTTCGTCGAGAAATTACTGACACCAATCGCTCGAACCTTGCCAGAATCATAAAGCGCCTCCATCGCTTTCCATGTTGCAGGAATGTCGGGTGCTAGTAATTTCTCGACAGGATTGCTGAACGAACCCTTTCTCTCTTTTACTGGCCAATGAATCTAATTAATCAACAAAGTCCACGAGTTAATCGACAGTCGAAACTCAAAAGACGACAAAAATAAAACCGTGTTTGGTTACGTACAAGGTACAGGTCCAAGTAGTCGAGTTGAAGGTCGGCCAAAGTTCTTTCTAGAGCCTTTGGAACGTCTTCAGGCTCGTGATCGTAGTTCCTGCACACACAAACCAACACGACATTTTTTCACACAGGGGCGAATCCAGAATTATTTTTTTTCGCACATCCAGACAGGGGCGAATCCAGAATTATTATTTTTTCACGCATTCAAAGAGGGACGAATCCAGATTTTTTTTTGTCGGGTCTGGGGTAAAATTTAGAAGCTATTTATACGTATAAAAATTTACGCTTTCTGACCAGAGTTTGGAGGTGATGAACAAGTCCTCTCGTTTCACGAGGCCTTCATCGAAAACCTGTTTCAAAACTTGTCCGACCTAATAAACGAGGACATTGCAATAGTCAATGAATAGATTATACAACGAGTTTTGAGTTTTGTTTGTATATTTTTTGAGCTTTAACGTAAAATTTTCGAGCTAAATCACATACAGTAAATGTTTTGCTGCTCAAAAACTCACGACTCAGCTCAGAAACTTGTGGTTAGTTAGTTACCTGTTTCTCATTTTGGTAGATATGCGCGCAGTCAATGTGACGATAACCCAACTGCATTTAGGTAAACAGAACAGAACATCAGTCGAGGGGATTCGAAACCAGGACCTATTGAATCAGAATTCCTGTATTTAACTACTGGACTAAGACAGGTTCGGTATATATGTATATAGTCGATGAATTTGGACGCACAATATCCATTTGCACTACGAACTACGTAAATATAACAAAAATGAACGTTAATATTGTCTAAGTATATATGTTAAATAGAACTTAATATTTCAATTTCTCATGATAATATATTAATCGGTTTTTCTACCGTGTGCCCAGTAGTGGGCACACATTAATATGTTAATTAAGGAATGAATATCTTATGTTGTCTCAGTATTTTAATTAAGAGTTGATATTTTAGTTTATCGTGATAATATAATTCTGATTTCTTACTTAATTAAGATATTAACGTGCCTCCAGTGGATCCACGTTAGAAAACCCGTATATTAATATTTAATATCCATGTTAATATTGCTTTAACTAGCTTATTAAACGTGTGTCCAGCTAGCTCGCAAGCAACTTGAACTCAATTCGGTCAGACCTCGATTCCTACGGTTTGACTTACGTTTGGGTCGAGAAATTAACGAGTGAAGTTGAGCCATCATTAACACGACTCAAACTTAAAGAGTGAGTATATAAATATATATCTTTTAGATCGTAAATTATTAACCATCCAATAAAACACACTAATAACCAAAAATAATAATTAAAAAGTAAAACCGTCTCATATTATAAGTTTCATGGAATATAGTATCACGCGTGAAACGAAACAATTCTAAAACAAAGATTTATTCATCATTATTATTATTAAAATGAATGAATTTTTTATACGAAAAAGTGATTATACTATTACGATGAACGCTTTTGATGCCGACGGGTTTGAACCAATTAAAATAACAGTTGATCTCTCTTGCGACGGATATATCCGTCGCAAGCTCAAGACGGATCAAATAGATACCATTTGAGAGGAAAAAAACAAACGCCCCACCAACCTCACTTTTGTCTTTTCCTCTCAAATGGTATCTACTTGACCCTACTTGACCGTCATACGTTTGTGACGGATATCTCCGTCACAAACAAGAATTTGTGTTAAAATAACTACACAAACAATTAATTAATTAAGAGAAGAAACATTAAAAAAAAAAAAAAAAAAAAAAAAGGGATTAAACAAACACAATTCCATTATAAATTATTGAAGAATTAATTTAATTATAGATTTATAATTAGATTTATACCTTGATGGCATCAACAATGATTTGTTGAGGTGTTGCATATGTGCCTAATCCAATTGATGGAATTTTGGCCTTTGTATTTAACTCAAAATATTGTAAATTATCACCCATATTTATTCCTAATTAAAATTAAAATGTATTATTATTATTATTATAATTATAATAATTATTATTAATTATTAATTAAATTGTGTATAGATGAATTTGGGATTATTATGTGTTGTTTATATAGGTGGGATTGATGATGATGAAATGATTGATGAATCAATGAGTTTGGTGGATGAAAAAGAGAAACACATTACGCAAACACTAATTCCATATTTAGAATTCACGTATCCGTCTTATTTTTATAACAGATTAAATAATAATACGAAGAAATAAGATAATTAAATAATAATAATAATAATAATAATAATAACCTTTCTAGGACTTTTTATTTTTAGTCAAAATAAGATTAAACTTTGTGAGAGAGAAAGGATACAATACAGTTTGCATATCGAGTCATCGTGCTGATAACGTATTATAAAACGAGAGAGAAAGAAAAAGTAGAGAGAATTGTCTTATTCATAGAGTCATAGAGCGAGAAATATGTGAGAGAATTGTCTTATTCATGTCATTAAGAGGGATATACATAGTACATCAGTAGTGATAAGAGAGTTTACATATGAGTCAAAAGCCCAATGAACATTCACCTATGATTTTATAACAGACTAACTTAATAAACTTAATCACGAAAAATTAGAAGAGACGATTTTCTCATATAATGGTGGATACAGATGGTCCTAATTATTTTGATTTTTTTTTTTGGTTCATCGAAGAGCGCACTTAGTCGCATTACAATATAGGGGAGGGGGATTCGAACCTGGAACCTACTGTCCCAGAGCACCTAGTCTTAACCACTAGGCCAAGATATCTTCGGTTTTTTTAAATATATGTCTCTCACTAACTTTAGGAAAGATGATATATATACTAACATTGTATAAGTGACTTCATCGCCTATGTCACTCTCTATTTTATGCACCCACCAAGTGTTACAACAACGTACTACGTTTCTGCTAATTGTGGAATGTGGACTCGATATTTGTGGGTGCTTTTTTTTTCTCCGTATTTGAATAGAAAATTATGAGTTGCGAACTTTGAGACCCTTGAGTTGATGACCACAAGTTTTAACCATCAGACAATACTCTGCAAGCAACTTTAAATTTATTAAATGAGTTTTTAACAATATTTTTTTTTTTTTTGGTTTGAAGTTTTTGAACAATATATGCTAAATATAAACTTATAGGTCGCAGGTCCGAATCCTCCTCCACTATATTGTAATGCGACTAAATACGCGCTTCGTTGATAAAAAAAAATATAAACTTATAAAAAAAATGGAAATTTAAAATATCAATGACAATTGACCAATTAAAATAACCAAAATAAAAGGGAAAATCTTTGATCTTATTCTTTGTATGGTATTTGGTAGATTAATAAAGAAATCCATTTTATAATATTTTTGTCCAAATATTAAGTCCTAAGTTTTGGCATATAATTTTGGATGGTTAGAAATTTGATTTCTTAGTTTTTATATTATCTTTTTACCTAATCTCCTCTTTATTTTCAACCGATTCATAAATTTTCCTTTATTTAAACCAACAAAATATATTAAAAAATTAATTTAATTTTCTTTGGTAAGAATTTTAATCAGGTTGTATTAAAAATTTAAATTCACTTTCCTTTTATTTAAACCAACAAAATATATTAAAAAATTTATTTACTTCCCTTCAATTAAAAAATTTCCTACTTTTATATTGATTGACGATTCGATCATCCTATTATATACGGGTATATTTTAGATTAGATGAATGATTACTCTAATTTATATAATAAAAAAATAATAGAAATCACCTGTGATAAAATTAAGAATTATATTATCACGATATAATTATTTAGTATCTTTATGTATGATATCTTTGTGAATTGTGATACTATAAAAATATTAAATATAGGTATCTTGAATTGTATTTTAAGGAAACTAAAAAAATCAAAACTATAAAAATGAAACCAAAGGCTATTCACATTCACAATAACTTACTGAGAGATCATTCTTCATTACCACTTTATGTACCCTTAAATAATAACTTTGTTTTGTACTTGTTTCTATAACAAGACTAAGTTCCCTTCCCGACGACATCCTTATTGAAATCATCTCCCGTCTTCCTCTCCCATCAACCATCACAACCGGTTCTATGGTTCGATTTGTCACGTACTCGAGCGGATTGAGATAGAGGTCGAGCCAATTATCGAGCCTGCGAATTCGTTCGTAAAGCTAGTAGAGTACTTGTTAGGCAACGCGGTCGCTTTGATACACTTTCGTTTTAGTGTCGTGGACGAAGATTTTAGGGTTCGGTGGCATCAGGAGAAAGTGGTGGGATGGGAGATGGAGTTGTGTAAGTCGATTTACGAGTGTCCGATGGTTTCAACGCGATGTGAGGTCGAGTTCGTTGGGAAATATCTAAGGGCGAATCGTAAGGACGGTCCAAAGGCTTGGAAAGCCAACGGAGAAGTTATCACTTTCGATTGAGGGATTTGGAGAGTCGATTACATTTTACCGTCCTTATTGTGATCTTCGGTCTAATTCATTTATGTTGATTTAGAATTACACATTTGTTACCGAAGATATTTTGGCCTAGTGGTTAAGTCCTAGTGCTCTGGGACAGTAGATCTCAGGTTCGAATACCCCTCCCCAGTTCCCAACAAAAAAAAACAATATGTCATTACAAAATTAAAGTACACTTTGGTACTCCCTCCGTTCCATTTGATTCTTTACGTTTGCTTTTTCATACCCCTCCGTTCCAACAAATTGTATACATTTGGTTTTTTAACATTATTTATAAGTGATGTGAATCTTCAATGTAACTTCTAATATATAAAATAAAAGATAGTCATGTGGGATCTTGTTTAAATCGTCTAATAAAATACATTATGAATATCAATTTTTTATAATTTTTAGTAACACATAATTTTCATGATTAGGAAAACTTTTTTATACATTTGTATACATTTGGTTTTTTTTATACATTTCTAATATCAATTTTTTTTCCAACAAATTGTATACATTTGGTTTTTTAACGAATTTTTTATCGTTTTAATGCTTTTTATTAAACTATTTATTGTTTTAGTGTTCTTTTGAAACTATTTGTTGTCAATGGTTCCACGTCACCATTTTTTTTTTTTTATTTATTTCGGAAACCGAGCCGCTAGTTGAACTAGCGGCTGGTTGCTTAATGCTTGGCTAAAAAAACAGAGCAAATCACCATCATCATCTGCATCTCATCAATCTCACCTCCCCCTTCCTGCAGTTCTTGGTTTAACCCTATTCCTTTTCATCCTGTGTTCTTATTCCAATTTACTTCCAATAACCCTAATTATCTCCCCCAATTTACTACTCTATTGATTGTTGGTTGTGGTCTGCTAAATTTGTTTGCATGATTGATCAACGGAATGTTGATTCTGTGATCCGTGTTGATTGATTAAATTAGGTTAAGTTAACAAGAGGAAGAAGAAGAACAATTAAATTGATTGATCCGTGTTGTTGATTGATTAAATTGATTTCTCCCCAATTTAATTGTTGTTGTGAAGTAGATGTCCCCCAATCAAATAAGGTCAGAAAAGAACGATTCCCAGTTTCGAAAACCCGGCGGTGGCGATGGTCGATCTGGTAATGCTTCGAGATCCCACCAACGCACTTTTTCTGGCGGCCGCGGCCGTGACCCTACTGCTCCCTTCACCGCCCTTCCAACCACCATTGTTACGTTGCCTACGTATGGGATTGAGGTGGGTGTGAGATGAGGATGATAATGGGGAAATGAATTAGCTCTGTTCTTTGCTCTGATTTTTTGCCATTGCAGTAAGCAGCCAGCCGCTAGTTCAACTAGCGGCTCGGTTTCTGAAATGAAATTAAAAAAAGAAAATGGTGACGTGGAACCATTGAGAACAAATAGTTTCAAAAGAATACTAAAACAATAAATAATTTAATAAAAAACATTAAAACGATAAAAAATTCGTTTTTTAACATTATTTATAAGTGATGTGAATCTTTGTAACTTCTAATATATAAAATAAAAGATAGTCATGTGGGATCTTGTTTAAATCGTCTAATAAAATACATTATGAATATCAAATTTTTATAATTTTTAGTAACACATAATTTTTATGATTAGGAAAACTTTTTTTTATAATTATTTGAAGTATAAGTATGATAGTTAACGAATATACGGAGTAATAGGTACGATATTTATATTGATTTTTAATGACCCTAATCCGATTCGTGACCTGTATAAGTAAAACCTAACTTGTACATACCAGACTCGTATTTGATATTTTGATCCAACTCGTATTCTAACTCAACACGAGGTCAGACCGTACTTGGGACTTCTTCCCTCTTTTTATATAATAATAATAATAATAATAATAATAGAAGATAAATGCAAATTATCGAAAACATGCATGTGGTAAAATTGAAAATTTCTTAAGGTTGGAGGGCAAAAAGGAAATGAAAAAGTTACGCAAATCTTTGGACTCCCCTTCCCTCTTTTTATTATAGGTAATGATTTATATTATAATTATCGAATTAATTTCGTCTTTTTCATTTGATTATAATTTTAATTATTTATAGTTTTTTTTAATTGTAGTACTCGTATAAGTTTATTCCCGTATAGTTTTATTGTAATAATAACATTAATCATCTTTTAAGAAAACGGAAAAAAGGGAGAAAAAAAGGGGAAGAAAAACGAAAAAAAGGCGAAAAAAATATGGTGATCGGAGTGGCGGTCGGTGTAGTGGGCCAAAGTGGACGTTGGTGTAGTGAGTTGGTGGAAAGAAGATGAAGTTGGGGAGTTTTGAGAATTTTTTTTCTCAAAAAGTTCTCTAAAAAAATAAATGTGGAGGGGAAATGATTGGGGTAAGATTGTAAATTTTTGGTATGATTTAGTAACACGCAATTATGAAAAAGTACCGTCACTAATTAGTGGATTCGAAAGGGGATTCGAACTCACGATCTTCACATGAAAACCTAAAACACCTTATCCCACTACACCACTTTAATATTTATTGTTACAACTTTATAAACATAATACATGTTGAGTTCTTTCACTTGCTTGGATACTTCACTTTTTTTTAATTAGTAAACCTTACTCATTTTCTAAAATATATAAATATTAATTCTTATCGAAGGGAAATTGTTTTTTTTATTAATTCTTATCTTATTAATTTATCAATATTACGAGTATTGATTTTTAAAAATATGTTGGTACAAAAGTATACAAAAAATTATTTTTAATTATTTTCGTGATTTAAATATTAAAATTGTGTAGTAGACTAGTAGTGTAGTACAAATGTAGAGTACAATATATAGTGAGATGGACATACAAATAAGTTTATCATGAAACCTTTTGTATACCGTGGTGATTATTTTTTTTATTAGTGGATGGTAAGTTACGTCTCACATTGGTGTGAGTGTGCTACAGGGTAGCAGCGTGAACACCTTCGGTGAGGGATCAACTCTTTTATCAAAATGTCGGTAATAACATGTTGAGGTTTCACAACCGATCTACACCTCAACGTTACATTATTATTAACTTCCGATTATTTTATAAAAATGTTCGCAATCCCCTGATACGTCACGGGAATCACATTACATTATTACTGACCTCCGATTAATTTAAAAAAATGTTCACAACCCCGTGACGTGTCACGGGTATCACACTAGTAAAAATCTTAAATCATGCTGTTAGTAGTATATTATAATAATTAATTACATTTAAAAAAAGAGTAAATTAGAAATTACTCCCTTCAAAGTTTCGGTTTTAAAATTTACTCCCTTATGAATTTTTTTTTAATATTTCACACCCAAAAAGATGCAAAAGTTCAAAATTTACTTGCAATCTAACATTCCGACGAGTATTTCCGGCGAGTTTGAATTTTTTTGCCTTTTTCCTATTTTCAATACCGAAATTGCCCCTGTCTTCATCTTACTCTTCTTCCCCCTTCCCTTATGTTCTCATTTGTAAAAAAATCTTCCTTATGCTGTCACTTGTAAGAAAAGAAAAAAAAATCTCCACCATTGGAATCGTCCTTAAAATAGTCACTTCGAAGGTTTGCAAGTCGGTTATGTATTCAAGGACTTCTCGATCTTCAGGTAATATGCTGTCCTTGTTGTTTTTGCAAGAGTAGATACAATTAATTTTGTTAGTTATTAGGGTTTATTAAGTAATTATTGATTTAGTTTTCACTGCAAGAGCACATTCTTGATTAGTTATTTAGGTTATTGTTGATATAATGTTGATCTTTTTTTTTACTCTATAATTTTTAAATTTTTTCGAAATTTCTGGAAAAATCGTGATTATTGTGGTTAGATTTTTCTCCAAATTTGTTACTGTAGGTAACATGTCCACGGAATCAAGCTGTAACGTCGTTGATGATGTCCGGAACAAATATTTTTGTGGTCATTATGTTGTCATACTAACTTCGTGAACGACGGAAAATCCTGGAAGACAGTTTGAGAAATGTAAATCCTCCGACATAAGGACAGGCGCGGTTGGTTGTCGCTGGTTTCGTTGGCACGATCGCAATCAAACATAATGGCAAAGAGACGTTATCAACAAGCTTAAGATGCGTAAGCGGATGGCCGATATTGAAATTGATAATTTGAATAGTGAAGTACGATACCTGAAGGATGTTATAGTGAAGATGCAATTGGAGAACTCAGTGAATGTGGCGAGAAGGATCAATTGTCATGATAATCTTAGATCTCGTACGTCTTCATTCAAAGTCATTCAAATGGCGATTTGTGCCATTGTTTGCTGCTACCCAGTCTCTTTTTTCGTTTCGATGTAGATTTCATGTAATGCTACTAAGACAATTTAGTATTCCTCCGATGAATTGAGAAACTTCTTAATGTATTAGTATGTGAACAAGTTATTAATGGAGCGTGTTCATTTGTTTACTCTTCTATGTACTACGTTTTTCACTACTACAAATGAACATAGACATGGACCGTCGATAACGCAAACATACTGCCAATAGCAAAAACATTCAACAATATAGATCGTCAATAGCATAATAACACCAGTACAATTACAGTAGCAGTAGCATGACAGTTTTTTTCAAAAAAAAAAAAAAAGGCACGACTGTAGCAGCAGCCTCACAGTAAGCTTACAGCAGCAGTAGCATCACTCCAACATCAAGCATTCTAAACCAAACATACTAAAGCAGCCTCACAGTAGGCTTAGCATCACAGCAGTTGCATTACAGCAGCAGTAGCATCACAACAGAAGTTGCCCAAAATCAAACATACTAAAGCAACCACGACTTAGAGTACATGTTGTATTGTAGACATTCATACAACATTCATTAAAAACATGAATTAAATGCAGGTTCATTGAGGATTGTTGACTGATGCTTGGGTGTTGGTCTCAGTAGCAGTTGACGTGCCTGCCTCGGTGTTCCCGACTTGGTGTGCTTTCTTCCACCTTCTCTTCAGAGCATCCCTTTTCTTTGCCTCTTCTCTCTGACTTCCTTTGTCCACGCACTTGTTCCCAAGGGCCTTCCACCCGGTGCCCTAACCTGATTTGGAGTGGCAGTAGGGTTCTTGCAAGTCCTCTTCGAGTGTCCGAGTATTCCACAATTGCTACATTTATTAACCCTCTTCCCCCTTCTAGCATTCTGCTCCTCTAGTTCACCAACCTCCTTCCTTCTTTTCTTAGATTTCGGCCTACCTGGCATGGTCCTCATCTTTGGAGGAATTGGTTCTGGTAAACCAGTTCTCTCCCACTGGTTGACCCCTGGCATCGGACTAATTGCGGGCTCATATGCCATCATATACCTAGCTTTTGAGTAAGCCTCATCAACGAAATTCAAGGGGTCCATTCTGTTATACAAAATGCAACACATTGCATGAAGACATGGTAAACCAGTCAAGTTCCAAGAGTTGCATGAACACGATTTGTCATTCAAACTCACAGCAGCCGCTTGCCCCTTATATTCCACTTCATACTCTCCTAACTGTGACTGAGCAAGAATACAGTACCTGGACTCATCAGATGCGTACGCCAAGTATTTGTTAACATAACTCATCACCCTTCCTTCATATGATCTTCCACTTTCTCTTTTTTCGAACATTCTTTTCATTACATACCTTCTTATCCATTCAAGAAAAGTAAGTATTGGGTTGTCCCTAACTTCTCTCAAGACATTGTTAAACGACTCACAGACGTTGTTAAGGAGTAGGTCTGACTTGCAGGTCGTCTAGAACGCGTGCCTAGACCAATTCTCTGGTGGAATGTCATTCATGAAGGACCACGCATCTTCTGACAGGAACTTGAGTCCTTCCATCTCAGACAGGAATTCAGCCTATCATCAGTCCAATATTTGAAATTAGGTACCAACAAATGCAATCAAATGAAGAATAAATAGTTAAAAGAAGTATGACGTACCTCGGTTAGTGCTCTTGCAGCCCTCCAGAAGGTGTCTTTGTACACCTGACCACTGAATCTTTGCTTGAAGTTCGCCCAAATATGCCTAGCACAAAACCTAATTTTGGCCTCCGGTACGACAACACTTAAAGCGTCGACCAAACCCTTTTGTCTATCGGACATGAAGGTCAATCCTTTCCCTTCAACCTTCCCTAGATCGTTGCTTAGAAGCTCAAGAAACCACAGCCAACTATCCTTATTCTCCACTTCCACTACTGCCCACGCAATGGGATAAATGTTGTTGTTGCCGTCCAAACCAACTGCAACTAGACAGACACCAGGGTATACGCCCTTCAAATGGCAGCCATCGACCTCTACAATTGGCCTACAACCTCTACTAAATCCCTCCTTACATGCTTGAAGGCACGTGTAAAATCTTTTGAACATGGGGGGGGGGGGGGCTTCTCTATTCTGTCACAAACCACAAACGCAGAACTACCAGCATTGTATTTTTTAAGTGCGGCTGCGTAATCCCACACACGTGCATATATATTGGTCTTTCCCATTCCCGTAGATTATGAGCTTAGCCCTTTGCCTTGCTATCCAACATGTCATGTAGCTTACATGTACTCCAACATCTCTTAAAACTTGTTTTTGGAACGCCTTAAGCTTCCAATCAATGTTGTCTCTCCAAAACTCTATGTACTTATCAGCTAAGTACTCTGAAGTCACTTTCCTATTGTAATTAGACATGACACAAATATGTGTCAGCCTCTGACTCTTGATCTGAAATGTTTCACAACCGAACAGCTTCCTAGCATGAACTCTGAACCTACATGGGTTCAATGACCCACAACTACACTTCCCTAGCTTCGACCTTTTCTTATCCCAAGTACAATCACACCTATTCTTACAGAGGGCAGTCACTCTGTCTCTCCCATTGTGTGTATAATAGTAGTCGTACTTGTTAGCCACACTATGATATTGCAAAGCCTTTCTAAACACCTTTACTGTAGGAAATTTCAAACCTAAAGTAAGAACTACGGGCTTTTTGAAGTCGACATCTGGGTTAAATGTAGGGTAGGTGTCTCCCTCTTCATCAGATCCTTCTAGACTCCTAAGCCCATCAGAATTATCAGACAACTCCTCATTCAAAGTCACCTCTATGTTATCAACTCCCAAAATGACCTTCTCTTTAGGATCTACTAAAGTTGGTTTAGTGGACTTACCTTTTGGACGTAAGAAGTCTTCTAAACCATTGAGAAGTGCGCCATCGTCTTCAGTAACAAACAAGTCTTGATCCCCTTGCTTATTGTGAACATCGTACTCTCCAAATCCATAATCACCATCAGAATCGAAGTCACTGATCTCAGAGTCAGTGAAGTCAGCCTCCGTACTCTTGGTCTTACCCTTCCTTTTTTGCCTTTTTTTCTTCCCTTTAGATGGAAGCTAGTCGACCAAATCAGTCTCCTCTTCCTCAACAACTGCCTTGCCCTTCTCTTTAGAAATTCCCTCCCCTTTTTCTTTAAGTTTTCCCTTCAGTTGGGTACACTGCTCCCCAGTAATCTGCCCCTCAGATGTAACCTCTTTCTTTTTGTCAACACCCTTTAATTTGGACTTAGATCTAGTTTTACCCACGGAAATATCACCAATTACTGCCTCCACTTCTACCCCCTTTAATTTTGCCTTCGACCTTGTTTGCTTAGCCTCAATCACTCCACTGACCACCCCATCCTGTTTCCCCTTCAATTTTCCCGTAGACCTTGTTTTCCCCTCAACTCCCTCCCTACTAATCTGCTCCTCCAACACCTCCCCTTGCCCTTTTTTACTAGTTTCCTCTTGCCCTTTCTTGTCACTGTAACGCAGCAGCCTTTTAGTAGGCAGTTTTTCTATTTTTTTTGCTAACAATAGATCTAGAGAGAGACATTAGAGCTGGGTTTTGTTTTGCAAAATAAGATGTCAGGGTCTAATGGGACTCCTTTTTGGTTGAGTCTAGGACTCCTTCTTAAAGATAAGGGATACTCTTCAATGTGGGTTGTTTGACTAGGGTTAGGGTCTTTGGAAGTAAATGATGCATTCATGATAGGAGAGTTTTATTTTTTTCCTACCAGGCCCACAGTACTCCCTCCTTTACTCTCTCCTGACATTTCTTTGGGGTCAAAAGATTCCCTCTCAGGAACATGTTGTACATAAACAGTTAAGGTCCCCATTTTAGTAATTGTTTTTAGGAAATTGGGAATAGCACTATCAGTTAACACCATATCTCTTCCATTTCTAATACTTTTACCATCTATACTATACCAGAGTAGAGTACGTGACGATCCAATTAGTTTTTCGGCTAATTTCATTAAAAATCGAGCAGTTAAATTATAACTCCATACCCCATACTCAATATGAAGCTTTCCTCCTAAATAATCCATCGTCGTCAAATCAACGTACTCAAAACGTCCACCATGGAAGACATGAAGGTTGACTGTGAATGGCTTCTTCGACGTGCTTGCCATTTCTGCAATGAAAAATGACGGAAATCGCATATTAAACTCTAATTTGGGGGAAAACGCATCAAACAACAGTTGTGTAAACCCTAATTTCTAAATCTCCCATGATTGTTGTAGTTACTAAACCCTATTTAGTAAACCCTAATCACACAGCAAAATATGTGCTTCCGATTTCGTAATTTCGACACTAATCAATTATTAAACCATAATCTCGACATTAAACCAGATTATTAGAACAAAATGAAAAAAAAAATTAAAACTTACATAGTCGTTTGAGTATTGACTGGAGCGAAGTTATGATGGAAGATGAAATGTGTGCTCGATCGATTGATGAATGGAAGAGGGTTTTCTGATTCTCGATTTGGGATTTTAGGTTTTCATGGAATTTGGGATTTTGGGATTTTGGGAAAGTGAAAATGAATAAGAGGTGGGGGTGGGGGTGTACGACTAAAGAAGGGCAAAACGGTCAATAAAAACATAAACTCGTCGTAATGTTAGATTGCAAGTAAATTTTGAACTTTTGCATCTTTTTGGGTGTAAAATATTAAAAAAAATCCATAAGGGAGTAAATTTTAAAAACCGAAACTTTGAAGGGAGTAATTTCTAATTTACTCTTAAAAAAATTAAGAAGTCTTTTCAAGTATCTTTTACGAAGTATAATAATAAATACACTGATGATGTACATTTTATTATTCTTAGAATTTTTTTGGGTTGATGTAATGGTATATAAGGACGAATGATTTCTTTTACTTATGATATAAAATCTCATCACCTCAGCATAATTTATCGATGTGAAATAATTTTACTTGAACTCTTTTTATGACTCAAAAAAAATTCTGGTTGACGGATGATTCATTTTATTTATATAATGAAATTAATAAATCTCTAATTTTTTAATTTTGTAAATCCTTGTATCATAATACAAAATAATTACTCGGTAAGTATTTTAATTTTATTTTGTACTCTCTCCAATTACAAAATAACTCTAATAACGAAGGAATATTATACGAAGTATTGGTAAAGTATGGAAAGGAGAATGAAAAAGTAAGAGAGAGAAATATTATATTAATTAAACGAAAAAAAGTGGGGTGAAAAAGTAGGAAAGAAGAATATTATATTAATTAATAAGTAATGGAAAACTTTCCTTAAATGAAAAGAGAAGGAAAATCAAATTCAATCCAATAAGAAAATAGAGGAAAAAAAGGTAATCGGAGGGAGTATATTAATTAATTTGTTGGAATGCTTGAGTACTAATTAAGATTAGAAAATTAAAGGACAATAAGTAAAGACAGGCTCAGTTTTGGTTGTTGCATGAAACTAGGCGGTAAGTTATATCCTAGAATGAACAATCTCGATAAACACACAACTATATATAAACAGTGGACAAACAGAGTAAAATGAAAGGACATACAGCATAACGCAAATCGTGCGACCCTAAGTACTTTTGCATTATAGGAGTACTCATCACTCTATCACAATACCACAACTCCCCCTTTTTTTCTAATACGGAGTAAGTTGAAATACCAACAAATTTGACTCTTCATTTCAATTTTCCTTTTTAATTTTTTTTTCCTTCACGTTTTTCAACACGTATTTTATTTTGTTAATATTTTTGGTAATATATTAGTAAAAATTATGAAAAAATGGATATTAATAATGTACTTTACTTTTAAAGATGAATCAAACAAGATTGAAAGTTATCGTCGATTGCGGAAGAAGGGAGGGAGTATTATATTAATATATTTCAATATAGTACAGTAATTTATTTGATGAGAATCACTGGTTACAACTCACAGTTGTGCAAAAAGCTAACGCCATTTATCTCTCTGAAAACCCTAAAATCTCTCAAAACCAACCAAGGGAATCAACCATGGCGGCCAGTAGCTCAAGTGGGCCTAAGACGAAAGAAATAGAGAAGGAGAAGTGCGAATTCCGTCTGAAGGTGGGGGGTAAAGTACTAGGATGCGCGATTCCGGGGATGGCTCACTGGCCGTGGTCTGACTCGTCTGAGCCCTGGCCCTTTTGCATGGATCGGAAGGATCATCCCATAATAAATGGGGTGACGGAAGGATCGTACCTAACAATGCATCCTTTGATGTCCGTGTTTTTTCGAAATAATTAATTTTATCACAAAAAAAATTTCAAATTCAGTAAAATTGTGACAAATATTTTTTTAAAAAAACAAAATTGTGACGAAACCTTTATAAAATACGTCATTTTTATCGTGTCAAATTGATGCCCCAATAGGTCTACTTCTGTAGGGAAGTGTCTGCCCCTAGCGGCTTTCAAATAAGCTTTTGTGTTCCACCTGTCAACTCGACTTGGTCATGCTTTATCACGAAAATAAGTCAAGAAAACGTTTAAAAAAATTTATAAACCTTGTTTAAATCAATTTCTATATAAATTTCTATGAATCTTGATTTAAATAGTGTTAAATCTGTTAATTAGGGTACATCAAATCAGTCATCCTAGAGCAGACACCGACACTGCCTCCATCACCCATCGTCGATAAGGAAGATGGAGAGTTGCACGAATATTGATCATGACTGTATGTACTCCGTATTAAAAATTTGATTTCTATTTTTTTTGGTTGAAAACGAATAGGGATTAACCCAAACACACACTAATAGTCCACATTGAACGTTGTATTATAGTGCGTATCACCGTTGAGACAGAGACCGTGATGGAGATCACGGGACCAGCACAAGTGGGATATACCGATGGGGTCGCGGTTTCTGACACAGACACACCACCGCCTCCCCTTGGATTGGCTGACCATGCGTGCGGGGTGGGCGGTGAGTGTTCAATTGCCATTAGGAAATTTGACTCGCAACACGTCTTTCCTTGGTAAGACTTCTAATCTGATTTCAATTTCATTTCATCTGATATTATTACAATCTTTAATTTTCTGTTGATTGATTGATTGGATTGGATCATGACCTATTTGATCGATTGGATTCTCCATTGGTAGCTACTTCTATAAGCTGAGAGTGAACGCAAAACACAATAAAAATACTTGTTTCAAATCCAACATGTACCTGTGTGATAGGTAGCAGTAACAGCTAACATGTTGACTTGTTATAGCTAAAACTGAGGACAAGTTGTTAGGTAGTCTCGCAAACTCTGTAAATATCATGCTGTAATCATTGTTACATCCATTCGATATACAACGGAACATTCTTCTTCTCTCTTTCTTACATTCATACAATTCAGCTACCCGACATTTTTCAGAAGCTGATTTCTACTTTGCACTGCCCAACTTGTTGACGATGACAATGCTTTTCGTGTCAATAACGTGCATGATGATCGCTTTCAGTTCAACACTGTACCTTGTTTTCGGTCAGGGGAAACCGTTGAGGCTTGCTTTTTGATCGTTTGTTTAGCGATGCTGTTTGTTAGTCTGTTCGTCGTCCTAAAATTTCCCCTCTTAAGAGCAATGGCAAGGGCCACATATGGACGCGGTACATTCATGAAGAAAAATTCTTGTCAGCCGCACTATTTTTGAATTTTCTGATGGGACATGGAAGGTGAAAGATGCAACTGCAGTCTCCATATTCCCGTTACCCTGCAAATTCAAGGGATTGTCTTTCGGTTAGTTTTATGACTTCATAATTAGAAAAATTGTAGTAGTATGATTTTTAGTAACCAAAGACGATGGCTCAAGAAGCTCGATCAAAAATTACTTACTCCGTACTACGGTTCAACAACTTACCACATCGACGAACTAAAAATCATCATAAAAAAGAGGTAACCTTGGATCAAAAACCAACCTTTCCTCGCAAGTGTTTTCCAATAAGAAAATTCCCATCATTTTTTTTTTGCCTTTCTTTTTACTCGTGAACAATGTTTTTTTTTTTTTTTTTACAAAATTCCGAACTTCGACAAACAATCCCGAGACAATCAAAACCGATTAACCCTCGTACTACCTTGCTCGAGTTTAATCTTTGAATTCCAATCGCAATTGGAAATTCAACCAATAACTTGTTTCGACACGCCCTTGGACCGTCAATCAACCTCACTCACTCACATTAACCCGATCCTACATCCGAATTGACCCACCCAACCCCAAACTAATACGAATAGGGCTGTGCACCGGGTCCGACCTGGACCGGACCCGGAACCGGAATCATCAAATTTCTTGACCCTAGACCCGAACCTGTTACCAAAATATTGACCTTGGTCCGACCCGGAAAAATACCCGGTCCGACCCGGACTGGACCGGTTGGTCAGGAATTTTCAGTTTTTTTTCGAATTCCGATCCAAAATTCCGGACCGGTTGGCCCGGTTTGGACCGGTTAGACCGGAATTTTTAAGAAATAAGCATAATTCCGATTTTTCCGGTCCGGACCGGAACCCGGAATCACCCAAAATGATGGACCGGAGACCGAACCGAAACTTTTTATTCCGGATCCGATCCAGTCCGACCCGAATTTTGCACACCCATAAATACGAATATTATATTATTTTATTTTTATACTCCGTAGAAAACGAGTCAATATCATTCGAAAAAGTCTTAAAATAACCAACCCGAGAATCGCGAACACCCATAATTAGTAGATACCTTATCCATAAAAACGCAAACAGATAACCAAACAAAAAACTCAGAGTAATTCGAAGCAGCAACAATGGCGGCCTCAATATCATCACTTTCCACCATTGTTACACGACCTTCATCCTCTTCCTCCTCCTCCTCCTCAATTTCAACCTCACTCTCACCATTTCTGTCAGACCCATTTCACTCCTTCACACACTTCCCGCCAAAATTCACTCACAGAATCCTCAGTTTAAACTTAAAACCATCTAATTTCATCAAACCCCCAATTCCTTTCCTATTCTCGACCAATTTGAGCTGCTCTGTTGCTCCTTCTTCCACTTTCGGCGATGTCGAAAGCGCGATTTCTGGTGATGATGAGGTGCAGGAAGAAGAAGATGAAGTAGAAGAAGAGGAATCGGAGTTGGGGGAAACTGAGATTGGTGGAAGTGATGATGGTGGTAGGGTTTATGTGGGGAATTTGCCGTTTTCTGTAACTACTTCTCAATTGTCTGAAATTTTTTCTAGGGCTGGTCAAATTAAGTCTGTTGAGGTATAATTCTTCTGATTTTCCCCAAATTGTTGTTTGAAATGGGTATAATTTCTTCTCAATTGTCTGAAATTTTTTCTAGGGTTGGTCAAATTAAGTCTGTTGAGATATAATTCTTCTGATTTCCCCCCAAATTGGTGTAATCCGTGTTATTTAACTTGTTATAATCCTGAAATGTTCGATTTTTTGATGAAATTAATTCTATTAATGTATAATTCTTCTGATTTTAAACCAAATTGTTGTTCGAAATTGGTATAATCCGTGTTATTTGACTCGATATAATCTTCAAAAGCTCAATTTTTTGATGAAATTAAGTCTGTTGAGGTATAATTCTTCTGATTTCCCCCCAAATTGTTGTTTGAAATTGATTTCCCCCCAAATTGTTGTTTGAAATTGATTTCCCCCAATCTCCCAATCCGTGTTATTTGATTCGTTATAATCTTGAAAAGTTCGATGTTTTAATGGCTTTCTAGGGTTTTATTATGTTGCTTGCATTGTTGTTAGGCAGCAATTTCCTCCAATTGTTTTAGCTTTACAAGTCAAGGTCTCATATTTACGAATTGTTGCCAGTAAAAATCGATAATTTCAACCATTTTTTTTGGTGAGTTTGGGGTAACTAGCTTAGTGAAAATCGATCACTTTAACCATTTTTTTAGCGTGTGCAACCCTTGTTGCTAGCTAGATTCCCCGTGAATAAAAATAGTGTGATTGTGTAAGGATTACTCGACCTGTTATAATGTTCATCTACACATTCGATGTTATTTGACCGTTGTAATGTTAAGACGGAAAAGTTTAGGTTTTGTATGTTGGGGTTTTGTGTTGCTTGCATTGTTGTTGTTAAGCAGAGTACACCTCGGATGTTATTTGACCAGTTCATAATCTTAAGATGGAAAAGTTTATTTGTGTTGCTTGCATTGTTGTTGGGTAAAAACGGTATTATTGTGTAAGGATTAATATTGGGTATTTGGTATAAATTTCAGATAATATACGATAAGTTGACGAACAGGAGCAGAGGATTCGGATTTGTGATGATGGAAAGTGTTGAGGAAGCACGAGAGGTCATCCGTATGTTTGATGGTTCTGTAAGTGCCGCTAATTGCTACTCTATTCTCGACGTATTTCGCTTTTCTGCTAATTTGTGTAGACTAGCAAAAACAATGTATGTTGAAGTAATGCGGTAAAGACTTGATCTTTGAGATTCGTTGAGGTTGCATACATCTTACCCCTCGATTGGATAGGCTTAGGCTCTGTATGAGCCTCTTTTCGGCTCACTTCAGTTCATTTCAGCCTTATTAAGTTCATCACGTCTCAACCACTTCACTTCACTTCAGTTAAACTCACTTCACATGAGTTCAGTTAAGCCCACTTCAGCCGTAAAGAACATGACCTTAGTGTCGTTGTGTTGATGTATATGTGACATTGTTTTTGTATTTGTCAAGCTAGTTGGCATGAGTGAGTGACTTTGAGAAAGGAAGAGAAAAGATGGTTTTTGATTGCGTATGTGTCCGATATCTTGGACAAAGTTTTCATTTTTTTGGTCTAACTTGAAGTATCCGCACCCAAATGAACTCTCGGAGTAACATAGACGTTACATGACGACTGTGGAAAAAAACACTAAATTTGGTAATGTAGAGGACTGGAGTGAGTAATTCTGATAAATTGTCGTGCAGCAAGTTGAAGGTCGGACAGTAAGAGTGAACTTCCCTGAAGTTCCAAAAGGAGGTGAACGAAAAATGGCAGGGGCAAGAACCCGGATCAGCAACCAGAGCTTTGTAGACACACCACATAAGATCTACGCTGGTAATCTTGGATGGGGCGTCACATCACAAGGCCTTAAGGATGCGTTTTCAAACCAACCGGGTTTTTCAAGTGCCAAGGTGGTTTATGAGAGAGACAGCGGACGATCTCGAGGTTTTGGGTTCGTCTCGTTTCAATCAGCAGAGGCTGCACAGTCTGCTATTAGTACCATGGATGGAGTGGTAAGTGTATAAACAAACCGATGAGTTAATCTTCCCCGTTTACAATTGATTTTGCGATGAAGTTTTTCGGTGTTTTTGAAATAATCGTTTTTCCTCCTTTTGGGTAAACCTGTTTTTACAGGCCCGACCCGACACCCAAATTGAAGACCCTAGTTTAACCTGAAACTCGAATTGGTCCGGCCTAACCCAAAACTGACCCGAAAATCAACCGACGGGAAGTGAACCAGTTTGTCCTGGTCCGAAAGCTGACCCGACCTAATGCTGACCCGACCCGGTTGACCCGTTTGCTAGGTCTACTTTTGGGTTTGACCTAACTTCATTTGAACCAAAACCTTGACCGAAGCCCGTTTTCTTCTGAATTTCGCAGTATGAGATATGATTATATGAACACTAAATTTTGTGTTTGTGCATCTATAGGAACTGGAAGGGCGCGCTTTACGATTGAATATGGCAATTGACAGGACTCGGTCTGATGCTGTGGCGTGAGCCTGTAACTGCTACTAAGCAGAATGAAACCGAATGGTGTATAAGGAAGATATGTATGAGCTTTGGCCCCCGAGTATTTAAAATGTAAGTTTATTGTATCTAGTTTCATTTGCGCTTCAAAAAAGTTAGCGAAAACGGAGCATGATACCGAGTTTAGATGTTAATAGTCTCTGATTTTACTGATTTTCGGCTGGTAAAATCTTCGTCATCCTGATACACAGTCATCCTATTGGACGACTTCTACCGTTTGTTTTGTAATCTTTAAGAAATGTGAATTCTGAATTATTTTTTTACATGAATTTTCTATTCTCTCACCAGTGAACGAAAAAAAAACGAATGCAATGGCAATGCTTTCGATTACAAAGTTGAAGAAATTTCTCCACATTAACGTCTCACAAAATATGAACACTAATAATGTACCAATATCGCGAATCAAAAACCCGAAGAAAACTCTACTGGCTATTATAGACAGACAATCGGAAACCAAATACTGTGAATTACTGATATGATGATAAGTTGCAGAAGCAGAATATTACTTCCATGGACGTATAGACAGGACGACGACCAAAATGATGATAAGCAGGAGAATGATAGCAAAGCAAGTCCATTTCCGGGTATTCTTCTGACTCTTTCGAGCTAACACTAGTTGTTGTGTTCCTGCTTGTACTACTGATTTTGATCTTTCGACGTTTTTCTGGATGTCATTCAACTGTTCTCCTTGATGGAACACCAATGTAGCCATGTCTTGAAATATTTGGTGAAGTTCGATCAAGTTTCTTTCTATGTCTTTGACTGCATCATGCCTTTCCTGTATCTCTGCTATTGTGTCTTGAATCTGCCCTCTTCCCTGCATTTTCGTTCATCGTTAGACTTGACAGATGGGTCAACCAGGTCGAGCCAGGCTAGGCTAAGTCATTTCGAGTTTGAGTCATTTTCACATCTACCAACTTTTTTAGGGATCGGTTTCTGTGACTATGTGGCCATAAACATGCGAGGGGAAGTCATTTTGACTTTGAGTCATTTTCAGGTGCATATATAAACTTTTTTAGGGATGTCGGTTTCTATGCGACTATGTGGCCATAAACATACGGGTCAGGTCAGCTTGGGTCTTAAGTTTAGGGGTCGGGTCAGTTTGCGAGGCCAAGTCATTTCGAGTTTGAGTCATTCTCAGGTGCGTATATCAACTTTTTGTAAGGATATCAGTTTCTATGTGATGTGACTGACTATGTGGCCATAAACATACAGGTCTGGTGAAGCTTGGGTCTTAAATTCAGGTGTCGGGTCACTTTACAAGGTCGACCACTAACGATCAGATGGCCTACTAATTAGACTTAATAAGCGGGTCAACTAGATCAAGCCAGTTTGGGTTTGTAATAATTCACGTCAGGTCAACTCATTTCGAGTTTTGACTCATTCTCCAGTGCGTATATCAACTTTTTTAGGGATATCGGTTTCTATCCGACTATGTGGCCATAAACATACAGGTCACGTCAGGTCATTTGGAGTTTGAGTCATTTTCAGGTGCATATACAAACTTTTCAGGGATATCGGTTTCTACGTGACTATATGGCCATAAACATATGGGTCAGGTCAGGTCAAGCGCAGGTCTTAAGTTCAGGTGTCGAGTCACTTTGTGAGGCCAACTCATTTCGAGTTTGAGTCATTTTCAGGTGCATATATGGAATATCGGTTTGCCATAAACATACGGGTCAGGTCAGTTTGGGACACATGACGACACAGTTGTCGAGTCACTGTACAAGGTCAACAACCAGTAATAATCAGAAAATTCAGAATGCTACAAAACCTGCAATTGAATAGCCTTCTGCAGGAAATTCTCGCTTTCACCGGTACTAACCAACAGATCAACAGTCTGTTCATCAGCATTCTCACCAGTAACCGTAAAATACCGCCTCTGCACAATCTCCTTATACTCCTCATTAATCCTCTCCCTCAACATCCCGAACTCCTCCATCTTCGCCTTCAACTTGTTCCCCAACCCCGCCACCACATTTGTCCTGGCACGTTCAGTCGCACTCCCTGGTCCGCACCCTGGCATGTTCAGACTCTCAGCATTCGACCTGTTCAGCAACTCAATCCTGTCTTTGATCACCTTAGCGGTCCTCAACGCACGTGTCACGTCCTCGTGCATCCTAGACCGTAAGGCCTTCACCACACCGGCCTTATGGGCGATTTTGCTTTCTTCATGGGCCGCTCTGAGTCGGGTTTGGACATCGTCAATTTGTTTCAGGTCTTTCTCGATGGTGTCCACGTCATGGTAGAATTTGTCTAGGTTGCCTTGTTGAGGGGTGCCACTGCCACCGCCACCCATCTCTATGTCATCGGTTCCACCCCGGGACGAGGAGAATGATCTTAGGTTGTTCATCTTTATCGTCTTTTTTTTTGCTCGCGACTTGTTTCAAAATGCGATTAACGGTTTTTTTTTTTATGAGATTTGAAGAATGAAGAGTTGGTTGGTTTTGAATATGAAATATGAATTGAATTGATTGAATTTGTCAAAACATGGGTGTAAGCATCATTCAACTAACTACAACTACTGATTCCAGAAACATATAGGAATGTTATAAGGTAAAGGATGGTGGGTTTTCTTTGACTTTATTTTTCAGGTTGAATTCTGATAGAACTTTCCTCAGATAATTACTAATCAAATGAAAATTTACGAGAGACGATTTCTTGTTAAATTATTCTGAATGGAATGGGATGAAATGGATACTCTGAATTTTAGGTGATCGAGTTTAAAGTCAACAATTTTTTTTGATATAATTAGTAATCGAATTTTTTTAATATGAAATCGTCTCAAGTAAAGCCTTAATTTGAGACATTTATATCCCCTATTCACTAAAACAAAAACCAAGGGGCAACATAGTATTTTCAACTTTCCCGCCAAAATTCTATTTCTTCATTACCTAAATTGGGCTTGACAAATAAGTTTTTGTCCAAATTCATTACAAGCCCAATTGTTAAATGTTTATCCATACAATAACCAAAATCTTTATTATCTCTATCAATCATACTTATCAAATATAAAAAAAAAAAAAAAAAAAAATAATTGTAACATAATAAATAAAAAATTATTCCATACTTTTTAATATACATGTCAAATGGCTCGAATCGGTTACGTCATACGGGATGAGAGAATTACGTGTCAGGTCAAATAAATGTCATTGGTCGGGTTAAGGTCAGAATACTGCGCATATATAATTTTTGACGCTATACATTTTATCAATTAAAAATACAAGTAGTTTTTTAATATAATCGTATTTAATATCACTAAATCTATTAAATTAAATAATTACCAAATTTTATAAGTAAAAAATTGTTTAATATCACTAAAGTTATTAAAAACACTATATTATTCGATAACTATTTTATCATTAAATGCTATAAAATTTATCTAGAATTATTATTTTTGTAATTTAAAATATTAAAGTTGATAAGTTTTTGATTATTATTTAAAATAAAATATATGATCATTTTAATGACACGTCATGTATAATCCAGGTCGGGTTTTGTCGAAACATTTTCGATTCAAGCCAAACGGATCACGGGTCAAAATTTAGGGTCCTAATCTTGAATTTAAAATAATGGGTCAAGTTTACGAGGATGGAGTCAAATTTTGACGGATCTATAAAATTAAAAATCCACTTCTAATCATAATCCCTAAAATTTAGAAACAAATTGTCTTCCTTAAAATATTCTATTAAACGCTAAATTTACAAAGTTTTGTTTAGTTTTTTTCTAATATAGGTACCATAATTAATAAACATCACGAAAATAGTAAGGTTGAATGTGATCTAAAATTAAAAATATTTTTTCATAATTAAAAAATATCGTATTTATTATATGAGTGACCACGTTACTAATTTTATACTTATTTCATCAAAATAGATTATTTACTCTATACATAAACACAAGGTAGTGACTAATTTAATACTCATTTTATCATAATAAAATGTTACTCTATATAGAAAAAAGATAAGGAGAAAATAATTGTTTTTATTATGCTTAAAAACAAAAAGTGGGTAAATTTCTCTTAAAAAATAGAAACGTGAATCGTCAACTAAAACACTAAAAAAAGGTAAGTTATTGACTCAAAAGAAGGGAATAAAATTAATTCTGTAAGTCACTAACCTATTTATATAAACAAATCATTTAAAAAACCGTGCGTAGGCACGGGTTTTGTACGAGTAGTTTATAATAATCTGAAAACTAATCACTTTACGTAAACGTGTTGAAGTTGAAGGTGAATGAATTGGAATTTCCAAGAATGAACACATACGTGTTTTTTAGACTTAATCAACGTGTATTAGTAGTAGTGGTTTACTACCAAAAAAGAAAATTTCCATGATCCTACAACTACTTGATATAATGTAAATAGAGCTGATAATTGGACGGGTCGGGTCGGATTGAATTTGGGTCATTGGTTATTGGATTATACGGTAATCATATGTCGGGTCACAAACAAGTCGGGTGGGTCATTTTCGAGTTAGTAAATTTTCAAGTTTTACTTGATTGGGTGAACTTTTGTCAACTCTAAATGTATTGTAAATCACACGGTATAGTTAATGTATATATTGAAAATTGGTTTCATCTTTTAATTCCTTAAATACAACATTAATCATTTCAAAAATTCTAAAAAAAATTAAAAAATCAACAAATAAAGTAAAATTTTTGCAATTATGATAATCATGTGAGCTCTTTGACTTGTCAACCATACAAAAAGAGTTGGATATATCCGTCTTAAGATTTAAACGGGTCAAATAACAATCCATTTAGCGAAACAAAACACTTACGAGTATTTTGTTACTTCTTATACATTTTATTTGACCTATTATAAATTTGTGACGGAACTCTCGTCACGAACAATAAAACAAGAACAAATGTACAAAAACAAATCAATAAATATATGGGAAAAAACAACATTCCAACCCAAATATGTGAATAAATCAGTGCAAAAATTTCAAAGAGACGGTCTCATACATACAAGACTAATTGTTCATTCACACTCGGCTCTCGGAAGCCAATTAACCGGATTTAGGAGGAGAATCGGATTTAGTCCACGGATGCAACGACAAGACGATGATCAACGCGATGACTAGAATCAATTAGATAGTGACGAAAACCCATTTCCGAGTATTCTTCTAATAACAAGAAAATTTCAAAGAGACTGTCTCATACGAGATTAACTGGTCATTCACACTCGGCTCTCAGAAGCCAATTAACTGGATTTAGGAGTTGAATCGGATTTAGTCCACGGATGCAACGACAAGACGATGATCAACGTGATGACTAGAATCAATAAGATAACGCCGAAAACCCATTTCAGAGTATTCTTCTGACGTTTCTTCGCATTTTGTAACTGTCCAGTTCCGTCTCTGATGAACGAACTCGCTTTACCAACGTGAGCCTCGATGTTGTTCAACTGCTCACCTTGAGCTTCAACCAAAACCGACATGTCGAGGAACGTTTGGTGTAGTTCTTTCAAGCTCCTTTCGATGTCTCTTACTGCGTCGTGACGTTCTTGGATCTCGACGATTGTGTCTTGGACTTGACCTCTTCCCTGAAATGTAAGAACGCGTGTAGCGTATCAATCGAGTGTCTCAAGAGTTCTCGTAAATTGCGAAGGACGACACAAAAAATAACAATTACCGAGTCGAAAATTGCATCGAATGACTAAACACTAATTAAATTAAATTACCCAATTCACATATTCCTTCAAATATCTCAAAAAAAAAAAACAGGAAAATAGTCAACAACAAATCAATATCGGTTCAATCTCATCAATATCATAATCGTCCTCATATCTCACTTTCCGTGTTTAAAAAAAGAAACTTTTTATTTGAATTAACCTCTACAATTACCCCAAATCACGTCGGTCTAAGTCATCTATTTACCTCGATTCGGATTAAATATTTTTCACCAAATAATACGGAGTATAAAAATAAACAAATTATTTATTCATGACAAATGATCGAAACAGAAAGAATAATAAAAATAAATAAAAATACTGCTGACAAATAATATAAACGTAAACAAATGATCGAGACAAAAAAAATTAATAAAAAAATTACAAAAAACAGGAAAAAAATATTTTTTTAACAAAAATATTAGAAAAATTATTTATTTATGACAAATGACGAGACGGAAAATTAATAAAATACCGATAACGAATATTGTATAAATGTAAATAAATGATCAAGACAAGAAAAATTAATACGAGTAAAAAAAATTACAAAAAAAATCGAAGAAAATACAGTAATTTTTTTACCTGTTGTTGGATAGCCTTTTGTAAAAAAGTTTCACTTTCACCCGTAGTAATTAAAAGATCAAGAGTATTTCATCAAGATTTTGACCAAACAGTAAAAAAAATACCGACAAATCATCTAGACGAAAAAATTAATAGAAAATTTACGAAAAATCGAAAAAAAAATACAATAATTTTTTTTACCTGTTGTTGAATGGCCTTTTGTAAAAAAGTTTCACTTTCACCGGTAGTAATTAAAAGATCAAGAGTAATTTCATCAGGATTTTCACCACAAACAGTAAAAAACCTCCTTTTTACCGTCTCCTTATACTCTCGATTTACCCTCTCTCTCAACTCCTGAAACTCCTCCATCTTCTCCTTCAACTTCTCCCTCAACCCGGCAACCACAGCGGTCCGAGTCCGGTCCGTCGAGCTCCCCGGTCCACACCCGGTCTGACTCCGGTTCGCCGCGTTAGACCGGTCTAAAGCCTCCAATCTGACTTTGATCTGTTTAGCCTTTCTTAGGACGAGACCCACGTCCCGGTCCATGGTGGACCGGAGTAGTTTGACTGAACCGGATGTGCGGACGGTTTTTGTTTCTTCATGGGCGGACCGGAGTTTTTTGTGGAGGTTGGTTAAGTCGGTTAAATCGGTTTTGACGGTTTCGATGTCTTGGAAGAATTTCTCGAGGTTTGAACCGGGTATATTTATGCTGTTATTTGCTGACTCGATGTCGGAGAATGATGAGGAGAGTAACTCGTTCATCTTGCGGGAGCGTGTTGGTTTTTTTTTTTTGGGTTCGGTCTGGTTTATTGGTGGTAAAATGAGTAATGTTTTTTTATCGGTTTTTTTAAAGGGGGAAATGATCAATGAAGGGGTGGGTCCGGTTCGGTCCGGTCCAGATGGTAGTTAGATTACGGGTATCATGAGAGGGAGTGAATGTGATGTGACAGGGTGGATTGATTGATACTGTATCATTCATTGATGATTGGATTGGATTAGATCAGATTATATCGATTTGTATCAGAATTGGATTGAATTCCGTGATTTGAGATCGATCAAAAGTCGTTTGTTTCGAATCTTTTTTTCTTGGTTTTAGTTCGATGAGAGTTTGTCGGGTTATGAAATGAGTTCGAATTGGATCAGATCAGATCAGATTGATTTGGGTTGGAAGTGAGTTGATTTACGTGATTTGAGATCGGTCAAAAGTTGTTTGTTTCGAATCTTTTGTCTTGGTTTTAGTTCCATGAGAGTGAGTCGGGTTATGGAATGAGTTCGGATTGGATCAGATCATTTCGATTTGGGTCCAAACTGGGTTGAATTCCGTGATTTGAGATCGGTCAAAAGTTTGCTCGATCATTTTGTCTTAAATTGTCTTTTTGGTTTTAGTTCGATGAAAGTATGTTTTGGTTATGGAATGAGTTCGGATTGGATCAGATCGATTTGAGTTGGAATTGAGTTGAATCCCGTGATTTGAGATTGGTCGAAAGTTTGCTTGATTTTCGTTCTGTTTCGAATCTTTCTTCTTGGTTTTAGTTTCGGTGAGAGTGAGTCGGGTTATGTTTTAGGAACTCGAAGTTCGCATGATGCAAGAGGATTACGTTCCTAATTTGAGTCTAGTTAGTTTTTTACAGTACTTAAAGTCTAAGTACGGAGTACTAGGAATACAATCGTGTTGAGTTCAATCAAACTGAACCTAACGGTGAAGAGGTGTCAAATCTCGATCTAGTTGGCAACCGAGCGCAATCATACATCCAAACCAAAGATCAGGTCAAAACTCAACCGTTAAACGTATTTAGACAAGAGTAATACGGGCCTGTATTAGAATAGACTCGTGTTGAAACCGACTCGACTGACCCGATTGCCACCTTTGGTCGGCACTAAAAACTTCATGGCTAAGTAAGCGAACCATGTAAGTATGCAACTTCATCATCATTGTTTTGTACTCCATTAACACAAATAAAAAAAAACACAAAAAATTCAAATAAATCCTTTTAGTGAAGAAACCCCAACATTTATTTGCCTTTCATTTACAGCAACCAAGAGAAAGATGGGACTTCTTTCCAATAGGTATGGAATATATGAACATGAATCAATTTATTGTACTACTCCCTCCTTCCGGTTTTTATGTTTCTTCCCGTTTTTTAAGATTTGTGAGGGGTATTAATTGAAACGGGAAGAAACATACAAGACGGAGGGAGTATAATTCTGTTTTTTTTTTTTAATACTTCTAGCATGATATGTTGATGTTGAACTTGCAAATTTTGCTGAGAATATTGTCAAAATCGCTGGATTTATGATTGAAGATTGGAATTTTATGGTTTTTGTTTGTTGGGTTTTGATAATTGTGTGATTTTGGCAATTGAGTTAGTGTCAAATTTGTGATTTTATGAGTAAAAATTGGAACTTTATGATATTTGTATGAGTGAACATTGAAACTTTATGATATTTGTATTGTGAGTTTTGAGAATTTAGGGTTTTGGCAATTGGATTGTTGTTAAATTTTGTGATTTATGAGTAAAAGTTGAAATTTTATGATTTTTGTTTGATGGATTTGGATAATTGTGTGATTTTGGCAATTGGGTTGTTGTTAAATTTGTGATTTTTTGAGTAAAAATTGAAACTTTATGATGTTTGTTTGTTGGGTTTTGATAATTGTGTGATTTTGGCAATTGGGTTGTTGTCAAATTTGTGATTTTATGATCAAAGATTGAAAATTTTGTATGGTGAGTTTTGAGAATTGGGGGTTTTGGCAATTTGATTGTTGTCATATCTGTGATTTTATGAGTAAAGATCGAAACTTTATGATGTTTGTATGGTGTGTTTTGAGCATGGTTACCGGATTCCCTTGGTACCCATCGAATTATGAATCGTTAGCGAATCATGAATCAGTAAAGACGTATCAATGGTGAATCCGATAACCATGGTAATTGGGGATTTTGGCAATTGGATATTTGTCATATTTGTGATTGTATAAGTAAAAAACTTTATGATTTTGGTTTGACGGGTTTTGAAAATTTGTTGAAATTTGGTAATAGGGTCGATAGAAAGAGCTTGAAAGCCGGAGATCACATCTACTCTTGGAGGGCTGCTTATGTTTATGCTCATCATGGTTCGTTTCGATCCCCTTGCAATTAGTATCGTCAATTTTGTTAATTTATCGTTTTTCGGGTAGTTTTATTTACACTCATAGAATATAGATTGTCCCACGAAACGCACACTTAGTCGCATTACAACAAAAGGGCTCGGGGATCCACGTTTATGATTGTTGGTGGTTGCCATGCTCATTGAATCATGTTCATGTCGCATGTTTAGCCATGCTCTTGATTCATTGAAAATATCGAGTCATGTTTAACTAATTCTTAGAGTTATATGATTTTGGTGATAGTATATGAATCCTCGACTTGGTTATAGCTTAGGTTACTCGATTGCTTAGGGTTTGATCGTGTTTTATATATGGTAGGTATTTATGTCGGAGACAACAAAGTAATCCACTTCACAAGACGCGGTCAAGAAGTAGGAACGGGAACCGTGTTGGATGTCCTCCTCGTAAGCTCGGGACCGAACAAAACCTACGTACCTTGCTCTACATGCATCCCCCCGGACGAAGGCCACGGCGTCCTCTCCTCGTGCCTAGACTGCTTCCTCGCAGGAGGCATCCTCTACCGGTTCGAATACAGCGTCAATCCCGCCCTCTTCGTAGCAAAACTACGCGGCGGGACGTGCACCCTCGCCATGTCGGATCCCGACGACGTGGTCGTGCGTCGAGCCAAGTTCCTCCTCGACAACGGGTTCGGGTGCTACAACGTGTTCAAGAACAACTGCGAGGATTTCACTATATACTGCAAAACGGGGCTCGTGGTCGTGGACCAAGTCACGATGGGCCAAAGTGGGCAAGCGGTGTCGTTGATTGGTGGGCCACTCGCGGCGGTTCTATCCTCCCCGTTGAGGCTTTTGACGAGTAATGCGTACGGGATGGCCGTGGTGGCGGTGAGTGTGTATTGTACGAGTAGGGTGGCCGCGGATATTGGCATGAGGAAGGATGTCGTGAAGTTGGAACCCGAGGATTTAACCAGGCGACTTGCGCTCAGTCTTCAGATGCTTAACCCCCCACCGCTTTCTGCCGTGCCACCTACTGTCGTCCCCCCACCGCTTTCTGCCGTGCCACCTACTGTCGTCAGTTAGAGTCGAGCTGCTGGTCGGGACACACGGCGATGTTTTTTTTTTCTTTCTTTTTTCTTTCCATTTTCGGAAAAATTAGACCTATTTGGTCATTTGGTGTGTTTTGGGTTGAACTTATGACGTACTGATTTGTATTATCCAGCAGAAGATTTGTAATATAACTAATAAGATGGTCGCAGACTCGCAGTTATTTCATTACTGTCAATACACGAGTTTTTTCTTTATATAAAGACGGTTTCACGCGCTTAAAAGATGGTTTTGCACAATAATTACCGTCAATAGTATAGTATAGATGGTTTTGCGACAGGATCCAATCGAAAGTGCACGTTTTTATACGCTTAACTAAACGGTTGAGATGAGTAGCTGACGATGTTACTCTTTAAGTCACACCTGCTATATATCCGTCCACCTAAATCGATGGCTGATAGATGAAGCTAAATTCGACCCATTATTGTTCACGCTTCATCCTGCTCGAATTCAACCAATTACCGTCTCTAGTTCCCTACTCATCGAACTGTAATACTCAACCTAGGTAGGGGCGTTCAAGAAATGTTCCGGTCCAGTAAATCAGACCGACCTAGACTGAAGACATATCGGCTCGGTTTGGTACCGACACGACACCGTGTACAATGTAGACTTGGCAAACGGGTCAACCGGGTTGGGTTCAGGACGGGTCAGCTTTGGGTCGGGCCGCTTTCGGATTATAAAAACGGGATAATTTCCGGTCGGATCGAATCATCTCGGGTTCAAGTCATTTTCGTCGACTCATTTTCTATAATAACATTCGGATCCCGTTATTTTCGTCGGGAAAAAAAAAAAAACCGATCCGGATCGGATAAACCGAACCGGGTCTAACACATGAACGCATCCATGTAGAGGAGGGTAAAATCGTCAACATTCCAACTACAGTTTTCATAATCAGTGCGATGCTCATTCTCGTCTTTCTCCGGTGAAATTTCTTCGTTCGATCTGCAAATTCAAACCCAGAATAACAAGAATTTCGAATTCAAATTCAATTCAAATCGATTCAAATCAGGTGTTTATCTCTGTTTCCAATCTTCAATTAGGTAATTAATTGTAAATGTAATTGTAATTGTAATCCCATAGTATTTGAGTTATTAATTTGATTGATTGATTTAATTAACCTAATTTTGTTCATAGCTTGAACTTAACAGTAGGATTTGTGTATGTTATTGCTAGAAAAATGTGTTTAATCATCCAATTTGATCTTATTTAGCTGTTGTTTGATTGTAATTTGGATGATCTAGCTTATAGTTGACACTCAGGATTGTGATTATAGTGATTTAATTAGGTTGATGTTGATTTAATTTAATGTATAAGGAAATGCCGAAGCGAAATGCGAGTACCGGTAGTCGGCGAAGAATCGGAGATTTACAGTAGGATTGTTGTTATGTCATTGCTAGAAAAATGTGTTTAATCGTCAATTTTGATATTGTTTAGCTGTTGTTTGATTGTAATTTGGGTGATCTAGCTGATAGTTGACACTCAGGTCTTTGATTTTGGTTGCGGATTGTGATTATAGTGATTGAATTAGGGTAATGTTGATTTAATTTACTTTAGAAGGAAATGCCGGAGCGAAATGCGAGTACCGATAGTCGGCAAAGATTTACAGTAGGATTTGTGTATGTTATTGCTAGAAAATGGGTTTTAATCATCCAGTTTGATCTTGTTTAGCTGTTGTTTGTTGTAATTTGGATGATTTAGCTGATGTAGTTGACACTCGGGTATATGGTTTTGGTTGTGGATTGTGATTATAGTGATTTACTTAGGGTAATGTTGATTTAATTTACAGTAAAAGAAAATGACGGGAAATGTGAGTACCGGTAATGGGCCGTCTCTAATTTTGGATATAGAAGATCTACAGTTTGTTTGCTCTTATGTCGTTTCTAGAAAAATGTGTTTAGCTATCAATTTGATGTAGTAATTGCTGTTTGATCTTATTTAGTTGTTGGTTGTTTGTGGTAGTGACTTGTTGAGACACTCGGGTCTATGATTTTTGTCTGCGAAATGTGATTATAGTGATTTAGTTAGGGTAATGTTGATTAAATATACAGGAAATGCCGGAACGAGATGGGAGCACGGGTAATGGCCCGTCTTTGATTTTGGATATAGAAAATTTCAAGGTGAGGAAATTCTAGCTATCTTTTGTTTTTGGTTATTAGCTAATTGCCTAAAGGAGATGTTTATGGTTTTATGGTGGTTTTTGTCTGTCCGCTCTATGGAATAAAGCAAAATCGCTCACTAAAGTGATTACGGTGCACTTCTTTTGTTGAATGTAGAGTAGCAGTCCGTTGATGCAGGATGCAATTTTCATTTACGCTTTGTGTGGATAGAGGGGTTTGGAGGGAAAGGATTGGGAGGGAGACGATTTCCCGTGTTTGACTAGAACAATGGGAGTAGAGGGATTTGGAGGGGAGGGAATCTGGAGGAATTTTGGATTCCTCCATTCCTCTTCAGTAGGTACCCTGTTTGATTTCTGGCTAAACAAAAATCATATGTCCCATTTTTCACGATTAGTCGAGTTTTTACCAACACGGTTTCTTCACATATCCGGACCCTCATATGTTCTTTGTTGATACTCAAATTTTGTGTGGCCATTTTATTTGACCTTATTAGTACCCGGTGCGATTTTCGGCCATTTTTGTTTTGGATCCCAAATATCGGAAAACCATGTATTCCGCCTTCCCTTCATTTCCCTCCATTTTTTCTATCCAAACAAGGCGTTAAGGTCATTAGAGCAAACTCTTGTTAGCCTAGGGGTAAGGCATCTTAGGCACTAGGATAATGTTGTTTTTATTGTAGGGGGATTTTTCGTTTGATGCATTGTTTGGCAATTGGGTGAATGAATTACTACCATCTTACCAAGATGATGCTGGGGATGGGACTGAAGGGCATGGTGATTTATTGTCAAACGGTGCTTTTAAAGTTTCCTCGGATGCAACTAAAGGAGCTCAAGGGCCTTCCATCCCTTTGTTTCCTGAAGTTGATTCTTTGTTGGGGCTCTTCAAGGATTCTTGTAAGGAGTTAATCGATCTTCGCCAACAGGTAATCAACCAGGATGTCTAGATTGGAGTCTTTTCATCAGACCGAGCGGTCGACTAAAATTTTACAATGAACATTCTGTGTTTTGCTTAACTGATAGTTTTGAACTATGAAGGTTGATGCTAGGCTTACCAGTCTTAGGAAGGAGGTTTCTGGGCAGGATGCTAAACATCGGAAGACACTTGCTGAGGTTAGTTCGGAAAGCTTCTCTTCCTTTTCATTCAATCTTTTTGGTTTGTCCCCACACAACATGTTCCAGAGGTTCGCCATGCTCAACGAGTTATATTAAACTGTGTCACATGTAAGCTGTGTAATGCTTATGATCATCGTAGGTATTTTGCTTGGTCATAAATTTAGCTTTAGTCTTGATTGGGTTCTGTCCAAACAGATACGGAGTATATGTTAATATCTTTAACTGCAAGATTGTGCTCATATCTCCTTTCGTTGTCATTCATCAGCTAGAACAAGGCGTTGATGGGTTATTTGATAGCTTTGCAAGGTTGGATTCTCGTATCTCGAGTGTTGGACAAACTGCAGCTAAAATAGGAGATCATTTGCAGGTAAATGCATGTCTATCAAACATGTTTCTTATGATTGTATAAATGGATTAATGGATTTAGCTTTTATTTTAATTTAAATCTTGCCATCTTGTTGTTGTATACCTTCTGTTTGCTATGTAGCCTCTGTTTCCCGTCTCTGATTTTTAGTGTTTTATGACTATAAAAATTATTTATTATAGAAGAAAGGGCTATAAATCTTGATGACTCATGCACACTTTGCAAGTTAATGTTGACCAGCTATTTTTTTGTTTTAGTAAGTTAAAAAAATTGTACTCCGTATTGTTTTTTTTTATCTACATGTGTGGTTAATAATCCACATCTGTTTCTGGTGCCAGAGTGCTGATGCTCAGAGAGAAACTGCTACTCAGACTATAGATCTCATAAAGGTATTATGATTTGCTGTTATTTGGAGGCTAGAATGACAACCTGGTCTAATTTTGTTACATGGTCGAAACAATTGCAGTACTTGATGGAGTTCAACAGCACTCCTGGTGACCTAATGGAGCTTTCACCCCTATTTTCAGATGATAGTCGTGTTGCTGAAGCAGCTTCTATTGCTCAGAAGCTACGTAAGATACCACATTAAAAAAAATGACCTTGCATGTTTTTCTGTTATCTATATGCTTACATTTTTTTTCTTAATCTCATAATTCATATTTATGTTTCGACTATTGAGTGCATTATTGTATTTGCAGATTTAGAAACATTTTCTTTGTCCCATGGCTTAGGTGTTCAGCTGTTATTCGGTCTTTAAATAGGAAGTAAAGCTTTTCATCACATATCTTGATGTTGATTGAACAGGGCAATTTGCCGAAGAAGACGTAGGAAGACAAGGGATAGGACCTCAATCAAATACCGGAAATGCCACTGCCAGCAGGGGATTGGAAGTGGCTGTTGCTAATCTCCAGGAGTATTGCAATGGTAAAAATTATTTGCTCTGCCAAGAGCACTTACTTGATAAACAAGTCTAGCGATAAACAATGGAAGAGATCATGTGTTACTTGATTGAATATTTGTAGGCTATCGGAGTAGTATTTTTGTATACATCGCTGACCATTCCCAATTAAATAGTGCTACATATCCTTATTTCTCGAGGACTAGATAAATAGGTTGGGCTGATTTGAAATCAAAGCAATTAACACTTTTAAAGATTCATCTAAGAGCTCTTGTTTCTGATGTCAGAATTGGAAAACAGATTATTACAAAGATTCGATGCTGCATCACAAAGAAGAGAATTGTCAACCATGGCAGAATGTGCGAAAATTTTGTCTCAGGTAACTTTTCTCTACTACAGCATCTCTAAAAAGCTGCCAGAGGAAGGACGTTTTTGTGATACAAGTACAATTATTCTAGTAGCACAGATGATCTACAAGTAATTTTTTTTTTTGGAACACAGAATTTTGGCCTTCTGTTTTGGTTCATTACATTCACAACTTTCTGTTCCACAAGTATTTTGTGAGCCAGCAATTTATAATTGTTTTTGTTCATACCAATGACTGTTTGTTATCTGCTGACCAGTTTAACAGGGGTAGCAGTGCTATGCAACACTATGTAGCAACACGGCCTATGTTTATCGATGTTGAGATTATGAATGCAGACAACAGGCTTGTCCTTGGCGAGGAGGGTTCACAAGTCAGTCCCACCAATGTTGCTCGCGGGCTTTCTTCGTTATACAAGGAGATAGCAGGTCGAATCCGAATGCCCCTTTTAATTCGTTTATAGGAAAAAATAAAAGAGAAGATAATTCATAATGTTCTCCCTTGTTTCTCTTGAACCACTGTAATCTTGATTCTAATCTGTAGATATTTTACAGATACTGTACGGAAAGAATCTGCTACAATAATGGCTGTATTCCCTTCCCCAAATGAAGTGATGGCTATCCTTGTTCAGGTACAGTCTAGCCATCCTCTTCTCCGTTTATGGTCATGAACTATCATAGAAACAGTCTTCGTTAAAGTAGTGGAAAATACACCTTATGTGTGAAGAGTGTTTCTGTCATTTGCTGCAGAGAGTTTTGGAACAAAGAGTTACAGCCCTTTTGGACAAGCTATTACAGAAGCCATCTCTTGTCAATCCACCTCCAATTGAAGATGGCGGTCTTCTAGTAGTAAGTTCAGATTCCATCTCTGGGGCTGCCCTGCTGAACCATGTATCTTTGCTTTTGGAAAAAAGTTTTAATTATTCGTTTGCTTACACAGTACCTCAGAATGCTGGCTGTGGCATATGAAAAGACGCAAGAGCTCGCAAGGGATCTTCGAGCAGTCGGCTGTGGGGACTTGGATGTTGAGGGTAATCCTTTGTTTCATTTGCTTTTTCATTGTTTAAAACATTCTGCAGTTGTACGTAACTCCTGAGTATATTTAAGAGGAGGAACTGGCCTTACTTTCTGGTTTTCTTTAACATCACTCAGCACATTACTTTTGTACTGCTGTTTTTAAAATACTGTTCTATTTTGTGCTCTTAAGGCCGGGATTTATTAATAAGATTTGCAAATATAAATCTGGAAATCGTCAATTGTGGGTTGGTGCCATGAAATTACAATTTGTGATATTTCTGACACCATTAAATTAACCATTAGGCTTATATAATACGGAGTATATTTTTTTGATTGTTTGTCCCCTTTTATTTGCTGCAAAGGAGTCACAGCCTTGTTGGTGACTTGGTGGTCTGTATAGCTTATCAGTTTGGTTTACACAAGGGATTGGTATTGTAGAGCGCATACCGTTGATGAAAATTTGGGAACTATTTCTATGTAGTGAGGTTTGAATTTAGGTAATTATTGCCCTTGGCTTAGAGTGACCTGGACACTTCTTTAGATGTTAGAAGAAAGGGTCTTTCTGGCAACGAAGCCAAGCATGGATATTGTTTTCCTTTTCTTAAATATTGCAACAGACAACTGACAGAAATTTCTCCTCAGGCCTAACGGAATCATTATTTTCCGCCCACAAAGAGGAATACCCCGAACATGAACAAGCCTCTCTTAAACAATTATATCAAGCAAAGGTTGGACCTAGTGATGCTTATCTTTTTATAATCTCTCACTATATCAGCTCCTTATATATAGCTATATATTTTAAATTTTTTATTTTGCTTGACCATAATTTGCGGTGAAGATGGGAGAACTGCGTGCTGAAAGTATGGCTGATATCTCTGGAACTGGGTCTATTGGAAGATCCAAAGGTGCTTCTATAGCTTCTGCCAGTTATCAGATATCTGTTGCTGTGGTGACAGAGTTTGTGCGATGGAACGAGGAGGCAATATCTAGGTGCAACATATTTTCATCACAAGTAATATTCCTTTCCATCTTCTCCTCTGTAGTCTTCAGTATGTTGGGAATTTGCAAGTTCGAGTATTTGATAAAGCTGGTGTTTGAGTTATATTGTATTCTATTGTGAATGCTGTATATCCTATTATCCTTCATTTACTCGTCTTACTGCAAGCCTTACCTTCAACACTGTATATTGGAGTAGTGATGCGGGTAAGCTCGAGCCCGACCCAATTGTGCTAGCATGGTCTCGTTGTGGGCTTTATTCGGTCCTAGCACAATTGGGTCGGGCTCGAGCTTACCTGTATTAAGTAGTAAACATATCCACAGTTCTAGGTCAGTTGCCCCTGCACCATTCTTCAATTGCACTGCATTGGTCATCATTGGCTATATGCACCACTTGAGCGTAAGACACTATTTGACTTTACAGTGGAGTTCTTCTATGCTAGGCGCTATATGTGAATAAGTGACGCAACCTTTTCAGGTGTTTCTCTAGTTTCCAAATCAACTTGGGGGCTTTCCTTCATCTTAAATCTCTATTCATACTTATTATCAGAAATTCCATAAAGTTTCATGAGTTTGGAATGACCAGATAAGTTCAGCAAGAGTAGTTTCTGAAATAACAAATTAGCAGAGAGCAGATGTTAAGGAATTTTCAGAACAAAATAGTTGATAGATACATTCAACATGTAAATGTTGAAGTGAACAGACACTTGGTCGCATGTTCATCTTTGCCACTTGGCTTTTGAACTGCTAGAAATACAATTTAGTTGTATTTTCTGTCATCCTTTTGTAACCAAACTGTTTTCATCCATTCCTTCTGCTTGAAGCATACTCCTATGAGATTTGTTTGTTATACTGTTGACTAAGACTAACAATTTTTGTAATGTTTTGACAGCCATCTATTCTCGCATCCAACGTTAAAGCTATTTTCACTTGTCTCTTAGACCAAGTAAGTGGGTGGAACCCGTTTACTTTTTGGCTTTCACTTTGAAACGGAATCAAAAGCGAGATGCTGTTCTAATGTTCTCTCATGTCTCTCAGGTTAGTCAATACTTAACGGAAGGGCTTGAGAAGGCTAGGGAAGGCTTAACCGAAGCTGCAGCTTTAAGGGAAAGGTTTGTTCTGGGAACAAATCTTAGCAGAAGAGTCGCGGCAGCTGCTGCTTCTGCTGTAAGTGCTTATCACTTGAGGACTGGATATATCAGTCTTCATAATTTGAATCTTTGAGATAAAAAATATTACTCGTATAATACTAACAATATTATAGAAGCTTGTAGTAATATACAATAATTGTGTGAAAACTATTCTTTCCTTTCCCAACGAGTCAAAGATTCGTTATGCTTTGGTTCTGGATGATGATAGACTTAAGCAAAAAGGCTAAATTAACTGTTACACTTCATTTCATTGTGAAGTAACATTGTTTGATGCATTCTAATGAATTTTATAATTTTGTGCTGGAAACCAGCCTCTCTGCGCACGAGGGTAAGGATGTGTACATACTGCTCCTAACCTCATAATTGGTGTGAGCCTGTTGAGACACTGTAATTTTGTGGTGTGGAGATGCTGTTAATGCATTTTGTGTAGCTTCACTAGCTTGATAGCTCTTGCATGTTTCAATATGTGGGAATTATGCTGCAGAATCCATCTCCTGACGCAACATATGTTGCATTGATCGTATGCAGGCGGAGGCAGCAGCAGCTGCTGGTGAAAGCAGTTTTAGATCGTTCATGGTTGCTGTACAACGTTGTGCCAGCAGTGTTGCTTTAGTGCAGCAAGTATGTGAATAGCTGCTGTTTCAGTAACTCTGTTTCCTGCATTATTACATTGTATGAGCACCGCTTCACACAATCTCTACTTGCAGTATTTCGCCAATTCCATCTCTAGGCTTTTGTTACCTGTTGACGGAGCACATGCTGCGTCATGTGAAGAAATGGCCACAGCAATGGCAAAGGCAGAATCTGCAGCTTACAAAGGACTTCAGCAATGCATTGACACTGTGATGGCCGAGGTTCGTCTTGAACAAAATTTAATTAAAGAACATCAGGACGGAGTTTCTCGTTATGTACATATGTACAGTGAAGTGTATATCATTTTCTTGTTTTCTTGTTTTCCAGTGGCCACCCGCTGATTCAAATCTTTGAAATACATCTATTTTTCTGCTCTTTACGCAGGTTGAAAGATTGTTGTCAGCCGAGCAAAAGGCAACTGATTTCCGCTCACCTGAAGATGGGATTATTCCTGATCACAGACCCACAAGTGCATGCACTAGGTAATTGAATGTATTCTTTTCAATTATTAGAACATGTGAACGCAGTTCGTATAATTGGGAAGAACAAACAGGAATTGGAGGGAGTGAGTAACCAATTAATGCATTTTTGAGATACCTTATACCATGATTTTATCTTGCAGAGCCGTTACTTACCTTTCACGTGTCCTCGAGTCTGCTTTCACAGCACTAGAGGGTCTCAATAAACAGGCATTTCTTACGGAACTGGTATGGCTGTATGTGACTTTTTCATTTCCTGACATTATTTTGTTATTCAGGGTGCTGACTACATCGATCAACATAAACACAACTGATTCCCGAAAAATCCAAACATATTTTTTGATGAACCGTGTATAGAAATTACTTACTCGTATATTGCAACTTACAACTCTCTGGAGATTATCTTCCCCTGTAAGAGTAAAGTTGACTTAAATTTGTTACTGATACATTTAAAATGTCCGAGACTTGAATTGTTTTTTTTTTGTAGGGAACCCGATTGCATAAGCTACTTCTCAGTCATTGGCAGAAGTTCACTTTTAATCCCAGGTAGCATTTATTTCCGCTGCCTTCCTTTCTCTTAAAACTGAAACTACTAGCTTTTCTACGTGGGCAGTCTATCAATATATGAATTGATTTTCTTTATTGAGTCTACGTGTTTTATCTTCTTGTTAATGTGCCTGTTCTTTTCCAGTGGGGGCCTAAGGCTGAAGCGTGACATAACTGAATACGGAGAATTTGTACGCAGCTTCAACGCTCCTTCGGTTGATGAGAAATTTGAAGTCTTAGGAATGTAAGTACGAGTACTATAACATTCAGTTCATGTGAACCTTGACCATTAATTTTCCTGCATATATATGTCAATGTACAGCTATAAAATTTCTACACTTTTGATTTGTACAGCAACTAATTTAAAAAAAATAAAATTGTTTTTGTAGTTAGTATATTGTGAGAAAATACATGTTTCCCTCCGTTCACGAATGATTGCCCCATTTCACTAAAATACTCCGCACATACGGAATATCATATTCATGAAATGGGGTATCGTCTTTATGGTTTTGGGTATCGCTTACTAGGACTAACAAAAACTTCTTTGCAGCTTGGCCAATGTTTTCATCGTAGCTCCTGAAAGTCTTTCCACACTGTTTGAAGGAACCCCAAGTATTCGCAAAGATGCACAAAGGTATGGCTAATACTCTGAATAGTCCTCGTATTCCCTTTCTCTCATTTCTCGTCGTGTTGGCTAAACCGTCACATATACTCCATAGTCCATATAATCGTAATTTGTGTTAACTTCTACTCGATTTGTGCTCATGTCTAAATAATTAATATTCCCTCCGTCCCACATTTATCGTCCCTTTTCCTTATTTGGACATACTAGATTAATTGACCCCTTCCAAATATAGTACTCCAACTTCGTAAAAATAATGAACTTCCCATTTTACCCTTAGTTAAATAAAGCTTCGTATTCCCATCAGGCCGCCATTATACCATTTATTTCATATTTAAATTTATCCGTCAAAGGATATCAATGGTACGAAGTATTTCCTTAGTATATTTCGTAAATATAAACTTTAGTCGACGGGGACAATAATGATGGAGGGAGGATAAGAAGTTTCATGTAATTTGTTACGACGATTTTGCAAGTCTGGCGCTATGGCTTGCGTAATGGATGATAACGACCCGCTTGCTTCTTTTTTTGTTGAAAATTTATTTCTCGACTAACTTTCATTGACGCCCTTTTTAAAACATACTCGTATCTGTTGAATTTATGTCAGATTCATTCAACTCCGTGAGGATTACAAGTCCGCCAAACTTGCAACAAAACTCAGCTCATTGTGGTCTTAAGTTAACGTGAAAATACCAATTCAAGTAGAGGTAAGTATGCTTCGCTCTTGACTTCCTGTGTTACTCGGACTCTTCTACAAGATGTCGGATTGTGGGAATGACTATTTCGGGTGAATTTTTCGATTTTTTCGGTCTAAACTGAAGTATCAACTTGTCGTGTAGTGGTGTCGGAGTAACATATCTTCTTTCTAACATTGTCGGCTAGGCTAATCTACTAGCTGAATTAATAACTTGTTTGTCGATCCAGGTTTGCCCTTTCTGAACCCGAGTGAGCCCAATTATCATGTACAACATTTCTACGTCTTTGACCGAGGATGGAGATCGACTAAATCCGGGCACCAAGCAACACGGCATTGTAAAGAAGGAAACAATCTGTAATCGTTCGTTCGTTGACGCTTCATTTACCAAGTTTTGATGGTTGTTTTCCGTTTTATCTGTTGTACATTTCGCATAGCTTTGTAGATGACGGAAATATTTATTGTAAGGTAGTTGAATGATTCAGAAACAACACAATACTCCGAATTAAACATTCATGAATGATGCGTATTTTAGGTTTTGCGAAATATTTGTGCCCGTCATCTCGGACACCGGTGGTTTTCCGACGTCTCTATGTAGTATAATTGCATGAATACTCTATGGCAAATAATCTTGAGTCAGAAAAGAGGCAAAAAAAGACTAGATATTCGGCTGATCAAAGTTTTACAAGTTTGACTTCTACAAAGCGAATGCATATAACACCGTGACCTACCGCGGCTTCATGGCCGATCGGAGAACATCATTTTCTGCAGTTGTTTATAGCATCACGGATTACATCGTCGTTTACAAACGGCCTCAACGACCACATCAGACTATAACTATCTAATTCTTCTGACAAAGACTTGAACCCTAACGACAAAACAACTCGTTCCTGCATCAAATAATCCCGCTTCACCATGTCGTAGATGACCGCCATAAACGACCCCCAACCACAAGCATCAACATTCTCGAAAACACCCGTTTCTGCATCAATGTTCTGATCTGATGTATCGTCCTGCAATAAACCGCAGGCTTTGTCCATAAGAACAGCAAGTTCAGTCAGAATGCTATCAGCATCAGTTAAATGATCCTGCAGCCTCGACAAAGCGGTGTTCATTTGAGTAACACCCTGTGAACTGTCATTAGCATTGATGCAACCCGACTCCACGTACGATTTGACCCTCTTCGTTTCATGTTGTTCAAGTATTGTCTTAACCAACTCGGATTTCTGGTGGATTGACGTGCGTCGGAGTAACAGTAATGCTTGTTGAAATGAGAGAAGAAACCGTCTTCCTAGTTCTGCTTGTTGTTCGAATTTCACGACACCTGCTAAAAACACTGAGAATATCGAATTCATTTCCTTGTCGACTTCCGATGTCGTCTTTTCTTCTTCTCCTTCTTCATCCATCCTTGGGCCTCGTACTTTTCGACTGAAATGGCCTTAGATTACTAAACTGAAGCAAAGTGAGCTGAAATTGCTGAGACAAAACGAACGGGATCATTAAACTGTCAAAATTCCGAAACAACACCACAGAGTATGCGACTAAGTGCGTTCTTCGAGAAACAAAGCGGGTTGTTCAAAACCAGTTTGGTTAACCGGTTAAATTGACCAAATTAACAGTCGACAGTCGATTCAACTGAAATTGACTTAGCTAAACTGAAGCGACGAGGACAATTAAATTCTCAAAATTCCGAAACAACAGCACACAATATGCATGGTAATGCGACTAAGTGTGTTTTTTTGTTGAATAAAAAAAGCGGGGTTTTTCAAAACCGGTTTGGTTAAACCAACCGGTTAAATTGACCCGATTAACAGTCGGGTCGGTTCAACAGTTGAGCGAACCGATTCAGCGAAATTACATACATTCTGGAAAATCCATGGTGAAAAAGAAATGATAATACAAATAGATGATTGATGTAAAATGATAATCATGATGAAAAAAAATAAAATCAATTGATGCAATTAGGAGAAAAAGAAGCATAAATCGTAGAATTTGGAGAATACTTACAACAATTAACTCATCTAACCGCTGATGATCGATTACTGAGATTTATCCTGAGATCGTCTCATCGATTAAGTAGAAAAAAAAAAAAACGCAGGTGAGGGTTTAAGAGGATGAGCATTAGAGTTTGAGAGCTGCGTTTATGAACCGGCCCAATGTAATGGGTTGGATTCGGTTCGGTTTGGTTTGATTCGGGTTGGGTTTATTGAGGTGAGCCAACCATGAACCGGAACCAAAGTGGTTCGCTGGTATTTTAACTCGACCTGGCAAAAAGATCGGGTCGTGTTCGACTGTTCGTGTTATAGGTAAACGGGTCACGAATCTTTTAACCAAAACCCGATCCACTTAAGTTTTCTATCGGGTTCGTTTGACCCATTTACATAAATGGGTGGTCATTAATTTCGTATCGAGTTCGTATCGTGTTTCCGGATCATGTGACTATTAAATCAGACTAATTTAATGAATTGATTATTCGTGTCAGGTTCGTGTTTAGTACCTCAACCCAAACACAACCCAATTAAATCTCGAGTCGTGTCCGTGTCGACCCATATACATAAATGGGGAGTTTTTTTGTCAAAAGGCACCTAACATTTACGTCTTTTGTAAAAAAGCACCTAAAGTTTTTTTTTTTTGTCCAAAAGCACCTTAAATTTACATTTCTTTGTTAAAAGACACCAAACACTAACTTCCGTCAAAAAACCGTCAATATTGACGATTTCCATCCTAATCTTCATCCATCAACCCTTGATAACACTCATCCTTTAACCAAACTCAATCAACATCTTCCTTCCCTCTTCCTTTGCATTACCTTATTATCTCTTTTCTCATTCTCTTTATTTTTCCACAATACTCAATTTTTTATCCCAAAAAAACTTATCCATTCAAAACCCCTTTTACTCTCCCTTTAATTGAACCACGTTTTTTTTTTTCCACTTTTGCATATTCTCAATTAACTTGTCATCTTTAAGTATTTCTTCTTATATGATACACATAAAGAATGAAATACAAATGATTAATAAACCAAAAATGAATTGATAAATACAAAAAATGAATAACAGATGATTACTCAAACTCACAAATTTAAACACAAAAATTAGTATTCTTAATTTTTTTACAACAGAAACTTCATTCAATTCAGTATTAACTCAAAAATTTATCTAATAAACTCTAACACATACACATACCCTAAAATTATACTCGAAATTAAGGGTAAATAACGTAAAAATGGAAATTGAATTCAAAAATTTAATTTGTTCTTAGAATGAAGAGCTATAATTAAAAACTTACCGATTGAGCAAAAACTTGGTGGTTTTTACTTAAGTAATGAGGAATGATAATTGAGATGTATGCAAATAAAGAGTAGCTAAGGTGGATTAAGGAAAAAGATTGATTGGGTTTGATCAAGGGAAGATGGTTGAATTAAAGAAATAGGGTTGGTTGAGTTTGATTAAGGAATGAAGGTTGATTAAGGGTGGATGGAAGAAGATTAAGGGTGGATGTCGTCAATATTGACGGTTTTTTGACGGAAGTTGATGTTTTGTGTCTTTTAACCAAGAAATATAAATTTAAGGTGATTTTGAGCAAAAAAAAAAAATAATAATAATAATAATAATAATAACTTTAGGTGCCTTTTTTACAAAAGACGTAAAGGTTAGGTGCCTTTTGACAAAAAAAACTCCATAAATGGGTCATCAAGCCTCGACCCAAACCCGTTAAGTTCATGTCGTGTTTCCAGATTGTGTCATTGTTTGCCGGATCATATATAAACATTTTTTCCCCCCAAATACTCCGCAGTAAAGAGAGTATAGCTACTGATTTCCGGTCCAATTGATTGACCACGGCGATTCTAGGGTTTTCGGCCGAACCAAAAAAAACCCCCAAATTGATGCAATTCCAGTAATTTCATCTCTTCTGCAATCAATTGGCGCGCAATCATGAGCATTGAACCGTTTAACAAGTAAATCTTGTCTCCATTTTTGAAGCTCTATCGAATTCAATCGATTTTCAAGAAAATCGATCGTCGAATTGTTTTTTTTGTTTTTATGATATGTTTGAACATGGCGTAGGTTAGTGAAGCTTGCGGCGAGAGCGTTTTACGATGATATCTCGACGAAGGGAGAGAATCAGTTGAAGAATAGTCGTGGTGATAATCGCGGCATGGCTGTAGTTATTCTTGATGCTCTTACTAGGTATTGAATTCGCAGTTCTTTCGTGTTGTTTCGGTATCGTGTTTGGATGTTACACTTTGACACTTCATTTTAGTTCAAAGAATTGAATATTTGCTGCATTAACATCCGTATCTGATACTCCGACACCATATCGTGTCTTGATAGTAGGTGCAGTTGAGTTGGAGTGACATAGGTTTAGGTGCTTGCTTTGAATGGTTAAACTCGTAGTCGTATGACACTGTTGTATGCACGCACGCAACGAAACTATTTACCCAAATTATTGTTAAGACGGGAATATCAGTAAAAAAAATGCATAGGAGGGTATGAAATGAGTCCGGTGAAGACGGGCAAGTCAAGAAAGAATCACGATCATTGGAATAGAGTTGAACATAAACGGGTAAAGAAACTTTAAGGGGTCGTTTGGTTCAAAACATAGGAGTGGAATGAAATGAAATGTGATACCATTCTAGTATGGATTTAGAACCCCATACTTGTTTTTAAGTGTAATCGATTGGATACTAGTAATAATATAGTGTAGATGAATGGAGTTTGAATCCCGGGGGAAAGAGCTGTATTAGATTCCAACAGAATGGAATGATTGCTGTTATTGCTGGGTTCTAAACATGCATTATTGCTGTTATTGTGTCTTGAGCAGAAGTATTGAATGTATAACCAGATTTTAGTCGTTTGAAAGTGGTGAAATGAGAATTTTATCGCAAATATGTAGTTGTAGAAGTTAGTTATGGATTAGATGAATGATTAATAGCTGATTAATAACTTAGGAAGGATCACCTAAGTATGGTTGGATCAAAGAATGACGCATTGGATGTAACAGTAATACTGGTTTTCCTAGAGTTCCTCCGTGTTCTTGTGATCATATATATAGCATTTATTAATAATTTATCTTATCTCAATTTTGTCACTGAGTGATGTTCACAGCTTCACACTTAGCATTCTTGGAGTACACACTGTTGTAATGTTTCATTATAACACCTCCCTGATACTTTAGGCGTCAATGGGTGCGAGAAGAAGACTTGGCTAAGGATTTAAAGATTCACCTCAAGCAACTTCGACGAACTATGCGGTTTTTTGAGGAAGAAAAGCTGGTCATGCGTGATCATAGAAAAGAGGTCATTTTTTCTTTTTGTTGGTGTACATTGGCTGGGATTCTCGTTTCTGATTACTGCACTTTATTAGATATTTAGGCCCTTTTTCTTTTCTTTCATTGTTTGCATTCTGCTCACTCCCGCACTTTAGATATTCATGCTGTTCCTATCTTCTCAAAATGTGACCTTTAAAATTATGTTGAAGCGGCCTGGATGTGGTAATGGAGTGATACGGCCCAAATTTTATGCCTTGCCATTATCGTTAGATTCCGTTTTGAAGTCTTTTTTGTTTTCAATTTGATCGCCATTTTTGTTTGAAACTGTATTATTATTATTATTATTTTCATTGTTCGCCTTTTTATTTTTATTTGTTTTTTTTATGGATGACGATTTGACGACTTCAGATATTGATTCATGTTAGCCGACCCCAAATCTTTTTGGGACTAAGGCTTTGATGATTGATGATGTTGTTGTAATTCGATCGCCATTTTTGTCATCTTCCTCACGTAAGGTGGATTTTGTGTATTGCAGACAGCAAAAGGTGTAAAGATGCATGCTGCAGCTGTTGCAGCTACAGCTGAAACTTCGAACTACAGAAGAGAGGGGGAAGATAAGATTAAGTTGCACACTCACTCATACTGCTGCTTAGATTACGCACAGGTTTTCTATCATTTATAATCGTCTCTTCTTTCTTTTAGATGCCCCTGTCTGGCTTCTTGAAGTCTTGCACTCTCCTTGCCTTTCCTATTTTTGAGAAATGGATTTGATATGCAGAAAGTTTTGAAACTGAATTTATTGCAGATCTATGATGTAGTTCGGTACAGAATGCATCGTATGAAGAAAAAGTTGAAGGATGAGCTGGATAGCAGGAACACAATCCAGGAGTATATTTGTCCCAACTGTAGCAAAAGGTGCTGGTCATAGCTTCATGTAACTTAAGAGATAGTGTATGTCAGCATTCACGGAAATTAGAAGTTTCCTGATGTTGTATGTTCAGATATAATGCTCTGGATGCAATAAGATTGGTGTCCATGGAAGATGAGTATTTTCACTGTGAAAGTTGTAACGGGGAACTTGTCGCAGAAAGTGATAAATTAGCTGGTCAAGAACTAGGAGATGGAGATGATAATGCGAGGAGGCGTCGCCGTGAAAAGCTAAAAGAGCTGCTTCAAAAAATTGAGGTTTGTGTATCCCTTTGCCGAAGCCTCATTTTTTAATTCTTTATCGTTCGTCAGTATTTCAATGTGGTATAAAAATGGCTCTCATTACGACATGCAACACTTGTTATTTGATGGAATTTAACGACAACATTACATTATTTTCTGTTATATAAAACCCAAATTCGCTGATATCTTGGCATTGTCATCCAATTTCTCAAAATATCGTCTTTATTTGACTGATATATATGAGACTGTATATACTGCATGTTAGCTCTAGGAAAAATCATTAGGAAACATTCATATTCACATAGTGTATTTTGAGAAGAAAAAGGTAATAAGAGACAGAAGATAGGTTATAAATATGGTAACCAACGACTTCAGCTCTAAATGGATGTGAAGCTGTTTGTGGATGTTTTTTAATTACGGTCGCATTGACATCACACATACATCTACGACATCGTGATACTGGCATTTTCACAACCTTTAGACCATGACCAATATTGCATTTATACATGTGTGGTTTGAGCATTTATATTATTATTACTCGTATATAATAAGCTGGTAATTTATTGCTTGTGGTTTCACTATATCAATGCTTCCCTCGATGATGACATTATGATGTAATTACAGGAACAACTCAAGCCATTGGTCGTGCAAATCAATCGAGTTAAAGATTTACCTGTTCCAGAATTCGGAAGTCTGCAGGCTTGGGAGGCTAGAGCAAGTGCTGCAGCGCGAGGAGCAGCTGGGCAGAATGATCCTAATAGATTATCTCAAGGCGGTACACCAATGCCTTTTCTGGGTGACACAAAGGTAACCTACTTCTTTGAGTCAGCAGGCGATTAGTAATTTTTTTCGGCAACTGTAGCCGATTACACGTTTTCTAAAATCAACTGTTATACCTCTAAGCTCGATTAAAAGGTATTTTAATTAACATATACTCAAATTTGCATCTTTTAATACCTCCATCCCAATAATTATTTTCTACTTTTACTCATCAATAAACGACTATAACTGTTTAGGGTTTTTTAATGATTTTAAGAAAAAACAGTGAGTACATAATGAACCTGGGAAAAAAACAAGGGGTATAATAAAACACAGGAAAGCCCTTGTTTTATCTAGCTAGTTACTCTTTTTTCTTGTATGATTGTATCGGTGATGACTGATGATGAAGCATCTTCAAAAACAAAATCCTTGTTTCGTCTTGTAACGTGAACTTATTTATCGCTCATTTTTCAGACACAGACGCCTTTGATGATAATAAAACATCTTCAAATACAAATTGAAATATATAGGAGTTTCTAATTAGACTTGAAATCCTTGATTATCCTACTAAGTGCTTCATATTAGAGTCACTTTCTTGTATTGGCGAAGTATCGTTGAATGTTGTGTTGGAAATTGGAATCGAGTGCGGCCACACAATTGTAGACTTGAAGTGAGAAAGGTTGTGAGTTGCTGCTCTGAACATTCGCAGATTGAAGTTGATCACGGAAACCAAGACAAGGAGGACTCAAAATCGGATGTTGCAGCTATACCTATGAAAAAGTTGCCTCCTTGGATGATCAAGCAAGGTATGAACTTAACAAAGGAGCAACGCGGTGAGATCAAGGAGGAGTCTAAGATGGATGGAAGCTCGGTTCTTTCTGAATTGCCTGACGATAAGAAATCAACTGTCGGAGACGACCAAAAGAACTATCAGGTTTGATCCTGCTTAATTTTCTAATAATCAGAACATATTAATATTTTATTAATTTTAATAAATTATCGTTGACCCAACGGATCTGGTCAGGTTTTGATCCTAAGTTAACGGGTCATTTCGAGTTCAGAACAATCGGAAAACCTGGTTCATGACCCTAAAAAACGGGTCGGGTTGAGTTTTGACAGGTCTAATTCCATGTAATTATTACAGTACTTTATTTATTTATTTATTAATATTAATTTTCATTTTTTGCAGAATGAGTATGTTAAAGCATATTACGAAGCTCTATTAAAACGACAACAAGAAGAAAAGGAGAGGAAGCAACAGTCAGATTTGAATAGTTCTGATCAGGGCATATCTTCGGATCGCCAAGTTGGCATGAAATCGAAACGTGAAGATGAAGCGGACGATGAAGATGAATGGGAGGAAGGCGCCCCTTCAGGTAATTGTAACGTCATCTCGTGTTCTTTTCCTCTATGAACGTAGATTTAGTCACATAATCTAGTTAGGAGAGAAAACCCGTTTTTTTTCTTGTTCCCCGCATCTCAATCATTTGCTTATCTTTGGTTAACCCGTTTTGGTATCTCTTAAAACGGGTCAAATACACACCCCATGATAGATGTGACGAACTTTTTGCTAGTTCTCCGATATTTTTCTTTGGCCTAGTCTTTCAAACTGCTTTTTACCCAAAAAAAACACACAAGTTGTTCAAACACAATTATTCAAAAACCGTGATTTGGTATGTATTTGACCCGTTTTAAGGCTTAGACGAATACTTCCGTCACAAACAATAATCCGTGTTTTTGAAACTCAAGAACCACCATTTTACCCTAAGAAATAGGACCAACTTGGTTCTTCTAGCTGCGTTTTTATAGGGCGTGTTCTCATATATATAAGTCATGACTGATTTTTCAGGCAACGGCGGGGAAAGCTACAAGGTGAACGATTTGAATGTCGAAGCTGAAGCTCCGCCAGAAGATGATGAAGACGACGACGATGTTGAATGGGAAGAAGGCTGAAAACTTTATTTTTAGCAGAAGATTGTTTCAAGTTTTGATTTAACCGTTGCGCGCTTTGGTTTACAAATGTATTCCGACTTCGATGGACCGTCAAATGTTGTGAATGGAAAGTATCGAAGAATTCGAAGTCTAGTGGGGTTTAGCGACTAATTAGACTTTGATACCGGAGTTTCTCTCCGTATATTATTTGGGTGATCATGATCCGATCAACAAGGACCGTGATTGAGAATTGTTTGACCGTCTTTTTCCAAGGATTACGGGCGAAACTTAGAAAAGTCTTTTATGAATACTACCAAGTACTCCGTATATGAATTATAGAAGAATCGGGTGGTCATATATCATGATACTGTCTCACGGTATTAGAATCTTCTGGAAAATAACCGTCTCTAAAATACCTTTCAAGACGACATATTTGTGCAAATGGGTTCGTCTGTAAAATATTCGCCACAACATGAATATCAAATTTTTATAATTTTATACGCCGTTTTAAAAACTGCATTGACATCGACGTAGTATATTAAAAACAAATGTGTGTAGATTTGAATAAAAAATTTCAAATTAAATTAAAGGCATGAACATGAGAAACATGTTATAGAGTACATCAAAAATCATTTATTAAATCGTAATTTAGAAGTAATTTAAATTTTATTTTTCAACAATTCAACTAATTTAATTAATGATCTCTAATGTTAGTATTAGCAATAATTAATTACGTACTTAATTGTACTAGGGCGGATTTTCAAATATAATTATACGACTCCTGTAAGATTATGTTTGATTATTTATTTTCATAATTGTCGATAATTTTAAATTTTATACTCCGTATTTTGATTTTGTTCTAGTAAAATACATAGCATTTCATATGTATACGAGTATACGATCAATGATTTATCACCAAATAAGTGCAATATCATAAATAGTACTCCATAATATTTTTAAGATTATGTTTAAAATAATATATTTTCATAATTGTCGATAATTTCATACTCCGTATTTTTTTCCTAGTAAAATAAATAACATTTCATATATGTATACAATTAATGATTTATACATTACCAAATAAATGCGATAGCATAAATAATACTCCGTATGTATTTCCATAATATTTTTACGATTATGTTTAAAATAGTTTATTTCATAATTATCGATAATTTTATACTCCGCATTTTTTTCTTCTAGTAAAATACATAAAATCAATGATTTATACATTACCAAATAAAGGCGATAGCATAAATAATAATAAAATCAATGATTTATACATTAATTTCATAATATTTTCTATTATAGAAATTAATTTTCACATAAACTGTATACAATTTCTAATTAACTTGCACGCTTTTATTTATTTATATATAAAAAAGCACCTCACACGTTACTCACAATTCATAAATTCAATTGAAGACTTTTTTTTAATCTAATTATTAATTGATAAGTACAAATTTAATCAAAGGCATTAATTTTAATTACGTATCTTCAAAGTTATGATGAAATCGTCTCATATCGCCATCAACATGTTACTTCTAGCATTTGTCTTCTTTTTAGGTAATTAAGTTTTGATTTAATTTTCGCGTAAATTACACTATGCGACTGTTGCATGATACAACGAAGAAAAAAATGTTCATTTTCTTGTGAAAAATGATCGTTTTGTAATAACATTTTACGATGAAAAGTTCTAATTTTTTAATCATAAAAAATATTAATTTTACACATAAAACGGTCCATTTTTAATGTAAAATGGTGTAATAACTGTCGAATATTATAATTAAGAATATGTTGCTTATGTAAATCATAAATAACAAAATTCTCGAAAATAAATAAATTATTTTTTAGTAAAAAGTGAACATTTTATATCAACAATTTATGATGAAATAATCACATTTTATAGAATTTTTTTATTCTATAAAATAATCACTTTTACATATAAAATGGTGCAACCGTCGCATATTATAAATTATAATTCATGAATATATAACAATAATAATTCTCGAATCAGAATGTTTTACAATAATTTTATTACGAGAATTTTCACATAACATACAACTATTTATCCTTGTATTTTATTTTTAGTGTATTATAAATTAATAAATTATAATATTTGTACGTGTTTTAAAGTACTAAATTTACGTGAGACGGTTTCAGGTGGTTTTGCACAACCGGGGGAAAGACCGTGGCCAATTAAGGACATGAAGAGTTGTCATTTCGTGCCGAGAGTTTGTCATCCAGGACTTTATTTAGAACCTAATTGCAATAATTATTGTCAAAAAAAGCACTCTAATCAACAATTAATGGGTAATTGTCTACTTAATAGAGACTTACCCTTTTGTTGTTGCACTCCGAATGTAAAACCGTGATCATATTTTTATCGGTCACACCAACCAACTTTTAACGTAAAAAAAAAAAAAAAACGAGATATATTACGCATATATATGTTATGTTACATGCGAAGTACGGAGTATAATATAATAGAATGGAGTTCGAAGTATAGAATAAAAATGTACTCGTATATTGAAAATTATTCACAATTCCTTTTTTTAATTTAATTTGCACTAATATTTATGAAATTAATGTTATTGTATTTTAGTAGTATTATATAGTTTATTAATATCATATTTCAAAATTTATTTTATTTTATCTTTTTTCGTCTTGATCTTGTATAATTAAGTTTGTTATTTCATTTTTTTTGTTACATTTTTTATTATTAAACACGAATATTACTCTCTAAGACCAATACAGATCCATAAACCCCGACGACAAGGAATAGTTCTTAACCCATAAATACAGAATAATTACCAATTTACAATGAAACCCTAATCAGATATGTTCAAGTTTCGAGGACGAACATCTCAATCTCATGATTGTCTAACGTAACAGACGACAACATACAGAGTACTCCGTAATTATCACGAAACCTTAGTGAATACATTCAGGTTTCGAGGACGAACCTCACATTCTCGTGATAATTATTAATCAGACTATAACATAAACAGATTCAAGACATAAATATTGAGTGAACATAGAAGTTAAAACTTAAAAGCATGTTTGTAAATACAACATGCTAGGTGAAGGGCCCCACACTAATAACACAAATGTTTTTGTCCTTAATTACTTTCCTAATCTTCTCCACTAATTTCTAGATCTTTGTTTTTTTTGCCTTTTGACTTTTTTATTTGACTATTACCACCGCTAACTCGTCTGTCCTCGATTCTTGTTTCAGACGAATATATTTAATATATTATTTGTTTAAAGTTTAAACGACTCGACTTGACTGATGACGTGAATTTGTGGCCTATATATTGATAGAAACTCATGACTTTTACGTTTGTAATAACTCAAATATAAAAAAAATATTTTAACCCGACGAATAACATCCATCCAACCAAGCAGCCGAAAGCGACATAAAAATAGTGACGATAATGACATTATTAAAAATATTCAAAGTTATCTAATGAACGATTACGAAATAATTTTCAACCAATATTTTTTACTGTATGATTTATTTAAAAAAAATGAGGTTAAGCTTAATTAAATTGAGTATTTTTTATAGATGAACGTAATATATTAATAAACTCGTGACTTTTACGTTTGTAATAACTCAAATTAAAAAAAATTACTGAGCATATTTTAACCTGACGAATAACATCCATTCATCCAAGCAGCCGAAAATGACATAAAAATGGTGACGATAATAACGTTATTAAAAATATTCAAAGTTATCTAGTGAACGATTATGGATTAACAAAACGACCCGATATATTCTGATCCACTTTCGACAAATTAAACTTTTAATATAAGAACTCACTATCAATAATTCACATCTTATATATATATATATATATATATATATATATATATATATATATATATATTACCATCAATTTTTTCAATGTTGTTGACAAAAAACCTTAAAATTTGCCTAATCAGCATATATATATATATATATAAAGCCTTAATTGTCTATTTCATGCCTTTCTGTCATTGAGCTGGTTTATTTTGTTGCATTAGAGTATCCACTTTAATCCATGTTAGATTATATCAAGTCAAATAACATCCGTCAATTTTTTAATTATTTTTATGTATTTAAAATTAAATGATTTTTTTAACGTGAACCCAGTAATTTATACACGATAATATAATAATTAAAGTAAAAATCTCGATGGCGTTGCTATAAATATTTGACAGATATACCTATTTAAAAAGAACCGACTAATAATTTACATAATAATAATAATATATTATTATTATTATTAAGAAAATGATAAATACAACCCCTAGGGTTGTATCTAAGAGACTAAAAGAGGAAACAAAATATTAATGCTTATATTAATTGTATCAATGTATGTGTAATTTATTCTTAAATTTCTAACTTTATACCAAATATAGAAGATATTTAATGCTTAAATACAAGCCTAAGGACTGTATTTAACCCTAAGAAGTGTATTTAACATTACCGTTATTATTATTATTATTACTCCCTCCCATCCATTCAATTCTTTACACTTACTATAAATGGACAATCCAATCAATTCTTTACATTCCCTTTTTGGCAAAAGACTTTACCATATAACCCCATATCTTTCATCTATTTACACAAAATACCACTACTTTTTCCTTACTTTAAATTTGGTGGACCCATAAAACCATTTGATTTACCAATAATACCCTTACTTTTACCACTTTTCTTAAAATTTGTGAAACCCCATGTAAAGCATTGATTGGATGGGAGGGAGTATAAAATTAAGACAGATCTCTAGAAATTGGGATGATTTTAACTTTTAACCACTCTTTTTTTTTTCTCAATCTCATAATTTTTGTTGGGTAATTGAACATGGTGGGTAGTGGGAAAAAGTTGGACCATTATTTTCATATATTTCCATATCTCATTATTCCCATTATTGTGTTGTGTTTATTCTCCACACAAATTTGTTTTAAATGCATTTCCTTATCATTACATCCAAAAAGATAAATTAAGAAAACATTGTCCTTAACACAAAAGTTATTCACTTTCTATGAAAAATATAATAATAATAATAATAAAGGAAAGCATAAATGTACTATATTTTCTTAATGCTATATTTAAATATTTAATTCAGTCACTTTCTAAATTTGATGCCACGTATTAATTCAAAAATTAAAGACTAAATTACACGTAAATTGATGTAATTAATATACGTATTTAACATCTATTTATTTTTTTAATTCATTAAATACAGCGTTCTACGAACGTAATTATAATTTTCTAGAAATAAAATAAATAATATTCCTCAAGTCCGTATTTAAATATTTAATACTTTTTAAATAGGTGTAGAAAAACCTTTTTTTTTTCACTTCATTAAACAATAAATACAATCCTAATAACCACAACCTTTTTTATTTTTTATTTATTGAATACAACTCTGAAAACCATAATTACCATTTTCTAGAAATAAAATACGGAGTAAATAATATTCCGTATTTAAATATTTAGTACTCGTATTTTTAAATACGCATAGAAAAACCGTTTTTTTTTTCTTCACTTCGTTAAATAATAAATACACCCCTACGAACCATTTTTTTTCATTTATTGAATACAGCTCTACGAACCGTAATTACCATTTTCTAAAAACAAAATAAATAATATTCCTCAAGTGCAATTAAATATTTAATACTCCGTACTTTTTATATACGAATAGGAAAAACCAATTTTTTTTTTTCACTTCATTAAATAATAAATACGTACAACCCTAGTAACCGTAATTATTTTTTCCACTTCAATGTCCAATTTTTTTTAACACTACTTGAGTTTCCTCACACTTCACTCGCTACTTTTTCCCTCTCTAAACTTATTATCACTCTACTACTCCATGAAAGCTTAATTCCAGCTTAATTCTGCTTAATTTCTGAGCATGAATGTGGCCAAAAATGGAGATTAAGTATGCAAGATGCAAACTTTATGCTCTAATCACACTCTTCATCTCACTAATTGAACTGGGTTTCAGTGTTACAGATCCAAGTGATGCTGCAATTCTGAAAAAATTCAGATTAGGGTTAGAAAATCCCCAATTGTTGAAATGGCCAAGTGATGAAGATGAAGATAATGACCCATGTGGTAATAAATGGGAATTTGTTTATTGTAATTCTGATGGAAAAATTACCCAAATCCAAGCTAAAAATCTAGGGTTAAAGGGTGTTTTACCTCAAGATTTCAATAAATTGGATAAACTTTCCAATTTGGGGCTTCAGAATAATAATCTTAGTGGTATGTTACCTACTTTTAAAGGGTTAGTTGATTTAAAGTATGTTTTTTTGGATTATAATAATTTTACTTCAATTCCTGTTGATTTCTTTGATGGGTTGGATAGTTTGATTGTGATTGCTTTGGATAATAACCCTAATTTGAATTCTACTACAAGTGGTTGGTCTTTTCCTTCTTCTTTGCAAGATTCTGCTCAATTGAGTAATGTTAGTTTGATGTCTTGTAATCTTGTTGGCCCTTTGCCTGATTTCTTGGGTACCCTTGGCTCACTTGCTGTCTTGAAATTGTCCTTTAATCGCCTTTCCGGCCCCGTTCCCCTAACCCTAAATGGGTCCAATTTGCAAATTCTTTGGTTAAATGGGCAAAATGGGGGTGGGTTGAGTGGTGGGATTGATGTTATCGCGACAATGGTGTCGTTGACGAGTGTTTGGCTACATGGAAATGAGTTTAGTGGGTCGATTCCGGCTGAAATCGGGAATTTAGCTAGTTTGAAGGATCTTAATCTTAATAGTAACAACTTTGTCGGGTTGATTCCGAGTAGCTTGGGTGGTATGGGTTTGGATTCGTTGGATTTGAGTAATAATCATTTCATGGGTCCGATTCCCGAGTTTAAGGCTAAGACGGTTGCGTATAAATCGAACGACTTTTGTCAATCTACTCCCGGGGTTCCGTGTTCTTCCGAAGTTATGGCGCTGCTTGAATTTTTGGGTGGGTTAGAGTATCCGATTGATCTTAGTAGTTCGTGGTTGGGTAATGATACGTGTGGTGGATGGTTGGGGGTGGTTTGCAACGATGGTAACCAAGTTAGTATCATTGATTTGCCTAATCGTCGGCTGAATGGTACTCTTAGTCCTTCACTTGGGAAGCTTGTGTCGTTGACGAAGATAATTCTCAATAACAACAATATCACGGGGCAAATCCCGTCAAACTGGACAAGTTTGAAGTTGCTAACGACACTTGATTTGAGTAATAACCATCTTTCACCTCCTTGGCCGAAGTTTGGCAATAAGATGAAGTTTTCTATTGATGGGAATTCTCCGAAAACGTCCACGTCATCATCACCGAGTTCAAGTCCCGATGATCATCCTTCGGAATCTTCACCATTGGACAACCCTGGCGGCTCTACGGAGACGGGAGCAAGCCAAAGGTCGAATAGGTCTAAAGTCGTTGCAATTGCGGCCCCTCTTGCTAGTATTGCGGCACTTGCGTTGTTGGTTGTTCCGTTGTCTATGTATTACTGCAAGAAAAGAAAACGAGTGAATCAAACGCCTAGCTCTATCGTGATTCACCCACGAGCTCCATCTGATGCCGATAACAATGTCAAAATCGTCGTTGCCAACAACAACACTGGTAGTACATCCATTGGAAGTGGTTCCGGTAGCAGAAACAGCACCGGGACGAGCGAGTCGCATGTCATTGAAGCAGGGAATTTGGTCATTTCTGTTCAAGTCCTACGTAACGTGACTAAAAACTTCGCCCCGGAAAATGAGTTGGGTCGTGGCGGGTTTGGAGTCGTGTACAAGGGTGAACTAGAGGACGGAACCAAGATCGCCGTAAAAAGGATGGAATCGGGTGTGATTAGTAGCAAAGCTTCAGACGAGTTCAAGGCTGAAATCGATGTTTTATCCAAGGTTAGACATCGGCATTTGGTGTCCCTTTTGGGGTACTCAATTGAAGGCAACGAGAAGATCTTGGTTTACGAGTATATGCCTCAAGGGGCTCTTAGCCGACATTTATTCCACTGGAAGACGTTGAATTTGGAGCCTCTTTCATGGAAACGGAGGTTGAATATCGCTTTGGACGTTGCACGAGGGATGGAGTATCTTCACAGCCTTGCGCACCAGAGTTTCATACATCGTGACCTCAAACCTTCAAATATTTTGTTAGGCGATGACTTCAAAGCGAAAGTTGCGGATTTTGGGCTCGTGAAACTTGCACCGGATCAGGGTAAACAATCTGTTGTTACTAGGCTCGCTGGAACTTTCGGATACTTGGCACCCGAATATGCTGGTAAGCTTTTGCCTGACCCGTTTCACATGTCTACCTAGTATTGATTCTATAGACGTTTGATGTCTTGTTTGTGTAAAGTTAAACTGTTTTGACTGATGCAGTAACCGGGAAAATCACAACAAAAGTCGACGTATTCAGCTTCGGAGTCGTGCTAATGGAGCTCCTAACAGGACTAGTAGCGCTAGACGATCACAGGCCCGAGGACCAACAATACTTAGCCGCCTGGTTCTGGAGAATCAAATCAGACCGAGAGAAGCTCCTAGCAGCCATCGACCCAGCCCTCGACGTGAAGGGTGAAACCCACGAGAGCATCATAACAATAGCCGAGTTAGCCGGGCACTGCACGGCCAGAGAAGCCAACCAACGCCCCGAGATGGGTCACGCTGTGAATGTCCTGGGCCCGCTCGTGGAGAAATGGAAGCCGTGGGACGATGAGACCGAGGAATATTCTGGGATCGATTATAGTCTTCCGTTGACGCAGATGGTGAAGGGGTGGCAGGAAGCGGAGAAGGACGAGGATTTTAGTTACGCGGATCTCGAGGATAGTAAGGGTAGTATCCCAACTAGGCCTACCGGGTTTGCTGATTCCTTCACCTCTGCTGATGGTCGTTGAAGGCGTTCTTCTATCGTTTTTTCTTTCTCGGGTGGTGTAGATATAGCGGTGTGTTTGTCGGGTTGGTTTCGGGAATGATTGTTCGATATGTGATTTAATGTAATGTCTGTAATATGTTTATTTATCATCGTTATCGTCTGTTGTTTTTTCATCGCGAAACCTTTGCCATTAAACCATTATGTTAACGAACTTGTGATGGATTTAGCAAGGCAAGGCTGCATATTGTCGAAAACCTATGTTGTCGTATGAACCTTATTTTGTCCGATTGGCGAAGCTAGGGGTCGTGACATGAGTTATTTTGTCCGATTTCAAGCCGAAAAAAAAGTAGACAAAGCTTGCTTTTAGGAGATACGGTTTTCGAGGGATGCAGGTTTATTGCATAACAACTTCGTCGAATGTTTTCCGTTACTGATAAATAATTGTGGGGACATTTTATTTGACCCGAATAACACCCCGTACAATTTTCGGTCATTTTTGTTTCGGACGTCAAGTCTCAGGAAAATGTGTGTTATACACTTCAATTTCAGTCGTTTTGGAGGTCGGACAGGGATGCGTTTTATATTCTTCCGAATTTTATACCATGTATCATGCGTCGCATCACGAGATAACTCGTGCAATTTCGTTTTGGATTTCAATTTTATATGAAGTACAATGCCCCTGTGTAATACGAGGGTCATTTGGATTTCAATGTAGACTTTAAGTTACTCGTACAAGATTGCGTTTTGAGACGTGTCGAAATTAGTCAAAACAAGTTATATACTCCATTTTATATCGTGTCAGATTATTCTAATAATCATTATTAGATATTCTATTCCTGTCGGAAATTTTTTTGTCAAAAAAACCCGCGCTTTTGAACAACTTTCACTGCTTTCGAAAAATAACTAAAAACGACCGATTTTGAAGGTTATTATCCACATTTTTCGGCCTTATGGGTCCCGAAATAATAAAGACCCATATTCGCGCTAAACAAAGTCCACCCCATGGACAATACCTCGGTGTAATATGAGGTTCATTTGGATCTCAATGGAGTCATTAAAAAGCCAATTGAATGCCTTTGAGACGTGTTGAAATCCGTCGAAACAAGTTCTATATTACATTTTATATCGTGTATGAGGATTCTAATAATCATTACAAGGCATTTTATTTCTATCGACAAGTTTTTATCAAAAATTATTCGCGTTTTAGAAAAAACTTTCATCGCTATAAAAAATAGCTGAAAATGACCGAATTTGAAAGTTATTATCCATGTTTTTTTGGCATTTTGGGTCCCGAAATAAAATGGTTCTATAATCGCGCTGAACAAACTCCACACCAAATACAATGTGCCGGTGTAATTTGAGGTTCATTTGGATCTCAATGGAAGCCATTTGTGTAACAACCCGGATTTTCGATGACTTAAAATAATAGATAATGCGGAAAGTTATCTAAGTCATTTAATTAAAATTATATCAGAGTTTAAATAAATCCGGATCGCTACGGATCCTTACAACAAACGACTATTAATTACATAGTCTTGATTCACTTAGTACAGAATATAGATTGTATTTTATACGAACATGTTATTAAATCTCTCTCGCTCGATTCCCGAACGTCTTAGACCTGCAAAAAAAATAATACAGTGGACGCTGAGCGGGACAGCAACCAAGCCGTTCATCTAACATCACCTCGAACACATAAGACAATCATGTGAATAACAAATAATATGCTTATAAAGATATTAAAGGATATCACGTAACATATAGTTTCCTTTACTTCAATTAACCAACATGTGAGGTGATGAAAACGGTAAAGTTTAAAAGATGGGACATTGGCAGCCAATTGATTTTAAAAATCATTTTTCACGTAAACAAACAAAACACACGAGTCGTGGCTCCTAGTATCACCGCTACTCCATATTGGCTTGCATCTCACCAATAGAAGTAACCGTGTTACCAACTCGTAGACCGAACCGATCTTATGAGGTTTACATCTCACCCATAAGGCTCAATTGGGCCCGAACTTCTATTATATTATACGTTTATTCAAACGGGGATCTGGGCTGAAATGAAAGCTGATGATTACATTCTCTGCATCACCAAGAGGGAACCCGCAGTTTTCAGAATCCTGTTCTGCCCCCGCTACCTAGGTGGTAATACTGATCAAGTACTTGTCTATATGTGCGCCACATACCCTACGCAGACTCTTGAACCGCAGAACTCACTGCCGTAGGACGACTACCTTAAACCATAGGTCGACTCTCGGACCGCAGCCTCCGAGTCTGCTTTTCATTACAAGTGCAGTCGAAACACCACGCATGGTAGGATCCAACACAAGCTATTCGTCCCAGACTCGCATCGTAAACTTTATATAAAAGTCGCCCGTGAACAAGTAGTATATTATTTGGTGACCTTCAATAATTGGTCGGACTCATTTGAAACAGTCAAATCCTCAAATACTTACTTTCAGTGTGACAACGTTATACTTTAATCCTCAAGTGTCACCCGAAACATTATATCCCAAATATCGTATAATATTTTTAAAAGAGTAAATCTTTTAAATGAAGTTTTATAAAAATAAAATTTAGGTATAATAAAATATTGTTTTAAAACTTATACTTTATGAAAAATATAATTTAAGTCATTTTTAATCGATTTACAAAATTTGACGTAAAATCATATTTTTTAAATATTTATAAATGTCGTGTAAAAATTTCGGAATAAAACAAATTCATTTATTATAGAAAATGAAATTTATAAATCTTTACCTATATAGAAATGATAAGTGAAATTTGATTAAAATACAACATTTTGCAAGTTACTAATTTACTCTATTATTATAATATATAAACAATTTTAAAAGTACTAAAGAAAATTAAATATGACCAAAGTTACAATTATATAAAACACATACAAAATATATAGAAAATAGAATAAACATACATAACAAATAGAATTAAACATACATATAAAATACATATAAAATACAATGAAAATGATATAGGTAAATTTTATCATTTTAAGTTCTTTTATTCATTTTATCATTTTTCATATAAACAGAAATGTAAAGGTGGTAAATAAATAAATTAAACAAGTGATAGTTTAGTCAAGTTAAATTTAGTCATAATAAAATATCACGTAACATTTTTATATATACATAAGTAATTTAATCATACAAACAAGCCTAAATATTTAAATAAGCAATTTATTAAATTACTAACATAATATACTTATATATAAGAAATGTTGTTAGAAGAAAAGTTTGGTTACCTTAATAGCTATTACGGAATATTTATTAACGTTATTAAGAATAAAAGGTCGACGGGGTCAATAATATCGTCTAAGTTAGGAAAGTCGTCTTCTCCCCCTTATAAAGACATTTTCGGGTCGAAATGATTTGACCCAAATATGGTTCCCGAACAGTGATCCCGTCAAATACTGGTCAGCTCCTCATTTCCGATGCTCCAATTATAGAGAAGGACGAGGAAGTAAATATAATACGTAGGATGAAGTAGTAAGTAGTAGTACGGGTAGTAGTACGTTAGTATGTGTAGGTTAGTTTTAGTATGTATTGTACGTGAGTATATATAGTGGTAGGGTGAAGTAGAAATGTAGGATAGATATGTATGTAGGTGTAAGAGTAGAGTGTGGTGGAAGATAGGCTTAGGTAACATCCCGTAAAAATTGCGACCATATTTTATTTGGACTCCAAATTTGCAAAAAAAAAAAAACGTGGACACTTCAATTTGCGGCGTTTTCGACCAATATTAGTTTATCGCGTAGATACACTATCAAATGTTTTGTGTTGGAGCTAAAATTTTGTGGGGGCGTAATATACGGCCTAGCCGCCTAGGTAACACTCCGTATCATTTTTGGTCATATTTTATTCCGACTCAAAATTTGCAAAAAAAAAAACGTGGATAATACACTTCAATTTGAGGCGTTTTTGACCGATATTAGTTTATCGCGTAAAGACACTATCAAATGTTTTCTGTTGGAGCTAAAACTTTGTATTGGCGTAATATACGGCCTAGGTAACGTCCCGTTACATTTTTGGTTATATTTTATTTGGAATCCGAATTTGCAAAAAAATGTGGATAAAAACACTTTAATATGAGGCGTTTTCGACCAACATTAGTTTATCGTGTAAAGATACCATCAAATGTTCTCTGTCGTAGCTAAAATGTTATGTGAGCGTAATATACGGCCTAGGCAACATCCCGTAACATTTTCGGCTATATTTTATTGGGACTCCAAATTTGCTAAAAAACGTAGATAATACACTTCAATTTGAAGTGTTTTCGACCAATATTACACTACAAGAATAACTGTCCTCGGCGTCCACCTGGTGGGCACCGACAGTGGACACCATAAGGCGACGGGCGTCCGTAAACATACGCCAGAGAGCGGATGCCACGCCTGCTCGCCTTTTTTTAAAACGGGCGTCCACTATTGGACGCCAGAACAAATGGCGACCGACAGTCCACGCCAACGCGGCGACCGACTGTGGACGCCATGTGTCTCTTAGTGGCGTCCACAGTCGGACGTCTGGGGCCTGAAGTTGGCGACCGACTGTGGACGCCACTCACGAACATCCTGCGTCCGCAGTCGGACGCCATTATAGTGTCCCCTGGCGTCTGCTATGACGTCCGCTATCGGACGCTATTTACGCTGTTGCATGACCGTAAACATGCGTTCAATGTTTAGCCAAAACCTGCAAAATAAACCAAAACTCAACCACAAATGTCGACTATCCACAATACCTCAACCACATTCAAGCTCAGTCAACCAAAAGAGTTCAATCTCTCGACTCATTTATGCTGAAAAAACTTATATAAACAGATTTAACGTACGGTTTGAAGGTACACAAGTGTAAAGTAGTTCAAAGATACAGTTAAAACAACAACAACAACAAACAATCAACTAACTGTGAAGCTAGCTGCAGCACCAGAGTTACCGCCACCCCCGCTAAAGGGGTCTCTGTCGTCTGGAGGGGGTGGGGGAGGACCTTGGTTGCATTTGTCGAACATGGCCTGAAACATGGCCATCTGTTCCTGCATTTTCCTGATGTGTTCCGCCTGCTCCTTCAGTTGCTCCTTCATTTGCTCCTTCTCCGGATCGGGCTGCTGAGATCCGGCCGGCGTGTACTCCATTTGTGTGGAGGTGCTCAGACGCGATGTGGGAGGTCTGAAGTACATACCGTGTGCATTTCCCACACCGTACACACTCCCTTTCCTGTAACCCTTGACGATCTTGAACCAAGTCTCGTTCGGGTTGACTTCCTCAACATCAGGATCAGCCTCGAGTCTCTCCATCTCTTGTTGGTAGGCGTCCTGCGTACAGAAGAACGATTTCAATTTAAGTTATTATTAGATGAAATTATTGAAGATAGTTATCCACCACCTACAGTCGATTTAGTACTCACCCAGGTCGCCTGATCCTTTTTCGACTTGAAGGTAGTCCCTGTTTCATCGGTCTGTCCATGCATGTCGTAGAATATATCCGCCGCGGTTGGCTCCCTCCCGAGCTCAGCACGCAGCTATTAAATGAGTACGAAAGTTAGGCAAATATAAATTACGCAAACGTAGTTTACGATTATTCAAGGAAGAGTACGGTATTAATTAGTAGAAATCATACTCTCTTGACACGAGCGAAAGAAGACTGAGAACCCCGATGATGTGTCGGGTTCGCGCGGCCCTCACGGTCACAGTTCGCCAACTTGTTCCTTTGGGCAATTTCGGACCTCACCTTAAACTCTTTCTGATCGTGATAGGCAATCCATCTCTCCAACGCCTCCCCTAAAATATGACGACCCAATATATTATTTAATACAGTGAAAGATTGAAGTTAGATGTTTATTTGTTAAAATTGATTACCCAAAAAAAAAAAATAACACCTTTAAGGTCCTTCAACGGAGTCCCCCGCGTACGTCGTTTATTCATCACACAGGCGAAACGTCGTGTGCACGTTTCATTATACCGTTCCCAGACCCTACCATCAAACTCTGAGGCCCAGCTGAACTTGAACTATACAGTCAAGACAGATTAATAAGTAGTATGAAAAATATTTACAGAGTCCAGATTATAAAATAAAAACTCGGGAGCAAAAACAATCCACGTACCTTGAACTGGTTGAACCACCACTCTCGTATCTCAGCCGGTACCTGAGACCAATTAGCATACCCTTGCCCTTTGTCGACCATGAAGCTGTTGGTACAGCCTTTGACGACCTCTTTGTGCAGAAACCTGCACCGAGTCGAGAAAACCATATATGCAGTCAATCATACAAAATGTAGTCCAAAAATGAATATTTACAAAAGAATAATCAACAAGTTAGATTATATTACCATGTGCCTGTTGGCTTGAGAACATACCGCCCCTCCTCGTCCTTCTCCAGCACCTCATCCGGCCCCTGTTGCTGCTCCTCCTCTTCCTGTTCAACGGTCTGCTCCGGTCCCGTTTCGGGGACCACCTCCTCGTCCTCCTGCTGAGTGCTGGACGTGTGAGCAGACCTACTACCCCCACCACGTCTCCTAGTCGATCTACCGCCTGCCATTATATGAACCTGTCAAAAAATTAAACAATGTTAACAACAATTAGCCATGTCATCAACAATTTCATTCTAACTTTATTCAAGTAAAATAGCCTACTATAGTAAACATCAAAATAACTTAACCATGTAAACATTTAAACATACAACAACTCTAGTAGTCATCGTCGCTGTCGTCATTTTCTTCAGCCTCATCCTCCTCAGTCTGATCCTCCTCCTCGGTCTCCGAGCCCCCAACTTGATCGTCCTCTGAGTTCTCTTCATCGTGTCCGTCATCCTCCTCAAGGTTCTCCGGAACATCCCTGACCATGTACTCTCTTTGTCCATCATCATCGTCATCCTCAAAATCTTCCTCTGCCCCTTCATTCTGATCTTGTACGGAGAATATGTTCTCTTCAATAGAAGATAAGCGTGAACCACTTGAAGCCGCATCTTCCTGGAACAGAGAACTGTCTATTTGTCCCCGTGGTTTAGTCGTAAAGACTGCCCACCATTGACTTTGATTTCTGTCATTTCTCGTGTAAGGAGAAGGAGCAAAATAGACTTGCTTCGCCTGATGCGCGAGTATGAACGGATCGTACGTAGGATATTTCCTTGTGTGATTAACTTCCACAATCTTGTAACGTTCATGCACTCGGGTCCCGTTCACGGAGCTGTCTTTCCACTCACACTTGAATACTACAGCTCTATACCCTCGTTCTTTGCCAGCGTAACACAACTCAAAAATATCCTCCAAAATACCATAGTACTCATCACCATCAAGAGATGACACACTCACGCCAAAATTGCATCTAGCCTTGTTTTTCCCGTAGTTGAATGTGTGAAAATTGAACCCGTTCACCGAGTACCGGTTCCAGGTTTTAACCACTCGCACTGGACCGAATGCCAAACTTCTAACCAAATCATCACGTATGTCTAAGGCAACTACGTGATCCTTGAGCCACTTCGGGAAATGTTCGTCGTGCTTACTCCAAACGTCATCAGGGTTCACGGCAGGGTTCGCAGCGACATATTCAGTTACAAATTGTTTCTCATAAGGCTCTAAGATCTCACAATTCGAAAGTAGGTAAAGGTGCGCTCGGTTGTACTCTTTCTCATCTAGTGTCCTAGAACCCTCAACGGATGAAGTTCCTTCATCGTCCTTCTTTTGAAAAAATTCGGGTATAGTGGGGTCAATGGACACCGAATGTCCTAGGTTCAGGTTCTTGGTTTTTGTTTGCACATCTTTATCGAAGTAGAGGGAGCAGAAGTTTGCAATCTCTTCTGTCAAATATGCATTACAAATAGAACCTTCTACCCTAGCCTTGTTACCAATTTTCTTCTTCAAATGATTCAGGAACCTAAATAAACAAGTTATATATTTCAATCAATACAAATTAGTTAAGAATCTTTTTTTTAAATGAAGTTACTAAAAGTTACGTACCTTTCAAATGGGTACATCCATCTATACTGGACAGGTCCTCCAACCTTAGCCTCGTAGGGCAAGTGGACGGGTAGATGCTCCATGGAATTAAAGAATGGCGGTGGAAAGATCATCTCAAGTTTGCATAGTATCTGCGGAATTTGATCCTCGAGCCGAGACATGTCCTCAACTGATACTGTAGAGGAACACAAATCTCGGAAGAACTGAGATATCTCAGTTATGGAATTCCACACCGTCGGTGGCAGAAGGTGCTTTAGTGACACCGGAAGCAACCTCTCCATGAAAACGTGACAGTCGTGACTCTTTAACCCTTGAAGCTTCAGGTTCTTAAGATCAACACAACGTTTGAAGTCGGAGGCGTACCCATCAGGGAATTTCAACTTCTCTACCCACTCCAACAACGCCTTTCTCTGAGCCTTGTCAAGTGTGAACAAGGCCCTTGGTTTCGACCCATCCCGTTTTATGTGCAGTTGAGGACGGTCACAAAAATTCTTTACATCTCGCCGGGAGCCTGTAGTGTCACAACTCTTCCCCTCCACATCCATCACCGTGTGAATCAACTGCTCGAAGAAGTTTTTCTCTATGTGCATCACATCTAAATTGTGACGAATTAACAAAGTCCTCCAATATGGTAGTTCGAAGAATATGCTACGTTTAAACCAACCATTTTTCAACTTCTTGAGATCTTTGAACTCCTGCTCGGTTCCGTCAACAGTAGACGGGTAATCAGAAATCAACTCCCATATTTCATCTCCTGGGAGTCGATCAGGTGCGTCGTCAAGCACCTCCTCACCCTTCTTGAACGCCTTCTTATTCTTCCTATATGGGTGACCTTCTGGTAGGAACTGCCGATGACAGTCAAACCAACTTATTTTACTAGAATTTGGAAGATAAAAAGCTTTGCTCTCACCCATACAACACGGACATGCTTTCTGACCCGCAGTAGACCACCCCGAGAGCATACCGTACGCGGGAAAGTCGTTTATAGTCCACAACAAAGCTGCTTTCAACTGAAAGTTTTGTCTCAGAGAGACATCATAAGTTTCCACCCCTACCTCCCACAGTTGTTTCAGTTCCTCAATAACAGGTTGCAAGTAAACATCCAAATGGTTTTTCGGGTTTTTGGGTCCGGGAACAATAAGAGATAGGAAGATGAAAGGTTGCTTCAAACACAACCAAGGAGGTAGGTTGTAAGGTGTGATCATCACTGGCCAGCAAGAGTACGATTTACCAAATTGACCGAACGGTGCAAATCCATCAGTGCACAACCCAAGCCTTACATTTCGGGGTTCTAACGCAAAGTGAGGATGTAGTCTATCAAAACGCTTCCACTCCTCACCATCACTCGGATGACACATCTTCCCTAGTACCCTAATGTCCTCCTTGTGCCACCGCATTTGCTCAGCTATGGTTTTTGTGGCGTACAATTTCTGAAGCCTAGGTGCAATAGGGAAGTACGTAAGCTGACTTATTGGGATTGGTTTCTTACCCCTGACACTACTTTTCCCTTTTCTACCTCTCAAAACAATATCCCCCTCGACCATCTTATACCTACCCTTACCACATCTCCTACATTCATCAAGCATCGCATCGTCCTTCCAAAATAGCATGCACCCATCTGGACAAGCGTCAATCTTTTGATGCGGGAGTTGAAGTCCCTTCACAACCTTTTTGGTTGTGTAGAATGATCGGGTCATGATATTGTCTTTCGGAATAACTCTCTCGAGTAAGGCAGCAATACCATTGACACAAGCAAAGGGCAGGTTGAACTCACATTTAAGGCTAACTACCATAGACGCGACTTCTAACAAAGTCACATCGCACCCTCCGTATAACGGTTTCTCCGAAGCTTCCAACATGTCAAAAAACGCCTTCGCTCGACGGTTAGGCTCTTGTGGGTTAGGTGAATCTTGTGGGTTGGGTGAGTCTCGTGGGCTAGGTGAGTCTCGTGGGTTAGGTGAGTTAAACAAGTTGCACTCCACAACATCAACTATCATACCTCTCAATCCCCCCTCATCTTGATGGTTTTCGGTTCCCTCAGACTGAGATGACTCACCATGACAAATCCAATAATAGTAATCGGGTGAAAAACCACTATAGATGACATGTTCCTTCACTACAAGGACATCAAGAAATTTTAGGTTCTTGCATTTAGTACACGGACACCTAACCTCCCCCCTCGATGCGTAGTCTACCGACTTTTTAGCGACCTCGACAAATGACTCGACACCCCTCAAAAATTCGACTGTTGGACATCTCTTCTTATCAAGTCTTCCCTCGTACATCCATTTCCGTTCAATTCTCTTCATTTTCTATGTTCAAAAAATATATATAATATATTAAAGTTTAATTTCCCTACTTTAATTTATAACTTACTAAACGAATATTTAATCACCATTTAACATAATTTCGTAAACCCAATTTTTTTTTTTTTTGGGAAAATGTAAGAATTTTGTATTAAGTAAACCCAATTTCTAATTTGCAAATGTCCTATTAATTATTAATTGACCTTACAAAAATTAGTCACCGAATTTAATCACAATTTAATCCCAATTTACAAAAACCGTAGCTAATTTATCAATGTAATCCCAATTCAACCAAACAAAACACAATAATTCATGTCTTAGGTCACACACAAGCAGCTTAAACAGGTCAAAAAAGGGTCAAATTTTCGGATGCAGATATCAAAATTACGAAAGCGCCGCTAACACCTATTTACAACCCCGATCAGGATAGAAGTGGTTTCGGGAAAATCCGGCATTATTACGACACCTTTTGGTCCGTCTCAAGTCACACAAAACTTCACCCTAAACCCTATAGGTCATTCTAGCTCAATTCAACCAAATTAATCAAACCCTAGTCAAAATAACGATGGGCAAAAATAATCTAACTAAGCGAATTTGGGATAAACTAATCAACCTAATCGAACTTGGCCTAAACTAATCAACCTAATCGAAATTTAGACCTAGACGAAATTAACTACCAAATTATCAATAAATAACGCTAACAATGGAGAATACGAACTAATTATAATGAATAGAAACGAAATAAACTAAGAAAACGTACCGAAATTAGGAATAAAGGATGAAAAAAGGGGGAGAATGGGATCGGCGAGCGTAGAGGGAGAGGGTAGAGAGAGATTTTTTTTTTTTTTTTACGAATGAAGGGGGAGAGGGGGGTGAGCGGGTATTTGACGCCACACTCACCCCGACGGGCGTCCACTATCGGACGCCACTTTCGCTCGCCATTTTGCTGAATATGGCGTCCGATAGTGGACGTCATTTGGGTTAAATGGCGTCCGCCTGCGTACGCCATTTAAGTTCAATTTTGTCCTCCCCAAATCCAGTCGGACGCCAAGTTTAGCGTCCGACTGTGGACGCCCGTTTGATTTTTCGGACGCCATGTAGGCGTCCGTATGCCCAGGACGCCAAAAAGGTGGACGCTAGGGACAGTTTTTCTTGTAGTGTTAGTTTATCGCGTAGAGACGCTATCAAATGTTTTCTAGTGGAGCTAAAATTTTGTGTGAGCGTAATATACGGCCTAGGTAACATGCCGTAAAAATTTTGACCATATTTTATTTAAACTCCAAATTTGCAAAAAAAACGTGGATAATACACTTCAATTCGAGGCGTTTTCGACCGACATTAGTTTATCGCGTAAAGACACCATTAAATGGTTTTTGTTTGAGCTAAAATTTGGTGTGGGCGTAATATAACGCCTAGGTAACATCCCGTAAAATTTTCGGCCATATTTTATTCGGACTCTAAATTTGCAAAAAAATGTGGATAATCACTTCAATTTGTGGCGTTTTCGACCGACATTAGTTTATCGCATAAAGACACCGTCAAATGGTTTTTGTTTGAGTTAAAATCTGGTGTGGGCGTAATATAAGGCCTAGGTAACATCCCGTAAAATTTTCGGCCATTTTTGTTCGGACTCTAAATTTGCAAAAAAATTGTGGATAATACACTTCAATATGAGGCGATTTCGACCGATATTATTTTATCGCGGAAAGACAACATCAAATGTTCTACGGTTGAGTTAAAATTTGGTGTGTGTAATATAAGGCCTAGGTAACATCCCGTAAAATTTTCAGCCATATTTTATTCGGACACCAAATTTGCAAAAAAACATGGATAAATACACTTCAAATTAAGGCGTTTTTGACCGATATTAGTTTATCGCGTAAAGACACCACCAAATGGTTTTATTTGAGCTAAAATTTGGTGTGGGCGTAATATAAGGCCTGGGTAACATCCCGTAAAATTTTCGACCGTATTTTATTCAGACTCTAAATTTGCAAAAAAACATGGATAATACACTTAAATTTGGGGCGTTTTCGAGCGACAATAGTTTATCAAGTAAAGACACCATCAAATGGTTTTTGTTTGAGCTAAAATTTGGTGTGGATTTAATATACGGCCTAGGTAACATCCCATAAAAATTTTGGCCATATTTTATTCGGACTCAAAATTTGCAAAAAAAACGTGGATAATACACTTCAATTTGAGGCGTTTTCGACCGAAATTATTTTATCGCGTAAAGACACCATCAAATGGTTTTTGTTTAAGCTGAAACTTGGTGTGGGCGTAATATAAGGCCTAGGTAACATCCCGTAAAATTTTCAGCCATATTTTATTCGGACTCTAAATTTGCCAAAAAAACGTGGATAATACACTTCAATTTGAGGCGTTTTCGACCGACATTAGTTTATCTCGTAAAGATACCATCAAATGGTTTTTGTTTGAGCTAAAACTTGGTGTGGGCGTAATATAAGGCCTAGGTAACATCCCGTAAAATTTTCGGCCATATTTTATTCGGACTCTAAATTTGCAAAAAAATGTGGATAATACACTTCAATTTGATGTGTTTTCGACCAACATTATTTTATCGCGTAAAGACACCATCAAATGTTCTATATTGGAACTAAAATTTGGTGTGTGCGTAATATAAGGCCTAGGTAACATCTCGTAAAATTTGCGGCCATATTTTTTTTGGACTTCAAATTTGCAAAAAAACGTGGATAATACATTTCAATTTGAGGCGTTTCCGACCGACATTAAGTTATCGCGTAAAGACACCATCAAATTGTTTTTGTTTGAGCTAAAATTTGGCGTGCACGTAATATAAGGCCTGGGTAACATCCCGTAAAATTTTCGGCCATTTTTTATTCGAACTCTAAATTTGCAAAAAAAAAACGTGGATAATACACTTTAATTTGAGGCGTTTTTTTACCGACATTAATTTATCGCGTAAAAACACCATCAAATGTTCTCTGTTGAAACTAAAATTTTGTGTGCGCGTAATATACGGCCTAGGTAACACCCCGTAAATTATCGACCATATTTTGTTCCGACTCCAAATTTTCCCAAAAAACGTGGATAATACACTTCAATTTGTGGCGTTTTCGACCGACATTAGTTTATCGCGTAAAGACACCATCAAATGTTCTCTTTTAGACCTAAAATTTTGTGTGAGCGTAATCTACGGCCTAGGTAATATCTCTTAATATTTTCGACCATATTTTATTTGGACTCCAAATTTGCAAAAAAACGTGGATAATACACTTCAATTTGAGGCGTTTTCGACCGACATTATTTTATCGCGTAAAGACACCATCAAATGTTCTCTGTTGGAGCTAAAATTTTGTGTGGGCGTAATATACGGCCTAGGTAACACCCCGTAATATTTTCGACCAAATTTTTTTGGACTCCAAATTTGCTAAAAAAACGTGGATAATGCACTTCAATTTGACGCATTTTCGGCCGACATAAGTTTATCGCGTTGTTATACCATCAAATGTTCTCTGTTGGAGCTAAAATTTTGTGTGCACGTAATATACGGCCTAGGTAACATCCCATAAAATTTGTCGGAACAAGTTCTGAACACAATTTTATATCGTATCGGAGAGTTCTAATAATCATTATTAGGCATCCTATTCTTATTCGTCAAAAAAAAAAATCGCTCTTTTGATCAACTTTCAACGCCAGAAATGGTCGATTTTGTAGGTTATTATCCACGTTTTTTCGGCCTTTTGAGTGCCGAAATAAAATCGGGAAATATTCGCGCTAAACAACGTCCACACGAATACAATGCTCCGGTGTAATATAAGGGTCATTTAGAGTTCAATGCGGATTTTAAAAAACCATAATAATGTGTTTTATAACATTCAGAATCTGTCGAAACAAGTTCTAAATACCATTTTATATCGTATCGGAGTGTTCTAATAATCATTATTAGGCATTCTATTCCTATTTACAAGTTTTCGTCGAAAAAAAATTCGTGCTTTTGTTCAACTTTCAACGCTTTCGAAAATTGCCAAAAACGGTCGATTTTGAAGGTTATTATTTTCAACCTTTTGGGTGCCAAAATTAAATGGTGAAATATTCGCGCTAAACAACGTCCACACCGAATACAATGATTCGATTTAATATAAGGGACATTTTGACATCAATGCGAACTTATAAAAGTCATAATAATGCGTTTCATAACGTGTCTGAAATCTGCCGAAACAAGTTTTGAACACCATTTTATATCGTATCGGAGAGTTCCAATTATCATTATTAGGTATTTTATTCCTATTGACAAGTTTTCGTCAAAAAAAAATTCGCGCTTTTGATCAACTTTCAACGCTTTCGAAAATAGCCAAAAACGGTTATTAACCACATTTTTTTAGCCTTTTGGGTGCCGAAATAAAATTGATAAATATTCGCGCTAAACAACGTCCACACCGAATACAATGCTTTGATATAATATAAGGGTCATTTAGATTTCAATGCGGACTTTTAAAAGCCATAATAATGCATTTTATAACGTTTCGGAATCTATCGAAACAAGTTCTAAACACCATTTTATATCGTATCGGAGAGTTCTAATAATCATTATTAGACATTATATTCCTACTGACAAGTTTTCGTCAAAAATAATTCGCGCTTTCCATCAACTTTCAATGCTTTCGAAAATAGCCAAAAACGGTCGATTTTGAAGGTTATTATCCACATTTTTGGCCTTTTGGGTGCCGAAATAAAATGGAAAAATCTTCGCACTAAACAACGTCCACACCGAATACAATGCTCCGGTGTAATATAAGGCTCGTTTAGACTTCAAAGCGGACTTCTAAAAGCCATAATAATGCGTTTTATAACATTTCGGAATCTGTCGAAACAAGTTCTAAACACCATTTTATATCATATCGGAGAGTTCTAATAATCATTAGTAGGCAATCTATTTCTATTGACAAGTTTTCGTCAAAAAAAAAAATTGCGCTTTCGTTCAACTTTCAACGCTTTCGAAAATAGCCAAAAACGGTCGATTTTGAAGGTTATTATCCACGTTTTTTCGACCTTATGGGTGCCGAAATAAAATAGGGAAATATTCGCGCTAAACAATGTCCACACGTAATACAATGCTCCGGTGTAATATAAGGGTCATTTTGACATCAAAAAAAAATTGCGTTTTCGATTAACTTTCAACGCTTTCGAAAATAACCAAAAAACGGTCGATTTTGAAGATTATATTATCCACGTTTTTTCGGCCTTTTGGGTGCCGAAATAAAATAGGGAAATACTCACCCTAAACAACGTCCACACCGAATACGATGCTCCGGTGTAATATAAGGGTCATTTAGACTTCAATGTGGACTTTTAAAAGCCATAATAATGTGTTTTATAACGTGTCGAAATCTGTCGAAAAAGCGTGTATAATAACACTTTAATTTCAGCCGTTTTGGAGGCCGAAGAGGGATGCATTTTATTTTCGGTCGAATGGGTGTAAACTTGCGTCGGACCGACATGTGTTTTTCAAATAAGGCTTCTATAAAACCGCCTTCGCATAATAAAAAAATCAAGCAGAATAGTAAAGAACAGTTTTACAAAATTTGAAATCTATTTTGTCAAAACTGAAGCGGCGATTGCTGCAGCAACGACGCCGAAGATATCTTGGTGTCCCTCCGTGAATATCCGATTGCAACCTCTGTCAGTTCGACAGATTATAGAATCTGTGAACAAGTCGGGGTACTTCGATGACAACTTTTACACGGTTTGAAACGTGCAGTTCGAACTTGATTATTCTCGAAAGAGAATAGTCGAGCTGACAACAACATACACGAAAAAAAGTTACCTTTACTGTGCAGCGATGGAAATTTCCGAAATCATGTTCCTTAAGCTTTCGACAGCGCCTTCTACGTTATGACGTTGTTCGATGTTCATGTTGATCATCTCTGACGACTGTTTCAATCACACAGCAGAAGCGATCAATGAATATGCGGGTCGAGCCACTTTTGGGTCGGGAAAATCGGGTTGACATGGGATCGGGCCGTGTCATTTCGGGTTCGGGTCATTAGACGTTGCGTCAGTAAATGATATGACGTAATTTATGTAAATGAAAGAATAATTAAATACCTGCGTCGAGAGCAATTCCTGTAAAATATGACTAGTCTCGGCTTTGCATGAAGAAAGAATTCTTTGCATCGTAGAATCCATGGAGAGCATCGAAAAGAAGCAAACAACCGTCTTTATCTTACTCGGATAGTCTAAGGTCGCATTAGTGCCGATTAAGAAAGGTAATTTGCATGAGTCGGCTATGAACGATCGTATTTTGTTAAGAAGATGCTTCATTAGCACGTAGTTTCTATCGAACAAATGGAAGCAAGGGACGAGGTAATAGCGGCACGTGCTTGAGCTTCGAATTTGCTCTTTTTCGTGGTTTAGAAACAACTGCATTACGAAAAAGAAAGCTTGAATCATCTGAAGTCGTTAAGTCGTCATTACCAAAAAAATGGAAGACGACCAATACAATAAAGTTGAAAGCGGAAAAAAATGTAACGGGAAAGAATAAAGATACTTACAAGAGCAACGTTGAGCGTGTAAGTTAGAACAATGTCGCCGAGCTTGACGATGCTCTCGTCTGAAAGATTGGACGGTTTGGAGTCCAGCGCTACGAGTACTCTCATCATCGCACACGCGTTCTCCAGGGGCAAATTTCGTGACTTCAAAAAAAGGTTTCTTATAAGTATAAGAACATTTCGTGACGAGTAAACCTCTTTTTTGGGACTACGGGAAAGAGGAGGACGAGATGGTAACTCACTAAAATCTCGAGAACAAAACTTTCTGACATCTGAAGAAGTAATGACCGATCTCCGATCTGGAGCAAGGACGTCAAGACAATGCCGGTGATGTATCTAAAGGTCCTTGCGGAAGAAGACACGACCTCTTCCTCGACTTCAGTACTCAATTCCTCTGTGAAAAAATCCAATACCATTATCACTATATTATCTTTATACGTAATAAACAAACATTATGCTTGAGTATATTCCACGATTTTTTTAAAAAAAAAAGTATATTTAATAATATTATTGTTAAACAAAATACTGTATTACCCTTTAAAAAACTACTCCATAATTATTAATGTTTTCAACTTAATTTTGTGTTTGAAAGTGTATTTTTATTATTATTTTATTGTACGAGTCGCCTTCCTTTTTTTGGGTGACGATTTCAGATAATGATCCATGTTAGCCGACCACAAATATTTTTGGGACATGCTCGGATGTTGTATTATTATTAAACAAAATTTCTCTTATAGTAAATGATAACCCTATATATATCGTGTTAATTATAAAAAAAATATTAGTTAAACTTGGTCTTAATAAAATATTTTGGAGATCCGGGATCAGATGATCCGTAACGAGAATTGCTTGAAGAAATTATCAAAACCTACCAGTTGCAATTTCGAATTGTGACAACAAGGTGATGCAGAAACTGATGTAGTCTGCAACGTCAACGTGTCCAGCTCTGTACGATGATTGTACAACTTCGATTATCTGTGTTAATATAGACGGCTTCAAAGAAGGCGCTGAAACCATTAGAAAACAAATGAAAAACACCGAGCTTTGTCAATAAAATAAAATAAATTAAATTAAATTAATAAAAAATAATTAAAAAATAAAATGGAAGACGAACAATACAATGAAATAAAGGTGGCTTACATAAGCAGCATAGAGCTAGAGAGGCGAGTAAATCTCCATTCAGAGAATCGAAATACGAGATGCAACAAACGGAAATGAATTGACAATCTTCTGGAAGCTGTACAAAAGGGCCGTAGCATCTTTCGCCTGAAATAACATCAAACAAAATCGAAACGACATAAAGAAAAAAATTCATTACTCGTAAAAAGTCTTCAAACCGGGATGAACGAGTTATAAAATAGCAACTCACCTTTATCTGTGCATATGCAAAAAAATCTTCGGAAGTTATCTTGTAGTCTATCGTACTCTTTAACAAGATCGTTGTTTCGGAGTCCAATTTGGCCGAGACGAACAAGAAAACGCAGCAATTTCTGTGAAATGACGGCAAATACGAAGCTGAGCAGCAGAAAGAGAGATGGAATAATATACGCACGACAAAATATTATTATATCGAGGAAAAGATGTGTACATGCAACTTCAACGGGTGTCCATTGCCGAATAATTTAAGCAGCACTCCTGTCTCTTCTATCCAAATTTTCTGATAATAGCGTGTTTCTACATCGTTATACAGAATTTCGTCTTCCTGAAAGTAGTGAAGATTACGTTACCATTACTACTGTATAATATTATTACAACTTTACTGTATTTTTCGCCATTTGTACATTAATGGAGATGAAACAGTTCGAGAACTTACAGATGCGAGCATTTCTTCCAAGGCTTTTAAGCAGGCCATCTTCATTGACGAGTCAGCGTAACTGTTTTTAAACGCTGTTGTAAAAGCCTGTAGTTATTCGTGAATGACATTAAATTATATCAGGAGATGGAAACACAAGTTTATATATATTAGGGAACGGAGGAACGACAAACCTGCAAAAGAGCGTGCTTCTGATATGAATCCACTGTTGCTATCAAACTCGGAACGAAAGGAACCAACGGAACTAGATGCTTCTCATGTAATGTCTTTTCGGATCCCTTAACACCACGTACCTGCAGATAAATAACAACAATATCAAAGCCTTAGTCGCAAAAAAGATTTGGGGTCGGCTAACATGAATCATTATCTAAAGTTGTATAGTCGTCACCCAAAAAAATGGAAGGCGAACAATACAATAAAAACAGTTTCAAACGCCAAAATTAAGTTGAAAGCGTTAATAATACGGAGTAAGTTTTTAAAGGTTACAAACTCCGAGTTCAAGAGAAAATAGTTACGGAGTAGCAAGTAAAAATACTGGTAGGAAAAATATGGTTAGAATATAATTTTTGAAAAATAAAATAAATACGAACATCAGAAATTAGACGACCTGACATTGGTTAAACAGTATCGAGAAGAAAGAAAGGGACCTTCGGGAGCACATCCACTACAAATTCGAAGAACTCGTTTGGTAAGCCAAGAGAAGGGCAGATCCATTGTCGGAAAGTAAAGTATATTTGGGATATTACTGTGTTTAATATAAAATATCGCTGATCATCCTGTCAACCAAAAAGAAAAAACACGGATCAAACAAATAGAAGTTCCAAATGTATGATAAAAAATTACGCAGATTAATATATTATAAACAAAATCAGAATGATTACCAAAAACAAACCGTAACATTTCTAAAACAAAAGGGTGACTACTACGGCATTTTAAACACACTTGAGTATGGCACAATGGAGTGATACGAGTATACAACTAACAAAGAGCGTGATGTTCTTGGCAACAATAACAAACAACAACATCAGAGCCTTAGTCCCAAAAAGATTTGGGGTCGGCTAACATGAATCATTTTATCCAAAATCGTCAAGTCGTTTCCAAAAAAATAATCATATAAAAAGGCGTGACAATAGTACAAATAAGAAGGTGAATAATAACTATACATAGTTTTAAACTCAAAATAACGTTGAAAAAGGGTGCATGCTCCAAATTAAAGAAGAAAAGTTAAGTAAAAAATAATACTCCACTCCGTAATAGGAATAATAGTTATGAAAAATAAAATAAAAATAATTAAGATAAATAAATAAATAAATAGATAGATAAATAATACCTTCTCAGAAAGATAATCCATCGGACGCAAGGGAAAACTAGCGAATAGCTTATCCAACAAAGGAGGAGGGAAATCGTGATCAAATGACATCTGAGCGTGAAGACCCGTGGGATACTTGCTGACTCTGTGGACATAGTTCTGAACCACTATATCGATGCTCTGAAGTATACACAGCATGCAGTCGAAGGTATGTGAATCGAGTGCACACTGAGAATGAACTGCCGAGGCTAGTCCACTGAAGCATGTTACCAGGAGCAGCAAAAGGTCGGTTAGTTTCCCACCGATCTTAGCATTTTCTACGAGAATGACGAGAAGATTCAGCTAAGAAAATATTCTTAGACTTAAATAGATTTTGGCCAAGAAAAAAGACAGCAGAAAACATGTGAAGGTCTCAGAATCCGAGCATACCACTGGGATCGTTTGGCTCCACCTCCTTGAAAGCATGCAACACTATTGTCTCGCTCATTACCTGTAAGCCAGAAATTGGAGGTAATACACAGACATGGGTTTAAAGAATCATCATCCGAAGTTGTATGGACAAAGAACATTACCTGTTCGGAAGAATCGGTACCATTTTTATTTGACGGTAACAATGACAAGCAGCGGAGAAGCCCTGAGAGTGCAGTTTTTAGCTTGCTTTTGTCCTCAGTATGGAAATGAATCTTCTTTAATATATCCATATAGTTTTCTAGAACCTACAAATGTTACAGTAAATTTAAGATACCATCAAAGCAATAGACGGTAAAAAAAACATACTACAACTTTGCAAGATATGCATTGCCAGTCAAAAAAAAACTCGTATAGGTAAAAAAGGGGTGTGTGTGGGGGGGGGGGGGATCGTCAACTTTTACCTTTTCTGCGTATGAGGAAAAAGATGAAGGAAAATTCTGAATCACGAGATCAAAGAATTTGAAAGCCATCAACCGGACCTCAAGTGTCAAGTGCGTCATTGCATTAAATATATAGGTCATAGCGAGAGATATATGAGCTCCTTGTTTCTCCTACAAAAAGAATCAGCCGAAAAATGTGCATATATTGTTAATAATCTCGTGAATTTCATTATCTCGACATTTCACGACTAATAATGAAGGGAAAAGACGGTAAAACACCTCTTTACATCCTGGGAGGATTATCGATCTGAATAGCTGATACAACGTTTCACGAACTACTTTGTCATCATCATTGATACGCTCCCGTAATTTCTCTATAATAGCTATGTTATGGTCCTTGAGCTCTGTTGGGTCTTTAAGCAATATCTCCCTAACACCTATAAGAGCATCTGCAAGCAAAACAGTCGCTATTCATTCTCTCTAGAAACCCGTCAAATTACACCGAGCTTCAACAACAACATGGGGTCGGCTAACATGAATCATTATCGGAAAACGACAAATGTAGTTCGTTTTTTTATTGAATCAATCCATTTGCATTAACTTCTGAAATGAGATGAGCCCTACTTCCTCACTATTCTTTGAGCAAAGGTTAAAACATTTACAAACTAGATATTCACATACATACAAACATAGCGGCAAAATCCACAAACCTCGACGAACTTTTACATTGTGATGAGATGTTTGCTGGAGCAGCTCCTTCAATGATTGTCCCTTTTTGCTCAAAACTAAACCCGCCTTATCCGATGCAATACTTTGTTCAGGAAGGATAATAGCTACACATTCATACACCCCGAATCAGTCAAGTATTACACTTTACACTTCTAGTACCAGCGGGGCTAAGTCGGCTAACCATGATTTATAGTTACTTGGCGAAAAATTCCAGGGGTGAATTATTAACGGAATAAAGTTAAAAAAATCGAAAATTTAACTTAAAAGATTCAACTTTTTCAATGTTTGAGGGGAATATTACCACTATTAATACTACAACGATTCAACAAGGATAAAATTAGGGAATATATACACAATATTGAAGCAATAGGGTTAAAGAAAAATCGAGAATTTAACTCAAAGATAACTTTTTCAATGTTTGAAGGGAAATATGAACATGGTTACCAGATTCCCTCGGATACCCAACGAATTGCAAATCACTAAGAGCAAATTCATAGTGAATTCGATAACCATGAATATAAACCCTCTTGATACTACAAATCAAAAAATTCTCTGAAAATGGAGAAATTTCCCGTACAACAAATCAACAACGATAAAATTAGAGAACACAAACACAATATTGAAGCAATACCTTTGGATTTAATCTCAGTATTGGTAGAATTTTTTGGGGGTGGCAACTTCCTTCCCAACTTCCGTTTATATTTCTGAAATCACGAATTCAAAATCAAACAAATACCCATTAAAATTCAATTGATTTCATCAAATGGGTAACAATCATATACGAGTACATGATTACGTACGCAAATCTGTATGAAAAGTTTAATACCTTGAAATCGACACCACGAGCTGCGGGTTTCTTTGAAGGGGCTTTTGAACGAACCATGGTGGTGTATTTAATTATGATAAAAAGTAATGTAAAATTAGGTCAATTTACTGGAAATCAATAAAAGAGGGATTTTTGGGAAAGATTGATTCAAATTCAATTGAATTGATGTTAAAAAAATTGGGGGTTTAGGGTTTAGCTGGGTTTTGGGAGTTAGGTTTAATAATTACCCGTAGTTAACATCTTTCAAGTAGACCTGGCAAAACGGATCAAGGGGTCCGGGTCGGGGTCAATTCGGGTCATTTTCGAGTTTATTAAAATCAGGTAGATTTTGGGTCGAGTTATTTTTGGTTTTGTTATTTTCAAACTTTTTCAGAGATATCGACTCGTTTTTCTATAATAATGTTCGGGTCAGTTTCGAGTCAATTCGGTTAGGGGTCTTCTATTCGGGTGTCCGTCGGATTCAGGTTGGCTTATTCGAGTCGGATCGGTTTTGTAGATATATTTAAAGGGAGACGGCTTGAGTTCTTAGAACTCCTAACCGAATAAAATTAACCGTTTATGATATAATCCATTGAAGTGATGTTTAATTAGATCGTCTAGGAGGGATAGGGATGTCGAACGGATTTTTAAGTCTCGTGTGTCAATTTAATTTACAAATAAGGAATAAATAAATAATTTCATTAAGATTTATAATTTACTAGAAAATCAAACTATTATAATAAATCATTTAAAATTAAATTTTTAAATAAAAAAAATAAGGAGATAGGAAAGGTGGCTTGTAGTATTCCGTACTAATTTCGTACGCCTAGTTTGTTGTGCATGGAGGATGGTCAATAATCTTGTGGAGGTTTTTTTTGTCATTTAGTTGGTTAGTTACTCGCTCCACTGCTGCCACGATTACAGCTAATAAAAAGATCAACAAAAACATTAAAATTAATTAAAAAATATTTACATTTAAATATGGAGTATATTCAAACTAATAATAATTAGAAATTTATAATTCAAATTAAAAATAAAAAAAATAAAAAGTATACTCATTACATTTATAAAATAATTTCATATCATTTTTTACATCATTGATATATTAACGGATCATTTGATCAAACACGTATTCTGAATATAATCGACATGTGATCTAATCCATTCGACACCATCGCTTTACATGTCTAGATAATTACATACTCGTATTACTCCGTATGTTAGTAGATACTTGCTCGTACATCAGCTAAATTAATCATGATTATAAATAATCAAGTAATTATTGTCTCAATTCTAATTATTTGTTAACTATTTATGGATAATATGTACAAATGTAATGATCGAGTATTCAATTTGATGTTGATTTAAAATAAAATAAAATAAAATAAAATAAAATAACAACTTTTGTGAACCGTGACTAATAAAACATTCACAATTTATCGTATGGACGGTCTCTCACATAAAAATTAGATAATTTTATTATTATTTTATTCTTATGAGATCGTGACTCGTGAGACGGTGTCACGAGAGAATAAGCAACTAAAACATTTTTTACTTACGTAAACCGTATAAATGGTTAAGCGAATACCTAACCCTTCTACCACAATCACAATCAGTTAACTGAAAAAATAAACGAGATAGTTTAAAAGTTCACCCAGCTCACCCAATCATTTGTATAGTACTATAGTATTATTCAGTGAACACTCGCTAAACCTCTGAAAAAAAATCTCCAAAACAATGTCTTCCTCCACCTCCTATAACCGCTTTCGTTTTGAGGCACCCGCTGAAGTCTTACGCCGTGCAATCCCCACCTTAGCGGATTCAGTTCCAAGGCCGGCCCGTAGGGTGGTCCATTCGGTTCTAGGAACCGGGGCCAAGTAGCTGAAGGGTCAATATTAATAGTATTGATTATAGTACAAACTTAGCAAATTGGTGCAGTGTTTAAGATATTTAATATTGATATTGAGATCTTGAGGTTGTGGATTCGATTTCTATATTACTCATCGTGTTAACTTACGTTTAAATAAAGTCTGGTTCGATATTCACGATTATAAAAATAAATCATTCAAGCAAATAGTTTATATTTCTAAATTATGTCAAATAAAAAACAAAATAAACAACATAATAACGATATACTCCATGAAATATTTGTCACAATTAAATTTTAAAAAACAAATTGTGACAATTCTTTTAAATATCAGTAATTTAACGTTTAAATAAAGTCTGGTTTGATATTCACGATTATAGAAATAAATCATTTAAGTAAATAGTTTATATTTCTAAATTATATCAAATAAAAAACAAAATAAACAACATAATAACGATATATTCCGTGAAATATTTGTCACAATTAAATTTAAAAAAACAAATTGTGAAAATTATTTTTTAATATCCAAATTACTGAGCATTTGGGTGCAAATATGATATGTTAAAAAATTAGTTTACGAGTGAATAAATGTTTCTTTCAATTCGTTAACTATTTTTGATAAAAATACTGTTTTAAAAAAAATATATTAGGGTTTCATTTTTTTCCCGATTAAAAAATACTAGTAACAAAAAAAAAGTACTTAAAAATATGTACTAAGGGCCTCCATATTAAAGTCGAAACAGGGCCTCCAAATTTCATTGGCCGGCCCTGTTCAGTTCTAAACGCTAGCGGTTGGGCGGTGATGTCAGTGTCACAGAGCGGTTTCGAACTTTCCGTCCGAGAAGAAAAACCATGAAGAAGATTGCACCTCTCGAACCGACCGAAGAACACATCTTGCTAAGTCCTAAGGCGAATGGGCTTGGAATTTTTTTTTGCAGGGTCGATTTGTCAAGGGTAGTTGATCTCCGGCCGTTGTCTCGGTTTCTCGAAAACAACACCAAAGATGGAGATACAGTGTCAGTGCACAATGTGGCCCGGTCCACTTCACTTTGGTTCACCCTCGTTTCGCCTTCACCCGCTGGTAATACCCCTCATCTTTTACGTACGTTTGAAAATATTTTGTATTTGCACAAATTCACCAAAAAGAAGATAAATTTTACGTGAAAGTAACCATTTTTTTGTTGTGATAATATGAAGAAGGAAGCTAAGAGGTTTTGAGGAGGGACTGGTTGATGGTGTTTGTAGTGATGTGATGTGTGTCCGTTTTTTTGTTGAGGAAATACTCTATATTGTTGATGGGTTGGATATTAGAGGAGACTTTGAAAGACAAAATCTTTTTTGCAAAATTCAATTAATTTAAATGGAGTATATTTTTTTTATTAAAATTATGATTAGAACAAATTGTTTTGTTGTGAAATTCATGAAAATAAAATGTTTTGCGATAATAAGAGTGTAGAATTATTGTATGAGATGCATGCATGGTTTTTGGAATATTTTTATTTTTATTTTTATTTTTATGTTATTTTAATATCTTAATGAGGGGCAATACATTATTTCCTAAATTTGAGGATGATCCAAAACTAAACCGATCCTAAATTATTATCAAAAACGATTTGATATTTAATATAACGGATAAAGTAAAGGATAATTGAAAACTAGGGAGTGTTTCATATTTTACCGGTATACATAAATGAAGTTAGATGAAACTATGAAAATAATACGATCAATGTAGGCAATATAGGAGAGAAATTCCATTAAATCTCACTATTTTACATTAATAAATTGTAAAGATAGTTTCTTTTCTTTAGTATTTTTGATTAGTTTTCATAAAAAGTAATTGGAAGTAAAAAAATTCGGAATAATTAAATAAACTTTAATTTTGTTTTGTGTTTCTACATAACCCTCTTCCCCAAGAAGAAATCCTGATGAATTCACTGCAAAATGACTCAATACACAGTACATCATGTATTACAAGATTTTCAACACTAAATAATTACTCCCACATATCCGTCATTACCTTTTAATTAAAACATTTGTCGTCGCATAAACAAATTATCAAGACGGAAATTGAAGCAAAGAATAATGACGAAACGAATGAATATTTAGAATTGGGTGTTGTATTAGAACGAAGCTCCTGGCCTGTTGTTGTTAATGTTGGTGTAAATAATGTCATAGTGCTAGTATGTATAATTGGTAACAATTGATTGAGATGTGTACTCTGCATTGTGTATGATAGGTGTTATGATTGAAGTTGCCATTATTACCCCCTGAAACACCTATGCCTAAGTTCCCTGCATTGTCATATGCGTTTGCAAGGGACTTCCCGAGCAAGACAGTGGAAAATACAGTCGACAAGATACGTTCAGAAACAATCCGGCCGAAATTCAGTTCATACATCTATCTTTCTTTTCTTTATATTACTCGTATAATTCAATCGATTTGTTGTGCTTAATTAATCCTTGTTTGCAGTTGATGTGAGCCTGAAAACCATGATGACATGACAGCAAATCGTGAGAGCACATTTAAGATAAGTGCAGAAGAGGGAATTGAATGACTGTATGCTTTCAGTTTCCATACTGGGATGCATGCTTTGAAGAAGGCGATGTGCTCACTCTCTGGCTAGTGACGGATCCTCCGGAGTATATATGTGGCACTCAAATTCAATCTGAGGGAGGGGGACTGTTATCATGGTAGTAGTAGAAGCAGAGATAGAAAAGGGTTAGATCTTATCTGAAACGAGAAACAGAAGCTGTGTCGCGACTAGAACGTCACTGTCCTAAAGTTGATTTATGCCCCGTATGCTACACACGGCCTCAATGACACCCAACTCCCAGGATTCCACAACTATTCCGTAACTTCAGTGTAGGTGAAGTACGGTTGAATACAGCCAAGAACGTTTGCCGACAACTTAACCGGAACAGAGAGAAATGTATGAAATGTGAAGTGTAAGGAAGAGTGTGTGTGAGTTGGTCTTTCTGAAGTGAAAAGAGGAGCAGTATATATAGTGGAGCAAGGGCAAGAGTTCAATGTGCCACAGTAAATGCACACTGGAAACTTGCACAATCAGTATAGCAATCAGTCTCGAGAAAGCGCACAATCAGTCTTGGAAATGACAGAGGAAAGATGCTTCTGGAATAAAAAAGGAATACGACTAATAAAAATTACCCGCAAGCGGTGCGCCGCAGGCGCTCTACCAGAGCCCGGCCCGGCTCGGCGCGCGCGCGCGTGTGGTGTACGTAGTCCTCTCTTGTACACAACTAGTAGAGCATTTTAGTGAGTCAAATATAAACACATATTAGTAGTCATAAATGATCCATGTGGGATAGTTAATATTTCTTAAATGAGCTTCTTTTGAAGCATTAACTCTAACAATCCCCCACATGATTCAAAAGAAGAAGAGAAATGGAGAAGTCATTGGCAAACAGAGTTTTAGTGTTTAGATGTTCAGTGTCTTGTGGACTTTAACTGACACCCAGTGCATACAAAATCCTAGAACCATCATTTAGAGGTGGATCGAAGCCTTTAACCTCCTAATGATATTGGTAAAAGGTTAGTGCGCACTTACCGTACTCAAATCAGGGCTAGTATTCGCACCATCCATGAACTCATCATGAACGCTAACTGTATACATTAAGTGTTTTACTTGGACTTCCCAAGTGCTCTCCAAATGAATCCTGGTAATTCATGAATGCCTCTAGAGATCCTAAAGCCTAAGGATCTCTTGGGGTTTAGAGCAATAATACCCCACATTCACATAGGTAAATTCATCAGGTTTGACTGTCACAAACCATCCGTTTAGGACTATGAATTTATTAAGAGCCAAGGCTCAACCTTAAAACACAAGACAGTAGAAAACAAAATAAAACATATGTCACGTAAAATAATTACAAAGGGAAATGGTTGTGACATTATTACTCGAGTTCACTGTGACTTTGTTTGACCGCATTTGACCTTAGCTGAGCTAAGTTGGGTATCAATCACAGTTTACTCCTTTACGGGCTTTAAACCCATTTCCCGTGCTGTCTCCAGCACCATCTTTCTACCAAGGCCTTTGGTGAAAGGATCCGCTATGTTCCTCTCGGATCTTACATACTCAATTGAGATTACATTTTCTCTGATCAGATTCCTCACAATTCCATGCCTTAGGCGTATGTGTCTCCTTTTGCCGTTGTATGTTTGACTGTGAGCTACCCCGATTGCAGCTTGATTGTCACAATGCATGGAGATTGACGGAGTCGGCTTCCCCCACAATGGAATGTCAGCTAGCAGACTCCTAAGCCACTCAGCTTCCTGTCCTGCCAATTCTAGAGCAATAAATTCAGATTCCATTGTTGATTTGGCAATGCAAGTTTGTTTAGACGATTTTCATGAAATAGCACTACTAGCAAGTGCAAACACATAACCACTAGTAGATAAAATGTCAGGAGAATCGGCTATCCAATTAGCATCGGTGTAACCTTCTAGAACCGCAGGTGTTCTCTCAAAATGTAAACCCCAATCCATAGTACCCCTCAAGTATCTCAACAAACGAATAAGGGCCGTCCAATGGTCTTGTCCGGGGTTATGAGTGTAACTTCTTAGTCTGCTTACTGCGTAGGCAATGTCGGGTCTAGTATAATTCATTAGGTACATGACACTACCTATAATCTTGGCATATTCTTCTTGTCCCACATTGTTCCCGGGGTTTTTAGCCAGATCTATACTAGAGTCATAGGGTGCGGACAAGGGTAAACTATCAAACTGATTGAACTTTCTCAGAATCTTTTCCGTGTAGTGAGACTGACTCAAACATAATCCTGTTTTCGTTCTAGTGATTTTTACCCCAAGAATAACATCGGCCTCCCCCAGGTCTTTCATGTCAAAACACGAATTTAGAAAACTCTTGGTAGCATCTACCACATGCATGTTTGTACCAAATATGAGCATATCATCCACATATAAACATACTATTACACAACCAGAATCATCATATTTAGAATACACACATGCATCAGAATCGTTTACCGTGAAACCATTGGATCTGATAGTTTTGTCAAATTTGTCATACCATTTCTTTGGTGCCTGTTTCAGGCCGTACAAGGACCTGATGAGCTTGCATACCTTGTTCTCTTGTCCAGGAGCCAAAAAACCTTCTGGTTGTTTCATGTAGATCTCTTCATCAAGATCGCCATTTAAAAATGCAGTCTTTACATCCATCTGATGAATAACTAAATCATGTATAGACGCAAGTGCAATTAGAGCCCTAATGGTAGACACTTTAGTAACAGGTGAGTAAGTGTCAAAGAAATCCAAACCTTTCGTTTGACGATTACCACATACAACAAGTCTGGCCTTAAATTTATCAACTGAGCCATCGGGTTTGAGTTTCTTTCTAAACACCCACTTATTACTTAGGGGTTTGCAACCCCCAGGTAAATCTGTTAACACCCAAAAGTTATTACTCATAATAGACTCTATTTCACTATTAATGGCTTGAAGCCAAAAAGTGGAATCAATGGAGCTCATAGCCTCTTTATAAGTTCTAGGATCTGTTTCGAGCATAAAATCATTTACAACATACTCATCAACTAAACTCGTTTCGGCAAGGAAAGCGGTCACGAAATCTGGACCAAAACTTGTTTCGGTCCTGGATCGTTTGCTCCTTCGAGGTTCCTCGGGAACCACCGCAGGAGTAGGGGGACGCGCTGCAACAACAAGAGCCAAAGAGTTAGTTTTCATAGGAAAAATATGCTCAAAAAATTCTGCATCTCTAGATTCTTTTATGGCCCCGAAACCGGATGAATCTTTAAGAATGAAGCGGTAAGCGGCACTATTCATGGCATGCCCGATGTAGATTCCGTCTATGATTTTCGGTCCAATTTTGCTCCTTTGAAACGTTGGAATCCCGATCTTCGCCAGGCACCCCCACAATTTGAGGTATTTGAGATTGGGCTTGTATCCTTTCCACAGCTCATAAGGAGTCTTACCTGTTTTCTTATGAGGTACACGATTCAGAACATGACATGCATAAAGGACTGCTTCACCCCACATATTAGTTGGCATTCCAGAACTCAACAACATTGCATTCATCATATTCTTTAGTGATCGGTTTTTGCGTTCGGCAACACCGTTTTGTTGGGGTGCATAGGGGGCAGTCCTTTCATGTATAATCCCATGGGTCTTACAAAAGTCACTAAGTGGATTACCATCATATTCACCTCCCCGGTCAGATCTTACTCGTTTTATCTTAAGGTCTAATTGATTTTCAACCTCGGCTTTAAACTCTATGAACTTGTCTTCAGCCTCATCTTTGGTTGTTAATAAATAGACCCTAGTGTAGCGAGAAAAATCATCCAAAAAAGTGATATAGTAATGTTTCCCACCCCTACTTGTGGTGTTCTTAAAGTCAGCTAAGTCTGAGTGAATTAGCTCAAGAAGCGTAGTAGAACGTTCCACACATTTATTAAAGGGTGTTTTAGCATGCTTAGCTTCGACACATATTTCACACTTATCAAAATTTGTGTCGCTAAAGTCAGGAATAAGGTCATGTTTTTTCATGTTCTTAATGGAGGTCACATTCACATGTCCTAATCTAGCATGCCACAAGGAAACAGACTCAGCAATGTAAACAGAAGAGAACGAATCTTTATTAATAACTTCTATGTCTAATACAAATAATCCACCATTACAAAAACCTTTACCAACAAAATTTCCATTTCTAGTAAGCACAAGTTTATCAGATTCGAAAGCTAATTTGATACCTGCTTTGTTTAATAAAGCTCCAGAGATAAGATTTCTTCGTATATCAGGAACATGTAGCACGTTATTAAGTTCAAGAGTCTTACCGGAAGTGAGCTTCAAAATGACTTTCCCTTTACCAAGTACCTTCACGGTGCTAGAATTTCCCATAAAAACGCATTCCCCACTTGATACTTGAGAGTAATCCGTGAAAACATCCCGATTGGAGCAAATGTGCCTTGTAGCGCCAGTATCAACAACCCATTCGGAAAAATTGCTTACTAAATTAACTTCTGACACAACAGCAGCAATTATATCGTCATCTTGTTCAGTAAGATTAACATGAGATTTATTGGGGTTCCTTTTACCAGCGGGAGAAAAGCCATCGGGACAAAATCTAGAAGAGTGACCCGGTTTACCACATGTAAAACAATTTCCCTTAAACTCCCGTTTACCTTCACCTTTAGTATCCCCCCCTTGCCATCCCGTTTGAAGGTATTCTGGTTTCTAGTCCCATGAACTTGATTAGAAGATTTGTTACCCCGTTTTTGCCCCTTGTAATGGTTCTTAGACTCGGTCAGGTTAGCCATAGAAGAAGAGTGTTCGACTTGTTTACCCAAAGTCTGTATACGGTTTTGTTCCTCAATCTTTATATGAGACACTAGTTCTAAAAGGGTAAAATCCTTTTGTTTGTGTTTCATACTACGAACATAATTTTCCCAAGAAACCGGAAGTTTATCTAATAGACAATTAGCCTGAAAAACCTCACAAATTTTCATACCTTCAGCCATTACCTCTGCACATAGATTTTCGTACTCATGGACTTGATCTAAAATGGGTTTCTCATCGACTAGCTTGAAGTTTAACCAACGACTGCAAGCATACTTTTTCGTTCCATAATCATCAGAACCATACTTGGTTTTGAGAGCATCCCAAATTTCAGCAGCCTTCTTAAACTTACTGTAAATCAAGTACAATGAAGAAGTCATATAATGCAATAACATTCCCCTACAAGTGATATTATCCGTTCCATAATCTCTACCCAAATTTTCTGGAGCCTCAGATTTAGTAAGTGTATAAACGACCCCTAATTGAGTTAGAAAAAATTCCATCTTATCCGACCACATACGGTAATTTTTCCCATCAAAAAGTTCTAATCTGGACATGTCGGGTATAAAAGGGTTATGAACAACAGAAGCAGGAACGGAAGTGACAACAGGAGGAGGAGGAGTAGAGAGAACAACACTAACAGGACTACCAACCATGATGATATAACGAAATAAATTCAACTTTATATTGTTATCACGGTAGTAGTAGAAGCAGAGATAGAAAAGGGTTAGATCTTATCTGAAACGAGGAACAGAAGCTGTGTCGCGACTAGAACGTCACTGTCCTAAAGTTGATTTATGCCCCGTCTGCTACACACGGCCTCAATGGCACCAAACTCCCAGGATTCCACAACTATTTCGTAACTTCAGTGTAGGTGAAGTACGGTTGAATACAGCCAAGAACGTTTGCCGACAACTTAACCGGAACAGAGAAAAATGTATGAAATGTGAAGTGTAAGGAAGAGTGTGTGTGAGTTGGTCTTTCTGAAGTGAAAAGAGGAGCAATATATTTAGTGGAGCAAGGGCAAGAGTTTAATGTGCCACAGTAAATGCACACTGGAAACTTGCACAATCAGTATAGCAATCAGTCTCGAGAAAGCGCACAATCAGTCTTGGAAATGACAGAGGAAAGATGCTTCTGGAATAAAAAAGGAATCCGACTACTAAAAATTACCCGCAAGCGGTGCGCCGCAGGCGCTCTACCAGAGCCCGGCTCGTGCTCGTCTCGTCTCGGCGCGCGCGCGTGTGTGGTGTACATAGTCCTCTCTTGTACACAACTAGTAGAGCATTTTAGTGAGTCAAATATAAACACATATTAGTAGTCATAAATGATCCATGTGGGATAGTTAATATCTCTCCTACTTCATCGAGTGTCAACAATCATCTCTATCCAATTGGCTCATTTGCTCCATCGTTCTGATGTTTGGCGTATAATGCTGGATTGATCGCTTTCTATTTTTGATAATGTTCCTGTCAACATTCCGAATGCTTTTCCTGTCATGTTGATTCTCACAATTCACATGATGTAGGTATTGCACATTGCAAATGTTGATGTAACTATGTAAGGCACCCTAGTGTCTATAACTCCTTTATATTTTGTCACTTAACCTAGCCTTGTTCAAGACTTCAAGTAATGCTAGTATGCTTTTGGACCTCTTTATGTGTAAGTCACAAAATTATGTGGAAGAAACCAGTAGTTTTCTTAATGGCAGCAGGATGTCATTCTTGAGGTATAAAGCCTATTTCTTGCAGATGGGTCTTCAAAGTAGATGATCATAAATCAAATGGTAAGGCATTCATTACACTGCACAGAGACCTTCACCTTCTCATCAGTGGTTAAAATGACAAAATTATGATTGTTTATGAGTCTTCTGCAATTTTGCCATCATTAAACATGATAAATCTGCAAATTTGTTTTTCCGATGCCTCGTTTTGCCAGGTTTAATTACGTATTGGAAGTTACTTGCACTTCTGTCTATAAAGATGATACGGTAATGATAATTTGCAAATTGTAACAATGAAAGGAACTGGCAGGAAAAACCATGGTAATGCATTGTTCCTTGCTCGAACCTACAATTCAGAGGATTCATTCTGACCCACTTTCTGACAGGGTACTCAGTCATGCCTCAACCAGCTGTAGTCTAGAAGCTCGTTCGTTCTCTTTGTATGGTTTGAAACAACAGTATTAACCGCAGTGCACTGCACTACGAGCATTAGAGCACTGATGCAGATGCAAAATGGCCTTTCATTACATAACATGATGAAATAAGATCAGTCCCCCAGTGTAAAGATTATCAGCTAATTATAATCCCTCTGTCTTGACTAAAAGGGTAATAATCTGCTGCACTCAAAAATTATCGGCTCATTGTAAAGAAGAGTTACAAGACATCGATCACCAACAACAACTTGGAGTCGCGCAAAGGACTCGGCCACTAAAGCAGAAATTACAATTAGGAAAAAAAAAAACTTCCAATTCATTCTACTTTGGAGCAGCCAGCATGAACCTGCACCGAGTCTTGACCTCAAACTGTATAATGCTCATACAACAGCGATATATTTTTGAAAGTCCTTGACTTGAACTTGTGTTGATGTCATGTATGCTGAGGGGAGATATTCTGCTGCAACCAGTTGGACAGCAGGCGCAGGCAAGTCCTGCTATACAAACAGCTGAAAAACAGATGTTCTTGGTCCGATCCTCTACATCAGTACCACAAATGCTGCATTCAATGTTCTGATGAAGCCTGGCATTCGGATCGTGAGGAGTCTGTTGTGCATACTTAACCAGCCAATAGAAGCATTCTCAGGCAAATTAAATCAGGTTATGCCAGTCCATAGCAGCGCCTACAGGATGTAGCCATTCGTACTCTTGTCTGACAGTACAACAATTTCCAGTCCTCCACCAGTTCGCACAGTAGCACCGTGTGCATCCTCCCCAATGGCCAATTGAAGTTTGGATTTTCAGCAGCAGTTCATCATACATTATACATATTACGACTCAACATCCTCATTAAGTCATTAACACCCCCAACATATATAAATAAATATTGGTCTTCTGTACATTCATATACAGCCCAGCCATTATTCCTGCAAACTCCTGCAGGCTGCAACGTCAGTTTAATGGCTTTAACCAAAGGCACATCCCCGCGAACAAATGACATCAAATCGTCTGCAAAAATCAGATGATTCATTTCTAGTCTCATTCACCTTAACTGTAAACCAAGTACTATTAATACACATACACCCCATAATCGTATCAAACGCCTTTCTAAATTCTAATATCAACCTTAACCATACATACATGCATCCAGGTGAGATACTCGTATTATTTTGAACATATCCTTTAACTAACGCCCGAGTTAGCATTATGTTCTCGTGAATGTTTCTTCCTTTAACAAAACTGCTCGTATCCTCCTTCAGTGTAAAGTTGTCTAAGCTTAAAAACTTACAACCGATCGAGTGGTGGTATAATAATATTTTCCTTTTTATACCATGCATTTCAACTAAATCTTTTTATCAGACGATTGTTTTTTTTGGCGCACTTAGTCACAGAATGAAAATCGAACCCTTGACCTTTCGACCAGGGTAAGGAAAATCTAACCACGTGCTGGATGGTTGAAATCCAATAATTGTGACGACTGGCCAAATCCGGTCTTTTATATAGGTTTGGATTCTAGTTGTGTTAATTGAATTGAATTTGTGGGGAATAAAAAGGGGTAAGTTAGTTGATGGGGGAGAGAGTTTCACGGCAGAAATCAGCCAACAAGATAGAATTGAAGTTGAGTAGAAATAGGATGAATTAAAAAAACACGTGGTTATATTCCATAAAAAAATCTTAGCGACTCTAAGCAGTCAGGACTCGATTCAGGTTCAAAAATAAATATAATGAGATTACGAAGCTAAGTATCGGATTATAATCACGTTTACGAAATAATTTGGCTCAAACCATGAAAATAAGCTAAATATGTCTCTTTTTGTATACTTAAATATTTGGGTCAAGATCGATGTTAATAAAAATAATTAGCCAAGTCGAATTAAATAAGTTACAAAGAATCAAAGTTTTTCGAGGAAATAAATAATTAGATTTCACGAAGAAAATAATAAAATGAGCTTCAAGATGAAAAATACTAATTAAATGTTTCGTAGAAGAACGAGCTCAAAAAATATTATTTGTCCCAAAAAGAAAAATTAAAGGTTAGACGTAGATGTTAGTAAAAATGATGAATTTCGTCATTAGTGTCTAGCCTTATATATTCCCGTCATTAGTGTAGTTTTAGATTTGTTGTAGCTAGTTATTACCTCAGGTATATATATACCGATCGAGCCAGTTTAGTAGAAATTCAAACTCATAACGAAGTTGGAAAAATGGCAATACTCGCAAGAAGTTATAGAGTTACAATAAAATCGTAGCAGAAACAAGAATCGATATGTAACAAAAAATAACAGTGTTACAATACATACACTTATAAGATAATATTAATTTTATTATTAAACATTGTTTTATACGGAGTATTTTTAAGAGTTTTTTGAGCTCGGATATTTATTGTTCGAAAAGTTCTCAAAACCCTAAAATACTCACTCGGAGTATTTTAGGTTTATATAAAAAGTTGTCTAATACTTTACGTAGTCCTTCCAAAACCTAAAAATCTCAAATACTGTAATGGCAGCCTCGAGCTCGAAGCAAAAACCGAATATGTACGGTCCGGTCCAGGTGATCGTTTTCGTTTCGTTGCTCCGGCTCGAATACTGAGACGAGCCATTCCGGGTCTAGCTGATCCGACATTCAACCCTCACGGATCGGCTCTTATGGGAGTTTCCCACTTCGGGTTTGAGATTTCGGTTCACCGTGCAACTCTGGGTAATATCTCGAAAATCGAATCTGAAAAACTCGAAGATTTGGGTTTGTTAAGCTTGAAATCTTCGGGTTTAAAGGACTTTGAGTGTAAGGCTGAGCTAAACCGGCTCATCAAACTAGCTCAGCTTGCTCGATTTCTTGAGCAACATGCCATGGATGATGATCAAATTTTGGTCCATAATCTTGCCCGCTCCAATTCGATTTGGTTTGCTTTGCTTCCCTCTACTTGTGCGGGTAATTACGTGCTCATTTTTTTTTTCCTTCCAAATTCTTATTTGTCACATGTCGAAAATCGATTCACGTGAGAAAATGGAAACCCGAACCCAAACTATAAACTATTATTAGCGAACTAAACCCAAAACTAACCCAAACCGACTAAAAGTCAATCTGATTTTTACGACCACCAAAAAAACTGATCTATTATTAGCCAACAAAACCCAAAATTGATCAAAATCGACTAGAAGTCAACCTGATTTATGACCGGAAAGTGATCTAATGCCAAAATTGCCAGGTTTACATGTGACCGTGGGGTGATATTACCCTTAGAGAAATAATGTTATTTACCAGTACTATTTCAATCTATATATGCACATTGTTGCTGTATTTTTTTATTACGATTTTTTTTTATCAATAACTATTTAATTTTAATAGTAATCCGATACTAGTACATGCACGATATATCTGGATTGTTGCTGTATTTTTTTTTTTTTCATTGACAACTACGGAGTATTGATTTTTTTTACCAACAACTATTTGACATTTCCATCCATTATATTTTTCACACTTATTAAGCGAAAACTGTATTTTTCAATATTAAAAGATTAATATTGTATGATTTTGATGTTATACCATCCATTTATTAATTAAATTGTAAGATTTCGATATTAGAACGACTAACTCTGATATCAGGTATTCCTAATTAACTCGTCGCGCTATGCCATCTCATGCGAGTTTTTGCCTGCATTCCGCTAAATGTAGGATCAGGTGGCGATTCCCTTAAAATTGAAGTTCCCTTCCTGCCCGCGAATGCAACTATGGCCACATTCCCAAGACTCTCATATAGGTTTGAAATCGAAATACCAAGGAAGTCACTGGAGACGACTGTCGGCTGTATACGTGCACGGACAATCCCTCCTCTATGTGGTTCATACATACACTAATAACACTATACACACCATTCGATCGATCTTTCCTTATAATTTTTTTTTTTACCTTTATTCGGTCTAATTAATTCGCATCCCCTTAGCTTGTGCCCCAATTAATTAAATTCGCATCTTCTCTTGCCTTTTTTCCTGTCCTAAATAAAGTCCATCTAGTAATGAGGCAAACGATTGATTGATTACTACGAGTAATTAGTAACCACGAACATCGACAATGATCATAATGCTCACAAAATACGATCCATCTCTCGTAATGAGGCAATACTCCGTACGAAATAGTACAGGGATTCGAACCCAAGATCGAACATAATAGAAGTAACAAATTAAACACGACATCGACTTTCAATTATAATGCTGACGGGAATCGATCTCATCTGGAACAAAAGGAAGAATCTAGACATACTCCATACAAACCAAACATCACATTCAGCACCAACATTTTCTATACCCAAAAAAAAAAAGAGTGAAGCTTTGCTTGCAAAAATGCCGTGCCTCAACATTTCAACCAATGTCAATCTTGAAGGAATCGACACCTCTGCTATCCTCTCTGAAGCTACTTCCTCCATTGCCAACATCATCGGAAAACCTCCTGCTGTATCTCTCTCTCTCTCTCTCTCTCTCTCTCTCTCTCTTCCCCCTTTTCAATTTTTTTAAAATTTTGAAATGGAAGAATTTAATGTGGGGGTGAATTGTTTATACAATTGAGTTTAAAAAAATTGAAATTTTATCTTAAATTTTGAAAATTTTGGGGGTTAGGGTTGATGGGTACTGATTTGAATTGTAGTAGGGTTTAAAGATCCAAAATTGAAGTGAAAGTTTTGAAAATTTGGGTGGTTTGAGCAATGATTTTTAGTCTGCTTAGGGTTTTAGAAGTAAAAAAATTAGGGAATTTAGCTAAAAGTTTGAAACTTTTTTGGAATTTGGTTGTTTGTGCAATGATTTTTACTCTGATTAGGGTTTTAGAAGTAAAAAAATTAGGGAATTTAGCTAAAAGTTTGATTTTTTTTTTGGAATTTTGGTTGTTTGTGCAATGATTTTTTACTCCGATTACGGTTTTAGAAGTGAAAAATTAGGGAATTTAGCTAAATGATTGAATCTTTTTAGTCGTTTGAGCAATGATTTTTACTGTGATTATGGTTTTAGGAGTAAAGAAATTAGGGAATTTAGCAAAAAGTTTGAAACTTTTTGGAGTAATGATTTTTACTCTAATTACGGTTTTAGAAGTGAAAAATTAGGGAATTTAACCAAGTGATTGAAGCTTTTTAGTCGTTTGAGCAATGATTTATACTCTGATTATGGTTTTAGAAGTAAAAAATTAGTGAATTAACTAAAAATTTGAAGCTTTTGAAGTAATAGCTTGATTACTTTGTTGGTTATGTGTACATGATTGTCTGTTTTGAGCTTATAGTTAGGGTTAGTGCGCAAACCCGTATCCCACATCGTTGATGTAAAGATATAAGAACGAGGCATAGTAAATCCGTGTTTTGATTTGGATGCTCATGTTTTTTTGGCTGAAAAAGGTGTTATTTGATGTTATACTCTCATGTGAATGAACGGTTCAGCAGTTTGTTGGGTGTTGATTCTTTGCATAATCTGTGTTTACGTGTAATTTGGTGTCGAGTTCGTGTCATACTTTGATCAGGAAGTCGTGGATGTAAATTTTGTTGAAATTCTCTCTTCTTTAGAGGTCTGAACTTGGGATTGTGCTTGTGCGTGTGCGTGTGTGTTTTCTTGTCATGTTTCCTCCTAACACGAGCGACTCTGCTGAACGATGCAGTACGTGATGGTGGTGCTGAAGGGATCAGTTCCGATGGCATTTGGTGGAACCGAGCAGCCTGCAGCATACGGTGAGCTCGTATCAATCGGAGGTCTTAACCCCGACACAAACAAGAAGCTCAGCGCTGCAATCGCTGCTATCCTCGAAACCAAGCTGTCCGTTCCCAAGTCACGCTTCTTCCTCAAATTCTACGACACCAAGGCAAGTGACTCCTCTTCACCCCAACTCCTCCTCTCACCGTCTTTCATCACGAATCCCCCGTTTCTTATTATTGCATTCTTCCTGGTTTTTAGGAGCATCCCATTCAAGAAAATGCACAATGTTTGCATGCTTTACACCAGTGCTAGCAACTTTAACATGTAAACGAGCCTGTCGCTGTTATTACCCGTGTTCCTGATATCCTTAATGTTTGCGACTCTTCCGTGTTTTTTATAACTTCAGATATTGATTTATGTTAGCAGACCCCGAATCTTTTTTGCGGCTCTGAAGTTGTTGTTGCATGAATTTTTCATTTCTTCCGGCAGAAAATTCCGAGGTAGTGTTTGGGTGTGTAATGTGTTGATTCTCGTTTTGCAGGGTTCGTTTTTCGGATGGAACGGATCCACCTTCTGAAGCCATTTCCAGGCTGCTGAAAGAAAACACGCTTCTGTTGGCATTGTCGTCTAACTAAGCCGAACATCTTGTCTGCGGAAGTCTTTTATCTTGCCTGCTACATTGTTTATCTTCATTGTTAAACTGGATTGATTAGTTAGCCTCGCAGAGTCACGGCCATTGTGCTGTCTGAAACTCTGAATGACGATGAGTCGATGATTGTTGAAACTTAAGTCGATAACACCAAGTTATTCATACGACGACATGATTTGTCCCCGGATTAAACCAAGGTGAATGTATTGCTTTTCTAGTCATGACTCATGAGCTCGGATGTTGGTTGGGTCCGTTTATAGGATCGAGTCAAGGTGTTTAAGCTCGAGCCGGAGTTTCGGGTGATGGGCAGTTAGGCACCTATCATTAGGTAATGTGTCAAGTGAAGCTAGTCAAAGTTGTTAAGAGTATATGAAGCTAGCATTTCACCATCAAACCACCAACAACATTGTTAACAATCCAATATTCTTTCAAGTTCATTGACATATATGCAAATTGGGATCTTTAGTCCAATTGAACATGTTCTTTCGAGTTCACCGACACACATGCAAATTAGAGATCGTGTACACACATTAGAAAAATCGAGTTAATCCAATCATCAACATGGACCTCACCAACCCCCATTGACCCACCTTCTATATAGACCTGACAAATGGGTCAACCGGGTCGGATTGGGGACAAGTCAGCTTCGGCTGGATCACTTTTGGGTATGAAAATTGGGTGACCCGATAATCAACATGGATCTCCCCAGCCCCCCACCGACCCACCTTCATCGTAGACCTGTCAAATGGATCAACCAGGTCGGGTTGAGGGTTAGGTCAACTTCGGACTGAATCACTTTCGGTTGTAAAAAACATGGGTTGGCTTCAAGTCAGACTGAGTCATTTCGGGTTCGGGTTTGTTACTTTCAACATTTTTTTAAAGAGATTTGACTCGTTTTCTATAATAGCATTCAGATCAGTTCCGAGTTAGATCGGGTCGACTTAGGTTACGAGTCTAACTCGGATCTAGTCCGGGTTGAGTCATTCAGATCGGGTTAGTTTTGTCGGGTTACTTTACCTTTGAGTGAATTTACATCAACACCTCACCTTCTTCTTCTTCATCCTTCTTCCCCTCCTATATCTCCTCCTCCCCCTTCATCTCCTCTCCATATATATATAAACTCCCTCACATTCCCCCCTCTCATTTCTCCAACACCAAAACAATGGCTTCCGCCACCCCACCAATCCTCCCAACCACCGTAACAACCACCACCCCAACCACCCTCACCACCACAACAACCTCCACCGCCGCCGCACAACCACAAATCCGCACCGTTCTCACTCGCCTCCACGACCAAATCAAAGACGGCCTCTCTCAACGCCGTCCATGGTCGGAACTCGCCGACCGGACCGCCTTCTCCAAACCGGAATCCCTCTCCGACGCCACCACCCGCCTCCGTAAAAACTACTCTTACTTCCGTATCAACTACCTCGCTCTTGTCTCCGCCACCCTCGCCGCCACCCTGTTAACCCACCCTTTCTCTCTCCTCACCCTCGTTGCCGTCGTCGCCGCCTGGTTCTTCCTCTACCTCTTCAAACAATCTGATCAGCCGTTGGTCCTCTTCGGCCGTGAATTCTCCGATAAGGAAACCCTAGGTATTCTTGTTATCGTCACCGTGTTCGCGGTGTTTCTGACTAGTGTTGCGTCGATTCTGATGTCGGCGCTTGTTGTCGGTGTCGGCATTGTTTGTGTTCATGGCGCGTTTCGTGTTCCTGAGGATTTGTTTCTTGATGATCAAGATTCTGTTAATGGCGGTGGTGTTTCCGTTGGGTTTCTGTCTTCCTTCTTTGGCCCCGCTGCCGCTAATTCTGCCATTAATGCTCCTCGTATCTGAGGATTCCTCGATTGATTGATTGATTGATTGATTAGGAAACCCTAGGAATCAATCTGATTACATGTATTTTATGTTTTTAATTTGTTTAGTTTTGATTTTGATTTTGATGTGAAAATTGTGAAGGGATTTAGGTTATCGTATGATTCGCGTGCTTTTAGATTGATTGATTGATCAATTGATTGATTAGTAAAGATCGCGATTTTGTGAAGATAATTGTTCTTTCTTTTTGTAAGGATCTATATTGTTCTACATATATAATACTCTGTTCTTGATTGATTGATATTCTGTTCTTGTTCTTTTTGCGATTGATTGATTGATACTCTGTTCTTGTACTTGATCTGTTTGAATCAGTGATGATCATCTTCATCTTTTGATCCGAAATCTGCTGCATTGTGCAATTTAGGGTTTGATTCGTATCAATATCATCGTTTTTCGATTGTTGATCTGTCTGAATCAGTGATAGATAATGTTTGAATGTCAGTTTATCATCTTCATATTTCGATTTGGAATCTGCTGCATTGTGCAATTTAGGGTTTAATTTGTATCAAAGTCGACATTTTTCGATTGTTGATCTGTTTGAATCAGTGATGATGTTTGAATGTCGGTTCATTATCTTCTTCCGATCCGAGATCTGCTGCATTGTGCAATTTAGGGTTCAATTTGTATCAAAATCACCGCTTTTTGATTGCTGTTCTGTCTGAATCAGTGACGAGGTTAATCATTTGATCCGAGATCTGCTGCATTGTGCAATTTAGGGTTTAATTTGTATCAAAATCACCGCTTTTCGATTGCTGATCTGTCTGAATCAGTGATGATGTTCTCATTTGATCCAAAATCTGCTGCATTGTCCAATTACAGGTTCAAATGTATCAGATAGCCAATTCTTAGCAATCTGTTTAAATCAGTGACGATGTTTCGACTTTCGATCCTAAACCTTCTGCATTTTTCAATTACAGGTTCAATTTGTAGTCGAGTCAAATGTAAATTAGATTCAGCTCGAGCTCTGGTTCTCGAACCCTAAATAGATTCAGCTAGAAAACCAATTTTCGAAGAATTCGCGATCCTGATTCACGAAGCAGCCGAAATATTACTTCTGCTGGCTGATTGCATTCTGTATTTGCTTCAGCATTTTCTGCATTCAGTATTTTTGCTGGTTTTCAGATCTCCCGATTACATCTTGTTGACTATATTTATCTGTCTTACGCTTAAAACACGTCAATTACGACCTCGCTTAGACAAAAATTCGATACTGATGGATTAGCTCAGGCGGAACGAGAAGTCGAGAACTACATACATTTGATACATAACAGTAAGGTGTTTTCTTGATACAGTATATATTACATAATGCTATGAAAGATTACAGTCTTACAGAACATGCTCCTCTGGTAAACTGAAGTGTAAGTAAATCTTCCAGGACCCGGAAAATGTCGGAAAAAAATCTCCTACGACAAAACGTTAAGGAGGGAAACAACATCATTTGGTCGGAATCCTAGAATCGCCACTGCTTCTACAGACGGAGCAAAATCATGGGTTCCCATGAAAAACCTCGAATAACTCAAAACTCGGAAAATCTAAACTCAAACTCAAAACTGCTAGTTTAGTCTTTGATTGGTAGTACCGAAGTTGTCGACCCCAAACGACCCGTCCAACGACTGCATGATCCCGTCTGAAACCGAAACCTTCCCAGGAAATAACTCATTGTAAAACAACCCGTGTTCATCAAACTCGTACCCATCCTCAACCTCATTCCCCCTCGTCCCAAAATTCCCGTCCCCAAACCCGCCAAAATAATCCACCACCCAATCCGGATAATACTCGTAGCTCATCGGCTCGTCTTTCAACCCTCCTACCCCCCCACCACCACAACCAACAGGTGAATGAATATTATTCGACCCGTCGTATGATTCTGACCCTGAACCCGACCCTGACCCCGAACCCGTCATTAACACTTGACCCGGTTCACTTTGTTGAATCGGGTTATTATTATTATTGCTGTGAGGAAAGTTTAGGATGGCCGAGGGGCCGTACATGGCCTTGGCCGCTTCATCGTAAGCTGAAGCGGCCTCGACAGCAGTAGGGAAAGTACCAAGCCATAACCTACGACTCCGTTTACTCAACGGGTTATGGTTATGGTTATGGGTATGGGTCTGACCCGTATTATTAGTGGTAATGGGTTCGCGGATCTCGGCCACCCATTTACCCCAGGTTCGTTGTCGTACACCTCGATAAGTGCATTCGAGGTTTTCCGGACCGCCTTTACCCGGCATGCACCCTTTTCTTGAACCTCTTGCGGGTCCTCGACGGTTTCGTCTTGGTTCTTCGGTTATTGACCCGGATCCGAATCTTTCGTTGTGGATCTTCCATTTTGCTATTATATCCGCTACTGAATTGTACCCGTTTCTTCGCCTTCTTGGACCGTTACTCGCCCTGTAACACCCAAAAATCGATTCTAATTAATACACTCTCGTCATAGAGTACCGTTCAATTTCATGAATATATGTGACGAGTATTTCTGTTCATTTTTTTTTTGGTTTAAAGAAGTCCATACCCGCAATTTTGATCTTTCGACTTTAACAATTAGATTAATTGATGAGTTTACGAGTTCAAAAGGTATTAGAACCAAAAAAATTGACCCAAAAACCTAGAAGGATAATTTTAGAAGTATATGATTATGTTTTAGCCTTTCAGGTATCTGATTTATTCACTCTGTCCCAGTCATTCGTCAAAATGTTCTCGTGAGTAGAGTAATTACAGGACTGAAATGGAGAGAAACCGTACTAATAATATTACGTAAAGTGTTATTGAGTGTATATATACATTTATGTTTTCGAAATATATTCACTTTGTCCCAATGATCTGTGATATGTTATACATTCTCAACGGAGAAAGTTGATAGTAATGTACTCCACTAATGTTACATATCCTCTCGTCTCACAAATACAGACTAAACAGATGATTGAAACTGAAACGAAGAGAACAGATATATATATAGTAACGTTATCTATCATATCTCCCACAATTCACAAACACAGAGTAAAACAAAACAAATGACTGAAACGGAGAGGGTAGATCGAAGCCAATGAAGGAAGGAAGACTATACCTTTGAGAAAGAAGAGACTCCATATTATTATTATGAGTTTGTTTGTTCCTTTAATTTGGTTTTGAAGTTTGAAGTTTGAAAGTTAAAGGAGGGAAGAAATGTGTGTAGTATATATTATAGGGTACATTACCTCGGTAGGGAGGAAACATATGTATGAGAATACGTTATAGACTTAATAGTAAAGACGTTATACGTAGTTAGTAAGTAAGAGGAATGGGCTTTAGAGAGAAAGTAAAGGGCACCCCTACAAATTTAAGGAATAGTTATACATACCCAAACACAAAGGGTCAGGCAGCAGCCATAATTGGTTTCTCTTACGATAGATATATCCGTTGTAAAATTAAAATGGGTCAAGTAAGTGTTACTTGAGGGGATAGGGACGATTGTTTACTTAGACCCCACCGATCATACTTTTGTTTTATCCTACCTATTTGGTATGGGATAGCTATTTGACCTGTTATACATTTGTGACGGATATAGTAATTTGTGTAGGCAGCAGTCATCATGAAAATATGAGTCTGTCAGCATAAAAGACTGCAGGATTTTTTTCTAGACGGATGATGCATTGGTGAGTGGCACTCTCCTCTTCCCCTCTTTTGACACGTGTCCTCTACTCTATTATCCTCGAAGATGATCCAATTATGTAAAAAGACAATTAGGAAGTATACAGGAGTCGTTACACGGTGGGAAAACGTTGTAGAAATAACTACTGGTTTTATAAATAGAAGCGGGTTGAATTCAGTCTACTCGTTCTTTTTTGAATTTGTTATTATCGACTTATTGATACTGATTCAGATTACAGATGACGCTAGAACTTAGGTATTAGGAGTACTGTGTTGATTTTGTGACTTGAATCTGTTTTGATTGCCGCTTCGAACGACAATCATATTCACAAATTGTAGAGTATGTTAATTTGTTTGGACTATGCCTTACGTTTTTCGTACTACGGTTTTGAAAGTACTGTATAAACTTTTCTATCCTAACTATTAGTACATCATAACTCCGTTTTTTTTTTCGGAAAAACTTTACTCTTTCAAATTAATGAACCATGTAAACAAACCTAGTGAAATCAATCCCGCGTTCTTATTTTTCATATTATCGCTTCCGTCATAACATATTAACATAATTTTATTAAATTTATTTTATTTTAAAGACGGATACGTCTGCCACAAACAAATTATTAATAGGAGTATATTATTAGTATGGAAAATGTAAAGATAATAGAAGTAAAGATATGTTGTTGAGTTGGTAGTGTGTTGTCCCTCAATCCTAGGTCTTCCTCTATGAGATTCCTCCCCTTAAACTTTCTATACTTAATTTTTTTTTGTTGCATGTTTTCCCATGATTCACGTAAAACCGGTTGGAAACGGTTGTCAATTTCTAACCACACATTCCCACCCTATTCCTTCCCAATCTTAGGGAAATTTCCCTCGTAACGGATTATCCGTTTATAACAGGTCAAATATCGTCCTCATCAATGTATAACAGGCCAAATATCGTCCTCACCAATGTAAACAGGCAAGACAAAATTATATTCGATCTACCATAAGTTTATGATGGATATAATACTCGAAAAGAGAGGTCAAATTTAATGGGTGTGTTTGGATACTAGGAATACTTGGATCGATAAAAAGTTTAACTTGAGTTCTCGAATCACGACTATCCAAGTAGAATGTAAATTTACGTGTTACTCCCGCTATCTTGGTCATTTATTTACCTTTTGATTAAATACTCTTCAATACTATAAAAGGTAAACAAATGATCAAAACAAATATTATGATTAGCTTATACCGAGCCCAACAAGCTTCGAAAGTCGAAACAAAACCTCATTTGGGCTCTTTTTTTTTTCTTTTTTTTTTTAAATATAATTTAATTTTAAAATATTAAATAAATTATCCAAAAGTATGGGAAAATATTAAAATCAAACTAACACTTAAAGTTTTACACAGGATGGCTAAGCTTTCATATACTACAATCTTTGTTCAAATCTATCTTCTGAGTCGTTTTTGTTGCGAATATTCATCTTCTTACTCGATCAACCCAAAATAATCTCGTATATGCAACCTGCACGAGCCAACGACATTCATGACACCCAGAAGACGAGGACCGGTGATCTGAATTTTAGTCTCCACTAGACGTTCAACGGCATTTGCATCCCTTCAGTTCCCTTCAGCTAGAAAGAAGGGAGCCTAAGTTCAGCGACACCCCAAACCTATTTATTTGATCTGATTTTGGGGCAGAGAAAAGAATTCTTTGGCGTTTCTCGCAACTTCAGCTTCCAATATAGCTTCTAAAACAATGTCGGAACCTGTTACTTCGCCTGAAACCGTGATAAGTTGATAACCCGTGAGCCTATATACTCACTGTTAAAAAAAATATGGACAAAAACATGTTAAAGTGTAAGCAGCGGCCGCACCATGACGTTTTGGCAATAGTCCTGCACTTTCAGCGGATACTGGAAGAACGGACAAGAGGCCTGGTTTATCATCGATTTTATCGACATCTCGACTGTCTTTTACTTCCCTGGCTAAAGAAGCCTGAGATTCTGCCAACTTAGCGTACATACTTGCTTGGCTGCACAAATTCGTTGCTACTGACGACTGTGCGAGGTTCTCCTATAGAACAACAATAACATCAAAGCCTTAGTTCCAAAAAGATTTGGGGTCGGCCAACATGAATCAATATCATAAGTTGTCATGAAAAATAAAATGGCATGCGGACAATACAATAAAATAATAATAAAAATACAGTTTCAAACGCAAAATCAAGTTGCCGAACCTTGAATGCGCTGGTATCGGCCTTGAAGTTGTATTTCGACTGTTGGTTTTGTGGGTGTTGAGCTGCGACTGTACCTATTCCGCCAGTTTCTACGCTTCGAGTTGATGAGCCGACATCAGTAGCATCCCCTAGAAAACCATAGGATACAGCTTGTCAGATATTTAGATACGAGTAGTTATGTAATGTAAGTACGAGAAACTGTGAGTCGAGAAGTAGAATCAGAGATGCATAAACACCTGTTTTGGTATCAGGTTGAGTTACATTATCCATAAGTTTCCGAGTCATAGGGCCAGGGTTCATGATAGAAAAGCTGCGGATTTCATAACGAATAGCGTCTAGTTGCGTCATTGCATCCTTCAATTCTTTATTTATCTGTAGATGTAAGCGCAAAGCGAAATCACGTATAAGCGGACTAACCTGAGGCATATTAGCCGTAAAACAAGGAAACATATATTGAAAGCACACTCAATTTAGAGCTCGTTTTTCCGATCAAATGAACAAGTAGCCGCCTCCACTAAGCAATCAAAAATACGAACTTCTTTAGTGAAAAAGGTTTACAACTTTTATTTAACCCCAAGTTAAATTTTCAATCCACATTACTCCTCAATCCAGAAACCGAGTCAATTTGACATAAATTTGCCTCAAAATACCAATTCTAAATCCAACAATTTTACTCACTCGTACTCATGACAAGTGTTCGAATCACGTCAGCATCAAAGTAGCCCTCGCTCTCGCTATTGTTAAAAAAGTTTACGACTTGTTTAACCACAAGTTACATTTTTTATCCACATTACTCCTCAACCTTCAAATCCTAGTTCAGTCACTAAGACTAATCCGAAAACCAATTCAATTTGACATGAATTTGCCTCAAAATACCAACTCTAAATCCTACAATTCGCATCACGTCAGCATCAAAATCGCTCTTGCTCTCGCTTTAGTTTAAAAAGTTTACAACTTTTTTTTTACCCCAAGTTACATTTTTGATCCACATTACCCTTCAACCTTCAAAATCCTAGTTCCGCCACTAAAACTAATCCGAAAACCAATTCAATTTGACATGAATTTGCCTCAAAATACTGATTCCAAATCCTAAATTCGAATTACGTCAGAATCAAAACCGTTCTCGCTCTAGGTTCCGAATCCAACAATTTCTTTACCTCCACAATCAACATAACATTACAATCATCATAAAACAAAACAAAACAAATCAAATCAAATTAATAAAATCAATTAAATTGAAAAGAGATTGACCTGATTAAATTGAGAATGTTGAGCGACATTATCAAATTGCCCACGAGCTAATTGAACATACGCAATTGCACTACCTGTTAATCTTCCAGCTTGTCTTGCAATTTTCGTCAAATCCTTCGACCCTGTTCATGTATGTTCATCAGAAAATTAGGGAAAATTATTATTCAATCAAATCAATCAATCATATGATTTGATGCACTATATCGAGAAATTAACAAGTACCCAGATTAATTTTTTGCAGGTATTGAATTGGGTATGATAGAGATTACCAAATAGAGCAGCGGTTGCGCCAAGGATTAGGAGAATTTCTCCAGTTGATATTCCCAACATTTTTTTTTTTGATCAAACCCTAATTAATTTGGGTTTGAATTGCTCTATTTTTTTAAAAAAAAAATCTGAATTGCTGAAATTTTGATTCGGTAGAAATGGGCAAATACGTATAATACTCGGTTTTCGTTGATTCGGAATTTGGGATAAAAATTAGCCGAAAATGTATGGGATTTCTCGAGTCTCATAAAACAACCACACACAAAATTTGAGTAGCAAGTAGCAATAATGAACATTTGAAGGTGTCGGTATGAGTGTATGACGGTATGTGATAAATTCATCGTGATATGAAAATTGGTTAATCGAGCAAAAACAATTAATAACCGTTGCTTGGGTTTGAGCAAAATCAATTTTTGGATTGTTGTTTTGGATCAGTCATGTCATATATTGATTGTCTCGCAGTCTCGCACAATAATCCGATAGTCTTGTTTGAGACAGATACTCTATCTTGAACCTTAAAATGTAACCACATTTTACGCAAAGATCCGATATAATTATTTTGGGAGACCATCTAGTTGCTTTCTTGTAAGACTTAACATTAAAGAAGAATGGTTGGAGAATACCCAAAAATTTGGTTAAGTGTGTTATTGAGAAAGACATGATAACAAAATAGATAAGCCCTTCAACATCTAGAACACCCAATATATGCATTACAACAACTTCTCATAAAAGACATGTATCAACCAAAATGGTATATTTATCTATCGGTCCGTCTTTTCGGCTGAAGTGGACTTCACTTAACTGAATTTAACTGAACGGACGTTGAGTTGAATTGGCTGAAGTGGAGTGAATTGAACCGAAATGAAATGAGTCAAAAATCGAACTTTTAATCACCTTACATTGACATTTCATTCTATATAAACCATTTCGTCTTTTCGGCTGAAGTGGACTTCACTTAACTGAATTGAACTGAACGAGCATTGAGTTGAATTAGCTGAATTGGAGTGAATTGAACGAAAATGAAATGAGTTTGAAAATAAGTCGAACATCGAACATTTAGTAACCTTACATTGACATTTCATCCTATATAAACCAAACCTCGACTCGGGAAATCATTGTGATTTCGTCTAAGATTTCTCAAATGCGCGTCTTTTCGGTTGAAGTGGACCTGACTTAACTGAATTGAACTGAACTGAACGAGCGTTGAGTTGAATCGGCTGAACTGGACTGAATTGAACATAAATGAAATAAGTTTGAAAATAAGTCGAGAAACGAACTTTTAGTAATTAACCTTACATTGACATTTCACCCTATATAAACCAAACCTCGACTCGACAAATCATTGTGATATCGTCTGAGGATTTCTCAATGGAAAACAAAACATTCGTTCGTCCTGAACCAAACCGCGTAAACAAAGTTGCTATTATGATTCTCTGTTTCATTTTCGTGTCAGGATTTTCATGCTCATATGGGTTCGGAATAGGGTTCTACGATTTCTCATGTCCCGATGCTGAATTCATCGTCAGAAGAACAGTCAATTCAGCATCATTTAACGATGCAACCGTTCCTCCTAAATTACTCAGGCTTCTGTTTCACGATTGCATTGTCGAAGTGCGTGCGTGCGTGCGTGCGTGTGCTTGATCCTGTTAATCAATATAATTATCGTAAACTAATCATTAATTAAACTAAACTGACAAACAGTGTCGTGCTATCCGATCCTGCAGGGTTGTGATGCGTCGGTGCTAGTTGAAGGGAAGGAGACGGAAATGGACGATCCTGCAAACGCTTCACTCGGGGGATTTGAAGTCATAGAATCTGCTAAAGCCGAGATTGAGGATTTATGTCCCGCGACTGTCTCCTGTGCTGATATTCTCGCACTGGCCGCCAGAGATGCTGTCGCACTGGTACAGAACGAGATATTAACGTTTTTATTTCGGATTGATGTGATTAATTTGATTTGCGATGATTTTAGGCAGGAGGGCCGGACGTTGAGATTCCGACAGGAAGACGAGACGGAAGGGTTTCAGCAATATCAAACGTGAGGCCGAATATTATCGATACTAGTTTCACTGTCGATGATATGATGAAGGTTTTCGGGTCTAAAGGCTTATCTATGGACGATATTGTCGTCCTCTCAGGTATATAACAAATTGTCGAAAAACTTACCTCATTTCTTTGGGTCAGCTTTGGGTCAGGCCACTTTCGGATCAAAAAATTAAGGTTGATTTTAGGTCGCGCCCGTTACTTCGGCTTCATGTCTTTTTTGGGTTCGTTATTTTCAATTTTTCTTTTTTAGGAACGTCGACTCGTTTGCTATAATAACATTCGGGTCAGTTACAGGTCAAACTCGGTTTACGGGTCAAACTCGGATCTTCAGTTTGGGTTATTCGAGTCCGGTTAATTTTGTCAGGTCTAAATACTACAGCTAGATAAACCATAAACTGTCGGAAACTTACCTTAATAAATATAAATTGTCGGAAACTCACATAATTTCGACAGTTTTTTTTTTTTTTTTAAGAGAAGAGCGCACTACGTCGCAGATGAGAATCGAACCCTGAGAGCTCTTACCACTGGAGGTTGTTGTGTCGCAGGTGCGCACACGATAGGATCGGCTCACTGCAACTTTTTCAACGACAGATTCAAACTCGACTCAAAAGGGAACCTGACATTCGTTGATCGAACCCTAGACAAAGCGTACGCAAAAACATTAGCTAAATTATGTACGCAGAGCGCGACAGCAACAGTTTTGACAGATCCAATGACACCATTCTTTTTCGACAATCAGTATTATAAGAACTTGGTCGTACGCAAGGGGCTTTTTCAAACCGATTCAAACCTATTTGATGATCTACGTACTAGAAACTTGGTCGAGCAATTCGCTCACGACTTGAACTGGTTTTACGAGTTGTGGAGCGACTCGTTTGTTAAACTTAGCCGTGTAGGAGTCAAGATGGGGAACGAGGGAGAAATTCGACGGATTTGCTCGCAGATTAACCATTGAAAGACTTATTACTTGCTCGTGTGCTTAAGTGCTGTATTATTATTCTTTGCGACAAATATTTTAATCAAAGATAAATAAATAATTATAAAAATTAATCAAACATAATTTTATTATCCGTCATAAACCTTTAAGATCATAGATCAGCATTTGATCTGTTTTGATATTTAGACAGATTATATTATCGGCCTTGAGCCAGATTAATGGCTCGTTTTAACTGATAACGAACGTATCACAACTACTTTTTACCGTCGGCGTTTTACTTCTTACCGTCGGCGTTAACTACGTAAAATGGCGACTTTGCCCCTGCTATTTATTCTCGAAATGATATTACTTTTACATTTTATAGATTATCGGTTTATTAAAACTCAATAATAAAACCGTCTTTTCCGATTATCGTAATACACAAAAACCGACTAGCTATATAGTTACTATATGGAACTACCTAAAATGACGAGTTCTCCCTTACAATTAATTCTCGAAATATTATCACATTTACCTTTTATAGAGTATCGGTTTGTTAGAACTCGATAATAAAACCGTTTTTTTTCGATTATCGTTACGCCTCCGGTTTTAAACAAATTAACGACTTAATACAATTTAATAAACGTAATTAACAAATACGAGTAATACGCAAATTAAATCCTAATTAATCTACGACAAGTCGACAATCAAGATTTATTATACAAATCGATGTAAATTAAAAGAAAAAAAATCCAGAAATGGGTCGGGTCGAGTGGATTTTATAAATCTATTGACTAAACCTATTTACCTCAGATGGTTGAAAACTACTTGTTTCAAAAATCAAATTAAAAAGGGAAAAAAAAATTGGATCGGAGAACTTTTTCGACTCCCCCATGGGCAAGTTGAAGAACTTTTTCGACTCTCCCTGGGAGAGTCGAAAAGGTGGGAGAGTCGAAAAAGTTCTTCGACTTGTCGTGGGGGAGTCGAAAAAGTTATTCGACAAGCCCATGGGGGAGTCGAAAAAGATCTTCGATCCAATTTTTTTTTTCCTTTTTAATTTGATTTTTGAAACAAGTAGTTTTCAACTATTTGAAGTATCAGCACGTTCTGGTTGGTGTAGTGGTTTAATCACTTGCTTCTTAGTCAATAAATCTTGATTGTTGACTTTTCGTAGATTAATTAGGATTTAATTTGCGTATTACTCGTATTTATTAATTACGTTTATTAAATTGTATTAAGTCGTTAATTAATCTAATTAACTGTTTAAAATCGGAGGCGTAACAATAATCGAAAAAATGATTTTATTATCGAGTTCTAATAAACCGATACTCTATAAAATGTAAATGTGATAATATTTCGAGAATTAATTGCAAATGATAACTCGTCATTTTGCGTAATTCCATATATTAACTATATAGGTAGTCGATTTTGGTTTATTACGATAATCGAAAAAGACGATTTTATTATCGAGTTTTAATAAATCGATAATCTATAAAATGTCAAAGTAATATTATTTCGAGAATAAATACAAAGGGCAAAGTTGTCATTTTACGTAATTAATTAACGCCAACAGTAAGAAGTAAAGCGCCGACGGTAAAAAGTAGTCTCAGGTATCCGTTTCAACTTCTCTACGAAGAGATATATACACAAATTCCTTGGTCTCCAAGGCAATTTTTTTTTATATAAAAAAATTTCCAAAATAAGTGGCCAAATACATGCCATGTCAACGTAAGAAAAACTATTAAATTACTTTAATAATAATAATAATAATAATTAATATTAATATTAGACTATTACTCCGTATTATTATTATTACTATTATAAATAATATTATTAATATTAATATTAATTAATTATTAATACATAAATACATATGGATTGCATGAAAACAACATTTATTTCTTGTTGATCACGTCCATTTTCCTTAACCAACACATCTTTAATTTCTTCTTTATATATTTTCGAAACCTTTCATAATCGAGAATAATTCTTCGAATAAATTTTCATATATCGGAATAACACGAAGAGGGCAAAAAAAAAAAGCAAAAAAAATGTCGTTAGTAACCAAGGATGATCCTACAAATCACAGGTTTATTAATTTATTTCTACTCCGTATTTTTCTTATTTGTAATTTCGATAATCAAATCTGAAGTTACATGTTCTTTTACGATAATTCTCATATAAAAACGACTAAATTTGAAATCAACATGAAAATATTATTTGAAGTTTTTTCTTACTCTTACAATTTATTCAGTTTAATTTACATTTCAAAACATTTAATTTATGCATCATCGGTATATATATCTAAATACGCGAGTTAAATTATGAAGATTTATAAAATTATTTTTAGATACCAGGCTAGTCCCATATTTGTGTAGTACGACTGTACGAGTATATAACAATAGTTCGCGATTTTTTTTTTTTTTTGTGAACGATAAGTAAAATAATTTGCAAATTATTTTCTTGTGACGATAAATAAAATAATTCGCGAATTATTTTCTTGTGAATGATGAATAAATGGTAAGTCATCTAAGGCGGCTCGTAGAGTCCTCGGAACCAGCTTGGTCAAAACTCGGCTCAAAATCTATCAAAATTGATTCCGATTAATTTAATCTATCTAATTAAACAAGAATTTCTTCAAATTTAGTTGTAATTAATTGTAGGAATAATAATCCCAAGAAAAGGATTAGGAATTCACAAAGTACAATTTCAGAGATCTTATCAACATGCAGCAACAATGGCAGTATTAACAATGGCAGCAGAAACCCTAATAATCAACCAAGACAAGTTCACTGGACATCCAAGAGAGGATGCATGGCCGGAAAAGGCGGTCCTGATAACTCGACATGCAAATACAGAGGTGTTCGACAAAGGGTTTCAGGTAAATGGGTGTCCGAGATTCGCAAACCAGCTAAATTTCACGATAGTAGCAGACGATTATGGCTCGGAACATTTCAGACAGCTGTCGAAGCTGCTCGAGCTTATGATGAAGCAGCACGTGTGTTCTACGGCCGTTCTGCTATCCTCAACTTTCCTGACAATGAACCTGGCCGAGCGAATTCAGAGAATAAATTCGATTCAGGCAATGCTGCTAGTTTTCCTGAGACGGGTGCAGTACAGTTTCCGTCATCAGTCGATTTGTGTGATAATTGGGACGATACAAAGGCCGGAACACTTGAATTTGATGTCAATGTTACTGGATTCGAGAGTTTTAGTGCAGAGACTGCAGAAATTATGAACATTCTATTCGATGGCCTTTGAAATCGTAACATTTTAGTCAGTTATCGAATCTGTCTTGTAGTTTTTGCAGTTTTCTGAAGAAAAATTGCAGGTAGAAGTCGCTATTTTAGGATCAAATGAGTAAAAACCCGTAATCAGGCCAATTCGCTCTTAGAACCGTCTCTTATCAGTTTTTTCTGATCGACTGGAACATGCAGTTTCGATTTACTGTCTTTTGTTAACTTTTTTTTTTGGACAGTAAAAGCAGCACACACCATCTTTCCAGAATCTCAAAAAGAGAAATACTGTCTACTCCAGAAAAACAACAAATAATTCATGTTCAACCAGTGGCAGATGCATGTATACCATAAAGCAAAAATTTTTGTGTATATTTTGTCGAATTTTTAGCCAAAATAAGTAAAATACGACTATACGAGTGCTTAAAAAACAAACGAGAAAGGTAATCAGAAAAACCTGAATCCGCTTTGTTACGGAATAACCAGCAAACCAACATTTAACAGGAATTGCAGGAACTGCATGTAATGTACTTTTTTTCTCTCTTTTCTGCACTCCATGTACTCTTTTCCTCAGTCTCTGCACCAAAAAAAGCCTCCGACAAATTCACGTCCTATAAATACTCACCCGTCTATCACAAAACATACACAAAATCATATAGTTGAAGAACAGGTAGTATAAGATAATGAAGACGAGGCCACGAGGGTGCATCAAAGACAGCAGAAAGCCATGGATTGTGCACCGGGCGACGAAGAAGGGTGTAGTCACGTCTTTTAGGTTTCCTAGTGAAATGGAACGCGAACAAAACAAAGAAAGAGAGAAAAGACGGCGTGAGATTTCGAGGAGGATATATTTGGGACTACGACTTCACGGGAATTACCAGTTGCCTAAGCATGCTGAAAACAATGATCTATTGAAGGCGCTCTGTGATGAAGCTGGATGGCGTGTCGAAGAAGATGGCACACTTCGTAAAAAGGTATTTACTTTGCAACTTACTATAATTTTCCGTGTTTCAAATTATCTTCGGACTCTTCTACGGGATATTGTGCAAAAAAAAAAAATCAAAATTTTGGTCTAAATTGAAATAACCAACTGTCAGACACACGACACGACATAGATTTTTTTTACTGATGAACATTATTGTTATTTGATGTTGTCTTGCCTAGGATGCTGTGATTGAGACTACGGGTGTGAACAATGGAATGCTTTCTCAAGTCTCGAGTATCGTACCTGGCGTTAGCCATGGATCCGCTGAAGAATCTGCTGAAGATGAAGAAGACGACGTAAACTTGACGCTTACACTCTCGTTACCTGGCTACAATTAGTCGTTAGTAGATCAGAAAAACACAGTAAAATCTGTAAAGTTACAAGAAACGATGGTAAAAAGGTAAAAAAAAAAAACAATGAAGACATGCGATTTCATTTCACTTCGCTTAGTAATATTATATATCTAGAATCAAACGTGTAATACATTTACGCAATTACGGAACTAGTCTCTCGTGTTACAAGAAATGAAAGAGAAGCTCGTTCCATACATCGGGTACACCAGGTAAACACCAGTGAATACAATCAGAATACGACTCGGGTTTCGACAATTGTTCTTGACTAAGTGTTTCCCAAAACTTTCGGTAGATTGAAGGGTGAGCGTCTTTACGATATTCTGAAAGTTGTGTGATGTTGAGAACGGTAACTTTGGGACCTAGCCGTGTTAGGATGTTTTTTACCATAGTCATTGTAGGTAAATCGGAACCACTTCCCCAGTAATTCTTGTCCGCGATAGGGTTATTCTCGTCGTAGCAGTTTCCTTCGCTTTCTTGATCCCATTCTTGGCTCCTACATCCAACAACAACAACATCGTTGTCAAGTCGTTACCAAAAAAAAATTAGGAGGGCGAACAATAAAATAATAAAAAAAAATACAATTTCAATTTCAAAATTAAGTTGAGAGCGTTAATTAAAACATTTTAGAAGGAAGAAAAAATTCTCGACTAACATGAATCATTATCCGAAGTTGTCAAGTCATTACCAAAAAAAATATAAAAAATTAGGAGGGCGAACAATAAAATAATAATAAAAAAAAAATGCTTTCAAACTCAAAATTAAGTTGAAACCGTTAATTTTAGTAATAAAAATTCGAAAGGAAGAAAATATTTGAGCAGCCGTGTATGATTCGGGAAAATTATTACGGAATTTGATGAAAGTTTGGAGAAATTTTTTACTCACAATTGATGTGTCGGTGACATGGTAACGAAAAAAATCCGTCTCTCGTGATTATTAACGTCAGAATCGACCCACTTCGCCCACGTCTTCATGGCCAATTCCATGGCTCGTTGACCGTCCAACTCTTCGCAAACTCCATTTTCTTCGTCTTCCCAACTGATACGCGAAAGCATGCAAGAAAAATCAGGATTCGGGAATCAAATTAATATCGATTTAATATTCAGACAAAGGAAGACGGTACGATTACTCACAGTAGCTTAACGGGTCCCTGTCGCCACCATAGATATGTGTTGAACACGAGTATATCGGCGTCTGCCCATTTGGATAGATGTCTATAAGCGGAATCTGGACGGATTATCCGATCACCTAATCTGTGGTTTACCGGGTCGTCTGAATTTGAGTCGACAAGTAACGGTGCCCATAGAAACTCAATCGAAGCATTGTACTCCTACACCCAAAAAAAGACGCAGATCACGAGTTATATGGCCAGCAGTAACCGCTGTTAAAAATCTGTTACTGTCGTTTTTTTTGCCAGCGGTAAAATACGATGAGTTACATAATGTTCTGAGTTACATAATATTGCGCACGAGCGTTTGTAGCAGCAAAAATTATTACCTCAGCTCGGAATATGGTAAGATGTGCATTAGGAGACATAGACTGTTTATTAGCCGGGATCACCGACTGTAACAAACACACCAACGAAATCCATTGTCCTCGATTGAGTGAATCTCCAACGAACATCAACTTCTTTCCTCTAAGCTTTTCCCACATTTCCGTAACATTCCACCTACAAATCACAATCGAAATCACACGATTTCAAGAACTATTCACAATGGAGTATATAGTTTCAAAACGAGCTGAAATTTCACGGTTACCGTTTCAGATTGCAGTCGTTAGGTTGCCACCTCCAGTACTGGTAATTCAAGTCAGCTCGTCCGTGTTTATGACAGGCTAATTGATCCGACATGTACGGGCAACTGGACTCGATGTAAAGAGGAAGTGAGGTGTTATCAAACACCCATTTCCCCGAAAATACATCACATTCGTTCTCATCATCAGAAACAAACGTGAGTCGATCATTCCAGTCGAGTTTTCGGCCGCTGTACTTGACTGTGGAGCTGCATTCAGTGAATCTATCTAGCTCGACTGAAAGCGTTCAGACAAAAGACGGAAAAAACACGAAAACCCAGGTAAGGAAACAGCAATTAAAACACAAAAACCCGAAAATTTAACTGAAAGTTTCAATTTTTTTTGATATGTTAGCACCTTTCAGTTCCGACATTGCATTCATAGCGTAAAATTGATTTTTTTTTTTTTCTTTTTTCGGTGCAATGAAAGGGAGTTCAAACTCGGGACCTATTGTCCGCGATACCTCTGTCTTTGGTTCGACAAACCCGAGATTGGAAATGAGGAAATCTACAAACCCAATACGGAAAGAACTGAACTTTATAGCAAAATCAAGAAACCCAACAAAATAATTACAGTAAATTACACAGAAATTAACAAAAAAAAAAAGAACATATTTTGATTACAGTTCAGTAAGAAAATGAGCACAAAATTGAACAAATTATACCTAAAAAATTCAAAAACCCTAACAAAATAATTACAGTAAATTACACAGAAATTAACAAAAAAAAAGAACATATTTTGATTACAGTTCAGTAAGAAAATGAGCAAGAAATTGAACAAAATTAGAAATAAAAATTTCAAAAACCCTAACAAAATAATTACAGTAAATTACACAGAAATTAACAAAAAAAAGAACATGTTTTGATTACAGTTCAGTAAGAAAATGAGCAGAAAATTGAACAAAATTAGAAATAAAAAAATCAAATCAGCAGAAAAAATTAGTATGCAGATATTAAGTGAGATTAAATTTCAAAAAATCAACAAAATAATTACAGTAAATTACACAGAAATTAACAAAAAGAAAGAACACATTTTGATTACAGTTCAGTAAGAAAATTAGCACAAAATTGAACAAATTATACCTAAAAAAATCAAATCAGCACAAACAATGGAAGAACTCAAAATGCAGATATTAAAATACTCCTTCCTTTTCGTACAAAAGACAAACAAATGAACGAGACGGAGGGGTAAATGGGTAATTACAGTAAATACAAACAATGTACCAAAAAAAGGACAAATTATGAGCATAAAATTGAATAAATTGAAAGAATTACTTGGGTATAAATTGTTGGAATTGGGTAAATGATGAAGATGATGATTTGATTGGAATCTTTGAAGATGATGATTAAAGCTTGGAACTTTGAGATCATAGAAAAGGGAAGTAGCAGCAATTGAAACCATAAAAATTAGGAATATAATCTGGAAAAATTCCCTCTTTTTACCCATAATTATTTCTTTTTAAATTACTTCAATTCAAATCATGAAAATAATTGAAGTCTTTGCCGACAGTGACTGGAATCCGAGGATCTAGAAATTAGAAACTTCATTCAAAGATCACATTGAGTCAAGTGAAGTTCCACGAACGGGTCAACCGAGTCTGGTTTAGATCGGGTTATTTTCGATTTGAAAAAACTCGAATTGGGTCGGGTAGACTCGAGTTATTGGAGTTTGGGCATTTTCCGGTTTGTTATGTTAAAGTTGTTACAAATATGGTGATTTCGTATCGTGAAAATAAATATCTAGGTCCGTGTCGGGAATTGTCGGGTCTACTCGAGTTACCCGACCCTTGGATCGGGTTATTTTCGATTTGGAAAAACTCGAATCGGGTCGGATAGAGTCGAGTTATTCGAATTTGGGTATTTTTCGGTTTGTTATTTTCAAGTTATTATAAAAAAAAAGGTGAATTTTGTATCGTGAAAATAAATATTCATGTCGTGTTGGGAATTGTCGGGTTTAATTTACTCGAGTTATCCGTCCCCAGACACGTGGTATGAAAAATCAGGTTAAATTGAAAACGTGACCCGATAGGATCATTGGATATCAACAAAGATAGAGTCTTTATAGAGCAATTATTTAGTGCTAAAACAGATATATCTTTGATCGGATAAATTAATTAAAATTCGACATAATTAGAAATAACAACAAATAATAATTAAGCTAAAACCCTAAAGCTTAATAATGAAAGTCGATCTAATCAACTATTATAAATCTGCTACTACCGTTTACTTGACCGAATATTAGATAGATCGAGATCAGATTACGAATTTGTATTTCTTTATTTCTGATTTGATATCATTTGTAGATGCTCTATCACTTAATTACTAAAAGGAATAACTTCCCTGTCTCCATTCACAACCTTTGGACCGGCTTTTCGAGACATCTTCAAGAATCTCCCGACGAATTCAACCTCACACGCTCTCGAGCCCAATCGACAATTGTGGAGTAGATTGCAAAACATCAATTCCGATCTTCGTTTTTCCTCGACACGTCCTATGTAATCTTCGGTACGACTATTATCTTCGTACCCTCTTACATCGACCTTGAAATGCTCCAAATACGCCGACTCTCTCAAGATGTACTCAAACAACCTTAAAAACGGTTTCGCTGGCTCATCGTACGAGTATAGTCTCGTTTTGAGCTCGATCATCTTAAGTGGTTTTCGTAACTTGCTTAAGTCGAACGCCTTTGGGAGGATCCGCTTCGATTTGTAATGTTCGAAGTTCAAGAAATTGAGTGTCAAAACTTCTAATATCGGGCATAGCTCGGGCAACGACGACAACATAATCTTCTTTCGAGGAGACGACAACATGTCGATTGTAACGCGAGTAGCCTTTCGGAGCAACGTAATAGGCACATCATCGAGTGCAAGAAGACGAAGCGAAACAAACTTAACATTAGAAATCACGTCGTAAAACTTCGACATCAACTCTTCGTCTTCCTTCGATGAAGAACCACGAGAATCAGTAAGCTCGATATTAGCTTCTCGTAACGCAATTGGTACCTCTTCGAACTGAAAAGTCATAGAGTTCGAAGCACGAATCGACAAGCACTCTATCATCGGACAATTCATAACAACTTTACGGTTTTCGCATTGTTTGAAGTTTATAACCAAACGTTTTAAACTTCGAGCTGAAAACTCGACGATATCATACCCTCGACACGTCTTCCTATCACAAGTATGACGCTCGTAGTTCAACGACAATTCTTCGAGTGTCGGACAAGCCTTAGTTAGTTTCTCGAGCCACTTGCAATTCCAAGGACAAAAGTAAAGCGTTAGGTTCTTTAGATTCGGAAGATTAATCGGTCCACGCAACTTCCAACCAATCGTCGACCCAAACTCGACCGACACCAACGATTGTGCTTGAAATACGACCCTCGGGTACTTCCCTCGACCGCGAACACAATATTTAAAGTTCAAACTTATCCTAAGTTCACGGACGTTTCGCTCGAGAATTTGTCTAAGACGAGAATCCAAAGCGATGTGAGGGAGCCAAACCCAATGTAGATCGACCTCGAGTAACTCGAGATAAAAACGATGGAGGACGGGCGAGGTAATACGGGTCATGATTCGATCAAAATTGGAAAAGAAACCATACAATTTTGTGTTGGTTAAGTCAAGAGAGGTAAGGTTAGTCCAAAGATGACGCCATCGACGAGATAAAATCCCGGTCGTGATGGCTAACGGGAGAGGAAGACGAGTGAGAATACCGATAAGAACGCAGTTGGGAAGACGACTTAGCCTATCGACTTCCGTGTTTGCTTCCTCGTCTTCGATTCTCTTCCTCCTCTTTGATGCTCTTTCTCTTGTTGCCATAGTAAGGTTTTACAGGAATTTAGGGTTTAAGTGCGATTTAATTAATTAATTACTTTCATTATTTGTTTTTTTTATAATTATTATAGGATAGGAAGTCTAAGTATATCATGAGAGGGTATTTTTAGGAATATAGTAATATATTCGAGAAAATAAAAATTAAAATAATTTGAGAATAATAATATCGTGACATCTTGGAAAAATTTCCTAGGATCAAACAATAATAAGACATTTAAAAGTGAAAATTGATTTTGGGAATATAATATATCAGAATTTCTTTAAAAATCAAAATATTTTCTTATTAGGATAGAAATTAATGTACCTAAATATTTTGTACATTATTATATCTTTCCATATTATTTAAATATCTAATACTAATACTAAAACTTCATTAAAAATAAAATAAAAAATACTAATACTAAAACTCATAAGGAGTATCATATTTATATCTTTTAATAATATTTATAATACGATTTTTCTAACGTGCAATGATATTATCTAAATAGGGTAATATGAGTTTATATTTCAATTTCTCGGAAATATTATCCTTGTGATTCTTGCTTTAATTAACACATTAACGTGTGATAATAATATTTCGTTTATAATTTTTTTTTGCTCGAAATAACTTCTTTTAATTATATACTCCGTAGATAAGATAGATCATCTTCCTATATTAGGTCATAAATAATACTTACCTTATTACTAGGTTAAAAGCTCGTGGGCGGCCTTACTACCGGTAAGACGGGTGTAAGTGTGAATTGTTATTAGGGCATTCATCGACAACAACATGGATGACAATCCTCGAAAGCGACATGAAGACGAGAACCGACAAAGAGGCAACGATCGACTGAGCTCCCTCCCCGACGAGATCCTTATCGAAATCATCTCTCGTCTTCCACTCCGATTAGCCATCACAACGGGCTCTTTGTCCCATCGATGGCATAGTCTTTGGACTAACACAACCTCGATAAACCTTACCGATATACCCAAATACTTTCGTTCCTATGATCGAGTCATACCGCAAATTATATCGCCCAACATCCATACTTTCACAATGGAATTTCGACACAGGATTGGGTATTCCTCGGCTCGAGAGAGGTCGATATATTCTTGGCTTTGTCGAATTAGTGATACTAACATCCGTAAACTTAAGGTATCATCACCTAACAATTACGACCTTCTACTTATGTTTCATGTGACAAGTTCTTATTTCGAAATGCAGTCGTCGTTGGTGTCGATCGAGCTAGGTTCCATTTTTTGGTTCGACTTGCCTACTACGGCTCACGGTACGTCTACGTCTACGTCGTCTTCGATCAATCTTCCTAATCTACGAAAACTAAGCCTCGTGTTTCGGCCTTGTGGTAGTATGTTATTGACGAAACTAATCCGTGGCTGTCTATCGCTCGAGGAATTGTCTTTAACGAGTGATGTTCCGGATAATCCTAATCGATTTTCTATCATCAAGTGTTTTAATCAAAACTTGAGACGGTTGTTCATCGCCATACCTAAATTCAAACGAACGAGGATTAAAATCAATGCTCCTAAGCTCGAGTTTTTGTCCATCGAAGCTCCAAAATCTACGCCGTTCAAATTCGTCGAGACACCAACGTTATTGCGTGAAGCGAAAATCCGCTTCACGGCCAGTAACCGTTATAATAAAGTAGCCGTTTCACGGATTAGCCGTTCTTGTTCCAATAGCGGAAAGTCCGGAAACAGGGTTTTGTACTCGAAATGTTATGGCTCGATTTGCCATAAACTCGAGCGGATAGTGATAGAGGTCGATTCGAAGAGAACTATCAGGCGTATGAGGCCGTTAGTAAGGCTAGTCGAGTGCTTGTTAAGCAATGCCATCGAATTGAAACACTTTCGTTTTAGTGTCGTGGGCGAAGATTGGGGTCGTCGGCCGCGTCATGTAGGGGCGAAAGAGCGATGGGAGCTGAAGTTGTGTAAGGCGATTCACGAGTGTCCGATGGTTTCAAACCGGTGTGAGGTCGAGTTCGTTGGGAGATATTTCAGGACGAATCGTAAGGACGGTCCAAAGGCTTGGAAAGCGAACGGAGAAGTTATCACTTTCGATTGAGGGATTTGGAGTCGATCACATTTTACCATCGTTATTGTGATCTTTTGTCTAATTCGTTTGTTTATCATATGATCGAGACAGAAAAAATATTTATTGTTTTCAGAATTTATGCTACTTCATTTTGGGCTAAATGTTTAAGCGATTGTTTTCATTATTCAAATCGGTCCAATTTTATCAAGTCTAGTTGTTACGTATTAGACGTGACAAACAACAATTGTTTCGGGGTCCGAAAATCGGGCTGATTTCGGGTGGGGCCGAATCATTTTGGATATTTGAGTCATTCACTCATTCTCGGGTTCTATTTTAAACTTTTTTTAATCGACTCGTTTTCTATAACAACACTCGTGTCAGACCGTTAGTTCCGGATTATACTGTCAATTCGTATTACAAATCAAACTCGCGATGGTTCAGTTCGAATGTCAAGTCTGATTCAAAACAAATTATTCGGGTCGGGTCAGTTTTCTAGGTCTAACTTGTTTCCCACCCAATTATTAAATCGAACCCACCAATAGACATGACAAAACTGACCCAACCCGAAACCCAAACCCAACCCGACACCCGAAGTGAAGACCTGAAGTTGACTCGGGCTAACCCAAAACTGACCGACTATTATCATAGAAAACGAGTTGATATCCCTAATAAAAAGTTGAAAATAACTAACTCGGAATGACCCGACCCGATCCGAAATCAATCCAATTTCAATAACCCGAAAGTGGCCCGACCGGAATCAAAACCAACCCGTTGACCCGTTTTACTAATTCCTTTTATTTCACCCATAACAAATGGCTAATTGAGTACTCGTAATTGATAATAATCCCCAAATAAAAGACAAAATACTTCAAAATTATTCAGACAAATTGAAGTTTCGAATTGGGAAAATTAATCGAAGGATGCACATATTATGGAAGAGTTCATCATGGAGATGGATAGTTACAAAAACCCGTGATTCCAAGCCATTTTTCTTCACTTTTGCCATGGTTTGTGGTGTGATTCCTGGTATTGTTGGCTATGGTGTTATGCAGGTTACCAGCTCAACGAATGAGCGGCTTGAGGAGCAACTTCGTCGTAAATCTCGGCCCGAAACCCGGGTTTGTTTCTGTTCTTTCTTTCCCCCCAATTTGATTTTGATTAGGGTTTTTTGATTGATTGAGAGAAGTTTGGAAATTGGGTTTTTTTTGCTGGATTAATTGTATTTTGAGTGCCCTTTTGATTGAACTGAAGAAAAAGTTAGGGTTTATGCAGGAATTTTACTGATTGATTGAGAAAAAAATTGGAAAATTGGGTGTTTGGTGTTGGATTGATTGATTGATTAATTGAGAAAAATTGGAAATTGGGTGTTTGTAGTTGACATGATTGTATTTTGAGTGCCCTTTTGATTGGAATTGAAAAAAAAAGGGATTTATATAGAAATTTTATTGATTGATTGAGAAAAAATTGGAAAATTGGGTGTTTGTTGTTGGATTGATTGTATATTGAGTGTCCTTCCTTTTATTTGGAATTGAAGAAAATTAGGGTTTATATAGGAATTTTGTTGATTGTTTGAGAAAAGTATCGAAATTTGGTGTTTTTTGTTGGATCGATTGTATTTTGAGTGCTGTTTTGATTGAGTCGAAGAAAGGGCTCTGATGTGTTGTTATCGTAATGTGTGGTTTGGTGATTGAACGCTGGGAACTGTTGATTTCATGGTGATCTTCATCATTTTATGACATAAAGTTGGCGTCTTGTCAATTTCGATAGTTTATGTTAAGTCTCATAGAACGTGTTTGGATAACGGAATAGGAGGGAAAAGGAGGGAAGGGCGAATGGAACACGGAAAATTTTGTATCTCTTGATCTTTCTCCTCTTCCTTTTCCTCGAAAACCGTTGTCTCAAATAAAGATTTCGGCTTTGTAGGTTGGTCTCTAGATGATTGTTTATCCCGAAAGAGTTGGTGAGGTGAGGGCAATGTTTCATTCTTCACACCGCGTGTAGAACAGTCATATTCGTTTGACGGTTTTCCTGTCTTGCCAAAGATAGGGTAGATTCTTTTGGGTTGTAGGTACCTTTTAGACATTGTTCTGATACTAAAATACGAGGGAAAGGGAGGACGGGGTGGTAGAAAAAGAGAACACAAGACGTATGCTTGTGATTAACCCATATGTCTTACCTCAGCCCAAATCCGCATTTGATCACCTCTACTTAGCTGCCTCGATTGGGCTGAACCACCGAGTTTATTAAAGGCGTTTGAGTCAAGATCTCGGCTTTATATATTTACCGTGAAAGAAGTTTTACGAGTCTCTATAGGAAGACTTGGAACTCTGATGTTAATGTGTTTATTTTCTTCCGACTGTTGCTTGATGTTGTAAGATTTTTTTACGAGACCATCTGTCTTTTGTCGGGACTAAGGGAGACTGTGTTGTTGTATTGGTTTTTACGATTTAGATGATGGGACAAGTAAACAAGGAGAGGCTAGCCGAGTATTTCGCTGAACTACAGGAGAAGAAAGACACGAATGACCGGTACGTGGCTGCCCTGAAAGGCGAAACCTTGACCAGAAAACCATACGTCCGAATCCAACCCATCCCTCCACAAAACTCAACGGACTCCACAAAGTAATCGCACTGCTCCTCCTCCCGCTTTATATGGCTATACAAAGCGACGACAAAAGACGAAAAAGAACACATCAGGCCCGACTGCCCATTTTGAATGTATCGTTTACGATGTTCTCATGAATCTTACTCTTTTTTTTTACTCGACACTGTACGAAATTTGATCAAACACGTAATCAGCTGATTCTCGATGTTTTATGAAGGGACCCGAGCTAAAGCACCTGTGTAACCGTGTTCTTCATTCCTTGGTGTAACGGTTTTTAGTATTTTGTCTTTTGTGTTTCCGACTTCCCGGTCACCCAAGTTCACTTAAAATTCCGATGGGACATTTTAAATGTCGTTAACACCACATTTTAGAAAAATCGTTCATAATTTTCAAATTCTTTCATCCTCTATACTGATTTGTCAATTGGTATGACACATTGAATATATAAATATATAAATATTAAATAAGCGTTTATTTTCAACAAGCACCAGTGGTCTAGTGGTAGAATAGTACCCTGCCACGGTACAGACCCGGGTTCGATTCCCGGCTGGTGCAATTTTTTTTTTTCGTGCTTAGACGCATTACGATACAGAAATAATAGTCCATGTAATTTGAGGTACCATACTTAAAAAACAGAGTTTTCTGTGATCGGAAAACGCTACAAAAATCATAAAATTAACTGTAATGTCGTCGACTAAAAGCGATATAAGAAACACAAACAAACAATTATGAGTTACTATATGAAATATTGATAAAATTTATACCTTATTAATTTTTTTTAGTTTTTTTTTTTTTCATTTGGGCCCCTTCTCAGCATGGGCCTGGGCCGTCACCCCTCCAAATTAGGCCCAGGGCCGGCTCTCGAGATAACATTACGTTTCTCCCAGGAAAATCTCCCAACGAATTCGACCTCACACCGCTTTGAAACAATCGGACACTCGTTAATCGACTTACACATCTCCGACTCCCAACTTTGTTCCATCGATATACAACCCGGCCCATACCACTGCTTGCCCACGACACTAAAACGAAAGTGTTTCAAGTCGATGGCGTTGCTTAACAAGTACTCTACTAGCTTCACGAACGGATTCGTAGGCTTGACAGTCATCTTCCAGCCGACCTCTATCTCGATCCGCTCGACTACATGGCAAATCGAACCATAATGGTCTAACATAATCGGATGCTTATAAGGGCCACTGGGCCTGAAGCGGATTTTCGCTTCACGCAATAGCGTTGGTTTCTCGACGAATATGAACGTGGTAGATTTAGGAGCGTCGATGGACAAAAGCTCGAGCTTAGGAGCATTGATTTTAATCCTCGTTTCTTTGAATTTAGGTATGTCGATGATCAACCGTCTCAAGTTTTGATTAAAACACTTGATATCAAATCGATTAGGATTACGATCATAGTCGTTGCTCAAACACAATTGCTCAAGCGATGGACAACCGCGGATTAGTTTTTTCACTAACTTACGATCACATGGCCGAAAAGCGAGGCTTAGATTTCGTAGATTAGGAAGATTGATCGTAGACAACGTACCGTATTCCTCAGACGAGTCTAACTGAAACATAGAACCTAGCTCGATGGACACCAACGACTGCGTTTCGAAAATATAATTTGGCAGCGGAAAATTGACATAAGTAGGACAAGGTGTCGGCCACGATGCCTTAAGTTCGCGGATGTTACGATCACAAAATAGACAAAGCCAATCATGAACGGAACCCTCGCACATCCAGGGAGACCGGTGTACCGTGAGCTGAAATTCCATTGTGAAAGTATCGATGTAAGGCGTTGTATATAATTTGCGGTATGACTTCATCATAACAGCCAAAGTATTCGGGTACGTCGACAAGGTATATCGAGGTCAAGTTAGTCCAAAGACCTTGCCATCGACGGGACAAAGAGCCCGTTGTGATGGCTAAGTGGAGAGGAAGACGAGAGATGATTTCGATAATAATTTCGTTAGGAAGGGAACTTAGTCTATCGTCTGCATTGCTGTTTATCTTCTGCATCGGTCGAGGCAGAGGCTTCTGATGCCTCCGCCTTGACCTCTTTGTAGCTCGATCTTTGACTGCGAGACGAAGGATTGACAAGAATTTAGGGGTTAAAGTTGGTATCTTTGATCTCCTCTTTGTTGTTCTGTCTTTGGCTGCCATTGAGAGACCGTCTCTTTAAGATTTAAAGAGATTTTTAGGGGTTAAAATAAGGCATTATTTAAAAACCATGTCTCTAATTTTTTTGTGTTAAAGTAAATAGTCTTTAGGCTTTTATAGTTTCCTGCCATATCGAAATTTCCATATTAATCTAATCTAATATTAATATAAATAAATAAATAAATAAATAAATATAATAATAATAATAATAATAATAATTATAATAATAATTATAATTATAATAATAACACAAAAACTTGTATGAGACCGTCTCACGGTAATTTATCGTGAGACGGCTCATATAAGAGGTGGTTACTAAATTTGTAACCACCCCTATGTGCCCATGTGAGGGATCTCACGATAAAATTATCGTGAGACGGTCTCTCATGAGAGTTAATAATAATAATAATAATAATAATAATAATAATAATAATAATAAGTTTCCTACAATAATAATCTTTACTTCTACTTATATTATATTATAATTATAATTTTATTTATATTGTGTGATATAAAATAGAAATTTTTGGAACCAGAACGAACTTTCCTAAGACATCGTATGGGGTAATATTCACTTTTAATCATACTTATTTTAATCAACGGTAAACAAATGAATTATTAGACGGAATACTACAGTAATGACGGTAATATGTCATCGACTCCAAATCCCTCGATTGCAAGGAGTAACTTCTCCGTTTTCAATCCATGCATTTGGACCGGCTTTACGATTCGCCTTGAACGATTTCCCAACGAATTCGACCTCACACCGCTTTGAAACAATTGGACACTCGTAAATCGACTTATACAACTCCGACTCCCATTTCCTCGGCCCACGCCCTTCGCCCACGACACTAAAACGAAAGTGTTTCAAATCGATGGCCTTGCTTAACAAGTACTCGACTAGCTCTACAAACGAATTCGTAGGCTCGAATACGTAGTATGAATCGACCTCTATCTCAATCCGCTCGAGTACACGGCAAATCGAACCATAATACTTCAACACAACCGCGTCTTCACCCTTGCGAACACGGTGACGACATTGGCGGGTGGAGAAGCGGATTTTTGCTTCGCGCAATAGCGTTGGTTTCTTGACGAATTTGTACGTCGTAGATTTAGGAGCGTCGAACGATAACAACTCGAGCTTAGGAGCATTGATTTTAATCATCGTTTCTTCTAATTTCGGCATGTCGATGATCAACCGTCTCAAGTTTTGATTAAAACACTTGATATAGAATGGAGGATGATCCTTCCGAACATCATCGCTCTTCAAACACAATTGCTCAAGCGATGGGCAACGACTGATTAGTTGCGTCGCGAACTCACAATCCCAAGGCTGAATCACGAGGATTAGTTCTCGTAGATTAGGAAGAAGATTGATCGAAGACGACCTAGACGAAGTAGTAGGCAAGTCGAACCAAAAAAATCGTTGGAGCTCCATCGACACCAACGACTGCGTTTCGAGAATAAAACTTGGTAAACGAATCTCAGGCTGAGGGTGGACATAATAAAAACGATACGATACCGATACCGATACCTTAAGTTCGCGGATGTTACGATCACAAATTCGACGAAGCCAAGAATACATCGAACTCTCCCAAGCCAAGGTCGAATATATCCTCTGCTGAAATTGAAATTCCATTGTGAAAGTATCGATGTAAGGCGATATAATTTGCGGTATGACTCGATCATAGAAGCTAAAGTATTCGGGTATGTCGACAAGGTATATCGAGGTCGAGTTAGTCCAAAGACCACGCCATCGACGAGACAAAGAGCCGGTTGCGACAGCTAATCGGAGAGGAAGACGGGAGATGATTTCGATGAGGATGTCGTCGGAGAGGGAGCTCAATCGACCATCATCGTGTACTCTTTGTTTCGTCGTCCTGACTTTGCGCCGCTTTCTAGGATTATTGCCATCCATGTTCGTCGATTCAATGAAACGGGCAATTAGTCGTATTACAATAAAAGAAGGGTTACGGCTAATGTGTCTAGGTATAATATTTTTGACCTAATCGTCCACAAAGGAGGACGACTTTATATTCGTAGACATATCACATATATTCTGATTGGATCTGACGAGATCTCAACCCTATTTTACACAATTCGATTGGATTATGGATTGAGATTCAATTTTACCTAATTCAACCAATCATTTCCGAATTTGATTTTGGATTCAAATTCAATTACCTATGACGTAAAATCGATTTACTTTTTCCTAATGATGTTATCAATTACTTTTTGATGGTCGGGTTTAGGAATCAACTAGTTGGAAAGCCTGTGCGATGCACGGGCCTATTTTTAATGAAAATGATAATAATACCAGGTTAGGGGATTGCATAAATTTGTGAAATTATTGGTTGACAAACTTTTATTTATATAATATAATTTCATCGTATTATTAAATTTTCTTGATGTGGTATAATTTACTTTAATTTATAGCTTTAAGAGTTGCTATAAGACTCAAAAGATTTTTCTAAGTCAGCTCATCATAATTAAAAGATTTTTCTAAGTTAGCTCATCATAATTTTTCGATGTGATAATTCTACTTATATTTATGATTTTAAGAACTATTTTTAGGACTCAAAAAGTCAAAAGATATTTGATTAATACTTACAGACGATGATTACTTTTATTTATATAATAAAATTTCATCACCTTCATGCAATTTTTCGATGTGGGATAATTTTAATTCAATCTATAGCCTTTAGAGTTATTATAAGACTCAAAAAGATTTTTTTATTAATATCTAAAAACGAATAATTTCTATTATTGATGATGTAGAATTTCACACACGTTTATAGTCTTAAGAGTTTGTTTAAGACTCAAAAAATAAATTTTTAAAGTTTATTATAGCCCTAAGAGCTTTTCTAAAATTCAAAAGATGTTTGGTTTATATCTATGAAATTCATGACTTTGTAAAAAAAAAATGATGTGAGAAATTTTACTCAAGTTTATAGTCTTAATTAAAAGTTTTTTTAAGACTCGAAAGTGTGAAATATATTTACTTAATTAAGTTTATGGTCTTAATATTTTTTTTATGATCCAAAAGATTTTGTTTTTCATGTAAGTTATTAAGGACAAACAATTACTCTTATTTATATAATATAATTCGATCACCTTATTAAGGAATATACTTTTGGACAAATGATTATCTAAAATGAATGATTTCTCTTATTTATGATATCTTATCGTAATTTTTCGATGTGTGATAATTCCACTTAAATTTATAGTTTTACGAACTCTTTTTAGGACTCAAAAGATTTCTGCTTGATATCGTCATAGTTTTAAGAACTCTTTTTAGGACTCAAAAATTTTCTATTTGATATCTAAAGACGATGGTTACTTTATTTATGTAATAAAATTTCATCATTTTTTTGTAATATTTCGATGTGGGACAATTTTTACTTCAATTTGTACCCTTAAGAGGAATATTATAAAATTCAAAAGATTTTTGATTAATATTTAAAACCGAATAATTTCTCTTGAGGTAGAATTTCATCACCTTATCATAATTCTTCGATGTGCGATAATTTTATTTAAGTTTTTAGTCTTAAAAAGTTCTTTTAGGACTCAAAAGATTTCTCGTTAATATCTAAAGATGAATAATTGCTTTTACTCCGTATTTATATAATAGAATTCTATCACCTTATTATAATTTCTCGATGTGGTGTAATTTTACTTTAATTTATAGTTGCTTTTTATAAGACAATTTTTTTTGTTAATATCTAAAAATGAATGATGTCTCTTATTTGTGATATAGAATTTCATCACCTCATCATAGTTTTTCGATATGTGATAATTCTACTTAGGTTTATAGTCTTAAAAACTCTTTTTAGAACTCATTTTTGGTTAATATCTAAACACAAATGATTTCTCCTTTCCATCAACTTATGGTTCAAGAATATTTTTAAGACTCAAATTTTTTTAGCTGATATCAAAGGACAAATGATTATTATTTATAATATATAGAATTTCATCAGTTCATCATAATTTTTCGATGTGAGACAACGTTAGGATAATTATAATAATAAACGAGTTTTTTTTATATCTAACGACTTAAGAATAAGCTATTACTCGTATTTATATAATAAAATTCGATCACCTTATTATAATTTTTTTATGTAAGATAATCTTACCTAAGTTTATAATCTCAAATGTAAGTCTAATTTTTTTATATCAAATTCCATCAGCTCATAATTTTTTGATATAGAATGAATAATTTTGATTTAAATTTAGATAGTCTTAAGAACTCTGGTACTTCGTCATTACTTGAGTTTATAGTCTTAAGAGGTTTTAACACTTAATTGAGTTTTTGAAGATATTTAATATTGATTAGTCATACTTAAGGACGAAAAATTACACTTATTTACAATATAGAATTCCATCACTTCATCATAATTTGGAGGAATGATTATTTTATAATATAGATAGAGTTTCATTACCTTGTTACTTCAGCTTGTACTCTTATTAAGATATTTTCTAAGACTCAATTTTTTTTTTTATTGATATTTAATAACGAATGATTAGTCTTATTTATAATAATATAGAATTCTATTATCATAATTTTGTTGATGTGGGATTACTCTTATTTATAATATAGAATAATCATTTTTTTAAGACTCAAAAGTTTTTGTTTCGATATTCAAAATCAATAATTCATCTTATTTATATCATAGAATTTCATAATCCCATCATAATTTTTCAATGTGGGATCTTAAGGTTATAATCTTAAGACTTCTTTATGACTTAAATTGGTGGAAATCTAAGGACGGGTGATTACTACTCCGTATTATTTATAATATATAGAATTTTATCACCTCCTTATAATTTGTCGATGTGTGATTACTATTATTTATAATATAGAATTTCATCACCTTATTATAATTTGTCGATGTGGGATAACTTTAATATCTTTATATGTAGTAAATTCATCACTTTTTTCGAGAAAATAATATGAAACAAATAATATGAAATTTATACTCTAATGAAAGCATTTTCTACCACGAATCTAATTAATTCATTTCTATGATTTTATTTACGATAACTTTTTGTTAAACGAAATTTAAAGTTTTTTAGATGAAAAATTATAAAACATCACATTAATATAATAGATTAAATATATTATTGTAATAATTAAAAGATTCTCTATTTGATTTATTATTATTAATGATACTTACCTAAATTGAGCTTTTTTTCAACGGACCAATCATATCGCTCGAAAACTTTCTCCTTTATATATATATATTGATTAATATAGGGAAACGAGGATAATATATACCTCCGTCTTAACTCTTAATTACCTCTTAACCACTAAAATTGATCCGAAAATAATAAGTATCTAATTAATTATTTAGGAAATCATTAGTGTGAATTTTCGATAGTTAGTCTTTTTCCATATTTACGAATATATTTGGAATAAGTATCTAATTAGTTTATTTTCTAGTGATATTTAGGAATTATATTATGATATAATATTATTTTTATACTTAAGCTTAGTTTATTCTAGTAGTATAAATATGACTCTTTGTATTCGTTATATAAAATGAAGTTTATGAATAAGAATTTTGAACCTTTGCGTTGTAATTGTGTTTATCGGGTCGACGAGTTTCGATCCAAACTTTATTATTGTTTGACACATTTCAAACATTGACTCGAGCAACAATTAATAGGTCTTAATTGTTCTCACTATTATTCGTCTTATATGTCCAGGTCGAGTAAATATCCTTCGTTTCACAAAACAAAACCTTCAAAAAAAAGTCTTCCGCTACGTTCGACATATGAAAGTCATAATTTTCGTATCATAAGTGGTTTCAGAGCGTGATTTTCGCATAAAAAATTAAGACATTTTCGATATTGTTGTGAGCTTGCGATATGAGAACGAACAATTACCTCGAGTCACGACTCACAACGATCACTTAGAACGATAGAAAATTAGAGATGCACCAACTCGAAGCATTCGATCTATAATTCATGGGGACTTACGAAACGCGTTCAAGGCAAGGGTGAATCTAGAATTGAAATTTTTGGTATTGAGTTCATTATATTTGCTCGCTATATATGAAACGTAATGGGTTGGCAAAAGTCGATAATTTTAATCATTTTTTATATGCTTGGGGTAGTGAGTGTTACGCTTTGCTACTAGCAAGATTCCCCCGATTCAAGGTACCCATTTAGGCACTTAGTCCGATGTAAAATCCTAAGACAGACAAGTCGATGTAATTTGAGGTACTATATACCGTAAAATCTCGGCTAACAAAGATGATGCTAGATCCATTATTTGCATTAATTTGAATAGTATATAGATGCAAACCATAAACAAGAGACAAATGAAATAATGTCACTACCAATACTCTTTCTGTCTCGATCATTTGTAAACAGATGACCAAGACGGAGGGAGTAACACAAGGCTCAAACATGACACAATCCTGCGAAACAGAGTTCTCTGTGATCATCGGAAACGCTCCAAAGATCATAAAAACGATACTAATGTCGTTGACAAAAAAGCGATATAAGAAACGCAAACAAAGAATTACTCCATACGAGTTATATGACCTAAATAATAATGTCGTCGACAGGGCTCAAACTTCAAACTTGTCCATCGGACACTCGTTCTTTCGTCTCTAAATAACTTCCTCGACATACATTGCCCACGATTCCAAAACGCAAGTTGCGCTTCAAGTCTTTTGCGTTCCCAAGCAAGTACTTGATAATCAGGGCGGGTGAAGCGGATTTCCTCTTCACGCAGTAGCTTTGGTTTCTTGATGAATTTGTACCTCGTAGATTTAGGAGCGACGACGGACAAAAACTCCAGCTTAGGCGCATTGATTTTAATCCTCGTTCGTTCGAAATTAGGTATTTCGATGATCAACCGTCTCATGTTTTGATTAAAACACTTGATATCGAATGGAGGCTGATCATTCCGAACATCATCGCTCTTCAAACACAATTCCTCAAGCGATGGACAACGGCGGATTAGTTTCCACCAAAACTTACAATCCCCAGGCCAAAAAACGAGGCTTAGATTTCGTAGATTAGGAAGATTGATCGAAGACGATGTACCATGACCCCAAAACATTGGACCTAGCTCGATGGACACCAACGACTGCGTTTCGAAAATATAACTTGGCAGACGAAACATAGCCTGAAAGCAGGCATAATAACGACACGATACCTTCAGTTTGCGGATTTTACGATCACAAATTCGACGAAGCCAAGAATACATAGAACTCTTCCAAGTCGAGCTAGGAGAGTCTACCATGCACCGAAATTCCATTGTGAAAGTATCGATGTAAGGCGATATAATTTGCGGTATAACTCGATCGTAGAAGCGAAAGAATTCGTGTATGTTGGTAAGGTATATCGAGGTCGAGTTAGTCCAAAGACCACGCCATCGACGGGACAAATAGGCGGTTGCGACGGCTGATCGGAGAGGAAGACGGGAGATGATTTCGATAAGGATGTCGTCGAAGAGGGAGCTCAGTCGATCATCATCGTCTCTTTGTTTCGTCTCGCCTTTATGCCGCTTTCTAGGATTATTATTGTCATCCATGTCCATTCCTTCAGCTAAGCACGTAATTAATCGCGTTACAATAATAATAATCTTTGCTTTTAGGGTTTTACGGCTAAATATAATGTGCCTAGTATAATATTTTTGACCTAATTTTCCATAAAATAAGACGATTTTTTTATCGGTTTTTCTAAAATAAGTCAAATGAGCAGGTTAATTAAGGGAAGATTTGTACTAACTAATATATTATGAGAAATTGATGCTTAGACTCATAATTTTAGAAAAAAAAAACATTTTTTTATATATGTCAACATATATTGTACGTAATTACTTTTAGAAATTATGTTTTCCTAAGTATAACGAAATTTTCAAAAAAATTCAAATATTTATAGAACTACGAAGATATGATCGTAATATCTTCTAATATAGGAAGCTAATATAATATAATAATTATTCTATAATATCGATATTATTCTGATTACAATATATTGGTTTATTATAATGTACCGTAATCTTCTTAATATAATATTTCTAATTTTTCCTAAACTCTATCATGATATCATAGTATTACGGTATTTCTAATTTTTCCTAAACTCTATCATGATATCATAGTATTACGGTATCCTCTATCAACTACACTAGTATTATAATATTTCGTAAAGTCTAATTATGTGGTTCGATTTGCCATGTACTCGAGCGGATTGTGAATTGTGATAGAGGTCGATTCAGATTATGTACTCGAGCCTACGTATTCGTTTAAATTTCGTAAAGTCTAACTATATTTCTTAAATTATAATATTAGACTTAGTGAAATTAAATTAGATTTGAATAACTGTCTCACCGAATATTATTTAACATTACAATATAGGGGGGATTCGAACCTGAGACTAGAGCTGGCAGTTAGTCGGGCCGGGCCGGGCTTCGTGCCTGGGTGGGCCGGCCCGGTCGTGCCTAGACCCGGGCTCGTGCCGTGCCCGGCACGGAGCTCTAGCCGACCATGCCGCCGAGGCACGGCCCGAGGCCCGGGCCCGGTCGTGCCGTGCTCGGGCCGGGTCTCGTGCCCGGTCGTGCCCGGCCCGTCGTGCTAGTTTCGTGCTCGTGCCCGTGTTTCGGTTTTCGTGCCGGTTTTCGGGTTTCGGGTCGTGCCTCAATCTATTTCATATTTTTTCCAGCAAAAACAAGACGCGTTTGTGTGCGACCCGAATATTTGTAGCCTTGTAGGTAATTATATATTATAATATTTGTAGCCTTGTAGCTATCACTCCACAAGTCCCACTTTGGAAATAGTTAATACTCTTTATTAAAAAAATTGAAATTGTAAAAAAACACAATTACTAAAAATTACAATTACTAAAACAATTACAAAAAATAATAGTAATTATACAAACTAAAAATTATAAATTAAATCTTCGTAGGATGTAAAAGAAACTAAAAAATAATTAAAGTCGACTTGTGAAATTGTAATTGAAAAAATAATTATGTCTATTACTCTACGATTCGACACTGCCACTCGAAGGGGTATCGTCGGTGTCGACATCACTATCTCTTGGTTCCTGACCTTGTTTTCGGTCTCTTGCATCCATCCAATCTTTGTAGCAGACACACATGCGGAGGGTGTCGCAAGACAAAGACGTAAGTTTGTCGTCCAACACCCTTTTAGAGGCACTGAAGCAACGTTCGGACGCTACAGATGAAACTTGAACGGCGTAGAAGTCTCGTGCCATTGCTGACATCACCGGAAGAAATTTTTCATGTTCTCGCCACCATGCTAGAAGATCAGTGCTTAGTGTATCGAATTCGGAAATATTGTTGAAATAATCATATCGTAGGTACATATGAAATTCAGCAAGATCGGACGCCCGTGTTTGTTGAGGAGATGGCATCAGTCGAGACATTCGTGACATGGCCTTGCCCAATCCTGCAGCGATCGTCGATCGGCTACTGCTAGCACCTGCACCTGATCGAGAAGTAGTGGTGGGGTTAGTTTGACCATAAATCCGCTCGTATTCACCAAATACTACACCAAAGTCGTGTCTAACCGAGGCCGCATAGGCCTCCTTGTCGAATTCTAGGTTCATTGCTTTTTTATAACTTTCAACAACGTTAATGGCACCCTCAAATTTCCACCTAGGGTCTAAAATCATTGCAAATACATATACAAGAGGAATATCGTCCCAATATTTTAACCATTTTTCCTCCATGTCGGGTAGAAACGTAGAGTAATCAGGTAGGCCTCGATATTTTTGGAAAACAGTGGCAATATTGTCAATATGAGCAATGAACAAAGGGACCGTGGGCTTATATGCATGAGAAAATGCAGTGGTCGCCTCCTCAAAGGCTGACAACAAGTCGATATACATTTCTATTTTCTCCCAATCATCTTCAAGTAATTGTTCATCGGGAAAACGAGTGTTCCAAAAAGTAGTTAGCGGATCCTTGTATTCTAAACATGACTGCAACATTGTGTACATTGAATTCCACCTCGTGTTGTTCTCTGCGGGAAATTTTCTGTATTTAATTTTATTTAATTTACAAAAGTGATGCCAATCTTGGCGCCTCATTTGAGACGTGTTCAAGTGAATAACTATTTTTTTAAACTTGGTGTGATAGTGTCGTAGACCCACTAAACCGTCCTTAACACACAGGTTTAAAATGTGACAAGCACATCGAACATGTAACAATTCACCATCTAAAAAAATATTTTGTAAACTGGTCTTCAACATGTTAGCACAAGAAGTCATAGACGTTGCATTATCAAAAGTAACTGTCAAAATTTTATCTCTAATTTCATACTCGCATATCGCTCTCACAATAACGTCGTGGATATTAGCAGCGGTATGCGGACTTTCTAATCTTGCAAATTCAATTATTCTTTTTTGTAAAACCCAATTCTCATCTATCCAGTGAGCTGTTAAACATAGGTAAGAGTAATCGATGCGAGAGTCCCAGCCATCGGATGTTAACGATATTTTAGACCTCATATTTTTGAAGCATTCTATAAGCTCCATTTTAGCCTCCATATATTGTTTCATTGCTTTACTTTTTACAGTTTTACGGCTTGTTTGTAGATGAGCCGGTTGGTTTGCTTTTACGTATCTGTTAAACGCTGGGTGTTCAGATAAAGCGAAAGGTTTTTCCGTTTGAATTATCATTCTAGATAATTCCTCAGCGCATGTGTTATAATCGTACTTATACTCTTCTTCTGATTCGGGTCGGGTCACAAATTGGTCAAGGGATGTTTGACCGACCTCTTTGGGAACACATTTTTTAGCATGTCGTCCTAGGTGACCGGTACCATTTGAACTTTTACCACTAAATATACTTCCACAATTATTACACTTAGCATATTTTTTATCTACACTCTTAGTGAAATTTAGCCATACTCTACTTGTTCTACCCATCGCACACAATCTAGCCATTTCTTCTTTAGTCTCCCAAACTATACCGTCATCGGACGATTCGATCGTTCTTGTTTGTACATTTACATTTGTGAATTGTGACACGGTTTGTGCCGATGTGTCGTGTTGTGCAGACTCTGTAAACGATTGTGGTTCTTCTGGACCTCGTTGTGTAAATTGTTGACCCGTTTGTGTAAATGAATACGATGGTAAAGGTGGTCTCCCCGACATTGCCTGATATGTCGACATATCGAAATTAAATAAGTTGGGTGTCATGGGAAAAGGTTGTTGGGACCCTTGTCCCGTTTGTGCCCCGGTTAAATCGTAACCGTAAGGGGTCGACCCGCTCGGATTGCCAAAGTTCATGAACGAAGGCGTGACACCGGACCATTGATTAAATTGTGGGGTCGTAAATTGACCATGTGCCTCCGATTGTGGTGTTTGTGAACCGGAGGGTCGTTCGACGCTACCTTGACGTTGTTGTGATCGACTCCTTTTTGACCCTGACTCGGTGTTGTGTGATTCAGACATGATTTAAATATTTTAACGGATTAACAATTAAATTATCAAATTAATTACCAAATTAATTAACAATTTAACTAACAAATTTAATAACAATTACCAATTTAGTATTTTAGTTCAATTGACAAGTTAATATGTAAAAAATTATTTAATGGTGACTTAATTATAAAAAATTAATAAGTGAAGATTATAATTAACTAATTAAGTAATAAACAAAAATAATTAACAAAATTAAAGTAAAAGAGATTAAGTAAGAAAATGCAAACAAAGCTTGTAGAGATCCGGAGATGCGGTCGAATATCGAGAATCGACAGACTATAATAAAAAAACCCGTAAACCCGATACGATCAATTCTTCAATATAGTAGATTAGCACCAAAAAACGCAACCAAAACCTTCAATTCTTCAAATTTCAAGATTAATATATAATACTTGTTATATTAAGATTATAATATTAGTTATATATTATTTTGTTAAGTGCTATTTTTAGCACTAATTGTGAGTATATATCGTCGGATTTTTGGTGTTGAGAGTCAATGTTGGGGCGATATAGTGATATTTGAGTGATTTCCGATGATCTCACATGGTTTGAGTGAATATGTGATTTTTGATGACGGTTCTAGCTATTTTGAAGAGCCGAGAAATTCTTGTATTATGCCCGGGTTATATTGGTGTTATGTATCGAATGCCGGGTTAGATCGAAGATCACATGAAGAAAAGAAAAGAAGAAAATCAAAGGAAAGCAAAGAAGGAAGAATTGAGAGTTTTTAAGTGCCGCTACTAGCGGATGACGAAGGGCAAAACTGCCGCTAGTAGAGGCATAATCAGAATTTTACCAATTTGTGGAGCTTTCAGAGTGCCGCTAGTAGCGAAATGTGCCGCTACTAGCGAATAACTACCCGTCCATGACTCTTGATCTCCCTCTATTCTATCCTACTTATATGTGATGCTTATTTTTATTAGAAGAACCTGATTATTCCTAGATTAGAAACACAATACCTATGCAATTTTATTAGTTTTATGCATTTTAGTTTTATTATTCCAAGACCTTGAAGAAACGATCGTTCATCATTTTGTTCATCAATCAAGACTAAGTTTCTCTAATTCTCTACTATTTATCTTATTTGTTGATTGTTATTTTGATTATGAATTGTGAGTAGTTCTTTTATCTAGGGCTCGGTGAGCCGATAATATGTGTTATTGATGCTTTGATTTTAATCGCGCTTTGTTGAATTATTGAATTGGGTTTGTTTCGGTTGTGCTTAATAATTGATCGATTTGTTTGAATTGCGAGGTTTGAGTCTAGATTATCATTACAACGAGAGTTGAATGTTTTCATATGAATCATGCCTAAAAGTTTGTATCTTTATCGATTAATTTCTACTCAATTTTAATTACGACGAGAGTCGGGTTTTAATTTAGAGAACCGAAATAAGATTTGAATTTTCACATGAGAATAGTGAATTGGAATAATTGGGACATGTTAGTATCGGTTCTTAATGCATCTAGTTTTGTTATTCGTGCCATGAAAATAGGATTTATAACATGCTAGATAGGCTTTTTATGTCTCGACGGAGAATTTAAAGTATTGATTAAAATTGGAATGCTAGTCTCACCCATGACGGTAATTTGACAAAGTTGTGTCACATTTGATTGCATTAATAATCCATGTTAATGGTGAACCATTGCCCTAGGTCTTTCTATTATTGATTTCATCTTAATATATTACATTCCGTACTAGTTTGTTAAAAATTAGTTAGACAATCATCATTTCGATTCCGTCTACGTAGATAACTTGAGTCAAAAATTAGCTAGTACTTAGTCATTCACCTCCCTGAGATCGACCCGTATGCTACAATACCCGTACGCTTGCGGTACTACAAAATAAAACGTAACAAGTTTTTGGCGCCGTTGCCGGGGAGGTAACGGATTAATATTAGCTTAGATTTTTGATTTGTTAGATTACGTCTTTTTCCGCGTACATTGGTACGCTTTCTTTGTTACTAATATTTCTCTAGTTACGTATTGTGATCTTTATGCGCAGGAGTAAATCGAAGGGTTTATACGAATTTGACCCCGAGATCGAAGCCACCGCTAGAAGACGAAACGCAGAGAGAAAGAAGAAGCAGGCTCAACGTGAGCCAGAACCCGAAGAAGTAGTTCTTAATATCGAGGAAGTAGTCACTGATACCGAGGTAGAAATTACTATGACGTCTATTAAGGATGAAAGTGCTCCTAAAGTTGTGCTCAATTCGAGCATTACGAGACCCGCTGTGGAAGCAAACAATTTTGAGCTGAAGACTTCATTGATTTCATTTGTTCAACAAAATCAATTTAGTGGGTCACTAACGGAAAATCCTAATGAGCACATCAATACTTTCCTTGAAAATTGCGACAATGTGAAGATTAATGGGGTCTCCAATGATGCTATTCGATTGCGGTTGTTTCCATATTCATTACGAGATAGGGCTAGAGAATGGTTGCGAAATTGTGATGCCGGCTCTTTTGATACATGGGACAAGCTCTCCACCGCGTTCCTTCACAAGTTCTTTCCACCGGGTAAGACTGCAAAGCTACGCAATGATATTAGCTCATTCATTCAACATGAGAATGAATCATTATATGAAGCTTGGGAACGGTTTAAGGAACTCCAACGTCAATGTCCACATCATGGTATTCCTAATTACCTTCTTGTCCTTACATTCTATAATGGTGTGAAGCCGGAATCTCAGATGAGTCTTAATGCTGCTGCTGGAGGTAGCTTAGATAGTCTACCATGGAATAAGGCTAAAGAACTAATTGAGGAAATGGCCGCAAATACATATCATTGGGGTAGTGACCGTCAAGTGCGAGGAAGGAAGGTAGAAAACAATGACTTGAACATGGTGCATACAAGGCTTGATGATTTATCTCAACAAATTTCCAAGATTAGCCTAGGTGGTTCGAGTTCATCGATTTCTACGTGTCATTTGTGTGGTATTCGGGGTCATGATTCAACTGATTGTGGAAATGTGTCAATGGTGGAACAAGCTAATGCTCTTTATCAAAAGCAACAATTTGATCCATATTCGAATACATACAATCCCGGTTGGGCCCATCATCCAAATTTCTCTTGGAAAAACAACAATGCTCAAGGACCTTTGTCACACCACCAACAATCTTCTAGGCCTTTCAACCAACCTCCGGGCTATGGGCAAAAGCCTATGTTCCGACCACAACAAACTCCACCGATTCAACAAGTTCAACCGATTCCACAACAAGCTACACCAAAGTCTAATATGGAGTTGATGTTAGAGCAAGTCCTTGCTCAACAAACTCAATATATGCAAAATCAAGACAAGAAGAATGATGAGTTCTCGACTTCAATTTCTCAAATTAAGGCTTCTCAAAAAATGACCGAAACTCAAATGGCCCAAATGGCTCAACAAATCAATCTTTTGTCTAAGTCGGGTGGACAATTCCCGGGGAACACTGAAGTAAATCCCAAGGGACAGATAAATGCGGTTACTTTGAGAAGTGGGAAGCAACTTGAAGATCCGGTGCGACCAATTAAAGTAAGCAAGCCGGAGATTGTGGTAGTGGATGAGACCGAGGTAGAGCAAATTATTGAAGATGCTGCAATTGAGAAAGTGGAAAAGGATAAGCAAGCCGACGACACATCTACACCCGCAAGGGTACATTATCCTCATATTCCCTTTCCACAAAGGTTGGCACGAGAGAAGCTAGAGCAAAGGTATGGTAAGTTCATTGAAATTTTGAAAAAGCTTCATATTAATATCCCATTTTTGGAAGCTATATCCGAGATACCTTCTTACGCCAAGTTTCTCAAAGACCTTCTATCAAACAAGAGGAGACTAGTAGAGCATAATGTTGTTGCTCTATCGGAGGAATGTAGTGCCATATTGCAAAACAAGTTACCAAAGAAGATGCAAGACCCGGGTAGTTTTTCTATTCCATGCTCGGTTGGTAATGTGGCTATCCAAAAGGCATTGTGTGATCTTGGAGCTAGTGTGAGTCTAATGCCATTGTCTATTTGTGAGAAACTCCATATGGGTGAATTGAAACCCACTTTGATATCTCTTCAATTGGCCGATAGATCGGTAAGATACCCTCTTGGTATTATTGAGGATGTTCCCATTCAAGTTGGGAAATTGGTGCTTCCTTGTGATTTTGTTGTCATGGATATGGAGGAGGATATCCAAATTCCAATTATACTTGGAAGACCATTCTTAGCCACCGCCGGTACACTTATCGATGTGAAGGGTGGTAAACTTTCAATGTGTGTTGGCAATGAAAAGGTGGAATTCGAACTCCACAAATCTATGGGGCAACCAACATTGAAAGAGGTATGTTACCGTGTTGATGTTATCGACAAACTAGTTGAAGAAAGAGCTTTGGGTGATGCATCTACTGACCCACTCCAAAGTTGCTTAGTTGAGGACAATAATACCGATGACATAGAGGTGCTTTCATATACTCAACTCCTTGATTCCTCTCCCTCTTATTATGATCATGGTCCTTCTTTTAAGGTATTATCGTTGGAGTCTACACCCGAGGTACGTCCTAATCCTCCTATAGTAGAATTAAAACCCCTTCCCCCAAATTTGAAACATGCTTTTTTGGGTGCTAATTCTACTTATCCGGTTATTGTCAATGCTAACCTTAATGACACTCAACTTGAGAAATTGCTTGATGTTCTTCGTAAATACAAGAGTGTTATTGGGTATACCATTGATGATATCAAAGGAATCAATCCATCTTTTTGTATGCATCGTATTTTGCTTGAAGACGATCATGTCACCTCTATTGAATCGCAACGACGCCTTAATCCTAACATGAAAGAGGTTGTCAAGAAAGAGGTTTTGAAATTGCTTGACGCGGGCATCATCTATCCTATTTCCGATAGTGCATGGGTGAGCCCGGTTCAAGTGGTTCCAAAAAAGGGTGGCACGACCGTTGTTAAGAACGATAAAGATGAATTGATTTCTACTAGAACGGTGACGGGTTGGCGCATGTGTATCGATTATAGGAAATTGAATAAAGCCACCCGAAAAGATCACTTCCCCCTCCCATTCATAGATCAAATGCTTGAAAGGTTGGCAAAACACTCATTCTTTTGTTACTTGGATGGTTGTTCTGGTTTTTTCCAAATCCCCATCCATCCAAGTGACCAAGAGAAAACGACATTCACATGTCCATATGGCACGTTTGCTTATCGTAGAATGTCGTTTGGATTGTGCAATGCTCCCGCTACCTTTCAACGGTGCATGATGGCTATCTTTTCTGATCTCGTAGAGCGCATCATGGAAGTTTTCATGGATGATTTCTCGGTCTATGGCACTAACTTTGACACTTGTTTACAAAATCTGACTAGAGTGCTTCATAGATGCAAAGAAACTCATCTTATTTTGAATTGGGAAAAGTGCCATTTTATGGTGCAAGAGGGTGTAGTCTTAGGACACATTATATCTAATCGGGGTATCGAGGTCGATAGAGCCAAAGTGGAAGTCATCGAGGGACTCCCACCCCCTACTAATGTGAAAGGGGTGCGAAGTTTTCTCGGTCATGCGGGGTTTTACCGTCGATTCATAAAAGATTTTTCAAAAATTGCCCGCCCACTAACGGAACTATTAGCCAAGGACACCCCTTTTGTGTTTTCTAATGCGTGTCTTGAGGCTTTTGACAGGTTGAAGAAGGCTCTCACATCAGCACCTATTATCCAACCACCGGATTGGACTATTCCCTTTGAGTTGATGTGTGATGCTAGTGATCACGCTGTTGGGTCCGTGCTTGGTCAAAGGAAAGATGGCAAACTCCATGCCATTTACTATGCTAGTAGAACTCTTGATCCTGCTCAAGCTAATTACACCACAACTGAGAAGGAGTTGTTAGCTATTGTGTTCTCCATTGAAAAGTTTCGGTCCTACCTTGTAGGTTCGAAAGTTATTGTTCATACGGATCATGCGGCACTTAAGTATTTGTTGCAAAAGAAAGATGCTAAACCCCGCTTGATTCGTTGGATTCTATTGCTTCAAGAGTTCGATATAGAGATCAAAGACAAGAAAGGCGCCGAGAATGTGGTAGCTGACCACCTATCTCGCCTATTGTTAGAAGATGACGATAAATTACCCATTGATGATTCCTTCCCGGACGATCACCTTTATTCTATTGCTGCTCTCGAGTCCGATTTGCCATGGTATGCCGATATTGTGAACCACTTATCTTGTGGGATTCTTCCTAAAGGTTTAAGTTCATACCAACGCAAGAAATTCCATCACGATGCTAAGCACTATTATTGGGATGACCCACATCTGTACAACTCGTGTGCCGATGGAATTATTCGTAGGTGTGTACCCAAGGAGGAAATGACATCGATTATTTCTCATTGTCATGATATGCCAACTGGAGGGCATGCTAGTACAACGAAAACCTCCGCGAAGATTCTTCAATGTGGTTTTTATTGGCCCTCTTTATTCAAGGACGTTGCACAATTTGTAAAGTCATGTGATCGTTGTCAACGGGCCGGGAATATCTCAAGGCGGAACGAGATGCCTCTTAATTTTATATTGGAGGTTGAATTATTTGATGTGTGGGGAATCGATTTTCAAGGCCCTTATCCCTCCTCTTATGGGAATAAATATATCCTTGTCGCGGTCGACTACGTTTCTAAGTGGGTGGAAGCCATCGCTACACCTACTAATGATGGCAAAGTCGTGGCCAAATTTTTCAAAAAGGTTATATTTCCCCGATTTGGTGTCCCTAGAGTGTTGATAAGTGATAATGGGACTCATTTTATTGAGAAGAAGCTAGAAGCATTGTTGAGGAAATATGGTGTTCAACACCGATTTGGGCTCCCGTATCATCCACAAACAAGTGGACAAGTTGAAATCTCCAATCGCGAGATTAAAACTATCTTAGAAAAGACGGTCGCAAGCTCGAGAAAAGATTGGTCAATGAAACTTGACGATGCATTATGGGCTTATCGCACCGCATTCAAGACACCAATTGGTACTTCACCATTTCGATTGGTGTATGGGAAATCTTGTCATCTCCCGGTCGAATTAGAACATCGTGCATTTTGGGCCATCAAAGCTCTTAATTACGACTACAAGAGTGCGGGAGAACGCCGTCTTTTGCAATTGAATGAACTCGATGAGATTCGCCTTGAATCTTACGAGAACGCTCGAATTTATAAGGAGAGGACAAAAAGATGGCACGACAATAGAATTTTGAGGCGTGAATTTCATGAAGGGGATTTAGTTCTTCTATTTAACTCACGACTTAAACTATTTCCGGGCAAGTTGCGCTCGAGGTGGTCCGGACCATTCCGAGTCACCAAAGTATTCCCATATGGATCGGTCGAGGTTTCTAGTGATGAAAATGGGAGTTTCAAGGTCAATGGTGCGCGTCTCAAGCACTATATTGCAGGTGATCCGATTCCGGAGAAAGTGATTTATACACTTTCCGTCATTCCCACCCCCAATTGAAAAAAAAAACAGGAAGTCAAGCTCGTGACTCTAAACAAGCGCTTCTCGGGAGGCAACCCGTGTTGTACATACTTTTATTTTATTGTAATTTTATTTTTATTTTTATGACTAAAAAAAAAAAAAAAAAAAAAACTAGAAAATTGAAAAACCCAAAAATACGAGTGATACGGTGTTATAATGAGTCCGAGATAGCTAATTTGACTCATTTTTGCAGATCGAAGAAGCGGGAATTCCAATTTCCAAGTACAAGGCCGCTAGTAGCGGCCACGGAAGGCTATTTGAGCCGCTACTAGCTGCGTTTTCAGCACTTCCCCCTAAGTTTCATGCTAAAAGTCGATTTTTGTTCGCTACTAGCGGCCTAATTCGCTACTAGCGGCCCTAATTTCTATTCCATCATGTATATTTCCTATTTCCTCCTTCCTACTCAAACAAAAAAAAGACAAAAAAAAAAAGGAAAAAGAAAAATAAAAAAAAGAGACACAATAGTACGTACATTACGTACATTGAAAAAAAAAAACAATCACCGTCATCCACCATCTCTGCCGCCACTCACCACCACCACCGCCCTCTACCACCACCTCCCTCTCTCTCTATTGAACCCAAAAGAAGAAGAAAACAAAAACCCTAACTTTTGGGGTTTTACTATCAAGAGCAATTTGGGGCAAAATTGGAATCGGAATCAAGCTACTGCTGTCCGTACGTGCGTTTGGCGTCGGTTTTTCGTCGATTGTGGCTGCATTCTTTGCTTTCTTCTCTTAATTGAAGGTTTGATTATTCTTTACCTATTTGTGTCAATTTCAATTAGTAACTTATTTATATAAATAATTTGAATTCTTTTGAAGTTACTAATTTCAATTATTTGAAGTTACTAATTTCAAATTACTCTGAGTTATTGATTTTGTCTAAAAAAAACATAGTGTCCGTTGAATATGAATTGTGTTGGTGGTGGGCTGTGAATTTTCCTCATTTCGACACGTACTTTGGAATTTTTGGAATTTTCTTGTGAGTTGATTGTCATCTTGCGACGGAATTTGAATTAGTCCGTGTTAGTGTGTGTCCGTGAGTGTTGTGTGAGCCTTATCGAGTCCTGTTTGTGAGTGTTCTGTGAGGATATTTGAGGGAGTTTGGTTGATTGTGAGTGAGTGAGTTGAAAAGAAAAAAAGAGAAAAAAAAAGGAGTGAAAAAATGGGACGGAGTGTAAAAAAAGGCAAGGGTCCTGTGTCTAAGTCGAAGTCTAAGACCGTCTCTACTCTCACGATGCATCTTTCGGTTCCACCGGGTCTTTCACATATAAATGGTGATGAGCTCGTCTATCTCACCAATTTGAGACAAGCAAACCGTCATGTCCTACCTACTAAATTCTTTGATCGAGACACTTTGTCACGGTTAGGATTACTAGAGCCTATGTCGGTGTTGTTGAAAAGAGTGGGGATGGAAGGGTTGTTGGAACGACAAGCACCAACGTATACTAGGTATACTTTGGAATTTTTGGCGACCTTGAAAACTTCAAAAAGAACCGAGGGCCCAGTTATTGATTTTAAACTTGGTGGAACTTCCCATCAACTCTCCTATTCTAAGCTTCGAGAGATTTTTGGATTTGTTGGAGAGTGTACAAAAGAGTGGAGTCCGTTCAAAGGTGGAGATTCGGGCATATTTTGGGCATCTATTACGGGGCAAGCTATTTAAGAGAAAGGGGGATGTCAGCTCTAGTATTCCTCACCCATGTCTCCGTATGATTCACCGATTTTGGTCTATGGCGATTTTCTGTCAAGGGGAACCATCGAAGATTAGTCAAAATGAAATGGGTTACTTGTGGGCATTGATGCCCGAATCTTCGATGGTGCCTGATTGGGTTGACCTGTTTGTATCTAGCTGCCTTAAGTGTAGGAAGAACGTTAAAGGAAAAATTAGCATGGGCGGCATGGTTACATTAATACTTACCCATTTGGGAGTCACTATTCCTAGCACAGTTACACCGGTGACGGGAGGTCATTTGCTCGATTTTGATACATTGGAGCGTACATTTATGCTTCAAGATTCGGTGGCCCGTGGTTATTTTTTATGGAGACGTGGTCCGAAAGCTTCACCTTACTTACGATTGCCTCGTTCTACGGAGCAATCTATTCCTACCGGGCCAAGGACCATCGATTTATATATACCACGTGACCCACTTACTCTCTTGGAGCCGGGTGACAAAAGGGTAGCGAAGCGTGTTCTAGAAAATGATGATGATGCTATGGATGGCAGTGATGATGAAATTGCGACCGAGAGACCCTCTCCCTCATTCACACATGCTTCATCTTCTAGGGAGTCCGACATGTGGAGATTAGAGGTCGATGATTGGCGGGCGGAACAAGGGTTAGCTATGCGGGAAGTGCTAGAGTTGTGTCGAGGTTTCGACAAGTTTTTATCGGCTAGACATCCTAACACATACACTTCCCCTTCGGAGCAATTTTATGCAGAGTTGGCGGCCGAGAGGAGCGCTATTAACAGTCGTCGGGAGGCACGTAGTGGCTCTCGTCAACCTTCTGGAGACTCCTCTGATTCTTCATGATAGGTGATTTGTCCCCTCTTTCCTATTTTTGTCTTTGTCGCATTGAGGACATTGCTCGATTCAAGCATGGGGGAGGGATATTTCACTTTTGTATATATTTATTTTCAAAAAAAAATTAAAAAAAAAAAAAGAAAAAAAAAAGAAAAAAAAAAAATCCCGCTAAGTCGAAAACCTGAAAGGGCGGCTTAGGCAAAAAAAAAAGGGAGGCCTCGCTAGAATGAAAATCTGCAAGGGCAGACGTTCTAGGCAACATTGAGGTTGAGAGTGGAAAAAGTGAGTACATAAAAAAAATAAGAAGAAAAAGCTAGGTTGAAAACCCGAAAGGGCGGCCTAGGCAAAATGAGGGATTAAGAAAAAATGAAAAAAAAAGTGAAAAATGAAAAAAAAGAATAAAGAAAAAAAAAAGGAAAAAAAAGAGCCGCAAGAAAGAAAAGGGGCCATAATATCCCGTACTATGGGCAAATAGTAAACATCATGGCGGTCGGCGACATAAGAAGACGGCGTTTGGAGGTAAGGGTTAGGATTAGGATCATTTTTTGGCGTCGTAATTTTGTGTTGGAATTGGATTGTGTGTAGGGATCGTTGGTTGCTGTGATCCCGTTTTTGGATATGCTTGTGAATTGATGTTTATTAATGTTGATATTATTGGCTTGTGGTTAGAGAGTGTTTTTGAGCTAGCATGGGGGAGTCATACACTGACTTGACTCTTTGATTTATCTTTTGGTGTTGACCATGCTAAGCTAGACGATTTCGGAGTAGGTAGTGAGGGCGATATAAGAAGGAAGTTGTGAGCTAACTTTTTGTGAGTGAGGGAGTTCGCTAGACCTTGCATTGGTATCGTCTTATGCCTTTTGAGTTTACTCGAGGACGAGTAAAGGTTTAGCATGGGGGAATTTGTTAAGTGCTATTTTTAGCACTAATTGTGAGTATATATCGTCGGATTTTTGGTGTTGAGAGTCAATGTTGGGGCGATATAGTGATATTTGAGTGATTTCCGATGATCTCACATGGTTTGAGTGAATATGTGATTTTTGATGACGGTTCTAGCTATTTTGAAGAGCCGAGAAATTCTTGTATTATGCCCGGGTTATATTGGTGTTATGTATCGAATGCCGGGTTAGATCGAAGATCACATGAAGAAAAGAAAAGAAGAAAATCAAAGGAAAGCAAAGAAGGAAGAATTGAGAGTTTTTAAGTGCCGCTACTAGCGGATGACGAAGGGCAAAACTGCCGCTAGTAGAGGCATAATCAGAATTTTACCAATTTGTGGAGCTTTCAGAGTGCCGCTAGTAGCGAAATGTGCCGCTACTAGCGAATAACTACCCGTCCATGACTCTTGATCTCCCTCTATTCTATCCTACTTATATGTGATGCTTATTTTTATTAGAAGAACCTGATTATTCCTAGACTAGAAACACAATACCTATGCAATTTTATTAGTTTTATGCATTTTAGTTTTATTATTCCAAGACCTTGAAGAAACGATCGTTCATCATTTTGTTCATCAATCAAGACTAAGTTTCTCTAATTCTCTACTATTTATCTTATTTGTTGATTGTTATTTTGATTATGAATTGTGAGTAGTTCTTTTATCTAGGGCTCGGTGAGCCGATAATATGTGTTATTGATGCTTTGATTTTAATCGCGCTTTGTTGAATTATTGAATTGGGTTTGTTTCGGTTGTGCTTAATAATTGATCGATTTGTTTGAATTGCGAGGTTTGAGTCTAGATTATCATTACAACGAGAGTTGAATGTTTTCATATGAATCATGCCTAAAAGTTTGTATCTTTATCGATTAATTTCTACTCAATTTTAATTACGACGAGAGTCGGGTTTTAATTTAGAGAACCGAAATAAGATTTGAATTTTCACATGAGAATAGTGAATTGGAATAATTGGGACATGTTAGTATCGGTTCTTAATGCATCTAGTTTTGTTATTCGTGCCATGAAAATAGGATTTATAACATGCTAGATAGGCTTTTTATGTCTCGACGGAGAATTTAAAGTATTGATTAAAATTGGAATGCTAGTCTCACCCATGACGGTAATTTGACAAAGTTGTGTCACATTTGATTGCATTAATAATCCATGTTAATGGTGAACCATTGCCCTAGGTCTTTCTATTATTGATTTCATCTTAATATATTACATTCCGTACTAGTTTGTTAAAAATTAGTTAGACAATCATCATTTCGATTCCGTCTACGTAGATAACTTGAGTCAAAAATTAGCTAGTACTTAGTCATTCACCTCCCTGAGATCGACCCGTATGCTACAATACCCGTACGCTTGCGGTACTACAAAATAAAACGTAACATATTTATAAGATTAGTAATAATTTTTATAATTAATAATTTTTATATATATTAGTAATAATTTTATAAGATTAGACGATTAGAATTTAAAAATGTATACTTATAGAGTATTGAAATTTTCAAAAAATTGATAAGAATGATTATAAGATTAGAAGAAGAATAGAATGATTTGTGAAATGAAGATGGATGAAAGTGGGTAATTTATAGGAAAAGAAATGAAAAAAAAAATATAGAGGAATGGGAAGGATTGAGCCGTTGGATTGTTGGAATTTGGAAAAGGGAAGACTGAAGAGTAGAGGTGGCAGAGCAGCAGGCCAGCAGTCAGAGCAGAGAGCCGTTGAGGCCGTGCCGGGCCGGGCCGGGCCGGGCCTCGGGCCCGCCGTGCCCGGGTCGGTCGTGCCTGGTCGGGCCAGCCCGCGTGCCTGTCAGCGGGCTGTCAGTGGGCCGTGCCGGATCAGGCCCGGTCGTGCCCGTGCCTGGCACGGGGTTTTCACCCACTTCTTCGCCGCGGCCCGACCCGAGGCCCGACGGGCCGTGCCCGTGCCAGGCCCGATTTCGCACTCGTGCCGGGCCCGTCGTGCCAAATTTCGTGCCGGACCGGGCCGGCGGCGGCGGCCCGGCCCGAACTGCCTGCTCTACCTGAGACCTACTGTCCCAGAGCACCTAGTCTTAACCACTAGGCTAAGACGTCTTCGGTGAAAAAAACTACTTTCAACTTATGAATAATCGTGTGTTTACGAGTACTATGTTAGAAAAACCGAAATAATAATAATGCCCTTGCATGGTGTTAAGGTTCTGGGGGGATCGGTCAGCGTGTGCCCAGCTTTCAGTGGCGCTCTTGTCTCCAAGAGGGTCGCCCGTACTATAGAGCTCATGGACTTGGTTGCTACGATTGAGGATCCCCAGTGTGAGTTACTTCTTCTTCGGGCGTGCACAGGTATTTCTAAGTTATACTTTGCTTTGCGCACTTGCTCTCCCCTTGCTTTTGGGTTGGCCCACCTTTCCTTCGACACTGCGCTTCGATCTAGCCTTGAGCGTATTGTCACGGCGTCCGGACCCGGTTTCGGGGAGTGGAAGTGGCGGCTAGCTACCCTCCCCTTTTCCCTTGGGGGGCTCGGTGTCTTTGCCGCGGCGGATGCCCTTCACTTTGCCTTCCTTGCTTCTCGCCTCCAGTCTGCCGATTTGCAAGCTAAGCTGCTTCGTCCCTCCGAGATCGTTGCCCCCGGATTTGCCTTTGAGTCTGCCTTGAGTAGGTTCGTTGAGGCCACCGGTTCTGACTTCTTGAGTAACCCATCTGAGATCGCTGCCCCAAAACTTATGAAGAAATTGGCAGATATATATTTCACGAGGGTTGCTTCAGCGGCAGAATCTGTTTTCTCCTTGACTCCTCGACAGGTTGCCCTGTGGAAATCTCAGCAGGGGACCATTCTTCAGACTGGTTGAGGGCTGTCCCTATTTTTGGGCTCGGGCAAACCATGAACGGTCGGACATATCGCAGTGTGCTTAGCTACCGCCTTGGAGTCCCTCTGTTTCCGCTTTCCGGGACCTGCTCTTCTTGCTCCAGGGGCCTCACAGGCGATATTTTTGGTGATCACGCGGTTTCGTGTGCTGGTACTGTGGGGATTAAACATCGCCATAACCTTGTCCGGGACACACTGTTGGATATTTGCTTCCGGACAGGGATCTCTGCAGGTAAGGAGGTGGAGATTGGCCTCTGCGACGATAATGACAAACCCTTGCGACCAGCCGACCTTCTGTTCTACTCGTGGGACAAGGGGCGTGATGTTTGTGTTGATCTGACTGGGTCCTCGCCCTTGACTCAGACTGGCCTCACCGCTTTCGAGCCCGGACGGGTCGTTGCTGATGCTGTCCGTCGTAAATGTGCCAAGTATTAGGCACGCTGCACGGCGATCAGGTATGGTTTCTTACCTTTCTCCTTCTCCTCTCTCGGCGAGCTCGACACGGATGTTGTTTCTCTACTCCAGCGGATTCGGAAATTTGCTTTATCTCAGGATACTGGAGCGCGTGCCGCAATTAATATTTTCACTAGAATTAGCTTTGTAATCGCTAAGGGAGTGGGGGCCCAGATAGTATCTCGGCTTCCCTCTAACTTCTTGTAATTTGTTCTGGTGTTTAATGCAAGTTCCGTTTTTTTTTTAAAAATAATAATAATAATAATAATAATAATAATAATAATAATAATAATAATAATAATAATAATAATAATAATAATAATAAGTTTCCTACAATAATCTACAATCTTTACTTCTACTTATATTATATTATTTTATACTTTTATATTGTGTGATACTATAAAATAGAAATTTTTGGAAACAGAACGAACTTCCTAAAACATCGTATGAGTAATTTTCATTTTTAATCATACGCATTTTAATCAAAAGTAAATAATGACGAGACAAAGAGCCGGCTGCGACGGCTAATTGGAGAGGAAGACGTGAGATGATTTTGATAAGGATGTCGTCGGAGAGGGAGCTAATGTGTCTAATATCGTCGGAGAGGGAGCTAATATCGTAGGATTATTGAATCGTCTCTTCGTTTGATCTCGCCTCCGTGCCGCTTTCTAGGATTGCTATCCATGTTCATCGATTCAATGAAATGGGTAATTATTAATCGTATTACAATATAAGAAGGGTTACGGCTAATGTGTCTAGTATAATATTTTTGACCTAATCTTCCACAAAGGAGGACGACTTTATATTGTGATGGGATCTGACGGGATCTCAACCCTATTTTACACCATTCGATTGGATTATGGATTGAGATTCAATTTTACCTAATTCAACCAATCATTTCCGAATTTGATTTTGGGTTCAAATTCAATTTACCTATGACGTAAAATCGATTTACTTTTCCTAATGATGTTATGAATTACTCTTTGATGGTCGGGTTTAGGAATCAATATAGGGAAACGAGGATAATACATACCTCCGATCCATCTTAACTCTTACGTCTTAACCACTAGAATTAAGAAATTTTCGATATTGTTGTGAGCTTGTGATATGAGTACGACTACCTCGAGTCACAACTCACATTGATCACTTGGAACGATAGAAAATTAGAAATGCAGCAACTCGAAGCATATATTCTGTTTACACATGGGGACTTACGAAACGCGTTCAAGGCAAGGGCGAATCTAGGATTGAAATTTTGGGTATCGAGTTCATTATATTTGCTTGCTATATATGAAAAGTAATGGGTTGGCAAAAGTCGATAATTTTAATCATTTTTATATGCTTGGGGCAGCGAGTGTTACGCTTTGCTACTAGCTAGATTCCCCCGATTCAAGGTACCCATTTAGGCACTTAGTCCGATGTAAAATCGTAAGACAGATGAGTCGATGTGATTTGAGGTACTATATACCGTAAAATCCCGGCTAACCAAGATGATGCTAGATCGATTATTTGCATTAATTTGAACATAATATATAGATGCAAACCATAGATAAGAGACAAACGAAATAAACAGATGACTGAGACGGAGGGAGTAACACAAGGCTCAAACATGACACAATCCTGCGAAACAGAGTTCTTTGTGATCGGAAACGTTCCAAAGATCATAAAAAACGATACTAATGTCGTCACTCGTCGACAAAAAAGCAATATAAGAAACGTAAACAAAGAATTACGAGTTATATGACTTAAATGTCTTCAACAGGGCTCAAACTTCTCCGTATGCTCCCGAAGAATCTCGACCGTCCTAACGAATCGTCACACAAATACGATTTATACGACCTCGCACTCAGTTGAGACCATCGGACACTCGTTCTTTCGTCTCTAAATAACCTCCACGCCATACATGGCCCACGATTCCAAAATTCAAATTCCGCTTTAAGTTCTTCGAATCGTTGCCTAGCAAGTACTGGATCAGGGCGAGGGCTGGTGAAGCGGATTTTTTTACGCAATAGCTTTGGTTTCTTGACGAATTTGAACGTCGTAGATTTAGGAGCGGCGACGGACAAAAACTCTAGCTTAGGCGCATTGATTTCAATCATCGTTCGTTCGAAATTAGGTATTTTGATGATCAACCGTCTCAAGTTTTGATTAAAACACTGGATATCAAATTGACTTCGATTATTCGGAACATCGCTCTTCAAACACAATTGCTCAAGCGATGGACAACCGCGGATTAGTTTCCACAAAAACTTACAATCCCAAGGCCGAAAAACGAGGCTTAGATTTCGTAGATTGGGAAGATTGATCGAAGACGACGTACCGTGATCCATAGGCAAGTCGAACCTAAACATTGGATCTAGCTCGATGGACACCAACGACTGCGTTTCGAAAATATAACTTGGCAAACGCGGAAAGCCGACATAAATACGAGACAATACCTTCAGTTTGCGGATGTTACGATCACAAATTCGACGAAGCCAAGAATGCATAGAACTCTCCCAAGTCGAGGGAGACTTTGCCATGCGCCGAAATTCCATTGTGAAAGTATCGATGTAAGGCGATATAATCTGCGGTATAACTCGATCATAGAAGCTAAAGTATTTGGGTATGTTGGTAAGGTATATCGATGTCGAGTTAGTCCAAAGACCACGCCATCGACGAGACAAATAGCCGGTTGCGACGGCTAATCGGAGAGGAAGACGGGAGATGATTTCGATAAGGATGTCGTCGGAGAGGGAGCTCAATCGATCATCGTCTACTCTTTGTTTCGTCTTGCCTTTGCGCCGCTTTCTAGGATTATTGCCGTCCATGTCTATTCCTTTGGCTAAGCACGTAATTAGTCGCGTTACAATAATAATCCTTGCTTTTAGGGTTTTAATGACTCTTTAAAAGTTGTAAGAGGGTTACGGCTACTAAATATAATAATGTGCTTAGTATAATATTTTTGACCTAATTTTCCATAAAATAAGACGATTTTTTTTATAGGTTTTTCTAAAACATGTTAAATGAACAGGTTAATTAAGGGAAGATTTGTACTACCTAATATATTATGAGAAATTGATGTTTAAACTCGTAATTTTAGGAAAAAAAAACATTTTTTTATATATGTCCACATATATTGTACGTAATTACTTTTAGAAATTACGTTTTCCTAACTATAACAAAATTTTCATAATTTTTCTAATATGTACATGACTACGAAGATATGATCGTAATATCTTCTAATAACGGTAGTTAATATAATTATTCTATAATATCAATATCAATATTATTCTGATTACCATATACTCGTAGTGATATATTAAAATATAAATAATCTTCCTAATATAATATTTCTAATATTTCCTAAACTCTATCGTTACTAGTATTATTTTTTCTTAAAGTCTAATTATATTTCTTAAATAATAATATTAGACTTAGTGAAATTAAATTAGATTTGAATAACTGTCTCACCGAATATCGATCATAAGAAAAAACTACTTTCAACTTATGAATAATCATGTGTTTACGAGTACATACTAATCACACTATAATCACGGCTAAAGTATCACTCGACTGATAAAATTACGAACAAATTAATTAAACTAAATAATACGAGTACATACTAATTAATCAGAGATCGATTCCACCATACTACGTAAAGGTACTCTAGTCCGACGTTAAAGGAAAGACATTGCCATGGACATTCACGGCATTTGGACCGGCTTTTCGAGACATCTTGAAGAAAAACCCGACGAATTCAACCTCACACTCTATCGAAGCCCTATGACAATTGTAGAGTCGATTGCAAAACATCAATTCCGATCTTTGTACAACCTCCGAACCCTCTTTATCTTTTATTTGATCATAATCTATGCCCGTTACATCGACCTTGAATTGTTCCAAATACGTCGATTCTCTCAAGAAATACTCTACAAACTCGAAAAACACGTCCAACGACTTATTGTAAGCGTGCCAATCGACAATGAGCTCGATCCTCCTAAGCGATTGTCGTAGAGTGCTGAATTGGGAAGGTTTCGGGAGCCTCCACGACTCGTATTCCCTCTCGTATCCGTAGTAAATACATTCTACGATTAAGACGCGTAACGTAGGGCATATCTCGAGGAAGGACGGCAACGCGGCCTTTGCCCCACCGCACACGCTTTTATCGATGGTAAGATGAGTCACCCTTTGGAACAACGCCTCAGGCACGTTGTCGCGCTTGTCGAGTGAGAAAACACGGAGCGAAAGGGCATCGACTTTAGAAATCACATCGTAAAATTCTTTCTTGGACGAATCGTTGTTGAACTCTTTCTTGGACGAATTGTTGAGATATGAGCCGGTGATTTCGAGGTTTGCTTTGCGTAGGGCGATTGGTGCCTCTTCGAAGGAGCAATTCAACGATAATGGAGCGTTGACGGACAAGTACTCGATCATCGGGCAATTCATGACGAGACCACGAAATCCGGGTTTTTTGAAGTTTATAAACAATCGTCTTAGACTTCGAATTGAAATCTTGATATCGAAGTCTGTTTTTTCATGTCGATGCTCGTAGTTTAACGATAATTGTTCGAGTAACGGACACGCCTCGGTTAGTTTCTCGAGCCAGTCGAGATCCGAAGGACAAAAGTCTAGGGTTAAGTTTCGTAAATTCGGAAGATTGATCGATTCAGGCAATTTCCACCTGGTCGAGCCAAACGTGAGCGACACGAGCGATTGGGTACGTAAAACAACACTCGGGAAATCGTACTTAGTTCCCGAACAATGCCCAATACTTAAATTTAGGTTAAGTTGACGAACATTCCGTTCGCAAATTTGTCGAAGACCAGCCTCGATGGAGGGCAACGAAGTTCGATTCTTGTTCATGTCGAGTAATTCGAGACTAAAAGAATGGATGACGGGTGAGGTAATTCGGGTCATGATATCGACAAATTTGGTAAAGAAATTACGACTAGTTAAGTGCATCGAAGTACGGTTAGTCCAAAGACCGTGCCATCGACGGGATAAAGAGCCCGTGTTGATGGCTAACAGGATAGGAAGACGAGAGATGATATCGATAAGAATTTCGTCGGGAAGGGAACTTAGTCTGTCGTCTGCATTGTTGTTGTTTATCCTCTGCCTCCGTCGAGACCTTGACCTCGACCTTGACCTCGACCTCTTTGCCGATCGGGCTTTGATGGCGGTACGAAGGATGATGTCTTTGGCTTTCATAGCGAAGGTTTAACAAAGATTTTTAGGAGTTATTAAAATAACGTTATTGAAAGACCGTCTTTTTTGTGTTAACCTAAATAGTGTTTGGTTTGGTTTTTATAGTTTTGTAAAACATGGTAATTTTTTTAATATTAATCTAATAAAGTATAATATAAATATAAAAATAAATACTGTATAAAAATAATCATTGTTCTAATAAAATAGTAGAAATAAATTCCATATTAATGATATATTTCTGGTATATACAGTTTTTAAATGTCTATAATACGAGTTTTTAAAATATTTTATAGCAGTATAAGTTATTTAAATCGATTAAAACATTAGAAAAGTTTCCTAAACGCAATTTCATATTAATCTAATACAATATAAATATTAGGTCAAAAATATCGTAATACGACTAATTGTGCGTTTCGCTGAACTAAAAGACATGGATGGCAATAATAATCCTAGAAAGCGGCACAAAGGCGAGACGAAACAAAGAGTAGACGACGATGATCGATTGAGCTCCCTCTTCGACGACATCCTCATCGAAATCATCTCCCATCTTCCTCTCCGATTAGCCATCACAACCGGCTCTTTGTCCCGTCGATGGCGTGGCCTTTGGACTAACACAACCTCTTTACACCTTACCGACATATTCGAATACTATACCTTCTACGATCGAGTTATGCCGCAAATTTTATCGCCCTACATCGACACTACTTTCACTACTTTTCCGGAACCTTATTACCGGCCGGTCAGCTTTTTGCGACAATCAATTAGGAGGATCGAGCTCAGCATCGATTGGTACGCTCATTATCTGCCATTGCACGTGTTTTTCGAGCATGTCGAGTATTTCTTACGACAGTTGACGCGTTTGGAACAATTCAAGTTCGATGTAACGGGCACGAGTGGTTATCAATTGGGACATAGAGAGGGTTCGGAGGTTGTACAAAGATCGGAATTGATGTTTTGCAATCGACTCTACAATTGTCCTAGAGCTTCGATAGAGTGTGAGGTCGAATTCGTCGGGTTTTTTGTGAAGATGTCTCGAAAAGCCGGTCCCAAAGTCATGTGTAGAGATGGTAAAGTTATCCCTTTAACGTCGGAATAATTGATCGTTAGTACGTAGTATAGTTGAATCGATCTCTAATTACTAATTATGATGTATTACTAATTAGTTTTTTCACTAATTTTTTCATCGTTTTTCCAAATACCTATTCGTAATTTTATCAGGTAAACACGGAATTATTTATAAGTTGAAAGTAATTTTTTTATGATATTCGGTGAGACAGTTATTCAAATCTAATAGAATATCTAATTTAATTTAGTCTAATAATGTAATTAAGGAAAATTAATTAGACTTTACGGAAAAAGAATAGTTACGGAGTACATACTTTTTTTAAGTGTCGGTGTCTTGTTGTGTACCTATTTTTTTTAACACAAGACTATAAGAATATTCTAGATATAAACAATTTACCGTAAATTAGAATCCGGTTTCCAAAAGAATTAGAATTCACTTTCAAAAAAATTATTCCTTCCATTACGTCTAAAGTAAACAAATGATTGACACGTAGTAAGAACCTATATATACAATGATATCGACCATGCTTAAATTAAATTATGGTAAGACTATGATTATGAAATAATAATCAAAGAAATATCTCTTAATATGGAATTTATGATTAATATTTTATTAGATTAATGATTATTATTTATTATTATATTTACTATTTACATTATATTTAGATTAATTAATATTTTTTTTGGTGCATGCATATATTAGATTAACTAATATGGAAATTATGATGTTTCAGAAAACTATAAAAACCAAACCAAAGGCTATATATTTAGGTTAACATAATAATTTTTTTTAAAAGAGACGGTCTCTCAATGGCAATTTCGATACCTAAAGTCCCCTTCCCAACGAAATTCTTATCGAAATCATCTCTCGTCTTTCTCTCCGATTAGCCATCACAACCGGTACTTTATCCCATCGATGGCATGGTCTATGGACTAAAACAACCTCGATAAACCTTACCGACGAACCCATATATTTCGAGTATTACAATCAAGTGATACTTCGATTTATATCACCCTCCATCGATACTTTCACAATCAATTTTCGACACAGTGAAGATCCGATTTGGGAGCTTTCCATGAATTCTTGGCTTTGCGAATTTCTCGAACGCCAAATTAGTCATCGAATAAGAAACTTAAGCATCGTGATTCCGTCTTCTGGCTTCGATTTAGTGAAGAGACTAATCAATTCTTGCCCGTCGCTTGAGCAATTGGTTTTGAAAGGACCACATCGATGTGGATATTGTGTTGTATATTCATAATCAAAACTCGAGCTGGTTGTTCATTATCTTCATTGGGATAGAGATCGACTCGAGGATTACCATGCATCGAGGGTTCAAATTCGTTCGTAACGCTAGTCGAGTACTTGTTAGACAATGCGAAGAAGTTGAAGGCACTTGCGTTTTGGTGTCGAGAAAGTTATTTAGAGACGAAAGGAACGATGGGTGTCCGATGGTTTCGACAGGGTGTGAGGTCGAATTTGTAGGACGATTTGTTAGCATGAATCGTAAGGACTGTCCAAAGGCTCGGAAAGCAAATGGAGAAATCATCCCTGTCGACGACATTTATGTCATATAGTTACTCATACTCTTTCCGTCACAGTCATTTATTTACGGAGTAATTGTTTGTTTGTGTATACCTATATAAAGTCATCTGCCTTTGTGGCAGATTAGGTCAAAAATATTATACTTACACATTATATTAGCCGCCGTAACCCTCTTACTGTAAACCCTAAAAAAACCCTAAAAAAAAAATTACTGTGCTTAGCCGAACGAATAGACATGGACGACAATAATCCTACAAAGCGGCACAAAGACGGTACGAAACAAAGAGACGAAGATCGACTGAGCTGTTTCTCCGACGACAGACTAAGTTCCCTTCCCGACGAAATTCTTATCGGAATCATCTCTCGTCTTCCTCTCCGATTAGCCATCGCAACCGACTCTTTGTCCCGTCGATGGTATCGTCTTTGGACTAACGCGACCTCGATAAATCTTACCGACATACCCGAATACTTTCGCTTCTATGATCGAGTTATACCTCAAATTATATCGCCTTCCGTCGATACTTTCACAATGGAATTTCAGCACGCGGTAGAGCCTCCCTCGATTTGGGGGAGTTCTATGTTTTCTTGGCTTCGCAAAATTTGTGATTGTGATTGTAACATCCGCGAACTTAAGGTATCGAGCCGTTTTTATGTCGGCCTTCATCGTTTGTTTCATTTCCCAAGTTTTATTTTCGAAACGCAGTCGTTGGTGTCGATCGAGCTAGGTCAAATTTTTTGGCTCGACATGCCTACTAAGGCTTGCGGTACGTCTACATCTACGTCGTCTTCGATCAATCTTCCTAATCTACGAAAACTAAGCCTATTTGTTGGGACTTCGGAATCTAATAAGTATTTGAAGAAACTAATAAGTAGTTGTCCATCACTTGAGCAATTGTGTTTGAACAGCGAAATTCCGAATGGTGGTCGATTTTGTTTCGAGTGTTTTAATCAAAACTTGAGACGGTTGATCATCGACGTACCTACATTCAAAGGATCGAGGATTAAAATCAATGCTCCGAAGCTAGAGTTTTTCTCCATCGACGCTCCAAAATCTACGATGTTCATATTCGTCGAGAAACCAACGCTATTGCGTGAAGCGAAAATCCACTTTGTCGACACTGATGATTATCGTCATCCTCTTTCCAAGGTCGAAAACGAGGTTATGTTAAACTATTATAGTTTGATTTGTCATGTACTCGAGCGGATCGAGATAGAGGTCGACGCGAAGATAATTATCGAGCCTACAAATTCTTTCGTAAAGCTAGTAGAGTACTTGTTAAGCAACGCCATCAATTTGAAACACTTTCCTTTAAGTCTCGTGGGCAAAGAGTGGCGCTGGCCGAGTTATATCGTTTCGCTGAAACAAAGATGGGAGTCGGAGATGTGTAAGTCAATTTCCGAGTGTCCGATTGTTTCAAAGCGGTGTAAGGTCGAATTCATTGGGAGATATTTAAAGGCATATCGTTAATTAAGCCGGTCCAAAGGGTTCGAGAGCAAGCGGAGAAGTTTGTTATATATAACTCGTAATTGTTTGTTTGCGTTTCTTAAATCGTTTTTTGTCGATGACATTAATGTCGTTTCTTATGATCTTCGGAGCGTTCCCGATCACAGAGAACTCTGTTTAATTTTGCAGTATTGTAGTGTCATGTTTGAGTTTTTCGGGTTATAAATATCACAAATTCTTGTTTATGACTACTTGCCGCTCGGACAAATATACACTAAATCGATATTACGTCATAAATAAATGAATTAATATCCTCAATCGACTTTAGAAGTGATGACCGCGTTGAATTAGGTCAATTTCGGAAGTGATTGGTAAAAGAGGAGACGAGGCGGCATAAAAGGTAAAGAGTCGAAAAAATTATGAAAATTTCGTTAGGGTTAGGAAAACGTAATTTCTAAAACTAATTACGTAAAATATATGTCTACATACATGTATAATTAAAATCGTCTTCCTTGTGGAAGATCAGTAGATCTCCCTTAATACGGATTACGAATTGAAAAAATTATGAAAATTTCGTTACCAAAATCCTCAATTGACTATATTAGCCGGCCGTAACCCTAAAAACAAAGATGAAGCATTTGACAATATATAGTCGATCGTCCGAGGTTCGAATTCAACTCGTTTGTATTGTAATGCGACTAAATTGCTTTAAACGAGATGGATGACAATCCTAGAAAGCGGCATAAAGGCGAGACGAAACAAAGAGACGATGATGATCGACTGAGCTCCCTCTCCAACGACCTCCTTATCGAAATCATCTCCCGTCTTAATTTCCCATTAGCCGTCACAACGGGGTCTTTGTCTCGTCGATGGCGTGGTCTGTGGACCAACTCGACCTCGATATACCTTACCGACATACCCAAATACTTTCTCTCCTACGATCGAGTCATACTGCAAATCATATCGCCCTGCATCGATACTTGCACAATGGGATTTCAGGGCGCGAAACGGTATCCCTTGACTTGGAGGAGTTCGATGAGTTCTTGGCTTGGTCTAATTTGTGATCGTAACCTCCGCGAACTTAAGGTATTGTGTCGTATTTACGTCCCCCCGATGCTTACGTTTCCTTTTCCAAGTATTGTTTTCGAAACGCAGTCGTTGGTGTCGATGGATCTAGGTCCATTCTTTCGGTTCGACTTGACTGATGATAAGTCGACTTCGATCAATCTTCCTAATCTACGAAGACTAAGCCTCATGTTTCGGCCTTGCGATTGTAAGTTCTTGACGAACCTAATCACTTGTTGTCCATCGCTTGAGCAATTGTGTTTGAAGTGCGATATTGGGAATCTTCATGATCGATTAGATATGAAGTTTTTTAACCGAAACTTGAGAAAGTTGATCATCGACATACCGGAATTAGAAGATATGAGGATTAAAATTAATGCTCCTAAGCTCGAGTTTTTGTCCGTCGACGCTCCAAAATCTACAACGTTCAAATTCATCGAGAAACCAACGCTATTGCGTGACGCGAAAATCCACTTCAGGTCCAGCCATTATTATCGGCGTTATTGCAAGGGCGGCCGTGAAGACGTGGTTGTGTTGGAGTATTATGGTTCGATTTGCCATGTAGTCGAGCGGATTGAGATAGAGGTCGATTTAGGGTTCGAATTTGAGGCTACGAATTCGTTCGTAGAGCTAGTAGAGTACTTGTTAAGCAACGCCATCGATTTGAAACACTTTCGTTTTAGTGTCGTGGGCGAAGGGCGCGGGCAGTGGAAATGGGAGTCGGAGTTGTGTAAGTCGATTTACGAGTGTCCGATTGTTTCAAAGTGGTGCGAGGTCGAATTCGTTGGGAGATCGTTCAAGGCGAATCGTAAAGCCGGTCCAAATGCTTAGATCGAGAGCAAATAATGGAGAAGAACTTTGAGCAATTTGGAGTGTCGATGACATTTTCGCGTCAGGTTTTCATTGAATTGATTGCGATTATATCAGATTTGTAATAACGGATAATAATAATAATAATAATAATAATAATAATAATAATAATAATACGGTTAATAGATTTTGATAACGTGTGTGATTAGCAAATTAAATTAGCAGAATTAAAATAAAATTGTTTAGTAATTACTCGAATATAATTAATAGATTATTACAAAATTAGATTATTTTCGAACATAAATTGAATATTATCACTCGCACATAAAAAAATACTCCGTAATTGATTCTGAATCATATGCTATCGAAAAATATAGGGTTAAACAAATACGGGAAATTAAGTTAATTAATAGATCGATAATCAATTTATTATTTAGTTCGGAATCGAAACTTAGCTTACTAATTGGAATTGCGCCCAAGTATTATTCAAAAATATACTCTCATCTCAAGTCTTAACAATCGAATTAAATCCCAAATTTCTCGCAAATTCGAATCTCCTTTTCCCCTAATCGTCTAATTACCCAGTAGAAACCCTAGAATCGCAAATCGAAATGGGGGAAAAATCGCAAGAAATCGACGTGAAGCAGCTATTATCGTTCTGTGACGATCTTGTTGCTGTTCTAAGAGATAATAGAGATACCAACATCTTGAATTATTGTATTGATCACTCTAAAACTGTTCAATCTGCTTGTGATTCCGATTTTAGTGCTACCCGAATCGCTATTTCAGGTTATTTTCTTGAGATTTTGCACAATTTCTGTCCTTTTTCATTGTTTTTTGATTTAGGGTTTTGTTGGTATGTCTGTTCAATCGACTGTGATTCCCATTTCATCGCCATTTCGAAAATTTCTGTCTTTTTGAATTGGGATTTTGTTGGCATGTGAAATCAATTCATTGGAATTGTTTATTTTCTGGGTTTTTGATTTTGGATTTTGTTCGTATGCCGTCTGATTGTGAATTCGATTTAATCACTTCCCGAATCGCCATTTCGAAGTTTCAATCTTTTTGATTGTTTTTTGAATCGGAGCTTTGTTGGTATGTGGAATTAATTCATTGGAATTGCTTATTTTCTGGGTTTTTGATTTGGGATTTTGTTCGTATGCCTTCTGATTGTGATTCCAATTTCGTTGCTACCCGAATCTCCATTTCAAAGTTTCCGTCTTTGTAATTGTTTTTTGAATTGGGATTTTATTGGTATGTGAAGTTAACTCATTGGAATTGTTTATTTTCTGTGTTTAATTGGGTGTAGCTTGAAAGTTTGAGACTTTATTGTATCAACAAAGATTAGGGTTTTTCAGTTTAGAGTGTTAATTTCACAGTATTAGGGTTTAAAGGTTGATAATTTCCGCTTGTGTTACTCCGAGTCTTCTAATTATCCCGCGTACTGTGACCCACTGTGACACTCGGACATGGTTATGACCAAAATATGTCGAATTTTTGTAAAAAATAGCCGAGTACGACACTTGGATAAGCATCCATGTCAGATGCTTTTAAACGAGTCTGAGCAACCTAGCAAGTCGTAAGTAGAATTACAGCACGTGATATCGACTTTTTTCGTTCTTCAAGCCATAAGGGGATTCGAGGGAGGGTGTGCACTAAGTAAGTGGGTGGATTATTACGCCTTTCACTAAGCAATGAGCACCATGTTTGATGAATTCCTCGAGATCAAGATTTCACATGATTAACCATTAAGGCATTCTCGTGTGTCCTCCAATACTAAGGACATGATGTTCTTCTGTGTTTCAGCATTTAAACTCGAACGTTTTGATAGTTATTGTGCGAATGAATGTGCGTTGCTCATTTTTTCTCACAGATTATGAGAAAAAGATAGACGAGTGCAAGCTCAAAATAGAAACCACAAGATCTGAAGTCGTTAGTGATGAAGAGATAGACGGTCTTCAGAAAGACCTTGACGAGGAGTTAAAAAAAGAGCAGTTGCTTCGAGAGGAACTCAGATAAGTTTATCTCTCTAATCAGAGATGGGTATAACTCGTCTGATTGTCTGTTTCCAAGGGATTGATTTTTATGCTTTTTATTCAATCACAGTGCTTGTTACTGAGATTGACGAGTTAGATGAGCAACGGGTTTCTATGGAAAAACAGCAACAAGAGCTGAAGAAACTTGCGGAAGAAGAAGAAAAAGAACAGTAAGTTTTTGACCGAAACGTGCTGATTTCTAAAGGTTTATAAAGCTTTTCTTAAGTACGGAAATTGATATGAGGCGGTTTTAGGGGTGAGACGAATCAACTAACCGTAAATTTAAGATGAATACATCAGCGTTTGAGTAAGACTGTTTTATACAAGATGAAAGATGAATATTTATAAGATGAATACATGTTATAGTCGTAAACTAGAGATGAATATTTACAAGTTTATGCTTTTTCAGGAGGAAGCTTTCGTTCTATGCATCCGTGACAAAGATCATTCCTAATCTAGAGAGCAACTCGAAAGTTTGTGGGCGTATCCTTGTTTATGCTTAATCGTTTCCCTGTATCGGTGTTAAATTACCCTCTGTTTGCTTGCTAATCTCTTACTCGTATTATGTTTATCTGTACACATATATGGCTGTCCACATATATCGAGATATAACATCAGAGTATTTTTTTGCTTCCAAGAAATTTACTTTTGCATGACCAACTTGGGATGAAATGTTTGCTTTGAAGATCTGACCGGAGTATTTTTTTTTGGTTCGGACAATTTTGTGTAATATCACTGGTGAAGTGTTAATCCTTGATCTGGTACATAGATATTGTGGATCGAGATAAGAAAGTGGTAACGAATTTTGAATTTGATCCTGCGAAAGAAGATGCTTTCGACATTTGCAACAAGACTTGGAAGATGATAGATCAATAGCGGTATCGATCTAAGATTCTAAGTGTAGCTATGCTGTATTAGAAAGTAGGGTTGTACCTATTGAATTCATTCCTTCATGTTTTGCATTCAATGTCGTTTCCTAATTTGTTATCTTGCCATGTAATTCGTATCCGTGTGTTGAAAGATTTGCAGATGTAGAATATTAAGAGTTGTGTTGAAATACAGTAACTAAATTAAACTGAAAACACATACAGTGATGTATATTCAGAATGCTATGACAAAACCTGTAATACTGATTGTTGAATAACAGGACTGTCGATTGTCGTAAACCTTCAATTGAACACCTCCCTACTCTGCTTAAGAATTTCAGTTGGTGTAAATGATGTTAGATTCTGAGGGAGTCGTCCTGCAGAACAAACCTGCGGAGCCGCATCAGCAAACGCGGTAATCAAAAACTGAGATGAAGCACATACAGCTGGAACTGATGTCCCTTTGTAAGCTCTGCAGATATAAGCGATGAAGTTTCTGTAGTCCTGCAAACAAACCGCGTTAATTCAGAGATTCGGGGGGCAGGAAGATGAAGAACAAAGAGAATCGGAGATTTGGCTTAAGGGTTTCAAGCGGTACCTCTCGGAGCGGCTGATTGTTCACCAGCACCCAAGGGACAAATGCATGAGGTGGGTTTAACTGTTTTGTTTCATATGCATTCTGTACTTCAAGCTGCATTAACCCACCCGAAATGTTTTAAAAGCTTAGTTTACATTAAGACTGTAAAAAATTCATATAGAGGCAACGAGGATGGACGACTGAGGACTGACCCTTCGACCATTTCCTTGATTATAACAGTCGAAAATAGGCTGAGGGTTTAATGAAACTTGACCGAAACAGCTTTGCCAGTCTGCTTCTCTTTGCTGATATGCCAAACTCTCGATGCATTGTATGAGGAAATAGTGCTTTACCTGTCATGTACACAACATTCATTCATGCATGCGCATGTTCTTCAACTGTTCTGATTATCTTTACTTACGTTTGTGCATGGATTATGGATTTTCTGTTTACCCAACCCCAAATTCTCGACATATTTCGTATGGGTCATAAAAAAAACTTGTTCATATGATCCAGAAAGTTTTGTGCATAAGGTTAAGTAAGGAATTAGTTTTCCGATTTCTTAGCATACCGATTGTTATAACATGCATTCTGTGCTTCTAACCACCTACCTACTATATGGAAGAGTCTGTATAGGATACTCTGATTCTTGGATGTTGAGACCGTTTTTCTTATCTGTTTGACTCGTTTGAAGGTTTAAGATTGCTGTCAATCAGTCCAGTGTTACAGCCGTTCAGTTTTTTTGTTTAATAAGACGGCTTTTTACGAGCGTTTTTGAAAATTGGTTTATTATTTCCTATTTCATTAAGATAGTTATCTTGCTGTTGTAGATCCCAACTCCCAAGGATACCAAATTAAATGGGGAAGTGACTCAAATACAGAGGGTAGGTTCTTACAGGATCAGGGTATGCATTAACTGCACAAGCTTCAACTGTATTCAGCAAGCACTCTCCTGACCCATGCTGCACCCCAAAAAAAACCAATGAAAAAAATTATAGCATATGATTTGTCTATGTATATTACATTTATTTTTCTAACGTGTGTCTAATGACAAAACCTTGCAAATGGGTCAACCAGGTCATGTCGGCTTTGAGTCAGATCATTTTTAGGTTAGTTAATTTTCAACTTTTTTTAAGGAATATCGACTTGTTTGTTGTAACAACATGCGGGTCAATTTTGGGTTAATATGGGTCAAATTCGGGTCTTAAGTTTGGATGTCGAGTCAGGTTCGGGTTGGGTTATTTGGGTCGGGTCAATTTTGTCAAGTCTACTACTAACTACTGAGCACACGTTAACATGGTAATTAAAACAAGATTCATATGGCATCTTGGATTATTTTGCATGTTAACGTGTGCTTAACGTTAGAAAAACCGTAAAATTCAATCCAGAATAAATTTTACAAGTACTACCTGGCAGTGGAAATACCCTGAAGAGTCTAAATCAGCATTACCCCAAGGAACAAGCCTAAGATTAACTATGTTAATAAGACCATAAGTGAATAGTTTGACAAGGTCATGAGCTATGAAATAAGAGCAGAATGGACAAAGTGTCTCATAATACAATGTGAGATCGACTTTCTGAGAAGAGTCGTAAATTTGAGCATAACATGTGGAATATTGGCTGTGAAGGATGATAAGCTGGAGGAGTAGAAGGAAGATTCGGAGATGATTGTCGTGTTTTCGAGAGGCCATTGTTGTGTTATTCTTTGTGTAATGGTTGGAGTTAATTGTGGTTTGAGATTTGCAGAGAAGTAGAGAACTTGGGTGTGAAGGCAGGAACAGAGAAGTTGTGGCCTGTGGGTTTTAAATACATGTTTCAGGGTTGTGTCTGCATTTGGCAGAGGTATCTGCAAGTCTTCATTTTCAAACTAAGGTTGTGATTGGGTAAGTCGAGAATTTAGACCTGGCAAACGGGTGAACCGCGTTGGGTTTTGGTCAGGCCGCTTTTGGGTGAGAAAAATCAGGTTGTCTTCGATTTGGATTTGGATTTGGGTTTGGGTTTGGGTTTGGGTTTGGGTTTGGATTTGGATTTGTTGTTTTCAATTTTATCGGAGATACCGAGTTCTTTGTTAGAGTAACATTTGGGTTAGTTCTAGGTTAGGTTGGGTCATTTTAGGTTATGGTTCAATTTGGGTGTTCGGTTGGGTCAGTTTTACAGTTGTAGTCATGATCAGGTTATTTTGTGGTCGGGCTTTGTTTGGTTGTATACCTTTTGGATCGAGTTTGGTCGAGTTATCATCGGATACTGTTTAGCGCGAATATTTCACCATTTAATTTCGGCACCCAAAAGGTTGAAAAAACATGGATAATAACCTTCAAAATCGACATTTTTTGGCTATTTTCAAAGCGTTGAAAGTTGAACAAAAGTGTGAATTTTTTTTTGACGAAAACTTGTAAGAATAGAATGCCTAATAATGATTATTAGAACTCTCTGATACGATATAAAATGGTATTTAGAACTTGTTTCGGAAGATACTGAAATGTTATAAACTCCGCATTGAACCGCATTGTATTCTGAATGCCTAAAATGTATTTATAAAATGGCATTATTGTGGCTTTTTAAAATCCGCATTGAACTCTAAATGACCCTTATATTACACCGGAGCATTGTATTCGGTGTGAATGTTGCTTAGCATGAGTATTTCCCCAATTTATTTCGGCACTCACAATGCCGAAAAAATGTGGATAATAACCTTCCAAATCGATCATTTTTGGCTATTGTAGAAAGCGTTGAAAGTTGATAAAAAGCGCGATTTTTTTTTTGACGAAAAATTGTCAATAAGAATAGAATGCCTAATAATGATTATTAAAACTCTCCGATACGATATAAAATGGTGTTTAGAACTTGTTTCGATAAATTTTACGGGATGTTACCTGGTCTGTATATTACACGCACACAAAATTTTAACTCCAACAGAGAATATTTGATGGTGTCTTTACGCGATAAACTAATGTCGGTTGAAAATGCCTCAAATTGAAGTGTATTATCCACGTTTTTTTAGCAAATTTAGAGTCGAAATAAAATATGGCCGAAAATTTTACGGGGTGTTACCTAGGCGGTATATTAAGCCAACACAAAATTTTAGCTCAGAACATTTGATGGTGTCTTTACGAGATAAACTAATGTCTGTCGAAAATGCCTCAAATTGTAGTGTATTATCCACGTTTTTTTGCAAATTTGGAGTCCAAATAAAATATGGCCGAAAATATTACGGGGTGTTACCTAGGCCGTATATTACGCTCAAACAAAATTTTAGCTCCAACAGATAACATTTGATAGTGTCTTTACGCAATAAACTAATTTCGGTCAAAAATGCCTAAAATTGAAGTGTATTATCCATGTTTTTTTGGAAATTTAGTGTCCAGATAAAATACGGTCGAAAATGTTATGGGGTGTTATTTAGGCCGTATATTACTCCCACACATAATTTTAGCTCCAACAGAAAACATTTGATGGTGTTTATACGCGATAAACTAATGCCGGTCGAAAACGCCTCAAATTGAGTTGTATTATCCACGTTTTTTTGGCAAATTTAGAGTCCAAAAAAATATAGCCCAAAATTTTACGAGGTGTTATCTAGGCCGTATATTACGTCCACACAAAATTTTAACTCCAAAAGAGAACATTTGATGGTGTCTTTACGTGATAAACTAATGTCGGTCGAAAACGCCTCAAATTGAAGGGTATTATTCACTTTTTTATTTTTGCAAATTTGGAGTCGGAATAAAAATATGGCCTAAAATTTTACGGGTGTTACGTTAGGCCGTATATTACGCCCACACAAAATTTTAGCTCAAACAGAAAACATTTGATGGGTGTCTTAACGTGAAAAACTAATGTCGGTCGAAAGCGCCTCAAATTGAAGGGTATTATCCACATTTATTTTTGCAAATTTGGAGTCAAATAAAATATGGCGGAAAATATTACGGGGTGTTACCTAGGCCGTATATTACGCCCACACAAAATTTTTGCTCCAACAGAGAACATTTGATGGTGTCTTCACTATAAACTAATTTCCGTTGAAAACGTCTCAAATTGAAGTGTATTATCCACGTTTTTTGGGAAATTTGGAGTCCAAAAAAAATATCGCCCAAAATTTTACGGGGTATTACCTAGGCCGTATATTACGCCCACACAAAATTTTATCTCGAAAAGAAAATATTTGATGGTGTTTACACGATAAACTAATGTCGTCGAAAACGCCTCAAATTGAATTGTATTATACACGTTTTTTCGCAAATTTGGAGTCCAAATAAAATATGGTCGAAAATATTATGGGGTGTTACTTAGGCCGTATATTATGCCCACACAAAATTTTAGCTCAAACAGAAAAACATTTGATGGTGTGTTTACGCGATTAACTAATGTCAGTCGAAAACGCCTCACATTGAAGTGTACTATCCACGTTTTTTTGCAAATTTGGAGTCCAAATAAAATATGACCGAAAATGTTACGAGGTATTACCTCGGCCTTATATTACGCCCACACAAAATTTTAGTTCAAACAGAAAACATTTGATGGTGTCTTTACACGATAAACTAATGTCGGTCGAAATTGCCTCAAATTGAACTGTATTATCCACGTTTTTTTGGCAAATTTGGAGTCAAAAAAAAGAATATATCCCAAAATTTTACGGGGTGTTACCTAGGCCGTATATTACGCCCACACAAAATTTTAGCTCAAAAAGAAAATAGTTGACAGTGTCTTTACGCGATAAACTAATGTCGGCCGAAAACGCATCAGATTGAAGTGTATTATCCACATTTTTTTGCAAATTTGGAGTCCAAATAAAATATAGCCTAAAATTTTACGAGATGTTACCTAGGTCGTATATTACGCCCACACAAAATTTTAGCTCCAAAAGAGAACATTTAATGGTGTCGTTACGTAATAAACTAATGTCGGTCGAAAACGCCTCAAATTGAAGTGTATTATCCACGTTTGGTTTTTTGCAAATTTGGAGTCGAAATAAAATATGACCTAAAATTTTACGGGGTGTTATCTAGGCCGTATAGGCGTATATTATGTCCACACAGAATTTTAGATCAAACAGAAAACATTTGATGGGTGTCTTAACGCAATAAACTAATATCGGTCAAAAACGCCTCAAATTGAAGTGTATTATCCACGTTTATTTGCAATTTTCGAGTTCAAAAAAAATATACCCAAAATTTTTACGGGGTGTTACCTAGGCCGTATATTACGCCCACACAAAATTTAAGCTCCAAAAGAGAACATTTGATGGTGTCGTTACCTGATAAACTAATGTTGGTAGAAAATGCCTCAAATTGAAGTGTATTATCCACGTTTTTTTTTTGCAAATTTGGAGTAGAAATAAAATATGGCCTAAAATTTTACGAGGTGTTACTTAGGCCGTATATTACACCCACACAAAATTTACGCTCCAACAAGGAACATTTGATGGTGTTTTAACGCGATAAACTAATGTCAGACGAAAACGCCTCAAATTGAAGTGTATTATCCACGTTTTTTTGCAAATTTGGAGTCCAACAAAAATATGGCTGAAAATGTTACGGGGTGTTATGTAGGTCGTATATTACGCTCACACAAATTTTTAGCTCTAACAGAGAACATTTGATGTGTCTTTACGCGATAAACTAATGCGGTCGAAAACGCCTCAAATTGAAGTGTATTATCCACGTTTTTTTTTGCAAATTTGGATTCCAACTAAAATATGGCCGAAAGTGTTATGGGGTGTTACGTAGGTCGTATATTACGCCCACACAAATTTTTAGCTCCAACAGAGAACATTTGATGGTGTTTTTACGCGATAAACTAATGTCAGTCGAAACGCCTCAAATTGAACTTTATCCACATTTTTTTGCAAATTTGGAGTACAAACAAAATATAGCCAAAAATTTTACGGGTGTTACCTAAGCCGTATATTATGCGCACACAAAATTTAGCTCCAACAAGGAAGATTTCATGGTGTAACTACGCGATAAACTAATATCAATCGAAAATGCCTCAAATTGAAGTGTATCCACGGTTTTTTGCAAATTTGGAGTCAGTATAAAATATGGCCGAAAATTTTATGGGGTGTTACCTAGGCCGTATATTACGCCACAAAATTTTAGCTCCAACAGAAAAACAATTGATGGTGTAATTACGCGATAAACTAATGTCGATCGAAAACGCCTCAAATTGAAGTGTATTACCCACATTTTTTTGCAAATTTGGAGTCCAAAAAAAATATAGCGCTGTTACCTAGGCCTTATTTTACGCCCACACAAAATTTTAGCTCCAACCTAGAACATTTGATAGTGTCTTTAGGCGATAAACTAATGTCGGTCGAAAACGCCTTAAATTGAATTGTATTATCCACGTTTTTTTGCAAATTTGGAGTCCGAATAAAATATGGTCGAAAATTTTACGGGATGTTACCTAAGACGTATATTACGCCCACACCAACTTTTAGCTCGAAGAAAAATCATTTGAGGGTGTCTTTACGCGATAAACTAATGTCGGTTGAAAATGCCTCAAATTGAAGTGTATTATCCATGTTTTTTTGGAAATTTAGTGTCCAAATAAAATACGGTCGAAAAGGTTATGGGGTGTTACTTAGGCCGTATATTACTCCCACACATAATTTTAGCTCCAACAGAGAACACATTTGATGGCGTAATTACCCGCTTTTGATCAATGTCCAACACTTTTAAAAATAGTCAAAAATGGTCGATTTTGAATATTATTATTCACGTTATTTTGGCCTTTTTGGTGCCGAAATAAAATGAGGCTATATTCGTGCTAAACAACATCCATTCATAATACAATTCTCCGGCGTAACATAAGGGTAATTTGGACATTAATGTAGATTATTAGAAGCTATAATATAGCGTTTTATAACGTGTTGGAATCTGTCTAAACAAGTTCTAAACACCATTTTATATCGTATAGGAGAGTTCTAATAATCATCATTAGGCGTTATATTCCTATAAACAAGTTTTCGTCAAAAAAAATTCGCGTTTTTGATCAATGTTCAACACTTTATAAAAATAGCCAAAAACGGTCGATTTTGAAGGTTATTATCAACGTTTTTTTATGCCTTTTGGGTGCCGAAATAAAATGGGGTCATGTTCCCGCTAAACAACCTCCATTCAAAATACATTGCTCCGGTGTGATATAAGGGGCATTTAGACTTCAATGCGGACCTTTAGAAGCCGTAATATAGCGTTTTATAACGTGTCGAAATCCGTCGAAACAAGTTCTAAACACCATTTTATATCGTATCGGAGAATTCTAATAATCATTATTAGACATTTAATTCTATCGACAAGTTTCGTCAAAAAAAAAATCGTGCTTTTGATCAATGTTCAACGCTTTCAAAATAGCTAAAAACAGTCAATTTTGAAGGTTTTTTTTTTTTTGGTAAAGCGTAAGTATATATATGCCGTGTAACAATTACAAAAGAATATGACTACATCAATTTATGTAGCCATCTAGCGTCTTTCGCCCTTAAAGGGTATTTTATTTTACACATGATTCTATTTCTGACGTCCATTTTAATCAATTTTGCCACATATTGTGGTTGTAGAACCATTCCTTCAATTCTGCTTAAGTTGCGCTGTCTCCATACATGGTAAATCGCAGCATTAACGAGAAGACGAAGAATATTGCATTGTAGCTTCGTTCCCCGAACACTGCACGCCCAACTCAAGCCCCCATCACCCGACATTTTCTTCTTAACCCAGTCACTCAGCAAGCTCAGAACCCGAGAACTCCAAGAACATCCAAAAAATAAATGCTCCAAAGTCTTCTCCTGTGCTTCACACAAATAGCACCTATCCGAATCAGCAACCCCAATCCTTAATAATTTCTTCCTAGTGTTAAGAGCTCCCCTAAACACAAGCCAAGCAATAAAGCTATGCTTAGGGACACTCCACGCACTCCAAACCAAACGCGACCACGGAACTCGTGGCTTACACACACGCATATCCTCATAAGCCGTCGCAATCGAATAGAACTTACTCGTGCCATGCCACACTCCATTCACATACATGTGTTTAATTTTCTCCTTCACATGACAAATTTTCCTCCAAGACCAAGTGACATCTGTATTGGGTTGATACTCATCCCAGGTCTTCCCTTTCAGATAAATGCTACTTACCCATCGAACCCACAATCGATCAGGCTGATCAAAAATCCAGGAGGCTAATTTCGCTACAGCAGCCTCATTCCACACCGAAATATCTCTAAGCCCCAAACCACCTTCCTCCTTAGGAAAACAAATTTTCTCCCAACTCACTAAGGCCCTATTAGTTCCTTCCACACCGCCATCCCAAAGGAAATTACGACATAGCGAATTAATTCGGGCCAAAATATATTTTGGGATAATAAACACCATTGCCCAATAATTATGCAGCTGAGATAAAACAGTCTGCACTAAAGTCAGCCTTCCCGCATAAGACAACTTACGGGCTCCTATACTCGAAATCCTCGATATAATTCGAGCAAGTAGTTTTTCACAGTCAATCTTACCTAAGTGAGTACATTGGATTGGCAAACCAAGATATCGAAAAGGCAGCGTACCTTCCACACAGCCTGAAAATTGCAGTATAGCCGCCTTTCTATCTTCATCAACTCCTGCAAAATAGGCATGCGACTTACCCACACTTATACATAAGCCCGAGGCTCTGCTGAAAGTGGCAAAGGTTCTCCACAAGAATTCCATAGAATCCGAATCTCCCTTGCAAAACAAGAGCAAATCATCGGCGAACAGCAAGTGAGTGAGCTTCATCGGGCCACATTTCGGATGATATTTAAAATTCCTATCCATCTTGCCATGAGTCAATAGTCGAGAAAAATATTCCATGCATATTGTGAAAAGTAACGGAGACATGGGATCACCTTGCCTCAACCCTCTTTTGCCCCGGAAAAAGCCAAAGTTATCACCATTAGCACAAAGAGAATAAGACACCGTCATAACACACTCCATTACAAGGCCACGGAAATGGTCCGGAAAATCAAGGGCTCTCAACATATGATCCACAAAGCACCATTCAACACTATCATAGGCCTTGTGAATATCAACTTTAAACAGGCATCGAGGAGAAATACGCCTCCTTTGATACATATGAACCAAGTCTTGAGAAATCAGAATATTCTCCACAATGCTTCGTCCTTCAATAAAACCCCCTTGAGTAGGAGAAATTATATGAGGAAACACTCTAGCCAGACGGGAGCAAATGATTTTAGCTATGCATTTGTACAAGACATTACAGCACGCAATTGGCCTAAACTCCTTCACGGACTGGGGTCTATTCACTTTAGGAATCAAGGTGATATTAGCACAGTTCAGCTGTTTCAAAAGTTTACCTGAAATGAAAAAATCTTTGACAGCTTTCACCACATCGTCACCAATAATGTCCCAAGCATCAATAAAGAATTGACTAGAAAACCCATCCGGTCCCGGAGCTTTGTCCCGAGGGATGCTGAACAAAGCTCGTTTGATTTCTTCCGCGGAGACTGGCGCACTCAGCCATTGTTTATGCTCCTCTAAACATGTAGGTCCCAACCGAACAATGGCACCATTAATCGGCTCAACGCTTCTCGAATCACCTAGGAGCGTTAGGTAATACCGAATAAAAGCATTCTCGATCCCCTCATTCGTCTCATGGACTTGACCCTCGGCATCACTAATCTTCGATATTGCGTTATGAGCACGCCTTGCCCTCAATAAGCCATGGAAGTATGCGGAGTTCACATCCCCCTCCTTGACCCTTTTTTGCTTCGATTTTTGCCCCCAAAAGTCCGCCCTAGCAGCTTGGAGCTCCCGGACCTTCTCGTTCAAGACCGACTCTTCCTTCAATAACGATTCGCATCTGTCAGTCCGTAGCCTAGACTGTAGGTCTGCGAGTCTGACTTCAGCCTGCGAGCATCTATTCTCTATATCGGAAAAACAGGTCGCGTTCAATTCCTTCAATGGTTTTTTAAGGCTCCGCAATTTTGTCACCAGTTTGAACATTTCTGTCCCTGTGACCATCACGCTCCAGCCTGTCGACACACAATTATTGAAATCCGGAGACTTACCCCACATATTCATATATTTGAAGCTCCGATTTTTCCTCGACGGAGGATTACCCAGCTGCACAATACATGGGCAATGGTCAAAGGTACCCTCAGGCAAGAAATTAGCAAACCCGTCCGGAAACAGGCTCACCATCTCATCATTAACTAAGCAGCGATCAATTCTGCTGTATACTCTAGTTTCAACCTCTTTGTGTTTGTTGTTCCAAGTAAACCAGGAGCCACTCGCCTTGAGGTCACTGACCTCACAATTCGCAATGCATTCCCGAAATTGACTCATTTCCTCCTCCGAGGACAAACCACCAAGCCTTTCTCGTGCATTTATAACACAGTTAAAATCTCCCAATATGATCCAAGGACCACTCGAGGCATAGGTTTCTAATCTACGCCAAAGATCACATCTGGCCGACCCAGAGTTAAAAGCATACACAAAAGTGAGGAAATACTCTAACCCTGAGTTCGTAGTCACTTTAACATGAATACTCTGATCACTGTAATCCAGAATAGTCAAGTTCACCCTATCATGTTTCCAAAGAAGCCAAACCCGACCTCCACCAAAGCAATGATTATTCGTCGTAATGCTCCATTCATAAAAAATATTCTTATGAACTTTTGCATACGCCTTATTCTTAACTTTCGTTTCAAGTAAACCAAAAATATCAACTTGTTGTTTCCTAATAAAATCGCAAATTGTCCGCTGCTTATTTATATTACACATGCCGCGAACATTCCAACATCCTAAATTATGTACCTCCATGGGTCACCATCTCCAATCCAACCCCATCTTTTCCCTCACCCGATTCATTTCTAGGAGTTCCCATCACTACATCAATGAATGAGACTCCATTTTTCACTACAGCAGTACTCTGCGCACCCACAGGCCCGGTACGTTTCTGAATAAGCGGAACATTTTGCTGCTGTTGCACTAGCCGACCTGCAGGCTGACCTGCAGACTTCTGTCCAGCATTCTGCTTTGGTGCCTGTTTGACAGGCTCACTTCTCCCATCAGCTTTTTTTTTCATTGCTTCTTGCCTAGCCTTTCTCAGTTCATCTCGTCTACACTCTGTAACCTCATGGCCATACCCCCTACACTTGGTACACCAAGTCGGTTTCCATTCATATTTAACAAATACCTCAACCAAGTTCTCACGTTCATCCAAAAATTTAATCGAGTTCTTAAATTTTTGTCCCACCCTAGCCATGACTAACACTCTAGCGTACCCTAGACGAGTACGCTCCTCCGTAGCAATGTCGGACTTAACATACGTTCCGACAAGACCAGCAAGCCGGGGTAAACACCTTCCCCAGAATTTCAATGGTAATTCATGTAACTGCACCCATATAGGTACTTCAGTAACATCCTCTTTGTTCAATTTAGCGTCTGGGGTCCATTCCTTCACAATCAAGGGTTTGTTATCAAACATGTAACAGCCATGATCGAGGATTGTTACCTTTGTTTCCTTATTCTTGAAACGGACAACGAATATTCCATTGGGCATGAACGAAATCTTGTCGATTCCATGATCTTTCCAAATCCTCCTCACAAACCCTTCAATTACTTCCCACGGAGGGTTTGCACCCATAATGAAACAGTACACTGCATTACTCCAGTATTCTATTTCATCGTCCAAGTCTTCGTCCGAAAATCGCAAAAGATCCTCATCCTCGTCCATGTCTACAATTTTCTTGCCTTCCCTCTGTTTCCAAACACCATCATTCAGCGATTTGTCTTCCATCGATTCCGGCACGAATTCAATCGCATCCTCGTTCTCAATGTCTGAAAAATATTGCATTCCAGGTATCTCGGCCAATTGGGCATTCGAGGAATTCGACGAACTCCCGACAGGCTGCGATTGATTTCCGTCCAGGTTCGAATTCCTAACGAGTTTTCTCAAAGTTTCTTCCTTTGCCTTACGTGTTATCGGTTTCATTGCCCTAGGGCCTTTCGGAACAGGGTGGGTCTTCTTCCTCATGAAGTCGATGAACAGAAAAAAGCGTGGAACAGCCTAGTCCAAATCAGGGCTGTCCACGCCGGAGCACGTTCGCCGGAAAACCCTCAAAGGTCGTGAATCTCCAGAGCAACCAAGGGTTTTAATTTTGAATGTTATTATCAACGTTTTTTCGTCTTTTGGGTGCCGAAATAAAATGGGGAAATATCGTGTCATTCTACTAATCATTACAGAGTATTAGTGATTCTACTTCTTCGTCAAGTTTTCGTCAAAAAACATGTATAATAATTTGAATTATTCTACACGTTTTTCGGAGATTCAAGTGTCTAAAGCAAAAAAAAACGGCCGAAAATTGAATGGTGTATTACTTGGGTCTCATAAAATACCTCCATAAAATATTGAAAATCAATTATTCATGCGAAAACAACTTATACTTGTTAGTGCTGGATATCGAACAACGCAACTCCTGATGCATCCCCTGACACATGGTATTATACACATTTTTCAGAGATTTGAGAGTACGAAACAACAATGATCGCAACAAAATAAATCATTCAAGGATGACTTTACGCAATGAAAAAAAAAAAAAGAGACAAATTGTGACATAAAATATAGACCCCAAACCACAAAAACAGTGGTTGATGCATAAATTAATTTGAAGTTTTCACAAGTCTAAAAGGAGGCCACCAATTTTTCATGCAGTGACCTAAACAGATAACAATTTCCTGTACCCAAAATACCACGGCGGACACGACACCTTGTCGACACCAAAACTTTTTATATCCGCTGCTAAAGACAATGAAGAATTCAAGACTCCCAAGAAGACTCTTTTTTCGACACCCGACACGACCTGTAACCCCCACGATCGTGCTGTGAGAGAGCAGAGGCAACGGACGGGACGAGACGACACGACACGACGCATGCATGGAGAAGCATTCGACCCATAGACAGACACCCGACACTTGACTTTTTTCTCTTCACGGTGAAACCATGATTCGACCAATCATGCCTTGGGTCCACATTGCGGTGTCTTTCAGGTGTGGGTCGTCTGATTCTAGGCATTCATGGATGAACTCGACGTAGAATGAACATTCCTTCAAGAATATCTTTGCGTTTGGACCCAACGAATCTGCCAGATCTCCCAAGACTGCAATTCCCGCTTTTGTCACGCCTTCATCCCTAAAAATTACAAGTGACAGATGAAGAGACGTCAGACCCATTACAGTTCAGTTAAGACGAGTTCAGTTAAACACGGTTCAGTAGGAAGGAAGACATAAGAACATACCTTTGTTTATCCCTGAAGACAAATTCAAGGAACTGCAAAAGATGCTTTGCATGAGGAACGAGTAGGTCGGGCTTAGCATCCTTAAAGCCCTGCAGGATACCAGAGTACGCTTCAAAGATGCTGCGTCTTAGAAGGTTACCGTACTCCATGATTTCATCATCATGGGTGTCCATCTGAGCGCACACCTCCGACGCACTCTGCATCATTGGAATAGCATAGGAGAGGTACTTCTCGAATTGAGGTCCAATCGCAAGAGCAATATCGCCAAAACACGAGAATATTGGAGGTTTGACTGAACGATGGAGTTCCGAGCTAGAGAGATCCTTGAGAAGGAGAGCCATGATCCCGTCACAGAATGGCAAGATCTTTTCATCTAATGCACGGCAGATGTCACCGACTACCCCAACTGTGATCGAACAAACCTGGTATTCCTCGAGGTTCTGCAATCCCATTTCCAAGTACTTGTAAAAATCAGGCATGTACTTTGCAAACTCGGGTCCTGTAGGATATGCCAGGGCACCGACAGCAAGCATCGCCTCTTCGTGGACAGTAGCACTACGACCAGCAAAGATTTTGAGGATCATGACCATGATGGAATCGGCAGAATTGAGAATGATCTGCTTCGTGTTGTCGGCGTTAAGTTTCTGGATGATGACCTGAAGGACACCGCAAATAAGGGCTTGCAGATCGCCTTGCTTTTCTTTATCAATCGGAAGTTCAAATGATTGCGAGAGTTTTCCCAACATAACTTGTAGCAGTTGCTCAATGATTTGAGCCGTGTCGGGCATTTTAGCACATCGAACTGTCTCATTCAAAGTTTCGTACGCAGCGGAACGCAATTTCGTGTCAGTGGCATCAGTTCTGTCAGCTGTTGCCATTAGGGAAGCAATAATATCTCGAATAAAAGGCGTCAGGTCAAAGGAGCTTGACTCGACATCCTCGAATCCCTGTGCAAGGTAGTATATAGCCCCACAGATTTTCTCCGCTACATTCGGAGCGTCCTTGAGACTCTCAAGAAGAACACTTAAAACCGGTTGGATGTTGGCAGCGGTAATCACAGAGAACCCTGAAGCTGGAGAATGCAGCAGCTCGAATATGCGGCTCAAAGTCCATGCAGTGGTGTCCCTGACATGATTATTCTGATCTTTGGTCGCCTTGAGCAAAAATTCCAAACCCGAAAGAACCAAAGGTGAGAGTGTCTCAAGCTTAGGGCCATCAAGGATAGAGCCAAAAGCAAATGTCGCTGCCTCACGACAACGCCATTCTGGACTCGATATGTTCGCTTCCACGAAAGGCATGACGAGCGGCACAACAGCATCCCCAACCGTTCTTCCAACCAACCCCAAGCATGTTCCACCCGCCATTGATATGTTCCAATTGCTATCATCCTGGTCTTGATCCTCTTCCTGTTTCAACAACGTTTCCAACAACATCGGCACCAAAAATGCCAAAACCTTTTGAATGAAGTGGGAATGAGGCGCTTCAGACTGATCGCTATCTTCACCATAGGATTCCTGAATCTCGATTTCCTCATCACAAATGGAACTCCAGAATTCAATCGCCTGAAGAGCAACGGGCTCTTGGTCCCCTTTTACAGCATTAGATGTAAGTTCATAAAGAGCCTGCATGTAGGGTTCAAGCACTTCGTAATACATAGATGCAATCGCAACTAAACATTCATATGCCGCCTGCCGTATCTCCAACTCCTGAGAGGTTGCAGTATCACAAACCACCTTCATGATATAATTCCGCTCCATCTCATTCTCAAAATTGGTCTGTGCAAAAGCAAGAGCATTGTAAAGAGCTTTAGTTGCAGCAAGACGGATCTCAGCGGTATTCTGAGCAAGATTCATTCCCTGAGCTACAGCTGTTAGGACGGCATTCACTTCAGTTTGCTCAAGCTCCTCATGGGAGATCTCCTCACACACATAACCTAGAGTTTCCAAAGTCGCTTGTTTTAACGAGGGTGAACTATCCGGTTGAGTCATGTTAACAAGCAACGAGGGAATCAGATCAGGCCATTGTTTCTTCGGAATCTCAATCGCAGCAATTTTGGCAATGACTTGTGCTGATGTATGCCACGCTTCATGCGTCACGGATCTAAGTGTCCTCACAAGTGACTCCTTGATCTGAGACTTCACATTAGCGTCAATCGCCACCCATTGGTTAGCCAAGTGTTCTTTCGTGGAAGCATCTTTGGCATCTAAAGAGTTCTTCAGCACAATACCAGCAAGTCGACGTGACTCAATTGGTTTTCCATCATTGGAAAGCTCAATTGCCAAAGATAATAGAAAACCAGATGCGTTTTGCTCCTGGAACTGTTTCAACCCCGCCTCAGCATCTGTTCTGATTTTAGCATCAGCGGATTGTGCTGACAAGAGAAATGAAGTAATATCCAACGCCATTTTCGTTAATATCTGCACACATACACACCAAACGCCATAATCATCAATTAGTTAGTCTTTCAAAGATTAAACAAAAAGGTCGAATAATACGAAAACAAGACAATGCCAACAGAAATTCTGTCTAGAATGCACCTAACCACTTCTCCAGCCAACGAGATAATTCGTTCACTATAACATACTAAAATAAAACCAAATCGACCCACAACATGAAGACATTTGTCAAAACAAAATTAGGGCAATATCAAAAAGAAAATAACTCATGCCATTCAAACTTCATTTCAGAATAGGACGCTACTTAGTAAGATCGATTGAAGAACACCTCAAACACACCAATGAATTGATAACCAAACAGGGACATGCCATTGATTAGTTGGTTGACGTAAGCGGATTAGCCTTATTCGAAATTGGCTATCATATACTCGTATATGAGATTGAAACACAATCAAAAAATGCTGAAACATTCACCAAACCACCACAGCAGTGCAAATTTCGTCATTAGTTAGTCGAGCCTGTACGCCTGCAATAAACTGGTGTCTGCAATGTTACATTGAACATTTCGAAACATGGATTTATAGCTAGCTAGCTACTTAGCCCCATTGTCGTAACTATGAATTCTAGTTCCATCACAGATTACTGCAAAGGGTTTATAGAGCACGAAAAGCCGAAAACCGTAATCACAATTGAAAGACAATCACAAGCAAAAAAATTCCCAATTCATTTAGCTATCACATTACGATTTTATACAAACAATGAACAAAAATCAGCAATCAAATTCTCCCACCGTCTTTCTCAATAGTAACCTATGTTATAGTTACCTATGTTTGAAATCCGACTTGCATAAGAAGGCAATTGGTAAGTAATTCCACAAACAATCGAAAACCCATCAATAATCGGCAAACAAATCAATAAATAAAACAGTAACAAATCAGAAACATGCTCAAAAAAAATATCAAAACCCTAAAACTAAAAACCCTACAAAAAAAAGGCAGATCTATAATCAAATCAAACAAAAACCCAAAACCCAGAATTAATCGAAGATCAAAACACAAAAACACAAAACCCCAACTAAACCCAGAATCCAAAAACCACGAATAATCGACAAAAAAACAACTAAATCAACTAAAACCCCAGAAAATAATCGACGAAAAAGCGATGAACTACAACAACAACGACAATTACCTGTAATTTGTTGGTAATCTGACAACCCACACACAGGTTTTATACCACTAATAGGAGTATCAAGCAAGGAACTTGAAAGATCAAAAATGGAAGTAAAGTGAAACTGTGGGATTTACGATTAGGGTTTTTGATTGATTGATTGATGGAGGAGAGAGAAGAGGATGATGATGATTTGGGGGATTTTCGAATGAGTTGAAGAAGCGGGAGTTAGAGAGAGAAAGTGGAGTTGCAGGAAATGCGGTAGAGAGAGAAAGTAAGTGGGGGGTGAAGAGAGAGAAAAGAAGAGGGGGGGAAAGGGTTTTTGTTTTGGTTTTTCTGCCCGGATTTTGGTTGCCCGGACTGACCGGGTAGGGGTATTTTGGGTATTTTCATTGGGTTTTTAAACTTTAAAAACCCTAATTTTTTGAATTTTTTTGTGGGTTGTGGTGGGTGTTGGTTGTTCGGGTTGGGCCTAATGGCCCATTTTAGTTGAGTCATTTGACTAGCTTATCTTATAACTACGAGTGTTCAAAAAGTGGTCCGTATAGTGTATCGATAGATTGGACTGATTTTGACCGTCAGATCGAACACATACCGGTCCAAACCCAGAAAATCCGGTCTTATGGGGGTCCAGTCCGGTCCGGGTTCCTTTACAACAGGTCCGGTCTCTGGGTTTGTATTTTTTGGAGTGAACGATCTTCGGGTCTATCTGGTTTGGTCCGGGTTTGGACCGGTGAACACCCATGTAGTTACCAGACTCTTCTATTGTGTGTTTGATACGGTGTTTGAATGTCGGACACGATTATTTTGGATAAAATTTTGATTATTTTGGACTAAATTGAAGTATTGGAGTGTTGGCATGGCCTCAAGTAGACTGTCGGAATAACAAAGCGTAAGACGGTATAATTATGTAAGGCTAAACCAATGCACTTGGTCCAATAGAAAATGAGTAATGACAACTGATAATGCCACTCGTTTTTCACTTTGGTCATTTGGTTATTGTGAGTGTAGGAGAATAAAATTACGTATTTTTTAAGGTGGAAATTGAGTGCTAAAAGTAATAAGCGAGTGGCATTATCAACGTCTCATGACATGGTGTCGGGACAAATCTGACAATAATATCATGTGAACAAAGTACATAACATGACAAGCTATCGTGTGTGACCACTTCCGGTTAAGGTTTTGGTTGCAACATTTCATCTAATCATTGCTTTAAGCTCGTTTTACCTTGTACTCGTAGTACTTTTTAATTCATGAGGACAAAAAGGAGAGGAAGCCATAATATTTTTATTGTTTAATTCAAATCCGCACTAAACTACAGTATATCATATAAAGTCTTTAGAGTTTAGACCCGCACAATTTGCATCATGTTTGTATCGGTGCAGTCAACAACTAGTGAACCATGGTTCAAAGTTTGATATACGCACTATGTCGTAGGTAAGATTGAATCGATCACTAAACCAAAGCTTGATATAAGCAAGTTTCTACTTTATGAATCAACCTTGACAGACATGATTTCAATGTTGGTTGCGCCACGTCGTCGCTGCAAACACTATGTTGTGGTTAAGGATTGATCCCCTAACCAAATGGTTAGAGTAAAAGATCGAGCTCATAGCGCTTGAGCTAACTCTCGTTCTAAAGTCAACTCACTTCAATTTTTCTACTGTATATCTTTACATTTATTTTTTCACACTTATCAAAATAACGTGCAATAAATATGTTAATTATTGAGTACAATGAAGTGAGACATGAAAGCACTCATTTCATTTGGTCTGAAAACTCATACTATGGAATACATTTGTACACTTCATCTATATATACAAATCTAAATTCACATGAGAAAATCAATGATGCATTTATGTCATGCATATTTGACAGCTATCTATGTTGAAATATCGATCTCCGGACATCAGAAAACGATTTAAATCAAAGTATTTTAATTTACATTTATAGTACTCGTGTGTGTATGTTAATATGTTAATTACAACAATATGAATCATGGATTTCGGTCATTTTTAATTGAATATTGGATCATACTGTATATTTCAACTTCAGGTGAGTCATTCAACGCCAAACTTTTATCTAAGAGCATGGTTAACCTGATTTTGATTGTACCGATCGTGTACAATCTCGAAGAGAACTCTGAACTCTCAAAGCATGCACACTATGTCAGTATTGCAGAACATTATTAAATTATTTATCGAAGATGGTTTTAATTTAGTGATTAAGATAGACATATCGTGAACAATAAATCTAGGTTCTAATCATGCATATCCTATGTACTCTATCATAATACAACTAATTACGCTTTTTTTTAATAAACAAAGACACGGAGAATTATTATTATAGTTTATAATGTCATATTCAGCGACGACACATACCGATATTATTCTCTTATAAATTATAATATTCCATAATCTATAGAAAATTAAAAACATTATACTCCATACCAATTATTTAATAATAATTTTAATTATATAATTTGTTTTGAGATAGCATGCATTATTACATGACCATTTAATTAATTAATTCATTTATTCAACGAAGTGCGCACTTAGTCGCACTTATCATTACAAGGTATTTTGTCTTAACCACTAGATTAAGACATCTTCGATATGACTATTTAATTTAGTTGGAATCATATTCTCTTGATTCCACAATATGTTTCCAAGCAAGACTGGCTTTTAGAGATTTCAGCTTTTCGGATAATTCTGCAACAAAAAAGTCGAATATTATTTAAGTATGATAAATATGAGTTGGTAAAAAATAAATTTCTCGTTTTTTATCCTCGTAACTATTTCTTTTATGAACTTATTAATGTGTATGTTAATGATACACGTTAGAGAAACTGTGAATAATAAAATAACTAATAATAATATAATAAAACTCATAAGGAAAAATAACAAAGACTTTTATGAAAGGGAATCATTTATTTAATGAAAACATCGAGTCAACAATTTTGTAAATACACGCAAACTCAGTGGCGAAACTAGCATTTCTGATTACTGATGAAATAAGATAAAACATAAAAATTAAGAATTTTTGTACTTAAGTTTGTAATTGTTTTAAAATCATTTTGTATAAATCAGAATCATTTTCTACACATTTAACAATATTTTTTTATCCATGATTAATTTTTTTTTACCATCATTTTAAACCTAAATAATCATAAATTAATGAAAAAAAAATATTTGCAATATACTCATTCAATCTCAATTATTTATTTATTTATTTATTTTTATATTATTTGTGAAAAAAATATTTTAATAAAATTAAACAAATGACTAAAACCGAGAAATTATGAAATATATATTACCATTTTCAACTTTGCCTCTTAACTCCATTAGGTCAATTTGACGCCTTAACTCAAAATTTTCATGTTGTAGCACTTCAAGTTTTCTCTTAAAGTGATCAACTTGGTGAGACAAACTTGCCACCTCAGCCTAGATTAACATAACAAAATCATCAATTAAAATCTGTTGTAAAATCGTTACACATAATTATACTTCGTCAGATATTTAATTTACCTGATAATTAATCATAAATTTTTATTACTCGTATAATTTTTCATAATATAACGATCTCAAAAGAATATAATAAATGCATGACTAGCATTGGGTTTCGTGAAAATTAAATTAGATTATAATTGAGAGAAAAATAACCTCTAGAGCCTCTTTTTTTCTTATAGTTTCATCAAGACGTTCTTGCTTCTTTCGGAGACACCTATTGACGCGTTCCCTATTCATCCTCAATCTGAAACAAATATAAAATAAATATTGTGGAGTATTATCTACAATATATGTAATATATTTATATCTGTAAACTGCTTATTAAAGATCAAAATGCTAAAAGTCTCGAATAGTCAAAATAAAATAAATCAACGGAGTATCATTTAATAAACTACACCATAAATAAAATCCAATGCAGATCTTATGTCCCATTTTTGTGTATCATTCTGTGTGCCACATCATACACGAAATGACACATCGCCTATTGCATAAATAAAATATGTAACAAATATTATAACTTGTTAATGTGTCGTCTCGTGTATAGTGTGTGTCCACTTGACATTAATATGGTAAGAAAAAACAGAATCTACCATTTTATAAATAGATAGAACAATTAATAACCTAATTAATTTCGCTAATTAATTAGGCATCGTTTGGTTCATCCGGGAACTTATTTCCTAGAGGAAGTTGCAATTCTCAGGAAGTTACTTCCCACGCACATCAACATCCCGGGAATTTGCAATATTTATTTGGTTGACATCCTGGAATTCACACTTCCTAGAGGAAGTTTTTGAGCGATTTGATTGGTCCGTTGCATCAAAGCTCAATTTAAGAAAGTGTCATTAATAATAATAAAAAATCAAGTAGAGAATCTTTTCATTATTGTGATGTCTTATAATTTTCATCTTAAAATCTTTAAATTTCGTTTAACAAAAAGTTATCGTAAATAAAATTATAAAAATGAATTAATTAGATTTGTGGTAGAAAATGCTTTAATTAGAGTATAAATTTCATATTATTTGTGTCATATTATTTCCTCGAAAAAATGATGAATTTATTACATACAAATATAGTAAAGTTATCCCACATCGATAAATTATAATAAGGTGATGAAATTTTATATAATAAATAATAGTAATCATCCATCCTTATATATCCACCAAAAATCTTTTGAGTCATAAAGAACTATTAAGATTATATATGAAATCCTATAATATAAATAAAAGTAATTATTGTTTTTGAATATTGACTAAAAAAATTTTGAGTCTTAAAAAATCTCTTAATATAAGACTACAAACTTAAAATTGTCTTGCATCGAAACAATTAAAAGAGGATGATGATCTTATATTATAAATAAAAGTACCAATGTGTTCTTTTGGGTCTTAAAATGAGCTTTTAAGACAGTAAATTATCCGACATCAAAAAAATTATGATAATGAAATTCTTTATTATAAATAAGACTAATCATTCGTTCTTAAAATTAATAAAAAAAGTTTTTGAGTCTTGGAAAATATCTTAATAAGACTACAAACTTAAGTGACATGATCTCACATCAAAAAATTATAACAAGATGATGAAATATATTATAAATAAGAAATAAGAGTAATTAATTATACAATAAGACGATGAAATTCTATTATACAAATTCTCCAAATTATGACTAATCATTCGTTACTAGATATCTTTCAAAACTCAATTGAGTCTTACTATAAACTCAAGTAAATTTATTACAAGAATTCTTAAGACTATATCTAAACTTAAGTCAAAATTATTATCTATCAAAAAATTATGAGGTGATGAAATTTGATATTATAATAAGATAAATCATTCGTTCTTAGATATCAAAAAAAAATGTTTTGTGAGTCTTACAAAAGTACTTGAGACTATAAACCCACATCAAAAAATTATAATAAGGTGATCTAATTTTATTACTTCCTTCATTTCATTCAATTGTTTGCCTTTTATATTCATTATGGTGAGAGTTATTGGGTTATTTCATGGGAATAATACCAACTATTCATGTGCTTCTTAAATTAATACAAACTATACGTAATCTCATTTTAATACGAACTACGCCGTCATTAATCTCGCTTTGTTATGGGTGACCGGCTACCTGTTGAATCTTTCTTTTTCAACTCTTCCTCTAACTTTTCTTTTTCTAATTTATATTTCGGGTTCATTTTCGGCTATTGATAAAAAAAATTAAATTTTTCCGAAAATTTATCTTCCATTTGTTTTTCAATTAGCCTTATAGAAGCCATGAAAAAAATATTTTTATTGTAATTTTGGCTTTCACGATAGCTGCAACGGACCCAATAAAACCTTAGAAAGTTACAACAAGTCATTATGACCGGTAATAGCAGGTCATAATTTCATACATAGCAAAGCGAGATTTATGAATGCGTAGTTCATATTAAAATGAGATTACGTATAGTTTGTATTAATTTAAGAAGCACGCGCATAGTTGGTATTATTCCCATGAAATAACCCACTTTTTAAACAAAGGCAAACAATTGAATGGAACGGGAGAGTATATATATAAATACGAGTAATCGTCGTCCATTCTTAAGTTAGATATAAAAACAAACTCTTTTATTATAATTATCCTAACGTTGTCATCGAAAAATTATGATGATGTTATGAAATTCTATTTTATAAATAATAATCATTTGTCTTTGGATATCAGCTAAAAAAATTTGAGTCTTGAAAATGCTCTTAGGACCGTAAGCTGATGAAAAAGAGAAATCATGCGTGTTTAGATATTACGAAAAGTCTGAGTTCTAAAAGATATTTTAAAACTATAAACTTAAGTAGAATTATCGACATTTATATCTGTAAACTGCTTATTAAATATCGAGATGCTAAAAGTCTTAAATAGTCAAAATAAAATAAATCAATATATCGTTTACTAAACTAAATTAAATAAAACCCAGTGCAGATTTCTGTCTCATTTTTGTGTGTCACATCATACACGGGATGATACATCGTCTATTACATAAATAAAATATGTAACAAATATTATAATTTCTTAATGTGTCATCTCGTGTATGGTGTGACACACAAAAATGAGACGGGGGATCTGCACTTAATAATTATTCCAATAATACGTATTATTCTCAGATTTATTAAAATTGATATTATTTTGGGAAGACGTCCTATAGTTTGTATTATTGTCGTTAAATAACCCATTATTAATTTGTGAGCAATATAATAATGGGTTATTTCATAACAATAATACCAACTATGGGGTGCTTCTTATATTAATACAAACTATACGTAATCCCGTTTTAATATAAATTATCCCCTCATTAATCTCTCTTTAGAACAAGTTACCGGCTACCTGATGAGCCGGTTTCCTTTTCCTTTTAATTTCTTTTTGAATTAAAGTCCTCCTCCCACCATACTCTATACACTTCCTTTCTCGTTACTACGTACTCTTCCCTCGCCATTGTTGAACTCGACATCTCCTCTCGCCATTGATTTTCTTAAATTTTTTGAAATTGTGGTAAATAAATTGGAGCATCTGACGTTTGCAAAAAAAATCTGACATTTGAAGGATACGAATTAGAGGAGGATCCAGATGAATAACCACATCTCATTGTGTCAATGGGAGTTTTGAAGGTCGATAATGAATGATGACTTTTAATTTGATGAATATAAAGGGGAAGAAGAAGAAGAGGTGCACCAAAACCTAGCAGGTCATAATTACCGGTTTTACAGGTAAAAAAAGGCATTGGTTATAAAGAGAGATTAATGAGAGGATATTTCATATTAAAACGGGATTACATATAGTTTGTATTAATATAAGAAGCACCCCATAGTTGGTATTATTGTTATGAAATAACCCTATAATAATTTATTACTTGACATTTAGTTGAGTTATTTCTTAATTTATTTTTTAGTAGTATTTTATTTTATTTATTTATATTTCAAAAGTGCTAATATACTAACAGTAATTATTGTATACGACCGTTGTACCATGCGACAGTAGTAAAAGTTTGCAACTTATGATAAAAAGTGACCATTTTAGGTTAGTTAGTTACCACTTTCAGATAAATGTTACCACTTTTTCATATTAAAACGCGGTCACTATTTAACTTAAAGTGGTCACTAAATAACGTAAAGTGGTAATTTTTTACCATAAATTAGGTCCGTCGTACGATACAACGGTTGTATAGTATAATTTGTGATATACTAATTAATTACCAAATTTAATTAGGTTATTAGATTGTTCTATCTATTTATAAAATGGTAGATTGTGTTTTTTCTTACCATATTAATGTCGAGTGGATAGAGTTTTATTAAGTGCGGATCCCCCGTCTCATTTTTGTGTCTCACTCTGTGTGTCACACCATACACGGGATGATACATCGTCTATTACATTAATAAAATATGTAACAAATATTATAATTTCTTAATGTGTCATCTCGTGTATGGTGTGACACACAAGTGGAACACAAAAATGAGACGAGGGATTTGAACCTAATAAAACTCTATCCACTTGACATTAATATGGTAATAAAAAACACAATCTACCATTTTATAAATAGATAGAACAATCTAATTACCTAATTAAATTCGCTAATTAATTAGTATATTAGCACTTTCAAAATATAAATAAATAAAATAAAATAAAATACTACTAAAAAATAAGTTAATAAATAACTCAACTAAATTTCAAGTAATAAATTATTATATTCCTCACAAATTAATAATGGGTTATTTAACGACAATAATACCAACTATAGAGCTTCTTCCCAAAATAATATTCCGTATCAATTTTAATAAATCTGAGAATAATACATATTATTTGAGTAATTAAACCAGAGCAGTATAGGTGACCAGTTACCTATAGAACTCATTCACCTTCCCTTTTCACCTTTAATTTTATTTAACGACAATAATACCAACTATAAAACGTCTTCCAAAAATAATTCCAATTTTAATAAATATGAGATAATACGTATTTTTGGAGTAGTTAAACTAGAGTAGTATAGGTGACCAGCTATCGGTAGAACTCATTCACCTTTTTTTCGCTTTTAATTTATTTCATATTCACTCCTTTTTACTTACTCACTGTACGGAGCATTGAACGTATTAATGTCTTCCGCCTACCTCTTTCTTCAATCTCACCAAATCTAGCTAATAACACAATCCTACACCAAAATCACGTTACTCTAGGAAGTGTGAATTCCAGGATGTCAACCAAATAAATATTGCAAATTCCCGGGATGTTGATGTGCGTGGGAAGTAACTTCCTGAGAATTGCAACTTCCTCTAGGAAATAAGTTCCCGGATGAACCAAACGATGCCTAATTAATTAGCGAAATTAATTAGGTTATTAATTGTTCTATCTATTTATAAAATGGTAGATTCTGTTTTTTCTTACCATATTAATGTCAAGTGGACACACACTATACACGAGACGACACATTAACAAGTTATAATATTTGTTACATATTTTATTTATGCAATAGGCGATGTGTCATCTCGTGTATGATGTGGCACACAGAATGATACACAAAAATGGGACATAAGATCTGCATTGGATTTTATTTATGGTGTAGTTTATTAAATGATACTCCGTTGATTTATTTTATTTTGACTATTCGAGACTTTTAGCATTTTGATCTTTAATAAGCAGTTTACAGATATAAATATATTACATATATTGTAGTTAATACTCCAAAATATTTATTTTATATTTGTTTCAGATTGAGGATGAATAGAGAACGCGTCAGTAGGTGTCTCCGAAAGAAGCAAGAGGTGTCTTGATGAAACTATAAGAAAAAAAGAGGCTCTAGAGGTTATTTTTCTCTCGATTATAATCTAATTTAATTTTCACGAAACCCAATGCTAATCATGCATTTATTATATTCTTTTGAGATCGTTATATTATGAAAAATTATACGAGTAATAAAAATTTATGATTAATTATCAGGTAAATTAAATATCTGACGAAGTATAATTATGTGTAACGATTTTACAACAGATTTTAATTGATGATTTTGTTATGTTAATCTAGGCTGAGGTGGCAAGTTTGTCTCACCAAGTTGATCACTTTAAGAGAAAACTTGAAGTGCTACAACATGAAAATTTTGAGTTAAGGCGTCAAATTGACCTAATGGAGTTAAGAGGCAAAGTTGAAAATGGTAATATATATTTCATAATTTCTCGGTTTTAGTCATTTGTTTAATTTTATTAAAATATTTTTTTCACAAATAATATAAAAATAAATAAATAAATAAATAATTGAGATTGAATGAGTATATTGCAAATATTTTTTTTCATTAATTTATGATTATTTAGGTTTAAAATGATGGTAAAAAAAAATTAATCATGGATAAAAAAATATTGTTAAATGTGTAGAAAATGATTCTGATTTATACAAAATGATTTTAAAACAATTACAAACTTAAGTACAAAAATTCTTAATTTTTATGTTTTATCTTATTTCATTAGTAATCAGAAATGCTAGTTTCGCCACTGAGTTTGCGTGTATTTACAAAATTGTTGACTTGATGTTTTCATTAAATAAATGATTCCCTTTCATAAAAGTCTTTGTTATTTTTCCTTATGAGTTTTATTATATTATTATTAGTTATTTTATTATTCACAGTTTCTCTAACGTGCATCATTAACATACACATTAATAAATTCATAAAAGAAATATTCACGAGGATAAAAAACGAGAAATTTATTTTTTACCAACTCATATTTATCATACTTAAATAATATTCGACTTTTTTGTTGCAGAATTTTCCGAAAAGCTGAAATCTCTGAAAGCCAGTCTTGCTTGGAAACATATTGTGGAATCAAAGAGAATATGATCCCAACAAAATTAAATAGTCATACCGAAGATGTCTTAACCTAGTAGTTAAGACAAAGTACCTTGTAATGATAAGTGCGACTAAGTGCGCATTTCATTGAATAAATGAATTAATTAATTAAATGGTCATGCAATTATGCATGCTATCTCAAAACAAATTATATAATTAAAATTATTACGAAGTATTAAATAATTGGTATGGAGTATAATGTTTTTAATCCGAATTGATCCGAGCTAACCCGTAACTGACCCGACTATTATTATAGAAAACGAGTCGATATACCTAAACAAAGTTGAAAACAGCAAACCTGAGCCCAAACCCAAAATTATCCGACCCGATCCGAAGTCAACCCGATTATTACAACACGAAAGTGGCCCCAGCTGAAGTTGACCCGACCCAAACTCGACTCAGGTCAACTGTTATCCAGGTCTAAGAAGGAGGGTGGAGAATAAGTAACAGGTTAAATATTAATAAGTAACAGTTATCCACGAAAGTGGCCCCACCTGAAGTTGATCCGACCCAAACTCGACTCAGGTCAACTGTTATCCAGGTCTAAGAAGGAGGGTGGAGAATAAGTAACAGGTTAAATATTAATTAGGTGACCTTATAGCAGGTTATAAAGTCACTTATATTATTCTAGTTTAACTACCTCAATAATACGTATTATTCTCAGATTTATTGAAATTGATATTATTTTGGGAAGATACCCGATAGTTGGTATTATATATATATATATATATATATATATATATATATATATATATTATCGTGAAATAATCCAATTAATAATATAAAATGTAAATAAATTACTGAAACGGAAATTATAAATGTGAACTAACAGTCGCATTCGTTCGGTGTCCGAATGAGTTGCATTCGGTCGTGGTGGTAGGGCATTGCTTGGCACATCCATCTGCATTTGAAAATATGATTATGCACTTGATTGTACAACAACATTATATATTAAGGCAAAGTTGTTGAGCTTCTATATATATATATATATCTACTGAGTTTATACAAGTTTCTGAGCTAAGTTGAAAGTTTTTTAGCTTAAACATTTATGTGATTTAACTCGACAACTTTACACTAAATCTCAAAAAATTTACAGCAAAACTCAAAACTTTTGTGATAAATTGAAGTTCAAAATCATAAAAATAGTTACATAGAGTTAGGTACATATGGATGTATAATCTTATCATTGACTACATTTTTGTAGCTAAAATTATGAGTAATCAATAATCAATTTCTTCAAAAATAAAATAATCAATAGTAAATAATCTCATAATTAATTGTATAACTAATAAGATTTTTTTTACGGCGAAACAACAATAATGTCGTCGTTTGACTAATTACAAAGAAATAAATTACATACGACAACGTGATATTGTCGTTTATTTGATTTTATTATTATACGACAAAATTACCATTAAAAATTAGGGAATTAATATATTTTCAAGAGCGATTTGAACTATTTCAAGAGATTTATACGATTTGATATTAATTACGAAGTATAAAAATTTACTTCAAAGCTATTTTAGTCATTCTTGAAAAAAAAAAAACTAATTTAATTTACGCGTCATTATCCATAAATTCCAAGTATTAGTCATGATATCGATCTTAAAATTTGATTTCAAAATTAAATCTAGAGAGAATATTTATTATAAGAAATCGATTTACTATATATACTCCGTATAAACCGGATTTCAATATACTCAACCGTATGAGACAGATTACGTGTGACATTATAATTCTCCTAAAACAAAGTAACAACTAAATAATATTCGACAAAGGAGAGGATAATTGACTTACTAGATTCGATACGAGGAGAGTATTATAAATTTAAAGTCGGAAAAGAAAGGATATTCGATACAAGGAGAGAAATTATATATAATTTACTTAAGTAAAAAAAAAAATCACTAATTAATTTATATAGCTTAGCTTTTGAAATAAATACTACATTTCCTATTTATTTTTTTCCAATTTTAAAAGCTAAGTTTCACATGTTTATTGCTTTAGTAATAGCAAGTAGTATAACGTAAATCTACCAGATAATTAAAACCAATTAGTAGATTATACAATCAGTTGTACATTTGTACATATCTTTATCTATGTACAACTGGTTTTATGATTTTGAACTTTATCACAAAATTTTCGAATTTTGTTGTAAACTTTCTGAGCTTTAGTGTAAAGTTGTCGAGCTAAATCGATCACATAAATGTTTAAACTCAAAAAGTTACAACTCAGCACATAAACTTATATAAGCTCAGTAAGTATACTGTATACACAAAAGTTAACAACTTTGAACGATTGTACAACCAGGTGTATAATCCAATTTTCCATAATTAATAGGCTAATAACATAACAAGGTATAAAATATTAAAATCATCAAACCCTCTTTAATTAAGATTTTAGTTGAGATGATCCTCTAACTTTGCCGGTATTAGTCTCGATTTTCATAAAATTAGCTTAAAATTTAGCTGAAATTAGGAATGACAGTCAGACTGATCGAAGTCGATGTACACCGTGGACTCAGTCGTCTAACCGTGTGCATATTCATCCATCCGAAACGCGAAGGGATAAGATATGGATAACTTTTTTTATGAATTTAGGGTGAGATATGGATTGGATACCGATGAATTAAGGATGTCCTTTTAACCAACCTACCTAAAATCGATAAAGTATAATAGTAAAACCAGGCCAGTGAGAATCCTCTGTCTCAATTTTGTGTCTTATTTACATGTGTCTCTCTACATTGGATACAAAAGTGGAACAGATGATCCTCACTGCAGTCAAACACCGACACCATCAGAAAAATTATTCTGGCTCAAATTCAATGTACGTGGTCATTGTATTTGACCCGACAAACACTCGGTTTATTTTTCGATCATTTTTGTTTCGGACCCCTGAATATCATAAATAGTGCAGTATACAGTGGCGGATCTTGAGAAAAATAATATGGGGGGCCGAATTTTTTTTTCGTAAATTACCACTTCGTAAATTTTTATCGCTCTTTTAAATTTCTAACTTTTGGCATTAAATCACTCTATTCTAAACTCTAAAAAACGGATAACATTGAAATTTTATTAAAAAAGAAAACGATAAAACTCATACGGTACCGTACAATAAACGGTGATTAATTAAAATGCCTAATAAAAATATTGCATATGGACAGAGAAAATATACTCATAGCAGGGTTTAAACCCCTGACCATCCATGTCAATACTAGAATTCCTAACCAAATGTGATAATCTAACCAAGTGATATAAGATCTAGGTAACTTATTTTTATTTTAAAGGACTACTTAGACCGAATCTAATAAAAGTTAAGTAATTGGGTTGGGGGGCCGGGCCCCTGCCCGGCCCAACCAAGATCCGCCCCTGACAGTATACACTTTAATTTGAGGCAACGTTTGGGAGGTTGAACATGGTCATGTTTCATTTCCTTCACATTTTTATTACCATGTGTCTGTCATTGCTTCATAAGGTAAGTTGTCTAATTTCAAACTCAAACAACAAGTAATGCACGTTTATTTTGCACTATTAAATGATGTATATACGTTATCTGATTTCACACCGAAATAACAAGTGCATGCATATCGTTTTTGCATGACAAACTTCTTTTTGACTGACGTTGGTTAATCACATTCACTGATTCACATGCCAACCGTCTGACACCCTCAAATGTTGTTTGTTACTACTCAAATTTTGTGTGACCATTTTATTTGACCCGAGAAACATCTAAAGCACTTTCCGGTCATTTTTGTTCTGAGCCTCTGAATATCCGAAAATCATGTATTATACAATTAAATTTTAATCATTTATGAGGTCAGACAGAACCACATTTAATTTTCTTTAGACTTTTAATTTATACCATGTATATATCTTGGTTATTTCACAAGGTATCCTATTCCAGTAACTCTCATGTGAGACCGTCTCACGATAATTTTATCGTGAGACCTCTCACATGGGCACATAGGGGTGTGGTTACAAATTTAGTAACCACCTCTTATATGAGCCGTCTCACGATAAATTACCGTGAGACGGTCTCATACAAGTTTTTGTGATCCTATTCCTATCAAATTTCAAGCTCCAACAACAGGTAAACATCGCTTTTTTAATGTTCTCTATGACGACTCAAATTTTGTATAGTCATTTTATCTGACCCGACAAATATACTGTGGATTTTTTGGACATTTTTGTTCTAGACATACAAATATTAGAAAATTGTGTATTATATACTTCAATTTGAGGCATTTGGGAGGTCAAACATTGCCACGCTTCATTTTATCCCGACTTTTATACTACGTGTATGTTGTTGCTTTACAAAGTACACTGTCCAATTTTAAGCACAGACAACTAGTGCACGCCATTTTTGCGGCTAACGTTGTCCGATTTCAAACACAAACAATAAATGCACGTTGATTTTGCACGAATAATTATTTGTTTGTCGTCGATCTATGAAACTATGTATTAGTCAATTATGAGTTGTAAATAAAATAATACTCCATATATTCTCTTCATATTATATGAAATTATGAACATGTACTAAACTAATAAATTAAACTACTAATAAATGTAACATAATACTCTATCATTGGTCATGAGCTTAGCATGGAGTATCTTAATTATTTACTTCATCTGTTTTATTCATTTGTTTAAATTTGTTTAAAATATTATATACAATTAATATAAAATGTAAACAAATGATCAAGGTAAAAAATATTTATTTCAACGAATATGGCACTTAGTTGCATTAGAATAATGGAGATGTGAGATCGAATTTGAGATCTATTATCCAGATTACTTTAGTTTTAAACACTAAACTAAGACATCTATGAATCTACAATAATATAACTTGATTATTACTATAAGGATGCATTATCCTAACCTTGCTTGTAGCAACAAGTTTAGGAAATAGTCAATTAGTCATATGTTCCTTTAAATGAACTACTAATAATTCCCACTCAATAATTAAAAACTAGCTCTAATAATATTATTTTACAAAAAAACCAAAAATGCACCTATTTTTTTAATATTTTTTCACACTAATCCCCTATATAAATCCCTCAAAAAAATTGTCAATTTTCCCATCAAAACAAAACCAAATTTTCTTAAATAAAACAAAAAAAAATTACCACCTCATTCATTAAAATAAACAAACTTTTTATTAATTTTCTCGACATTTTATTTTCAGATTTCTATTATACTTACTCGTATTATTTAGTCTAAAAAAAACAAATTCCCTTTAAAAACAACATTATACCACCACTTTGGTTAAAATAACAAACTTTTTTTTTATTAATTTTCTCGCATTCTGATATTTGACTTGTTTTACTTTTAAAAAAACATGGACACAAACGGGCCAACAACCAACATCATATGCACCGTGGACAAACATCCAACCCACCTAACAGGGCCAGAAGCCACATTGGGCCGATACCTGGCCCGACGACTGGTCGAGATAGGCGTGAACGACGTGTTCACGGTCCCAGGGGACTACAACCTGGCCCTGTTGGACCACTTCATCGCTGAGCCGTTGCTGAACCTGGTCGGTTGCTGCAACGAGCTCAACGCGGGGTACGCGGCCGACGGGTACGCGCGCTCACGTGGCGTGGGCGCGTGTGCCGTCACCTTCACCGTTGGCGGGCTGAGTGTGATCAATGCTATTGGTGGGGCCTACAGTGAAAATTTGCCTGTTATTTGTATTGTTGGTGGGCCCAACTCAAATGATTATGGGACCAACAGGATTTTGCATCATACTGTTGGGCTGCCTGATTTCAGCCAGGAGTTGCTTTGCTTCCAAACTGTCACTTGTTATCAGGTACCCGATACTCGAACTGAAAACTCCAGATTGACCGGTCAACCTGACAAAAATAACCCGACCCAAAACTCGAATTGAACACGTCAAAAAAAATTTGAAAATAACAAACTTGAACATGAGCTGACCCGAGCTGACCTAGTCCAATTTATATAACCTGAAAGTGTCTTGGTCAGACCCGAATCTGACCCGATTGACTCGTTTGTCGACTAGTAGCCTAAATTATTGACTTGATCTAACCTAATCGATGTGAATGTATACAGACGAGAATTTTTTCACGAGGAATATTTTAATAAAAGGTTATGGAAACGGTTTATGTAGGCGGTTGTGAACATATTGGACGACGCGCACGAGAAAATCGACAAGGCAATAGCGACGGCCTTAAGGGAGAGTAAGCCGGTGTATATCAGCATTTCCTGTAATTTATCGGCGATTCCTCACCCGACTTTTAGTCACGAGCCCGTCCCGTTTTCTCTCTCCGCCAAGTAATAATCATCACTCACTTTTCGTAAATTAATTAATCTTTTGTCAGACGGTCCAATAGATATATGACATTTTTATGTGTTTCAGACTGTGTAATAAGTTGAGCCTAGAGGCGGCGGTGGAGGCAGCAGCGGAGTTCCTACACAAGGCCGTAAAACCCGTCTTGGTAGGAGGGCCGAATCTACGTGTAGCAAAGGCGTCTGACGCCTTTGTCGAGTTAGCCGATGCATCTGAGTATGCTTTTGCCGCGATGCCCGCGGCCAAAGGGTTGGTTCCGGAGGACCATCCCCACTTTATAGGCACTTATTGGGGAGCCGTCAGCACGCCTTTCTGCTCCGAGATTGTTGAATCGGCCGATGCCTACCTCTTTGCAGGTACCCAACCTGGCAAACCTGACCTGACCCGATCTGATAAGGATGACCCTAGACATAAAAGTGCTCTAATAATGTCCTGACCCGGCCCAAAATCCGAAGCTGACCCGACCTAACTCAGGCCCAACCCCAATCTTGAATGACTCCATGTTGTCCTAAACCAAAATTATCCGACTCTAAAGGCTTAAACTATCTGACCCATAATTGACCAGATCCAAAATAATTCAGCGTGACCCAAAGTATATCACTAGAAATTGATCTGAACACGAAATGACCTCATCTGACACGTTTGAAAGACCTGAATTGATGTGACCTGACTTGATTGATCCATTTGCTACCTCTATTATTTACAGGACCGATTTTCAACGACTACAGCTCAGTCGGGTACTCATTACTTCTCAAGCGAGAGAAGGCGATCATTGTTCAACCCCACAGGATTGTCATCGGTAATGGACCGGCTTTTGGGTGCGTACCAATGAAGGATTTCTTCAGAGCATTGGCTCGGAAACTAAGGAAAAATAATACGGCGCATGTTAACTATAGTAGGATTTTTATTCCCGAAGGACATCATCTACTTAAATGCGACCCGAAAGAGCCTATTAGAGTGAATGTTCTTTTCAAACATGTCCAAAATATGCTTTCGGCTGAGACTAACGTCCTTGCTGAGACCGGTGACTCATGGTTTAATTGTCTAAAGCTCAAACTACCTAGGGGATGCGGGTACGTACCTATGCTCTTATTACCGCCTTTTTTCTAGGCCAGCGAATACTAACCCGGCCTGAAAGTGGCCCGACCCGAAGCTAATCCACCTGACCTCGACGACCTAGTTGACCTAATGAATTTACAAGGTCCATTTTTTTTGTCGAAGGTGTTAAAACTATACTAATGCCAGTTTTAATTTGTTTCTAGATACGAGTTCCAAATGCAGTACGGGTCGATTGGGTGGTCCGTTGGCGCGACACTAGGTTACGCACAAGCCGAACCTGAGAAACGAGTTCTTGCTTTCATTGGTGATGGTAGCTTCCAGGTCAGCAGAAGTCACAAGTTTGAACCCTGAACGCAACAATAATGTTAATTAACTGTTGGAATTAAGACTAAACCAGATGATTTCTTTTTTAACCGCTGACATAAGTGTTAATTTTGTAGATGACGGCCCCAGACGTTTCGACTATGATAAGATGTGAACAAAGGAGCATCATTTTCTTGCTCAACAACGGCGGATACACGGTTGAAGTCGAGATTCACGACGGTCCATACAATGTCATTAAGAATTGGAACTACGCTGGTCTTGTCGACGCTATCCACAATGGCGAAGGCAAATGCTGGACTGCCAAGGTATTATACTACTCCCTCTGTCTCAGTCACTTCTCAGTTCTCACAGATAACATATACTTTGACTGAGACAGAAAGAGTTGACCTTGACGTTCGACTTTGACTGTCTGTAATTAATTTTCCTTCCAAAATGCTGATATTCAGGTTTTCTGCGAAGAGGATCTGGTGAAAGCTATACAAATGGCGACGGGGCCGAAGAAGGATAGTCTATGTTTCATAGAAGTGATACTGCACAAAGACGATACGAGCAGAGAGGTTCTAGAGTTTGGTTCTCGAGTTGCTGCGGCCAATAGTCGTCCTCCAAACCCTCAGTAACTCGCTCTCATAGAAGATCGATACTCCATCTGTCTCGTTCATTTGTTTATCTTTGATTAAAATATTCATTATAATAAATAATACAGTATAAAATGTAAACAAATGATCGAGATAGAAAGAATAACTTGGATTCTCATCAATAAAAATTGAGTTCATTTGTTAAGCATTGTTCATGCTTAGTTTTGAATTTTTGAGGTTGTGCTATATTGGTTTAATATATGATGAAAAATACATTTTATTTTACGTATCTCCTAATATTCTTTATCAATAGGACTCGTTACTCGTTGATCAATAATAATATTTCACAAAGTGAAAAACTATATAATTATGATTTTTTTTAAAGTAACAACAAAATATTAACTAATCACATTAATTTGAATTGTTCGGGAGTTTTTCAAGTCAAGTCAAGTCAATAGTTGCTCGACTTGACTCGTTAAATAATCGAACCTAAGCCAAACTCAAATTGCTCGCGAACTATCTCGTCTCATTAAATCAAAACATTTCCTACCTATTACAACTTTGTTAATTCACCCGAAAAAAAAAACATAAATGTCATAATTATTATTGCGTTACAATAATATTGCATGCACATGTACAAAACCTAGTGGAAAATTAAACAATGGAATAAAATCAAATTACGATGAATATATATAATATAACGTTATCTCTTGGGATACATGTTATAGAAACCGATAACAATATAATTAATTATTTAATTTTATTTGAGGTTCAACAATTGGAGGAGACCATAATTTAGCAGTTTTAACCTTGGAAATACTTGCTAACACTTGTAACGGTGTTACGTCTCCCACTACCGTAACTTTTTTTGCTGCGAAATCTATATTGAACGATGTCACACCTGCATTATGAATATAACAAAAAAATTCCCGTGTCAAACGAGTCAATTGGGTCAGGTTAGTTTCACTTGTAGGCGATTTTCATGAGAATATTCGTGTCGTTCACACTTTTTTTAGGAAGATCGGTTAGAATGTGGCAACAGACATTTGCATTAGGCAGGTTCAGTTCGAGTCACGGGTCAAACTCGAATATTCAATCTGATTCTGAAAACGAGTCAAGTGGGTCAGGTGACATATCCGTTATAACGGTAAACTCGACAGTACATGACTTGAATGAACTGTGATTTACAGTTGAGAAAGTCATTCAATTTGATGGGCCAAAGACCATTGAAAGCCCAAAATTATATCATGTCCTTAGTGGGCCCATACTTACATACTCGATATCCGAACTGACGACACGAACTTGATCTATAACTCAAATTGACCTGACCTAACTCGACTACAGTCAAAAAAAAAAAATTACCGCATAGACGAATACATACAAACCGATAATACAGACTCGAAAATGATTCGAACCAAACCCGAGTCTTACATACTTGGATACTCCTACTAGTAACCCAATTTTTTTTAGTGTCGGTCATCTGTTTATTATTTTTACTCGTATATTATTTGTGAAATTTATATCGAAATTAAAGATAAATAAATGATGGAGACGGGATGAAATAACCTGACATCCTTGAGAGATGTTTTTTCATTTTTCTCTCACAACCTCTGCAATGTAGTGACACCCTCAGCACCACCACCTGTACAACAATAAAAGAATAAAAAAAACAATTAATTTTTCCCATTTAATTTCCACACCTACTATTTTTTTATAAATTTATGTTTATTAATGATAAAAAAATTTAAAAAAAAATAAAAACCCATCATTATTGCACCAAAAATGTGTTGTAATTTTTAACTTATTGTAAGTTAATTAATCTAGGACAATTATTGTAAAAAAAAGATTTAATCTAGTATTTTAATAAAACTAAAGAAGACGAATTTTCTAAAATGACAAATAAAAAGAAACAAATCTAGCATGTAGTTAATTAGATTTGATGATAAAAATTACTCGTACTACGTAATAACGGAGTAATAACTAGCTATGTCATTTTGTAACGTAATCATCATTGATAACACATTATTCTTTTAATAAGTTGTATATTTGTACGAGAACAGACCTGGTCGAACGAGAAGACAAGGACGATTTTAACATAACCATCATTACTAAATACAAACACGTTATTCTTTTAATAATAAGTCGTACATTTGTACAAGAAGGACAATTTTAACATAATCATCATCATCATATATAATTACTAACCCGTTATTCTTTTAATAATAAGTCGTATATTTGCACGAGAACAAACCTGGCCCGACGAGGATAATTTCAACGTAATCATCATAATTACTAACACGTTATTCATTCTTTTAATAATAAGTCGTGCATTTGTACGAGAACTAACCTGGTCTGACGATGGAGAAGACGATTTCTTCTGAGCCTTCGACGACAAATCCTCAACCTCAACCTCAACCTCAACATCCTTATTCAAACCCTTGGTATCATTTCCCGGGTCGTCGTCAAGGTTCAAAACCGGGTCATCAAGTTTCAAATACGGGTCGAAACCCGAGAAAACATCCAAGAAAGAACTATCATCATCATCTTCATCATCATCCAATAAATACCTAGACGATTCGGGTTGGCTACTTACCACATTATTATAGCCCACATTTGGCTTACAAATCTCGGTCCTCACGGCCGCCTTCATCGTTATTTCATCACCCTCATTATCCTTATCATTATCATTATCGTTAATAATAATATTTTTATTATTTTTATTAAGGGGGGACAGTTTTGAAATAGTGTTTTTGGTAGTGTTTCTGGTCGAGTTAGTTTTTTTATTTTTAGGGTTTTTAGGGTTTGGGGGTGTGGAAATGGGTGTTTTAGGTTTTTGTTGGAGCACGTGATGAGTGCGTGGGGTTCCGATTGGGGTACCGGGATTTGAACCGACTCCACTTCTTTTTTCGTCGGTGATTATTGGGTTGTGTCGGTCTAGGGCACGACCACCGGCCATGAAAGTCGAGGACGAGGACGAGGAAGAAGGGGTGTCCATTGTTGAAGAGAGAATTGAGGTTGAAGTTTGTGAAGTACAAGATGAAGGAATAATGCTAACCATTTTGTGTGTTTTAGGGAATATTATTTGTACTATAACTTTGTTATATATGGATTCCAAGACTCGGTTCTTTCTGGTTGAAAGAGGCTGAACTGAATTTTGAATGAAAATGGCGATAACTTAACTTATTTTAACGCAAATTCTTGTTAGTCGCACGTTGGCAGGTAAAGACAAAGCATTTGTTACTGCCGATGTATTTTGATTTTGTTTTATCTAAGCTATGTGAGTGATATTTGACCCGTCACAAGGAAGACCAACTGTAATTTAATGATATCAAGTTAAATTTAAATGACAGTATAGAACCTACGATATGATTCATCAACTGGGTACACAGGTATCGTCAAAACCGCCACCTTGGATCTCGAAAACGTAAGACGAACCGGTGATAAACTTATTATGAAACCGTTTCATATAGGAAATCGTGTTAGAATTATTGAAGTCCAAATACATGTCGTGTAACATAAGAAGGAATAGGATTCTTTAGCTTTAAGATCATCAAGGTCATAACACTCACAAAGTTCACCCAATTTTTTTCTTCTTTAGTGGGCTTACATGGAATAAGACACAAAGTTGCTTTACCATCCAAAAAAATGTTCTATTTACTCATTTTATGCCCACATCCACCACAACAATTGCAATATCAAGAATCGGATGCCATAACTTTTCCTAGACGGGTTTTCCATCGTATCATTATAACAGATCATATACAGAGTATTAGGTCAAATATCACAACACGTAGTTCACCGGGAATAACAATACGACAAACATTTCCGACACAACCAAGAAAATTATGTTTTTTAATCGATACAACAAGAAAATTTTCCCATTTTTCCACATATTTTAAAAATAAAAAGATCATTTTTAGTAGTATTTCCTTAAAAGGAAAAACAACTTTCAAGACAAATCGTATCGAGAACTTGGTTGTAAAACGAATCACAAAACGAAAGATGGAAACTCGGATCTTATTCGATCAAATATAGGAAGATCGATTAGTGATTCTTTGTTTAAAGTTTGTAAATTACTTTGTGTTTCAAGTGCAAATCATTGTAGAAAGCACAAACTCGACTTTACAGAGGGAGGAGATCGATATCAGATTTGTAAAAACTGTAAAAATGATAATCTAACGTTCTCCGATCGCCGATCAACAACCAGATACAAAGAAAAAAAACTAAAGAGATTCGCCAAAATTGACTCGACGCTGATGGTTTCTCTAACTCTCGGTTGTGGTACCGTTAGATGCATCCATTGGCACTGCTGCAGTACTCTCGTCCTCGGGTTTGTCACCTTTCTTGCCTGAAAGAAAAAATTCAAACTTTAAAATCTCGAAAAATAGAAAGAACGAGACAAGAAAACTTCATGGTTGGAAAGTAGACGAGAAAAGAAGTAGAACAAGCAAACCATGAGACGGCCAGAATACTAACCTTTCTTCTTTTTGCCGCCACCTTTCTTTTTCGTCTTAGTCGCCAAAGACAACCACGCCTTGATTTCAGGGTCCTCGACCGTTTTGGTTGGCTGCAGTTCTTGTAAAGGGTGTGATGTTATACGATCTGACCCATTCGGCATGAGCAGAACTGTGAACTTTACATGAGCAACAAATTCACCTGTGCCACCAGATAAACGAGAAAAATATAAATTCATTTATATATTGGCTTAAAACAGACTCCAAAATACTCGACTAGGAATGCAAGATTTAAACTAGACAGTAGATAGCGGAACGAAAAGAATGTACATACCAGACTTCTCATGCAAGACCGGGTAAGGCTGAAGGAGATCGTGGCTAACACATTCGACAAGCCCAAGTCGTGCTCGTTTTTCTTCCAACGCCCTGTCAGACAGAAAGCAATATCCGATATATAAATTAGCTTAACACAAAGAAACATCAGTGCGTTCTTTGTTGAAACGAAAAAAGTTCAAAGACAAAGAAAGACAGTACATACCTAGCAGTAAATGGCATTATGGGGAACTTCTGGCTGATCTCACTGAATATAAACCTCGACGCCTTCATCTTTAAGTGATAGTTTCTGTCTACTGCTCTTTTGTAAACGGTTGTTTGTCTCTCGTCCAACATTCTAGGCTAAACACGGAAAAAAAATTGAAAAAGTTAATACACGATTTTCTCAACCTGAAATCCTCATTCAAAACGGAACTTAATGAGTCATAGATGATTACCTTTCCTTCACCAGTACTTGCGAGTATATCAATAGCATAGACTTCGTTCTCCTCGAATTCAGCCTCGTCGACCTTCATTTCGGGATTCGAGACGGATAAAACAACCTTGTTACCATCGATCACAAATTGTTTTAACTGATGACTAAGGACACCCTCTACAATTTTGCAGTCGTATGCTGCGGCTACTTTCTGAATCGCATCCGTCACATCCTTGTTCTGCGATAACCGAAACAAACACGTATTACAATATTTTCATTTTAACCATGCAAAAATAATCAACATACAATAAAAAACACATTGAACCCAAAAAAAAAAAAAAAAAAAAAAATTAAGACGCTGGCTTAAGTCTCACGTAAAGAAATAGACGATACAAAAACAGACTCGAAATATTGCTCTATCAGTGTAACTATGACTATAAAGATTCATTGGACAGTAATCCTTAGCCAAAAATATCTTCATCATGTAGAGCGATAACGATTAGCCAAAAATACAGTGAGTTTGGTCTTACACCAACCCCCTCACACCTAATTTAGAAAATTAAAAATGAAGTTTTGGTTGGCCAAACCAAAGAGAACAAATAGAATTGGCGTGATCGTCTATCAGTGTAACTATGACAAAAAAGCTTCATTGAATATAAATCCAAATAGCATATAGACTGATATCATCACCTAGAACAATCACACTACCTATCCGACCATACAATATCAATACCAAAAAAGAGCACTCAGACTAGAAGTGCGATTAATTTCGTTTACAAAATATAGGCATCACGAGGCAGCAAATCAACAAAGGCTAATTTACATAATGTCTCGTACAAGACCATAGATATAGGCAACTGGAAAGCGGGTGATCAGAATATGAGTTGATCACCACGGCAAAGATGCCTCGTACAGAAGACAAAAATAATTTTAGGCAACGAAGAATGTTTCAATATATGAGATATAAGCCTCAAATATCCACTAACAAAGGTTATTCACAGATAAGCATCATTCAACTTAGGCAACACACCACATAATCATTCAAAAATATAACACAATTCAAACATAACATTTAGCCCACACAAGCCAGTGTATCAACAGAAAAAGTCGATCCACAGAAAAGCCTTACATCTGGCCAAACAATATAGGCAACAGGAAAGCGGGTAATCAGAATATAGAGAAATAATTACCTCGGCAAAGTTGCCTGTGACAAAGCAAAAACACAATGACGTTTACAAAGAAAGACTGGAGAATTGCTCTATCAGTGTAACTATGACTATAAAGCTTCATTGGACAACAATCCTTAGCCAAAATTATCTTCATCATGTAGAGCAATAATATCTAGGTGATACAAATTAACATATTAAGTTTAGGTTTTAAACCATCCCACTAGCATCAAAAAAAAAAAAAAAAAAAAAAAAAAAAAAAACTAGAGAAAGAAAATCAGCTTGATGCTCTATCAGTGTAACTATGACAATTAAGCTTCATTGAATTTAAATCCAAATAGCAAATAGACTGATCATCACCTAGAGCAATCAGGGCCAATCACGCTACGTATCTAACCATACAATGTACGCAACAAGATAACCCCTATTTATAAAAATATAGGCTTCACAAGACAACAAATCAACAAAAGTTGAATCGCAGAAATGCCTCATATAAGTCTGTACATATAGGCAACAGGAAAGCGGGTAATCAGAATAGGAGTTGATCACCTCGGCAAAGTTGCCTAGAAGACGGTACTTGAAATAATTTTTTAACCAAGAATGTTTTCCTCACAAGTTATATAGGCCCCAACAAGGCAGCATATCCACAAACATAGGTGATCTGTGGAAAAGCCTCCCAAAAGACCATAAAATATCGGCAACAGGAAAGCGGGCAATCATAACAAAGGAAACTGATCACCTCGGCAAAGTTCCCTTGTCAACACATAACCATTCAAAAAACTAAAGAGTATTCTTTCATAACATTTAGCCAAACAAGGCAGCATATCAACAGAAAAACACAGATACGCAAAAAGCCTCGCGTCTGGTCAAACAATATAGGCAACAGGAAAGCGGGTAATCAGAATTGTAGAATTGATAACCTCGGCAAAGTTGCCTTTCACACAACATTACAATTCCAAAAATAAGCAGTTTTCATAACATTTAGCCAAAACAAGGCAGCGTATCAGCACAAGAAGGATGATCCGCCAAAAAACCTAACGTTTTGTCAAACAATTTAGGCAACAGGAAAGCGGGTAATCAGAATAGTAGAGTTGATCACCTCGGCAAAGTTGCCTTCAACACACCATATAATAAAATATCTACATTCAATAATTATAGGCCCCATAAGGCAGTGTACCCACAGGAAAAATGAAGATACACAAACAGCCTCACATTTGACCACTCAATATAGGCAACAGGAAAGCGGGCAATCAGAATAGAAACAATTGATCACCTCGGCAAAGTTGCCTGTTTTACAGCATAAGATAACATTGTCTATAATCGGGAAACAGGACTATTCCTTACATTATTAAGAAATAGTTCATTCTAAACAAAAATCATACAAACAAATGACAGAATTTCAAATAATTAAAACATGCACATGCTACACGCATAGACCACACAATTAAACATTTTGTCACACAAAAAACAAAGCATCACCCTCATCCAACGAGGACTCAACGTGGGAATTAAAAGAAATAAACTAAATTCATGAAAAAGGCTGAAGGCGGACAGTATGTATACCTTCTTTCCAGGTCTCACAAGTCTTAGAGCGACTTCAGCAGCAGTATTGGTTGCTGCAATAACATCTGCCTTTCTTCCAGTGACCGGGCCATCTTGGATTACATGAGTATGTGCCACGGTAGCGATAAAACCATCAATATGACAAGCCATATCCCTAAAATCAAGCAAACAATCATGCCTCATTAATGAAGATCCTAAACTCTTAAAACAACACTACTAACTAAACGAGGATGATGCCGATGCGACAAGGATTTATCAACTCACACTTTAACGACATCACCTTCTTCAAGTACCACATCATCACTAGGAAGAGGTGAATGATGACAAACAACACTGTTAACGGATATGCAGGTAGGAAATGCAACACCTCTCTCGATCTTCTTCTTCACATTCTTATACATGTTACCTGTTTGCCTACACAATAAACAGGTCATCAAAAGAAAAAACGGTGACTCACGCTGTGTAGTACAAGAGGCAAAGAAGGATCGTCTGTGACAACAACCGAATATACACAAAGATGTTTTTCAAGCATACATTCCCACAGCCATTCACAAACCAATGTCCAGAAATGAAGGGCAGACAGCATTACATCATTAAAAGCTCAATGAAACGACAAACTAAAACTAAAACTAAACCAACAATCATATGTATCTACATTGAAATCAAGCATATAATACCAAGGCATCACAAACTATTGTCCGAAAATGAAGGACAATTTGCATCACAGCATTGAAAGCTCACTGAAATCGCAAACAAGAACAAAAACTAAAGCGACAATCATTTGAATCTACATTGAAATCAATCACATTACCACAGCATTCATGAAACACTGTCCAGAAATGAAGGACAGATTGCATTACAGGCTTACAACATTGAAAGCTCAATGAAATCACAAACTAAAACTAAACCGATACGAATCGAGATTAAAATCAATAGTATATTCATATATTACCACAGCATCCACAAACAATTATCCAAAAAAGAAGAACAAATTGTATTACAGCACCAAAAGCTCAATGAAATCACAAACTAAACTAAATCAAAGCTTCTATAACCACAGCATTCACAAACCATTGTCCAAAAATGAAGAACAGATTACAATACAGAATCAAAAGCTCAATAAAATAACAAACAAAATCAAAAATCAAAATGAATCGACATTGAACAACTTACTCTGTAATATAGGCATCACCCTTTTCACACAACTCAACAACCTTCGATTTAGGTTTACATTCCGATACAACCAAATGCAAAGCCTCTGCAAAACACAAAAACCCGACAACAAATAAATGAGACGGTCTCACAATAAGCTTATCGAAATCAATCACAAATTACTAACAACAAATCGAACATAACATACTGTTAAGAATTTCAGCAGCACTCTTATACTTAGTTACAACTTCGGAAGAAGACAGATCCAATTCCTTCTCCTCTCTTTCTTCCTCCGACATCTTTTCCCCCAAATTACTCCCCAATCAAATCAAAATGAAATGCGAGTAGTGAATTGAACACAACTGATGGATGAAACCTGGATTAAATCAACTGCAAATCAAATATATAGAAATTAGAACTTAGTTGAAATGAAAAGGGGGGCGGGATTGGTGAAATCGGGAAATTAGGGTTTCAGGTAGGATAGAGAGAAAGGGGGATTTGCTTACCAGTGGAGTGTGTGATTTTTAGGGTTTTAGAAGACGTGGTCGGCGTTTGGGTTTTATAGAGATTGATAGCTTTAGAGGTGATCATGGGTCGGACCAGTCGGGCTAGTACTATCAAAATGGCTTACGTTGTTAAACATATGGATCGGGTTGGGTCAGAACATTCGGGCTAGTACGATCAAAATGGCTTACGTAGTTATGTCGATGGATCGGGTTGGGTCGGAACAGTGAGGCTAGTACGATCAAAATGGGTTACGTTGTTACGTGGATGGATCGGGTTGGGTCGGGTTACATAAATGGGCTTATTTGGTTAGCCTTGATGTGGGTTGAGTGGGTTACATTGGATTTTCGGACTCAAATGATTTTCTGAGTTTTAAATTTACGATTATTTTTCCAAAAATGTACGCGTAGTACGAAGTATGAAACTAAACATTCAGTTGCTTTGATTGAAAACTCGACAAAGTGAAATTTATAACATGGTTTCACGTAATCACGCTTTTTTTATCACGCGATCTTTCATGGCTTTAGGGTTTTATATAGAGATTGATGTAGTAACGGTGATCATCATATCATGAGTCGGACTAGTACGATCAAAACGTTGTTACGTGGATGGATTGGGTTGAGCTGGGTTAAATGAATGGGCTTATTTAGTTGGCCATGATGTGGGTTAGATTGGATTTTTGGGTTTAAATGGGTTTTCGAGTTTTAAATTTACGAGTGAATTATATAAAAATATAATTTAAGAGAATTTTTTTTTCAATTTTTTTTTTTCAACGAAGAACGCACTTGGTCGCATTACAATACCTCATGAGAATATATCAATAAGAAATACTAAAAATACTTCGTTACACAAATGTATACATTACACTTCTAACTAAAACACCACACTATATAATTAATCATTTCCAAATTCTCACATGAGACAGTCTGAAAACCCGTCACTAACTAAAGAAACTAGCCCTTTCAAATAAGGGCACCACCCTTAACAAACTCAGTAAAAGCCAAAGCAACAAGGCCTAACATAGCAAACCTACCATTCCACAACTCAGCATTAGAGTTCATCAACCCTTTGTTGATGGACTCAGCCCTTTCGCCCTTGAATAAAGGCACCAACGACGCGACCGACAGCAAAATGCTCGTCCCCACGAACCACCCTGCACCCCCCTCCGATATTTGGCCCAACAAGTCGGTCCCCTTGGATAGTTCCACTGCGACTGCGGCCACAAACCCGATCATGGCTAGTCGCCCGTTGATTCTTTCTGGTGCTGGACCCGAGAACGCGAACAAGTCACCGAAGTTTGTGCTTACCTATAATAAATTTAGGGAAGAAAAAACGCACGCGTTATTAAAATTACGAGATATTTTACGTGGTATCTATGATAAACTGAACTTTTTTCGAGTTAAAATAAAAAAAACACGTTTTTATCAAAGAATTTGTCCTTCAAATAAAATTAAAATATAACTAGGAGTAACATCTTGGTAAATTTAGGGAAGAAACAAAAAAGTATTAAAATTAAGAAATATTTTAATAACATGGTATCCTATATAATAAACTGAATTTTTTTCAGTTAAAATGAAAAAACATGTTTATATCAAAGAATTTGTCTTTTAAAATAAAATAAAAAAGGAATATAATTGGGAGTAACATTTTTTTGGGTAAATTTAGGGGAAAAAGCATGCATTAAAAAATTAAGAGATACTAGTATTTGTCCATGCAAAATTATCCGATTTAAAAAAATTGTTACAACGATAATAATTATGAAAAATTACCCATATTTTATTAATTAATGATTTATTTTTAAAAATGATAGTAATATATTCTATAAATTGTATCACAGACCTGTGATTATGGATTTTATTTTAGTAAAGTGTTTAATTTTTAATAATAGTACTTAGTGGTTAATTTTATTTTATTCTTGTGTAAAATAAAAAGTTATTTACAAAATTAATATATTAATAACCGGGATATTCTCGTGTTAATTTACAAAACGTTTTACTTATTGTCCCGATTAACTGATTTTACGGTTTCTAAACTCGCAAATCAAAGAATACAGATGTTTATTTTAAACAGAGAGATATATAAATGACTGAAACGAAGAACGGTAATTACCTTAGGAAGTGGCTTAGGAGTTGGGGTAGGGTTAGGGTTAGGTGTAGAACTAATAGGCTTAGGAGGAGGAGAAGAAGAAGAAGGTGATTCACCCTTCACTTCATTATTATTAACACCATCATCACCCACACACTTGACTTGTAACCCGACCCGTCTAGACATCCGTGCATAAACTGCACGAGTCGAGCTTGAACTGAACCCGAGTCCATTAATTGGACTTCCTACAAGGGCTTGCATTTGCATGGCCATTTAATTTAATTAGATTAATAAACTTGAGAATTAGAGAAGAATGAAATAATAATGTTATGTGTTGTGTGTTGTGTTGTGTTGTGTTGTATGTTGATGAATTGATGATTAGGGTTGGTGAAGGGCATTGAATTTATATAGGAAGTGGTTTGGTTATAGGACAAAAAACAGACGCGAATCCAGAACTAAAATTTTGGGTGTAACTAGGTCGTTATATTTGCTCACGATATACGAAAATGTTGAATTTCTAAGAATTTCTGGGTAGTAAAAGTCGATAATCTTGACCAGTTTTTGTAGGTTTGGATCAACGAGTGGTTGAATGGTACGGTATACAGACCCTTTGCTCTTAGCTGGATTCCGGAATTTGAAATTGAGGGGTGTATAGGTTCCACGTCGTTTAGTATGAGTTATGGGGCCACGTTGATACGTTTGGGCACACATATTGGTTTTTATGTTATGTGGACTCTTGGTGAGCCACAAGACATAATAGGGTGCTTTCATGTGGCCTAGATTGTTGGAGGTTTGTGTACCCTTTTTCACTTTTTCTTCTTGAAATTTCGATCGATCAATAAGTCTTCTTTGTGACGGTTTTATCTGTCACAAACTTGTAACAAGTCAGATAAAATAAAAATTTGGCCAGAATTTGGAGGTTTATGTACTCGTTTTCACCTTTCTTCTAGAGCTTTTGATCGTTCAGTAAATCTTCTTTGTAATGGTTTATCTGTCAACACTTACAATCGCGATGTATGCTTAGCTTGAATAATCTTAACCGAATTTCCTTAGCTTAGTGGTTAAGGCTATATACTGTGGACAATAGTTCCTAGGTTCGAAATCACTTCCCCTATATTACAATTCGACTAAGTGTATGCTTCGTTGAACGAAAAAACTTGAATAATCTTAAAAATAGCATGTAGTTTTACAAATATACTTAGAATCGTTAATCGTACAAGTACGTAGACTACTCAGAAAAGACGGTTTCTCGTTAACTTAATAAGAGTAGGAGACATTCACATGATAGAGGTCCAACCATTTAAACACTTAGCCCAATTAAGTTTATTTTGATGTAACTTGCATGTATTTAAGTTGTGCTCTTTTCTTTTGGGCCCATCAAACATAAGCCTTTGATTTGCTTATACTTGGAGGCCCATTAGATGATCTAGGCCCAACTCAAACACAAAAAGAGAAACCCATGTCAAAACCCGTTTTATTTACGCAAATTGTTTGATAACACGGTCTTATATGGTTTTATTCGGTCTGTCCTATACTATAGGATGATTTTATAGAAAACTTGCTCGTAGTATTACCATATCACAACACTCATGTTGTGTCACCCCTCTTGATTACGAGAATTGCGTCGTTATATAGCTCATACAGAGTATATATGAGATATGAATATGTAAAGAGTAGGTCTATTGAGAGACCGTCTTCCATTAAATCAGTATGAAACATAACATGAAACTTGATTTCTTCCAAATAACGTTATTGAGAGACCGTGTTCCCGTCGTGATTGAAAAATGAGTAGATAAGATTAATTAGTTTTAGTTTGAATATATGGAAGAGACAAAAAATGCCTTTTCCTTCTTCACTTGGAATCCTTTGTAGTGGTAGTCCGTACCTTATTGCACCACATAGACGATAGATGCGGCGATGCGTTGAACAATAACACTGATTTGAAAACCCAAGTATATGTGACCGACTTAAATTATGAGTTAGGCCCATGCTATTACGTTCACATTGATGAAAATATCTGTCATGGTTTACGAGTTTGTAACGGGTCAGATATTGTGAAGTCGATCAAGTAAATGGGCGAAGACCAAATATAATGATTATGAAGTCAATCATCGTACGTACCACATGCAAAGATGTAAAGAACGTTTACTTATCCTTGAACAATTTTACTTCTGTCTCTTTTATAATACTTGATTCGTTATAACTTGAAACGTCGTTAATGATAAATATATCTGTCATGAGAACGAGAGGACCCGTGTCGGTGTGTATGATAGTGAAATTAAATGGGTACAACACAATTAGGCAAAGGGGAAAAGGTCAAATAGAATGTTTACGAAGTCATTTATCATACCACATGTGCAAAGATGAAATGAACGTTTGCTGATATTCGAACAATTTACTTTCGTCTCTTAATTTCATAATACTTGAGTCGTTATAACGTTAATGACAGATATATAAGTCACGAGAAACCATGCCGGCCGGGTGTGTGAGATAATTAAATGGGCACAACACAACTAAGCAAAGGCGCAAAGGCCAAACAGATCTTTATGCTCATGAAGTCAGGTCAATTATCGATCATACCCCGTCATATGCAAAGATGAAACAAACGTTTGCTAACCCCTGATAATCGAATATTGGAATCATTATAACATTAATGACAGATATTTCCGTTACGAGAACTTGTATCTGTTTTGTGTGATGATATAGTGAAATGAGCACAAGGCAACTAAGCAATCAAAGGGGCAAAGGTCAAACAAATTAGTATGCTCATGACGAAGTCAATGATCATATCAGGTTTGCAGACCCCTGATAATCTGATATTTGACTCATTATAACGTTAATGACAGATATATCCGTTACGAGGTATCAGTTTGTGTGATGAGATAATACTGCACAACAATAACACAACTAAGCAAAGGGGTAAAGGCCAAACACATCAGTATGCTCATGAAGTCAGTTATCATACCAGACCACATACAAAGATGAAACAAACGTTTGCTGATCCCCAATACTCAACTCGTTATGACGTTAATGACAGATATGTCCATTACAAGAACCCGTATCGATTTGTGTGATGAGATACTGAAGTGGGCACAATACAACTAAGCAAAGGTGCGATTGTGCAAAGGCCAATCAATATGCTCATGAAGTCAATCATCATACCAGGCCACATATAAAGATGAAACAAACCTTTGTTAATCCCCGATATTTGACTCGTTATAACCTTAATAACAGATATATTACCCGTTACAAGAACTCGTGTTGGTTAATGTGATGAGATGGTGAAATGGGCACAAGAATAACACAACTAAGCAAAGGAAAGGGAAGGGGGGGCCAAATAGATAGGATGCTTATGAAGTCAGGTACCGCTAAAACGAATGAATCATGAAAGTATTATAAGTAGTAGTTGGAGTAGTCGTGGTTCACAGGTTTTATTTTGCTTCTTGAATTGGCAAACTCACACTCTCTCTCACTCACTCTATGTATGTTCACATGCATCTCATTGCACATGCATCGTTCACACTACACGACGTTTCTCGCCGAAATCCCTGCCCCCCCTCTCATCTTTCACACTCAATCACACTACTCATTTTGAAACCCTAACGAGAAAGAGTTTTACCGTCCTTAGAATCATATTATGTTCGAATATATTCTGATTAAAATGAATGGTTTACATGAAAAAAACAAGCTAGTCCTTCTCATCTTTCATGCACACTTAAGCAATCACACTACTCAGTTTGAAACCATAACGGGAAAGAGTTTTACCGTACTTAAGATTCTATTCTGTTCGAATATATTCGGACTAAAACGAATGGTTTACATGAAAAAACAAGCTACCCCTCTCATCTTTCACACTCAAGCAATCACACTGTACTGCTCAGATTGAAACCGTACCCTAACGGGAAAAAGTTTTACCATCCTTAAGATCCTACTCATATCAAATATATCCTAAATAAAATGAATGGTTTACCTGGAAAAAAAACAAGCTAGCTAGCTAGTGGTGTATTTGTGCTTACATGAAAGATTGATTAGAGGTGTATGTTGACTTCGAGTCATGAAAATGAAGCGGTGTTAAAACTGAAACTCATGAGGGATGACGATATTAAGATTCTGGTAAACTCGAATCTTGACTAAATCGGATGACTTACGGCAAACAAACGAGCCAGTATAGTAGTGTATCTGTACTCAGATAATGAAAGCTTAATTAGAGGAGTTGAGTTCGAGTTCTGAAAATGCAGCAATACTAAAAACTCATGAGGGTTGACAATATTAAGATTCTATCAAACTCGAATCTAGACTAAACCACCCGATGACTTACACCAAAGACACAAGCCAATAGCGTAGGTGTACTCAAATTAAAGCTTAATTAGAAGTGTTATATTGAGTTCGAGTCCTGAAAACGCAGCAGTGTTAGAACTCATGAAAGATCACGATATTAAGGTTCTACCCACCCAACTCGAATCTAGACTAAAACAGATGCTTTGATCAAACAAGCATATATGGCCAGTAATATACTTGTACTTAGATGAAAGTTTAATTAAAGGTACTGAGTCTGAACCCTAAAAACACAGCAGCTTCAAAACACATAAACAATGTCGATATTAAGATTCTACCTACCCAACTCGAATCTAGACTAAACCAGATGATATACACCAAACAAGCATATGACCAGTAATATACTTGTACTTAGATGAAAGCTTAAATAGAGGTACTGAGTCTGAATCCTAAAAACACATAAAAAATCTCGATAGGAAGGTTCTACCTACCCAACTCGAATCTAGACTAAACCAGATGATATACACCAAACAAGCATATGACCAGTAATATACTTGTACTTAGATGAAAGCTTAATTAGAGGTACTGAGTTTGAATCCTAAAAACACATAAAAAATCTCGATAGGAAGGTTCTACCTACCCAACTCGAATCTAGACTGAACCAGATGATTTACACCAAACAATCATATGACCAGTATTATACTTGTACTTAGATGAAAGCTTAATTAGAGGTATTGAGTCTGAACCCTAAAACTACTACAGCTTCAAAACACATAAACAATATCAATATTATATTAAAGTTCTACCTACCCAACTCAAATCCGAACTAAACCGAACAATTTACCCTAAACAAAGGCCAAAACCACTAGTGACTAGTGAGTTACACCTATGGACGAATTACATGACATGTTTTGATATGATATGAATGAGATGAAGGCTAAGAGCATACACAATGGAGGGGAAACACCTCCCTCTTAAGAGTTAAGAGGGAACCCCTCCATTGTAGGAACCTCTTAATTTTCCTAAGGGGAAGGGGTGGCCTCTTGTTTGGGGATTTCCTAGCATCGGCCCATGTGTCAATATATTCCCTTTTTTTTTTTTTTTCAATTTTTGTTTGGTATTAATTAAGTAAATAAATGGTCTTTGGTTACTTTATGACTACTTATTAAAATGTACAATTTTTTTTTAAAAAAAATAATTTCACAAAAAATCTTCATTTCATCCCCTCTATAAATAGAGTCTAATATCAACACATTTTTTCAAAATAAATCTCCTAACTATTTTCTCCCTCTAATTAGTTGAGTATCGTTATGGATGATAATAATCGAAATTATGGAAATAACCCATATTCTCAAGAAAATTCAAACAATCAGTTCAACCCAACTAATTTTCAGTTTAATCCGAATTTTCTAAACTCCCCTGAAGGTCAAATTTATTTACAAATGTTAAGCAATCCAATAAGGCCAAATTACCCAAACTACAACCCATATACAAATTTTAATAATCCACTAATGTTTACGAATCAATATCAACAACCAACTTTTCAACAACAAAGTTTTTTACCCAACTCAACTTTTCCTATACCTCAACACATAAATCAACCGGTTGACCAGTCTCCCGGTGGGGACGGAAGTAGTAATCGAACACCGAGTGACTTCTAACATGTCATTTAATGTTCGTCCGGGAAGACTTGGAAATTTAAATTTAGGCAATTATATGCAAGTTGAGAATGAGATTCGAGATAGGGCAGCACATATTGCATTAAAAAACGATTTGGTTGAGCATGTATGGAATAATTTCCATACAAGTACGTCAGGTTAAGAATGTCCATTCAATTATTTTAAAATTAAAATGCACGTTTTAATATTTTTAAGTTTATATGTAAGTAAGCACGTTATTAACAATAATGTACGTTTAATTAGTTTATATGAAATAATTATGTTTTATGATGTTTATTAAAAATGATGGATGTTTTAATATGGTGGGGTCAAATTAAAGGAAGAGGTTTGCCCCTCCATTGTAGAGAAATTTGGGTAAAAATTAAGAGGTAATGGAAAAATGAGTTGGATGAAAGAAAAGATGAGGTGTAAGAAATATAGGAGGAGAGAGGAAAATTGGAGGGGAAGAGGTTGCCCCTCCATTGAACATGGCCTAAAGGGGTTGAAGTTGTTGATGAATGAATAGGCTAGGCCAGGATCGTCCATATCTCCTCGTTATTCACAAACCTATATACAGGATGCCAATGTGCATGTACACTTGTTCGCTTCTCCCTCTTCCTTCAGTCCCACCATTTCTATCCAATAGCCTTTCTTTATTACTTTTCATTGTGCAACTTGCAAGATCTTTCTTGAACCCCCAACACTCTCATTTATTAACCTAATATTCACCCCAACCCGACACAAAATTAACGAGTTTGGATTCAGATAGTTAACACGAAATCCATTTATACAAGTGGGTTAACATGAACATGCATGACGTGAAACTTAGTTGGGTCGCGTTTAACATGCTTACATGGCGCGATCTGATTATCATTTGTTTAGCTTTGATTTATTAGGATGTAAACTCGATCATGTTCCATCTTGGTTGTATAAGGATAAAGAGAATGAAGTAGGTCAACATGAACATACACGACGTGCGTGAAACTTAGTGGGTCGGGTTTGACCTGAAGGGTTCGTGATCAGTTTACAATTGACGCACGAATATGAACCTTACATGGCCTGATCTGTTTGTCAAGTAAGTTTAACTACTGTGATATGTCCTTATTATCATGTGTTTAGCTTTGATTTACAAGGATGTCGTATAAGGATGAGAAAATGAATCACCTCATAAACTACTAGATGAAGGATATATCCACAAACAGTTAGGTCTGAGTCCCTGTACTGGGAAGGTCCACTTGGATCCTAGCCGACCCTTGCTGTCGAATTCCATGTCGGACGATCCCTTCATGGATAGCCAATAACTGACTTAGAAAGACTACCTCGGTGACATCACCTTGGTGATGTCATGGGTGACACACTAACATCAGATCAACATCCTAATGATGTCACGACCACTTGTTCCACTGTAAATACCACACTTAGAGTAAGAGAAAAGGACGGTAATTTATTCATATGCTTTCATCTGCTATTCTACTCTCTTTACCGCTCATATATCTCTAAATATATACATATACACGCATATGATACCTGACTTGGACATCAGAGGCTCCGCCCGGGGGCATTGCTTGTGGTCGATTTTCGCCTTGGTGTTCTGATAAGTGTTCTGATAAGGACGGTAATTTATTCATATCGCTTATAGTGTTCTGATAAGGATGTTGATCACCATCAGCACGCGTCCGTAGCCGTAGCCAAGAGAGCCGTGAAGCCCCAAGACCAGGGTCGTATTCCATCCCAAACACTAATATATACGCTCAACCTAAACGCTTAATCAGAACACTATCTATATATAACAGATCAAATCATCCACATGATAGCTACACAAAATATCAAATCATTGACAAATTAAACAACTCGTCTCGATCAACTTTATCACTCAGGTGATTTATCCATGACATGTTACACATTTATGACGAATTTACTTATCCGATACATGTATAAGACTCATACAAGACTCTATGTACTCATAATTGATTGGAGTGAAAATATCTCAAATATTTTATAACAAAAAATATCTCAAATTGTACAAACAACAATAATATCATGGCTACAACTACTTACCCACACCCCCCCCACCAAAAACTATGTACTATCATCCCCAGTCCCCACTATATATACCATATTCTAGTCCATAACAGAAATATCCGTCATATTATAATAGAAAGGGTTTTTCTAACATGTGTCCAATGGGCACATGTTAAGATCCTAAGTATGGTAAAGTTTGCAACTATATATCATAATAATTTGATACTTAAACTCATAATTATCATACTTAGAGAATTAATCTTGCAAATCTTACCATACTTAGGATCTTAACATGTGTCCATTGGACACATTTTAGAAAATCCCTAATAAAAATAACACAAAAACGTCATTCTTCTCCAGTAAGAATACTCTATCTTCACCTGATCAAATAAGTACTCCAATATTTAATCTGTTATAACAGTACATACGACAGATAACCCGTCAGGAATACATACCCCCCAGGCCACATTATATATATCATTACATACACATAACACTACCACTTCACTTAAAAACCCACACATAAAATATGACAAGTGGAAATCCAACACACATAAAAACTTCAACTTCAACTTCAACTAATACTACTCATACTACAAACTCCTTGTACTCCTTTGAAGCCTTCCTCCAAGGTTGGCACAACAAACAAGACGATCTTCTCGACGAGATCGTCACCGTTTTAGGAGACAACAAAGACGGTGGAAGCGGTGGCGGTGGCGGTGGCGGTGGGGAGGAGGAGGCGGTGGAGGTGGCGGAGGTGGCGGAGGAGTTGATAGCACGTGCTCTAGGACATTTTGAAGAGTACTATGAACATAAGTCACGTGCGGCACATGATAATGTTTTTAGTATGTTTTCACCACCTTGGTGTTCTTCGTTTGAGTGTGCTTTTCTTTGGGTTGCCGGGTTTCGGCCCGGTGTCTTGCTTGAGCTCGTCACCGACTCGGTTCCTGACCTTTCTCTTAGCCAAACCCAAGCCATTGACAGGTCAAATTTACCTCATTATTCTGTCTCGATCATTTGTTTATCTGTATTTTTTTTTTTTGACTTAAAGTTTCCATTATTAGAAAAAAAAAACACACAATTGACAGAGAAATGAAGTAAAAAAGACGGAAAACGTTGGTAAGGGTATAGAGACGTATTATATTAAAAGTGAGAGGTACTGTGTGTGATTATAAAAACGTGGGATACCAGGTAGAAAATCTCAAATATATACTGTATCAAACAATGTTAAAGTAAGACTGTATTTAAAAAGTTAAAATCGTTAGAATCTGATATTAATATAGAAATTGATGATAAAATTGTGTAAAAATTGATGCGATTAATGACAATATTAAGGTTAAGTAGGACTTTATTTAAAGAGTTAATTAAAATTATCAAAATTTGCTATTTTTTCCGTCTCATTCATTTGTTTATCTTTGATTAAAATAGTTTTTTCCAATGATTATAATAAAAACAAATAAATGAATAAAAGGGAGGGTATTAAATTAGTATAAGAGTTGATGACAAAATTGCATAAAATTTGATGTGATAAATGACAATATTAAGGTTAAGTAGGGCTGTATTTAAAGATTTAAAATCTTAAAAAAAAAAATATGATACTCCTCCGGACATTATTTATTGCCCCGCTTTCCTTATTTGCTAGGTTATTTTTTATTGCCCCACTTCTCCACTTTCCTTTTATATCATATCCAAATTACCAAATTATCTTTATTTCTATCTTTTATTTACAATATATGCCATTGATTTTTACACTTTAAGTCCAATCATTCATTTCTTTATCATTTTATATTCATTTTTTTACTACATATCAAGGCCCACCATAATTTCTTTTACCATATAATATGCAAACCTTATTTTCTGTGCAAAAGTTAACGGGGCGAAAAATTATGTCCGGAGGGAGTATTAATATAGGAATTGAAAATAAAGTTGTATAAAAATTGTTGCAATTAACTACAATATTAATTAAGGTTAAGTAGGTAGTTTTATATTTAAAGAGTTAAAATCTTCGAAATCTCATAATAATATTAGAATTGATAATAAAATTGAATAAAAATTGATGTAATTAATGATAATATTAATATCATTTTATAAATTTTTTTTATACCATCAATGTAGCCTATGTAGGACACTATGCCTAAAATTGATAAAATAAAATTTAAGGGAATATTTACTTTATTTTTGGGACTACCATGCCATTTTAATGGATTAATTAATGATAAATACAGTCCTTAAATCTTTATTTAATTAATGAAATAATTAAGTATACTTATTGACTGGTAAGAGAAATTCTCGAATTTGAATCATGTAGATAAATAAAGATAAATCAGACTGCTGAGAGAGCGACAAATAATTTATTTTTAATTATTCGTATAAATAAATATATGACCCGTCAAAAAATTTGTGACAGATATAATCGTCCCTAATACCTTAAGAATTAGGGTAAAAGCAAAGGTAGCAGTGTGGGTCCTTTGTAAATGTACTCAGTTCATTGTACATTGCCCTTAAAATTAAGGAACTAGTCCCACTCCCACGTTGAGTCTTCTTACAACTTCCTTTTCATTATAACATCAGAACCGATATATCTGTCTTGAACGAGAATTTGTGTTTTTTCGCATGATATTCTGTATAATTTTCTTATTGCATTTATTCGACGATTAATTGCATTACAATAGAGCGGAATATGATTTGAATGTAGTAAGATTTATCGTCCACATCTTAATCGTTAGACTAAGACATATGCCCGAACAAACAAGCAGTAAATCTATCTTTTCAGAAAGCCCTTACGTGTTAAGTGCAGATGTCAACTAAACTAGTTGGAGTATTTACTCTTGTGTACATATTAAAAATGAATCGGGGGCCTAAACTTCTCTTACTCTTTCTGCGATTTGAGCGAATTCGATGGTTTTTTCATATTATTATTACTATCTACCGGGGTTATATTTAGCATTTTTGTGAGAATAATATACCCACCGAATATTTTCAGACCGTCTAACAGGAGATCTACTATTGTCGTGTACGAATTTGGTGTAGGACAAAGTTTGTTACTTTGTTAGAAGTACATCACTTTATCCTCATTCTTAGTAACTTTGTCCTATGTCTCACTAGACACCCTGCCCTAACTCCCTAAGTCAAACATGTAATAACCCTCGCCTTAGTCTACTGGTTAAGATCGAAGATATATTATTCACGATAACTCATGTGTCAGATTCGTTAACATGAAATTAAAACAGGTTGAAAAGGGAGACGAGATTGGAGGAAAAAAGCATAGCGGACGATGTTGCAAGAATACAAGAGAACACGGCGGCACCACCAATGATAAACACCCTAAGGATCACCCCTATATGGTCGGAAGAAGACCAATCCCTTAGGCCAACCACGAACGAGGCGTTAGATCAATTGCAAATGGTCCTAGAGGAAGCGGTTGCCAACGCCGACACTTTAAGGGTGACCACGGCCGCCCGAGTGGCCGAAATTCTAACACCCCCTCAAGGTTTACGGTTCCTAGCGGCCATCATTAGACAACAACAAGGCATGAGGAAGGTCGGGATCGAACGAGATAATCGCCCCGCCGGTAGAGGAAGATCGTCATAATTAAACTCGTAATTTGTTACGCGTTCGATGACTTTTGACCTTGGCTCGGAAGAAAAGAAATCAAAGGCCCCGAGTATTACATTATCGGGTGGTTCGATCTCACACGTACCATGATTGGTCGGTATATCATGGATAATGACGGAACTTGTTTTCCGACATAAGAAAGGTGGAACGTTTAGGGTTCGGTAGCACGAAGCTAGGCCGAGTGTCCAATTTGGTATCGATTATATTAGTAAGAGATTAATTATGTACGATACTTCGTATGAAATAATAATAATCACTACATTTCGAGTAGTGTCTAGTTCTACTAGTTCGAGGATCGAGTACGTAACTACATATAGATATATGAAGCATTATTATTCCGATAAGTGAACTTTTACACATTCGTATATATTTTGTGCACGGTTTTACGCCCTTCATTCCGTATATTTATGATGAATAGTTTTTTTTTTTTTTTGCAAATTTTGTAAGGAATATTTTAATTAAATATACGTAAAAAATGGCAAAAAAAAAAATTAAAAAAAATGGAGATGCGGGGTATCGATCCCCGTACCTCTCGCATGCTAAGCGAGCGCTCTACCATCTGAGCTACATCCCCTTTCTGTGTATAAAAGTCCTTAGTTTTCAAAAAAATAATAAAACATATAAAAATTCCAATTATTTCGAAAAAGTTCTCTCGTGAAACCGTCTCACGAAAATATGTCGTGAGACAAACTAATGCATAAGAAAGAGACTATGTCGGGTATAAAACCAAAGTAGTACGACCGGATCTTTAGAGGGCGCAAGACGGGCATTTGTAAAGGCTAATGGTATCGGCCATGGCCGAAGTGATCATAACGCACTTACCGTGAAACCATTTCTCGCAAATGTCACAACATATCCAGAATTCATCGGTACTGTATTCTCCGCGACAACTCCCACAACGTGTTTCTCCTTCTTCATCTTCTTCTTCTTCAAACCCTTCACCTCCCGCGGGCATCGCAATGCATTTTCTCTGCAAAATATGTCCAAACATTTTTTAATAAAAGGTTATCTTTGAGTTTGCAAGCATTATCGGGTCAAATTTGGGTCGGGCTAGATCAGGTCAATCCAGATTACGGGTCAATTTTGAGCCTTCAATTCGGATGCAGGTCGCGTGCAGGCAGGGCCAGTTGCATGAAAAGTGAGGACGGAGGCAATTTTGGTTTTTTTTTGGGAAACGGCGGTGAAAATGAATCAATATATGAGGTCATTAAGTAAAAAGTTATCTCACCTTGGCGATACCTCGCGATTTGCTACTACTACTATCCACATTTGGCTCGTCTTCCAACGGTTTCTTTTCTGTTACAACAACAACAACATCGGAGCCTTGATGGTTTTAGTTCCAAAAAGATTTTGGGTCTGCTAACGTGAATCGAGATCTGAAGTCGTCAAGTCATCATCAAAAAAAAACCAAATTTCGAAACTTGATGGTTTTTTTGAAATTTGTACATGTCAAATTTCTTTTTTACAATTTGATCAAAAGGTCCTTTATAGTCAAAAAAAATTCAATCCAGAATTACGCGCAAAATTCTCATTTGAGACCGTCTCATAATGTTACGAGGTTGATGATGAACAGCTCAAAATTCAACAATTCTACAATCTTATACTCTAAACTGGAATTAAATGACAATGCATAAACCCTAAACTGGATATTTTGTATAAACAATTAATCAACAACAAATCCATGAAATTCCCAATTTCCAATTGGAAAACCTAATTCAAACAAGAACAATCCAAATTCGAATTCGAATTCGAACTCTTTTGACATACCAGGATCGCAGAGTCTGAAATCCTTGAAGATTTCTTCCACTGCTCTGGGATTTAACGATGACATTTAATTTCACAATAATTATACGAAGTAATAATATCCAGATTAATATTCTTGATGATAAATATTATCAATATTTATTTAAATACCTGAAGTAGATGATGATAGGGGAAGGGTCGCTGTTGAGTGGACTTGACTTGAGTCCACTAAAACTTGTCAAAGAAATTTAAGTTTCGATTTTTCTAACGCGTGTTCAATACGTTTACAACGTTAATATAGTTGAGTAAAGAAAGAATTTAATTTCGTGGAATATCGTCGTATTTGTATTGCCTCCGACTTGTCACTCCCCTTGATCTTAGGGCTACAAACTCGAAGTCATAAGTTTTAACCATTATACTCCACCAACATAACAAATCATTAAAACACGGATTAAAAGTGTGAAAAAACTAAGAGACGATAAGCTTATTCAAATCATTAAAAGTGTTCAAAAGAGCAGAAAAAACTCATTATAGAACCCGAAAAAACACAAGACGTACTAATCGTAGTATGGTTCTAAGTTTTTAACTATCTCACCTAGTTATCACATTTGGGATTCCTATATTTACCTAAAATTTGATGATACATAGAGTACAATAAAACACAGAAAACCCATTAATGACGACACAAACTTATTCATCGTAAACCTCAAAAAGATCAAATAAGATAGATGAGACAAACCACCATCTCACAGAAGAATTTGATCTTCAGTGATTTACATATAAGTCGACCGGACGATAGTAGGGATGGAGAAAGAAGATGAAAGTAGTTTTAAATAGAAAGCAATAATAAGTTTCGAAAGGAGAGTAAAATCCACAACCAAAAGCCTTAAACTTCAAGGTCAACAAGGCACAAAATTTAGGAAGTACCATAAAACAAAACACTAAAGTTTTCGACGCACAAAAAAAAACGGATCTAAACAAGTTTTAAACTCTATAATAAGCCGAAGCTGAGGCCGAATTACTGTGAGACGCCGAGCCACTTGGTGAAGTTCTCGAATTCAGTGTAGTCGGAGTCTGAGATCATGGTCTTGTAGAATGAGCGTCCAGATGCCTTGATTTTCGAGAGTTCCTCCTAAAATTAGACAAAATCCATTAGCATAATGAAAACAGTACACCGACGACCAACCACGATGTAATGTAACCAACCAGAATGTGGTGGTATATACAGCATAACAATTGAGAGTTGCGACACAAGCAAGAAGGAAGATTAAATGGTCTTGTTTTGACGCATCAGGTCAAAAAAGATAAATGCAAAACAAAAATAAATCAAAGCATTAAAACAATTTATCGAAAAAAGTAGGTAAATAAAAAACCAAGTACTAGTAACATTAATATTCAAAGAACGGAAATCCTGAGCCCTATGATCCTTAAAAAACAATATTGATCTCAAATTGTGATATTCCGCTTCTATTTGGATAACTAAACCACCAGGTCAAAAATACAATCCTTCAATGTCCGGTAACTCATCCCCCGTGTCATCAAAAGAAGGTCCAACTATCACTCACAAAGGCATACCCCACCTAACACAATTAGTCTCTAAAGAATGACATATCTATACTATCATCAAAACTCCATATCTACATTATCATCTATATTATAGTTATCACCCAACTCGGATCGACTAGACAAACTTTCTGCCAAACACCTTCACATTCTGCCCTCGACCTAAACTCTCATACTAACATTTGCCAAAGAGCATTATCATGAACAATAAGTCAATAACACCATATAGCATTTCCCGCCAATAGCTCATCACGCCCTGAACTATCCTACTCGACCCAATTTAGATGTAACACCAGTATACCCAGATAACATCCACCAAGAGCATTCCCATAAACACATAACCTAATAGCACAATGATATTCCCCTTCTATTCAGATACCAAAGTGTCTAGAAACAAATTCATCAATGTCCTTTCACTACCTACTCCAAAACCACATAATATCAAAAGCCTAACACATCACTCATATCACCAAAACGACTCAAATATCATCCAACTCGGATAAATAAGACAAACTTTGTACCAATCATTCAAATATCACTTCAAAACAAAATTTCCCAATCGACAAATTTTATGTCAAACATTTATCAAGACCATTATCATAAACACTCAAACTAATACCACAATGATATTCCCCATCAATTCGGATACCTACAAGGCTACAACATCATGTCTAGAAACCAATTCATCAAATGTCCTTTCAGTACTGACCTCAAAACCACTTAATATAAAAAGCCTTAACACATCCCTCCTATCAGCAAAAGGAGTCAATTATCACCCAACTTGGATAAATAAGACAAGCTTTGTACCAATCCTTCGAATATCACCTTCAAATTTTAAGTCCAACATTTATCAAGACCATTATCATAAACACTCAAACTAAAACCACAATGATATTCCCTTTGAATTCGGAAACCTACAACACCACACCTAGAAACCAATTCATTTATGTCCCTTAAGTATCTAATCCAATACAACTTAATCACTCACACATCCCTCCAATCATCAAAACGGAACAATTATCACCAAACAAGGATAAACACGACAATCTTACACACCACATTATCATATTCAACCCAATTTACGTCTAACATTAACAAGGAGCACTATCATAAACACTCAAACTAATACCACAATGACATTCCCCTTCACTTCGGATACCTACAACACCGTGTCTAGAAACCAATTCGTTAATGTACCCTAACTATCTAATCCCATGCCACCTCCAATCATCAAAACCAGTCAGTTATCACCCAACAGAGACAAATAAGACAATCTTACACAATGCATTATCATATTCAACCCGATTTCCGTCTAATATTAACCAAGAGCATCATCATAAACACTTAAACTTATACCACAGAAAAATGCATCAGTTATACTTACAAACAATATACACATAAAACACTAGAGCAAAGTGTAAGCAAGATAACTATATTGAAAGACGGTTTTAATCTTAAGACGGATATGTATACCTTGGAGAGGGTAGACCTCTTGCTACCGATCTTATTAGCCTTATCAGCAACCCTCTGGTTCTCAGCAATAAGAGCCATCCTCTTAGCAGCCTTAGCATACGGGTTCAACTTCAACATCACATTGAGGTTCTTCAATGGATTCTTCTTCAACACAGCCCGAGTCGAAACACCCTTCTTCGTCGGCCTCACAACCGATTGAATCTCATCAGAATTGATAATCCTGTTCAAATCACCGTTCAACATCTTAGCCCTAGGAAGAAGGTACTTGTTCTTCTTCTCAGAAACCTTGTCGAAACCGCCATAGATGGAATCAAGCTTCTCGAAAGCTCCCTGAGTCCAAATCACGAACCGGCCGAGGTGACCTCCAGGTGCGAGCTTCAGTAAGCTGAGACGATCGACATGGCAGATGTCGACACCAGGGATGTTACGGAAAGCTTTGACGAGCTTCGCGCCTTCGGTGGCGTAGACGATGAGAGGACCTTTACGGTTGATGTAGCGACGGTTACGCATCTTCCCCTTACCAGGTCGGATCGCCACGCTGTTCTTCGCCTTCTCCACGTCAGCAAGAGCACCGATCTTCTCCAGAACTTTCATGGCGGCCGAGGTCTTCTCAATCGATTCAATCGAATCGGAAACAACAAGAGGAAGCTCAGGAACAGAGTCGATCTTGTGACCGCGAGCAGTCACAAGAGACGGAATCGCCGACGCAGCGACGGCGGAGACGACGGCGTACCTCTTCTGGTTCACCGGAATCTTACGGTGCCACCTCCTCCAGGTCTCAGTCGGAGCGAACATCCGTCCACCGCGACACATGTTTCCGAACGCTCCTTGACCGGCACGGTGAGTTCCGCCACCAGGAACACGGGGGATACGGGACACAGCACGACCGGTACCCCAGGACTCGGCGGAGGTCTGGTGGCCGGCTTTGCGGCTGACAGCGTACGGTTGGCGGGAGTTCTTGGAGATGTTGGAGTGGACGTAGTTGACGACGTCAGGGCGGATGGGAGCTTTCATGACCTCCGGGAGTGCGGCGGTTGCTGCGGCGGCGGAGTCCAGTGGTTGGACGGAGACGAGCGGCCGGACGGCGGCGGTGGTGGAGGACATTTTTGGGGGAATTGAAAGGGGGGAAATGAATTAGGGTTTTTGATGGCAGCAGGAAATGGTGGTGTGAGGGAGTGAAGAGTATTTAAATGGGGGTTTGGATTTTAGGGTTTTGAATTGGTGTGGGCTTTTTTTTTTAGGGTTTGGGTTTATTGGATCCAGTTTGGTCTTCTCTTGGGTGTGTAGTCTCGTAAACGGGTCAATCAGATCGGTTATTTACGGGTTTGTGATGGATGTGGTTGGTTTTAATTGGGTCGATATTGTTGACCTTTTTGGGAATATCAGTGCCGGTTATCACTCGGAACGAGTAGACCTTGAGTTTTTCGTTTTCTGATCTTGGAACTGGGAAGTCTTAGACTCTTAAACGAGTCAACGAGATCGGTTATTTTCGGGTTTGTAATGGGTGTGGTTGTTTTTAATTGAGTCGATACTATGGACCTTTTTTGGAATATCGGTTTGTATGTGACGGTAATCATTTGGAACGAGTAGACCTTGAGTTTTTCGTTTACTACTCTTGGAACTAGGAAGTCTTAGTGTATACCTAGACTCGTAAACGGGTCAATCAGATTGATTATTTTCGGGTTTGAAAGGATTGATGGACTGGGTTAGGTTGGTTTGAATTGGGTCGTTACGCAATTTTCTTTAGGAATAGCGGTTTGTATGTGACTCTAAGCATTCGGAATGAGTATGGTTACTTCGGATTATATAGGTTGAGATTAAGTTTTCAGTCGGGTTATGATTACTTGGAAGTCATAATGTGATAGTAATAAGCATTTGGAACGAGTATGGTTACTTCAGGTTACGAGTCAAGATCAAGTTCTTCAGTCCGATTATTCACGTATGGTTAGTTTTGTCGGATATAAGACGATTATTCAAGTATGGTTAGTTTTGTCGGATATAAGACCGTCTGATACAAAAGTAGTGCGGAGTAGAAAACTCGGACACTATTGACCGACACTAACCAAGCATGGCGGTAGACCTATATTCATCACACAGGCCTTTGAACAGCAACAACTCAATTGCGATTCTCGAGTAGAAGTTATAATCAAATATATTCGGAAGGGAGAGCATTATTCATCATCACCAGAACAGAAATCGAAACTTGAAACCGCTACTGAAAATGATTAATAAAGGCAACCTTAAATAAATAATCATTTATGGTACAAAATTAAAAATTAAAATTAAAGCATTAATTCGTACTCGAAAATTCTAGTAGTAAAAATGTCTAAAAACTGAAGACAGAATCAAACAACAGTATGAATAGCATCACACAGTTACGTCTTACGTGAAATCGATGATAATTCCAGCTTTTTTTTTTTACGAAGATAACAATCGCTTGATACCTGATTTCTGCTCGGAAGTAAGCCTCGTGGGAAACTTGATGTTAAACTTGATCCTCAAGTTGCCTTTTCTCGAGGGTTCTTTCGGGATAGGCATCCCTTCTCCTTTGACCACCTCTTCATACGAGGGACTAATGACGGAGTTGACAGGGACCGTTAGAGTACGACCATCCAGGGTCGTTATCTGTGCTGTGTAACCTGTTAGGGATTCAACGAGGGAGATTTTCTGAGTCGTGACAAGGTCGTTGCCTTCCCTCTTGAACACGGTGTGTGGCTTCTCGTCGATGATGAAGACGAGGTCTGAGGGGATGATGCCACGGTGCTCGTTACCCTTTTCTGGGTACGTGATTTTTGTGCCTTTCTTCCACCCGGGTTTGATTTCGATTGTCAAGATTTCCTCTACGGTTGTTGGACGCCTGCATAAGACACACAACAACATGAAATAACCGGCTTAAGATGACTTGGGATTATCGATAAGATATATAGCAACAATTTCCCCGTTTTTATGGCCGCTTTAGGAAGTCAGACTCACTAATATCGAGCTAGTGTCGGGTGGTGGACGAGACACAACTTGCGTATTAAGAGAACTCAGCCCGTGATAAAATGTTAAGATTTGACCTTAATAGAACAGAAGTATATAAATGAAAAATGAAAAACAAAATCAGAAAAGTTAAAAAAAAAAAAAAAAAAAAAAAAAAAAAAAAAAAACAACGAAGAAATACGTCTCAAAAGACATCATCTCATCAAACAGGCAGCCAGTAGTTACATCCTTACGCTACCGATTGAAGCAGAAAGTGTCACCGAGACATAAAGTACAATAAAAATGACAAAGACAATTAAAATGCAAACAGACACTTATGTGTAATAGGGACTTACTTTACGTGGGTGCCGACCTACCTAACTCTTCAAAGTTCGATATCAGAATTTGAATGGAAGGTAACCAATATTATTAGAGCAATTCAGCTCAACCAACGCCAAACAACAAGCTAAGCGTGACCAAGATATAGCAGAAAATAGCAACAGCACGAAAAAAAGTCACCCACATATATGCTTCATGTGCTCCGTCCTTAGCTTTACAAGGCCATGAGGAACACCAAGACTTCGCAGGAACAATCATAATGAATCTATGTTACTCCAACACTTCACTTGGGTGTCGTGTCACGTGCCCGACACCGACACGACACTCCAATATTTCAGTTTATACCAAAAAAAAATGAAAATTTTGCACAAAATAGCTGTGTCCGACACGACACCTCATGAAGTATCTGAGTAACACGGTAATGGACTACTCCCATACTGGAGTATATAATGTAGGGGAATCAAGACTCACTAACGTTATCATTTATCCATAGTCAACTATGATGAATCTTTCAGGAAAAAGAAAAACAGATATTTAAACACGCATAGATAAGTTAAGAGTGCCAGAAAACAGTACCCGGAAGCGTCCACTACATCCCTTGATATCTTCATCTTCTTCGTAGTCCCCCTATACAAATCCTCCAAGCTACACGGCAATGTCCGTTCAATAGCAGCTGCCTTACGAGGCATACTGGAGGTCTCAGCACCTCCACCACCACTACGACTAAACTGATGGAACATATCATCGGGAAACATTCCTCTGCTACTAAACCCACCCGGTCCTCCGCCTCTTGATCCTCCCATGTCCCCTGGTCCTCCAAAGGGACTTGTAAACCCGAAAAACTCGGAGAAAATATCATCAGCACTACGAGTATTGAATCGGAATGATGTGAAACCGCTTCCACCATCTGAACCACCAGGGTATGCTCCTGGCGGTGGCACCTGCCCCTTCAAGCCCTCCTCACCGTATTGATCGTACACAGCTCGTTTTTGTGGATCGCTTAGAACCTGCATCAGTAGAAAACATCAAAATCGTACTCCCGCTCGTTCATTGGATTCGTACCATTTGAATAAAATACTCCTTATATGTATTCAATCAATGGCAAGAATCCAGTGAACGAGAACGAGTATATCATATAGTCAACCTAACTCGAATCCTATCAAATTACAAAAAAAAATCGACAAATGTAAAAAGCATGTAATGTAAACATAACATCAAGTTAACCTAATTCGATGATACGATCTTAAGCATTAGTAATCAGCATAAGAATCATGGCAAATTGATCATCAAATTAATGTTAATACACAACAAAGTTTGAAACTTTATGCGAATAACGATTGATTGCAACTTCATCTTACATACTCAACTACCAATGAATACAATCAACAAATTCGCAAACACAGCAAAGTCAACAATTGAAGAAACGAATCACTCAATTTATTCAAAGCTCTGAAGAAAACTACAACAAAAGACTACAGCTCGATGTTCGATTCGCAGCTTCATCCAACATAATCAACCATTAAAGTTCAGCAATTCGGGAGCACTAATAGAGTAATAGTGTAGCATTGCCAATTCATCATCAACTAAGGACGAATACAATCAACAAATTCGCAACACAGCAAAGTCATCGATTGAAGAAACGAACCACTCAATTAATCCGAATCTCTAAACAAAACTACAACTCAAAGTTCGATTCGCAGCTTCATCCAACATAATCAAGCATTAAAGTTCAGCAATTCGGAAGGAATAATAGCGCAGCATTGCCAATTAATCATCAACTAACGACGAATACAATCAACAAATTCTCAAACACAGCAATGTCGTTGATTGAAGAAACAAATCACTCAATTAATCCGAGTCTCTAAACAAAACTACGACATAAGACTACAACTCAAAGTTCGATTCGCAGCTTCATTAACATAATCAAACATCAAAGTTCAGCGATTCGGAGGAGCTAATAGCATAGCATTGCCAATTTATCAATCGAATTCCAAACACAGCAAAGTCATCGATTGAAGTAACAAATCACTCAATTAATCCGAATCTCTAAACAAACCTAAATACTTCAGCTCAAAGTTCAAAACTTTATACAAATTACGATTGATTGCAACTTCATCCAACACAATCAAACATTAAATTTCAGCGATTCAGATGAACTAATGGCATCGCATTGCCAATTCATCAATCGAATTCCAAACACAGCAAAGTCATTGATTGAAGAAACGAATCACTCAATTAATTCGAATCTCTAAACAAACCTAAATACTACAGCTCAAAGTTCGAAACTTTATACAAATTAAGATCGATTGCAACTTCATCCAACACAATCAAACATTAAATTCCAGCAATTCGGATGAACTAATAGCGTAGCATTGACAATTCATCGATCGAATTCCAAACACAGCAAAGTCATCGATTGAAGAAACGAATCACTCAATCAATCAATTCGAATCTCTAAACATAACTACAGCAAAATCCTACAAACTCAAACTTCAAATCAATCAAACAATTAATACTATAACATCACCAATCACACAATCACAGATAAGCGACGAAACCCAATAAAAAAAATCAAATTCCAGACCAAAACCCCATCAAAAAACCTAAAATCAAACCATCAAATTGAATCAAAAACCAGAATTAATAAAGCGATAATTACATCGTAAGCTTCAGAGATTTGCTTGAATTTGGCTTCAGCTTCTTTCTTATTATTAGGGTTTTTGTCAGGATGCCATTTCATAGCAAGTTTTCGATACGCTTTTTTGAGATCATCTTCTTTTGCGCTTCGATCAACTTGAAGAATCTTGTAGTAATCCACTGCCATTCTTCAATTCCCAATATAGTAATCAATCAACGACGATGAACCAGAATCAGACGTTGTTCGATTTTTCTGGGTATTTTAGGGTTTGATGAATCGATTGGAGTTGAAAAGGGGGATTAGGGTTGTCGGTCGAAGTGATGAAGGTTTATCGCCGGAGAAAATAATATTCGGAAGAGAAGAGAAGAGAAGTAATAGATGTGAATTGTTCTCGAATTGGTTTAGGAGGAGAAGAGAAGATGGTGATAATACCAATTTTTTGCACACTTTTTGAGATATCTGTCGTATCATTAAGACGGGTTAATATTGTCATTCTATAAGTATATATTAGTGGGGACGGGATCCCATCAGAATCAAAGTTCAATCTTAGTCGCACCCAAAAATCCATAAGAAATTACTTTTTCCTAAAACATCTTTAGTCAACCCTAACGTATTTTTCTCTTACCCAAATTCTTGGGAGAGACGATCTCTCAATAACTTATTGAGAGACTATTCTTCCGTACCACTCTATATACTATTCATACCTTGTTTTATGTTAATCGTACCTACTTCTATTAGGTTTCTCTCCGGAGACCTTCTCTTTTTCTTAATATTTCCAAATTTATACTTCTCGTAATTCACAGTTCTCCTAACCAAAAACAACTTTTTCTCTCATTTCCATACAACTATTTAAACCATAATTACAAATCGATTATGAGTAATAATTCGATTATGAGTAATAATTCGATTAGTGATGAAGAAATCACCGTTTTTCCTAAATTACTTGTTTGGTTAAAGTAATTACTTTTTTCCTAATTACTCTTTAATTTTAACTGAAATTGGTGGAGTAAATTAGGGATCGATCATTAGCCCTAATTCAATTAACGATAAACTAATTGTCGTTTTCCCTAAATCAATTGTTGGTTACATTAATTACTTTGTCTAATCAAAATTTAATTGAAATTGAAGGATTAAATTAGGGTTTAGTTACATTTTTTTCTTAATTATTGTTTAATTGTAATTGGTGAAGTAAATTAGGGTTTAGGGAACGAGGGTGGTGGTGGTGGTGGCCGGCGGGATTCGATTAGATCAAATTTGGGATTTTTTTAGAGATAAAATCAACCTTACTTTTGAGAGCATTGGGAAAAGACGAGGGGCAAATAGGTAAAATATCGTTAGGATAGAGTAACGCTCGTTAGGAAAAAGCACGACTCAAAACATAAGGCTTGTGCACCAACCCCTTCAGTACACCAGACTCCTGCCTCGGGCCAGCCGGATGATTTTTTTTTTTTTTTTTGGTTTTTATGAAGTGTAAGTGAATCTTCTAAAAGTTAAATAGAGTTTTGACAGTTCTTATTGAACTTATCGTTCTGATATGATCCTGATTTTATATATATTCGCAAAATTGTTACTTGAAAAAAATGTGTGTTTTTACCTTTTACTCATACCTTCTAAAAACAATTCAAGAAATTAGGTCAAACAATACTTTAGATAATACGCGTAGAATACAAACAATAGAAAATAGTTGTGTTTTGTTTCAACAGTATTTGAATTGTTATACGGAGTAAATATGAATGATGTGTTTATCGCTACTTTAGTTGTTAATTAAGGTCATAATAGCGGTAGTCATTGTTCGAGATTTGAAGTCTATGAGCATCATAATCGCTCACAACTCATGAGAGAGGGTAGTCTTTTGCGAGTTAATCAGGAATGCGAGAGAGAGGGCGATGTTCATGACAGGGCGTTAGGCTATATGTTAAGTATTGAGAGTGAGAGTCGAGTGGGTTGTTATTAGGATGACAAATGAGATGCATGTCACCGGAGATGGAATCAGTGGAATCGGGGAGGGTGAGAGAGCATGGGTGGACGGCGAGGCGAGTTTGGGGGCTGGGGTGGGGGTAGACTCAGAAGGCAGTGACCATGGCTCGACGAGTTCGGTAGAAGGGTGGAGGAAACTAGATGGAGAGATTCTCAAAGTCAATGTTGACGCAAAACTCGTGATGTAATACTTTGTTGATATCTTGTAAGCAAAACTCATAAATAGTACTCCCTCCGATTTTTTATTATCTTCCCTTTGATTTTTGGAAGAAAATAAGAGCGTAGGAATGTGTGGTTCAAAATAAAAAGCTTTACTCTTTCACTTGTATAGAATGTAAGAGTGATTCTAGACCACATGTTGATGGTCCAAAATAGAAATATGAAAGAAAGGGTGTTTCAGCCAAATAAAGAAACAAGGAAGATAGATAAAAATCGGAGGGAGTACATGAGGTGTTTCACGTGGAGGGAATCACACGATTTGCTTGAATTCATTTTTTTCATACTTGATCCGTTCAAATCCAAAAGGGTACATTTTTTTTTTTTTTTTTTTTTTTTCATATTTGTCGATACGCGTTTTACATATCTTTCATTTTACACTAATTTTTTATATAAAAATCTGATATTCTTAACCTACTGAATCTTCAATTGTGAATAGTGTCCAAAAGAGAAACGTATCATTTGAATTCGAACGGAGAGACCATTAATTTAGTGGAAGACGGCAAGACATGGTATCTGAAATCATTTTTCATACCTGGTCAGTTCAAATCTAAAGGGTACGTTTGTTTTTTCACAATTGCTGAAACACGTTTTATACCATCAATATTTTTCATTCTACATCAACAAAAATTATAAAAAAAACCAATATTCTTAATCTACAGACGTATCAAACAGAATCCACATGACTATATTTTCTCTTACAGATTGTCGACAATATTAAAGATTTTATTCAGTTGTGAATAGTGTCCAAAAGTGAAACGTAACCTTTGAATTCGAACGTAGACACTACTAATTTAGTGGAAGACGGCAAGACACTGTATCCGAATTCATTTTTTCGTACAAAGTACTAATTTTAACAGAAGACGATCTTTCAGTAAACTCACTCGTCCATTAATGAAGTAATGAGTGAGCAGTCCGGTTCTCCGACAGCCTGTTACCAGACCGAAAACACTAACACCTCAACCCAAGATCTAACTAACATTCCCCCCCCAAATCCCTAACCCTAATTCTCCCAAATTCCCCCAAATTTCCACGATTTCCGATCACAACAATGGGGGATTTCAATCTCGCACTACTAATCGTCGCGATTATAGTCGTTGTACTAGTCTTCGTCTTCAATGTATACCTGTTAATCAATTATCAACACCCTGACGATGTCAATCAAGCGTATTTCCCCAAATTCGTCGTCGTTCTGGGACTTTCTGTTGCTGTTATCTCGATACTTATGCTCCCTGCTGACGTCGCTAATCGGCAAGCGTGTCGTCATGCGCTTTATAATGGCGCTTGTCACTTGACTTTGCCTATGAAGAATTTATGGCTTGTTGTTTATATTGCCGATGCGTTTCTTGTGTTTTTCGTTATTCCTTTCGCCATTTTTTACTACGAGGGTGATCAGGATAAGTAAGCTTGCTTCCCCCTTTGCTGTTTTCTTTGTATTGTTTCGTAATGCGACTAATTGCGCGCTTTGTTACCGTTTGGCTGAGTTACGGTTGGTCTCGCTTAAGATCGTTGTGTGGGTTGTGATGTAGTTCTGTGTATTACAGTTGATTTCAGTCTCGAGATGGTTTCACAGTAGTATTAATGTGAGACCTCTCGCGCAAGTCTGGTTAGAGCTATGTCTCAAACTAAGTCAGGGTGAGACAGTTTATACGGAGTGTTACTCCTCACTTGTGGTGGATTTCTGTGTATTACTGTTGATTTCACTATCGAGATGGTTTCACAGTAGTCTTAAACTATTAATGTGAGACCTCTCATGTAAGTGTATGTCTCAAACTAATTCAGGGTGAGACGGTTTATACGGAGTGTTACTCCTCACTTGTGGTGGTTGCGTGGAGTATGAGAGTTGTTTTATTACTGTTCGTCACATTTAAGATGAATAGGATCGTTGTATGGAGCATGAGTCATTGTTGTGTAGGGTAACTAAACAATAACCATGTCGGAAAATGGGATGATTTGGGTCTGTTTAACGACTGTGACCCGTACATACAACGGTTTCTTAAGCGTGAGTTTGAGATAGTTAAGCTAGTATTATACGAGAGTGACAGGAATAGGTACGCCCCCTTCTTTTACGGTTGGTCTCACTTAAGATAGTTGTATGGAGTATGTGTCATTCTTATAATTGCTCTCAATTAAGATCGTTATTTGGACTATGGGGTGTGAGTCATTATTGGTGTTGGTCGCACTCAAGGCTGGTCTATGGAGTGTGATTGTGTGAGTCGTTATTTGTGTAGGGTAGCTAGATGGTAATCATGTTGAAAAACGGAATGATTTGGGTTTGTCTTTCAACTGAGACCCATATGATGGTTTGCTAAGTGTGAATGTGATCTTACTGAGCTGATTTTTATACGTTTGAGGTCCTAAATGATGACTATACATTGTTGTATCTGATAAGAATTGAATTGGTGAATATGGTTGTAGGAGTGTTGGAAAGCGAGTTAAGAGCGCGATGATTTGGGTTGGATTGACTGCAGTGATTGTAGCGCTTGTTCTTGGCATTTTGTACGGTAAGTTTGAGATTTTTTTCTGATAAAAAATGTAGTAATTGGTGTTTTAATTTCATAATGTTAGCGATAAATGACTGAACTTGTCCCTTTTTTAGAAATTATCTGGGTTATGGCATGGTTATGTTGTTCTCTTTGTATACTCCTGCCTCAGTGCCATCACAAATTTGCCCTGTTTTTTTTGCTTGTGTGCACTTGTATCATGAATTCATGTTTCTAAATATCTCCTAGTCAATTGTCGTTGTTTGGCTGATGGTGGCACAATAGTGTGGAATAGTCTTCTGTGCTTTTATTTAAGATCGGACAATGAACTCCATAAAGGCTAAAGCTACATTTGAGACTATCATTGGATAGACCTCTATAGTAAATTTGTACTCCAGTTTCTAATTCATAAAATAAGTAGCGTAAACATCACTTCCAATTTTTTTTCAGGTTTGATTGGTAAGGTGGACTTCACAGTAAGGCATCTTTCTTCTAACACTACATCGTTCCCAAGTTCGTGGAGCTTTTCAAGTGGTCAGCAATGTATTGACAATTCACGTCAGGTTAGAGAAACTAACAAATATCGATGTCTAGATTTTATCTTTTGGGTTGGAAAACTTTTTTTCTTGACGGTGTCAGGATTCGCCTCTATGATATCTTTATGTGCATGGGGGTCACCCCCTCCTTGGTATCCCTTCATCAGTACTCCCTCCATTCATTCCAGGTTTCCCATTGACTTGTTGGACACTATTCACAGTTAAGGAGAATCTTAGATATTCTCGACTATTTATAAGAGAAAATATGGCTATGTTGGATCTTGTTTGATTCGTCTCCACGAGTACGTTAAGAAAATCAAACTTTTATAGTTTCATATAATGCGTAGCTTAAGATGTTGCCGTTTAAAAAAGTGCATTGGCATATGTGCTAAATGTAAATGAGACACTTGTAAATGAATGGAGGGAGTATTATATCTTATCCAATTAATAAACTTCTTTTATGTTGTAATTTTTTAATAACATAATTTCATATTTCCCTTGTTCTGCTATTCTTTTTTTTAGTGTTCGGCATACTTAGCTAGTGCCAAGTCAGAGACTACATGGACTATGCGAACGACATTCCCAGAATATGTAGTTGCCCTCGCAACCATTGCTGGTTCTGTTCTTTTCACGGTATGTTGTCCCCCTTTTCTGATATGTTTTCATGTTGACCAAATCTTCTATTTGAAATATTTTGAGGAACCAATAGTCCAATATGTTGTTGGGAAGCATTTGAGCTAAGATCTACTGTCACTGCCACAGCTTTTCTGATATCTTGTGAAATGCCAATAGTATACTTGGAAATCACTGTGCTTTGCTGTTAAATCTTAGCCGCTTTCTCTGTAACCCTATTTATTTTAAATGCTAATCACAGAAGGAAATCGGTTTGGTTCACAAATTGTTTTGAAGAGATAAAAATCTGAATATGTTTTCTGCAGCATTTGACGACTTGTCTTTTCTTTCTCCAAATAGATATTTGGTGGTGTTGGAATTGCTTCCCTACCATTGAGTCTCATATTTGCCTTCATCAGGCGACCCAAGGCTGTCATAACTCGATCACAATATATTAAGGTAACCTTCTTTGATTTAACTGCTTGCTGGGTAAATCTGAACAAGTGCTGAACCATCTGCCACCAAAATGAATGTGTTATACAATATTTCTGCTGAGCTAATGTCCTGCTGATGGTCATTAGGAAGCTACTGAGCTTGGTAAGAAGGCAAAGGATTTAAAGAAAGCTGCTGATGCTCTTCATCAGGAAGAAAGGAGTGGCAGTAAGGGCAGAAAATGGCGTAAAAATGTGAAAGCAGTAGAGAAGGTGAGTCACATATATTTTCTGAACTTTATTAGCTGTTTGGCGCTGAAGTTTCGATCTACATATCCTTTTTCATAGGCACCGTGTTTTTTTTCCTCCGCCTAACATTCCCTTGCCCACAATAGGGACAAAGGGATCCATATCTTTAGTACTTTGCCATCCTCAAAGTGGGCTTTTATTTTTTCGAGATATACAGCATATACTGACTATTAGCATTTTCTGCGCTCCGTAGGAGTTGCATTTGCTGGAAGAAGATGTAAAGGCTTTGGAGGAAATGTATCCTCAAGGTGAAAAGGTGGGGCTTGTGATTGTGCTTTTATTTATTTGTATTTACAGTAACTACTGATTTTATCACTGATATTTCTCCGTTGCTGCATGCAGGCCGAGACTGCGTGGGCTCTAACTGTACTGGGATACTTGGCAAAGTTCATTTTGGGAATCTTAGGGTGGGCACTTATCTAACTGAGTTTTAAACGTTGTTTTTTGTTTTACGGAGTAATTGTTTGCACGGTTGCTGCCTTTACTCCTTCCAACTAGCATATCAATGTTATCTATTTATAGTCAGTTTAGTTTGACTAGATTTCACTTCTAAAGTCATAGTTTGATGACTTTGATGTGAATCAGTCAAGTTCATAATTTCCTGTGAATATCTTATGGGATACGGGTTTTATTCCGAAGTATTCCTCTTGACGCTTTACATTGCAAATTTGCGACAGTTATTTGATTTGAAGTTCTGTTATTTGTTAGGTTGATTGTTTCAGTGGCTTGGATAGCGCACATTGTGATCTATCTGATAATCAGGCCTCCACTATCTCCTTTCTTGAACTACGTCTTCATTAAGTTGGACGACGTTTGGGGTAAGTTTTTTGGTCCATTTTTATTTTTCTATAACGCCGTGTTTGAACTTTGGATCGTTGTTTCATTTGTTCTCTTTCTGTACCAGGGCTACTGGGTACTGCAGCATTTGCTTTCTTCTGTTTCTATCTTCTCATGGCAGTTGTTGCTGGAGCGACTATGCTCGGTCTGACACTAGTTTTCATAACAATCCATCCAATGAAGTGAGAAACTCGAGAATTATTTGTCATGTCTATCTACTGGCCAACATTCATGGACTTATGTGGCATTACTCACTCACTCACCTTGTTTACAGATGGGGAGCAACTCTCATGAATTCCTTCCTGTTTAATGTCGGCCTGATTCTTCTTTGCTCAATAAGGTTCGTACAGTAACCTTTATCTTTGGAGCTAGATTCTTTTTAAACACCCTCTATGGCTCTATCCTATCTATATCGTCCTTATCTTATTTTGATGCTCAAATGATGCCGACTGTAGCCTATATTCTCTCACGATATACGAATGTACAACTTTTAAAATACGATAATGCAAAATACTACTCCCTCCATCCTAGTCAATAGTTTACACTTCTCTTTTTTGGGTGTGTCAGTCAATAGTTTATGTTTCCGATTTGGGTAAGTTTCACCCTCTACTCTTTGCTTTTCGATAAATTGAGATGGAAGGAGTAGTTGTTTTGAAAAAATCAAACATGAGAAATCTTCGGTTTATTTATTCATATATTTGGAGAATTATTGGTTGAAGTGGCCGTCCGTCGGTCTGTGATCACAAAAGTCAAACGGGAACAATCATAAAATCTTCTCTGTTGTGAAGTCTCTAGTTCAGCATCTGATCTCGGTACTTCTGTCGGGTATTTCAGTGTGATCCAGTTCTGCTCCAGTGCATTTGCTTATTATGCTCAAGCAACTGCTGCTGAGGAAATATTCGGCCACACACTGCAGTCTCTGCGAGGGATCAAATACTTATACAAGTTAGTTAAATTTACTCTCGGGTTTCAATTTTTTTTTTCTACTCTCGTATCATTCCATCTAAGGTCTATTGAAAATACTTACATTCTCGATCATTTGCAGGTACAACGTATTCCAAATCGGCTTCATTTCATTAGCCATGTTGACTTTTGTCTATTATGCCGCCTTTGTAAGTCCACTGAATCCTTATCCTCCTACTTCACCCCTTTCCTAAAAGGAAGAAGAAACCGAGTTTATGGAATCACAATTCAGACCGACTATTTTGAGAGAGGGGGTCAACCTATGTCAACTTTGACCGTTAATCTCTCTTAATATACGAAAAAATACAACGTAAAATTTCACTTTTGATTTATCAAAAAAAATTGTTCATGTTATCTGTTAATTTGACAGCGGATTCGATAGTGAGAATATAAATAGAATGGTGGGATGATACGAGACGGGTCAGGTTCAGACCCCACACGTGAGACCGTCTCGAACAATTGTACTAGACTCGTAGTTATGATACTAGACTCGTAGTAATTTTTTAACCTTTCTGTTATCGACTTTCGAGGCTTACCTCGTGATTGTACTATGATGTTTCAGGGTTGGCGGAGAAAGAAGCCGTCTGGCAGATTCCAGCTATCATCTTGATTGTACATACATACCGCACTACAAGCTGATTGATCCCGTATTCCAGTGTCGGGTTTATGCTTGCTCGAATAGGCGGGCACGCTGAGACATAAAAAAAACCCGTTGATTTTGAGCAAGTAAGCGAGACTCGAGAGTGATTGTCTTACAGCCTGATGTTCTTTTTTGCTTTTACCAGTGTATGTATCGTTGTTTGGTTTGCGTTGAGCGATTGATTCTCTAGTGTAGGAGGACATTGTAGAGAGATTTTCGTGACATAACAAACGAGGCCACGAGGGGGAGGAGGGATCGATTTCTAAGCTTGTTGTAATATAATTCCCGGGGTGAGTTAAGTTTTCACTGTTCCGTCTTTATAATCGTGTATCGAAAGCGATATCGCTACTTGTTAAACTCGCATTTTATTTCATATGCAAGATTTTTGTAAGTGAAAGTTGCTTCTTGTGTCTAATGTGACAACAATCGCTACTTGTTAAACTCGAGCATAACAATCGCAGACTGTCGAACTTTCGGAAGTCCGGAATTCGTTTTGGATTAATTGTTGTATGAGACCGTCAAATATGACTGCACCATAATCGGAGTAACACTTTCCGAGAACTTGAGCTGATTTATCTTCCAGGTCTCTTCTATGATATGAGACTATGAGACGGTCGTATAGGAGAGTCGGTTTTGGGTTAACATCATATCTTTTTGAAAGTCCGTTACCAATAACCGTTTCTTTCATGGATACCCCGACAAAACATCTAGTTCGAACCAAACCCAAAGGTCTATCCCCGTTGGAAGGCCTCTAATACTTCAAACACGAGCCTGACTAATTGGTTCGGGTCAGATTAGAATACCACTAACCGTCTCTTTCACGAACTAACCCCAGAAAAGCGATAGTTCGAAAAAAGACCACCCGCCTAACCAGCCGTCTCGTACTCTCGAGACTCCCGTTCATGAATCAACCCAACAAACCGACAGTATGAACCAAACTCTCTTTCACCCAAAAAAAACAATATTTCGACCCAAGGCCGCCCGCCTAACCAACCATCTCGACTCTCATACTCTTGTTCACGACCCAAACCCGTCAAAAACGACAATGTGAACCGAACTCTCGTTCACGAACCAACCCAAAAATAAAATCAATATTTCGAACCAAGACCGCCCGCCGAACCAAACTGTCTCGACTCTCGACTCGTTCACGACAAAACCGACATTCTGACCCAAACCTGACCCACGAAACCCGTATACAAAACCTTTTTAAACCATGGTGATCAACTGATACATAATCTTAGTTTTAGCTATAAGAAAAATGCTTGGCATCCTGCAATTCTCAGTATCACCCTCTAATTATTCTATCAACCAAAATCACAGCTTCCAAAAAACTCCTCCTACCTTCCATTGTTGCTGTATTTCTTCACAATTCACAGAAAATGAGGACAATTCCATTGATGGGTACCTCACTATTTGTTCCAATTGTGTATTTAATTAAGAAATAGGGAAGATAATTCCGACTCGGAGAATCGGAAATTAGAGCAATTATGTGTTTTAATTGAGTATTTTTTTTTTGTTTTGATTTTGCAGGGAAAAGGGTTCATCTCCATTGATTTTGGTGGAGAGATACAGTAATGGCACTGCAAAAAGGTTAAATTCTTTGTTTTCAGAATTTTTTGTACTGTAAATTACACTTCATTTGGGTGCCGTGTCACGTACTCGTGCCCGTGATTTAGACCAAAAATTTGAAACATTGCCCAAAATAGTCGTGTCCGAGACTCCAGCCTGCAGGACAGTTTTTACGGCCCCTCGTAGAAGAGTCTAAGTACGTCTGCATAATGAGCTCGGACCAATAATGCTCATCCTTACTCAGTATAGTTATCGTAAGTCTAGTAGGTTTGATTCAGAAAGGACCCGGCCCGACCCAAAGTCAAATTGATTCCTGACCCGTTTGCTAGGTGAACTTTAGTAAGCAAGCTTCAGTATCAATGTCTTAATTTTATCGTCGGCTTTGTCAGTTTTCATTCTAAAGACGATAAACATTCAGCACGAGTTCAAGGTTCATGTAATCGGTTTTTGTCACTTAAGTATAGTCTTCTCATTTTTGAGTGGGCGTGAAAGCAGGTATGTGTGGGATGAAGAATTCAGTATGCAAACGGTTTTTGAACAGCAAAGCGCTGAAGATACGCTGCAGACCCCGGATTATGCAACCAGCTTACGCTGGCTTCCTGATGACATCAAAGATTTTATTTTGCCTGCAGGATTTCCAGGTCCGACTAGTCAGATATCGTCTTTTATTCCATCAATAGTTTGAGACTGCCTAAGGGTATATGATCTATGCTGCTCTGACTCGTTTAGAAGTGTCCGACACACGGTTAATTTTATGAAAATTCTGTGTATTTTGGCTTAAAATGAAGAATCCAAGTCATACCCATGTCCGAGTGTCAAGTGTCTTGACACGGGTGCGCGAGGTAATTAGAAGAGTCGGAATAAGTTGCTGTTACCGTCTTGCAGGATCAGTATCCGATGATTACTTGGAGTACATGTTATGGCAATTCCCTACCAATGTGACTGGATGGATGTGTCATGCTTTGGTTACATCAAGCCTCCTCAAGGCATGTGTCTGTCTCGTTCCGTTTTACTTGTTTTTTCTAGTTTCCGAAAGCCTAGGTGTAAATCTTGTGTTTTGGCTAGCAGTAATTTTTTATTTTTATTTTCACTGTTTCTCTGAGATATGGTTTTGATGAACAAATATGTAACATTTCAGGCAGTTGGAGTTGGTTCGTTCTCAGGAAGTGCTGCTGCAGCTTCTGCAGCAGCGATAAGGTAATCGACAAAACTTGCAATCGTTGTTTAGGCTCCTAAAAAACCGTCTCACATATGTTCTCTACTGCCTAGTAACCCGAGAGACGGTCTTACATATCAAAATATTGAATGTACAACACATGAGCTGCTTTCTCCATACACAGATGGGTCTCGAAGGATGGCATTGGAGCTGTTGGACGACTAATCATCGGTCTGAAAGTTACAGAAAGAGCGTTAAGTAAATACTCGAATCATCACGTCAGCCCTGACTGAACTATATTTATCGTTCATCTTCTATAGGCGGGCGTTTTGGAAATCTGTTTGACGATGATCCAAAACAGTGGCGAATGTATGCCGACTTCATTGGCAGTACTGGAAGGTGACCGATTAATTGATTAATTTATTTTTTAGTTGAATGTTCCAGGCATAATTACTTCCGATTGTGCCTTTTTCAGTATCTTTGATCTTACTACACCGCTATATCCAGCACTTTTCTTGCCCCTTGCATCTCTTGGAAATCTTTCCAAGGTGAAATTCCGAACTCATTAATGCTAGTACAATGTTTTTTTTTTTAAAAGTTAACTTGTGGATTTCGGGTGAATGAATAGGCTGTGGCTAGAGGCTTGAAAGATCCTTCTAACCGCGTAATTCAAAACCATTTTGCAGTCTTCGGAAATCTTGGAGAGATAGCTGCAAAGGTCTGTAGTGAAAACGACAATCTTAGTTCAGTTCAGTTTTTGTTACCAGTTATCAAAATGACAGCATTTTTTATCTGCTGTCGTATCTCATGTATGTGCTGCAGGAGGAAGTATGGGAAGTGACTGCTCAACTTTTTGGACTTGGTTTCGGAATATTAATCCTGGTAAGTAAATTTACTTTACCTCCAATTCTAGTTTCACTTCCGCTATTAACATCATTGCATTCAGTAAAAAAATAATTCATTCCAACTGTTATGACACGTTACTGTAATGCTTAAAGGATGCTCCAGGGATAGTGAAATCGTATCCTGCATTGGTATCGACATGGACAGGCCTGCGCCTTCTTCATCTGTGGCTACGTTTTCAGTCACTGTCGGTTTTAAAATTCAAGACGGTATGAAATTCTACCTCATACAAAAAACTGTCTGTATAGACTCCCGAGTCCCAAGTCCTGAGTCCTGAACCATTTTTTCTTGAATCGTCCAACAGATTAATCTCAAACGTGCTCGTATTTTGGCCAAATCTCATGCCTTGCATTCCCAAGTTCCTGGTAATTTTTTTTTATCCCTCGGTAAATTGTTTGATTAGCTATTATAACCGCCTTTTCACAAACTCGTCTTGCATTTGACAGGATGCGTCGACTGCAATAAAGAAGAGCAGATTTTATCCTGGCAAAGGTTTCTTCAACCGCGAATCTTGTTTGGAGTTCCTCTCGATCAGCTGCTTGGCGGTGAAAAAACAGCCACCATGGTACGAATTTGACCCGTAACCCGAATTGACCCGACCTAACCCGTAACTGACCGGAATGTTATTATGGCAAACGAGTCGATATGGCTAAAAAAAAGTTGAAAACAACAAACCCGAAATTACCCTACCTGACCCGAAATCAACCCGATTTTTCTTACCCGACCCGTTTGCCAGGTGTAGTTTCATATGAAAAAGCGTCTCAAAAGTTCGTAAAACAAAATTTTAAAGCGAGATCTCGAAAGTGTCACTAAACTACATGAACTCCGGCTTGGACAGGTGAAGAAAATCGTCACACTGTATACAAAGGAAAAGTACATCCTGGTAGTTCACCAGTCGTCGGAAAGAAGTGATTTCGAGGTTTGGGTTTCATTCAAGGTATAATTATCTGAAAAAATGTTCATAATACCGATTCTGGATTTCCGAGACCCGGATAATAAACGGGTCGTTAACTGTTTTGACATACAGGCGGGCGCTACCAGCGTAACAGCATTGCAAAGTGTATGGCAGGCATACTGGCTCTACGAACACCGGGACAGTAACAGTGACGGTTCATTAGACGTCGTTAAAGTGCTCGAGGAAAGCTTGTCGAAAATGGTGGATAGATTCGATAATTTCATGGAGTTGTTGGAAGTTGCAGGATGGAATGTAGACAAAATTAACATCAATGTTTCCAAGGAACCTTACATTGAGCAACTCGGTTCGAGTTGAATCATTTGCGTACTTATTACGTGATTTCTTTTGTGATGATCGCCAATTTTGTGATATATTTACATATCGATTATTGTAAATTTGGAAGGAATCGAGTTCTATGTTCGTTCATCTTTCGTATCGAATGATTAATTGTTTAGACACCAATTTCTAAATTACTTTGTTTTTGTTTTTTTGCTGGCAAAAAAAAAAAAAACTTGCTAGTATTTGATTTATTTAATTTTTTTCTAATTTTTTTTTGTGGAATGTTGTTTGAATCTGGGTTAAATAATATGATAACAATTGCAAAGAATATCAACAAGGTCTTGTAGCTCAGTTGGTTAGAGTGTTGGTCTTATGAGCCGAAGGTCGTGAGTTCGAGCCTCGCCTAGACCATTAATTTTTAAATATTTTTGTACTTTTTAGGCCTATTCTTTTATTTCTGCACTTATTTTCCCCTATAATTCTTTTTTTGCTATTTTTGTACTTTTTTGGCCTACTCTATTATTTTTGCACACTTTTTTCCCATTGCAAAATGAGACTTAAAATCAAACTTAGAATAACCACGAGCGAAATCTTTTGTAATTTCAGAAGTTTCACGGTGGACAAAGATGATAGGCGGATGAGACTTTGTCGTTACTGCTAGAACAAACAATCTTTAGAAAGGACTCTATGAGTCGATGTACAAAACTTAACAATAAACAACGAAAATAACCACGAGCGCGAGCGAAACCATTCATACTCTCAAGAGTTTCATGGGGAAATCAGTGTCATCGATTCGAGTCTGCTTATCTGAAATACCTGAAATCTAAAATCAAATTATCATCACTGCAAGACAAGTCAAGTCAGTTTCGGTTCGGGTCATATCAGATTCAGGTCATTTTCGGGTTTGTACTTTCAACTTTTTTTTTACGTATATCGCCTCATTTTCTACAATAAACATTTGAGTGAATCCCATTTGATGATCAAATAAGGTCTTGTAGCTCAGTTGGTTAGAGCGTTGGTCTTATGAGCCGAAGGTCGCGAGTTCGAGCCTCGCCTAGACCATTTTTCCCCTTTTTCCTCCCAATTTTTTTGTCGAGTCGGGTCACCTTCAGGTTACAAAACCAACTCAACTTTCAATCGGTCGGGTCATTTTCGATTTTGTTATTTCTCAATGTCGGGTCGAGTCAACTTCACGTAAAAAAACCAAAACCATATCAACTTTCGATCTGTCGGGTCATACCAGATTCAGGTCATTTTCGATTTCATTATTTTTTAACCTTTTTTATTTACGTATATCGCCTCTTTTGCTACGATAAATATTTGAATTAATCCGATTTACAGATCAAATTCGAGTTTTCAGTTAAGGTGGCGAGTCGGGTTATAAGTGGTGTGAGAGTGTGTTGTCCAAAATCCTCTTTTAGCTCAGCAAGACTCGAAACTCGAAACCGCCACCTCACAGCACACTCTAACCACCATGGAACACCCTGAGCTTCAATCACCGGACCTCGACAACTATGGCGACGCCGCCGACATCGACGCCACCACCGCCGCCGCCGACGACGAAGGTGATGTTCACTTCGAGGAGGAAATCGAAACCGAAGAAGGCGGAGGAGATCCTAACTCTCAGGTCTTCTTTCTCTATAATTTGATTGATTTCCTATTTCCCCCCCTTTTTTGACCTAATTTCGATTTTTCTTGTCTTCAATTTGTAGAATCTTGATGATATGAAGAAGCGGTTGGAGGAGCTTGAGGACGAAGCTGGTGCTCTTCGTGAAATGCAGGCTAAAGTTGAACAAGATATGAGCGTTTCTCAAGGTTTGTTGTTCGATTTGTTCGATTTCTAGGGTTTATCATGTAATTGAATTGATTTTTTAGCTGCCTTTGTTCATGTTCGTGCTCGTATTGTTATTGAGGAATTCGTATGATTGATTTCAATGCTAATATGAGATTGTGAGCTGCTGATGAGATTGTTGTGTGAATTCTTTCGAAATCGTCTTCTAATGGCGGATTTTTCTTACTTGATTTGAAATTTAATTGATTTTTTAGCTGCTTGTGTTCATGTTTGTGCTCGTATTGTTAGTGAGGAATTCTTATGATTGATTTCAATGCTAATATGAGATTGTGAGCTGCAGATGAGATTGTTGTGTGAATTTTTTCGAAATCGTCTTTTTAACGGCGGATTTTTCTTAAGGAGTATTTGATTTGAAATTGAATTGGTTTTTTAGCTGCCTGTGTTCATGTTTGTGCTCGTACTGTTAATGAGGAATTCATATGATTGATTTTAATGCTAATATGAATTTGTGAGCTGGTGATGAGATTGTTGTTTTTGTAATGATTCAATAGGTGTGAATTCCATCGAAACTGTCTTCTTAATGGCGGATTTTTTTCTTATTTGATTTGAATAATCGATTTTTTTAGCTGCCTGTGTTCATGTTGGTGCTCATGTTGTTCGTGAGGATTTCGTATGCCTGATTTCAATGCTAATATGAGATTGTTGGTTTTGGTAATGATTCTTTAGGTGTGAATTCTATCGATTTCGTATGCCTGATTTCAATGCTAATATCGAAATCGTCTTTTTTAATGTCGGATTTATCTTATTTGATTTGAAATTTAATCGATGTTTTAGCTTCCTGTGTTCATGTTCATGCTCATATCGTCAGTGAGCAATTCATATGACTGATTTCAATGATAATATGAGATTGTGAGCTGCTGATGAGATTGTTGTTTTTGGTAATGATTCCATAGGTGTGAATCCTATCGATTTCGTTCATATTTTATGTTTATACTGTCTAGCAAGGAACTCTTTTGACTGATTTTAATGCTATTGCGATTTTTATCGAATGTATCTACGAAATTACAGAGGTTTTTGCATCTGATTTGATTGACTTAAACTATATACTGACTAGTGAGCACAAATTACGTCCAATAATACGAACTTTCCAAGCACCAACTTGCCAATTTAACGAAGAATTTATCAATACAATGTTATGGACCGAGTGTTGAATTTCGAGGTTTCTTCAGTGATATGTGATGGACCAAATCCTTTTGAATATGATGAAGTTTGTTCGATTTTTGGTCACCTCCTGTTTGAGCTTGGATGATTATAGAATAAGCGACTAATAACAGGAAAAAAAGGGAAATTTCTTAAGTCATCCTCGCCAATCGCCATTCATGTTCATTTTGCTTTGCAAATTGGTGACCGAAGATTCACGCTTCTTTCTATTTTTCTGTGCTAAAAGATCTTCCACTTGATTTCATATTGAAATATGCACTGTTTTGCTGTTATTATGCGTAATTGATCAATATTGTTTTTGAGTGTGATTTGTTTGAGTTTTTCTTGTGAAGAATCGACTGCTACCCCGAGTCAAGCTGAAAAGGAGGAGGTTGATGCCCGTTCAATATACGTTGGCAATGTGAGGCCACTTTTATCTCCTTGATTTATAATTTAATATAATTTGATAAAAAAATTCCCGGTCACTATTCAATCTATATGAATCATATCATGTTCCACAAAACTATGTGCTTTGGCTCTCCAAGTCTCCATACATTGAATTCATACTAATGCATTATATCTAGTCGAAGCTTGTCTGTGTTGCGAATCTTAATATTTGGGATTCGTTACTATTTGTCTGTGCTATGAATCTGCAATGTTGGTTATAGCGTCGTTCAAAGTGTCCGACATGCGTGCGTGTCCAAATGTCCGACATGGCTAATTTTATAAAAAATCTTTTGGCTTAAATGAAGAATCCGAGTGTCTTGGAGACGGGTACTCGGGGTAGTTAGAAGAGTCGGAGGAACATAGGTATTGATATCGTATCCAGTCAATTCACTATTCTTTACATGCTCCCGACTAACTTTTGCACGCGACCAAATTAACACCTTTCAGCATTTTTGTGATTGCTACACATGGTAGATGCGACATTTACGACGATGCTTACATATTGACATACCATCTAGTTCAAGAATATGCACTGTTTTCATTATAAAAAAACAAAAATTACGTAGTATTCCCTTTGTAATTTGTGTGCGTTTCATACTCTCATTAGCTTTGTGGGATTTACGAACTATTTGTATATCCATTTCCAACTCTTGCTTCTGTCTATTACAGGTCGACTATGCATGCACTCCCGAGGAAGTCCAGCAACATTTTCAGTCATGTGGAACCGTAAATAGAGTGACCATTCTGACAGACAAGTTTGGGCAACCAAAAGGGTTTGCATATGTCGAGTTCGTTGAAGTTGAAGCTATTCAGAATGCTCTTTTACTTAATGAGTCGGAACTTCACGGTCGTCAATTGAAGGTAAAAGTAGCAGCAATTGTTTTCCTCGCTCAACCGTGACTTATACTTCAAATCACCGAATGATTTGTTCAATTACTGATAGTTTCGCATCGTATTTCAGGTATCGGCTAAGAGGACAAACGTTCCTGGAATGAAATTATATCGAGGCAGACGACCTAGCCCATATGGCGGCAGACCTAGGAGGCCGTTCATGCAGGGTGGACCCGTATACTCCCCATATGGTTACGGGTATGCTTTTTTCTTCTCTTATACTCGTAATTGTTTCATATAGCTATTAATCTTTTTGTAACATGAAACTCGGCTTTTCCTTTTAGAATTATTAGATGAAAATATGAAATACTAGGTGAATTCCATCGTCGTGAATCTTATTTTTCATGACTATCCAAGAAAACCGGTGCACAATGAAATATTCTCTCCTTGTTCGGAACCGTAATTCAACTTATAGATTAAAATGGAACCGTAATCCAACTTCGAGATTAAAATGGAACCGTAATCCAACTTCGAGATTAAAATGGAACCGTAATCCAACTTCGAGATTAAAATATTTTTTTGAGTAAATTAACAACTACGGAGTACTACTCCCTTTTAAAATACCCATTTTAATTTTTTTTTATTGTTAAAAATTACTCCCAAAATCTATTCAAAATTCAAAAATTGTTCCAAATTAATTTTTTAAGACGGAAATTCACCCTCTAACCAAGGGCATTTTCGTCCTAAAAATATAATTTGTACCAAATTTTGAATAGATTTTTGGAGTACGTAATTTTTAACAAAAATTTCAAAAGAAAGTAACTTTAAAAATATGTACTCCCTCCGTATCTATATGTTCGTCCACTTTGTTTAATATATGGGTGGAGTATTATATTGAAAGTGGACGAACATATAGATACGGAGGGAGTATTTTATTTAAAATGGAGTAGTAATTGTTAATTTACTCTAATTTATATACTCGTATATATATCTGTTCCTCGTTAAATCCGTTATTTGTGCTTTCTAAATTTCACGCCGGTTCCTTCTCGTCAAGTCCAACTGTCTGACACACGTTTTCTTCTTATTATTTTGCAGAAGGGCTCCTCGACGTCCCATGCGGTACAGGCCATATTGATTTGTCGCGATTGTCAACCGTAGAAACCCTTGAATGGTTGGGGGAAGTTATAGCATAAACACAATGTTCAGACACGTTTTACAGCGACTGACAGTCGACAGGAACATTTGAGATGATGAAAACCACGACCACGAGTAGTTTTAGTTACAAACGATTGTAAAACCAACCGTCTTGTATTTTTTTCTTCATCGATACTAGACTGTATACTGTATCTGTTTACTTTCTCTTCTCATTTTTCTGGTTATACATTCAGCATTTCTCGACTCGTTTACGCTTTCATTCGAGTATTTATACACCTGCCCTATTTTTTCGGCCGAAGTGGGTTTAGCTGAACCAATTGAACTTAATTTGTCCGAGCTGAATTGGTTTAGACAAAATGAACTTAGTGAAGATGGACGGTCGGTCATACATGTTTGAACACAATTCCGTCATCGTAGTTGTCGAATAATTTGAAATTTTTTGGGTATTTTCTTTTCCGCTTGTTTAAACGTAATCTGATATTGATTGAATCCGATAATTGATCTAAATACAAAGGTCTCTTATTACCATCATCATAACTGAACACAAAAACTTTAAAGAGACGGTTTCTCAATCATGTTAACAAGAGACCTCTCACAAGTTAGACGTAAATTTTAAATTTTATTTTCATTTTTAATACCATGTCTGATGTCTCGCATTAACTTAGAATGAGACGGTCTACTCAGAATGAAAATCCTACATTTTTATTTTATACCTATAGTAATTTCCCTACTCTTCCTTCACTATGCCTCTCTACTTCCTTAACAATTCACCTGCACAAAACATACTGTAGATATTAGACAGAAAAACCTGAAAGTCGGAAATCATTCGAGGGGAAGAACATTAAGATTACATACATGGATCGAAGCTGGTGGCGCACTTGACAGGAAGTTGCAAAGCCATGCTAGGATCGACACCAGATATCGGAGGACCATTGATGAGTACACATAAACACGGTTGTCCGAGTGTTTTGAGTGCACTGCAGCATGTCTCGGTTGGTGGGACCTGACTATACGGCGATACAGCCGCTCTGCAAGGTATTAGCTGCACCAACGATGAGAAAAACGTGTTGGTGCAGCTAATACCTTGCCCTTGCCCTTGCCCTTGCCCCGGTCCCTGACCTTGACCTTGACCTTGACCCTGACCCTGACCTAGACTCGGCTCAACCATACCGGCTACTATTAGTACGACTAATATCAAGGGCGCGAACACGTTGGTCTGAATAAAAGACTTCATTTTTTTTAACAAAATCGAAGTTTTTAAGTACGAAGTATTTTTTTTGGTGACTCGAATCGAAGTTATATATATATATATATATATATGTGAGGTGAGTGTAGAATTTCATGCAAGAATGCACCTTCATCCTACCCCATATGTGTCACATAATATGTGCCAATTGAGCAGTTTGAAAGCTCAATTTTTGTGATAGAAAGTGTCCAAATGACATTCGAAATGGATGACAATAATCCGATAACCCAAGTCCAAAACATATGGGTCGGATATTCCAAAACATACGGGTCGGATTGTCTAGGATGAGACGGTCTCATCCGTAGAGGTCTTAGCAATATAGATCTCACGTCATCGTAACAATCATCTCGATTTGATAGGGTTAAGTGGCTCCTAAATAATACGAGCAATAATAATACGATTATTCATCGAGAAAAGTGAGTAAATCAAATAACCAAGTTCAGAACATACGAGTCAGATTGTCTAGGATGAGACGATCTCACCCATAGATCTCTTAGCAATATAGATCACACACGTTATTGTAGTTATACATTGTTATATATCTAGTTCACACATCTCGATCTGATAGGATTATGTAGACCTAACTCCTAATTAATAACAATATAATTATTCATCGAGAAAAGTGAGTAAATCAAATAACCAAGTTCAAAATGTACGAGTCAGATTGTCTAGGATGAGACGATCTCATCCATAGAGCTCTTAGTAATATAGATTCCGTCATCATAGATTCGTAGTCATACATTGTTACGAGTATATAAATCTAGATTACACATCTCGATCTAATAGGATTAAGCGGTTCCTAATTAATAATAATAATAATAATAATAATAATAATAATAATAATAATAATAATAATAATAATAATAATAATAATAATAATAATAATAATACGATTATTCATCGAGAAAAGTAAGTAAATTAGATAACCAAGTTCATAACATACAATTTCGTCACCATAGTGATACATTGTTATATATCTTGGTTACACATCTCATTCAACAAAAATAGATATATAATCCGATCTGATAGGATTAAGTGGCTCCTAATTAATAATAGTACGATTATTCGTCTCTCTCGAAAAAAAAAAACTCAAAATTTCAAGCTAAAGTACTCTATTGTACTACTACTCCACCCTACTCATTATTTTCATGACCCCTTTTACACAAAAAAGATGCATTTTTCATCATAATTTTACGGAATTACTTTTTCTTCTTCGTAATTTTATGTACTTTTTTTTGTTTCATTTCATCTCATGCGTAGTCGTTGAAGTGCAAGATATGCAATAATTCTATAGCCCACCAACATAAGGCCCATGATGCAAACATCCACCCACAAGTGACTTAGGCCCATGGACTTTATCGCGGGGACATCTACCACTTTGCACCACTCCCATTTATCATCGCCCGTCCTTAAACAAGGATACGTGTCGTTCTCATGGTATTGTACCCCTAAAAGTAACTTATAGCAATAATAGCTATAACTCAAGTACTTGAGCCACACGATAAAAGGGGGAATTTGTTGGACGTAGTACCCGCCCGCTATTAAGAACACTAGGGTTGTGACCGAGGCTAATGTGGTCGCGGGCTTGATGTCCATTAGTATGGCCCCGAATGCTAGGCCCAAGCTCTGGGCCACTAAGACGTTGTAGAGGACGATGATTAGGGTTAACATGAAGATGACTGGATCTGGCTTCAGCCCACCCATCCAGTATATTATGAACACGAACATTGTTGGTAGGGCTAACTCTAAGGGTAAGTCCCCGAATGTTCGAGCTAGGAAATAGGAGGAGAGCTTGTACATTCCTGATGTTCGTTCCTTGATTAACATTCTTCGTTCCTGTGGGAATGTGAATACTGCGTTGTATAATGGGTAGAATCCCCAAAACACCGTGAAGAAGAAAATCAAAGCAATCTGCATAACAAAACACATACTTAGCCGCAATCACATCTGAAACCTAAACCTATTGTTTAGAATATAACGAGCTTCGTTTTAACCACTAGAGTAAAACATCTTCGATACTATGTCTGGCTTGTAATACTACAAAAGCCATGTCATAGTGTCATTTCCTAGGTGACTTTACTCTAACTATTATACCTATAACCCATGTGTTTTGTTCATCATAAACTTAATAAATGCACAATAATAAGTGGGGGTGTCATATCATAATATCATGCATGTTAAGTTGTCAATTGTCAAATTGATCATCACATAATGTTCTTGTTGGTTGTCAATCAATTTTTCAAAAAAGTTTTGATGTACTTAAAACTTGATTATTAGCTATGATGAATACTATAGTACAATATATTCCTATATGTTTTTAGTGTTTTTTTTTTCACTAGCAAGAAATCACGAGTTCAAATCCTGGCAGCCCTCAATCTCTCGAACTCTCAAGTAAAATCTTAGCACACTGTACGAGGGAGCACGGACCTCAACCATCACCTTAAGGTTTTGGTTGAGATGATTCGTTAACAAAGTGTACTATAATGTTCTTAAAACATCGAAAATTTATGTTTTTTTTATCGGATTTTCTGATAATAATATCTTTAATGAATCGTTAAATCTTACCCTATCTTCAATGTGGGATTCAGGAGTTTGCCACCAAAGGAGGCCACCAAGGATTGCAACACTCAAGACTTGGAATATTCTAAGTCTATTGAAAGCTTCAAACCTCCTCTCCTTCATCCCTCTTTGTAATAACACTTTGAATTGATGCCACCAACTTGTGCACCATTGTTCCCCTTTTGTCATCTCCCTTCCTACACATCAATTTCAAACACATTATTAACCAATAAAAGACGATATAACGCCACCAGATCATACAGATACTGAAATTTATTACTCCGTACTTCACAATGTAGTTCCTAGACGACGATTGTAGCTATGATGATATGATTTCATCAGAAATTCTCGTGCACAATGTAGTTCCTACGTGGCTGTAGCTATGGTGATATGACGTCACCAGATGATACAGAACTAATATTTATTATTACTTGAAATTCTCATGCACAATGTAGTTAGTTCCTAGCTACACGACTCTGTAGCTATGATGATATAACGTCACCAGATGATACAGATACTGAATTACCGATGTTTATTACTTGAAATTTTCATGCACAATATAGTTCCTTCTACCTGACTTTGTAGCTACGATGATATGACGTCATCAGATGATACAGATACTATAAGATGACACAGATACTTAAGTTTATTACTTAAATTCTCATGCATAATGTAGTTCCTACACGACTATAACTATGATGATATGACGTCATTAGATGATACAAATGTTTAATGTAGTCTATATAAATTAAACAATGTAAAGGGAGTCATAACGACAATTCAGATACTGTCATACCGATAGATTTTCGAACACAAACATTTTAAATTAAACTTCTTTACGACCCAGTCATATCTAAATCGTCCTTTCGACTCACTTTACAATAACTAATAACAAAAGTAGCTAGACAATAATTCATGCAAATCAACCAACACCATTCACACCAAAAAAAAAAAACATGAATCTTTGAATGAAAAATTAAAGAACTTTGAAAAAGGGGGAAGAACATATAATTTACTTGTAATAATGTTATTATTTGAAGCATCTTTGTTGTTGTTGTTGTTGTTGTTGTTGTTGTTGTTGTTGTTGTTGTTGTTGTTGTTGTTGTTGTTGTTGTTGTTGTTCCAATTGTAAGTATTGGCATCAAAATTGCATAACTCAGATTTCAATCTGATAGAAATGTTGTTTTCATATCCTAAAATCAATGCTTCTTTCACTTGCTTCTTCTCTTTCTCCATATTCTCACCAACTTCTGTTGCATGCCTCGACTCCGGTCCGATGATGATTCCTATACATATAATCATCGACAACAACAACAACATTATTCCAGTGCCTCAAAAATTGCGTGTATGTATATTAATCTGTGACGGATTTATGCATGTACAAGGGTAAAAAAAGGGTTTTTTTTACATGCATTTTGTCGTTTTTAGACTAAGAAAAATGTACATAAGTATAAAATTTTTATGTCGAAATTGCGTTAATATCTCTGTATTTAACATCGAAAAAAAAAACAGACGTTTTGTTACATGTATTTTGTCCATTTTAGACTAAAAAAACATTCTAAAACTTTTTATGTCGAAATTGCGTTAATATCTCTATATTTAACATCGAAAAAAAAAAGTTTTGTTACATGTATTTTGTCCATTTTAGACTAAAAAAATATTCTAAAATTTTTTATGTCGAAATTACGTTAATATCTCAATATTTCACTGAAAAAATGAATTTTTTTACTTACATTTTGGCTCATTTTAGACTAAAAAAATATATGAAAACTTTTTATGTTAAAATTGTGTTGACATCTTTATACTATTTGATATCGAAAAATGATTTTTTAACGTAATTTTGTCCCTTTATAAGCTAAAAAAAAATATAAAACCGTTTTATGTCAAAATATTGTTTATATATCTCTACATCAACCATTTCCAAATGACCGAAATTTAGAAATTTACACACATTATATCATAAGACTATCTCATGTGTGAAACGGTTCATTTAATTTATGTGAAAAAACAACTTCATTCCCTTATTAATAAGAAATCGTGGTACAGTGTGAGACCGTCTACTCAGGTTTCTAGAATAATGTTATTAGTGATAAGAGTTGTTAGTTGTTATTACAAGGTTATTAAGGTTAAGATTAATAACAATAATCGATGATTATAATGTCAGACTATCTCATGCGTGAATTACAATTCTTTTTTTTTTTTTTTTTTTTTTGTAAAAACAACCAACTTCATTTATTAATAAGAAATCGTGGTACATACAGTGTGAGACCGTCTACTCATGTTAGTAGTAATAATAATAATAATAATTAGTGATTATGTATAATGGATGATTAATGAGGATGATGTGAGAAGTGGGGTTTAGAATGAATGAGATTAAGGTTAATGAGATTATTAATTAGTGGATTACATATAATGACTGCGACAAGAAAGACAACTAATCAATCAAGATTATTTATGTATGATCCTCTCTTTCTCAAACTTGGATCACTACTTCACTTAGCTACCAAATCAACTACTTAAATAAAGCTACACACCCAATATTAATTATTGTGGATTTATGGGTGGAAGCCAACTTTATTTTATTATTATAATAAAATTAAAATTAAAAAAAATAAAAAATAATAATGAGGAAATAATAATGATAGTAATAATATAATATAATAAAATAAACCCAGATATAATATCTCGATTACTCATTAATTCTTGTAAATTTGTTTTTATCTTAATAAAAGTTTCAATATAAGTTTCGTTAAAAAAAAATAAAAATAGTAGTAATAATAATAATAATAATATCGCAAAAGGGTGTGGGAGTCCAGATTGTATATAGGGTGCTCAAATTTTTTCAGAATTTTTTTGAGCTCATTAATAATAATAATAATAATAATAATAATAATAATAATAATATGCAATGATCAACTTGTTTAATCATGATTATTAATATTTCACTTTAATTTGTGGGGTTTAATTAGAAGGGTTAGTAAACTAAGAAAAAACATTAAGTAATTAGTTTATAGCAAATAAACCTATTAATAAATATTTATTACTATTATATAAAAAGTTACATGATTAAATTTTTTTAAAATGAGTAATTTAATTTATATAGGGTCACTTAACTGCGAGTAATTTATTTTAAAATGAGTTAAAATTTAAGATGGACTTGATCACGGGAATAATTTTGATTAAAAGTAAATAAATAATTATGACGATATTCAAACGAAAAAAAGGGACACTTACCACTAGCCAGGTCAAGGAGGAGGTCAGCAGGATTAATAGTCAAAGAAGAAGAGAATCCAATAGAAGAAAAGTGGTCAACAGCATCTGACCCGGGCCCATAATAAACGGGTCGACCCTCTGACAAAAGAACCACTTTACTAAACATATGGTAAACCCGGCTCGAGGGTTGATGGATCGTGGTGACCACGGTCCGACCCCCCTCGGCCATGGTCCTGAGGATCGAGATGATCCTGAGGGCTGTGGTCGAGTCGAGCCCAGACGTGGGCTCGTCCAGTAATATCAGACTCGGGTTAATCAACATTTCTTGACCGATACTAACCCGTTTCTTTTCACCACCCGAAATTCCCCTCACTAACGGGCCCCCGATTAGGCTATTCTCCACTCGTGTGAGGCCCAATTCATTAATCACGCGTTCGACTTGGCCCACTTTGTGTTCGTGGGCCACGGTAGTTGGGAGCCGTAAACGGGCGGTAAATAATAGGGTTTCGAAAACAGTTAGGTGTGGGTAAAGTACGTCGTCTTGGGTTACAAACCCGATTTTTCTTTTTACCCCTCCGGTAAATTGTTGACCGTTGTAGGTGATTTTACCGCTCAGTAACTTTCCTCTGAGACGGCCAGCTAATGCTGTTAGTAAAGTGGTTTTACCACTTCCTGAGGGTCCGAGCATGGCGAGGATCTCTCCTGGACGTACTATTCCACTTACGCCGTGGAGGATTGTCTTTTCCTTGCATTTTTCACCTTCGAGTTTTACCTTGTATACTACCTCCTCAAACTGCTCCAACACAAAACAAGAATACAGTTTCACATGAGAATTAACATTTATTCATAATTAACTCTAAGTTATACTTCAGTTTAATTTATATTCGAGCTGAATATCACTTTAGATACGTCACATTAATCCTAGTTAACACTCCTACTAGTGAGTCAATAACCTTGGCTCGACGTTGAGATATATCTGGTTAAGCTGGATCATAACTGTCGACAAATGTTTTAAACTTATATAGTAATCTAGCAATTGTACACTTAGAACAAATATACTTCTTTTTTCTTAAACATAAGATAACATAAAGATATTCTTTCTGTCTTGATTTAAACAGTATTTTCATCAAAGATAAACAGATAAACGAGACAGATGAAAGTAAAACATAACCTACCTTTAAAGCAATAGGGAATATAGGTTCCAACATGGTATATAATGTAGGCAAATGTGGGAATTAAGGTGTACTTAAAATTGAAATTTTAGCCCTTAGATATAGGGTACCCTTAGATATATGTAATGAGCTAGTACACTATTTATTATATGATATGAAATGATATGATATTTGTTTGTTTGAAGGTGATATTGGGGTGTTGAGAGTTGATTGGGTGTAAAGCAATAAGTATGAGACAATGCAAGTTGTGTTAGTTTTTAGTTTGAGTAGTGGAGAATGGGGAGAGTGAATGAGAGTATATATATAGTGAAATTAAAGCTAAGAGAGTCAAGACATAGTACTACTAGTATAAGATTTGAGGCATTGATGCCTTAATATAAGATAATTTTTTATATATAAAATAGATAAATTTGAGTATATATAAAATATATTTGATTAAATTGACATGAATCTAGTAATGGAATTCAATTCATATTAATTTATACCGTATATTCGGACTATAAGCGATCAGTTATGGTAACTGATGAGACAGTACAAGTATTTTGACCTCATATATGCGCATCTTATTTTGAATACATAGTTCTATAAGATTTAGGCATTGATGCCTTAATATAAGATAATTTTTTTTTATATATAAAATAGATAAATTTGAGTATATATATATATATAATATATTTGATTAAATTGACATAAATAAATCTAGTAATGGGATTCAATTCATATTAGTTTATATTGTGTATTTGGACTATAAGTGATCAGTTATAGTAACTAGTGAGACAGTTTTAAGTATTTTGAAAACATTTTCAGATGATCACTAATCATATAAAACATTTAACCATGAAATACTTAACATAGACTTCCAAATTAGATAATGTATTTTTTGTTGATACAAGTAAATAGTTCTTTCAAACTTTTCAAGCACCAACAAAGCAGTTATGCACATGTCAACCAGGTCATAACTCAGGTGATTTTTTGTTTTTGTTTTTTAAACACAATTAAAATTCATGTTTCTTCGGTTCTAATTTTAAGTAGAATTGTCCTTGAGGACTATCTATTTGATCGAGTTATTTGATGAACATCTTCTATAATTAACACGAGTATTACAAGCAAGAAGTTATGCATATGTTAACTAGCTAGTCATAACTCATACTCCCTCCGCCCCACAATGATTTACCCACTTTTATTCAAATGTGAGGGATTAAAATAATAAGTGGGTAAATCATAGTGGGTTGGAGGGAGTACAAGTTTATTTATTTATTTATTTATTTATTTATTTATAAATACAAGTAAAATTCAGGTTTCTTCGGTTCTAATTAAGCAGAATTATCCTCGAAGACTCGCTATATATTTGAGTTTTTTCATGAGCATGACGAGTTTACACTCTCTTAATCACGTAAGTATCTCTTAATAACGTTATTGAGAGACCGTATTTGTGAAATTATTATGGAAAACAAAACGGTAACCCACTAAATAAGAAGTGATGAGTTGATCTCATACTTAATGTTATCTTTGTGTTTGTCATTTTACTTGCTTTTTAATCACACCTTAACAATAACAACACACTTTTTAAGCACACAACTAGTGACGACGGAATTCATTTGCATTGCCTGCCCAACATTGTGCTCTTTGGCCCCTTAAGGAATTTCCTTTTTCTTTTTTTTTTATTATAATAATAATTTCTTTCAGTTCAACGAAGATCGCTCTTATTAGTCATTCATATAACGAGTACAATATATGATATGATAGTTCGAATCTTAGACTTATTCTCCAGTGTAACTAGTCTTGCATTGATTACTAGGCTGAATTATCTTTGATTTTAATAATAATCTTTGTTCGTGACTTTTTCACTTTTTTTCTTGTGTGTGTGATCGCATGAGTGTGTCTATGTTACCATGTACGTGTGCATTATGTATTAGAGGGTAGACAAATTTGTTATGTATAGATCATCACAAATTCTCATGTGTATATCATCCCCGATACTCCTATATTTTAGGTTTTTTTTCCATAAGTGAAATGTAGTAATTACGGAGTACGTACATAACTTTGGGGCCTCATAGTTATAAATTCAGGGTTCCCAATCATAGTCATAGTTTGACACGTGTATAGATCACTTTTGACGTTTCTATGACACCAGAACAAACATCAGAGAGTTTGTGAAAACAAGAATCGAAGCCACAATCTTACCAGCTGGTTCTAAGATCCCGAACTCAACATGTAATAAGCAAGTTTCATCACCTTTATCATTTTTTACTTTTCAACTGATCTACTTCCATAGTCTCAATCATTCGAATTTCTTCATTAGATCGAAGAGAGTAATAAAAAGTTACCAAAAAGTTTAACCTATTACCCATCCTAAACTCAAAAATTGACTTTATATTATTACCCTAAATTAAGGGTATTCACTATTTAATGTGACCTCTTTAGGAAGGGTCTCACTCACTCAATGGTCCAAAATAATTTAAGGATTGGTCTCCTTCAAATTGAGGATATAATTTGTGACCTAACATATTGTACCTTCTTCAAATAAATCACTCAATCAAATAACCAATTAGTGGTGGGTGATTAACTAGTGGTGAATAATAAGTTGGGATGAGTGATGAGTCTATCTCAAATCTTTAATTTCCCACTTTTTCTCTTATTATAAATTGATCAATCAACCCCTACTTGAATTGGTTGCTTTCAATTCTTAGGCCAATATTTATCGCTGCTATGACTGAAATATCCGTTATAATGTTTTAACAGGTTTAATATTATCGAAATAACAAAAGTAAAGATTCTGATCTAGGAACTACTGATTAGCTAGTAAGTATGAGTATTTGTCTCATCTATGCATATGATGAAACAGATTTGACAAGAATACACCACCTACTGCTAGAATACTAGGAAATCTGGCATCTCTTCTTTCTTTGTTTCATTGTTTTACAATTGAGTATGTTTTCCTAGGGCGGTCATGAATTTTAAAGCACATGGCAATGCTGCTGTGGCGTTTCATTCATGATTCTCACTCTCGTTTCCTGTTGACAAAAAATAAAATAAAACAGATTTGTTCATCTGAAGACAAACTAATTGAACATTTAAGATATGATATTTGACTCATCTTAATTATCTTAAAACAGATACGTCGGTCAAAAAACAGACTCAGTGAATATTTATTCGTTTACGTCACATTATTGTAACGCACAATTATTTCATATTCATTTTCACAATTCTCGACCTCGATTATAAAGTAGAAGAATACTTAGGTAAAATTCCCTATAGACTTATCTCAAAAATGTGAATGTCATAGCTTCTATATATGTATATGTATGTATCTAGCTTCCTAGTAGTATATCCTTGGAATTTTATTTCAATGGTTTGTATTATGTCAACTTACCTATGTTACTCAGAATCGATTCGAAAGGTTATATGACAGTGTTTTCATTCATGTGTTATGTTTTATGAATAATCGTAAAGTTTTGGTATATGAAATGATGTTCGCATGCTAAAGTGTTGAAGTGTCACACATGCATATACATATGTGACACTTCTACACTTCAGATCAGCACCACATCGATCATTATCGATCATTTCATATACAAAAACTTTATGATTGTTCATAAAACATAACACATGAGGTTCGAAAGATTGGATATGAGAGTGTATTCATGCATTTGTTATGTTTTATGAATAATCGTCGTGTGCTTTGTTATATGAAATGATGTGCTGAAGTGTCGAAGTGTCACACATATACAACAACTCAACTGATTAGGTTCGAAAGGTTGAATATGCATGAGCTAGAGCGTATTCTTCATGTGTTATGTTTTATGAAAATCGTTGAGGTTTTGATAAATTAAATGAAATGATGTGCTGAAATGTCGAAGTACATTACCCGAGTTCAAGTAAATTATCGAAGTAACATATACCATGGTCATGCTCCACTTGATGACCATGTCAAAGAACTTCTTGTATATAGTTTTTTTTTACTCTAGATCCAATTTTTAATCATTAAAGTAATAAAAAATACTATATAAAATTTTGAAAAAGAAGAAAAAAAAACTTGAACCATTGATATAGCACCAAATGGACCGACCATCCATGCATGAGGTGGAGTATATTGAAACCCTAATCTAGTCTTTGTAAGTTAATTAGATTAGATTAAAACCCGCTTAAGTTCTGTATAACTGCACGACTTATATATATATATATTCCTATTTATGTTAATTTTAATCATCATTTGATATATAATATTGTCAACTTTTAATATGCATGTTTTTTTTTATTTAAAAAAACTATTAACTCTAGGGAAATGTTAAATATGGCTTTTATTACCTATTCTAAAATTTAGTTCGAAGTATTAATTTAGGAAATAAAGACTTAATTACATATGAATTTATATGATTAATGTATGTATTATGATTTTATTTTCTTTTTAACTCTGTAAATACAGTCGTAAATTAAAGACAGTAATGATCAACATTTTTCTTGAATCTAATGTAATGAGTTTTGTAAAAAAAAAACTTTTGTTATTAACCCAAATGTAATCGAAAATCTTTTAATAAGGTTGCAACACGTGTCTCATTCTTCTTTAATTTACCGGTTTATGAAAATTTAATTTAATTAATTATAATATATATGTGGGCAACATGTACTAAGAATAAAGGGGAGGTAGGGAAGCACAAATTAAACTAGGAGCTATAAATGTAGTAATTTATTTTTATTTATAATTTATAATAATATCTACAAATGATTCCAACTTTGCAACTTGCATTTTGATTAATCTTTTCATTAACACCTCCCCACCAAGTGTTGTCCATTTATTTTGAGATTCCTTATAGATTTTGCTTCTTTAAACTAATGAAAGAACAAAGATTATAAATTAGTCAAATGTAGTTTTGTTTAGAGCAACTTTCTACTTTTGTAAACAAGGTGCTTAAGTATTCATCGATTCATCGATCTATGCAGATGTCACTTAACTTAGTAAAGTTATGAGATCAGTTAACGTGACTGAAGCCTGGTTCTGGCTCGAGTGGTGCCCAAAACTAACTTTCTACTTTTATAAACAACACTGCAAGGTGCTTAACTGTTAATAATCAATTAATCAATCTATGCAGATGTTACTTAACTTAATTAGTTAGTGAAGTTATGAGATAAGTTAACGTGAATGAAGCATGGCCTCACTGTGGCCCGGGTGGTGGGCTGCGAGACTGGCTGGGCTAATGTTGTTCAACGAATGTGGCTCAGGCCAGATCGAACCATATTGAGTAATTTAAGTTGTTATGACGAAAGCGATAAAAACAGAAATCAAGAACACAAAACGAAAAGACAAACATATTCACGTAGTTCACTAATTAATGATGTGTTAGCTACGTCCACAAAGCAAAAGAACCATGAGAGTTCTACTAATTTGAATAGAGATTACAAATTACAGATTCAGATGGTTATTATATGCATCATTGTCTAAGCCAACAAAGTTTAATTTATACGGAACTCTCAAAACCTATTACAGAAACACTGGAAGTCTAATAGGAAACCCTAGCCCGGCCACCTTAGGCAGACTGACGGTATTCCTTTACCAATGTAATTGTCATTTGAAGTGACAATCATTTCAATCAAAACAGATTCATATCACTGAGTATGACTTAATTATCACGATTTTTTACCGTGACGAACAAAATTCGAAATCAAAGTATAAAATCGGGTTTTATACTTTTTTTTTAATATTATTATTATTATTATTGTGGGTAGCCCATGCATGTATACAATGGGGGCATCTCTTTTGTCATTTGAAATGCTTTATTTAAATTTACAAGTTTAATTCTAAACTTTGAATTATCATGAAGGAATATAAGTGAATATTTGAGTGAAAGCGAAAGCATATTATCTTGCCTTTTTGTCGTTACAAAAATGTTTTTAACCGATTCTTAACAACACTATAGTCCTAGCCTAAGGCGGCCCGACCACTAGATGTGGCCACGGTAAGGCTCGGTGCAAGCCAAGCCTGGCCGTGGCATCTCCTAGTTGTTAGTCTTGTCACGTAGCAGGTTAGGGCAAAATGCCTATCACGGTAATCTGTATGGCAAAACTAAACGTAAATGATAAACCGAGACAACAGAAAGAGAATAACGACATTTCCTAGGCACGCTTTTTCAAAATCGCAAATCAAGGCACTATATTATACAAAGTACAATAATAACAGAGACTTAGAAATTAAAATTGTAATGTTAAATACAGTTCATAGAGTTATATATTTAAGCAATTAAAACCTTCGAAATTTCATATAAACTTAGAGATTGAATACTATCAAATTATACAAACATCGATGAAGTTGATATACGTACTACTCCGTAAGACTTAATTTTCTCTTTTAATCTCTTAAATACAGCTCTAATTACACAAATATCGATGTAGTCCATACAGTTTTATATAAACAATTAAAATCTTTCAAATTTGATATAAATTTAGAAATTGAAGATCGAATTACACAACTTAATTCACTCAAATAAATAAAAAAATAAATAAATAATTACACAACTTAATACATACATATATTAAAATTTAAGACTTTATTTTCTTTTAATTATCTCTTAAATACAACCCCACAAATATCGATGCAGTCCATCAAATTATATTTAAACAATTAAAACCTTTCATATTTAGTATACAAACCTATAAATTCAAACCAAAATCACACAAATATCGATGTTATTATTACAAATATTAAGATTTTATTTCGTATTTTAATCTCGTAATTAAATACAGCCCCGTAATTAAATGATGAATGAATGGTCACTCATTCTAGCTAGTAGCTTAGGTTTAAAGTTGATGATTCTCAAAATTTCAACATTCGTATCCACAAAATTCGATTGTTGCACGCATGTGTGACCTAGCTAGTGTGCTTAAGTACTCTCCCTTTATTTGTAGGACTTTTTGCGGCTATTTTTAAACTTTGATGCCTCTAATTCATTCATTTTTTCATAGCTTAGGCCAACATTATTATTATTATTATTATTATTATTATTATTATTATTATGACTAAATAAATATTATTCTTTTTATGTACGGATTATCAGTTTTTCTAACGTATGTATTGAATTAATATTCTCTTTATATATCTTTTTCTATTTTTTGAGGTGTTAGTCGAAGATATACTCCTGCGACTAAATTATAATATCTTTTTTTATCGATAAGTAGAGATAGGACTTAGGAGGGCCGGGGTTGCGCTACGTGGGAATCTTTTTAACAATTTATTCTCCTTTACATTTGTCCAATCACTAGGGAATTAGGGATCGTTTGTTTTGGTGAAAGTGAAGAGTCGAGATTTCACAAAATTCTTATTTAATTAAAATGGGTATATATATTTTAATTTTATAACGGTTAAATATAATTTATTATAGAGAGAGTGACTGCAATTATGTCGTACTATTGCATTTTTTTTTTTTTAAATTGAGATGTCGTGTTATCGATCTTCCTCATACTCCCTCCCATCCATTCAATGGTTTACATGGAGGGTTTCACAAATTTTAAGGAAAGTGGTAAAAGTAAGGGTATTATTGGTAAATCAAATGGTTTTATGGGGTCCACCAAATTTAAAGTAAAGAAAAAGTAGTGGTATTTTGTGTAAATAGAGGAAAGATAAGAGAGTTATATGGTAAAGTCTTTTGCCAAAAGGGGAATGTAAAGAATTGATTGGATTGTCCATTTATAGTAAGTGTAAAGAATTGAATGGATGGGAGGGAGTATTGATTAAAATTTTATAAATACAAAATAATATTACAATTTTTGCATGTTAAATATACTTGAATTTCTATATTTTTCTAATGACAAAATCTAATAGAATATTGTTATGACATAAGCGAGAAAAAATAAAAATAAGAACATAAAATTAAAAGGCAAACAAATTCACAGATTTACGTGGGTTACTAACGACGTGATAACTGCATCCACGAGCAAAATGAATGACAATTTTATTACTTTGAGAAGAGATTACGGATTACAAATTCAGAACGATATCATATATAGCCGCTTAGGTGAGGCTTACGTACAAAGTTTATATAACACTCTCGAAGACCTATTACAGAAAACGTAGAAACTCAAACAAAAACCCTAAGCTAGCTAGGCCGAAAAACATAAACCCTAATCCAGACTGATTAATTAACTGATATCGACCATATCGTGATTGTCAACGAAACCCCATAATAAGGTCATTATTATTATTCAAAGCGACGACCAAAACACGGTTCTCTATGAGTAATAATATTTAATTTGCTATGTATTATGTATAGCAATTTCAACTATCATATTTCATGACATTACAAGTCTATGTGACAATGTGTTATGGACTTTATTATGTCTTTATTTATGTATGGTTCTCTTCTTTGAGACGATCGAATGTGATTCCCACTTTAACTACTAATAACTAACCCTATGAATAACGTACTTTTTCGTCCCAATGAATAATTTACGGCAACTAATCATTAGGACCAACCTTATTAAAAACCAGAATTGATACGATCTGAAATGATTACGGGTAATTTTGCATCTCTTACCGTAAAAAGGTACGAAATTTAGGGTTTAGGGTTTAGAATAAGATCAGCCAGCTTCAGTTAATTTGAAAACTTGTAAGGAACTATATTTGATTCATTGTAAATGGTTTTAAATTTGAAACGGGTTATCTTTGTATTAAGAGTAAAAAAGACATGTAAAATATTTATTGATTGATCAGTTTTTCTAATATATGTCCACTGGATACACATTAATTTACGGAAATATTCACTATTATATGTATTATCTAAGTATGGTAAACATATATGAATTAATATATCAATTTCTCATGATAATATAATTGTGAATGTTTTAATAATTATGATATTAACGTGTGTATGTCCAGTGGGCACATGTTAGAAAAACCGTTAGTTGATCAATATATTAGCTTTATTAATTGGTGAGAATTTGAGGTGTTTGCACTTTTATTTATTCCAATAATAATAATAATAATAATAATAATAATAATAATAATCTCAACAGTTTAATCACTTGAGTCATTGAGATGACTACACTTAGTTTCACTAAACTTTTGTACTAATTGCGCCCCAGCCTTGTATTGAACTAATAAGTTCATCATCATCAATCATCATATCATACACTTTAAACCTACAAAAAAAATTGTCTCTTTTTCATGATTAGATAATTTTAATTTATTATTATTATTATTATTATTATTATTATTATTATTGTTGTTATTATTATTATTATTATTATTATTATTATTATTATTATTATTATTATTATTATTATTATTATATTGTACTATTAGCAATTTTTATTTTAAAAAGAAAAATATTTCATATATCACCGTCATTTGTTTATTAATAATATTACGAATAATATAAAAAGAAAATAAATGACTGAGATGAAAAGAATAAGTTATATGTAGATCTTACTTAGGGCAGTCTGAGGTCGTGCCCTAGGTCATCAATTGACCTTGTTTGCAATTAAGGTGACTCAAGAAGGTCATGACTTCCTTACTTGACTTTACTCGGGAGTTTGGGAGTGGTCTTAGACGCATTACAATACAGGGGGAGGTGAATTCGAATCTGGAACATATTGTCCATGTGACAAATCTCGATATTGAATATCATATTATTAAATTAAGAGAAGCTTTAACCAGCCATGTGACGAGTCAGTTATCATTTACTTAGAATATCTGGGAAGTAGTAGATGCTTGCCTTTATGAGTTTATGACAGATATGCTGGTCGCGAATGAGAACGGGTGTATTATTAAAGTAGGGAAGTGGGAAAAGAAGTGAAATGAAGAATGAAGATTTGTGGGTTCAGTTATGTCTGACAATATCTGGTATGAAGGCCATTTTATTTGGCAACTAACCAATTTCTTATGTACCACTCTTACCACATCACCCCACTTTCATCTCTTCACTTTGTCACTTGTGTAAGTTGTATGTAACACATGATCATCAACAACTCTTGTAGCTTTGGCATGCCCTTTGCTAATCACAATAGAATATATAGTTCCGTTCTTTTCAACGTCTTTTCAGTTTAGTTCAGTTTAGGTCAGCGCGTTTTATTGAATATAGTTTGCTTCAGCTACTTCAGTAGGGTTTAGTTCAGTTTAACCTATTTCGGTTGAAAAGAATAGAGCCTTATTAGTGGCACTCGTTTCCTCCCTTTCTCTCTTTTTAATTTTGCCAGGTGTAAAAACGTGAGTTACACAGTTTGACGTGCTCGATATGCTAAGATATGAGCACGTTTATTAAGAACTCTAGGGACGAAACTTAAAGCAAAACTATGAAAATGGTTATAAGCTAACGAGAGCAAATCATGTAGGGAACCTGATTGACTGATTTTCATCCCTTTCTCTTTTTAGATAAGATAATCAATGAGTTTGATAGTAAAACGGGTTTATGATATGATTAAGGGAGATCTTATTAAGTCTAGAATGATTGCGACGACGTATGTGAAAGTTGTTCGGTCTTAAGTATCTAAGCTAGTTCTCACTCGAAAACTCAATCTCTCACGAACCTAACATTCTAGGTCTCAGCTCTTACATCCTTTTGAAAAATGAATCTTCTATTTTAATGAATAATATAAGTCACGATGACGAGTCAAATTGAAACATTCCGTTGATTGAAAATGTCCTATTTATTACGGAGTAGTTTTGTTTAAAGGAATTTGAAGTACTATTCATATCACCAAATTGCATTTTCTTTTCTGGTCATCCATGCAAAGGAACAAAGTCTTAGGATGAGGGACCTCATGTGAAGGTTTCCGAGATGCGCATGAGTGAATACAAAATGCGCTGGAATGTACTTGTGTTGGTATGTGGGAACCAGTACAAAGCCTGGTGAACTACCGCGACTATCATAGTCCGCTTATTGTCCAATTATGACAATGATCACAATTCACAAATGGTTCGCTCCTCTGATCTTTACCTAATTTTTCGATTAAAGCAAACATATAATCGAAACAAATGAATCATACCATATTATTAAAAGATCAAATTAAACATGATATGAATCTTTTATGTATGTTATGCCCATCCCTTATAAATCATTTTTTGGATATGTTGGCCATTTAGGAATTATGATTATTACAATCACACAATTGGGAGTTTAGTGATGTCCAATTCAAAATCTTTACTCTTTAATTAACAAGGCTATATGACCTAGATTTTGCACCACTCTTCAAGGCATGCTCTCTCTCACCCTACCCTAACCTACATACTAGTCTACTACCCTATATATACACTTTTTTTTATTCCCAAGTTTTGTCGTGAGACGGTTTCACAATATAGCTGGTCAAAATGTCAAATGATCGATATGTCGGTTATCTAGATATTACTTTTATAGGTATCAATTTTTTTTAACCCATTTGATAATTTAATACAATATAATTACGATGGAATCGTTTCACGGGAGATGTTGTGTGTTTTGTTGAATGCAACTAAGTATAGTGAGTAAAGTTTTCTACATTTGAATTAGGACTTGTGATGACAAGTTGTATGTTGTTGTATGGGATAATAGTGGCCAACCAAGAATGTGTGATTGCTCGATTATTTCTTCCAAATATTAAAAGTGTGACTCCTCAAATAATTAATAATAATGCCTCAATCTTCATAAATGCATAAAAAAAAAAAAAAATTAGTCGATTTATGTCCGTCATTTATTTAATTTTAATTAAAATATTTTTCATAAATAATAATATAAAAAACATAAATAAAGACACACAAAAAGACTCGAAAAGTACCTAACTATTTGTCCATTTGTTTGATATCTTCTACGAGTACTTACCTATTAGGTCACTCAATATATATCAAGGACCGAATATATATCATCATAATCATACCCAAGGTTCGTAATTATTAGACGATATAATATAATAACTGATGTCGTCTAATTAGGTAAAATTAAGATTATTTTTATTTTATCGAGTTAGTTTCAAATAATCAGCGTACTATATCGTGCTTAAGATAATGGATTAATACAAACTAGATTAGGGCCTATTATACCTTCATAGGTCGGCCATGTCTTCTACTATAGTATTAAAAAACAAAATTGGTAGACCATATGCACATGATTATCACACATTCAATAAATCATGTGAAAATAAAGTATACAAGAAAATAAATAAGGTTTGGGAAGAAATAAAAGAATAATGAAGACAAGAAATAAAGTACTAATTAAATGATTAGAAACTAATTGATGTAACACGTTAATATTAATATAAAATCGTTAATAAAAATCGTATCAATTATATACAATAGACGTTAAAATTGACAAGGAGAAATCAGTATATATAAATGGTTCGATCCGAAGCTGGTCCGACGCGATTAACCCGTTTGTCACTTATGGGTCATTTATGGGTCGGACCGACACTCCCTTGACTCTATCTAGGGAAGGGATGACCGGTCACCGGACCAAAATGGTTCATGTCCTTCCCAAAGGCAAGTTAGAGTCCGGGTTGGGTTTGAAAGCGGGTCGGACTATCAGATACATAAGTGGGCATGTGCCTCACCTTGGTGGCTTGACCCATACACATAAAACAAGCATTATTGGGCCCTATTACTTCCTTCATTTGTTGATTATTTGGTTCAAATATTTGATCCATATTACATTGACAAAGACTATTTTAAATTTTTTTTTTTTTTTAAAATTTAAGCGCGTACTTAATCGTATTTTGGAAACGACTAGGTCACTAGGGTAGGCCATATCTTCGGTGGATTATTTTTTATTGAGTTTGTCATATAAATATAAGACGGTTTTATACGAGAGTTAGCGACGTGACGAACATGTCAACTAAGTTTCGAGTCCGACGATCATTTTTAGGTTTGTTTTTTTCAACTCTTCTCTTAATACCGACTCGTTTACAACAATAAACATCCTGATCAGTTCAGATTAGGAAGGGACAGTCCAAATCACAGAGATGTCGGTCTGACGGGTCATTTTTAGGTTAAATATTTTCAACTCTTCTCCTAATACCGACTCGTTTGCAACCATAGACATCCAAATCAGTTTAGATTACGGATCTAACTCGGATCTTCAGTTTGGATGTCGGATCGATTTTGCCAGGTCAAGATTTGCCTAGACATCAACACCAATTAAGAACCGTTCATTCAATCACACACTTCAAAGCTTCACTACACTACACTACACTCAAAGAAGTAGTTAAAATAAACCCAATTCTCGTGACCAACAAACAAATCAATTCATTCATTCATTCATCAATCAAATTAAATTAAATTAATCAAAAATCAAAAATGCCAAGAAGTGGATTTGGGAATGTTGAGTTGATTGTTGATACTGGAAATCCATTGTTGAATCGATCTGTTGATGGCTTCATTAAGATTGGCACTGTATATAATCTTCTCTTAACTTCCTTTTATATACAGAATTAATTCTCGTGTAAAACCGTCTTATATTTTGCTCATCTGCCTATTCTAATGCCAATTTTTGATGTAAAACCGTCTTACATTGTACTCATTTGTCGATTAGAGCACTAATTGATTTGATTGATTGATTGATTGATGTAAACATGTGTTACATTTTACTCATTTGTCGATTAGAACACTAATTTGATGTAAACCCGTCATAAAGTTTACTCATTTATCGATTAGAATGCCAGTCATTATAAACCCGTCTTACATTTTACTTATTTGTCGATTATAACACATTTTTATTGTTCATTTGATGATTAGGACGCAAATTCATGTGAAAACGTCTTACATTTTACTCATTTGTCGATTAGAATAATGATTGATGTAAACCCGTGTTACATTTTACTTATTTGTCGATTAGAACCCTAATTTATGTACACCCGTATTAAAGTTTACTCATTTGTCGATTAGAAGGCCAATCATTGTAAACCCGTCTTACAAGTACATTTCTACTTAAGAGTATTTGTCGATTAGACCACTAATTGATGTAAACCCGTCTTACATTTTTACTCATTTGTCGATTAGAACACTACTTGATGTAAGGTGTAAACCCGGCTTACATTTTTACTCATTTGTCGATTAGAACACTACTTGATGTAAGGTGTAAACCCGTCTTATAGTATATGTTACTCGTGTGTCAATTAGAACACTAAAATTGATGTAAACCCGTCTTAAAGTTTACTCATTTATTGATTAGAAGGTCACACTCGTTGTAAACCCGTGTTAAATTTTACTCGTACTTATTTGTCAATTAGAACACTAATTGATGTAAACCCGTCTTACATTTCTACTCATTTGTCGATTAGAAGTAAACCCGTCTTACATTTTTACTCATTTGTACGAGACCTCGACAATTTTGTACGAAAGTTCAACATGTTTCTATAAAAGCTCACGCGGTTGTATATTTCGTGTGTTTAATGCATGGTTTTCCGATAATATTTAGTGTAAAACCGACTTACAAGAGACTTATTGATACCTTGCTTTGAATTGGGTTTTGTTTGTAACAGGTTGCTGTAGTCAGATCTGTTGCTGAAGATGTTTATTTCATGGCTCAGAAAGGTCTCACCTTTTTCCGCTTTATTAGTCTCAGTTACTCAAACACGTGTGAGAGTGTCGGACATGTAACTTCAATTTTAAAAAAAGAATCACAAAGAGGAGATAAAATCAAATGTGGTACTAATTGACGCGTTTTAATAAGCTTAAGATGGTAACGAGATTTTCGTTTCTTCCATTGATGCAGGAAGTATTTCAAGTAAGAGCGTTGAACACTCGGTATGTATTATTATGTAACATGTTTTTTTGCTTCAGTGTCCTGAACATTTTTCGACAGTAATGCTATGAATTATACTGTAATAATCGCTGTATTTTCAGTTGAAGAAGATGTGCAAAGAGGGAGCGTACTGGGGTAAGTACAAATATGACTCGGTTGATGCTATCCGTTAATCACTGATCGAGTTATTAAGGTTAAGTGTCGTGTTTGTCGTGTTGTGCAGGTGCCGTAGCTGGTACTTACGTTGCTATTGAGTATGGAGTGGCCAAAACTCGTGGCACCTATGATTATGTAAGTGCATGCTTCGACGTCTATCTGATCTTATTATGTTGGATGGTTGGTTTTTCATATTTCGACAAATTGAGTGATTTTTCTGAATGGGTGGTGATGAGCAGAAAAATGCAATGATCGGGGGCGTGCTGACAGGAGCTCTTGTGTCGGCTGTGTCAAAGAGTGACAGAGACAAGATCGTCGTGGATGCTATTACAGGAGGTGCTATCGCCACTGCTGTCAAGTTCATCAATCATTTCACTTAACTTAACTTAAGCATGCATCTCCTTCTCCTCGACTAGTCCTGTTATCCGTGTTGGAATCGTTCAATTTCTGTAATAAAACAAAAATTTACATGAAATCGTCGTGTTTAAGCCCTTGTAATTATTATACTACATTATTACTAAGAAGGGTTTTCTGATTTTTCTGCACTTTGGTGTCGTTGTTCGATACTATCATTGTCTGTGAATAATGTCGAGCATCGACAGTTGACAGCAACACACTCTCAGATGAAGTATGTGTGAGCGAAATGTTATGTTGTCAAGGAACAGTATATCAGTGCAGAATGTCGAGCATTGGACAGTTGACAACACCGTTTGCTGTAGTGCTTTCATGTCTAGCAGACTAGCACTCTCAGTTCAAATACATAGAACTATTCTCGTAAACGAAAAAGCCGTCTGATAGAAATTGACGCAGGGCGAACAGTAAAAGGTGAACATTATCAGTGCAGAGTGCTGCAGACTGTCGAGCATTCGACAGTTGAAAAACGGCATTTGCTGAAGGTGTTTCTATGCATTCACCAGTATGACAGTATCCCTTGTAGTGCTTTCATGTCGAGCACTCTCAGTTCAAGTACGTGTAAACGAAAAAGCTGTCTGATAGAAATTGACATTCTGAGAGAAACAGTAAAAGGTGGCCATTATCAGTGCAGACTGTCGAGCATTCGATAGTTGAAAAAAACAGCATTTGCTGAAGGTGTTTCATGCCTAACACTCTCTAAAAGGTGAACATTAACACTGCAGAGGGCGGACTGTCGACTGTCGACTGTCAAGCATTCGACAGTTGCTGAACGTATTGCTTTACTTACAGCAGTATTCTTATGTAGTGCTTTCATGTCTAAAACGAAAAGTGAAAAACTATCTGATGGAAACTGACATCGACGAACAGTGTAAGGTGAACATTTTCAGCATCGACAGTCGACAGCATCACACATTCACACAATCACACTCACCAGTCACCACAGCACATGCTACTCAAGGTTGCTTTCACTAATATCTAAGCGTAGTGCTTTCACGTCGAACAATCTGAGATCAAGTACGTGTAAAAGAGAAAGAATCGGATTCGCTGTCGCATTTTCCGTATGCTTTCCTTTTTTAGACAGTGCTTTGCTGATCAGCTTTCAGTTTTTTTCCCTGTGTTTATAGCATTAACAGAAAATATGACTCCTTTTCTTACCTTTTGCTAGTTGACTAGGTTTCAACATTCGCGTAAACCAATAGAATACGTCTTAGCCTAGTGATTAAGATCACGTACCCTGAACAACAGGTGTATAACGCCATAACGGGTCAAACAACACCCCGCTTCTGACATATGAGACACGGGTTTTGGCTAGTTCTTAGGTACGCGGGTTTTGTTCCATCTGTCCTTTCTGACCCGTTTTTTATATGACCGTTTTAAACAAGAACTGACGTACTTACCATCATTCATGATTCATAAACGAGGATGTAATGAATTTCTTTTGTTTATGGATTTCGTTGACACTGAAACGAAATCAAGAACGTCTGATTCGTGTATCTGACCAGATTAATACTAAAAAACGGAGTATCGTATTATCTTTTGGTACTAATCGAGCTAACGACTTTTACATTGTTAATATTGAGTTTAATTTTATAATTAATCGAGCTAACCGACATTTAATATCGAGTTTTATTTATTTATTTATTTATTTTAACTTGATAATAATAAAATAATGTGATTATTAATTTATTACGGAGTATTATTCACACTTCACTTTCACTTCATTCTTAGTCGTTCTCCCACCAAACTCGGAATTATCGCGCCACCGTGAACGACGGAGAAAAGTCATCGGAAAAATGGCGAATGGCGGTGGTGGCGGCGGAGTAGGAGAAGCGTGGAAGGCGCATACGGCGATGGTGATGGTACAGGTCTTCAATGGAGGTTATCATGTTATCACTAAAGTCGCGCTAAACGACGGAGTTAATCAGATTGTTTTCTGCGTTTTTCGCGATTTGATTGCGCTCTCTATCCTCGCTCCTCTTGCATTTTTCCGCGAAAGGTCTCCAGTTTCATCTCTTTTGATTTGATTTTGTTTGATTGATTGTTGATTTTGTGTTGATTGAGCTGAATTGATCGTGTTTACTGTACTTCTTGCGTTAATCAGATTGTTTTACGCGTTTTTCGCGATTTGATTGTGTTCTTGAATTTCTTCTGTTTTGATTCAATTTTGTTGATTTTATGTTGATTTTGAGTTGAAATGATAATGTGTACTGTACTTCTTGCGTTAATCAGATTGTTTTCTGCGTTTTTTCGCGATTTGATTGTGTTCTTCAATTTCTTCTGATTTGATTCAATTTTGTTGATTTTGTATTGATTTTGAGTTGAGAGGATAATTGTGTACTGCATTCACTCCGTTAATCAGATTGTTTTCTGCGTTTTTCGCGATTTGATTTCGCGTTTGATTCAATTTTGTTGATTTTGTATTGGTTGAGCTGAGATGATATTTGTGTACTGCACTCCCTGCGTTAATCAGATTGTTTTCCGCGTTTTTCATGATTTGACTTCGTGTTTGATTCAGTTTTATTGATTTTGTATTGATTGAGCTGAAAGGATAATGTGTACTGTGCTCTCTGCGTTAATCAGGTTGTTTTCTGCGTTTTTCGCGATTTGATTTCGCGTTTGTTGATTTTGTATTGATTGAGCTGAAATGATAATGTGTACTGTACTCTCTGCGTTAATCAGATTATTTTTCTGCGATTTTCGTGATTTGATTATGCTTTCTATCCTCGCTCCTTTCGCCTTTTTCCGTGAAAGGTCTCCAGTTTTGTTTCTGTTGATTCGATTTTGTTGGAGTGATTGTTGATTTTGTATTGATTGAGTTGAAATGATTATGTGTACTGTACTCGCTGCGTTAATCAGATTGTTTTCTGCAATTTTCGCGATTTGATTGCGCTTTCTATCCTTGCTCCTCTTGCATTTTTCCGTGAAAGGTCTCCAGTTTCATCTCTCTTTTGATTCGATTTTGTTGGATTGATTGTTGATTTTGTATTGATTGAGTTGAAATGATAATGTGTACAGTTGTACTGTACTCCCTGCGTTCATCAGATTGTTTTCTGCGTTTTTCGCTATTTGATTGACTTACGATATTTGAAGGTCGATTTTGCAGGCATGTTCGACCTCCAATTACTAAAAGCCTTCTCGTTGCATTTTTCTTTCTCGGGTTAACAGGGTAATGCTACTCTGTCAGATGTTTCTGCTCTTCCAATGTTGAACCTTCTACATTTCCATTCATTATATAATTGTGTTTTTGACTTATGTTTATGTTGTTTACATCACTAGAATATTCGGGAATCAACTTCTGTTCTTGTTTGGTCTGAGCTATACAAATCCGACTTATGCGGCAGCTATTCAACCTTCCATACCCGTTTTCACTTTCCTCTTAGCTGCATTAATGGGGTCAGTCACTCAGTCTACTCAAATCTCACGTGTTTTTGACCATATTAGGGTTATACTTCTTTAAGTGCTTATGTCAATCTTTTCAATGCAGCACAGAAACAGTGAATCTATTAACAGTTGAAGGACAGATGAAAGTTGCCGGTACAGTTGCGTGTGTCTCTGGGGCGGTATTGATGGTTTTATATAAAGGTCCGTCTATAGTTGGATTTTCTGAAGAGCTAGGTACAGAAAACGAAATAATTGCCAAAGGACAGCCCGAGCCAGTTGGATGGCTTGTGGGTAGTTTTATGGAATTCGGTCTAGACTCTTTCCACCTTGGTGTGTTGTGTCTGATTGGAAACTGCATGTGCATGGCTTCTTATCTTGCAATTCAGGTATCGGAGATATATCACTGTCTTCGTTTTAATCCCGCATCCCCCCTTTTCATACATTCGGGGTGTCTATATGTTATTCCGCCTTTTATAAAAAAACAAATGTGAAGATCCGCTAACTTTTAGTTACATTTCCAGGCTCCAGTCTTAAAGAGGTATCCGGCAAGCTTATCGCTGACAGCTTACTCGTATTTCTTTGGCGCTGTTCTTATGGTTACTTCTGCCCTTTTTATGACCAACGATTCCACTGGATGGAGTTTGAGCCGGTCTGAGTGGTTTGCTGTTACTTATGCTGTAAGTCCCTTCATCTTTTTCAATTGTCTAGGGAAAACCGGAAAAGAAAGAGAATAGGGAGGGAAGACAAAAGTACATGTTTTTTTTCGTTGTTCTTTTGCTGATTGTGTACTGTTTTATGACTGATACTCTAGAGTGAGGTCGTAGTTTTTTTTTTCCTCGGCTCCTAGTTGTAGAAATCAGAAATTTAAGTTTTTTGTGGGTTTGTTTCCTCAGGGAATTGTTGCTTCTGCCTTGAATTACGGACTCATAACATGGTCTAATAAGATATTGGGACCTGCATTAGTCGCTCTTTACAATCCACTGCAACCGGCAGCATCCGCCTTTCTGTCATTGGTTTTCCTAGGAAGCTCCATATACTTGGGAAGGTTCGTCTCTTCTCGTCTCGTCTCAAATGTTCATACATATAACAAGCTCTTCTATGCTCTTCGTCTATGGAATAACAAGACTGATTTAAATGGTTGCTTTTCGATGTTTAATCTCTGCCTTTTTACCTCCTGTTGGTATATATTTCAACAGCGAGTACTGTAAGAGACGGTCTGAAACCGACCCAAAAGCTAATTACTATGTTACTCTGACTATTCTAATTACCTCGCGTACCCGTGTCGAACACTTGACACTCAGACACGGGTATGACATTTTAAACACTTGGGACACGCATTCCATGTTAGGACACTTCTAAACGAGTCCGAGCAACATAGTTATATATTCTTGAATTAGTCAGATTAACGGGTTGGTTTTTTTTTCAATGTTTAAAGTCATGCTTGCATATCGAGTATTTGCGACTAAAAAGTGAAATTTCATCTGCGCAGTGTGCTCGGAGGCTCTTTGATTATTGCCGGTTTGTATTTGGTTACATGGGCATGTTACAAGGAAAAGCAAGCAGCCTTGGGGATCATTTCTCACATTACTCGATCTTCCGAACCTCTTGTTCATAGAGACGTGCCAAACGGTAAAGTACATCTGCGAACTCATATTTTTGGTGGGCCATCATCTCCGATATACAAGGCACTGGACTAGGTAAAACTCTAAAACTCACCGTTCACTTCAGTTTAGCCTCGTTCTATTCAATTCAAACTCAATCACTTACGGCTAGGGCCTATGTTACCCCGACTCTTCTAATTACCTCACGTACTAGTGTTCCACACCTGACACTCAGACATGGGTATATTACATTCAGACTCTTCATTTTAAGCCAAAAGTGCAGAATTTTCATAAAATTAGCCGTGCCCGACACGTGGACACGCACCAGTATCGGACACACTTCTAAACGATTCTAAGCAACATAGGCCAGCTCCTTAATTTTATGCAGAATAATCCATTAAATTTTGTTACTTCGTAGTTAAATTATATGATAGTTTCGTGAGTTTCGATTTTACATTGTTCCTTCTCTGCTGTAATTAGCGTGCGCAGTGCTTCGTGTTAACGTCTTTTCCTGTCAGTTTAATTTGTTTCTTACAGTCTACACTTTCAGGCTTCGATGATAAAAAATACAGTACGTGTGATTCAGTTCTGCCATGCTGCAGTTGGGAGAGATACCGTCTTTTTTGGTGATCCAGGACTCGATATTGGAAATAGCGACTTGCCTCCTCGAACTTGATGTATAGAAAGATTAATTGTATCTACTTTCTTAAGAGACTCTTTCGTTCGAAAAATAGATGTATGATTCTTATATACAAAATGGTCGATTTTTCAAAATTCTCTTTGCTTAGTTATGCTACTTAGCTTCATGTTTAAACTCGCTTGACCGATTTGAGAAAACATATTCTTCCACGAGTGAATGAGACCGTCTCATATGAGAATTTGTGCATATCACCCAAATATAGCATTTGAGACTGAGTTCACAAAACCCATAATCTTGCGAGATTACAATACGACCATTTTTCTATAAAACCGTCTCTTTGAGACGCAAAAAAACCGTTACTCTTAAGTAGAAGAACACCAAAGATCGAATCTTTATTTTCGCTATGAAATTCACCTAGCAAATACATTGTCAACACAAATCCTGTGAAGCAAAGGCCTAGCAATAAGCCCGTCGACAACCCAACCTGCTGATTCACTATCGTGCTTCACATGGTTGAACTCTCGTTCAGCGTACTCAAGAGATATCTGCAATTTCCCACCAGGTCGACAGTCATCGGACACGGTTCTTGATTTTATACCAGCAATCGTCTCCAACCAGTAAAGAAAGTTCACTTGGTACAACGATCTGAGCATATCCTGTGGTGACGCGTTTTCTTTGAGTATAACCTACAATAATCAAGCATTCACGCCAACCCCGATTAACAGCTAAAAGGCAGCGACCATTAAATCGTTCAAAGTAGTCGTGTAGGAGTTGCTTACGAAAAAATTCCCTCCGTGCTCGGTCAACATGTAGGATTCATTCTTGTATAGATCAAAGAGTGCAACTGCATCCTCCCGGTTCTCGACTACTTCACTAAGTGAGGATCCTATCACCAGTCGCTTTTCGATTTCAGCAGCTGCGTTCTTGGCTTCATTAGACAGATTCGAATCTAGCTGCAGAAAAAAAAAATTGAAAAAAATTCAGTTGGCACCAGAACTTCACGAGAATATTAGATGTGGGATCATCAGTTCTTTGCGGTCTCATGACTCACTTTAGAGATCGGCTTCAGATTTAGAAGAGGTACTGCTGGAAAAAGTGGTTCCTCGTCATTGACTTCTCTAACAGACGGTACCTGACCGCTCAGCAGGTACTCACTGAAAACCAAACCTGCAGCATAGAGCACGTTTACGCAAATAACGAGATTTTCACTATGATGAAACGAAAGCTACTTTCAAGAATATCAGAGCTTTAGTCCCAAAACAATTTGGGGTCAGCTAACATGAATTAATATCTGAAGTCGTCATCCAAAAAAAAGAAAAACAATTTGGGGTCAGCTAACATGAATCAATATCTGAAGTCGTCATCCAAAAAAAAGAAAAACAGAAATGGAAGGCGGATGATATGTACTTGCTCGATACGGATTGAACGTCCTGAGTTGAATGGATTGGTAAGACTTCAGATTGCAGTACATGTGTACCCAAGTTATTGCAGCAAAGCATGCAAGAGCGAGTGGTGTAGAGGCGCCGATCTGATTAGCTAATGCTATTCCGAGCACAATACCAATAGACTTGCTCACCATTCCTTGCGCTTCACCCTTTGCAATCACCTGCCATCGTCCATTCATGGTACCATTAGACGGGTCCATAGTCCATAGGACGTCCATAGACGACTCCAATAAAAGAACTAGTTTTATACCTCGGCGAAATTTCTCTTAGCAGCAAATCCTGCATAGAAACAGCTTCTCGTGGCAGCCTGCAAGACCATGTCAATTGTCCGCTAGCTTTATCACATTCACGTATTGAACAGAATATGTCACGATACTGAATTGGTACTGGTTGTGTGAACATAACCATGATCCTATTTTGTGCAAAGTTTTCGATTTTTTGGTCTGAATTGAAGTATCGAAGTGTTGTGTTGTGTCGTGTCGGTGTTGGACAAGACATGTGTCAGACACACGACACGGCACCCGAGTGAAGTGTCATAGTAACATATGTGAATTTTAAACCAAAATATGCTGAATTTTCATAAAAATAGCCGAGGCCGAATCTGACACTTTGATATGAACCCGTGTCAGATACTTCTAGACGAGTCCGAGAAACATAAGTCATGTGCAGTTAATATGTTGCTTGTGACGATTTCTAGAAATGATTCCGATAAAATACCTGGATCAATGAAGCAGCAGATCTCCCAGCTCCGGCAGTCGCTCCAATGAAGACAAATAGATGCGGAAAAGCAGGAGTTAAGATCTCTAATCCAAATGCGGTATTTTCCAACAGATCGGCAAATAACCTCCAACCCTTTGGGTGGACGTCAAAGTGTCGTCCATACTTTGATAGCATGATCTTGCTTAGATATCCGATTCCATCCTTAAGCACCCAGCTTATAGCAGCCGCAGTCGGAATCGCCCCCTTCCCCAATCCAACGGCATACAACAAAGACTATACAACAACGACAACAACATCAGAGCCTTAGTTCCAAACAGATTTGGGGTCGGCTAACATAAATCATTATCTGAAGTCGTCAAGTTGTCATCCAAAAAAAGAAAAAGGAAGGCGAAAAATACAATAAAATAACCTGTGTGGCAAGAACCCCGGTAATCTGACTAGCAACGCCTTGGACCCCTCTCCACAAAGAATAGTCCAAATAATCGCTAGTCACGCTCTCGGGAAAACCTTCCGGCAACATAAGACGAAATACAATATCCTTGCTCAACAGCCATAGATTAGGTAGACTTGTGGAGGGGCTAAGATCTCCATCACCCGTATCATCCTTTCGTTGTGAAGTAAACGATGATGAAACCACCACAAATTCATCGTCTGAAGGATGAGGAATGAGTTTAGTCCGCTTACCTCCCTTGACCTCCCACAAAACCTCATCGCCCTCCACTTCCCCGTCATTCTCACCAACTCTCCCTATTGCGCTCGCAAAATCCATGTGAAACGAGCCAAGTAAACCTAAGAATGACAACAAGCATAGCACTAGCTTTCTATGAGGCAATGAGCCATCAAGCACGTTACAACGAAGATCACATACTCGAGAGGTGAACAAAGAAGCCAATCGATACGACCAAAAAATTGCAAGAATACCCATATTCAATCCATGAGTACCACCCCCGTTGTCACCATCGTCACCATGGCCATCGAAATCATTATCATTGTTGTCGTTTCCTCCACCATTGTTGTTATTGTTATTGTTGTTGTTATTGAAATTCCCACCGTCTACAAATAAATCATGTTTAAGCAAAGGAAGAACACGACCCTTTTCAAATGCCTTTGTCACGATCCTCTTCGGAAAATTGTTAACTTTGCCCAAATAAGTAAATTGATAAGCTTCTATACGCGCACTTAGTATCCTACTCCATGTGGTCCCCTTACATTGCGATGTAAAAAGCGGTGAACTATCCACTAGCAAAGCCGAAGAAGTACAAGTACAGCCCATAATCTTTCAGATACAGTATGTAATTACTCCTTTACTAACAAATTCAATCGAAAAAATCGACATAATCCCATCTTACTCAACCGAAAAAAAATGGACAAATTCACATTTCTTCACCTGCCCACAAAATCACAACTTTCAGCATTTGACAACAAACACTTTACCTTCTTGTCTAAACCTTCACCGTCTCACTCAATAGTTACCTCTTGCCTGTTTATGTCAACGTGAGTTCAAACATAGGTAATCATTGAGAAAGACGGAAGGAGTAATTTTTTGAAAGACGTATTTTAATCCTAAGGTAAACAAATGGCTGAGACGAAGGGAGTATCATATACACCTTCCTAACCACATAAATCACTCATTTCGATTCCAAAATCACCTATACCGCTATACTCAAACATTCGACATGCCAATTTCACAAACGATACTCTTTCCATCTCGATCATTTGTTTAACTTTTACATTATCTGTGAGGAGTATTTTAACCAAACGTAAACAAATGGCCGAGACGGGCAACAACAACAACAACATTACCCCCAAATCCCAATGCCTTATGAGCTAATAATCCAATACCAAAATCGAGTCGAGAACTGTATCAAATAACTGCCAATAAACCAAACCCAATTCAATGAACAATCTTTCTTCCTTCAATCAATCAATTACACAACACTGCCTATCTACCTAAAGGGCTAATGAGTAATGACCCAATATCGGAATCGGGTCGAAATTCAAGAACTGAATCAAATAACTGCTAAAAAACTTACCCAGTTCAATCAAATAGTTATATACATATACAGTCAAATTACTGAAAAAATAAATGAAATTTTACTTGAATTATAGAAAAGAACAGTTCACAGTTTATAGTTCATGTATACCTGTATGAAACTGCTGATACTGGTAGGAATAATTGCAGAAGAAGCTAGCTTTTGTAAAAATGGAGGATGAAATTGGTGAGAAGAAGTTGTGTGGTTTTTTCGCAGACTTTTGTAAGTTTTGATTTCCCTTTTTTTTGTGTTGTGATTGTGTTCTTCATTTGAGTTCGGGCCGGTTCATGTGAGTTCGAGTTCGAGATCGGGTTGGGTCGAAACTTGAAATGAGTCGATCCGATATTGAGCTCGAGATCGGCTCGGGAAAGATAATAAGTTTAATCTTATTAGGCACATGTGGGCTAAGTCGGATTGACCCGGCCAAGCCCGACCATGACTCGGGATTCTGTCGGACTACCCGGACCACAATATCCTGATCCTGATCCCGATCCAGCCTCTAAAAAACGCTTTGTGGGTGAACGTGTGGGCCAAGTCGGTCTGACTCGCACTTTTAGACCATTTACGGTCCACCCGACCAACCATAGCTCGGGATCGTGCCGGGACCATAGTATCCCGATCCAAATCTATCATCTAAAAACGCACGTGGGTGAAACCGTGAGAAAGTGTGGGCCAAGTCGGTCTGACCCGCATCTTTATACTCCACTCCGTACTAGTTTTGATCAACCCGACCAATCTAACCCGATCTCGACCCAGATCCAGATAGAAACGAGTTTTAACATTGTTGCGTTCTTTCCGATAACTATTGATTTTGATGTAGAAAAAAAAACTAGTGGCTCAAAACCCCGTTAGTCGACAACACACTCACCAACGCACATCCATCAATCAATGGCGACTTCATCAATGGCGAATTCTTATTCTTCATCATCAACAAGCCTCCAATGGCGTCACGCCACCTTACACCCACCCTACCGCCACTCTAAACTCAACTACTCATTCCTCTCCCCGCCTCCGCCGCGCCGTAGGGTCGCGCTCACGGTGGCGTTCCAGCGGGGGGACTTCGATAACTTCAAGAAACGGGTGGCGTCGGGTGAGACATGGAGAGATGTATGGCGGTCGGCTAATGATGGTTTTGAACAGCTTGTTTATGACGCTAGGAAAGCTGCTGAGAGGTTCGATCGACAGTATTCTGTTTCGCGACGGATTGGTTCGGCGGTTGAAGTTGCGTCTGTTCGTGCTCGTGAGATTGATCGTGAGTTCGAGGTTTCGCAGAAATGGCGTGCGTTTTCGATTGATTTCTCCAGGAATTTGCCTAGGGTTTGTTCTTTTTCCCCCTCTTTTGATTTGTTTTGATTGTTTTAATCGATTTTTGTGTGGAATTGTTGGATGATGTATGTTTAGGTAACTGCTGCTACTTGCCTAGGGTTTTTGTCGATTTCGCGAAATTGTAGGAGGATGTATGTTTAGGTTCTCTCCTGCAATTAGTCTAGGGTTTGGGTTTCTTCTTTTGTCGATCGTTTTCGTGAAATTTGCCAGGGTTTGTGTTTCTTCATTCGTCGATTTCGTGAAATTTGCCTAGGGTTTGTGTTTCTTCATTTGTGAAATTTTCCTAGGGTGTTTTGCTTGTTTTAGTCGATTTTTTTTTGTGAAATTGTAGGATGATGTATGTTTAGGTGATTGCTGCAATTTGCCTAGGGTTTGTGTCTTCTCCCATTTCTCTATGTTCTGCTGGGTTTTGTCGATTTCGCGAAATTGTAGGAGGATGTATATATGTTTAGGTTCTCTTCTTCAATTTGCCTTGGGTTTTGTGTTTCTTCAGTCGCTGATTTCGTGAAATTGCAGGAGGATGTATGTTTAGGCTCTCTCCTGCAATTTGCCTTTGTTTCTTCATTTGTCGATTTCATGAAATTGCAGGATGATGTGTGTTTATTTTGTGCGTGTATATTAGCGCGCATTTAGTCGTGGATAAGAATAATCAAACCTCCGAGCTATTGGTTGGGGGTAAGGAAACTCAGTACTTGGCATGTTTTCGTTGATTTTTGTGAGAATTGAAAGATGATGCATGTACATGTAGCTCGTTATTTCGCATAATAAGAGTAGTATTTTGGCACGGTAGCTATCTCAATTTCATATTGAAATCTGTAAAAGATCATGAGAAAGACTGGATTGAATGTGTTGAACTGAATTATCGAACAAAAATGAAATAAATTATAAACGGGACTGGGGGAAGTCGATATTAAATGCAAAAAAACAGGGTCGTTAATCGTATTTAGGTGCTACGAGCGTATTTATTGTGAGTAGTTGTAGTACAATTGATGAGATTTGATGCAATGCTCTTTTACACGATGTTAATTATTCCTCTATATTGATGAAAATTACATAGTCCATTGACTACTTGTTCTTGCAGTATAGGAAGATATTCAGTGAGTTCTTGGACTCTCCTCTTGGACGGGGCTCTTCTGTAAGTAACCTCGCTTTTTTCGCTTACTTCTTTCTCCGATCCTTTTGTTTATGTGACATCTCAACAAAATAAGAGCCCAAGTTACAATAATCTCTGGATTATTTACTGGCGCATAACTGTGCTATTTATGTTTGATCATTTTTTCTATCTACGACTCTAACAAGTACTCCCTCCGTTTTTAATGTTTGCCCAGTTTTAATAAAATACTGCTCACATGTATTGAGGAAATCGGGAAAACATTAAAAAACGGAGGGAGTAGAACATATATGAATTGTTTTTGTTCACTAAATTTCACCTGTATCTGACCTGTCAATTAAATTCTGTCTCAGACACTTTTCTTCCTGTGGTTTGCGCTATCTGGATGGTTGTTTCGGTGTCTGATACTTGCAACTTGGGTACTACCCATTGCCGGACCTCTTCTTCTCAACACTCTCGCTAATAAAGTGGTTGTCAAGGTAAACGCAATTCCGTTTCAGCGATCTAATTATCCTGTACTGTATATATGGAGTCAGTAACAGCATCTTCTGTCTGCATTTTCATAAGTCCTATTATTATCTGGATTTCGAATTATAAAATAAAGATTACTCGTAGTAGATTGAACTGAACGACATTTATCGTATTGGTCCCCTTTTGCCTTTTATTTTCTGCACAAAAACTTGGGACAAACTCTCACTATGTTATCGAGAGACCACTCTTCCGTACCCCTTATGTGTTGATCTTGACTCAAAAAAAACTCTTTAATCTCGGACCTATTTTTCATAATAAGAGTACCCGTCTTACCCATTATATAACTTGTGGTACCGTTTTTTCTATTAATTATAAATTTTCATTCTGCAGGGAGCGTGCCCGTCATGCAAGAGAAATTTCATAGGCAGCAAAAACAGTATGATACAGTGTACTGGTTGCGGCAACATTGTTTGGCAGCCACAAGGAGGCGGTTTTTCCCAAAACAACAAAAACTCTACTCGCTCTAAGTCTCAACCCGAGATTATAGACGTCGACTTTGAGGAACGATAATCCCATTCCATTCCGAGACAATGTCCACATAGTGAAGCACAAAAGTTACAGAAAAGTCGAGTTCAATATATGTTCCTAGAATAAATGGTTCTCGTGATGATACCGATATTTATTTATATGCTGTTTCTCCCTTTTTTTGGTTGTAAGCTGTAACATTTCGCCATTGTATATAGTTCAAAGTTTTCTCATCTGGTTGCCGAGAAGATAGAATGTAAGCGGACTCTGTAAATTCAGTTTTCAATTTCTGTTCTTGTTTGAAGAACCGAGTTTTGAAGTTGTAGACGGTCCTCGTCTTTTCTTTCTTTGGTTATGAGTCATGACTTAACTGAAAGCAAAGTTTCCTTCAAAGTTACTGCTTACTTGAAACACAACTGACTTATCATTGAATGCATCTCCAAGGTTTTCAAATGATTTTCAATCCAATGTTTAATAAAAAATGAACGACTTAGGTCATGTTCTTCTGGACCGAAGTAGGTTAAAATGAAGTGAGCTGAATTAACTTGGACTGAAGTGGGCAGAATTACTATTGAAGTACTAAGACAAAACGAACAGTCCCATCCTGGGGTTGAACTGAATTGAACTAAAGTGAGCTGAATTAACTTGGACTGAAGTGGGCAGAATTACTATTGAAGTACTAAGACAAAACGAACAGTCCCATCCTGGGGCTGAACTGAATTGAACTAAAGTAGGCTGAACTGAATTGAACTAAAGTAGGCTGAACTGAATTGAAGCCGAAGTTCACCAAACATGCATATCTACCCAACTCCAAGTCTCCAATCTTCTTGTTTTGCTTCATAGTAAATCAAAGTTTGTTGTGTTGTCTTCATCTTATTACCAATACTTGTTCCACCTTCATATATACACTACTCCCTACTCAAAAAAATCAATCCACCAAAAACCCTTCATCACTCTTCCCACCATGAGACCAAAACCTCAATACCCTCTCAACATCAAGCTCCTCTTCACCGGCGTCACCCTCGCTTTCGTCCTCCTCCTCGTCCTAAGAACAAACTATTCTAACTCCAACTCAACCCCTTCATCCTCGACTAGCACCAAAGACTCGAGTTATCAAGACTCGACTCAAGACGATTGTCCATCAAAATGCACCAAAATCCCACATTCCCTATCCCAAGCACTTATACACTACTCAACCTCAAGCATCACCCCACAACAAACACTCAAGGAAATCTCGGTATCATCCAAAGTCCTACAAACCAAGTCACCATGTAACTTCCTAGTCTTCGGCCTAGGCCACGACAGTCTAATGTGGACCGCGTTAAACTACAATGGACGAACCATTTTCCTAGAAGAAGACGAGTCGTGGATCAACCAAATCAAACGTCGATTTCCTACGTTAGAATCGTACCATGTAACTTACGATAGTAAAGTTAATCAAGCGAACGACTTAATGGAAGTAGGTAAAGGACCCGAATGTACATCGATAAGTAACCCTAAGCATTCTATGTGTTCACTTGCATTAAAGGGTTTGCCTAAAATTGTGTATGAAACTAAGTGGGATTTGATCATGGTGGATGCACCAACAGGGTACTATGATGAGGCACCCGGTAGAATGACCGCGATTTATACAGCCGGTATGATAGCTAGGAATAGAGAAGCCGGTGGCGAGACCGATGTTTTTGTTCATGATGTCAATAGAGAAGTTGAGGATAAGTTCTCTAAGGAGTTTTTGTGTGAAGGGTATATGAAGAAGCAAGAAGGGAGGTTAAGGCATTTTACTATACCTAGTCATAAGAATGAGGATGGAATAATAATGCCCTTTTGCCCTTAGTTTTTTTTAAAAAAAAACTATGTTTTGGACTATTTTTTTGGTAAAAGTTTTTGTTGGATGTATCTTATTTTTGGAGTTGTTACTGTGATGGATATATCCGTCACAAAGTTATAATGGATAATTCATAAAGTATAATATATATACATATGATTAGGTAAGACAATTCGAAATACGGAGTACAAAACAGACATTATAATGGGAATCGACACGTTTTTTGTTAAAATAGTTATTGTTTGGGTAATCGGTTGTAAATTTATAATGTTGTTTTGGCATATTATTGTTTTTAAAAGTTTTTATTGAAATCCAAATAACTCGGCATCGTACTTGGTGTGAACTTTATTCAACGCGAATTTGGACCCATTTTATTCCGGAACCCAAAAGGGAGAATAAACGTGGATAATAACAACCTTCAAAATCGATCGTTTTGGCTATTTTTCGAAAGCAGTTAAAGTTGTTCGAAAGCACGATTTTTTGACGAAAACTTGTCGATAAAAATAGAATGCCTAATAATGATTATTAACATCTTTTGGCATGATATATAATGGATATAGAACTTGTTTCGACTTATTCGGTGTATCCTTTATATACTAATTGAGAAACCACTAAAGATGAATTGGACACGTGTCATGCTCACATTTAATGTTTTCCCTCCCTAAATGCATGAACTATTTTTGGATACAAAATAAAATTCTTAAAATAGATCCACCAAAAAAACTTTATACCAATCATCATATCATATCATTATATACTAAAAGAGAAACCACTGAAGAAGCAAATGACACGTGTCGCGATGTGGTGAAAAATTTTCCCGCCTAAAACAATTTAGCTATGGACTTGCATTTGGCCCAATAAATAGATAACTTATGCGCAGTTACCGGCGAACAAATTTGTACAAAATATAGACACAAATTATAATACAGTAATAGTTATTATTTTTAAATCAAAAGATGACGTGACTAAAAAAATCACGATGTAATAATAGAAAATATTTATACTCCATAATATTTAACATAAATGGATATATAAGTCCGATATTTATTATTATTCGTGCATTTGTTAACGATGTTTCATTTTATATAAGCCGTGCATTTTGCACGGGGCCTAAACTAGTTAAAGTCTAAATGACCCTTATATTACACCGGAGCATTGTATTCGATGTGGACGTTGTTTAACGCGAATATGGCCTCATTTTATTTCGGCACCCAAAAGGCCAAAAAAACGTGGATAATAACCTTCAAAATCGACCGTTTTGCAATTTTTTAAAGAGTTGAACATTGATCAAAAGTGCGATTTTTTTTTGACGAAAACTTGTCGAAATGAATAAAATGCCTAATAACGATTATTAGAACTCTACGATACAATATAAAATGGTGTTTGGAACTTGTTTCGACAGATTCCGACATGTTATAAAATGCTATATTATGGTTTCTATAAGTCGGTATTGAAGTCTAAATGACCCTTATATTACACCGGAGCATTGTATTCGGTGTGGACGTTGTTTAGCGCGAATATGGCCCCATTTTATTTCTGCACCCAAAAGGCCAAAAAAACGTAGATCAAAAGCGCGATTTTGTTTTGACAAAAACTTGTCGTAATGAATAAAATGCCTAATAACCATTATTAGAACTCTCCGATACGATATAAAATGTTGTTTAGAACTTGTTTCGACAGATTCCGACACGTTATAAAATGCATTATTATGGCTTTTAAAAGTCCGCATTGAAGTCTAAATGACCGTTATATTATACCGGAGTATTGTATTCGGTGTGGATGTTGTTTTGCGCGATGCCCCATTTTATTTCGGCACCCAAAATGCCTAAAAAACGTGGATAATAACCTTCAAAATCGACCGTTTTTTGCTATTTTCGAGAGTGATGAAAGTTGATTAAACGCGCGATTTTTTTTTTGACGAAAACATGTCAATAGGAATAAAATGCCTAATAATGATTATTAGAACTCTCCGATACGATATAAAATGGTGTTAGAACTTGTTTCGACAGATTCCGACACGTTATAAAACGCATTATTATGGCTTTTTAAAGTCCGCATTGAAGTCTAAATGACCGTTATATTATACCGGAGTATTGTATTCGGTGTGGACGTTGTTTTGCGCGAATACTGCCCCATTTTATTTCGGCACCCAAAACGCCTAAAAAACGTGGATAATAACCTTCAAAATCGACCGTTTTTTGCTATTTTCGAGAGTGATGAAAGTTGATTAAACGCGCGATTTTTTTTTGACGAAAACATGTCAATAGGAATAAAATGCCTAATAATGATTATTAGAGCTCTCCGATACAATATAAAATGGTGTTTAGAACTTGTTTCGACAGATTCCGACACGTTATAAAACGCATTATTATGGCTTTTAAAAGTCGGCATTGAAGTCTAAATGACCCTTATATTACACCAGAGCATTGTATTCGGTGTGGACGTTGTTTGGGGCGAATATTGCCCCATTTTATTTCGGCATCCAAAAGAGCGAAAAAACGTGGATAATAACCTTCAAAATCGTCTGTTTTTGACAATTTTTGAAAGAGTTCAACATTGATCAAAAGCACGATTTCTTTTTGACGAAAACTTATCGAAATGAATCAAATGCATAATAGCGATTTTTAGAACTATCCGATACGATATAAAATGGTGTTTAGAACTTGTTTCGACAGATTCCGACACGTTATAAAACGCATTATTATGGCTTTTAAAAGTCCGCATTGAAGTCTAAATGACTGTAATATTATACCGGAGTATTGTATTCGGTGTGGACGTTGTTTTGCGCGAATATTGCCCCATTTTATTGCGGCATCAAAAACGCCTAAAAAACGTGGATAATAACCTTCAAAATTGACCGTTTTTTGCTATTTTCGAGAGTGATGAAAGTTGATTAAACGCACGATTTCTTTTTTTTGACGAAAACATATCAATAGGAATAAAATGCCTAATAGTGATTATTAGAACTCTTCGATACGATATAAAATGGTGTTTAAAACTTGTTTCAACATATTCCGACACGTTATAAAACGCTATATTATGGCTTCTAAAAGTCCGCATTGAAGTCTAAATGATCCTTATATTACATCGGAGCATCGTATTCAGTGTGAACGTTGTTTGGCGCGAATATGGCCCCATTTTATTTCGGCACCCAAAAGACCACCTTCAAAATCGACTGTTTTTAGCAATTTTTGAAAGTGTTGAACATTGATCAAAAACGCGATCTTTTTTTAAAACCTCAGGAGCCCAGATTTCCTCATACTTGCAGGAAATGAACATAGAACCGATTCCCAAAAGCTGTAGAAATCGACCAACCAAGTTGATCGATTTATCATCAACTTCAGTCAGGCAATCAACCAGTATATGTATATCCCTCATCCTTTCATTAATCTCGGGTTGCAAAACCACATTATTAAAATTCGACAATATGTTTATCAGTTAACGGGACATAACAGGAAACGGTTTGGTATCGGCCAACTCGTTGTCTATGTAAGAAGCATTGATACCGATCACACGAAAACCAAGAAACCATGAAGTTTCAGATTGACGACGAAAATTATGCAGAGGACTGCATCTCTACTAAAAATATCATAAACCAAAGAATCACAAGGTTATTTTTTCAACTGAAAATGAAAAAAACACATTCAGAATCAGAATGCACAAATCAACAATAATTTTATCAGAATTCGTGAAGATAAACATCAACTTTCAGATAATGCAATCATAATCCTAATTCGAAAAAACCCAGATAATGCAATCATAATCCTGAATCGAAAAACCCCTTTAATCATTATCAGATTATGCAATCATAATCCTAAATCGAAAAACCCTAAATTGAAAAAAAAAAAAAAAAAAAACAGATAATGCAATCATAATCCTTAATCGAAAAACCCCTAAGTTGAAAATTCCCAGATAATGCAATCATAATCCTAAATCGAAAAACCCCTAAGTTGAAAAAACCCAGATAATGCAATCATAATCCTAAATCGAGAAACCCCAAAATTGAAAAAACCTTAAATCGAAATCCAAAAAATTGGTATAAACAAACAATTAAATGCAATCAATTGGTATCAACCCTAAACTCTATCAGATTATCTAGATTATCATATCATATGCCCTAAATCGAAAAACCCTAAATCGAAAACCAAAAAATTAATAGTATAAACAGACAATTAAATGCAATCAATTGGTATCAACCCTGAACTCTATCAGATTATCTAAATATCTAGATTATCATATCATATCATATGTCCTAAATCGAAAAACCCCTAAATTGGAAAAACCCTAAATCAAAATCCAAAAAATTAGTACTTCCTCCATTTTCTTTTTATCTTCCCAATTTCATTTTTTGGTCATTTTTTTTTATCTTTCCATTTTAGTCCATAATTTTTACCATACTACCCTTATTATTTACAACACTTTATAGCTTTATTCTTTCCTATTTACACACATTTTACCCTTCTACTCTCAATATTTACTAAATTTATCATTTTATATTCATTACAAAAAAAAATTGTGTCAAAAGTGAATGGGAAGATAAAAAGAAACTGGAGGAAGTATAAACAGACAATTAAATGCAACTAATTGGGGACCCTAAACTCTAGTACTTATAATTTTTGTTTGGGTCTAAAATTAAATCGGGTATCTTTTGAAGCGACACTAGACACGGTATAAAAAAACATAGGACAAAATTATTTAAGTTGGAGCGTACAATGCATGTTTTTTTTTAATATTTGGGTCCGAGAATGAAAATAATGACCTTTATTAATTTTACAAATTCGTGCATCCAACAAAATAGATCGATTAATTAGTAGAAGTTGTCATTGAGCGGTCGTCCTTACTTACGTACCCTTACTTTAGTTAATGTTGTCACAATTGATATACTATATGATCATGAAAACGAACGAAAATCGATCAAATTTAAACTTAATAAACTCGAACAAATGCTATAAGAAGTGAATGTTTTTATGAATTTAAATTACACATCAGATCACTCTGAATTAGACACAATCAATCAAGTTAACTGCTTGTGCCATCCTTCAAGTGGACTTTCACACGGAACACTTTGATCCCACTCGCACCGTCTTTGTCCTTGTGATTCTGGTCCAACTGAACACCCGAAATAGATGGCATCTAGAGTAGCCGTCCAATAAACCTCCAAAGTTCGTACACAAGTTCGATCCTCTACATCTTGAAGAAATGCATCAAAACTTCTAACCTTAGAATTTCCCCATTGAAGATCACAAGTAATGTGAGTTTTCTTAAAGAATGAAATTCCGAATTTCCAATGTACTTCTTGGACGAATCCAAGGTTTTGTGTACCGAAATCATCGTCTTTAGATTTGCAATGAACGATCAAATTATTCGACTGGTCTGATATTCCATTTTTCACGTGTAACTTATATTTATACCAAGGCCTAACAGCGGGTCTATCGTCATGATCAGACCGGTTATGATGGTGTCCGCCGGGTATACCACCACGGATTCGTCCCCGCCAGCCTCTGCTACGTCCGCGGTTTATTTCATTATTGCATGTAATGCATGGGATTATTAGGGCAACATTGAGAAAAAGTAGGACGAAAGGAATAATTATTATGTTGTTTGATTTCATGATACTATTTTAATTTGCAAGAAATTTATGTTGCTTTTGTTAGTAAAACTAATAGTAGTAATGTAATTGAAAATTTTATAGAAATCGAGTGTATAAATATAATTTTATTATACGATGAATTAACCTAATTATCTACTCTTAACATATTAGAATTATGCATCGATATATTGTATCTGATATCAGTCATATCATCATTTACTTTATATGTGTGTCATTGGTCATATTATTCGGATTCTTTTGCATATATATCAAAATTTTGCGTCAATACATTGTATTTGCATTGATATATCTATCATTTACTATGTATGTGTGTCATTCATAATATTATTAAGATTCAATCTGCGTGATTCTTTGTATTTTTGTCATTAGGATTCAATCCCTGCGATTCTTTGTATTTTTGTCATTTATATTGTATGTAGGGATGTCAAAGGGTAGGATCTGGACCGGATCCTATAGGATCCAGATCCTTATCCTTATTTCTCCCCTTGGATCCGGATCCGATCCTTATCCTAAGGGTCCAAAATTATAGGATCCTTATCCGGATCCTTATCCGGATCCTAAGGATCAGGATCGGATCAGGATTGGATCATGATCTTTCCATTTTTAAGTTCATTTATTATTTATATTATATTCTCACCTTAGGTAATCATTTAAATTTAAACCATTTAAAGGGTTTAAGCAACCAATAATTATACAATGTTCAAACAACTTTAAATGGAGTTTAGAGTTTAGATAACGCTACTACACTATCCCGTACAACCACAAAGATCAATTATCTAAAATACATTACTCAAAAGAAACTAAGTCCAAAAGACCACAAGAAACACAAGTCCACAACTACTATTTCTTCATTATTCATCAATTTGATGATTCATGTTCCATATCATCATCATCAACTATGTCACCGACATCCTGAAATAAGAAGATATAAAAAAAACATATAAGCCAAACAAATAAAAAGGGTAGGATAAGGGTCGGATCAGGATCTTGTAAACGGGATCCTTATCCGACCCTTTTATTTTTAAAAGGATCAGGATCCGATCCTTACCCTCAGGATCCAAAAATACTGCGATCCATATCCTACCCTTAAAGGTATTGGATCCCAGGATCAAGGTAGGATCCGAGATCCATTGACATCCCTAATTGTATGTGGGTTATTCATTGTATTACGTAGTTCATAAGGAACCATCTCTAGCTATCTAGAACAGTCACGAGCCCACTTCGACAGAGCCCAACATGATACGTCATCATGGGTCTTGCTTGACTCATGAGACGTGTCTGGGCCAAAGTTTGAGGAAGAAACTTTTGCTCAGCCAAGCACGACAAAATACAATCCACTTGAACACGACACGCTTTGGCACACATGCCCAAAATATTTATTGAACATGCTCAAGCACGACACCACGCAACAATACACGATAACACACTATAGGGCCTAGCCATAATTTTGATTTTAGCTTTGACCCTAGATGGAACAAAAAGGTATTAAGAAAGTACATAACTTTATTCATTTATTCAATAAAATCTGAATTCCAAAGATACAACATTATTTATTAGACCTAGTCAAGTCAACATACAGGTCGACGAAGCTTAACCTACTCTATGGACCTTGACACGGAATATTTTGATCCCACTCGCACCTCTTATTCCCTCCAGGTCCATCTGAACACGCGAAATAGATGCCATCTAAGTTAGCCGTCCAATAAACCTCCAAAGTAGGTTGACACTTATTACTCTCTTGACCATCAACAAATGCATCAAAACTTCTAGCCTTACTTCCCCATTTGATATCACAAGTAATGTGAGTACTCTTAAAAACCGAAGTTCCGAATTTCCAATGTACTTCTTGACCGAATCCAAGGTTTTGTGTACCGAAATCATCGTCTTTAGATTTGCAATGAACGTTCAAATTATTCGACCCGTCCGATATACCATTTTTCACATGTAAAGTAAATTTATCCCAAAATAAAGGTGGACCGTTTATTCTTGCGCATGTAATGCATGGGATTATCAGGGCTACGTTGAGACAAAGTAGGATGAATAATAATGGAATTATTATGTTGTTTGATTTCATGATTATTTTTTGTAAGGATTTTATGTTGCTTATTAGTAAAATTGTGTGTTGTTATTGAAAATTTTAGAGATTTTTGAGTGTATATATACTAAAATTTGGCACAAAATTCTGAATCGATAATAAATTGTATTTGTCATTTACATTGTATGTATCATTTATTTATTTATTTTGTTAATAGAATTCTGGGTTTGATGTATTGTATTCATTATATTTGACATTTATATTGTATGTGTGTCATTCATTGTGTTATTGGGATTCCGAGATACATTTACTTGTCATTATATTTTCATTGTATTAGCCTAATAGTGGAGCTTATTAGAGTTTCGAGTCGATTGACTGTATTTTGACATTTACATTGTATGTGTGTCATTCATTGTATATATATTAGTAGGATTATGAAGCCACCAAACTCGACCCAATAAGGTTAACGATTAGACAATTATTAAGCTTAAAAAAATAATTAAAAAGAAAGTGATTTATTGTATAATTCGATGTATTTGACGTAATATGACAAATTAATTATACAAAATAATAGTGAACATTTACTCTTATTGGGCCTACTAGCTCATAATTTTGGTTTTGGCTTCGTCCCTGGATAAAACATACGGAGTAAATGATATTACAAGGGACATTATTGGACTATGATTAGAACTGCCTAGTACCCTTGTAATTTTGTAATTTTTTTATATAATATACTTTAAAAAAATCACCAAAAAAAAGTTTAGGCTATCGGAAGGAAATGTTTTTATTTATTAAAAATCTGAATTCAAAAGATACATCATTCTGGATTAGACACAATCAAGTCAATTGATCGGCTTGATGTGACTCAACCTGCTGACACACCCCTGGCCAATGATCAACCATGACTACTCTAGTCCTCGATCTTGACTTTTACACGGAATACTTAGATTCCACTCGCACCATTTTTGTCTTCCTTCTAATTCTGGTCCATCTGAACACCCGAAATATATAGATGTCATCTAGAGTAGTCGTTCAGTAAGCCTCCAAAGTTAGTAGACAAGTTTTAGTCTCTACGAATGGTAAAATCCTTCGGATGGTTAAAATTGGAGTGTATAATACACGGTTTTCTAAGATTTGGGATCGAGAACAAAAACAATGACCTTTAGTAATGTGTGTTGCATGCATATCATTCATTTAGTTTAACAATTTTACTAATGTAATTAGTGCATTCAACAAAATAGATCGATTAATTAGTACAAGTCGTCATTGAGCAATCGTTCTTACTTACCCTCACTTTAGTTATTGTTGTCATAGTTGATATATATGATCATGAAAACGAACGAAAATTGATCAAATTTAAACTTATTAAACTCAAACAAATGCTATAGAAAGGTATTGTTTTTCTTTATTAAAAATCTGAATTCAAAAGACACATCACATCACTCTGGATTAGACACAATCAAGTTAACTAATTGCGCCATCCTACATCCGAACTTTTACAAGGAATACTTTGATCCCACTCGCACCGTTTTTGTCCTTTGCCTCCTTCTAATTCTGGTTGTTCTGAACACCCGAAATAGAGGCCATCTAGAGTAGCCGTCCAGTAAACCTCCAAAGTTCGCCGACAAGTTTTAGTCTCTACACCTTCAAGAAATGCATCAAAACTTCTAACCTTAGAATTTCCCCATTTGAGATCACAAGTAATGTGAGTTGTCTTAAAGAATGAAATTCCGAATTTCCAATGTTCTTCTTGGCCGAATCCAAGGTTTTGTGTACCGAAATCATCGTCTTTAGATTTGCAATGAACCATCAAACTACTCGACTGGTCCGATATTCCGTTTTTCACATGTAACTTAAATTTAGACCAAGGCAATTTACTTCTACCCCCGCTACGTCGGCGGTTTATTTCATTATTGCATGTAATGCATGGGATTATTAGGGCAACACTGAGAAAAAGTAGGATGAAAGGAATAATTATTATGTTGTTTGATTTCATGATACTATTTTGTAAGAAATTTATGTTGTTTTTGTTAGTAAAAACTAATAGTAATTAATGTTATTGAAAATTTTATGAAATGGAGTCTATAAATATAATTTTTTATACGATGAATTAACCTAATTATCTATTCTTAGCATATTAGTAGAATTCTGCGTTGATATATTGTATTTGATATCAATCATATCACCATTTACTTTGTATGTGTGTCATTGGTAATATTATTCGAATATTAGCATATATATCAGAATTTTGCATCGATACATTGTATTTGCATTGATATATCCATCATTTACTTTGTACGTGTGTCATTCGTAATATTATTAAGATTCAATCTGCGTGATTCTTTGTATTTTTGTCATTACGATTCAATCTGCGTGATCCTTTGTATTTTTGTCTTTTATATTGTATATGTGTTACTAGGTTAGTACCCGTGCAAAGTTGCACGGATATAAATAAAAAAAATTACGTAGATAATCTTATTGATACTAATACGGAGTATATTTTAAAGATATAGATTTTTTTTTATCTATTTCATGTTATTTATCAGTGATTATACTGACTAATTTACGTTATACGGAATATAAAAAATGTTTAAATTTATGTATATTTGTTTATATGCTAGAGTTTTTTGAGTGTATGTATACTAATATTGACACAGAATTCTGAGTCGATAATTTGTATTTGCCATTTACATATTGTATGTATCATTCATTCATTTTGTTAATAGAATTTTGGGTCGATGTATTGTATTTAGTATTTGACATTTATATTGTATGTGTGTCATTTATTGTGTTATTGGGATTTCGAGATACATTTATTTGTCATTATATTTACATTGTACTCCGTATTAGCCTAATAATGGAGCTTATTAGAATTTCGAGTCAATTGACTATGTTTGACGTTTACATCGTATGTGTGACAATGAAGTGTCATTCATTCTCGGTCAATTGTTGTCCTCTCTATTTTAAAATTGCATTTCATAAGCAATTTGATCTTTCATATCAAATTCATCAAGGCCACTTGTCATCTTATAATTGACCATCTCTTCTTTCATTAGTCTTTGTGCCAAAATTAAAAGACAACGTACAATTGATCGAGACGTAGAAAGTAGTAGAATTATTAAGATTTGAGTCGATAATTACGAGTAGAAACTAACTTTCTTTCATTGTCATATATATTGTCATACTTACAACATACTAAAAGCAACTTCAAAGGTTTACTAAAAGTACTTGCAATTCAAAAGATCGAAAAAACGTGGATAATAACCTTCAAAGTTGATCTTTTTTTGTTATTCTTCGAAAGCGGTGAAATTTGTTCGAAGCGCGATTTTTTTTTTTTGACAAAACTTTTCAATGTCAATAGAATGCCTAATAATAACTATTTGAAGTTTGAAACTTTTGACACGATATTTAATGAAGTATAAAATTTGTTTCGACTGATTCCGCCACGTCTCCAAAATGCAATCTCATGGCTTTTAAAAGTCTCTATTGAAAGTCAAATGACCCTTATATTAAACCGGGACATTGTACTTGGTGTGGACTTTGTTTAACGTGAATATGAACTCATTTTATTCCGGGACCCAAAAGACCGAAAAATCGTGGGTAATAACCTTCAAAATCGGTCGTTTTTTGCTATTTTCGAAAGCGGTAAAAGTTGCTCAAAAGTGCGAATCTTTTTTGACGAAAACTTTTCGATTGAAATAGAAGGCCTAATGATTATTAGAAACCTTTGACATGATATATAATAGAATATAGAACTTGTTTCGACTGATTCTGACACGTCATCAAACCTAATCACATGACTTTTACCGAAATTTATCTCTCCCTCTTTCCATTCTTTTTCTTTATCTTTTGCTTCTAAAGACTATAATATCGAGACTCATCATATACTAGCTCATACGGGACTCGGACACCTCTATACTTCTTTCGTCGCTGGCAAAAAAAAAAAAAAAAATTTACAAAAAGTCAAACTCAAAGTTTTGGCCTTGTAGATCTTGACAATAACTACTAGTGTGAAACAATGAAGATACATTGAAAACAAAAAGTCAAGAAAAAAAGTTTGACTCTTAATGTAAGCACAATTTCTTGTGTGACGGTCATATCCATTATAAACTTGTAACGGGTCAAATAGAAGAGATAATACAAGAAGTATAATGCCTAGTGGATAGCATTTGGGTGACTATATAGTTATATTTGACCCGTTATAAACTTGTGACGGATATACCCGTCGAGACTTACTGGTCCAATGTAAATCTTGAAATTAAAGACATAGAGTGGCATCCCACAAGCCAGTCTGGTTCCTGTCCTTTTGGTCATAAAAGCTCTAACACCTACTTGTAAACTTGTTTTAATTTATGTCTTTGTTAGGCTGCATAATTTCCGTCTCTATTATTTGTTTATTTTTATATTAATTATAAAAAATATTTTAATTAAAAATAAATATATAATAGAGACGGAAAGAGTATATTTTCGATAAATCGAACAGCTCTTAGACTAGCTAGTAGTAGTCTTATTAGACCTAAATATTGTCGATAATTCATAATAAATCGTCATAATGCTTAACATCTACTTCAACGTGTAAACCCTATTTTATGTCTTTTCTAAGCACATTCCCATGTTTATTTTATAACGGAATAAAACAAATGGCTCTTAGTTTAATGGTAAAGACGTAAATATTGCATTGTCAACAATTCATAATAAATCGTCAAAAAAAGCTTAACATCTAATTTAACTTGTAAACTTTTAGTTTTATATCTTTTCTAGGCACATGGTGAAAACGTAAATATTATCGATAATTCATGGTAAATCGTCATAAAAACTTAACATCTACTTCAACTTGTAAACTTAGTTTTTGGCCTTTCCTAGGCACATTTTCCCATGTTTATTTTATTCTATAATAACAGACGAAAACGAGCATCTTTCAGCCTAGTGGTCAAGACTGGAAACACGACTGATTTGACAACAGATCGATCTTCTTACCTATATATAGTAGTTCAACATATATGGCATGTATATATATAGAACAATTATTAACCTATCTTTGGCAACAAGATGGTTAATAATAATAAGTCGAAATGGGTCGGGTTTTTTACCTACATTACTGCGATAATGTTGATTCGAGTTGACGGGTTTTTTGTTCCGATAACATTTGTTCAAGATGCAGTTGCCAATGGTGGAGGTAAGCCTGCTACATAGTACATTCAGCAAACAGTAAAAAAAATGTACTGTATGAAGTGATGCAGTAAAAATGTGATTAATTACTGCAGTTTGCTTGGATGGAAGTCCACCAGCTTACCATTTTCACCCGGGTTTCGGAGCTGGTGTCAATAATTGGTTGATTCATATGGAGGTTTGTGCTCGATATATCGACTATACAGATATCAGCTAGTTTAGTCGCAAATAAAAGTAGTTAATTAATTAGTTATACTGTTGACTTTGGTTCGAATATTTACCTTGACTTGATGACTCCTTGAAGATTTGAAGATCGCGTGTTTGATCCACGTTCAGACTAAGTGTAGTCTGTTGTTGTTTATTTTGGTTAGGGCGGAGCGTGGTGTAACAGTGCAGCGACATGTCTAGCGCGAACACAAGACCGTCTAGGTTCGTCTAACCTAATGACGACAAACTACACTTTCTCCGGTATACTAAGCAACCAGGCAAAGTACAATCCTGGTACGTAGCTCTGTTTAGTCAGTTCAGCCTACTTCATTCCAAAAGAGCAGAGCCTAACTTTCGATGAATTTGCTAGACTTTTACAATTGGAATCGGATCAAGGTCCGTTACTGCGATGGATCATCCTATACAGGAGATGTCGAGGCTGTCGATCCTGTAAGTAATCCCTAATGTGTACTTATGTGCACTTATGTTACAGTAAATAATGCTGTTAATTCTGCTGAAATGAGCAGAATGCTGAAGTTTACTACAGAGGAGCTCGACTGTGGAGAGCAATCATGGATGATTTACTATCCAAAGGAATGAAAGATGCTCAAAATGTACGATAATCCATCATAATTATCATAAATTTTCGTGTTTTAAAACATTCGAGAATGAATATTAGGAAAAATGTTACAAGAATGAAGTCGAGAATTATTGCAGGCGATTTTATCAGGATGTTCAGCAGGAGGACTAGGCGCGATTCTACAATGTGACAATTTCCGGGATTTGCTTCCGTCTTCTGCTAAAGCTAAATGCTTCTCTGATGCCGGATTCTTCATAAACACGTAAATGAAATCAAATCATTCCCTCGATTTTCTTCCATTTCTCGTTCCTACTTCCCTTAAGACAGTTGTTAAAATCTTCGAAATTCCTGCAATAGAAATGATGTTTCAGGCGCGGCACATATCAAAGACTTCTTCGCTCAAGTCGTTAACACACATGTACAAATTAATGAATCTCTCGTCTATCAAATTCGTCAATACAAAACTTTTCAATGTATTTACGGGTTTGGTTTGAATATACGACAGGGATCAGCGAAGAATCTGCCTGTATCATGTACCTCGAAATTCAGTCCTGAACTGGTAAAAAAAATGCTACATTTTTCCATTTTCCTTCTGTTTTTTTTGCCAGCAGAACGAAACCACCCTGAAATAATTGAAGAGCGATTTTCAATTGCGTTTGCAGTGTATGTTCCCGGAGTACGCAGCGAGGAGCATTCAGACGCCGTTGTTTCTGCTAAATGCAGCTTACGATTCCTGGCAGGTACATGTCTCACGTCTGCAGCCTGTGTTTCGACAGGTTTTTACCAGGATTTTTGATGTTGACGGGATTTGAACTCAGGTGAAAAATATACTTGCACCGGGAGTAGCGGATCCACACGGAACATGGAGAGATTGCAAGACGAACATAACACTATGTTCCGACTCTCAGCTCCAAACATTGCAAGGTACGTCCCTGTTCTTTTGAACTGGGCTGAACTGAACTCGGCCCAGTTCAAGTTCAGTTAAGCCCAGTTCATTCAGTTTAGTTTAGTTCAGTTTAGTTCAATCTGTTTATTTCAGGTTTCAGGACGAATTTCTTAGGAGCATTGACGTCGCTAGGCGACAACCCATCACGAGGGACGTTCATCAACTCATGTTACTGTCACTGTCAGTCCGGAACCCAAGAAACGTGGTTACGGAATGATTCTCCGCTTCTAGATAACACAGTACGATATAAAATACTGAGTATATAAATATAAATATATAATTAATTACGTCTTTAATTTAATACTAATATATTCTCCTAATATATTCGTTTAATTATTTTTGCAGACGATATCAGCAGCAGTCGGGAATTGGTTCTATGACCGTAATCAATTCCAAAAGATCGATTGCCCTTACCCGTGCGACAAAACATGTCACAATCGCGTTTTTGAGTGACTAATTTCACAATCGTTACACTTTAATAAACGTTAAATTTTGTGTTTGGTTAGTTGATCGGACCGACATATAATAAAAGTTCTTAAATTACGCGTCTAATTTTAATTTTAATTAATTAATAAACACCATATTTTTATTATTATTATTATTTATTTTTTCTATTTTTTTTTTTTAATCATTGGTTGAAGTTGCGTAATTAAATTGCTCAATGTGACATGACCAAATGTACCATTATCGACTGTCAAGAGTTTTATTTTCATACGCATTGTTTGAAAGATACGTTTGATTAGATCATGTAATACATTACGATTTACGAGATAATTGATCTTTTTTTTTTTTTTTCTAATCAAGAAATACCGAGAAGTTTTATCAAAGTAATTAACGTAGTTTTAATCCAGAATTGATAAAATAGATTGATGACGTATTATTAAAATATTAATACGGATAATAATTATTATTATTATTTGTTTTTTGGATATTCGTAATTAAATTTAAATGAAATTATAATATAGGTCGAATTGTCGAAATCAAGTTAGATGGATAGTGTCGTAATCTTAAGTACAAAAATTGTAACTAAGCTTAATGCATCTCCCATGTGATCATTTAATTTTTCTGATGATTTCTACCCTACCAATTATTTATGATACAATTTAATTTAGTTGAGTGATTTTACTTTTTTAATTAGAATTTTAAAAAATTAATTAAATCTTTTTATCAAAATTTCTTACTTTTATCATACTTTTTGACTTCTTGAGTGTTAGGATAGGTAGATCATGTTCCCATCTAAAAAAAAAAGAAAAAAAAAGTAATTATCATCAGTGTCTTAATCTAGTTGTTAATCTTGTTGTTATAATGCGATTAAATACGTGTTTCGTTGGACCTAAAAAATATTTTAAAACAAAAATTTGATGGTAACTCATTTCTTTTTGGTTAAATGGATGATAAAAATTGAAAAAAATAATAATTTAAATGCGGATTTGGGTCAGACATGGTCAGGCTCAACTGGTCAAGTTAATCGGTTGATACATTAATGAGCGGGATAACGGGTTTTGTGCATGTAAATCTTAAATTTCAGTGTTCGTGACCGTTTATTTTATAAATCGGACAGATCGGGGTCTTTTAATTTGTTGTTAATAATGAGGTTTGTACTTTGAAACCATTTGACATTTTCACATGAATAAAGTTGTGACAAGATCTTAGATCTATAAGACTATATATATACCCTACAAGAAAATGTGAAGTACCAAATTCTCATCAACTTTCTTCAATAATAAAGGAGGTTAATTAGTCTAAATCTAAACTAATTTTGCTCAAATTTTCAACAATTTTGGCCACCTTTAAATCAATAATTAACATGTTTGAAAATTGATATTAATAGTACTATTTGCTTGTCAAATTTTGGAAGGTAATTACTAATTAGGTAAGAATCCACTAACAAATTGGAGTGATAATATTGTCATCTAATTAACTCCAGTAATGGGAAATATCGATTTTAAGTCTCACGAGTCACGATAAAATTATCATCGAATTGTTTTTGTATTGTTTTTCATTACTCTGCATTACCTAAAAATACACGTTAGAAAAAAAAACGTATCACATGAAAACAATGAAAAACAACACTCTTGTAGTCAAATTAAGAGAAACTCGCCTTAAAAAGAGAAAGTTTCGATTAAAATGGAAAATTATTAAACCTCATTTTGGAGATTTTAGTTAATAGATCCGATCTCATCACATACAGTCCTATCAAACAATTTGTGCAACTACAAATTAAATCATCCCATAATTCTTCAAAAAAAAAAAAAAAAATCGTCAGTATCATAATTGTCCTTTCAACTTTGCTTAAACCATCTTTTTTGTCATTTATTCATTTAATTAATTAAAGTATATTCCTATTGTGCACCTACAAATCATCCCATAATTCCCGAATAAACGAAAAAAAAAAAAAATCGTAACTCTATCATCATTATAATCGTCTTTGCGACTCTGCTGGAACAATTTTAAATTATTTTTTTCCTGAATTTAAATTAATTTAATTATATTCCTACAAACACCAAAAATATTCCAAAATTCCATAACCAAATCACCAACCAAAAAAAACCAATTTTATCGTCATTATAATCGCCCTTACGACTCTGTTTACACATTTTTTTTTTCCATTAAGTATAATTATATTCCTACAAACACTAAAAAAAAAATATTCCGAAATTCCAATACCAAATCACCAACCAAAACACCCAACTCTATCAGCATCATAATCACTCTTGCGACTCTGTTTACGCAATTTTTTCCCTCTAATTTATTAATTTAATTATATTCCTACATACAAAAACAAAATAAATTATCATATGAGACGATTTCACGATACAATTATATTATTCCAAAATTCGATGAGCAAATCACCAACCAAAAGCTATTTACTTTCTGACAAAGCTTTCCTTCATCCCAACTCCCAAGTTACAATCATTTATCCTTAACTATCAAACTATTCAAACTTCTAATTTTTCTCAACTTTCACATAGGTATATATACCCAATTCCAATCATTCTTCAATTCCCAATTCCCATTTTTTTCTCAAAGTTTTAATCTTTACCCTACTCTGTTTAATTTTGTTCCAAATCAAGTAAGTATATATATTGCTGACGGAATTGAATTCTCGACGTAATTTTCATCTTGGGTTATCTGAATTCGGTTTTTTATTCATGTTCGACTTTGAAGTTTTCATCTTTACTGTTTTATTGGACCGTCCTATAACGGGTTTACTCATTTCCATTATAGATTATCGAATAGAAAATGGTTTTTTATTTGTGTTCAACACGGGTTTTATGTTGTTGTGTAGCAGCTAGAAATTGGGTTTATTTTTATGCAATTTTCGACGTAATTTTCATCTTGGATGGATTGAATTTTCTATTAAAATTCGGTTTTTATTTGTGTTTGACACTGGTTTAATATTGTTTTCCAACTTAAAGTTTTCATCTTTACTGTTTTATAAAACGATCTAATAGATGGTTTAGTCATTTCCATTATAGATTATTGGAAAACGGTTTTTGTTTGAGCTCGACACGGGTTTTATGTTGTTGTATAGTAGGAATTCAAGGAAATTGTGATTATTTTTATGCAATTTTCGACGTAATTTTCATGATGGGTTATCTGAATTCAGTTTCTATTGAGTTCCACACGGGTTTAATATTGTTTTTTTTGCTTCTTTTATGCATTCTTCTCAAGTTTCTCACCTTAAAGTTTTCGCCTTTACTGTTTTATAGGACGATCCTATAATAGATTATCGAAAAATGGTATTTTTTTATGTAATTTTCGACGTAATTTTTTTTATAATAGGTGGTTGATTGAAAATGTTTTTTTTTTTTTGGTTTAGGGTTAGAAATTAAAGTTTGGTGTGTTTTAGCTAAGTTTTTGAGAGTAGAAATGAATTAGATGATTTACCCATCATGGTAAAAATTTGAATTCAAAGTAATTTAATCAATTAAAGTTAATTTCTTTATGTTAAAACAGCCAAAAGATTCACTACCCATACTTTATTTAATGTAAAGTTACCTCCTTTATCATGTTATTCTCATGAAATTTCAATGCAATTTTATTTGATTTTTTATTATTATTTGATTATTATTATTATTATTATTATTATTATTATTATTATTATTATTATTATTATTATTATTATTATTATTATTACTCCACTTTGATCATGTGGGTTATTTATATAAGTATAATATAAATATATAAATTTCTTCTGATTCATGTAGTAATGCTTGAATTTGTACAGAAATGATGAAATCAGTGAATTGCAGAGCAGTTAAACAATGGATTAAAGTTATAATTTTCGCGATAATCTTGCTGAAAACAGAAGGATTATATGTCAAAACGACGTATTTAACGAGTGCTGTCGCAAAAGGAGCTGGTAAACCCGTAAATCTGTAAATTATAGGTTTTCAAGTCTTTTTTCATAGGAATGTTTCTTTGATATAACATTACATTTTTGCAGTTTGTTTGGATGGAAGCGCGCCTGCGTATAATCTTCATAGAGGATACGGATCAGGGATCGACAGTTGGTTGATTCAAGTCGAGGTTAATCCTGTTCTTTCTTAATGTTTTTCGAGATAAAACCATTTGAAGATGTCTTAGACTGTTGGTTGATTGTGAAAATCGAGTTTTTGTGGCTTAAATTTTAGTCTATGGTGTGTAGGGAGGTGGTTGGTGCAACAACATCACGTCTTGCCTAGCGCGAAAGTACACACATTTAGGCTCATCTCGGAAAATGGATAATCCGCTTGCATTTTCTGGGATATTGAGCAACAACCGACTGAACAATCCAGGTTCGACTCAAAACCCGTCTAGAAAATCCCTTCTCCTATTCATATCCAAAGGGTTTGGACTCACTAAACCAATTGATTCTTCAGATTTTTATGATTGGAACAGGGTGAAGCTTCGATACTGTGATGGTGCATCATTCACAGGAAATGTCGAAGCTGTCGACCCTGTAAGTCATACTAATCCGAGTGTTTTTGAGAGTGGAGAGACCGTCTTTTTTTGAGAATTTGTGTTAATTTTGAATTACGGGGTGTGACAGGCTACTAGGCTTCATTTCCGAGGGGCTAGAGTCTGGCATGCGATCATGGAAGATCTAATGTCAAAAGGAATGAAGAACGCCAAAAATGTAACTGGCTCTTCTAATTACCTCGCTTCATTTTCATAAAAATAACCGAGTCTGACACTTGAAAACGTACCTGTGTGGCTGTGTCGTTAGGCGCTTCTTTCAGGGTGTTCAGCTGGCGGATTGACATCGATTTTGCATTGTGATAGCTTCCGAGCTCACTTCCCTGCTGATACGAAAGTAAAGTGCCTGTCAGATGCCGGTTATTTCATCAATGTGTATGTTTTTCGCCTCAAATAAAAACCGTCTCTTTCTTTTTACTGTGAAAAAAAGAGGATCAGATACTGACAGTTGTGCTGTGTAACAGGAAGGATGTCTCGGGAGCATCACATGTCGCGACTTACTTCCATCAGATAGTGAAATTACATGTACTGTGAAATTACTGTCGCAACTTATTTCTATGCTGTTCAGTAATTTACTGTGTAGATTTTTTTTTACTGTCGACTGATCATTTTAGCTTTTACCAGGGTTCGGAAAAGAATTTACCTGCAACATGTACTTCAACAATGAGACCGGATTTAGTAAGTTCATACTCATACTGTCAGTTGGTAAAAAGTTCTCGAGTTAGAATTATCTGTCGACTGTCAGCTGTGTTAACTGTTAATGCATTCAAATGTTCTGCAGTGCTTTTTTCCGCAGTACGTCGTACCAAAGATCCGAACACCAATCTTCATACTCAATGCAGCATACGATTCGTGGCAGATTAAGAATATACTGGCACCAGCCACTGCTGATCCGCGTGGCTACTGGTCCGACTGCAAGACGAGCATGCAGAATTGCTCAAATAATCAACTGCAAGTCATGCAAAGTTTCAGAGTAGAGTTTCTGCACGCGCTTAAAGGAGTAAACGGAAAACCGTCTAAAGGACTGTTCATAAACTCATGCTATGCTCATTGCCAGACCGAACTTCAGGAAACATGGTTCAGTAATCATTCACCCGTTTTACACAATATGGTAACAATTCCTGAACTCGGAAACTGAACTTTTTGCTGTGTAATGCTAATGCTGTGTCTGATGTAAAAAAACTGTACTGTACTGTGCAGACAATTGCAGAGTCAGTAGGAGACTGGTTTAATGGCCGAAGACGGTTGCAGATGATAGATTGTCCTTACCCTTGTGACAGAAGCTGTCAAAATCGGATTTACGAGCCTCAAGAACCTCATCATCAAGTATAATACTCGTATTTGTTAGGTTACAGTCTTACATGACTTACAGTAGCATCAGATTCAGTCAGTCATATATGCATTCAGAAATACCGTAATCAGAGTTTGTGTCGAATGTTCCTAAGCATTGAGGGAAATCTTATGAGTACGCTGATGCGCAGGAAGGAGGAGGAGGAGGAGGAGGAAGACGGAATGACGGTACAGTGTTGAATTTGAAGATGATTCTTGTACTAAGCATGATAGCAAGTGTTCTTTGCTGATGCTAGTTTAATTTCCTGCAATACTGTAAATCAATAACACCATACTACACCCATTTTTTCATCATTCCTATATATATACAGACGATACACTGTTCTTTCCAGTTTATTATCAGTGCGGTTCAGTTCAGCTGAACTAATTTTATTTTGTCTTCGGTCAATTCAGTTGAGTTATGCCCACCTCAGCCTAAAAAAATAAAATAATAAATAATAGAAATAAAATAAATAATAATAACAATAACAATAATAATAAAATAATAAACTGTTTTTTGATCCATCAATAAAATTTTCCCATCCCCTATATACTAGTAAAAGGATAGGAAGAACTAGCAAAATAATAATGTGTCATCACATGTTTTCCCTCCAAACATTATTACCTAAATAAATAAACTAATTTCCTAAAAAATCAAGGAAACAAATAAATCATTACACACGTATACTTGTAATATTTAAATTCAAGTCCTAAGTAAATATTTATGTAAATTCTTCAAAAATAAAATTATTACTCCTTATTTATGAGTTATTAAACAAATAAACCTTTATGATACAACTTTCTTGTAACAAAATATAAGCGTCGATAACTATTGAAGTCCAAGTGTTGACGTAAACAAATACGGAGCATAAATGTTTGAGGATGGGATAAACGATATATAGAGGATACCGTAGTATTACGGTATCATGATAGAGATCCTAAAGACTAGGAATAATATCTTAGTAAGATTACGATATATTGTAATATACCGTAATCAGAATAATATAGAAAATTAGGGAATATCTTATAATATTATCTACTATATTAGAAGATACTGCGATATCTTCGTGATACTATAAATATGGTCGGTTTGTAATCATATGGAAGACATAACATTCAATAATATAAATCTCTTTATATTTAATTTTATCACTATATCCTGTATAAAATACTTTCAAATTTTGATTTTAATATATAAATAGTTTTTTTATTTAATAATAGTTGAATTATTATGTTATCTTTTAATTTGTTAACAAAATTTATAACTGATCTGAATATATAAGTATTTTAACTGAATAGTCAAGTTCTATGATGGGAAAAAAGGAATGTTTTTTCACACTTTCAATACACATTTTCTATTGTTCATATATATTTGGTTACATATTTCTAAAAATTATAAAAAAAATTGATATTTATAACGCACTCGATTGTACAATTTAAACAAGATCTCACGTGAATATCTTTAATTTATTTTATCTTATATATTACTCCCTCCCATTTATTGGAATCCGTTATATTGACGATTTTACTCACTTATAAATAATGTCCAAAAAGCAAACATAAAGAATCAAACGGAACGAAGAAAAATATTATTAACTTTGTTAAAAAAATAAGTTTATCATAATCATCATTGAAATTTTAAGTTATTTTCTCAAATCAAAATGTAAAGATTATAAATGTGAAAAGCTAATAGGTTACCAATAGATATTTACAAGTAATTACTAAACATAAAATGCTAAAGATACCGCGCATTAGTGCGAGATCTATACTAGTGATAATAATAAAATTCGAGATCTCTTGTAAGACAATTTCATAGAAAGATTTTGTGAGTTTGTAATATGCATGACATTTCAAAGGTAGATTCGTATTAATATACAATTATACGAGATCTGTTATTTGCCAAACACGTTAAATTAGCACGTTGATGGTCTAATCGACTTTTCAGACTCAATTTAGTAATTAATTTGTAACCGATATGTCATTTACCAAACGGTCCTAATATACTCGAATGTGCACCTAATCAAGTATATCAACGCGCCCATAAGGGTGTTGCTTAGTGGTTAAAATTTGTGGTCTTCGGCCCAAGGGTCTCAGGTTCAAGCCCTGCAAGCGCGAACTTGTGGGAGTTGTATGGCTTGAAACTATGCCTCTAGACTTCGAGCCTGTTGTCTACGGGCGGTTTACCTTGGTGTGTGTGGTTTGCAGGCTATGCGTACACCTGGGTTTACCCAGAGCGCACCAAAAAGGTAGCGGCTGCGGGTTCCCTCGTTCATCAAAAAAAAAAAAGTATATCAACGCGTTAATTAATTCTTATTCTATTGATATCATATGAGTATTATTCTGATTATGGTATATATATATATCACGATATATTATCATAATCGTCTACAATATTTTTTCGACATGTAAACTGTTTGGCTAAGAATTAGGAAACAATGACAAGATTAGAAAGGAAAAAAAAAATAAAGAATTTCTAAAAATAGTTAGTACTACAATTTTCTTATTAATACTTTGTCAAGTGAAAATGTGTGTGATTTTTTTGTTTTTAATGTTTTAGTGTGAGAAATTAAAGTTTTGTGTGATTTAGATAAATTTTGAGAGAAATTACAATGAATTACATGATTTAACCAAGGTAAGAATTTAATATTAAGTAATTTAAATTAATCAATTTCATTTAATTTCTTTATGTTTTTTTATTTAATTTAATGCAAATTTACATGCTTTATCATGAAATTAAAGTATTATTATTATTATTATTATTATTATTATTATTGGAGTATTATAAACGCAACTTATATTAAGCTCAAAAACAAATTTACAAGAAATTAGTGCGCAGCCGAAATAGTTTTTATTTTTTTATTTATTATCATTATGAGGAATTTTCATAGAAATTTTGATCATGTGGATTATTTACAAAAAATAGAAATAATGTCACTAACATTGCAGAAAGAATTTATTTGAATTACTATAACAATATATATATTTTTACATTTTTTTTACATTTTTTATATTTTTTAATACCCTATATATTTATTCTGATCTCGAACTAAAATCAAAGTTGGTTTTATATACAGAATGAAATCAATGAATTGCACAACAATTAAACAATGGATTAAAGTTACGATTTTCGTAATAATCTTTCTGAAAACAGAAGGAAGAGGATTATTAGTCGAAACAACGTATTTAACGAGTGCTGTCGCAAAAGGAGCTGGTAAACCCGTAAATCTGTAAATTATATGTTTTCGAGAATTTTTCTTTAATATTAATTTATATAACATTCCGTATTTTTTTTTCTTCAGTTTGTTTAGACGGAAGCGCGCCTGCGTATAATCTACATAAAGGATACGGATCAGGGATCGATAATTGGTTGGTTCATGTCGAGGTTAATCTTATTTTTCCATCAATTTTCGAGTTTTTTCTCTTAGAAAAATTCTTGACATTTTTCGAATTGGTCGGATTAGGATCAGAATACGGGTCCGAATAATTTCAAACGTCTAATTTTTTCCCCTTTTTAGGTCAATAAAAATATTTTTAACATTAAATTTTTATTTTATTTAAATTATTTTATTACACTCTTTAATTATAATGTTTACAAATTTTAAAAAAAAAATTAAAAAATTTATTTTATCATCACATTTTTTTAAAAGAATCTACCAGTATTAAATTGAATATCAGTTTATATTTGACATTTAAAATTTTAAAATATTAATTTTTTAATTATAAATCTAAATATAATATATAAGATTTTATTAATTTATTAATTTTAATAAGTTCTCATTGACCCAACGAATCGGTTGGGGTTTCAACCTTAAATTAATTGGTCAAACGGGTCACGGGTCAGGTCGAGTTTTAACGGATCTAGTTTGGTGGTGTGTAGGGTGGAGGTTGGTGCCACGACATCGCAACATGTCTTTCACGAAAAAACAGCAAATTGGGTTCGTCTCAGAAAATGGTTAACCCGCTTCCATTCTCCGCTATAATGACTAACAATCGAAGCTATAATCCAGGTTCGACTCAAATCAAACCCCTTTTTCTCGACGATATAATATGATTTTCCTCGACTCACTAAACAATTGATGAATGATTCTCCAGATTTTTATAATTGGAATAGAGTGAAACTTCGATACTGTGATGGTGCATCATTCACAGGAGATGTCGAAGCTGTCGACCCTGTAAGTTTGTATTTTAATAATCTGAGTAAATTTATTTGTCTTTCGAGTAATTAATTATCAGTAAATCGAGTTTTTTTTTTTTTTTTTTATTTCACGTGAGAGTATGAGACCGTCTTTTTTTTTTGTTGAACAGAAAAATCAGCTTCATTTCCGAGGGGCTAGAATCTGGACCGCTATCATGGAAGATTTACTGTCGAAAGGAATGAAGACTGCGAAAAATGTACACTACTGTCAGTTAAGCTTCATCAAAACTATTTATTATTTCCCTCGACAAACCAATTTAATTCCTTTTTCGTCAAAACTATTTATTATTTTCTTCGAAGGAATTTATTTCTTCGCCAATATTTATTTTAACCCCGGGAAATTATTTTACTATCGAAAGTTCATTTAATTAGTCCGCGAGTTATTTTCAGCTGGAAGTTTCTTTTAATTAAGCCTCGTCAAAACTATTTATTATTTTCCTCGGGAAACCAATTTAATTCATTTTTCGTCGAAACTATTTATTATTTTCTTTAAAGCACATTATTTCTTTGCGAATATCTATTTTAACCCCGAGAAATTATTTTACCATCGAAAGTCCATTTAATTAGTCCGCGAGCTATTTTCAGCTGGAAGTTCTTTTAATTAAGTTTCGTCAAAACTATTTATTATTTCTCTTGAGAAACCAATTTAATTCCTTTTTCGTCGAAACTATTTATTATTTTCTTCAAAGGACATTATTTCTTCGCGAATATTTATTTTAACCCTGAGAAATTATTTTACTATCGAAAGTTCATTTAATTAGTTCACGTATTTTGTTTAACAACGAGTTAACAACTTCAGATATTGATTCATGTTAGCCGACTGTATATAAACATTGATTTACTTACCAGTTTTGCGACATCAGGCACTACTTTCCGGGTGTTCAGCTGGCGGAACGACTGCCCTCTTGCATTGTGATAGTTTCCGATCCCTCTTCCCCGCTGCAACCAATGTCAAGTGCCTCTCAGACGCCGGTTATTTCATCAACGTGTAAGTTCAGCATTCTGTATTACCGTCTCACTGTCTGTCTGCTCTATTTTTTTTGTATGACGCGGGATTTGCTGTGTAAAACAGGAAGGATATCTCAGGAAACTTGCATTTCGCAGACTACTTCCAGCAAATCGTGAAATTACATGTACTACGAAAAGAATTTACTGTCGCGTTTCTAAAATTTTTTTTTACTGTCGACGACTGATTGTTTTTAGCTGTATATACCAGGGATCGGAAAAGAATTTACCTGAAAGCTGTACTTCAACCATGAGGCCGGAATTAGTAAGTTCATGTAAATCATAAATACTGTCAGTTGGTGAATTTCTCTGAGTTAGAATTATCTGTCGACTGTCGTTTGTGTTAACTGTTAATGCATTCGAATGTTCTGCAGTGCTTTTTTCCGGAGTACGTTGTACCAAAGATCCAAACACCAATCTTCATACTCAATGCAGCGTACGATCCATGGCAGATTAAGAATTTACTGGTACCGCCCGCTGCTGATCCGAAAGGCGACTGGAAGGCCTGCAAGATCAGCATTCAGAAATGCTCAACTGATCAGATCAAAATTATGGAAGGTTCATTAATTTAATTAATTAATTAACTATCGATAAAACCGTCTAAGAATTTATTATCCTAAAATTTACGATTTTATTGATTTATTTGTAATTTTTTCAGGTTTCAGAAAAGAAATACTGGAATCGCTTAAAGGGCAAAGCGAAAAACCGTCTACAGGACTGTTCATAAACTCATGCTCTGCACATTGCCAAACCGAATATCAAGCAACATGGCTAAAAGATAAATCACCCGTTTTGCAAAATACGGTATGGTATCTCTTCTCGGGTTGATTCAGGTCACGAATCAAGATTTACAGGATCGTGAGCATGTCTGAATGTAAAAATATACTGTACTGTACTGTGCAGACGATTGCAGAGTCAGTTGCAGACTGGTTTTATGGCCGAAGACGGTTGCAGATGATAGACTGTCCGTATCCTTGTGACCGGACCTGCCAAAATCTCGTTTATGATCCGGAAACTTCGTCTGCAAGTTTAAACCCTACCCTTTGAAGGACATACATAATGCTTTTTACGGAATTTTAGAAGCGTGAGGGATTCAGTCGTATATGCATTCAGAGATAATAAAATCACTTGTTTCAGCCATATATCGAATCACTTGTAGTTGAAACATTGCGGAAAATAGGTATACGAAATTTGCAGTGATTCGATGACAATTCAAGTAATCGAGCTCACAAAAGTCACGATATTCACATTATGCTCTCAAAACAAAAGGCTCCAGAAACGGAGCTGAAATGCAATTTTTCCGGCATGTTCATTACAGTTCAGTTCAGACTTCGCCCGTCTCTTCTGGTACCGTCGCCATTCCCTACACTGTCGATTTTGTTGATTCTTCTTGGAAGGGAGACGGGATTCAGACGAGGAAGTAAACAGATTGTCAAGAAATTTCTCGAACTTTTTTTTATGACTTTATACACTCGTCTAAAATGAAATGGAGACGAAATTTGTGTTAGTTCTCTATCTGCAATGAGTCGGATTTGCAGATGTCGCCACGGCAAAGTGGGCATACTCTGCGATATTGAAGGGAAACAAAAAATCAGTAAAAAATAAACGGACTTCTACACGTAAATCTAACTATGAATTTCGGGGGCTTAAAAACATTATAAAGTGAGGGATTTCGAGGTAAAAAAAAAAAAATACTTACGAAGTAGAAAACCTAACGCAACAGCTAGTATGTCTTTTGAATTACCTACTAAACTTCGTAATAATTTTTATTTTTCCCGAAATAAAATATACTCGTGTACGTTTTAAGATTTTTTTGATAAATAAAAACCCGATAATAATACTCCATACATTTTATTCAATATTATTTCATGTGTTCTATTATCACGGCCTAAAAGGGAAGGAATGAACGATGTGTTACCTATGAATCTCCTTAAGCCACTTATCGATGCACTTCTTATGAAATTCGTGACGACAGGGCAAAACACGCATGTCGTCTCCGTCCTCGTACTCCACCAAGCATATATAACATCTGTCGATCAGTAAAAAAAAAGATAAAAGACAAGTTACAGAATATATTTTCGAAAACATTTCTGTGACATTTCATTGAACATCACATTGCGTAGAAGCCATGTTGCTCGAACTCGGCTATTTTTATGAAAAATCGACATATTTTTGTTTTAAATGAAGAGTCGAACAGTCATACTCAATTACTCATGTCTAGACCCGACACTTGAAGTGAAGACCTGAGTTTGAACCCGTAACCCAAACTGACCCGGTCCAACCCGGAAGTGAATTGAATGTTATTATAGCAAATGAGTCGATATACCTAGAGCCGGCAAAAAATGACACGACACGAAAACACGACACAAACCTGACACGAAATAAACAGGTTTGGGTTGACGGTTGATGACCCATTTATGTAAGTGGGTCCACACGAACACGACACGAGATTTAATTGGATCGGGTTTGGGTTGAGGTCCCAAAACACGAAACTGACACGAATAACCTGTTTACGAGTATTAAATTAGTGTAAATATTTTTAATCATTTTTAGCATCAATATGTTAATACTTTCCAAATTTGGACATGACACAAAAACACGACACGAACCCGACACGAAATAAATGGGTTTGGGTTGAGGGTTGATGACCCATTTATGTAAGTGGGTCAACACGAACCCGACACGAAACTTAAATGGGTCGGGTTTGGGTTGAGGGGTTCGTGACCCGTTTAACCAATGACACGAACACGAACACGACACGACCCGATCTGTTTGCCAGTTCTAGATATACCTAAAAAGTTGAAAATAACAAACCCGAAATGACCCACCGGACCCGAATTCAGCCCATTTTTGACCCGGTTTGCCAAGTAACTAGAAGAGTCGGAGTAACCTAGGATAAGAAGCAACAAAGTAGAAGCGAGACTTACTGAGCAACCTCCTCGACGGTCTGTAGTTTTGGTGACTTGGCATAAACTCTCACGGGCAAGGATTCGACGACATCATTGGGTGCAGGAACTGATCCAATTGACGACAAAGAGGGTCGAGAGGATAACACCACCGACTGTTGGTGAATTTCATCGAGAACCTAGTTTAACACGTAGTATAATATATCAAACAATCAAGCAGATTTTTTTTTCACCAATAATAACGTGATAAATAAGAAATGTAAATCATGATACCTCAAACAGCGCCTCGGCTAACATAACTATTCTTGATATACTAGCACGAGCACTACCATCGTCATTTGAATTAGATTCTCTGGTACTGGTACTACGACACGAGCAGCGACCAGTTCGATGTTGCCCTGATAGAATGCAGTACCTTTCATGCCCCGATAGATTCTCAAAACGGCTACCCAAGCGCTGAAGAGCTCGTACCTGCGTTTGAGAAAACATCTTCATTCAAACAGAAAATACAAAAAAAACATCAAGCATTACGGAATTTTTCTTCGCTGCAGTGGAAAGGTTACCTGAGATCGTATCCTCCTTCGACGCTCCAAGAAATTCGATCTATGCTCGATTAGATCATTTCTTCTTGGATCTCGTAGATTCAATAATTCGACATCGTTGCTTTGACTAGGGAGAAATCGGTTAGGTATGGTATTAGCCATAGGATACGGAGAGGATGTCAAAGAGTTAAGAGCATGTCGATCCAAAGCTGCTGTCGTAGTACCCTCCTGTCGCGAAGGAGAAAGGGTTAAATCGGAGAAAGATGATCTCCGAAGAACTCTATCACGAAGCCTTCCCACGCTTAGAGTTCTACTAAACCGAACATTTCTATCCACGGATTCTCTAACACCGTCTTGTCTCTCGCTAACTCGTCTATTAAGGGTTTCTCCAAGTGACGGTAAACAAACATTGTTTACATCCAACTCCTGACTGGAATTTGTCGAATTTACCCGGGATGAAGAATTTACATTCCTACTCAACCCAAGCGGCCAGCTTCTGTACAAATGATCCTCGTCAACAGGAAAGCTCGTGGGAGAAGAAGGGTAAGCCGTTGACCTTGACGATCCCACACTGGCGGCTCTATTGAGCCTGAAACTAACACTGCCAGGAACAAAACTGAAGCGGGACAAAAACCGGTTTGAATGGTTCGTAGTTTGAGTTTGAGATGAGCTTCCGCTGGTCCTTGTAGCGTTGTTGGTTCGATTGGCTTGAGCCCATTCGCTAAGTACAACATCAGATGATACACACGGATTATTATCAGGTTCGTCAACTTTAACAGTTTGGTAGCCCTCAACTTTCACTTCACCGGCCTCTGATTCGGACTGCTGTACTCTTGCTACACTCGTTTCATTATGATGTTCCGAAACCTGTAGATAAATCAGTAAGTAATTTCGGAAATGTGTGCATAAGAACATCGTTTTCCTGAATTATGACAGACAACTGAACTAGAGTTTCGGAAATGCCTGCACAACTGCAGAAGTACATCGTTTCCTGATTAATTGACATAGAAGTACAGAACTTTTAACATTCAACACAAGTGAATAAAAACCTTCACATTCATCCCACGTGAGACGTAAAACCCGAATCCCCGTTTCCAGCAAAACCCACGACAGCAATGCCAATAATCCAAAACATCACATAAACTGATCAAAGTAATAACTTTTGACAGAAAATCGGCATTTTCAGCAACAAAGACGACAACAACAACGACACCAACAAACTCATAATGCAAGTATATAACAAACAAGATAATTAATACTCGTAAATGAAATGAACAAGATTAACATATAAACACACACCATGATAAATTCATAATCAAACCCTTGAAAGGAATTGTTCCATTTTCAGCAAAAATTAAAACAACAAATGCCCCCACAAAACAGAATCCATAAAAAGTGTTAAATGTGGGATAATCAATTGAAATAAGCAAAACATTAAATGTCTAAAATCCACTTCATCAACTATGTAAAACCGTCTCACATACTAAGAGAACATACTCGTAACTAATTTGTAACCACCTCCTACGTGAAAGGTCTAACACTACAATTACTGAACTTCTCGGAAATCTTAGTGTCAAACAATAACACACATGCAATCATTTTCTTCAACAAACCAAAAACAACAACAACAACAACAACAACAACATCATCATAACCTGAACTCGGCTAACATGAATCATTATCTGAAATCGTAAAGTCGATTCTTTAGCAAACCAAACCAATAACATACTGTAAAACATTACTATGAACAAATGATTAGAGATTTAGAGACAAGATTATAGTATAAACAAAACCAACAACATAAAACATTAAATGTCTAAAAATCCACTTCATCCACTCTTGTAAAACCGTCCCACATAAAGTTAACATACTCGCAACTAAGTGAGAGGTCTCACAATACAATGACGAACCGTCTCATAAATTTTAGTGTCAAACAACTAACACACATGCAATCATTTTCTTCAACAAACCAACAACAACAACGAGAACGAGAGTATTGAATCGGCTAACATGAATCATTATCTGAAATCGTAAAGTCGATTCTTCAACAAAAACCAATAACATTAAACGTTACTATGAAGCATGAACAAATGATTAGAAACAACAACCTGATAATCATCCTCATTATCATCATTATCACTATCATAAGCTCTAGATGAAGATCCAAGACAAGAAGAACTAAAAATCCCTCTACTTTTCCTTCTACTCCTCACAGACGACGACGAAGACGAAAACGACGACGTAGAAGAAGCTGAAGACATTGCAGACCCATCAAAACGCTGCGTTTTACTACTATTAGATCCCATCTCTTTCCCCCAAATCAATTTCAATACCCAACAACTGAACAAACCCTAATTACCAAATATTTCACAATACATTGAGAAATTCCCAGATCTTAAACCAACCCAACAACACAAATCAATCCAATTTCATAGCTTATATGTCGCTACACCCAAACCAATTGATCCCAACAAACCCTAATCCCCAAATCATCCCCAAATCATTTCCTAATCACAATGCATCATGAAATCGAATACCCAGATCTTAAATCAACCCAAAAAAAACAAAGAATATGTGGGTTATGGACTGAGAGTTGAAATGTAGTTATTGTAGGATGGAAAAGTGTATAAATTGAAGACAGTAGTATTAATTTGAAGACGACAAATATAGTTTATTAAATGATGGGAGTATTTATTACAACGAACGATAAATTTATTAATTTAAGACGGTTTTAAACAAAATCGATTGAATCGAGTAGGTTTACTGAGACACGATCTGGGTATTTTTGGTAATTGATTGCGTGAAAAGGAGAAGAGTGCAAATGAAAGATGGAAACTTTTAAGAAAGAGGGGAACATGGCGTTTTTCCTGCCCTCTTTTTTGGGCGGACATTTCCATTAAACTTTGGCTTGGTTTTTTGGGTCATGTCCGGCTTCGACTTCTTTTCGATTCAGTTCAATTAAATCTATTTTGATTCTGTTCAGTTCGATTCTTTTCGGTTCGGTTAGGCCTCGTTCGTTTCGATTGAGTTCAGTTTAGCTCAGTACAGTTCTACTTCGGTTCAGTTCCGTTCAATTAGGTCTTGTTCATTTTGACTGAGTTCGGTTTAGCTCATTAAACTTCGTTCATTTTAATTGAGTTCGTTTTAGCTTGGTTCATTTCGCTTTAGTTCGACTGAGTTCATTTTGGCTCAGTTTAGTACGTATGTTTTAGTTCATTTCAGTTCTGTTTGGCCTCGTTCATTTCGATTGAGTTCAGTTTAGCTCAATACAATCTACTTCAGTTCAGTTTCGTTCAGTTAGACCCAATTCATTTTGACTGAGTTTCAGTTTAGCTCGTTAAGCCTCATTCATTTCGATTGAGTTCGGTTTAGCTCAGTTCATTCCGCTTTAGTTCGATCGAGTTCATTTTAGTTCAGTTCGGCATGCTTTAGTTCATTTCAGTTCTGTCAGGTCTCGTTCATTGAGTTCAGTTTAGTCTGTTTCAGTCAGTTCAGATCAACTCCGTTAGATTTAAATTCTATCTCAGGTATTTCTACTCAGTTTAGTTCACTCTACTTCTATCGAAATGCACAGAGTCTTTGTTTATTTTATGTTTGTTTCGTCCATCTAAACAGGTTAGTATTCGAATCAATTAAATTTAAAACAGATATAACCGTGTTAAGAGAGACCAGCACAGGAATTGAGTGAGTCCAAAAATGTATGTATAATGGTGAGGGGGGAGTAGTTTAATGAATGGTGTGGGAAGCACACATGCAATTGGATGCAAGTGAAGTGACCCAAAAGATGAATGAATGAATGGGTCCAATCTTTTATATTACTGTTGAACTTGGTTTGAATTTTGGTCTTTTGGGATACTACCCAAAGTCTCAAGACTCCCCAAGTGTGTCTTTAGATTTGAAAATTTCATGATTTTGGTGAAACTTCATAGTACAAATCCAAGAGTATTAAGACAATTGACTAAAGACAACCAAATTTGTACAAAAAAATGTCTCAATGAATAAAAAAATCGTAATTATATTGATTAAGGCTCTGTTCTTTTAGACTGAAAATGACTGAACTTAAATTAACTGAACTTAATTTAACTGAAACTGATTGAAATATAGAGACAAAATATGCCTCATGGAGCTGAAATGAACTGAACTGAACTGAAACTGACTGAATATAAGTCCAAAAGAACAGGACCTAACTACGTTAGATAGATGTCGTGACCTAAAAATTCTCGTGTTATTCAGAATAATTAGTATCATAAAAATCTAAGAGTAAACCTCCATCGTGAAACTTTTTCAGAGGTTAGAAAAAACGTGGTGGTTGGTTAAACTATTTACGGGTAAATACTGGGTATTGTGGTCGAATCTCCATGATCACATCATATATATGCGAGGTCTTTGCGTCGTCAAAATGTCCTTCAAGACCTGTACTATTAGGTCGTGATCTTCAATTCAGTTCAGCCCCACGAGGTTCATTTTGTCTTAGTACTTCGGATTACTTCACTTCAGTTCAGTCTACTTCGGTCCAAAAGAACACGATCAACCTATGACCATGATTCGATTCCAAGGATGCGGTTTAGATTAATTAACATCCGATTCCAAGAATTCAGTGTAGATTAAATACAATCCATACATAGGTAACGACATGCATACCCGATTACTCATATACAAGACGGCCAAATCCGTCACAAGGGAAAAAAAAGGCGCATTCTGCGTTCATGTAAGCGGACTACCTGGGGACGTCTTGATAGTCAAATCCTTCCCAACGCGCCAAATACGGCTAGAACTAGGAGTTGCAGTGACGGAACTAGATTTGGTATCAGTACTTAACGAGATGTCTGAATCTGAGAACCGACTTGGATTGGAGTCGCTGATGTATCCGTCAACCTTGTTCATTTGATCGACAAGTGAGTGTCGTATATGTGAGTTGGTGATCGGACTGTCTAACGTTCTGTTCAGACTTAAACCTGAATGGAACGAGCATGTCAGGATTGGAGACTTCGGATTGCTGTAGTGATCTTCCTGCAGGATATCGCCTATTCGAGCTAGAATGCTGTATGCCAGGTTCCCCAGAGCTCGTGAATATGCTTCCAGGATTGCGTGTCCAACGTCCTGCAACATCGTCAACAATTAAATCGTTGAGGAGTAAGGACCTTGAAAAAAACTGTCGAAAGTCGAGAAATCTAACCTTGCCGAACTGTATTTTGGTGACGTCCAGGAACGTATGAGGAAGGCAAGGGTATCTCATCTTCAACTGATATAGAAGTGCATCGACACGGACCAACAGCGACTGCGTTTTCTCCAACTCTGAAGACGGTTCCTTCACGAAAGACCAGGAGGATCGTATAGGCGTCTTGTTACTTCCGACTTGTTCTCTGATTCTTTCTTTCCATACGAGTTTCGCTGCCTCCAACTTATTGATGGTGTCGAGAACGTCGTGTTCAGATCTTAGTTTCAGTGAATCGACCATGTCCAGTGCTGAGCTTGATCCCGAAGCTATTACTTTATACAGCTCCTCCCCAAGATTGGCCCTTCCAGACTGCGTTTCAGTACAAGCAGAAGATATCAGAACAAAAAGCGAGAATCGGAATGTAATTTTGAAAACATAGAAGAAGAAGTGAATCGGAATGAAAGGGAGCTTAGGGCGTGCCTTGGGAAACGTATCCTGGATGGCTTTGGGCACGATCATTTCAAGCAATACATCCTCGTTGATCGATTTGGCAGCCTTGAAAACCTGATGAACCACATTACCCTGAGAAAGTAGCTTCTTCCGAGCAGTTTCCGAGAGACCACCGGCTGGCACACGTGGATACGGAAGCCACCATCTTTTGTTTGGCCTCGCGCTACCAACTATTTTTTCTTTCCTGCTATTACCTTCTGCATACCAAAACTCCGTTCCAGACATCGAGTCTAGTACTTCCTGATCAAGATAGAAAACGCAAGTAGAAAAGTACATATTTGATCATCGTTTTGCTTTTTGAGAAACATTTCGGATAATAAAGTGATCAGGAGACGCAGTGACGTACAATAAGCATGGAGTCGAGCTTCTGAAGCGCTGGAATGTTGATGTGTACATCAGTACGAGCTTTTGGCGTCATAATCTGATCCATCATGCAGACATTTTCAAAAACCGTAAAAAAATGCTACTCCTAAAACCAAGTACGGAGTAGGAAATACGACAGGAAATTCAGGTACCTCAAACGTCCGGCCATTTGTACCACTTTGCTTTGCAGGAACGAGCTCGACCATATAGTTGGCAGGTGACAGCAACCAGTTCATCTCTTTTATCCACTTCGCTTTCCCTTCTTCTGTCAACGGCTCCAATTTCCACAACTCACCAAAAGCCGAAACTGTAGAAATGTCGCATGTTTTCAAACGTTACAGAAGAAAGATATAGTAAAGCCGGAAAACCAACATCAGAGCCTTAGTCCCGAAAAGATTTGAGGTCGGCTAACATTAATCTGTCAAAGTCGTCATCCAAAAAGCAAAAAACAAAAAGAGTTGATTAGGAGATGAGTATACCGGCGAGACTTGTTATGGCGTTAGATATCGCGAGTGCACTGGTTTTGCCCTTGCGTCCTCCAGCAACGTCCTCACCTAACAAAAGTTTGGCAAATTTTTCTTTCATTGCTTCGACATCTGAAAACTGAGAGGCGTAAGATGCTCTAGCAAAGAACTGCTCAGGGCTCTCTTCCCCGCCACCACATTCACCTAATTCTTCCTTCTCTCGCTTTGCAATCCATTCAGAGTAGAAAGATACGCCTGCGTCTTTGCTCGTGGAGCAACGAGGAGGTTCTTCATCACTGACCGTCTTTGCATTTGCGTATGATTGACTGTTCAGAATACAACTCTCGAGCCCATCGTATGTTATTATTCCTGAAACATATATAAACAGGCCGATCACGTTTTTTGTCACATCTAACAGCAGATAAAAAAAGATACATTCAGTGCTGCAGCAGTGCAGCCTGCAAGTTCTCTTCAGAAACGCTTCGATTTCACTAGGAAGCTCGTCTCTTATTCAGTCATACTAGGAAATTTTCTGTTCTGTTCAGTTCATTTCCATGAGCGGATCTAGCGTTAGTTACATCAGTAGCCATCGGATCTGTATAGATTACGGTTTGCAGGTAAACTAAGCATCAGGCACTCAGGCAGGCACTTTATAAAGTTGTAAAGAATTCTTTTGATGGATTTGCATCAAGTTAACCATGGTAAGATTTCAAATATACACTATCAAAAGCCTGTTGCACATCTTTGTGAAACCCTACAAAACTGAGACTAACAGTAGAAAGCCATTGCTAATTGGTAAGAAAAGAAAAAAAAAAAAACCTGCAGCCTTTGTTTAAGAAGTGGAAATGTTAATAATGAAAAGAAAACAAAAAAATCAACAACGGGGCTTTAGTCCCGAAATGATTTGGGGTCGACTAACCGGAATTATTATTATTATTATTACTACTATTACTTCGTATTATTTTTTCACTTCGTATTATTTTTTCACTTACTAAATTTGGAACTCGAGTAACATTTTTAAAAGGATAAAAAAAAATTACTAATGTTTTTTAACTTTATTTTTTACCTTTTAAAAAAGGGAAAGGACAAATATAGTCCTAAACTCCTAAGGGCGGTATATAATAAACTTAAAGAAGAAATAAACACGGAGTATTAAGAATATATTAAATGAACGTTACCCTTTAAATAAATTATTTTATTTTATTTTTGGTCTAAATCCCATTTTGTGGGGCAGTCTACAACAATATAAGAGTGACTCAAGAAATTTCCATAAACTTGCCTCAAGGAAAAATCCAAAATCTCATATTCAAAACAATTAAATGAGGGGAGTCTACAGAGTCTACAGTGTGAGAGTACAATGATCTTACAATGAGAACAAGTCAAAAACACCAAAGAAAAATGCAATAATGGCTCTAAGAATTTTCTCATAATTAAACAAATCATTTTTAGATACTGTTTTTATTCACAATCACATGGTCACACACTCACACCTCTTTTTCATGAGGATAAATACAAATAAATAATTCTAGGCTCCATGCTCTTACAATCTTATAATTTCCAAACAATGAAACTTCCAAGTTCCAAGTAGGCATGGCACTTAAACGGTACTACCTCCGATTCTTTGGAATTGCTACACGTTTAAGATTTGTGGAGATTGGAGAGTACCCCTGAAACCGAACTTCACCCGACCCAAGATGACCCGTAACCCTAGTTGACCTGATAATCTGAAGTTAGTCATGACCCAATGATAATCTAACCGACAAGACTTGATCCAAACCCAACCCGACTGACCCGATTACGACCTCTAAAATTCTCACATTCTCACATACCAAGTGCAAAGCTGGTTTGAAAAGGCACTAAATAGTCTTCCCTAATACAAGGTACCCCCATAGGCCATAAGTCCATAACATCACCAACTCCCAAGAAAAAAAAAAACTAAAAAAAAAAAAAAGAGTATTTATTGTGAATTTGTGATTAAGTCAAACATGATTGAGGCAAAAAAGGTTCTTTGCCTTGAGCCAAATAATGACCACCTTTCTGTTTAAAAAATGTGGAACCACCCATACACAGAACCCCTGATGTGTGTGTGTGTGTCAGTCCTACAATTCAATACTAATACTACTAATACTACTAATTGTGCTGATAAATACTCCTAAATTCACGACACCCATACAGGCATACAGCAAGTCTAAAGCGACATATAACACGACACCCAAGTGAAGTGTCGGGGTAACATAGCTAGGTACTCAACCAGTCAACCCCCACCTTATTTCATGGTTCTAAACGATGAACTATTGAAATGTGAATTACGGAGTAGTATTTATATTGAGATGGAGTTGAAATATACCGACTGGTTTTTTAATAAAAGGGGTAAAACATCGATAAAATAGTTTAGGTGATACTTAAAGATCAACTGAGTTTGAAACTATATTTGCATTGAATTTTTCTCTTATGACTCTCCCTGCTCCCTACAGTATAATCTAAATTTACAACATTTATTACCCCCTATAATTCCTACATTACTTATTTACTTTTACCCCCAAGTCCCCAACCAACACACCAAAAACTACTTATTACACTGTTAATGTCTCTGAAGTCATAAAGACAGTCCGAGTTAATCACAGATTCTTACTTGTGACAGTCATAAGCCGGTGACATTTCATTCACGATTTAAGTAATGTTAAAAAGGAAAGGGGGTCGTGACATGTCACAAGCTTGTGACCGTCAAAAGCAAGACTAACTGGTAATAAAGAATGTTGACAGCCAACCAATCACTCACGTGCTATGTTACTCCGACTTTTCTAATTACCTCGCATAGTCATGTCAGACACTTGACACTTGACACTCGACACTCGAACTCTTCATTTTAAACCAAAATATCCCGAATTTTCATATAAAAGCACCGAGTTCAACACATGGATACACACCCATGTGATATAAAACTTCTAAACGAGTCCGAGCAACATAGTTCTATGTGACTTGCTACTTGCTAGTCAAAAACTCAGAAATCTTTTAAGCACTGTTTTCATGGCCTAAATGTCAAAGTTTGTTGTGTTTCTACATTTTTATCAAAAGGGGTAGTAGTTGGTTAGCTAGTCACTATTTTTAGTTTATATGTTCCATTGTAACTTGTGAATTATAAAATAATTTGTTCAAATTATTGTGACAATTGATAAACATTGGGATAAGAGAAATTCAATTTTTCAAACATAAAATTAAAAATTAAAACTTTTCACATTATTACTCTATGTTAATCCGACTCTTCTAATTACCTCGCGTACCCTGTACCCGTGTCAGATCTCAAACCCATCCACCCTCGAGCTCAGAATGTTTCGATATCAAGCACGTCATCTTAGAGTTTTTCGATATACAATAACAAATAAACAAAAAAAAACTGGATTAAAAACACAACTACCTACATTAACTCTGTATCTATTACTTCCTCCAATTCGGTACAATACACTTATCGAAATACATAAAGGAAATTTCGAGTTATGTATGAAAATGGATGGAACAAAAGCGATACTTTGGGTCGAAAATGAGGTAGGTACATTGGTTTCTAAGGGTAAGTAGATAACACCAACACATTATCATTCAATGCATAACAATTGACAAGTATATGTACCAATATACTCCCATAGTACTATACCCATAACACATTAATCACAAACCACCTACCACCCTGAAACTAACCCACAAATTCTGGTTAAAACCGGTATATCCGTCTTAAACTTAGAACAAGTCGAAACCTAAGGGCTAACAAAGGCAGGTGATATATCATTTGACCCGTTTTAGTCTTGCATTAATCATAAACCATCAACCACCATGACCTAAGCCACATATGACATATTCTCGTTTAAACAACTATATCCGTCTTAAACTTATAACAAGTCGAAACCTAAGGGCTAACAAAGGTGGGTGATATATCATTTGACTCATTTTAGTCTTGCATTAATCATAAACCATCTACCAACATGAACTAAGCCACAGATTCTCGTTTAAAACTGGTATATCAGTCTTGAGCTTACAATGAGTCGAAACCTAAGGGCTAAGAAAGGATTTGATCCGTTTTAATCTTACATCAATCATAAACCAACCACCTACCACCATGAGACTAGCCAGCCACAAATTCTTGTATAAAACCGGTATATCCATCTTAAACCTATTAGGCTATAACGGGTCGAGACCAAAGGGCTAACAAAGTCAAGTGATAGGAGTATATCATTTGACCCGTTATAATCTTTATGCAGATATACCCGTTTTAAGAAAGACAAACCCGAACTAAAAGCTAGTATGATCATAAAGTTCATTCAATAATCATAACAAAACAATAGGTAGAGAAAGTGAATGAGATAGAGAAAGAGAGAGGGGAATTGGGGGGGTCATACTATCTTCTTCATCCTCATCAAAATCAATGCTAATTTCCCTGTCCCTTGCACAGCAAACCAGTCTTCTTCTAACCCCCATTTTCATCAATTAATCACCTCCTTAATCCTACACAAAAAAACAATCACATTAGCAACAATTAGTTAACAAATCATTTATCATTAAATAAGGTGCATAACACGAAATTTAACCCTTCTACACGTATGAGACGGTTTCATCATTAACAAAGCATCACATTGGCATTAACAACAGATTATTTACCTGACCCGACTCAAATTCAGGCTAAATTCGATAGTTAAGCCATTTATTACGAAAAAAATTTATTGAAATTACAAATTTTCTAGTATATGGGAAATTGCAATTTCACCCAATTTTTTTTTTCCTTGGTAGCAACTAGCAAGTAGTTATCGGGTGAGATCGTTTCATTAATAAAGTATATACTCCTACATTGGCATTAATAACAAAGCATTTAGCTGAACCGACTCAAATTCAGACTAAATTCAATAGTTAAGCCATTAATTCATGGGAAATTGCATTTTCACCAAAAAAAAATGTTTTTTTTTTCTGAATAAATTCAATCCAATATTCAAAATCAACTACTGCACAAAAAATATATATACTCCCTCAATTCAGATACGTAAAAGTGAACAAATGATCGAGATATCATCTGTATTTAAGTATATTATCGTATGGAGTTATTGTGTAAGACGGTTTCATTAACAAAGCAGCACATTCAAACTATTAACAGATAATTATCCGACCCGGCTCAAATTCAGACTAAATACGATGATTAAGGCATTAATTAGACAAGGAAAAGAATCTCAAGGTTGGAAAAAAATCATTGAAATTTCAATTTTTCTATATAAATTCATGAGAAATTGCAATGAACAAATTCAATTGAAAATCCAAAAATCAGTTACTACAAACAACAATGTTGATAAAACCCCAAAATAAAATTTACTCCAACGATTCCGATACATGAAAAGGTAAACAGATGATCGAGACGGGAGTGAATGCTCGAAGAAAAAATAAATTCAATTGGGGAAAAAAAGACTGAGGAGAAACCTGGGAAATGGTGGAGGTTTAGGATGAGCAAAAATGGCGGAAATTGAAGAATGAAGAAGATGAATTTAATGGGGAATTATCCGACCCGACTCAAATTCAGACTAAATTCGATAGTTAAGCCATTAATTAGTCAAGGAAACGAATTTCAGAGTTGAAAAAAAATCACTGAAATTTCAACTTTTCTACTTATAAATTCATGGGAAATTGCAATGAACTAATACAATTGAAAAATCCAAAATCAGCTAATTTCGGACAACAAACAACAATGTCGATAAAAACCCAAATTAAAATCTGCTCCCACGATTCCGATACGCGAAAAGGTAAACAGATGAGCGAGACGGAGTACATTCAACTGGGAAAAAAAAGAGGAAACCTGGGAAATGGTGAAGGTTGAGTATGAGCAAAAATGGCGGAAATTGAAGAATTAGAAGTAGAAGTAGAAGAATTCATAATATAAATTCATGGGAAATCGCAATGAACAAATTCAATTGAAAATTCCAAAATCAGCTAATTTCGGACAACAAACAACAATGTCGACAAAACCCAAAAAAAAAAAAAATAACTCCCACGATTCCGATACGAGAAAAGGTAAACAAATGATCAAGACGGGTACATTCAACTGGGAAAAAAAGCGAGGAAACCTGGATTCTGGAAAATGCTGAAGGTTGAGTAAGAGCAACAATGGCGGAAACTGAACAAATTAGAAGTAGAAGAAGACGAAGAAGAAGAATATCAATGGGGAGAAATCATGTGAGGAAGTTAAATGTGAAATTGAAAATCACGAGAAAAATCAATTGAATTTGGAGAAATTAATGGCAGCAAGTGAATGAAGATTGAGATGAGAGGAGGGGAAGTGATGAAGTGTGTGCAGTAGTAGACTGGTACTCCAGTAGTGTAGCTATGTAAGGAGGTAATAAATGAATAAAATTATGATGACTTGATGAAGACTGACACAGTTAGTGACGGAAATATCTGTCGTATTGTTATAAACTTATAAACTTAGCTAAATTCTTGTTTGTGCGGTATTACTATTATTTATCGTAAATCTTAAGTTGTGTCAAAATACATACCGTATCATCAATTTACGTTTGGTATGCTCTGTCCTCTAGGTATACCCTAAGAAGGCAAAACTGACCCGACCCCAACCCGACTCGACCGCTTAACTGAATACCCGAGTTTGACTCGTAATCTGATTTGACCCGGATGTTATCATAGAAAACGAGTTGATATTCCTAAAAACAGTTGAAAATAACAAACCCGAAAATGAGCCGAACCCAGAATGATCATGACAGTCGACCCGAAAGTGGTACGATCAGAAACTGACCCAACCCGGTTAATCTTTGTGAGTAAACAATTCTGCGAACCACGCACCAGGTAAGCCAACCTTAGGATGACCGACTCGAAATCGAAATCCGGTGGAGTAGGGAAGGTGTGGTAGGCCAATTTTAAGAAAAGATTTGTATGACAATTATACTCCATTTTGATAAGATATTGATTATATGCTTTTATTTTTAGACCATAAATACAAATTGGGTCATCGGTCGAGTTAGGGTGAAGATCATCTCGATACATACTCATATCGGATGTTACGTACAACTTTACTCCGTACAAGACTGGGTTAATTTGCGATTCACGAAATTTGTGATTTTATCGGTTTTATGTACATGTAATAGCAATTAGATCGATCCCCTCTTCAAAACTGGTGGAATCATTTCACATTAACGTCATTCAGTACAAATTATTCGATTGGTCGGTTCATTTCTACGAGGCTGAATCTTTTGTGGTGTGGCAACAGGTTGGCACAGCCCAACACGACATGATGCACAATGGATCTGGATTGTGATTTATAACTTGCGTCTAGACCGAGGGTCGAGAAACACGATTTCGTCTAGGCAAAACACGACACGAGCCCACATGGTGATGGCTAGGCTTAGCCCAACTTTCCATAGATTTTCCATAGACAAGAACAAAGTCCATCGTCCAAAGTCAAATATTTACGTTTATTTTTTATTTATAAAGAATATTTACGTTTATTTTTTATTTATAAAGAATATTTACGTTTATTTCTGAATTCCTTTCTACATTGAGTACATCATTAGGTGACAATATCAATTTCCAATGTAGGCAATTTTAATTTGATCGTTGAGATTATTTTTTACTAAATTAAATTGAAAATCAGTGTCCGGAATGTTTGTTAGTCAGCAAAGAATCAAAGACGGTCTTACACGTACAAGAGTTTTACAAAAAAAACAATTGAAATCATAAATGAGATAGTATATTTGTTGCAAATGAACTATTTTCGGTATGATGCATGTGAAACTGTCTCACACAATTAAATACTCAAAAGATGGCTTTGTCACTTATTTATTTATTAGGTGAGTGCCGAAAATGTCTTAAGCCTAGTGATTAAAACCAGGTGCTCTGGAACAGTATGTATCAGGTTCGAACCCCCCTCCGTACAAATACCGTATATACGAAAAAAAATAACTACGGAAGTAAGTATATACGGGAAAATCATACTCCACCAGTCCACCGTATCTTAATGTTCTTCCTCTTCCGCTAATATATATGTGATGAGTATTTTATTGAAAGAGGATAAACGTGAGGGTTTATCGGTTTAGAACTCGGACATCTGATATGGTTTCAAAAACTGTATCGGAAATACGGTTTTGCTCACTTGAATTATGCTTGCATTGCAGACAGTTTAGCATTAGGCCCAAAGATAACACTTCAACGCAAATCATATTATCATTGATTATTTCTTAATGACGCTAAAAAATTCCATAAAAATAGGATTTAAAAAAAAAAAAATCAAAACTCCTTGGAGACCAAGCAATCTCAAATCATACCATCATTGATTGTTTCTCGAGAAATTCTTGTTTGTTACGAACTATCCGTCATAATCGTGTGACGGGTCAAATATTATTCATTTAGATAGATAACGACAAAGCCACGTGCTACCACTAGCCTGGTCTTTTCTAACGAAATGGTACAGTATTATTTAACCCGTGATAAAATCCATAAAAATAGGATAAAAAATCAAAACTCCTTGGAGACCAAGCAATCTCAAATTATAAATACAAATCATAATCAACCCTAAAAAAATTGGATTAATCCCAAAAAACCAAACATTTTTATATTAATTAATGCTTTTAATCGGTCCACCGATTCTCCGACAATGTATCCTATCACCACCGTCACCACCGCCACCATGTCCGCCACCCAAAAACCCGTCTTTTTTAAACCCATGTGCCCATTTCTTCTTTGCTCTAAACCCGGAAACCGTACCCGAAAACCTCACAAAATTACTAGAGGAATCATGGAATTATGACCCTTTAACCACATTGAAGCTCATTGCATATCTAAGAACATTTAATGGAGTTAATAATGGAGTTAATGGGGTTAAAGGGTTTTACCTTTCAGCTCTTTGGCTTCACAAAACTCACCCTTTGACACTTTCCTGCAATCTCAGGGAGTTTTCAGGGTTCGGGTCGTTGTCATTGTCGTCTTTACGTGACTTTGCCGAGATCCTGCGCAAGCTGGTCGAAACAGAAAACTGTGACTTAACTGATGATACTGAGATTGCGAGGCGAGCTGTAAGGAGATATGTACATGACTCAAATTACCGGTTTTTTCACGACAGGGTTTCTGATCTTTTTGCGGATTTGTTGCGATCTGATCTCGTGTCGTTGAAGTCGGGGAATGTTGATTTTTTGAGTTTTGCATCGGTTGATTGCCCGTCAATTGATTCAGCTATCGACAGGAATACCTTACTGTGTGAGAGCATTGCCAGGAAGATTTTTCCGAAGGATTCGGACTTGGATTATGATGGCATTCAGGATGAGTATTATGTTTACAGGGTAAGGAATCGACTGAGGAAAGATGTTCTTGTTCCGCTGAGGACAGCGCTGCAGGAGAAACCACGAGGGGAGTCACGTGATTACACGTTGGAATTCATGAAGAAGGCGTATCAGAAGTTGATGAAGACGAAGGAGAAGGAGAATCGAAGCAAGAAGTCGAGTTATTACCAGATTGTGTTGTCGATGATCCTGAAAGGGAATGCTCGGGTTTTCCCTTCGACTCCTTTGAGTGTCATATCTTCGTTGACTGTCGAAAACAAAGAAGAAAAGGAGTTAGAATGGAGTGACATGGTCAATAGCTTCTCTAAATCAGGAAAATTACGAAACTCGGTTGTAATATGCGACGTTTCATACGAAATGTCGGAGAATTCGAGAAACGTTTCAGCATCGATGGGGTTGCTGATATCTGAACTAAGCGACGGTCCGTGGAAGGAAACTGTATACGGGTTTAACCGATCTCCCAAGCTTCAGAAAATCCAAGGGAGTAACGATAACGATCTTTTTTCAAAGCTGAATTTCATCAAACAGCTTATCTGCACCGACAGGGTCGACATCGAGGCAATTCTGAATCAGATCCTGCAACTGGGTATCACCACGAAGGTCAGTCCTGAACAAATGGTGAAAAGGGTGTTTGTATTTACCAACAAGGAATTCCGAAACTGTCTGAATCATAGTTGGGGTTGGAATTACAGAGCGGTATGGGAGAATTATAAGAAGTCGGGATATGATCGGGTGCCTGAGGTCGTGTTTTGGAACGTGGAGGGGAAGAATTACCGTCCGCCTGCAGCTCGAGATGTGTTTGGTACCAGGTTGATGATCGTTGACGGTTTCTCCAGAAGTTTGTTCGCCTTTGTACTGAATGAAGACGCTGTTTGGAGATCCGATGAGATTAAGTCGGTTTCTGCTGCTGAAGATGTTATGAACATTACTATTTCAGGAAAAAAATACCAAAACTTTGCTGTACTTGATTGATTGATTAATTAATGCTATTGCTATTATTATAAATTATTGAATTTCGGGCATGTTTTTCTCATTAGATTCAGCAAATTGGGTAATTAAACTGGTTACGGTTTCAGTTTTCGATCAAATGTGTAATAGAGAACCCGTTTCTGTCATACAGAATGCATATATTCATGAAATCAAAGAGTTATTAACAGGCTCACGTATGCATAAATGGTCGTTCTAGTTCGGAAAACTCTGGCAAAGAATTAAAAAAAACACGGGAATTTCGATTTAGTTTCTTATTTAGGAAGTAGAAAAAGACTGAAAAGGTCTTTGTACCGACCTGAACAGAATATAGAGGACTGCAGTCGAAATGTGTATGCTCGCCTGCTCGGACCCGTGTCAACCCTTTTGGTTTGAGCCTATACATAGAAGAACTGCCTGTCCAAGAAATGAAGCTGAAAAATATACTCCCTCCGATTACCTGTGTTCTTCCCCTTTCTTTTTGGGGAAGAAAATAAGGAGGGGTATTATATTAGTTAAATATGAAAGGTGTAATGAAAAAGTAAGAGAGATAAATATTATATTAATTAAATGAGAAAAATTGGGTGAAAAAGTAGGAGAGAAGAATATTAAATGAGAAAAAGTAGAAAAAGTGGGGTGAAAAAGTAAGAGAGATTAATATTATATTAATTAGTGAGGGATGAAAAACTTTCCTTAAATGGAAAGAGGGAAGAAAATCAAACTCAGCCCAAAAAGGAAATAGGGAAGAACACAGGTAATCGGAGGGAGTATAAAAGAGAGTTGAAGAGACGGAATATTTATCTAGGATAATTTGAGATAAAACAAAATCTAGAATGACGTGCTGAATGCCTGAACTGTATGGTTGATTCGTTCACAAAAGAGTTTCGAAACCTTTTTTTGGAAAATAATTAGCTTAAAAATAACCTTAGTCGACTAGTCGGTATTCTCCTAGATGTCAGGAATTTCAAATGTAATTTTCACAGTTTTCGTCACAGAAGCCGTGTTATGTTTCCGGAAAGTTACTTCCAAAAAAGAGAAAAAATTAAAAACATTCCGCAATTATGAAAATCAGAAATTAAAGCTAGTGTTTGGATTCTGAATGCAACTACGCCTACGACAAAACAGAACATTTTATTGACGGTGAACCAATAGTTTTGAATAGGATTTACCAAACCCGACAGAGAGCACAAAACACCACGAGAGCTTTTACCGAGTCCTCAGCAGTCTGCAGCGTGTTTCGAAGTCCTTGAAGTCGAAACACAAACGTTCGGTTTCCTTTATCAACAGTTTCCATACGAACAGTATGAACGTTTCCATCAGCAATATATTCAGAGATAGCTTCCAAACAAAAAAAGTCGATTTTCTTTATTCTAACATAGCATAAATGTCCAAAAGAAACCAACATCGAAACAGTCAAAACAGATATCTAAAGATATGTCTTCTGTAAAATAATCCAACTGGAATATTATAAATTTCGAAGAATATCTCTTTTCGAAAAGTTATTCAATTTCTGAGACATTCTTTTTCCAACTTCATACAGAGTGCAAAAGAAGTAAGCATATGATTAAAGTTATCATAAAACATTGAATATGGAAAAACTTCACCAATAGCTTACAAGGAGGATTGCCACTAGAACAATGAAATATCGATGACACTAGTAGAAAGATGAAAATGACTCGATTTATCATGAATTGTTTTCGCTTTTCTGAAACAACTTGTATTGTGCAAAAGGAGGGAGTATCAACTACTACAATAAAATGGTCATTGTTTCCCACCAGAAAGTCGAAGAATATCTTTTCGTAAAAAGTCTTACTTACTCAACATAGCCTAGAATCTAAAGTTCTAAACACTGTAATTATATTCAAAAGGCCCGCAATTTCCACCGAAAACTAAAACAAACCCCACAAGGCCACAATCAATGCACATAAAAGTAGTAGCTTGCAAAGAAAAACTCGATTTTTTTTGGAAATGTACTTAAGATCGTAAAAGAGAACCCAACACGTCAAGAGGCCTAGTGTAACGGTTGAATGACCAATTAAGGTAAAAAAAAAAATCTTTTGAAATCACTTTCCGAAGACATAAAAACGGCCTTGCAATCATGCAATGCTTGTATTTAAGATCGTCAAAGAGAATCCAACATGTCTGAAAAACCAGGCACGACGTCTGTTAGGCACGTTACAACAAGAACAACACAACCTTAGTCCCAAAAAGATTTGGGGTCGGCTAACATGAATCATTATCTGAAGTCGTCACAAAAAAAACATAATAGTAGAAATATTGCATAAACTAAAGAATGATGCTTATACAGTTATACCGACGTCAAATGAAGGGCCATGAAAGAGCATAATCAAAAGAATGTCATAAATTATCGCGTAAACTAAATTAGAATCAAGACGAAAGAATATTATTTTCCCATATGGGCACACTTACACCAAAACAAGAGGGCCTCAAAGTCCACATTTTGTTGATTCTTCTCCAAACAAGAACCGCCGAATCAGGTAAAATAATAATGGTAGAAGATGGACCACTTAACATAAATCAAAGAATATTTCATTAAAGTTGAATAAGCTTAATCAAACCCGGGATTTGATTGGCATATTATAGAATAATTCAAATAAAAGCATAGAGTAATATATAGTATATGGCTATATGCCCAATTCAAGATCCAAAGCATATTTTAACTTCGAGAACAAATCAACCAATCTCAAATATCCCCTTTGTAGGAGTCATTTTAGGGATGTTACAATCTTTTTGTTGCGTTTAGAAATAGAAATCGTATGAAATTCTTCCCGTTTAACTTTGTACATTAACGCTATGACTATGTTTTTCCGCATTTACTATTTCCGTCTAGATTATCCAAAGCATATTTTAACTTCAACGACGAATTCACCAATCTCAAGTCTTCCCTTTGTAGGACTCATTTTATTGATGTTTCAATCATTTCTCTATGTTTAGAAACGGAAATCATATCAAAGCAAGCACAACAATATAAATTCTTCACATTTAACGCTTTGACTATGTTTTTCCGCATTTACTACTTCCGTCTAGATCCAAAGCATATTTTAACTTCAAAGACAAATCAACCAATCTCAAATATTCCCTTCATAGAATATGATGTTTCGGTCATTTATTTACATTTAAAAATGAAAATCGTATCAAAGCTAGCACAACAAAATATGTTCTTCCCGTTTGATTTTGTACATTAACGGTTACTCTTTCCACCTCCGCGAATGAGAAGCTCATTTATCGAGGATTTCACCATTTTTATTTGTTATTTATGGAAAGGAGACATTAAAGTCGAGAATCGAGATGCACAAACAAAGAAATAGGGACAATAAAAGCAAGATAAAATAAGTATTTATTTCGTGAAACGTCTTTCTATAACAAATCTAAATACGAGTACTTCTCTATCATAACTTAATTCGGAGAATATGGTATTTTACTACTTATTTACGGTCAAAATTTGAGAACTTTGACATTAAAGTCGAACTGAAATGGGAAGAACACAGCATCACGGAGGAAGCGAGTATTATTCAAACAAGATCAACAACGGCGAATTCAATCAAACACAATCCACAAATCAATATCAAGATCAATACAAAAAAAGGCAGATTCAATTCAACTCGAATTCAATCAAACACAATCCACAAATAAATTCAAGATCAATACAAAAAACGGCAGATTCAATTCAACTTACGAATCAATCTTCAAAATCAGCTTCTCAATTGCAAGATCTTACAATTCAATGCATAATCTTAACCAAATCAATCAATTAATCAATCAATCAATCAAAATCGAATAGCTAATCAAATTCCGCGAAACAAAAGAACACGAATATACGATTAAAGTACCTTTGATCCGAAGCGAGAAGAGAACCTAATCAATCAATCAATCAATCAATCAATAGTTAATTTCTGCAAAACAAAATAGCATGAATATACGATTAAAGTACCGTCGATCCGGAGCGAAAGCCGAGAAGAGAACGAATCAGCGCAGACTCGAATTCAGTTGATGCAAAGCGGGAACTACAAGAACTCCGATTAATCACCGCCGCCGACTGCGGCGGTGGAGACGGCGGATAGAGGCGGTTCCCGACCTGCACCAAGCGAATCAGAGAGTGCGGTGATGATCGGAGAAGCTTGGAAATGGATCGCCATGGATGAAGAAGAAGAAGAAGAAGAAGAAGAAGGAAGAGAGAAGAGATGAAGAAATGTTGAATGAAATGCGTGTGGATATATACGAGGGAGGGATTTGGAGATATTTATTGTATGGACACGATATTATCTGCGAAAAGTATTTTAATTAACGGTAAATAATAAATGACTGAGACGGAAAAGTATATGAATACTCTGTATCTAATACTGATAACGTTATTGATACGTTGTTATCTGTGAAAAGTATTTTAATCAGAGGTAAATAGATGACTGGAACGGAAAAGAGTACCTAATACTGATATTGATACCGTTATCGATACGTTAATTTCTCGTTACGAAGTTTGGTAACGTTATTTCTCGTTACGAAGTTTGGTTGAGAGTTGAAAAGTTAGTTGAAAGATCGGGATTGTTCGAAATTTGGAAATACGAGTTGTTTGGAAAATGGCAGCGGGAAATACCGATATTGATAACGTTTGGAAATATCGATACTATAGCGGGAATGTTTAGAAACTGTTTGGAGGATTAGATGGAAATGTACGATGATGTTTGATATTTTAATCAAAGATAAATAAATGATTGGAACGGAGTGAGTACCTAATACCGATACCGTTATTGATACGTTATTTCTCGTTACGAAGTTTGGTTGAAAGTTGAAAAAAACTTAGCTGAAATCTCGAGATTGTTCGAAATTTGGAAATACGATTTGTTTAGAAAATGATAGTGGGAAATACAGATATTGATAGCGTTTGGAAATATCGATACTGATAGCGGGAGTGTTTAGAAATTGTTTGGTGTATTAGATGGAAATGTAGCCGATATTTGATGAAATGATATAAACAGATATGATTTTGTTATTGTTGTGGTAATTGAAAGGGTAGAAAAAAATAATCGAAAAGATTATCTACTATTCGTAGCTTATTACTCCGTATGATTCTCTGAAAACGAGTACTATAGTTAACATCTGGTCAAATTAACTCATTTCGTCAAGTAAGTTTTGCTAAAACGTCGCGTAAAACAAAGTTTGAATCGTTGATATTAATAAACTTGTTTAGTTAATAAAATGAAAAAAATAAAATCGTACAAAATTTAATCATCAAATTTCTATAATGTGCCCAATAAAACAATAAATACTTCGTGAAAAGAGTTACGATATATTATCTCCGATTTTGATAAATTTGAAAATCACTCCAAATTTATCATTTATTTACGATTTCTTTATAACATTATTTCCACGTATAAAAATCTAATACTCTCCCATTGAATTCGTCGGACTTTTCTTTTTTTTGCCAACAGAAAAGATCATTAAATTACATGTCGTTTGGTCTCTAACTCATTCCCTTAAACCCCTTCGAAACCCGTAAATTTTAAGGACAAAAACTACTTTTAAATCATTGAAAATTCGTACAACGAACCAAAAAACTCTTTGATGTAAATGTATCAATTCGCGTGAAATACAACTTCTTTCCTATAATCAGACTACTTTACTAATTCACGTAAAATATAAATTAATGCGAAAAAACTACTTTTAAGTCACTGAAAATACGTACTCGTACAACGAACCAAATAATTCTTTAACGTAAACATATCATATTTGAAATATATAGAATTTGTTGCAAAAAATAGAAAGTATTCCTAATAAATAAACTATAAACGGGTTTGCTAATTTCAACTTTTTTTTTACGGATATTGATTCGTTTTCTGTAATAATAGTCGGGTCAGTTTCGGATTAGCTCGTGTCAATTCAAGTTACGGATCAACCTCAGATATTCACTTCGGGTGTCGGATCGGATGACTTATTTGAATCGGTTCAATTTTGTCAGATCTACTTACGAAATCACAAAGAATATTTTTTTTATATAAATAAAGATGATTAAAGTTTTGAACAATCAATTTATCAACCACTACTTCTCTGCCACTTTGAGTACAATCATTGTTGGAAACAATCAATGTAAATAAATATTTTATTTATCTAGTATCGACACGGTACTTCAATACTTCAATTTAAACCAAAAAAATTGAAAATTCTGCCGAAAATAAATGTCATTGCAAGTACTAAACATTAGTATTAAAGGATCGTTTTTAATTTTCCCGTTGAAAATCGTTCTTTCTTTTGGTTTAAAGAAAAGTCACGATGAGGACGATTATTATGATGTTGATGAGGTTTTGAACCCTAGACTAGAAGTACTGCAGATCTCATGATCTTATCAACTAAGCTAGTTGATATTTGCGCGTTAAAATTACGAAATAAAAAAGCATTAGCATCCAACAATTGCTAAATACTCTGTAATAACTTATTTAATTTATGTATATGATATAAATAAATTTCCTCAATAAATGAAAACTGTATAGACTTCTGTCTGTTTAAATTTCGAATAAAATATATTATTACCGTAATTTTTTTTACATAGACTAGTAATATCACGTCGCATGACCTTACCAACTAAACTAATTAACGTCTACATGTTGAAATTTACGAAATAAAAAAAAACATTTGCTACATTAATAATTTATTTTAATTTATACCCCGTATATATGATGATAATAATAATTAAATCTCCTCAAGAATTGAAATTAAATTAAATAAGGACCATATCGACTTTTGTCTATTTAAATTTGGGAATAAATAAAATATATTATTACCGAAAAAAAAACTATATAGACTTAGGCATACAATAAAAATTACAGTATATTATTACCAGAAATACTGAAATACCACGTCTCACAACGTACGTTACCAACTAAACTAGTTGACATCTGCTAGATAATTCAAGTAACTTATTTTAATTTGTATTTATGATAATAATAAATATTTTCCTCAATAAATGAAAACTATATCGAATTCTGTATATTTAAATTTCGAATAAAATATATTATTACCGCGGAAAAAAAAAACTATATAAATTTAGGTGTACAATAAAAACTACGGTATATATATTATTACCAGAAATATCGGAATACCACGTCTCACAACGTTACCAACTGAATTAGTTGACATCTGCTACATAATTCGAGTAACTTATTTTAATTTATATATATGATAATAATAAATATTTTCCTCAATAAATGAAAACTATATCGAATTCTGTATATTTAAATTTCGAATAAAATATATTATTACCGCGGAAAAAAAACTATATAGATTTAGGTGTACAATAAAAACTACGGTATATTATTACAAGAAATATCGGAATACCACGTCTCACAACGTTACCAACTGAATTAGTTGACATCTGCTAGATAATTCAAGTAACTTATTTTAATTTGTATTTATGATAATAATAAATATTTTCCTCAATAAATGAAAACTATATCGAATTCTGTATATTTAAATTTCGAATAAAATATATTATTACCGCGAAAAAAAAAAAAAAAAAAAAAAAAAACTATATGGACTTAGGTGTACAATAAAAACTACGGTATATTATTACCAGAAATATCGGAATACCACGTCTCACAACGTTACCAACTGAATTAGTTGACATCTGCTACATAATTCGAGTAACTTATTTTAATTTATATATATGATAATAATAAATATTTTCCTCAATAAATGAGAACTATATCGAATTCTGTATATTTAAATTTCGAATAAAATATATTATTACCGCGGGAAAAAAAAACTATATAGATTTAGGTGTACAATAAAAACTACGGTATATTATTACAAGAAATATCGGAATACCACGTCTCACAACGTTACCAACTGAATTAGTTGACATCTGCTAGATAATTCAAGTAACTTATTTTAATTTGTATTTATGATAATAATAAATATTTTCCTCAATAAATGAAAACTATATCGAATTCTGTATATTTAAATTTCGAATAAAATATATTATTACCGCGAAAAAAAAAAAAAAAAAAAAAAAAACTATATGGACTTAGGTGTACAATAAAAACTACGGTATATTATTACCAGAAATATCGGAATACCACGTCTCACAACGTTACCAACTGAATTAGTTGACATCTGCTATATAATTCGAGTAACTTATTTTAATTTATATATATGATAATAATAAATATTTTCCTCAATAAATGAAAACTATATCGAATCCAATATATTTAAATTTCGAATAAAATATATTATTACCGTGAAAAAAAAAACTATATGGACTTAGGTGTACAATGAGACTGAAAACTAGTCCCATCCCTATGAAACTGAAGTTCACAAAACAAATTACATAAAAACCGAACCGATTTCAAGGGTCCGACCCGCCACCTCGCCCTGGTACTCCCCAACAAATGAAACACGATCCTATTCTCATTAATGGATTTGGACACCATCGCCTCTTGGTCCGGATCCAACGGTATGGACCTCGACTTGGCTATAAACTGGTACAATATCGACTCGTTCTTCCCCACCTCGAACGCCCAATTCTTAAGGGTGTCTATCTTGATCCCGTGAAAACTTAAGTCGTAGCTGAAATCTGAAAAGCTGGCTTGCGCGTCTTGGTTGTCGTTCTCTGCCCTTAACCAGAGGGTCAGTTGGGTGTTCAGTAGCCCCGCTTGTGACGTGTCAAATGTGTCTAGGTGCGCGTTTGTCACAACTACGTAGGGTACCCTTGGTTTTATTATAAGGTACCCTATGAATATTACCATACCTGTGAAAATCACGATTATAGTTAGAAATGTGCATACTATGGCCACACACCATATTAACGGGTGCGTTCGTCGTTGTCTGCCAATACCCGTTGGCATTAATTACGTGATTAGTGATTAATACTCGTACTGGTACTGGTACTGGTGCTGGCGCTGGTAGTGGTGGTGGTGCTGGTAATGATGGGATTATAAGAACAACATTCGGCATTAAGCTTTAGAGAATGCCGTTGTTAATGAATGATGATCGATATTTGTATTATTCCACGCTCTATGTTTTTTTTTTTTGGACGGGATTAATACTGGTACTGGTGCTGGTGCCGGTAATGACAAGTTTATGAGATTAATGACGTGATTAACAACACTGGTACTGGTGCTGGTGATGATGGGTTTTTTATGAGCTTAATGACGTAATTAATGACGAAACTGATACCGGTACTAATGGTGGTAATGATGGGTTTATGAGCTTAATGACATGATTGATATTGGTGCTGGTGATGACGAGTTTATAAGCTTAATGACGTGATTAATGATAGGATTGACACTGGTACTGGTGTTGGTGATGGTAATGACGAGACTATGACAACAACATTCGGCATTAATTAAGCTGACTAAGCCAAATGTTGTTGTTGTTGTTGATGAATGATGATCGATATTTGTATTTTACGTTCTAAGTTTTTTTTTTTGGGGGGTATGCCAAGTAATGTAGGGGGGAGGGTGGTTTTAAGTGTAGGAGGATGTTTAAGGTTCTTGCTCTTCATTTGGAGGGAAGGTTTAGGTATCTTCTTTACTTAGAGGTAAAGCTATAAGAGTTTTATTTTTTTGTATGAAGGATTTGGGATGATATGAATGTACTTTAAGAGATTATATTGGAGTATATCATGTTTCTTAGGACACTTTAATAGTTTGAGTACTATATATAACAAAAGTATACAACACTTCATCTACAAAGTAGAGTAGTATGAATTAGGTCTGTTTTACGATCAATTATCTGTTGTATTGTTAAAAACAAAACGGACTGAATATTACACATTTAGTTTGATAAAGACAGAGCGTTATTTCTAGGGAATAACAGTGTTTTTGTGTCTGTTTCTATCGTTATAACAATATGACGGTATTTTCTTCAGGAAACCCTCGTATAAATTAGTCCTCTCATGACGAATTATTCGTCGTATTATTAAAACGGATTAAATATTAGTACTTGTACTCATTTCGTAAGATAAACACAGATCATTGTTGTTCCTAGGGAATTTCGATGTCTTCTTTTTCTTTTTCTAGGTGAATGGTAAATACTTGATCCGTTATAATAATATGACGAATTCCCAGACGGGATTTGTGACAAAATATATGATGCCTTTGCTTTTTGCCTTTCTCTTTTGTGCCCTCTTGATCTAAAGGTTTTTGCTTGGATTTGTCAATCACCTGATTTCTTTGTAACCGGAGTCGATTGGTGTCCGTTGTGAGCCTCTCGTCTTTTAAATAAGTGGTCGGAAATGCAAGTTCACGTCTTGTTGAGGATGAAATTACGAACGTTTTGAATATTAATGACGGTGTATATGACCGGTATCGGACACAACGATGTTATAACTTATAAACACGAGATGAAATCACGAAAGACCAATTAGTTGGGATTACGTATTGTTTGGGCTCAGAAACAAACTATTGAATCTCTATCGAAACAAACTAGTACAACGATTTGACATCGACTAACATGAATCATCATCGCAAATTATGTGACGCTTTCCACCTTCGCTCAAGACTGTCGTACACGTCTCTAGCACTTCGACCTTCTTTATAGAGCGCCTTACGCAATTTATCCATCGTCGAGACTTGAATGACGATCCTCTCCTCGAGCATCTCGTACAAAAATTTCTTGACTTCCGTGAACCGACCCATCTTACACAACGCAACCAGCAAGACGTTACCCGTCTCGTCAATTGGCATCGTTTTGTCTTCCAGCAAGCGATTCCAAATCTCGATTCCTGACTCGGGGTCGTCTTCGTCAAACAACATCTCAACGGCCGATGCACAATTACGAGACGTAGGAAGGCACTCGTTCTTCACCATCTCATTGAAAAAACTCGCGGCTTCACGACTCTTTTTGTTGTTTATTAGGCATTCGAAGATCATGTTGTAGGTTAGAGAGTCGGGGAAAACTCCGTAGAATGGCATGTCGTCGAGGAACTTGAAGGCGTTGTCTAAATCGTTGTTGTTGCAAAACAAACCGATCATCGCATTGAACGTGATCAAATCGGGCAAGATGTCGCTCCCGATCATAGTATCCCACAACGGAAGAATATGGACCGAGTCGTTTTGCTTGACGAGGATGTCTAGGGCGTTGGAGAAGAACGACAAACCGGGCAAACACCCTTTACCCTTCATCACATGGAGAAATTTCACGGCCTCGTCGACTTGCGATTTGCTTAGTAAAGTGTTTAGGAACGCGGTGTGAGCGGACGTGTTCTTCACGTCCCACCCCACACGAACCACCATCTCGCCGAACGTGGTCTTAGCCTTGGCCGCGTTCCCTTGCTTCTCCCAACCCTCTAACAAAATCGCAAACGTGTCCCCGTTAGGCGGAATCTTAGCCTTGATTTTGTCGAAAACTCTATACGCGATCTTGGTTTGGTTTTCGATCATACAAATCGCACTCAACAACGTGTTCATCGCAACCACGTCGGGTTCAACCCCGTACTTCTCCATCACGTCGAACGTCATCATGGCATCGTCGAATTTCTTTACCTCACAATAACTCCCGAAAACTGACACAAACGTGGCGAGCGAAGGCAACCCTTCTTCCTTCATCGTACGAATCGCACCCCACATTTTGTCGAACAATTGATTCTTACCGAGCAAATCGACCATCAAATTCCAGGCGTAAGCAGAGGGTTTATGGGAGAAACCGGCCCATCGGAAAAACCCGATTGCACCATCAGGGCTGTTGTAGGATAGCTTAAGGACTTCCTCGACAAGTTCAGGGCTCGGCGTGATGCCAGTATCATTAAGGGCAGAATCGATATTATCAGAATCCGTAGTTTTGGAAACGATTTCACACAGAATTCTTGTTCTAGGTGTTACATACACAGCATCAAGGTAAGTGGAGAATTTTTTTCGATTTTGCGAGTTTTTGGATTTCGACAAATTTGGCAGAATTCCAGGGTAATTTCCTCTAAAAGCTTCATCCATTGGTAAAATTATGTAGTTTTTTCAATCAAAGATCAAAACTTTATGCAATTGGGTAGTAATTTCAACACAAACCCTAATCAGTAAACTTTACAGAAGATGAACTGCATTCATTCATCCCCAAAATGTAAGAAAATCCCAATTTCATTGGCAACAAATTTAGGGGTTTCAATTCAGAAATCAAAAGTTTGAGCAATTGGGTAGTAATTTGAGCAGAAACCCTAATCAATAAACATCACAGAAGATGAACTGCATTCATTCATGCCCAAATCTAAAAAGAATCAATTTCACTGGCAACAAAATTAGGGTTTTCAATTCAAAGATCAAAACTTTTAGCATACATTGAGCAATTGGGTAGTAATTTGAGCAGGAAATGTAACAACTAAAGATAAAAAAAGATGAATTGGGGACTCAAAATCAAACATATGCAGCAAAATTAGGGTTTTCAATTCTTCAAAGATGAAAAATTGGAAAATTAGGGTTTGTATTATAAGAAGAAATCTCAGAAATAGACATCATAAAAGATGAATTTGAAAAATACCCAGAATCGAAATGAGTAAGAGGAGACTGGATTAGATTGATGAACCTTGAATTTGAAGGGGGTAGTAATCAAATTGGGAATCTTGGGAGAAATGAACTGAATTTCTGATTTGAAATCAGACCCCAGAATACTTTTGTAATTTCTTGAAGTGTGACTTCGGTGTCTATGTAACTATGTTCATCAAAATGTTGATAAAAACTAAGAAGTCGAGACGGTTTCACTGGAGATTTACTCTGTACTCCGTGTTGATAACGTGATCGTTTTGAGAATTTTACACGTCGTAATGTAGTTTTGGAAGTGAAAATTTACATCGTCACTTAGATCTAGCCACGGGTTGGGTCAACCTAGGGGACCAACCCGTGGGGTGGTGGTCTGAGCTCACCTGGTCGACCCAAACCCGGCACGTGAACATAATCACTATATATACGAGTATTTTTTTTTTCAAAATGGTCGTGAGAAGGAAGATCGGGCTAGCTTTACGGATCCCGAACCAACCCAAGTATGAGGGAGGGGTTGGTGGTTGGCCGTGTTGACCCGGAGGTTTGGTGAGCTTTTACTCTTTTAGTTCACGGGTCACGACTTCGAAGTTCTCAGAATTGGTTGGTAGAATAGTTGAAGGATAGACATCAAATTTTATTAGACATTACATCGAAACCTGGACTTCATACACCGTGATATATTGGACTAGACGAAAAAATAGTTAGTTTAGTTGAAAAAATCATGAGATGTACGAAAAATTAATGGCTTGACTTTGAATCATACCTGCATTATAATCATGTTTATGACTCTCTTTACACCGATAAAAACACACTGGGATTTTCTCATGTACACATATGCTCTTTATTAGTACAATTATGAAGAGTATTTCTTGATTAAAAACTCAAATTACAAACATTTTCAATTTTTATTAATTCAAAAATTCATGCAAAAAAAACAATAAACATGTCCTTTTTCATAAAATCCAAACACAATCATACAACTATACAACTATACAATCACATATATAGAATAAAAAGTGAAAATTATTATATTCCAACTTTGCTCGAATAAATCTCTAATGTAACGGGTATATATATTCATCACAAATTTATACTCATAACAAATCAAATACACCATATTGATTAATTAATCAATCGAATAAATAGTGATCGACCATTTATTACTCCGTAGGCATTATAATAATAATAATAATAATAATAATAATAATAATAATAATAATAATATCTGATCGATTACAAGTTTATGACGAATATATCTATCACCGACAATAATTTATGTTTTTTTGTTTATAAAATTATATTCTCCATGTGGGGTAACACAAACCTTGATCATCAACTCCCATTAATCTCCTCTAAAATTACTCATTTTCTCAATTAGCAACAACAACAAAATTAAACAATAATGGCATCTCTCATTTGCTCATCATCATACTCATATCCTACAAAAATTTCAAACAAAAACATACTATTACAACAAATCAATAATCCACCATCATTCACATTAAATTTAACAAATTTAACAAATACCCATTTGAAATATAAATCAAATTTAATCATGAGAAAATTATATATTAATAATACTAATAATTATTCTAATAATAATAATTATTATAATTATAATTATAATTATAATTATAGTAATAATAATGGAAGAAGATCAATGAAGGTGAAATGCAAAGGAGAAGGAGAAGGAGAAGGAGAAGGTGAAGAAGAAGAAGGGTTGTATAGGTATAAAGTGGTGGGATTGGTGGGTTTGGTAATGTGTCTAATGAATGCAAATAGAATTGTTATGTCAATTGCTATTCTTCCACTTTCTCATACTCATGCTTGGTCTACTTCTTTTATTGGCATTGTTCAGGTAAAAAAAAATATATCGAGTTTTAATTACCGTCACCTAATGATACTGAGTTTATTATGTTGATCGTAATTATATGTTATTCGTATTTGTTTTAATTTTAGTCAATGGTATGGACTAGTATAGTGTACACTACTAATGAGATGTCACATGTTAAAAAATAAATAAAAAAATATCGAGTGTAATTAACGTCACTTGATGATATCGAGTTTAGTCTGATCATTGTTTGTTTTTGACATCAACACGACACTTCGACGTGTAAAGCATTAAAGCATCATCGTGTCGTGTTGTTTGTCTAGTGTGTAACACCAACCCGACACTTCAATACTTCATTTTGGACCGAAAAACTGAAAATTTGGCACCAAACAGTCGTGTCCAAACACCGTGTGAGACACGACGACACCTCATAGAACAGCCTAGCTAGCGGCCATGTTCTTTCTGGTTGAAAACGGCTGAATTGAATAAAGGATGAACATTACTGTCCGAGCTGAAAAGCTGTTATAGGTATAATGTGATTTTACTTGGGTGATTTGTGTTTGTGTTTTTTATCAGTCGTCGTTCTTGTGGGGATACATAGTGTCGTCAGTGATCGGAGGGGCGATGGCCGACAAATTAGGAGGAGCAAGAGTGATGGCATGGGGTGTTGCATTCTGGTCACTTGCTACTCTCTTAACTCCATGGGCTGCTCATTTATCGTCCACCACACTCTTAGTTGTTCGCGCGTTTTTCGGCCTAGCCCAAGGCGTTGCTATACCCTCCATGAACATAATCCTGTCGAGGTAATTAAACTCGACATTTTCTGCTTTTTTCAGTTCAGTTCACTTCAGTTAGTTTGAGCTGGAAAAAACGAGGCTGGACTGTTGGAGTAGTTAAACATGGCCCCGAGCTCCGTTTTTTCCAACTGAAGTGAGCTGAAGTGAACTGGTTGATAAGTGATAACCGTCATCAAAACTTTTTTCATATCACTTCACTTCACTTCAGTTTAGTTCACTTCAGCTAGTTTGAGTCGGAAAGAACGAGGCTGGAGTAGTTGAATAGAGGCATTAGCTAGGTCTCGTTCTGTCCGGCTGAAGTGGGTTGAAGTGAACTGGTAACCGTCATCTAAACTCTTGAATACCCGACTTAAAGAATAACTATATCGGCCTTGTTTCTGTTCCCTTTCCGTTTTTTTTCAACTCATTTCATTTCAGTTTAATTCAGCCAGTTTGAGCTAGAAAGAACAGGGCTGAAGTAGTTGAATAGGGTACTAGGCCCACGTTCTTTTTGACTGAAGTAGGTTGAACTCAACTGAACTAACCTGGCTGAAAAACTCTTGGAATAGGTGGTTTCCGACACATGAACGTGCGCGTGCAGTAGGAATCTCGATGGCAGGGTTCCAACTAGGCAATGTACTCGGCCTCTGTGTAACTCCAACTTTGATGTCATTAACCGGAATACCCGGCCCGTTCATGTTGTTTTCATCGCTCGGGTTACTTTGGCTAACTGTATGGAGTTACGGGGTCACCAACGATCCAAGGGATAGCAGATTCGTCAGAAACTCGGAACTGAAACTAATCGAATCAGGAAAAGTTAATTTATCTTCTGTCAGTAACTGCAATAATGCTAAGGTTTCTCCTCCTCCGCCTGTACGACTTCTGCTGTCGAAATGGCCGTCCTGGGCCATCATTTTCGCCAATTTTACTAACAATTGGGTACGTACGTGGGTTTTCGTTTTCCTCGTCCGTAAAACTTATATTAGACCGTTTCATACAAGATTCACCGTGTAAAATCGTGCCTGTTGAGTGCTGACATATGAACTGTATATTCTTCGAATTGCAGGGCTATTTCGTTCTACTGTCGTGGATGCCGATTTACTTCAAAACCGTAAGCATTAGCTTTCTACCTGAACTGCTGAAATAGACTTAACTGAACTAAAAACCCGAATAACCCGACCCGTACCCGGATCCAACTCCCGAACTGAAGACCCGAGTTTGACAATTAACCCGAATTGACCCGGCATAACCTGGAAGGCTGGACTTGACCCGAATGTTATTATAGAAAAGAAGTTGAAAACAGCAAACCCGAAAATGACCAGACTGAAGTTAACCCGAAAGTGACCTGGCCCGGACCCCTAGTTGACCCGTTTGCCAGGTCTAGTGCCACTGAACCGGACCGTGGCATTATTGACCTTAATTTTCGTGTTAGGTGCTTGGTGTGAACCTAAAGGAAGCGGCGTGGTTCAGTGCCGTGCCATGGGGTGTGATGGCAGTTTCTAGCTACGCTGCAGGCGCAACATCCGATTACCTGATCAAATCCGGTCACGCTTTGATACTTGTTCGGAAGACCATGCAGGTAAAAACCCGTTTTCCTCTATCTGAACGCACCCCATCCGAGTCTGCTTGGAAACATAACCTGTCAAAACTTGACCCGACCCGCAAACCTGACCCATTTTTTAGGGTCATGAACTCGTTTTTATACCCGCGACCTGTTTGACCCGAACACGGAATGACCCGTTAATTTGAGGCCGAAACCTGACCCGGCCCGTATTCTGGCTCAACCCGTATGATCCGACCCGAGACCCGACCCGCCTAACCCGTTTGACAGGTCTAATTAAGACCAAGTTACGTGTCAGCCATTTATTTATCTTTGATTAAAATATTTATGACAAATAATATAAAAAAAAATGACTGAGACGGAAAGAGTAATTGACGTGTTTGCAATTATTATCGACAGTCGATAGGTTTTGTGGGACCGGGATTGTCTCTACTTTGCTTGAACTACGCGACGACTCCCGGTGTTGCGTCTGTGATTCTAACAATGGCTCTCAGTCTCAGTTCTTTCAGCCAAGCTGGCTACCTTCTCAATATTCAAGTAAGTTCATTTACCATCTATCAAACGGGTCGGATACCGGGTCAAAAGATATATGGGTCGGATACCGCGTCAATTTGAAACCAGAATACAAGTTGAAAATAGTTTCTGATGCTGGATTTTTTTTTACCATTTCAAAAAACAAATTTCGGATACCGCGATGGAGTATATGATTGGATCTATTTAAACCGGTTAGAAATAGCGTATGATGCTTTTTTTTAATCGAAAATACTTCGTATATATACGAATATTAATACTCCGTATATACGAATATTAATATTTTGATAATTTTTTTTAATTGAAAATACTCTGTATATACGAATATTAGTATTTTAATAATTTTACTGACATATCTTTGACCGTTAAAATTTGACAAGTCTAATCCGACTGCTATTTTTCTCACGTTATATAACGGTTATATATACAATTTCTCGACGTTTTCACGCAGGATGTTGCGCCACAGTCGGCCGGACTTCTTCACGGTACATCATTCATCATCCTTCATTCGTTTTATTTCCCGTACGACTAAATAAAATAAACGACATCAGATTAATTAAATCGGAAAACTGATGTAATTTAATCGCGCTATTATTATTATTATTATTATTATTGCAGGTATTTCGAATGCAGTAGGAACATTTGCTGCAATAATCAGTACAATCGGGACCGGCTATTTCGTAGAATGGCTCGGATCTTTCAAGGCATTTTTGATACTGACTGCGTTGCTCTACTTCGCCTCGACTGTTTTCTACAACGTTTATGCCACCGCTGAACGAATAGTCTAGGAACGTAACGTCGTTTATAATCTGAAATCTTAATTAATCTCGTTTCGTTGTTAAGCGGCTATTATGCTTATTAATCTTATAACTTGAATTTTGTTGAATAATTGATTATTGTCAAGCCAACACGTTAATATTGACCCTAAAATGACCCGAACTTGAGCTCGATTGGACCCTAATTAAAAGGGTAACACGTCCCGACTGACGTGATTGTCACCTTTAAGTATGTATAAGTGAAATTAGACCGATCAAATCAAGCCGGGGATTTCATTTTTATACCAACAAGGTGCGGTGTCTCCTAGAGACTTCAATTAGTATTCGATAAAACCCTCGAATTCCGAGTTTCCAACGACAAACAACGTATGAAAAGTTAGACGAAACCCGATAACTCGACCAAAACATGTTAATTCCACTTATTGCAAATGTAGCTGGGATGGTAATCATGGTATCTTCATACTCAGATGAGAGTCAAACCGCTGACCTGCTGACCTCTTGGTTAGGGTAAGCGAACTCTTACCACTTGAGCTAAACATTTTTGTCGGCACGTGTTCAATTAAGTTCAGCACTTCAGCCTCATTAAGTTCATCTTGTTTATTTTTAGTCGGTTGTTCAGTCATGTTAATAGCTGGTGGAACGGTATCTTCATAGTCAGATGAGAGCCAAATCGCTGACCTCTTGGTTAGTGTAAGCTAAGCGACCACTTGAGCTAAACATTTTTGTCTGCATGTGTTCAATTAAGTTCAGCACTTCAGCCTCATCAAGTTCAGCTTGTTTAATTTTATTCGGTTGTTCAGTCATGTTAATAGCTGGTGAACGGTATCTTTATATAGTCAGATGAACCGAAGATGTCTTAACCTAGTGGTTAAGGCTAGGTGCTCTGAGACAGTAGGTCTCAGGTTCGAATCCCCCTCCCCCTATATTGCAATGCGACTAAGTGCGCTCTTCGTTGAACCAAAAATAAATAAATATATATATATATATATATATATATATATATATATATATATATATATATATATATATATATATATAGTCAAATGAGAGTCAAATCGCTGACCTCTTGGTTAGGGTAAGCGACCACTTGAGCTAAACTTTTTTGTCGGCACATGTTCAATTAAGTGCAGCACTTAAGTCTCATTAAATTCAGCTTGTCTTAATTAGTCAATTCAGTTATAGGAGTATTATTTACTATTTTATTTCAGTTCTATTCAGCCTCATTTAATTCAGTTAATACGTCGATTTCAACCGCACATAACAGGGTCGTTTCTTCAAAAATCAAAAGTATAGATGCAATGACCAATAATAATATAAAAATGAAAGCAATTAAGTGAATAAATATATGTGAAACGATTGGTAAGGAGATGAGAATAAATTCTTAAGAAGGGTCCCTCTAAATTAAAGTCCTAATCTCCTAATTAAATGTTTGATCAAAAATCAAATGCTCAAACTGCGGCTACAACACAATCTACCTTATTTGGAAATTAGGATATCATTAATAGTTCCATTCTTACTATAATCGGTTTTTAAACATATTTCCACCGATAACATGTTAATAGTTTAATCACGGAAAGATTCAAATAGATGAATTAATATATCAGTTTCTTATGATAATATTCGTTGTTAATCTTTATGTAATTAAGTCATTAACATGTGGACAGTGAGCACAAGTTACAAAAATCGTCAGAATGAATACTGCAGAGCACTATATTACTACCCTCCTTTATACACAAAAAGTGCGCCTCGCTTACATCACTTCGATCGTCTTTCTAACATGTGCGTGTCTTCTCGTCCAACAAATTCCTCTTTTATTTTGTATACAGACTCTTATATGAAGTGTGAGCTTAAACTTCACGCTTTCTGGGTTAAGAAGGGTTTATTCCTCTGAAACTTAAGACATGTCAAATATGCTGGACGTACAAGACAAAATTCATGTGTCGCCGTCATTTTATTCTTAAAATAGACACGTCTATTATCAAAAGAGAGACCAATCGTGCTGCCTAAACTATTAGGGGGTATATATAAACATTTCTGGACCACCAACCACTGTGGTATCAGAGCCATTGTGATCAAATGTTTAACAAGTTCGAATCTCAAACCCCTCCTTCTAAAGTGGAACATCTGGCACCAGATATGAGAAGTCCTATGTTGCATCTACATTTCATACACAATGAGCATTCGTGTGAGGGAACGTGTTAGAATATATAAACATTTATGAATCTCCAACTATAACCTTAAGGTTTTGGTTGAGTCGATTCCCTAACATGATATCAGGCCACTATGATTAAATGTTAGTTTCACGAGTTCAGATCTCAACTATCTCCTTCTAAAAGTGGAGTGTTAAGCACCAGGTATGAGGAGACCAATGTTACATCACACTTCAAGGGCAATGAACATCTGTGTGAGGGGAATATATAAACATTTATGGACTTCCAACTATCGTCTCGGTGTTTTTAGTTGAGTCGAATAATCCCATGATGACGTGGTATCAACGTCAATGCGATCAGATGTTTCATGAGTTAGTTCGAACTCACCCTCCTTCTTCTAAAGTGGAATACCTGGCACCAGGTATGAGGAAACATATGCTGCATTATTCACACTTCAGACCCAATCAGCATCAATGTCAGCGAACGTGTTAGAGTATACAAATATTTATGAACATTCAACCATCGTCTTAAGGTTTTGGTCCAGTTTATTCTCCAACATCATCAACTTAACTTTACTGCTTAAACTTAGTGGAAGAAGCATTTAGTTTAGGGAGGTATCAATCTTACATGCATTACTATAGTACTAATTGATTTCTTTTTGATAATTATTAATTAGTAACACCATTAAATTTAATAATACTTTGAAAAGACACCCTTTTACTAGTTGGTGTAGTCTAATCAACCTTTTCCTAAGGAAAAGTTAAAGGCATGGGTCTTAAGGATGTCCTTAATTGAGCTAGTTTGAGTGAAGACTCACCTTATTACCTTAAATGGACTTATTCCCATGTTTCCTTGCCTCTCTTCCCTTATCTTTATTTACACCTCTTCACATGTTCATTAACTCATACACTAACTTAATTAAGTAATTGATTAACTAATTACTGATACAGTTTTTCGAATGTATACCCACTAAACAGACGTTAACATACTAATTAAAATAAGATTCATGATGATATTATCCCAAGAAACTAAAATATTAATTCATATTCATCCTACTTGATTAGCATGTTAACGTGTGCAGTGTCTAGTGGGGGCACATATTCGGAAAAACTGATACTAATATACCAACTTGCTTAATTATGCCCTAATTAATTATTTTTAACACCTTATATATGTAACCCCTTAGCTTTTTATTCATTCCTCATTGATTCAATTCACTAATATTTGCTAGCTTCTCTAATCACTTAGAGAAGTTTAAGGAAATTAGTATGGCACATATAAAGTCAAGTGTCCTAATAATATTCTCTTTTGTCATTATTGGTTTTCTAGTTCTAGAACTAGAAAACGGCGCAGTAACTGCAAGATCACTTTCTTTGAGTGTCGTCTCTAAGAAACCAGTCAAGATACCAGCCACGTTAAGGCAGGATGTGGCTATCACGCAACACCCTCCTCCATCAGTGGGTGTGAAGGTAATCAGGGCGCCTTCAGTCGATTCTAGGATGAATCGATATAAGAAGTACGAAACTGAGGCTTTTCGACCTACTAGCCCTGGTCGTAGTCCAGGAGCAGGACACGAGGAGCCTCCAGGCGCACCATAGTTTTGTATGTCTACCAGGAATCCTAAAAAAAATTGAAAGATATTTCGAGATATTTCCATGTTAGAGATGATGTTTTTATGTGTTTGTTGATTGGTTTTTTTTAATTTTTGGTATGGAGTTAGCTATATAGCCACGTAGGTGATTATGAAGCTGATTGGATTCAAATCCAAACGATGAACATCCTCCTCTCATATCACATTTGTTTATTGTAATAGTGTTTATTATCGTGTGACTTAATTATTTTCATATTTGGTTTATTGTAACGGGTTACGGATTGTCTTCATCCAAATGCAACATTGATATTTTGTAGATATGTTGAGTTGATCTTTTCGACACCATTTATCATGTAATTAAATTACTCGTATTTATTTTTCTGTATAACTAATAATAACTCAATCGATTATATTTAAATTTTGAAAACAAATAAAATTAAATTATTGTTTTTTTATTTGTGTTTGGAGCAATAAGATTATTACACGATAACTCGAATATTATTAAATTATCACACAGAAATCAATTCCATTGATATTGGAGTATATTCTCAATAAAGCAAGATTGATTTTTTAAATAAATGAGGAATTGCTTTTTATTGACAAGTTGCAAATAGTTTAACTCTAGGATGACAAATCTAGCGTGAGTACGAGGAATATTTGTCACTTGATAATTGGTCGATTTCTCTTAAAACAGATCTTACAATTATTTTTGATGTTTTTTTTTAATATTTTTTTTTCGTATTAATTGCCTTTTACGACTTATAACTTATAAGGTATGTGAGTTACGGGACTAAAAGATACACCCAAAAATTCTCTCCTCCCCTCCCTCCTCTCCAAACCCTAAAAAAACCCTAGAAAAATCCTCTACGGGGCTGCCATCTACCAATTTTGGTAGAGGTAAGCCCCAAATTTTAATCTTTATCGTTAATTATTAGTAGTTGCTTTAGATTAATAACTCGTGCCTCTCCTCTTTGGAGATTTGTCCCATAAATTGATGGGTTTGTTCCCATATTTTTTGTGGGTTTGTTCTCTCTTTTGGAGAGGTTCGAGAAGTATGTGCAAGATCGTGGGAGCAATGAAATTTCTACGTATGGCGATACAATTGAGGTCAGATCTCGGGCTACTATTTGTCAAAATAGATAAAGTTCGTCCTTTTGAAAACTACATCATCAGATCCATAGATTCCTTCGCGAAAGGATGTCTCAATCAACAACGATATATAGAAGGCTATGCAGAAGCGTGTTATTCGAATAGCGATCTCTGTCTCAAGGATTTTCTTTATTTATTTTTTACAAATCTCAAGGATGTTCTTTATTTATTTTTTACAAATAGGTATTCAGTTCAATTTGATATCGTTTGTAGATGTCGTATGATTTATTATTAATGAAATTGATCTGCACTTAAAAAAAAGGTATGTGAGTTACGAAGTATGAATTATATTATGACGGGTATATTTGTGCTAAACAAATATTTGCGTTGGAGAATTTTTATATCGTTTTATTACCTGGTACAAACACGATGATTTAGTTATCGAGAAATAAGTTTTTAATGCTGGAAAAGTTAACTTTATTTCAAAAAAAATGTGCTAATTTCCATATTAGTAACAGTTATTGTCTCAATGAAACCCCAAAAAAGGATATTTACGGGGGAGGACCTTAGATATTTTATTTTAGTCATTGTTTTAGTATGAAACTAGGTTTACCCCGTGCAAAATTGCACGGATGTGTTAATATTTTTTTGTTATAAAACAAAATCAATACTAAGTATTAACATTCAACATCATATTCCCTCCATAAACAGATGTATTTATAAAATTTGCTATGAGTAAAGTATAAATAATTGAATGAAAACTGAAGTAAAAATGCAAAACTAATAATTTAAATACAAAATACTCAAGGTTCTACAATTAAAATAAAAAATAATTATGCCATCATATATTAGTTTTAATATCAAGTTAGACAACAAAAAGTGTATTTTATTATTAGAATAACTGTCCATTGACATGTATACAATATAATTTTATTTATTTTTAAATATCTTAAATAATAATGTTTCACTTAAAAAAAAAATTAAAGCTAAAACATTCAGATTCATAGAAATTAAAATTTGTCCCTTGAATCCCTGATTGCTTATATTGAAGATCCATGATATCTATAATGATGTGGTATAAGATTCTTTAAGCTAAGTAACCAAGTTTGTGTACAGACCTTGAAGATACATGTCACAGATGTTGTAGTGATCAATGACTATCGAAAATTACACTTTACAAACTTGAACAATATCGAAACTTTCTCCGGCACTAAAAATATAGTGGGACTTTACAAAGTAATAAAGCAAAATATGAAAATCGAAAGATGAATGACGAATGCCAAAAACCAAGGGCACGTGACTATTTTAACTATGCACGGACTAAAAGCATCACTCTTCCAGTTTGCGGTCACAACACAATGCAATAAAGCTGCACAAAAACATCAATATGAATATAGCGGCAAGATTTGGTTATGATTCTTATCCACGCATATCTGGATCCGACGTTTGGGGTATAAAGTTGTTCATAGGAGATAGAAAACAACATATTAAAGAGTAGTAAATTATCCTGTGCAAAAGAGTAGTAAATTTTTTAGCTTCCTTGTAAAAAAACTACTTAATGAATACAACATTGAAGGACTTAACCAAAATTTTTTTTATGGAAGCTTGAATTGTAGAGCCCTAAATTGTAAAAACAATAAATTAGTGATTGATTATCTACAATTATAGGATGTAAATACATATTTGGACGATTTTTGAACTTACACTGGAATCTACCAATATGAGTTCAACACAAAAAAATGAAAGGCTTTCTACCAATTTGGGTTGCGTCGATCTCTGATTTTCTTGGAGTTTTTAACCATTTCCGCATCACCCTTGCAGTGATCTGTGCAAATTTCGTTGAATCCTTGATTTCAGAAATTAGAATTGGCTCATATTGAAAAGACATAACGCAGAACAAAATCTACAATGAATGTTTTTTTTCTGTGGTATTAAATGGATTTTTTTTTGTTGGAAAAAGAAGTTTTTGTATATTAAAATTGTGATTGTGAAAGGTGTGAATGAAAGTTTGTAACTCCCTTTTTTTAGAGATCAGTTACTCTTTTTTTGGATTTTTTTCTCCTCTTTTAAAGTTGCCAGTTACCCACTGCCGTCAATTTCTCTTCCTTTTTTTTTGATTTTTTTTTTTTAAAATTTTTAATTTTGACAGTTACTTCCCCACATTTTTATTTGGCAGTTAAAAGGGTGGTTTTTTTTTGGGGGGATTTTTTTCTTTTTAATCTTTAAAGTGGCAGTTATTGTCAACTTGGCAGTTAAAGGGTGGTTTTGGTTTTTTTAGGTGCCAAATAAGCGCCACATCGTATGACACATAGGAACCATGTCATCATTCTATTAATAGTCCTACGTGGCGCAATGTGGGACTTCTAAATGTTGCTGTTTTGTATAATAGAGGATTTGTAGAGGTGATCATGGATTCATGGTTACGGTTACATACGATGTGTTATGAGTACGATTTTATTGATTCACGATTTACTTCTTTAGAGTACGTCCTTTTAAAATTCGCTTTCAACGATTCGGATTCGTTGAGTGCTTGATTACTTGAGGAAATCCGATAACCATGTGAATTCAAGTGGACAGACGAGTTTTTTTAACGGGTTTGCGAGCCGGACCTTTGTAAATTCTACTCGTAAAAGTTATTGCATCTAGAGGTGTTCAAAAAGTGACCGGGACCAGCAAACCCGACCGACCCGGACTGTCCGGTTTAGACCGTGCCACATACCGGTCCGATCCGCGGGTCTCCAAAAACTTGGTTGCCGGTCCGCGGTCCGGTCCACATTTTAAAAAATAATCAAATTTAGTGTATTTTTTCCGATCCAGTCTTAAGAGGGTCCGTCCGGTCCGGTCCTAAGAGGGTCCGTCCGGTCCGGTCTGGGTTTATTTGTAACCGGGCCGGTCTGCGGGGTTGAATTTTTTGGGTTGCCGGTCCAGGGATCAATCCGGTCCGGTCCGGTCCTGATTTGGATCGGGTTCGTGAGGCGGACTTTTCACGGGGCAATTCAAGCGGAGTCGATGGGTCGTCCTCCTGTCCACTAAAATTACCGTAAGACCGTCTCACACAGACCGACTAATCGACTATAAGTTTGTGTAAATTTCCATAGAACACGTCACTTGTCAAGTGCGGAGCACTCGCAAATTTTAATTAGAGATTTCCCGCCCAAAAGGAATTAGGGTTTTGAATTCGCACCACGAAAAGATTTCAATCGCGAAAAGGGGGAAGAACATAATCCATCCACTATTCAACAGTTCATCAATTCTCTGGTAAGCTTCTCCAGATTCTCGTAGCTTAGATTTGTAGAAAATAAGCGTTGTTTTTTTTGTTGCTAAAATCTACTAATTCAAAGTATTTTCCCCCAAATTGTATAATGATTGTGTTTTTTAGAGTAATTGATTGCCTAATTTGTCATCAAGAGATCATAAGCTGTGTGCAGAAGTGGTAAGCTTCTCCAGATTCTCGTAGCTTAGATTTCTGGAAAAAAAACGTTGTTGTTTTCGGCTAAAATCTGCTGATTCGAATTATTTTCCCCCAAATTGTATGATGATTGTGTTTTTTAGAGTAATTAATTGCTTAATCTGTTATTAATAGATCATAAGTTGTGTGCAGGAGTCGGTAATCGTGGCCTGTACCCTAGATTTCGAGAAGAAATGTTGTTTTTTCCATAATTTTGTATAATAATCGAGTTTTGAAAGTGATTAATTGTAGCTTCAATTTCTGGAAAAAACGTTGTTGTTTGGGCTAAAATCTGCTAGTTCATATTATTTTCCCCCAACCTGTATGATGATTGTGTCTTTTAGAGTAATTAATTGCTTAATCTGCTATTAAGAGATCATAAGTTGTGTGCAGGAATTGGTAATCGTGGTTTGTACCCTAGATTTTGTGAAGAAATGTTGTTTTTCTTCTTAAATTTTGCTAATCCAAATTAGTTTTTCCATAGTTTTGTATAATAATTGAGGTTTGAAAGTGATTAATTGTAGCTTAGATTTCTAGAAAAGAAGCGTTTTTTTTTTTTTTGCTGAAATCTGCTAGTTTAAATTATTTCCCCACAAATTGTATGATGATTGTGTTTGTTAGAGTAATTAATTGCTTAATCTGTTATCATTAGATCATAAGTTGTGTGCAGGAGTCGGTAATCGTGGTTTGTACCCTAGATTTTGAGAATGAATGTTGTTTTTTCTTTTTAAATTCTGCTAATCCAAATTAGTTTTTCCATAATCTTGTGAAGTAATCAAGGTTTGAGAGTGATTAAATGATTAATCGCTGAATCTGTGATTAAAAGATCTTAAATTGTATACAGGATTTGGTAATTTCGTGAGGTGTGTAGGATGGAGAAGGAAGGAGAAATTGTCCCCCCTGGAGTAAAACGGCTGAATTTGATTAATTTGTTTAGGAAAAGTGTGCGGTCTCTGCTTACTGCCTTTCCGTTCGAGGTAATTATGCCACTGTGAATAATTACTCCCTCGTATCCTTTGGAATTTTGACATTTTTCGATATTCTGCCGATTTATTGTGGAAAATGGTGTAGTTGTGAAGAATAGGAGCGAGTATATTTCAAAATTGCTGTGTATTTCTTATGAATAATGAGTATAATCTCAGTGAAAGCATTTCAACCCTTTTGTCATGAATTTGGGATGGCGTGCAATGATTTGGCCATTTCTCAATTTTGTGCTGCAGTATGGAGTTTCAATTAGCTTAGTGATAGGTGATGCATCAAGAAACAATGGTGGTTTTATTTCATTACTTAAGGTTTTAAGTGTTTTCTCGCCATGTTTGTCAATGTACGTGGCATTAAGGCCCTATTCTTTTCTGCTCGCTTCGCCACTTAGTACATTGCAATTCACTTCTCTTCACTTTAGTTGAGCCCCATTAGGTTCAGTTTGTATTAGCCAACCAATTATGGTCACTTTAGTTTAGTCGAGTTCACTTCAACCGTAAACAACATGGCCTAAGAGCATTTATCTCAAAGGTGTTAGTTTTTGAATTAAAGCTATTTCACAATATGGCCACTCATATGAGGCAGGTCTAAATTTGACGAAAATGGTATCTATACTTATGTTGGGTAGTTATAGGATTAGGTGCGCTGTGCGCATATAAGGTGTCAAGTGGAGTGAAATTTAGTTACAGATGAGTGGATGGCTTTTGTTTGGGGCGATGATTTGAGTTGCCGAGTGCTGACTACATTTTTATGCTCGGTTTCGATTCATTGTTTGGCTGATTTATATCAACAAAACCGTTTACTTGTCCTCATGTAATCCAATCCGAACCTGTGTATTTGTATTTTTATTACCGTGTTGCCAATCCCTTCTTACTTTTCTTATGCATTACTGTTGGCTTAGTACTGATAAAACCAATTTGATCTACATGTTCTGTTTTTTTTGTTTATTATTTGTAGGATTTCTCTAAAGCTTTTCCGAATTTTAGTGAGGATCAGCAAGATGTGCTCTTTAGGCTCTACCTTCAGGTAACCTAACTCACCTATCTTGGATCACTGGGTGATCTACTAATCTATGTAAATTCCTTTAATCACAGTATACTAGGCGGTTCTCAAACGACTAATGTCGTCCCAACTTAGTTCAGTACAGTAACTATAAAAAGAAGCTACCTGACAATTCTTTCCGCACGAGTATTGTTGTAGATGAACTCCATTTTCTGTTAGGATTTATGATTTTCTGGGTTTTGCGTTGTTGCTAGATTGACTTCGTGCTGACTGCTTTCTCTCGCTGCAGGTTATTACATCACTGCACGAAAATATGCAGGTATTCTTTTCATTTTAATTAATTAAATTGTTCGCTTTAGCCAAATGAAGTCTGCTGTCAATTTATAATCTTTCTCAAACTCTGGTCTAGGCGTGAAATCAGTTTTTTCTTTTATTTTAAATCTTTCTTGAACTTTGGCTCTACTTGTCTATTAGCAGAATGTGTTGTTTCCCACAAAAAGCATATATTAGATACACCTTAGCGTGTGATACTAATCACAAAATAGTCAAGAAAGTTCTTCAAATTGGCATATGTAGAGAGGCTAATCAATAAGCATGAGCGAATTTCTATACTTATTTTCATACATGATGTATGGAGTAGTTCCTTGCTGAGTGATCTCTGTTTTATAAGCCCAAAACAAATCCATATAATCTATTGTACGGAGTAGTTGTTAACTCCTTTATGTTTATCGTATGTTCTAAGTGCTAGCAGCATGGCTTCATGGGGAGACTGAAAGCCTTCTATTATGTGTTTGAGCTACTGAGCTAGATGGTTCGATATTTTACATAAAACTCATTTTGAACACTTTTGCAGGAAGAGTTTGACTCAATATGTCATAACACACAGGTATGCTACCCAATACCTCTGTTATTATGGCTTTGCTAAGGTACTTGTTAAATGAATCAATAACTCAATAAAATTCTATCTCAATTAATTTGTGTGGTGGCGTAGTTGTACAAATATTATACATTTTCTGTTTTAAAACATGCTAATTAGTTTCTTAAGCCTAGACAATTAAATGATTTTGATAAGCCATTCATGTTATCACAAGCATGCTAAAGATATGGGTTAATTTTGTAGATGTGAAATTATAAACATGTAAATGCCGACAGTAACTTAGTAAGGCCTATGAGGTTGAAGCAAAGCTGTATACCGAGGCTTGATATAAAGTTGCATGCTGATTTGTTTCTTATGCAGCACCAGTCTGCATCACTGCTATACCCCTACTGTAACCTGTTGCTAATGCTTCTGTTAAGGAATCTGGGATGGGAACTCGAGATTTGGCTTGCAAATAGATGGGTATTAGGACTTAATTGGTTAGGTGGCTTTGAGGGCCGTGGGTATACCTCACGTTGGAGAAACAATTCCCGTTCCCTCGCTATTGGGTTTCGAGCATCGAAATATTTATGGGTGTTAGGCTGTTTTGGACTTTTGGGTAGTGATAGACTGCTGTATTGAAATGATATGAATGACTTTAAAACTACAGAGTACTACTTAAAATTTTAGGGCATGCTCGTCTTGTTGCTCATGCCATCTGTTACAAAATGTTCAGTCTTTGATAGGAGAACTACTAAATGAGTTAACTGTCTTGACGAAGGAGGTCAATCGTTTCTTATTAGGAACTGTATTTCTGGGAAATTTTTACATTTGCTGGATATACCTAGGAACTAGGAAGTGTTCAATGGGTCACTGTATTACCAACTAAGAATAGATGCTGTATAGTTTAATGTTTTGCATGAAAATCAGCCAGCCATGTGTGCGAAATCCATGGAAAAGGCCGTCTAACTTTTAGTTCCATACTTTCATGGATTCGACTGGAAAACTGACTTCGCTTGGAACAAATCTATTCAGTGATTGTGTTGATTTTTGATTTGTAAACATCTTGTTCTGCTCACAAGTACTCACCGTCATTTTTTTTCCAGGTGGGTATCATTTTGGATACTGTTGAGTATCTTGCGGAGCAGCAACGTTTGGACCCTTTGTCCTCACAAAAGTGCGTATTTCTAAGAGTCTAACTTCTATCTTTCAATGTCAATACTAACTTAAGAAGACTATGTTTTAGTATATGTCAATTGTTCCGAACCCTGCACTTTTCTCGGATTCTTAGGAATCATGATCGTAAACTTTTAGGCATTGGATAGAGGGATTTGAAGGGAAAGGGAAGGGAGGGGACTGAGGAATAAATTCCCTAGTTAAAAGTTATACCGATAAATCTTTTGTATGATTAGGATCATGCTCTAATGGTGCTTCGCCTGAACTTGTTTCGTGACTGGTACTGGCACTGTTGATTTTATCTCCATACTCCCATTATGTCGTATTTCGTACTTAAGTCTTCGCCTTAGACAGCTCATTTAATACTGTTTCTGTAATCCTTGGTGCAGAACAAATATAAAGCAAGTCAAACACGATTTGCTGGCTACAAAGAAGAACGAGATCCTTTTGCTGCAGGACATGTTAAACAAGGTAAAACTCTTTTTGACCTAGGACAGAGAATGATGTAATCGGAGGATTTCACTTCCTCAATGTCACGAGTAACACGGTTCACTAATCTACTAATTAATTGAAACAGTCACTATCGTTTTAGACATGCCAATTTGTTTGAAATCCGTCTTACTTTGTGTCGGCTGTGAGGTGTGACACATGACTGACATTCTGATGGAATGAACACAACACTTCCAACACTCCCGTTCCCAAAATATGATCTTTTCCAAAATTTGATGACGTGATGTCGTTATGGGTTTAACAATTTGGCTGAATATGAATCTGTTACTCAGGCAGAAGAAGATAAACATAACCTCAAAGCTCGGTTAAAACTCCATAAAATGTCACACGAAGAGACTTCTGTTGTCACCGATGCCCTTGATAAGGTACTCATTTGACTCTCTATCTCATTTCTTTACGCAACCGGTCCATTTGCGACCCATGTTACCTAGTTACGACCCTATATATACCAAGACACTCTCGTCACACATATCGTGCCTGGCCTTTGCAGCTAAGATCTATGGTGGACAGCCCTTCAAGTTACATTGGTAGCCTGCAAGACGTCTAAAAGGTAAAACTTGCGAATCCTGATTTACTTTTCGACATATTTGAATTGCGAATAGATGCGATAAACTTGAATTTAGCCTCATTAGTTTCACTTTGTCTCACCCACTTTAACTCACCCCACTCCAGTTAAGTTCACTTCAGTCGAAAAGAACACAATCTGAATCCTTTCGATTTATTTAACAATCAATTGAGATAACTAGGTGACGACTTTCTCCCATATGCCATAGCTCACACGAATCCTAAGAAAAAACTCACTAAAAAAGGGAATAACTGGTCAATAATACCATTGGATTAGAAAAGACAATGCTACTGGGTAGCACATGACTTTGTCTTATTTATCCAAGTAGGTACTATTTGACTCGTCACACGTTTACGACGGATAGTTCCGTCACAAATAAGAATTTTTCCCCAAAAAAATACAATGTTGCTTTCAATACAACTAATGTTTTGTAACCCTCTAATTTCTCCTACGGTTTGCTTGCACATTTTGACTTCAGTTTTTTATTTCCCAAAATAAAAATAAAAATAATTAGTATTCTTAGTTGACTATTGATTAGCATAGTTAATCTAATTTTAATTCCTAATAATTCAATCCTTCATAAATAATTCAAAATTAAAATAAACCAGTTGACATTTTCGACAATCTCACATCAAAATTGGATCTTGTAGCATTGTTGTAGAGAGTTGCTGGCATCAATGACACCATCAAAATAATAACTTAATATGTCATTGTAATGATATAATTATCATCAATAAATCATTTACTCGTACCATTTATTGTGTAAGACTAACTGTCTCACACTGTACAACAAGCCCTTTATATAAAAAATTCACCCATTTATCAAATAGTAAATGAAGTTGTTTTCAGAGAAGTGGTCCGACGGTTGTACCGCCTGAGATCGTCTTATAAACCGTACTCCATATTTTTTTTGTAACCCTTTTTTATAAAATTGAAATTCAAAGTGACTACTTTCTTTTGGCATATGTTTTCATAACGAACGTAACTATTTTATCCAAGTTTGTAACCATTCTTATTAGTACATAATTTTATATTACTCGTATATTTTAATTTAGTAATCATTTTTACTTTAAATTTTAATTGTATTTTAATTTAGTAACCATAACAAAAAAAAAAAATCTTATATTGTGAGATATTACTCCATCTCTCATACATTCAAGTGCATCATAATTTTGGAATTTCTTTCTTAAAATAATGTGAAATTTAGTTTTTTTTTTTTTTTTTTTTTTTTTAAAATAGACAAGTTTTAAAATCAAGCAAAATTTCAATATGAACAGCTCATTTTTTTGTACGGACTACTTTTTCAACGTTTTTGGTTAGCATTATTAGAATAGAAAAAACGTACGTTTTCAGGAAACCAAGGCTTTGATGCTTTGTACGGGTGGTAGACTGGTAGTTAAAGGTACATCGACAATCAAATGAATCTGATAATTGAAGTTACAACAACACGTGGGTACAGCTTATTAGAAGGTAGGTGGAAAAAAAAGGTCTTATATGACAAATTCTTGTGTAACGAAAATATCCGTTACAAGTTAGTCACGGAAAATAGAATTATACACCTGGTTCATTGATTGTACAGTAGTCAATAACAGTTGTTGAGTTTTTGTATATATTTACTGAGCTTATACAAGTTTCTGAGCTAAATTGTACTGTAAGTTTTTGAGCTTAAAAATTTATGTAACTCGACAACTTTACACTAAAGTTCAAAAAGTTTATAGCAAAGCTCAAAATCATAAAATCAGTTGTACATAGTAACATAGTAAAAAAGATGACAAAAAAATAGTTTTGGTACAAATGGGTTGGTAATTATTGTAGTTATAAGTGAAATGTGAGAGTATTATTGTAAAAAAATTGGACCAAACATGAAAGTTTTGGAACGAGAAGAAGATAGAAAGATAAACGAAAAAAGAATATGAGATGTTGGAAGGAGGAAGTATAAAACGTAAAGAAATGACCGAAATGAAAAAAGTATTAATTAATTCCAAGATGAGTTAAAATAACAAAACTTTGTCGGGTAATATTTGTTAACTAGAAATTAAAAAACAGAGATAATTGGATTAATTAGAAATAATATGATAAACAAGAAAAAACATTATGTTTATTTTTTTTTTGTTTTCGATTGTTAAATTTCATCTATCTAATCTTCTTTTACAAGAGTTAACTAAAGAAGTTATATTTCCCATGGTACCCTCGAACTTTGACACATTACACACGGTACCTCTCATTTTAAGTTTGTTCCTATGGTAACCTTGTGTTTTGTGTTTAGTGTCCATGGTACCCCTGATCAATTTTCCGTCATAACGGCGTCAAAAGTTAGTTTAATTAAAGTGATTAATTTGTTTCAGAGGAAAAATTAGTTAGAACAATTAACGAACTTTTAATTAAAATAATTGAAAATTGAGGGAATGTTCATGGTACCTCTGTATTTTCAATGTTTTAGCCATGATACCCTTATATTTTAAATTCTTTGCCCATGGTACCCTTGTGGTTACAATTCATTCAGGGGTACCATGGACAAATAATTGAAACCATAGGGGTACCATGGACAAAAAATTGAAAATAGAATGGTACCATCGTTAAAATATTGAAAACACAGGGATACCATGGGCATTTCCTCAATTTTCAACTATTTTAATTTGATTTTCATTAATTTTCTAACTAATTTCACCAAAAAAAATTAAAATTAATCACTTTAACTAAACTAACTTTTAACGCCGTTATGACGGAAAATTGATTAGGGGTACCATGGGCACTAAACGCAAAACACAAGGTTACCATAGGAACAAACTTAAAATGAGGGATACCATGTGTAATGTATCAAAGTTCGAGGGTACCGTGGGAAATATCCCAAATAAAAATATAGAAGAGATACAAAATAATAATATGTAATTAAATATTTCCATTAAGTTAAATCTCATTTTAGCGCCTTGCGGCATTTTATACATCGGTAGATAACAACTGAAACTAAAATTGCGATTTACAAGAATTAATCCTTGCGGATTTTCTTCCTTTTTTTATCTGCTTATAACTTATACCCCTCAATATAAAAAAAATCGAACCTAAATAACCCTCAAAAATAAAATAAAATAAAATAAAAGTAAAAAAAAATAGAAATTTATCTAAGCACTATGTCCCCTTCAAAATCTGCTGTGATGGATAGATGGTAGAGCCTAATGTACAATTACCATGGCTCCTCTTTCCCTTATTCCTTTTTTTTTTCTCGGTCGAATTTCCGTGATCACTTATTTCAAACCCGAAAAATCAGGTTATTAGACGTTTGCGAAATTATTCTGAGTGAAGCCACTTTGTGAACTTCACTATTCTGTATCATTTACTCACTCATTCATTACCCCCTTCTCGTCGGCATATAATGATCGAGAGTTGATCTTTTCAAAGACGATCTTCGACGTCTTTTCAAAGAACGATTATATCTGTCTTAAGATTAAGACGATGAAGACGACTCTTCCTTGTGGTTTGAGATAAAGCATGATCTCTCACCCCATTATTGATTTTGATGTGTAATATCTTGGGCCTGTTCTTGACTTTTGGAAAATAATTTAATGGGTAGTCCATTTTGAGGAAGGGCAAATGGTCCATACTGGATTTCATTTTGTGGGCCAATAATAGACCACCTGGCATTAACAAAAACAAAAACAAACAAGATTAGGAAAAGTCATTAAAAAAAAACACAAATTCTCGTTTGTAACGGTTATACCCGTCATAAATATGTGACGGATCAAATAGAAGAGATAAAACAAAAAAATTAATGCTTCGGGGATAGTATGGGTTGTCTTTTCCTACCTATATCGCTATATGGTTATATTTAAGTCGTTATAAACTTGTGACAAATATATACCCGTCACATGGGAAATTTATTGAAAAAAAAAAAAAAAAAAAAAAAACTTACATCATCAATCATCAATCAATTTTCAATTAAACTATTTTTAGCAATTTCTTTGACCCTAATATTTCTAAAGATAGAATTGTTTAGTAGAGTAATTAGTCCATTAGTAGTTCAGTTAGACGATTTTACACCGTAAAATCGGTTTTATTTTTATAATTTGTGTTATTTCTAGTATAGTGGAGTAATTAGGAGTAGTATAAATAAAGCAATAGGATGGATTACCAACCTGTATTTAGTGGTTATATGATGTATGAGAACTAGAATCTCTAGCTTGGCCAGTTCATTGCCAGGACACGAGTGAATCCCGTTTCCAAACGGTAGAAAGGTATTGGGTTTCGGTGCCACCTGAATAGAAAACAACGAGAAAATATTAGTTTCTCGTACATGGATTACTAACTATTGACGCGTTATGAAGCTGTTACTGGTTAATTTAAAAACGAATATATTTTTAATGACAAAGATTAGTGGCAGTAATTGTGGATTTATACTATAATAAGACAAGCAACTTGACAACTAACACCTAAACACCCTATCAAAATCAAATTCATAAAGTTTGGATATCACTTGATGAAGACATATACCTATTAAAAAGACTTGTTATTATTAATTATTATTACCATTATTATTATTAGAATATATCCTCATGTTGACCTACTACTTTTTGCATAAACCAAGAATTTCAACAAAATACAAATAATATTCTAATTTTCTTTTTTAGGTGGGCGAATAAGTTACTAACCGAATTCAAACTCATTCATCGCCTAATTAATTATAACTTAATTATTTCTATTTTAAATTAAATCAAGTTACTAACAGGATTCAAACTTATTTACCAGTTTATTAATTTAATTATTTCTACTTCAAATTAAATTAAGTAAGTTATTAACGAGATTCAAACTTATTTATCAATTTATTTATTAATTTACTTATTTCTATGACTATTATAAGTTTAAATTAAGTTACCGAGATTCAAACTAATTTATCACTATAATTTAATACGAGATTAAATTAGAGGGAAATAATAATAATAATAATAATAATAATACCTCAAATCTAGAGGGATCAAACTTTTCAGGATCAGGAAAATTAAGAGGACTATGATGAATGTTCCTAAACAATGGGAGGACCTTCCAACCCTTAGGAATAAGGTAACCTTCATATTCAACATCTTCAACAGCTTCCCTAAAAGTGAAGGACAATATTGAAGCAACCCTTAATGTTTCTTGAATCACTTTGTTAGTAAATGGCATCTTCTTGGTATCTGTCCATTTTAATACATTTTCTTCACCACTTTCTTCCTTTTCTCTTATTATTGCCTCTTGTTCTTCCTGTATGTCAAGTTCACATCACAACCCCAAATTTCATAAGTCACCCACCTTAAATAAACACTTTACTTTGTGTTATTAGAGCCTCACATTTCCTTAAAGATTCTATATACTATAATATTATTATGTAATATTCCAACTACTTGCAATTATTTTCTAGATATGACCCCCTTTTTTTTTTTCCAATGATAGAAAGTAATGATTTCTGACGATAATTACCGTCCTTGGAACTATATTTAAGGAATTAGAACATGAAATAAATTCTCAATATATACATAAAAAGTTAACATCACCACCCCAAATATCATAAGTCACCCACCTTAAAACACTTTGTTATATTAGCCTCACATTTCCTTAAAGATTCTATATGTAATATTCCAACTACTTGGACCCCTTTTTTTCAATGATAAAAAGTAATGGTTCTGACGATAATTACAATCCTTAGGGCTGAATTTAAGGAATTAGAAGATCGAAATAAATTCTCAATATATGCATTAATTATATTGATTTGTTTGTAATTTAATCCTTAATTCCTGAGTAAATTAAATCAAATCTGGAAGTTATTAAATGTTTAAATATAACATGTCATTTCCTTAATCACAAAATGGTTATACACAATAATTGTTGTTTTTTCAATGATAAAAAGTAATGGTTCTAATGATAACTACTGTCCTTAGGGTTGTATTTAAGGAATTAGAAGATCGAAATAAATTCTCATTACATGCATCATCTAAATCCTTAATTCCTAGATTAATATCAAATCTGAAAGATATTAAATGCTTAAATATAATATATCATTTCCTTGTTTTTACACTAAGTTTCTTGTTAAACGAAACCAAATACCTAACCGTTCATATACTTTCACATACTTCTAAGTTCTAACGTCTAAATTCATATTCATATTAGAGACGACACGACACGACACTACTTGATTCATTAACATACACATACGGTTTATGTCAGACGACCCCGAATATGTAAAAATCTATATTTCACATATTCCAACGTCTAAATTCATGAATTCATATCCATATTAGAGGCGGCACCGCTTTTATATTCACTCAATGAAAATAATAAATACCCTCATAAATGTACTAAATAAAATACTAAATTATACCAAAATAAATGCAAATTTTTTCATATAATTTTTTATAATAAATTTTATTTTTAGAAGAAATTATTACCGTGACAGACTGAAGAACAGAAGGATTGTCAGCAAGGTACTTAATAATCCAAGTTAAAACACTTGCAGTAGTATCTCTTGCAGCAAAAATAACACCAATCACATTATCACCAATTTGTTCATCTGTCAATCCTTCTTTGTCACCCATAAATGATGCTAACAAATCTTGATGATCCTTCTTCATTTCCCTTCTACTCGATATTATTCGGGCCAAGATCCGACCCAATTCTTTCCGGGCTTTCATCGATTTATTGAATAGGGTTCCGGGTACATTTATCGGCATCGAATTATACCCTTTTTCTAAGATGTAGTAACATCTCTTCAAATCTTCCCTATATTTTACCTCATCTTTGCCTAGTATTGACAATAATGCCACATTGAATGTGTACTGCAAAAAAAAAAAAAAAAAAAAAAAAATCACCATCAGTAAAAGTCAATTACATTATTTTTATATAATAATTATAATTATTATAATAATAATAATTATTATTATTATTTAATTAATCCATAAAAAGATCTTTGTTGTATTTGTAGCAATGTTATTGATTCATTTGATTGTAAGTATCTATATTGATTTAATCTTATATATTTAAGTTTACGATTTTATGCTAGTCAACAAATGTCGATATCTTTTTTCTTAATTTAGTTAGCTGACATTAAATAAACCCGATATTATTTATTTTTTGATTTAATAACATTATTTTTATATAATTATAATTAGCCATTAGAAAGATCTTTGTTGTATTTGTAGCAATGTTATTGATTCATTTGATTTAATTTTCAAGTATCTATATTGATTTAGTCTTTATATATACTTGGTCAACAAATAACCGTATCTTTTTTTCTTACTCCGTACTTAATTAAGCTAGCTGACATTAAATAAACCCGATATTTATTTATTTTTATTTTTATTTAGGTAATGATGTAAAATGTGACTAAACTTTGTGTGCACAATCAAGCCAACACAACAAAATGACATGATATTTCTTTTCTTGTTAAAAGTTGTTAAAAGTGGATAGTACATAACAACTTTGCCTTATTTTTAACATTATTAACTATTCTTATTAAGACAAATTATATCGTAAAACCGTCTTACTCTCCTTATTATCGTTAAATGGGTGAACTTTTTATATAAATGGATCGTTATACCTTTCAGACTGCCTTACCCAATAACCCTATAACTACAATCTCCCCTGTTTTTTTACTCTGTTTTTTTTAATCTTTTTTTTAAATACTAATTATAGTGTAGACGATCTCACGATCCACTACTGTGAAAACACAAGCTCATAATTTTTACCGTCTTACACAATAACTATTACGAGTATATTATTATTAAAGAGGTAAATAAATCTCTCTGTTTTCCCCTGTTTTTCTGCTCTGTTTTTTAAGAGTAAAACTTACTGTTTTCATTTCTTATAGTGCAGACGGTCTCACGACTCACCCATGTGAAAAGAAAACTTCATTTACTATTATTGATTTACGAGTGAACTTTTTTACTGTCTTACACAATAATTACTGTTTTTGTTTACAGGAATGGGGGAGGGGAAGAAACTTACAGTTTTCATTTCTTGGAAGGTGTTGATCAAGGAACCATCAAAGGACTTGAGAGTTGTAGTAGCAATAGAATCGATATCAACGACAAAGTTTCGAATAGCATCAGGCATGAAAGTCTTGAGAACAAGCTTCCGAAGTTTAAGATGATAATCGTCTTGGTGAAAGAAGATGGCTTGTTTACCCAACATTCGTTCTTTACTCGCAGGAAATGTTGGCTTAAATAAATTCGATCTTGTCGATAGTACAAATTTCGCAGCTTCCGGACTCGATATCATCACACATGGACACCCCAATATGTGTGTCTTGAATACTGGCCCATACCTAAACAAAACCCGAAAAAATATCTTTAGATTTCGCAAAAACACGAAAGGTTGCGTAGTTATAAAACTGTGTGAATGTTTCGGTCTCACGCTAATTTTACTGTGACTGACTGTGAAATTGCTCGGTGTAGGAGATCTCATAGTTATTTACTACTGTGTGAAAGTTATGTGTGAAAGTGGCACACAAATTTATGTGAGACGGTTTTGATTGAAAAAACCCGTGTTTTTTAGGATTCGAAGTTCGAGGACTACCTTATGGAAAACAAGATTCTCAAGGGAAAAAAAAGGTGGGATGGTTATTTCTTAAATTAGGTCCTAAATTGACAAAAACTTATATAAAACAATTTGATTATAAACGTGTTGTTGTTACATGTTTATGTTAAAACAAATTTGTTGTAGGACTGTCTTATTCAAAATCCGATTCTTAAAACTAAGGATTGAAAAAAGGACAAAAGGAACAATAATTTAGTACTTTTGATTCCCAAAATTGGCAAAAACTTATATAAAAGCGTGTTTCTAATGATTAAATTAGAAACTCATTTACAAAACCATCTTAACCCAAAAAAAAAACCGTTTTTCAAAAATCACATACTACGTTCTGAACCGACAAAAACTCATATAACACCGTTCTGATTAAAAAAACCCGTGTTTTCAAAGATTCCGACTGGGAATTCTTCTGTAAGACCGTCTTAGGTTATCCAAAACCCGATTCCCCAAAAAGATTCAATATTACAAAAACAAATAAAGGACTAACTTTTTCTCCTTTGATGCAAAGAACACATTTGGGTTTTGAGAGTAGAGTTGAAAGGTCTCTCCTATGTAAGGATAACCCAATGACCCGGGTGGAAGTGGTAGCTTTCGGTTTCGGTATGCGAAAATTGGAGATTTCATTACTTGATGAACTATGAATATTACTCCAATTGTGATCAAACCCAAGATTATTATCACCATTTTTTTTCTAGTTTTTTTTTTTTTTTTACTCAAATATCTAACGATTATTGTTATTAGATATTTAGTTTAGATAATATATAATATAATTAATATTGTTATAATTATTAGTAATAATAATAATAATTATGGAAATTATATAAAATATATTTGAAAAAAATTAGAAGTGTGTGAAGAAGAAGAAGGGGAGTAATGAGGTATATATAGGAGAAATGAAGGGTGGCTTTCAAATACAGCTTGAAATTCCACATTTCCACACACACGGATTTTTGTGAACTCCAGCTCATGCTTTTTTTCTCTTTTTTTTTTTAAAAAAAAAAAAAAAAAAAAATAGAGAGAGAAAGGGGTTATTAGAGAGAGAAAGAGAGTGAAGGAGAAGATGACACGTGGCGATTTTATGTTATATAAATTGGATGTTGAGGTCATGTTAACAGTCTAGTTGACCATGTAGTTCAGTTGAGTGTTGCTAGTAGTTACAGAGCTTGTCTGTTTTATGACGGGTATATATATATGTAAATAGAGTTGTTGTCTAGTTGACAATCTATAGTTTAGTTGAGTGTTACTGGTACCGGAGTTAGTCTCCGTTATGACGGGTATATCTATGTAAATGGATGTTGAGGTCGTGCTAACTTTCTAGACTTCTAGTCGATCATTTAGTTTAGTTGAGTGTTAGTGGTAGTGGAGCTGGTCTGTTTTGTGACGGGTATATCTATGTAAATGGATGTTGTAGTCTAGTTGATCATTATCTATAGTTCAGTTGAGTGTTACTGACATCGGAGCTAGTTTCCGTTATGACGGGTATATCTATGTAAATGGATGAGGTCATATTAACGTTCTAGTTGATCATTTAGTTCAGTTGAGTACTTGAGTGTTAGTAGTGGAGCTGGTCTGCCTTGTTACAGGTATATGTGTCAGAAATTACAGTTATGATGGGTAAGAGGAAATCAGAATGCCTAGGGATTAGGGAGTAACAAATGTCTTGTCTTCGTCAATTCGAGTAGGTACAGGGTACTAGTTGATCATCTAGTTCAATCGAGTGTTAGTGGTATTGGAGTTGGTTTGTCTTGTGACGGATATGGGTCGAAAAATTGGATGGGTAGGAGAAAATGAGGATGCTTGGGGAGTAACAAATGATTTTGACTTCGTCAACCCACGTGGGTATGTAATACTCTGCAGTTGACCATCTCGTTTAGGTAAGTGGTAGTACATATTAGTTAGAGTTATGACTTTATGAGAGATATACGTATATGTTACAAAGTTATTATACGAAGTAACGAGTAAGATAAAATGATCAAAATGTCTATCGAGTAGAAAATATTTTGTCTTCATCATTCCAATGTTAATATTTGCCCTGTCACATATATGCTCATCACAAATGTATTGTTGTTAATGTTATAACAGATCAAATAGCATGAATTTGTGACTGATCTGATTACCGTGTTAATGTTCTAACAGCTCTCACGTGGAGTGTTATTTGACCAGTATTTTAACCTTAAAACGAGTATATATATATATCTGTTTTAAAAGAGATCGACTGTCAGTCAGAAGTGGAAAAGTGGAATTAAAAAAGTGATGGGGAAGAAGGTGGAAAGAGGCAACGTCCCTTAAGCAATGCAAAGGGAGTGTAAGTGTAATGTGTAATTGGTGTCTTATCTTGTTTTTATTGCAAGGACCTTTAGTTGGTACTAGGAAGGAGGGACTATTGACCTTACATCTTAGGACTAATTTAATTACCCTTAATTATAATTAATTAATTAATTAATTAATTAACTCTTGATCTAGTCCAAAACTACCTCAATTAGATCTAGCTACCTACCTAGCCTTTTAATTATTTATTTTAAATTTAATTTGTTATTGTTATATTCCATTCGTTCCATTTGATTCTTTACGTTTGTTTTTTCAAACTTGTCAATGCACGTTTTCTTTTGTTCATATCTTTAGTTACATATTTCTAAAAATTATAAAAATTCGATATTTATAACGTATTCAATTAGACAATTTAAACAAGATCTCGCATGACTATATTTTATCTTATATATTAGAAGTTATATCGATAATTTCATCCACTTATGAATATTATCCAAAAAGCAAATGTAAAGAACCTATTGGAACGGAGGAAGTATACTTCATCAAATCAAAATATAAAAAAAAATATACTCCCAACGTATCAGTATAGATGACGTTTTGATTTTTCGAAGTGAGTCTTTGACTTTAATTTTTATGTAAATATATTAGTTCAAAAATTTTAAAAATTACACCATAAAATTCTTTACGAAAAAAACTTTCAAACGAGTATAAATTTCATGATATTTTTTCTTATATTCTAAGAGATATTAAAGAGAGAAGTAGATGTCTCGAAAAGTAAGAATGACTTGTAAAAAAACGAAGGAAGTATTTTTTTTGGAAATGATGGTTAAAAGGTACGGAGTACTTGTACTCTCTCATATTCAAATAATTATTGTCATTTTCATTTTACGAAGCGACCCTTTGAATTTAATTTTTACAAAAATATATTGGTTGGAAAAATTATAAAAATTACACCAAAAAAATCTTTACGTACGAAAAGACCTTCGATATGAGCATACATATCAAATATTTAGTTATATATTTCGGGAGATATTGAAGAGAGAAGTGAATATCTCGAAAAGTGAGATCAAACGACAATTATTCGAATATGGAGGGAGTATTAACTATCGGACTTCTGATTGCTATTGTTGTCACAAAGAGCAACTCGTAGTTGTATCAACTAAATATGTACATTGCGTTTTTAAATTGCATATGAGTCGTAGTCCGATCCATTAGTTAAATATTTACAGTGCATTTTTTTAATGGTATTTTAAGGTATATTAGGTGTCAGATCGACTTCTGATTGCGCTATTGTTGTCACAAACAACTTTGGGGTCGTTTGGTTACTCATCCAATTACCGGGAAGTGCAACTTCCCAGGAAGTGCTTCAGGGAGGTGTTTGGTTACCCACTTCCCGGGAACTGTCACTTCCTCCACAATGGGGGAAGTTACTCACCAAGCCCCCCTTGGTGTGTAGAACTTTCCGCATGAATTCATTTCTCACCTGGCAACCAAACAATATTTTGTAATTCCCATTAAATACAAATTTACGTGAATTTAAAGTTCCCGGTAACTTCATCTTCCCATGGTGAACCAAACGAGCTCTTTGAGTTGCACTCCAACTAAATATTTGCAATGTGTTTTGCATGTTTTTTAAGGTATAATAATTGTCGTACTTCGAATTGCTAATGTTGTCACAAAGAACTCGAAGTTGTATCAAAAAAATATCGACAATGCATTTTCGTATGGTTTGTTAAGGATTAATACAATGAGTATTAACTATCGGACTTCTGATTGTTACTGTTATCACAAAGAACTCAGAGTTGTATCAACTAAATATTGTCTAGGCCACTTAATTCTAGGGCACACCGACTAGCGGCGGCAGCCCTAAACAGATAGTGTTCTCTTTTCAATTGGCAAAAAAAAACTTCCCGACAATGAAATTAAGAATTTTCAAACTATTTTCTCCAGTATAGTTTTGTCAAGGGATCAAAAAAATCTGTTTTTTTTTTTTTTTTGAAGTGCAGATCAATTTCATTAATAATAAACCATACACCATCTAAAAACGATATCAAATTGAACTGAATACATATTTGTAAAAAATAAATAAAGAACATCTTTGAGACGGAGATCGCTATTCGAATAACACACCTCTGCACAGCCTTCTATATATCGTTGTTGATTGAACCAGCCTCTCGCGAAGGAATCTATGGATTTGATGATAAAGTCTTCAAAAGAACGAACTTTCCCTATTTCTACCAATAGTAGACTGAGATCTGACATCAATTGTATCGTCATACGTAGAAATTTCGTTACTCCCATGATCTTGCACATAATTCTTGAACCTTCCCAAAAGAACAAAAAAAGGAGAGGTAAGAGTTATTATAATCTAAAGAAACTACTAATAATTAACGATAAAGAGTAAAATTTGGGGCCAAAAAATCTGTTTATACTACGAGTAATAGTACTAAATCTGTCATTATTACAGTGGTTATGTCGAACCCATCTTACATTTGAAACTGTCTTACCGTATAATTTGTGTTTCCGTCTTAGACAAGTTGATAGGCATAAAGAAGAATTTTGTCATGACATGCATTGAAATAATAATTGAAATATAATATGGCATGCCCTAATAAGTAATAACAATATCGAATACTTGTATGACCTTAAATTACTCAATATTTTGATTGTTTTTAGGTCACTCCATTGGCTTAATAATTATCTTCTTCGAATTTCTCAATTCAACTAACAAATTAATTAAAGTTGGAATCTTGAATAAATATCCTATAATATCTTCAACAATTTGTGGCTTCAAATAAATTTGGATTTTATAATAATTATTAGTTTTATTTAATTTTTTTTTTTTGAGGTGTTTGACCATATTGATCTACTTGACATGTTCTTCTTCCTCTCACTAGTGTTTTTATATTTGTGTAAATTAATTAGAAATATAATGAGATCGTCATGACCCTGTTTGATAAATGACAGAAACAATTTTTTGTAATAGTTGATAAATTAATCGAATATGGTTAGCAGATTTTAGTAGAAAATTTAATAAATCAATGTATAAATTGAATATGTTGTTATTACAATATGCTGGAATATAATGAGATCGTCATGATCCTATTTGGCAAATGATAGAAACAATTTTTTATAATAGTTGGTAAATTAGCGGAATATGGTTAACAGATTACAGTAGAAAATTTAACAATAATCAAATTAAGTTAGCATATTTAAGAAATGTCGTTTGACAATAAATAAGTTTACAAACTGAATATGTTGTTACAATATGCGGGAATATAATGAGATCGTGACCCTGTTTGGCAAATGATAGTAGCAAATTTAGAATAGTTAATAGCGTTAACAAACACGGTTAATAATTTTTAGTAACTGGCTTGACTATCAAATTAAATTAACAGATTTATGACAGGTTTTCGGTAATTAGTAAATAGATGAATAATTTGATTGTTTTAATATACCAGCTGAATATGCTATTACAATATGCGGTTATTTAAAATAATAATAATAATAATAATAATAATAATAATAATAATAATAATAATAAAAGCTATTTGATGACAACACTCAATTTTTGGATTAATATCCTTCCAATTTCATTCCATGTATTTATATTTCCACAACTTACTCAAAGGAAACAACAAAGCACAAGTACCCAAAACTCTCATACTTTGAGCAAATAAATATACACAAATTATAAACTAAAACGGTCTCACAAAACGTCCAACTTGACACGAAAGACGAACAAAAAATTATTTATTTATTATTGATAAATGAGTAAATGACTAATCTGTTTATATAAAGTGCGTGACTGCTTCATAGACGTACTGAGATTATCTCACACAATAATTACTATTATTGACAGTTCATTTATTATTCATAAATGACAAATCTTTGTGTACAAAATGTTCATTTCATAGATTGAGATCGTCTCACACGATATAACCGATAATTATTTAATTAATCATCAAACACAAATTGCAAAAAAGTGAGCCGTACAGCTGTGGGTATGTATGAAATGGCATGTTGCTAGAAACATAAACTAATGTTAAAATAATACTAATAATGTTAATATTTCTCCAAATTCTTATTTGTAACATAAACAAACATTTTTAAACATTAAAACAGATCAATTATACACATATTATTCACATAATAACTTCTCTAAAAAAATGTCAAATATTTTATTTTTATTAATATATGTAATAATATTTAACATATTTTAAGATTTTTGACGAATATTCTGTCTTAAGCAAGACATATAGTAAATCTGTAATATTTTAACTTAAATAGACATTTTAAACATTAAAACAAATTAGTTATACACAAATTCACCAGATAAATTATCTAAAAAATGTCAAATATTTTATTTTTATTAATACATGTAATAATATTTGACATTGTTTGAGAATTATTTTGACGAATATTCTGTCTTAAGTAAGAGGAATGGTAAATCTGTACTGTAATATTTTAACTTTAGTAAACATTTTATTTAAACATTAAAACAGATTAACTATACACAGATTCACCCGATAAAGTGTCTAAAACACGTCAAATATTTTATTCTTTATTAATACATGTAATAATATTTAAGATATTTATAATTTTTTTACGAATATTTTGTCTTAAGCAAGACGTAATGTAGATCTGTAATATTTTATTTTATTTTATTTTATAATAAAAAAGAGTTGTAGGAGTATGTCCTTATTAATTGAGGATTTGAAGCATTTTATGCCTTAAAGTCGTCCACGCGTTAGGTCAATCTTATCTTAATAAAAAATAATAATATAAGGACATATTGCGATCTTTAATGCCCTTCCAAGAGGCCCCTAGCCCTCCATTTTTGATTCTCTTTTCACCTATACTAACTTCGCAACTGATACCGTATTATTACAGTATCATAATAGACAATATCGTATTATTATGATATTTATAAGTTTATTAAAAAGTACAATATGATAATATTATTCAAGTTATTATGTATTATTAAAAAATTAATAATAACGGTTTTTTAACGTGGATGTATTTACTGGACACATATTAATAATATGGTATGGAGTAATAAATAAAGCAAAAATCAAAATGATTTTGTCTAAGTATGGTTAAATACAGACAGTATGTGTTAATATTTTAATTTCTCGTTATAATATCACCTTTAATCAACTTATTAATGTTATAAAAAACGAATTAATTTAACAAATTGGTATTGTTGATCACGTTATACTATTGTCTATCTGAAGATTAATTATAACGAGTTAAATACAATTATTCTATTTATATTTAGATGAGACGGTTTTTTTTTTGTTATTCTATGTGCACACTATACACGGTGTCTTAATAACGTTAGTTAATTAGAGATCTCTTACATTATAAAACTTGTTAATTTAGGCCCGTTTTTTTCAACTTCTTTTCAGCTTATTCCAGTTCAATTCAGTCAGTATATTATAGTCCAAAAGAACAGGATGAAACTGTCTCTAAGGAGATCTACTGACTCTAATTCATGACGAATAATATACTCGTAAATAATAAATAAATGATCGAGACAAAAAGAGCAACTATCGTAATTTGAATGAATTCACGTGATGTAAGTAAGCAAGTGAATGCATGCAGTGCCACGTTCTTTGGAAGACATGTACCTTTGGTCACCTGCATGGGAGTCGTAGTGTCGTACGTAATTAATTAATTAATTAATTAACTACCTTCATTCTATTATTTTCAATAATTAACTTACAATTAAATTAATACGTGAAGCCCCTCAAAAATAATAATAATAATAATAATAATAATACGTGAAAATTCTGATTTTAATGTTTTTATTTTTCATTTTATTGTATTCATTTATCGATTTACATATGAATCATGTTTGATAATCAACATATCGATCGATTATTTATTTTCGTATATTTTAATTAGATTAATTAACTAAAATGTTTGATAATTAGCAGATAAATATTGAAGTATATTAATATAATATGTTCAAAGATTTTTTTTACATATAATTTGTCAATTATCTAATATTCATAATATATTTTTACTGTCTGTTTATATTATATTGCACTCGTATATAACTTGATCTTCGATCCGATGTTTACCAAACAGATAGATATAAATACTACTAATATACTCCCTCCGAACACTATTTTTTGTCCCATTTCATTAAAATACTCCTCACATATATTGAGGTAGTGGGGCGAAAAATAGTGTCTAGAGGGAGTAGTACAAGACAATTTGGAAGACAAGAAGACATGGGACACATAAGAAAATAAGCCAAGTTGTGAAGAAGTGCATAACCACCTCAAAAATCAATGCATGAAATTATTATAATCAGATTGAGACAGACTGACAGATATATCCGTTATATGTAAAATAATAAAAGTAGTAAAACACGAGAAAATTCATACGGAATAATAAGATTTTTGTACTCACCATCTAAACATATGAGACACACTATTCCGTCACGATAATTTATTTATGTTTTATATTATTTGTCAACAGTATTTTATTAGTTAATGTTCGAGACTAGAAAATATTGTTATGTATATACAATTTTTAGATGAATATATCGATCTTAAGAGATAAATCGACAATTAATTACTCGTATATAATAGCAATGTAGGGTTATTATTGTGTTAAATGTACGTACATCCCAACCAACTTATTATAGATTTTATTTGATTTAATTATAAATTAATTTGGCTCACAATAATAATAAATCTGAAAAGGTGGTAGTGTACTGCCCTACGTACCTTCACCTACTCACCTTTTTCAATTTATTATGTATGGATAATTAAATTAAATTAAATGAAATTAATTAATTAATGTATTAATTAATTAATGTATTTTGTTAATAAAGTAAAGTGTAATCATCATTTATGAAAAGGCACTTGGAAATATAGAGATTAATTATTATTCAGCATTTTAAAATAATGCTAGATATAGTATTATTACCGTATGATTTATGAGTTATGACCCGGGACGATTATTCTAATTAATTGTAATAAAATCATAACTTTCGAAATTGTAGATCTCAACACGAGAGTTTAGTTATAGTAAAATCACCTACATATTTTAGCTAGTACTCCTTATTCGTCAAACCCTATTAGCATCATAATATATATACTCTAGACGACCCTAATAATTCACGTATCTAAAACTCTAAACGAGGTTAATCACATAACCGATTTTCAATTAATTAGCAAGTCTTTAGTTTTATTTTATTTATTTTAAAAAAAATAAATAAAAAAAATACTCTAATAATTAAATATTCAGCAACCAGATCAGACCTAACCTGACCTGACCTGACACAATATAAAAAATCGATTCACTATTTATAAACTCGTATATATATATAATGATATATTATAAGTAATCAATAAATCCCAAAAGTTCTCGATCGATCTATCATTTAATATTTTTATTTGTTTTAAAAATTATTTATAAAATGGAGTATTATTAATTAATATGTAGACTTTTCTCCAATAATTTTTATTTGTTCATTTTTTTTATTCTTGTAATTCAATTAATTAATTAATTAATTAATTCTATCTATATTTTTGTAAGGGACCCTCCCATGATCAAATTAATGTACTTCCAATTCCAATAATAATAATAATACGCGTAATGGTAGGGTTTTAATAATGTGGATAACCCGTGTACTACGAGTATTATATTTGGTACGTATACTCTAGTACTCCCTCCGAGTTTCTATTATTGTCCCATAAGGTTTTGGGGTGAAAAATAAGGAAGGAGAAATGGGTGGTCGAAAAAAGAAGGAGGAAGTGAGAGAAATGGGAGAGTAATTGTGAACCACACATTAATGGTCTAAAAAGGAAAGTGGGACAAAAATCAAACTCAGCCCAAAAAGAAAAGTGGGACAATAATAGTAACTCGGAGGTAGGGGGAGTGGAGTGGGGTGTCCTTATAATAAAGGGCATGCATGCTTGTACGTTTATTCCCTTGTTTTGTACGTTAAACTTTCCGTACATTACCGTATTTCCACATGACCCATATTATTAGGTACCCTAAAATTAGTCATTTAGTAACTTAAAACTTACTTAAAAGGTTAATTAATTAAAATGTAGATTTACGATAAATAATGTAAAAGATTTTTCTAATGTTTGTCGTTCAAAGGATACATTTGGACATATTAACTAATTAAGAGGTTAATTTTAATTATTATTTTATTTTGCAGTAATATATATATATATATATCAGGAGAAATTGAAATTTAAATTTAACTTATAAATAATAATTACCTTATTTTGATGATTAATCTGGTAAATTACTCCGTAATTCTTAATTAACCTAACATGTGCATGCAATGCTTAATTAAATTAAAAGGGCACATGCATATTAGAATTTATGTTAATTTGAAGAAGTATTATTGTGATACTTTTCTATTTTATTTCAAAAATTTAGAGTCAATAATATATATTGTCGGTCATATTTAATTTAATAGTAGAATATAGATTTGATTTTAAAGGAAAATGATAAATTCAGCCCTTAAATAATTAATTAAATATTAAAAGAGAAAATTAATATGATTTGTTCAATATTATCACTAATTGCATCAGTTTTTGTTCAATTTCTTCGGCAATTCCGATTTTAATGCCAGATTGAAAATGTTTTAAATTGATAATCATGTTATAATATATTCATGATAAGTTTTTATTAGTTTTTAATGCCCACCATGTAATTAAGTAGATTGATTACGCCCACATTATTATTATTCTTTTTATTATTTATTTTTATTATTTTTATTATTATTAATTTATTATTATTAAGCTTCAAAAATCCAAAATTTTGGGTAGAAGTCAACTCATAGATTTATTTTTATTAGACAGTTGTCAAGATATAATTTTAATGTATGTCAACCCTTTTGATATAATGATATGTAATAAATAATCAAAGGTTTAATCAAAGTCCTTAAGGACTTCATACTCATGATTCAAGCATCCTAATTTTTACTAATTTAATAAACATCTATATATACACACAATAATACAATTATCTCGATCTGGGTCATCTCGATTATCTGTTTAACTTTGATTAAACGTCCAACCCTAAAAAATACTCCGTACTAAACATATTTACTCGATGATACAAAACACGTACTATATTTAATTCGAGTACTAACAATATTCAGAAGCGGATTAAATATGTTTTTTTTCCCTCATCAATCACGAGAACGATTTTGATGTAAACCTAATTAACTTTGTGATTATTAGGAGCTATCGATCTGAGTCATCTCGATTATCTATTTAACCTAATTTACACGATGATAATACAAAACATCACAAAGTATGTAATAAATTTTAAGGATTCAGAAACGGATTAAATACGTTTTTTTTTCACAAGAATCACGAGAACAATTTTGATGTAAACCTATAACTTGTGATTATTAGGAGTTTTAATTAGTTTGAAAAAGTGAGGTTGACTTTTAACTTAAATTAAATTAAGTTACCGATCTGAGCCTTTTGTTTAACCTTGATTGAAACGTCTCGTTCTAAAGGATAATATTCCGTAATAAACATGCATATTTACACGAGGATACAAAACACTATACTACCGAGTATGTACTCGATTATCGGTACTAAAAATTAAGGATTCAGAAGCGGATCAAATACGTTTTCTCAACCAGAGTCACGAGAACGATTTTGATGTAAACCTAACTTTAATTTGTGATTATTAAGAGTTTTAATTAGATTGAAATGTGGTTGACTTTTAACTAATTTGATTCATAATCATACATACATCATTCGTTACGTTTGCATGCCATGATTTATTTTGTTACGTGGCCGTTGAAATTTGTAATGTCTACTCAAAATAATGATAATTAATTATTTTTTTGCATGCTAACAAACTTTTTTTTTTTAATCTTATTATTCCAAAGTCTATATATGTATAATAATTAATATATTATTGTAGGTTAAATAATGGTTTGACATATCATTGAAGTAAATTAAACATACATTTGTTGTGAAAGGATTGTTCTACCAAAAATTAGCTTACTTTATAAATTTATTTTTTTGTCTTAATACTAAAAGAGTGAGTGATCGTTTCATGTTGATGTAACGTACGTATATTTTAATGGGGTTTTGTTAATTAATTAGGTCAAATGTGTGAACATAGAGTTCGTTCTATACATAAGATTATGTAAAAATGTCGAAGTAACGTAATTCTTAATGATTTGTCAAAACTGATGCATGTTCATAGAGATTTGAACGAAGTATATGATTACAAGTGTTGAAGTAATGTAATCTTTGATCGAACAAGTGATCAGATCATTTCATCATGTCGATATATAACGTACGTATACCTTAATGGGGTTTTGTTAATTAGGTGAATGTGTGATCATAGAGTTCGTTTTATACATATGATTATGTATAAATGTCGAAGTAACGTAATTCTTAATGGTTTATTAAAACTGATGCATGTTCATAGAGGTAATGTATGATTACAAGTGTTGAAGTACGTAACGTAACCCTTAGTGGTTTGTTAAAATCGATGCATGTTCATAGAGGTTAAAGTAATGTAGCCCTTAAAGGAGTGATCATTTCCTGTCGATGTAACGCACGTTAATGGTTTTTGATAAATCGATTATTATCAATAATGGATGATCATAAAGTGATATATATATATATATATGATTATAATTTAGAAGTGTCGTAATAATGTATGTTACCCTTAATGGTACGGTTTGTTAAAACTGATGCATGCATGCTCATAGAGGTCCATATATGATTACAACTGTTTAAGTAACGTAACCTTTCATGATTTGTTAAAACCGATGCATGTGATATGCGTACAGGTCTACATGATTATAATTAAGTACTAGTGTTGAAGCTAATTAAGTAACGTATCTCTTAAAGGAGTGATTATTTCATGTCGATGTAACATACATATACTTAATGCTTTTATCTTAAATCGATGCATGATCATATAGAGTTCGATAATATATGCGATCGTATAAATGATGACAAGTGTCGAAGTAACATAACCCCTCTAACCTCTTTAATTTTTAACAAAAACTATACTTTATCGCATTACAATAATAACGAAAATTATTATAATACTGACCAGATATTTCCGTTTTAACCACTTTATTAACTTTTAACTAAGAAAATATATTGTCCAACTTAAAGATATACTTGTATATATGTACCTTAGTTTTTGGGAGAGTCACCATTGCACTAAGGCACTAGCCCAAATTTTGTGGGGAAGTTAGTGCAAAAAGATATGAGTATAAAGATATTGGTGTCATGAACTTAGGCCAGGTGTCTCTAAAAAACATATAGCTACAAATTTCTACTACGTAATGCATCCCATAAACTAGTTAATTAATTAATTAAATAATTAATTAGTGATTAATTAATTAATTAATTAATTTATAGAGCATTTAGCTAGGCATGCAATTAAATTGTCCTAAATCACTAGTGATGAGTTAATTAAATATATAAAATATATACATGCACAAATTAAACACACTAGTATGATCACTAAAACTCGAGTTAATTAGACCGTCAATATATATTTAATCGTAATTATTCAAAGGTTATCTTTCGTTTGATGACTTACATAGTCACATGCATATACTAATAATATGGTCACTAAAACTTCATTATATATAAACTAATCGTAAAAAATTCAAAGGTTATCTTTCGTTTGATGACTTACATAGTTACATGCATATACACACTAATATGATCACTAAAACTCGAGTTAATTAGACCGTCATTATATATAAATTAATCGTAATTATTCAAAGGTTATCTTTCGTTTGATGACTCACATAGTCATGTGCATATACTAATAATATGGTCACTAAAACTTCATTATAAATATAAATTAATCATAAAAATTCAAAGGTTATCTTTCGTTTGATGACTTACATAGTTACATGCATATACTAATATGATTTCTAAAACTGATATAAATTAATCGTAAATATTTAGAGGTTATCTTTCATTTGGTGACTTACATAGTTACATCTTACATGCATATTATACAACATCTTAATTACAATAATAATATCAATTATATATTGTTAGGATATAATTTTTCACAGTACGTTTTTTAAGCAACATATCAAAAATAAAATATAAACTATTGAGCTGAGTTTAGTTTAACAAATACTTTTATATTATCTTAATTATTAGTCATTATTCTGAATGATTTTTCGTTTAAGTTGTATCGTGTTATAACTACGACATTATCTATATTACGAGATAAAGACACAGTCTTAAATGATCCGAAGGATCAACGTTACTTAGCTTCAACATTTATCATAATGAGTAGATTTTCTGTTGGACAATCTCGTGATCAGACCTCTCACATGCATTATCGATTTCAACAAACCATTAACTACTGTTCGTTACTTCAACATTTGTAAAGATCTTAAGGGTTAACGTTACTTAGACACTTATAATGATTAGTAGAGTTTCTATGAGACAATAATCTTGTAATCGATCTCGTGAACAAATCTCTCACATGCATCAGTTTTAACAAACCATTAACGAATCGTTATTAATTACTTCAACATTTGTAAAGATCTGAATAAGGATTAACGTTACTTAGTCACATACTATAATAATTAGTAGGTTTTCTATGACACAACATCAATTTCTAATCGACCTCGTGATCATCAGACCTCTCACATGCACCAGTTTTAACAAACTGTACCATTAACCGTACGTCACTTCAACACTTGTACGCAATGATCTCTTCAAACCATTAACGGTTCGTTACTTCAACATTTGTAAAGATATGAAGGGTTAACGTTACTTAGTCACATATTATACGGAGTAATAATTAGTAGATTTTCTGTGAGACAACAACCTCTGATCGACCTCGTAGTGATGATCATCATCAGACCTCTCACATGCATGCATCAATTTTAACAAATCATTAACCGGGTACGTTACTTCAACACTTGTAAAGATCAGATCTCTTCAATCATGTGATTTGATATATTTGTGTTAAAGTAAAATCCGTACTGCGAAAAACGATTGAAAGGGGATATTTGCAAAGATTTGGCATTAGTGAGATGATGACTAGTGTGTAGTAGTGTATATGCATAGGTGAATGGTGATGGAGTATAAAGATTTTCCATGACAAGAGTGCAATAATAATAATAATAATAATAATATGTGTAGTGGGTAATATAAGTGCATTATAGCTGGATTTTGGATCTCCCATTCTTGAGCAAACACTAAATGCCCTACTTTCTATAGATTTGCAACATCATTTAAAATAAATAAATAAATAAATATATAAATAAATAAAATGAAAATAAAATAAAAAAGTGATTGAATGACACACCATAATTTCATAATGTTACAACAAATTAAATATGCTAATATATGCACTATAGTATAAAATACTCGTTTTAATCGTAAAATAGATTTTTATTAATCGTATTAATTACTTGGTATGTATGATACAATAATAATTACCTAAAAAATTACCTTACTTGTGGATCTAAATATTTGCAAGAACGGAATTAAGCACAGACCAACCAGATTGTGATTATCACAATCTGATATGATAATAAGTGACAACAAATAAATATGTTAAAATATGCACTAAAAATACTCATTTTAATCGTAAAATAGATTCTTATCGTATCATCTGATATGATAATAATAAGATCAGATAAACATTTACTCTATAGTTTTTATCTAATAAGCAACTAACAATAATCTTATGTGGATTTAAATATTTGCAAGAACGGAGTTAAGTATAGGTTAAATTAATCGGATTAATTATGGTAGCGCGATGTTTCGGCTTTAGCTGAGTTATGTAGGTTAGTTTAATTTGAACATAATTTCATTGATATTACTGTTTTATAACTGTTTCACGGTTATGACGGATTTTTACTGCGTTAGAATTAAGTGGTTTATTTGATTTTTATGATTTGACCACCGGATTTGATGATAATACGACATAACATTTTACAACTTGGTTTTTTACCTAAGCAACAATTACCTTACATGGAGTTAGATATTTCGAAAGACAGGGGTAATTAAGTATGTATAAGTCACATTTAGTTTATATCGGACGACCTTAATTACGACTCTAGGTAGGTTAACTTAAACCTAATTTCATCGATTTTATTCTCTATTTAATTTAGATATGTAATATTTGCACGGACGAAGTTAAACACGTGTTAATTAACCAGATCATATTTGAATTGAACAACCTTTCAACTCTAGATAGGTTAGTTTATTTTAACCTAATTTATTTCATCGATATTCTTATATATTCAGATATGTCTTACAATTACGACGAATATTACTGTCCTCTAATTTAAGGTGAATTATTTTATTTGATACATATAAAAAAGGGAAGGATAAGAATCTAAGTCTAGTCACAATACAAGCAACATTGGTTGTACAAAGGGCAAAATATGCATCACAAATTTGTCACCATGCACTATAATAATATAAATAAAAATAAAAAAATAATTATTACATGAATGAAAGGTTTATTTCCTAGTGACTTTCCTTTTCACTTTAATTATGAATAAATTTTTTTAATATATATCCACTGGACACACGTTAATATGCTAATTAAAACAAATATCAGGAAAATATTTCACGAGAAATTGAAATATTAACTCAGATTTACCGTACTTAGATAATATTATTGTGATTTTTAATTTAACTAATATATTAACGTGTGCGTAGCAGCGTAGTGGAGCACATGTTAGAAAAACCGAAAAAATATATATCTAAAATTGAGGAGGCAAATTACGGCTGTAATCACTAATAATCACACACACTATAAATGTTTACTACTTTAAATGAGATGCACAAATACCTAATCCATAAAGTTTACGTACAACTTTCTTGTATTTTTTGTTTGCATGATAGTGATTTTTTTTTCATATTATTATTGTTATTTGACTTTTATTTTATTTTTTTGGATTTTTTTTAGTGCCATATTATCTATTTTCGACCCTTTTTTTTTTATTGAATTATTGAGGATTAATAGATTGTGATTTTATTTCGGAAACGTTAAATTAAATACACTAAAAAACAAAAAAGAATTCAGATACACTTTTTTTAATGATTATTGAGGACCAATAGTTTGTAATTTTATTTCGGAAAATGTTAAATACACTAAAATCAAAATAGAAAAAAAAATACACTTTTTTTTTATGATTATTGAGGACCAATAGTTTGTGATTTTATTTCGGAAAATGTTAAGTGCACTAAAATCAAAACAAAAAATAAATAAATCAAAATTCCCTTTTTTTTAATGATTACTTAGGACCAATAGTTTGTGATTTTATTTCGAGAAATGTTAAATATAATTATGAATGAGGAGTAAAATGAGGAAATAAATCGAAGAACATGCATTAATTATTATTAAACCGGTTTTTGGTAAAATTATTAAACCGGTTTGTGTGCATTAATTATTAAAGATTGTATTTAACATATATTTCGCTTTTATTTTAGACTGTTAATTGTTAGTATATCCCAATCATTTATTTGATTTTTTTGAAAAATACTCGTAACATTTTATCGTGACCCGTGCATGGCATGGACTTTCAACCTAGTGACTATTAAGTGCAAGTATTTAGTATTTACAACCAATGACGAAACTAGAAAAAAAAATCTTTACATGGCCTTGTCGCGAATTTAACAACTACGAGTATATATTTATACACATACACATAAAATATTAATTTAATTTTTTTATTTTAAAAATTCAACAAAATACACACAAAAAAAAAGTCGTGTTATGAGCAACGTGGATATTTTATTGACAATAATATTATCCAATATTATGACCAATATACTTATACAGTTATACGTACATACTTGATTTCTTTCATAAATTCACCGAATACCTAAAATTTTCGAGATTATCAAAAAATTGTAGATACCACGATATTACAATTTACGGTCTATTATTTTGATAAATGATTATACATGGATGATGGATCGGACCAACTTCACAAAACGATTCATGACGACTACCGAATTAATTACTCCCTAATAACATTATTTTTTGGGTTCGTTAATTACATAGGTACGGAGTACATATATTATTATTATTATTATTATTATTATTATTATTTTCGTGTCAGTAACTTGTTTGCATGTGAATTATTTTAATTAAAGATAAACAAATAAATAAACTGACGGATAATTTTTTAATTAAATTTAGAAAAATGGGTCAAACAAGACTAGGCAATCTCTTTGTTGAAATCAACAACTTTAAATTCAAGTCATTTATCAAAGTGGGTTGTAAGATTTTGACCTAATTAATTCATGGTCTAATTCAATGAGGTCCCATCTGAATCGGGTTTATCAGTCACAAATCTATAACGTACTAAATATTATTCATATACTGTAATAAATAAGACAAAATCAGACTGTATACGACCTGAATAATAACAAATATTTATCTTTATCTATCGAACCATATAAATAAAATATTTGAACCGTCATAAATTTGTGATGAATAATCGGATATACTCGTCACAAACAAATTTTCCGAACATTTAGTCTTTCATTTATTAATAATGTCAGAGGGTCAAATATAAACGTGGCTGACTGATTAATAAGTTGTCTTTTGACATTTTCAATTGTGTCCACGTATGTATGTATATATGAAGAAAATCATATAAACTCGTAGCACATAGTTTTGTTCATGAAATACCATCCACTAATTCCTCATCTACAAACTACTTTTATTACACTTTAATTAATTAATATCTCCATCTCAATTAATTAAAAAAAATCGATAAATACAGTTATAAAAATTTTATTTAATTAAGACTTTTAAAAGAAAAATAAATAAATTTAAATCAAAATATATATCGATAAAAAAAAAGATACGTAAAAAAATATATATTGATAAAAAAATTAAAATATAAATATATACGTAAAGTTGTCATATTGGTATATTCTTACTTTAATTCCATTTTAAGAAATGTGTTTAATTATTATTTACGATCCTAAGAAATGTATTTAAAATTATCCATTAATTAATTGACTGATTTTACTTAATTTTTTTGTATTTAAGAGGATTTTAAACAAAGATAACACGTGAATCTGAATTAATAACCTGAATATGCATCAGAACATTGAAGTATTTGAGACCGATGGACACTTATAATCAATTGATAATCTAACGTAATCTAAGATCACGAGTTCGATTAATTACAATCTTATACAAAACTCAAATTTTCATAGAATTAGTTAAACACAAGTCAAGACAATTAATAATTAATTAATTAATTAATAACAACAAATTGGCATTATAAAAATTAAAAATGGAAGTCAAGTGACAAAGTAATTAATTTATTAATTAATTAATATAATTAATAGTATAAATGAACACTAAAAGTAGAGTATTGGATATAGCTAGAAATAATAATAATAATGTTGTTGATTCTCCTAATCTAAAATGTCACTTTCTCTAATAACATGAATAATATAATAATAATAATAATAATAATAATAATAATAATAATAATAATAATAATTATTATTAATTATTTTTGGGTACACAAGTTGCAATAACTCTTTAACCTATGATAACCTATACGCGCATAAATCTATCATTATCCTCATCATAATTCATAACAACTCTCCAATCACTAATAAACAAATAATAATATACTCTATAACCGTTGTACGAGTATGACACGATAAATAAAGTGATCATTCTATAGTGAAACTGTACTGACTGGATTTTATGTTAATAAAAGTAACCATCATTAATCTCCAAAAGTCGTAGTGCGTGGCCGGGCCAGGTACCGGGCCTGCGATCAGCGGCCCGACCAGAATACTCTATAACTTTGGTATGACACGATAGAAGACGATACATAAAGTGATCATTCTATCTTGAAATTGGTCGCACTTTATGTTAGAAGTGACCATCATTTAGTATCCAAAAGTCGTAGTGACCAGACCACGAACGAGCCGGGGCCAATGAGCGATCAGTCGGGTCGACTTAGCCTGGCTAGCCACCTTCCCGGGTTTTCGGGGTTGACAATGCGAACTTAGCTCGCCCACGGTTGAATCCAATTCAATTCATGACCAAAACGAGTATACCCAAAAGTCATAGTGACCACGCCAGGTACAGGGCATGCGAGGCATCAATCGGGTCGGCCCAGCCTAATAACCTCCTTCACAGGTTTCCAAGTTACGCTCGAATCTGATTGATGATCAGATCGAGTGTATACAACGGTCATACACAAGACCCGCCGATTGATTAGTTAAGTAATAAGTAAATGTTGGTTGGGTTCTAAAGGAGGGAGGAGGACAAGTTGAGGTGAGGGGGCAAAAAGGACACAAAGACTTAGCACAAACTAACACTTGTTTGTTGTTGTTTACTTTGGCAACAACTTGAGGTTAGGAAGTAGGAACACTTCCTTTGTTTCTTGGAAGGAGGGATAATGCTACTTGTTCTTCTTCATATCACCCTTATTATTATTATTATTATTATTATTATTATGGAAAATGATAAATACAGTCCTTAGGACTGTTTCTTAGGGCTGTATTTAAAAGGTCATAAGAGAAAATAATTTTTCAATACATACATTAATTGCATCGATGCATGTGTAATTTGGACTTCAAATTCTATGTTTATACTAAATTTAGAAGCTTTTAATGCCTTATATACAACCCTATGGGTTGTATTTAACGTAACCGTATTATTATTATTATTATTATTATTATTATTATTATTATAAATGAGAGAATTTTATCGAAGAATCAAAACATATTTATTATTGAATTTTTTTATTGAATAATAATAATAATAATAATAATAATAATAATTTTATTATTATTATTATTATTATTATTATTATTATTATTATTATTATGTTTTAGGTTAAAATAAAGTTGTCAGTTGATGAGGTAGTCAATTATTAAATAAAGTCTACTATGTATTTTGACTTAATGTGAAAATTGACATTTTCATTTTTGTTTTGACATGGAGAAATGTCTAGGCATTGAGTTTTTTTTGTCAAGGGAGTCATAAACTTATAATAAGTGATACTAGATGTTTTGACTTTTTAATTTTGCAGTCTGTTATAACGGCTCAAATATTATTCCGTATTAATTTAGATTGAAAATGATAAAGTATTATTCTTCTGTACGTTGTGTGGTGTTCTCATTTTCTAAGTAAACGAATAATATTTGATCCTGTTATGACTAATATCTCTGCCACAAACAATAAAATGAATTTGAAGTTCGACAACTTAATTTTAAAAACAAACTAATTAGATAAAATAGAGATTTAGATTATGAAATGATGTCTTATTTCTCATAGGAAATACAAGAAGACGAATTCCTGAATGAGACAGTTTCACAATACGTTGATACAACACACAACGGGAATTATATACTAGTACTATCTTGGGATCCAGGATTCTGGCAGCCGAGAGCACTTGCTCCGATAGCACATAAGGGTAGTTGCCTAGTCGGCCGTGCTTGCAAGTCGTGATCATGGATCAACAAAATCTCGAAACAGCTTCGAGTTCCTTCTCGTCGTCACAGTTATACCCCAAAAGATAGGCACGTGCTGCGAAATGTAGATCCAGAATGAGAAATCACGGTAACAAGATATTGAAAAACGGTTTCATGGAACATTGTACGGTGTGAAACTAGACGGTTTTAACATACGTACCAAAACGCCCGGCTCCCATGAATGGTTCAGCTTCATCGGTTACAACGCCTTGCTGTTGCTCATCCTCCTGTTTCAACCGACACTTCAAACATTAATACCTAAGAAAACCGGGCAAAACTGACCCGACCTAACCCGAATTTGACCCTGACCCGAAAATTATATTCCCGACGATTTTTTTCACAGGACTTTTAAGTAGACTCACAGCATCTCCTGTTTCGCATGGTGAAAGCAATCTGTCAAAGCAGCGGCCGGAGATTGTACAGACCAAAAGCTCGTTAACTGAATCAGAAATAGCTTCTTTGCAGGTATCATCGCATACTGCAACAAAAAACACGGTATTATCAGCGAAAATACATTAATATGAGTTTTTTTGTCTTCCTCGTCAAACCGTGCCTACAATTTAGGTCACTTTGCGGGTAGCTGCAAAATGACCTAAATCGAAGGTGGTTTTTGACAAAATACTCGTTAATAAAGGTAACATCCCGTGATGTGGCAAAGACATTAAGGAATTATTACCATGAACATTTCCCGTCTTTTCACAGATAAAAACATTTCCGATTTGAAAGTGAGTACAAACCTCCCCAGAACAAGTATGGTCTGTGACCACCTTATCACTGAGGCCTTGTTACGCTTCCATATCGACACTTGATCAGACACTGTTTTATCGAGACTGGTCCCATCGTCAGTTACCTTAACAAAAATCACGTACAAAAACATATAATCAGTGAAACGTCATCGCGAAAATTACTCAGGAAAAAAAATGCAGATATATTACCTGAGACGGTGTAGGAGCTTGAGTTCGCTTGGCTGCGTACATTTGCAGATAAAACTCTTTGAACTCGGGTTGACAGTTCATTAGGGATTGAGCCATATCCTCCTCGTCACGCTGCAAGATCAAACCACCAACAACAACATCAGCGCCTTAGTCAAAAAATGATTTGGGGCCGGCTAACATGCATCATAATCTGAACACGCGAAATAGATCAAACACAGTCGATAATCAAACACGTTATGTTTATGCGTGGTACCTGAATGTAGAGCTTTTTCCAAGCACAGTCACGCAGCTTTCTCGTTTGAGGCAATAATCCCCAGCGCAGACGATACCTACACACAAGATAAGTCGCAGTTCATTAGTGAAGCCGAATGCTCGACTCGAGAAACAAAGATAAATCGAGTACTTACAAATGACGCCAGAGAGTCTCATCCGATGCAGCATAACTTAAAAACTTGCATACTTGCGCGCAGGAAATCAAATCCTGCAAATCCCGAAAACTTTTAATTAAAAAAACGAAGATCACAGGCTTTATAATCAGAAAAGCGAATTCAAATTGTACCTCGGACGATAAAAACTTTAGGATGTGATGGAAAAGCTCGGGTGGTATCTTGCTAAAGATCCCGCTTTTGATTTGAAGCGCATCCATTTTACTGGCGCTGGTTACACAATTGAGACAGTCGCCATTCAGTACAGTTTCTAAATCCACTTCTCGTAAATCATTCTTGACAAAACGGAAATGATGTTCAGTTCGTTTCCTCTTCTTTGGCGCTTCCTCTATCTCCTTTGAATCATCATCATCCTACGATGCAAATAATTCACATAAACACTTTACGAAATTCAGCAAAAATTTGCCAATATCCCAAATTCCAACATTTTACGAAATTCTAAGTTCAACAAGTCACATAAACACGGATTTTTCCTGCAATTTTTAGGTATCACAAACTTCAGCAAAAATCTGTCAATATCCGAACTTTCGACATTTTACGAAATTCTGAATTTTACAAACGCTTTAATAAGTCAAATAAACGCGAATGCTTCCTACAAAAATATGAACAACTACGATCATCACGAACATTCAGCAAAAAATCTGTCAATATCCCAACTTACAACAATTTGCAAAATTCTAAACTTTTAGGGTTCATACTTCATACTTCATACCATTAATCATCAAGTAAAATTTAGGGAAAAATATAACCCAATTAGATTAATTGAGTTTAGCTCCAGATTCATGTAAAGATCAAATTTTTACCAATTCATACAATTAATCAAAAAAAAAAAAAAAAAAAAAAATCAAACAAGACCACATCTTTACAGCAGGTGGGCATTAATTTACTTCAATCATCAACATTCAATCAACAAATACGAATCAAAAGCTTTAAAACATGAAAATCAGGTATTGAAACAAAAATTAAACGAAAATTGATAGGGAAAATTGGCGATACCTGATCGGAAACTTCGGATAAGATCTCAGATTCGAGAAAATGAGCGAGATTTTCTTCTTCTTCGTCCAAATTTGACATTCTATCGAATCAATTAGGGATGAATTCGATCAATTCGATGAATTAGGGTTCTTGACGCAAAAATTAATCCAAAGTTACCGGCAACCGGGGAATTACCGGCGATGAAAATTCCTCTCTCTCTCTCTCTTTTTTTTTTTTTTGATGAATTTTGATTATCGTGAGAGAGTGACTGAAGATGCGTCAATTGCATTGGGCCTGGAATTGGGCTTGGGCTTGGGCTTGGGCTTGTGATTTGATACCACTTTTACATAGTCGTAATAGACCTGACAAAATTGACTCGGCCCGAATGACCGACCCGAGTAAGTTGACCCGATCTCGACCGGACATCCGAACTAAAGACTCGAGGTTGATCCGTAACTCGAAACTGACCTGACTATTATTACAGAAAACGAATCGATATTCCTAAAAAGTTGAAAATAGCAAACCCAAAAACGATCCGAACACGAAATGATCCGGTCCGTCCCGAAGTCAACCCGAGTTCTATAACCCGAAAGTGACCCGATCCAAACCAAACCCGACCCGGTTGATCCATTTGACAGGTCTACGTACAATGTAAATGTCAAATGCAATCAATTGACTCGAAACTCTAGTAAGCTCCATTAGGCTAATACAATGTAAATATAATGACAAATAAATGTATCTAGGAATCCCAATAACACAATGAATAACACACATACAATATAAATGTCAAATACTGAACACAATACATCGACCCAAAATTCTATTAACAAAATGAATGAATGATACATACAATCTAGATAACAAATACAATTTATCGACTCATAATTCTGTGCCAAATTTTAGTATATATACCTCCGAATCTCTAAAATTTTCAATAACAACACACAATTTTACTAAGTAATAAACAACATAAAATCCTTATACAAAAATAATCATGAAATCAAACAACATAATAATTCCATTATTCACCCTACTTTGTCTCAACGTAGCTCTAATAATCCCATGCATTACATGCACAAGAATAAACGGTCCACCTTTGTTTTGGGATAAATTTACGTTACATGTGAAAAATGGTATATCGGACGGGTCGAATAATTTGAACGTACATTGCAAATCTAAAGACGATGATTTCGGTACACAAAACCTTGGATTCGGTCAAGAAGTACATTGGAAATTCGGAACTTCGGTTTTTAAGAGCACTCACATTACTTGTGATATCAAATGGGGAAGTAAGGCTAGAAGTTTTGATGCATTTGTTGATGGTCAAGAGAGTAATAAATGTCAACCTACTTTGGAGGTTTATTGGACGGCTAATCTAGATGGCATCTATTTTGCGTGTTCAGATGGACCTGGAGGGAATAAGAGGTGCGACTGGGATCAAAATATTCCGTGTCAAGGTCCATAGAGTAGGTTAAGCTTCGTCGACCTGTTGACTTGATCGACTAGCTCTAATCAATAATGTTGTATCTTTGGAATTCAGATTTTATTGAATAAATGAATAAATTTATGTCCTTCTTAATACCGTTTTGTGTTCTATCTAGGGTCGAAGCTAAAATCAAAATTATGGTTTGGCTCCGTAACGTGTTTGAGCATGCTCAATAAATATTTTGGGCATGTATGCCAAAGCATGTCGTGGCTAAGTCAGCCGTGTTGTGTCGTGCCTGTTAGACATAAGTTTCTTCCTCATACTTTGGACCAGACACGTCTCATGAGTAAAACAAGACCCATGACGTATCGTGTTGGGCCTTGTCGAAGTGGGCTCATGAATGTTCTTGATAGCTAGAGATGGTTCATTATGAACTGTGCGATACAATGAATAAACACACATACAATATAAATGACAAAAATACAAAGAATCACGCAGATTGAATCGTAATGACAAAAATACAAAGAATCACGCAGATTGAATCTTAATAATATTATGAATGACACACAAATACAAAGTAACTGACGGATATATCAATGCAAATACAATGTATTGACGCAAACGGAAGTTACATGTGACAAACGGAATATCGGACCGGTCAAATAATTTGATCGTTCATTGCAAATCCAAAAACGATGATTTCGGTACACAAAACCTTGGATTCGGCCAAGAAGTACATTGGAAATTCGGAATTTCATTCTTTACGGAAACCCGCATTACTTGTGATATCAAATGGGGAAATTCTAAGGTTAGAAGTTTTGTTGCATTTCTTGAAGATGTAGAGACTGAAGCTTGTCAACGAACTTTGGAGGTTTACTGGACGGCTACTCTAGATGCCATCTATTTCGGGTGTGCAGAACAACCAGAAGCAGAAGGAGGCATAGGACAAAAACGATGCGAGTGGGATCAAAGTATTCCGTGTCAAGGTCCAAATGGGGGATACTTTTTACCGTCGGCGCTTTACTTCTTACCGCCGGCGTTAATTACGTAAAAGGACGGTTTTGCCCTTCACTAATATTTGTTTTTTGGTTTGCGTTTTTAATATTTTTGATTAACGAAGTCGAAAACATTTATGATTTATAATTTGAAAGTCGTTTTCCCCAAATCGAATTTTTTAAAAACCGATTATTAATTGTCCGTGGGGTTAAGCCGTTTTATTAATTTTTTATATATATTTTGAAAAACCGTATTTATAAATAAATGTATTATCTTGGAACTCGACTTGAATGACTCGATTTTTTGAATATCGACTTTTGAGGATTGAAGTTGGGTCGAATGACCCCACTTCTTCCCCCTTCCCCCCTCCCCCCTTACTGTACATTTGAATATCCCCCTTTCCCTTCCCCATTTCCCTCGATTCACCTTAATTCACCTCAATTCCGATTCACCTCCATCTCCCCCTTCCCCACTTCCGATTCACCTCCATTCAATCTGCGTTTCACCTCGATTCACTCTTCACTTCTGATTCACCTCCATTCAATCTGCGTTTCACCTCGATTCACTCTTCACTTCTGATTTATTTGCACAACTACTCCAAAGGAAACGTGGCGAAGCGGTTTTTACGATTATTCCACTTCAGCATCGAGTTTCTTAATCGATTTATCGTGCTACTATTGGAGGTATTATTTGATTGTTTTTTTCACTTCTTTCGTGTTCAATTAAACTGATTCATATCGTAGATCTGGGTAGATTTATTGGTATAGATGAAGTTGTGAATGTCCGTTTGTCCTCCAGGTCGCGTGAATCAAGGAGAAAACGAAAAAAATAACTGAAAAAGGGGCAGTCGAGGGATTTTTTCGAGAACCCCATGGGATACTCGAAGAAATCGCCCGACTTTCGGATGGGGTTTTCGATTGATTTCTTCGAGTATCCCATGGGGATCTCGAAAAAATCTCTCGACCCCCCCTTTTCCAGTTTTTTTTTTTTTTTTTTTTTTTTTTTTTCGCTCCATTTAATTGTAATTTGGATTGATTTTTGCGTTTTTAGTTATCGCTTTGACGATTCTCGACTTTAGTTCGAATTCGTCATGTTCAACTTGAATATACTGAAATTGTTGATGAAATACGTATTTGACGAGGTTTGATTGTGTTTTCAGCTAAGACTCTCGATTTCAGTTCGAATTCGTCGTGTTCAGCTTGAATGTACTGAAATTGTTGCTGTTAATGGTTAATGAAATGCGTACTTGAAGAGGTTTGATTGTTTCTGGTATAGATGCTCAATTTTAGTTCGAATTCGACATCTTCACTGACCGATGCGGCCATATTCGTAACCTCGGGACCGAAGACTAGACAGAAATGATCGAAAAGGACAATAAAATTTGGTATTTTAAGGAGAGAAAAAAAACTGATATGTGAGGGGTAAGTTTTTTTTACCACAAAAAACCGACCTTTAAAGAAAACCGAGTTTCGTATAGTACGAACTTCGAAAATAAAAAATTTTCACTAACGAGTTTTGTTAAACGGATTATCAATAAATGTAATTAACATACAAAAAATGTCATTTTCCGTCGATCCGATTACAAACTATTCGAAAAACGGTAATATTACGATAATCGAAAAAAACGGTTTTTTTAGCGAGTTATTCTTTAAACGAAAATGTCAAAGTACTATTAATTACATAATTAATAGGAAGGGCAAAACCGTCATTTAACGTAATTAATGCCGACGGTAAGAAGTAAAGCGCCGACGGTAAAAAGTAGTTGCGGTCCAAATGTAGGATGGCGCAATTAGTCAACTTGATTGTGTCTAGTCCAGAGTGATGTGATGTGTGTTTTGAATTCAGATTTTTAATAAAGAAAAATAATCCCTTCCCATAGCATTTTGTTTGAGTTTAATAAGTTTAAATTTGATCAATTTTCGTTCGTTTTCGTGATCATATATATCAACTGCTAACTAAAGTGAGGGTACGTAAGTAAGGACGACCGCTCAATCTCTTCCTATAGCATTTGTTGAATGCACGAATTAGTCCAGATTGAGGACTAGGTCAGGTCGAGTCACATCAGGTCGATCAGTTAACTTGATTGTGTCTAATCTAGAGTGACGTGTCTTTTGAATTCAGATTTTTAATAAATAAAAACATTCCCTTCGTTCCTATAGCATTTGTTTGAGTTTAAAGTTTAAATTTGATCGATTTTCGTTCGTTTTCATGATCATATATATCAACTATGACAACGCTAACAAAATTACAAGAAGAGTACTAGGCAGCTCTGGTCATAGTCCAATAATGTTGTCTCTTTGAAATTCAAATTTTAATGAATAATTGAATAAAGTTATGTTCTTTGTAATACTTCGTAGCATTTATGTAAGTCAAAATCAAAATTATGAGCTAGTAGGCCACATAACGTGTTGTGTTGTGTCGTGTCGTGCTCGAGCATGCTCAATAAATTCGTTAAATTTAGGCATACATTTCATATTGTGGACATTACCAAAGTGTGCCGTGCCTTGCTTAAGTGGGCCGTGTTTTGTCGTGCCTACTACGCTAGACATAAGTTTCTTCCTCAAAATTTGGCCCAGACATGTCTCATGAGTACCAGACCCATACATGGCATATCGTGTTGGGCCTTGTCGAAGTGGGCTCGTGAATGTTCCAGGACTTCTAGCTTAGCTAGAGATGGTTCATCATGAACCCAATAAATTAAATGAATACGACCCACTTAGAATATGACAAAAAAATACAAAGAATCGACTCAGATCGAATCCTAATAAAATGAGTAATGAATACTGTAACACAAATTATACAATATATCACACCAACAAAGTAAATAATAATGGTTGGTAGTATCAGACACAATATATCGACGCAAAATTCTAAAATATGATAGACTATAATTTATCTTATAAATTATCGAGAATATTAACGATTCTCTTGAATTGTAAATGTTGTTCAAAAGGAAAGCGTACCCTTTGGATATGAAGTGAGAGAATACAATGTATCGAATCAGAATCCATTCTGATATACTTAATTAATTACTTATTAGGCTAATTAATGTGAGGATGTCGATTATCGATCGACCACATAAGCAAACGTTATTGGTTATTCTCATAGTAGTAAGTATTACTCCGTATATGACAATGAAAGAAAGGTACTTTTGACTCGTAATAATCCTAATAATAATAAGTATCGACTCAAATCTTAATAATAGAATGACGAATAAAATGTATCGAATCAAAATTCTAATATGCTCCATTAGTTACTTACTTAGGCTAATTAGTTACTTTTATTATTATTATTATTATTATTATTTTATTTATTTCTATTAGTATATCTCACAATAACTTACCGTGATGAGACGTCTTATAAGAAACTTGCTGAATTAATTGTACATATTATACAATATATATATATATATATATATATATATATATATATATATATATATATATATATATATATATATATATATACATATTAAACACTCCACATTTAAAATTATCAATACCAATATCTACATAAAGTTCTTACAAAATACAATAATCATGAAATCATTCATCCTAATTTGTCTCAGTGTTGCCCTAATAATAATCCCATGCATCACATGCAAAAAAATTGTGGGTCCACCTATGTTTTGGGATAGATACGAGTTACATGTGAAAAACGGAATATCAGACCGGTCGAATAATCTAATTGTTCATTGTCAATCTAGAGACGATGATTTCGGGACACAAAACCTCGAATTCGGCCAAGAAGTACATTGGAAATTCGGAATTTCATTCTTCACGGAAACTCACATTACTTGTGATCTCAAATGGGGAAATTCTAAGGTTAGAAGTTTTGATGCATTTCGTGACCGTCAAGAACGTAATATATGTCATAGAACGTTTAAGGTTTACTGGAAGGCTGGTCTCGATGGCATCTATTTCGGGTGTTCAGAACCAACAGAATTAATACCAAACCATGAAAGGTGCCCGTGGGATCCAAGTATTCCGTGTTAAGGTCCTTAGAGTAGATCGAGCTCTGGTCATATATAGTCTAATTGGACCCTATACATTATTTTCTTCATCAAATTAAAATTAATAAAATTATCGTTAACCCATTGTTGAAAACTAATTACATCTTCCAGTTAATAACAAACAACAATAATGTCGATTTCATTCAAAAATACATTATTTCACTCCAAATATAATCGACGTGATTTCATTAAAAAAAAATCACGCTAATAATCATTACAAACCATCGATCTCATTCTAAAAAAACATTGATTTCACTGCAAATATCATCGATTCACTAAAAAATAAAATTTTAGCTAATTGATCGTGTTACAAATTAACTAAAAATGTCGATTTAACACTAAAAAAAACCATTTTACTCCGAAAAACATCGTTTTCACTTAAAAAAAATCTTAAATTAATTAAAAAATATATCGATTTAGCTCCAAAAATATCGATTTCACTAAAATAATGGGAATTGAAAAAAACAATAAAAAAAATCTATTTTGATATGCATGCTCAATAAATTTTTGATATTTATCTAATCAATTAAGGTTTTAACGTGTGTCCAGTGGACATCGGTTAGAAAAGGGGACTACTTCTTTTCGTCCATAATTTTACTTAGCGTCGTCCATAATTTATAAGTAAATTACTGATTTGCCTCTTTCAAATTTAGTAACCAAATTTAACCTAACTACAATAACCTAATTTACCTTATTTAATTATTAATTTAATTGAAATTAGAACTTTGAGCACAAAAACATTCATTCTCGAATTAACAAAACGGTTATCTTTTGAATTTTAATTATTCTACAATTGGTCGGAACATATCGAACGCGGAAAATTCACACAACTTTGGACAGATTGAAATTCACACTCTACTTGGTACTAATCAAACTTGATTCAATTATACGAAAACTTGATTGATTATACGATAACGGCGTAAAGAACGATTTTGGGTTTAGGCGTAACTAAGTCGTCGCAGATCTAAGCGCACACCTGATTGGAGGCGTTGCATAACTAAACCTCTCCCTGGAAAAAGGCGTGAGAGTTCTACACCTCTACCTGGAGAGAGGCGTGGGAGTTCTACATCTCTCCCTGGGGAGAGGCTTGGGGGTTCTACACCTCTCTCTGGAGAGAGACGGGGAAGTTCTACGTTTGGGCCTGGGTTGGGTATAAATTTTCGATGCCTTAGTCCGGATTCAATTTCTAGAAGGAAGATCGATTTATAGCTACGAAGTATGCAATTTTTTTTTAAAAGTACAACAAACAGAAATCGATTCACGCTAAAGTGTAGAAATTAAGAAATAATTTACCTTGGAATCGGACTTGAGATGACACGAAAGAATTAATTGGGGTGAGATTGCTTGAAATCGTTTTTCAATTTAAAAATAAAATAAAATTGAAGGATGAGGTAATTAAAAGGAAGAAAGTGGCGCAACTACTTTTTACCGTCGGCACTTTACTTCTTACCGTCGGCGTTAATTACGTAAAATGATGACTTTGCCCTTGATTTTTATTCTTGAAATAATATTACTTTAACATTTTATAGATTATCGATTTATTAAAGCTCGATAATAAAACCGTCTTTTTCGATTATCGTAATAAACCAAAACCGACTTCCTATATAATTAATATATGGAATTACGCAAAATGACAAGTTCTCATTTGCAATTAATTCTCGAAATGTTATCACATTTACATTTTATAAAGTATCGGTTTATTAGAACTCGATAATAAAACCATTTTTCGATTATTGTTACGCCTATGATTTTAAACAGTTAATTAGATTAATTAACGACTTAATACAATTTAATAAACCTAATTAACAAATACGAGTAATACTCAAATTAAATCCTAATTAATCTATGACAATCAAGATTTATTATACAAATCGATGCAAATTAAAAGAAGAAAATTCCGGAAATGGGTCGGGTCGAGTGGGTTTTTCGACCCACTCAAGGGTGGTATTATTTTCTATATAATACTTGAAAGTTTGATATGGAACATAGAGGAGGATCGAACCCCTGACCTACCGATTGGGAACCAAATGACCAAACCACTAAACCAACACCAACATACTGATATTTCAAATGGTTGAAAACTACTTGTTTCGAAGAAAAAAACCGGAAAAATGGACTAAGTCAAAAAAATTCGTCGACTCTCGGATGGGGATGTCGACTGATTTTCTCGACTGGCCGATCTGAGAGTCGAGAAAATCAGTCGACATACTCATCCGAGAGTCGACGAATTTTTTCGACTTAGTCCATTTTTCCGTTTTTTTTCTTCGAAACAACTAGTTTTCAACCATTTGAAATATCAGTATGTTGATGTTGGTCCAGTGGTTTGGTCATTTGGTTCCCAGTCAGTAGGTCAGGGGTTCGTTCCTTCTCAATAGCATTTTGTTTGTAACCAATTTCACCACCCTTGAGTGGGTCGAAAAACCCACTCGACCCGACCCATTTCCGGATTTTTTTCTTTTAATTTGCATCGATTTGAATAATAAATCTTGATTGTCGTAGATTAATTAGGATTTAATTTGCGTATTACTCGTATTTGTTAATTAGGTTTATTAAATTGTATTAAGTCGTTTATTAACCTAATTAACTGTTTAAAATCATATGCGTAACAATAATCGAAAAAACGGTTTTATTATCGAGTTCTAATAAACCGATACTTTATAAAATGTAAATGTGATAATATTTCGAGAATTAATTGCAAAGGAGAACTTGTCATTTTGCGTAATTCCATATATTAATTATATAGGAAGTCGGTTTTGATTTATTACGATAATCGAAAAAGACGGTTTTATTATCGAACTTTAATAAATCGATAATCTATAAAATGTTAAAGTAATATTATTTCGAGAATAAATATCAAGGGCAAAGTCGTCATTTTACGTAATTAACGCCGACGGTAAAAAGTAGTCCTGGATAAAGGAAGAAGGTGAATAAAGGAGGAAGGTGAAGAGTTAATAAAGTGAGGGGTAAAAGTGACAATACTGTTAAAATACGGACGATACTAAGTAAAATTGTGGACGACAAGAAGTAAAAGTGGTGTTAGAAAAACCGTTATTATTAATAAAAGTTCTTATTGACAAATTTCAGGTGAAGAACTACCTATACTATATTGCAATTACTTAAATAGTACAATGAATATAATACAATGTAAATGGCAAATAATAAATATCGACTCGAAATCCTAATAATACATTGATGGACAAAAATCAATGTAAATGACAAATAATTAATAAGCATCTAATTGAAACCTTAATAATACAAAAAATATTTGTGTATTGACTCAAACTGTACCGTCTGACCGTCTCATTTAAAAATTTGTACAGAATCATAATATGCTCCCTTAATTAGTAATTAGAGGATTATACAACTAGTTGTACATATATAACTTTATGTACAACTGGTTTTAAGATTTTGATCTTTATCACAAAGATTTCGAGTTTTGCTGTAAACTTTCTGAGCTTTAGTGTAAAGTTGTTGAGTTAAATCACATGAATGTTTAAGCTCAACAAGTTACAACTTAGCTTAGAAACTTTTATAAGCTCAATAAATATATATATACAAAAGCTCAATAATTTTGCCCTGATTGTACAATACTATTGTACAACCAGGTGTATAATCCTATTTTTCCTTAACTAGGCTAATTAATTGTGTGTGTATATATATATATATATATATATATATATATATATATATATATATATATATATATATATATATATATATATATTTACATTCCACATTCTTAATTATCAATATCAATCTATCATTATATAACATAAAGTTCTTACAAAATACTCATCGATCATGAAATCAAACAACATAATAATCCCTTTCACTCTACTATGTCTCATAGTTGCCCTAATCGTCCCATGCATTACATGCAACAAAATAAACGGTCCGCCTTTGTTTTGGGATAAATTTCACCTATATGTGAAAAACGGTATATCTGACCGGTCGAATAATTTGATCGTTCATTGCAAATCTAATGACGATGATTTCGGTACACACAACCTTGGATTCGGTCAAGACGTACATTGGAAATTTGGAACTAGTATATTTGGAAAGAGTACTCACATTACTTGTGATGTCAAATGGGGAAATTCTAAGGCTAGAAGTTTTGATGCATTTGTTGATGGTTTAGAGTCTAATAAATGTCAAGATAGTTTGCATGTTTATTGGACGGCTAAGGAAGACGGTATCTATTTCGCGTGTATAGATAAATGGTTGGGACACAAAAGGTGCGAGTGGGATCAAAGTGTTCCGTGTAAAGGTCCATATGATCTATAGAGTAGCTAGACCTGGTCACGGGTCGACCAGATAGGACTTTAAACACCATATCCTGAAGTGGTGGTTATTGGTTGGCCGACTCGTTACCTTGACTAGGTCTAATCAAGATTGATGTATCTTTGAAATTCAGATTTTAATGAATAATTGAATACAATCATGTCCTTCATATAACATTTGTTTTAGTTCAATTCTTAATTTTGAAATTGTTAATTAGCCTCTCTTATCGGAAATGTATATGATCGATGTAACACATCATCCACCACTTGTTGACTGTGGTATCAATCATGGCACTCAACATGCCATCTATTGGTCCCACAGACCAACACTGATTCTTTCAAATGCATTTTGGTTTCACTCATACACATTGGTGATCCATCCTTAGCTACTTCCAGCCAAGTACGCCTAAGTCTTAACTATGGAGTTATTTTGTATAGAAAGCCAGAAAAGAAATTAACTTTGTTGATATCAGTATTGTACTATCAATTCTTTTAAGCACTCATTTGAGCACCTTAAACCATACATATTCAATAATATATACTCTTTAAATTCAGGCTATTACAACCAGTTATGTGCATGCTCTGGGATGACATTCCCCTTTCCCTATTAAAAACACATATATCGGACCGGTCGAACGATTTGAATGTTCATTGGAAATCAAAAGACGATGATTTTGGTACACAAATTAAAACCTTGGATTTGGCCAAGAAGTAAATTGGAAATTCGGAATTTTGGTTTAGCTCGACAATTTTACACTAAAATTCAGATTGTTTACAATAAAATTCGAAAATTTTGTGATAAAATTCAAAATCATAAAATCAGTTGTAAATATGTAGAACTTGTTGTACTCTTTGCATTCATAGTGTTGTATTAAAATGGACACATATCCCTCTTAAATGTAAAAAAGGGTATATTTAATCATCCAATATGGGTAGATTTTGTATTAATTGCTCAAGAAGAAGAATGCATGTTTGATTTTTCACAAATTCTCGGATGAAACAGTTTCACGATAATTCAATTGTAAGTTGTAACACATTTCATATAGGAATCAATTACATATATTAATGATAAGTATATTTATTATTATATCTCGCAATAACTTTATTTGAGGAATTTAGTCCTTGTTTTCAAACTTGTAAGTTGTAGCAAAATGTTCTAACTTGTTGATTTATTAGTTAACGATTTTTGTAACGTGTAACCACACATGCGACAGTAGTAAAAGTTTGCAACTTATGATAAAAAGTGACTATTTTAGCTTAGTTAGTTACCACTTTCAGATAAATAGTTACCATTTTTTCATATTAAAACGTGGTCACTATTTAACTTAAAATGATCACTAAATAACGTAAAGTGATAACTTTTTACCATAAATTAGGCTCGTCATACGGTACAACGGTTGCATAGTATAATTTGTGATAAAATAATTAAAGTAAATATCATATTGATATCATCACGAGAAATTAAAATATTAACTCGGATGTCCCTCTAAATAATAATTTTATTTTATATCTGTTTTTATAACAAGCGTAACCCTTTTATATTTGTATACTCTTTAAGTTACACTCCCTATCTTTATTATTTTTGATACCCCTGTTACCTCCATTTGTAGAACCCATTATCGATTTGGTGCTATTTCACAAAGTTTTTTCGCTTTTAGTGCTTGTTCGAAACTATTTACACCTAATGGTTCCACGTCATCATTTTATTTTATTTTGAAAATTTGTAGGAGTATACCGCTGTCCCCCAAAGCGGTATACTACTGTAAGCCGACTGAATTTGGGACGAGATTTTGCACTACACTGTAATTTTTTTTTCCTGAAATTAACAAGTGTATGAGTTGTCTAAGACGCCTTGTTGTTGTTGATATGAGTTGGGCATGTGATACCGCTGTCCTGGACAGCGGTACACTTGTTAATTTCAGGAAAAAAAAATTACAGTGTAGTGCAAAATCTCGTCCCAAATTCAGTCGGCTTACAGTAGTATACCGCTTTGGGGGACAGCGGTATACTCCTACAAATTTTCAAAATAAAATAAAATGATGACGTGGAACCATTAGGTGTAAATAGTTTCGAACAAGCACTAAAAGCGAAAAAACTTTGTGAAATAGCACCAAATCGATAATGGGTTCCCATTTGTAAGTAATCTTTCAATAAATTTAATAAGAAATCGTGTCTCAGACCCTCAGTGGACCAACTCATTTACGAGTAACATTTATGGTACTAAAGTAATTTAAATCCTGGATTATAATTATCTAAGATTAATTAATATGTACAACCATTGTATCATGCGACAATAGTAAATTTTTTGCAATTTTTGGTAAAAGGTCACCATTTTAGGTTAGTTAGTTACCAACCACAACAGATAAATAGTTGTCACTTTTTGTATTAATACGTAGTCACCATTTAACTTAAAATAAAGTAATCATTAATTAACCTAAAATGTTAATTTTTTTTTTAACATAAATATACAGTTTTAAGGTATGTCGCACGGTACAACGATAGTATAATTTGTTACTCCCATCTAATGTTTTCATATCTACTCAATACAATCTTCAAGCTAATTAATGCTAATTAATGCATCTATACATACTTTGTTTAGACTAATTATCGTGAACCGTGTGACAATAATAAAAATTTGTAATTTATGATAAAAACTGATCATTTTAGGTTACTTAGTTACCACTTTCAGATAAATAGTTACCCCTTTTTTGTATCAAAACGTGATTACTATTTAATTCAAAGTGATCCCTAGTTAATCTAAAATGTTAACTATTTTTATCATGAATGTATAGTTTTATGATCTGTCACACGGTACAACAATCGTATAATTTGTGATTATTATCTTATCTTCACACATCTACTCTATATATAGACCAAAAAAAAAACACATCTACTCTATATACTCTTGATCTTCAAGCTAATTAATTTTAATTAATGCTAAATTAATGCGTCTATACATATTTAGTTTAGACTAATTTGTTGTATATAAATACATGGCCACATCTCTTAAATTTTCATAATATAACAATCATCAATTACTTTAATTTTTACAAACTTTATCATTATGAAATCAAACAACATATTAATTCCATCATTATTCATCCTACTTTGTCTCAATTTAGCCCTAATCCCATGCATTGGTGTACCTCTTCCTTGGGATAAATTTACGTTACATGTGAAAAACGGTATATCAGACCAGTCGAATAATTTGAACGTTCATTGCAAATCTAAAGACAATGATTTCGGTACACATTACCTTGGATTCGGCCAAGAAATACATTGGAAATTTGGAACTAGTATATTTGGAAAACTTACTCACATTACTTGTGATATCAAATGGGGAAGTAAGGCTAGAAGTTTTGATGCATTTATCGATGGTATTGAGACTAATAGATGTCAATCTACTTTGAATGTTTATTGGTTGGTCATGCCAGACGGTCTCTATTTCGCGTGTGGAGACGGACCTGGAGGAAAAAAAAGGTGCGAGTGGGATCAAAATATTCCGTGTCTAGGTCCAGAATAATTAGAGTAGTCATATATCAAGTTGGGTCAGATCAGGCTGATCGATCAATTAACTTGATTGTGTCTGATCCAGAGTGATCTGATGTGCCTTTTGAATTCAGATTTTTAATAAAGAAAAACTTCCTTAGCTTCCTATAGCATTTGTTTGAGTTTAATAAGTTTAAGTTTTATTGATTTTTCGTTCGCTTTCATGTTCATATCAACTGTGAATTGAACTGTGACAACGCTAAACTAAAGTTGGGGTAAGTACGGATGACCGCTCAATGACGACTTATACTAATTAATCGATCGCCCAAACAAAAACTATAAGTCGCCTTCTCACGATTAACTGTTTTTCTACCGACGTTGTTTTTTTTTGCATATCGACATATGTTCCCTATTGATGCTCAAATTTTGTATTGTCATTTTATTTCACCTTATTAGCATCACGCGTTATTTTCAGACATTTTCGTTCCGGTCACAAGTCATGGAAATATCTATCTCGTTTCAAATTCAGCTATTCGTGCTCCGGTGAACAACGTCCACGCCGAATACAATGCTCCGGTGTAATATAAGGGTCATTTAGACTTCAATGCGGACTTTTAAAAGCCATAATACTGCGTTTTAATTTATAACGTGTCTAAATCTTTCGAAACAAGTTCTAAACACCATTTTATATCGTATCGGAGAGGTCTAATAATCATTATTAGGCATTTTAATCTTATTAACATGTTTTCGTAAAAAAAAAAAATCGCGTTTTTGATCAACTTTCAACGCTCTCGAAAATAGCCAAAAACGGTCGATTTTGAAGGGTTTTTTTTTTTTTTTTTTTTGATGAACGAGGGAACCCGCAGCCGCTACCTTTTTGGTGCGCACTGGGTAAACCCTCGGGTGTACGCATAGCCTGCAAACCACGCACACCAAGGTAAACCGCTCGTAGGCGACAGGCTCGAAGTCTAGAGGCATAGTCTCAAGCCATACAACTCCCACAAGTTCGCGCTTGCAGGGGCTTGAACCTGAGATTTTGAAGGTTATTATCTACGTTTTTTCGGCCTCTTGGGTGCCGAAATAAAATGAGTCAATATTCGCGCCAAACAACGTCCACACCAAATACAATACTCCGGTGTAATATAATTGTCATTTAGACTTCAATGCGTTCTTTTAAAAGCCAAAATAATGTGTTTTATAATGTGTCGGAATCTATCGAAACAAGGTCTAAACACAATTTTATATCGTATATATAGGAGAGTTCTAATAATCATTAGAAGACATTTTAATCCAAATTGTAATGTTTTCGTCAAAAAAATCGCGCTTTTGGTCAACTTTCAACACTCTCAAAAATAGCCAAAAACGGTCGTTTTAAAGGTTTTTATCCACGTTTTTTCGCCCTTTTGGGTGCCGAAATAAAATGGGCTATATTCGCGCCAAATAACGTCCACACCAAATACAATACTCCGGTCTAATTTAACGGTCATTTAGACTTCAATGCGAACTTTTAAAAGCCACAATAATACGTTTTATAACGTGTCGGAATCTGTCGAAACAATTTCTAAACACCATTTTATATCGTATCGGAGAGTTCTAATAATCATTATTACGCATTTTAATCCTATTGTAATGTTTTCGTCAAAAAAAAGTAGCGCTTTCGATCAACTTTCAACACTCTCGAAAATAGCAAAAAACGATCGATTTTGAAGGTTATTATCCACGTTTATTTCGACCTTTTGGGCGCCGAAATTAAATGGGGTAATATTCACGCCAAACAACGTCCACACTGAATAAAATACCCCGGTGTAATATAAAGGTCATTTAGACTTCAATGCGAACTTTTAAAGCCCTAATAATGCGTTTTATAACGTGTCGGAATTTGTTGAAACAAGTTCTAAACACCATTTTATATCGTGTCAGAGAGTTCTAATAATCATTAGTAGACATTTTATTCCTATTGACATGTGTTTGTCAAAAAAAAAAATCGCGCTTTTGTTCAACTTTCAACACTTTCGAAAAAAGCCAAAAACGGTTGATTTTGAAGGTTATTTATCCACGTTTTTTTTGGCCTTTTGGGTGCCGAAATAAAATGGGGTCTTATTCGCGCTAAACAACGCCCACACTGAATACGATGCTCCGGTGTAACATAAGGGTCATTTAAACTTCAATGCGGACTTTTAGAAGCCATAATAAAGCGTTTTATAACGTGTCGGAATCTATCGAAACAAGTTCTAAACATCATTTTATATCGTATCGAAGAGTTCTAATAATCATTATTAGGCATTTTAATCCTATTGACATGTTTTTGTCAAAAAAAAAAATCGCGCTTTTGATCAACTTTCAACACTTTCGAAAATAGCCAAAAACAATCGATTTTGAAGGTTATTTATCCACGTTTTTTTTGGCCTTTTGGGTGCCGAAATAAAATGGAGCAATATTCACGCCAAACAATGTCCACACCGAATAAAATACTCCGGTGTAATATAGAGGTCATTTAAACTTCAAAGCGGACTTCTAAAAGCTATAAAAAAGTGTTTTATAACGTGTCGGAATCTGTCGAAACAAGTTCTAAACACCATTTTATATCGTATCGGAGAGTTTTAATAATCATTATTAGGCATTTTGTTCCTATGGACATGTTTTCGTTAAAAAAAATCGCGCTTTTGATCAACTTTCAACACTTTCAAAAACAACCAAAAACGGTCGATTTTGAAGGTTATTATCCACGTTTTTTTGGCCTTCAAAAATTGCATTTTATGACATATCAGAATCAGTAGAAACAAACTTTATGCTTCATTTTATATCATATCGGAGGGTTCTTATAATTATTATTTGGCATTCTTTTCCTATCGACAAGTTTTCGTCAAAAAACATTCGCGCTTTTGAACAACTTTTAACCCTTTCGAAAATTGTCAAAAATGATCGATTTTGAAGGTTTTCATCTACGTCTTTTTCTAAAGCGGTGAAGACATACACGTGGCATCAAAATCAGGATAAAATGAAACTTGGTACGGTTTCAGTTCTTTGTACCAAAAACAAAATAGAGTCATTACACATTTTTAGTAAGTCTCCTACGAACGGATTTATTATATTAGTAATCGATATATATCACGTATTTTTCTAAACCAGTCATATATATATATATATATAGTTGTATTATCACTATAATTTGAGATAAATTTTACTATGTTATAAGTTCCGATTTTACTTAGAGACGTAGTTATGACAACTTTTGTCGCACGGGTAAGGGCAATCGATCTTCTTGAATGGATTACGGTCATAAAACCAGTCTCCGACCGCCTCTGCAATCGTCTGTAAATACATAATAAACATTTCTCGTTAGAAAAAACATTGTTCATAAATAAATGTCGCTTTTATTCGTTCATTTTTTTTTGGTTTCGATTGAAATATTCATTAATATGATATTGCTTAACGTCGTGGGCCCATAGGTCCCACGTTCGATTCCTGGGAACCCTTTGATTTTTGAACTTTAAGTCACGAGTATTAGTTCATACTTTGTAGTAAAAATACACGTTTTTAGGAGAATAAGATCGAGAATTTCTCACGGTATTGTCTAGACGAGGAGAGTCGTCCCCAAACCACGTTCCTTGGCCGTCGGCTTGGCAGTGACAGTAGCAAGAGTTTATGAACAACCCTCTAGTCGAGTTGTCGCCTAAGCTCGACAAATCATCTAAAAACTGTTCGTTAAAACCTTAAAAAAAAAAAAAAAAAAAAAAAAAAAAAAAAACGAGCGACGGTAAGAATAATTATTTTTGACTAATTACTTGTACAAAAAATTACGGTATCTTAGGGTTAAACCGGTAACCTTGGTATAATTTGATTTGGCTGTCGGAACACCGAGTTATATCCTTCGTACAATTGCTCCATTTTTCACGATCCACCACACCGTTAAGAAAAACGTTGTATATCTGCGTCACATACGGAGTACTCATATTTAACATGACGCTGTTTTTTACCACCCGGAAAAAAAAAACCTCAAAATGACGGTTGAGGCTCAATTAATATATACCTGCCAGGAATCGTAGCCTGCATTCAGCAGGAACAGCGGCGTCTGAATGTACCTCGCTGCGTACTCAGGGAGCATGCACTGTTTTACAGATTCACAGTTACGGAAATTAACTTTTTTCAGTATAACACGGACTGGCAAAACTGAAACGATCTGAAAACAAAAACGAGTGGACTTTTTTTTACCAGTTCAGGACCGAATTTGGAAGTACATGCTGCAGGCAAGTTTTTCGCTGATCCCTGCGCGTGAGCATTGAACAACCAAATAAATTAATAAATAGTCGATAAAATTAGGAAATTGATAGGAGAAATACGGTTTTCATCAGAAGGGTGACGAAAGAATTTGTACATGTGTGGTGACGACTTCTGCAAAATACTTCTGAAGAGGTCGAGTTCCAGCGACAGCTTTCCTGAAATCCGATGCAATTACAGTATTACAGCATTACAGCATCACAGCATTACAGTCAGAATCAAGAGTTACGACATCATTCAAAATTCAAAAACGGGTTTTTATCTAAAAACACGAAAGATATATATAGGAATTTACACGTTTATGAAGAAGCCGGCATCTGGCACGCATTTCACTTTGACACAAGACGGGAACAAAGCACGGAAATTATCACATTGCAGGATTGTTCCTAGTCCACCCGCTGAACATCCTGACATTACCGCCTGCATTATCACCAGACATCGAAATATATTAAAACTCAGACGACAAAATCATCGTGAATCTTGCTTTTCACGTTAGAAAAAACCCGTTAAATAGATTTATTTATATACATTTTTTGCATTTTTCATTCCTTTATTAATCAATAAATCGTCCATAATCGCCCTCCAAACTCTAGCTCCTCGGTAGAAAATCTTAACATCCTGCACATTACAGCAGAAAAAAAAAATCGACATTATCAGATTTCATTACATACGCGCAAAAAAAAAACATTAGGGAAGATTATTAGATTAACATACAGGATCGACAGGTTCGACATCTCCCATGTAGGATGATCCATCACAGTAACGGACTTGGACGCGATTCCAGTTGTAGAAATCTAGTACGAGTATGTTAGCTTAGGAAGTCGATAAGCGTGACAGTATGGACTGTATAACACGAAATTTAGTATACCGGGATTTTGGTTAGGTTTGTTGCTTAAGATCCCAGTGAAATAGTAAGTAGTGTCCATTAAGTTGGATGAACCTAATGCTGTGTGTGACCGGTCTAGGCATGTTGTTTCATTGTTGCACCATGCTCCTCCCTCACCCGATTTATAAAAAAAAAAAAAAAAAAGTGAGACGGTTTCGATTTTTATTAAAAATAAATATTGACCTGACCCTGATAACGTGATAGATAATTTGACTTGACACGTGTCACGTAGTAGTATACATTATACTCTGGGTGGGCAAACCTTTGCATCAACCCGACCCGGCCCGTTCTTCCGGCCACTTTTAACCTGGCCCATTTGGCTGGCCCGCCAAAACTTAGGGAGAGAGAGAAAAAAAAAATTATAATAATAATAATTACGGAGTATTATTATTATAATTACTCTTCAACAATTTTGTGTAAACTGTTTTTTATTCCATCAATAAAAATACAATAAAATAATACTCCCTCCATTCTCTTGAATAAGCCCCATATTCCTCTTTGGCCTTTTTTTGGATTAGCCCCATTTCCTAATAAGGTAAAGTTCAAACTTTTTTTTTACTATTTTACCCTCATATTTCTCTCACCTTCACTCATTTAATATACTTACTCTACCCCACCACATTTCTTAAAAAGACAACAAATACCCCTACTTTACCCCCTTTTCCTTGGTATCCGTGCCCACCCCTAAGGGGGCTTATTCAAGAGAATGGAGGGAGTAATAATAATAATAATGCATTTTATATTCACGAGTCGGGTTCGGGTAGAACATCCATAGCTCATCCCGGCCCGCCTGTCCACACCACGGGTCGGGTCCGGGTACCACTCACTCACCTTGCCAAGCCTATTTATCCACCCGGCTCGCCAAAAATTTAAGAAAAAATACTAATACTATCTTTATTCCACTAAGATTGTCCCGTTTCATTAAAATACTCCTCACAAATAGGGTAATAGAGAAATTGGACAATCTTTTAGAAACGGATGGAGTAATAATGAATTTTATAGCCTCCACATGGCGAGTTCAGGTCCCGGCCCGTCCACTCAGTCTGCCCGGCCCATGGCCACCCCTAGTATATACACTAACATAACCCGAAATGGTGAAATTGACTTGGTCCGATCCAAACCTAGCTAGCCCCTTTCTAACAAACTCGAAAATGATCTGACCCAAGTTGGCCTGACGAGAACCCTACCCGGTTCATCGGTTTATATACCGGGTTTTTTTTAAATAAAATATTGAAAATGCACAAACCTCAAGGTAAATCAGCCAATTATTAACACCATCACCAAATCCCTTATCCAAATGGTAAGCTGGTGGGCTTCCATCCAAACACACTGAAAAAAAAAAAAAAAAAAAAAAAAAAAAAATTGTGACATTACATTTTTTTTTCCTTATATAATATTATCGAATAATAATATACTCCGTAGTAAAATGACTCACTAAACTTCGTAATATTTTTTCTATGATAAACTATTTATTATACAACTGGAAATGTAAATGACTCGTTTGTTAGGTTTACTTACCAGCACCTTTGTCGACTGCATCTCGAACAATTGTTATTGTAACATTATGCCCATCAACTTTTATAAGCATTATTATCACAATGCAAATTAAAAGCACAAACCATTTCGAAGAATTAACCATTTATTTTATTTTAAAAAAAAAAACTTGAAATAAATTGAGTGTTGTTTTTATGACTTATAAGTAGATACTATTATTGAATCAAGGCTAGTTGCTATATATAGTGTATATAAACCAAGTGTGAAGTCAATTTGAGTCAATAACTACAGCGACAACGACATTACCCCAGTGCATTATTAACGAATAACAACTCGTGAAAATTTCAAGACGTTATTGTTTTCGAATTATCCAAAATAGAAATTACGTCGAGAATTATGTTTATTTCTACGGTTGATTTTTTTATTTTTTTGCCAGATGGAAAATAAACAAGTTTTAACAATGGTGGCGTGCAGTAACGGGTGTAATTAATATGGGTTCTACGAATCCAAAGGTTAAGTATGTTATGACGACGCGAGACCAGTTTTATCAAACAATTTGTGAATTATCAAATCAGGGTTTTGAAATCGATCATGAATTTGGGTCCACATGTCACTTCATCATTGGACTTCTTCCCCCTTTGTGTCAAAAGAAAAGACAAACAAATCATTGAGACGGGGAGAGTAACATCTGACTCGAAACACTAAAATTTAAATGGGGGGTGGTGGGTGGTCCTTGTAGCACTATCATATTGCACTATATATCATCACTTTACATAGTTACTCTTAGTCTAGGACTGTATATATTACTATCGAAGATATCTTAGTCTAGTGATTAATACGGTATTGATTACGCTGAATGATACTAGGTCTTAGGTTCAAATTCACGTCTGTCGTCAATGCGATCAAGTGTATATATTTCGTTTTGGTGTAAAACCAACTCATTGGCTAAAAGTCATATTTTTGATTGTTGATTTCTATTTATAAAGTGAAGTTTCTTCGTTTTGGACTCATATTATGATTTTTATTTTATTTTTTATTGAATGGAAGATCTATATTATTAATAATAAGTCATCCGGTATCTACCACGACCTCAAATTGAACCGAATACAGATTTGTAAAAAATAAATCAAGAACACCTTTGAAACAAAGATCACTATCAGAGTAAAGCGCTTCTGCATAGCCTCCTGCATATCGTTGTTTATTGACACAGCCTTTCGCAAAGAAATCTATAGATCTGATGAAATAGTCTCCAAAATGATGAACTTTCTCTATTTTGACAAATAGTAGACCGAGATCTGACCTCAATTGTATCACCGTACGTAGAAATTTCATTGTTGATCTCGCACATAATTCTTGAAATTTAAGCCTTGTAAAGGAGAAAAAAACTATTGAAGAAGATCTAATTATGAATTAAACAATTTTTGGGGCTTACCATCGATAATTATCGATGGAGACCCCGGATGAAGGAGAAAAGCTAGGTTTTTTTAGAGAGGAAAATTAGGACTCGTATTATGATATAAGAGTATAAGACGATATTACAAGAGAACTACCAAAAATAGGTAAGATTAGGTATACAAGTTGATTTTTTCATCTTTGAGAAGTGAAAGGTGCAGGCAACTTAAGTGGATGAGGTAAACACACTTCTGTAGTCCTCCATTGTGCAATGTGTTATGTTTGTACTTTCTCAGATATCGAAAATATCTTAGCCTAATAGGTAAATATTTTAATGTTAGGTAGCCTGTACAGCAGGTATCAGACTCGAATCTTCATCCCTATATTATAATACGACTAAGTGTACCTGAACCAAAAAAACAAAAAAAAATAAAAGAAAATTGGGTGGTTTAAATTCAATCGAAAATAATTTCACAGTAATTTTACAATTAGAGTATTATACAACCAGTTGTACATGGCTCTATGTACAGCTGGTTTTATGTACAACTGGTTTTTAAGATTTTGAGCTTTATCACAAAGATTTCGAGTTTTGCTTTAAACTTTCCGAGCTTTAGTGTAAAGTTGTCGATTTAAATCACATAAATGTTTAAGTTCAAAAACTTACAAGTCAGCTCATAAACTTTTATAAGCTCAATAAATATACACAAAAGCTCAAAAATTTTGCCTTGGTTGTAAAATGCTATTGTACAACAAGGTCTATAATCCTATTTTCGGTAATTTTATGGTGATATCTCACACGAAGGAAGATTATAAATTACTCGTAGTAATCACCTCTTATGTGAAAGATGCGCGAAAGTAGTAATCAAACTCCATTACTATGTCCAATCGTGAGATTGAACCCTTCAAGTTTTAATTGGAGTATTTATGTCCCTTAAGTTAGATAAAGAGTGAAATTCAACCCTTTACCCAAAATCTCATGAGAAATTGAATATCTCACCTTACAAAATATAAACAATACACCTACTACCTAAATATACGTAGCGGAAAAAAAATTAGTAATAATTTTTTTGTTTTCCAAAATCTTAACTTGAAAAAATAATTAAAATATTTTAGAAATTTATACTAATAATTATATACATTTTTTAAATTGTTGTAAAACACAGAAACCTTCAAATTTTCATGAAAAAAGTACAAAAATGAGTTTATCTACAATAATGAGTTTTCCTCCTAAAAATTTTACCGTCTTTTAAAATATCTTCACCAGTGGATAGCAAAAGAAATAAAGGTTTTACTAGACATGAAAACAAATCTAAGTAGTATAACTCCCAACTTATTATGACTACGAAAAATGTTTATTATGTAGTTACACTTTTTTTTAATTCTTTTATTAAAAGTATATAAAAAAAATCAAAAGTGTAGCAATATTTTTTTTTTTTTTTAGTTTTTACATTTCATAAGTTTGAAAATTCTAATTTTTTAAGATTGATTAATTTTTCTTGCAAAAAAATGAATTTATAGTTAGAAATTAATAATTTTTTATTTTTTTATTTTTATGTTTTAGGTTGATATTTTTATTTTCTAGTGTGATATATTCAATTTCTCATGAGATTATGAGGATGGGTTAAATTTCACATTATGTATAATTTATGGGGCATAATCACTCCAATTGAAACCTAAGGGGTTCAATTTCACAATTGAATATAGTCTAGGGGCTTAATTACTACTTTCGCGGTGAAAGATGTTACGATAAGATTACAATCAAAACGTCTCATAAAAATTTTTAATAATCGTTTCCTTAAAATTTGACGTGCAATAATTGTAAACTTGTACGAAGTACTCCGTATTATGTAAAAGATATTTTCCATTTATTTAATTATTCCACCACCACTACTAATTCATTTGTATCATTCCTTCCACTACACTAGCCTACAAAATACATGATCCCCACCTCAACCTCCAAGTACTAGTCTACTACCACCACTACATCCACTCAATTAGATGTGATAAACGGGTCAATCAGATCGTATTTTTTCTGGGTTTATATGTTTGTTCCGTATTTCCTTTTTGACAAATATTACTCATATTTTACTCCACAAGTACTAGTCTGATATTTTTGAGTCAGAAAAATCCCGGTTGAGTCAAGCCGGGTCATTTGGGTTTTGATCGATCATATTTCGGTTTGTTTCTACTCAAATACACCTGATAAACGAGTCAACTAGATCGTATTTGGATTGAATTTGGGTCAGATTCACTTCGAATCTGGTCATTTTCGAGTCAGAAAAATCAGGTCAAGCTAGGACATTTTGAGTCTGATCATTTTCGGATTTATTATTTTCAATTTTTTTTAGAAATATCGATTGTTTCCCAGGGTCCAACTCAGATTTTAAGTCCAGCCGTCGTGTCGAGTCAGTTTTGCCAGGACTAAAGTCAAGGATTCTTCTTCTTCTTCTTCCCCTATCTTTTTCTCCCCAACCTTTATATACCCAAAGGTATGACCTCCCCCATATAGAAAGCATCATTCATACAACACCCAACTCAAAAAGCTACCTATAAATTATACTACAACACACACACATTTCCTACCAAAAACGAGTCATATTATCATCAAAAATTGAACATGGAATGGGATTGGGAATGGTGGGTTGAGTACATGAAGGGAATGTTGAAGCCGGTGGCGGCACTGGCGGTGGTGGCATTGGCAGTGTTGTTATCGTATTCTCAAAAACTCGGGCTCGAAAAAGAGATGGTTTACTCCATTTTTAGATCTTTTCTTCAACTTTCTGTCATTGGTTTTGTACTTCAATTCATTTTTACTCAAACCAATGTTGCTTGGATCATTCTTGCTTATCTTTTTATGGTTAGTTCTCCCTCTCCTCAATTTGAAATATTACCTACCATTTTCGACTCTTAGGGTTCGCTGAACATTTCGAGGCCCTAGGCAAAATCGTAGAACGGGGACCCACCCTACCCTACCCTACCCTACCCTACCCTACCATGTAATACCTTTTATTGAATTTTACCTACTATTCCGAAGAATAGTCACCAGGGTCGGTCTCAAAATGTTCAAAACCGACCCTGATGACTATTCGCGATAGTAGGTAAAATTCATTAAAAGGTAGAGGGTAGGGTGGGTCCCGTTAGGCGAAATAGTAGAACGGGACCCACCCTACCTTACCTTTCATTGAATTTTACCTACTATTCCGAAGAATAGTCATCAGGGTCGGTTTTGAACATTTTGAGACCCTAGGCGAAATACGTGATTCATTGAAAAAATGCAGGTAAGTGTAGCAGGATACACAGCAGGGGAACGAGCAAAACACGTACCTCGAGGGAAATACGTAGCCGGGGGTTCCATACTCATCGGAACATCAATAACAATGGTATTACTCGTACTTCTCGACGTCTTTCCGTTCACGCCGAGGTATATCATCCCTGTCGCCGGTATGATGGTCGGTAATTCAATGACGACTACCGGTGTGACCATGAAGAGGCTTCGAGACGACATCAAGACTCAAATGAATCTCGTACTTACCCTTCTTATACCCGTTGATTTCTGACCCGTATTCTAACCCTATCTGACCCGACCCGTTTGGCAGGTCTAATGCTTATTGATCGTTCTTTTGTCATTGTTATGTAGGTCGAGACAGCGTTGGCATTGGGAGCGACACCAAGACAAGCGACGGTGGAACAAGTGAAACGGTCGTTGGTCGTGGCATTGTCGCCGGTGTTAGACAACGCAAAAACGGTAGGATTGATATCACTTCCGGGAGCGATGACCGGTATGATAATGGGAGGAGCATCACCTCTTGAAGCCATACAACTACAAATTGTAGTCATGAACATGTTACTTGGAGCATCAACTACTAGTTGTATCATATCAACTTATTTGTCATGGCCTAATTTTTTTACGAAAACTTATCAATTACAAGTCGATGTTTTCTCGTCCGATTAATGTATATATATATTTCATCGAATAAACATTTTGACATCGACCTTTTTATGTTGATCGGATGTGTATTGTTATTGAAACATTAAAGCCATCAACTTTGATATAAGCATACATCACAAAGCAAAAAACAACGATTAAACGGGTAATATTCGAGAACTCACAGTATAATTAGTGTGATACCGTCTTAATGATAAACTTTATAAACTGAAGTACCAACGAGCAATTAGCCCCGATATGTCAAGATAATAGCTCATATAACCAAGTTAATAATCTTATTGTATGAGACCGTCCCATATACAAAGTACGTAGTAATAATTAGTGTAACATTAACGAGTTTTTGAATTTGTTTCACGTTTAAAACATCGTTAAGATTTGACAAATAAACTCACTTCAATTCAGTTAACTTCAGGCGGAAAGAACGGGACCTTACACGAGGTACACGAGGACCTTATATGAGCTAATGGTGAAGCCGAGATTTGAAACTAGAGAAGGCGAAATGACATCTAAATCAAAAATTCTCAGAAGAAACGATTTCTCGTTAACAAAGATTATTCACGGAATACTTCGTATTGTTTTGTCGGGTTTGTGAGAGAACAAACTCGGATCTAAAAACGATCTGTACCAGTGATCAAACTTCGACAATTCGACACTCAGCAAAATGTGAAAACCACCGAAATAATACTGTATACCAACACGGCAAGAAAGTCGTAGAAATGGAGGGAAAATACAGCTTAAGATCGAACATTAAACCTTTCAAAAAATCTGTTTAAATTACTTCATAAGTATAAGATCACAATTTTTTTTTGTGACGGGTCAAATATGACCCATAAAGACAAAGCATGTGCTCCCGATGAATTCTGTGGGTGGTATTTGACCCGTTATAACTTTATGACGATATACCTGTCACAACTAAACACGAAGCTACACACAAAGCTAAGAAAAAGGCAGAAATCGATACCTCATATTTGTCCGAAGCTAAACACGAAGCACGAAACCAGGAATTTAGAGCATCATTAATCGACAATAGGCTTGCTGTTATAGATTTCCCTTGCTTCCAACACATCAGGTTCGTATCGTTGAGAAAGAATCTCGATCTGCTCAGAGATCGACTTGGTCCGGTTTTCACCAATGTGACGAACCATCTCATGCCAGCGTTTGCGACACAAATCACCTGACCGATGGTCAAGAAGGCAATCCCATTCCACCTCTTCTTCACAAGTGGGATCGAGTTCATCGAGTGCCATCACCAATCGATAATCATCTGTGTCAGCCCAATCGCCTGTAACGACCATTTTAGATGTTAACGTATCATACCATTTACTGCAGCAATATGGGTCGGTTCGTGTTCCCAATTTCAGACTAATAGCTTCCCACCCTATGTTTTCTCGTAACATCCCGTGCTTTGATTTCCGATCCATGTTTGCTCTAATGCGTAGATCTTTGTTCACGAGGTCGAATAGTTTCTGGTACTCATCTTGTGAAAAATGCCCGGTCTTCTTGTTCGCCAACCTGACCTGGCGAAAAGCGTCCTTCACGTGAACTCTATTCCGACCAATTTCATCAGCCAGTTGTCTCCACTTTGGGCCGTGCTTCTCGTGGAACAAGCGGACCTCCTCGAGCTCTTCTTTCGTCCACGTGCGATTCTCACTTCTTTCAAACAAGGTATGAGCCCGTTTATATATAGATTCTTTAGGTCTGTATGGCAATGCTTCCCTTATTATGTTCCAACAGCCGTCAACTTTATCCCTGTGCTGACTGCATTTCATGACCATTTCCAAACCTTTTTCACCCAAATGATTATCTTCAATGTATTGTAATACCGCATTTCTGAGAATCTCGTCTTCCTCTTTTGTGAAACGCTTTCCCTGAACTAAACCGTCGACTTCATTTTCCTTCGTCTTCAAATTTTCACCATCCTCGTAGGGTTCAGCATCAGGATCCTTTTCTTCTTCAGTCAATGGAATAACTTGCACACTATCAGCAAATTTGACCTTCCTTGATTTCTTACTCGGTTTAGATTTTTTAGACGGTCCAATCCCTCCATTCTCATTCTCTTCAGAATTAGTGGCAACCGATTTTTTCTTTCTTTTTTTCTTCGCTCCATCCTTGCTGTTTTCTCCATCATGGACTGACGCCATATGTGTTTTCTCCACAGATTCTTCATCCACGCAACCATCTCCAACACCACCTTTATTTTTCTTTGTTTTCCCCTTTTTCTTAACAGCCTCGACTTCATCGACATTCCCATTGTCAATCTCCTTCGTCTTCTTCTTCTTCAGGCCCTCTGCATGCTCAACTGTCTCCGCAACCTCGACAACATCGTTTTTCTTGCTTTGAGTGTTGTCATTTGCATGCTCTTCTTTGTCACTACTCGCACGAACCTTCTCCTTTCGCTTTTTCTTCTTTACAGGATCATCTTTCTCGTTATCCACGCTTTGTATATTGTCCTTTGTATGCTCTTCTTTCTCACTACTCCCATGATCCTTCTCCCTTCGTTTTTTCTTCTTCACGGAATCAACCTTCTCATTACCCACGAGACCTGTTTCTTTACCATCAACCTCAATACTTTCAGATTCTGGTCTACTCTTCTTCTTTTTCTCTTTCTTATCCTTCTTCGACTTCACATCTTCAGTTATCACACCCGCTTCAGAATTCATCACACCACTACTCGTCCTCTCGTTATCATTCATACTCTTCTCAACACTCGTCCCAACTAAACCCTCTACGTTATTCAAAATCCCGTCTTCACCATTCTTACTTTTCTCCTTTTTCTTCTTCTTCCTAGGCCTATCATCTCCACTCACATTCACACCTACATCGACAACAACATCAGATGCACCGTTACTACTCAAACCCTCGATTCCATCTTGGCCATCTACCTTAGACTCCTCGTGCTTCCTCTTCTTGTGTTTCTTCTTCTCACGATTCTCGACCACTCCTTCCCTTACCTCACCCTCGTCTAATCCCACATCCGGGCCATCCTCACCAACTGAGACCTTAGACTCCTCGTGCTTCCTCTTCTTATGTTTCTTCTTCTCCCGATTCTCGACCACTGCTTCCCTTATCTCACCCATTCAACAAACCTTTACTAAAAACTCTAGACCTGAATCGATTCACAAAGACAGCACCAGATTAATCAAAACAACTACATTACACAAAATTCGAACTTCACAGCATACTGAAGTAAAAGAAATTAGGGTTCCAAGCCCAGCATCGCTTTTCCTAAAAACTCTAGACCTGGAAATCGATTCACGCCATTAGCGAAAGTGAAAACACTTCATACAATCTCTCAAATTCATCACCAAATCAATCAAAACCAGTTGCATCACTCAAAAATTCATTCACACCATATTAAAAGCAAATCAAATGTGCCCAAGTTAATCAAAACGACTACATTACACAAAATTTGAACTTCCCAACAAACTGAAGTAAGAGAAATTAGGGTTCCAGTATCACTTTTCCAAATACCTCTGGAAATCGATTCACGCCATTAGCGAAAGTGAAAACACTTCATACAATCTCCAGAATTCATCACCAAATCAATCAAAACCAATTTACATCAATCAAAAACTCATTCATACCATAATCGAATAAAAAAATGCATATAATCAAAACAGTTACATAAAATTCAAACTTCACAGCATACTGAAGTAGGAGAAATTAGGGTTCCAGCATCACTTTTCCTAAAAACTCTAGACCTGGAAATCGATTCACGCCATTAGCGAAGTGAAAACTCTTCTCATACAACCTCTAACAGACGTCAAACATGCATAAAATCTCCACAAAAACAGCATCAAATTAATCAAAACAACTGCATTACACAAAACTCGAACTTCACAGCATCACTATTCCTACACATTACTACAGGAAACAAAGTATTTCACACATTTACGACGATAAAATTAATCATTTTCGTGCGGTACATCTGATTAACTTATCAATTAGGGTTTCCAGAACAAATTGGGGAAAAAATCAGTATCACACAGAACGGCCAACAAAGGGCGAACCTTCAACAACAATGACGGTTACGAGCGGCGGATGTGAAATCAGCGCGGTGGTGGTGTCGGCGGTGGCGGTGGCGGTGGTGAGCGAGAAGCGGCGGCGATTGAAACTTGATAGATTCTGGGTAACTGAATAGTTTGATGAGAAGTCGGATTATTACATCAATAGTTGGTCTTAGATTGGGCTTGGATCCGTTTGGGCTCGATGTTTGGACCCGTTTTGATCCAAGTCGGGTCGGGTTGGGTCGGATCGAGTCAAGTCGAGTGGTGGTTTAAAGACGGTAAAAGATTATTTTTCTTAATAAGAATGCGAAATGTTTCAAAAAAAAAAAATGTGTGGACGGTTTAAAAGATAATACTCCGTATTGTATAAGTAATACAGTATATCGAAAAATAAAGTTTTATACGGAATATTTTACTAGAAATTATTTTATCTTTAACCAGTTTGTGTACTAGATTTCAGAATCATTAACAAGTCACTAACGGTAGATTTTCTTTTTTCGAGTAGAATTGTGTGCGAATTCGAGTTAGGTTAGACTGATATTTAAGTTCGGACTGGAAGCCCAGTCATACGATCGAGAATAATTTCCCCTCGATATTTGAACATTTTAACGCTTAAACTAAACCAAAACAAAATCGACCAATTAAAAATAAACAAAACAACACTATATCATACAGATACTTTCCTATATGTAAAACGGCTAGTTTCCCTTATAACAACGCTATCGGACAAAATATTTGTATCCCAAATCCGTTTTTTTTTTCCTGTTTAAATGAATACTGTACAATATTATTTGAACCGTTATGGAGTATATTAATATATGGTAATTTAGACTTCAATGCAGACTTTTAAAATTCTTTATAACGTGTCGGAATCTGTCGAAACAAGTTCTAAACACCATCTATCAGACAAAATATTTGTATCCCAAATCCGATTTATTTTTTACTTTTTATCTGTCTAAATGAATACTGTATAGTATTATTTGAACCGTTACACTGTATATTAATATAACGGATATTTTGTCACAAATGGGAGTAATAAATCAGTAAGCCACCTAATATATTTGGCATCAGATGTTTCACATCTTCTCCAATAAGAATATAATTGTTCACAGCTGACCAATTGTTGACAAATGGTCCAATTGTCCTCTACATCTGGCAACTTATGATTCCATTTTGAATTCAACTTAGTTCTGAAAATGCAACAATATTAAAATGAGTACAAAATCTTGGAATGGTCGATCTCTCAATGATGTATTGAAAGACCAATTATAAATGGAAGTAACAGTAGTACCAAACCTAATGGAAGTAGATACGATTAACATAAAAGAATATACAATATAAAGAGGGTACGTTTGTTATAAAAACAGATACAAAACAAAGTGGTACGAATATGACATAGAGTGGTACTGAAGAGAGTGTCTCTCAGGAGACCTACTCTAAAATTTCAAACGTTCGTTAAATTTTACGAGTAATTTACATCAAAAAAAATTATTCCAGGTTGCTTGTGATGACAATATTCGTCCAACAATTACCTATTTTGATAATAAAAAAAACATTATTATTATTGTCTAAATACAATGTTTTGTAAGAAATACAGAGAAGTATTTATTTAAAGAAACATACTTCATCTGTTAGTATCCAAAAGGTACGTCCTTACGTATTTCTTTTTGGACCGTTCAAATTCAGTTAATCTATTTTCTTTTAGTCCATTTTTTTTACCAAACTATTTTTATTACTAGCGTATTTACATCATATGACATTGTGAAAAAATATTTTTTATTATTAAATACGGAATACTAATTTGTTCATCATTATTGTACTTTAAAAATAATTTTAATATTTTCTTAATCTTTACCCAAAATAAAAAACGTACTATTTCATTTAGATATAAATAAAGGGTGTATAATAATTGATCAATTATTACAGAGTAATTATAACGGATAACACGTCACAAGGAAGATGAAACGAATCTTATTAAGAATTTCATTAACTTTCCAACTATTCCACTTCAATCCCCAAAATAAAATCCTGTCAGACAGATTGATTACATACTCATACACATACATGCCTACCTTTCAATCTTCTCCTGCTGAAAAAAATAGAAAATCCCCCCATTTTATTTAAACTTTGATTTGTAAATAAAAGTCACTTTCCATTTATGGGAACCCATTAAAAAGTTGTAAAATTTCAATCTTTCAAGTTTTTACCAAAAAAAAGCTTAATTTCTGTATATGGGTAGTGATGGAAGCCATTAAAAAGCTGTAAAGTTTTGATTTTTTGAGTTTTTACTAAAAAAAATTGATTTTTGTTTATGGGTAGTGATTGATGGAAGCCATTAAAGGGTTGTAAAGCTTTGATCTTTGAGGTTTTTACTGCAAAAAAGGTTGATTTTTGTATATGGGTAGTGATGGAAGCCATTAAAGGGTTGTAAAGCTTTGATCTTTGAGGTTTTTACTGAAGAAAAGGTTGATGGAAGTCCTTAAAAGACAAGCTAGTAAGTTCAGGGAACAAGTTACTAAGCAGCAGCAGGTAATTTATTCATACTTTTTGGTTAATTTTTACTTGTCAGTAAAAACAGTAATTTCTGTTGTGTTGTTGTTGTTGTCGTTATTTTCTTGGCTACGAGAATGATTCATGTTAGTTGACCCTAGATAATTTTGGTGTTAAGCCTGTGATGTTGCTGACTTGCTGTTGTTTTTGGCAACGGTTTCCGAGAATGATTCATGTTAGCTGACTCCAAATCATTTTGGTGTTAAGCCTGTGATGTTGCTGACTTGCTGTTGTTTTTGGCAACGGTTTCCAAGAATGATTCATGTTAGTTGAGCCGGATAATTTTGGCAGTAACTATTAAGCCTCTGATGTTGCTGTTGTTTTTGGCAACAGTTTCCGAGAATGATTCATGTCAGCTGACTCCGAATCATTTTAGTGTTTAGCCTCTGATGTTGCTGACTTGCTGTTGTCTTTTGGCAACAGTTTCCGAGAATGATTCATGTTGGTTGAGCACTTGAGCCGTATAATTTTGGTATTAACTATTAAGCCTCTGATGTTGCTGTTGCTTTTGGCAACGGTTTCCGAGAATGATTCATGTTAGCATCATTTTGGGATTAAAGCTCTGATTTTTGTTGTTGTTGTTGTTGTTGTTGTTGTTTTTGGTGATTATGCTACTTTTGAATTGAGGCGTTGGATAATGTTGTCGTAGAGTAAATAAAGGCGGTGTCTTACTGTCTTCTTTCAACTTATATATTTTGTTTGTTTACTTATTATTATTATAATTATGTCCGACGACTGTCTTCAGGCTCTTCTAAGACATTTAGGAAATTTCGATGGTGAAGCTTTTGTCGGAGATGATGCAGAAATCACACGCAGGAATCAACTTCAGAATCTATACATTTCCACAAGAGCCGCTAAGGTTCGTTCTTCACTATTCCTTACTTTCTATTGATTTAGCGTCTAAGAACGTATTTTTCTGATAAATGATTGAATAACTGAGTTAGCGTATCATTTCTCGAACGTGAACCAGCATTTTGAGAAGGATATCGTACATGGCCTAGAAGGAAGTATATCGGTAACTTCAAAGGAAATAAATATCGGTGAGTGAGCAACATAGGTTATTTAATCTCCTTAATGTCGAAAGGAGGGAATGGATAAACAGATAAAGGCTAAGACGGTTTATATATCGCTTATTTTCAGACCGAAGACTTGCTCAAGACTGTTCCAAATACGAGACTGATAATCAATGCAGTACTTCCACTTTAGCTGAAACCGCGATGCATGTTCGTGAGTCTCGCAACTTAATAATCAAAGAGAAAGAGATTTTGCTCGGCGTTTATGATGACAAGGTACGTTCCACTCGAGAGTTCAGAGATATTGGGGGCTGCGAGGATTCAAACTCGTGACCTCTGGTCGCGTTGGCTCTAATACCGTGTTAGATGAACATTTTCACCTAAAACCTTAAGGTGATGACTGAGGCTCAACTATTGCATTATTCACGTGATTTAGGTATGCAAAACATTACGAGAACTGATAAAAAGCCCGGAGCTAGTAGATGGGCGACATCTTATCCGCCGATATGAGAAGTTATGGCAAGAGGTGGAAGCTCAGGTTGTATGTACGCGGTACACTTTTCTTTTTTTCATTCACTGAAAACATACATACATATTCCCGAATCCTAACTCTCGTGTGTGTGTTTTCCTCATCATTAGGCAGCCGAGGTTCTAAGACTTAAGTCGAAGTTGACCGAGGGTCCAATACCCGACGAAAAATCCGTCAAACTTCAAGTCGCGGAAGATAAGTTGGATGAACTTAAATCAAGGTTGATGTCCCTTGGAAAAGAAGCATCCTCGGCTATGATGTCCGTTGAGGCTCAACAACAAAGGATGACTTTCCAACAACTCGTTCTTATGGTATATGCCTTGTTTATAGATTCGACATCCTATAATTCATAAACTATTCGTCTCCATGAATATCGTTATTCTATAATGTTGTTGTCGTTGTTGTATATTTGTAGGTAAATGCTGAGATATCGTTTCATCGCAACATTCTTACCATTCTCGACAAATTACTCGCTGAGGTTCGTTGTTAATCTTCTGTCATTATCTTTATTAATCACGCTGAGATATATATACCGTAATGTGTTTTACTGTTGGGATCCTGTTATGGAGTTTAGATGATTGAAGTTGGAGAACAAAACACGTCGTCACCTCCTGCAACAGCAATGCATAGCCAATCACACGTACCCAAAACAGGACTTGCCGATCTGAATGGGAAAAAGGAATCTGATGTTGATGCATCGTTTGTTGCGAAAGTAAGTCGTTTTCAGTCTTCCTCGATCTCATGACCGATTTTTACATTTCTACTATATTTGCTCGTGTCATATTCGCTTCTTTTACCGTCTTTTAGGGCATGATGAATTTGCCAAGATTCATTCCAAGTTTCTAACCTGAAAATGACTTCCGACTTTCCGAGTAATCCCGAAAGTCATACATGAAACCATTTGCTCCACCTAGATCCGACCCATCACCCAAACTGAAGATCCGAGTTTGACCCATGACTCGAATGTTTATTATCGCGTACGAACCAATATCCTTATTGAATTTGAAAATAACGGCCCTGAAAATGATTCTAACCCAAAATGACCCGATCTGACCCAAACTTGATCTGATTCTTGCTAACCTAACCTGAAAATGACCTCGACCCAAACCCAAACCGACCAGGTTGACCCGTTTGCCAGGTCTAATTGTTGTCGTTTCACTTTCTCGTATCGTATGTAGGTTGTACACCCATTTGATGGACAGGCAGAAGGGGAGTTGAGTCTCGCAGTCAACGATATTGTCATTGTGCATCAGGTGTGTTTACAGTTTACTGATCCCAGAATCGAAAACAATGTCCTTCAAAACTAAAGATCATTTACTCATTTTTTTTCGGTTTTATTGATTAGGTTTTCCCGATTGGTTGGGCGAAAGGGGAATGCAATGGTAAAGCAGGATGGTTTCCGTCCCCTTACGTTGAAAAATTGGACTCAGTTTCAACAGGCAACGACATCACTCCGACAAGCCAGTAGCCACAGCATCGATGTCTAGCATTCGCTTCTTTTGCCTATTGTGTAAAATGTGTATAGCGTAAGGCCGTAATGGCGTAAATGGTAAATTACTTCCTATTCAATTTTTTTGTTGTGATTTTCCATCAGGAACCACTAATTTACGGCAAAACCCCAAGGACGGTTGCATGTGTTGAGATGGTCTAATTCTGTCGAAAAAAATTCAATTTATTTATTATCGGTAAATGAGAACCTCCTCTATCGTTCCGTTTAAACTTATTCTCCGAAGTGAGACAGAGTTCACATATGCGCCTCATTTCTACATATTCAAGATTATAAGTACGAAGGCGTGACAACCCAGGTGAGACGATTTGCACATCCCGAACCAAAACATAAACCTCAAATAAAAACTAACCAAAACCAATCGTTTTAACGACCGATGAATAGGGTTCAAAACCGGGAAGCTAATTATTCGGAAGAATATCTATATTACAACGATGATTGACACGGTGAACATTTATGGCGTCACAGTCTCTCAATTTGTACAATAAGTATATACACTTCAACCAATACCGGGAAGAAGAAGAAATAGGAAAAACGAAAGAACCAGAACCCGAAACTAAGGTTACACCGTACGTACACATAAATGAACTCTCAGCGAAAAATGTCGAAATCCCAATTTGAGCCGACAAAATTGTACCCGAGATCTTCCATTTTCCCAACAATCCCGACTCTGCGGCTTTTCACGATCTTCAAAGAATAAACAAATTACATATACCGATCTTTTTAATTTGCCACGGGTCCACACGACATAATAATGAAGTAATAATAAGAAGAAGCCGTTTGTTGTTGTTGTTGTCGTTGTTTTCTCTGGTCGTGTGTTTAATCGGAGTTTGAGTCGTAAAACTCGCTTGGACATGGTGTCATTACATCGGACTCGAGAATTTGAACTACTCTATGCATGGTTGGTCGGTCTTCGGGAGCTGAAGAGACGCACTGCATGGCTACGGACAGTAGGGCGTCGAGGCTTTCCTGTTGTATGCCTTCACAGTTTTGGTCGGCTATCTCTCTTCGTCTATTCTCCGTCACTAGGAAATTCAACTGTAACTCAAAAACCGTTATATATGAGTGACTTATTTCGATATTAATCCGTCATAAATTCTACTCCAAGTAAGAAAATAGATTGCACTCTTAAGAGTTTAAGACTAGACCTAGCGAAAATGACCCGGCCCGAACCTAAGACGACGCCCGAATTGAAGACTCGAGTTTGACCCCTAACCCGAATTGACCCGAATGTTATTATAGAAAACGAGTCGATAACTGGATATTCCAAAAAAAAAAGTTGAAAACAATCCCGAAAACGACCTGTCCCGAACCGAAGCCAACACCGTGTTTTCAGACCCAAAAGCCCCACCCCGAACCCGACTCGACCCCAACCTGATTGACCCGTTTTCCAGGTCTACTTAAGACGAACATATCCGTTTCAAGATTAAAAAGATCAAATAGCACCCCACTTGGATCAACTAGACAAGTTTTTCGTCAGTTTCTATGCATTCCGCTTATATCTCATATACATTCTAAACTATTGACCCGTTTAGGTTTAAGACGAATATGTCCGTCTTAAAAGAATCTGTGTAAATTATCATGCCCTTGCCCTCAACCTCGACCTCGACTCTCGGATTATAATCCAATTCTCATGTTTTAAATACGAGATGTGTGGCGTGACAAGATGCCACCTAGCTTAGTTGGTAAGGTCATGGGAGGTTGTACTTATGATGTGGGGTTTGAACCACGTGGTCTCCTTATACTAAAAGAAATCCGAGATGTCTGGAAAAACATATACGGAGTAGATGATATGAAGTACAAGTTTTTGAAAAAAAAATTAATTAGCGTAATAATATCAGATAAACTTACCCAGCCAACAATGTTCAAACCCTTCTCGATGAAAGATGCGTCTGTGGGACGCTTGCCACTCAAAAGCTCAAGAACGAGAACTCCAAAGCTATAAACATCGGTTTTTTCAGTTGCTCTACCACTTTGCATATACTCTGGAGAACAAAATAGAAATTGGGTACATCAAAACTCCAAGAAAATAGGTATTCAATACGCGATGCTTCTCAAAGTAAACCCGATATATTTTATCCAAAAATCGAGGCAAAGAATCAAACATGAATTTCGTGCATCCGCTTGTTACAGCTTAAATGGATATAACTTATAAGCAAGGGGTCATTAGTTGCCAACCGAATTGCTTGTTATCATAATAGCGAGAACGGAATGACAGAATTCATGAACATATTCAAAACAACTGATGCACATGGGTAACGAACTAACAATGTTGCTGTTGTGATGAGTTTTAATCTTATCTGTGTGGGGGTGTCCTATACCTCGATTTTCATCATGCTGCGAAAATCCGAGGCCAAAAAGATGGTTGCTAAATTTATTTTCTATTGATAAAACATTTGAGACCACAGTAGTGTCTTCTATGACGGAAATTATAACGATAAGGACAAGCATTCAGGTAACACCGTAACAAACCTGGAGCAAGATAGCCAAATGTTCCGGCAACTATAGTAGTGATGTGAGACTCCTCGTCCTCCAACAGTTTGGCCAACCCAAAATCAGAAACACGGGCATCCAAGTTTGCATCGAGCAATATGTTGCTAGACTTTATATCACGGTGTATAATGCGCGGGGAGCAGTCATGATGCAGGTAGGCCAGGCCTTTTGCTGCCCCTAATATTATATTCAACCGTGCATCCCAGTCCAGAATCTCAGATGTTTCTGTAAATATATTATCAACAGTTGATGAAATCTAACTTAATACTCCGTATAAACAACAGAATTACTCAAGTGTAGAGTAATTATTGTGTACAACCGTTGTACCATGCGATAATAGTAAAAATTTGCAATTTATGGTAAAAAGTGACCATTTTTAGGTTAGTTAGTCACCACTTTCAGATGAATAGTTACCACTTTTTCGTACATTAAAAAGTATTCACTATTTAACTTAGTGGTCACTAAATAACCTAAAGTGATAACTTTTACTATAAATTCCTAGCTTTTAGATCTGTCGCATGGTACAACACGGTTGTATACGATAATTTGTGAAGATAATAATATATCTTACCATGAAGTGCTTCATCCACACTACCACCGGATAAGTAATCGTAAATTAATAATTTTGACAAAGGCGAGTTGCAGTATCCACGTAAATTCACAAGATGTCGATGTTTGATGCTCCCTAAGATTTCAAGCTCCCTTTCAAAGAAGCGATCGAAACCGTCATTCAACTTGACTATTCTCTTCAGTGCAAAAACATTTCCATCGTCCATGGCCAACTTGTATACAGTTCCAAATCCACCACAGCCTATTACGTGCTCCTCGTTTAAGTTTTCTAGTTTTTTAATGATATCTTTCGAAGAATATGGAAGATCCCCATGAAACATGACGATTGATGCACCTGTAGCAACAAGAGCAGTTACTTCAATCGTTCAATGTGATTAAAGTCGGTAGTATAAAATGTATATATAAAGTTTGGATAAGTAACAGAACAAATCAGTAGGCGAGAAAGCACCTCCACTGACATCCATTGCAAGACCTTTCGCATCGTTTTTACCAAGCTTCTTGTACAAAAAGCATCCCCAAAAACACATCAAAGCCACCAGAAGTAATGCTCCAACAGTTGCAGAAGCGCTGATAAAAAGTCGGCCTGAATACTTCTTCTTTTCACCTGAGTTCTCACACATGTATTAAAAAAAATGAAAATAAATGCATTTTCAGAAGGATCGACAAATGACTGTTGAGAAATCAAATGTAATCTATACTGATAATACGTTAGCTCATGCACCATCATGTGTGCCAATACCCAGAAAAATTATAATGCACGGCTGCAGATGGGATAAGCTAAAATACCTGAATCGCTAGTACTATTGCTTCCACTCACATCCCTGCAAACCAGATCAACTTGTTTTCCACACAGGTCTTTGTTTCCTAGAAAACTGCACAAGTAAAATATTATAAAAAAGCGTCACTAGATTTCTTTAAATAAATTATGAGACTTTCGAGTATGGTAGTATGCCACGGGTAAGAAATGTTAAGGCCAACTGGCCAAGTGATAGTTTTCTGGATAAGGTATAGAAAATCTTGTGGGTTCTTATGCTTATGTTCCCGACTGTCAAATCTCGCAAGGTATGAGGCAAGGAACAGAGAACCGTGTTTAGATATCGTCAACATCTCAAAAAAATCCTAAAAAAACGTACTATCCCCCATTTTTTCATATATCAGAAACGCCTACTTATATAAGTAGCCTTGACAGATAGAAACAGTAGCATATCCCCATACACGAGGGGGGAGGGGGTGATCACCAAAGCAAAGAGATTTTGTAGAGGAATAAGGCAAAAGAATACTTACGAATCCTGAGGAAACTTGACAAGAATCCCATCTGATGGTATGGCCCCAACCAAGAAGTTTGAAGACATGTTCCTTGAAAATTCACAAGCCAAAATACAAGTTTTGAGACGAGGCTCCATAATCTCAAACAAATGATACCTGCTTTGAGGGTAGTAAGATACTTACAATCCAATGAGCTTGTTAAGCTGTCCAAGTGAAGGAGGAATCGATCCACTGAGTGTGTTGCTTGATATGTCACTGCAAAAGCAAGATCCAGGTGAGAGACATACTAAAGGTGTTAATGTGAAAGATTGGTGGAAAAGATCCATACGAAGTTGGAAGCTTCATTCGCAAACAAAGACAAAGAGTATTAGATAGGGACGATTGAGGCATAAACTAATTAGTATTTTACATGCTTTTTTATTGCAGAAGCGTTTGGATTTTCAGATCTTCCCTAAAAATGCCTCAATGTTTTGCACCTTATACACTTCAATCATTTGCAACTTAGTTTACCGACCAAATTGTAAAAGGACAATTATGATTCAAAGAACTCTCCTATCATAACAATGCCATAGAATAGTAAGCTGTTTACCAATTTATGTGTTTCATACTATGAGCCCAGAAAAATAGTTACTCCATCCCACAATGATCGCCTTTTCTTTTTGATGGTCAGAATTTATCACCCAATAAAGATTAAAGTAGGCATGTAGGATTACTTCTCACTTTCACTGTTTCACATGTAAGACACCTTGTGTTTGACTAAGGTTAAATGGGAAGATCTTGATAGGATATCAGCAGTAATGAATAAAGAAAACTGATAATCTAAAGATGGCGACAGCAAAGAATCGCTATAGGGATACAACCAAAACAACTTACAGGTATTGAAGTCCAGTAAGATTTCCAAGCTCATTAGGAATCTCGTTGCTCAAAAAATTATGTTGCAAGAATCTGTGAGCATGCAGAAGTATCAGTCATTGCCAAGGCCAAAATCGACCTTCAAGTTCTACTACCAAAAAAGAAGAAAGGAACTGAATGACTATCTCGACTCTTCTCCTTCACCTTAACAACCAAGTTACCCCCACAACTGAACCAAGAAATGGGCATTGTTGGCTGTGCCAATGGAAACTGTGGTCTACTGGTATAGATATCAGAAGGGTAAGGGTAATACGCTCCCATGAGACGACGGTATAGTGGACCAAAGGTTGGTGAAATTCATGCTTAGTGAAGCTTATAGACCCAACGTTCCTTCAAAAACAAGAAACAAAATACGAAAACTTTATGACTTACAGTGTTTGCAACTGTGTGCAGTTCCCCAGTTCGGAGGGAATTGTCCCATAAAAACCATTGTCATTAAGCGTTCTGCAATATAAAATTGTTTGAATTAAAAAAAAATATCCCGTTTTCACGGTTTAGGCTGTTCCCATTTCGCTCAAATTAAAAAAAGGGCTAGAAGGTTTCTACTTGTTAACACATGTCAACAAGAAATACATACAAGATCTGCAAGCGGTCAAGTTTCCCAATATCAGGCGGTATTTGTCCACTTAACTTATGATGTGAAAGATCCCTGGGTGCAGAAAAGTAAACAGATCGCTCAGTCAAAAAAATTAAGACAAACTAACAAAATATAGTAGTCAAAAAAATTGCATCCATTTTTCAGGTTAGCACATATGCTCACATAGAACAAACAAAAGCTACATGCATAAAAAAATTCATCGATACTGTAAATAAGGATAGAACATAATCCACACAAGAGTTGATGCAATACGAAATTGTTAAATGGATGCATGGACCTCCTGGGTAATAATTGAATACAGTTCCAGACATCTTGCTTAACGTTAAGGGATTTAGAACTTGAGACATATGCAGATTGTTACAAGAAGCAAATAGAATACAGCACGAGCCCCTTGAAGATAGGATGACACCCTCAAGGCTATTTTATATAAAGCTAGAAACAGATGTAAAACAACACAATAGATATAAGAATGATATAAAAGAAAAAGGGAAAAAGAGGATGCAATGAACGTTCATTGTTAACCGGTTTTTCCATGTTCATCACCTCATGAAGCCCAAAAACTAGGAGTGGACAGCATAAACTGTCCACCGTAATATTATCTGCATAACTCAAAAACAACTAGTCGTATATTATTCTTTACATCATGAAATTACAAGAAGCAACACTTCAGGCATCTTAAAACATTAAGTCATGTGCAAGATACATTCAAGCAAATTAATAGTATAAAAATTGCAACTAGGTGTATACTAGAGCTTACAATTGTATCACTCTCCTGGATTTCGGATCACAGGTCACTCCTTTCCACCTACAGGGATCTTGATCTTCCGGTCTCCATTTAAGAAGAATGCCGTCTGAACTAAGAACTGATGTTCTAAAACTCACAAGTGCCTGGCCTACAAGTACAGACACAAAATTATGAAATTAAGACGATGGCATCGAAGATAATGAAACAAGAGATCATAATTAATTGGAAATATGGTATGACTTTGTTATTGGTTGTTTTCAATAGATGGCCTTGTGTGATCATAGCCCACCGTGCAACAGAATGATGATAACATCTATTTGATGTCATGCTATGGAAGTCATATAAAGGATGACAGGATAAACTAAACTGGTAAAAAGTAAAATTGCATATTCATGTAATCACGCAGTGAAAATTTGACAGTGAAGCAATTCTCTCAGGAGTAAAAAAAATTGTAGCTCACATTCACGCCACGGAGATAACTTATCGTCTCTCACAATCTGAGGATAATGATTGTTGTGCTTTTGATCTAACCAATTACACATCCAACCAGCAAATTTTATTCTTAGACTTAGAAAGCAAACTATATACTCCGTATAGTTTGTAATCCACTAGTCATTCCATATCGAGCATTACAAACATGAATTTTCTTCTTGTCGAGATGAAAAGTGAACATGTATAATACTTTGCACCGTGAAAGCCTGGTCAAAAGTTTAGATTAACTTTTCGGAACACAACTTAAAAGGTTAAATAAGTCTATGTACTCCTTAAATACCAACCAACCATCTAGCATTTAATAGACTGTCCATAAAATATCAACAAACGAACATAAAGAATATTAAAAGGATATAATGCATACCATCAGGACTAAGAGCACGGCTACCATTGAACAGAATGCACACAACTACAGCAAAAACATTGTAAAGATGACCATATCTCGGCTTAACAATCTTCATGGTAAAGACAGAAACGCATAATATAACGGCAGTTTATCATCTGATTAAGACTTTTTTAGCTTCTTTTTTCTCCAGAAATATTGTCATTAGAGGTAATTCCATCTAGCCGCTGCACAAGAAACAGAACAAAGATCAGCATTACAGTAAATGGGTATATGACAACTCGATATCAAATTCCAAACATTAAAACTGTATAGAGAATATTGTGTAGCATTATCGTTATTGGAGCATGAAACAAGAGAATATGGTCAATAACATTAAACGCTTTCAAGCTTTGTTACTCTGACTACACGGTGTAGGGTCCAACACGTGTCGGAGTGTTGCATACGGCTATTACCAGTACATTAACAATTACACATTAAATTAACAATTACAAACAATATTTTCATAAAATACAAGCTTAACATGACGAATTTGAACTAAAATCAAGCATCCATAGCAGAAAATATAATCAAATCTCGTCAAATACGCATTTCATGAACAATTAACACCAACAATTTCAGTATATTCAAGCTTAACATGTCGAATTCAAACTAAAATGGAGCATCTATAGCTGAAAACACAATCAAATCTCGTCAAATATGCATTTCGTAACAATGAACATCAACAATTTCAGTATATTCAAGCTTAACATGTGAAACTAAACTAAAATCAAGCATCTATAGCAGAAAACACAGTCAAACCTCGTCAAATATGCATTTCGTTAACAATTAACATCAAAAAAATTCAGTACATTCAAGCTTAACATGACGAATTTGAACTAAAATCAAGCATCAATTACTGAAGATATATAATCAAACCTCAACGAACACGCATTTCATTAACAATTAACAGCACAACAATTTCAGTATATTCAAGCTGAAAATGACGAACTAAACTAAAATCACACATCTATAGCAGAAAACAGAATCAAACCTCTTTGAATACGCATTTAATTAATACTCCGTAATCAACAGCATCAATTTCAGTATACTCAATCTTTAACATGTCGAATTCAAACTAAAATTGAGCATCTATAGCAGAAATAATCAAACCTCGTCAAATACGCATATCATTAACCATTAACAGCAACAATTTCAGTATACTCAAGCTGAACATGTCGAATTCGAACTAAAATCAAGCATCTATAGCTGAAAACACAATCAAACCTCGTCAAATACGCATTTCATCAACAATTTCACTACATTCAAGCTTAACATGACGAATTCAAATTAAAATCAAGCATCAATTACTGAAAATACATACTCAAACCTCATCGAATACGCATTTCATTAACAATTAACAGCAATAATTTCAGTATATTCAAGCTTAACATCACAAACTAAACTAAAATCAAGCATCAATTACTCAAAATACAATCAAACACAACAATCAAACTTAGACAATCCAATTACTAACACGAATTCGATCAACAAATAACAACAACAACAACAACAACAAAAACGATGACGACGACGACGACAATAACAACAACGTAAGCATGAATTCTACCTCCAGATTACCGAAATCCGAGACGCGAACTTCCTCACTGAAATTGCATCTCAAACAATCAAAACTCCACGAATCCAACCGCGAACACAGTTTGCTGATAAATGACGGCGGCGGAGACGGCGGAGATGACGTCAGAGGCGGCGGTGACGGCGGTGACGGCGGTGAAAGATGACGGTGAGGAGAGAGAAAGAGAGCAGAGAGCTGAGCGAGTGAGTAGAGAGAGAAAAAAAAAGAGTGAAATTGGACTGAAAGGAGTGAAAGAAGAGAGAGAAAGGGGGGGAGAAGAGATAGAGTTGGCACGTGAGAAGCCGACGATTGGCACGTGCGACGACGTCGTATTGGGTCACCGAATGTAGGTGAACAGTGAAATGACGGTTGTACCCTCCTTGAGGTAGAGTGTGTGGATGTGTGGTGGACTGGTGGTGGGGTCGGATGACAGCAAAGAAAAGGTGGCAATGAGGTCTTTAATGGTCATTAGTGGGTGGATTTAAGCATTTTGATTATGACTATTTTGTCCCTTCACACCCCCCTTTCGGAACTGTATCGGTCACAGTCTCGTTCTTTTCAACTTATTTTCAGTTCGGTTTAGTCTAGTTTAGTTTAGTTTAGTTTGATTTAGATTTAATCTCGAGTTCGCTTTAGTTCGATTCATCACGCTTTCAGTTTTACGGCGGTACATTTTCTTCAACTGGAACTGTATCGATCACGTTCTTTTCGGCTCGGTTCAATTTAATCTTGGAAAGTTTATATTCAATCGTGAGCCTGCTTCCATTCGATTCAGCACACTTTAGTTCACTTTTGTCTTTCGTTCCGTGGAATTGTATCGGTCACGTTCTTTTCAACTTTTTTTTTAATTGGTTCGGTTCGGTCCGGTCTGATTAGGTTTAATTCAATCTTGAGTTCACTTCAATGCGACAGAGCACGCTTCGGTTAACTTTAGTTTACTTCAGTCCTTTATTGTTGGCAAATTGGGCCGAGCCCTGAGCGAAGGCATGACCCGGCCCATATCAAGACACGGAGGAGAAACGGGGATGAGCCCGGGGCAACGGGCCAAACTTTGTGCCTCTATACACAACGAAAAATTAAACAAATAAAAAACGAAAAATCATGTCAGGCACGGGCTAGGCCTGACCCACGGGCTGACCCGCCCAGATCCCGACCGTGAGCCCGTGCTCAAGTCGTGCTTCGGCTGTGAGATAGGAGTTGGGGCCGTCCCAGGCACGGCACGACAGGACGGGCTGACTACCCGTGTTTGGGCCGTTCTTGCCAAGGCCCAGCCCGGCCCGGCCAGTCGAAATGCTTGCTCTACTAATATTCAAAGACCGTCCAAATCTTATAGAATACGAATTATGAGACGGTCTTATCAAACAATGGACAATCCAAAGACCGTCTTTCACCGTAACATCGAGTCACCGACCATTAAAAGGTTACTTCTTCTATACTACAAGAGTACAAGGTCCAGCCCATATCCTGTGTTCTTAGTTCAGCCCATTCAATCCAATTTTCCCGGTAAAAATTCAATCGATTTCGAGCCCAGTATGATGAATTGAAGAACTTTGATTCCAATTTACAAACCCCCTTTTCAAATTTCAAGCTCCTATTACAAAAATCTCATAATAATTTATTCAGTAATAATAAAATCAATTGAAAAAACTTCAATTGATTGAACACTTGAATTCATGGAGGACAACACCAGTGAATTAATGGAGGAACTCCTGATTGTAGAATCCGAGCTCCAAGATGTTCAAGGTATTATTCATCATCTCAAATCAATCTCCCCCAATTTTTTCATTAATTTTTGCATATGTTTGGTGTTCATAATTTGTTATTCTGTTCATTTTTTGTCTAATAATATCGAGGATACTTCCGCCTTAACCACTAAACTAAGACGTCTACGGATTATTTGGTTCATGGATTTGTATGATTTCGCCGAAAAGTAGTTATCTTTTGGAGATGAATCACTTACCCATGTAAAAATTTATCGTTTGATTGGTTATTGTTCATGTATTAGTGTATTTTTCGCCGAAAAGCTGGGTTATTTGGGGATGAATCACTACAATATTTAGCAATTTGAAGTGATTTTTATCAGAGAAGAATTGGGTATTCAATCATTTTTGAAGATAAACCCTAAACCCTAGCTTACCTTAGTAAATTATATTTTGGGATGAATCATCTATTATGTAACAATTTGAAGTGATTTTTATCAGAGAAGAATTGGGTATTCAGTATTCAATCGTTTTGCACAAGTTATAGTGTAAGACGATTTCACTCGTGAGACGGTATACTTATGTGAAAAGACACTTCATTTATTATCGATAAATGAACGAACTTGTTATACAAATGGGCTGTTGTATGGTGTGTGACCGTCTTGCACAGTAAACTACTGATCATTTTGAAGATAATTTACCGGCATTCTTATGTGGGTTCTGTCAATGATATCAGCATTCTGATAATGAGCTCATTTTGAATTGATAATATGGATTTTCACGGGCTTAAAGTATTCTGATAAGTAGTGAACTGACCAGGGTGTTTCAGGCTGTAATTAAAAATTTTTAGTTAAAATGGTAAATGTAAGCTCTAAAGATTCAGAACGTCATTTCTCATGTGCGTAGATGATGTTGCGGGTTTGTGATTGAGGTTGGTATAATGCATCCGATGGCAAAGCTAGGGGGCTAGGAAGGGGTCGTGTAAATTGTTTGTTTTCAAATTTTTCCCAATCTGTAAATTTTGTTCAGCATCTTCTAAATTTTTAGATGAGATTAATTTTATTTTTGTTAATTGGTAGCTGGTACTGGTTTACATCAGAATGATAGACTCCTTATATTCAATATGCAGATCAGATTACGATGCTGCTTGATCAGCAAGATAAGCTGTATACCAGACAACGTGAGCTTAAGAGTCTCCTTGAAGATCATGAAGCTTCAGAAAACAATCACGGTGATGGCGTCTCAATTTCTGTAGAGGATTGGTCGGGGTCTTTTGAGTGGGATTCTCGAGCTGATGATCTGCGACTCAATATATTTGGCATCTCTTCATACCGTGCAAATCAACATGAGGTCTTAGCTTGCTTGTACATAAAATTCATCAGCGCACCATTGATGCAATACATACACTCCATGCAAATTATCGTCCTAGAAGCATCCGTGTTGATGTATATCACATGATACAAGTCAACTTTATTAATTTCTTTTAGAGTGAAAGACCGGGATCATCAACAAATAGCCATATTGCATCTACACCATATAGTCATATGGTATCAGAATTGACGGTGGACATTTTCATATTTTCAGATAATAAACGCAGTTATGAGTGGTAGAGATGTTTTGGTGATTATGGCTGCAGGTGGTGGCAAAAGTCTCTGCTATCAGCTTCCAGCGATACTTCGTGATGGAGTTGCTCTTATAGTCAGTCCTTTGCTTTCTCTAATCCAAGATCAGGTATTTGTTAGGGGATTAGGACGTGACACGTGTTACATTCTTCGGCCACTGTTATTAAATATCGGATCTAATGTTAGTGCTTCAGGTGATGGGCCTGACTTCTCTGGGAATTCCGTCTTACATGCTGACCTCAACTACTAGCAAGGATAATGAAAAGTTCATATACAAGGCACTTGAGAAAAATGAAGGAGACCTCAAGATATTGTATGTCACCCCAGAGAAGATATCGAAGAGTAAAAGATTTATGTCAAAGCTAGAAAAGTGCCACCATGCTGGGCGTCTCTCGTTGATAGCGATAGATGTAAGTGCCACCAAATTACGTGTTCTCCAAGAGGATCCTTGATTCCTTGTAACCTATCAAACTCATTTCTAATAACTGTTGCATTCATTGTAGGAGGCACATTGCTGTAGTCAGTGGGGTCATGATTTCCGTCCTGACTACAAAAACCTTGGCATCTTAAAAACTCAGTTTCCAACTGTTCCTCTCATTGCTTTGACGGTACTCCCTATCCTTTTTCTTCGCTTACCTTTTTTTAGTTGTTGGATTTGATACCGCCTCCTTTCCAAATTCCTGTCAAATTTCCTTTCACAAAAAATGGCAAATGATGATAAAATAGAATAAAAAAGTGATTATTTTGTTTAATTCACCTTTTTTGTTGCAGGCAACTGCGACAAAGAAAGTCCAACTTGATCTAATGGAAATGTTGCGAATACCAAAATGTGTCAAATTTGTCAGCACTGTGAACAGGCCAAATCTGTTTTATATGGTTAGTTGGCAAGCAATTGATTTGATTTCTGTATGTATCTCGTGGCACTGATGACACGTGTCATTCTTTAACAGGTGAGGGAGAAATCATCTGTGGGAAAAGTGGTGGTTGATGAAATTGTCGAGTTTATAAAAGGATCGTACCCCAATAGTGAATCTGGGATAGTCTATTGCTTCTCTAGAAAAGAATGTGAGCAGGTATGTGTGTGTTTTTGCACAAAGTGGATCAAGCTTTATTTGATGTAGTCGCATGATTTCTCGGGGTTTTGTTTGTCAATCTTAAGTTTTGATCTTTGATACATGATGAATCAGTATATAAGTTGGATTTGAGTAGAGATTAACAAGTTAAATTCGAGTTATAATCACACATGGAATGTGAGAAATGTGTTGTTGTCATTGTGAAGCATTTGTTTTCTGAAATGTTTAGGTTGCGAAGGAATTACGTGAGAGAGGAATTAAAGCCGACTATTATCATGCTGATATGGATGCAAAACACCGTGAAAATGTTCACTCACGGTGAGTTTGATCGCCATTTCAGATCCTAATGATAGGTTGACTTGTAGTATCTATCACTTTGACCCATTTCCTATGCTTTGGTCTCCTCTGTTTGATGTCTCTCGGAAACTGCTTGGGATGTTATTGTTCTGTTTGATCACGAGAGGAATTAAAGCCACAACTTTTTTTTTTTGCTTCATCTTAACTTCGTCTTTTGAGGCTGTGTATCTCTGTGTTTTCTGTCAATATAATGTCATAGCGATGCAGGTGGAGCAATGGCAAGTTGCAAGTAATTGTTGGGACGGTAAGATTTCTCTTTAGTTGTGTTTTTTTTTTTTTTTTTTTTTTTTTTTTTTTTTAAATTTAATTTTTTTTCCCCATACTTGCTTAGTAGATTATAAGACTAACCTTTCTTTTTGTCATTTACGGTCTTTCAGGTAGCATTTGGCATGGGTATCAACAAACCCGATGGTCAGTATGTGACGTCCGTTGTTTTCTTAGAACCCCTAAATGACGTTTTTTAATTTATGGGTTTTAAGCATGAATGCGTATAATTATGCTTTGGCTCGCTGCAGTCAGGTTTGTCATTCATCACAGTATGAGCAAATCCATGGAGACCTATTATCAGGTATGTTTCACTTTACACCGAACTTGTTTTACTTTTATCTTTCAACTTTCTCAACTTCCGACTAACATCACGTTTTCAGGAGAGTGGTCGTGCTGGACGTGATGGACTTCCAGCAGAATGCTTACTATATTATAGGCCAGCCGATGTATCTAGACAGGTAAGTTTCCAAAAGTTAGCCTTTATAAATCACTGTTGAATGGTCGCTAATCTCGAGAACTGATGCCTTTTTTTTCCCCTGCAGAGCTCTATGGTTTTCTATGAAAACTCAGGGTTGCAGAATCTCTACGACATTGTACGTTATTGTCAGGTAAGTTTGTTCACCCATATCAGCTAGCTCATTTTCAGGTGTATGAAAAAAGGAAACGTAAACTATGAGCTTTATGTAATGTTGCTGTAGTTTTTTCTGCGCCTATGTTCTTTGTTACTTGCGGTAATGAAATGTAATTTTTTTTTGCAGTCGAGAGGTGTTTGTCGGCGAGCTGCATTTTTCAAACACTTTGCTGAACCTCTGCAAGATTGTAACGGTACATAACTGTTCTTTAATTTCGAGCTAAAATCATCGCTCTTGTGGTACAATCGGCTAGTGGAATAACAATGACCTGATCAATCACGATCACGTCCCCTTTTTTGGTGTTATCATCACAGGGATGTGTGATAACTGTATCTCTTCGTTGGAGATCGAAGAAATTGATGTCTCCGGTAAGTTCTTCCGCATCTATGTTGTACTCTTGAATAGTCAAATTTAAACTAGAAGTGCTCTGGTTTCCGATCTTCTTCATCATTGCAGGTCATGCCAAAGCTATGATTAGCGTGATACAAAGTACGCAAGAAAGTGAACAGAGAGTCACAATGCTGCAATTGATTGACAAAATGAAATCGAAACAGAAAGAACTAGGTGTGTGATACTTAACTCGTTTCTGCCGACTACACCTTTTTGATACCAGATTCAAAATTCGCCACTAATTTTTCTTACAGTGACACCATTCGTTCTCGTTGATTACCAACATCCATATTTACTTCACTACTAATCTTGATTTTCCGAGAGATTTTCCCAGACGGTCCACTTTTGTAGAAAAAAAAAACATTTATTTTTGATAAATGAGTGAACTTTTTATACTAATGGTCCGTTTTACAATCTGAGACCGTCTCATCCAATAACACAGACCACTTTATGGATAATTAGGGGATTTGATGGTGTCAGGTGAGGACTTAAAGAAAGAGCTCAAGGAGCAGCTCATCATCCAGCTCATTATCGATCGTGTTCTGGTGTGTTACCTTTGGAATTTTTAACATCTGTTTATGTGAAGCATCTCGTCTTTCTATTAATTCATGCCTTTTGCTCCTCAATTGCTGGTCATATTGCTCAGCTGCAGCGTGATCGGCTCATTAAATTGTGCATCAGGATTCTTATTTCCTGAATTGAATGTCGTCTATCTTTATTACCCGTGTACGATGCTCCAACTTTTTACGCTTGGCTACACCGTTCTAGGCCAAAAACACGTTTTTATTTTTTTTGCAAAATGACTGAATCTGATACTTCGACAGTAGAGACCCGTGTCAAATAGCTTCTATCAATGCAATTTTGATAAAATTTCTGACGTATCGTGTATTTTCTTTTCTTTGTTCTTACTGTACTATGTAGAAAGAGGAATTCTCGCATACAGCGTACGCGACAAATGCTTATGTAGCTCTTGGTCCTTTGGCTAAGCAAGTCCTGCTAGGTAAATGTTTTCATCCCCATCCGCCATTTTTCTTTCAGAATCACGAGTTTTAATGGCCTGTAATCCTGTATCTATCAAGTGTAAGCCTCGGAATGTTTTCCACTAGCAGGATTTTGGCTTTAACATTTAACCACAACTCGAAACAAAGCGCTTTGTAGAGCAGTTAAATGGTCACGTTTTGGCAGTCGCATCATATGACGGTCACAGCGGAGATTTTAGCGATAAGATGATCTTGAAGGTATATCTAACTCGTAGCGACTGCAATGGTTCATTTTAATAGGAAAAAGACCTGTGAAGCTTCAGGTTTGCAAGGAACAAGAAGTTAACACGAGTGCGTTGAAACCTAATAAGCGGAAATCCGCAACTAATTTGGAAGTCGTTCTTGAAGAGCTTCGTAAAGAACTCGCTGCAATCCATGGCGGGATATTCCCTCATTCTATTCTATCAGCACAGCAAATCCGCTCGCTAGTTACAGAAAAACCTCAATCAATGGATCAGGCAAGTCTCGTTGCATATCGTAGTACTCCGTATTTGGGTATTAACGATAAATAACCAATTGTCTGTTTTACTAGATTTGTTTACATTTTTCTAAATCGTAATGGTGAACTCGAAACTTCACAAAAATCCGAATACCCAATTTCTTGACGGTTCGTAATTTGATTCTGATCACTTTCTTGGTTTGTGCAGTTGGAGAATATAATAGGGAAGGTAAAGAGCGGGAAGTACGGTAAGGAAATTCTCGAAGCAATTTCCGGTAACCTCGAGTCGGAGAATGACCGTGTTGAACAAGATACCGATACAACCGACAAGGCTCCAAATCCGAAGAAGGCTAAGACCAAAAAGGCTGTTATTATCACAGATAGTAGTGAAGATGAACATTGAATTCATAACAAGCTTTAACTTCACTATGTTTTTTTGTTCTCATGAGAAAAGACTCGAGCTCGAGCTCACATGAATTTGAAAATATTAAGCTTAATTCGAGCCCAAGATCATTCGAGTTTGGTCTAATATGAAGGGTTTAGTGAAAGATTGATACGGTGTGACATTTTTTCCAATAGGACGATTATTTGCGCTCTATGGTATTATATTCGTATGAATACGCTAAAAGGAAAAAAAAAACACGAGTCGTGACGGGAAAATATATATGAATGTGAAAAACTAATCATAGTACAATATGTTCAACTAAACAACAGCCAAAACAAATCTCTTGATTATCTCCCTTCATCAACAGCAAATTCCGACATCCAACTGTAACGCCTCGACTTGACTCGACTCCACTGTGAGTGTACGGCTTGAACACGGCTATTCTGTGTAAGAGTTGAATCGTGTTGAATCATCAGATTGTCGGAGACATGACACAGATGAGGTAAAGATCCGAGTCTCAATTGTGTTTCTCCATCGTCCAATTTCACAGAAGAATAGAGTATGTTCTACAAAGTTCTTAATTACAGTACCTCGTGCACGGAGTTCAATAGAAGCCATACAACTAGAGAGGAAGTTCGACCGACCAATACATGATTCGCATATTCTCCCTTCACCAGTACATCGCTGCTACAGAGAAAATAATGGTCAAGTCGGGAAGATCAGTAAAAAGTTCAACCCAACAGTAAAAAAAAATTAGGCTGGTTAATTACTGAGAAATGGTCAAGTCGGAAAATCAGTAAAAAGTTCAACCCCACAGTAAAAAATTAGGCTGGTTGATTACTGAGACGAGTAGCTCATGAGGCGATCCTACTATAAGAGCTACTGACATGAGTCCGAAATCAGGACGGTTATAGACCGGGACATCAATAGCATTGGGAGCGTCTTTGATCAATGGACATGGATGTAAACAAAATAATGACCATGTAAAACTTTTTCCCGAGTTATGGATAACCATATCTGTCAACATATCTATCAAGCAAGTGAACCAGGAGAGAGGTGACTAACTGACTACTAATCGATTTGTCATATCCACCAATCATGAGCTAAAAACTTAAAAGCGCTACATGATCGCAGAAACTAAAACGCTACATTTACAAGGCGCATTCAATCCCCGTGTCTAGAGGTTTAGCATGCAAGTATTTAACAAGTAACATTGGAACGGGGAAATAATAGAAGAGACAATTCAATTCAATTCAATCAAACACAAAACAGGCATATCCACGATCCTCTAATTTCGAAACATTTTTTGTAATTGTAGCGAAAAGTGCATACCAAGTACGGAGTGATAAATCAATAGCCAAGCAAGCTCGGATCACCAAGGTATTCCGCAATTTCATCAAGCTTCACATCAAACATCTCAAGCGTATCACCATCTTGAACAACACCGATCTCCTTCTCCGAGTCCTTCTCCACAAGCTTACCATACACCCCCTTACGCTTTCCAAACAAAACAAGAACCGGACCTCCTCGTCTAGGAAGAGCCGTCTCAAGAACATCTTGATCAACCCCTCGAACAATCTCCTTACCATCATCCATCGACAAATCACAAAGTCCCGGCCCAATCACGTCCACAACCACACCCTTTTTCAAGTAAAACTTCCCGCCTTTTATCCCCTTACTAATCACCCTAACCCTAATATTACTCTCGAGCCACAAAACCCGCTTAGCATTACTACTACTCTTCGTCTTCGTCGTCTCTTCTCGACGCACCACATGATCCCGACTTCTCTTACCTTCCCTTTTCGTACTCTTCTCCCTATCCCTATCGCCGCTCTCTCTTCTTCTATCGCCTCTCTTCTCCCTATCGTCTCGAATTTTCAACTCCTTCAACTTCTTCAAACACTTCTCCTCCTCCACGCTTCCCAACTCCGCAATCTCATCAACCCTAACCGTCTCCCTTCCCAACTCCGAACCATCCAAAACAACCAAACCGGCACCTAAAACCTCGACAACTCGGCCCTTCAATCCAACCATGTCACCACTCACAACCCTAACCTCCTTCCCAACCCCGAAAACATCACTCTTTCTCACATTCTCCTTCCCCTTATCACCACCATTACCGCCGCCACTGCCACCATTGCCACCACCGCCAGTGGCGGCGGAATTGGTGGCAGGAGGGTGATCAGCCATAAACCCTATCCCCTCTTTCGCACTACGACGCTTATACTCAACAATTTTAACATCATCCTTAGCGTTTTTCCCAATTCCTCTACCCTCCCGCCACCCATAGCCCGCCAATAACGCCGCCCCGTACCCGTCAACCGGCATATCATCGTACTCATCGAATCCTTGTTGTTCCGGTAACACCTCTAAATCGCTCTTAAACTGCTTAATCATAATTGCATCAATTGAACTACCGCCATTACTACTACCACTAGCGCTAGCATTAACAATTCTATTCAAATCATCAGATTTACCGTTACTTTGGCGGAGATTGAGACCGAAAGCCATCGACGAACCCGAATCATTCGCCGCAACTGCTTCAGGATCTTCAAGCTCGAAATCAAGGGGTTTGTTCCCAGAATGAAGCGGGGGGAGCTCGAGATTCTTCATCTTCTTATGCGGACGCCATTCGTTTTCTTTAGGCGGAATGACTGATGCCTTTTTAGGGGCGGAATTAGGGTTCTTGGTAGGATCGAATTCGGAGACGAATTCCGGTGAATTGATTTGGGATGATGATGAAGAATCAGCGAAGTTTTTAGAGGGTTTTGATTTGGGATTTGATTTCGATTGAAGTGCGAACGATTGAAGCTTCATGTTTGAGAAAATCGAATTGTGAATAATTGAAATCAGGTTTTGGGGGATTCCGTATTTATATGAATACAAAATGAGACGGTCTCTCAATAACTTGAGAGATCACTATTCAGTACCACTTTAGATTCTGTTCGTACCCTTAAATGACATCTTTGTTTTGTACTAATTTTTATAACAAGCGTATCATCTTTATAAATGTATACTCTTTTATGTTATAAATGTATATACTCTTTTATTAAGTTTAGTACCACTGTTAGTTTCATTTGTACTTAGTCTTTCAGTAAAGTTAATGAGAGATCGTCTCTCAGGAGACCTACTCTTATATGAATCAGGAATATCTAGTCAAAATTGAAATCTTTCCCTTTTGGCCTTGGTCATTCTTTCTTTCCTCTTTCCTTTTTAAGTCATAAATATGTGGTTCATATTAAAAAATATCAATTTTTTGAAGTGTTTACTAAACATAGTAGGATACGGTATATACCGTAATATACCATAATATTTCACGAAGTTAAAAAAATCAATCAATATTATACTCTCTTCAACCACTATGATTTATCCACTTATTATTTTAATTCCTCACATTTGAATAAACGGAGGGAATACTCCGTATTAATAAAGCATAAATTTTTCAAGTGATGTATTAGAGAGTCCAAGTTTTTAAAACTGAACAGATACCACGTGGAACTTATAGTCAATTACTCCCTCCGATTCTTTAGATTCGCAACGTTTACTATTTACACAAATAATAAGGTTGTGAGTTGAGATGGTGGGTCTCACCAATAAAGTAAAAAGCTTACACAAACAAAAACCTACTTATTGTAGAAATGTTGCAAACCTAATGAATTTGCCAAATAATGAATATGTTGCGAATCTAAAAAATCGGAGGGAGTATTATAATAAAATTATATTTGTGAGAATTATTATGATAAGCTGAACATACGAGTATATTTTATTATGATAAAATTATCCTAATAGAATTAAATTTACATTTTTAATAAAATAATTTGTTAGAAATTACAGTTTTATCTAAAAATCATTACATCTCGTACTAAAGAGAAGTACATTATAGAGTACCGCAAATTATACAACGGATTTGATAATTTCCGAGCTTTATTATAAAATTTTGACATTTTGTTGTATAGCTTATAAGTTTTGATTCATTAGATTTTTAAATATAAACGTAAACGTAAACGTAAACATAAACCAAATATACTCGTATAATCGTTAACATTCTTCTCGATTGATCCATCTTCCCTTCCGCCACCCGTAATCCGCCAACATCGCCGCACCATATCCATCAACCACCAAATCTTCGATCCCTCAATTCTTCCGGTGATTTTTTGACCTTATTCGAAAACTTTTTTTCACATCGCTCGACACCAAAAGAAAGTTTTTAACCAAAGCTCATTATTAAAAGTATGATTACTTTTCGGCAAAAAAACATGTCGGTCTTACAGATATTTATTACTTAGTATTATTTATCACATTGACATTTCACCGAATCGTGTATATTTTCAGAAAACTAATTAATTAATGAATTAATCCTCGTATCCCAATTTATTTCAAAATACTCGTATTTGTCAAGAGACAAGAAGGATCTGGATGAGTCGAACCACCAACCTCCCAAACATAACATTTGGGTGCTCTTTCCTTTTCAGAGCTTACAGATCCATAGCAACGAGAACGAAAGAAAAACTACACCAAGACATCTACGTCTCCGCCATCATACCTCAAAATTACAAAACAGATAAACCTTCTTCAAGACGATCTCACATGAAAAAAATGGCATTACGAGTCACATATTTTGTTTCGAACAAACCTACTGTTTGATAATGTAATGAAAAAAAATGAGGTTTTACGATTTATGAGTCAAATTTTATGTTCACGATTCACAAATACTTATAAATATTACTCAGTATGTCATGAGCAAACTGACCATCATGAAATCGATTATGATGTTGACAGAATCCGAGCCCTGAATTATAGGTGTCTTTCTTTTTTGCTGGCAAATGTTCAATTGAGTTAAAAATAACTTTGAAAAAGCGAGTACTCAATGTTATTTTTTATGTACGAGTAATTTTCTTTTAAAAGAAACAAAAAGTTGCAACGATTTCTTGTTTTACGATCACCAATTCACGACTCGATTTTTCTTCCGAATCAGCTCACATGGCCATCTTCGCGTATACCAAAATTAACTTCCGTTTTTTTTGTATGAAACATAGCCAGAAAGTATACTACGAGTACTAAAATACAGTTCAAAATTCATATGGCACCAGTATATATCATCAGTCTGGCAAAATCGGATCTCTCTCGTACCCTGTAGAGACATCCATGCAATTGAGAATGCCAACATGTCGATTGTCGACAAACTATTCTCCAAAATAAGCCAGTAAAGAAAAAGTCCAAAACGAAGAATAGCTGAAGGTATAACAGAGGAACAGTAAAAAAAAGAAGATACCTGTAATTTTGTCGGGTCGGAAGACGTTACCTCATCTAACACAAATCTCAATCATGAATTCACAGGGACGTGTCGACTGTGACAATCGAAGGAACACAATGTATATCAATCATGAATTCACTGGGACTTGTCGAATCGAATGACAATCAAAGGCTAGACGAAACCAACTTCCTTTGCAACTGCCAACTGAATGCTTTGAAACTGTCACCGCCTATCCTCTCATTTATTGCCGTTTGTCCACAAACGATGACAAGCAACCGGAAATGCAGGCACCATTTCAGCAAGCATCTTAGTTGTGGTAGCAGTAACGAGAGCTCGCAACAGACAAAATGCCCAAATGGGAGAGTCTGAAAAACACAGATCCAACTAAACCCATACCCATACCACAAGAATAACAAAAGAAAAAGGCTAGTTTTCCAGTAAGACAATCACACATTACTCAAGCCACACATCAAAACACTATCTGTCGGAATTGATCAAAATATTTATTATTACTCCGTATTAGCTAAAGGCTTTCATGAATCGCAGCTACGATTAATTTTAGTACTTACAGAATATTAACATTTGCATCCCTAGAGTTGAAAAGCGAACAATTTTGAAAAAGACATTGCCTACGTTATTTTTTCTACAACTATTTAACCATAAACATAAGTATTTGTGAACATCAGAGGCTCCCATGTCTTCCCAAAAACATCAAGAAAATGTGTACACAAACAACTCTCCGAACCAGGCCGATAACTGAAATTAAAGAAAGTGGAAAAGAACAGACTCCAAAATAGTACTCCGTATAAAGTATATAGCAGAGGAACAATCAAAGAAGATACCTGTAATTTTGTGGAGCTACAGCATCTGCAATATGAAAGCAGATGAAAGAAATTGTAATACAGCCATTAGATGCTACCTCATTTATAACAGCAACCGTCTTCCCAAAAACAAAGCATCTAATCATGAAATATTTTGTCCGAATTCAGAATCTAAACGATAAACGAATCCAGGGACTGTTGCTAGAGCATGATTTGCAGATTGTCTGCTCGAAACATGACAACAATTCACACACAAAAAACTTATTCCCTCAAAATTGACGATTTCTTTGGATAGTGTCAAAACTCAAGTTCTTCAAACGAAACCAGAGTTGACGACAAAGATAGTATTGTTACTGTCCGTAACCAATGGAAGAGCTAGAGCAGAACATATCTCCAGCCAACAAGCTTGAGTTAGCATGCATACACACTTCAAAAAAGCATCCTCAAGACTTGGAAAATTGTGACAAAACAGCCGACTTTCTATTGGCTCAGGCGCTGAGCTGTTAATTACATCTCATGTTGAAGCTTGTCGTCTATTAGAGATGCTTGATTGATTAATGAATACATCTCCAAAACATGTGTACCACTTCAGCTTCAACGAGCTCCAACTGCTAGATGCCTGATGGGTAACAAAGACAACAAAAAGACATGTCAAATACTCAAATTCACACCAAATGAACTGGCAACCGTATGTTACTTTGTTACCAATGAAGCGGCTTAATGATATAACGTACCAAGGCAGAATGAATCCGGCTGCGAACATCGCTTCAGCTGATAAAATCCAATCCTCTGTGCATGAACGTTCCAAAACAGCATCTTTGTAGTGAAGAAAATCTTGGAAAAGCGATGTGGTTAAATGAACTTTCTTATTAGCTCATCTGCGATTTAGTTCATTATGTAGAATTGTAGACCAAATTCCAGAACTCGGTAGGAACACTTCAAATCTATTCTTCACCCCCAGCGAGATGATGCATTGACAGCAAAGCTTACATATTCACCTAAAGTTACAGTCGAAGGGGATAGGTACAACAATAGCAAGGGGATATACATATCATTTCCCTTACAGTTCTACCTTACAGTTCTACCTTACAGTTCCTAAGGCACTACACAATTTCCAAAATCTTATAAAAATATAGCAATGAAAACTTATCAAAAAGTCTCAGATCTCCAAAGAAACAGTAAAATTAAATTAAAATTAACTAACTGAAATTAGTAGAAGAACATGCAACAAAAGAGAAATAAATGAAAAAGGGTAGATGGGCTGAACACAAGGGTTTTGGCTGTACGTTTGAAACTCTGACCGATCATTGAGAATAAATAGAAAGCAACGGAAATACGAGACTCTCATACCACGTAATTAAGATAACTAAATTGAACATGTAATGCACAAACTGCATTGCTGCGAGATGCACAATGTAAGGGTCAAAATATGTTGGAATTCCCATGAAGGAAGAGATGCTGGAATTACCATAAAGGAGATAAAGATCCGGAGAAGGGTTTCTGTAGAATCAATTTGCGAACCAACCAAAAAGAATTCTAATCCTTGTACTAATAAGTACACCCTCCACCTCGGTCATTTGTTGTCCTTCTATAAAATGACCGACATGGAAAGAGTAGAAACTTTAGAACTTAGCAGAGCAATGCATATGATAAACAACTGGTATAAGTATAGGTTGTATAATTCGCAGAAAAGAGGAAAAAATTGGATATGATAAAAGTACCTCAATACGTTTGGGTTGCTGATCCCAGATTCTGGCTGAGCCATCGAACAATTCACAAGTCGATATGTGCTTATGTACCACAGATGCAATATTCAGATTTTAAATACGCATACGATTAGGTTGCTGATCCCAAGTCGATATGCTCATGTATGTACCATGAAGGTGATATTCGGATTTTAAACAAGATGCACTATGATTGCATGGTTCAAGGACCGGCCAGCAAATCCTCAGACCAAACCGTCCGTCCTACAGCGGATTGGTTTGTGAATGAGGTTGCCGAATCAGGCAAAACTGAACCATGAATCACAGAGCATGAAAAAGAAGGAAAAAAAATGGGGGAGCACACGCGCACACCATCAGAGGAGAGCCAGGCAAAATCCCTGTGCCATCTCCCCCGAAAACCAAAAATCGACTTTTTTTATTAAATAGGTGACCTGCCATGCGAGCGCACCCATCATGGCAAAGGCCGACAGACGACACCAGACACAAAACCCCTATTAACAAAAGATCCCTTTCCCCTCTCTTCCCATCCCTTCTACATCTAGAAAACCGACTTTTCCTTCTAATCTTTAGATCAAAGGGGCACAGACTAATCTGATAATAGCAGTATGTATGTACTATTGTATGAAGTATAATAACCCACCATACAATTAGCAACGCCAAGGTCTATGTACCTCTGTCTTCATATAGTAATCCATGGGGCAATAAGATATCGATGAGCTAAGCTTGGTCAATTGACGCCACATGACCACACCAGTATGAAAGCCTGATATCGAATTCGAAAGTTCAGTTTAGGCAAAACAAATCAATAATTTCATTCCAACGACTAAATCAATCAAGTTTAACTGATTAATTATATTAAGAATCATAAATCACGAAAACATATACGAGCAAAAGATAGTTTACTGCTTCGACGACATACTTCCATCGGAAAAAATCACAGATCAATGAATGAATGAATCAAACCAATCATATTAGCCAATTAATTAACTTAACAATTACGGAGTATAAATCATGAACATAGAATCAACGAATTACTTGCATCCGGAAAAAATCTCAAAATATCACAAATCAATGAAAGAATCAAATCAAATCAGCAGATTAATTACCTTAAGAATCATAAATCATGAAAAACAACATACGCTACGGATTCAACTTGCATAACATAACACATGATCGATAAATCAAATTAGACGATTAATCACCTCAAGAGTCATGAATCATGAAATCATACGGGAACAAATCAACTAAGGATACGAGTATTACAGATTCAACGACTTTCGCATCGGAAATAAACTCACACATCAATGAATAAATCAATCTAGTCAGCCGATTAAGAATCATCATAAATCATGCAAATTGATTGATCATCATAAATCAATCAATCAAATCAAGAATCATAAAATCACAGATTCAACGACTTACTTGCATCGGAATGAATCTCGCACATCAATCAACTCAATCAATCACAAGTCTCCTTCGATCGATCATCTGCAAATCAAATCAAATCAAACACAAACAAAATCATCAACGCAACAACAATCACATCACAAGAAAAAAACCGTCTCATCCAATACGAAGATCTTGCGTAAGAAAAATCGTCTCTCATCCATGAGCAAAATCACGATTCAAATTCACGTTATCAAGAAACCGTCTCATCCAATACGAAGATCTTGCATAAGAAAAATAGTCTCTCATCCATGAGCAAAATCACGATTCAAATTCACGTCATCAAGAAACCGTCTCCAGATATTTTATCAACAATCAACATTGTCGAGAAACCGTCTCTCTAAAAACAATAAGATGAATGGAGGAAAATCAACATTGTTGACAAAATCGTCGTGTACGGAATTGGTGAGATATTTTTTCAAAGAGGAGAATAAGATGAATGGAGGAAATTTGAAGGAAGGGAGAGGGGAGTATTTATATGAAGAAAAGGTGAGGAATGGACGGATGAGATTGAATCATTGATTGATGATCGGACGGTTGATATTGAAAGTTGAAATAGGAAGGAATTTTTTAAAAAAGGAAAAAGATAAATTAAATAGGAAAAAGGAGATTGGGTAGAAATTGGGGTTTTTTTTGCCACGTCATGTATTGTGATAAATTGTGATAAATTAATAAATTATCACGGAAAGAATTGTGATATTTTTTTAAATATGGTAAAGATAAAATAGTACTCTGTATATCGATTTCTCTGAATGGTATTATTGTTAATCTATCCATTAAATATTAATTTCTCATGATAGAATAGTAAAAATAATAATAATAATAAAATTGTATCTCGACTGTCCATTTTTTTTAAACGGTGTTTTAATTCTTCAATAAAATTCTCTTATTTACAAATAAAAAATTAATAATAATAATAATAGTTGTGAAGTTTTATTAGGGATAATAATATTTATAATAATATAAATAGAATAGAATTGTTGTATAAATATTACTCCGTATTAGGGATAATAATATTTATAATAATATAAATAGAATAGAATTGTTGTATAAATATTACTCCGTATTAGGGATAATAATATTCAAATTTGGTATAAAATTTCGAGATTATAGTAGTACTACTAGTTTTCCATATTAGATAAAATATATACTTTGTATCAAAGATATACTCCGTAAAAATTAACTAACTAATAACAAATGAATGAGACGAAGGATATAAGTGACCGTTGTAAAAGTTGGGGGTTGGTGAGATAGTTTGTCTTATTTAGATGATTTCGGTTCTTTATATGAAGTATTTGAGCTTCGTACGTTTTTCAATAGGTTTGAAGCATTCGTTCGTTGTTTCAACAAAAGGTGAGAAGAAGGTTTAACTTTAGTGATAAAGAGCGTTCTTACAACATTCAAGAGGTCGGGGGTTTGATTGTCGTCTGCGACTAAATGCGTACTTCTTGAGATCATTGCTCTCTAAACCTCTTTAACCGTTGAGCCTAAAGAAATAGAAGAGGTTAACTTTCGTCAACTAAAGACACTAGTCTTTTCAAAACGCATTCACAATTTCACATGATGATAACACTATCAAATTATCGATATTTTACTCAATGAATATTAAAAAAAACATTTTGATACTCACATCTATATATTTGGTTATATTAACGATTCTATCTGTTCGATCCTACTCTATCCATCTGTCACGATTCCAACAACATTGCTTGCTAGGACTCTAATAGAGAGACTTCGATCCTACGCAATCCATCGATCCAAAGTAGAATCACGATTCTAACAACATTGCTCGCTAGGACTCGAATAAAGAAACTTCTATCCAAAGTAGAATCATGATCCTATAACATTGCTCATTAGGATTCGAATAAAGAGGCTTTGATCTACTCAATTCATCGATCCAAAGTAAATTCAGGATCCTAACAGGTAACAACATTGCTCGCTACGACTCTTAGGATTCGAAAGAGACATTGATCCTACTCAATTCATTCATCGATCCAAAGTAGAATCACGATCCTAACAACATTTCTCGTTAGGATTCCAAGTAAAGAGACTTTGAAACTAAATTGCTCGCTAGGATTCGAATAAAGAGACAGGAATATAAGTAGGATTTTGTTGAAATTGGTGGTTGTAGACACCAAATAGGAGGTGACTAGTAGCCAAGTAGGTGAGACTGATTGATTGGTTACCTGAGACTACTCTGAGAGTCAGCAACATTCCTTGGCTTTCAGTGTCAAATTTCCTTTGTTTCAAATGCAAGTTTCCTACAGCACATCTACTCACATCTAACTTCACTAACAATGATGCATGCATGGTCACAGAAAACCATTCTACCAAAGGAAAGAATAATTCCCCATAAATACGAGCACTTGGATCAATCGATAACAGATTATACTAACTTAGTCAGAAAATTAGGGGTCGAGTTTTGAGAATACGGCATCCTTAAAATCCATAAGGGGAAGCTGTTTAGTCCTTTAGGTCCTATCCAGCTCGGATCTAGTTCAAATCAGATGGTTTACACCAAATAAAAAAAATAGTTTAAAAAAATAAAAAATCGAACTAGATGGTTTACACCAAATTAGGATGGGAAATGATCATATGAGTATTAGTCAGTAATTTGGGGATCAAACCTGAAAAACACGGCATTATTAAAACTCATGATGAAAAGTTTTTTCGCCTTTTAGGTCCTATTCACCTCGAATCTAGTTCAAATCGGATGGATTACACCAAAAAAAATTCAAACTGGCTCATTGTTGTTGACATTAATTTGATCCAATTTCCACCTTATTTTTTTCATATGTATTTTCTGACTTTATATTCATAATAAATATCGTGTTTAAAATGATTGTTTCAAAATAAAAATTTAAAATTGTTAAAAAATGATTTCAAGAAAGAAATAAAGGATGGGATATGAGGATTTTATTGTATTCTAAGGCCATGAGTTTCAAACAATCAAGAAAAAAAAAAGGACAAGAATGTCTTAGGTTCATTTAATTACAACATCGACAATTTTATTCATCGACCTTACTTAAGGAATTAATTTAACGGAATAGTACTACTTTATTTTTAGGATCATATATTTCATCCTCGTACATTAAAATTCAAAACTCACTTCAAACTCTTACGTGCAAGAATCAAACTTTCAATCTCATTATTGGAGTAAGAGAACTCACCTTTATTCTTTTTGCCACTCGGTTTTACAAGAGTCTGTTTAGAATGTTTACGATATTTTGCTCCTACATTCACAAAATTGTATGACTGGAAAGGATAGAAAAGAGGTAATTTTGACAGATTCAACTAGCTTAGTTGATAAAGTCATGAGACGTGATACTCCTAGTCTAAGGTCTGAATCTCATCAGCACCATAATCACACTCGTGACACTTCTTAAACTAATAAAAAAAAAAAGGATTTTCGGGTGACATTATCAGAAATTTTTTGGAGAGAGACAGCTCTCTCAATAGTGTTTAAAGGATCTTTTTTGTTTAGAGAAGAGTGCACTACGTCGCAGGTGTTGAGAATTGAACCCATATTCTCTCGGTCGAATTAAGGCAGAGTTCTTACCACTTAAGATTACCCATTCTTCTCTTCTCTCAATAACGTTATTAAGAGACCTCGCCATTTTCCATATTGTATGTCCAACTAATTTAACCGGAGACGGTTCTGAGTAGACCTAGTTTGTTTGTTATTAGACATAAATCGTAAAACGGTTTTTACGGCACACGTTAATAAACTAATCTAGGTAAGATTCACATAGATATTATCACGATAAATTGAAATATTAACTCATATCTACCATACTTAGACAACATCATCAATGTGATTCTTGCTTTAATTAAGTTATTAACGTGTGCCAAAAGGACAACACGTTAGAAAACCCGATCATAAAATTAAATAGATATAATAAATTAAATACAGAAATTGGTAGAAGACGTTGACATAAATTTATAGACACGCCATAAAAAGGAAAGGGCATCATCTGTGAATGTCTGAATTGAGTCACAAACTCACCCAACACTTGAAAGTACTCTTCCAACAATATATATCAACACTTCCCTTTTTAACACTAAATACTATTAATTAATTAATTGATTAATTAATTACCCTACATAATCCCACATCTACCTCCTTAATCAACAACTAACCTCCTCCTCCCCCTTTCTTCATTCATAAACATAATCACGCAAACATATCGTGTTCTGGTGTGTCGTGTTGTGTCGTGTTTATGGTGTGAAGTTGTAAAAAGGGCAAGTATGGGGTCGAAACCCGACTTTACTCAGAAGTTGTTGCATGATCTCCGTCTACGTAAACAACGTATGACCGGAGCTCCGCCCTCGTCAGGTAAATATATAGATTATTATTCCCGTCTCAGTCATTTATTTTTACTTTTATATTGATAAACAGATGAATGAGGGAGAGGGGGTATGTCTTAGAACTACAACTAACATATTCATATTGTCGTATTGTGATTTCTGATATTATTATGTTGTATATACAGAGTATTTGTAATTGCATTTAATGATGATAAAATAATAATAATAATAGCATTTAAACTTCGTTTTTGGGTATTTTTTGGATGTTGAAATTATTGAAAATACGTTGAAAACCGAAGTTCCAAAGTTTAAATTACTTCATTTTTCAGTAAAAAAAAAAATACTGAAATTATTGAAAATTTGTAGAAAAACGAAGTTTATATATTATTATGTACTGTACTGAGTATTATGTTCATCTTTGATTAAAATATTTCTCGTGCATAATAATATGATATAAAAAGGTAAACAAATAATTGAGATGGAAGGAGGGTAAATTTCAGAACACGTAGATACACAGAGTATGATTTTATTGAGTAAAAGTGAAATTGTAAGTTTGAAGTGAGTATAGAGGTAGAGAATTTACCTGAGGGTTGAGGAGATTTACTACTAGTACATCAGGGTAGGGTAAGGTAAGGTAAGGTAAGGTAAAAACTGCAGAGAAAATTTGGTATAAGGATTGTAAGTGAAGTAAAAGATGTAAAAGGTAACTTTGTAATGAAGTTACCTAACACTGTTATTCTTTTTTTAAAGTTACAAGCAATGTAAGTCAGATCACGTGAGTTCAAGCAGCTCCATTTACAGAATCCAAGCATTTAAATTTTTATAACATTTGATTTATTTTCTGAAGAAAAATCATTTACATAAAGTTACAGTAGATGTAAAACAGAATTCAGCATTCGCCATAGCATGTCGTAACATGTGCAGCAGATTGAGAACATCATTTACAGTTCGAAAAAATCATTTACTCCGTATAAAGTTACAGTAGATTACAGCAATCAGATTGCAGGAAACAGAATACAGCATTCGCCATAGCATATCGAAACATGAGCAGCAGAATGAGTACAGTTCGAAAAAATCATTTATAAGGTTACAGTAGATTTACAGCAATCAGATTGCAGGAAATAGAATACAGCATCCGCCATAGCGTGTCGTAACATGTGCAGCAGAATGAGTACAGTTCGAAAAAATCATTTGTAAGGTTACAGTAGATTTACAGCAATCAGATTGCAGGAAACAGAATACAGCATTCGCCATAGCATGTCGTAACATGTGCAGCAGATTGAGAACACCATTTACAGTTCGAAAAAATCATTTATAAAGTTACAGCAACCAGATTGCAGGAAACAGAATACAGCATTCGCCATAGCGTATAGAAACATGTGCAGCAGATTGAGAAGGGCATATCCAGTTTGACAAAAATCATTTATGAAGTTACAGTAGTATATTACAGCAACCGGATTGCAGGAAATAGAATACAGCATTGTCATAGCTTATGGAAACATGTGCAGCAGATCAAGAACATCATTTACAGTTCGACAGTTAAAATACGTTATGAATATGATAGACATTTTTATAATTTCATGTTGACAGATGCACATAGGGGGAGTTCAAGAGATGTTTTTAAGCAGCCCAAGGGAGCAAAGACGATTCAGACGGTATGTTTCTTATGTAATTCTGATATACAGTTGCGGAGTTTGTGGAAGAAAATATGAAGGGGGCCGAGACTCGGTCCTCTGATCTCTTACATTCATATCAGTAAATAAACAAAATCTCAGTAACTAAGATTTTAGACAGTCAATCTCACATTCTTACATATTTAATTACTCCGGTTGGGATGGGTTGGGTTGGAATGTCGGACTTGTGAGACCGTCTCATATAATTTTTTGGGATTATGCAGATTGGTCCAAAGAGTGGAAGCGGAAATAAGAGCTTTACCATAAGCCAAACAACCACACAACAGAATGTAAATCAGTTAGTACCTTACGGAGGAGGGCATCACTCGGCACAAAAGGGTGATATTTCAATGGCCATAGCTTGCGCATTTGATAATGGAGGTAATCTCAAGGCGGTCGAGCTGAAAAGCAATGCTGCAATGATGAACCTGTTACAACAGATAGGTAAAATATCGAGGCAACAGAGTTCCAATACGCAATGGCAATCAACAAACCAATTCCCGACACTCACTCATCTACACATAGACGAAGTAGCAAGAGGAGCTCAGAAACTAAATCAAATACTCAAAGCCTGCGGCAGTAATGGTCTTACCAATTATAAAGGTTCAGTAGACGTAGGAGAAGAGCTCTGGAAAGGAGCAAAGGAACTGGAGCAGTCTCTGAGGATGCTCGTGAGTTTGCAGGAGGCGTCAAACTGTGTGATCAAACCACAAAGGAAAACCCGTCTTAGGTTGTTAGAGGAGGGTGAAGATTGTGAAGATGATAACAGTATCAGTGTAGTGAAACAAAAGCAAGTTGAACGACCCGTTTTCTCATTTGATAAACCTTCGAAGAATTATAAAGGGTCGGTCCAGACTGATCTCCAGCAAAAGCAACGAGATCTGAAAGGAGACGGAGATTCCGAGAGCAAGTATGAGAAGCGAGGGTCTATGATTTTGACGGGTTCTCATAGGCGCTCTGCTAGCTGTGGTCCCGAGCTTCAACCGTCTCAAGTGGTAAGTTCTGTAAAACCGAAGCAGAATACAGGCAGACTTCCAAATGTGATTGCGAAGTTGATGGGATTGGAGGAAGTTCAACAAAATGCAGATTCAAAACCCGTCAAAGAAGAGCAAATATGGCCTAGACACAGATCGGAAGAAATGATTTTGAGAACTTCGAATGGAAGACCCGGGAGTGGTGAACTGAAGGCCGAGGATACAAAGAATGTCAAAATCCAAGTCGACAAGGATAGACGAGGGAGTAGTAAAATAGAAATAATGAGAGCAAATACACATGAGCTGCAAGAAGAAAAAGCATACAAAGTGACCACACTTGATCAGCAAAAATATATACGAAAAGATGGGAAGACGGAAATTAGGAATTGTGTTAAAGATCTACAAGAGGTCATCCACGAAGTAAATGAGCTGCAACATCAAATGATACAACCAAGTGGCGAAGTGAGAAACCATAGAAACACGGTAACACCAAAACAAGGAATCAAGCATGCTACAGAAACACTGGAAGGAACAGTAGGAATAGAGAAACAAAGTTCGGAGGTCAAGCACAAAATCCAAACGGTATCGAGAGGCGCTTACAATACCTATGCTGCAGGAGATAGAATTGACAAGAAAGTTCCGATTACTCAGCAAAAGAAAAACACAGACGTTCAGTTGCAGCAGGAGATGCGCCCAACGACCCCAACGGTTGAACCACAAGGAAAGAAGCTTAGAACAGAAAATACCAGCAGACACACGATGAATAACAAGTCCCAACAAAGAAAAAAGGCAACCCAACCTGCAAAACGAAACAATATCCAAACTGCAGCAAATCATGCAAAGAACATGCCAAAGCAACAAAATGTTAGACAGAAGAAACCAGACGAGGGATGTGTAGCATCAAACGCGTCATCAACTAGCAGACAAAATTATGATCCTACGACAGAAAGTGCGTCTACAAATTCAGTTATCAAAGAAAAGAGCCTGGAAAATCTGAAATCAGGGCAAAATGGAAATTTAACAGAGGGAGTAAGTGTATCAAAAGCACTCACTACCATAAATGTTGATGCTAAGCCTGCTGGTGTTTCAACGAGAAAAGTAGCAGCAGAATTCACACCAGAAAGACGAAACTTCAATGAAACAAGAGTAAAAGGGAATGAAAAAATGGCTAAAACAGTCAAAAGACAAAACCCAAAGAAGTTTGAGAAACTCATTGCGTCAAGAAGAGCAGTGCAACCAAGTGACGGAACATCCAAATGCTCACAAGTGAATGTCAAACGAAGTGATAGCCCCAATCAAGAAAAAACGCGAGAGGCAGAGTCCGAAGACATGAGTACCACAAACCAACTCAAAATAGATGACTCTTACAACAAACTACCTTCAAGCAATATGGTAAGAATAAGCTCATAAAACTAAAAGGTGGATTCTCTAGTTAATACTGAATTTTTTATTCTTTGTTTTTTTCTGACAGAATTATGGATTCACCCTATTACATTTAATGAGCTTGATTCCTCCTAATACCCATCTAAAAAAGATAAATTTATCATACTTAATGCAGACCAAGCTCACAGCAGCGACAGCTGAAGACAGTCAGAAACTAGTGGCTGATGAAGTTCAAGAGGCCAAACCTCAAAAGATTGTAACAGGTATCGTCCTCTTCAACTGAAATCCTGAAAAACGTTTATTTTCCCGGTGAAAAGTACCATCAAAGAGTTGACAACCATGGCAAAGCCATTTCCCCTATCCATAGGTAAATTCCTGGTTTGTTTTGCACAAAATTTGAAGAATATAATAAGACGCTGATGAAATATGTTGGTTCGAACACTGCATTGACCACAAATAACATACAGGAAAAGGGCGATTTTACGAAACTAAATTTACAAATACATCCAACTCTTTAACCATATGTATACCTTTTGAACATGCCAAGATCTGAAGATCGGAAACTCAATCAAAAAGAAAAAAAGGAAAACAGGATACTAAATCATTCAGTTTTGCAGACGAGAGCGTCAATGGAGGAAGTACTACCCACACCAAGCAACAGATACATTCAACAAGAGTAAAACAAGAGCCACTGACTGAAGACCAGATAAACTTGAAGCAGAAACTGATACAAAGTCACATTTTCCTGAACACGGCCGATGCCCTCTTCAAACTCCATATACCTATCGGCATCCTCAATTATGCAAGTGATCAAAATAATCACGACAAGAATAACAAGCTAATATTGGATTGTGGTTATGAGCTGCTGAAAAGCAAAGGAAGAAGAAAAGAGATGTCGCTTTATCCTAATATAGGCGAAGTCATGAAATGCGAAGAAGTTAGGTCTCTGGATAATTTGGTGAGGCAAATGGAAGAAGACTTTGAGACCCTAAGAACATACGGAAGGAACGGAACGGATGAATACAATGAAGTAGAGTATATACTGAAAATGCTGGAGAAAGATATATTCTACAGGGCACCTGATCTTAATTGCATGTGGGACCTTGGCTGGAATGAGACTGTGTTTGCCTATACCGATGTGGACGAGGTCGTCAAAGACGTGGAGCAATCTCTACTTGAAGAGCTTCTGGATGAGATAGTAGTCATAGATTATCAACAGCTGTAAAATCCATTACTGAAGAGTCCTTGTGTCTTCCTTCTTGTTTTCCTATGTACATATGTGCACATCATACTCGTCTTTGGAAAATTTTCAGTATATTTTGAGTGATAAACATGAAAAGATTCTGATGTTGATTAACGATACCTGATCATGCAGGAGTCCGGAGAGACGGTATATGATGAAAACCAACAGGTTAGTTTACAAGTTTACAACATCACAAGATTGAGAAAGCAGTGGTGAAGTCACTCACATGTTAACTAAAAGATGCATACATACAGTGATACAGATAACAACATTCAGAGGTATCGTCTTTGCTAAACCAGGCATTCCGACTGATAAACATCAAAATGAAGGACATTTAACCCATCACAGATATCAAGGATTCATTTCTTACACTTGCAGCCATGCTATGTCAGGAATTAAAAGTAAAGCAGGCAACAACCAAAATAAATCAGTCAGACACGGTGAGGGCAGCAGAAGATTGTCAGCCTAAAATTAGTTTATAGCCAGCCACAAACGAGTAGCATGAGCTCAGCTCAACACGGTGAGGGTCTGTTCGTAACATTGCATACATCTAGTTTGGCTCGAAAAAACTAATTCACGATTAAAAAAAAACTGCATGAAATAGAACCATTCCACCGTAAAACAAGGCACTTCATTTCATCAAACTCCCATCTATGATCAGTGAGAGCATCATTAAAAAGAAGAGAGTACAGATAAAGAGTTCCATTGCTTCATTTCAACTACTACTTGGATCATATATATGCAATAGTAAACTAGTAACATAGCGAATAAAAGACGATGAACTAATATTACGATTAAGTCCAACCTACACAAACCAAGAGCATGTTAGAACCCTTAGTTGCACTATCAAACTCCAGTAGAGCCAAACCCACCAGCACCTCTAACAGTGGAATCCAAATCTTCAACCTCGAATACATCAGGAGTTATAATGGTCTGGATGATCAACTGCGCAATACGATCTCCCACTTTCACCTCGAAATCAACATCAGAGTGATTGAACAAAATCACTCCAACTGGCCCCCTGTAATCTGCATCAATCACACCAGCTCCCACGTCTATTGAATGCTTCCATGCTAACCCAGACCTCGGAGCTGCAAAAAAATTAAGGCATTAGAATCGGAATTTTCAGGGAAGCAATCTATTAATGGAATGAAATAAGCCAGAAAACATCAATCAGCGAACATAAACTAAAAATGTCAAGCATTCACTACTTTAACACGGATGCATCTATTAACCCATCTCAGTTCCGACACCAAAGGAGACCAATGTCCCAGAATACAACTATTCATAGTGCACAAAAACTGTTCCATAAAATACTCGAAAGAGATTTAGTTTATACAGTAATTTCTTCAACACTAATGTCTAAGACACCATAACCCACCTGAGTTCTGCTAACACCTAGTCGGGTATGAGTGTATGACCATTTGTGACACAAAATTAAAGGTAAACACGGGAAATTAGTCGAAAGCTTGACAATTCACATTGCATAGAAAATGTTCGACGAAATGCTCAAAAGAAACTCAGGCCATTTCATACACCAATTTAATCCATGTAAAGCTGCTTACAAAACTATTCAAATACAATTGTCCATACAACATCAAATTGAACACATGAGAATTGAGATATATACCAATACGAGCATAAGTTCCTTCAGGAATAGCGATACTCAAATCTGTCGCAACAAGCGCTTTGCCTCTAGCCGGCACCTTAGTCTCCACCGCGCTGCAAAAACCCGACAACAACATTACCCCCAAAATTACGTAATTAAGGGATCAAATGTACACAACCATACCCTTAACCCTTGTGTAGAAAAATCAATCATCCCACTTTTATCGTCCCCATTTACTCATCCCCGAATGTATCACCCTCTTTCAAGGTAAACCGACAATTTTACGCCTAAATAAACGAGCTTCTCGATTCTCATAATAACATTTACATCACTCAAATTAATTAATCAAGGGGTATTTCTTAACAGTACATCACCGCTAATCTGATGAACTACCCAATCTCAATATTCACGATAAATCCCTCGTACTACTACTGCTACTACGTACTGTATTTCTTAAAACTAGACTTTAGTCAATGAGGACGATAAAAGCGAGACGGAAGAGTACAATCGAACAAAATAAACCCAGATTAGGAACTATATGATTTTAGGTAAACTAACAATTTTACCCCAAAATAAACGAGCTTCTCGATTCTCATTATAACAATAAAATCAACGGTAAATCGCCACTACTCCGATGAACTATCCAATCTCAATATTCACGATATATTCAAGCTGCTGCTGCTACTACTACTACTACTACGTATTTCTTAAAACTAAACTTTAGTCAATGAATACAATCAAACAAAATTAAACCCAGATTAGGAACGATGGGTATACCTAGAAAGATCGTAGCCGGCGGCGAGGTGGGACCCGCGAGAAGGGATGACAGCTTTATCGGAGAGTTTCTTGATCTTCAAGAAATTGGATGTGGCGGAAGCGGCGACGGCGACGGCGGCGGCGTGTAAGGCGTCGTTTTGGGGTTGGGTTTGTGAATTGTTGGTCTTGTCCATAATGATTTGATGGATTTGTGCGATTGATTGAGAAAATGGTGGATGTTAGGGTTTATGTATATGGAATTTTTAGGGTTTTTTTTGTATTTTGGCGCCATTGTTTCCCGCCATTTTTTTTTGAGGTATGGAGAGTCTTGACTCTTGGCTTGGTTAACCCACGAAGTTAATGGATTTTGGATTAGGACTCGAATTATGAACTCGTTTAAGTAATTACTACGTACTATGACTCTACGAGTAGTAATTAGGGGTTAGGTATCAATGTATCATGAATGGATGAATACTTCTTTTGATCAACGTGTTTGTGTTGAACGTCGTGTTGTTGGACACGCGGCAGACTGTATGTGCTCATTTGTTTATCTTTATTTTTTGGGGGGACGAAACCTTAGAGGGTACTGCTTCATTAACGATTCAAAGACTACAATCGTGTTCGCGGAGTTCAAAAGGATCGACTCCAATATTGCTTTACCATCTATTTTTGGAATAACATGGGCTAAAGCATGAGCAACACAATTGTTGACCCGACTAGTATGACTCCAACAAATACAAGAGACATCGCGACATACATTTCTGCACGACCGAAATCGCCTAGGCAACATTCGGCTCCTGCGACATCTCTCGGCAGATGGACAAACCCCACGATATCATACCGTTGATAGAGTCCCTACGGACCACACCTTTGCCAACCCCCTCGCCAGTGGCGAATCTAGGATTTTTGGGATGGGGGTGATAAAAAGTTTCTGACAACAAAAAAAAAATGTCGAGAACATTCACCAACTGGAATAACTTGATTCAGTGCAGATTACTTGAATTTACATTAGTTTACTCGAGCTCAGCTCAGTTCAATTCAATCTACTTTAGCCAAATTAAACAAGGTCTAAATTGAAATTACAGTAATTTTGAAAAGGTAACTAAAAGCAGTAGGTCTTATTTGCGACGGACTTATCCGTCATAACTTTAAAACGGGTCAAATATACCCAACTAGAAAGAAAATATCAAAAAAAAGACTACCGAGTACAACCTAAGCGGTTCATCTTATCTTTAATATTTGACCCGTTATAAACTTAAGACAAATATTTTCGTCACAAACTAAAAAACCAAAAAAAGTTAAAGACATAAAACTATGATAATTTTGAAGAGTAACTAGAAGACTAAAAATTATACCCAGAAAATATTGAACAACTAAAATTGACCCAACTAAAAAAATATCCCAAAGTCATGTGAGGAAGACCCAAAAATTGACCTCTCCCTCTTACCACTTAAAACTCAGAAAACCCAGAAAAGCAAATCAAACGCATATGATGATTGAATACAAAACCATCATCAACTCATCTTCATTCTTCAAATAGATCTGAAAGACCAAGTTCAATAAGAGTTGAAGCAAAAAAATTGAAAAGATGGGGTTTTGAACAAGGGATCAAGGATAGTTGAAGAATTGAGTTTACATTTTGTTTGGGTCTACTGTATTTCATTGCGTTTAAGAATCTGCCAATGGTTTTATTTATTTTTTTTCAATTTCTTAATTTTTTTTATAACTTTTTTTTTTTCAAATAATGGGGGTGAGGGTTCACCCCCATCACCCCCTGTAAATCCGCCCATGCCCCTCGCCCCTTTGTAAAAGTTAATGCTTGAATGAATAATTTCATTGATTGTAAACAGATGTATAAATACAGTTGTGAACATGAGAACAACTACAATAGCTAGCCGTAACCTAGTATCTCAGGAATTATACAATTACCTAAACACTAAGATATCAATCTTATACAATTTAGGAAAATATAACAATATTATCCCTTATATTATAAAGTAGCAGCAAATGCTGCTCCCACATTAAGCCACGTCGGCGGCTGACTGGGTCAGGTGACATGGAGTCTACGTGGCAGCGTATGTGGCAGTGGAAAAGCAGGTCAAAATCCAAGTTTGAGGAAAAAACTGCTACTGTACTCAGTTTTCGTGCGGTTGGGTGTAGAAACTGCCATGGCAGGCAGTTGGAAAACACTCCACTACAAGCGGTTTTTATTCAGTTTTCATCCCACTCATATTTGCATCATATCCCATTACCATTCATCAAGATATATGAATATCAAACAATTCATCAATTCAATATCATCAATTATCAATCCATCAGTACATCAGTATTTCAGTAGTAAACATTAAACATTAAGTAATCAATACATCAATCAATACACCAAAACATTCAACATTCAGTACGTTGAGTATTGAGTATTCAATATCCTTCATATTCTCTTCAAATTAAAATCAAATTTCCGCATTCTTCATTCAATCGTTCCAAAATGTCACTCCAGTATGAACCTGTCACAATATCTGAGATTACGGAATCAATGCGAATGATACAGATTAAAGCTAGAGTTATGACAAAGTGGCTGCGGAAGGCTAGAAAACCGGACAACGACGCGTCGCAAATCGGGGTGAAGCCTGTCATTTATGGTGTCGAACTTATTTTGGTGGACAGCAGTGTAAGTACAATTGTATCGTCACCATGATATATTTTACCTTTTTCCTTCAATGTAATTTTGTATCCAAAGTGTCAGTACAATTGTATCGTCACCGTGATACGTTTGTTTCTATTCACTTCGTAGGGTTCTACAATTCAAGCATCTATCAGACAAAGGTTAGTGTCAAGCTTTAATAGCGGCTTCAAGGAAGGACGCATTTACAATATACACAAATTTTCGATCTCATCGAATATGGGGAATGAACAAGCTACAACACACCCGTGTCGGATTTGGTTTGAATTCAGTACAAAAGCAATGGAGATGCATCCCGACCCCAATATTCCGAGGTGTGTCTACAACTTTGTGGAGTTCGAAGACATTGTTGCAGAAAATGTCTCCAACAACCAGTATATAGGTGATACTTTTATTGTGTGCCTAGGTACACAAATGATTTTCTATTTTTTTTTATTTTATTAACTACGGGTGACGCTTCACTAGAATAACTTTGTTCATTTACACAGATGTTATCGGAAAATTTGCAGCATATAATCCAGTGTTTACATCAACAAAAGGATATAGTTGGACAAGAATCATGCTTGAAAATACAAGGTAAACCAAATTTTTGGGTAATCTATGATATTTTAAAAACTTTGCAGAACTAATGTTCATATCTAACATTACTTATTATGCAGGAACGAACAAATTTCATGTTCTATCTTTGGGGATTGCGTTTCTGACATCATCTCAATCACAAATGATTATAAGGACCTTGACCGACCTATCATGGTGCTACGACATGTGAAGCGAAACAGTTGGAGGGGTATGTTTTCTGCTTTAATAGATGTTACATATTACATATTTACTCAGTTTTAGATTTCAACTTGATATTTCAGTGATTCTGTACTGACCTAATTACCCATAGAAAACAGCTATAGATAAACACATGAAACTGTAAACACACGTAAAATTGACATGACCGAGGTGCTAGCAAGATGGTGACAATAATATTGTCCTTTTGATTTTAATGCAACACCACAACTTGAACTATGTAGACGAAATAACTGTCATGACCCGGGATGCTACAAGGATTGCGGCTAACCAAAAGATACAGGAGGTCAAGACTTTTTTGGAAAAGTAAGTTGGCAAAAAAATTATATAACATTACCTTGGAGGGTTCGGCGAAATTAGTTGACATGCAGTATAATGCCTACGTTCCATTTTTGTAGCTACCCAAAAAGCAGCGGAGCAGACCGATGGTCAGTGGGGGCGTTCGTGAACCCTGAAAGAAACATTCTTACAGGATCTAAATGCAAAATGCTAAAAGAGATAAAAAACACTACCTTGGTATGTCATCGTAATTTGCGTGGCTGCATTTGCTATTGACACAATCTTCCACTTAATTGCTAATTATATTATATGGCACCGATTATAACAACCAACTTTGCAGGCTGGCACATTTGTCGTACTTGCAGTTTTATATGAAATGGACACATCTAGAGAATGGTGTTACTATTCGTGCTCAGTGTGTCGATCCAAAATGACGACAAAGGAGATGGAAAAATATTATTGTGAAAAGTCGAGCTGCACTCTTTTCGAGAAGCCTATTACAGACCCTAAGATCAGGTGAGCAGTTGTACCAACTGTAAACATGCTGACATTTCAATTATGTTACTTTACATCAACTAATTTGTAATAACAACAGGTACCAAGCCAAGTTTAGCATCTTTGACGATGACTGCGAGTTTGCCGATATCATAATCTGGGATGAGGATATGACTACGCTGCTGGGAATGACAGCTCAGGAGTTGCTAGACAAGACAGCGGTACAGTACTAAATACCATCCAAAACTTTATATTTCGGTGTTTTAAAAGCTGACCAATACACTTCCACAAATGTTTTCCCTTAGGAATCCAGTCCGCCAGGCCTACCCCCCCCCCCCCCCCCCAATATTTCGGTCTATTATCGAGAAAGAGTATTTGTTCAAAGTTAGAGTCACAAGAACATTCAACATCCTTCAAAATTCTAAGTGTTACGGAGTTGTGGAGATTAGTACCGACAATACGTTGATGCAGGATTGGAGGATGTTAGTCAGGGGGTCAGCTGTAAGCCTGTTTCATCCTTGCTAAGTGAAATACGTATTTATTTTCATGACTGCCACCGACTCATAACTTCTAACATGTACCACAAACTAACGAACCTACTATATCCCAATACAGAATGAACCTATTGAAAGGCAGGACGTTGGGGAAAGTTCAACACCATACGTACAATCTAGCACGGTTTGACATCGTTTGTTTTACCTTTTCTAAACTTAAGTTTTGTGGCTGATATTCAACTTACCTTTCTATCTATCCGATGCTTAACTGCGGGGACGTCTCTAGACATATACTGACATTTCATTCTCAGAATTCTAATTTATAGCTACCTAAGATAAGGGAATCTAAATTGCAGGAGCAATTTACCGATCCAACTGCAGTGGAATTTACGGAGACAACAGTGGAGGTAGAGTGCAAGGAAACCATAACAGTGGGACATGCATCGGGTGAGTCTACGTGTGCTAGAGAGCCGTGTGAGGTGACTGACGTGGTGGATGCCGAAAGTGACAGCGGATGTGAAGTCATTGGGTCACAGAGAAAGAAGCATAAGACTGACAATGGCAAAAAACATGCAGTTTGATTAAGTTATTTATAGTTCACTACGGTTTTTAGGATTTGGTTTTCAGGTTTTGGTCAGACTTTGTCTATAGTTTCCTGACTTTGTGATAGATTACTTACGGTGATAGACTTTGTCAAGTAATTGTTGCTGTTATCTTTCTCTCAGGCATTAACCGTAGTCAACAGATAAGAGACTATATATCCTACCTAAACAGACTAATGGACACAAGCAGCCACTACAATTAGAGGATGGGGATTGTAGTCACCCGTCGTTCTAAGAGCGGCTTACATTGTGTCTTTCATCGTAAAAGTGGACAAGTAGGCATCTTAACTGCCGCTTTTGTATTTTGGTCATTAGTATTGCTCATCATCGAGAAAGCTATAGAGCATTGGTTAGGAGACCACACATCCTATCAAAACCCGATTTGTGGACACAAGCAGTCGCTACAATTAGAGAATGGGTATTGTAGTTACCCATTACTCTAAGAGCATCTTACACTGTGTCTTTGATCGTAATTATGGATATGTGGGGATCTTAACTGTTGCTTTTATGATTGTTCATTAGCACTGTCATCATTGAGAATTGAGAAAGCAGCAACATTGGTTAGGAGACCACACGTTATATTAAAACAGATTTACGGACACAAGCAGTCACTACAATTAGAGAATGGGAATTGTGATCACCCATGACTCTAAGAGCATCTTACATTGAGCCTTTGATCGTAATAATAGTTGTGTCGATCTCCTAACGGTGTCTCTCAACAATAAATCATGCCTGTTAACACGAGTAGGTATTTGTCAGTGTAATTGTTTAGAAATATAGGCTGGGTTTGTCGTATGTACTGGCAATCTTAAATTTTCAAGTCTTGAATATTGGTTAGGTTAAAATAGGAATGCTACCTTAGATATATGCTGCCGAGAGTGTCCATTATTTTAGCAGCCGTATTTAATTATCCAGTAAAGGAGTCGGTTTTCAGTTCCTAATTAAGGAGTAGAAAGGAGTATTAACACAGATGTGATAAACAGATTTGTTAAGATTGCCAATATGAGTAACGAAGATATAATGTAGTAGTTATCGAAATATGAATCACTTCATTCTAATAATTAAAAAGTCTTCCAAGTCAATCAATAAATAAAAGAAAAAACAGCGACCCAGTGGCCTACAACTTCTGAGAACCACTTTATTTGACCTAAAAACCTGGGATGACAGCTTCATGGGATCTTTTTTAGAATCCAAGGTTAACAAATAATCAACCAGAAAGTCAGTTACTGTCAATCACAAAATATGCCCAAAAAAAGGGGATATTTTCCACTAGGGATTACCAGTACGTATATTTTCATAATGAATAATTAAATAATCAGAAATATCAGCCACAATAAATGTTGATCAGTATATAAGGGTCATAAGGGTTATAGAGTAGGTGCATCAAGAGTACTACCTTAGTCCAAAAAATCAGAATACAGAACTTCGAAAAAGCAGTCACAGTGAGCGCAATTATGGTTATCTCTATGGATTTCCCTCATGTTGAGGGAAGGATTCTCAGAGTTTGGTCAGGGAAAGGTGTTGACTGTACTCAGGGAAAAATAGAAATCAATTCGGAAGAGCTGTTGTTAGCCGACAATGAGGTTACATTACGTTGTTAATTTTTAATCAGTAACAACTTATGATATATCTCCATGTACATGAATAACCATGATCAACTAAATCAAATGCAGGGGTGTGTAATACAATGTACTGTTCCTAAGCATCTTCTGGATGAATTTGGAGGTATGTTCATTGAAGGCAACTGTTATAAAATATCCAACGTCAAATGTGGTGAGAACAAAGGATTTGAGATGGCTACTTCCCATTCTTTTAAAGTGTGGTTCGGCAGAAACACCGTGGTGGAAACAGTAATGTCAAGATTTCCATTTTATGGTTTCAATTTTGTTTCGGTTAGAGATATACTTGAAAAAGATTTACGAGGACGAGAGCTCATAGGTTAGTGTGTTTGATTCCAATAAAATTTTCATATGTTCTTTAAACAATTAAACAAATAGCTTACAATTAAGCAATTATCTATATGTTTGTAATGCTGTTGATATCATTCACAGATTTTGTTGCTGAGATTGTGGAATATAGGGTGCTCTTCAAAGGACGTGTACCATGTGTGTACTTGCATTTGTGTGACCTGAAGTATGTATTTTATCTTTAAAGTCTTGATTAATGTTCTATATTTTTTTATGGTGAAAACATGTTAACCTTATAATCTATATTTTCTATATTATTTACTATGCATAATAAGTGGAGATAAAGCTAGAGTGTGGCTGTGGGGTGATTTCATCGGACAATTGGAACGAGTGACTACTGATGAAGGGTACTTCTTGCGGAGACCGATATTGGCTTTCCAATGTGTGGCATTCAAGTATACATGTAAGTAAATTTAATGTTACGTTTCTTAAACATGAATGATATATTTAAGTTATATGCACATTCGATTTCTCATATATGTTGACATACATGTACTGTAGTGGATGATGTGCTTGGAAATATTGTGCTGGAGGCAACAAAAGCAACAAAGCTACACTTAGATCCAGACATTCCTGAAGTTCGAAAGTACGATCGTACGGAGGGTGAGAGGGAGATCTACCGGGTGAAGTGGAATGCTCCCGGTGAAAATGGGACCGTTTCAGACTAAGATACTGTTTTGGTTTGTCTTGCCAATGTTATTAGGGCAGTATGAAGTTATGTTGGGGTGGATTGTGGTAATTTGAATTCTTTTTTGTTACTTTCTGCTGATTTCCGAGAACCATTTATTTTTTAGGTTGTTCTATTTCCAATGTTTCGTTTGCTGGTGGTCATTTTAATTTTTTTTTTTTTTTTGCTTTCTGCCAATTTATGAGAACCATTCATTTTTTAGGTTGTTCTATTTCCGCTGTTTCTTTTGCTGATTTTAAACTTAGTCAAACATCACTGTGGTTTATTTTTGTTTTGTTTTAATTAATAAGGCATAGTATAACTTGACAATGAAAGTGAATTTACTTCTCACAGAAATGAAATATTGTTGCACGATAGTTATAAAGTCTAAAATGAAAGAAATGAAGTGTATACTTTAAGAAAATTGGTATTTTTTTGTTATATTGCAGTGTGTTTTTCTTCTCTGTTTACAAACATTTTGCAACTTCATCGTTTATCATATGTTTCCTATTTTCTTTGATTAAAAACGTGTGTTGTTACCCATCTGTGTGCATATATTTGTTGTTGTGGAGAGTCAGTATATAGATTTGCACTTTTTCAAACAAATTATGAAAAAGAATGAAATAATGAAGCATTATGGATTTTGATGTTTTTTTTTGTTTTAAAAAGACAATTAATCAAAAGAATTATGAAGTAAAAGATAATAAAATAATAAAACATTATGAATTTTGATGTTTTTTGGGTCTAAAAAAAGAGCAGCTGAACTATTGTAACTTTTGTGTGGTTGTGATTATATAAAAGCGCATTATACCAGTTGTTTTTAATTTTAAAAAAATAATATTGGATGATTTCCTGTTTACCAACTGGTAGAGTTCAAAGAGAAGGCAAATTATTTCTCAGTGTCAACACGGTATTTGAAAACATTAGCACTGCCAATTAAATAAATTAACTCAACCCAAAATTTGTTTCTTTGTTTCAAAAATATGACTCAGTTAAATAATAAGTCATGAATGAAAAAGGGATATATTTTTTGGCAATATATCAAGAGTGAAAAACTTTTAAAATGTTTATTCAAATTTCAATAAAGTATACATCACAGATATTAAAAGATGGGAACGTTATGTGGTTTATGTAAGTGTAGACAAACTGAATGACGTTTCTCTTGGTTTTGTTGATTACCTGGAATAGTCCTGCCGGCTATGTAAAATCTTTGAAGAATCAGATTTACGTAGATTTTTTAAAACATTTACGTTTTATGGAGTAAGACAGACCAATATATTATATGGACATATTATTTAGATATGTGACATTTATTACTATTGACAACAATAAAGCTGATTTACGGCGTGTTTTAGTAATACTGTCAACCACGACAGGGACCAAAATATTGGGGATGCATCAGTTTCATGTCATTTGTAAATGTATATTTTGTGAACAATTCATCTAGGTTAGGTTCAATTTTTATTAATTGTTTGCAGCCATGTACTGCTATTTTGTACGATTAAAATTACGAAGGAAATAGTTTTTTTTTTCGTTCGACAATGAAGATAGATTATTAATGAACAACAACTGTTTCCAAACAATAATATTTGACCGGTGCCAATGCAATTCATGAATGTAATGATAGTCAAGGCATGTAGATAGTTCACATTATTTCCTGAGTTTTCTGAGCGCATATGACGGCAATATTTTCACAACTAAAGACAGACGATAATTATGACTGTTAACTACGTAATGCATTAGTGACAGTGGAATAATAGCTAATCAGGTAAAAAAGGTAGTGGGGAAAGATTACTTAACTTACAGCCATAGCCACTTCCTCCTTAACATCCATGTTTGCCATTATGAGACTTCCTCCCTTCAAGCCATTATCACCATTATCCTCCACCAAAATAGCAAACAAGTTAGTGTTTCAATGCATATAAATGTCAGCTTATGAAACTGTTTGTCTATCACAGTAAGGAACCAATTATCCCAAATAATTCATAAATTGCTAGGTTGAAAGATAAAAGTGATCCAAAAACAAAATGAACTCCAAGCGAATCCAATGTCCAACCATTCTTTCAAGCATTTCAGAGTTGTGTGAGCTTCACAAGGCAAGTGTATTCTTAGTTTTTCCAAATTGTTGTTATTGTAATTGTTGTTAGCACAGTTTTGTATTTCCTGATATTTTTTTTGTTACAAATTATAGGCTGGAAACTATTCAATTATTGCAACGATTAGAGAAATTGACACAACTAAGAGTTGGTATCGCAACAAATGTAAAAGATGTGAAAATGGTAGAGCTGGTCAAAAGAGGGACAATCTGTGGTATTGTTCAAGGCACTACTGCTATGGTTCGGAACTTGGATCAACTGAGAGAAATATAATGTTCGTAAATTCATTGTATGTACATATTCTTTGTAAAAAATCTGTTAAACAAAGTAACATTACACGCAGTTGCCATTTGTTTTGTTGCACTGCAGTTTCAAAGTGAAATTCCTTATTGAAGATCAGAATGGTGACAAAGTCCACATTGTTGCAAAAGACAATGAAGTAGAAGATCAAGTTGGATTACCAGCAGCGGATTGTTTGGCATTGCTAATGGATGTATGAAAAAAAATACAATCAACAAATAATCATCTAACATGTTTCATACCACACAGTAAATTATGTTCAATCTATATTTGACAAGTATTCATTGTAGGTCAATTCAAAAGAGATCCCATTTACATTGAAGGCACTTTTGAACAAGGAGTACATTATTGATTTGGAGGTTTCAAGGTATTTCAATGTGGATTTGGGTCTAAAGTGTTTTAAGGTGATGCGCTTTTGTGACAACAAAGAAGAAATAAGCAAGATGAAGGATATGTACACACCTAAGGTTGAACAGTAACTATTATTATCTCATGTCAATATGAAATTAATTCTTTAAAAGAGCTATCCTAATTTCATTGTTTTGAAAATGTAGGAACAAAGTACAATCACTACAGCTGCATCAGGCTTATCAACAGATTCAGATTTGGTAACAAATTAATTTCTTTGTACCACAATACAAATAACCAGTAATAGGTAGTACATTTAATTATGTAAATTTGCTCATATATCATTGATTGAGTGCAGAAAGTAATACCTCTTGGGTATACAATCTCTGATGTCTCCGGGTCAAGTTCAATGAGTCAAACCACTGCTGAAGTTACACCGATGAGCAAGCTCCCATGTAAACGAGATTTTTCGGCAATGGGGGATTCATGTGAGGACAAAAAAGATGCATTAGATGATGGATCAGCAACGAAGCAAGTCATGAAGTGTCAAAAGAAGTAGAACATGCATAGCAGTGTTTGACCTGATGCAATATTTAGTAGAGCATATTTAGGTGTCTGTTTATTTCCGTAGTTGATGTTTTCCATTCCAGTTATCTTGCATTTAAATTCTTTTTCATATAAGTTTGTTTCTGTTGTGTGGACTAAAGTTTCTTTTTATTTCAATTTAAGTTGTTCTCATTGAAGTATTTTTTTCCTGAAACTTATCCGTCATTTAAATTATTTTCTGTTGAGTGAGTTAGGCTTAACGTATTTTTTTTATTTTAAAAACTCACGCATTCTATAGTAGTATCTTCTGTTAAATCAAAGCATGTAAACAAAATATTCATCATTATAAGAAGGCATAACTTATTTGGTCAAAAACACAGCATGTATACAGGTGAAGTAAACGTAATTAATAGACTAAAATGGACATATTGATTGCAAGGTGCACAACAGGCACGACTAAGAAGCAGGACAAAAAACCAAATCTGCATAAACAAAGAAGCTAGAAAAGAGCAGTAGTTTTACAACTATTAAGGATAACAGTTAAGAGTTACAGCAGTTATGAACTGATTTATATATTTGAATTAAGTTTCAATGAAGTTATGCTCTTAACCACCCATGTTCATTTGTCTTCTTAAACCATTTACACATCCTCCAGATCCAACTTAAGGCAATTTCAAGAAATTCATCTATTACAGAAATTATTAGTTGCTCAAAATTTATATGACCAATTACGAAATTTGCAAGTGTAAACCCAAGGGAATATAAAGAATTGACCATTGTTCAACTTCATGATGGAAAACGCAGATGTATCAAGTTCAAGCACAAGCCAATCTAGGAGGAGGAAAAAACGTAACAGGCAGTACAGTAAGTTCTGAAACATGAACCATCTTAGTGTTGTGCATTTTAGTAGATGATTTATTAACAAGGGTTTGGTAGATTATTCATAATCATCTTATTTATGATTCATAAGACACATTTAACAGGAGGAAAATAAATCTATACCATTTTTTGTTGTTTAAAATCGTAAATATACAGTTTATATCACTTTTTTTTCAAAATTTGTGCTTTAAATTCTGCATATATCAGAAAGTAATTAACAAACTGAATTGCACACAATAATTAGAATATGATAACATGAAGACATTGTAAATTTTGTACATAATCAAGGACGAAGAAAATAGAAGAACATGTTTAAAAGATATTACCTACCACGAAATCATCATGGATGTTGATTTTGAAGAACATTCACAGATTTATAATCGAAGATGATGAACCATCTGATAACATAGACAATATAATAATGAAGATGCATATTGAACTACTAATTTGGTAAAACAAATAGAGAGACAACATTTGTGCGAAGTAAAATCGTAATCATACCAAACTTTGAAGCCATTTCAACCGACGATCGACAGTACTATCGGGTCCCCAATTTGTAGATCCGCCGGAGATGCAATCAATTTTACATGTGATGGTCATCTGCGGCAAAATGTTCCGATTAAGCAAGCCGGAGTCGACGAATAATTGCAGGATCGTCATTAGGGTACGATAGATTGGATGTTGAAAGTGTTAGTGTTGAGTCAGTATTCACTTAGCAGGCGGCAAGGAATGTTAGAAATGGAAGGGAGGAAGAGTGAGAGTGATAGCGACATAGAATGTGAGAAGGTGCGAGAAACTAGGGTTTCCTGTAATGAGAATGGGAACGACAATGGGTGGGGGGTCAGCTGTAAGAGTTTGGAAGGGTGACTAATTTGGACCGAGTTATGTAATTTTGGGCTATTGTATTGTATGCTGACCATTTAGCCTCTTCCAAGCCCGATAATGGATGTGTGTTGGTATTTTTATTGGGCTCGAATAATGACATCTTCAACTGAAAATGATAGACGTGTTTGCTCTACACTTCGGGTTTTGTTACTTCGAATAATTAACATGAGATGGTTTGATGATAATTTTATCGTGTCTTTCTTCACATTATAAAGTTACTATGCCTGCCTTCACATGATAAAATTGTTGTAACTTTCTATGTGGCCGGTGTGACAAAAAAAATATCATGATATTGTCTCACAAGTAGCCTATTGTTTGCTATTGCTTAAATTTGCTGACCAGTTTTGCAATTTTGTTTTAGGAAATGAAAATACTATCATCGACACAGGCCGGGCAAATAGAGATGCCGAAGCTACGCCAGTTGTTCACGCTCCTTTGACAAATATCACGAACGGTATATCTTTGTTGATGTTCCAGTCGGTTTATCCATTTACATTTATATATCACCAGCTATTCACCACCTATATAATTGTTTAGCTACAGAATTACTAATGCACAACTGCATATATTAAGAGATATATTCCTACATACATACATACATATATATATATATATATATATATATATATATATATATGAATCAATGAGTGTGAATGGTTCATTGAAGATGAACCTAATTGGCTACATATATATATATATATGTCTCCCTCCCTCTCTCTATCTCTCTACATGTATATAATTGGCTTGCACAATTACCATATATATGTTGATATATATATATATATATATATATATATATTCAATCAATATATGTTGACATTTGTCAACAATGTGTTGTTGTGTCTGCCGACGGTGGAGTACTCATTCATCTCAACCGTTGCTATATGTAGATCGTCAACTCCATCATACCCCGGTGTTGTCTTCTTCGTCCATTGCCAGCTCTTCCCACCGTTTACGAACACCGGATACATTTACCCCAGCTCCACTGTCCATGCTCACAATTGAAGCACCTGTGCTCACACCGGTCCAACAAGCTGCTAAAGTAAAAAGGGCTAGGAGGAAAGTTTTGGCTATACATAAGAAGATGTCGAGACAGCCACTCAATCCAAATGAAAATAGTGCTCAACGTACTGCACCTACACTCAGTAATACAACAGATATACTCTCAACTTCGGACGATCCAGCGGGAGAACCATCTCACTCTCAGTCACATTTTGAGATTGGGTCTAGCAGTGTTGTTGTGCCAACTGTACCGTTTTTCGCTGAAGGTCAGAATATCCAATGTACTTAACTACATAATTGATTTATCTAAAATTGTCACTCATACGATTGGCTCTATTGTAGTACATATATTGGTCTGGAAGTAAAAACTTACCCACTTTCTGACTTCACAACATACAGTGTCTTCAAATTATTGGGATATTGGTGATCCGGAGTACCAATGCGGAATGTGTGGGGCACTAATGTGGTATGAGGAAAGAATTGGGAAAGATCGTGGCACAACTAGACCAAGATTCTCACTATGTTGTTCGGATGGGAAGGTAACATTGCCATATTTAAGTGACCCCCCCGATTTGTTGAAGTCACTTCTACTTCGTGAGCATCGTCTGAGTAGTACGTTCATTCCACATATTCGAAAATACAATTGCGGCTGGGCTTGGTCATCTCTCGGTGGCATTATCGATAAAACGATTAATTGCGGCCGTGGCCCCTACACATTTCGAATGGGTGGACAAAACATACATCGCATTGGTAGCATGTTGCCTCCTGACGAATCGATTACTAAGTTTTGTCAACTATACATTTATGATACAGAGGATGAGGTAAACAATCGAATAAATGCCTTAAGGTACTTACCTCCTCTTGCATTATGTCTCCACTCATTTTTTTCATACATCACCTAACTATTTTCGATTCCGATTGTTGTGTTCAACAAATACCTGTTTTTCTACTATGGACAAATTGTGACAATTTTTTTAAAACAAGTTCTGGCAGCGGTCGTGGATTCAACGAGGAGCTCATGTACTTACTGAAGGAGATGATAGATGAGCACAACCCTCTTGCAAAGACGTTCCGTAGAGCTCGAGATAGACTGGCGTCAGATATAGAGGGTGACGTTAGCATTAGGATCATTGCACGGAGATGTACTGATGGTAGAACTTACAATCGCCCAACTGCCTCCGAAGTTGCTGCTTTAATCGAAGGTGATATTGGGCTTGAGATGGAACAACGTGACATTATCGTTGAAAAAACGTGTGGTTCACTGCAACGCATTTCTGAGCTTCATCCATCATATCTTGCCCTACAATATCCCATCTTATTTCCGTATGGCGAGGATGGTTTCCGTCCTCACATACCCCATAGCGAAGCATCTCTTGGTATTAGCAAGAGTTTGAAACCACGCGAAGAAGTTACGTTACGTGAATTTTTCGCCTTTCGCTTACAAGACAGACCTCGGGACCTAGAGTTCCCAACTTGGTCACAGGCTGGGAATTTATTTCAACAAATTTGTGTTGACGGGTATATGATGGTCGAATCTCAACGCCTATCTTTCTTGCATTTCAACCAAAACTTACTCAGGGTTGACAAACTAAAGAATATTGTTGCCGCGACTGAAGAAGGTAATGTCGAACCGTCGTCAACTGGTGGTCGTTATGTTGTTCCAGCTTCTTTCACGTCTGGAGATGCTTTCATGAGGGGGAAGTATCTAGACACACTTGCTATTGGTAGGTGGTGTGGCTACCCAGACCTATTCATAACCTTCACATGCAATCCAAAGTGGCCTGAGATTGTACGATTTGTATCTAAGCGGGGTCTTCGTGCTGAAGACCGACCAGATATTTTGACACGTGTCTTCCAGGTGAAGTTGTATGAATTGATCCATGACCTAAAAAACCGGGAAATTTTTGGAAGAACTAGAGCAGGTTAGTAAACTCCATAATCCCTTTACTCTTATTACTTATAGTAAATTGATTATCTGGAGATGTTCAATCTTATGTACATATTTTCTCTCTTGAAATTACTTGCAGTTGTGTATACAGTTGAATTCCAGAAACGCGGTCTCCCACATGCACATATTCTTCTATTCCTCCATCGGGATGATAAATTTCCAGAGGTATCAAATGTTGACAGAATCATCTCCGCAGAGATTCCTGATGAACGACAACACCCGGTATTGCATGCTGCTGTGTCCGAGCTAATGATTCATGGTCCCTGTGGCATTGTAAACCCAAACTCACCCTGCATGTCAGATGGTGTGTGTACTCGCAAATTCCCGAAACCTTTCAATGAAAAAACAACTGTTGATAAACATGGATTCCCCATTTATCAAAGAAGGGATAATGGTCGTGTCATTTACAAAAATGGTGTTCCTATTGACAATCGATACGTCGTCCCTTATAATGCCGAGTTGATTGACAAGTACCGGGCACACATCAATGTGGAATGGTGCAACCAGGCTAGGTCGATCAAATACCTCTTCAAGTACATTAACAAGGGGTCCGATCGTGCAACAATGGAATCGTCGTATAGTCGGCGTAATAACCAAAATAAGCTTGACGAGATTAAAAAGTTATACGACTGTAGATACATATCTGCATGTGAAGCTACCTGGAGGATATTTGCTTTCGATATCCACTATAGGACGCCTGCTGTTGAGAGGTTGCAATTCCACCTTCCAGGGGAAGAATCTGTTATCTTTGATGATGATGAACCAATTGATGAGGTGCTTGAGGACCCCAGTGTTGGCATGTCAAAATTTAATGACTGGCTACAACTAAATGAGAGAGACCATGCTGCACGTGAACTGTTGCTATGTGAAATCCCTCAAAAATATGTTTGGGATAGGACTAAGAAGATGTGGAAGCGTAGGCAAAGAGGGTTTGCAATTGGAAGACTGCACCACATTCCTCCAAAGTGTGGTGAGTTATTTTATATGAGAGTAATGCTGAACCACGTTAGAGGTCCCAGGTGTTATGAAGATATTCGAAAGATTGGTGACGTGGTGCACCCAACCTTTCGCGAAGCATGTTACGCCCTTGGCTTGGTTGGGGATGACACGGAGTACATTGACGCTATTAAAGAAGCGAATTATTGGGAATCAGGTGTGTACCTAAAGCATTTGTTCACATCGTTGCTTCTATCTGATTCAATGTCGATGCCTCATATTGTCTGGGAGAAGACATGGCCTCTGTTATCTGACGACATCCTTTACAATCAACGTAGATTTTTACAGAATCCAGGTTAGTTCAACTAATATTACCTTCACTTTATATACATTCTCAGTATTTAATTGACAACATTTGGTTCATCTTGCCAATACCTATTAAATTATATATGATGCTTATTTGACTTCACCATCACACCATTGGAGTAGTTAGTTATGTATGACCATCATGTTCTTTGCATCTCAAACTTAGAGTTGTCAGAGGAAGAACTAAAGAACTTAGCTCTTCTTGAAATTGAGGCATCACTGCGAAGCAATGGCAGTAGCTTGGCCAGATTTCCTAACATGCCTATCCCGAACGATTCAATTATTGAATATATTGGGAACACATTGGTGCGAGACGAGTTAGCGTATGATAGGGCCACACTGCGTCGAGAATACGAAGCTGCATTACCCATGTTCACTACCGAACAACGCTCCGTATATGATGAAATAAGTGCTGCTGTTGCAGCTAATCGTGGTGCTGTTTTCTTTGTATATGGCTATGGGGGAACAGGGAAGACATTCATATGGCGTACTTTATGCGCCGATTTACGTAGCAAGGGGAAGATTGTTCTCCCTGTTGCTTCAAGCGGAATTGCAGCTACGTTAATCCCTGGTGGTAGGACGGCTCATTCTAGGTTCGGTATTCCCATTAATGTCGTTGAAACGTCCACGTGCTTTGATATTAAGCCAGGGACATTTTTAACTGAGTTAATAGTGAAGGCAAGCCTCATTATTTGGGATGAGGCACCAATGACGCATAGACATAGCTTTGAAGCACTTGATCGTAGCTTGAAAGATGTCATGCGTGTTGTTTCGCCAAGTAATGCTGATCTACCTTTTGGTGGGAAGGTCGTTGTTTTTGGAGGAGACTTTAGGCAAATACTTCCAGTTGTCCCTAGAGGCAGCAGGTCAGATATCGTGCATGCGGCTCTGTGTTCATCACATATATGGTCATCATGCAAGGTTCGTTTTCCCCTATTTGTAGATCTCTTTTTTTATTTCGTTATGGACTGTTATTTTTACTAAAACATTCATGTTTTCCAACTTCGCACTTTTTATTGCCGATTTAATACTTTCTCGGAATAATATCATGTAGGTCATTGAATTGACTGAAAATATGCGTTTACGTGTTGGAAACTCCTCTGCTAACGCACATGAGATACGCGAATTCTCCGACTGGATGTTAAGAGTTGGTGATGGAAAAGAAGGTGGTCCAAATGACGGTGAAGTTGCTATTACTTTCCCGGAGGAAGTTCTAATTCATAATGTTGATGACCCAATTGCGTCAATAGTGTCCTCCACATACCCTAACCTTTTGGACCGAATGTGGGAAGATGGTTACCTACAGGAAAGAGCAATCCTCGCTCCTACCCATGAATTTGTGGAGTTGATTAACGACTACGTCCTATCTCTTATTGATGAACCAGAAGTCGTATATTTAAGCTCTGATGAACCCTGTATGGATGAAGCACCTGTAAAAACACATTATCTACCCTTAACCGATTCACCTGCATGCCAACCTGAACTTCACTCAACTGAATTTCTAAACAGCATTAAGTGCTCCGGTGTACCTAACCACGAGCTCCGATTAAAGGTGGGTGCTATGGTCATGCTCATCAGGAATATTAACCAATTCCATGGATTATGTAACGGGACGCGTTTAATTATTACTAAGCTAGCAACAAGAGTAATTTGTTGTAAGGTGCTAACAGGTAGTCACAAGGATGACATGGTCTTTATCCCTCGATTCTCTCTGTCTCCATCCGACTCAAGTAAATTTCCAGTACGCTTTATAAGGCGCCAGTTTCCCATTTCAGTATGCTTTGCGATGACTATTAACAAGAGTCAAGGGCAGTCACTATCTCATGTTGGCTTATACCTCCCTAAGCCTGTTTTTACACACGGGCAGTTGTATGTTGCATTATCAAGAGTCACCAGCAAGCGCGGATTAAAAATTCTTATTTATGATACAGAGAAGCGTACAGCGAACACTACTACTAATGTTGTCTACCATGAAGTATTCCAATATTTGTAATGGTTTTACTGTTATGATTTGTGTGTTGTTTTTTGTTAACATTTAGAATTGCGTTGTTATTAATTGCACTTTCTGAACTCCCATTACAATGCGCTCAAATTATCTAAGTAGCATAACACGTTCAATTACTTATACCATGGCTGTTGTGCACTCATTAGTTTATCAATACAGTTTAACACCAACCGTGCAATTTGCACGGGTTAAAACTAGTCTTATATCTATATCATTAGTATCTTTATCTCTAATATGCTCCCTCAAGGAGGACGATCTAGAGAGTCCGATCTTGGAGAGGATTGGTTCAAGTACAGGACGCGGAAGCGGTTTGGTGAGAGCATCAGCAAGCTGATCTGTAGAGGAGATATGCTGTACACGAATTCGACCATTATGAACATGCTCCCTCACGAAATAGAACGCTAACGCCACATGCTTCATTTTCGAGTGAAACACTGGATTAGCGGCGTAGGTTGTGGCACCCAAGTTGTCACAGTAGATAGCAGGAGGGGACGTAACTTCGAGCTGAAGTTCGGAGAGCAAAGAGCGAACCCAGATGAGTTCCATAGTAGCTGTAGCAACGGCACGAAATTCTGCTTCAGTGGTGGATAATGCAACTGCTTGTTGTTTTCGGGATGACCAAGAAATGAGATTTCGACCAAGATAAATTAGAAACCCGGTGGTAGAGACGTAAGATTTTCGATCACCTGCCCAGTCTGCATCACAAAACGCGTGAAGAGATAATGGAGATGAGCGAAATAAATTAATACCAACCTGGAGAGTGCCTTTAAGATAACGCAGAAGTCGTTTCAAAGCCAACCAATGAGACTCTTGAGGATCCTGCATGAATTGCGCAAGCCTATTGACACTGAAAGCAATGTCAGGACGGGTAAGGGAAAGATATTGTAGGCTACCAATTAAGGTACGATAGTCAGAGGGGTGGGCAATGGGCGAGCCACTGCTCGGCAGAAGAGGCGGGTAGGCTGTCATGGGCGTGGCTGCAGGCTTACAGTCAAGCATCGAAGACCGGGTTAGAATATCATGAATATATTTCGTTTGAGTTAGGGTTAGGCCAGACGAGGTGGGGGTAACTTCAACACCCAAAAAGTATGACGGGAAACCAAGATCCTTTAGAGAGAAACGACGGGAAAAAGCATTTAAAAAAGTGGAGAGCGCGTGTGACATAGGACCGGTGACAATTATATCGTCTACATAAACAAGTAAGTAGATAGGATTTTGTGAGTGATGTAACAGAAACAAGGAAGGATCAGATTTGGACTGAGAAAAACCATATGTAGTAAGATAATTTTTAAGCTCAGTGTACCAAGCACGAGGCGCTTGTTTAAGACCGTAAATGGCTTTAGTGAGGCGACACACGTGATTAGGATGTGAAGAATTTATAAACCCGGGGGGTTGGGTCATATAAACAGTTTCAGTTAACGTACCTTGAAGAAAGGCGTTGTTGACATCAAGCTGCTTGAGGGACCAACCACGAGCAAGAGCTAAGGCAAGGATCAACCGAACTGTGACGGGCTTGACGACTGGACTGAAAGTTTCCGAGTAATCCACCCCCGGGCGTTGGTGAAAACCTTTGGCAACAAGACGAGCTTTATATTTGTCAATGGTATTGTCAGGTTTATATTTAATACGAAAAACCCAACGACAACCGACGACATTATAGGAAGAATTAGGTGGGACAAGGGTCCAAGTGTGATTAGCGAGGAGAGCCGAGTACTCGGCTTGCATTGCCGAGTTCCAGTTAGGATCAGCCAAGGCTGATTTAACGGTGATGGGTGGGGACGAGGTGGTGGACACATGAGTGAGAGCGGCATACTTAGGATTTGGGACCCGGATTTGGTTCATCGACCTAGTAGTGGGTCGAGAAGCAACCGGGGCCGTGACATTGGCAGACTCAAGAGATGAGATGGAAGTGGGCCGCGGAGAAGGAGGGTGGTCAGTTGCGGTGGTGGTCCCGAGAGGAGGGACAGCCGCAGGTGTGGGCTCGGGGGGAGGGCGGGGCCTGCGAGTATAGACTCGCAGGGGACTCGGAACCGGTGAGGTGACAGGGGAAGGGGGATCCGGGACAGGGGAGGGAGAGTGCGTGACAGGGGAGGGGGGGTGCGTGACAGGGGAGGGGGGAATTGTAACAGGGGATAAGGGGACAGGGGGAGGGGTAACAATATTAAGAGACACGGTGCACCATTCATCCGGGGAGGGTATTTGTGTGGTTGATGGTCCAGACTTAAAGGGGAAGACATCCTCAACGAACTTTACATGTCGAGAGGTGTAAATACGTTTAGTCGAAGTGTCAAGACAGTGATACGCACTTTGAGTCGGGGAGTACCCTATAAAGACACAAGATTTTGACTTGGGTTCTAACTTATTTTTCGTGTAGGGTTGTAGCCATGGGTAACAAAGACACCCAAAGCTACGTAGTTTATTGTAATTTGGACTATGTCCAAAGAGTTTAGTGAAGGGGGATATGTTCTTAAGAACCGGTGTGGGCATGCGATTAATGAGATAAACCGCAGTGGTGAAGGCATAGGACCAGTAAGAGGTAGGCATGTGAGCGTGAGTGAGGAGTGCAAGCCCGGTCTCAACAATGTGACGATGACGTCGTTCTGCTAGACCGTTATGTTCGGGTGTGTGAGGAGGGGAAGTGAGGTGAGTGATACCATCAGATGTGATAGAGGGGGTGAGTTTTAGATATTCACCCCCATTGTCAGAAATTTTTTGAATAATTGGTAGTTTAAAAAAAAATTCAACGAGAGCACGGAAACGACTAAAAACAAGAAACGTATCCGACTTATTTTTCAAAAGAATAAATCCAAGTATAACGAGTGAAGTGATCGACAAAAACTACATAATATTTAAAACCATCAATTGAAAAGGACGGAGACGTCCAAACATCGGAATAAATAAGCTCAAGCGGTTTATTAGAAACTAGTGAATTTGTAGCAAAAGGAAGTTTGTGACTTTTGTGAGTCAAGCACGCATTACAATGGGAAAATTTATTAGAGACTTTAATATTAGCCAAATTAAAAATAGTAGTAATTATAGTAGACGAGGGGTGACCGAGTTTATGGTGCCAAAGGTGTGAGTGATCCGTGGTGGTGAGGAACGCCGCGGGTGGGGTTGGTCTCGGTTTCGCCCACTCGTACAAGCCCAACTTAAGGTGTCCCCGTAAAAGCTCCTGACCCGTTAGCCGATCCTGCAGCACACACGAATTATGAGTAAACATGGCTATTGCATTATTATCAAGACAGAATTGAGAGACAGAGATAATATTTTTTGAGATGAACGGTGCATGGAGAACATTATTAAATTTGACAGATTTAGAGGAGAGATGAATAGAAAAAGAACCAATATTTGATATATGAAGTGGTGACCCGTCACCAACTAAAAGATCATCGGTCCCGTCATAAGGGACATGAAGGGATAGGTTATTAAGGTCGTGGGTAATGTGATGAGTAGCCCCACTATCTATTATCCAAGGAGCCTGATTATGAATTTCCGGTTGGGACGAGGAGGTAGTGGAGACGAGGTGAGCGCGGGGTGGGTTACGGTTAGGGGGTGGTGGGCGGAGTGGAACAGCTATGGTCGGGTAAAGATTTTTGAACGAGGGACAATTGCGAAGGTAGTGACCGGGGGCGTGACACCATTGACACTTTCCTTTAAAGGGAGGTAGGGTAGAGTCGGTCGGGGTGGAGAGGAGAGGAGGCTCGGTCGAAGGACGTGGGGGTTGTCGGGATGCGGGACGATTGTAGGCGACGTGGGCGGAGGCAGGGGAGTGATGGTGGGTAAGGGGTGAGGTGTGTTTGAGAGATAGGTCGTATTGAATCAGACGCTCATGAAGAGCGTCGAAGGAGATAGTAGTGTCCCGATGCTTTACAGCATCAATAAGCGAGCGATATTTGACAGAGTCGAGTCCATTGAGAACGCGAGAAATAACATCTTCGTCATCCATGGCCTTCCCCAGTTGACTTAATTCATTCACACTTGAGCTGATAGCCTGCATATATTCAGTAGCTGTGAGATCGCCCTTGGAAATAGAATTAAGACGATCTTTAATCTGCATAATATGACCACGAGATGGGTTAGCATAAGTTGTGCTAAGATATTTCCAAATTGCGGCAGAAGTGGTACAAGAGTTGAGTAGAGGCGCGATTGTGGAATCGACAGAGCCACGAAGAGTCGCCTTCAGGAGGGAATCCTGACGCATCCAGGCAAGATATGTGGGATTCGGAGTAGTAACTGATTTGCTGTCTTCAGTGGTAGTGACGGTCTCATTAGGACATGGAAGAGTTCCATCAAGGTATTTCATAAGATCGTAACCAAATAATAGATCGGAGAGGGTGCTTGACCAAGAGCGATAAGTGAGAGGGGTGAGTTTTGCGATACCGGCCACTTCAATAGAGATGAATGGCACGGCAGCATTGTGAGGATTCGGAAAAATCGTTGCCGATCCGGTCATGGTGAGAAGAGGGGTGGGACGATTTTGGGAGAGGTTTATTAGGGTTTTGGTGGAGCGTTTTGCTCTGATACCATGTAAAAGTTAATGCTTGAATGAATAATTTCATTGATTGTAAACAGATGTATAAATATAGTTGTGAACATGAGAACAACTACAATAGCTAGCCGTAACCTAGTATCTCGGGAATTATACAATTACCTAACCACTAAGATATCAATCTTATACAATTTAGGAAAATATAACAATATTATCTTATATCTATATCATTAGTATCTTTATCTCTAATGCCCTTAACCTCTGCGTCAACGTTTATTTTGACTAAACCCACATGTGTTCGTCTCCACCCACATTTTCGCCCCTCTCTCCATCCCGCTTCCTTCACAAATCAACCACGTCTCCCTTTGATCTCACATCCATCACCCTCGTTTTGGATACGCCACACACATCGTAGAACACACTAATAAGGATCCAGTTTACCCCTCTTAAAAGTCACATTCTTATGGTGCTATATATCGTTACACAATTGTCAGAAAAGATCATGGTTCAAGGCCATATCAGAGTTTTCCAAAGTCGAATCCAGAGCCACATTTCCCTCGCATTGCTAGAAGTTCCCTTGAAATTGTGTTATCTACTTACAATGGTTGTGTACGTCCTCCGAACCAAATACCCGTGTGTGATTAAGGGACCAACCTCGGCTCCAAAATTCCCCCGCCGGTATAGCTCAACAAATGGCCAGCTCGTGCACACAAAAACTCATCGAGGGGGTAGTATAGTATACTAGTATCTCGCTTTCATAACCCGGGCCCATAAGCAATCAAACATTAATAGCTAACCGCCACATTTGCTCACCCAAAAGCGTCATATTATAGCTTCCGAAATCTCGAAAACCCAACCCTCCCTCCTTCGGCTGACATATTTTCCCCACATGTCCATGCCCCCACCCGATCCAGTTTATGCATTTTTTTCTTCTTTTTTTACGAGGGAACCGCGGCTGCTACCTTTGATGCGCTCTAGGTAAACCTCGGGTGTACACATAGCCTGCAATCCACGCACACCAGGTAAACTGTCGGCTCGAAACCCAGAAGGCATAGTCTCAAGCCATACAACTCTCACAAGTTCGCGCTTGCAGAAATTGAATCCGAGACCCTCACCGACTCATAGTGTCCCCACCAAAATCGAGACATTATCGATCTTAGTTCCTCACAAAAGTTGGACCGGCGAAAAAGAAAAAACGGTTTGATTTGTTTTTTTGGCAATGGCGACCCTAGACATGGATACAATCCTAATCGAAATCCTCCCCAAATTACCCGCCAAAACCCTAATCCGATTCAAATCAGTCTGCAAATCCTTCAACACTACGATCTCATCCCGCGAATTCGCCGTCCTCCACCTCCGCCACCACTCTCTCTCTTCGCAGCCACACCTCATTCTCGCCGGAAACCGCCGCGTTAACTGCTACAACCTCGAATCACATTCTCCCTCCACCGTCACAACCGCCGCATCGACCTTCAGCTTCGGCAGACATAGCTCAATCTCCGTCGTCGGCTCCGTCAACGGATTGCTGTGCATCCTCCGCCATCAAAATTCTATCAATTACTTGTCGATTCTGAATCTGACAACGAGGGCTTGTCGACGTATCGATACTCTGATCTATGGAGGAAAATATCGGGTTCTTAATTTCGGGTTCGGGTTTGATCACGTTAATCTCGATCATCGAATTGTTTTTGTGTCGGATTATCGCGATGAATTCGCGGTTAAAACGAGGGTAAGATAATACGAGTATTCCGTGATTCGTATAATCGTATATTGATTTGTCGTATTGATTACTGTGAATACTAGTATAGATATTATAACGGGTCAAATAACGGTGTACTCCGTGATATCACAAATCTATCAATTTCTTGTCGATTCTGAATCCGACAACGAGGATTTGTCGGTAACTCGGTATATCAAAACTCGGATCTATGGGGGGAAAAGTTAGGGTTCACAATTCCGGGTTTGGGTTTGATCATGTTAACCACGATTATCGAATTGTTGCTGTGTCGGATTATCACTGTGAATTCACGGTTAAAACGAGGTTATGATAATGCCCCGTATATTGATTACTGTAAATACTAGTATAAATCCGTTTTAAGATTATAACGGGTCAAATAATGGTTCATGTGATTTGACGAGATAAACATTTTGTTATTTTCCATGCATTCGATTTTTGTCATGTCTATAATATTTGATTCGTTAAGGTTATGATGGGTATAGACTATAGACGTCGTAAACAAAATTTGGTGATAATGCTTGCATTCTGATATCCTCCTGTATATCTCGAATAGGAAACTCGGGTTTACAGCTTGAATAAGAGCGCGTGGAATGTAATTGATACCGTGATTGCGACAGATACGATGGAGGAACGACATGGTGGGGTCCTCATTGACGACAACTTACTGCATTGGATGTTCTGGGTACCCTCATCGCGAAAACGAAGGATTGGTTGCTTCGACATCTGTAAAGGAAATTGGGTTAGCGATGTGTTGTTGCCAAAGTACTACTACGACCCGACCCACAAGAATTTCCTACTCGATTTTGGGTTGGTGAATAACTGTTTGTTTTCGACATTTGAGAATAGAATCGAGGATCGGTATGATGTGTGGGTTATGGAGGAGTACGGGGTGCAAGAGTCGTGGGTGGTGTTGTTGAGCATCCCTGTTAGGAGTGATTTCGAAGGAGGAGTGGTCCCCGTTGCTTGTTGTCGGTCCTCCAACAAAGTTTTGATTCGACAGCGTCATAGTTGTCGGTTGTCTTGGTACAACAAGGTCGACGATGGTGTTACTGAGGCTGTATTTGATGGAGCTCCAGATTTTTCCAACCTTCAAGTTTATATGTGTTGCAGGAGTCTTGTTGATATTCCTGGCGGAGTTCTCTTTAGGAATGCTTAGTAACCAACTTCTCTTCTCTTTAGTGTTTAGAGAGCCACACTGGCAAATTTGATTGATCTGAGATCATTACTCATTAGTATGTGCTAAGTATCTGACATCTGTTCCGTGTTCTCTTTCAGCAGTTGTAAAACTGAGAGCTGCACCTGTCACTTCTGATGCGCGTTGGATAAATCCGGTTTACAGATGCATTCTGAAGGGTTGGCTGTCGCCTGTCCCTATGTTACTTCTCTTTGAGGACTATTTCTTTTCTTGGTGGTGCGGAGTTTTTCCGAGGTTTATATGCTAAGAGTTGAAACCGTCTCCTGCATAGCTTCATAAGACATGTTAGAATGTTACTCATTCTTCCTATTTGACTTTCCGATTATCACTTATCTGTTGCTCATTCTTCCTGTTCGAATTTACGATAATAGATTACTTCTACATGTTGCTCATTCTTCCTGTTTGACTTTCCTATTATAAAGTTGTGTGATCAGCAGTAGCATAGCCAGAAAAAGGTGTTCCAAATCCCTTTTGATTTCTTACTAATCGCCTTTATGGCAACTTTGGATATAAACCTAATATTTGTAGAAATCCTGCCAAAATTACCCGCGAAATCCCTCATCCGCTTCAAATCCGTCTCCAAACTCTTTCAATCCACAATCTCATCTCGGGAATTCGCTGGACTCTACCTCCGTCACCGGTCACTCTCCTCCTCTGACCATGACTACCTCGTCTTCCAAGAAAACTGCCTCATTACCTTTTACGACCTTGACTCCCGTATTATCGCCACCTCCCTCTCTCCGTTCACTTGGAACGAAAGCTCATACTCATTTGCAACCTCAGGCTTCGTTGTAGGCTCCACTAACGGTTTGGTTTGCACATTCATCGTCGCTAGCTACAGTGACGAGTACTTCGCTGTGTATAACCCTTACACCCGCATGGTTACGTTCGCCCATTTCTCCACTGGTTCACAACTATCTCCTTTTGGGTTTGCGTTCGATCGTTTTAATCTCGATCACAAAATCGTGACAATCTCCGATGTACGATATGATGTTGATATCCGTGCCCGTATCACCAGGTAATAAGTTTAATGAGATTGTATTGTTGATGGTTAGTGTTTTCAACAATTGCTATAGTACCGTATTTGTAGTACTCCAAAGACTGATAACTTATTCCATAGTATTGATGCCATTCTGATTATATTGCAACATATCAGGGTTTACAGTTTAAATACCGACATCTGGACAACAATACCGGATGTCAAGATTTCGGAGGATTCACTTGAAGGAAGACAGAGCGGCGCCCTAATCAACCATCATTTGTTGCATTGGGTCTTCAGAAACCCATCAAAGGAAGCAAGAATTGGTTGCTTCGACGTTTGTAAAATGAAGTGGAGGGATAATGTGCTATTGCCTCGACATTGCTACGATCTGACTCAGAAGGACAAGGTCTCCCTCCTTGATTTTGGGGTTTTCGATGGGTGTCTGTTCTTGTTATTTGAAAATCGAGCTGACTCTCGTTTTGATGTGTGGTTCATGAAAGAGTACGGGGTTCAAGAATCGTGGTTAAAGTTCTTGAGCATTTCAAATGATTTCGCAGGGGGAATGGTCCCGGTCACTTATCACGGTGGGCCTGGCGAGTCTTTGATCAGGCAGCGGCAGAGTAGTAGACTGTACTGGTACAATACGACGAGTGGTGGAATCAAAGAGGCAGATTTTAACGAAGCTCCGGATTTTGGGAACCATCAGGTGTATACATGCAGCAGAAGCCTTGTTGGTATTCCTCGTGGCACACTGTATTGACCCAAATTCTTGCCTAAGACGGGTATATCAAAAGTCATGTGCTTATGGACCAACAAAAACTTGTTTTTATCTATTTAAGTTAGGTGTTCTTTGACCTGTTTTAGTCTAATAAGGATATATCCGCCTTAAACTGCTATTTTGAAATCAATATGTAAGATGTCTTTGGTGAAGTCACTTGAGATTTGAGGAATGTACAATGTAAACCACACTGTTTTCCTTTTTACAGTACCTTGGTTGTAGTTTACAGTACCACACTGTATGATGTACTGTCGCACTGATGTCTGATCTCTGATGTCTGATGTACAGGTTTGTTGATTATGTCGATCTCTTTTGATAATTGTGAAAACTGCAATAAACTCGTTGTCGTGTGTTCAGTCCTCCTCAGAGTTATCTTTGTTTATTTTTAAGTGGTTTCCGGTGCGCTTTGTTGACAGAAGTTTGATCTTCAGCTGCAAAAAGGGAAAGGCTTGCATAACTGTCAAGGTATTTCTTTCTTCAGCTAATCTTGTTGAATACGGCAATATCCATTTTAATGGTAAAACGGATTCAAATATTAGCACGTGATGATACTAAGTCAAACCTTTTGCTATTAGCTAAGCATCTACCTTATCATGTGATATCTATTTGGATCCATTTATCATCAAAACGGATATTGCTGTCTTAAATAAGGATTTGTGCTCTTTTATTTGGTGCTGGTGAGTTTTTCCGAAGGCTGTGTAAAAAAGAGTTTAACAAGTCTCCTTCATAACTTTGTAAAGACATCATGTGACCTTCTGATTCTTGGGATTAGTCTCGTAAGCCAATTCCGCAGGATATTTTTCTCAAACTCCTACTACTCCCTCCGTTCCAATCATTTCCATACGTTTGCTTTTTCACACTTGCCGATGCACGTTTTCTTTTGTCTGTATCTTTAGCTACGTATTTCTAAAAATTATAAAAATTTGATATTCATGATACATTCTATTAGACAATTTAAACAAGATCTCACGTGACTATATTTTATTGTATATATTAAAAGTTATATCGATAATTCTTCTCATCTATGAATAGTGCATAATATCCAAATGCATGGAAATGATTGGAACGGAGCTGTTGCTCATTTTTTGCTGGCAGACTTTCGATCAAACAGTCGTTGATCTGCAATCGCGGAGCCTGGGATCGCTGTTTAATTTGACAGAAGACAGCAGACATGCTAAGTTCATCAATATCAGCCTCCTTACTAATGTGAGTTGTGACTTTACCAGGTAAACTAATCAGTATCTGCTCCAAGTTCTCTTTTGATAATCGGGAAAACTGAAATCGGCACCTGACACTTCTGATGAGCATTGGATGAACCAGATAAATCAGGTTTTTAATGCACTACTACCTTGACTTCGACTACAAAAAGTAAAATGTTTACATAAAAAGAGTTGAGCAGGTCTCCTGCAACTCTGCAAGACAGGCATAAATATGCAAAAATCTTATGATTCTTGGAATTGGTCTCAAAAACTAATCCAGGTCATTGATTTTCTCTAACCACATAAATTATTACCTGTTGCTCATTCTTCCTGTTTGACTTTCTGATTATAAGTTAAGAGTTTTGTGATCAGCAGTAGCAGAGCCAGAAAACGGTGTTTAAATTCTTTCCGATTTCTTACTAATTACCCTTATGGCGAGTTTGGATATGAACGTAATATTGGTCGAAATCCTGCCAAAATTACCTGCGAAATCCCTCACCCGCTTCAAATCCGTCTCCAAACTTTTTCAATCCACAATCTCATCTCGGGAATTCTCTCGACTCTACCTTCGCCACCTGTCACTGTCCTCCTCCGAACATGACCATGACCACCTTGTCCTCCAGGAAAGCCACGTCGTTACCTTCTACAACCTTGATTCCCACACCATCTCCACCTCCCTCTCACCGTTCACTTGGAACGAAGGCTCATTTGTAGGCTCAGGCTTCGTTGTAGGCTCGACCAATGGCTTGGTTTGCATGTTCTATATCTCTAGCTTCTGTAGTAGCCACTTCGCCGTGTTTAACCCTTACACCAAAATGGTGACTTTCCCCCATCTCGTCATTGGTTCATTATCAGATCCTCGTCTTGGGTTTGCGTTCGACCGGTTCAACTTCGACCACAAAATCGTGGTAGTCTCCAATGAACTATATGGTACTCATCTCCATCTCCATATCACCAGGTAATAAGTTTAACGAGATTGTATTATTAATAGTTCGTGTTTTCAACAAATACAATTATTGATTATTCTGATTATGGTATATTACACCAGGGTTTACAGCTTGAATACCGGTAGCTGGACGACAATAAAGGAAATCGGAATTCCCGAGGATACAATGGACATAAGGCAGAGCGGCGCCCTAATCAACAATCATTTATTGCATTGGATCTTCAGAAACCCGTCAAAGGAAGCAAGGATCGGCTGCTTTGACGTTTGTAAAATGGAGTGGACAGATGATGTGCTGTTTCCTCGACACTGCTACGATCCGATTCAAAAGGACAAGGTCTCTCTCCTTGATTTCGGAGTTTTTGATGGGCGTCTGTTCTCGTTATTTGAGAATCTAGTCGATTCTCGTTTTGATGTGTGGGTCATGAAAGAGTACATGCATCAAGAATCGTGGTTCAAGTTTTTAAGCATTCCGATTTCAGATGGCTTGCCAAGGGGAATGGTCCCAATCACTAGTCACAGTGGGGCCGGTGAAGCCCTCGTCAGGCAGCGAGGGAGTAGCAGACTGTACCTGTACAATACAACAAGTGGTAAAATCAGAGAGGCGGAATTCGATGGAGCTCCTAATTTTGGGAAATATCATGTGTATACATGTAGTAAAACCCGTGTTGGCGTTCCTCGTGGCTTCTATTTCGACATAGAAAACTTAATGCTCTTTGCCCCGATTTTGTGTTAAGACGTATATGTCCGTTTACGGTTTATCCGTTTTTGAAACCCGTATTTGAGATGTTTTTGTCTCTGGTCATTTGGTGAAGTAACTCAAGATTTTGAGGAATTTGTAATGTTAACCACATTGTATGATACAGGATTGTTTGAGCTCTCTTATGCGTCTATCGAAGAAGTCTTGGTTCAATGGTTAAGAGTTAAGACCAGGTGCTCTGGATAGTACGTCTTAGGTTCGAATCTCTATTTCTCTATATTGTAATGCGACTAAGTGCGTTTTTTGTTGAACCAAAAAAATAAACCCGATGTCTTTGTAGCACGTGGGTTGTCTTGTTATAAGCTTGTTATTGGTTTCCCATTTATCTTGTTTGAATCCATTACAACTAAACTTGGTAAACGGATCAACCAGGTGAACTTCGGTCTTGGAAATCGGGTTGATTTCAGGTCTTGGACGGGTCATTCGGGTTTTATTTTCAGATTTTTAAAAAGATATTAACCTGTTCGCTATAATAAAACTCGGGTTTTCAAATTTGGGTGCCAAATCGGGTTCGGGTTATTTGGTCGGGTCATTTTAGTAGCGTTTATGAGAGACGTCTTGTATAACGGAATACGTCCCTTGATTAGGATCCATTAATTACAACTAGACTCTGTAAACGAGTCAATTTCGGATCGTGTCAGCTTCAGGTCGATCCACTTTCGAGTCTTAAAAATCGGTTTGACTTCATGTCGGACCGAGTCATTTCGGGTTCGTACTTTCAATTTTTTTATCGAGATATCAACCCGTTTGCTATAATAACAACATTCACATCATTCGGATTATGAATCCAACTCGGGTCTTCAATTCGGGTGTCAAATCGGGTTCGGATTATTTGGTCGGGTCATTCAATTCGGGTCACAAAACCCTAATTTCCTTAATCCGTATCTCAACCTTTACACCTCTCACTCTACTCTTCTGCAATTCGATCGCCATTGTTGATTTCCTCGAGGTAATTAATCCCCCAATTTCATTCATTCATTGATTCATTCATTCTCTTCATTCATTCTAGCTGATCGTCATCATCATGCTTCAACTTAATCGCATTTCTGCAAATGTGAAGCTAATCGCTAACGAAAATCCTCGACTTTTTCTGAATTACATGAGGGAACAATGTAAATTAGGGTTTCATAACCTCCAAATTCCCCTAAATTTGTTCGACCAAATGATTTCTCTTCTCCCTCGACCTTCAATTATCGATTTTACTCGGTTGTTTGCCGCCATTCTCAAGCTTAGACACCTGAAACCTTACTCCACTGTCATTTCCTTATCTAGGCGACTTGAATTATCCGGTACGAGATCGAATTCGTATTGCTTAAGTGTTCTTGCTAATTGTTATTGCCATTTAGGTCGTGTCGATTTCGGGTTTTCCCTCTTTGCTAAGTCTCTTAAGCTAGGGCACTCGTTCGATTCGGATATATGTTTCGTTACCATTTTGATCAATGGTCTTGTCAATGACGATCGGCTTTCTGAAGCTCTTAAGTTGCTGGATGTAGCTGTAGTTAAGCTAGGTGTTCGGCCGAATCTTTTTACCTACGCGGTTGTTGTCAAGGGTTTTTGCAGGATCGGGGATACTGACCGTGCTCTTCATTTGCTCGACAAATTGAATTCTCGCCCCTTGTGTTGTAAGCCTGACATTGTCATGTATAACACTGTTATCGACCGTCTTTGCAAAGATAAGATGATTAGTGCGGCCCTTGAAGTCCTTTCGTTTGTGAAAAATGAGGGCATCAAACCGAGTGTAGTATCGTATAACTCGTTGATTCTAGGTTTGCTTAATCTCGGTCGGATGGGAGAGGCGGAGAAAATGTTGATTGAGATGATGAACAACAACATTTCACCTGATGCGGCCACTTATAACATTTTGATTGATATGCATTGCAAGGGTGGGATGATGGACGAAGCTCAAGCCATTATACGAGTAATGGAGAAGCGAGGTTTGAATCTTGATGTAATTACTTATAGTACTTTAATAAATGGTTATTGCATGTGTGGTGAGATGGACAAGGCAAGAGAGATTGTTAATTCCATGGTTAAATATCAGTGTTACCCCGATGTTGTAGCTTATAGTACTTTGATCAATGGATATGTTAAGCTAAAACGCATTGGCAAAGCGTTTGAGATATTGCGAGAAATGTTCGAACATGAGATTACCCCTAATGTTGTGACCTATACCACACTAGTATATGGGTTGTGTAAGTTAGATAAGTTCCATATGGCACATCAGTTGCTCAACGACATGCAAATCTGTGGGATCATGCCAAATGCTTGGACTTATGGAGTCTTATTATGCGAACTTTGTAAAAATGGACGAATGGATGAGGCAGCGACATTGCTAGAAAAGATGGAGTCTAACGGAGTTGCTCCTGATTTATTCATCTACAACACCCTCATTCACAGCTTGTGTCGAGCTGGTGAAGTTAAAGATGCCCAAAACCTTGTCTTTGAGCTTCTATCGAGGGGTTTGGTACCAAATGATGTTACTTTTAATACTATGATTAATGGGTTTTGCAAAAAAGGTCTTACGAATACAGCTATAAAGTTCTTGGACAAAATGAAGCAAATTGGATGCTCTGTTGACAGTCGCACCTATAATGCATTGATCCGCAGGGTTCATTCTCAACAATGATACATCGAATGCATTGTGTTATCGTGATATAATGGTTAGGATGGGATTTGAAGCTGACACTATCACTATCTCGTGACTAACCTGAAGTTCCTACAAAGGCTTCCGAGTTGACACAACAACAATTACTTCTCGGGTAATTCGGTGGCAAGATACCGAAGAAGTGTATTTCAGGTATAACTTTGAACATTTGCATCGGATCCAGTTTTTTGTTATTCTTTTGTTTGTCTTGTTTTCAATACTAATTTCTATATTGTCACAAAAAAAAAACTCTTCTCTATATTTGTTTCTCTACTTGGGCTGCAGGCGTGGGCCATCTGCCCCTGTGTAAATATAATACACTGGATTGTTGAAATTCTAGTTCGACAAATCGTTGAAACTGAAAACTGCTTCCGTGACTTCCTCCGGATTCAATGGAAGGAAGGTGTGAAGCCGCCCTTATTAATGACCGTCAAAGGAACCAAGGATCATTTGCTTCGATGTCTGTTAAATGGAGTTGGCAGATAACATGCTATTGCCTCGGTGCCATTACTATCCGACCCACAAGACCTGTTTGATGACACAGCTTGTTTTCTAAGGAGCGTCCTTGAAACCGAGGTTTTGATCAGGCAGTATCCTGGAACTAGACTGTACTGTACAGTAAGGCGAGTGGTGGGAATGAGAGATGTGAAATTTGATGAACTCCGGAATTTGGGAAGCATCAAATGTAGACATGAAGCAAGGAGCATTGTCGACATTCCTTGCGGCATTCATACTGGTATAGAGTAACCAAGAAGAGGATGTTCCCGGACCCTGGTGAAGTAACTTCGTTTTTTAGGATAAAACCGCTGTCATCTGTTCACTTCCCTTCATAGTTATCGTTTTCCTTTTATATAACTTTGACTACAGAAAGTGAAAGGTTACGATGTTTACTTTCTCCTAGTAATTTTTTTCTTGTGCTAATTGCAGAGTATATATCTTTCGGGGGACAAAATATAAAAGAGCTGATTGTTGGTGAACAAGTCGCCTGCATAACTCTGTAAGACATGTCACGAATGTTGCTGAACGTCGGAGTTGTAGATTCATATTCAATTCATTGGAATAGAGCGAGTACATTCTAAGATTTGGAAAATATAACAATAATCCAAAATTAATACGTTCTTCATATTCAATTTCAGTGCACGAAACCATTCTTCTACTACCACAGTCGAACAGCTCACTTACTCCCCTATCGATCTATCCCGACACCATCTTCATGGAGAAAATCTAAAAATGCTTCTGCAAAAACGGTTTGATACAAACGAGACAAAAGTGAAACTACATTAAAGATAAAACGAGATTGGAAATTCTCTACTTTGCCTCATTTGGTTGAAGAAGCTCTAACACTCATCGACGTATGGTAGTTACTGCTTCTATTCTTGCGATAACTACTGTACACATCGTCATATTGGCTACCCTCGTTGTTTTGGGGCGAGCTTGCTCCGAGCCCTAACCTGCCTGACCCAAATGATGCCGGTTCTGTGTCCGACCCTGTTCCTGATTGCAAGTTAGCTGGCGGAGGAATACAAGCTCCTCCCTTCCGCACAGGCGAATCTCTCTCGTAATCGTCTTCATATCTTCCTTCGGACCCACTCATGGGCCCCTCCGAAGGGTTGACCTCTCCGATCTCCTTGAAAAACTTGGAAACACGGTCCAAAAGTTCGGATTCAGGGGTATCGGACGGAGGTATGGCAGTCGGAATGTCTAGCGGGCTCATAGGAGAGTAGGGCACACCGCTTCCTATTTGTTGTTTCTTGACCATTCCGGGAATGAGCCCCGGGGGAAACAAAGGGTAAGTTGGTAATTTTTCACCGACATTGGTTGCTGGTTGCGGGAGCATATTTGGTGGGGTTTGGTGGGTTAGTGGAGGTACAGAAGACGTTAACGGGATGGACCCTGGAAATCCGACAGGCGGTATTGTATGTGGAAGGAACTGTTGACCGGGAATCATTGATGGAATTGGAGGACCGTGTCGATCAGGTTGTTCCTGGCTAAGTAGAGGATTTTGTATGTTCTGTTGCCAATGTGGAAGATTACCGATTCCTGCTTGGTGAGGCGCTCCTACATCAGAAAAGAATTGTCGGCAAAAATGTAATATCAGCAGAATTCAGACTTAAATCCCATACGAATGAGAAAACTAAACAGTAAAGCGGTAGAAGTGAGAAAATCCCAGAAATAAATAAATAAACAAAACAACGCGGCAAACACGTAAGCATAAAGAGTATTCTCGGCCGACTTGTACCTGACGGATCAACAGATGTACCGGGCATTTCTTTTTGATTCCCCAAGAAGGAACTAGATGACGGTCCAGCAAGCATCTCACCTTCAAGTGCATGAATAGTTTCTTGGTCATATACTTCTTTTGATGCCCAGAATTGGACGATTTTCTGCAAACGAGACTGATTTTCATCCTTATTCTGAGGATGGTGATAGACTCTAGCCAGCATTGCACCTAGTACGGGTTTAAATGCGAGAGCCTCGTTATCAAGTTCGTGTGGATTGACACGACGTTGGAAGCTGTAAATCAGGTGTAATATATATGGTCAAGAGGTGAGACGATGATGTGAAAGAGAATAGAGAGAAAAAAACAAGAATCGAACGAAACAATGCAAAATACGAAAGAACATAATTCCTTCAGGAAGAAACAAAGGATTAGTTATGGATGTCATTGAAAGCGGGATATACCTGTCGAAGAGAATGTCATTAGCAAGATAGATAATGTGCAGTTGCTTCTCGGAATCATCCAAAGCGAACATTCTTTCTCTCAACGCTTGAGTTAAAGCGGGTGCAAAAGCGGACCTTTGCATGAACCACGCCTTGGCACTTTTAATGGATTCCTTTGTACCAGTTAGGTTGACAAGCACATTGTTCAATTCCATACCAACATCGTAAGGAAGTGGACCAGAAAGACCCCTCAACATGTTTGGTGATCGGTCATAATCCGGCCGACCATGACCCACAAAGGGCTGACTATGAGGTTGTTGCTGATCGTAAAAATGAGGGAATGTAGGTTGATGCATTTGTGGACCGCCCATCATAGGCCCTGAAGCACTCGCGGAATTCATGGGTGGCGGATGCATACCAGGCATACCAGAAGGGAAAGGGACGCTGAAAGGTCCGGGTGGTCGGGTAAATAAATAGAGCTTATAACGGTAGTATCCATGACCCTCACCACCAAACAAGAAACCGTAAGCCGGGTTACTATGCTCCTTCTCGCATACCATTGCTTCAAACTCGGGGCCATTTTTGGCCACATACTCCACTAACTTGTCAATACGCTTTTGCAACTCGGGATCATGAGGTGGGGGAACGGGAGGAGGTGCGGAATCATATGGGCCACCCGGAAAAGGAGGACCCATGTGAGGAGGCCCGTGAGGGGGGAAAGACGGGCCAGGCTGTTGTTGCTGAAGATGAAGGAGATGAGGATGGAGTGATTGTGGTTGCTGTTGACGTGGAAATGGGTACTGTTGTACGGATGGATGTGGTGGTAGGAAAGGAGAACCGTGGACTGATGGGGGAAATTGTTGGTGTTGTGGCGGGAATGGAAATTGCTGTCCCGGCAAATTACTTGGCTGCTGCTGCTGCTGAGCAAATGCCATCGCAGCAGCATAATCATGTGGTGGACGATCCATAAATCTTTAGTACTAAGTTTCGCAGTAAGAAAAAAATACCGGAACTCTGCAGAAAGCAAGAATATTGGATTATTCACGTAACAATCTTTTGGCAGTTGTAAAGCATAAAAGAAGCTAATTCCGGGATGCATTGAGCTACAATGATTTCACTCAAAATAAAATCCGAATAATCCGAATCATGAGCTCAAATGCAATCCCCGACATCCTAATCCTTCCCTAACACCCTGAACAATCTAAAGAGACGAATTCCGGGATGCAATGTACTATAATGATTGCCATTCAAAATGAAAATCTAATCGTCTCAATCATGAGCTCAGTTGCAATACCCAACACAGTAAAATTTCAACAGAACCCTGAACAATCTAAAGAGAAGAATTCCGAGATGCATCAAGCTATAATGATTTCCATTCAAAATAAAAACCTAATCATCTCAATCATGAGCTCAGTTGCAATACCCGACAAGGTAAAAATTTCAACAGAACTTTAAACGATCTAAAGAGGCGAACTTGGGGATGCATTGAGCTATAATGATTGGTACTCAAAATAAAATCCTAATAAACAATCTAAAGAGGCGAATTCCGGGATGCATTGTGCTATAATGATTGCCATTCAAAATAAAAACCTAGTAATCTCGATCATGAGCTCAGTTGCAATACCCGACAAGGTAAAAATTTCAACAGAACTTTAAACGATCTAAAGAGGCAAACTTGGGGATGCATTGAGCTATAATGATTGGTACTCAAAATAAAAACCCTAATAATCTCAATCATGAGCTCAGTTGCAATACTCGACAAAACCCTAAACAATCCAAAGAGGCGAATTTGGGGATGCATTGAGCTGAAATTTCTCTCACTCAAAATAAACACCCTAATAATCTGAATCATGAGCTTAATATCAACAAATCGACACCGGAATCCGATTCTACAATCCTAACTACTCAAAAAGGGGGCGAATCCAGCAATCTACTCATTCAAACATTCATTGAACTACAATTGCATCAAGTACTATAATACCTAAAAAATCAACGACAATTATACCCCAAAAAAACGCTATAAAATTGAAATTGCAGGAACAGATACACTATACGAAAGAGAAAAGGGGGGAATACCTGTTCTCGATTTAGATGATTGGTGTAACTTTGATCGTTCAAATCGGTTGTTCGAATTTCTAGGGTTTTTCCGAATTGAAATAATCGTCTTAGACTATAGAGTTTTATTTAAGCAACTTGAAAAATTTGGGGGTAAATAATACACTAATATATACTCCGTATTTGTTTCGAGTTTTATTTATTGGATTTCTAATTGGATACGGAAAATTATGAAAATTATTATTTAAAAAAAGAACTCGTGTTTTTATAACAATGATTATTTCAACACCGTTCAAGAGAGTAAATTTTTTTTTTTTTGCTACGATTTGAGCAATAATATTAATTTTATTAATTATCGAGCATTTTTCTGTATCTATAAGTAATTAATTAACATAGATTTATGTATATGTATATCATATTGAGTTAATAAAAATAAGGGTCAATTACTTAATCACCTCTATTTTAATTTTCTTATTATTTCATACCCTTATTACAGAATACTCCAATTTAGGCAAAGACGTATACATCAATACTTGTTTCGAGTTTTATTTATTAAACAGTGTACAAACGTACAATAATGTCTAATTTGAGACCGAAATTTATGACAACATAAAACGATAAATAAACATAAAAAATTGTTTTCAAAATGATGATCATTTATCACGAGTTTTTTTTTTGCTACGATTTCAGCAATAATATCAATTACTCCGTATATAATTAATATTAATATAGATATTAGTATATGTACAATTAACATTAATATAGATATTAGTATATGTATATGATGATTATTTCAACCGGCCATGTACAATTAGATCAACCGGTAATGAGTTAATTTTTAGCTTTAACTAGAGACTGCGGATCTGAGACCGAGTCAGGGAGGATTGACATCGTCAACTAAATTTTCCGTGATGCGTTAGGTAACACCGTAACAGTAAAAACTAAGAGCAGCCGACTAGACGAAAACTCGAGAAGGGAGATCATTTACAGTTTTCAGTAACTTTGCTCAACTCTGAAATACAGTACAAATTACAGAAAGAAACTATACACTGTAGTGTAGTATCATCAGTAAAACTATTAAGCAGATTGCATTGATACAGTAACGGCTCGAACCCTGGAAAAATTTCGGACAAGCTGAAAAGAAGGCCGGTCGACACTTTTTTTCTATTTTACTGCATCGAAGGACTCAAACCCGTCTCTGAATTCCGTGATGTCTATACAGAGAGACTCAACACGCAGTTGGAATCATTCGAGTATGTATTTCAGACCCGGGTTGAGTTTCTCGACCTGAACCTGAGTTTGTAGAAGGGAATGGCTGTGACCCATTTGGATCAACCCGTTTGTTTCCTGATCGGGGCTTTGATTTTGGACCTGTCGACTTCCCTTTTTACAGTGGAGGCGCCGGCTGTTTTTTCTTTCATGGCTTCCTTTTCTAGTTTCTTCCTCTCGGCTTCTGCTTGTTGGGTATTCTCTTCTTTCGACTTGTTGAACAGTTTCACGAAGACGAACAATATTTGAGTAACTGCAGAATTTAAAAAAAAAAACGGATGACTAATTATTCGTGATTCCGTATTTATTAGCATACGAGTATTATTTTGCAGAATAAGCAAATATCGGAGATTACGACAGTGAGAAACGTCTTTGATTCGAATCAAACCTTGTTCAAATGGACATCGAGCTGGGTCTTCCCCGAAGTATTGGCAGAGAGAATCCGCATTTCTTCCCTATAAAGTTGGATTTGAATACGAACAATAATTAGGGAAAAACCATCACGTAAATGTAGACTTGGCAAACGGGTCAACCGGGCCGGGTCAACTTCGGGTCTGCCTGTCATTTCGGGTTTGGGTCATTTTGAACTTTTTTAGGGATATCGACTCGTTTTCTATAATAACATTCGGGTCAGCTCCGGATTAGACCGGGTCAATTCGGGTTACGGGTCTTCAATTTGGGTGTCGGGTCACATTTGGGACGGGTCAGTTTTGTCAGGTCTACGTAAACGACACCGGATTTAAATTTAGAAGGTGGCCTACCACTTCAGAATATAAGGAGGTTAGCGATCTGACTTGAGCTTCGGCTGTATCCAAGAATTCTTTCAAGGCCTAAATAAGAAGGAAAAAAAACAACGACAAAACCGCTTCTTTTCAGAGAAACAGAAACACAGAAAATCGACACGAGCAAACACCAAATATATATTTTTAAATTTTTTTAATTAAAGATCAAGTGATTCTGTTACCTTGCGAAAGCCTGCAGAAATAATCCCATCATTTTCTGAAGCAGCAAGCTCTTGCTCGACCTTTTCAAGGCCTTTGCTCACGGCTTGCATTTCTTCAGCTAAAGATTTTAGTTGTATCTGCTCGATATACGCAACATAATTAAGATCAAAATCATTGATGGTTTAGAACACGATTATATGAGATATATATTATTGCACGAGTAACGAGAGATCGTGTACCTTGGAAGCAGCTTCTAAGTGCATTAGATCCTTGTCAAAATCCAATAACTCCGACAACTTTTCAGATAGCAGCTAAACATTCGCATCATAATCAGTCGCCACATCACATAAAAAAAGGGCAATGAAAATGTATTAATTCGGTAACAAGAAGAATAAGTAGGAGGTATTAACGTTTCCAATCTAATTTTGCGTTTGAATCTGTATTATTATTATTATTTTACCGCCTTCCATTTTTATTTTTTTATCTTTATTTTTTATTTTGTTTTTTTGGATGACGAAGTCAAAAAAAAAACTCCGTAATTTCCGTATAACAGTAAGAAATGCATATATGCACTAGCCGAGTGCTCTATTTGCATGCTATGGTCGAAACTGTCGTTAATATGGTGTAATGACTGCGCATACCTTGCACAGGTAATGCATCAACGTCATTTTGTTGTTTCTTGCCCGTGTATCCGACAGTTTAAGGAGGCTGTCTAGCTTGAATCCAACAGCAGAACCTGATTACGAGAGGGAGTGATTATCAAGTCGAACATAATATTTCATGAAAATTATGTCACGTGTCGCGAACATGGAACACCCATACCTCTTGCAGTGCCTTGGTTTAAGGCATTTCCTAAAGTAAGTATAGTTTGCATTATTTGCCTCAGCTTTCCAGATTCTCTAACCTACGAGTGTATGCTAGAATCAGTCTAAATACGACAGAGAACGATAAAAGTCAGTTTATGTCATTTGAGGAATCGATAAGAACCTCTCGTGAAACAGCATTGATGGTATCCAAGTTCCCTTTCAAATCACAGACCTGCATCGTTAGTAGATAGTTGTGAAGAACTGATCACGGCACAAAAATAGAATAACTAACAGACCTGCTCGGGAAACAATATATAACTAAATAACTAATACCTGAGTCGAAAACGTTATTTTAAAGGCAAAAACACGTAATTTAGATTCAACTCGCGGAACCTTCATCAGCTCTAGGAAAAACTGAAATGTTCATGACGAAAGCATTGTCAGAATTGACAAAATATCGATGTAGTAGTATGTCATGTTGAAAACTCCCAAGTCTAAGAAAACTACCTGTTCGCATTTTCCGAGCATTGCTTTGTCCCCGTTATAATTCTGTAAAAGAAAAAACAGGAAATCATAGAACACAGCAGCAAGAAAGATCAAGTAATTAGGATGCTAGAATCGTTATTTATTACGGAGCATTAAGCACAAAGACAGAATATGAATACCTTCAACATCTCCATTTCCTCTTTTGTAGGGCAAAATTTTATCAGATTCTCAACTTGATCAATATCCAATGCTGCGGAATCCAGTGCAAGGACAGCACTCTGCATTAATCAGACGACAATTGGAATGTTTTTCAGAGAACAAAAAATGGGGTAATATCAGATTGGCAGAACTTTAGACAATTTTGAGAGCACAACACTTTATATTCAAAATTCGAAAAAGAAACGGTCCCAAACAATATAAATCTATCGTTCGATTTCTGATATTACTAGCTAGTAAACCATTCCTTGACTAAAATCATTCATGTAGCCACAGGATGACTAGCTAGTACAGTAAGAGCTCATCGGTAAATCTAATCAGTACTTACAGGATGACTCTAATATTATGCAGAACTAATGGTGAGGACAACAATTACGCAGGGCGAGTAAACGTCCAGTGGCATATCCAAAAACACATCTCTTTACACCAAACAAAAGTTCTCCAAGCTAATACATTAGTTATTCTACTCCGATAACAAGAGAGAGCTTTACCATCATATCTGGAAGAGGAATCTTTATTTTCGTAAGCATTATTTCACAGTTATTTGCTCTCCGTAAATCAACCTGCAAGAGGAGAAAGGAAAATCAGTTAAAGTATTAGATAACCTCTTGATACTCCATATAAAATAAGAGCATATAGTTGAACATCACTTACTAGCTGCACTTTCTCTGGCTTATTTATGTTGGGGCCGCGTCGAACACCTACTTTACCTCCACCACTTGCATCAGTACCAGCTGAGAACAAAGTCTCGAGTTCTGAAATATCTATCTCCGGAGCCCTGTAGCAAAATGGTGGAATCCTCAAATTCAACATTTAGAAACCATTTTTAACACAATTATTTTTATTAAGTCCAGAAGAGTAAATCAAATGTACATGAACTCATGAAGTAGTCATTGTGATTATGAAACTGGACAACAAATTAGTTCCTTAAGGACCAAAACAATTTCAAACAACCGTGATTGACTTTCCTGTAATTGACAGTGCAACTAAGATGTGAGATACATACCGTGATTGACTTTCCTGTTTTTGAGTATCAGCCCATAAGCTGCCCTGCATTGCGCGAGTAACTTTTACCCAGTGTAAAGGTTTCAATGAAGCTCTCTTCGGAGCAACAGAAATTGAAGTAACACCTCTACTTCTATTTCCCAGCCCTAAAGAACTCCTTCCCCTTCCAGCGGACATCGGAGGTGGAGGTGGTGCACCAGGTCCCTTCGGTGCGGGCGGAGGTGGAGGTGGTGCACCAGGTCCCTTCGGTGCAGGCGGAGGTGGAGGTGGTGCACCAGGTCCCCCCTTTAGTGCAGGTGGAGGAGGTGGTCCAGGAATGACACCACGGCCTGATCCTTGTGCACCTCGTGGAGGTGCAGGTGGTGGAGGTGGTGGCACCATAGATTTACCAGAAGGATTACTTTTGACTAAAGGTGGTGGAGGAGGAGGGGGAGGTGATGGTCTTGTAGATGGAGGAGGTGGCGGCGGTGGAGGTGGAGCCATATTCTTTGAATTGCCTTTTGTTGAAAGGGGTGGTGGTGGTGGTGGAGGTGGACATGGACGGGTTGACGGAGGTGGAGGTGGGGGTGGCGGAGGAGGAGGAGGCATATGTTGTCGATCACTACTCTTTGGTAAAGGTGGAGGAGGCGGTGGGGGTGGGGCAGGACATGAACGGGCTAGTGGGGGTGGTGGTGGCGGTGGAGGTGGTGGACATGAACGCGCTGGTGGAGGTGGAGGTGGAGGCGGGGGTGGACATGAACGCGCTGGTGGAGGTGGTGGTGGGGGAGGAGGAGGCATATGTTGCTGACCACCAATCCTCGGTGGAGGTGGAGGAGGCGGCGGAGGTGGAGGTGGAGGTGGACATGACTTTTGGGAAGTACATGCCTTAGATGAAACAGGAGGTGGAGGTGGTGGTGGTGGCGGCGGTGGTGGAGGAGAAGTGACGTGAGGCTTTGTAGAGTTATTATGAACTAGAGGTGGTGGTGGTGGTGGTGGTGGGGGAGGAGTAGCCTTTACGTGAGGAGAAGGGGAAGGGATATTTGTCCTCGTAGAATCATCAAGACAAAGTGGTGGAGTGGGAGGGGGAGGAGGAGGGGACGATGCATCCTTCTTAGCCGTATCAACATAAGGGGCAGATGGAGGAAGCGATGAAAGTGGAGACGGATGATGTTGTACTGATTTCGGGGACGCTAGATTCTGAGAAACTCCATTGGAATTGGACGTAACATCTTTCGCTTCATCAGACGCATAACCGTGAGACAACGGGTCATCAAGGATATTACTTCCTGCAATACTAGTGTTTGATGATTCGTAGAAGTTGTCATGCTCCGTAAAATCACAGCTATCCGCCACACTACACGCTTCTTCAGAATCAGTTGGAGATGTGTTTGGACTAAGCCGGTTTTGTAATTCAGAAAGTTGTTTAAGTAACCATAATGTAGCATCATCACTGTTATCAGCCCATTCGGCACCACTGAACAGTTCCTGAACCCTTGAAAACGCTTCGATAGGCAATCCACCCCGCTCTTCATAATTCAACACTGACGTTGGTTCTCTCAAAGGAGACAGTTTCTCGATTTCACCGAATATAACCTATGTTTTCAAGTAGACATGAATAGTTAAGAACCAAGTCAGTTCACCGAAACGCATCTCCTATCACATTTCGACCAAAGTTCAGGAGTTAAAAAAAACACGTGAGAAATTAGGGGCCCGAAATCACGTGGTAGCATTTTAGTGGATTATTTATAATGTCTGAAGCGGAAAAGTACGTACCTCGGCTCTGAAGCCTTTTGGATAACGTTCTTTGGCGTCCCAGAGAATTTCCAAGTTCTCTGAGTTGAGCATTAGTATGTTTGACCTAATAAACGCGGTGTTAAACATTATCCTGAACATCATAACCTCTCGTTCGAGCTCCATGTCTAAATGGACACATTCAAGAACGACATCCCCTTGTACTGCGCACTGTATGTCGATTTTAATCACTTCGGAATCAGCCTGCAGTAGATAAGCATTCAGATCAGAATAGCAGATGGTAGTAAAAAGTAAAAACGCCAGTTAACCTTGACATTTTGGATAAAAAATACGAACCTGCTGATAATGCCTCAAACTCTTTCTCTTGTTGATCATCGAGAAAAGCATTTGAGTTGATAAACCATCTTTATTACGAAGATTTCGACCAAAGATACGGATGGCAGGCCGACAACCTTTACTGTTATCATAGCTAGGGATTCCTCGAAGGATTAGACAGTCTAGGGAAAGAGAGCGCTCGGGAGGTGGCCACTCCGGGGACAAATTTCTCCGAGCAACATACTGAAGATAACGAAGCTGCGATGCAAATGGGTTTAGAGGAGATAACAGCTTTAGAAACCCTTTTGGTGCCTCACGGTGGACCATTTCCAGTGTTTTTCTCTCACCGCTATGCAATTTTCTGAAAATTAGAAAAGCGGACAGAAGAAATGCCAACAGTGGCCAACCGCCTCTCTCGCAATGCAGCAAGATAATATTATGCTGATTACGGCCAGATAGCCAGCTGTCGGAAACACGAAGAAAGTGGTGTACCAATGACAGTGGCAAGATGGGGCAGCCCTCGTATTGCCTAGGATAGTCCAATACTGTGACGTCGTATTCACACAATATTTCTGCAAACTCGCTCTGCTTTTGGCCTTCTCGAAAGTTGAAAGCCAGAAATGATGAAGAAGGAAATGCTTCGCGCAGTTCATTTATAACTCCGTGTAGGTACATATGGTAGACTCCCTCCCGCAAAACATCCGTCGAGAAACAAGAATCAAAAACTACAAGGTAAGACGAAAAAAAAATCACCAGTTAGAGAGATCTCATTGAGTATGTGTATTTTTAGCAAGCGGCGTGATGAAATTCACTCTTAACAATTCGTGATTCGCTGGTATACCCTCTAGCACCACTACGCTTCAATGGACTCTCTACGACTCTAAACTACTTGATAACGCAGCCGCATACAGCATATCCCAACAACAACGCAGTTCATGCAGAATCATTTTTACATTATTTTAGTTGTAAAAACACTTCAAGGTCGAAACGACATTAGTCATACACAGCTCTAAAGTCTAAATCCACAACACCTTTATCACAACAACATAAACAATATACAGAGCATAGATCCATCTAATAGTAGGGCAATTGTGAATTGACGGTCTGGATTCTTAACGAATACAACCTCCATATATAACCACTACACTTCAGTGACCTCTCTACAACTCTAAACAAATCCAGAACGTAGCCGCATACAGCACATCCCAACAACAATGCAGCTCATGCAGAATCAATTTTACATTATTTTAGTTGTAAAAACACTTCAAGGTCGAAACGACATTAGTCACACACAACTCTAAATCCACAACAACTATTACAGCAACAGCGCAAAACCGTCAACAACATACAAAGCATAAATCCCTCTAATAGTAGGCCATGTGACGGTCGGGATTCTTAACGAATGCAACCTCTATATATAACCACTAGTCCACTACGCTTCAGTGACCTCTCTAACTAATCCAGAACGTAGCCGCATACAGCACATCCCAACAACAATGCAGTTAATGCACAATCATTTTTACATTATTTTAGCTGTAAAAACACTTCAATGACGATACGACACACAACACCTTTGTCACAACAAGCACAACAACGTCACCAACATACAAAGCATAAATCCCTCTAATGGTAGGGCAATTGACGGTCCCGATTCTTAACGAATTCAACCTCCATATATAACCAGCAAGCACAAACTTAATCTTCAAGCTAAGCAATGATGCAATTACACATAAATACAGTATCAAAGCATATAACAGATAAAATTACAGAAGAAAATCATATTATCAATCAAATAACATCAAAATCCACAAAAATGAAAGCTGAGATTCTCACCATAAACTCTATCAACAAATTCCAGTAACCCATCAGGAGGTCTCTTATGAAAAAACCTACTAAGTATAGACATTTTCCCAGCTCTTCAACAATCAATCAATCAATCAAACTTCTACCCACTATTCAACAATCAAATTAAATGCTGCCCAGAATCACCAATCACCCTGTAAACACAAAAAATCATAGATAAAATTAAACAAAACCCTAGTTCATACACTTCTAAAACATAATCCCAAATTAAAATCAATCAATTACCCAATGCAATTAACGTTCAAATAAATTGAATTTGAATCAATTGCATGGACGAACTCAAATTCCTTCAATTAATCAGTAAAATTTGGGGAGCTTAAGTGTGAAAAGTAAGTGTCTTTCACTTGGTTTTTAGGGGAAAATTTTGTGTATAATTTGTAGGAGTGGTAATTAAATTTGTGGTGGAGTAATTACTTGATTCGATAATTTTAAATTTGTTTTCCCGTTTGAAATAATTTGCCCCCCACAAAATAAAAAACTGAAAATCACATTTATAATTGATTGAAAATTATTAATCGTACAGTAATTACTTCATTTTTTTGGGTTCTAGTTTTTGTTCTTTGTTTGTTAGTATGGACTATGGAGGTGAGCGGTGACTCATGTCGGTTATGGGTCGGGTTAAGATAGGTCAAATTATTTTGGGTTCGGTTTAAATGGGTCAGTATACAGAAACCTGGTAAAATTGACCCGGTTCGACTGATCCGACCTGAATAAGCCAACCTAAACCCGACTTGAAGAATCAAGGTTGACTCGTAACCCGAATTGACCTGGGCTAACCCGAAAGACTGAAAGTGACCAGACTATTATTATGGAAAACGAATGGATATTACTGAGAAAGTTGAAAGCAAACCTGAAAACGACCTGAACCCCAAATGACCCGGCCCGATCAGAAGTCAACCCGATTTCTATAACTTGGAGTGACCCCGCCCCGTTTGACCCGTTTGCAAGGTTTACGTTGGATAGTTAGATGGGTCAGGTTATCTGTCGGGTTAAGATAAGTCAGGTCATCTTAGGTTCGGGTTTGAATGGGCAACATATATACTTAGACGAGTTGAGTCATTTACGGGTCGAGTTTGCCAAGTTTAACAATCGTAGTAGGCTGGTTCAGGGTCAGGTCTAGTACAGAGGGGTTGTGTTATGTCAGGTCAATTAGCTTTACCAGGTCTAACCGGTTTAATTTCCCTCATGGGTCAATCTCATCGATTGAAATTGTACGTTAAGTTTGTACGAAGATACAATCTCTCGTCGATTCTATCAAAATCTTAATTATAACTACTTCTATCATAGGTCAAGTCGACCACCTGCCAACCAATAAGTCACATTAAGTTAAGAGTATCCTTTATCTTCACAAAAAAAAAAAAAAAGAGTATCCTTTATCACTCCGTAATCGATGTGGAGATAACTGATTGACCGAAATGTACGATAAATAATATACTATCCCATTTTGGAAATAATCATAGAACATAAGATCTATATATATCAATATTAAAAGGCATGTTGAAGTTTCTTTCGCCTTTTTATTAAGTATAACGGATTCACAAAATCTTGGGAGAGACGGTCTCACAAAAATAAGAAATTATATGTCTAATCAATCATGTAAATAATCAGTCTTAGAGTTTATGGGGGCTACTTTTTACCGTCGGCGCTTTACTTCTTACCGTCGGCGTTAATTACGTAAAATGACGAGTTTGCCCTTGATATTTATTCTCGAAATAATATTACTTTAAGATTTTATAGATTATCGATTTATTAAAACTCGATAATAAAACCGTCTTTTTCGATTATCGTAATAAACCAAAACCGACTTACTATATAATTAATATATGGAATTACGCAAAATGACAAGTTCTCCTTTGCAATTAATTCTCGAAATATTATCATATTTACATTTTATAAAGTATCGGTTTATTAGAACAAGATAATAAAACCGTTTTTTCGATTATTGTTACGCCTCTGATTTTAAACAGTTAATTAGATTAATTAACGACTTAATACAATTTAATAAACGTAATTAACAAATAAGAGTAATACGCAAATTAAATCCTAATTAATCTACGACAATCAAGATTTATTATACAAATCGATGCAAATTAAAAGGAAAAAAATCCGGAAATGGGTCGGGATGAGTGGGTTTTTCGACCCAGAGTATTATTTTCTCTATAATACTTGAAAGTTTGATATGGAACATTAAGTATAAGGTGGTGAAATTGGTTACAGCGACAGGGATCGAACCCCTGACCTACAGCCTGGGGGCCAAATAATCAAACCACTAGACCAACATCAACATACTGATATTGTGGACATGACGTAGGTCCACCCCGACGCGGCCACGCGCGGGTTTGGGTAGGCGAATGAACCTCCATATGAGAAGGATCGAATTGAAATTTAAGTCGAAATGGAGTCGCCACCGAATTTTATGGTTATTCGGAACCGTTCGAGCCCACTCTATATCGCCATGGTCCATAAACAAAGTATGGCCCATTTCGGTTTGAGAGCTTATTGGGCTCGTCCCTTTGCATATCGATATAGATGCCGACTTGAGCGGTTAATCGTATATTGAATGACTCTCGTTGCCAATGGATTCGGACATCCGGAAACCACGGTTCTGAGTAAGGGGTGAGGGTACGTGTTGGGAAGCCCACTAAGGACACCCAACCCCGCCCGCACTTAGCGGCCTCTACTAGGACATCGTTTGACTTTTTAATATGCGCGTTAGTGATTCGGTGAAATGTTATGCAAACAGCGTTTTAGCTAAGCATGCGAATTAAATGTGAGCTACGTCAATTTAAAGCATCTAATTTATTGTCGAAGTGATTTAGCATGCGAGGGTTCATTTATAAAAGGTAAAACGCAAATAAATAAAGCAAAGCGAAATAAATCGGTTACAAGTTACACGGGCGGAATACAACCCGGAATTCACAATACGGCGTACAATAAATAATCGAAATACATAATTGAGATGACGAACAATAATTATAAACGGACCCGTGTATAAACTAGACCGTGAATTTGTGTAGGTGGACGAACTTTAATTAGTTACACATTATATTGCGTATTAATCAAAGGACGGAGGTTCGAGACCTAGACGTGGTGCTAGCCCGATATTGAACCTCGATGTCTTGTCCCGACTTATCACTTCGAGAAATTGAGTCTAAACTAATTTTACATCGGGTACGACTAAAGAGTCGTCGATATAAAATTAATAATGTGAGACCGTCGATCAAAATCGTTTAAGTGAAGTGATATGCATGAATTTTAGAAAAGCCACGTGATTGACTTTACACGTGTCGACTAAGTCGCTTTTAAAAAGACGAGGCTCGAATGATAAAAAGAAGAGCCCTCGGTTTCTGGGCTGCAGGACCCACTCGGTCGAGTCATGGCCTGACTCGGTCGAGTGTGTCCTTAGACGTAGCTACTGCCCGTTTTTATGGGTGCTACTCGATCGAGTAGCGTACGTACTCGGTCGAGTAGCCCCTGTACGAATGAGAATTCGTTTCGTTTTATGATTCGAAATCGATGATCGGCTAAATTAAATACGAATATTGCGTGATTCGCATTTAATTTAGCTTCCGGTGTCATAATCATGTATGAATGATTATAATACCGTCACCGGAGTTTTAAGAAAACGTTTATTGTTAGTTTAGAAAATTTGAATTAGTGACGAAGGATGTCCCTCTACGTCACGACATCGAAACTAACTCTTTCGAGTTATGTGATGTCGGTTTCCGTATCAACGGGTTTCGTACTAATTGGAAATGAGATTAAATGCGTTCAACTATGACTTTAGATTGGTTATCATAGTTCAACACATTCAAAACCGAATTTTTCGTATTAAAATGCATTTACGCGATATTATGACGATAATGATGATAAAGAAAAGGTGATACAAAAATAAAGACGCGAAAGTACGACAATATTAATGCTAGTGTCACTACTATGATTACGATTATAAATACGATACGAAAATATGATAAATAAAACGAAAAAGAGATTAAAAAAAAGGATCGAGATGGGGTTTAGGACACCCTCAACATACATGCTTAGTAAGGACCTCGGAAATGGACTCGTAATAGCGGCACAGGCTTGGGAGTATTGAGGATGTATGCGAGTTATGGTGTGTATATGTGTGTGTATGCTTCGCCGGTTCTCCGAGGGACGAGGGGCTCGGGTTTTGTGTGTCTTGCCTAAGTTGCTAGGGTCGTAGTGTTGTGTAGTGTAATTGCAAAGGTGTGCTTGAAGGAGTGTCGGTCTTCCAAAGTTGTTTTTTTTGAAGTGTGTCGAAGTGTCTGTTGTGCATGGGGTCATGGGGTATTTATAGGGAGCCCCGACCCCGGGTCACTCGACCGAGTGGCGCGGGTGCACTCGGTCGAGTGCCCTCGTGAATGAACCTGGACGGGTTCAAAGAGGCTCCACTCGATCGAGTGGCCAATCCACTCGACCGAGTGGATCTATCAAGCCGCAAAATTTAAGGCTTGATTAGCCTTAATTTGATTGTGATTGATTTTAATTGATTGTGATTAATTTTGGCTGATTTTTGGATGAGCTTGGTTGATTTTCGAACCTGGTGCATATTTCGAGGATGCATCCGGTCGTTTTTGTGTGTCGGGTTTGTCTTGACCGGGTTTTGACCCGGTCGCTAAAAGACGGGAATTATCTTTGGTGCCGGTTTTGGCCCAAATTAGTCTTGTTTGACTCGGAACGACCCACTGGGCCTGAATTTGAGGTCTGTTTTGTGAGATTTTTACTCCACTAAAAGTCCATGTCGGATATTATTGATTCCGAGCCCAAGTCCGAGTATACTAAGTCATGTTTGCGTCCGATCATCATCGGGTGTTTTTTGGAAACTGTTATAGACACCTGGCGGTCAAATTTTGAGTGTCTACAGAGCCCCCACTCTGACTGAGGCTTGGACAAGGCGAAAGTCAGAGTAGCTACCAAGTCAATTAAGACCTGGTAGACTTCCGTTCGGGTCGTTTATAGTCCGTTAGACTTGCGTGAAGGGCTCGCCAGCCATAAGTCAGAAATCATACCTGTGCTGATGATAGTGTCTCCGTGGGGAATCGGACTTGTCGTATAAGTCCTGGGTGCGCCTATATGGGGGCCCATCCCGTACTATTCCGGGGAAAATGCCGCCTTGGGCTTCCGCTGGGGAGATTTAGAGGGTTGCATGTCTCTGTTTGAGTCGCACCTGTATAAGTCACATAGAATGTATGCAACACGTAGGTAGTAAAATGACTCGTGCTGGGGAAAAAAGTTTTTTTTTTTTTTTTTTGAAATTTTTGAAATTTTTGCGAATTTTCGACATATTGCTCGGGATGACTAAATTCATGTGTCTGAAGAATCATGGGTTGGGCCTGTATGTCTAGGCCCGCTTGGGCCAAAGAGGCACAGCTGCAGGAGATGCTCCAGGGTTTTGGTGTTATAAATACATCACCCTGGTTCTCTTCTTTTGTCACAATTCTCAAACTCCTCAAAAAAATCCTTTCCTTAAGAAAACAATTCTTATTTCTCAAGAGATTTGTCATGGGTATCGACCGTTTGATCAACATGCTGCAAGATTGGGCACACCGTTTTAAGGATGCGAGCAAGGTAGCTCTGAGGCAGTCTGGTATATCCCAACTGTTCACGTTTCGTCAGTTGCACGTGGACCGTCATTTCCTTGATGCCTGTCTGACCTTCTGGGATGACACCTACCACGTCTTTGCCTTCCCCCGGGGCGAAATTTGTCCTCTCCCTGAGGAAATCGCTGCCATAGGAGGGTGGAACCCATCACTCCGCCCTGCCGTTCCTTTCGCAGTTCGAGACCCTAGGAGGAAGCTGAGGGAGTTTTTGGGTCTCTCCCATGCTGAAGTATCCCGCATGGCTGATGGGGATACTATTTCTCTGCTTGCTTTAGCCGAGAAGTTCATGAACTCGTATGACATCCGGGTTACGCCCATTCATAGTCGTAGAGCGTTCGCCTTCTGCATGCTGCATGTGTATGCCTTTGAAGGCCATATGGACCTGCTGTCTTGCATGGGAGTGTTCGTCTTCTCGTCGTCGCTGATCTCATGGAGACGGAGTGCAGCCCCGCGTCGTTAATTACGGGGGAAATTATTCAAGGTTTGGACAACCGGAAGAGGGATGAGTCAGCCCGTTTCACGGGTAGTACCCGTCTGCTGCAGGTATATCGCTTTTTTTTTTTTTTTTTTTTTTTTACGCGATATACTGCTACAGGGAGGGCACTCGACCGAGTCGTCCTGGCACTCGATCGAGTGCTCTCGTAGAGGAGCATTCTGCCACGTTTTAGGGGTGTCACTCGATCGAGTGACCCCGGCACTCGATCGAGTGCCCTTATGCGAACGCCTGATTTGCCTGGAATTTCATAAGCGTTACCTTTTCTTTTCAGCTCTGGCTATTTGAAAGGCTGTCCAAGATTGATCCTCCCCCCAACCCGAGTGAATATTGGTTCAACCAGGTGATGTCAAGGAGACGACCTACCGATTCATCTTGCCTCGTTACTCAGAAATATTGGGAGGAAGAACTAACGTTCCATCGTGGTCCATTGATACGATGGGTGGTTCCGTGGTGGCCTATTTACTCCTGGACGGGTTTGGCACCTGATGACAAGGCGCGCTACCAGGTGATTCGGTCCTTTAGCCAGACTGTTCATCTGTATCCTGACCGTATACTTAGGCAGTATGGGTGGACTCAGCGCATCCCGGAGCACGAGGCTGTTGTGAGGGAGCCGACCCAGCTGACTGACATTTTGTGCGACACCTGGATCCAGAGGTGGTACACTCGAAACACTTGGACCGTTCCCAAGCCGCTTCACTCTGCCTGGGTGTCTTATTCTTATGAAAGGTGGACTAAAGCCGAGACTGCCGAAGCTCGTGCTGCCCTGAAGGTTGATGAGGCCTTCGACCTGCTCAGGCGAGAAGAGGTTAAAGATAACCGGGATTTCTTTGCTGAAGGGGAAACTCAAGCTCCTGTAGCCTGTCTGAGGCCAAGACAGAGAAGAAGAACCAGGACTCGAGCTAGGGGGTCCAATGTTAGAGGTGCTCAGGGGGAGGTGAGCCCCCAGACCGACTTGGAGAGGAGACTAGAGCCGAGACTTTCATCCCAGGACCGACTTGGTCCTAAGGATAGGTTGCCGGAGCATGTACGGGCTCGACTTGGGCCCGTGACCATAGCTGAAGATCCTCTGTCGAAGAAGAGGACTCGGGTTAAGGAAGTTCCGGTTGTCATTCGGGAACGCCTGCCCCCGCCGCCGTCTCGACGTTCGCGGGCTCCTCAAGACCCGAAAGACAAAGGCAAGGGCAAGATGTCCGGATATGACTAGTCTCTCTTTTATTATTTGAAATATTATTACTATTTTTGTAGTGTTTTTCTTTTTGTGGCTTTTTCGTGGTTTTTTGTAATTTTGAACTACCGAGTTTATCGGTGTTTTTTTTTTGAATAAATAAAATATTATTAGTGAAACCGTTTCTGTCTTTTTTTCGTTATTGCAGTGGTTGTGCCCTTTTGAGGGGCTGCCTACGTATCCACAGTTAGTGGAATCAAACCAAACGTAGTTCGGGGGTAGATCTTTGCAATTTTGAAATACACCAAGACTATGAGTTCGAGATGTGCGACAGTAGGATAAATAATCCTAACTTATTGACTTGCTTTATAATCTTTGAAAAAGTGCTTAAATAAATTTTGCGAATGACATTGAGATAAGGTTTAGGGGTAGTAGCGTTTCAGCTGGTCTAGGTTGGTCGGGTTGACAAATTCATTTCCGTCCAAATCCGTCAGCATTACTGCTCCTCCTGATAGAACCTTCTTGACTAGGTATGGCCCAGCCCAATTGGGTTTGAATTTTCCCCTTGGGTCAACCGGTAGTAAGGCACGAACCGATTTTAGGACCAAATCGCCTTCCTTGATATTCCTGGGCCTAACTCTTTTGTTAAAGGCCCGTTTGATTCTCTTTTGGTATATTTGGATGTTATTGAGAGCCCGGGACCGCCGTTCGTCTAAAAGAACCGACGAGTCATATCGAGCTTGGACCCAATCCGCTTCGGGTACTTGACTTTCTAGCAGGATCCGGAGGGAAGGTACCTCTAATTCGACTGGTTGGACCGCCTCCATCCCATATGTCAAATAATATGGGGTTGCCCCGGTCGCAGTTCGGATCGATGTCCGGTACCCCCATAGGGCGAAGGGTATTTTGTCGGGCCAATCCCGATAATTATCTGCCATCTTTTTGAGTATGGTGACAATTGTTTTATTAGCAACTTCTACCGCTCCGTTTGTTTGGGGGCGGTAAGGCGAAGATGTGTGCCTCTGGATTTTGTACTTTGCTAGCAAAGTAGCGGTTTCTGCTTGGAAGTGGGTCCCGTGATCACTGATAAACTCGTGTGGGATCCCGTATCGGCATATGATTTTATTCTGGATAAATTTGGCCACGTGCTTGGCGTTCAAGACACGGTATGACTCAGCTTCGACCCATTTGGTGAAATAGTCGATCGCCACCAAAATAAAACAGTGGCCTCCCGTTCCGGAAGGATTCACCTTTCCAATTATGTCGATCCCCCACGTCGAAAATGGCCATGGTGATGTCATGGTGTATAGTAGGGATGATGGCATGTGTCGAACATTACCGAAAATTTGACAATTATGGCAGTGTTTGACGTATGATTGACAGTCGGCCTCCATACTGTTCCAGTAGTACCCGAGCCTCATGATTTTTCGGGCTAGCATATGGGCATTCATATGCGGACCATTTTCGCCGTCATGTACTTCGGCCATTACCTTTTCGGCCTGTGTTTTGTCGATGCATAAGAGTAAAGCCCCTTGTGCCGTCTTCTTGTACAATTGACCGTCGTCCGTACGAATGAATTGGGTAGCCAGTCTTCGCAGGGCTTTCTTGGCCCGGTTTTCAGTTCCTGGTGGATATTCTCCCGTAGTCAAATAGGTTAGAATAGCCTGATACCAAGGTTCTGGATCGGTGATCTCAATATCTTGAATGGCGTTGACATACGCCGGCTCGGACCGTCTTTCGACACAGATCTGCATACTGGGCATATGTCCCGGGATGTTTAGTAAGGACGCTAATTTGGAAAGTGCATCCGCGAACTGGTTTTCTTCACGTGGGAGGTAGATATATTCCACTTTCTGGAATTGTTTCTCTAGAATCCTTACTCGTGCTTGGTAAGCCACGAGATTGGCATTCCGAGTTTTCCATTTTTGAAGAGCTTGATTGATGACTAAGGATGAGTCCCCGTGAACCCGGAGACTCGTAATGCCCAAATCAGTAGCTGCTTGTAACCCGTGGATGCATGCTTCATATTCGGCCGCATTGTTGGTTACATCAAAGTCTAATTTGATGGACAACGGGGTGTGTTCCCCTTGGGGTGAGATTAGGAGAATACCGACCCCAAAGCCTCGAAAATTGGATGCTCCGTCAAAATACAAGTCCCATGTTTCGGTGTCAGTATGGAATATGTCTTCATCAGGAAAGGCCCAAGTATCGGTATAGCCCTCTTCAGATATCGGACTATCAGCGAGGAACTCGGCTACTACCCGGCCTTTGATAGCTTTGAGCGGAACGAATTTGAGGTTAAACTCAGCTAGCATTAGAGTCCATCTGGACATTCTACCGTTGAGAATGGGTTTTTCGAACAAATATTTGATCGGGTCCATTTTGGACAAGACATGTACCTCGTGACTGAGCATGTAGTGTCTGAGCTTTTTAGTGGCCCAAACTAGAGCTAGGCATGTTTTCTCGAGCATTGTGTACTTGCACTCGTATTCTAGGAACTTTTTACTGATGTAGTAAATAGCCCGCTCTTCTGAATCGACTGTCTGGGCCAGCATAGCCCCCATGGCTGTCTCAGTCGTTGTTAGGTATAACGATAGAGGCAAACCGGGTTGAGGTGGCATTAGTACCGGCGGAGCAGACGGGATTTCCCTGATTTTGTCGAAGGCCGCTTGACATTTATCGTCCCATAGCACCCGTTCTCCTATCTTCAGTTTCTTGAAAATGGGCTCACACACCATGGTTAGCTTTGAAATAAAACGGCTGATGTATTGGACTTTTCCGAGAAACCCCCTTATTTCTTTTTCGGTCTTAGGCGGTTGCATCTCAGTGATGGCTTTGATTTTAGCTGGGTCGACCTCGATGCCGCGTTGGCTAACGATATGGCCCAGTAATTTGCCTGAGGTTACCCCGAAGCTGCATTTTTGAGGGTTTAACCTCATATTGTACTTACGCAAACGGGTGAAGAATTTTCTTAGGGCAGCGACATGCCCATCTCGGTTTTTAGACTTGACGATCATGTCATCGACATAAACTTCCACTTCCCTATGCATCATGTCATGTAATAAGGTCGTGGCTGTTCGTTGGTAAGTGGCCCCGGCATTAATGAGGCCAAATGGCATAACGGTATAGCAATAAGTACCCCATGGTGTAGTGAAAGTGGTTTTACCCATGTCTTCTTTTGCCATTTTGATTTGGTTGTATCCGGCATACCCATCCATAAATGATAAAAGGGCGTGATCTGCCGTGTTGTCCACCAATATGTCGATGTGGGGCAACGGAAAATCGTCTTTTGGGCTGGCCTTGTTAAGGTCCCGGAAATCTACACATACCCGAACCTTGCCGTCCTTCTTGGGTACCGGCACGATGTTCGCAACCCAGTCTGGATATTCAGACACTTGTATAAAGCCTGCTTTGAATTGTTTGTCTACTTCTTCCTTGACTTTGAGAGACCACTCGGGCTTCATTCTCCGAAGCTTCTGTTTTACCGGCTTACACCCATCTTTGATGGGTATACGGTGTTCGGCTATTTCCCGGTCTATACCCGGCATGTCCTTGTAGGACCATGCAAAGACGTCCTTGAATTCTTGGAAGAGGCTTGTGAGTTGTTGTCTCTCCTCGGGATCTAAAGATAACCCTATCTTAAGCATCTGGGGCTCTAAGGTTGTTCCCACATTGATAGACCCAATTTCTTCGATTACCGGGTCTCGGGATTCCCTCTGCTCTAGCTGCTCGATCAGATGTGGGGGTAGGGACACCTGTTCATCGGGTTTCTCAATGTCATTGCAAAAAGTATTTTTGAAAGTATTTTGAAAATAAGCCAAGTCATAAGCGGAACGGTTTTCGTTATTATTGATAGAGAATTTCGAAAACAGCTCAAAGAGAGCGGCCATCTGATCATTGGTCAGAGGCGGGATTGGGAGTGCTCTCGGGACAGACCCCGAGGCTCCGGTGGCACTGACTACAGGGAGAGGGGTTACAGTTTGGACTCTAGCATCAGACCCCTTAGACTCGAATACAGACTCGGACTCAGACTCGGACTCGGACTCAGACTCGGACTCAGAATCGGTGTCTGGCATATTTCCCTCTCCGGTGGTCAGCTTGTAGACTCGACCCTGGCCGTCGGTCCACTTGACGGTCTTCTTCCAGCTTCTTTTCCCAGTTTCATTACCGACTTCTGAGATCAACTTCGAAGGGTCGAACTTGCTGCTTCGAAGGATCAGGTTTACCAAGTCTTCTTTGGGGTTCGGGGCAGCTTTGTCTTCTCCAAACAAAAGTCCCAGCACAGGTTCGGCATTGTCGGTACCCTCTTTGGATTCAGCTTGGAGGAGGGCAAATATGTCATCCGGAATGTAGTTGCATTCCCGAGCTAGGGCAGTCTTGGGATGCGTGATGGTTGGTTGATATAGGCCAACTTGAATAGCCCCAAATACGGGTGTGACGAAGTAATCACTCAGCCTTGGGCTATAAGGGCCCAAGTAGGTACCCTTGATGATGTTGCAGGCTTTCTCAATTCCTGCTCGGACCACATTTCCCGGGGTTATAGCATACCCCAAACCGAAGTGAGATTCCCCGTCATTCAGGACCTCAATAATTTTCCCAGCTGGAAGATACGGCCTCGAAGTAGCCCCCGGTAAGTACCCCAAGTTTTGTAGCATCGTGTCGATGCTTGTGGTGAAGTAGGGCCTAAAAAGGATTTCTTCTTCAATCATCCCTACAAAATCGAACCCCCAAAGGTCGGTGCGGTCCGTAGTGTTACAGCTAGCCACGGTTATAGGGGTTGCTTCTAAGGTGATAATACCGTCTTGCAGGGGCATTTTGATCTTTCGGTGCAGGGTGGAAGATACCGCCTTCACAGCGTGGAGCCATGGTCTTCCTAGGAGTAGATTGAAGGAAGAGGTGACGTCGATCACCTGGAATTCTAGCTCCTTCTCGATTGGACCGGTCACAATAGTCAGCTTGACGGCCCCGGAAACTGCTTTTGGGCTTCCATCGAAAGCCTGGATAGTGTGAGCAGTTGGTATGTAGTCGGCCTCGGTAATCCCGAGGGCTTTGGCAGTCCTTAGCGGGAGGACATTCACTGCGGACCCATCGTCAACTAGGGTCATCGGAAGATACTTACCCCGGCAAATCACTGTGATGTATAGGGCCAGATTGTGAGAGGCCCCGAACGGTGGTAAGTTGGCATCTGAGAAGGTGATTGATGGGCCTTCTCTTTCGGACCTGCTCTTGAGGTAGGGTAAAATAGTGGCTACCATTTCAGTAGGGGTAACCTGGGAATCGACCTTGATCTGATCGAGGGCCTTAGTAAGTGCCTCTCGATGTTCTTGTGAGCTAACCAAGAGTTGCCATATAGTGAGGTCAGCTCGGACCCTTTTCAATTGTTTGACAAGAGCCGTATCAGTGCTTGGTTCTTCAATGGCTTCTTCCGTCCTGGTAAGTTCACTGACGGTTGCCTGGACTGAGCCGTCTTTGGTGAGGGAATTACCGGCTAAAGCTTTGGATTTAGCCTTCCTGACTTCTTCGAGGGTAACGGGGACAGCTTCCCCTTTGGCGAGGTATACATCTTCTTCATCATCGAACCAGATCCCATTGATTTGTGGGATGAAAGGAGAGATAAGATGAGAACAGTCTATCACCTCACCGGTGAAGATGGCATGAGAGCTAAAGGGGTTGTCCTTGTTGCTTGGCTTGTCCCCGGGTAGTGGTATTTTCCCGCTCTCAATTAAATCCTGAATTAGATGCTTCAGCTTCCAACACTTCTCGGTGTCATGCCCATTGCCCCGATGATATTGGCAATAGGCTTGGGCATTGTAGCTCTTGGAGCGTTTTTCAACTGGAACTTCAGGAGTCGGGCCTATCGGCTGGACCATGCCTTTGGAAGATAGCCTTTGTAAGGCATATGTATAGGTAGTCCCTATATCAGTGAATACCCTATGAGGGATGTTTCTTTTGGATGAGGCATCCAAAAGGTTAACCGTGTCGAAGATGCTTCGGGTTGCGGCCGGAGGTTTGGTGGTGGATGAGGAAGCTCCTTGGTAACCCTTGTTAGAGGCCTTAGTCAGGCTCTCTAGTCTTAGATCATCTTCAATTCTCATGCCCATTTCAGTAAGGGTAGTGAAATTGGGTATGACAGCATACCGGAGATGGACCCGGTAGGACGGGAGGAGGTTCTTGACAAAGGCCTCCACTAAAGTCTTCTCACTGGGCTTATCGACCAGTTTGACACTCTCGGCCCTCCAGCGTTGGAGGTATTTAGTAAAGCCCTCCTTAGGTTCTTGGGCCATAACCTCTAGGGACCTCATAGTGGTTTGGATCTCGGTGTTATCAGCGTAGTTCCGAGCGAATTCCGTAGCCACGTCGTCCCAGGTTGAGAAATTCTTTGGGTCTAGCCTGTAGTACCAGGCCTTTGGGTGTTTCTCCAGAGATGCAGCAAAGAGGTTCTTAAACATAGAAGAGTCCACCCCCTTAATGGCCATGAACTCCTTGAAGGCCCGCACGTGTAGTAGCGGGTCTTCAGTCCCTTCGAACATAGGTAGGCCCGTGAGATTCAGGTTCGCGGGCAGTTTGTCACTTACCGGGTTGTAATCCCGACTATTCTCCCGATGGATGTTGTTATTCCCGGTTAAGTAGACTTGTTCTTCCAATCGGCGGACCGAGCTAACTAGTTCAGTTAGGGGTTCCGTGACCCCGGTATTAGGAGTCCTTTGTTCCACTGTAGCTAAGCGAGCAACAATGGCCACTTGGCCAGCCCTCATTTCAGTCAGTTGGGCTTCGATGTCGGCTTGCTTCTCGATTATGGCATCTAGAGAGGTTTGAAGACTGTTCAAAGTGGCCATCCTTCGAGCGTGTCTGGTTGCCGGTGGCCTGTCTGTAAGAACACCACGTAATCAGGAACCGAACCCAGACCTTGGAATTAAAATAAGTACATCCCGAGCGACCTAAAAGAAAAAAAAAAGGACTCGAGAAAGACATCTAGACGGATGACTCGTAGGTGATGTGACTTCCTTAAGATTTCGGCCTTGGTGAGCCTAGTCCCGTTCGAAGGAAGGTTCACATGAGACTAATCCCCAGACTTTGGACTCGAGTGTGTAGACGGGCCCTCCCTTGTAGGAGTATGTCCTACGTAGGTGGGCCATGCCTTAGTCAAATAAGGCGGACTGGGGTAGGGAGGAAACTCGTGATGTAAGATCGACAGAGTTTCGACACTAAAGACTTCGATGACTTATGACATGACCCGACACTGCTAAATACGGGAAGTCTTAAGAAGAAGAAGGTTTTGAAATTTGATAGTTTTGGAAAACCCGAGAAAATCTCAGGGAAAGGCCCGATTTTTCGAGAAAATCGGAAAGGGTATCGAGCCTTGGTTTTGATGGTTCGAAAATATTTTCGAGTTTTGAATTGGGCGGCATACCGGCTAAAAATAGGCTATTTTGAGTAAAATCATAAGTCCTAAATTCGGTATGTGTCCCGGGTTTTGAAAATTGGATATCTTGAAATTTGAAAATTTGAATGTTGGAAAAAAGAATTTCCGACGATTTGAAAATTTGAAGATGAGATCCCGAAGATTTGAAAATCGAAAACGGCATCTCGAAGATTTGAAAGTTGAATTTTGAAAATTCGAAAGTCGAATAATGGATCGGAAATTCGAATTTTGAAATGGGCAGCATGCCGGCTAGAAAATAGGCTTGTTTTGAGTCAAATCTTAAGTCTAAATTTCGGCAGCTTTCCGAGTTTTTGAAAATTTGAATATTTTTGGAAAGATGCATTTTTTGAAATGACGATGTTTTGAAAACGACACGAAAACCAAGTAGCACATAGTCACGTAAGCATTATAACGACGCCATGTATGCTTTACACTAAGTCTCGGTCGGTCTGAATAGGGTCTATACCAGTGTTCATGGTCTAGTCGAGAAACGGGACGGTCTTCCTAACTCGAGTGGAATTTAGAACATGCCGCAAAGTCCATACGAGTCGACCATGAACACCTTTAACGTATCCAAGACTGAATACGTTGTGGTATAGTGGGACGTCGGTCACCAGTACCGGCCCGGGCAAATATGGGGTTATGCATGAACCGTAAAACTAAAACGCATATTGTACTCATCAAGCGATTTCTATTCGAGTCTCACCCTGAGAACGCCGACGGTAAGCCACACATCGGTTGATCCCCAGCGGAGTCGCCAAATTGTGGACATGACGTAGGTCCACCCCGACGCGGCCACGCGCGGGTTTGGGTAGGCGAATGAACCTCCATATGAGAAGGATCGAATTGAAATTTAAGTCGAAATGGAGTCGCCACCGAATTTTATGGTTATTCGGAACCGTTCGAGCCCACTCTATATCGCCATGGTCCATACACAAAGTATGGCCCATTTCGGTTTGAGAGCTTATTGGGCTCGTCCCTTTGCATATCGATATAGATGCCGACTTGAGCGGTTAATCGTATATTGAATGACTCTCGTTGCCAATGGATTCGGACATCCGGAAACCACGGTTCTGAGTAAGGGGTGAGGGTACGTGTTGGGAAGCCCACTAAGGACACCCAACCCCGCCCGCACTTAGCGGCCTCTACTAGGACATCGTTTGACTTTTTAATATGCGCGTTAGTGATTCGGTGAAATGTTATGCAAACAGCGTTTTAGCTAAGCATGCGAATTAAATGTGAGCTACGTCAATTTAATGCATCTAATTTATTGTCGAAGTGATTTAGCATGCGATGGTTCATTTATAAAAGGTAAAACGCAAATAAATAAAGCAAAGCGAAATAAATCGGTTACAAGTTACACGGGCGGAATACAACCCGGAATTCACAATACGGCGTACAATAAATAATCGAAATACATAATTGAGATGACGAACAATAATTATAAACGGACCCGTGTATAAACTAGACCGTGAATTTGTGTAGGTGGACGAACTTTAATTAGTTACACATTATATTGCGTATTAATCAAAGGACGGAGGTTCGAGACCTAGACGTGGTGCTAGCCCGATATTGAACCTCGATGTCTTGTCCCGACTTATCACTTCGAGAAATTGAGTCTAAACTAATTTTACATCGGGTACGACTAAAGAGTCGTCGATATAAAATTAATAATGTGAGACCGTCGATTAAAATCGTTTAAGTGAAGTGATATGCATGAATTTTGGAAAAGCCACGTGATTGACTTTACACGTGTCGACTAAGTCGCTTTTAAAAAGACGAGGCTCGAATGATAAAAAGAAGAGCCCTCGGTTTCTGGGCTGCAGGACCCACTCGGTCGAGTCATGGCCTGACTCGGTCGAGTGTGTCCTTAGACGTAGCTACTGCCCGTTTTTATGGGTGCTACTCGATCGAGTAGCGTACGTACTCGGTCGAGTAGCCCCTGTACGAATGAGAATTCGTTTCGTTTTATGATTCGAAATCGATGATCGGCTAAATTAAATACGAATATTGCGTGATTCGCATTTAATTTAGCTTCCGGTGTCATAATCATGTATGAATGATTATAATACCGTCACCGGAGTTTTAAGAAAATGTTTATTGTTAGTTTAGAAAATTTGAATTAGTGACGAAGGATGTCCCTCTACGTCACGACATCGAAACTAACTCTTTCGAGTTATGTGATGTCGGTTTCCGTATCAACGGGTTTCGTACTAATTGGAAATGAGATTAAATGCGTTCAACTATGACTTTAGATTGGTTATCATAGTTCAACACATTCAAAACCGAATTTTTCGTATTAAAATGCATTTACGCGATATTATGACGATAATGATGATAAAGAAAAGGTGATACAAAAATAAAGACGCGAAAGTACGACAATATTAATGCTAGTGTCACTACTATGATTACGATTATAAATACGATACGAAAATATGATAAATAAAACGAAAAAGAGATTAAAAAAAAGGATCGAGATGGGGTTTAGGACACCCTCAACATACATGCTTAGTAAGGACCTCGGAAATGGACTCGTAATAGCGGCACGGGCTTGGGAGTATCGAGGATGTATGCGAGTTATGGTGTGTATATGTGTGTGTATGCTTCGCCGGTTCTCCGAGGGACGAGGGGCTCGGGTTTTGTGTGTCTTGCCTAAGTTGCTAGGGTCGTAGTGTTGTGTAGTGTAATTGCAAAGGTGTGCTTGAAGGAGTGTCGGTCTTCCAAAGTTGTTTTTTTTGAAGTGTGTCGAAGTGTCTGTTGTGCATGGGGTCATGGGGTATTTATAGGGAGCCCCGACCCCGGGTCACTCGACCGAGTGGCGCGGGTGCACTCGGTCGAGTGCCCTCGTGAATGAACCTGGACGGGTTCAAAGAGGCTCCACTCGATCGAGTGGCCAATCCACTCGACCGAGTGGATCTATCAAGCCGCAAAATTTAAGGCTTGATTAGCCTTAATTTGATTGTGATTGATTTTAATTGATTGTGATTAATTTTGGCTGATTTTTGGATGAGCTTGGTTGATTTTCGAACCTGGTGCATGTTTCGAGGATTCATCCGGTCGTTTTTGTGTGTCGGGTTTGTTGACCGGGTTTTGACCCGGTCGCTAAAAGACGGGAATTATCTTTGGTGCCGGTTTTGGCCCAAATTAGTCTTGTTTGACTCGGAACGACCCACTGGGCCTGAATTTGAGGTCTGTTTTGTGAGATTTTTACTCCACTAAAAGTTCATGTCGGATATTATTGATTCCGAGCCCAAGTCCGAGTATACTAAGTCATGTTTGCGTCCGATCATCATCGGGTGTTTTTTGGAAACTGTTATAGACACCTGGCGGTCAAATTTTGGGTGTCTACAGATATTTTAAATGGTTGAAAACTACTTGTTTCGAAAAAAAAACCCGGAAAATGAACCAAAAAAAATCCGGAAAATGAACCTAGTCGAAGAAATTCGTCGACCCGCGGATGGGGGAGTCGACTGATTTTCTCGACTTGCCGATCCGCTTGTCGAGAAAATTAGTCGATTCCCCCATCCTCGGGTCGACGAAGTTCTTCGACTAGGTTCATTTTCCGGGTTTTTTATTTCGAAACAAGTAGTTTTCAACCATTTAAAATATCAGTATGTTGATGTTGGTCTAGTGGTTTGATCATTTGGTCCTCAGGCTGTAGGCTCTCAATAGCCATTTTGTATCAGTATGTTGATGTTGGTCTAGTGGTTTGATCATTTGGCCCTCAGGCTGTAGGTTAGGGGTTCGATCCCTCTCGATAGCCATTTTGTTTGTTGAATTATTTTTCAAAATTTTCAAAAGCGTAAACAAGAGGATTCGAACCCGGATCACATGTACGAAAGGTTGTCGCTGTAACCAATTTCACCACCTTATACTTAATGTTCCATATCAAACTTTCAAGTATTATAGAGAAAATAATACGACCCTTGGGTGGGTCGAAAAACCCACTCGACCCGACCCATTTCCGGATTTTTTTTCTTTTAATTTGCATCGATTTGTATAATAAATCTTGATTGTCGTAGATTAATTAGGATTTAATTTGCGTATTACTCTTATTTGTTAATTACGTTTATTAAATTGTATTAAGTCGTTAATTAATCTAATTAACTGTTTAAAATCAGAGGCGTAACAATAATCGAAAAAACGGTTTTATTATCTTGTTCTAATAAAGCGATACTTTATAAAATGTAAATATGATAATATTTCGAGAATTAATTGCAAAGGAGAACTTATCATTTTGCGTAATTCCATATATTAATTATATAGTAAGTCGGTTTTGGTTTATTACGATAATCGAAAAAGACGGTTTTATTATCGAGTTTTAATAAATCGATAATTTATAAAATGTTAAAGTAATATTATTCCGAGAATAAATATCAAGGGCAAACTCGTCATTTTACGTAATTAACGCCGACGGTAAGAAGTAAAGCGCCGACGGTAAAAAGTAGCTGCGGAGTTTATTTGTCTAAAAACATCAAAATTGTTTGAAAGATATATTTAAGGGTAAGATTAGTACCCGAACTTTGCTTTTAGTTCCATTTAAGGGTCCGAACTCTTTAATTGTACGATTAAGGGTTGAAAGTTAACACTGACAATTAATGTTACTCAACCCTGCAAAAAATAAAGTGAGAGCATAATATGAAAAAACAACATATCAAATGGGTCCAGCTGATCGGGTCATACTGGTCGGATCCAAACACGGGTCGTATCAAATATGAGTTATACAGGTCAAGGGGTTTAGGGTCAAAAATAGTTTCGAACGCCTATATATTTTACCAACTTTTTAAGTCCAGCAAATATAATTTTAATATTATTTATTATTATTTTAATATTATTATTATTATTATTATTATTATAACCTCTAATAATAATGTTTGTACTTCAAAAATATTAATTCAATTTTAAAATTATTTTTTTATTAAATGATAAAAAAAGGTTGTATTAAATTGAATATTTGTAATTTAAAATACATATTTATTTTTTAATTATAAATCCAAATATAATATTTAAATTTAAATATTTTATTAATGTCAATCAATTCTCACTGACCCAACCTGATGTGTCACGTTTCGATCCTAAATTAACGGGTCATGCATATTGGGGTCGGTCAAATGGGTTGCGGGTCGAAAAAAAGGGTTCACGGTCCTAAAAAAGAGAGTTTATGTCAAAATCAGAATATAAATATTTTAACTGATTTAATTAATTAATCAGATACGTATTCGATCCTATAAAGAGTTTGTATGTCTAAAAACAATGAGAGCAAAACCGATTGAAAGATATTTAAGGGTAAGATTAGTACTCGGACTATTCTTTTAATTCTGTTTAAGGGTATGAACTGTGATCTTTTAACTTTACTGTTACGGGTTCAAAATTATCACCGTCGATTAAAGCTATTCAACCCCTCAAGAATAAAGCGGAAGTGTAATATGTATACCTGTCAAATGGGTCCAGCGGATCGGGTCTAAATATAAGTCGGATTATACGGGTCACAGTTCGGATTATGGTCAAAAATAGTTTCGAACGCCTATATTTTTTAAGTCCAACAAAAATATTTTTAGTATTACTTTTTAATATTATTATTGTACTCTTTAATAATGTCTATGTTTAATAATAATCCAAATATAATATTTATAAATATTTTATTTAATTTTAATAAACTCTCACTAACCGAACGGGTCGGGTAGGTATCGACCCTAAATTAACGAGTTATTTTGGGTTCAGTCAAACAAGTTATGAGTCTAAAAAAACGGGTTTATGACCATAAGGGGGATTTCTTTTTTTCTTCTAACTAATTTTTGAAATAGTATGATAATGTTCCTTTCAGTTGTTTTTATAGTTAACTAGTTTTGTGACCCGTGCAATGCACAGGATTTCTATAATATTTATTATTGGGAACAATTGTATGTTTATAGTTTCGCCTGCTACCCGTGAAAATCACGGATGTATTGTAAATAAGTTGTATAAGCTCACACTCAAACACGATCTAATTTTCTTAAGAACTTTTTGGTATAAGAATGTCATTTGCACCAACATGCAACAACATATGACGCGAATTCTTATTTATAAGTTTTGGTATATAAACAAACAGCATGCTAGTATCAAATTTTGCATTAACCAAGATTTTCATGTAATATAGGTTTAATAATTAAAGTATAAAAAAATGTGAATTAGTTAATTGAACATTGAGTATTTTTTTATCCAAAATATGCCAATAGTACATTCAATACTCCTATTAAACTTTTCCATCATGAACATTTTTTTTTACTTAAACACTATTGTTAGAAATTGTTACACTCTTGTAAATAAAAGTTTTATGTGGAAATTTTTTGTCAATGTGTTAACCATTATGATGTCACAATTTTAATACCATATTGCTTTAAATTTTGGAGATCTAAATGAATACAACATTTTGAATATAAAGTTATTAGGTTCGTTTATTAGAAGGAACAATTTTTTATTTTTATTTTTTTATGTTTTTTTTTATCAAATTTATCTTGAGTTTGCTTTTGTGAGAGGTAGTTGTATATATTGGAGTTTGGGTGGAGGGTATGTTATTGCTTCATTTATGGTAATATGAGTTGAGGTTGATTTTTGGTTGTTATGTTTGAAGGGGCGTGTCGTTAGAAGGGTTGAAGGGCGTTAACTCTTTATGTTATCTTTAAAGTACTATATTAGGTTGGTTAGTAACAGTAGTCCATATGTATTACGTAGTATACTTTTGTATAAAATCATACAAATTGTCAACGCATCGCAATTATTATAATAAATAATAATGCAAAATATAAAGTGACAAAATAATGTTGGTGATTGTTGTAACTAATAGAGGATCGATAGAGGTTGTGATTTAGGGTATGGAGAACATATATATAAAATCTCTCACATTTTATACAAAAAAATCCGATTTATAAAGATCGATGAAAGTTTATAGCAAAGTAATGAACGTTAATATGTAATTTATAAATTATATGGTAAATTATTGTTGTTTAAATTAATTGATTAATAACATAACCTAATTTACTTTAACGATACCAATTAATAACGTACTATTTAGTATGCACTTATTTGCTTTTAATTTAAAAGGTATACACATTTTCTCATTGAATATTGAATGATGATGATGTGGCTTTCTCATATGCACTTAAGAATGACGATTTGGCTTTCTCATATTCACTCAAGAATGAATATTGTAAAGGGATGTAAAAAGGCTTGCCTTTTTATTATATATACTAGTTTTTTCACCCGTGCAAACGCACGGGACGTGTTTGTTTTATGTTGAGAAGAATTTTTATCACCTTTGTTTTAGTTTTGAAGTGTTCTATAGTCTCGAAGAGGTCTGGGATAATTTTTGGGGTTTTATTAATATTTATAATAGACGTAAATTAGATCTTTAAATCGTTAATTACTTGTTTAATTATTTTGTCTAAATATTTTTTAAACTTATGCAAATGATTAAATTTTAGTGTTAAATAATTGTTTAATTATAGTTTACGTCATGATCGTTTAATTGTAAAATGTTAATTATGTGTCTTATTATTGTTAATCTCATTAATTACCGTCGTTGGTTATCAATTGATATTTTTTTGCTTAAATTGTTAACATCGTTAGTTATGTGTTTAATTATCGTTATCGTCTTTATTATTAAGTTAAAAAATATATTAGAAACTAATTAGGAGGGAAAGGGTATAAATGTCATTTGTGTAATTAATGTCGTCATTCTAAAAGCAACATGCTAAATTCTAAATTTTGGTATTTTATAATTAGAATAAGTTAAAAAATATTTTTATAGAAACATATTATCTTTTGATTATATTTATAGATAAAAGTACAAAGATACTTCGAAGTCACCAACTTGTTAATCTTTCGTAGTGATGATGAATAAAAGGAATCAAACACCTTCATTTACACTTATTATGAAAGAATTTTTTTTTCTAAAACAAAAAATCAAACACCTTCATTTAGTAGCTTAAGGATTGAGTTGTAGTGATGCCACGTGTCGGCTTGTAGTGATGCCACATGTCGGCTTATTAGAAAGGAGACTTCTTAGTTTGCCTTTTTATATTATTATATAGATTAGTGTGATAATGCACATACATAGTACCATGAATACTCTCTTTCTAATACATACTGAGTAATTTATTTGACTTCATATATGATAGATACTCTATCTCATTCATAATTTTTACTTTTATTTCAATTTTATATAACATAATTATAAATTGACCCGTGAATCTTCACGGGTGATAAAACTAGTATTATTATTGTAGACACCCGCATTTTGACTGCCAGGTGTCTATGGCAGTTTCCAAAAATCACCCGATGATGATCGGACGCTAACATGTCTCTATGCGCTCGGATACGGGCTCAAATCCATTAATCGCTGGCTAACACACTTATGGAGTACAAATCTCACAAAATCAACCTCGAATCCAGGCCCAGTGGATCATTCCGAGTCAAACAAGACTAATTTGGGTCAAAACCGACACCGGAAATAAAACCGACTTTTAGCGACCGGATTAAAACCCGGTCAAAGCCGTTTCCGAGTAGCTCACCCACGGTCCACCTCCAAACGGGCCATCAAATCAAGTCCGTCAAGGCACAAAACCCTAAACACCAAGGTGCCCTAGCCTTGCGTATATAAGCAACCCCCATGCACACATCTTCAACACTTTTTCACAACCTCAACAACCCTAATACACCCTAGAGCAACCCTACACACACATACAACGTCAATTGCAAACCCTAATCAAACCCTAACAATTCTACACTAGCAAAACCCTAGACCTAGTTTTAGGAATCAATCCCGAGCCACCACAACTTAACCTACGTAAAACCTCGAAGACTCTTGTATTGAAGCCACGGTTACGAGTCTGCACCGAGACAAGAACATGTAGGTTGAGGGTGTCAAAACCCTCTCTTTTCTTCCCTTCCTCTCTTCGTCGTCCGTCTCCTTTTTCTCCGTCTTTTTTCGTTTTTTTATTTATTTCGTTCGTTGCGTCATAATATCGATAATATTATTAATATAAAATCATTAAAATATTTATCGATTTGTGTCGAATAAGAAGGATACCGGGATAAGGAAAACCGCATATACAAGTGTACTGCACACGCGTCGTCGGTCGCTTATCCCGATACCCCGACTATTTGATTATTGAGATAAATTAACTTAAACAACAATTCGTTAAATAAGGGTCGAAACCCGTTGACACGGATCCGACATCACAATTCCTAGGGATTTATTTCGATGTCGGAGAAGTCGAGGGAATCAAGTTTTTTTATTCAAGTAAAGCGTCGATTTTAGATTCGATACCAATTTCATAATTGGACATCGAATCTAACAATCAAGTCATGTGAATTAATTAACGTGATTTGTTCATATCACGATAATTAATTTAAAGCGACTAAAATTAATTTATCTCTTTTTTTTATTTCACTCTAATATCCTATATCGATTCAAATAATCGAATATGGGATACAACGAGTACTCCAAATTTAGAATCGGGTATAAATTCAACAATATTTATATTCGGTTCAACAAAATTCGCGATTTTTAAAAACCAAGTCGAATATAAATTGTGCAATATTTATGTCCGATTCGGTAAAACCGTCGAATTATCAAAAATCAAAAGCAATTTCAAAATCAATAATTAAATTGCAAACGAATCAGGTTCGTACAGATGTCACTCGACCGAGTGCCTCAGTCACTCGATCGAGTGACATCAAAAAATCGAGTCAGAATGCTTATTTCGACCACCACTCGGTCGAGTCTCACAGTGACTCGATCGAGTGGCCACGTACTCGACCGAGTTGGTCAGTAACTCGGCCGAGTACAGTCTGTAGCGCAAAACAGAATCGTCTTTTACAAGTCCACTCGATCGAGTCCATCGACCACTCGATCGAGTGACCCATAACGATTAACACAATAAGTCGTACATTATTCTATTTCCAAAACTCGATAGTAATTTGTGATTTATGTCAACACGTGTTTAGTCAATCATGTGTATTACTACCTTTTCAAAACATGCATCATCATATTTGCATCTTTTCATCTCATTTATTATTTGCACAAACCGTTATTATTCGTTATATTATTACATCGTTACTAACGCGTTTGTTATTTCTTTTGTCAATTTAATTATTGTTCGTTTATTATACTAAATGAACCCACATGCTAAATTCCACTTCGACGTAGAATTAAATTGCATTAAATTGACTCAGAAACCCTTTTCAAATTCCATTCACATGTTTAGGGAAAATAAATCTTTGCATATCATTTTCCCGTTTTACTAACGCGCGTATTGTAAGTCATTCGAATTCTTAGTAGAGGCCGCTAATGTGCGGGCGGGGTTGGGTGTCTTTTGTGGGCTTCCCAACACGTACCCTCACCCCTTACTCAGAACCTCGGTTTCCGGATGCCCGAAACCGTTGGCGCACGAGAGTCATTCCATACACGATATCCGATGATGTCGGTATCGGTATCGCAATGCAAAGGGACGAGCCCAATAAACTCTGACATCGGAAATGGGCCGTATTTTGTATACGGACCACTACGACATAGAGTGGCTCGAATGGTTCCGAATAACCACAAAATTCGGTGGCGACTCCACATAGACCTAAATTTCAATTCGATCCATTATCATATGGAGATTCATTCGCCTACCCAAACCCGCGCGTGGCCGCGTCGGGGTGGACCTATGTCATGTCCACAATTATAATGTATTGAAATATAGTAAGGAGAAGTCAAATTGTTACTTTACTTGTTAGTTTTTTAAATAACTTGTTAATATGGAGTACTTGTTACTCTGTTAATTTGTATGGTACCGAGAGTGATAGACGAGTTACGAATATTATTATAAAACGGTTCTTCTGGGCACACGTTAATAATCTAATTAAAGTAGCATTAACATAGATATCGTCTAAGTATGGTAAATAGAACTTAATATTTGAATTTATCATGATAATATCCATTTAAATGTTCTTTAATTATCTTATTAACGTGTGCTCAGTGGGCACCCGTTAGCAAAACCGTTATTATAAATTACTCCCTCCGTTCCATTTGATTCTTTACGTTTGCTTTTTCACACTTGCCAACGCACGTTTTCTTTTGTCCATATCTTTAGTTACATATTTCTAAATATTATAAAAATTTGATATTTATAACGCAATCAATTAGACAATTTAAACAAAATCTCACGTGACTATATTTATCTTATACATGAATATAAATTTGTATGTTTGGTAAAAAAAACTAACAATATGCCTATGTAAATAACATGGCCCAAAAAGCCCATTTGGCCTAGAGGTCCATTAAAAGCCCTCTCGAACCGGGTATGGGCTCCTTAAGAAGGTCCAATTAAATGGGTCGGTCATGATCACCTCTATCTTGACCTAGGTGGACTAACCACTCTAAGTTACGAGAGCGCAGTTGGTCCTAGGTTGAGAGGATGTGACCGAGTCTAGATTGGACTCATTGCCTCGATCACAGAATCCAATCGAATCTCCATTCATCCTATGAAACCGAGTGACCCTAGTAGTAGTTACCTTATTCGATTTATCTTGCTTGTTTGTCTGTTTTAGTTTACTTTAGCCTTAGTCAATCTCAAATCCATTCGCAAATACCTTCTCTTGAACTTAGTCTAGGACCGTAGCACAAAAGAAGATTCTAATGATGTAAGTATCAAATTAGTACTCTAAGGAAAGCAGTAGGGCAGAGCACGGATCGGATATCCGATCCGAATCAGGTTTTTGGATCGGATATCCGATCCGAAAATCCGAAAATTTTAATATCCGATATCCGATCCGAATCACTTCGGATATCCGAAAATTTCGGACCGGATATCCGAACTATCCGATATCCGATTTGGTTGAGATTTTTGGCCAAATAAAATTCTAAATGAAGTTCAATTCAACTAGAAAAAAATCCTAATTTTAATTAATCTATTATTATACGGAGTATACTATTCTATATTTTAAGGCAATAAAAAAATGTCACCAAGACTTAATGTAAAATGAATTAAATTATAACCTATCTACACTATAATACATTAATCCAAAATAAAAAGTACAAAAATAACCATTGTTCGGATCGGATCGGATATCCGAAAAAATTATTTTGGATATCCGAATCCGATCCGATATCCGAAATGTTCGGATCGGATATCCGATCCGAAATCATTTTTCGGATCGAATATCCGATTTTTCGGATCGAATACGAATCGGATAGCGGATCGGATTCGGATAGTCGGATAATTTGCTCATCCCAAGAAAGCAGTAGTAGAAGCAGTAGTAGCATTAGGTCAACTACATGATGATATCAAACATCAATGGAATAAGCCTCATAGGTAAGTGCCATTTCGATTCTAAACACCCCTCCTTGACCGTATTCCGAGCCCCAGTTGTTTCTCATCACCCAGTAATCGACGCCTGATTTAGTAACCCCGTAGCCAATAATCATTGCTGCATGAGTCACGGGAGCACCAGTGTTGTCGTAAACAAAGTTGTGTCCACTGAGGACGCCACTCGTGTACGAGGCGAATTCGGCGGTCACGTACATCAATCCAACTAGAGGCCCAGAAACTGATAGCTCATCGACGATCTGATATCTATGGCGGTACGGGTCGTAATACCTCTTTCCAAGGCTTCTGAATCTGAATAATCCATGTTCAAATAAAATTGCCACACAAACATACCTAAACGATAAGAAATCCATTTGTAATGCATACAATGGTGAAATAAATTTACCATAAAATATGATTTCTTATTACCTCACCACTTCTCACATGAACCCGGAAACGGAGGAGCATTTGCGTAGGCTTCGGCAGTGGCGACGCCATAACCCCTGAGCAAGTTGAAGATATGCCAATGATGTACGGTACGAGGCAGCATGTCTACCACTTGCTGGGTTGATACGAGGGGCGGCGGCGGTAGACGTCGACGACGGCGAGAGAAGTTCATTCTGGCTTGAAAAACTTCAGTAACGGTCACGGGAAGCATATTCCTTCATCTTCGACAAGTAATATAGAAACACAAAAAGTACATACATATAGTATATGGTACTCCGTACTATATTAGTGAAGTTAAAGATTTTTCACACCACAGTTTGTTTAGCATTATTGTTTATTCTCATGTGACCCATATATTTTCTAGTGAAATCAACTATGGGGTACTCCGTAAGTTATTATACAGATATATCCTAGTCTTATTTACACATCGACAACGTTACAAAATAATTACAACATCAATCGAACAACCCAAATCCGGACCCAAACCCAAACTCAAACCCGGACCCATTGTGTCCAATCTTCTTCAACTTCCTCACTTATCATTCATGAAACAAAACAAACCTCAATTCTTTTGCAAAATCAATCAAAGTTGCCAGCTTTATTGATAATCTCAAATAGTCACTTCAAATTACATGAGATTTCTTGGCTAAAGTTTTAATCTTTAACGTGAAACCTGATGAAATCTTGGTTGAATTACTTTAGAAAAACCTCAATTTTGCAGGAAAATTAATTAAAACGGCTGCTTTCTTAGATCAATTAATGAAGGTTCACTAAGGCAAAAAAAAAAAAAAAAAAAAAAAAACTAAATGGAATTCGAAGCCATGTTCAAGTACCCAACTACTGTACATACCACCTTTACAACGTTGCATATTTTTTTCATTTTCATATAATTTTTTTAAACTTAAATCTCAAGGATTAATACACATGAGTACGTACTTACACGTTACACCTACATACACACAACTATCCCTCAAAAAAAAAAAAAAAAAAAATACAAACAAATATATATAAATGGAGAAGGAGATCGAGAAGTCTTACCTTCACTCGGAGCAACGTGAAAATAGTCGTTTTGGTTGGTGACTGGCGGTAGAAAACTGTCGCCTCCATAATTGGTGAACCATGTTTCTACGGCAATTTCCGATTATAGTACAAAATTAGCAAATGGGTGTGGATTCGATTTCTATATTACTCATCGTGTTAACTTAAGCTTAAATAAAGTCTTGTTCGATATTCACGATTATAGAAATAAATCATTCAAGCAAATAGTTTATATTTCTAAATTATGTCAAATAAAAAACAAAATAAACAACATAATAACGATATACTCCGCGAAATATTTGTCACAATTAAATTTCAAAAAATAAATTGTGACAATTCTTTTGAATATCAGTAATTTAACATTTAAATAAAGTCTGGTTTGATATTCACGATTATAAAAATAAATCATTTAAGTAAATAGTTTATATTTCTAAATTATGTCAAATAAAAAATAAAATAAACAACATAATAACGATATATTCCGTGAAATATTTGTCACAATTAAATTTAAAAAACAAATTGTGAAAATTATTTTTTAATATCCAAATTACTGAGCATTTGGGTGCAAATATGATATGTTAAAAAATTAGTTTACGAGTGAATACATGTTTCTTTCAATTCGTTAACTATTTTTGGTAAAAATACTGTTTTAAAAAAAAAATATTAGCTTTCCGATTAAAAAATACTAGTAACAAAAAAAATTACTTAAAAAAATGTACTAAGGGCCTCCATATAAAAGTCGAACAAAGCCTCCAAATTTCATTGGCCGGCCCTGTCCGGGATCACATTTTCCGGTCTCGGAAAGAAAGGACTAAATGTTGGAGGAGTGAACAACTTAATTTGCTTGCGAGAGGAGTGAGATTCTTCCGAGTCGTTATTTGATTTTTGCGACTAAATGTTGGAGAGTCTATATAATGACCTCGTTCGGTTCATTTTTATGTTTTCGTGCAGTGGGTTGGGTAAGCTTTTGAGTCGAGCTGGTTTTGGGTCGGTTGGGTCCGGGTCCGATGTAAAAATGGCCAAAATTTTCACGTTCAAGGTGTTCCTTCGGTTAGATGAAATTACTACAAATATTCGATTCGAGGGTGCCCGTAGGTGATCAATCAAGTGCCGACCGAAATTCGGTTAGTCGTGCGAAAACAATGTGTAGTTGTTGTTTGGCCTTGAAGTCGGACATGGAGTCATCGTGAAGCGACTCCATACACGTGAAATAATTAGGCAATAGTATGTAAATCGTGACGACGTCCAATCTTCCGAACGACTGAAATGTAGGATATTGAATTTGTAATACCTCATTCTAAGGAGTATTAATAAAGAGTAGGTACTCGTATGATCTAAAATTCAAATGGTGAACGGTGACGTGCCTAGTGCTGCAGTCTACTCTTCCTCCATGAGTTGAGTTGAGTGGTGAAAAGTTCCAAGAATTTCGCTTCTTTCCTGCGACATACAGTACACTCTACATTCTTTAGGAAACATACTTTTTTTGGTCATCACTATTCTGCCTATTTATTTACGGTAATCATTCTCAAATCCAACCTTTTCACTGATTCGGGTATAACAAAAATCAATATCACCTTTTTTTTCGTGAGAAATAATGAAGTATAAAAGTTCTTTTGCCCTACCTTAAACCACAAAAACCTTAATATACCTACATTACACTACAATGATTCAATCATCACTAAATTATTCCTAAAATTATACACTCCAATAATTTAATTAAGGAAAATTAAGAAAATAATTCGTTTCTAACCGTAAATTATCCATATTTTTGGTTTAGATTAATTAATTTTGCTCTAATTGATGAAACTAATAGTTGATATGTAAATTTGAGGATGAAATAGGTAACATCAGCTCATTATTTCAAGGGTGACCAACCATGATATGATGTTTGCGAGGTTTATATGTGCAGCCCTATTTCTGTCGGGAAATAAGAGCTGGCAAATCGGGCCGGGCCCATCTTGGTGGCCCGGTCCGGCACGAAAATAAGCACGACCCGACACGGTAATGACGTGTCGAAAAGCACGGACACGACACGACCAGTCCCAAGTTGGACCGCGGCGCCAATTTGAAGAAAAGTCCGTGTCTAGGCACGGTTGGGCCGGCACGACTCTAAATCCCAAAAAAATGAAAAATCCTAAAAAATTGGTCGGGCACGACTTAGGCACGACCGAGCCCGGGTTAGAAACCGTGCCTCGGCACATGTTCTCAGAGCCAGGCACGGCCCGGCACGGCACGGTGGGGCCTGCCAGGCACGACTGGGCCAGGCTGGACGGGCACGAAGCACGGTCCGGCACCTCCGAATTGCCAGCTCTAGGAAATATAAAGACAAGATGATATTGTTTCAATTTGTACCGATTGATGTGAATTAGTATGTGTAAAAAGATGATTTTCAGACTTAGGTTTATGTGAGTTGGTTTGTAAAAAGGGATGACTAAAACATGTTCCGTTCAATCTCCCTTTAAAAGTAGCATAGATGACAAAAGATGTGAGTAATAATTAACATTGTGTTGTTTCAATCTCAAACTTGTATGAAATGATTTTTATCTCCATCAAGCGGTATGAAAGGCTGATTTTGAACTTATTACTAGGATTAATTTTCACCCAAAGATGTCACCTTTAAAATTAAGAACATCCATGTTAAAAGTTCTTCGAACCTTACCCTCTCTTTTTGTTTTGAGATTTTTATAGTTGAACCAAGAATATATATGAAATTCAACTGACTATAATCAAAGATCCCTCCACCCCATTTTATGAAGCAAACATAGGAGACACACCATTAGGGACATGCTTGAATCAAATAGAGAATCACTCCGTAATGAGTTTGTGTGACTCACAACGCATACTGTTTAGTGTTGTGAATACCTTAGTATGTAAATGTGGATTTACATTTGGAGGCTATTAGTCCAGTTGGTCACGAAGTACTACGGCCAAGCATAAATCCAGTTATTTTTTTGGATTTACACTATAAAGATGACAAGTTTAAGAAAATTGCAATATAATGCTTGGTCACTGATTGATGATTCAAGAGGATTCAATAAATAGTTAGGTTGCCAATGCCACCACAATCTGAAGATGTTGAGCCAAGATTGAGGATCCAACATACACAATAAGCGGCCAAAGAAAACATATTCAGAGAAATAACATAAAGAACGAATGAAAGATATAGAATTGCTACCAAGCAATTTATTTAAATTTATAAAAACTGTATTTAGCTAATTTGTATTATTTACTTTTATTACGAAATGTAGACTATACTAATAAATAATATATACTCCGAATAACCTTTTTAAAAATTTACTCAAACTGCAAAGAGACTCTCACGAGAAGATAAAAGAGCCCCGTGAATTCCACAGGCAAATGAACTAGTTATTAACATAAATGATGTTCTACTATATTTAACTTTTCTGATATTTAACTATATTAGCAATAACATTCAACGATGTTTTCACGAGTGATCATGGGAAACGATGGTCAGTCTTCACGGTGTATACAATACGTCAAATTCACAATAATTAAATACAGAGGATATACTCTGTAGTCTTTACTTCCAAGTTTCAACGATAAACGACAATGTTTTATCTTCACTATACAAAAATATGTGGTCGAAATAAAATAAATTATAACTACAAATAAGAAGTTTTATTCTCGTATGAGACGGTCTAAGAATAATTTTACTATGAGACATCTCATATAAGCGACGTGATATTTTACTCGTATTTCGTAGTGGTTAGTGGTCGGAGACAACGTCGACAAAACTCCACCCGACCCGTGCCCCGTTTGACCTAATCCGAAATGACCAGGTAAACCCGACCGACCCACTTTTTCCAGGGTCACGATTTTTTTTTTTTTTATAATTTTTTTCCCGATCTGCGACCTGTTTGACCGACTCCGAAATGCACGGTTAATCCAGGGTCGAAATCGGCCGACTCATTCGACCCGTTGTTGGGGGTGATAACGAGCCGAGCACGAGCATGAACTTGACCTTTCTCGGCCTATGCGCGTAAAAGCAAAATCCGAGTTTGAAAAAATTGAGCCCGAAAAAAAAAAAAAGGTTTGGCGCCATTGTTAAAACTCGAGTGGAATCTTCATCCCTTTCGCCTTGATCGATTCACCACTTCAAATCAACTCCATTATCGTCGCCACATCTTTCAACACAAGGTTAGTTCATCTTCAATTACGTTTGTTCCTTCGTAATTGCATCCTCTATTATTGTTTTAATTTAATTTCAATTACTTTTCAATATTCATAAATAGTTACTGTTACAGGTATGAATTTGATTTCAGTAATTTGTCGAGGTATGAATTTTGATGCAATGGTGTTGGTGTAATTCAGGTGAATCACAAATTAAGTACTACTCATACTACTCTGTATGAAATATAATGTTCAGGAAAAACTCGATTTTTAGGCGCCATTATTGCAGTTTCGGTGCTCAAATTCATCCATATCGAGATAATTATCGGTTTTATGATCGTCTTATGTCGCTGTGTTTGCTACATTGTCAAAGAATCGAAGCCCGCGATGTGTTCGATGAAATGCCTCACATAATATCTGAGGGTTTTAGTGTTTGTAGAGCCATTCACGGAACGAGCTTGAGAATGGGGTTTCCGTTAGATGTGGAGTTGGGTAATGCAGTTCTTGATTTGTATGCTAAGTGTGGAAATTGTTGGTATAGCACATCGGTTTTTAAGAGGTTGGAGAATCGGGATGTGCGAAGTTGGAATTCGTTCATGTCAATGCATTTGAGAAACGGGATGTTTGATGAAGTTGTCAAATTGTTTAGGTCGATGCAAATTTCGGGTGTCATGGCTAATCCTTTCTCTCATTCCTTTGTGTTGGCTGCATGTGCTAAATTGAAGGCGAATGGTTTCGGGAAGCAAGTGCATTGTAATATTATCAAAACGGGTTATTTGTTGCATTCTTTTTGCGAAGGTTCGTTGACTGATATGTATGTTAAATGTGATAGTTTAGTTGATGCAAAGCGGATGTTTGACGAATTGGAGAGTCCAAGTTTGTTCTCTTGGACTGCAATGATTGCAGCATACGTGCAGATTGGGTTACTCGATGAGGCGTTGGAAATATTTGATAAAATGCAAAAAATTGGTTGTGTCCCTGATCATGTAGCGTTTATGACTATGATCAATGCATTTATGAATGACGGAAGGCACCGTGAAGCTAGGGATTTGTTTTTCCAGATGTCATGTCCGAATTCTGTGGCGTGGAATATGATGATTTCTGGACACGCTAAGAAAGGCTATCAAGTAGAAGCGTTTCAATTATTTGTTCGTATGCGAAAAGCAGATGTACCATCTACTCGCTCCACATTGGGAAGTGTCTTAAGTGCCATTGCTAGCTTGAAGTTTCTTGATGTTGGAATGTCGGCTCATGCTCACGCAGTCAAGGAAGGTCTAGATAGAAATGTTTATGTGGGAAGCTCATTATTAAATATGTATGCTAAATGCCACAAACTAGACTTTTCGAGGCGGGTGTTTGACTCCATAGACGTGAGGAACATTGTTTTGTGGAATTCAATGCTCGGAGGATATGCGAAAAATGGATTTGCGAGAGAGGTCGTTGAATTGTTCATCGAAATGAAGGATAATGGCTTTCCTGCCGATGAATTCACTTATACTAGCATTTTGAGTGCATGTGGTGGGTTGGAGAGGCAAGATATAGGATTTCAATTGCATTCCGTGATAATAAAAACGAACTTTGAATCGAACTTATTTGTAGCCAATGCATTGGTCGATATGTATGCTAAATTAGGTAATTTAGTTGAAGCAAGGAGGCTATTTGATCGCATAAACAGTAAGGATAATGTTTCTTGGAATGCCATCATTGTTGGGTATGTGCAGGGGAAAGACGAAGATGAGGCGTTTCGCTTGTTTCAGAGAATGATGTCTCATGGCACAATGACTGATGAAGTGTCTATAGCAAGTATACTCAGTGCTTGTGCTAATTTAAAGAATCTTGGCAACGGAAAACAAATTCACGCTTTATCTATAAAGCATGGCTTATCGACAACCCTCTATGCAGGAAGCTCGCTCATTGACATGTATGTCAAGTGCGGGCTTATTGAAGCCGCAAGCAAGGTTTTCAATCGTATGTCTGAATTGAGTGTAATCTCCTTGAATGCCTTAATTTCTGGGCTTGCTCAGAATAATTTGGAGGAAGCGGTAAATTTATATAAGTTATTAATAGATAGAGGCCTATACCCATCTGATATCACTTTTGCCAGCCTTTTAGATGCATGTCGTGGTCCGTTTAATTTAGGTCTAGGGAGGCAGATCCACTGCCATGTTCTGAAGAAAGGAATTCTTTATGATGATGGGATTTTGGGTGTATCCTTGGTGTGCATGTATATGAATCTCCTTAAGACGGACGACGCCCATAAACTTTTCCGGGAATTCCCAAAGGAGAAGAGTGTCGTCCTATGGACGTCTATGATTTCAGGCCTTAACCAAAATGGGTCCCACGAGGACGCTTTAAAATTCTACCGAGAAATGCGTATCTCTGATGTCATGCCCGACCAAGCAACATTTGCTAGCATACTCAAAGCCTGCTCAGTTTCAACTTCCTTGAAGGACGGTACTGAAATCCACTCATTCATCTTACTCACCGGCTATAATTCCGACATTCTGGTGAATTGTGCCCTTATTGACATGTATGCCAAATGTGGAGATGTGAAAAGTTCTATGCAGGTGTTTGCGGAACTTGAACATGGACGGGATGTTGTTGCCTGGAACTCAGTAATCACGGGGTTAGCAAAAAATGGATATGTGGACAATGCTCTGAAGTTATTTGACGAAATGTTATTGTCACCCGTAAATCCAGACGATGTCACATTTCTCGGTGTTCTTGCTGCTTGTAGTCATAGTGGCAAAATATCAGAAGGCCGACATTTCTTTAACATGATGGTTAAGGAGTTCAATATTTCGCCTAGAAATGATCACTGTGCCTGCTTGATTGATATGTACGGTCGATGGGGCTTACTCGAAGAAGCACAAGGGTTTATCGAAAATTTAGGGTTTGAACCCGACTCCAAGGTTTGGGCCACATTTCTTGGAGCTTGTAGGTTACATGGAGATGAGGAAAGAGGGAAAGTAGCAGCAGAAAGACTTATAAAATTAGACCCTAATAATTCTTCAGCTTACGTGTCGCTTTCAAGTATACATGCATCTTCAGGAAATTGGGACGAAGTCGATGTTTTGAGGAAGCAAATGAAAGAAAAGGGTGTCCCGAAGTTTCCAGGATCTAGTTGGATCAGTACGACAAAGGATAAATCTCATTACTTGCAATAACTGTGCGTCAACTAGCTCGGTGAGTAAAGTCATCGCTGAATGATACTTACCTATTTTTTTTTTTTGAGAGAACGGAATGATACTTACCTTGCACAATAGTTGACATCTAAAAAAAAACTTGTATTTTTTCGTGTTTTCGAAGCAGGATGGTTGAGATGGAAACATGGTGCCAGGTGGAAGGTAAGATTGGGTCAAGGCACGAGTTCATTATGAAGGACTACGCCACTGGTGAAGTTATACGAAAAGCTAACAGGTGCGATTCTGTTCCTTTGCCAAACTTCTGATTGGACGATTTGAAATTCAACTAACAAATATTTAACTCAGTTGTATTCTTTAAGCACATGATTCGATATTAGTCAAATCTCATTGCAGCAAGCCCGTGATGATGAACATGGACACCAAGAATTTGGGGAGAGTGACGAATATTTAGTATTTTATCCAAAAGAACTTCGGTTAGTTCCTCAAGTTCCTGATGAATCTTTTGCATAATTGGTTTTGCTGTGATTGTGGCGAAATGCTAAGGTTGGTCGTAATGCGAGCTTGAAGTTTTGATTGTTTTGCGGGAATTGAAATTTATACTACATTTTTTTTGTTCTGTAATCGTTGCCTCTATTTCAGGACCTTGTTCTGAGAATTGATCTTCTAAGGAAGCTAAATAAGCACACACAGTTTATGTGAATACAGTGAGCTTGAATGAACGAATCTGGTGAAATACTCATGCCCGGCTCACAGATGACAGGAATGTGATATTATGGATTGGGAAACCGGTCAAGTCATACTCTCATTTGATTCTGGTCATGATAACAACGCTTCTTCAGGCCAAATTCATGCCTTACAGTGATGATCGCTGCATTGTTACTTGCGCAGCTGATGGCCAGGTTATTATCTATTCGAGCAAGACGTTATAATACTTGATAATTCCGCCTTCCATTTTATTACTATTTTTATCTTTTATTTTGCTTTTTTGATGACGACTTCAGATATCGATTCATGTTAGCCGATCCCAAATCTTTTTGGGACTAAGGCTTTGATGTTGTTGTTGACGGGTTTTGCAAATTTCTTTTCTATCAATTGTCGATGTTATCTAGCTATGAATTTTCGTTTTCACCTCTTCATTTATGTTTAACCACAGGCAAGACAGTCATGCACAAAGTCTTGATCGCAGCCGTGTAGGGAGACCCCTTCGCTTGATAGGCATCAAGGTCGAGCTCATAAGTTGGCAATCGACCCCTTTCCAAATACAGTAAAGTATATAAATAGCGAACCTCTCATTTTACCCCCAGTATAATCGACCCCTTACGGAATGTATTACTTTTTACTGCAGCAACAATGTGACACTATGACCCTATTTTTTCAACTTCTTTTTAGCTCATTTCAGCATCAGAAGATTCATTTTGTCTCAGTTAAAAAAACACGACCATAACAAGGTTCATTTCAATTTTATTTTTTTTAATTGTTTTTAAAATTTTTTTGCGAACGGGAACAAAAACCCCTCCTTTACTCGAGAGGGATTGTATTTCAAACTTTTGATTATGTAACCTCGAATTTTTTCTCGGTGGTTTGGGACGATCCAACCTGATATTTCCGGTCATTTTGGGAGAACATTGTATCCTGCAGGTTGATAGCTGAATTCGTATTCTCGGATACATGTTGCTTGTGCGGGCGTGTGCGTGACTTAGTAGTACGTACCCATCGATCGTGTTGATTGTCCGATGTAGTACCGGGTGCCGTTTTGGACCTTCGCTATACGTCCGTTGTAATCGAGATTATCGAAGTCTTTGGTTCTGAATAAGAATTGTAACCGTAATCTTCGGTAACGAACCATCTAATTTACTTCTCTCATTTTAAAGAGATTACGAGATGCCATGTCACTCTTTTCCTTCCGATTTTTGTTGTTGGTGATTTGCGTTAACCGCTTCGTCATTTGGTATAGTCGGGATTTAATTACGAATTTATGATGAATTCAGAATGAACAATTCACATGTGAAATCGTCTCACGGTAACTTAACGTGAGACACACTAATAGAGAATACAAAATATATTAAAATAAACTTACCGTCTCACAGAAGAATGTGTGGTTCGGAATAGCTATAAAATGAGTCGGGAATGCGGAGTTTGAGCGCAACTATTTATAAGATCTCAAAAATGTCAAATTTGAAATTCATTTTCCGGAAAAAAAGAAAAGGAAACGAAGAAAGGCTCGTGAAAATTGAAATCGAAAAACCGTAATAAACCCTAACCCCCAATTTTCCGAAATCGACGAGCAATGCATCAACAATTAACCCCGTTCATCAACATTCAATCTCTGCACATTCACTTGTTCATCTGATTTCGGCGTTTCTAACCATCTATAGATATTATTCGCAGGTAAGATTAACTTATTTTCGGCTAATTACATTCCCTGGGTTGCGCGTTATGCTTGGAATTTGGAATTTATCGTTAACATTGGAATTTGATTGAAGCTGAATTGGGATCTTTTAGTTAGGTTTTGTATTGATTGCGGTTATACTTACTCAAATCATCATGTAACTTTGAATTTGATTGTGAATTGTGTAGTAGTGTTGATGAATTAATGCTCAAATTCGTCGTATCAGATTTACTAGATGCTCCAAAAGCTTCTTTATCGATATGCTTGGAATTTGGAATGTATCTTTAAGATTGAAATTTGATTTAAGCTGAATTGGGATCTTTTAGTTAGGTTTTGTATTGATTGAGGTTATACTTCCTCAAATCGACATGTAACTTTGAATTTGATTGTGAATTGTGTAGCAGTGTTGATGAATTAATACTCAAATTCGTCGTATCGGATTTACTAGATGCTCTTAATAGAGTGGTTCATGTATGGTGTTCAAGTAAATACTCCAAATGTAATGAAGTATACTCCATCCGAGTCTCCAAAAGCTTCTTTATTCGCTATGCTTGGAATTTGGAATTTATCTTTAAGATTGGAATTTGATTTAAGCTGAATTGGCATCTTTTAGTTAGCTTTTGATTGATTGATTGAGGTATACTTTCTCAAATTAACACTCAACTTTGAATTTTGCTGTGAATAATGTAGTTGTGTTGATGAATTAATGCTCAAATACGTCGTATCGGATTTACCAGATGCTTTTGATAGTGTTTCATGTATAATGTTCAAGCAAATACTCCAAATGTAATATATATTCTGTCCGAGGTGTGAATTTTCGCCCTCTTATTTATATGTGAGGGATATTTATGTAAAAGTGAAGTTTTCACAGACTCGGAGGGAGTAGAAGACATGCATGGTTTGCTGTAGTTTGAGTGATTGTGTGATATGAGTATTAGTCGAGTGCTTCTCAAAGTGATTGCTAGGTTGGCCGAGACTCAGAGTTACTATGAAGTCGAATTTATCTTATATGTCAACTCATTAGCGTACACGGTGAACTTGAATTTGTTTTGCTGAACCGAACTGAATGGCTTCAGAACCGAATGTTGCATAACTGGTGCACGATTCAGTAATAACGATGATGAAGTGTTGTAAATTGGTCTCTGAATTGGCTACTGTAAATTGCAATAGCGCAAAAAATCAAATTTGTTTATACTAATATTTGCTTGTGACATGCAGTAAAGAAGCCATGGAACCATCAACGTCAACGTCTGCGGCGGATGTAGGAATGGGAGCATCAAGACCACCGTTACCTTCACTGCCTACGGACCCTTCTCAAACGAAACAACCTCATCCTGCTTCACTCCAACATCATTGGTCTTCGTCAAACCCAAACACTAACCCTAATCCCGATTACCCTCAACCAGGAAATATGATGCAATTCAACATGCAACCAGCATGGGTTGGGTCTCAACAGCTTCACATGCAATCTTCTTCTAGCGGCATGGCTGTAGGTATTCCGGCCAATTCAGTTCCACGCAACATGGATTCTTCGCCATCGACGGTTTGTTTATCTTTAATTCATATTACTCCTTTGATTACTTTTTAGTTTAATGGAAAGCAATTGAGTAATGTGGTTTTCTTGTATTACTTGTTGGTAGTCCCTCCATCTCGATCGTTTGTTGTCCTATTCTATTTTGGGGCGTCTCAGTCAATTGTTGTCCTCTCTATTCTAGGATTGCATTTGATAAGCAATTTGATCTTTCAAACTCAATTCGACCCACTTGTCATCTTATAATTGACCCCATCCTCTTTCCTTGGTCTTTGTGGCAAAATCAAAGGACAACAATTGACTGGGACGGAGGGAGTAACTTGTAGTAATTTTTTATCTATTTTTTATGTTGCTGAAAACCCTTGATTCAACAGGCAAGGCCTTCAATGCCATCAAGCATGGGGATGATCAGATCGCAGGCGGTTGGTCAACCTCACCCTACTGCAAACCCTCAGCCTAATCTTCCGCAGGTGCATTTTATTTTTGAACTACTACTTTTCCCCCTTGCTTGTGTTTCTGTAATCACATTAAAGGTGTGTTTGAATTGAGGGATTTAGAGGGAAAGAAAGGGAGGGATTTGTAGGAAGGGGAAATTGTTGTTTTGATGATAGACATCGTGCAGGTGAGGCTATGAGTGGTTGTGGCAAATTGAAGGGCAAAATAGTCAGGTGGAGAAGAACAAACTTAGCGGCTTAAGAATTTCCTTTCGCAGATTAAGGTCTTTGTAATTGTGGTTGTGGTAGGGTAGAATTGTGTTTGCAATTCTGAAACCGGGTTAGAAAGTAGATCTCGGTTAAGCGGTTTCGGGTTCGGTTTTGCAAATTGCAAGTAATGATATGGTACTCAGTGTTGCTCAACCCTAGTTAATTGTCATCAAAACAAAGGAGCATAATAGAAAAATGGTGATGGTGAAGGGAAGAGGAGTGATGAAGAGAGGATGAAAGGGTGTCGGGATAGTTACTACTTTGATATGAGTGGAAGGTGGGTAACTGTAGTGGGGTAGTTGTTATGCTAACTTCATTTTTTTTTATAATTACGTTGTTATGATAACATAATTATCCTAATCCCAAGTAAGAAACATTTTTTTTGGCAGAACCTTCAAGGTCATGGCATGATAAGAGCTCCCTCGGTTTTGACTAATACATCAACTCCAAGTACTTCCCAAAGCCAAATGTCCGCACGTCAGCCATGGCTGTCTAGTCAACAAGGGAGGCCCTCCATGCCCTCTTCGAGACCCCAGGCGACTTCCCAAACATTGCAGCAAAGAACTCATAACCCTCAGCAGTCATTGCAACCTGTTCCCACATCTTCCCAGCCACAACAAACATTGTCTTTCACGCAGCAGCCGCAACAACAACATTATCCAACACCAATTCAGTCCCAAGTTAACAGTGGGCAACAGTTCTCATCATCAAGAAATCCTCAACCTCAACCTGTAATAAACCAACAACAAATTTCAAGAGTTCAGACATTAGGTAATCAAAGGCCTCCGGCTCCTGTGATGGGGCAAGCAAGCATCATGCATCCTGGTTCTACTGAAAACATAGCAGCTGTAGAGGCTCCTGAGTCTTGTACTCGAATCTTAAGCAAGAGAAGTATTCAGGAGCTTGTATACCAGGTGAATTAGCTTGTTCTTTTTATTTGGGGTGGCAAGTAGGATTACACTTATCTGTTATCATTTCATCGCAGCGAGCTTCTTATCACAAGATGTCGTACTGTTGCACGACGTCATTGCTTGTCTTTTATACTGGTATGCTATGTGAGTTTGACCAGGACATGTATGTTGTTTTGTTTTGTTTTGTTTTGGATGTCCATTGTATGGGGCTCAAGTGCTCAGCTATAATTAATGTTTTGGGAATGGTTAATAGACCCTATACTCTGCAATAGGGTATATATGATGAGATAGAACAGTCTCTCTTTGATTAGATGTGGTGGAAGTAGGCCTTGCTAATTTTCTGGCTTAAAGTGTTCATGATGTATCTAAATGTGATTTTTTTGATGCTTGTCGACTTGCTCCAGTTCTTTAAATTTGCATCATAGCGATTGCACAACCTTTTAGACAACCCGCTTGCAAGTGGACAATTTACTTTATTAACATTGCACGCAGGGGAATGTTGTAAATTCAGTGAAATGAAAAAGAGAGGAAATTGTCGCAAATCCGAAGAGTTGTAGGGAATATAATATTGCTGCTTCGGTTTGTGAACAGGTTGATCCATTGGAGAAACTAGATCCTGAAGTTGAAGACGTGCTAGTTGATATTGCTGATGACTTCATTGATTCTGTAAGTTTCCGATCTATTTTTCATGTCTTTCACAGGGCGATAGGCAATGCATGCCAAGACCAATTCCTCCCGTGCCAGTGGAAGAGAAAAGTGGTTGATAGATCCGTGTCTTTTCACTGCGTTTCTTGTTTAGTGCTCGTTTGTCCACTTCATGTTATATTCTGCTTTCAGACTATATATGACCTTGTCAATGTTTTCTCGCCCTATGTTAGTCAGACTTTTCTAGTCTTATACGAGGTGTCGCATTAGACATGGCTATTTTGGGTTTACATTTAAGTATCGAAGTGTCTTGTAGGTGTCGGACACGCGACATAGCAACCAAGTGCAGTGTCGGAGTAACATAGGTCTTGCCTATTTGTTCTCATATTTGTGCAGGTTACAACATTTGGTTGCTCATTGGCCAAACATAGGAAGTCAAATACGCTGGAAGCGAAGGACATATTGCTTCATCTAGGTCAGTCACACTGAGAATAATTTGCCTCCATCTTTCAACGAACGAAAACACGGAAAAAAATATCACTAAAGAGTTGAAAGCCGCAACTCTTGCTCATTTGATTGTTACTTCTATGTCTATGCAGAAAGAACTTGGAATATGACACTTCCGGGATTTACTGGAGATGAGATCAAGACTTATAAGAAGCCAGTAAGTGTTTTTTTTCCATTTTTGAAATTGCTATATTGTTTAGTGTTTACGTAAATCTGATTTTCTCGTTTTACAAATTCTTGTTTGTGACGGAAGTGTCCGTCTTAGATCCTAAGACGGGTCAAATACATAGCAAATCATATGGCAAGTCGCCTAGGAAATGGCAAATATTTTGTCTTTATTAGCACGATATGGTAGTACGGAGTATTTGACCCGTTTTAAGTTTTTTGATGGACACTCCGTTTTAAGCAAGACCTACCGTTCTTATTTTGACAAAGCACTGGCATCGTCTAATATTATTATTAATTTTTTTTGTTTTTGCAGGTGATTAATGATATCCATAAGGAGCGCCTGGCAGTGGTACTCGATTTTTCTTCACTCGAAGTGTTGTTTACAAAGTACTTACTTCTTACTCGTATCATATATCTCCTAAACTTTTTTTTTTGTTCTGAAGATTAAAAGATCTTCCTAGAGTCGAGGCGAATACCGAAGGCAGGGCTAGTGACGGGAGTGAAGTCGTAACAAGGTAAACCGTACTGAATGTCTTTTTATCCAAGCCAATCAATACATTTCTTCGGTTTCTACTCTGTGACGATACATATATATGGGTCAGTACAGTTGAGACTCTAGCCCATGTATCCGCCACACGTTATAGATTATAACCGTGACGGTCCATTTCTGTAAAAGACTACTCATTTTATTTATAATTAGTGAGACTCATTAATTAAGACTCGTCTATTGACGATAAATCTATCAACTTTTCTCCAAAGAGACCGTCTCATAGTGTGTGAGCCGTCTTCCACAAAAACTCCGAGTCACTCCGGCCTAATCTGTGTGTGGGTCACTTCTGAGCCGGCTCATACAACCCGCTCAATCACTTAGGCTTGTCAAAAAGCAAAAAACTGTGGGATAGGTTGGGTTCGAGCCAGTCAATAGCCAACCCAACTCGTCACGTCTCGAACCCCCTACCTCACATAATGATATTTTTTTTTAAAAAAAAATTACTGAGTATTTTTTATGAATATTTATGTAACATAACAAAATGATGTAAATTAAGTTAATTTAATATCTGGTTTTTTATTTTTTATTTTTATTATGTTATATTTATTTTTATTTTTTGATTGAAGATGAGTTATTCTGATGGTAAAAGGATAAATGAAGAACAAATTTTGCATAATAAGTAATTAAATTGAAAAAATACCTCAAACTTCCATTAAAACTACTCCAATAATTTTATGCAAATTAGTGAGAAAATTTTGCATAAATAAGTGAGAAAATTATACAAAAACGATAATGCTAATATACTATTCTTTTGATTCGGTGCTGGTTTCGTCGGAGTCATTGTAATCGTCAATTTCTTCCTCGCCTTGCTTTTTATTCCGGACGCCCATCCAATCTTTGTAGAGCATACACATTCGGAGATTATTAGGGTTGAGCCTCGTTAGTTTCTCGTCCAATACCCTTTTCGCATCATTAAAACAACATTCAGATGCATCAGACGAGACTTCGTAGAGCATAGACATTCGGAAATTATTAGAGGTGGTGAGCCTCGTTAGTTTCTCGTCCAATACCCTTTTCGCATCATTAAAACAACATTCAGATGCACCAGACGAAACTTGAATGGCCAAAAAATCTTTCGCCATCATGGACATCACCGGAAAAGTTGTAGTTTGTTTTCGCCACCAAGAACAAAGATCGAACGCGTCCGCCTCCTCTTGAGTACGTCTCCCCATATGATTGCACCAATTGTACATTTCAAACTCGGATATCGTACTCATAGGCGTAGCAGGTTTTTGCTCGATTCCTGATCGTCTCATTAAACCCACGACTTTGGCCAATATCGATGCTTGAAGATCATCACCGCGACTACTAGCTGCAATTGAATGGGAAGGACGACGAGTGTTCTTGAAAATAGAGTCGTACCGGTCATATAAAGCTAAAAACGCGGTCTTAATTTCGATTTCATATGCATCTACATCGAATTCGATGTTCATTAATTTTTTATAAGCTGTAACTAGATTTATAACGCCTTCAAATTTCCACCTAGGGTCTAAAATCGTCATAAAAACATAGACAAGAGGAATATCGCTCCAATATTCTAGCCACTTGGACTCCATAGCCGGGAGAAAACCCTGATATGTTTCGACTTCACGATTTTGTTTAAAAAGATCGGCAATAATGACGATATCGACAATAAAATTAGGAGAAGTATGTTTACATACACGGGAAAAAGCCGATACTAAATCAACATACATTTCCATTTTCGTCCAATCATCGTCAACTAAAGGATTATCGGGAAAATTCTGGTTCCAGAAACCGTTTAAAGTTTCTTTTTGTTCTATACAAGCCGTTAACATACCGTGCATAGAATTCCACCCCGTGTTTTTCGCTGGAGGGAGTTTTTGATACCTAACGCCCTTTTCTCTACAGTAATTTCGATATTCCTGACGTCTCCACGTGACCGTGTACAAGTGGAGAACAATATGTTTAAATTTATCGTAATGTTCTTTTAGACCTTTCAGACCCTCTTTAATACATGAATTCAAAACGTTACAAGCACATCGAACATGCAATAATTCACCGTTTAGAAAAACGTGTTCTAAACTACTTTTCAACATATTAGCAATAGAATTCATATCGAAACTATTATCAAAAGTAACACACAAAATTTTAGATCTAAGTCCATATTCGTTAATACCGTTCATTATAATATTATGCATATTCGCAGAATTACGTGGAAATTCTGAGTTAGCAAATTCAATTATTCTTTTCTGTAAATTCCATTCGGAATCCACCCAATGAGCCGTAACACACATATACGAATAATCAACGTCCGAATCCCATTCATCAACCGTTAGACATATTCTAGACGTAATATTTGCAAACTCGGAAATTAAAGCTCGTTTTAATTCAGCATAATGTAACGGGTTTATTATACTCTTATTAAAACTCGTTTCCACATACGTTCTAGACTGTACCGATGACTCTGGACTCGGAAACCGTTGTTGAAACGGGATTAACGCCGGTTGGTTTCCGATTAGTTGATTTACGAATATAGTACCGGTTGGATAATTAAACAGATTAGCATGATTCATATAGTATTGTTGGGGGACACCAAAGGGACCGGGACCGGTCCATTCCATTCCCGGTACCGGCCAAGGACTAGAACCCGACCATTGGTTCGTGTTAAATGGTCGCGGAATCAGTCCTTGTGGTACCGGGTTCGGATTTTGTGAGCGTCGAGCATTACTAATCTTACGAATTTTTTTTGAACTAGACCCAGTGTTTTCTGAATTCGACATTATTTATTTATTTATAATAAAAAAATAATAAACACGACTATATATAATTTAAATAAACTAAATGATATAACTAAATGCAAACAAAATAAAATAAAATAAAATAAAAAACGAATAAAGTTAAGTTAGAAAATGCAAACAGAGTTTTCGGTATTCAGATTGAACGATGGAAATATTCGGATTGAGCACTTGAACCCGTCTGATCTCGGACCGAACAATATCACCAACTCTTGTCAACTATATCCGAACACTCGATTTTAGAACCCAAACCAGAATAAAAAAAACCGTAAAAACTATATATTTTGTAAATACGATAAATAATTTATATATGTAAATTCTTTTTTAATTAAAATGCATATATAAATATATAATATACTCGTATAATATTTTTTGTGTACTTTTATATCGATCTAAATATTGAGTAAACAATATCGAAATTATAAGCAGAGTATATATAAGATTAGAAGAATAATTAGATAGAATTGTGAGAAAAATAAATTTGATAGATGAGAGTATTTATAAATTTACAAAATGATTAAAAAAATAAAATATATCCGTTATTCTCCAACAGAAAAAATTCCTATTTTTCGTGCCGTGCCGGGCCTAGGCCCGTCGTGCCTTAAACCGGGCCGGCCCACGGTTCAGTACTTCCAACCCGAAGAACAAGAAGAACAAACAACTGACAAAACCCACGTCAAAATTTTCACCCAAAAAAATAAAATAAAAAAAATAAAAAAAATTACAGGACGAAATTAAAAAAAAAAAAAACAAAACCCAGATGTCATCTCATCAATCTCATGGTTTGTTCTTATTATATCAAATCCGTTTAATTTTTTTAATTTCTTTTAATTTTCGTTATAATCGGTGTATTTTTTAATTTTATTTTTACTCAATTTTACTCGATTTTTGTCGTTTAGTAAGTGAAATTAGTCAATTACTGACGAAATCTTTCACTTCTGCCCCCACCCCATCTCAAAAAATCCAATCTTTTATCTAAATTGAGCTTCTTTTTGTTGTAATTCATCGATTTCTTCATCTGGGTATGTGAATTTTTTTTAGTAAAAAAATGTGTTTAATTTGTGTTTTTAATTTGTGATTTTGACTTTTTTTTTTAATTGAATTTTTGGGTATGAGCTAAGAAATTGCATTGTTTTTGTGAATTGATTGATATGAAAATTGCAATTTTCATGTGTTAATTTATCGTGAAATCGTCTCATATGAGTTTTTGTGCAGTAAAAAATGCGTTTAATCGGAGTTGTTATTTGTTCATGCGGCAAAATGTGGGATTGTTAGTTGAATTTTTGAGTATGAGCTAGGAAATTGAAGTAGTATTTTTTTTGTGAATTGATTGATTCAAAATTTCGATTTTAATGTATTAATTTTTGTTTTTTAGTTTATTAATGGCAAATTTATATGGTGGAATTTGTTCATATGTTGTTATTATACCTTCATTCACCAAATGATGGTCCTGTGATGCTGTGTTCTAAGGTCTCGAGTTGGTCCTAAACTCGAGACCTGTGATTCTGATTAAGCTAGAACAACCCCTTACCAGTCGATCTAATTTCTCATGGTGCACATTTTTGTGCAAATGGTTGTTGTGTGAGCCGGGTATGTATGACCCTCAAGGGCGGTAAAACTTTCCCTCGTGAGATTTAACTGCTTGTTCTAAGGTCTCGAGTCCAAACTTGAGTCCTGTGATTATGCTAGAACAACCCCTTTTGTGCAATTGGTGGTCGTGTGAGCCGGGTAGGACCCTCAAGGGCGGTAAAACTTTCCCTCGGCCTTGACTCCAAAACTCGAGATCTTTGCTGGTTGATCTAAGTGCTCGTGGTAGTATTTTGTTTCGTCTATGTGAAATGTGAAGTGCATTTTGTCATGTTTTCGATCCTTTGATTTAGTTCTATAAAAAGTTATACTGTGGTCTGTGTGTATATTCTGAGGATGCCGAATTCTGACTGCTGAACTTATGTTGTTGGATGAGCAGAAACTTAGGCAACATTCAATAAAGATGGGGGGCCATTTCGATCGAGCAGAATATTCCAGAACAATCGATAATGACCCACCTTCACCTAAGTCTAATAAAAGCCAAAAGGTGTCCATACTACCCCTCGTTTTCCTCATCTTCTACGAGGTTTCTGGTGGGCCGTTCGGAGTTGAGGACAGTGTCGGGGCAGCAGGACCGCTCCTAGCCCTTGTCGGATTCTTAGTGTTTCCCTTCATATGGAGCGTGCCCGAGGCTCTCATCACTGCGGAAATGGGAACAATGTTTCCTGAAAACGGGGGCTACGTGGTTTGGGTGTCGGCCGCGTTAGGGGATTACTGGGGGTTTCAGCAGGGTTGGATGAAATGGCTTAGCGGCGTGATTGACAACGCCTTATACCCCGTCCTCTTCCTCGATTACCTTAAGTCGGCCGTTCCTTCAGTCGGTCAGGGCTATCCACGTACCTTATCAGTTCTAGTCTTGACTGTCGCCCTCACGTACATGAACTATAGGGGTATGACCATTGTCGGATGGGTTGCTGTTCTATTAGGTGTCGTTTCCATCCTTCCTTTCATCGTCATGGGATTGCTTTCCATACCGATGTTAGAACCCGAGAGATGGCTTGTCGTCGATCTTCAAAACGTCAAATGGGGTTTATACCTAAACACGCTTTTTTGGAATCTAAACTATTGGGACTCGATTAGTACACTTGTTGGAGAAGTTGAAAACCCAAAGAAAACCCTCCCGAAAGCTTTGTTCTACGCCCTAATCTTCGTCGTTTGTGCTTATTTCTTCCCTCTTTTAGCCGGAACCGGCGCTCTCCCTCTCAACCGCGACCTATGGCAAGACGGGTATTTCTCCGACGTGGCAAAGCTCATCGGGGGGACGTGGTTATGTTGGTGGGTCCAAGGAGCGGCCGCGATGTCCAACATGGGGATGTTCGTGGCCGAAATGAGTTCCGACTCGTTCCAACTCTTGGGAATGGCCGAACGAGGGATGATCCCGGAACTATTCGCCAAGCGATCACGTCACGGGACCCCATTAATCGGAATATTATTCTCCGCCTCAGGCGTGATTCTCCTATCTTGGTTGAGCTTCGAAGAGATAGTCGCAGCCGAAAACTTCCTATATTGTTTCGGGATGATTCTCGAGTTCATAGCATTCATTTTGCTAAGAATCAAACAACCGGCGGTATCTCGACCCTACAAGATTCCCCTCGGAACAATCGGATCTATCATAATGTGTGTCCCTCCAACGTTACTGATTTGCGTCGTTCTAGCACTTGCTTCATTCAAAGTGATGGTAGTGAGCCTCATCGCCGTGGCAATAGGGCTCGTACTTCACCCTGGACTCAAGTACTTGGAAGCGAAGCGAATACTCAAGTTTTCGGTGAGCAACGGTCTTCCTGATCTTCAACACGGCATCACTCGGTCTCTCCTCTCGTAACATCGTCCATCCAAAGGTACAACACTTAAGGAACTAGTACTTACTGTTTTTTCTCCCACTTTTGCTGTTATTAACTGTGTTTAAGCCTCTAATCTCTAGCCATTAGTTGTAAATCCTCGTGTTTTGGTTAATTAAACTCGTTAATCGCCCATGTTGTCGAATATCAACTCTGATTATGCTCACTATGAAATCTTGCTGTCTGATACCTCAACGGTTCATGTTTCGGAAATTATGTTCTGTCTTAAGACTAAAACGGGTCAAACAGCGCGTTGGAACATGACTTTCGTTTCATCCATATGATTTTGACCCGTTTTAAGTCTAAGACGGGTGGATATATGTATACCCTTTTTGAACGAGGATTCGGATTTTGACCTGTTTTAAGTCTGAGACTGACCCGTATCTGTATCTGTATCCGATTTCTGTAATCTGGGTTCGAGTAACATAGGAACACAGAAAGTTACAAGAGACGGGTTTTTCAGTAGCGTTATTAATTAACGTTAATGAGAGACGTCTCAGTCACAGATGATATGTCAAGTTCATGCAACTATTGACTGAATGACTGCATTATTGTCTGCATATACTCTCATGTCATTCCATAAATGATAAATCATCAATTTTGTTGTATCATAATCGTTGGAAGTTGGTTGATACTGTCGGTTGAGTCTTGGGTGGTTGTTGGCATTGTATTTTCAAGTCATACTCTTGATGCATAACTACAAGGTTCGGAAATCGAAATCTCGTCTCAACTCTCGACTCTTGAGTCTCGTGCTTGATCCGTTTCTCGCTTGCATGCATCGAATGCATTTACGTGACAGCCATACTCGACAAACACGTCTCATCTTCGAGTAGACTGTCACGAGCCAAGTTCAGTGCTGGGCCGAGCCGAGCCGATCCACTACACCCTGAACCGGATGGGCTCGGCCCGGACGACTTTGGACCTGTACATGAGGCACAAATACCCGTTAGTCTTACTTTTGACGAACGTATCGGTATCACTTCCAACAGGTTAAACGATAAGCCGATAGTGACTATAACCTGTGTCCACTGAGCACACGTTAATAGGTTAAAATAAAGCAAGAGTGACAATGATGTTGTCGAAATACAGTAAATTTCTCGTGATAATATCAGTATGATTCTTACTTTAATGTAAACGTATAACACTGAACCCACGTCAGAAAAACTCATAATTAAAATTATAATGACATCTCTAACAAGAAAACAAGATTTGAGGTTTTGATGTGATAATGCATGGAGTATTGTAGTAATGTTTGCTATGACACATAGAAATCTCTGAAGAATTGACAATAAAAGCATCTTTTTTTTGTGACAAGATTTACTAAACTTAATTATTTGATTAGTGATGAAAATGACAAGGTTACTAACTTAATGACAATTACACTTTTTGGACATATATTGCAGACAAAATATTCAAACTCGGATTATGAGTATTACCTTCGTAACTACACCAGTCGAGTTAACCGATATGACAATATCCCTTGCATAAATCTGCCATGAAATTACCGGTAAATATGACCCTGTTCTTTTAACTTCTTTTCAGCTAATTTCAATTTAGTTCAGCTTCAACAGATATAGTTGTTGAGCTTACGCATAAAAATAACGAGCTTTATTGAAAAGCTTATAGGCTTTTTTTACATAAATATTGGATTCAAAAAATTATAATGCAACTCAAAACTACTCCTACATATGAATTCTATTAGATTTTAAATTTAACGTCAAATAAATAAAATAAAATATAATCCAGATTTTGTTTAAAACCTCGGGAAAAAAAATACATAAACTCAATTAGATTTGATATGGTTGCACAATAATCTTATAAAGTCGGTGGTATATTTCTTTTTTTCTTTTTTTTTTTCGAAATTCCATTCAATTTGAAATAACGTCCGAAATAAATCTCACTTAAATCACAATGATATATTGATATTATAAATCTTTTTTTTTTCCTGCAGATGCCTACATTGACGCTTTTTGTCATCAAATGAGATTTTAATTTTCTATTATATATGACGGGTTTCAGATATAGCCTCCATGTTATAACTTATAAATGAGTTTTACAACTAGTTTACTTACCTAACACCTGCAAAAAGTATATAAGCATATGATGTTCCAGATGTTGGCTGAATTGTTCTTTGCTTGACCATAGAGCATGTACTACTATTATTATTGGCAAATGACGGAAATATCCGTCTTAAATTTATGACAGATCAAATATATGGGATGAGATAAACCCATGTGTCTCGACTGTATCAAAAGTTTTTTGACATTTTCTTCTTAGCTGAGTATATTTGACCCGTTTTAATGTTATGATGGATATATCTGTCGAAAATAAGATCAACTGATTATTAGTAGTGTGAACATACAAGATTCAATTATACTTGAAACTTGGAATATAAGCTGAATACAAACTACAAAGTCTCTTGCACATACAAGTATACAACACATTTGTTAAGTGCAAGTCAATCAAGATGAATAATAAAGACTAGCTATAATGACAGACTAACATTTAAAGATAATGACACATACAATTACAATAACGACGACGACAATAACAACAACCGACACTCGTTTATGGCGTGGTGTAGGTATTCAAATCACGATAATAATGAACAGTTTAAAATAACTCGCGGAATTTTCGTTATTATTCCAAAAATGACCACACTTTTTTTTTTACAAATCGTAAAGAAACAGAAAAACAGTAAACGATCCTGTATTTTTATTCTAATCAGTAAAAAACATTGACCGAATGTTTTGATATAGTGAAAAAAATCCCACTAATTTAATGATATTTTACCGTTGTTTGAACACAAATCTATGATTTTTCCTACAACAACAACAGGCACTCGTTTATTACATGGTAATGTATTCAAATTACGATAATGAACAATTTAAATTAATTAACTCGGGATGTTTTCATTATTATTTCAAAAATTATCACATTCTTTTTTACAAATCATAAAGAAACCGAAATAAAAACAATGCAACAAAAAAAAAAAACAGTAAACAACCATGTATTTTCTTTATGTGGATTTTCTGATACTCTGTATTTTTTTCCACTAATCCTATGAATTTCTTATGAAGTTTTCACGATAATGAACAATTTAAATTAACTCGCGAAATTTTCGTTATTATATTCCAAAAATCATCACACTTTTTTATTTACAAACCATATAAAGAAACAGAAATAATGCAACAAAAAACAGTAAACAACCCTGTATTTTTTTATTACCTTGGGTTTTCTGATATTTTTTTCAACTACAATATCGCGAATTATTTAAGAAAATTTACAATTTAAGTTAACTTGAAATTTTTTCATTATTATTCCAAAAATCATCACACTTTTATATTTACAAACCATATAAAGAAACAGAAATAAAAACAATGCAACAAAAAAAACAGTAAACAACCCTGTATTTTTTTTAATTTACCCGGGTTTTCCGATATTTTCCCCCCACTAATCCTAGTAAAAAAAAAATCCCACTAATCTAATGATTTTTACCATTGTTTGAACACAAATCTATGATTTTTTTTTCCTACAACTATTTTCTCAATTCTCCCCCATTTACTTTCTCTGATAAATCCAACCTTACATGATCTTGCATAACTTTGCATATTTCTGATGCATTAGGCCTTAAACTAGGCAAATGATGCAAACACCTCGCCGCGATTTCACCAATAAACCTCACTTCCTCCTTATCGAAATCCTCAACAATCCTAACATCGATCATCCTAACAAGTTTCTCCACGTCGAAATCCTCCTTACCACGAAAAACAGACGTCAGCAGAACCGCTTTGTTTTCCCCTCCTTCGCAAATGAAGGCCTCAAGCCCTGTAACCAGCTCCAGCAACACGACACCAAAACTGTAGACGTCGCTCTTCTTTGAAGCAATCCCTGTCATTAGGAAATGCGGGTCTATGTAACCGGGTGAACCCATCATGGTTAACCTAGACGAAGAGGGCGGTTTGATCATCGAAGAAAAACCCATTTTAGCGAATCCGAAGTCACATAACATACAATTTAGGTTTTGATCTAGGAGGATGTTTGACCCTTTTATGTCTCCATGGACTATTTGTAGGTCACAACTTTCATGTAGGTATTCTAGTGCTTTTGCTAGTTGGTATGCTATTTTCATCCTTTGTTTCCATGTTAGTTGTTCTTTTTGTGTCTTCACATTATTGTTGTGTAGTTGTTCTTGTAAGTTCCCTTTTGGAATGTACTCAAATACTAGCACTCCTTCATCTACAAAATAAAATAAAAAAATTATGTACAATAATCAAAATGACACCAGGTAGGATAATCACGTACTAAAATTTATCCAGAATTTGAGATTTTTTAGATTTACCTACCAGAAAAAGTATGTACAATAATCAAAATGACATGTAAATTATTTGGATAGGATTATCCTGATTAATGTTATGTTACTTATTGTAGCGTTGCCATATCATGGATTTTGCTTGTGAATTCAGAAATAATGAGCAAAATCCTTCGATACGGCAGTGCAACAACAAGATATTAGTTAGGAATAGGATAATCCCGTGCTAAAACTTGTTCTCAAATATAAAAAAAAAAAAAAACTCGAGAATTTTTTACCTACCATTTTCATGACAATATTCAAGGAGTTTGACATTAATCAAAACGACACCAGATAGGGTAATTACGTGCTAAAATTTACTCTAAAACATCAAAAACTCGAGAATTTGTAGGTTTTTACCTACCATTTTCATAACAATATTCATGGATCGGAATTTGAGATCAATCGAAAGAACATCAAATAGGGTAATTATATACTAAAACTTACTCCAAAATATCAAAAACTCGAGAATTTTTTACCTACCATATTATTTCACAACAATCTCCAAGGAGTTTGAGAATAATCAAAAGAATACCAAATAAGGTAATTACGTGCTAAAATTTACTCTGAAATATCAAAATCTTGAAAATTTACCTACCATTTTCATAACAATTTTCAAGAAGACCAGTAATTACGTGCTAAAACTTACTCTGAATTAAAATATTAAAAACTCGAGAATTACATTAATACGGAGTAAAAAACACACCAGATAGGATAATTACGTACTAAAACTTACTCTAAAATATTAATTAAAAACTCAAAAACAATCAAATAAAAACCTACCATTTTCATAACAATTTTCAAGGAGTTTGACATTATTAATCAATAAGACGATTAGTTACGTGCTAAAACTTACTCTAAATTAAAATATCAAAAACTCGAGAATTACATTAATAAAAATAACAAAAAAATAATTAATAAAAAAAACCCGAAAACAATAAAATAAAATAAAATAAAAACCTACCATTTTCATCACAATATCCAAGTAATTTGACAATATTATCATGATTCAACTTCTGACAAATCTCAAGCTCACTCTTGAAAACTTGATGAAGCCTTTCACTACTATTATAAATCTTAATTGCACCCAATAAATTCAAACTACGATATTGTTCGCTTTGGATACAAGCATAGTACACCGTACTATATCCTCCTATACCGATAACCTCCTTGAAATTCATCGTATACTTCTCTATTTCCTCCCATTTATACTTTTTCACCGGGCTGACGTCCAGCGACTCCTCCTTGAAAGAGGAGGAGTCGCCGGCCTCAACCCGTGAATCTGAATAATTTGGTTTACGACCCGTGTTTGACCCGAAACAACACATGGAGAAGCCCATGGTTGATGTAGGGAAAAAAATGAGAGAGAATAATAATGGTTTTGGAATTTGGAGTTAGTTTAGTAACCAATAATGGGTGTGTATATATATGGCTTAGGGCCTAAGGGAGAATATTAAATTAAATTAAATTAAATTAAATTAATGTATGAGTAATTTTAAATACTGTTCGTAGGGTTGTATTTAAATATTTAAAATATATTCAAAATTTAGTATAAATTTAAAAATTGAAGCACAAATTACACGTATTAAAAAATTAAATTATTTCTTCTTTTGGTATCTTAAATACAGACTTAATGAAAGAGTAGTGGAGATAAACAATGTAAAAAACACTCATGGGTTGTGGTATTTAAATATTTAAAATATATTCCAAATTAAAACTCGTATAAATTTAGAAATTGAAGCACAAATTACACGTATCAAGAAATTATTTCTTCTTCTGGTATCTTTAATTAAATACAGTCTTAATGAAAGAGTGGATATAAACAATGTAAAAATTCCCGGGTTGTATTTAAATATTGAAAATATATTCCAAATTAGTATTTGTATAAATTTAGAAATTGAAGCACAAATTATACGTATCAAAAAATTAAATTATTTCTTCTTTTAGTATCTTAAATACAGCCTTAAATAACAATGTTAAAACTCATTTTAGTATTTTTTTTTTTTTGTGGTGTTATCTGTTTCGAATCTGAAATAAATCGAAGGGTATATATACACACACGAAGGTTGACATTTAATGGTCGAAATTTTTATTAACATGGAAATTTGTAAGAGATGATGTTTCGATACATAGTAGTTGATGAGTGTTTTTTTAGTTTTATTAGTTTTGTAGTGTGAGACGGTTATTTTGAGAGACGATCAGATTATTAAATACTTCGTATTTAGATGATATTTATTGAAGAAAAAATAGATAAATAAATTTATCTATTTTCCAATAGTAGTAGTATTGATTTCATATCTTGTAATAATTGATATTAAAAAGATTTGATTGGATAGAAAACAATCATTTTTGGCTTGGCACATTCAATTGTTTTTGATTAAAAAAAAAAAAAAAAAATTTGAATTATCATATTTATTTCTACCAAACATTACAACTGCATTCTAACTTGGGTTGTTTATTTGGTTATTCTCCCATACGGGTTTTTCATCGTGTTGTTATAAACTTATACTATCATATCAATATTATTTAGAAAAACGGTTTTTCTAACATGTATTCACTGGACACACGTTAATATCTTAACTAACCGTACTCGCATGAGACGGTTTTAAAGATATTTACGATTGATTAGTTTTTTTTTTTAATATTTTTTTCAAGTTGTAACAGGTGATAACTGATAATAGGTTATTTTAATATTATTTACCGTGACAGATTAATTATATTGTGAAAACTCTCATAATATCGTGAAATTGTCAAATATGAGATTTTGTTTTAATTTTTTGGGATACAAGGGTAGATACCAAGCAAGATGAGGGGATGAATTACATTTTTTTATTTATTAATTTCTTAAATTTCTAGACTTAATTAATTAATTAAATAAATAATTTAATTAACTTTATTTTGTATTTTGGGGTCAAGGTACTTTGGTAGTGACGTAGAAGACAATAATACTCTTCGTATTTGAGGACCACTCGTGGAGAGCTTTTTCATTATTTTTATTAATTATTATGAAAATTATTTTCAAAAAATTAAATTAAGATTCTTTATTTAAAGAAGAGGTTTGTCATATTACACATAATATTGTACAAATATAAATTAATTTTTGATTTGAGTCCGATAACTAAGTTTAATCTCGTCATTCACCACATAAAAAAACACGTGATATATTGTTTGATAACTGCTTACCAATTTGTCGATATGTTATTGGTCATCATTGTCACAGTTGTTTTTATGAAATTTGGAATTTAAGATGTATATAATTATTTGACCGTTATCTTAATTATCAGTTGATCAAAGTATTCAAATAGTAAACCGTTGGATTAAACAAAAGCAACAAGGATTATGGAAATTATTTAGAAAATAAAAGTAAACAATTTGGGAAAAACACACTTGAACCACTAAAATTTATTCAAAATTGACTAATAAATGTATGAACAAGTCATCAATTTATATTTCATTTTGTTATTATTATTATTTTTTAAAATTTAATTTACTCCCTATACTTGCATTGGGTTCACCAACCAAGGATGCTCGGTCATTTTCGGATCTGTTGTTATCAATTTTTACAGGTAAACATTTGGATCAAATTGGATTAAATCGATCAATTCAGATTATAGGCCAGGTCATAAATGTTCGGATTTTCAATTCAGATGTCTGGTTGAGTATGGGTCAGATTTTTTGAGTTGGATTTTCTATTAAAAAAATGATTAGCACTTGAACAAAATTAATGTTCCTTGAAAATTAGGGATAGTACCTAGAAAAATAAGGTACAATGTCATAATTAGTAATGTCCTTAAACTAATTAAATTAAATGCTTGGCAAATGAGAAGATGGGAGAATAAAGAGGTGGAAAGAGTCAATCAATTGATAGCTAACACATGAGGATTATGTCCAATCACAATTTGTTGCAATGTAATTATTTGATAATTATGTTTAACCATATCTATTAATTAACATTTCCAAACATTAAATAATAATAATAATAATAATAATAATAATAATAATAATAATAATAATAATAGATATACTTATGAGCTAGCCATGATGCAACCACCTCTTTGAAAATTTTATGAAAAATTAAGATATATATGCGAAATTTAATCGAAATTTTAAGAACGAATAATAATCGACAATTCATAATTCGATTAAAAAATATACAACAATTTTAAGTAAACCGGTTCTATATATGCTAAATTATTTTAAATTACTCCGTATTTACTAAAAAAAAAATATATATGTATAATTTTGCTATAAAATTTGGTAATTAATTATTTATACTGAACAATTACGTCAGAAAATAAACTTTGAAAATTTACTTGATAGGTATGTTATATAACTTATAACTACAAGTACATTATTTAAAAAAATAACAGATCTAATTCCTTTCCTCTGCTTTCATTAATCGATGCACTTATTTTATTATTTTTGTTATTTTTATTTTAAATAATGAATTACGAGTAATTAATATGAACTTGAAAAATCGAACATTATATAAATCTCTTATTTATATATTATATATTTTTTTTTTTCAAAAGACACCACTCATTAGTCATTACTATTTAGGGTAGTCTTTTAGAATTTGATGTAATAATTTATCCCAAAAAAAATGTTGGATTATTAGATGCAAGTCATGAAGGGTGAGCACGTTATGGATCATTCCCCAAACTTTATTATAAAGACTTACATTATTAATGAAGAAAAATTGACGGGAATATCCGTAGTAAATGTGTGACAGATCAAATAATAATATTCATTTGGATAGATAAAAGATAAATTCATCTGTTACCTCAAAAATCAACTTTGCCTTTTCTAAATAATTAAGTGGTATTAATTATTTGACTCATCATCAATTTGTGACGGATATATCTGATCTGTCACAAGGGAGACTTGGTGATTAATGAATAAGGGTGAAGTAGTAACCAAGGAAGAAATAAATTAAAAAATGTTTGAAAACTTTATCAAATTGTGAGCTTGGCATAGAAGCCAACAAAGTTCACCAATCCTTTAAAAAAAATTCTTTCAATAAATAAATAAATAAAAATATTTGTCTAAAATCTGGTGTAGATTTAGTGAGAGACCGTTTTTTATTATTTTATTGAGAAATTATCTGCTCCAAATTTGTATGTAAAATTTTGATAAATCTGTGTTACCTCTAATTAAACGGGTTAATAACTACTCGTACTATTTAATTAAATAAGTTTCATTATTTAAATATATTTTAGTATGTTAACTATATCAAGTAAAATGGATATGTTCGTCTTTGGTAAGACTTATGAGTACTGAATTAAAAGGTTTACTAGTTTAAATCACGTATTCGCATCAGTTTTTACAGGGCATAATGTGTTAGCAATGTAGATGAATTCAATATATATGTTAGGATTTATTTTAAATTGAAAATTTGGTTAATTCTTTATTATTTAATAAAATATACTCCGTATATTGTTATACGACGTATATTTTACCATATTTTTTAATAACTTTTTCACATCTTATGTACAATTTTTTATCTATTAAGTTATCGACTAAGCTAGTAAGTTATTTTTTTTTACTAATTGAGTTTAAAAAAAATGCACTATATCACAGATAAAAATCGATATTTTATAGAGTATATTCTTTGCATCCACTTTATTTTATTTTATTTTATTTATTTTTTATTTTTATTTTATTCTTTTAGCATCATATCTAGAAGTACATGAGAAGCAATACCAAAGACTTCTAATTGAAAATTATAGAGTATATCTCCTTTTCTCTTACTTTAAGACAAAGTGCATACTAGTGGACTATTAGTAAACTATGAATATCATTCTATATTTATTAGTGTTTCATTAGTTGATGAGCTTACTAATAGAATATATAAACGGACCTCAATCATCATCTTAAGGTTTTGGTTGAGATGGTTCGTTAATATGGTATCAGAGCCAGAGGTCACGAGTTCGAACTCTGGCAGCCCCCAATATCTCGAACTCTCAAGTGGAATCCATTCGAATGAGGGGGCGTAATAGAATATATAAACGGGCCTCAACCATCACCTTAAGGTTACAAGTTATATTCACGTCGAACAACTTCCACAACTTTTAAAAAATGACGATTTCAAAGACCATTATCCACTTTTTTCTGCCCCGTAATAATATGAGTCCATATTCGCGCCGAACAAAGTCCACACCAAGTACAATACCCCGGTGTGATATGAGAGTCATTTTGATTTCAATGAAAACTTTTAAAAGCTATAAGATTGTGTTTTAAAACTTGTCGGAATCAGTCGAAACAAGTTCTATACATCATTTTATATCGCGTCGGAGGGTTTTAATAATCATTAATACTCATTCTATTGCTATCGACAAGTTTTCGTCAAAAAACATTCGCGTTTCGAGCAAGTTTCACCGATTTCGAAAAATAGCTAAAAACGATCAATTTTGAAGGTTATTATCCACGTTTTTCGTCCATCTGGGTCCGGAATAAAATTACTCTATATTCGCCATGAACAAAGTCCACACCAATTACACTGCCCCGGTATAATGTAAGGGTCATTTGAATTTCAATTAGCACCTTTAAAAGCAATAAGATTGCGTTTTGAAAAGTGTCGGAATCAGTCGAAACAAGTTATATACTCCATTTTATATCGTGTCAAAGAGTTCTAATCATCATTATTAGTAATTCTATTGTTATCGACAAGTTTTCGTCAAAAAATATTCGCGTTTCGAGCAAATTTAACTTCTTTCGAAAAATAGCTAAAAACGATTAATTTAGAAGGTTATTATCCACGTTTCTTTGGCGTTTTGGGTCCCGAAATAAAATAGGACCATATTCGCGTTGAACCACGTCCAAACCCACGAAAATGTCTTGGTGTAATATGAGGGTTATTTGGATTTCAAAGAAGACTTAAATAAGACATACGATTGCTTTTGTTAAACTTGTCGGAATCAATCGAAACAAAGTTTATACTTCATTTTATATAGTGTCGTAGGGTTCTAATAATAATTATTAGTAATTCAATTGTTTTCGACAAGTTTTCGCCAAAAAAATATTCGCGTTTCGAGCGACTTTCACTTCTTTCAAAAATAGCCAAAAAAATATTCCACGTTTTATTTGCAAATTTGGAGTCCAAAAAAAATATGGGCGAAAATTTTACGGGGTGTTACCTAGGCCGCATATTACGCCCCCACAAAATTTTAGCTCCAACAGAAAGCATTTGATAGTGTCTTTACGCGATAAACTAATATCAGCCGAAAACGCCTCAAATTGAAGTGTATTATCCACGTTTTTTTTTCTAATTTGGAGTCCAAAAAAAATATTGCCGAAAATTTTACAGGGTGTTACCCATGCCGTATATTACGCCGACACAAATTTTTAGCTCCAACAGAAAACATTTGATAGTGTCTTTAGGCGATAAACTAATATCCGTCGAAAACGCCTCAAATTGAAGTGTATTATCCACGTTTTTTTAGCAAATTTAATGTCTAAATAAAATATGGCCGAAAATTTTACGAGGTGTTACCTAGGCCGTATATTACACCGCCACAAAATTTTAGCTCCAACTGAAAACATTTGATAGTGTCTTTACGCGATAATCTAATATCCGTCGAAAACGCCTCAAATTGAAGTGTATTATCCACGTTTTTTTGCAAATTTGGAGTCCAAATAAAATGTGGCCGAAAATGTTACGGGGTGTTACCTAGGCCATATATTACGCCGCCACAAAATATTAGCTCCAACATAAAACATTTGATAGTGTCTTTACGCGATAGACTAATATCGGTAAAAAATGCCTCAAATTGAAGTGTATTATCAACGTTTTTTAGCAAATTTAATGTCCAAATAAAATATGGCCGAAAATTCTACGGGGTGTTACCTAAGCCGTATATTACGTCGCCACAAAATTTTAGCTCCAACTGAAAAACATTTGATAGTGTCTTTACGCGATAAATTAATATCGGTCAAAAACGCCTCAAATTGAAGTGTATTATCCACGTTTTTTTTGCAAATTTGGAGTCCAAATAAAATATGGCCGAAAATTTTACAGGGTGTTACCTAGCCGTATATTACGCCGCCACAAAATTTTAGCTCCAACAGAGAACATTTGATTGTGAAATTACGCGATAAACTTATGTCGGTCGAAGACGCCTCAAATTGAAGTGTATTATCCACGTTTTTTTGCAAATTTGGTGTCCAAATAAAATATGGCCGAAAATTTTACGAATTGTTACCTAGGCCGCATATTACGCTCCTACAAAATTTTAGCTCCAGCAGAAAACATTTGATAATGTCTTTACGCGATAAACTAATATCGGTCGAAAACGCCTCAAATTGAAGTGTATTATCCACGTTTTTTTGGAAATTTGGAGTCCAAATAAAATGTGGCCGAAAATGTTACGGTGTGTTACCTAGGCCGTATATTACGTCTCCATTTGATAATGTCTTTACGCGTTAAACTAATATCGGTCGAAAACGCCTCAAATTGAAGTGTATTATCCATGTTTTTTTTGCAAATTTGGACTCCAAATAAAATGTGGCCGAAAATGTTACGATGTGTTACCTAGGTCGTATATTCCACCCACACAAAATTTTAGCTCCAACAGAAAACATTTGATAGTGTAATTACGCGATAAATTAATGTCGGTCGAAAACGCCTCAAATTGAAGTGTATTATCCACGTTTATTTGCAAATTTAGAGTCCAAATAAAATATGAGCGAAAAGTTTACGGGGTGTTACCTAGGCCATATATTACGCCGCCACAAAATTTTAGCTCCAACAGAAAACATTTGATAGTGTCTTTACGCGATAAACTAATATTCGTCGAAAATGCCTCAAATTGAAGTGTATTATCAACGTTTTTTAGCAAATTTAATGTCCAAATAAAATATGGCCGAAAATTCGACGGGGTGTTACCTAGGCTGTATATTACGCCGCCACAAAATTTTAGCTCCAACAGAAAACATTTGATAGTGTCTTTACGCGATAGACTAATATCGGTCTAAAACGCCTCAAATTGAAGTGTATTATCAACGTTTTTTTTGCAAATTTGGAGTCTAAATAAAATATGGCCGAAAATTTTACAGGGTGTTACCTAGCCGTATATTACGCCACCACAAAATTTTAGCTCCAACAGAGAACATTTGATGGTGTAATTACGCGATAAACTAATGTCGGTCGAAAACGCCTCAAATTGAAGTGTATTATCCACGTTTATTTGCAAATTTGGAGTACAAATAAAATATGAGCGAAAATTTTACAGGGTGTTACCTAGGCCGTATATTACGCCGCCACAAAATTTTAGCTCCAACAGAAAACATTTGATAGTGTCTTTACGCGATAAACTAATATCCGTCGAAAACGTCTCAAATTGAAGTGTATTATCAACGTTTTTTTAGCAAATTTAATGTCCAAATAAAATATGGCCGAAAATTCTACGGGGTGTTACCTAGCCGTATATTACGCCGCCACAAAATTGTAGCTCCAACTGAAAACATTTGATAGTGTCATTACGCGATAAACTAATATCGGTAGAAAAACGCCTCAAATACGTTTTTTTTTTTGCAAATATGGATTCTAAGTAAAATATGGCCAAAAATTTTACGGGGTGTTACCTAGGTCGTATATTACGCGACCACAAAATTTTAGCTCCAACAGAAAACATTTGATAGTGTCTTTACGCGATAAACTAATATCAGTCGAAAACGCCTCAAATTGAAGTGTATTATCCACGTTTTTTTGCAAATTTGGAGTCCAAATAAAATGTGACCGAAAATGTTACGGGGTGTTACCTAGGCCAGGCCGTATATTACGCCCACACAAAAATTTAGCTCCAACAGAAAGGATTTGATAACGTCTTTACGCGATAAATTAATGTCGGTAAAAAACGCCTCAAATTGAAGTGTATTATCCACGTTTTTTCTTGCAAATTTGGAGTCCAAAAAAAATATGGCCGAAACTATTACGGGGTGTTACCTAGGTCATATATTCCACCCATACAAAATTTTAGCTCCAACGGAGAAAATTTGATGGTGTAATTACGCGATAAACTAATATCGGTCGAAAACGCCTCAAATTGAAGTGTATTATCCATGTTTTTTTGCAAATTTGGAGTCCAAATAAAATATGCACGAAAATTTTACGGGTTGTTACCTAGGCCGTATATTACGCCGCCATAAAATTTTAGCTCCAACAGAAAACATTTGATAGTGTCTTTACGCGATAAACTAATATCCGTCGAAAACGCCTCAAATTGAAGTGTATTATCCACGTTTTTTTAGCAAATTGAATGTCCAAACAAAATATGGCCGAAAATTCTACGGGTGTTACCTAGGCCGTATATTACGCCGCCACAAAATTTTAGCTCCAACTGAAAACATTTGATAGTGTCTTTACGCGATAAACTTATATCCGTCGAAACGCCTCAAATTGAAGTGTATTATCCACGTTTTTTTTTCTAATTTGGAGTCCAAATAAAATGTGACCGGAAATGTTACGGGGTGTTACCCATGCCGTATATTACGCCGACACAAATTTTTAACTCCAACAGAAAACATTTGATAGTGTCTTTACGTGATAAACTAATATACGTCGAAAACGCCTCAAATTGAAGTGTATTATCCACGTTTTTCTAGCAAATTTAATGTTTAAATAAAATATGGCCGAAAATTTTACGGGGTGTTAGCTAAGCCGTATATTACACCGCCACAAAATTTTAGCTCCAACTGAAAACATTTGATAGTGTCTTTACGCGATAAACTAATATTCGTCGAAAACGCCTCAAATTGAAGTGTATTATCCACGTTTTTTTGCAAATTTGGAGTCCAAATAAAATGTGACCGGAAATGTTACGGGGTGTTGCCTAGGCCGTATATTTTGCCCACACATAATTTTAGCTCCAACAGAAAGGATTTGATAGTGTCTTTACGCGATAAATTAATGTTGGTAAAAAACGCCTCAAATTGAAGTATATTATCCACGTTTTTTTGCAAATTTAGAGTCCAAAAAAAATATGCGCGAAAATTTTACAGGGTGTTACCTAGGCCGTATATTACGCCGCCACAAAATTTTAGCTCCAACAGAAAACATTTGATAGTGTCTTTACGCGATAGACTAATATCGGTCAAAAATGCCTCAAATTGAAGTGTATTATCCACGTTTTTTTTGCAAATTTGGAGTCCAAATAAAATATGGCCGAAAATTTTACAGGGTGTTACCTAGCCGTATACTACGCCACCATAAAATTTTAGCTCCAACAGAAAACATTTGATAGTGTCTTTAGGCGATAAACTAATATCCGTCGAAAACGCCTCAAATTGAAGTGTATTATCAACGTTTTTTTAGCAAATTTAATGTCCAAATAAAATATGGCCGAAAATTATACGGGGTGTTACCTAGGCCGTATATTACGCCGCCACAAAATTTTAGCTCCAACTGAAAACATTTGATAGTGTCTTTACGCCATAAATTAATATCGGTCAAAAACGCCTCAAATTGAAGTGTATTATCCACGTTTTTTTTGCAAATTTGGAGTCCAAATAAAATATGGCCGAAAATTTTACAGGGTGTTACCTAGCCGTATATTACGCCGCCACAAAATTTTAGCTCCAACAGAGAACATTTGATTGTGAAATTACGCGATAAACTAATGTCGGTCGAAAACGCCTCAAATTCAAGTATCCACGTTTTTTTTGCAAATTTGGTGTCCAAATATAATATGGCCGAAAATTTTACGAATTGTTACCTAGGCTGCATATTACGCCCCTACAAAATTTTAGCTCCAGCAGAAAACATTTGATAATGTCTTTACGCGCTAAACTAATGTCGGTCGAAAACGCCTCAAATTGTAGTGTATTATCCACGTTTTTTTGGAAATTTGGAGTCCAAATAAAATGTGGCCGAAAATGTTACGGTGTGTTACCTAGGCCGTATATTACGTCTACCCAAAATTTAAGCTCCAACAGAAAGCATTTGATAATGTCTTTACGCGTTAAACTAATATCAGTCGAAAACGTCTCAAATTGAAGTCTATTATCTACGTTTTTTTTGCAAATTTGGAGTCCAAATAAAATATGCGCGAAAATTTTAAGGGGTGTTACCTAGCCCCTATATTACGCTTCCACAACATTTTAGCTCCAACAGAGAACATTTGATGGTGTAATTACGTGTTAAACTAATGTCGGTCGAAAACACCTCAAATTGAAGTGTATTATCCACGTTTTTTTTGATAATTTGGAGTTCAAATAAAATATTGCCGGAAATTTTACGGGGTGTTAGCCATGCCGTATATCACGCCCACACAAATTTTTAGCTCCAACAGAAAACATTTTATAGTGTCTTTATGCGATAAACTAATATCGGTCGAAAACGCCTTAAATTGAAGTGTTATTATCCACGTTTTTTTTTTTTGCAAATTTGGAGTCTAATTAAAATATTGCTGAAAATGTTACGGGGTGTTACCTTGGCCATATATTACGCCCAAACAAAATTTTAGCTCCAATAGAAAAAATTTGATAGTGTCTTTACACGATAAACTAATATCGGTCGAAAACGCCTCAAATTGAAGTGTATTATCCACGTTTTTTTGCAAATTTGGAGTCCAAATAAAATATGGCCGAAAATTTTATGGGGTGTTAACTATGCCGTATATTACACTCACACAAATTTTTAGTTTCAACAGAAAACATTTGATATAGTGTCGGAGAGTTCTAATAATCACTATTAGTGATTATATTTCTATCGACAAGTTTTCGTCAAAAAACATTCGGGTTTCGAGCAACTTTCACTTCTTTTGAAAAATAGCCAAAAACGATCGATTTTCAAGATTAATAATATCCACGTTTTTTTGGCGTTTTGGATCCCGAAATAAAATAGGTCCATATTCGCGCTGAACCAAGTACAATGTCTCGGTGTAATATGATGATCATTTGAATTTAAATGAAGATTAAATAAGACATACGATTGCGTTTGTTAAACGTGTCGAATCAATTGAAACAAGTTCTATACTTCATTTTATATAGTGTCGGAGAGTTCTAATAATCACTATTAGTAATTATATTATTATCGACAAGCTTTTGTCAAAAAATATTCGCGTTTCGAGCAAGTTTCACCGATTTTGAAAAAGTAGCCAAAAACGAGTGATTTTGAAGGTTATTATCTACGTCTCTTTAGCGTTTTGGGTCCCAAAATAATATAGTTCCATATTCGCAATGAACCAAGTCCAAACCAAGTACAACGTCTCAGTGTAATATGTAAGTCAATTGGATTTCAATGAAGACTAAAATTAGGCATAAGATTGCGTTTTTTAAACGTATCGGAATCAATCGAAACAAGTTATATACTCCATTTTATATAGTGTCGGAGGGTTCTAATAATCACTATTAGTAATTATATTGTTATCAACAAGTTTTCATCAAAAAAACATTCACGTTTCGAGCAACTTTCACTTCTTTCGAAAAATTGCCAAAAACGATCGATTTTGAAGGTTATTATCCACGTTTTTTGACGTTTTGAGTACCGAAATAAAATAATTCCATATTCATGCTGAACCAAGTCCAAACCAAGTACAATATCTCGGTGTAATAATAGGATCATTTGGATTTCAATGAAGACTTAAATAAGACATACGATTGCGTTTGTTAAATGTGTCGGAATCAATCGAAACAAGTTCTATACTACATTTATAATAGTGTCGGAGAGTTCTAATAATCACTGTTAGTAATTATATTTTTATCGACAAGTTTTTGTCAAAAAACATTTGCGTTTTGACCAACTTTCACTTTTTTCGAAAAATTAGCCAAAAACGAGGGTCATTTGGATGTAATACGAGGGTCATTCGGATTTCAATTGAGACTTTAAAAACTTACAAGTACCTTACAATTACGAGTAAAAAAAAAAAAACTCCTTCCTAATTTGAGTTGGGGACGAAAATTAAGTAGGAAAAAAATGGGGAATACTTTTTACCGTCGGCGCTTTACTTCTTACCGTCGGCATTAATTACGTAAAATGACGACTTTGCCCTTGATATTTATTCTCGAAATAATATTACTTTAACATTTTATAAATTATCGATTTATTAAAACTCGATAATAAAACCGTCTTTTTCGATTATCGTAATAAACCAAAACCGACTTCCTATATAATTAATATATATGGAATTACGCAAAATGACAAGTTCTCCTTTACAATTAATTCTCGAAATATTATCACATTTACATTTTATAAAGTATCGGTTTATTAGAACTCGATAATAAAACCGTTTTTTCGATTATTGTTACGCCTGTGATTTTAAAAAGTTAATTAGATTAATTAACGACTTAATACAATTTAATAAATGTAATTAACAAATACGAGTAATACGCAAATTAAATCCTAATTAATCTACGACAATCAAGATTTATTATACAAATCGATGCAAATTAAAAGGAAAAAAAATCCGGAAATGGGTCGGGTCGAGTGGGTTTTTCGACCCACTCAAGGGTCGTATTATTTTCTCTATAATACTTGAAAGTTTGATATGAAACATAAAGAATGAGGTGGCGAAGTTGGTTACAGGGACAACTTTCATACAAGTGACCCGGGTTCGATTGAATTTATCTTTTGAAAATTTAAAAAATAAAAATGCTATTGAGAAGAATCGAACCCCTGATGTTTCAAATGGTTGAAAACTAATTGTTTTGAAAAAAAAAACCGGAAAAATGGACTAAGTCGAAAAAATTCGTCGACTCTCGGATGGGGATGTCGACGAATTTTTTCGACTTAGTCCATTTTTATCAGTATGTTGATGGTGGTTCAGTGGTTTGGTCATTTTTTTTTAAATTTTCAAAAGATAAATTCAAAGTGCAAACAAGAGGATTTGAACCCGGGTCACTTGTATGAAAGTTGTCCCTGTAACCAACTTCACTACCTTATACTTTATGTTTCATATCAAACTTTCAAGTATTATAGAGAAAATAATACGACCCTTGAGTGGGTCGAAAAACCCACTCGACCCGACCCATTTCCGGATTTTTTTTTTTCCTTTTAATTTGCATCGATTTGTATAAAAAATCTTGATTGTCGTAGATTAATTAGGATTTAATTTGCGTATTACTCGTATTTGTTAATTACGTTTATTAAATTGTATTAAGTCGTTAATTAATCTAATTAACTTTTTAAAATCACAGGCGTAACAATAATCGAAAAAACGGTTTTATTATCGAGTTCTAATAAACCGATACTTTATAAAATGTAAATGTGATAATATTTCGAGAATTAATTGCAAAGGAGAACTTGTCATTTTGCGTAATTCCATATATATTAATTATATAGGAAGTCGGTTTTGGTTTATTACGATAATCGAAAAAGACGGTTTTATTATTGAGTTTTAATAAATCGATAATTTATAAAATGTTAAAGTAATATTATTTCGAGAATAAATATCAAGGACAAAGTCGTCATTTTACATAATTAACGCCGACGGTAAGAAGTAAAGCGCCGACGGTAAAAAGTAGTTGCGAAAAAAATGAGGTATAAAGTGGAAATGTGGTGAGATTTAATGTCGACGACAAAGATCAGCTCTTCATAGTAATCAAATGTGTTTATAGCAAAACGATCCAGATTAGGGCACAACGATAAATGAAGACGGGGACAAATAAATTGTCGATGTGTTAGGCTTTAGCCATCTAGATAACATAAAATAAAAATACATTGATGATAATAATTACGACATTTTTTTTTTAAAAAAAAAAAACAGAAGAAAAAAACGCGGTAACTAATCCATCGACAGATTACCTCCGTTTATGAAATTTATGTAATGAGATCGATGCTACTTTCATAAAATCCAGACCATAATTTCAAAAATCTTAAGTGCAAAGGAAACTAACCTATCGATATCACCGGTCACTTGGTCTGTGGCGCAGGCACGCATGCAACTCATCGAGGAAGAAGAAACAGTTAAAGGGGAAGTCGATAAACTGCTGCTACTATGGTGGACTTGCACTGATCTTTGCACTCGAGTCACCACGACTGCCTTTCTCGATGACTGATACACACAGATAGGACTAAATGTTAGAAACTCGATGATAAAGTCGACAGCAGAAGAGTATGACTGAAACATAATTCAACAAAACAAATACGAAGTACTACAGTTCATGCATCCTTGCTCGTGAGTCGTGACAGTATTCAGATAATTCACTAATTCTGTATCCAAATATTGTTTCGTAACAGTAACAGCATTCTTCAGTTTTTGTGAATGCATAATCTTTACTGATCTCGTCATGCGTGAAAAAAGGGACTGGATGTTTTACCTGTAGGAGGCAGAGCCTAGTAGATCTCGTCATCAGGGATTTCCGGTGTCAAAAACTTCTTGATATCTTTACTGATCTCCTGATAATTCAGTGTCGACTTCACTTTATCAGGAACCGGTTCAAGTGGAATAATGCTATCTCTATCAATAACACCGTCAATGAGCCCATACTCAACGGCTTCAATTGGGGACATATAACGGTCCCTGTCGATATCTTTTTCCACTTGTTCCAACGGCCGTCCTGTGAACTCAGACACTATCCGTGTAATATTGTTCTTGCTTTGCATGATTTCACGGGCTTGAATCTCGACGTCAATTGCTTGTCCACTAGCACCTCCCATAGGCTGGTGAAGCATTATTCTTGCGTTAGGCATTGCTAGACGTTTGCCTTTGGTTCCACCTCCTAGAATTATTGAGGCGGTCGATGCTGCAATGCCAAGAGCAACTGTCGACACGTCGGCCCGAACAAGCCGTACAACGTCAAATATCGCCATTGTAGCACTGGAAAAGGGTCAGAAAAAACAATCAGTAACTTCACTTAGGTTCCGTGTCACGTGTCTGACATGTGTCGTCTTGACACCGACACGACACTTTGATACCTCAATTTAGACCAAAAATTGAAAAATTTGCCCAAAACCGACACAATGTCGGACACGATACCTCGTAGAAGAGTCTAAGTAAGATAGTGATTTATGATTAGCTTCCACATCCATCCAAATAACCAAATGCCTAATGCTCAATTAAGTACTCGTAGCTAGGAGGTGTGGCTATTTGTTTCGACAAACAATTTTGAAAATACTCGACTATCTAAAAAGTAAAAACCGTGTTTCTTTAGAGCAACAATCATTTACCACCAAGGGAATTTGCTCACAAATGAATGTGTATCGATCATGCATTCATGCTAGTTGGAACTTGGAAGGGATGAATTCGTGAGATTTTGATGTGTACCGTCAAATTTCAATCCAAACGATCATAAAGTTCGTTGAAAAAGGGTCACACTTCTCATCCTAACACCAACATAAACCATGATGATGATGCACTACACAAAGTGGCCTAAATTCAAATGTCCTACAAAAGTTGTACTCCATACATACTAGGGTTTACAAACAGCCTTTACTCCATCAAAACATCATTTCCAGCATACTCCATTACCACAATATCATTACCCAAGTACCTCCAAACTGGTTAGTGCAGGGCACATAAAGGAACAAATGTACACATTCCCTACATGTGATCATAACGCTCGATTAAACATGGCTAAAGTTCGTCCCTTTTCATAATGGTAGGTATCATTAAACACCAAGGCCATGTTCTTTCTTTTCGGCTGAAGTGAGCTTAACTTAATTGTACACATTCCCTTCACGGCTGTAACTGTAAGAGATATGTTACTTTCAAAAATCCTTCCCTAAATCGGGATGATCAAATGCCTGAAAATAAGCATAACGATCTGGAAAACCATACAGTTTAACCCTCCATTTCTGAAAGCTAGAATAACAATGAAATGGACAGAATCCCGACATAACCTAACTTCTCACGTCCTACAAAAGTTGCATCCGCCACCAAGAGATTGCTTTCATTAGGGAAAGCAAGAAGGTGCTATTACTCACCATTCACCGAACACAAAAACAAACTTTTCTCATTCAAAACATATATCCCAACATACCTAATTACAACAATATCACTACCCATGTACCTCTATCGAAGCGCACACTTCAAAAGACACTAGACCGAAATCAGGGTGCTCATATACTTAAGTTTACAGCTAAGAAACTAAAGAGTATTCACAAACTATTACTGTTGGTTCGCTAATCCCTCTTTGTCAGGTACCTTGGACACGCGCGCATTTATTGGATACAAATTTACGAGGAGAAAAGGGGGAGATAGAGACTAGTGTTTTCCATCTAATCCTTTTGTGAGTTTTACGGATTTGAAATGGCTTGTAGGAAGGATCTCAATATCACTCCAAAACCCCAATTTCCCTTCGATTTACCTTTCCCCATCTCAATCATTCATTTACATTCGATTAACCCAATTTCTACACTAAGGATATACAAAATTCAAAAACACGAGTCAAATTTCCTAATTCTAATTAACCTAATTACTTCCTCGTCTCAATCATTCATTTGCCTTCGATACCCCAATTTCTACACTACTAAGGATATACTACAAAATTCAAAAACACAAGTCGAATTTCCTAATTCTAATTAACCTAATTACTTCCTCGTCTCAATCATTCATTTACCTTCGATTAACCCCAATTTCTACACTACTAAGGATATACAAAATTCAAAAACACGAATCAAATTTCCAACTTTTTCCTAATTCTAATTAACCTAATTACTTCCTCGTCTCAATCATTCTTTTACCTTAGATTAACCCCTAATTTCTACACTGCTAAGGATATAAAAAATTCGAAAACACAAGTCGAATTTCCAACTTTTTCCTAATTACAATTAACCTAATTAATCCCTCGTCTCAAATCATTCATTAACCTTCAATTAACCCCAATTTCTTCAATTAACCCCAATTTCTACACTACTAAGGATATAAAAAATTCGAAAACACATGTCGAATTTCCAACTTTTTCCTAATTACAATTAACCTAATTACCCCTCGTCTCAAATCATTCATTTACCTTCTATTAACCCCAATTTCTACACTAATAAGGATATAGAAAATTCGAAAACACAAGTCAAATTTCCAACTTTTTCCTAATTCTAATTGACCTAATTACTCCCTCGTCTCAATCATTCATTTAACTTCGATTAACCCCAATTTCTACACTACTAAGGATATAAAAATTTCGAAAACACAATTCGAATTTCCAACTTTTTCCTAATTACAATTAACCTAATTACTCCCTAGTCTCAATCATTCATTCACCTTCAATTAAACCCCGATTCCGATACCAAAATCAAACGAAAGTAAGTACGAGTACTACCTGAGAGAACCACCAGTAGAATTGATAAAAAGCCGAATATCCCGGGTCGGGTCAACAGCATCAAGCAACAACAACTGACTAATAATGGCGTCGGCAACGAAATCATCAATACTACTCCCTAAGAACACAATCCTCTCCTTCAACAACAGCCCCATCACATCCGCCTCCGCCGCTCGCATCGCCGTCTGCGGCGTCTGAGGGGAGTTCGCGGTGATCACGGCACCAGTGGCGGCGGAGTGGACGGCGAGGGAAGCGGAGATTGGGCGGCGACGGAGGGGGAAGGGGAGGTGGTTGGGGAGAGAGAGGCGGGTGGTGTGGGAGGAAGGAGGGAGGAGGAGAGGAGAGAGAGTGGCGGCGGAAATTGTGAGCGCGTCCATTGGTGGTTGACGGTGGTTGACGCGGTGGAGAGAGAAAGAGGGTTTGGTTGGGTTTGGGTAAGGTTTGCTGATTGGGAAGTTGGAAGTGTTAAGTGACGTGTTTTATTTGCCTGGGTTTTTGTTTTTGGATTACGTTACTAAATACTCTCACCGTTTCTATGATAATAAGTAAAAGTAGTGGGCCACTAGGTAAGGAAGAAGTGTGATAGAAAAAAAAGGAAAGTGGAAGAAATCAAAGAAATGGTTGAAAAAAGAAATGGGGAAGATATCAAAGAAACAGAGGGAGTATTCTTTTCGACTCGGTTATTTTATTTAAACGGATAAAAAAGGATTGATTTATAAAAATTATCTCAACTATTATCAATCTTCTTGTAATATACCGAATAATATTTTTACTCATGATAATCTCAACTATTACCGATCTTCTTGTATTAACTGAACAATATTTTAACTCATAATAATCTCAACTATTACCGATCTTCTTGTAGTAAACCGACAATATTTGAACTCATAATAATCTCAACTATTATCGATCTTCTTGTAGTAACCGCATAATATTTTAACTCATAGTAATCTCAGCTATTACCGATCTTCTTGTAATACACCAAACAATATTTTAGCTCATAAGAAAATCTCAACTATTATCGATCTTCCACCAAACAATATTTTAACTCATATTAATTTGAACTAAAACCGATCTTCTTGTAATACACTGAACAATATTTTTTTTCCTTTAGAAAACCTGAATTACTACTCATGTTCTTGTAATATATCGAACAATTTTTTCTCATATTAATCTCAACTATTTTCGACCTTCTTATAATACACCAAACAATATTTTTACTCGTAAGAAAATCTCAACTATTATCGATCTTCTTGTAATACACCAACAATATTTTTACTCATATTAATCTCAACTATTACCGATCTTGTAATATACCAAACAATATTTTAACTCAGAAGAAAATCCCAACTATTACTGATCTTCTTGCGGTACACCGAACAATATTTTAAATCGAATAATATCAACTCATAATAATCTCAAGTTTAATATGAGTAAAAGATATTGATAATTTGGTGTATTTTGAGATTAAATGAGGTTGGAAGTATTACGAGAAGAGGAGCTATAGTTTGATTATTACTACTTCCTCCGATTCTTTAGATTCGCAACGTTTACTATTTGCACAAATAATAAGGTTGTGAGTGGAGATGGTGAGTCTCACCAATAAAGTAAAAAGGTTACCCAAACAAAAACCTACTTATTATAGAAATGTTGCAAACCTAATGAATTTGACAAATATGGAATATGTTGCGAATCTAAAGAATCAGAGGGAGTATTAAATAACCTTATAAAAAAATTAATTAATTTTCAAATAGAATTACGACAATATATAGTTATATAATATACACATGCTTCCTCCATCTCGGTATGATAAAAGTAAACAAATGACCGAGATGGAAAGAGTAATAAACTGCACAAAAAAACCATCTTATTTACTCTATAATACCTGCTGCTCCTGCTAACTGGGATCCAAGAGACAGTAACCTGCAACAATTCTATCCAAAACAGCATCAGGAACAACTCCTGCAGACAGCATTCTCCCATAAAACAGCTTTGCTTCTCTTATACTCCCACCTCTACACAAACCATGGATAACAATGGTGTAAGCCACAACATCCGGCATTAAACCCGTCTCAACAGCGGACTGGAAGACGCTCAATGCTACCTTGATTAACCCTCGTTTACACAGTCCGTCCATCAGAATGCTGAAACTCACTATACTCGGTTCTATACTGTTTTCTGACATCTCTTCGAATAATGTCAAGGCGTTTTCTATCTCTGAATGTTTCGTGTATCCATCGATTAGCGCGCTGTATGTGACCACGGTTGGGAATGGACCCTCCTGCAGCATTGTACTGAACATTATGACTGCATCGTGTAATCTGTCGTTTTTACAGAGGGCGTCGATCAGGAGAGTGAGAGTGATGACGGTTGGCTTGATTGGTCCGTCAGATAGGGTTTCGTAGAGCTGAATCGCTTCGTCTAGCCTGTTGGACGAGGAAAACCCGCCAATCATTGTGTTGTAGGTCACAATATCGGGCTCTGGCCCGTAAGTGAAAAGACGATGGAAGAAGTTAACAGCATCTTTGGACCTGCAATGTTTGAATAGACTTCGGAGAAGAACGTTGTAAACCACAATATCGGGTTTCACATTCTCACGCAGCATCAGATGAAAAACATAGAGAGCGGCGTTTAAATTACTTTGCTCGCATAAGCCGTGAATAAGTGTGCTATATGCAATGACGTCTAAGGAGATGTCAAGCTTAAGCAATCGGAAGAAGAGAGTTAACGCCCCGTTTTTCTTAGCCAGAGCTTTGAGAAGCAAAGTGTGGGTTAAAGTATCGGGAATCAAGCCGTTCATTTCCATCAGATTGTACACCTTCATTACGTCCTTCGTTCGGTTTAATCTACAAAAACCGTCTATTAAGCAATTAACAATATATACATTAGGTTGTATGCCCCTCAACGTGGCTTGAAAAAAGAGTTGAACAGCTTCGTTCATGTACCCGCCTTTGCTAAGCCCATTAATGAGCACAGAATAGAGAACGAGATCCGGAACATGACCAATACGTAACATCTTTCCATACCATCTAAACGCTTTTCCGAAATTTCCCAGTTTAAAGAATCCATCAATAAGACAACTATAGGCGAAAACCGAAGGGTGTGATCCACGCTTCAGAAAGTCTCCAAAGACGACAGTAGCATCAAGAACACGACCACTTTGACATAAGCCCTTAATTAGAATACCATTAGTAACTACGTTAGACAAGACGCCTTCCTTACTCATTCTTTTGTACACCTCAATCGCCTTCCCTAAGTCACCTACCCTCACATAAGAATCTAAGACCGAACCCAAAATGATTGAGTCTAGCTTGATACCCTTGGTCAAAGCCTCGGCCAAAAGCCGATACCCATTTTCCATCTCTCCGTTCTTAAAAAGTCCGTCGATTATGATACTATACACTACCAAATCCGGGGCTATTCCCCTCTGAATCATTGAATTGTACAGTCTAAATGCCTCGTTCAGTCTCTTTTCCTTGCAATACATGTCCATTAAAGTGCTAAACGTCACCAAATTCGGACTAGGGCCGACTGTCATCATAGTGTCGAAGAACTGCGATGCAACTTCCACTGAATTTTCTCTGCAAAGAGTTTTCATGATCTTATTGCAGTCAATCACGGCAGGCGGAAGGCCCCTATCAATCATCTTCCGATGAAAACTCAACGCCATCTCAAACAGATCGTTACTCACAAAACACATCATAGTAAACTCGTAAACATTAAACCCATCCTTCAACTTTCTCTCTGACTGACCACACAATTCATCAACTACTCTACAAATACCGTCAACATAACGCTTAGAAACCAACGAATCCAACATAATCCTCAACGCATACGAAGCAACATCGATCCCCATCCTCGACATCCTCAAGAAAACATCAACCCCTTCATCAAATCTACCATTTCGACAAAACCCGGCTACCAAAAAGCTAAACCCGGTATTAAAATTACACCCATAAACCCTAAACCCTAAAACAAACACCTCAAACACACCCACCTCCCAATCTCTCACAAGCATTTCATCAAACATTTGGTGTGCACGACAAAACAAACGATGATTAAGCAAAACACAAACAATGGCAGAATAATTTGGCAAAGAATGATCAAAACCCAGTACATTAAAACCCCAATCGAAGAATTTAACAGCTGAACCGGGTTTGGACCGGAGAAAGAAAATGAGGTGATCAACAATGGTGGGTCGATGTCGATACCTCAACGAAACCTGGGGTTGCAAGGGTTTGTAGGTTTGGTCTTGGAATGCAGTTGAAATGCGGATACGACGTCGTGTTGAAGGGAGAGAAGAAGACATGTATCGTGTTGTTAAAGGTCTTAGGAACTTCAATGGAGGGAAAATCATAGTTTGAAGATTTTAAATGTTGAGGTGAGTAGAGATATTGTAGTTCCATTTATGGCTTGCCCTAGTTCGCCCTAATTCTCTAATGAGACGGTTTAGTGATTTGTTAAATAGACCTAGCCGTGGGTCAAGTTCGGACCGGACCGAGCAAGCTTTACTTGCACCGATCTTAACTGGTCTTTGCGAGTATTCGGGGTGTGGTCAGTTGTTGACTGAGTTGTACTCTTTTGAGAAATCCGGGAGAACCTTACGTATTAAGTAATACTCAAATCGGCTTCAGCAAAAAACAATATGTCATGAGGTACATCGACATCCCAAAATCAATGGGCGATATATCCTAAGGGCAAGCTAAAGAATGTGCGGCGGAATTAAAGTGCCTACGCACAAGAAAAAACAATAGACTCAAGAACTAGTTACAACAAAATAAAATGTCATCATAAACTAAGGCAATTCACTATGATCCCGCAAGTTGCACACGCCAGCGTTTCGAGCCTCCTCAGTTCCTTGTAGAATGGCAACCGCTTCAACAAACATAAGGTCCCGAGCTTGATCAATCTGCACCCCCACCCGTCCATTCAGTCAAGCCATGTATCGCGACAAACGAATCCCCAAACAATCTCTACCTCTAGTACTTTGTTTTTGGATCATTCATCGATATTCATCAGATAAAGGTTATGAATAATTCTCAAACTCATGACACTTTTTTATTTCTCCAAAAAATAATTATTAAAGTCAATATGTTGAGTAAAGCTTACATCAAAATCATCACGCAACATGATTATCATGAGCATACGTAATTCTATTTATAATAATAAAACGAGCCTACCAAACTCCAAAATTTATACTCTACTAATTATTTTGGAATCAAACCAATTCAACAATTATTTTAGTTGAAAACTTCAAAATTCTTTGAAATTGTTTTCTTAATATTAATGTCCTAATCCCCTACCCCTATTCCAATACTTAATTAAGCAAACCAAATTTTCTCCTTTTCACTAACTACATCTTACTATAAATTAACAAATTCTTGGTTATGTCGAGTACATATGTACTCCTCCCATCCATTCAATTCTTTACCCTTACTATAAATGGACAATCCAATCAATTCTTTACATTCCCCTTTTGGCAAAAGACTTTACCTTATAATCCTCATATTCTTTCTCTATTTACACAAAATGCCACTACTTTTTCCTTACTTTAATCTTGGTGGACCCATAATACCATTTGATTTACCAATAATACCCTTATTTTTTACCACTTTTCTTAATATTGATGAAAAATCCTATGTAAAGGATTGTTTGGATGGGAGGGAGTAACAAATTTGTGACGAATATTCAGTGACGATCTTTTGTTCCATTATGTGTCTCATCTCCTATCCCATCATTTCTCTTGTTGATGCGTAATCACTATCACATAATTAATCACTATTTTGATCAATTAAGAGGTGAAGTGTCACATGTTAAAAGTTACATGAGATGAGACATAAAAGTGGGACAGATGATCTAAATTGTCGACAAATAAAGACCAGCAATATGCTATTCTCTAAGTTTATCTTATCTAAATCCGTGAGCAATATTCAACTCGTCGTTGATTTGTAACGGATATTTTTCGATAAATTACAATCATAATCATAATCAGAATCATAATCATAATCATCATAACTAAAGTCAATTAATCACACACTTTTAAACCTTAAACCAAACAACAACACACCTATCCAAAACCCAAAAAGAAAGAATCAAAACTCACCATCACTTCAAAAGCAAAAAACATCCCTTCACCTCCCTCTCTCTATATTGCATATTTGGGCAAAATCTAATGCTTTTATCCCAAGTTTTGTAAGGTATACCCTATACCCCATCCCATTATTCTCTCAATTAATGTGGAATTTTGCTTAATCTCTAAGAAACAACAACAACAACAATGGTGGGTATTTTCTCAAAATTCTCAAGCAACAAAAATAGACATAGAAGAACTCAAAGTGCCCTTGTAAGAACCCCTCTTATTTTTTTTACTCCAATTCCATCTTTTTCTTCAATTTTGAGCTAATTTATGATCTGGGTTTGTGTGTAAAGTTTACTCCTTTCACTCTATTTTAATCAAATTCTGGAAATTAGTTCTTTAATGGTAATTTTTTTGTTGTTATTTTACTGTTTAATTACATTGTTTTCTTCAATTTTGAGCTAATTCATGATCTGGGTATGTGTAAAGATTCCTAATTTCACTCTATTTTAATCAAATTTTCACCTTTTTTTGTTGTCTTAAATTATGAAAATTACTTGTTTAATGGTGTTTTTTTTATCCTAATTATTTAATTTACATTGTTTTCTTCAATTTTGAGCTAATTCATGATCTGGGTTTGTGTAAAGTTTGCTCCTTTCACTCTATATTAATCAAATTTTGAGTTTTATTGTTTGTTTAAAATCATGAAAATCAGCTGTTTGAAGATGATTTTTCTGGTAATTAACCCCCTTTTTTTTTGCTATAATATGATCTGAGTTTGTGTATTTTCACTCTATTAAGTAAGTTCACTCTCAATTTTTCTGTGTTCAATTATGAAAAATCACTTAATTTGACTTCTAAATTGACCTTTTTTTTTTTACTGTGTTGATGTGATTTGACCTGTATTAACTGTTTCATTTGACCCTTTCCAGCTTACTAATTGTTGCAGATGTAGTTCTCTTGAAAAGCCGTCTCACCCTAAACCCTAAACGAGAAACCGTCTCATTTGAGAATTGGTGTGTTGTAAATGTTCATCTCAGTGATTTGTTTTCGTGTGAGTTAACGCAGGACGAGAGGGAAGTGCTGCCGCCAAACCTGGAGGCAGCAGCAGCAGCTGAGGCAGTCGAGGTTACTGTGGCGGGAACTGGAGTTGCTCACGGTATTGAAGTAGCCATCGAGTTTAAACCCCTTGAACATCCAATTGAGCCTTTGGACGATGACAGACCCGTCCAATGCCCGTTACCTGAACCTTCCATTCTCAATGTAAGGCTTGTTAACTCGACGATGCACTTGTATATTTGGGTTGAGTTAGGTTTGATTCGGATCATTTTAATGTCGGGCTATGGTTTTTTTTTTTCACGAGACCATGAGTACCACACCTTATACCAACTAAGCTCGCTGACATCTCCATCGACTCTTTTAAGTTAAAGTGGAAAATTCCATGTTGAGGTTATCATTACCGCTTGGTTTCATGAGACCGGTCCACGTACCCCTTTGGTCATATAGAAGCCCTAGTTAGTCCGGTTGTTTTTCATTTAGCCAACTCCGAAGTTGAGCAATATGTAGGATTTCTTACAAATCGGACCTTAATTAGTGGTAGTTGATGTTTTTAATGAAGCAGGATTTTCAGTTCTACGTCAATGCTATATTGCATACGCACTGGTAAACCTCTTGTATTGCGTACGTGATAGCCTGAAAACCACGCACGTCAGCTTGCACTTGATGTTGAATTCATTTATTCATGGCAGAATCGATATTTGACAAATGAGCTTTGTGATGCAATCGTATGTAGGACGGGAGAATATGGAAGGAGCGAGTATCTGCTGCAAATGTGCGGAAAAGGGCGGATATAGCCCTGGCTAAAGAAGGAGGAGGAGGAGGAGCAGGAGGCGATAATAATACAGAAACAGAATCGAGATCTCAGTCGTCCAACAGGATGATGTTACCGTCTCTAAGCGCACCTGAACACGATCTCCTAAACTTGCTCGACGAATGCAATGCCATTCACTGAAAATTCAAATCGACAGCAACTGTGAATTCATGTCATGTATATTCATCGTCTTCTGAAGATGAATGAATGAATCGACCGCTGTGTATTCATGTATATTGTATGTTAATGACCTTGGTTTATTGCATGCACCTCCCCCATGTATAACTCCATGTCGAAACATCGTCGAGTATTTAATCAATGAAGCGGTTTTTTCGCTTTAATTTCTTTCGATGACAAATGCTTCTATCTTTTTCGGAACGCCGAAACGTCTAAGAACTCGACTCGACTTTTTTCCCTATAATTATTTTCCGAAATATATGTACTAGTATTCAGTTTCATTAAAAAAAAATTGAAAATCGTACAAAAAAATTCAAACATCTCCAAAAAATAAAATTTGCTCGATGTTTATTTTCTGTTTATTTTCAAGCTCAACTCGTCTCCATATATTTTTCCCCAGAATTATTTTTCAAAAAAAATGTACTCCGCACTTCGTATTCAGTTTCGTTCTAAAAAAAAATTCAAATATTTTAGAAAATAAAATAAAATATCTCCAAGAATAAAACTTGTTCTACATTTATTTTCAAATTCAAATCAGCTCGACTCGTCATTTTTTTCCTTAGAATTATTTTCCGAAAAATCCCGTTTCTTTCGAGAAAAAAAAAATACTCCATAATAAGTTCAAATATCGTTGAAAAAAAGGTTAAATTTCTAGGCGTTTAATCATATTGAGTACTTTTTTTTTTGGAAGCGGGTATTTTAAATTTTTAATATTGAGTATTTTAAAATTTTAATCATATTTTTCTTAAGATATTTTTTAAGAACAATTTGTAAATATTTAATTATATTTTTCTCAAGACCAACCTACAATACTAATCACATGGAATTTGCTTAAGAGTTGAAAAAGGGATTAAGTTAAGGAAGAATTGTTATTTAAACGTACGTTAACTAACATTTCTTGAATTGGTCGCACTGCACGTATCTCATGCTCCCGTCTTTATGATATCACCCGATCTAAAGGCTCATCTACTTACTCATGCTTTCCGTGTTCAAAAAGTGGACCGGACCGATAAATCAGATCAACTTATTTGATCTGGATCGGATGTATTCAGATCTGGTGTTTATTTAAATCCCTGAAAACTGGTCGATATTTTGGAAAAAAAAAAAACAAACACAAAAACTTGAGGAAATTGGAACTGACGATAGAGCTGAGTTGTATCCTAAGCCGGCCTGATCCCCTTTTAACCGACCAGGTCTCTCAAGTGGGGTCATCTAGTTACTCATGTTTTTCTTCGAGGTGTTCAGAAAGTGGACCGGACCAGTGCATTGAATCAACCTGCACAAATCTGGATCATCTCGTAAATTTTTCTAGTGTGAGCCAGATCGTACTTGACTTGACTAGACAAGACAACCAGATCGATCCAATTGGAACTTCTGTATTTACTAGTTGTAGTCTGAACCGGTCTAATCACATTCAATTCCAACCCATCATCAAATTTTCAATGGATTAACTCACGAGCACTGGTGTAAAACGGTTTTATATGACTTGATAAGACTTGTGCCCTAAATTCGTTCTTATTTATTTTTAATATTCGCAAGTTGTTAAAATATATATAAACTTTTAATCAAAGAATGTTGAATTAAAATGAAGTTGTAATTAAGTTAAGTTATAACCTAATCACTTCATTCGTACGTACAGTAACATGCATTAGATCATGGCTATATTTTTTACTTTTTTAGCAAAGCAAAACTTACGTTATAATATAATCTAATTAACCTAATTATTATTATAAATAACGTACAATTAGCTAGACGTATAACACAAAAAATTTAAAGTTATAATTTTACGTATAACACCACTTATAATTCATATAGTTATTCATACTACGAGTAGTTTTTATCGCAACAAGAAAAAAGAAGAAAAAATTACTCGTATTATTTCGGGTAGTAATAATAATAAATATGGCCGTGCATGGTGAGGTTCCGCCACCATTGGCCACCGTGCCGGGTGTCTCTAAGGTGTCTTGGGTTTCACTTCTTCAAAAGGTAGTGATCCTCCTTCATTGCAATTTCTTATATAAACCGATTCATCATCGAGTAATTTAGTCTATTTAAGAGACCGTCTTTTATTATGTTATCGTGGTGAGAGGTCATTCATTAAATCGTCTCTTATACTAGTTTTTGTGAAGCTGGTCTCGTGAAAGACTGTTATACAATGTATGTCAATCATTTATAATATGTTCTCGTCAACTAATGAAATACGAAGTATATATATATTTTGTATATGTTATTTGTAAAATGTTACCGAAAAAAGAGTCTAATGATTAAAATTGGCCAGAATCTCGTGGTTTTAGGTAAGACGATTCTTAGGCCGTACCCTTCCCAAGAGCAACCGTTGAGAATATATTTGACATGAGATTATTATGTCTTCTATACTTCGAGTCTGTCCACACTTTTAAAAAAAAAAGGTCTATTCTTCCTCCAGTCCAAGTCACCTTCTAAGTTCTAATCAGTCTGATCTCGGTTTGGATTTTTTAGACGACCACTCTTACAGTCTTACCACAATAGTATATGAGCACGATCCTAACTAGACCTGACAAAATTGACCCGACCCGAATGACCAGACCCGAATAAGTCAGCCTGAACCCGACTCGACACCCGAACAAAAGATCTAGGTTTGACCCGTAACCCGAACTGACTCGGCTTGACCCGAAACTGACCCAACCCGAAGTCAGCCCGATTTGAATAATCCGAAAGTGACCCGACTCGAAGATGATCCAACCCGTTGACCCGTTCTGCCAGGTTCATTTCAAACATAAAACGGATATATCTGTCATAAACGCAGGGAGGAGCAGAATTCATAGGAACATTCATACTAGTATTTTCAGCAGCAGGAGGCCCAATAGTCAACCAAAAATACAACAACACAGAAACTCTCTTAGGAAATGCAGCTTGTTCTGGTCTTGCAGCAATGATAGCAATCCTTTCATTAGGCCATATTTCAGGTAGACCGTCTCACGATAACTTACAAACCCTCTATTACATGAAAGATCTCACGATAAATTACCGTGAAACAGTCTCATACGAGTTTTTTTTTGTGTATTTCAGGAGCCCATTTGAATCCAGCAGTCACACTTGCATTTTCTGCCCTTAAACATTTCCCATGGGCCCATGTGCCCATTTACATCTTGGCCCAATTTGGTGGGGCCGTCTCCGCCTCCTTCTTGCTTAAGTTTGCCTACCACCCGTTTATGTCGGGTGGTGGGACCGTTGCCACCGTTGGCAACGGTCAGGCGTTCGTGTTGGAGTTTGTCGCCACGTTCTTTCTTATGTTTGTTGTTACCGCTGTTGCCACCGACACCCGTGCGGTATGTTTTTTTTTTAATAAATTGAATATATTCGTTAAAAATATTACATGCGAGTATAAATTAAAGTCAACTTAATAAAAATATCACTTGTATTAAAGTCAACTTAATGAAATAAGTCTCTAATAAATACTCCCTTCATTCAAATCCACTCTTCACATTTCATTTTTTTGACACTATTCACACTTGAGGGGAATCTTCGATATTCTCGACAATCTATAAGTGAGAATATAGTCATGTGAGATTTTGTTTGATTCGTCTTTATGAGCACATTAAGAATATCAATTTTTTATAATTTTTGCTAATGTAAAATGAAAGATATCGCTAGTGTAAAACGCGTCTCGGCAAATGTGCCAAAATGAATAGTGACAAGTGGATTTGAATGGAGGGAGTACGTTTTTCTTTTTTTCAGGTCGGAGAGTTGGCCGGGCTTGCCATTGGAAGTACAATATTGCTCGATATATTATTGATCGGGTGTGTTATAATTAAATTAAATTAAATTTGTTTGTTTCGAAGAAAAAAAAAGATACGTCATTAGACAATGTTTCGCTACATTGCCTAATGACGTTCTATTGTGATTAAATGAGGTTTATTTTTTTATCAAAATAAAAATGAAAATAATTTGCAGGCCGGCCACGGGTGGCTCAATGAACCCGGCGAGGACGTTGGGCCCCGCTATTGCAGCGGGGCGGTACAAGGGGTTATGGATATACGGCGTAGCGCCCGTCACTGGGGCGATCGCTGGAGCAGCTGTTTATTCACTCGTTAAGCTTAGAGGAGACTCCAACGAGCAACCTCGTTCATCAAGAAGTTTTAAGCGATAGTAAATCAATAGTGAACCGTTTTATAACTCTTTCTGTTTCAAACATTTGTTTACTTTTATATTATTGAACAAATGACTGAGACAGATGAATTCATGAACCATATGTACGTAATTAAGATAAGTGGTACACTATAATTCTAACACATATTTCTAAGCAATTGATGAATTTATTGCTAAATTTGTAATTTGACAATGATTTTATGAATATAAATAGTTATGTATATTTTTTATTTGACAATAATTTTTTATGTACTAGTTATGTTTAGTGATTAGGCACAAGTTGTATTGTCAAGCAAATGTTAAATACTCCCTCCGTTTCATTGAAAGCTTCCACTTTTCATTTTTCGTAAATTTCTTTGATAGCTTCCACTTTCTTTTTTGGTATAACTCTTCACTTTTACCTAGGTGGCCCACCTAGGTTACACCCTCTCTACTTTTGAATATTATATTATTATCCTTAAAAAATGTGCCATTTTTTAGGTGGAAGCTTTCAATGAAACGGAGGGAGTAACTTAGGGGGCGTTTGGTTGGTGAAGGGGTAAGGGAATGAAATCAATACAGGAAATAGGAAGGAAAGGGAAAGGTTACCCTTTGATGTTATTGGTTGTTTGTTTACAAGATGTAAGAGAATGAGAAACAAATCAACTTTCGACGCTTCACTTTTTACCAATTAAAAAGCTGACTTTTTTATTCATATTATTCATGTTGAGTATTTCTAATGTTATTATATTAATCAAATACTTGTTGAAAAATAAAAATGTTAAAAAATATATATACGAACTTACGAAGTACTCCGTATAATATTACGGAGAATTTTACAAACATTTTATTACTAATGATATAAAAATAATAATTCATATACTTCCTCCATTTTCTTTTTATCTTCCCAATTTCTTTTTTTGGCCACTTTTTTTTTTTCTTCCATTTCATTTCTTTCCATTTTAGTCCATAATTTTTACCATACTACCCCTAATATTTATAACACTTTATACCTTTATTTTTTCCTATTTACACACATTTTACCCTTCTACTCTCAATATTTACTAAATTTATTATTTTATATTCATTACAAAAAAAATTTGTGCCAAAAGTGAATGAGAAGATAAAAAGAAAATGGAGGAAGTAAGGTGATTTCAGGTTTGGGTCAAACGGATCGCAGGTCAAATATTTCGAGTCTCTAAAAATAAGTAGGTTGAGTTTACGATCGGGTCAAAATTATAGGTCTAAGTGTCTAACGGTGATAAATTGAGGATGGTGATGGTGAGGTAATGAAAATCTAAACCCTAGGGGGGTGGGGTAATGGAGATAGAGGAGTTATTTGGGGTTTTGGAGAGGAATGAAAGTGGGGAAAGGGAATGGAAAAATGTGAAAACAAACGAGAACAAAGGGAATGAAACCATTCGATTCACTTTCCCTTTCTTTTAGACCCCAAACCAAACGGCCCCTTAGTAGGTAATTATAAAGTAATGCAAATGTAAATGTTAAACTGAACTGAATTAGAATTAATATCGAACAACTCATTCTTAAACTAAATTGAACTAAACTGAACTGAATAATTAAAATTAAGATCGGACAAAATTAAACTTAAATTGAATAAATGTACATAATTAGCAAAATCATTAAGCTTAATCACTTACAAAATTCCACTAATTTTATAGGCAATCAATTTATCATCTAATTGATCACTTACATTATTATTTTCACTAATAATTCCAAAATCATGATGATATCCATGTTTACTACTATTATCACTATTAAGCTTCAATTGTAATGAACAATCTCTTGATAATAATCCACCTTCTTCTTTAATTATCTTCATATTATTATTATTATTATTATTATTATTATTATTACTATTACTATTATTATTTTCCTTGGGATCTTGTTCATCATCTCCTTGTGTTTGATGATAATTATTAATATAAATTTCATTATTATTATTATTATTATTATTATTATTATTATTATTGGATAATATACCTTTATTATGGTTATTACTTTGAACAAAATTGTTAATATTGAAGTTCATATTATTATTATTATTATTATTATTATTATTATTATTATTATTATTATTATTATTATTATTATTATTATTATTATTATTATTATTATTATTATTATTATTATTATTATTATTATTATTATTATTACTACTACTACAATTATTTGTGGAAAGGCCTTGTTGTGCTTTGTGTAATATAGCTTGTAGGTACTTCCCTTGTGCCTCCATCCTTGTTTGTATTCTCTCTTGAACCTATCATCATTTAAAAAGTTTATCAAACTTCTTGCGGTATCAGACCGTTTCACAATATTTTATTATTGATGTTGATTAATAAAATAATGTACCTGTAATTGCTCTTGCAATTCATTCTGAATCTCGAGCTGAGATCGTAATGTCTCTGCTAAAGGAATATTATTGTTTCTACTGAATCCAAAAAAAATAAAAAATCAATATATAGTGAATATTCATTTTATAGTTATAATAGTTAAAATTTTAGTATAATAATTACGACAATTATTAAAATATGGAAAATGAGACAGTACAACTTACAGATGATTATCATCGTAGTTTCCACGAAATCTATATGTAGATGCGCAACTCGTACTTGCTTCTAAGCAACCATCGTTATATCTTGGGTACGAATGCTTAGCCACTTCAAAACATAATTTAATTTGTATTATCGTCTCATAAGAAATTGAATGATAAACTCATTTTATAAAATTAATTTACTGGTTACCAAACAAGGCCGATCTTAAGTGCAAAATTTGACAAAATATTAAGAATAATAACCAAAAATTATTAAAGGATCTCACCTGTTGATTCTCCCTTTAATTGAGAATTTTGTTTTTTTGAGTGTTGCCCTAATCTGTATTTCTACACATAAGTATATAAAAATTATTGGTGGAATAATAAAATCTAGAGAAAGAAAATTATAAATTTTAATTAGTGAAAAATATGACTATAATTGAGGAATAAAATGTACACAAATTCGTCATCAAAAAATAAAAAAAAAATGTACACAAATTATGAGACGATCTCACACAAAAAATACGATAAATAATATAAAACCTGTAAATGAGACTTCAAATGGTACAATGTCAACCCTTTCATTCCCATAAGCTTCAATACTGCCTTAGGAGTTGCTTCTGCATTGTATTTCAAGTACAATATAATTAATTATATTGTATTTAATTTCATTACAAAGATAATAATTAGAGCTTATTTTTAGATAATACTCCCTCCGTTCAAGTCCAAGCTTCCCTTTTCTTGTTTTGACACTATTCACAATCAAGGATAACTTTCGATATTCACGACAATCCATTAGAAAAAATATATTCATGTGAGATCTTGTTTGATTCGTCTTTAAAAGTACATTATTAATATCCAATTTTCATAATTTTTACTAATATGTTACGAAAGATATTAACGATACAAAATACGCGTTGGCAAACGTGAAAAAGCAAAAGGGAAGCTTGGACTTGAACGGAGGGAGTAACTTGCAACAAAATAAAATTTAATTTGCACATATATACTAGAAGAATACATAAATAAAAATAGATCACATATTGAGTAAAAGTCTATTTTTAATTAATTACAATTACATTTTTTACGATATTAATTATATTCATAATTTGTTTATCATTGATTAAAACAATCGTTATAGAAATGAAAAAAATAAATAAATAAAGAAGAAGATGTTATTCATTACAAAAATGATAATTAGATACGGAGTACTCCGTATTATTTTTAGTTAATAACTTGGAATAAAATTTAATTTACACAAATATAATACGAGTAGAAGAATACATAAATACAAATATATCAAATATTGAGTAATTAAGAGCTAACCTTTTGGAAAAAAAATATTGAGTAATTAAAACTTTAAAAGTCTATTTTTAATTGCAATTACTTTTATACAATACTAATTATATATTCATAATTTGTTTATAATTGATTAAAATAATCATTACAAAAATGAAAAAATAAATGAAAATGTGCATGAAAAAAATAGACGACATACTATCTGGACCACCAAGTTTAGTGACAGCGTCAACGAAGCGTTCGTGAAGATCAGGAGTCCATCTAAGTCTTGGCTTAGGGTCCCTTGACATCAACACCCCTCCCTCCACCGTCAACTGGTGGTGGTACGAGTATCCACCACCACCGCCACCACCATTATTGTACATTCCGTGGCCAATTCCTCCCTCCATCTCCGACGACTCCCTTTTTATTTATTTGATTTAATTTATTAGAAATTAATTAATTATTCAATTTCTAAAAATATAATAAAATTTGAACCTTAACACAAGCAAAGGAAACACTACTATACTAAGCTAGGCTCCATATATATACATATGCATGTGATTGTGTGCAAATGACAAATTGACAAGCATTGATTTGTGTCAATATAATAACAATTACTCTTTCTGTCTTAATCATTTATTTATTTTAATTAAAATATTGTTTTACAAATAATATAAAAATTAAATAAATGGTTGAGATAAGACGAATATTATGAAAATCGTTTATTCTAAAGTACAGAGTATATTAAAATACACTAATAGTCATCGATCATTACAAAGAATATGAAATTTTTTCAATCAACCAATTTTTATAAAGAACGAACTAGCAGTAGATTCGTAATAACCGATAACATTAACATTTAACAACATACTCCGTATATATACTACTGTATTAATTAACTAACAAATTTGACAATCAAATTAAATTAGTATAATTAAAAAAATGAGTGCTTAGTAATTAGCATATTATAGAACAATTAAATTATTTTCATATATAAATTAAATTCTTTGTTTTTGTTTTCTCAATATATTGTTAATTATATATTCTCATTATATTCAAGATCAATAGAGACCGACTAACATAATATCTATATTGTTTATCAAACACATAAACTTATTAGATTGATAAAAAAATTCATCTACTATATAAATCGAAATTTGCTAATTTTTAATCAATATGTTATTTACGAAACAAAACCGTCCTATAATATCGTAATTTTTGATGATTAAATTATAAGAGAATCCAATCTTGGGAAACATTGACAGCAAATAAAGTACATAAATTCAACGGTGATAATGTTAGAAGACAAAGAGGAGAGTTGCTTATTGTTTGCATCTTGGGAAAAGTTCAAAGAACATAACTCAAACTATATGCTTATTGTCTAAACATGTTATTTAGAGTACAAGTACAACCCCTTTATTTTAAGCCAATTAAATTGACCGGCCTGTATTTTAACGAAAATGATAAATATAGTTCTTATGATAAATATTGTAAGTATATGTATTAATTGTATCGTTATTTATGTAATTTGATCTTCAATTTTTAAATTTGTATACCAAATTTAAATTTGAAGGGTTATTTCATAATAATAATATCAACTATGGGGTGATTTTTATATTGATACCAACTATACGTGAATTATCCCCTCATTAATCTCTTCTTATAACAAGTTACCGGCTACCTGATGAGCCGGTTCCCTTATTCTTTTAATTTCTTTTTGAATTAAAGTCCGCCTCCCACCCTCCTCTGTACACTTCCTCACTCGTTACTACGTACTCTCCTCTCGCCATTGTTTTTTTTTTTTGGTTATTTAACAACAATAATACCAACTATAGGGCGTATTCCCAAAATAATATCAATTTTAATAAATCTGAGAATAATACGTATTATTGAAGTAGTTAAACGAGAGTAGTATGGGTGACCGGTTACCTGTAGAACCCTTCCACCTTCCTTTTTCACCTTTAATTTTATTTAACCGCAATAATATCAACTATAGAGCGTCTTCCGAAAATAATTCCAATTTTAATAAATCTGAGAATAATTCATATTTTTGGAGTAATTAAATCAGAGTAGTATAGATGACCAGTTAACGATAGAACTCGTTCACCTTGCTTTTTTGCCTTTAATTTGTTTAATGTTCACTCTTTTTCACTTACTCAGTACACGAGGCATTAAACGTCATCAACGTCTTCGGTCTTCCTCTTCCTTCAACCTCACCAAATCTGACTAACAACACAATCCTACACCAAAATCAACACGTTAATCTAAACGAAACTTGTAGAAAAAAACGGAAGAAGGATGAAGGGTAATGGAGAGAGAGGATGAAGGAGAAGAGTAAGGAGGAGTAGACTTGAGAAAACTGACCCGACCCGAATAAGCCAAACCGAAACCGACCCGACACCCGAACCGAAGCATGATTTTGACCCGAGCTAACCCAAAACTGACCCGACTATTATTATAGAAAACTAGTCGATATCCCCAAAAAGGTTGAAAACAGCAAACCCGAGAACGACCCGAACCCGAAATTATCCGACCCGACCCGAAGTCAACCCGATTATTGTAACCTGAAAGTAACCTGACCCAAAGCTGACCCGACACAGTTCACCCCTTATCCGTGTCTAAGGTGGAGGATGGAGGATAAGTAGCAGGTTAAATATTAATTAGGTGACCTGATGTAGCAGGTTATAAATTCACTTATACTACTTTTGTTTAACTACTCCAATAATACGTATTATTCTCGGATTTATTGAAATTGATATTATTTTGGGAAGACGCCCTATAGTTGATATTATTGTTGTTAAATAACCTTTTTTTTTTTTTTTTTTTTTTTTAATTTTCTGAAATTAGGTAAATAGATTGGGGATCTTACTTTGAAATTGTGGTAATAAATAGATTGGAACATCTTGGCTGACGTTTGCAAAAAAAAAAAATGACATTTAAAGGACACAAATTAGAGGAGGATTCAGATGAATAACCACATCTCTTCGTGTCAATGAGGTTTTTGAAGGTTGATAGTGGAGGATGACTTTTAATTTGACGAAGATAAAGGGGAAGAAGAAGAGACGCACCAAAATCTAGCAGGTCACAATTATCGGTTTTTACAGGTAAAAAATTGTTGGTTATAAAGAGAGATTAATGAGGGGATGATTCATATTAAAACGAGATTACGTATAGTTGGTATTAATATAAAAAACACCCCGATAGTTGGTATTATTGTTATAAAATAACCCCAATTTTAATTGATTAAATTTTAATTAATCAATCAATATTTAACTTTACTATATCAATCTTGTTCAATTTAATCTAGATTCGAGTAAGATAAAATCACTACAACATTAATTAAAACCCTCCTCCATAAATTTTACTCCTACTTAATAACATTATTGCATCACATTCTTAAACTCAAATTCTCGAAACATCTAATTAAGGTAGAACAATCAATTAATTAAGTCCTTCATAATGAAAAATTAAATTAATTAAATAAAGTAAAGTGGTTGGGTTTTGCTAACTTTATATATTACTATGTTAATTATGTAGGTTCCACCGACCGTGTGATGCAAAATTATGTAACGTTATTAGATCATGATCACTTAGATTAGATAGTTTGTCTCATGCATGATAATATAATTAACCTACAATCTACATTTACGTGTGTTTATTTTAATTTATTTATATGGTTTTCCATGCAATTAGTTTGCTATATATGGAGTAGGGCTAAAAAAAATTATAACGAGGCTGGTTTTCAACGGATTATTCGTCGTATAGTTATAACGTGTCAAATATTAACCGTTTAGTAATAAAAACAACCCAAAACATTGTTTCGAGAGAATATTACCTACCTTCACAATGTTTTATCTTCTTTTTTTGAAGCTAACTCCAAAACGGGATTATATCGTTGCATTTAAATCATCAAAAATAACAACTTCCACGTGATAGAAAGTAACATAGCACGTGCTGACTCATTAGCAGTACGGTTACAATTATGCGGAACAAAAGACCAATAAATGAGTACGTAGAATATATTTGACATGTTATAATTAACTTATAACAATATGACAGATCGATATTTCTATATAAAAAATTAATTTTTTTTTGGAAGTGAAGATTAATATCATTTATCTGACATCTACAAATGATGTCAAAATGAATTGAATACAGATTGTAATAATAAATTTATCACAGTATAATATTTTTAAATTTTTTTTTAATAGAATAGAGATCGTTTCATGGTGCTAGTTTGGGCAAGTTAAAGGAAGGAAACAAGAAGGTTAGATGACAAGTGACCCTAAAAGGATGGATTATTAAAAAGGAGGGCAAAGGGAAGGAACTTAAGAAGAAGTAAGGGCACAAGTCGAGAGAAAAACGGCGACGAATATGCATGACAACCCCATCATCCCCTTAACACCATCACTTTAACTTCTCTTATCATCTTATTATTCTTAATTATTATATTGTCACGTCTCTGCTACATACCTTGGAGTCAATGGGGGTGTTTGGTAAATGGCGGATATGCCACTTTTTGGCATATTGAAGGCTTTTAGCATGTTTGACCAATCAATATACTATTTTGAGTGTTTGGTAAACGGCATATTGAAACAGTAGATTTGGGTGCAATCTACTGTTTTACAATATGCTGCTAACCCCAGCATATTCAGTTGGCATATTGAGAATATATACGAAAATGACTTTCTTACCCTTCAAAATATATTTTATCCAATCTCTATTTTTAATTCTTATCCATAATAGTCATTTTACTGAAAATTTAGCATTCTACTAATTTGAAACTGCTGATTACCCAACACCACTAACAAAATCTGTTAATCATACTCCCTCCGAGTTCCTGTTATTGTCTCACTTTCTTTTTTGGGCTGAGTTTGATTTTTGTCCCACTTTCCTTTTTAGGTCATCAATGTGTGGTTCACAATTACTCTCCTATTTCTCTCTCTTTCCCCTTCTTTTTTCAACCACTCATTTCCCCTTCCTTATTTTTCACCCCATAATCTTATGGGACAATAATAGGAACTCGGAGGGAGTATATGTTAGTCAAACATGCTAATAAAATCTGCTAATTATAATCCGCTTTTGCAACCTGCTTATGCCAATATTAATCCGCCGGTTACCAAACAGGGCCAATATAAATCATTTTCTGTTTATAATCATAATTTAATTAAAGTCGGGTTAATATTAATTAAATATATAATAAGGTAATTTGGATAAAATATGGTGATTTTTTTGGGTATTTTTAAGTGAAGTTTACTACTTCATACTAATTAATGTAACTTCTAATATACGAATAAAATAAAATACAGTCATGTAAGGTCATGTTTAAATTGTTTAAGGGTGTTGCTCTCTGCAGTACGCATTTTACTCGACGCAGTACCGTTTTTTTGATTTTGCCCCTCTCACTTCCCCCTCCCTCAAATTCATCCCTTTTGTTTTTACTCTCTTTTGTTTTTCTCTTCTCCATATTTACTTTACTCAACGCAGTACATTATTTTTTTACTTTTACACCGTACATTTTTTGCGGTATATTTATTTTAAAATTTAATGCAATACATTTACTTTAATATTTGATATAAAGTATTTATTTTAATTTATCAAAACACTACGTTTTTTTTATCACGGAATAAACATGTCTTTTTTTCAATTTTGACGCAGTACAGAAATAAGATGAAAAAATCCAGTACACAGGTCTCCGTACAAAACAATGAAAAAGTAACCCTTGAAGACTACCGAAATTTGCTATCTAACACTCAATATATATTCAGTTCATAACTGTACTACACTATCCGATTGCATATTTTCAATATTGGTTTTGGGGTTAAATTTAAGAAGGATGAAATATGTGGATGAAAATGAAGGTGGGAAAAGAGAGTGGGGCCACAAATAATAAGAACCACAAAAACTGTACTAAAAAGAAAAGTGGAAGATAATAGAGAAGTTACCCAAATAGGAAATGTGAAAGATTATAGAGTAGTGGAGGGAGTATTAAATACAAGAATTGAGTTTCTAAACCAAAAAAATTGAAAACATAGTGTTTGCTAGAACCCTAATTTCAATAACAATAAACAAAAAATCGATTATTTTGAACTTTGAAACAAAACTGATAACTAAACTTTGAACCCTAATTTCAATAATTAATGATAATTAATGATTAATGAATGATACTTGTTCATGTATAGTTAGATTTGGAGGTATTCAATGATAATTAAAAAAAAATGATTTTTAGGGTTAGGGTAGAGAGGATGGAAGAAGAAAGAAATTATGTTTGTTTTCTGACAAGGGTATGGAATGGAAAAATATGGGTAAAAAGTACTGCGTCGAGTAAAATGCGTACTGCGAAGAGTAACTCCGTTGTTTAATTGATTGCGTGATAAATATCAAATTTTTATAATTTCTAGAAATACCTAACTAAAGATATATATATACACAAAAGAAAACGTACATTGATAAATGTGAAAAAGTAAATATAAAGAATCAGATGGAACAAAGAAAGTACACTAATTTTTTACCTCATACGGAGTAAAATAATATATATCGAGGTCATATGTTTGAGAATTGAGACGGTCACTAAATATCGTTAATGAAAACCTGTTAGAGATAGTTGATTTTCTTTAAAGTGCATTTAGTGTTACTTCGTATTAAATTTTAAAAATTAAGACGATTTATCACGAATTTTTTTCATAAAATTATGTATTTAAAAAAATAATTTTATCGTAGATGTCTCATCCTGGACGATAGGTCACAGGTTTGATCCTCTTTTCCGTCATTGTAACGTGACTAAGAACATTTTTCATCGGAAAAAAAACAATTTTAGATTAATAATGGAGGGTAGGGTGATTAAGTAGGACATGAAGATATGAAAAAAAAACCGGCGGGAATATTCGGTTTAGTCACGTGCCACGTCGACAAACAGAGAGTTAGGTTAGGTAGGCCGTTAGACGGTGTGGCCATGTGACTAATCTCCCGAACCTAGTCACCTTTCTTGGTTCGGATTTCGGAGTCGGTAACTCTGATAGAACCGTTCTTTGGAATCGTAAATTTTTACTTAAGTTGCTTCGTACGACGATTGTTCACTATAATTACTTTCAGAAATTATAGTGTAAGACGGTTTACACGTGGGAAGACAGTCTGCTTCCGTAAAATACAACTTCATTTATTATTGATATAAGATTATTATTAGTGTAATATATATTCGAACTCCCTATTATTTTTAAATTTTCAATTGATAATAGACTTTTTTTTTTTATTGCTTATCATAGTGTTGATTTAAGAAAAATAAAATTATAAAATGAATCAAAAAAATCACTAATTATAAAATTAATTAAAACTTTCACTCATTAATGAATGATAGTAAATTCTCAAATTATTTTAATGAAAATTTACTCTTAGCATGAAACTCATATAAATTCTCAAAACATTTTAATGAAAAATGACTAATTATGTTTATAATTATTAAGAATTAACAAAAATAGTCATTTATAATCGATAATTATCTTAATTAGATATAACTTGGAGGGAAATTTTTTCAAGGAACGTTATTCTCTTAGTATATATACTCTAAATGTATAGATGTGAGACCGTCTTACATAATAAAGACTGTGGCTTATAATCAAAGCTATAATATATAGAAGATGTGACACCGTCTCACCCAATAACGGCTGCGGCTGATAATCAAAGCTTAAGAGGAATGCTTTGTTCATGCCTGAAAAAATTACCAGGATCAACTTCACCTTTAATCTTCATCAATCTATCAAAATTACCTTTAAAATACTTATAACCCCAATCATTACTACTTCCTCCATAAACCCTAATATTTTCCCCCAAATCAAAATCCCTATAATTAACATAACTTCTTCTGGGATTTTTAGACACATAAGGTGTCATATACTTATACACATTTCTGATCCATTTCATATGCATTTCTTCATTCGATCTCGATTCGTTTTGCCAGGAAGTAAAGTACTGAACCATGTAAATCGTACCGTTTCTGTGAGGAAACGGGATTTCTGATTCCGAAATCCTGCTCATTTTTCCTCCATATGGTGTAACAATTACTGCAACATTAATTCCTGATTTCAGTTTTTCCCACAGTTGCAGGATTGCATTCACTGGCACCGGTTCCTGCACGTAATCTGACTTCGCCTTGAAATAGGTTCTGATTAATGACTTTGCTTGGAGTAATACTTCGGGAGATGTCCCGATTGGGTAACTACCCAAGTAAACAACTGACTGAATCCACGACACTTCATGACAATCGTCTTTTTCTAACCTGAATTCCGAGAATTTTCTACCCATAATTCTCAGAAGTTCATCGGATTTACCCAAGAACAATCCTTCGTACGTTATGCTTGCGTTTGTCGAAACCATTGTCGCTTTGATCAGAAGATATTCGTCGAGTTTAGCGACTATATTTTGCCATTTACTGAAAAGCATAGCGTCTTCGTTGCTGTCAATCGTCTTCGTGACAGCAAAATACGTCACGAGTTCAGGTACTCGAACCAGTTTCACTTTCCAAGCTAGAATGACTCCAAAACTTCCGCCTCCACCGCCTCTAATCGCCCAAAAAAGATCCTCCCCCATGGTTTTCCGATCCAAAATCCGTCCATTAACATCGATGATTCTCGCATCCAACACATTATCGGCAGCAAGTCCGTACTTCCTAAGCATCCCGCCATACCCGCCGCCAGTAATATGCCCACCAATGCCTAAACTCGTAAAGATACCAGCAGGAAAACCGTGAACTTTACTCTTTTCCGATATCTTATAGTAAAATTCACCTGTAGTTACACCAGCCTCGACCCATGCACTTTCATCCTGTATATCAATATCTACTCCTCGGATTTTCCTGAGGTCGAGGATAATGAAAGGGTAATCGAGTTCAGACGCAAAAGAGACACCCTCATAGTCATGCCCCCCACTCCGGACTCTTAGGTGAATTCCGAGCTGTTTTGTGCAGACGACTGCCGCTTGGACATGGGAATAGTTTACTGGGGTGAAAATGATGACGGGGTTTTTCACTGACGGTAAAAGATACCTAAAGTTCATAGCAGTGGAGTTGAGAACTGAAGTGAAGGACGGGTTTTTCGGGGTGAAGAGGGTTTGAGAGAATGGTATCGAAATGCTGGTTTTCGAGGTTAGACATTGAACAAAACTTTGTTCCAATGATTCAGATGCAGCAAAAAAGGGTGATTGCAGGATTTGCAGCAGCAGCAGCAGTAGAAATAAGGTAAAAACTCTCAATTCAGTCATTTTATTTTGTTTTAATTTGCTTTGATTTCGGTTTATATAACAATAATTTCATGTCATAAAAACATTAAAAATTATTGAAAATAGGTAGATAGTAGGTGTAATAGTAAACATACAGTACACTTTACTAAACTTCTATACTATAAAAGTCAAAGGTTTTTAGCATGAGATAAATTTAGGGGGTCTTTCTTTGACTAAACTGAAACTTCCTACATCATTAACGACCACACGAATAAAAAAACCCGATAATATATTAATATGTGAATAAAAAATGCGATTTAAGAAAATGTGGGGTAGAAAATCACAAGATGACATATATTACAAAACAAAAATTCAGGTAAGAAAATTTAAATACGATAAATCCAGAAAAAAAAAAAAGGATTGTTGAGTACCAAACGGAAGTAAGTAGGAGTATGATTTACTAATACTTACTCCATCTGTTCTTACTATTTATGGTAAAGGTTTGACAAAAAAAAACATTTCAAGAAAACTCGTAAATTCATTTATATCTTGCGAAATGCAATCATAAACGTACCTTTCTTACTAGATTACGATTACTTTGGATAACTCTTTAGTAATCGATCTTATCTAATTAGTCGCTCCTAGAAAAAGTCCGAAGAGACTTTTAGAGGAAGGTAGTGGATGCCAAAATCAAAGTTTTTTTTTGTTAGATGAACCAACTCAACCAAAACCTTAAGATGATGGTTGAGTATTCTATTACTTTTCATTGGGAGGAACTAGTTCGGTGAGCCATTGAGGTTCATTCAACCGTAACCTGAAACCCCAAGATTAGTGAGTTTTTGCCTCGACCGGAAAGGGAAATTAAAATGGATATGTACAGTAGAGACTAGAAAGAGCAGATGATCCTCAAATGTATCAATGTGCACTTCAATATAGCAGCAACAATCATACACAACAGGAACTTACCGTATTTAATATGAAAAAGAGAGGAAAAAAAGGCGAGTCACTCAAAGAATAGAATTTACAAAGATTAAATCTTACAGATATCAACGAGGGGACGATGAGTTAGAAAGAGGAAGGATTTGTCGAATTATGAAAAACTTGAGCGGACTTACCGAGTTGAGTTCAAGCTGATGGAAGGATGTCCAAGGCAACTTCCTTAAGAGACGGCATAGTTTCTTGCTGATGAACACACGTGTATCTGCTCCCCATTGTTTTAAGAACTTTCCACGGTCCTGGATAGCATCTGCGACAAAAACGAGATTTCAATTACATGTATGCATTTGAACGCAACCAGCGTGAATAAAGGAGTATGCACCTGAAAAGAGTACCGCCATTTCGTCCTTTAAAGTTGTGAATATAGTACACGGTTTCCATCTTCGGCAACAAGGTCTTGGTAAGTGTGGCCAACTTTGGATAGAAGAACGGTGGATAGTCTGTCCTTGAGATCAAGGATAACTCTAATCAATCGAATCAAGAGAATATATAGGAGAGCGGGAATACTCGTTTGTATAAAAGGATACATCCAGACCGTATCCGATCAAGTTCTCCGTTGAAAATAATCAGCTGTCTTGATGTGTCTGCAACAGCTTCTTTATAAAGCTCTTCCACAACAAGCATCTCTAAATCACAGACGATGACGTTAATGTATTAGTCAGCTAGAAATGACAGGAAACAAGATGCAGTATAAGTATAACCAGTATTAAGTAATCTACCATTGACATTGAAGTAAGGATATGCGACAAGAAACAACTCGTCATCAGGGCGTACACGGTCTGCCATTTTGACTTTCGTGCCAAATCCAAAATCCGAAAGAAATGATGGCATCGTAAGGTAATCCAATTTGAATGAAACTCCCTCAAATGCAGATTTTTTGGCTACCTCCACTTCACTGGCTTCAGGGAAAAACTATATTACGGAAGCACAAGTTTAAACATGATCAACCCGAAGAACATTGAAATCGGAAATTAAATTTGAATGTTTACTATATCACTATATGTTAAGTGATCTTGCAAATCCATAGCATCATTTGATCTTGAATGATCTCGTTTTATGAAACAAATTTGCAGGAAGAACATTTTTTTTCAGTTTAGGCCCTGTTCTTTTGAACTAAAGTAGCTGAGACAAAATGAACTTCCGGAGACTAAACTAAACTAAACTAAATTGGACTACACTGAAGTTGAAAAGATCAGGGTCTTAATCTATGCATGGGATGGGATTTTCACAACGGTAAACAAAAAAAAAACAAGCAAGCCTGAGTATATATATAGGAGGAGAAAACTACATAGAATTTCGCAGAAACAACCGTACTATTCTGGTACGAGAAGCTTTTTCTGGAGTTACAAGGCGATCACAAAACTCACGAATCAATTCCATGCTTTCCGTCATTTCGTTCCCACCTTCACCGTCACCTAAGCCACAGGACAATACAGCCATAAATCCATAATCACCTTACCATCAACTAGTTCATACAATCATACACTAACCAATGGATTAGTACAAAGGTAGGAAGTAAGTATAACCTGGTACTGACTGTAGTCCGGAAGTCGGGAATTCAATTTCCTGCATAGATTTCTTGTTAGAAACACCAATTCCCATGTTCTGAATACTAAGTCACAAATTTAAAGTCCTAACCATCAGCTGAAGTTTATTCTTTATTGCCAATTCAGTTGCTTCTTTCGCCTGTAAATTACAACACACAGTTAGTGACAGACCCTGAAAAACCTTTAGGTGTCGGTTCAAAATCTGTAACTCGTTATTTGGCACTAAAAAAAATTACTCGTACATTTTAAACTTCATCGACACCAAAATTGAGCAAAATGCACAAAAATGAAGAGTCCAAGTGTGGGGCACCTATGTTGCTTGGACTCTTTTAGAAGTATCTGACACATGGGTGCATATCCAAGTGTCGGACTCGACTATTTTTTATGAAAATTCGGCGGGTTTAAAATGAAGAGTCCAAGTGTCATACTCATGTCTGAGTGTTAAGTGTCAGACTCAACTATTTTTTATGAAAATTCGGTATATTTTGGTTTTAAATGAAGAATCCAAGTGTCAGATGTCCAACACGAGTATTTTTTTTTTTTAAAAAAAAAAACATGTGCATTATGCGAGAGGTCTCTCGTTAACAATACTGAATAACCGTCTCTTGTAAATTTTTGTTAGACCTTAATTACGAGTAATTAGCAATTTAGCACCCTACATTTCAATCAAAAGGGGTTTTCTACTTTTCTTAGTAACTCATTATACATACACTTTAACTTGGATTACAAATGCAAAATGAAAATTTCAATTTATACAACAGATCAACAACAAAAATTGATTGCATCGAGAATTGCATCAAAGACGATTGATTTACAACGAAAACAAGCGGATAAAAATGGATTTAATCATCAATAAATGCATCAAAGACAGCAAATTTTATGCAACCAGTATGATACGCGAATAAAACCGTGTTAATCCTCGGAAAATTAGACGAATTCACATCATAATAGCGATAAAAATGGGAGAATTACTTGACGAAGAAGCTGAAAATAATCAGAGGGAAATGGCGTATCGACAATGGAAGAATTTTGATCACCAGATGAAGAAACAGCATTCACCACAAAACCTAGTTCATCGTTTCTTCCTTTCTTCTTCTTCATCATCGTCAATTTAGAAGAGCAAAACTCACCGAAAATTGGGGATTTCAAACCCTAGAATTTGCAATAATGAATTAATGATCCAATTGAACTATTATCAATCAAACAATTATCGAATTGAGGGATTTGATTGAAAAAGGGAGAAATTCGATTGAGAACTTACATGGCGGTGTGATGTGAGTGAAGGTGGAAGTGAAGCGAAATTGGCGCCAGAAAATAACGACATTGTGATTTTTTTGGGATAAAAGATGAATGAATGAATGATTGTGTGTTTCAAATAGAGCTGAAAACCCGACCCGACCCGACCCGTCCGAAATCTGACCCGTTAGAATTCGGAAATTTAGTCACTCGATCGACTTAATCTGACTCGCTTGTGATCCAAGATCCGATATAACCTGTTAATTAATGAGCTGGACCGAATTAACCTATCAGACCCGATTTGAACCCGAAGTTATAAGATTGGTGACCAGAAGAATACTACGGAGTAAATTTTTATGTTGATCCAAATGAAAGTTATTTAGTGTTTAGTTTCATACGTTAGAGTTAACAACATAGTAACTTTATAAAAAAATTATTGGAAAAATAGTGAAGTAATATTATAAAGCAACTAGATCCGATAATGACCTGATCTAAATCCTACTTGACCCGTCAAATTAATTGATCTGAAATGTCCAGCCCAATAGTGACTCAACCCAACCCAAAAGAGAAACTGACCATTACGACCTGAACCCAATATGATCAGATCCAACTTGACTTGACCCTAACCCAACCCAAGTGCCCCAATTCCCACTTATACTTTCAAATAACACTAATTTTCAATTTTTCATAACGGTCTCACGATAAATTTAGTTTTAACCTATCTGATAATGGCCAAAAATTACTTTTGTGGGCTATGTTGATGGTTCATTATTATTATTATTATTATTATTATTATTATTATTATGTTATTATTATTATGTTATTATTATTATTATTATGTTAAGTTAATGATGTGGTTTTGTTGAATAAATAATTTGGCTTGATTTGAGAAATTTTGTATATTTGTTTTTATTGCCAATATGATGTCCTACCTTTAGGATAAGAAATTGAAGTGAAAGTGATCAAATTCTTTTTGTTTTGGTGAGTTTTTGGCTCTATTGCCAAGTGGATCATATCATATGGCACTAAATATTTTTTTTGGATTTTCTCCTTTATATCTTTGATGTCTTATCTATACAAGATAAATATTAAGGACCGTATATGATGCGTTATAAGTTCATGACGAATAATCTGTCTGTCTTAATCTTCCATTCTTCATTGATTTTTATTTTTAGTACATTAAGAAGTTGATTTACAACAAGGACAACAAGGTTGAATTGACTTAGCCATGTTTATTCAAATCAATCCTTAGCTTACAAGTTCTCCCTTGGGTAATATAATATAGAATGACACAAAAATTTATCGTCAAACCTTAAAAAAACGTAATCATAAGTAAATCATAATCAATTAATCATAATATAATAGACATCAATCGTTTTACACACGTATGTGTATGCTCGTGTCATCATCATTTAGACTCTTCCGTGAAACGATATCAAAGTAATTATATTGTAGAATTGTAAAACCACCTCTTATACGAGACTTTCATAATACAATTACCGTGAAACCATCTCAACAATAATAACACGCTCCTATTTGAAATGTCTCACATATATAATCATTAGCAATACGGTTACCGTAAATTCGTCTAGAGTTTGTGTCACTGAGATCTCACAATGATTATCGTGCAACCGCCTCAATAATAACCAACTCATATTTGACAGTAATTATTGTGTATAACCGTTGTACCATGCAACAATAATAAAAATTTATAATTTATGATAAAAAATAACCATTTTAGATTAATTAGTTACTATTTTCAAATAAATAGTCACCACTTTTTCATATTAAAAAGTGGTCACTATTTAATTTAAAGTGGTCACTAAATAACATAAAGTTGTCACTTTTTGTCATAAATTTCAGTTTTAAGGTCCGTGCACAATACAACGATTGTATACTATAATTAATACATATTTGAAATATCTCACAATACAATTACCGTAAAACCGTATGAATTTTACTTAGATTAGAATGACATCAAACATTCTCACGTACTCCCTCCACCCCACTGAGATTTTCCCACTTTCCTTAAAAGGAAACCCACTAAGATTTTCCCACTTTAAAACTTTCCTTATTCATCCAATTTACTCTATTTCTATTGGTTACTTTTTGTGATTTGACTTCTTGAACCCCACCAAATAATTTACCACAATTCATTATCGATTTCTTAATCAATGTGCCATATTGAGGTGGGAACATCAATGTGGGGAGGAGGGAGTACTAGTTTTCGACCAATTAAAACCCACGACATTTAATCCGGCGGCAAATCGGATAAGATTGTTATTCATGTCCATATCCCATGCATAAATAAATAAATAAATATTCAACCACCCCAACATTCTTAAACTTTTACAAAATCGAAAAAATAAAATAAAAAAAATGAGCGAACCCGAAAAAACAAATACGGATAATAATAATAATAATAATAATAATAATAATAATAATAATAATACCGATAATGATCATGATTATGATTATGATTACAATTATGATGTGGAGACGAGAAAAATAGTAGTGGTTGAAGAGAAATATTGTTACGAGGAAAAAAGGGCATTAACGGTCCATAAAAAGTCAATGTTTAACCAAGGTGACGGGTTCATAGTGTATGATCCAAGTGGAGATATTGTGTTTAGGGTTGATTTGTATGTTCCTATGAAACCTTATGGGCTTCTTCTTATGGATTCCTTTGGTCATCCTCTTCTTACCCTTCATCCTAAGGTATTATATATCCCTCCGAAACGAGGCTGAATGTTCTTTTCCTTTGTTTTTTTCGTGGTTTTCGAGGTGGTTTTTTTGTCGAGTTTTTGTTATGGGTGTTATGTTTTGTCGAAAATAGTATTGTTTGATGAATGACTTTTTTGATAAGGAGTTTGATGATGTGAAAATCATGTTATAATAATTTATGGGTATGTTTTTGATTTTATTAATTAATGGTTAAAGTTTGAATATTTTGACATTAGATAAAGGGGAAGAACTGAAAGCGAAGAACACTCTGACTCAGATGGAGTGCGTATGAGAATTTTAGGTTATTTTTCATTGATGGTTCGAGAATTTTGATAGATAATTGCCATAATATTTCAAAATGATCGGTTCAAATATCAAATCGAGATAAAAATATTGTTCCCTACGATCTAATCCAATGGTTACATTTGACTTTCACCGTCTACTTTAATCTTAGTGAATGTAATTTACAAAGTTACTTCAAATAGTGAATGTAACCATTGGATTGGATCACAGGGTGTACGATAGACAGATGTACTTTGTAGGGTGAAATGATTCCATCTAATGATTTTTGATGTTTTGTTGAAAATAGAGACCTACACTTCACCAAAGATTGGAAGGATTCTTAGGTGAGTCGCCGGACGGGCAGCAACCGATAATGAGCATATGGAAATCGACAGTGATCGGACGGTCCAACGTGACGGTAGAATTGTACCATGAATCCTCTAATGAGCCTATAGAGTACCACATTGAGGGATCTTTCAAAGAGAGGAATTGCACCATAATTAGAGTGCAACCCGGCACGCCATCAGTCCACGTGGCTCGGGTCGTCCGAAAGGTGGAGCCCACAAGACAAATGGTGTTGAGTAGAGACGTGTTTAGCCTCGTTATCGAGCCTGGAGTCGATACTGCTTTTGCAATGGGTTTGGTGTTGGCACTTGATTATATTGATAACGACGGTGTGGTACCAGTCGAAAATAATGTTGTCTAGTGATTATGACGCAGATTGTATAATCAGTCGACATATTTCGAAGGTTTAAACCTTTTATTCTAGAAGCTTTGCGGGTCTAGTGACAGAGACGAAGGCTTTATAGTTGGTCGGCACTCATCTAAAAGTTCGAATCTCTTATTAGAGAAGCCTCGGTGATTGAGACGGGGGTCTTTAGAGTTGATTAATCCTCTCGTAGAAAATCTCTTGTTGTATGTTTATTGTTACACAAAAACTCATATGAGACCGTCTCATAATAACGTTATTGTGAGACCTCTCACACAAGGGTAGGTTGTTGTTAAGATTGTTGTATGGACTTTTTTGGAAACAGTTAGTCTTGTATTCTTTCTTTTATAAATAAAAGGCACTCCGTAGAACTCCATTCGTCTCAGTCAATAGTTTACGTCAGCTTTATTTTTCCCTCATAAAACAAAACAAACACGTAAACCGTGCATCGAGATGGAGGGAGCATAGATTTGTAAAACAACTTATTTGCCTCAAAAATAGCATTTCAAATTTCAATGCATAATTTGAATTGGGTTCGTGTTGTTACGGTGAAAGGGTCGAAGTATTTCCCGGCCCAAGTTTTGTTGGAAGCGGACAAACCCAAGCCCGAATCGTCAAATCCATTGGTAAATGGGTCTAAAACTAAATGCATACCAAGAAACTCAAGGCAGCTCCGTCGTACTCTTCGCAGAGCGACCTTTATTTCAGTTCACAAGGTCGTTTTTTTGTATTCTCGTCCCTATAATTGCATCGATCACCATCAATTTCACGATTTGCATTGACTCGTAAAACAACATAGTAAACATCAGACTTCCATTGTTCTGTAGAAAACTATGTTTGGAAGTCTCGGTCTATTTTGTGCAACAAGAAATGAAGGACTAGAACCAACTGATCACTCATCGTGGAACCAACCGTCAATGCTAGGTGACTTAATATAACGAGAGCAAGACTAAACGAATCAAAACGATCTAAATGTCGATCGAATCTTATGGAGTTATGTGGAGTTATGTAAACTTGTACACACCTTACACCTCTCTGGCTGAATGAAACACCTAATAGAGTCGATTCACGTTCACATTCAGGTTCGGGTTCAGGCTCGGACAATGCTGTGATCTTTCTCACTTTGGAATGGGTTCGGTTCTTCAAGACGACTTCGATTGAGCCGGCTGATTTTTGTACTCTTTGTATCTTTGTACTCTTTTTTTTTTTCATCGGAATGAATATATATGATTGTATATCCAAAATGAACAAATGCACATATCACATCGCGCTAATTCACTAGTGGGACGAGAATTTATTCATCGGTGGATGGATCCGGCTCCAAATTTGGCACAATTGCGGAGGATAGCTCAATGTGAGATACTCGAACTGCACCAATCAACTTCTCTGGCAATTCATCCTCGGTATTTGCCTGATATAAGAAGACGTAAGAATTAGAGTAACGTAGAGTAAGATAAAAAATGCGCGAGAGAGACCAAAGTAGGAAACCGGTTTTTCTAGCATGTGTACTGATAGGGCACACCAAACACGTTGAGAAACTTATAATATTCTCTTAAGAGAGGTAAATATGAATTAATATTACAATTTGTCGTGTAATTAACCTAGAGTGGGTCTATTGAGAGACTGTCTACACTAAATTAGTGTGCGACATTGCATAAAAATGAAAACTAAAAAATTACTTGTAGTATGTGAGAGATATCTACTTAACATTATCGTGAGACCGTCTTGTTAAAATTAATATTTAAAAAATGAACGTGTAATTAATATTTCAATTTGTCATGTAATTAACGTGGAGTGGGTCTTCTTAGAGACCGTCTCACACTAAATTAGTACTCGCATCAGACATTGCATAAAAATGAAAAATAAAAATTAAAAACTACTTATAAAACGTGAGAGATATCTCCTTAACATTATCGAGAGACCATCTCCTTCAAATTTTGTGATTAACGTGTACCCTTGTAAACCTTTTGTTAAGTGAAAAACCGTTTATGAAAACAGTGGAAAGTTGCAGATTTTGAGGGGATTCATACCTGTACAAGGAAGGCCATATCAACGACTAATGTAGTAATCACCCCAAAAACTAAACCTAAAACTCCATTGGCTACGGTTGAAGAGCCGATATCAACATCAACCTACAAAAGGTGTAATTATTAGGATTATGTTAATTAGTAAAAGAAATACAGAAATCACTCTAATTAATCTCAGATTTCCGGAAAGAGAATGGTTACTTCTAAGTAATCACGTCCCCGAATGTAGTTGCAGTCGACCGCTTTCCCTAACAAACAAGGGGTGCTTCCAACACTCTGTCGTACGATCCAAGAACCCTGTACACAGTGCGGAACACACAGATTATGCAAAACGTAATGTAAGTTTCTAGAATCTAAACACGATGGTTAAATAATCAGGTCAGGGTTTACATTTGCGTCTTAATAATAAAGAAGTTCATCTATTGTACCGGAAAATTCTCTAATCGAAATTAGTCCGTTGCAAATAGACCCGGAAATATTAAAAGAAGAATCTGAAGTAAGTTTCTGTTACTCAATCTCGTCATTCGTTCAGGCATCTGCATCAGACTCGGGTATTTGAATTTGATTGACCTTTTACGCACTATCAATCAAAACACAAGTGTGATATGCCCAGAACCCTGGCGACCGTTTTACAGCCTCGAAAGGTGTTCTTAAGAAGACAAGAAGGCTCAGAGTGACACAGCAGTGAAGGAATGGCAATGAAATAATATCGATAAAATCAAATAAAACACATCGGCACAATCACATAAACGGACCATGTTCTCTACAACTTTACACAAATAATTAGACATGGCAAACGAGTCAACTAGGTCGGGTTTGGATCATGCCATTTTTGGCTCGGAAGAATCGGGGTCAACTATTGGTCGGTCGGGTTACTTCGGTTTGGGGCCATTTTCGGGGTTGTGGGTCATTCGGGTTCAGGTTACGAGGTCATACTCGGGTCTTAAGTACGGATGTCGGGTCGGGTTAGTAGGCCCAAAACACAAAATTAAGAAAACCCAACAATACAAGGCATATAATTCATCCATCTGCAGCTTTCCAGGTAGATATAAAGTTGGCAAGTTTGGATTACCTTTGGAACTGAAGGAATGAGTTTCAGGCGACTGTTACGGAACTCATCATCACCGTCCACAAAACGTTGCAAAAGTGACCCGGGGACTAATTTAGCCGTCACAAAATAGAAGACCATACTGTAGTGAGTTGAAGCAGGTACCTGAAGATAATGAGTGCGACTGTGAGAGTATCCATTTAGGAAAGTCACTTTAAGATGATGGATCGGCTATAAGGGACTTACTTGAACATTTACAACCAAAGAAAACAATCCTTTCTCCGAGGCAACCTGAAAAGAACATAAATCAGCTGTCAAATGCAGTTACACGGACACAAGTGGAGCATCTAAAGTGCACAATAAATCGATTGCAGAAACATATCGAGTTTAAGTAGGTTTGTATTCTATGAGTATCTCAATTCTCACCAGCCAACCATCAATTCACGGGCAATTCCCACGTTAGATAAGAATACAGTATATGTTTGTAAATAAAAGAAAAATCACTTCACAAGTAGAAACAAAAGACTATCCAAATTAGCATAGAGCATGTCAGCTTCAAATCGTCATTAGCAGAGCATAGAACTTATCGAATGCATTATGTGTACAAGCTTTATGTGTACTTCTCAAAATCAAAATCGAGTGCATATATTATGTGTACTTCTCAAAATCAAATGTAAGCACGAGCATTGAGTAATGTATCTGAACATTAGCAGAGCATAGAACTTATCGTTATTTTTTACTCCGTAGTAGTTCTGGTTAGAAATGGAATCCACCAACATCATGGGAAAGCAATTTAGATTCTCACCTGTGCTGCACATCCTTGACGTCTAGCAACATGGTCCATCCGATTCGTGTCCTTGAGCCAATCAACTGCCACAAGATCCATTAAGTGCTTTCCAGCTTGAACCTTTGATTTGTCGCGACTGTAACCCTTCCCCCGAACTTTAAAGTTATCTCCATCAGAGATTCTCCAACAATTGCGAGCATTCTCATTGTCATCTCGTTTCAAATTACCAGAGAACATCGTCAAGTCAATGTGATCGATCACTTCTTCAAAAACTTGCGATTTAAAAAAAAAAAAAAAAAAAAAAAAAAAAAAAAAAAACTTGTCACTATGTTTGTTAGTATAAAACTAAAATGACAAATTGTGGTCATTGGCAAAAGAGAACGGTAAATAGCAATCCTACCTGTTTTCTTGATATCGATCTCCGGCGTTGGAGGGTCAACCTACAAGGATAGATAGCGTTATTAGCATTATGAAGAAAATAAAAGATTTCATACAAGCTTTAGGGGAAAAAAAGAAACTAGCACATACCTCTTCGTCAGCCTCAGCTATCTGGTAATCCTCGTCCTCATCGGATTCATCATCCATCATTACAGAGTTTCTATTCGGAACAGTATTTGGAGAACTAGGATGAATAGATGACTCCCGAAGTTTTTGATTCTTTTTTGAAGGCATAGAAGCAGAAGTCATATTGACCATAACAGGGATTCTTGGCGTAGCAATTCTTTCATCGGATTGACTAAAATATTCACGCAGCCCTGTAAAATTTAAGAGAAGAGAGAATTTAATCATATAAACGAAGGTAAGACTTGAGAGGGGAAACTAGAAGCTTCCTTAACACGACTAATAGTAACAAAATACCATATCCACCAACAGAAGATTATAACGCTTATTCTACTGTACAACAAATAAGAAAAAACATAATCTGATCTATATTGTTCTTCCGAAAGCAAAGCTAAACAGTCACAAAAGTGATACGGAAGTGTCACGCTGTTATACAGCCGACTATTAATTAGAGTAGAAAAACGATAGCACTTTGACAAACTCTAAACTGAGAAAGACCAGTCACAAAGAAACCAGTCACAAAAATACGAAAGTTTCTCATAAGAGATTACCTGCGACACTATTTAACATTTGCAGGAGGCAATGTTGCTGAAATGATGAAAGGTAGCCTACAGCCCACCCTTTCAGATCAATTTGCATAAGATGCTGCACCTGTGATCTGGGCCTGCCATTTCGAGGTTTCAATGGAGAAATATTGTAGCCACCACCTGAAAGATTGTGCTATAATTGCTTTTTAAAATGTTGATGCGGAAAAACAAACAAATGATATGTGCTTCGCACATCAGCAATCAAACGTTCTATCAAAGTAAGAGGTCAGCAGAATATCAACTAAAGATGTGATCTTACTCTCAATGTGAGCCCGCACAAATCCTGGCTGTGGGCCGCAGTTCTCATGCACCCTAGAGCAGAACAATACAACTGCATAAGAAGAGCAGTGTAAGACAGAGAAAGAGACATTAAAGGTGCATCAGAAATTGCTGCACAAGATTAAACTTACCATAACTTCCATCGTCATTTCGGCGCCAATAGCGTACGTAACAAAGGTCACGGGGCCAAACTAACCTGCAGAAAGCTCAACCTTGTAAGCTTAACCACAAAAAAGTTCTAAATTATCAAGGAAAAGCCTTATAAATCAGTAGACTCTTTACAAATCCATTGACTTCTAAGAACATTTTTAAAAAAATACATTATGTGCTAGTCACTTATCTTGGATTTGGATTTTATAAACCAAACAAAAATGGCTTCTTATACTAGTTTATCAAACTTGTTCAAACCCTCGTATCTCATACTCAAGGAGTTTCACAACAAAAAAAAGTGCAGTGTAGATATTGTGAGGATAGTTTATCAAGAGAACTTTGGCCCAAGTACCTAAAGGAAGATTTATGTATGAAAAAACAACTTAAGATGATGAGAAACCAGATCCTCCAGAAAATTAAAGCAACGCCTTCATTTAAGCAGAAATGTATGAATATGGATCAAAACTGTCATATCCAGTCACTTCTTAAGAATGTTGCAGATCACACATGTATTTTAAAGAGCTGAAATATTGTATTCTACACGACAGATTCATTGTATAAACCGTAAAGCACAGACGATGCATCATTGAATTTCCTACACTAATAGCATGCAGATTGAGGTGTCTAACCTTCCAAAGCCCCTGTGGAACTAACAACAAAAATATCAACTACCGTGGCAGCAATGGTCTCGCTAAGTAAGTATAAAATAAACTCTACGGAGGTTGAGTATATATAGCTATGGCAACTAGCTGATTGCTAGGTTGTTCACATGATGCCAGTATAGAAGTCACTTCGTGTAAAATGAAATTGAAGTTCTCAATAACAGAGCAACTTTAAAAAATTCAAAACTTACATCGAGTACCAGTCGAGCTGAAGTCTATGATATATAACTGCAGTATGTCCATCTACCTCCTCAACTAAACTCCCAAACTGGAAAGTGCAATCCCATCTGCATCGCACACCAAAAAGGTAAATAAAAAACAGAATAAAAGGGGAAAAAGATCTATAATGAGGTGTATTCACCTGGCAAAAAAACTCCTGAGACTACAGCATCACGACACAAAAAGGAGACAGAAAGACAAACAGATACACTGCAAAATAAAAACAAAGATGGGTACCAAATGTCCAGTGTAGATACCCATCAATAACACCATATCCGACTACAGCAGCATGAACACGACAACTGAAGGGAAATCAATAAACAAAATTCTGCAGAAGTAATTGACAAAGTTCACAACAAAACGTGAAACTTACTCAAACCGAGTCCCATCCATACTCATTACAAGTTCAAAAATTTCTTCGCATGAAGCTTCAACAACGCCTACAGCCTTCATTGCTCTACTACAACTCCTTGGCTGAACAACAGAAACTCGGATGATAAACCAGTGATAAAAAAACTGAGACAATAATTTTAGAGAAATTATCACATACAAGGTAGTCAACATCAGATAGCTCTTCAAAAATGCGAAGTCCTGCGATTCACAAAAAAAAAAAAAAATTACCATAGTACTCCCTCCATTCCATATACAACAAGAAATAGAATAAAATGGAATGGGGGGAGTAATTTACTACAAATGTTATCCTAACAGATCGCCAACTCAAAAATAAAAACAACAATACCCTAGAAGATAGTCTACCATTTTGACATTGAAGAAGGCGCCAATGCTTCCTAGAGAATGCTTGACTGTTGTTACTTTGGGAAAGATCAGAATCAATTTCCCGGGTCCAGTCAAAAACAGCCTCTGGGAGTCCTGCAAGTTGGATAACATGTGTTAAGCAAAATGAGAACAATGGCACAACAGTTGATTCGTATTATGAGGGACTGACCGTTTCCAATTGTTGTCCGCCTCAAAACGTTAGCATTTTCCTCATCATCTTCCGGAGCACTAAGCCTGCCAGATTCCATGGATCAGAACACATTATAAAAATGACATCAGAACTTAATACTCCGCAAGAAGGGAATGCAAAGTTCTATGCATTCTCTAAAATGGCTATTAACAGCACAAACCACTGGTATATAATACCAAAGAAAAATGTGGATTGTTCACAACTTCGGTTGGAGCATCTGAAAATGATGTATACTGACTTGGAGGCACAGGGTTCATTGACATTAGTGTTTAAGGCTAATTATAAACATTGCTTCGCACTTTGTTGGTTGTCAGCAGCAGAAGAGCAACTTAGAGGCTTTAAAATGAGATCTATGGCATGGTGACTAATTTCTCTGTTCCAAAATCATCCACTTCTTCTAAATGATCAGGGATTGTCCGAGTAACAGACCTAATCATCCAATTACACAGCATATTTTTCTAATGTTAACCCAATAGTCCAAGGCATCCAAAAACTATTTTTATGTTAAGAAAGTTGTGGTTTATGACTTTAGTCACCATGGAAAAAGCACCTATTTGAGCGAATTTTTATCATACTTCCATTATCAAGCATACTCATTCCTTAGCTTTGGTTTTATATTCGGCTTCACGACCTACAATCCCCAAGAGTAAATTTCCTACCAGGCTAGTAGGCTACCACGGAATCAACCAAAAAAATGTGAATTCTTCAATGTGCTGCCCATAAACTCTAACCCACCACATCCTGGGACTTCCTATCGACTCATAGGAACAGTCTTGAGTTTTGTTCATAAGAACAGTAATCAAGCAACTAATGTTGTAGCCATGGATTGCAATAATCATATATATTTCCTAGAATACTATATTACTATTCTACTAGAATTTTTGAAGATAAGGATTGTCCTAAGGTTATTGCCGACGTTGTAGCCAATGATTTCTTTTTGCCATTTGATTAATAGAACTCCATTGTTGTTTGCTCAAAATATAACAGTAATGACAACAAACTGCACCCTGTTTAGTAGTTGCAATATAGCTAAAAAAGAATCATAAAATGGAGAAAACTGATGATCATCAAAAGATAACATACAAAAAATACGACGGCACGTGTCTATGGAATCAATGCCACATTCAGCTACGCTATCTACACAGATGCAGAACTAAATTTTTTTAAATATTTTTTTAAAAAAGAAAACCATGATCACTTGAAAGCTCCAGAAAATAAACAAGCCAGAACCACTTACTGACTTTCACGGTCAGAGGACGAATCATTTCTCATGGATTCTGATCCTGCTTTATACTCAAACGATATGTATTTTTTGCCATTAGCAACTTGTGATTGCTGATGCTGCAATAGGAACTTCAGCAAGTATATTATATATACATGAATCTAAATAAACAACGAGGTGGAACTAAATGATGGAATCATGCACTGAAAGTGTAACACAGCATATAGCAAGGGTAGACCTGGTCGATCACTTGCTCAATTTTTTCCTTCCAGATTAGTGCTTCTTGGATGTTGAATGCTGCCATCTACACCACAAAGACAGATCAGAATTTCATCCACAAGACAACATTTTCTAATGCATGAATAACTGAAGGGCACTACCTCAGGACAAATCATGATTAGATACACTTTCTAAGTTTAATTGTCCTTGCACAGGATACGAAGAGATGAGAAGCAAATTTTCATGGTTGGACCAAGTAATAGGAGCTAAGACAGATTATAATATAATTGCATGTGTAGTAGAAAATCAAATAAGAGTAGGCAAAGATAACACTAATTTTAAAATGGACTTGAACATGAATTCCTATATTTTATCGATGTAGCCTCTCATGCACAATACACTCAGAGAAAACTTGACTCTGTTACCTCAGAATTAATATTATGTCAATACATTGGTGATGTCTTACTCAGAATGAGCTCCAATAGAACTGACTTGAGAACATAGACCAAATAGACATCCCATAAAATTATAAGAGGCAACTTATCACCATGTGATTCCTTCAGTGCATCAAGGATTAAAACATCATATTTTGTTTTAAACGAAAAGAGGGTTCACAATCAAACTGTTAAACTAGAACATTAAAAGGGAAAAGGACACAAGGTACACAGAAAAAAAAAAATGAACCTTCGTCAACATAGAATGAAACATACACAAAAGAGCGAGAAGTTATAAACCAGAATAGAAAGGAAGTGGGCTCACCGTAATTCGATGATACTTGTCCTTCATGTTGTACACGCACAAGACATAAACCATCTGGATATCCACAAAACACAAATCAAATAAAAAGAGTGATAAGAACATTACATACATAATTAAAAAATAATAAATAAAAAATTATTTACGATGACTTAAAATGGAAACCATAATGCCAGCAAAGGTATATAAACTTATATATAACTAATCACTGGACATACGCAGATGCAGCCTATGCAGTTTGGTGATTGGAACACAATGCACTAAGGTGACTGTTCCCTTCCAAACATATAAAGAAGTAACCACGTAAAATATCAAGGTAACACATTGCTCACATGTCCATGATGCGTCTTCAAGCCTCTATCCTCTACTCTACAATTTCCATCAATAACAAGTGTCTTGACCGGTACCTAAATGAGCAAGGAAACATAAAATAAGTATATAAGTCAGCTTCAATTCATCCATACGAAAAAAATGGGTATAAAATATAGAATATCACAATGCACATGTTTCTCACACAACACATAAAATACAGAATATCATAACCCAATCGCTCTCACTCTCCCTTGAACATGCGACTGATGCAAGGTCGTCAAATGATGATAAACTTTCCTAGCAAACACGGCATGTGAAACCTAAATGATACGTGAGAAGGTTTGATACATTTGAACCACTACCTCACTCTTCCACCCAATAAAAGTGCATACATTCGACCTTCTTCAGAAGAAATGGTGTAGTGCTGATACTAGAAGAAAAACACGTAATCCCGTCCTCAGGTCTCTCTTTCCCACTTCAGTACAATTTCACTATACATGAGCACCAAGTCACCTACTCATCACATAAAGTCAACAGCTCATGCTAAATTGTACTCCCTCCTTTTCATTGATATCTTCGGTCTTCCACATTACTTTTTCCAACAATTTCTTTGATTTCTTTCACTTTTTTTGTTATCACACTTTTCTCTTACCTGAGTATATTTTATTGTTTTTCTTAAGAAATGTGCCACTTTTAAGGTGGAAGAAATCAAGGGAAATGAGGGAGTGCGAGTTTTTGTCCACCCTCAAATCGCTCTTCTAACTATATTCTCACTCTACAAACCCCCTAGACACCTAGCTACTCTATCACAGTACATAATTAAAAGTCCATTAAATTCTGTAGAAGCAATCTAAGTCTGAAACAATCCCACATGCCACATCTCGAGTTCGAACACCAACAATCGTCACCTGCCATTATTCCCTCAAATCAATCAAAACTAAACTAAATAAATCCTTTCAACCTCACTTCTACCACCATAATTGTGAGTACATCTCCATACCAACTGTATCATTTAATTTCGGATGACATGTCTACATCCCAACCAAATGATTGCAACTCTCACAAATGCTTGTACTAGATTGTGATCATCATTTAGTACTGTACTACCGTACACAAACAATAAGTAACTGTACAACCGAGGACGGCAATGTAAGGCTATTGTTTCTCTGTACGCTATCTCGATTTAGATCCAAATTTGCTATGTACTACCCTATACAAACAATAAGTAACTGTACAACCATCGACGACAATGAAAGGCTATTGTTTCTTTCTACAACATCAATTTAGATAAAAAAAAAATCCATTATTGTCTCGAATTATTGATCATTTCATACCTAAACTAACTCTCACTAAAAGTCAGTCATCCTATTAAAATCAAAAGCGTATTCAACTTGAACAATGAGTTCAGCAATCAGAATATCATCCCATTTCATTAGCACAAAACACAAACAACCATATCGTGAAACTGTACACTAAATTACTAGACAAAGAATAAGTAACTCTACAATCAACAACATCAACAACAAAAAACTGTTGCTTCACTCTACGATAACCTGATATCTCAATTCAGATCAAATCTGTTCATTCTCATCTAAATCGAATTATCAATCATTCCATACCTAAATTATCAATCTAACACTAAAATTAAATCATCTTAAATAAATTTAAAAGCTCGTATTCAACTTCATAACTTCACCCAGCAAACAACATCGCATTTCTTTTAAAAAAATCAATCAAATCGCCTGATGATCATTTCAACACTTCAGTCAGGAAAAACAAACATCGCAAAATCGCAATCACTAACTATACGATCAATAGCAGCAAAACTCAATAAGATCACCTGCAACACTTCGTCCAGCAAATCAACCGAACATTACAAAATTGACGAACACAAACTAAATACAAAATACATATACAAATCACTAACTATATAATCATCAACAACAAATGCGATGAAATCACATGATGATCATTTCAGCACTTCAATCAGCAAAACAAACGAAACATCGCAAAATTGACGAACACAAACTAAATAACTCCATATACAATCACTAACACTACAATCAACCACAACAAAACTCAATCAAATCACCTGATGATCTTTTCAACACTTCATTCAGCAACACAGACGAAAATCACAAAATCGCCAAACACAGACTAAAGTACTAAAAAACTATAGATATAATCACTAACGCTAAAATCAACAAAAACAAAACTAAATCAAATCAACTGATCATCATTTCAGCACTTCATTCAGCAAAACAAACTAACATCGCAAAATCGCAATCACTGACTATACAATCAACAACAGCAAAACTCAATCAAGTCACCTAACGATCATTTCAACACTTCATCCAGCAAATCAACCGAACATCGCAAAATCGACGAACACAAACTAAACAAATACACATACAATCACTAACTATACAATCAACAACAGCAAAACTCAATCAAATCACCTGATAATCATTTCAACACTTCATTCAGCAAAACAACGCAAAATCGACGAATACAAACTAAATGACTACATATACAATCACTAACTATACAATCAACAACAACAAAAAACGATGAAATCACTTGATGATCATTTCAACACTTCGTTCAGCAAATCAACCGAACATCACGAAATCGCAATCACTAACTATACAATCTAACAACAGCAAAACTCAATAAAATCACCTAATGATCATTTCAACAGTTCATTCAGAAAATCAACCGAACATCGCAAAATCAACGAACACAGACTAAACAAATGCATACAGTATAAAATCACTAACTACAAAAATCAACAAAAACAACAACAAAAGGTGAAGAAATGACCTGATTATCCTGAGGTTTACGCTTGTAATAAGCAAGAAGACGAGGCTCAAGAACAAAATATCGCATATGAATAAAAGATCGACCGATTTTCCTTCGTCCAATCCTAACCATCCATCCTTCATACACAACCTTCGTATTCGACGACGACGAAGACGATGCCATCGCTTTCTCCTTCTCACTTCCTAAAAAACAAGGAAGATGAGGAATTTTGCTCAGTAATTCTTCTATACTTTCTAAATCCAGTAATTGCACCTTTCTTCTTGATTCTTCTTCTTCGATTCTTCGATTCTTCTTCTTCAATTATTTCCCAATCCAGTAGCATGTCAATCGAACTCACACAAAAATTCGATCAATCAATCAATCAATCAAGAACATAATTCACTGGAATTATGGTTCAGTGATGATTGAAGTGAATATATCTGGGGATTAATTTGATCGTTGAATGTGAAATTGAATAATTAGGTTTTGAATTTGGAGGAGAGAATTTGGCAGCAACAAAAGAAAGATGTGTGTATGTGTAGAGAGAGAAAGAGGAATGAATGCAAGATCTAATTATTTCACTATTAAAAAAATTACTTCAACAAGTAGTTTATCTAATTAATTCATCAACTAATTTGATTTTATTTAATTTCTCGTTTTTCGTCTCGTTCATTTGTTTACTTTTAATCAAAGATAGACAAACAAATGAACGAGGTGGAAAAAATTAGAATAAAAAAGTAAACCAGTGGACGAGACGGTAAAAGTAATACCGAAGATTTTTTTTTTACTCGAGTGGTTAAAACTAGGTGTTATGGGACAGTATAGATGAAGTTCGAATCCTTCCCATATTTTACTCCGTAATGCGATTAAACCAAAAATAATTAAATTATGAGACGGTTTCACGTTAAACCAAAAATAATTAAATTATGAGACGGTTTCACGATAATTGATCTTTTTCGTTGAATCAAAAATAAATAAATTATGATACGATTCACGATAGTTGATCTTTGCCTTAATCGTATCGTGAGACCGCCATCCTCCGATTTTAAATAATTGTCACGTATGTATGTGCAATATATGTAAAAAGTATTAGTACTATATTGAAAAGAGATAATCATTTAAAATCGAATTAAATATTTAATTAGAGTATTTGTTAATAGGAAGAGTAGTTACTTTTTTCTAGTTGAAAAATGGAGATTTTTGAGATTAACTTTTTGTCTTCTATTGTGTGTTCTTTTCATTAGTTTATGGTTGGGTATGAATGTATAATACACACTCCCCAATGCTTCAAATTCAATGAATTTGGTTTTGTAGTGAAGTTTGGGTGAATAGTAACTACTCCATAGTTGGTTTTTCTAACCTAGGTTCAGTAGAGGTTAAAATTCGTTCTGCCAAAAATATTTTTTAGTAAGAAGTCGTTTATTGGAATTGAGTGAAATCTATTACCCATTACTTAAATTTAACTATTAGGTTAAAATATTCTCGGTTATACGCTAGTTACACTACCACAAGTCCACAACACCCATTTGTGGGAGATAGATCTACTTTTTTATGATCTACTTGTATTTATACCCATATATTCTTCGGGCAAATATCTTCTTCTCAAAGTCTCCAAATCTGTATTTCAGATAATCCAACGATTCTTATAATAATGCTATAAAATATAGAGAAAATAAAGAAAATAATTACTCGTACATTGTATTGTGAAAAGAAATGAAGATGATCGATTCTCGATTTCTTTGGCCATTTTGTTAGACCAAAATAGAAATATATAGTCCCAAATCCCCACCTACTCATATGGTCATACATGAATATTTTGACTAGTTCAAGTTCAATGAAGAATTTGATGGAACGACGTGGATGACATTACTTTCCTTCAATCACATTTTGAGAATATATATAGCCCGAAATCTCGTCTAAGACCGTCTTATGCTTTGAAAACGGTCATAGTGACTAAGGACACCACCGTATGTTGTATCCTTGAGACGGGTCGTTACCAAGTTCGATTTACAATCACACCAAACAACACAAAGCATAACCCAACATATTTACAATTACACCGTTTACACGGGTCAATTCCGAAAAGAGAGTAAAAAAAAAAGGAGATAAACTAGAGCGAGAGATCTTGGGTATGGTGGCTCATCAAAAGCAAGCAAGCAACAAAGGATTTTAACGGTTTTATGTAAGTAAAAACACTTGAGGAACTATAAAATTGAAGCATATACAAAGTAGAGTTATAGTAAAAGTTATCTACTGACTTCAACTTCGACCACTTTCTTCCTATAATTCCTTTATTCGATTTAATTCTCTATTTTTTTGTGACTCGGTGCATATGGGTGACGAACGAAGAGCTGGTTTAGTATGGAACAATTGATTCTATGAGTTCTTGAAGCGGGGCCAGCTCTTTTTTGTCGATGAGTCCAAATTCCTGTTAAAAAAGTCGGAAAACACGAGCTAACTGTGAAAACAACGATTGTGCAACACAAAGATGGCCACATACCGAAAACAAAAGCAAGCAGTATATGATTCTCTAGAAGGAAGATGGAATAAAAGCTGTAAAGGCTAAAAATGAGACACCAAGACGGCCTTCATGGGCTTCATCCATACACTCGTGTTTTTTTGTCTAACGAATAGCGCACTTGGTCACATTACAATAACACCAAAATGTCGAATATTCAGATTTCAGAAGTCCTCATGTTACTGCTCATAAACTTCGGAGAAAAAGTACTCTTGGCAACCTATGACCATTTTCGTCTCACCAAGCTATATATAAAAAATCTTCCAACATAAAGAAGATTCGGAATGAATATAAGCCATTATATAAAGAGTTGTCGATTTTCAGGAAGTCTCTGCACAAAATATGTCAATATATCTTTCTAGCTTATTTTCAAGTCCGACCAATTAAGTTCGTCCTTATTCAGTATAGTTAGTTAAGTTTACTCTCATTGATTTTACACCGTCTAAGTCAATTCAGCCCCCTTGGTTCATTTCAATGTAGTTCAACCAGTCGAACCCCTTTCAACCACAAAGAACAGGGCCGAAGACACATATCTAGAACCACCCAGTAAAGTTCATAACATCATTTTTGGCCTTTTTAAATTATTAATAACAGAGCATAAATAATTACTACGAGTCAATCTTGGTAGCGGTTAGCAAAATGTTTGGAAGGGACTTACAAAGGTGAATAGTATGAAATGCTTGAAACAAGTATTCAAGTGAGCCTCCTCCTTAAGGCTGATGATTTTCTGGAAGTGCGAGTGATAGATATGAGCATAAACCCTAAACAACCGTTTAAAGATTGTTTTGACAACTTCTCGGAAGTTTGAAGGAAACGGTGCTCCTGCAAATGAAAATTTCCGAAAATGTAAGACAGGCACTTTGAAAGACATTAGAAGCCTGACTAACAATTCCTACAATCAATAGCTTCGGGGAACTGTTATAGGACACACTTATCAGTTATGCTACGCTGACCAGAATTTTACGTCATGTATACGACGCAGTGTCAAGTGCCAAACGTGGCTTTATTCATGTGTTTGGACCATAAATATGTACTTGCACTATCCCAAATTTATTGTTCACGTATGATTTTGGTGACTTTCACCGTTCATTTCTACTACATATATATATAACAAAACATGAAATTCGTCATGTTAGATTTATCAAAGCCGCTACTTGCATAGTTGCATACATATACATTTAAATAAATATCAGAAAATACGGGTCGACCAATGAAGTCAAATAATGACAATTAAGTCAACAACATTTTGGTTGTTATGTGTCGAGATTCAAAACCGTTTACAAGACACTTCACATTACAAAGTAACATAGCCTTCATGCAGGCCCATTGTGGCTCATTGACCGACTCAAGCCTTAGTGCCTTACCAAAAATCTTAAAAGAAAAAAAACTTCGTTTGTATAATTGAAAAGGGTTCTTTGAGTCCTAACCATGTCATTGCAAAGAGGATATTTTACGCTAGGTGAATTAATAGCGGTTAAAAAAGGATTACCAATTTTCTGAGGGAATATCGATTCATCATCCAGCTGAGATTCTATCCAATCCATCAAGTATTCAACATATTTTGGAGCAGAAACTTCAATAGGTTTCTTGATTTGCACGCCATCAGCCCATCGATACTCATACCTGCAAAGCATAATTCACAAAAACCATGGGTAATCGTTATTTCTGACATCCTAACCTGATATTTCTATATACTTTTGCAGCATATCAAGACATGTGGCTTCAACATTGCTTTCAAATGACGCTCGCTGAAAATTAAGTTCACTATTACTGCCGAGTACTTCACAGTAGAACGAATTGCAACGGCTTATCACAGTAAAACAAATGTCTTAGATTTCGCATAAAAGAATCTAAAAGTCAACAGTTTCTCATCCTAAGAAATCAATTTCAGTTCAATCATTTAAAACGAAGATATTCTAGCGTTGATTGTATCACCAAAAATCTATAAAAGTTCCTCACTGATAGATATGTGGTTGATACTAAAAACGATCAAGCATTCTTAAATTCTTTTGAATTTCATAAATAGAACTGCAATCAAAGAACGAAATAGGAAAACAGCCATTTTGAAATTTGTTTAATTATGATTATGACAAGTTTTTTGTTGGCATATATCTTCAGAGTAACTAGTCTTTCACAGTAATATACTAGTAACTTAAGGGTTTGATCAAAGGGAATTACTTAGGGCCGGCCGTCATGGTAGGACAGCTCTCAGCTGTACAGAATTCTGTGAGAGTACCATAGAGCAGGTTCACTTGGTTGAAGAAATCAACAGCTGAAATACACGAAACGCTCAAATAAGATTTGCTTTTTGAGGACTTTCTGTCAAAATAAAATAAACTCGAACCACATTCAAAGAAGCTAGCATCTAATCTAAGCATTAAGACAAATACTGAGAGGACATGGGCTTATGGAGAATGGTACGAAAGAAAGAGACGAGAACAAAAGAGAAACATACTGTTTACAGCAAGCCATTCATTCAAGTCCTCCCCTGGAGGAAGTCTCACAGCTTCCCTTAGATTCCCACTGCCTAGTGTCGCATCAATAATCTGCCTCAATTGAGCCCCCTGCAAATAGAATAAAACATAATCAAAGATGCGATTAAATTTGCCTCCGAACATTTATTTCGAGATTCAACATGGCTTGGACGAGAAGCAAGAACACGATTCAAAACTATTGCATCGCTAACAAAGGACCGTCCAAGAAACCATCTTACTTGTTAGATAATAACAGTAACAACTGGGGTGAAATGAAAGAACGCTTAGAAAAGAAAAAACAACCACACCTCGTGACTAACTGCCATAGCTACTACCAACAGAAAGTGAATGAAGTTCAAAGGATATGTCCCTCTAAAGTACAATGGAAATGTGGAAATGTCCCTCGTTTCAGTGTTAGAGGTTTGTTCACAACCTTCCTCTTGTTAAAAACCGTTGATAAGGGTATAAGAAATCGTATATAAAGGAAAACAAACCTTACTCCCGGAAGGTGCGCTCTTCTTTGGCCGAAATGTTCGCTGGTTCCTGCCAGCAAATACCATCTGTCAGATTTCATTTACAACAAAGAAGGAAATTGATCACTATCCAAATTTTGAACCATAAATGGATTTTCCTTAAAAAGAAACGGATTAATGCAATATATTAAAATAGCAGAATGTGCTTCACATGAATCTCAGGTACATACATAAAGCATTGATACATTGGGCTCACGATGAAATTCGTCTTATGGCCCAAAGATAACATTACGAAACTAAATATAACATTATAACCAGTAATTAACACCTTACACCAATTCAGACAAACCCAAAGTTGATTATAGCCCATTCATGTTATGGCTCATAGATTGATTTCTTCTCAAAATCTATTGTCGCGTCAAAGTTGGAGTCATCTTTTGTACGTACTACTCCGTACCTCATGTCGGCAACAAATTAGGTTACTTCATCTAGTGTTACAAATCTCTTCATCCTCGCACGCTAAATCTAGGAATAAGACTAAGATATTGGCTACAATAGGATCGTGATATAAGTATATAACACCCTGCCCGCCCGGCATTCCCCTTCCCTTATTTGTAAAATTTGCCTCAAAATTTATACCTATGAATAAAAGGGTCAAAAGGCAAAGTATTACGTTTCAGAAATATGGTTTAACACATATAAGCTGAAAAACTCAAGGCAACCGAGTTTGATGGAAGCGGTACAATCTATAATCATAACAATTAGCTTATGAAGTTACGATTGTCACAACAGCATGAAACATTAGCCCTCAAAATGGTAACATTATACATGAAAGTTTTCGTGCACCAATCTTTTCAGACCAGCCAAATTTCCCATATGTAAGTCAGCATTATATAACTCAGCTGTCTACGTTGTTTGTCTATCCCCATATAACCAACAACTGAAGTTACTCAATATTTTCGAAGTTTAACAAAGGTTATTCACTTTATGGTGCTACTATTCTCCTCAAAATCACATTGCATATTAGAGTACAACACTTAGAAGGTATACCTCCTTTAATATTTGCCTGGCTTCCCTCATTACAGCATTACAGACCCAAAAAGGCAATAAGCTGGTTATTTAAGATTCACATATACTCCGTACATATTTGCATAGATTGGTTCACTTATTACTAACAATTGACACTAAAGTTAATGATTATAGAAACTGTCAAAATAGTGCTTTTTCATCAAAACTACGCAACATAATCATGATTTGCAGTAAACCAAAAGAAAAATCAATCAAAATAATCCTAAAAATCTAAGTTCAACACTTCAACCCACATATATGATGATCACATCAAGTAGATCTCTAATACCAACATGATCAATGAAAAACATCATATCATTCATCTTATGGCGAAACTTAAGAAAAATGGCTAATTGATATACTAAATCAATTCAAACAAACTCAAAGTTGATCACATCCCACTCATATCATGGCACTCAAAGTTGATCACATCCCACTCTTCCATATCACCAACAAATTAAGGTTACTCCATAATGTTTCAATTCTCCTCATCCCCACGAGCTAAATTTAGGAGTTAAGAGTGTGGTATACTGGTATGGACCATAACAAGACCGAGATATATCATCATCCCCCCCCCCCTTCCCTTATTTACAACATGTGCCACGAAATTTGTAACTTGGCACGGAAGGGAAAAAAAAAAAAAAAAAAAAAAAAAAAACTAGTACTTCGTAATTATTAAGATCCACGTATATGTTTATCACGTCTTATTTCAACTATTACAATCAAGTACTCTCTAGTCTCCCATCAAACCCAAGTGCCCAATAAATTCACAATTCTTATCACAAGATTACAAGAATTGAGGGTTGTCTAGGACGATATGAATCAAACTGAAAGGAACTGAAAGGATTAACATTTTAATCTGAGAGTTTACTTATGATGGTCACAACAGTATGAAACATTAATTGCCAAGATGATCCAAAACTCGAGATAATGGGTTGCATATAAGGTCTTGATCACCAAGGCATAGAGTACAACACTCATGAAGTATAAACCATGGTTACCGAATTCCCTTGGATACCCCGCGAATCATTAAAAGCGAATTTTATCATGTCGTTTACTAAAAATACACATGACACATACTCTAAAGAGCGAATCACGAATCGTTAAAAGCATATTCATAGCGAATCAAGTAACCATGTACGGAATATAAACTATAAACTCGCTTCCTCATCTATAGTATTTTCCCAGCTTTGGCAGCTCATCGCGTACCCAAAAAGGCAAATAAGCTACTGTAATTACTTAAGATTCACATATATATTTGCAGAGATAGCTTCACCTACTAACCGCTATTAACACCTCTAATCACCTTTATTACCCCAATATTTCACTTAGCTGTCGTGTCGTGAACCCGATACACTTCATTTTACCCAAAGAATCGAAAATCTGGCCTAAAATAGTCGTATTTGATACTCCGATTCCATGACATAGTCTGAGCAACATAGCTAACTACAGATTATAAGTACAAAATTACTCATGAAATTGATACGATGGCGGATTTACAAGCAAACTTACGCAACATAATCACGATCTAGTAACAACACAGGATGAGAAATCAATCAAAAGAAACCTAACAATCTAAGTTCAATCCAGATACATGATGGATTGATAATCATACAACATAGATCTCTAATTCAAACATAATCAATGAAAAACATCATACCCTAATCAAATCCAAACAAAACCCAGCTCACAAATCATTCATACATATTCACAAAACCCATAATTAATTAAATAGATCTCTAATTCCAACATAATCACTGAAAAACATCATACCCTAATCAAATTCAAACAAAACCCAGAAAAACCCATAGTTAATTAAATAAAATCAATCAAATTCTAACCTTCCAAGACCAAAGAGACTCATAGCTGAAATTTTCTAACGATCAGAGCTTAGAAAATACGTAAACAAAAATTTGGGGGGAAATATCAAAAAGGAGAGAGTGGATCAGTGAGAAGTTCAGTTATATGAGTAGGGTTAAAGGGATTTGGTGGAAAAATGGTTTGAAAAATCGAAATTTGTCGAAGAAATTTGGGGGAAATCACGTCACTTTCAATTGTAATTTCACTCTTTTATGCCTAAAATTTGTCTTTTTTTCGAATTATTGAAGTGACTGAGTGAGTGAGAGTTGCGGTCGATCCACGCTATGACTCGTTTATGTTTGACCGATCCCGACTCGACCCATCCTCGATTCTAACACAAAATTTTGGAATAGACGGTCTTATTGAGAGACCACTCTTCAGTATCACTCTATGTTTTATTTGTACCCTTAAATGATAACTTTGTTTTGTACCTATTTTTTTAAGAAGCGTACCATCTTTATATTTGTATACCTTTTTTATGTTAATCGTATCTACTTCCATTAGGTTTGGTACCACTATTATTTCCCTTTGTACTTAGTCTCTCAATAAAGTTAATGAGAGACCGTCTCTCAGGATATCTACTCCGATTCTAATTAGTACGAGTATGAAGCAGTAGACCTGACAAACGAGTCAATTGAAACGTTTCGAGGTGGATTGGCTTTGGATCGGATTATTTTCGAGTTGCTCCGTATAGAAATTGGTTGCCTTGAGTCTGCGGGTCATTTCAGGATTAGGTCATTTTCGTGTACGTTATTTTCAAAAAAAAATTAGGGATATTGACTTGTTTGCTGGTATAATAATATTCGGGTCAGATCCGAGTTAGGTCGAGTCAATTCGAATTATGATACGTTTATGTTTAAGTGATCCCGACTCGATCCGTCCTCGTTTCCAATGAGTTAATTTGTCTATATTTGTGAGAAAATAATTTAAAATTCCAATTATAACCAACCAAGATAATTGAGGAATCTCATTTATGTACCCTCCATATCTATATGTTCGTCCACTTTTAATATAATACCCCACCCATATATTAAACTTTGTGGACGAATATATAAATACAGAGGTAATATATTTTAATATCCATACTTTATTTACAAAATTAATAATAATATTCTATAATTTTTATTTGACTATTCAATTAAAAATTTGTTTTATAATCCCAAAATCAATGTACATAAATCAATATACTTCCTCCATTTTCTTTATATCTTCCCATCCTAATATAATACCCAGGAAGTATTAAATATCATATTCTCATATTATTGTTAGCATATTATTAACATGCTAATTGTTAGCTACGTTACTCCGACACGGCGGCCGGCGGCCGTGTCCCGTGTCGACACGACACGGCTGTCGACACGACACGGGACACGTGTCAGACACGCCCTTGACAGACACGACACAGACACGCCGCTGCAGGTTGAGAAGAAGAAGGGTGAAGAGAGAGACAAGGGAAGATAAAGTGTAAAAAACTCATCAGGGAACGACGGTTGGGTGGCTGATGGTGGCAACGGCGGCTGACGTATGATGGTTGTGGTGGCGACGGCGGATGGTGTGTGATGGTTGGGGTGGTGACGGCGGCTGGTTAGAAGAAATGTACATAACACCATCTTTGGATAGGTTTGGTGGAGTTAATGGGGTAGCCGGGTAGGTGGGGTTTTAATGGGTAGGTGGATGGGTTTTAACTTTTAAGTTTTTAACATTTGTTTATTGTCTCTTACTCACCGGTCACCACACTAATTTCTAGTATTTCACTCATTTTTCCAACCCATTGCAAGTTGCAATCTTTTGGAATTTCAAGGATCAGTTTAAATTTTTCATTATAATCATACGGAGTGTATAGTATTAGGTTTATATTGATAAATAAAATTAAATTATTTTAGTAGTGCCGTGTTCGTGTCGTGTCTACCATCTTGGTCAAGACACGCCGTTGACCGTGTCTACGTGTCTTCAAATTCTAGAAATTATGTGTCCGACACGTCGACACGTGTCCGTGTCCGACACGTGTCCGTGTCCGACACGTGTCCACGAGTCTGAGTAACATAGATTGTTAGCATATTATTTTACCGAATATGTCTTAACTTAGTGATTAGGACTAGTGCTCTAGAACAGTAGGTATCAGGTTCGAATCCTGTAATGCGACTAAGTACGCTCTTCGTTGAAGAAAAAAAACATGCTAATTCAGCTTGTCGACAGAGATTTGCGACAGCAGAAGGATTTAGCTTGTGAACAGAGATTTGCTAATTCAAGTTGGAAATGGATATTTGCAAACTCATGAATCATAATGATTTTTAAGTAGACTTCCTTCAATAAAACCAAAGCTTAAAATAAGCTCATAACATCCCAGTTCAGTACTACAATACCGAGATTGACATTCTAATCGACTTAAGTTAACTGCATGTTCTGATCTATACAACACATCATGAGACAACATGAATAATCTACGTCCGTTAAATTAATTACAAACACCTTCTCTACTTTAGACGACGAACAGCATCAATGGGATGAAGAACACAACCTACACCAGATGCCGAAACTCTTTTCCCGGGTCCACAATCCGGATGGCAAAAGGCACAATGCCGATAGGCACTTGTATCTGGAACAAACGACACCGAATCAAACAAAGTGACCAATCAGATCTCTACATTCAAGTCAAACCGCGGTAGATAATAAAATGGACCGCCTATGTCGACAATACAAATTTTCAAGAAAACAATTGGCATGACACTCCGACCCTTCATTTTGGACAAAAAACAATCGCAGAGCTCTAAGCCATCACACTCAACTGACCACCAACCAGATATAACATGTACTTCGTTCTAATCCACAAGCAGTACGCCGGCTACTGTACTGTTCATAAACTATGCGGTGGGCATTACGTGAAGAAGATAACATGAAGGAGAGGGGTGACGAAAGGGGTGGTGGAATTGGTGGCATAGATTCTTGGGATGGCGGGTATCATGGGGAATCCGATGGTGTTTGACGATGGTGATGGACACTGGAATGGCATTGCCACTTGCCAGTGTTTGGGAGAGGGACTTAAAGGTGGTTAATTCAGTTTTAGTGACTCCGTATTTGATTGTGGGAGTAACATTTTTTTTTCTATTTATTAGATACTAGAGTCCAGATTTTGATAACAGGTCATACAATTGTGCACGAGAATAGTGGAGTACTAGTGCAATTGAGATTGCTCACACATACGCACAAGGAGATGGATTTACGAATGAGAACATGACTTAAGAAACGTACCTGCAGAAAGATCGATATCCAACTTGGCAAAACATGTCAGTTTTTTGTTTACCACATCAAACTCAGCAAAATAGATAGCAGAAGAAGAATCGGCTGCATCCTTGTGCTTGGCTTTGAAGTTAAAATGCGCCCAAGCGCCCAAAATAATTATATGTGTCAGACCCATGGGCAGCCATCTAGATAATTTGAAAAACAAATAGAACTCCTTTAGCAAATAGAACGTAATCAGCCATGATAAAAGAAGAAACAACATGTGGATAAAAAATTCGAGAGAGGGAGAAGTATGGGTGAACCTCTTCCCTGATCTTCTGAATTTCAGAGAAAAAGCGGATGCAGTCTGAATCATGCACTTCCTTACGATAGACAGGATCATTGAGCATGGGCGTATTCCTGACAGGGCACAAAATGAATTCTAGAATAACAAAACTAGGTTAAAAAGCGGAACGAGCTAGAAACAAAGAGAAGTTACATGAAACGTTTAAGAGTCCTCTTTCGTTGTTCCAAATATTCAACAGGATAGAAATTTCTTTTTGCCTCCCTGAATCAATTCAATATAAAATCAATCAATTGAATTGAAAATAAACAGCAAAGAGATTATAATCCTTATAAATTCCAATCCAAGTGTTGGTGATTTTGAATCGAATCAAAGGTAAGCAAATAATTAAAGGTTTAGAACGGACGGAGAATCGAACAACTAAACCAACCAACCAACCAAACTCCTCCATCCTCCAATAATTTCGAAGAATCGAAAAAAAAAGAAAAGGAAACAACACAGAGATCATAATACTAATATCGAATTGCAAGATGTCATAATGTCATTTAATCAAATGTAAAGAAATTATTGAAACTGGATGAGTGTCATCAATCACGAACAGAGATCCTACATCCCTAAATAATATCATTACAAAATCAATTGAATTGAACTGAATGATTAAAACTTCGATCCATGAATAATATCAATATAATCGACAAAGAGACTCTAATCCTTATACATTTCAATCCAAAAGTTAGGCGAATTTGACGGAGAATCAAACAACTAAAAGAACCAGAACTCTTCCATCCTCGAATAATTTCGATTAATCGAAAAAAAAAGAAACAACACAGAGATCATAATACTAATATCCCCAATCAAATCTAAAGAAATTATTGAAACTGAGTGAGTATCATCAATCACGAACAGAGATCCTACACCCCTTAAATAATCTCATTACAAAATCAATTGAATTGAACTGAATGATTAAAACTTCAACCCATGAATAATATCAATATAATTGACAAAGAGATTCTAATCCTTATACGTTTCAATCCAAAAGTTAGGTGAATTTGATGGAGAATCGAACAACTAAACGAACCAGAACTCTTCCATCCTCGAATAATTTCGATTAATCGAAAAAAAGGAAACAACACAGAGATCATAATACTAATATTCCCAATCAAATCTAAAGAAATTATTGAAACTGGGTAAGTATCCTCCATCCCTAAATAATCTCATCACAAATTCAATCGGTGAATAATTAACAATGTGTAATCAAATCAAATCAAATCAATTGAGATATTCAATCCGAAACGACTTACTCAATATCGCGAAGCAGCATCTCCACATCATAGCGTCATGATGCTCCTGCAGTTTGATTCAATAAACAAGCCGTGAATCAGAATGAAAGAAAGAAAGAATTTGGGGGTAAAATTGATGAAATCGACGAAGAATACTAACCATCCGCCCTTTCTCTTGCGATTTTCCATCACCAAAAGTCCAAAACCCTAATTTTTTCTGGGATTTTTCAATTTTCAATTTTTGCTGTATATATATGTGTGTATTTATAAGTATGGGTGGAGAGAAGAATAAAATAATACTACAAAATACTCCAGTTCCTATTATCGTCCAACTTTTCTTTTTGGGCTGAGTTATATAATCATTTGAGATTTTGTTTAAATTGTCTAATCGAGTACGTTATAAATATATCAAATTTTTATAATTTTAAAAAAAATGTAACTAAAGATATAGACAAAAGAAAACGTGCATGGGCAAGTTTGTAACGGAGGGAGTATAATATAAATACGTCTCGATACGAAGGATGGGTAGTAGAAAAATTATACGGAGTAGTCCAAGACGATTTTACAAGTAAGACGGTATGCCCCGTGTCCCTATGAAAATTAAGACCACCTCATCATGGATCATGATCGTTGTAATTGTATTCCCCATGTGGTGTACATATAAAGCAATTCTCGTGTGATCTGAGAGACTGAGACGTTTCACAATAAATTATTTTACTGTGAGACATTTTCATACAATTATTATACGTATGGATGATAAAAAAAAGATTTTGTTGTAGAAAATAGGGATTTAAAAACTTTTCAAAAAAAAATACTTCTTGGTATTTTAAAATACGTGTATGTATAATAATATATAGAAGTATGAGTAGGCCTCTTGAGAGACGGTCTCTCATGGCTTTAATGAGAGACTAAGTACAAATGAAAGTGACAGACTGACAGTGGTACCAAACCTAGAAGTAGGTACGATTAACATAACAAAGTATACAAATATAAAGAGGGTACGCTTCTTATAAAAACATGTACAAAACAAAGTTATCATTTAAGGGTATGAATAGAACATAGAGTGATACTGAAAAGTGGTATCTTAATAAGTTATTGAAAGTCCGTCTCTCTCAAGAATTTGTATATATATATGGGAAAATTGATACTTTATACCCTCAATAACTTCCATTTTCAAACTTTATACCTTACATAATTTTCTTTTAAAACTTATACCTACTTATTCTATTAATTTCATAATTAATACCTAATCTTATTTTCGAAACAAAAAATAACGAAATGAGTTGAAATGTCTCGTTTACCCTTGTTAAAAATTCAATTCACCCATCTCATACAATCCATTTCCCCAAATTTCCATTGTATCTACGAAGACACCTTAACTCGATTTTTTTTTTCCGGAAAATTTTAACTCTAATTGAATCGTTGTTGCTTTATTTTGTAATTAATTTATACTCCGTATTGAACAAAAATTAATATCTGAGAATCTCTTTTGATGGGTTTTTTTTGAAATCCCCAATCGGGGGTATACTCATTATTAATAGCGTTCTCGAACGAAATCAAACTTGCAATGTTCGGAGGTAGAATATCCTCCCATACAACGCGACCCCGAACAGACACAAAATGGGCTAGCTCATGAGCTACCCTATTACATTTACGACTAAGGAAAGACCAATCGACTTTATCGAAGCAACTCATCAACATCGACCTTATCTCGTCCAAGATGAGGAACAACGTACTCCAGCCCCCTTTGCCCTCCTGCAATGCATTCACAATAACCTGAGAGTCACTTTCGACCACCACGTTCCTTCGCTATGCCCTCTCCGTCCAGCTTCCTTCAAGGCCTCGAACACCGCCTTTGCTTCCGCCTCGTGGGCTGCCAGCTCCGCTGTCTTCATTTCGGCTACAGCCTAGTACACCTCTCCCTGCTCCCCTATGCACACCACCCCGAAAGTCGACCCCCTCCCCCTTCCCGCGCCTGCATCGCAACTCACCCTCACCCTTACCCACCCTCTCTCCAGTTGCCTCCTCCCCCCCTTCAATACCACCCTCCTTATGCCTCTGTTTCCTGCCTCCCACTTCTTTCTTACTCCATTCACCCTATTTTATTGACCACAAGATAGAGTGGGAACAACCGAACAAGTAATATAAACCCCTAGCTATTCGGAAGTAATTGAATATGAAGTATATGTATAACCTACTAGCTACAAGTCTACAACTTCTTAATGGATGTATATTTTACAAAAACGAAACATTTAAAACTAAATCGACAATGTATACTCGCATATTCTACAAACAATTTTAATTTGAACTCTGGAAAACTAAAATCTGGAAAACCCTAAATTTTTGATTGAAATTTGTAATAAAACAAATTTACAATTAAAACTGGAAAATCAATAATGAGTGAAACACTAAATAGATAAAAATTGATGCGTTAATTTGTGATTTACAGACTAAAATGAGAAGATGAAAAAAAACTCAGAAAAAAAAGTTACTTGAAGATGAAGAGGATGAAGATGATGAAGAAGCAAATGTGATTTAGATGACTTAATTAATGGGATGAGGGGTATAAGTGGAAGATTAAAATATGAAAATTGTAATTAAAACATTTTGGGTGACGGTTTCCGTTAAATTTTTGACGGAAATAGGATTGAGGTATTAATTACGTAATTATTAAAATAAGTAGGTATAAGTTTTGAAAGAAAATTATGTAAGGTATAAAATTTGAAAATGAAAATTATTGGGGGTAGAAAGTACTATCAATATATATATATATATATATATATATATATATATATTGATATATATATATATCAATATATATATATTGATATGAATATATATATATATATCAATATATATATATTCTAGAAAATATGAATTTTATATTATATTATATCAAAAATAATACTCGTAAAATTTCCATCCAAGCAAGAATTTGCCCACTGCAGTTCACACTTTAGCCCACGTCACACCTGAATTACTTGGTAGAACAATATATTTTGAAGCTCTTGAAGCTCTTCCGCCGAATGTAACATACTACAGTACGAACTACTCTGTCAGATGGTTGCAATATAAAAAAAAACCATTCGGATAATTAGATCGTTTGTTAAATTGGAACTCATGATCGGTTCACTTAATAAATCATATTAGCGCTTCACATTATTTCATCATGTAATATAATCCTAAATAACATTATTGAAAGACATCTATCTAAACTCTAAAGTTTTACCCTAAGATTGACTCAGTGAGACAAAGATGTCGAGGTAATCATGCATTCACCTTGTAATGTTAAAATGTACCGAGTAAATAAACAATAAATATATCTTAAATGACTCACATAATCTTTTAACTTTTACCCATTTACCACTTTTTTTAGGGAATGCCCATTTGTTTTTGTAGCTCATGATCGATTCATTAAACTAATACGGATACGGAACAAAGTAATCCATACAGTTTCTCCTCAATACTAACTGATAAAGTGAAGAGTCTTTTTTACATTTTACAACAACAAATTTCCCCTCAATCTTCAACATTTAAGAATACGCCAAATAACTACTCATTGATCCTCAGATAAAACACAACATGTAACCCGTTGTACTCCTACTCCACAATTTTTTTTTTTTTTTTTTTTTTTTTTTTTTTTTTTTTTTTTACGGTTCGCTTCAAATCCAAATGTAATTCTCATTTTTGCAAGAAAGAAGGAGATCTGTGCGAATGAGTACAATCTCATTACTCACCTCCTCCCGTGCTCAACCAAAGTGACTATTTTGCCGTTCATCCTAAAAATTCGAGTAAAAATTCTCTCTTTTTAGCTTGAATAATACAGAGTATATATTTTATTTTATTTTGGTTTTTGCTGAAAAAAGTTTGGTTTTAAAGGTGATGGTCAGTGACGGTCGACAATCATTATCGACGTTATCCAATCAAGACTCAATCGCTTATCCCTCCAGCGGCAAGAAGCGCCTCATCCTCTGTTATCCGTGCAGTATCTTGTTGACGCAATGACCCCCAAACCTCCCGGATATCCCGATGTTCTTTTCTCTTACGTTCGTGAACAAGGTATCGTCACTGACTATGAGTACCAGAATGCTCCATTTGTTGGTGATGGTTCAAATCGAAGAAATATCCAGTATATATATATATAATCAAGTCATTTCCTCTGTTTTTGTACTTTCCATGTTGCAATTTAAATGCAAAGGCGTTGTCTTTTCTGTTGGGTCTTGCAGATTTTAACTCGATTTGTTCCGAGTTGATGATATAGCATGATTGCATAAATTTTTTAACGAGAGCCACATCGACAGGAGTGGGACGAGGTTGAGCCTTGATTGGAAACATTCCATGACCGAAAATGGTAAACATTGGGCTTTCACTTATACATTTATCAAAAAGCTTGTAGTTGGTCAGAACTTACTCGGAACATTGTTTTTCCATGGATGGTTAGCTGTACTGTACTTACTAAGATTTACTCAGATTTGCATGCATGCACTCGGGTTAGGTTAGTTATTATATATGAATTTGTTCTTTATTATATGACTCGTATTGTCACAATTATTTGGAGTTATATTGTCACAATCAAATTTTAAAAAACAAATTGTGACAATTCGGATAAAAAGATACTAGTTAAAATAAATTTGTTTTTTCATATTTATTCGATTCAAATATTAGGATGAGATTAAATGTTATAAATCATATTTTTATCAAAATATTATTATTATTATTATTATCAAAAACAATTCAATAAAACGAATCAAGATTTGTCATATACGTGTAATAATTTTCAAATAATAATATCAATACTTTCTATAGAAATGTTATATCAATGTATATTAAAAATATATTAAATAAAATATGTTTATTCTTACTAATATCATATCATATACTCCCAGTCACGAATTAAACAAGAAAATTTAAAAATAAAACATGGTTATAACTTTCTACCGTCAGTCACGAATCAAAACGATTACTTTCACATTGCTCCCACTGCAAGTAAGACTTCTCTAGTTCTCCCTCTCATTCTCCATTTATATTTTTTACCATAGTTGTGTGTAGGTTGCAAGTACGTACCATGTGTAGTAGTAAGAGTTAAGTTTAAAAAATTATATGAAAAAATATGCAGTAATTGAACGTTGTAAAGGTGTTAAGGTCAAATGTAGGTGGATACTTGAACATGGGTTCGAACTGGGTCTCCAAGTTTATTAAGACGTCCCTGGAAGGACAATGCTTCACGGTGAGCGTTACTGAAGTTTTTCAAGTTAGAATGAATCTCTCTCGCCATCGTCTGCACCTACGGTCGCCGTCCCTCGTATCAACCCAGCAAATGGTGGACATGATGCCAACTATAGTACTACTACTCCACTACTTAGTTTTTTTTTTCTTACACAGTTTCTCCAATTCTCTAAAAAATGGCAACAAATCCAAATGTAATTCCAATCTCTGCAAGAAAGAAGGAGATTTAGGTAATGAGGACAATCTCATTACTTACCTTCCTTTAGTGCTCAACCACTAGTTAAAATAAAATTGTTTTTCATATTAATTCGATTCAAATACTAGGATGAGATTAGGCGATAGTAAATCGTGGCGATGTCCAACCTTCCGAACGACTGAAATATATTATACATGGTTTTCAGGACTCGGGAGTCATATACAAAAATGATCAAAAATTTCAGGGAGGGTTAATTGGGTTAGAAAAATAATAGATCAGCACCTGATTCTTCTTCTGCCATCTATTTTGCCGAGCTGAAGCTGAATGCGGCGGCAGGCAAGAAAGAGTGTTGTCTTGTCAAGTTGGATATTGATCTGGTACGTTTCTTAAATCAGATTTATATTCGTAAATCCATCTGCTTGTTCTTATGGGTAAACATTCTCTTGTGTGTGCACAATCTCAATTGTACTGGACATTTGGTGTCATTTTTTCAAAATACAAGAAAGCCATCCGGATCACGAGCATCGAAAACCCATGGAGTGGGGATATCCCGGCAAGGTTGTGTTTATCATCCCGTTGATGCTAATCGTTTTCTAAAGTAATAATCCCGTAGATTATTCATGCTGTCTCATGGTGTGGGTTGTCGAGTCCGTTTGCAAGATGTTGCTAACTTAGGTCGATTAGAATGTCAATCTTGATATAGTACTGAATTGGGTTGTTATCGTTACTTTAAGGTTCGGGTTTATTGAAGGCGGTCTACTGTTTTGCGGCTGTAATCCTTATCAAATATGATCTTGTTTTAAAATTCATGATTTGGTTCACGTGATTAGAGCTTCCTTACCCTTGTCGGGTTCGATTCTCAACTGCGATTAAGTGCGCGCTTCGTTATACCAAAACAAAATCATGATTCATGAGTTTGCAAATGTCCATTTCCAGCTCGAACTCGTGAATCAACTTAAAGGGATTGACAAGGGATACTAACGAGAATGGGTAAGTCGTCAACTCGTCATCGTCGCATCCGAGTTACTGGCCATCACCAAAACCCTAATTTTTTGTTCTTTCGAAGAATCTCCGACTTTTTTTTATTTGATTTTCAATGAACACAAATTGACAATCTCACGATAACTTTATTAGTCATAAATAGTTGACTTGCATGAGATAACGTGTATTCTCTTTTTTCGGCGAATAATTTGTATTTGCATAATCACATATTCAATTCGTTTCACTTGTTTACCTTCTTTATTCTTACTTCTACCGGAAAAATTCAAGTTGGGTTTATTTTCATTTCTAACGAAAAAATCCACTTTAAAGTTTATACTTCTAATAATACGTTAAGATGATCAAACACGTCACATATATCAAAACCCAAGATATAAATAAACAAGTATAACAATACACCCAAAAAAATTATACTCCGTATATATTATTTTAATTCCACATACGAATCAAACAAAATAATAAAAAATAAGGTTATTTAACAACAATAATACCAACTATAGGGCATCTTCCCAAAATAATATCAATTTTATAATATCAATTTTAATAAATCTGAGAATAATACGTATTATTGGAGTAGTTAAACAAGAGTAGTGTAGATGACCAGTTAGCAGTAGAACCCGTTCACCTTCCTTTTTCGCATTTAAGTTATTTCATATTACTTCACTCTTTTTCACTTACTCAGTGTACGGGCCATTAAACGTCATTCATGTCATCTGTCTTCCTCTTTCTTCAAGTCTTCATCCTCACCAAATCTAGCTAACAACACAATCGTACACCAAAATCAACACGTTAATCTAAACGAAACGTATAGAAAAAAAATTGAAGAAGGATGAAGGGTAATGGAGAGAGAGGATGAAGGAGAGAAGTAAGGAGGAGTAGACCTGACAAAAATGACCCGACCCGACACCCGAATTGAAGACTTGATTTTGACCCGTAATTCGAATTGACCCGAGCTAACATAAAACTGACCCGACTATTATTATAGAAAATAAGTCGATATCCCTGAAAAAGATGAAAACAACAAACCCGGGGATGACTCGAACCCGAAATTATCCGACCCGACCCGAAGTCAACCCGATTATTATAATACGAAAGTGACCTGACCCGAATCTAACCCGACACGGTTTATCTATTATCCAGGTCTAAGTAGGAGGATGAAGGATAAGTAGCAGGTCAAATATTAATTAGGTGACCTGTTATTGCAGGTTATATAGTCACTTATACTACTCTTGTTTAACTACTTCAATAATACATATTATTCTCAGATTTATTGAAATTGATATTATTTTAGGAAGACGCCCTATAGTTGGTATTATTGTCGTTAAATAACCTTAAAAAATAAGCAACTTTAAAATAAATATTGGTTTCCCTCAACTTCTAGGCCATATCTCTTAACTTTAAGGACCCTTGACTATTTTCAGTCAAAGTCAACGGAACATCATTTGACTCTTCCTTCACTTCCTCTTGAAACTTCTTATAAATATCCCCTTTATAGTAAGTACGGGTCCTAATCACAAGAATTAAGGACACAAGTGCACTAAAAAAATGTAGCTATGGTGAGCAATAAGTTTTGCATGGTTGAGCAATACGTTTTTAAATATCTAAAATATCAATGATTAGTGTGTACATCCGTCATTTTGCATGGTTGAGTCTGACTATAATACGTTCTTAGAAGGATACACGACTCATTTCTCGGTCCTCTAATTGTAGCGTTACAATGTCTACTCGATATTTTGTGAAAGATGGATAAGCACCTATTCATTCATGTTGAAGTTCGACAGCGTTGCCTGAGAGAAGAAAATTAGTGCATCTAAGTAAAATAGTCTTTTGTAAATCTTTTATAATAACATACCATTAAACAACAACTTAAATTAAGGTTCAAACTAACTGGGTGGTAGTAGTTACTGTGTTATCCACCAAGATGAGCTCGACTCCGTAAATCATCGGTTTTTTGCCTATTTGTTCCCGATCGGCATCTGGCCTTTTGGATGTATGTAGCCACTTTCTCATAATGCGGACCGTTATCTGTACTGATTTTGTTGATTCTGAAATTTGTGGAATCGTAACCACCTTGCATTGGAATGACATTATGAATGACAATTGAATTCTTGAATCAGGGAAATAAATGAAACAAATATATATAAGTGAATGTGAATAAATAGAGTGGAACTGTTTTGAAAAAAAATTAAAAAATGAATAATAAATTAGACATAACTGCATATAAACCACCCACTATTTATTAATGATAATAAATGCATCTAGTGGGCAGTTAAAAAGAGAAGTTACAATTTTATTTTTCTTCAATTGCCACGTCAGATTCCACGTGGGATCCACATGGGATGCTGATGTGTTTCATTGTGCTGCCTCCATTTTCTTTGACTTTAATATATAAAAGATGTTTGAGTAGTAGTATGTAGTAACTATTTTAACTTCGGTTTTCTAATTTTAGCTATTTATTATTTGCTAAATATTATTTTTAAATTGTGAGTTTTATAAATTTTCTACAAGCTTTCGATATTGTTTTATAAATCGTTAGTAATTTAATTATTTACGATCGTTGTAATATTTTGTTGGTTATTGTGACACTAGTAACTAAATAATATCGATTTCATATTTTCGTCATATTTCGATGATTTATAATTTTAACTCAAAATCTTATTTTTATATTATAATCGAGATTTGTATACTTGTTCAATAAATTAATTTTCGTTTTACGATTTATACTAACAAAAGAAAAAATAGTCAATTTAGTTTTGAATATATTTTTAGTCGAGACTATTTTCACTAATTATTTCCGATTGACTATTTTTATTAAAATCCGTATTATTTATTAATAAAAGCTATTTATTAAAAATAATTTGAAATCTTTGTAACTCTCATTTTATTTATAAAATCTCGTTTAATTTATAAAATTCGTCGACTCAATTAATTTTGATATCGTTTTTCTTAAAACATCTTTTTTCTAAAATTTATAGTTTTAACTCAATTTCCTAATTATTTATAAAATACTATATAATGACTTATTATGTTTATTTATGTTTTGAGTAACGAGTTTAGAATTATATTAAAGTTACGATAACGACGATAATAATAAAATGTTAATTTTGTTAGAAATGCTATTTTTATATATTTCACTAATTTTAATGATTTACGTATTTCTAAAACAATATTTCTATTTTAAGTAAGTTTTTAAAATCAATAAGTTTCTATTTATGGAAAGTTTCTCTTTTAATGTTTATTCATTTTCCTTTTGTTCTCTTATTGTTTATATTGAATACATCTTTTAAATATCGATAATGGATTGTTTTGGAGTTATGGAATAAGGAAAGGTGTGGGTTTAGAGTAATATAGTCTGGGATGTACGTTTTTGTCATCAACTGTAAGACTGGTGTGTCTTTATGGGGCACATTGCTTGATTGTTGAACTGAACATGGTTTGTGTTCAGAAGAGTGTGTGTTTTGACCTTAAGCTAGATACCGCATCATGTTAGTCGCCGTCAACTGAACTAGACATATTTGTTGTCTAGAAGGGGTATGCAATACTTAAACCAGGACCTCGCTGCACACAGTCCTGTTTTAGTTGAGTTGTCTATTTAGAGACTGGATTCTGTTATGAGTTAAGTCTACAGTTCTCGAAACTAGTTTCTAGTATTATGTCTAGATTCTACATTAATCCTATCCATAACGCCATTTTTGAATATTATTATTATCGATTGATTTTGACTTGCAGGTTGGCAAGTGTTTTAAGTTTCGCTGAAAACTTATTTTTATTATATCGTTTTAATGTTTTCTCATTTAAGTATTTTGATATAATAATACTATTATTTTTCCATATGATATAATATGGCTGGGAGAACGTCCAAGTTACTCCCCACTGACGTGGCGGTTATGTTTATAACATGACAGGTAATTGCTGCTGGATTTTGGGTGTGAGCTAGCGAGTAGCGTGGATCCTACCCTTTCTTCATTCATGTAATTTATGGAATTGTATAAACCCGTTTGGAGAATTTGCTTTTAGCCCTTTTGTAAAAAGAGGTCTTTTTGTTGACTTATCATTTCTTTTAATAAGATATAGTTTGTCAGTGTGTTTTAATATAATCTCAACTCTACAGTGTTTCCGTCACTGTATTGCGTTAGAATTTATAGGGGATTACACATTGTGGTTTTAAGGGAGTACAATTTTACATGATACGAGTACTTTTTATTTGAATCAAAATTAATACTCCGTAGAATGAGGTATTACTAATTCAATATCGTACATTACAGTCGTTCGGAAGATTGGACGTCGCCATGATTTACTATTGCCTAATTATTTCACAACGTGTATGGAGTCGCTTCACGATGGCTCCATGTCCGACTTCAAGGCCAAACAACAACTACACATTGTTTTTGTACGACTAACCGAATTTCGGTCGGCACTTATTTATCACATACGGGTACCCTCGAATTGAATCTTTCGTTTACTTTGATAATTTTATGTATAGTTCCCATCTAACCAAGAGGGTGACGTTCCACTTTCTCCTTAATAATTTACAAAGTGTCTAAGACTCTTAACGTCTCTTCACGAGGTACATTTCCGATTTCAACCTAAAACAATAAGTACATGTTGCGTTTTCATGACTAACTGACCAAAACCAAACTCGATTTGTCTTGAAATGACCCATAACCTGAATCGGCCCGATCCAACCGACCCAAAACCAGCTTGACTCAAAAGCTTACCCCCAACATGACACCTCGTAAAAGAGTTTGAGTATCATAGCCTACGGGTTTGTTTGTTTGTAACCTTGTACCGAAAGAAGTTGTATACTTTAAAGCCAAGCACAAGGATGCACCCGATTCTTCCTCTGCTATCTATTTCGCCGAGCTGGATACAGTCAACAAAAAAGTGCCGCATCTTGTCAAATTGGATATCAACCTTTCTGCTGGTACGTTTCTTATTTCACGTTCACGTTCACGTTCATAAATCCATCTGCTTATTCTTTTGTGGTGCGTAAGCATCTGCTGGTACGTTTATTATTTCACGTTCATGTCAAATTGACATTTCGAAAAGCAATACGAGTACTGTATTCATGCTTTACTTGTAAACGGTTGATTAACATCGTCCTACATTAAAATGAGTAAAATGCTCTACTTTTATTGAGAGGACACAAAATAAACCAATATGTGACGGAAATGTAGCAGTTTCACTTCGTACTCTGTAATTGGCAATTGCGGAAAATTGGAAGGAGTATGAGACCATGTTCTCTTCGACTGAAGTAGCTAGGTTGACTGAACTTACCAAAGTAGGGCTGAAATGAACTGCTGTAGTGGATTGAACTCAATTGAAGTGAAGTAAATAAGCTTTAGAGTCGGGGAAAAGTGATCACTATGTAACTGAAAGAGGTCACTCTTTACCATAAATTGCGGAACTGTTCTACAGTATAATTTGTGCATGTAGCTGCCCATAGTCCATGTTAACTTGAATGGAAGATTTGTCGTCCTAATCGGTGTTTTTTTTTGTTTCAGATACAACCGCCTTTCGGAACTGTCCATTTTGCCACCCGTTCCTGTGCACGCGGAAGACCATCCTTCAGCTATTTTAGGTTGTGTTTATCACCCAGTCGATGCTGGCTAAATGTGTTTCCGATTAGTCACCCCGTTCAAAACGTATAATCAGAACTCTTAACACGTTAACTTAAGTCGACTAGAACTCTATTTCACTTTTTAAATTTATAGGAGTAGTACTCTGTATTTCGTTTTGGTATTTGCAATGTTCATTTTCGCTTCTAATCTACAACTCGTATGGTTGGTTTTGAACAATTAAAACCTTTCAAATTTGGTAGTATAAGGTTAGAAAATGAAGACTACATCACACAAACACAAATTGACAGTCTCACGATAACTTTATCACTCATAGATAGTTACGAAGTATTATTTTTATAAATAAGTTAATTACCGTGAGACGGTCTCACACGAAAACTGCTTTTAAATGAAAGCTACAAGCCGGTAACGATAGGTGGCAAACCGTCACCGACGATCGGGTCATCTGTCCCTTGGTTCCGGTTTAATGTTGATTTCACGAAGCGCTGACCTTTTGTCGGCGAATAATTTGTATTCGCATATTCACGTATTCCGTCCGTTTCACTTGTTTACCTTTCTTTATTCTTACTTCTACAGAAAAAATTCAAATTGAGTTTATTTTCACTTCTAACGAAAAAAATTCACTTTAAAGTTTATTCTTCTAATAATACGTTAAGATGATCAAACACGTCACATATATCAAAACCCGAGATATAAATAAACAAGTGTAACAATACACCCAAAAAAATTATATATATATTTTTAATTCCACATACAAATCAAACAAAATAATAAAAAATAGTATGTCGTCCAACTTTCTAAGATCTTTCCAACATATTCATTTGAAAGATTAAAATAATCAAATGAGCAAATTTTAGAAAGTTAAATAATATAAAAAAACTTCAAAATAAATATTGGTTTCCCTAAACCTCTAGGCCATATCCCTTAACTTTAAGGACCCTTGACTATTTTCAGTCAAAGTCAACGGAACATCATTCGACTCTTCCTTCACTTCCTCTTGGAACTTCTTATAAATATCCCCTTTATAGTAAGTACGGGTCCTAATCACAAGGATTAAGGACACAAGTGCACTAAAAAATGTAGCTATGGCTATAATAATATAGGCCAATTGGTAACACTTGACCCCATTGCAATTCAAGGATTGCCCTTCTTTTCTTGTAAGTCCTAAGGCCTCTAGTTGTCTTGCACCTTCTTTGTCATACAAGTGACCCGCGACTCGAACATTGAATAAGTATGACCCGAGTGGGGCCGCTAGTGACCCGTAATTGTACAATGTGGCGTAGTACTTGAGCCCGAACAGCTCTGATATGATCGAATAGAGGTATGTCCATTCAGCCCCGAAACAGAACCCTATGACGACTGATGCAATGTAGAGGCCGTAGGGCACGTTGAAGGCGATTAGGAGGTGTCCGATGCATGATAGGAAGAGGATTATGGTTAGGGAAACGGGTCGTGGCCATTTGTATTTTGTGAGTAGGTATTCTGAGATTAGGCCTCCCATGACTCGACCGAGGTATTGCCATATGGCAATGAGGGATACGAATGAGCTAATGCTTTTCTTTGTGTACCCTAGTGATGTCCCTATTTGTCCTAGGTTGTCTATTGTGGTTAGGTGTCCTCCTATCCCACAAATCGTCGCGACAAACAAGATTTGCATATCGATGCTGAATGTTGCTTGTAGGATGGTGTGGTCCTCTCCAGAAGGGGGAGGACTGAACACGTCCTTGTACCACAGTGTGTCCTTTGTCTCACTCTCTTTAACAGACATGGCTACTGCGTCATCTGTTACCTTTGGTTGTGCATTGGCATTAGCCGGACTTGTCTTGCTAGTGCCAATCGCTGCCATGGATTTCCACGTGGTCCACTCTTCCCTGAATACGAGGAAGAGTGGGAGGACGAGTATGACCATAATCCCAATAAAACTCCCCAAATACCCGCCTTTGGTAAACTCAAACCTCTTCTCGAGTATCAACATCACCAATATAAACCCCGCAAGAGCCAAAGACATATACAAAACGTCATTGAAGAACCTCTTCTCCCGTTTTGGAAGCCGATTCACCACGACAAGGTCTCTAACACTGTAAGCAAACAACAACGATACAACGGCCGGTAACCAAGAAATCAATAGGATAACCCCCACAGCATTAGTATCACTCCCATAAAGGGCGTGATACAGTTGAGTCATAATAGCACCTCCAAGCCCAATGTACCCCTTCAAAAGCCCAATAACAACCCCACGATTCCCGGGGAAGTTCTTTACACACGTGACAAGCGCCCCAGTGTTGGCGAACCCAAGAGAGTTCGCCCCAATGCAGATGAACAGACACATCTGCCACACGGGCGGGCGCGCTATCTTATGTGTGACAGACAACCATATCATGAAATACCCGACAAAGTTGAGACAACCGCCGAGGGAGAGGACCACCCAAGGTGGGGCCACCTCCATGATTAGTCCAGCGTGGATGCTGATGTAAGCACCCAAGTCTTTGAAGAAACTTATTAGGTTAAGGGTAGTTTGGTCATACCCTAGAGTTGACTTTATACTATTTGAGTATAACCCAAATATGTAGGACGTCCCTATAAATGAAAGGATCATGATTGTTGCAAATTACATGAAAAAACGACCTCTTATTAATTGTATTATGAAACCGTTAGCTGAATTATGACCCGTCATTTTTTTGGATTACGAGGGTGATTATACTGCTAATAATTTATGGGATTAAACGGTGAATATGTTACTGACGGGATCATAGAATTTTGTGTATCGGAGGGGAAGAGGGTTGAAGTGATTATATTTTGAAGGTTTAAATTAGAGGTATATATAGTGAATTAAGTTATTGATCTAAGATTTTTTTTTTAATATAAATGAAGGGGATTAATGCAAAGAAGTTGTGTATGATTGGATATTTATCATTTATAATAATAAGATGTAGAGTCCTAAATCTACTTGAATTAGAAGATATATATAAGATCATATACAAGTATTCATATTAAAAAATTATATTCTTTTTGTTCAATTAAGATCGTTTCATTTCATTATAATACTTCTCTTATCAAATGAGAAAAATGAGACGATTTATTTAGGAAAAATAGTATATATATAACCTAATTATCACAGTGTTATTAATATAGTCGCATTATAATAAATACGATAATAAACTTGTAGTTGGATGGGTGTATGGTATGTCTTGAAAAGGGGTGAGACACATGACAAACGACGATCCTACCATATCCTATATTAGGAAATTAAGTATCTAATTAAAGTTTTAAGTTTGAAAAAGTATTGTAATTAACTAATTACATATTCGTAATTTAGAACAATAAATGTCGCATTCTTTCACTAATGACGCCCTTAAATTTCCTTAATTAAACAAAGACTTTGATAATTAACCCCATTAAAGTCTCCTTTCGATCGTGATTGCCTCCCAATTGGAGCTTCGTAGATTCGACTCTTTTTAGAAATATAATCGATATTAAAACATTCATTATTATTATTATTGCATTGTTGTATTGGTCAAAATATGGATCGATTTCATGTAAATACGAAGTAGTTTCTCACATTGTGATCGTTTCATATTAATTATTACTCGACTTAATTATATATTATGTCATCATTGTCGTTTACGTTGTAATGTTTCACATTTAGAATGATCTAGGTGCGTCATGCATGAAAAAACCGTATATTTTGGCTTAAAACGAGATGTTTAAGTGTCATACTAGTTTGAGTATCGAGTGTCAAACATGAATACATACGCAAAAGATAGAATAAGAAGAGTCGGAGTAACTTAGTATCGATGCATGCCCATGAGTTACGATTAGAAAATAAAACCATTTGATTGCATGAAAAGGCAATTAATTAGCTAGCTAATTAACTAGCTAACTCATATCCTAAGGATAATATTAATTATTAAAGACATATTGAATTATTAACACTTGCTAATTACTCATTAAATTAATATATTAAACTAATACGGAGTATTAATTAAATCATCATCGTCATCCCTAACAAGTAGGTTTTCTGTTATATTAGACGATTTCACGATAATTGTATCATGACTTATGAGCAAGATCTGATACATAATAACCGTCTCTTATATAATCATGTGAAAGTTTTACAATACAATTGTCGTGAAACCGTCTCACATAATTACGCAAAATTTTGTGAACCCTAATTCATTCTATTTATCGTCATTTGTCCCATATGATATTTCCAAAGTTTTTGCATTGGTTTATTATTATACTCCCTCCGATTCTTTAGATTCGCAACATATTCCATATTTGGCAAATTCATTAGGTTTGCAACATTTCCATAACAGATAGGTTTTGTTTGTGTGAACTTTTTACTTTATTGGTGAGACCCACCATCTCCATTCACAACCTTATTATTTGTACAAATAGTAAACGTTGCGAATCTAAAGAATCGGAGGGAGTAACTAGTTGACATTTTTCTCTCAAAAGCTATTGGTACGTACGAAGAGTTATACCTCTAAATCACTAATATAGTAAAGTCAACGAGATAGATATGCAAGTGACAAAAGAATGATAATAAAGTCAACGTTGATTCCACTTTTGCACATAAACGATTTCTCACTAATTTAACTCACCATATATTCTAGCTAATTAATTACCTAACTAGTTCTTAGTTAGGTACTAGTTAGGCACTTCGCTCAAAAAAAAAAAAAAAAAAAAATAGTTAGGTACTCGGAAAAAAAAAGAAGGTAGATCTACTGAGAGACGGTCTTTTGTTAAGTTTATTGAGGGATCAATTACGAATGAAGGTAACAATAGTACCAAACCTATTAAAATTAGATATGTTTAACCTAAAAGAGTATACAAATATAAATTGGGTAGACTTGTTATAAAAAGATGTACAAAGAAAGTTGTCATTTAGAGGTACATCTAATCATAAAATAGATACGAATAAGACTTAAAGTGGTACTGACAAGTGGTCTCTCAATAACTTTTGGAAAAACCGTCTCTTCTAAGACTTTGTGTGAAGAAAATTGCTTAACTAGTTCTTTGACCCGTGAATATTCACGGGGTGTTATAGTGAAGTTTTTTTTTAATGATCCCGGTCTAAATTTAATAATGTAAAAAAATATGAAAATTTTAGAAAGATATTGTATATAAGCGTATGATGTTTCATTGCTGGTGGATAAAGAAAGGAAATAAAAATTAACAAACATTAGTTATCCTACCTTAATTATGTAAAAGTGGTAACTAATTTTTACTAATTACTCCTAATTATTGCACGGTACACCGGTTACACACTATATTTTTGTATTAGTGGGTGAGAAAAGTAGATGGACATTAACATTTAAGTAGAGACATTTTTAACCTGGTCCTGTTATGCTCATTGAATGTAAACTTGTTTGCTATAACTTAAAAAACAAACGATTTATGGAAAAGGTCGAAATAAGAAAGTACTCTAACTTTCTTCATGTTCATCGTACTTAATTTGTGATTTTGTTACATGAAACGGTTTCTCACCTACCTAATCAATTACCTAATTTCTATATATTAGTCTTTTCGTCTCAGGTTATATTATCATAAATCAAATTGTATTATGGGTCCACAAAAAAAATAAGGAAAAAGTACTGACATTTTGTGTAAATAGATGAAGAATATGATGTGGATTATAAGGTAAAGTATTTTGCCAAAAGGAAAATGTAAAGAATTAATTGAATTGTCTATTTATAGTAAGAGTAAAGAATTGAATGGACGAGAGTGTAGAAAGGAAAATGCCAAGAATTTTCATCCACCTAGGCACATGTGTAGACCTGGCAAACGGGTCAACCAGGTCGGGTTCGAGTCAGGTCAATTTCAGGTTGATATTTTCAACTTTTTTAGGATATTGTCTCGTTTTTTCTGTAATAATAGTCGGGTCAGTTTCAATTTAGTCCGAGTCAATTCAGGTTACAGGTCAAACTCGGCTCTTTAGCTCGGGTGTCGGGTCGGGTCGGGTCATTCAGACCGGGTCAGTTTTGTCAGGTCTAGGCACATGAGTTTGTCTTATTCCACGTATATTTGACCCATCATAAACTTAAAACGGATATTTCCGTCAATTTGGTTTCCGAATTAGGCCCAAAAGCCCAATTGTAAGATTGGGGGAGGATACTTCATTCACTTCATCTCTTCCATCGATTTCCAGTGATTCTCCCTGAAATCCTTCGTGTTCGACCTCGACATTCGCCATTGTTCATCCGTCTCTTCAATCGGTAATTCTTCGTCTTCTTTGATTTTCACGCTTTGATTCGTTTTTTACAAGTTTTTTTATGTTGATTTCACACATGAATTGTTGTGTTTCGATCATATTTCCGCAATTCGATTAGAAACTGTTGATGTTGATCAATTGTGTGCCTTTAATTTCTGTGTTATTGCTGTTCAATTCGGAAAATCTCTGCAATTCTATTTATTTGATTTCATATTCATTTGAATTTTGGTTAGCTATGTGGTTGAATGCTTGCATTATAATCTGTAGAACCGATTTATTAATTGTGGTTATAACTGAGGTTACCAGGAACCTGGTTCGCTCGATTTGAATTCGTAATTAGCATTCGTGATACGAATTCGCAATTCGCTAAAAATAGAGTATAATTCCGTATAATTGTAACCAAACATCATGATTCGCTCTAATACGGATTTGGAATTCGATCGAATCGATTCGCGATTCGTAGGGTGATAGATCGAATTAGATAACCCTAGTTATAACCTATGTTACTCCGATTCGTCTGAAAGTATCGGACATCATATGTATCAGAGTATAGGATACAGTTTTTTTACTTTTTATGCTGAATTTTTCAATATTTTGGTCTAAAATGAAGTATCGAAGATATGGAAGTGGAAATGTCGTATCCTAGATACGTATTGAATATGGGGTACGAGAGCTAAGTGAAGTATGGGTATAGGTTATAACAAATGGATGTTGTATTGAGATGAGATTCCTTACTTCGATTTTCCGTCTCTGGTTAACATATGTGAACAATATGTTCACTGAAATAAGTTTGTGTTTGGCATTGTACTGAAATTGTTGAAGTGCTGAACTTGTATCTGATAGCGTTCGACTGTTTTAGTGGAAACGACTTGATGGTGTTGGGAGAATGATTCATGTTGGCCGACCCCAAATCTTAAGGCTCTTATGCTCCTGTTGTTGTTACTCGATTAAATATGCATATCATGTTGGCTTGAACATGTTTAATTGCTTTCAAACGAGCGATTTGTTATCTAGACCTTTATTATTTTCGGTTATTTTGATGTTGTGGTTCTGTTATGAAGATGTTACCTTGACTTGTGAAGGATTTGTATGAGGTTCGTGATAAAAAAAAGTGATCAATAGCTTGTTATTAGGCAAAACGCGTTTGTGATGTCAAATTGTCTTGCAACTAAAGAAACAAAAATATAAGCTGTTTTCGTTTAACATGTAACGGAACCAGTAAACCGGAACACCGAATTGTGTAAAACTGGTTTAAACCATTCGATTTCAGTTCACCAACTAAGAAAATCGGGTCCGCTGGTTAACCGGTTGATTGAACCGCAAACTGAACCAGTTCTGAATCGGGTGTGTTTTGTTGATTGTTATTGTGTGTGATTCTCGTTATTAAGTACGTGGCTAGCTAAAGCCTACCCAATGTGAGACGAGCACATACAAGTGTTTATGTTTTTGTTTATTTTTTTTCTCTGTTTGTCATTGATTCATGTATAATATTATTCAGCTGGTCCTGAAAACAACCCAAGATCGTAGCAATGGACAACAATGTGGATGCACTAACTAACGCGTATCAGGAGTTTATCGTTGCTGCTGCGGGTGTCCTAGAAGCTAAAGAATCATCGGGAAGTCAGAAAACAGCATTGACCGATTCTGCCCTGGAGAACTTCAAACAGCGATGGGAGTTATTTAGGGTGGCATGTGATGAAGCCGAGGAATTTGTGGAGTCAGTTAAGCAGAGAATTGGGTCAGAGTGTTTGGTGGACGAGGCAACCGGGTCAAAGACCAGTCAGCCGGTTCCTGGCCTTCCACCAATTAGTGCTGTGAGATTAGAGCAAATGAGCAAAGCTGTGAGATGGCTCGTTATTGAGTTGCAGCAGGGGTCAGGATCTGGGTCTGGGGTATCGAATGGAAACCCTTCTGCTCCCTTTGATGCCAGGTTTCAAGAGGATACAACACAATAGGTACGCCATTCTTCGAGATTCTACGATATAAATTGCTACTTATCGTAATTGCACTCCTGTATAGCAATTGTTTGAGTGCAATTTTTTTGAAGCAATAGTTTGAGTGTAACTCTGAATAGAGAAAATAATTGGCTTTCAATTCGTTATGAATGTTGTTTCTGATATCGCGTTTTTTGGAATGCTATGCCGAGAATTGAGATTATTCATTAACCATAGATCACCAGCCGTCTACAAAAGACATTATAAATTTGTAATTAACAAAAGAGTGTTTTTTGTTAGAAGGCACCATTCTGTGAATAAGGCATCTATAATTGTTTTTTGCCCAAAACCACCCCAACTTTCCATTTCTTTGTCTTGAGGCACCAAAACACAAATTTTGTCAAAAAACTCCAACATACATTAGTTTATAACGGAAAATAGTATTATACAATCAGTTATATGTACAACCACCTCAAAGTTTTTGAGCTTTTGTGTTGTATTTACTGAGCTGAGTTGTAAGTTGTTGAGCTTAAACATTTATTTGATTTAGCTCGACAACTTTTCACTAAAGTCCAAAAAATTTACCACAACACTCAAAAACTTTATGATAACACTCAATATCATAAAATCAGTACGAGTACATAGTTATGTACAACCGGTTCTATAATCTACTCATTGGTTTATAGCGGAGCTTCCCTTATCTTTCTCTTAATCAACCCCCAAACACGAATTAAAGCAACCTAATCCACCTTTATCACACGAGATCTGAAGTCATTTTGTTTAGGTTTCGCATCATTACCTTCATCTCGTCATGTTCCTTGGTTAACGACTTAAAGTTCTTCTTGATTTGCCGAGATTTGGGATTCATTTTGTTTAGGTTTCTCATCAGTCCCTTTATCTCATCATTGCTTGGATAATATTGTTCTGGAATGCAGCCTCGTTTTACGACCTTTTCAATCAGTCTTGGCCATGCGTGCATTCAGGAGGGTGATCTACTGATCTCCCTCCCCTCGCCTCTTCCCCCACCTTCCCAGGTAACTTTCATCTCATCTTTTTCGAGATTGATTTAATTTCGAATTTTTTGATGATGACAGTCGATATGAGCTCGACTTGATGCTCCCCTCCCCTCCCCTCCCCCCCACCCATTGTGTTCATCTCGGGCATAGTTAGCGTTTGTTTTTCCCGTGCTTTCATGGTTATCATATGCATTTATGCATTCTTGTCATATTGACTTTGGTTAGAGTCGGTTTTGATCCGGACTTGTTCTTTCTTTTGACGCAGAGATTGTCTGTTTTTCCCACCGTTAACAGTTTTTGGTCAAGGTGCATTCGATGCCATAGACATTTTAGCTGTTAAAATGTGTAAATTAACCCAAATTTTTGGTAAGGGATTTACGAGGGTGGGTATGAATTTACGATGTTGACGCGTTTTGAATAACGAACTCATAAGTACTACCTCCGATGATTTTATTCTCGTTTTCTACCATTCTATGCAAATGGATAGTATTTGATCCGTTATAATAATGTGACGGATAACTCCGTCAAGACTAACGGATAAAATAAAATGAAGGATGTACTAAAAGCCTGGTAGACTTGTAGTATACGCCAAACAGAATACCAGATTACCAGACGACTAAGATGGTAAAAACTAAAAAGATATTGGTTGCATGGATTGATGCAAAGCTTTTACTTTGACAGCACACTTAATATATATTTTCACCATTTTTACCGTACGTCAGTACGTGTAAATAAGTTGATACCGTGGGTTAAAAAAGCTGCTGCTCCACTGTGTGCGCTCCTGGTAACTCCTACTGCACCCTATATGGCTATATCTAAAGCAACCAACCCTGAGAGACCGGTTCTTCGGCTTTTTTCCGGCTCACTTTAGTCCGGTTAGAAATGGAAGTTGACATGTGGGCGGGTGGGTTGGCACGGTCTGACATGACCCACGATCAGCTAAGACACGAGCCCACTTTGGCACGGCCCAACATGACATGACACGCTATGGGTCATGGGTTGTGCCTGTGCCGCAGTTGGAGGAAAAACACTGTGCCTAGGCACTACACGACACAGTGACACGGTCTGACTCTTGACACGTCCAAAATGTAAAGAAATAAGCTTAAATTTAAGAAATTGGTTAGGCACGTCCATGCACGACATGACACGCTATTGACCGTGAGCGAATACGAGATTTTTCGTGAGGTAACGACTTGAAATTTCCTCACACTAATAAAACAAAAATATGATAAAATCTGCCTTTGAGAAAAATAAAATGACAATGGATACCTAATTTGAAATATCAAACCAACAAATTAATCGTTTATAAACATGTAAAGATTGAAATTATATATATTGGGCCTTTGATTTTTTTTTGGGCTGAATATAACATTAGTTGTTATACTAGTCCAAACCTTATTAATATAAAGTATAAACCAACCCGATACCCAAATTATTTAGAGTAAGTTTTCTATAGGACCGTCCTATTATCATATGCTTTATAGGACGGGTTTAAAATCGAGAAATCCACTTTAAAAGTAGATGTTATTTATTTGCCTAGAATTTAATAATTTTTGTTAATTTTGTATTGAAAAGATTTTTAGTTTGGATAAATTAAAACATCGATCATTCAAAAAGCATTATAAGTACTTCGTATGAGATATGATTCTTAATTATAAATACATATCTACTCACAAAACAAACTAAAAAAAAAAAATGTAAAATATATACTCCATAAATTATGGATTTAAGTTTTAAGCAAAGCATAAACTAAACAAAGTAAGTATTTTGTACATATTCTAAATTTGGTTTTTCTGATTCAAACGAGTACACTATATCGAAGATAAAGAATCGAACTTCTAACCTTGCAGCTAAAATAAGAGATCCCGTACCTCTTGTTCTTAGTGTGAGTAATACTTCCTCCATTCAAATCCAAACGGTACATTTGCTTTTCACATTCGTCGAGACTCGTTTTATACTTTCAATATTTTTCATTTTACCTTCACAAAAATTACTCTATAAAATTTGATATTCTTAATCTAAACACGAATCAAACAAGATTACACATGACATGACTATATTTTTTCTTATAGATTGTCTATAATATATCGGAAGATTTTCTCTAGCTGTGAATAATATCCAAAAGATAAGCGTATCCTTTGAATTTGAACGGAGTGAGTATATTATGTGATGGTGGTCCATAATTCGTGATTTAGTCACAAAATAATGAAAAAAGTGGAAAATAAGTGAAATATAATTGGATCATTGATACATATAACTAGGAAATGACTTTTTAGAATGAAGGTGTTGATAATACACATAAGTACATAAGTTAAAAATAAAGGCTTAAAGGGCGTGCGTGATCGACCAATGTCTTTTATATACTTACTTATAATCAATCAACTGCCCTTATTGCCTTGTACTGTAAAAAGCTTCCATTAGATATTCTTCTTACTTAGTCACTCTCATGCAATCCAAATTCCAAAAACATTCTTAACGTTGAGTTAAAGTGTCCTTAAACAATGAAACACCTTCTAAAAGTTACACTATATATATGCTACCATACCCACCCTAAGTTTTATCGATAAGCTTCTGTTGTGACGGGTATATATATGTTATGGATCTGTAAAGAGTTAAATATTGTCGGTATATAGAATAAAAAAATCTGAATGCTTGTTATCGGTTCATATGCTACACACCCTAAGTTCTATAAGGAAGTTTATGTTGTGACGGGTATATATGTTATAAATCTGTGACGAGTTAAATATCGCTTGTATATAGAAGAAAAAGATCCGAATGCTTAGCGAGTACGAGTAGAAAGGAATTGTTGTTATCTGTTCATATGCTCGTTATTAACTACTTCATCCGTTCAAATCCAAATGGTATGCTTCCCTTTTATCGTTGATATTTCCGACAATTTATAAGAGAAAATATAGTCAGGTGTGATCTTGTTTGATTCGTCTTTACGAGTAGATTAAAAATATCGAATTTTTATAATTTTTGTTAATGTAAAACGAAAGATATTGACGGTGTGAAACGTGTTTCGGCAAGTGTGAAAAAACAAACCTATCCTTTGGATTTTGAACGAAGGGAGTATTAGCTGTTTCTAATTTAAAATCCAAAAGGTTTAATTTGTAAATCAAAAATTTACATATGAACAAAATAAAATAATTAACTAAATAAATTATGTTGCATGAGGTGTACATTTATTTATGTATGTCAAAAATAAATAAAGTGAAATAAAAAGTGGCTAGGTATGGAATTGTATAGTAGATGATTTTTATTAAGAATCTCTTACAGTAGAAGTTTTGCATAAAAATTAGAGAAGATGCCAAAAAGAAGCCCCAAAACTTGTGAAAGTAAAGACCAAAATATACAAACCAAATTTTTGGTTTTTAACGGTATATATCTGTCATAAATTCATGAGGAATTCAAAAAATATCCACTTGAACTGATAAATGTAAAATACTGTATTGATTTGTTATTGTATTGTCTAACCCTACGATATTATTTGACTCGTCATCAATTTATAATGAATATTGCTATCAGAAGAAAGACTTATGGAGTAATGTGTACTCCCTCCATTCAAATCCAAGTGTCTCATTTCACTTTTTGACACTATTCACACTTGAGGCGAATTTTCGATATTCTCGACAATTTATAAGTGAGAATATAGTCATGTGGAATTTTGTTTGATTCGTCTTTGTGAGCACATTAAGAATATCAAATTTTTATAATTTTTGCTAATGTAAAATGAAAGATATCGCTAGTGTAAAACGCATCTCGGCAAATGTGTAAAAGCAAACGAGACACTTCAATTTTAATAGAGGGAGTACTATATATACTCATACTCTTAGCTTAAGAATTTGAATAATAACTTTATTTTTAATCCTACAATATTATTGACCCGTCAATCGATCCGTCATCAATTTATAACGGATATCGACGTCACGAGAGACACTTGCTCAAGATGTAGGACTATAGGAGTATATATACTCATACTACTCTTTAGCTTAAGAATTTAAATATAATAACTTTATTTTTGACATAAGATTATTATAGAGAAATGATAAGGTTAGTTTGCTTAAGCAACAGGATTTACAGCCCTACTTTTTCTTAGTTAAGACCAAAGACTATGCTTTTCTTGTGTCATATAAACATCTTCTAACTTCTATATGCCCTACTTTTAAAGTTTAGAATGCTCATTTATAAAGAAGCTTCTCTTATTAATAAAGTTCTTTAATTAGGTTTATAAGACCTTAAGTAAATATCGAAGATAGTCTATGTCCTTCTCCGATGGTTAAGACTAAATACCCTAGATTAGAACTTACAGAAATGACCCGACTCGAATAAGGTGACTCGACTCACATCGGAAATGAAGACCCGAGTCGTAACCCAAAATGACCCGGTCTAAACCGAATGTTATTATAGAAAATGAGTCGATGTACATTATATTATCTGACACCTGAAATAATCTGGTCTGACCCGAAGTCAACTAGATTTTTATAACCCAAAGGTGGGCTTACATGAAACTGACCCAACTCAAACCTGAACCCGTATGCTAGGTCCGCCTTGGACAATAGCTTTCAGGTTTGAAACTTGTTGGCTCAATGAACCGATATAAACTTGTAACTCTGTGAGAAATATATCTCTTCGCCACAAACAATAATTTGTATATGACTCAATGAAATACGTATTTTTTTTTTTTTTACTATTCACGATTCATTATGCTTTTGTTATACTCCACTCCGTATGTAACACGTTTTAATAACCCGTTATAAATTTAAGACGATTTCGTGCTGAGCTCCTCTAAGTACTAGAAATACTCTAGTCCGTGATGGTGAGAAATGAAGGGAGTAGGCAGTGGTTGCGTATTGGGACAGATAGAATTAGACATAACAACAGCATATCTTCACACTGCTGCATCCTTCATTCTGCCACTTCTCTCCCTCTCTGCTTTGCTTTACATCTATCTATCTATCTATCTATATATAGACTACACCATGTCTTGCTGATTTACAGATTTCTATGTTAAGTCACTCCTCTCCTCACTCTTCACCTACACTACATACCCTTAAATATTTACGAAAACCCGAAATTAATGGATGATGGACTACTGATGACAACCGAAACTTAATCTAACCGACTATTCATTCATCTTATTACCCGATATTCTTTTTTTTTCTTTTTTTTTTAAAAAAAGTTAAAATTTCTTCCTCCGATTATTATTTATCGCCCTAGACCATAGTCTATGATGGTAAATAAAGGATGGTGGGGTAGTGAGTAATGAATATAAAATGACGAAGAAATGAATAGTGAGCCTTAAAGTTTAAAATTCAATAGCATTTCTTGTAAATAAAGAATAGAAAGAATGATAATATGGTAAAATGGTAAGATATAAAAGGAAAGGAAAGAAGTGAGAAAAAAAATAAAGGCCTACCAAATAAGAAAGGTGGAGCGAAAAATAGTGATTGGAGGGAATAAAAATTTATGATGTCTTTAAGTACGAGTACTTTTTTTTAGAAAAAAACCCGGAAAGATTAAATGATTTCATCACGAGCTAGTAAATCGATATCAAAAGGGAATTGCTTGCTAGGATCGAACCAAGGAGAAATATGAGCTAGCTTATGTGCCAGTACATTATTATTATTATTATTATTATTATTATTATTATTATTATTATTATTATTATTATTATTCGTAGTTTATTACAGATTAAACGATAAAAAATAAAATGAGACTAAACTAGGGCTAGACAAAGAAAAAAATATTGTTTCTATTAATGGTTATTGTGTGCATGAGACGATCTTACGCTATGAAATGTTCCTTGTTAATAAATGAATTTTGTTTTTATAAGATTGAACCGTATTTCGCATGAGACTGTCGTGCTCAATAATTTGCGTATATTGACTACGTTTATTAGTTACCACTTTATGTTATTTAGTGACCACTTTAAGTTAAATAGTGACTACGTTTTAATATAAAAAAAATGGTAACTATTTATCTAAAAGTGGTAACTAACTAACCTAAAATGGTCACTTTTTATCATAAATTGCAAATTTTTAGTACTGTCGCATGGTACAACGGTTGTACACAATAATTATAATAATTAAGTTGACGATGGTGTAATCTAAGATTAGATTAATGAAATAAACTGAACCTAATGCATTAATTGTTGTGTTTCGTCAATCTCAATGGTATGGTATGGTGTCCATGCATTAATGTTGGTCCACGTATTATGATCCAATGAACAACCTCATTAATTCAACCAATAACTCAACTAATAACCCCATGTTATTACTTATTAGTCGTATCCAAGTAAGCAAATCACATCATTTTTTAATTTATTAATTTTTTGATGTAGACGATGTTCGAATTCATCCGTCAGTTATACTCTCTTTGATTCATTAGGTTCGCAACATTTACTTTTTCACATTTTCACACCAAAAATAAGAATTGTAAATGTGGACCACCTTAGATATAAAGTAGGTTGGGTGAGTAAAAAGTTAAGTGAGTATATTGGAATATAATAATGAAAAGTGAAGGGTATGGTAGTCATTTTATGAGAAAAATAAAGCCCAAAATAGAAATGTTGCAAAGCTGATGAATTTGCCAAATGTGGAATACGTTGCAAACATAAAGAATCGGAGGGAGTAATAAATATCATCTTTTATGACCTTTTTAAATTAAGGTAATTAATTTTTACTACATTAGATGATAATCGATGTGTACGAATTGATGACTCTAAAGTAACTAAGATAATCGATATGCAGAGTCTAAAATATACGATATGTAACACAAAATCGAACTAAGACATTATGGATCTCATCATCTTTTAAAAAAACAACTTCGTTTAAGAGATTAATACGAGTATTATAAAGTTGAAAACTAAAATAAATAAAAGTGAAGAAAAAGAGTGTACAGTATTATTTATCCATCCATGTAACATAAAAGCAACAATAACAAAATTGATGTTTAGAGTATAATAAATTGGCAATTGAGTAGTACTTTTTTTTTTTTTTTTTTTTTTTATTATCACAAGTTTTTTTAAGTTTTTGTTTTACGATTTTTTGAGCTTTAATGTAAGATTTTCGAGCTAAATCATATAAATATTTTGCTTAAAAACTTACAGTACTTCGAGGTGGTTGGACCTGTACATAAAACAGGTGAAAACTCGTGAGTATAATCTCCTTTATAAGACGAGAATATGCCAATATTAAGATCAAATCGAGACACAAATAAAAGTCCGCTAGTATAATGAAACAAATACAAAGCACTCCGTCAGTATTTATCATACCCGTTTTAAATTTAAGGCGGATAGACGAACCCGACAACTTGGGGGGTTTAGTTAGATATGATGATTACGTAAGGGACGACAAAAGATGGCCCATTTAGTTACTTTAAAAGCCATGGGCTTGGCCCATATGTCATCAAACCTTTGGACCAAGTTTCTTTATTACATCACTCCCTTTTAACGGACTCCGTTACTCCGTTAGGCCCTGTTCTTTTCGGCTTAATTTCAGCCTGTTTCAGACCAGCTCAGCTTTTAACAGCTCAGCCCAGCTCTTATCAGCTCAGCTCCAATATTTTTCTTAAAATTATTAGATAATTTATATAAGAAATTATTAGTTTTAGCTTCTATAAATTCAGCTCAGCTCAGCTTCTATCAGACCAACTCAGCTCTTATCAGTCCAGCTTAGCTCAGCTCAGCCTTGTTTCAGCCGAAAAGAACATGACCTTACACTGCTCTCCTCTCCATCCAATCATCCCATAACCAAATCCAAATCACCGTTACTTAACGTCGTTATCATTCCCTTATATAAATACCTCCACCCCAACTCATTTGTAATCTTCTTTTCACTTACTTTTTCTTCTCTCTAAATATACTCTTTAAATTAAAACATCGTATAATAATAATAATAATAATAATAATAATAATAATAATCTTCATTAAATTTAAATTCAAAACGTCGTAACATAATTATCGAGGTATTGTAATTCTCGTCGTTGCAAGCGAAATTATATACGGTAAGTTTTCGTATTTTTTGTATCGTTAATGAATTCTTTTATGAGACGGTATTATTTGTCTGTACAAATAATGTGGATGAATATTTTTACGAGTATAATTGTTTTTTTATATATGTGATTAATTTTACTAGGTAAATTATATTGTTACATTTTAATCAAATAGTACCATTTTTTTACTTAACTACCATGCACGTTGTTACAAACTTACAATAACTTACAAATTTACCATTACCACTCACAAATAATTTGTTGATGGGTTCACCAAAAAAAAATTATCGATGCGGTGAAAATAGATTAATGATAATAATAACAGTTTTTTTTAACGTGATTATATCTTAATTAAAGAAGAAATACATATGAGTTAATATTTCAATTTGTCATGATAATATCATTATCATTCCTTCCTTAATTAACATATTAACGTATGTCCATTGTCCAGTGCAGAAACGTTAGGAAAACTGTAATATTAATCCATTAAATGGGTAATAATTATTTTGAGCTTAATATAATACGGAGGAGTAATAATATAAAATAATAATAATAATAATAATAATAATAATAATAATAATAATAATAATAATAATGATGATGATGATGATGAAAAGGAATAAATAATGTAAATATTTATGTGCGAGACAAAATAAAAAACAAGTAGAGTAAGCAGTAAATGTTTGTTGTTGTTGGGTGCATAATGCATAGCGTGTGGAAGTCATTTTCAAAGGTGGAACCCTTGTGGGAGTTGTATGGCCTGAGGCTATGCCATCTAGGTTTTGAGCCTGTCGTCTAAAGGGCGGCTTACATGGTGTGCGTGGTTTGCAGGCTATTGCGTACACCGGGGTTTACCCAGAGCGCACCAAAGGTAGCAGCTGCGGGTTCCCTCGTCACTAAAAAAAAAAAGGGTTAGTAGTAGTAGTACAATAACAAGACAAAACATTAAGGTACTGCATACATACGTGATCATCATACAAATACAACAAAATCAACTCTAACTAGGCATGTTATATGTCTACTCGACTCAACTCAACTCAACTCGACTCTCATCTGGTGTAAAACCGTCTTACACATTATAATAAATCTAATAACATGATACGGAGTATAATATTTGAATTTATAGTACAATTTTATGTTTTATTTTGACAGTCCGTATATAATATTACCACGATATCATGATGCGTACTAGGAACTAAATATACGTAGTATCATGTGAGTAAATATTATTATCTACGATATACTGAAATACAGAGTATATCGTATACAACCAACCATATTTAAATTTATGATGATCTCAAAAAAAAAAATTGTTCAATTATTACAAAGTACGAGTATTATTTATTTTATTTGGGTGTGATGAAATACTCGATCTTAAAGGTGTATACACGTAAAAGAACGGTTTTAATTAACGTAGTATTATCGGTTATTGAGATATACAGAGTATTTCGTAGTTGTTAGTTGAAAATGGCTCCTAAACCCAGATAATCATATGTGTCCCACATTGAAAGATGAGAGAAAGATGTACCACCTTATAAAACAAGGGGTTACTCCCTCTATCGCCAATTGATTTTAGAGTGGAACCCTCTTGTCTTGTGAGTGGACTCTTCCCGTCTCGCCTGTGACCCAGGCCCGTTATGTAATTCACAGTTACATGAGGATGTATGTAACTATTTTTGTTGTAGAAGGAAATGTTAGTATTATTGTTTTTTTGCATGCAAGAATAACTTGGAAAAAAAAAAAAGGATTAAATGAGAATTTGGTGTATTTATTTTTTGTCTTCACCTAAAAATAAAAAATAAAAAATAAACAATTCAATTTTTTAAATTTTTTTTATTAAAAGTAATAAAGATGGTCCTCAAGACAAGCCAAGGGAGATTCTAAAATTCCAAAACCCTTTTTCTATACTTGGGAAATAAGTGTACTACTTCTCTATAAAATAACTAAAGTTACATCACATTAAAAACTAAGTAAAATTACACAAAGTATTATCCTTATATAATACGATATATTGCGAGACCGTCTCTTATAATCAGATTATTAATTATTTAGTGCTATTTTTATCCTAAAATTTGGAAAAAAAAAAAAAATACAAAGAAAACTTTGTACTGTCTGTCCTGAGACCCTGTAACCGGAGGGCATACTTTTTATCGGTGACAGACACATAAAATTTTCTTTACAAAGTGCTAAGAGAAATTTTTAGTGCTAATTTTAAACTAAAATTTAGACAAAATACGCACACACAAAAAAAAATTGTACTCCGTATTGTCCATCCCGAGACCCTGTAACCGAGGGCATACATCTGCCTCTGTCTTACACTTGTATTTGTTGTAAAATCGTATTTCAGGACACTAACTGAACGGATTTTTATTTTAAATGGTGATTTGTAGTTAAAAAAAATTACTGTATCTTTTATTTTATTTTTTATTATTATTATTTTTTTTCATTTAGGGAATAATTAAAGTGAAGAGTTTTCAAATAGGGGAAGCAAAATTGGTGAAATTTCTTTATCAAATAAGGTTTGATTGTAGGCTAAAGCATGCACATATTACACAGAAACGGACCACTTTCAATACCACACCTTACTCTTTCCATTCATTTATTCTTCTCTTTTTATTTTATTATTATTATTATTATTATTATTATTATTATTATTATTATTATTATTATTATTATTAAGTTTAAATGTTTTTTTTTTTACTATTTTTATTAAATTTATTTATTTATTTATTTATTTTGGGCTTTATATATGAAGAGTGGGTTTTCATCAATTATTGGGTCTTCATTTTTTTATCTAACTTTCCCAAACCCCCACAAACAATCTTTGTTTCTAATCCCGATTTTGCTCCTTTTTCCACTTTTTCTTTTGTTGTTATCTAAACGATTCTGTTTTGTTATTATAACGAATTAAATATACCTTTCTTTAGATATGATAAAATATTGTTATTTCAAGTTAATATTTGACGTATAATAACAATATATATTGATTAAGTACTTTGATTTGCTTTAATCAGTTGAGTCAGTCATATATTTGGCTTGTTATAACAATGTATTATATGCCCTAATTATGTGCTCGATCTACCTTACCCAACCCGATCAATCCATACATATATGTTTTGGAGCTCCGAGTACACATCATTACTTCGTATAATTCTATTTTGATCTGCCTTAACCAGTTGGGTCAATCCATAACTTAACCAGTTGTATCAATCAATATGTTCTAAGTACAGTAATATTATTACTCGATATTAGTCTATTTTGATCTGCCCTAACCATCTGGGTCAATCCATGTGTTTGAGTTTGACATGTTATAACAATAGTACAATACTCTCATCACCTGTTCTGCCTTAACTACTTGGATCAATCCAGTTGTTTCCGAATCCAACAACATTATTACTCGATATTATTCTATTTATTAAACAATTTAACATGAAAATTATGATGATATTACAACTATATAGACCCATTATTATAGGGTATACTTAATTTTTTTAGGGATTATTAATGGATTGTAATTAATATAGTGGTACAAGCAATGACCCATCTTAGGTTGGTGTTATTGCATGTATAATGGGCCTCACATTGTCTTGTGACAATTCATATTTCTTCTCTTTTGCCCTTAGCTGTGATTTCTATTATTAGATGGAATTCCATGCATCACAATGATCATTTAGTTGGGAGAATCATTCAATTTTTATTCGATTTTTTCTAAAGTGTATCCACTGGACAAACATTAATAAGCTAATTATAGTAATATTAACTTGAATATTATCGTAATAAATTGAAATACTAAGTTCCATTTACAATATCCATGATAATTTTTGCTATAATTAACTTATTAACGTGTATCCAGTGGACACTGGACACATGTTAGAAGAATCGAATTATTTTGTATATCCCACTTGTTATTTCTATGAAAATAACAATGGACCTACCAAACAATTAGATTTCTATTTTGTGATATTTATAATAATAAAATAAGAGGTATTTAAATCTACGGTATTTCGTCTTTTTAGTTTTCTTGTCTCAACCTCTAGATGTAAACATCATCGACAAGTGTTACTAGGTGTGCCGTATATGATACTACTTCGTAATGTTTATTGTCGACATCAACAGTATTTATAATTCATAAACGATCTGAACCTCAAAACTATTATCCAGAATATTAACGTTTTAATCATTAAACTATAATCTAAGGCATAACAAAATCTTATGTTAAACATACTTATACTTTGTTTAGTTGGATTAAAGTAGCATCAATTTCTAGAATGATATTATCCTTAATTATGAAATTTTTTTAATCGGAAAAGATATACGGAGTATTATGTCATCAATTTCAAGAAAATAATCCCCTTTTTCCACTAAGATTTTCTTAATTTTTAATTTTCACAAAAACTTTCGAAAAAACGTCTCTAACAAACCGTTATTGAGAGACTTCTCACGTAACGATAAATTTTCATTTACATTAATTATTATTATTATTATTATTATTATTATTATTATTTATTTTTTATAAATGGAGATTTTATTATTATTATTATTTTATTATTATTATTATTATTATTTATAAAAAAATTTATTTAATTTTATTATATGGCTACCCAATGGAGCATATAACAATGGTACGGTATACTACTATTTTTACAAAGTGGGTTCAAATATTATTCGATTAGAGAGCAGAGATTCCTTCCTTTTTTTCTCCTTTACCAACTTTGAATTCTTGCTTCAATTCAATTCAATTAAATTCAATTCAATTCCAAAACTATTCTCATATTCCTCTAGTACAACTACTATACATACCCTTATACATACCTCATTTAATAATAACTCGACTTTACACGTGTCGTCTTTCTCTATATTAAGTCGATACCACCTAATGTTTGTCCATATACCTAATTATCGTTCTGAATGCAGGATATACCGTAAATTAAATAAAATTTACTCCGTACAATTTATCATAGAGCTCACGAGTGGACGACCTTAGGCGAGAAAGATGTTAACGTGTATAACATGTGCAAAGACGGACGAAAGAGGGGACGAAGTCGGAGGACGTGGAAATGGGACTCCGAGTACACGAGAGTCCGTTAAGGGGATCACCGCTCAGGTTCAAAATTTTCCCATTTTATTAACGTTTAATCTGTTTTAATCATTTGTTTATCTTTTTATTTTTCTGCGATCAGAAGTCGGACGTAAATTAGATAGTTATTGTCTAGTGGCCTAGCTAGTTATTTACCTTATAAGTGGTAGAAGTAGGGAAGCTTCTTTTTTTACCATGTTAGTGAAAATATAATTAAGGCCATAATTCCTAATTTCCATCCTATGTAGGGGGACCCAGGAATGTTGTAGGGCATATAGAGTATATAGATGAAGTAAATGACAATAAAAGTAATTAAAATAAAGGTGGATTATTAATGGATAAAAAGTAACTTTTGAGTTATTACAATCTTTAAAGATGAACTACTAAAAAAGATATAGAAATTAATAAATTCCTAAATCTATAGGCATTCTATTATAGGAGTACCTTACTTGACATATACAATTAGGTCATGGAATCCTAAATGGATTTACAAGTTTTCTAATATCGTTACATGTCATATAACAACCTTAGAATAACGTTGAGTATTTGGGTCTATTATTTGTCAAATAAACAGCGTCATGGAATACAATTAGGTCCATATAGTAAACGAGAATACGCTACTAAACACACTCAAGAGTCTCAAGACAATGGCGATCTTATGAAATACTACTATGTCTATTAGTCATAATACAAACATTCAAGAGTAAACGAGTAATATCGTTACCATTTCGTTCTAATATTGATACGAGTAAAATACATGAGTCTCATCATGGAGGGAGTATGACTGTATGAGTCATCATATATAAGTCTTATAAAAACCCGTTAAGGTCATAGTAAACGAGAACTACATACGCTACTAAACACATTCAAGAGAATCAATGCCACGAAGATCTATCGATTGAATAAAAGTTAAAGTTGTATGTATATGTAAGTATGACGAGATCGAGGTGCACTTCACTTTATACTTTACTAGTTGTAGAGGGCATCACAAAAATGAAGGTACTACACTACTTCTAGTTTAAAGGGTAAGGGCACCTCCAACCATGATGAAGGAGCTCATCATAGGGAAGATGAGTCATTCATCATGGCTTCCATTCATGATGAGGGAGCATCAAGAAGATGATGAACGTAGAGATGAGCAAGATGTTGATGAATTGGATGATGAATGAAGTTGCTGCAAAATGTGTTGTTTTTTTTTTTTTTTTTTGTTAAAAAAATTTTGTCCAATGAGAATGTGCCAAGTGGTGCCACTATATTCATTCAGTTAATTTGTTACTTTAACATTACTTGTTTTTTTTTGGTTAAAAAATCTTGTGTGATTTTTTTTTTTTTTTTTTTGGTAAAAAAAATAAAAATTTGAATTGGAAATTTTTTCTCTATAAATAGAGTCTAATATTGATCGAGTAGTATTGTCACACTACTTCTTTCTCTCTCTATTTTATTTTGTTAATCACATTAAGTAAAAATTTAAATTAAACCTATATATTTCTTTCTAATACTCCCTCCGATTACCTGTGTTCTTCCCCTTTCTTTTTGGGGAGGAAAATAAGGAGGGAATATTATATTAATGGAATATGGAAGGTGGAATGAAAAAGTAAGAGAGAGAAATATTATATTAATTAAAAGGGAAAAAGTGGGGTGAAAAAGTAGGAGAGATGAATATTATATTAATTAAATGAGAAAAAATAGGGTGAAAAAGTAGGAGATAGGGATATTATATTAGTTAATGAGTAGTGAAAAACTTTCCTTAAATGAAAAGAGGGAAAAAAATCAAACTCAGCCCAAAAAGGAAATAGGGAAAAACACAGGTAATCGGAGGGAGTATTAATTATGGATAACTATAATAATTACAATAATCCGAGTAATAATGATAATAGTAGTGGTAATAATTTCGAACAACAAATGTTAGAAGTTTTTCGAAAAATGAGAACCGAAAGTTTTATGAGTCCTCAATCAAATATCGTTACCTCCGGCAATTATCAAAACCCACAATATAATCCAAATAACTATCAAACCCGGCCTAATTATGCAGGTTACGACCAAAACAATTATCAAAGTAATGTAATATTGTCTACGCATGTTTCTACGCATGTTTCGTATTTTTATTTATAAAAGTAATGTAATATTGTCTTTCGTAGTTATATTTTGAAATAAATTGTTGTGTTTTATTAAAAATTCCGAGACAACAGCCGAGTACGAAATTTGAAAACCGAGTCCAACAATCAAATTAAATTATACGTACTCGATTTTGTTAATTACATTAGTTAACAAATTATTTATTTTCATAGGTAATAAAAAAGTGTGGAATGGTGAAATATTAAAAAGTAAGAAAGATAAATGATGAGAGAGAGTAAGATGATGAGGAAGAGATGATTATGGATGGAGGAGTGATTTTTTGATTGTGAGATAGAGGAGTGAGAAAGAGGAAAGATGGAAGGATGATAAGTAAATGAAAATCGTTGTTGGAGATGGTCTAAAGAGTAAAGATGCAATAGCAAGCGTGGTAAGTTACCCTTAAAATGAGAGGTATACATACAACATACCCTATACAATATACTCCACATAGCTAGATTCTGCAATTTAGATCTTTGTTACAGTACGTAACTAGCACTAGTAGTCCCTCCGTTCAAGTTCAAGCTTCCCTTTTGCTTTTTCACGTTTGCCAACGCGCATTTTGCATCGTTAATATTTTTCGTAACATATTAGTAAAAATTATGAAAATTGGATATTAATAATGTACTTTTAAAGACGAATCAAACAAGATCTCACATGAATATATTTTTTCTAATAGATTGTCGTGAATTTCGAAAGTTATCCTTGATTGTGAATAGTCTCAAAACAAGGAAGGGGAAGCTTGGACTTGAACGGAGGGAGTACATTCTAGTGTACTACTACTACTTCATCTTTTTAAGTCTTTTTATTCACCACTAATCGCATTGTGTACTCTCTATAGTTAAAGGCTTTGAGGGTAGAGGTCTAGTCACTATCAACCTCAATTGCCTTCAAAGCTTCCTAGTTAACCTTGACTTGTTAAACGGGTCAGACGGGTTAGATCTCGGATTCGGTTAAATATGAGTCGGAGTATGTATATAGATCACGAGTTGGATTAAAATCAAATCAGCAGAATACGAATCTGACATAGTTTAATTACCGAGGAACGCCACATATAATTACCGTAGTATTCCCTCGGTCTCTCGTTCATTATAAAATTCAACCAAATGAATAAAACAGAAGGAATATTTTTTAAAACTAAATTATGTTCTATACTACTCATATCTTATTGTAAAATTGTCACTTACATAAATACTTAGTACGTTCTTACAAAACCAATAAATTGACTTACAACTATTTACGAGTAGTAGTTATTGTGTATCACCATGTGAAATAATTCATTTGTATAAAATGTTCACCTATATACTCATAATATATGTTTTTTTTTTTACAAATATGGACCTTGTTACGAGACCGTCTTACCCTATAATTTATAGTCAGTATAAAATATCCGTTTTAAGTTAAATTTCACAATATATTTATATAAGACGATCTCATTAATGTTGTATTTTAAAGTGAATATCGACTAGCTTGGCTGGTAGCATTAATGACGGACATGTTATATTGTTATGTACTCCCTCCGAGTTCCTATTATTGTCCCACTTTCCTTTTTTTGGACTGAGTTTGATTTTTGTCCCACTTTCCTTTTTACGCCATCAATGTGTGGTTCACAATTATTCTCTCATTTCTCTCTCTCCCTTCTTCTTTTTTCAACCACTCATTTCTTCCTTATTTTTCACTCCAAACCCTTTTAGGACAATAATAGGAACTCGGAGGGATTACGTAGTTATGTTAATCGATAATGAGATGGATGACAATTTGGAAACTATTTACGTAAAATACTTAAGTAAAATAGTGTACGTACGTAGTACGTAGTTGGTAGCTTAGTGAACGTAACACTTAACATGTGTCCTATCTTAATACACTCATAATCAACTGCTTAACCAAACACAATTAAATACTTGTCTGAATTATAGCTGAGTTGTTCAAATTATAGATGATCGTCTCCATTATCTTCTTTCCATTACTGATTAATAACGTTGATTATATTCAGAAACGATCTTAACGATTTGTACATCCGCCTTCAATGGACTTCGTAATAATAAACTGTGAGAGGAAACGGATAAGGGTAATGAAAATAAAGTTCACTTCGTAAATTCTTCGTAGTTCTTGTTCATTTCGAGATATTGAAACCCGTCTTATCCTAGTGGTTAAGATGGAGGTATCCTGGTCATAGGTTCGATCCCCCTCCCGCTATTGTAATGCGACGTGTGCTTTTCGTTGAACAAAAAAACAAAAAAAATTCATTTAAATACGGAATAGGTTAATGTTTAACTCTATTAACAGATATCCCGTCACAAACGAATAATAACGTATCTATATTTCAATTGGGTAGTTCTAGTTGTTTAAAATTTGTTTACTTTTAGTTAGTGTAGTTGGTTGGTATACAAAAAGCAGCTTCTAAATTGAAGAATTGATGGAGTAAATTTCTTGAGCCTTGCAATCTAGCAGCCTTAATCACAGGATCAATATTTACCTGCTACTGTAAATGCAGTTATTTTTTCAGTAAAAAGAAAACCACTCTTACATCTCCTAGTAGTAGTTACCTAGAGGGGGGATCTTAGTGTAGATTCACACTCACAAATCCAATAAATACAGTCGGTTTTATTTATTTATTTATGACAGATATATATCTAGTTAAATATTAGTCACGTGGGTAAGAAAATATTTGAGTCGGCACACATTTGTCACGTTTTATACCTGTAACACGGTTAAATATTAGGAAAATACGAAATTAGAATGCTTAGGTACTAACAAATCTTTTGTCTTTATCTTTATCGGTCAACGTGGATGAGATATGAGATATTTGAGCTTTGAGCCGTCACGAGTTTATGACGGATTTCGACTTAGCATTTACTCCATATTTCCACAAGTTATACACATCTGCAAAAATTGTGTTTACTGACCCTTTTTTGGAAAACTAAGATTTATATATTTCGAGATCCACAAAATAAAAATTGTGTGTGCAGTTTTCTGACATTGATGGTTTGTTTCAATTACATTCTGATTTTCAGCCGTTTATCTCTGCTTTTGGTTTTAATTTTTCTGACATTGATTAACCAACTCATCAAGGGCCTAGGTTTAGTCTGATTAACCGGGTCGAGTCAGGTCATATACGGGTCGGATCACTGCCAATACGAGTAATTGTAGTCGTTGGTTCGAGATCAGGTCGGGTCAGAGTCGAGCCTGGTTTGGTTTTGGGCTTTTGGGTCATTCAATTGTCATGCAGTTGTGTTGTTGGACAGTTGGACTGATGGATCGGGTCAGATCGGGTCAGATTGGGTTAGGTTAGGCCCAACAAATGAATCGAGTAAATGGGCCGAGTTCCAATTGGGTTGTTGATATAGGAATTCAAACAACCCGTTTTTTCCCGGGTCAAGTTGGTGACTTGGGTCGTGATAGTTTTTTGTTTCAATGAAGAACACACTTAATCGCATTAATATATCGGGTTGTGACATGGATTTTGATTTTACTGCAGATAAAGGACATGGCCTCGAAATTCTCAGTCGCGTACAAACAATGCAAGCCCTGCACAAGCTCGAATGATTTCAAGAAAGGCGAACGACATTACTTGGACTATGATACGGCTTCAGAAGGAGGCCGATACTCGTTCATGCAAGCTGCGAGTTCAAGCTCGACCCCTAGGTGGGATTTCCCTAGTAGTAATATGCACAGTCGAGGCGTGAGGACACATTCGAGATTTGCAGGTGTGTACAGCACTGACAGGACTCGGGGTGTAACTGCTAGGGATGTGGTGATACAGGATGATGTCGAGCCTAAAGAATGGATGGCGCAGGTGGAACCGGGTGTCCACATTACGTTTGTGTCTCTTCCGAATGGTGGAAATGATCTGAAACGCATTCGCTTCAGGTAATGCTAATTCTGCAGGAAATATAATGCTGGTTATAATTTCTGCAGGAAATGCTGGTTTTTTTTTTTTTTTTTTTTCTTTTCTGCAGGGTGCATTCTGATTTCTGAGTAATGCTAATGAACTGTGGACTGTGGTTATCTGATTGTGCAGTCGAGATATGTTTAACAAATGGCAAGCGCAGAGATGGTGGGGCGAGAATTACGATAGAATTATGGAGTTATACAACGTTCAAAGATTCAATCGACAAGCGCTCCAGACTCCTGCAAGATCCGATGACGAGGTATTACTTACAGTACAGGCTTACAGCAGTGTTACTGTACTGTCACTGTATTTTGCATTGCATTCTGGTAGCGTTTTAAACCGTGACCCTGATCGAGGTTTTTGCTTTGTAATTGTCGACTACAGCCGAGAGATTCGACATACACGAGGGTAGGATCGGTATTGGAGAGTCCAATGACAAACAAAGAGTGGATACCAAGGAACTTTTACCAGCCACCCGGTACTAAACCGTATTACCCACCTTCCGAGCCTTCTGAGCAAGGTTACGGTTTGGGGAGTACACCGAAGGAGTCTCCGTCTCCGTATATGGATCCTGCTCGGACCACGACCTCGTCCAGGGATGATGTTTCGGTTAGCAATGCGAGCGAGCTCGAGACTGAGTGGGTTGAGCAGGATGAACCGGGCGTCTACATTACCATTAGGCAGCTCGCTGATGGCTCTCGAGAACTCCGTCGTGTCAGATTCAGGTAACCATTATCTTTGACCCGACCCCTTTTTTTTAGGGTCGTGAACCCATTTTATCGACCCAACCCCATTCAACCCGTTTGACAGGTCTAATTATCGTACAAGAAAGTCATTAACGAAATGGGTTGTTTGATGGGCCACTTAACACATAGAATGTGGCCCATTAGTTGATAAATGCAAGGCGGTCTGATTATAAGTTTATGATATAAGACGGTCTAAACTGGACCCGTTTACCTATGGTTTTCGATTGTTTATGAAATGAGACGGTTTAAACTTGACCCGTTTACTTATGTTTTTCTCGGTTTTTTGATACGCAGTCGCGAAAAATTTGGTGAAGTGAATGCAAAGACATGGTGGGAAGAGAATAGAGAAAGGATACAAGCACAATATCTTTAATACTATTTGCTTTTACATTTGTTTCCTAAAAATCATAATTTTCGGGTTTAGGTAGTTCACTAACTAATGAAGAAGAATATCGGGTTTGGGTCGGGTCGTTTGGCTAACGGGTTGCATAGAATCGCGAAAAAACCGGTTTGGGCCGGGCCATTTGGCTAACGGGTTGCATAGAACTGCGAAGAATATCGGGTTTGGGCCGGGGCGGTTGGTTAATGGGTTGCATAGAATTGCAATTTGGAGTGTTCAAAGCAAATATTTGTATGTGTACATTGTTTGTCATGAATCATGATTAGTTGAGCCCAAATTGTTGGTTGATTTTTTTTTTTTTTTTTTTTAAATTAAATTAAATTTTTTTTTTTTTTTTCGGTTTGGGTTTGAATTCCGTTAGCAATATAATCTTAGTTGAAATGTAGTTCGGATTTTGGAACCGTATTCATTAGTAATAGTCTAATTTACTCCAAAAGTCATACGCAGTACCCCGTATAACGTATGAGTAATTTGTAAACTCTTAGAGTTACTAATATTTTACCTAGTCACTTCAATTCACAGTTTGGTATATTCATCACAAACGTGTGATAGATCAAATATCGTCTACCTAGTGAATAAATACGAATCATTTTCTACTCCTCAAATACTCTAATTTTTGTTATATGTATCTACGTAAGTCAGATTTAACTCGTGATAATTTTATGACGATACGATGAATATATCCGTCATAAAAAATATTTACGATTTTGAAATAAATGTTTTGAAGGACAAATAAAAGTACAAGAGGCAAGAAAGTGGAGTTACTTTATAGCAATGGATCATGACAACAAACAAGTTTCATGTGAGACAATGTGTGAAGGCACCCAGTAACAGCCCAACTATACCTCTTTCAAATTTCTGCCTAAAATCATGGGAGAAAAATAAAAAAAAATCTAAAGTAAAAAAAACAAACATTTACTTCGCCCGTCTCGACCATTTAATTATCATTCGTCTCGACCATTTATTTACCGATATTATTTATGAGTAATACTTTTTTACGGGTTTATTCTGCTCAGAAAACTCATTCTAATAAATAAAGACTCTAGTTCATCGATCAATCCTTTTTAAGGTGATTTTTTTTTTTAATTTAATAAACCAATGATTATTATTCAATTTTTTAACCAAAATGTAGGTATGACATACAACGTATGAATTATTTCGCGATGAAATTATTGTAAAATCGTTCATTTTTTATTTAATTTTTATCTTGTTTATATTTTAAAGTTCAGATTCAGTGTATAAATATTTTAGACAAAGTATTAGTTCAGCACTAATGAGTCACCGTCAATTGGATTTGGACTTAGCCAAATATATTAAATAAAAAAAATACAAATAATAACAGAATTTTGAGTATTTGGACTTAGCAAAACCCAAATAATATAAATTAATTAATTAATTAATTTAAATAAAATAAATAAATAAATAGATTAAATAAAAAAAATAAAATTAATGATTGGTCAAAAATCAAAAAATAATTATTTGTAGAAAAAATCCTCAATCTATCAATCATTCATTATACACCATCTTGATCTTCCTCCTCTTATCAGATCTTAACCATCTTCTTCTTCTTCCCTTTCTCTCTCTTCACCATCACCAATTTCAATCAAATCACAGGTTTTTTACTTCATTTTTCTGATCTAAACCCAGATTTTAATTCTTCAATTCTTCAATCCCCTGTTCTTTCATTTAATTTTTGATTTTATTAATTTGATTTCTTATTGATTGATTATTTTCTCAATTTTTTTTGATTTTGATTTTGTTTTTTTGTGGTGTGATTTGACATTGTTGTGCAGTTGATTGATCAGAATGAGTGCCAAAAACTCCATGGATGTTGATGATGGCACACTTGAGATTGGAATGGGTAATTTTTTTCTTTGATTTTTCATTAAAGTTTTGATCTTTTGTGTTTGAATAATTCATTTATTGATCAAAGTTTTGATCTTTATGCTTTTGATCATGTTTATTTTGGTTAATTGGATGATTATATCAACTGGGGTTTATGGCTAATTGTTTAATTCAATATAATTGTATTTGTAATACGAGTCCTCTCACATACGAAGTGGTTAATTACTGTGAGACCGTCTCATCGGAGAATTTGTTATGTAGAATTATGGTTTCATCTTTTGATAAAGTTGCATAATTTGATCATATGTTAATGATTCTAACTAAAGGGATGCTGTCGAATTCGAGAAAGATTAGCTGTGTTTGAACTTTGATGCTATGATAATTCTCATTATCGCGTCCCATCTTGTGTCTCACTACTGTTAATGAAAGTGAATAAGTGATGTCTCGTGTTAATGATTGTGTCGTAATCTGAACAAGAGACGGTACACAAACGTTGGATAGAGGATCCATACGCAGGAGTCGGGATTTTGAGATAATGAGGGGATTGGGTATTTGGGATGATGAAGTTGACTTGACTTTGTGATGCGATCTTATGATGGGTTGGAAAATCGGGTTAAATTTAAGTTTATCTGTAGTTTTCTCGTAAAAATGGCGTGAGATGAAAGTTTCATGTTTTGTCGGGTTAGTAGTCGTATTTTCTGTTATAGTAGTACTAGGAATCGCTAGGACTTGACTTTATCGTGCTATTTTGAGAAGATATTCCGTAATTCCAGTGTCAAGTCTCTGAAACCGATAACAAAGAGTCAAAGATTCAAGCTTTGTATATTTTTGGTAGACTCATTGCATTCTTGAATTCTGCAGAATACCGAACAGTCTCAGGAGTTGCTGGGCCACTTGTGATTCTCGACAAAGTCAAGGTGTGCTTCAGTCTTCAGTCCCTTTGTCGTTTTTCTAATACTGAACCGTTTATTTTAGTCGCGTGGTTAAATCTAATAACTTTCATGGACTTTTTCCTTGGTTTTTTGGTTAGGGACCTAAATATCAAGAAATCGTCAATATTCGTCTGGGAGATGGATCGACCCGTAGAGGTCAAGTGTTAGAAGTTGACGGTGAGAAGGCTGTTGTTCAGGTATGGATATTTGACTTTTTTTTGACGATAACCTTATGTTCTCAATTTTTCCGCAAGTTACAATGTTCTAAACTGATGACAGGTGTTTGAAGGAACATCGGGAATTGATAATAAATTTACCACCGTGCAGTTTACAGGTGAGGTAAGATCATAAATCTCTTTCGTTTGAGTTTTTGTCACCTGAAGCTTCAAATTTGTCGAAAATTGAATGTATGCCGAATTATCTCTTTCATTTTATGACTGTCGAAATTGAATGTATGAAGATATTTTTAACTGTATGCGGATAATCACGTTTTCTCTTACAGGTCCTGAAAACTCCCGTCTCTCTGGATATGCTTGGACGCATATTCAATGGATCGGGAAAGCCAATCGACAATGGCCCTCCCATTCTTCCTGAAGCATACTTGGATATCTCTGGTATGTGGATCGACTGTTTTCCCTGAACCTGTCGTATGCTATGCTGTGCGCTTACTGATATTGACTGGAATGCTACTTGTGAACCTGTTTTCAGGTAGTTCGATCAACCCAAGTGAAAGAACGTACCCAGAAGAGATGATTCAGACCGGAATTTCCACAATTGATGTGATGAATTCCATTGCTCGAGGACAAAAGATCCCTCTTTTCTCCGCCGCTGGTCTTCCTCACAATGAGATTGCTGCACAAATCTGTCGTCAAGCTGGTTTGGTGAAGCGGTTGGAGAAGTCCGATGATCTTCTGGAGGTATTATTTCTCCTACCAACCGTTTATTTGTCAGATACCATGTTGGACATGACACCTCGTAGAAAAGTCTGTTTAACTTAAATGGACTTGCGTGAACTGAACTGAACTAAAAAGCTGAAGCGACCTCAACTGAATGACCGACTGGAAATAAGCTGCAAAGAACGAGGCCTAAAAGTTTACGAGAACTAAAAGATTTGTATTTGTTTGGGTTGATCGTTGTAGAGTGGTGGCGGTGAAGAGGACAACTTTGCCATCGTGTTTGCAGCTATGGGAGTTAACATGGAAACCGCACAGTTCTTTAAACGTGATTTTGAGGAGAACGGTTCTATGGAGAGAGTCACACTTTTCTTGAATCTGGTATTTACTTCTTTTCGTACATTTTGCGTTTTGTTCAGATTCTTTTGAATCTCGTTATTTTGACATGGTTTGAATATATATGATTGCAGGCTAATGATCCTACGATTGAGCGTATCATTACACCTCGTATTGCATTGACCACTGCTGAATATTTGGCGTATGAATGCGGGAAGCACGTTCTTGTCATTCTGACTGACATGAGTTCTTATGCTGATGCGCTTCGTGAGGTAACGTTCCTTGACATTTTTTCCTGAGATTTCGATATCTTTTTCCGTTTATTATTTTCTTTGCTTTCGGGCTTGTTTACCGTGTTTGATATCAACAGCATCAGAGCTTTGGGGTCGGCTAACATGAATCAATACCTGAAGTTGTCATTAAAAAAAAGGCAAACATTACAATAAAATACGATGTAATAAAAATACAATTTCAAACAGAAAATTAAGTTGAAAGCGTTAATAATTAGGTTTTAATTGAAAAAAAAAGTATGAAAATAATTTTTGAAAGATAAAATAAAAGAATTAAGAATAAATACCGCGTTTGGTATCGAGAGACAAATATTTGTTTAAAACAACATTTTTCGAAGGATTTGTTTCATAAACGTTTGGCAAAATTTTGTCGAAATTTACCAAACCACTCCTTTCTCTTAAGTCTTTGACTCTTTGAGGATTCGCTCGAGTTTATAATAGAAGTCTTAATTTTCTGAATTCGTAATGCAGGTATCAGCTGCTCGAGAAGAAGTGCCTGGAAGGCGTGGTTACCCAGGTTACATGTACACCGATCTTGCCACTATATATGAACGTGCTGGACGTATTGAAGGCCGTAAAGGCTCTATCACCCAGATCCCTATCTTGACTATGCCTAATGACGGTAACTAAAAACGTCACTTGAATTTTATGAACCAAGTAATTTTTTTTCTTCGTGTTGTTGGTGATGGTTTTATGTGATTTTTGCGTTTCAGATATTACGCATCCTACACCTGATCTTACGGGTTATATTACCGAGGGTCAAATCTATATTGACCGACAGCTGCACAATCGTCAGGCGAGTATTTCTTTTAAGAATCGTTTTATATCAATCTTTTGTTCCCTCCGTTCTTTCTAATTTGTCGTTTTTAGAGATTCCAAAGAATTAAGAATTTGTCGTTTTGAAGTAGTAAATATAATTTTTTACGCCAATCAAATAACTAAAAACCAACAATCTTCCCTAATAATTAGACCTACCGGTTCGGATTTGCTTTGGGTCGGGTCACTTTCGGGTATGGACAATCGGGTCATTTTCGGGTTTCTTATTTGGGTTGTGATTTCAATTTGGGTTCGGGTCGGGTCAATTTTGTTAGTTCTAGCAATGATTAGAAAATACGGAGTAGTATGTACTCGTAGTACATTAAAAATTATATACGACAAATAAAAGGATTTTTTTTTTCTCTTTTCTAAAACGACCTATTGAATGAAACGGAGGGAATAAATAACTTTCGAGTTCCAACATATATTTATGAAGCGTAACATCGATGTCTCTGGTTCATTTGCAGATATACCCACCAATCAACGTCCTTCCTTCACTTTCCCGTCTCATGAAGGTAAAATAAGTTTAACTCAACTGTTTATGTCATGTTGGTTTGCACAGAGTTTTTTTTTCTCGACTTGTTGTAACTTGTTAACGTAAATGCAGAGTGCCATTGGAGAGGGTATGACTCGAAGGGATCATTCCGACGTGTCAAACCAGCTGTACGCAAACTATGCTATCGGAAAGGATGTGCAGGCCATGAAAGCTGTCGTTGGAGAAGAAGCTCTTTCTTCCGAAGATCTGGTATGTGTGACTAACCACATCATATTTTTCGAGCAAATAATATGAAATTTATATGAAAACAATTTCTAATCAAATTGTATAATTTTTATATTTTGTTTACGATAATTTTTTTCTTAAACAAAATTTAAAGGTTTTTATATTAATATAGTACTCCTTAATAGATTAAATATATATTATACCGAGTAGAGTACTATTTAATATAATTAATGTAAAAATTAATTATTTTTCGAGCAAATAATTAATCGAAATTATTAATAATATTCTAGGGATTATTAATCGAAATTATTAATAATAATTAATCGAAATATTAAAAGTTTTTATACGGAGTATTAATTATAATTAATAGAAATTATTAATTGTAATAATTAAAAATTCTCTACATATTTTTCGAGCAAATAATATGAATATGAAATTTATATTCTAGGGAAAAAATTTCTACCACGAATCTAATTATGTCAATTTTTATATTTATTAAACGAAATTTAAAACTTTTTACATTAATTAAGTATAATAGATAATAGATTAAATATACGGAGTATATATTACTCCATTACGGAGCAATAATCAAAAATTCTCTACTTGATTTTTTTTTTCATTATATGATATTTTCCTAAATCGAGTTTTGATTTGTTCAGCTATACTTGGAGTTTCTCGAGAAATTCGAAAAGAAATTCGTGATGCAAGGAGCATACGACACTCGATCCATCTTCCAATCTCTCGATTTGGCATGGACACTCCTCAGAATCTTCCCGCGTGAGCTTCTCCATCGTATTCCAGCCAAGACCCTCGACCAATACTACAGTCGCGACGCATCAAACTAAGCCAAACCCGGCCGATGGATTGATTAAAAAAAATATCGAATTGAGACCCCAATTCAACGATTTTTCGAGCATTTTGAATCTGTTCTTCTTTTTCGACTACTGTTTTCCGGTGTCAATAAAAGTTCACATTATTTTCCTTTTTGGCTAGTTTGCTTTGTGTACATTAAAAGATAATTCTTTGTTGTTTTTAGTAGAATTTGTTCGTCAAGGGGGGAAAATAATGTGTAATTTTTCGGGTTTTTCGAGAATTATTATTTTCATTTTTCGTGTACTTTTGAGGAGAACAAACAATTTGAAGAGCACGAACCCTCGACACTCGTTTCCCACATTTCCCAAAGCTTGTATTCGATAAAACACGATTTTATATCGTATTTATTTTATTATTTTGGCTAAATAAATATTTATCGTGTTTATATTTTTGCCTTATTTCTTTCGTCTTTTCGCTTAGGTTTTACTTTGAAGTTTCGACTCAGATTATGCATTGCGAATCTACTAATTCCAAGTTAAATCCGAAAGCTTGTTCACGTCGCCTTATTTTTATTTTAATTTTTTATTTATTTATTTTTGATAAAATTCACTCGGAATCTAGATTTTCGACAGTCGGGTCGGATCATATCAGCTTCGAGTCATCGGGTCAATGTCCCATTCTGATAGCGTCATTATTAGGTCAAATATATAATTACCGATCTCAGGCGAAAAGTTTGAGAAATTTAGTAACGAAAATATATTCTCGAAAATAAGGTAATGAAAGCGATACAGGCAACGTCTATTTTTACAGACGTTTCGATTCAATAATCTAGCACACATATGTATAGTTTTAATTCAAAAAAAAATCCTATAAATTAATCCGAAAAAATATTACTTCTAAAACCTAAAAAATTGTTGAAATTCGGTATCACCGTCTCCGACATGGACATCTCCGGTGATCAACGGGATGTCATATACTCTTTGTCGACTTCCAAGCAGTCGTTCGTCTACTTATATGAATTTTTTAGTATGTGGTTCGCTTTGTTTAACCGCGTTCTTCAATTTATATCAGCATCACAACGACGTATATTTAATCCTTACGAGCGAGCTCAATTAAAGACGGTTTTTCATGGATTATCGTCTACTCATCGTAAACTCTTGGAGTACCAGAGCTTCTTTTGACAAATTAGTATCTTTTCATTCGCGGTACCGTGCTCGGTTTCTTCCTTGTGACAACTCCACTTCATTGCCTTTCCGATGGTGCTAATCGCGTCTAAGAAATAGACCGTTTCCCTAATGATTACGTACCCTTCGGGGCGTAGGATCCGGTCCATCTCTAGGAGCACAAACTTCATCTCGCACCTATGTTTTTCAAATGTCGGGTCAAAGCTCAGAACGTCAAAGTCAAATAAGGACAATATAGACAAGATGCGAAAATGATCGAGTTTACCTTTGGCTTTCGGAAGTAAAGAGGCCGTCCACGTGAAGAAGATCGTATGTTCTCGGATAGGTAGAAAATGGCTCACACCTAAATCACAAATGACCCGTCAAAAACGACCCAACACAAAATGACCTGACGTGACCCCAACTGACCCAAATGACCTAGCCCGAATGTCTACAAACTCAAAATTACTCGTCTGAATTGACCTGACCCAAACTTGATCCAACCCAAAATGACCTGACCTGACCCCAACTGATCCAAATGAAAATGACCTAGCCCCAATGTCTACAAACTCAAAATGACCCGACCTGACCCAAACCTGACCCAGTTGACCCATTTTCGAGGTTATCGACAACCTCAAACCCTAATCGCGAGACCATAAGACGAGCTAAAACGAGAAGGGAGTAAAGTAATTTACCAATCCTGATAGGCGCCAATGAGTCCACGATCATAGACAACGGGCAACGTGTTAGGACCAAAAGACGAGACGACATTCATAACCCAAACCGGGTCCTCAACCAACGCCGCAGCAAAACCTCCATAAAGCGTATTCATATCCATCACATTCCGAATCCTATCACTTCCAAGAACCGGAACCAACTTCTTGTAATGCTTCATCCTAACCTTCCACTTACTATCATCATGCTTAAACCCGCCGACACTCCCACTAGGCACGTCCGACACACGGTCAGGTGCAACGGTCAGACGTTGAGGCCACTTGGCCACCGACTTCAAGCTCAATTTCTTGTGTTTCGGGTCAGGGACGGTCACGCAAGCCCGAAGAGGGGTGTACCAAGCTGAGTCAGATCCCACGCTGTCGTCGCACTTGGGAGGGTAAGCGTCGGGACTAGCCAGCTTGCTGTCGTAGCATTCGTTGTCCGAGGCTTTTCTCCACACGGCAATGTCGTCTTTTTTGTCGAACAATTCAAAGCACATTGAGGTTAGTAGCTCTTGAAGTTTCTCGTAGTCGCCTCTTTGCTCCTCGACTGTCGTGTTCCATCCTCTCCAACGATTCTCGTAGTTCACTGGTGGGCCCGATAGGACCCAAAACCCTCCTGGCCGCAGTATACGGTGTATTTCCATTAGGTACAATCCACCTACAAATCAACGAAAACGTCAGAAACTAACCCTGATATTTGGGCCTGCCTGCTCTGATACTATGTTAGATGAACATACCGAACTCTGCCCATGGAATGAGGCACCGCGAGCAATGAGCCATATCAAATGAGTTCGAAGGGAACGGTAGTCGTTGAGTTGAAATGACTCCGAGGATGGCCGGAATGCCACGTTCTAACGCAAACTGAACCTGCGCCTCGTGGTTATCCCTTGGTGCTAGAGAAACCGTTAGGATTCCTCGATCCAACAAATCCCCTCCCCAACTCGCAACCTATACACATAACAATCAATTTACGGTTCTATAAAAGAGTAAAGGGTCTGTTCTTTTGGACTGAAGCAGGCTGAACTCACCCCACAGCCAGTGTCGATAGCAGTACGGACAGTTCCGTCTTTCATCTGAGGAATGAGGTTGATCATGAGATCGACATAATGACTAACACCTTTTGGAAACATCGTGCCACCACCCGGGAACAGGAATTTCTCCCCTTCTTTCCTAAGCCAATTTTGATTAGATTTCTGTGTGTTGATCCAATCATACGGCACATTCCTGCGAAAACACACATAATTCAGAGATATTAGGGGCTGTCAGGATTCAAACTCGTGACCTCTGGTCTCACGACATTACCTGTACCAACACTCGTTCTTGCTCTTAGGCCAACGGATAGGCTGCTTGTACCCGTCTGGCGGGGGAACCAAGCATTCTTTCCTCTCGAAAATTGGTGGACAATGTCGTTCTAGGAATGTTAGTCGTTGATAACCGTACTTCTTCCATCTCTACGAAATTTCACAGATTAATAAATACGATGACATATTTCATTAATCAGTTCAAAACTCGATATTTAACATAAGATTGAGATTAATACCTTTGGATCGGTGCAGGGAGTGTAGTCCTGATAATCAGCACCGCATTGAGGGAAAGAAAACGATTTGATTTGTAGAGATGTCGCTCCTGATCCGATCTTTGAGACAGGGTTGGTGGTGAAGACGGTGGTGATGTCGTTGTCTGGACAGTATACACCACCGAGGTAGAACGAGAGTCCGCACAACAGGAGAACGATCAACGACAGGGGGATGATTTTTAGGCCTTTGCTCGGCTGGTGTGGCTTATCGTCTTTGCTGTACTTCATGGTTCTTGGACTCCCAAGACTTCTCGATTTCACTGCATTACCAGAATGCGTACGTATGCATTAATACAGATGAATAAATAAATACAGGCGACTGTGGTGCGAAAACAGGAATGCTAAAAAATGCAGGCGACTGTGAAAACAGGAAAGATTCAGTACAGATGAATGCAATACAGATACAGGCGACTGCGCTGTGAAAACAGGAATGCTTTAATACAGATGAATGTTATACGGACTTCAGGTTACTACAACAGGCGACTGTGCATCAATACAGATGAATCTAATACCGACTTCAGGCTACTACAAAGAATACAGGCGACTGCGCAGTGAAAACAGGAATGCTTCAATACAGACTTGAGAAAACAGGCGACTGCGCTGTGAAAACAGGAATGCACCAATACAGACTTCAGGTTACGAGAAAAAAATACAGGCGACTGCGCTGTGAAAACCAGAATGCTACTTTATTACATATATGAATGTAATAACATCGAATCAACACAAAGGTAACATTATCGAATCAGATACGACTGACAACAGCACATTATCAGGCAACGGTCACGACAATCAGTTTCTAGATCAAGACTGAAACCGATATTAACAACAATGAGATGCGAAAAATGTTAATTATTGACAAAAAAGACGAAAAACAAAGGTAAACAATTGACCAAGACACATAGATGCGACTATGCAAGTATATAAAAACAAAAGGCAGGAAATCTATGAGACGGTTTTATAATAATAATAATAATAATGATAATAATTAAATATAATGTGAAGCCACTATATAATATATTTCATTGATTAATTAAAGACGTGGTTATAAGCGAGGTCTCACAATTTAATTACCGTGAGATCGTCTCATCATCATCATCGTAGAATTTGGTTGAGTGCAGAAACATGGGAGAATAATGTACTCATAATCATATTAAAACCATGCAGATATTATAAACTTTTAAGAACATTAAAATCATACCCATATTTCCACAATGATTATTTTATATATAATCTATAATATATTTTTTTTATTTATTTTATTTTCTTGATTCAATAAAACCATTAAAAATATTATAATTAAATTTAAAAAAACCCATTAAAGATATCTAAAAGCTGATATTAGCATATACTAAAAACTATATATATCAAGATCTAATTACTGCATTTGCATAAAATAATGTGAAAAAAATAAAGAAGAAAACATATCAAAAAAAAATGGTGGTGGAAATAAAATCTAATAAAATCCAATAAAATGAAAGAAAATTTACCTTGAATTTACCTTGGAATTTGCTAAATTTAGTTATTACTATATTTTTTCACCTTGATTCTTGTAAGTGGTAGAATTAATTTTAATTCCCAAAAAAAAATGAAATAAAATAAAATAAAATAAAAGTGAGAAAAATATGGGAATGAATGAAGATTTTTGGATAAAGGAAGAAGTGGGAGGGAGATGTGGAGATAGATGAAATCTATGCTACTTTGGGTTAGTTAGTTCATAGATTTGAGGAGAGTTTTATACACTCAAAGTAGGATCTAAATGAAGTAAGTGAAGTAAGTGAAGTGAGGAGAGTGGTCAAGTGTGGGTCTCCAACAAGTTGTTTTTGAAGTCGGAACTGAACTGAATTGGCTGAACTAGATCGAACTAAGTTGAAGTAGATTGACGGGATCGAGAAAAAATAATTGAGGTGGTTGAACTGAAATGAAGTAGTTTGAAGTAGATTGACGGGAAGAAGACAAATTTATTAACGTGGCTGAATTGAACTGAAATAATTTGAAGTAAATTGACGGGATCGAGACTAAATGATTAACGTGGCTGAAATGAATTGAAGTGAGTATAATTTGAACAGGGTTGAACTAGTGCAAGTTGAAATTTTAAAATAAGCTGAAAAATACAAATTCTTAAACCCATATACTGTATGTTTTTTGCTAGTTTTTTTTTTTTTTTTTTTGTCAACGGAGAAAATACATTGGATTATGTGGTGTTTGTGTTCTCGAAATCCATATATTACATTATTTATTGAACATAAAAACGACATAACAAACTACTATTAATCTGATCGGGGTTGTATAAATAGACAAGACAAAAATAGAAGGCTTGAAGATTAGTTGATTGGTTTTTTCGGGTTGAATAACCCGCTCTCTTTATGCGACAAATAAAATAAAAATAAAATCACACATTTTGATTAAAATATTCATCATTATTAATATAAAAATAAATAAATGATTGAGACTGAAAGAATATTGGAATACTATTTATGTAAGATATGGAAGTAATATTTTTTTGGCATGTTTAAAGTCGAACGACTCTTGTAATAAAAGATAAACAAAACTCGAATTATACTTAACTACGAGTATTTAGTTTTCAAAAAAAAAAAAAAAAAACTACGAGTATTTAACCTAATTATCAAAAAAAAAAAACCGTCTTTCAGAAAGCTAACACATTATCATTAATATTTAACCTAATTATTAAACGTCGCCGACACTTAAACACCGTAATTATGGTCGCCTCACTCTTCACTCACTCACTTTAATAATTACTTGATTACTATTTGCTTTGTGTCTTTCATTCATCTATCATTATCACACAAAGAACCCCCCATTGCTTTCAACTTTATTCACAATTAATTCTTTACTTGATGCTTGATCACTTCATTCTAACTACTAGCCTTTTGGACCGTTTCAAAATAATCAGAGAGACGGTTTCTCAATACAGTTATCATTAACGAGAGGATAACTCTCACGTGATGGAAACGTAATTACTGTTTGTCTCGAACAAACTCTATTATACATATACATCTGAATTGTTGTTTATGACGAGTTAAGCAGATAAAGATAAGCATTTAATTACAACCTACGAGGTATATTCTGATTTTGTCGTTTATTTGACTTGGTTATATTTAAGATATATATTTGATCTGTTAGAGATTTGTAACGGATATACTGGTTGTCGATATATTTAATTATAATGGACTCAAATCATGTTGTTAACATGTCATTAGAAATAGAAATATTGCCTTTTTGCATGTGTTGTGTGTAGCCAATAACATGATTGATTCCCTACAAAATTAAGATACGACTACTAATTTAGTACTAGTCCTTAAGTTTATTTACGTGAAGAAATCATTCATGCATGCATATGAATACCCAACAAAATAATCAAGAATATAACTTCGCTAAAGGTACTTGCAAGGCCTCTAAATATCTTTCTCTTAAACCATATTATTCTTTTATTATAGCAAGATGGATTTATACTGCATGAAGTAGTTATGGTGTGAATTTCAAAACATTTGATTCAGTGACCTAATCGGACAAAAAACGTGTATTTTACATTTAAAATAAACATTTATCGAAAAAATTTATGAACTGATGTACTCATTATATTGTTTGCTGAAACCATTTAGAAACACTCGATATGCATTAAAACGACCATCAGTAGTTGACAAAGGATCTAAGACGGCTTAGGATCGAAAATGTATCTTGTTTGGTTTGATTTCATAACGCCTCGAAAGGTACTCGTAAGGCATCTAAATATCTTTATTTTAAACTATATTCTCCATTTTTTATAGTAGGATTGATGTATACAGTATGGATTAATTAGTGTACAAATTTTGAGGTATTTGATTCCGAGATCTAATCGGACAAAAAAACGTGGATAATAACCTTCAAAATCAGCATATTTCGACGATTTTTATGAATCCATGATATTGTTTGCTGAAATCATTTAGAAACAACCGATATGCGATTGAAATGACCAACAATAGTTAGCAAATTAAAGGATTAAAGATGCCATAGGATTGTAAATATTGCTTGTTTCGTTTGATTTCAGAACGTCTCGAAAGGTATTCGTAAAGCCTCTAAATTTCTCTATCATAAACAATATGTCCCTTAGCTTTTTTTTGTATAGCAGGATTGATGTATCTAATTCCGGGACCTAATCGGATAAAAAAAACGTGGATAATAACCTTCAAAATCGATCATTTTTGGATATTTTCGAAAGCGTTGAACATTGATCAAAAGCGCGAATTTTTTTGAACGAAAACTTGTCGACATTCATAAAATGCCAAATAATGATTATTAGAACTCTCCGATGCGATATAAAATGGTGTTTAGAATTTTTTTTTGACAGATTCCGACACGTTATAAAACGCTATATTATGGCTTCTAAAAGTCCGTATTGAAGTCTAAACGACCCTTATATTATATGGAAGCATTGTATTCGGGATGGACGTTGTTTAGCGCGAATACGGCCCCATTTTATTTCAGCACCCAAAAAGCCGAAAAAACGTGGATAATAACCTTCAAAATCGACCGTTTTTGGCTATTTTCGAAAGAGTTGAACATTGATCAAAAGCGCGAATTTTTTGGGGCAAAAACTTGTCGATATTCATAAAATGCCAAATGATAATTATTAGAACTCTCCGATGCAATATATAATGGTGTTTACAACTTGTTTCTACATACTCCGACACGTTATAAAACGCTATATTATGGCTTCTAAAAGTCCGTATTGAAGTCTAAACGACCCTTATATTATACCGAAGCATTGTATTCGGAATGGACGGTGTTTAGAGCGAATATGGCCCCATTTTATTTCGGCACCCATAAGGTCGAAAAAACGTGGATAATAACGTGGATAAGGTCGGCACCCTGCAAGCGCGAACTTGTGGGAGTTGTATGGCTTGAGACTATGCCTCTAGACTTCGAGCCTGTCGCCCACGGGCGGTTTACCTTGGTGTGCGTGGTTTGCAGGCTATGCGTACACCCGAGGGTTTACCCAGAGCGCATCAAAAAAAGGTAGCGGCTGCGGGTTCCCTCGTTCATCAAAAAAAAAAAAAAACCTTCAAAATCGACCGTTTTTTTGCTTTTTTCGGAAACTTTGAACATTAATCAAAAGCGCAAATTTTTTTAAACGAAAACTTATCGATTGGAATAAAATGCCTAATGATGATTACTAGAACTCTCTGATACGATATAAAATGGTGTTTAGAACTTATTTCGACAGATTTCGACACGTTATAAAACACTATATTATGGCTTCTAAAAGTCCGCATTGAAATCTAAACGACCCTTATATTACACGGGAGCATTGTATTCGGAATGGACGTTGTTTAGAACGAATATTGCCCCTTTTTATTTCGACACCCAAAAGGACGAAAAACGTGGATAATAACCTTCAAAATCGACCGTTTTTGGCTATTTTCGAAAGCGTTGAACTTTGATCAAAAGCGTGATTTTTTTTTTACGAAAGCTTGTCTATAGGAATAAAATGCCTAATAATAATTATCAGAACTCTCCGATGTAATATAAAATGATATTTAAAACTTGTTTCGACAGATTTCCAAAAAAAATGTGGATAATAACCTTCAAAATCAACCGTTTTTTATTATTTTCGAAAGTGTTGAACATTGATCAAAAGTGCGATTTTTTTTTTTGACGAAAACTTGTCGATATTCATTAAATGTCTAATAATGATTATTAGAACTCTCCGATGCGATATAAAATGGTGTTTAGAACTTGTTTCGACAGATTGTGACACGTTATAATACGCTATATTATGGCTTCGAAAAGTCCGCATTGAAGTCAAAATTACTCTTATATTACATCGGATCATTGTATTCGGTGTGAACGTCGTTTAGCACGAACATGGCCCCATTTTATTTCGGCACCCAAAAGTCCGAAAAAAAACGTGGATAATAACCTTCAAAATCGACCGTTTTTGCCAATTTTCGAAATTGTTGAACATTGATCAAAAGTGCAAAAATTTTTTTGACGAAAACTTGCGATATGATATCCATAAAATGCGTAATTTTTATTATTAGAACTCTCCGATACAATATAAAATGATGTTTAGAACTTGTTTCGAAGATTTTTATGAATCCATGATATTGTTTGGTGAAATCATTTAGAAACAACCGATATACGTTAAAATGATCATTAGTAGTTAACAAATAATTTAAGACGAAGATCGAGAAAAAAAAAATTTTTTTCCATCTACTTTCATCACTCCTCGAAAAGTACTCGTAAGATCTCTAAACGTCTTTTATTATTACAAGAGGATTGATGTATAACAGTCTATAGTGGGTACAAGAAATAATGCACATGAGATTTGTTAAATTTTGTTTAAGAATGAAAGTGATATATGTATAAAAATCCATACTAAAAAACAAACAAAATCACATGAGAGAAGACATGGAACAAATAACAACAACCCATGTTCTTATTACATTACATTACATTATGGAATTTTGGAAAGTGATGCTTTCACTGGAAAGCAATGGCAAACATTGAAATATAATTTCAAGTTTTTTGAGTCTCGAAATATTCGTCGGAAATTTGTGACAGATCAAATATCATTTATATATCTGATCTGTATTTATTTATTAGGTATGCTCGTCACAAACGCTATGTAGAATGTTCGCTACCTTAGAGTGTACTACCGTAATTTAGAGTTAATAATTTGTCTTGTATAGATCTCACGCAATTGCACGATTAATTTAAAAATGAATATATATATATATATATATAAACAAATTAATTATATAATTAAAATATTTGTAATTCTGAAATAAAAAAATTGTGAAAATAAATGTTATTAGCATTAATATTATTACAAGAAGAGATTAAAAATTATGGAAAAAATACACTTTTAATCAATATAATAACTGAATAATTGATTGATATATAAACAACTTTTAATTAAACTAAGTTAAATAATATTTAAATAAATGTTGCACAATTTTTAATTTTTTTTTTCAATTTTTATTACTTATTATCATAAAATTAATTTATATAATTACTTATATTTTTTTTTATTAATACAAATTAATTATTGATTGTTTCCATAAACTTCTGTTTTTTTTTTTAATATATTGAGGATTACTTCAACCGCAAAATTAAAGATTTGAATCTTATCCGCGATATAATATGCTGCTTTGAATAAAAATAAATAAATTCTTTAAAAATCAAAGTTAATGCGAAGTTGAATTTATGAATTACCACCGAATTTGGTCGTACCACCGACGTCTCCTTTTGGATCTCACCGACGTTTCAGTCCTCATACTCACTAAATATATTCACACACGTCGAATATATACGTACTTTTTTCCGTGTCCATCATTTGCTTACTTTTTTATATTATTGTGATGAATATTTTAATTAAAATTATCTCGTTCTACATAGTACTCGGTTTTGAAAATTTCTCATTTCTCGAAAATATACAAGGAATTTCTGATAAAGACCACGACCCGAACTGTCAAAATCAACCAAAAGTGGTCCAAAACCGACAAATCATATCCTAGTCGAACCCAAACAAACGAACCAAACATACGCGAGAATGCGAGATACAACCATATCCATCAAGACTGTACCGAAACCTATCTGATTGCACCAGACCAAAACATTGAACGCGATCACGACAATTCAACAGCAAAGGCACAAGATCTAACAACACAAAGAGAAAAATACTTATATTCTTCGAGACGAGAAAAAAAACAAAACAAACCAAACCAAACCGAAGCATCTTCTACAATAGAAAACAAACCAAATGCGAGTAGGAGTAGTCGAGTACTATCTTCTTCGGCTAAGTTACAGAAAACTAGTAACAGGGTTGGGAAACGGAGTAACAGACGATGCAACAGTTTATTATTTAGACAGACAGCACTAGACCGGCTTCGTTTTCAGGTGTTGAAAACGCGCCACCACATAAATAGCGCGTTACTTCATTATATATACTCCAAATAAAACTGAACTAAGTACTGTACAGTACAAACCTGTCGCCTGCATTCCCCGATGATATCAAAAGCCTCCGACGTTTTGCCTCTGAACACCGCCGTATCTTCCAGGAATGACATTACTGTTAGGACCGTAAGCAGGAGGGACGGATGACAATGACGGTCCAGGACAGTCCCTTGCAAAATGCCCGACTCTTTGACAGTTGAAACACTGTAAATTACTACTGCCCCCAGTGTTGCCTCCTAATGGTTGTCGTGGAGTGGCACTGATGATACTGGGGCAATTCGCTGAAGTATGGCCTGACCCGCCGCAGCTAGTACAGGACGATGCATACATGGTCGAGTTATTCACCCCGCCATATCCACCACCGTTGTATTGATTTGAGTGATTTCCGAATTGATTTGAGTGATTTCCGTATTGGTTTGAGTTGCTGTTGAAACTAGCCATTTCTCTAACGGTGGAAGATGTAGCGGGAGCAGGAGAAGTTCCAACGAGGCTGGTTCCCGACTCACCTGTTTTTAGCTTCTGCATCATTTCGTAGAGGGACTTGGATTCACTGGCAAAGTTGAGTTTATCAGCTTTGACCACTGTCGACTTCACGCGTGCCTCGTCGTTGAATATCTCTTCCTTGACTTTCAGCTTGAAGTTATATTTACGGAAGAGGGCAGACCGAACAGTCTCTTGGAATGCCATGTCGTCTTGCTGATCGTATTTCAAAGCAAAGAGTTCCTTTGCAGACATGCCTAAAAGTTCTTCACCGCACTCTTGGAAGGCGGTCACCCAAGTCACGCCGGTATGATCCTGTATTTGGAATTGGAGGATGTAACGGTAGTCGCATTCGTCAACAGACTGATCGCATCTTTCACACCGCCACTTACCATCTCCATTATTCAGTACCTTTCTGTTGCACTGACGATCACCAACTTGTAAAGGGCACGCCGTGTAGTAGAAATTATCCATTTTCATGAACGATAGCGTGGCGCATACGGTGATCCAATCCGGCTTCTCTGATGTGCCAAGCTTCTCGTCCTTGATCTGAGATATAGTCTTTCGAACATCGGTTTTGGCAAAACTTGTCTCTCTTGAGATAGAGTGGCAAGGCGTGTTCCTACCTTCACGATCGAACCATAGCTTAAGCTCACGAGCCTCAGGATTGTCCGGTTCTATTAAAAGCTGACTCGATGAAATAGTTCCTAACGCCTTCCCGTTAAATTCTGAGACTCTAGCCGCTTTCACGGCCAAAACAGGAAAATTCCCCGAATCGCACAGATTCTGCAGCGTTTGTCCTTCGGCATTGCAGAAATTTCCCCACATGGTGAACTCGACACTTTTGTTCGACATATCCCTCAGCTGAAGGCTTCTCTTCTGAGCTTCCGTGCCATTTTTCCTCATGATAGTAGCCGTGGGACTGATGAAAGAAACCACTCCGATCACATCAAGAACACTATTATTCTCCATACCCTCGATATCACTGATAGGGCGGAAATGAAATTGCAGTCGAGGAATTTTACTGTCGTCTTCATCACAAGGCAGCACCATCGATGTGGCCTCCAAAGAGATCTCGTGATCGTTGGGAAGATGATTGAAGTTCTTCTGAGCCGGTTTAAGGGATCCTTTAGAAATCAGATACACCTTCCCTGCTTCAATCACATCGTGAAACTGATCAACCGCTGCATTAAAGCAAGTAACTCGGATTTCACCCCCGTCAGCATCCAAAAGATCAAAGGAAAAAACTTTCCCGTCCCCACGTGCATTGTTGTAGTGCCTGAGATCACTCTTCGATGTCACTCTCGCTTTAATAGTCCATCCACCTTGATAAGGATTTAGAGCAGCAATCGGTACTATCCTAGGTGGAGCTCCGTTCTTAGCAATAGGACCCCTATTCATGTACATAGATGGTTGTTGCTGATACGTCGGTTGCTGAGGACGCATATAACTACTACTCGAAGGAGCACGTGAAATATTTGAATATGCACCACTACCGACAACATTTCCTGAAACGGCAGAAGGAGGCCCATTATTTTGAGCATAACGACCAGGGTCGTGATTGACTGGTGAAGGTCTAGCATAAGATTGCATTTGAGGACCAGATTCCAGCTTGGGTTGCGGTAATCTCCCCGCTTCACTTCCCAAATAAGTAGGGCCAGGGCGAGGCCCAGCTGCATGAGGATTCCCATGTTGAACATACGCAGGTTTTACTTCTGCTTGGACTGCCGAAGGTGGCGCTAAAGCACCGGGTGCCATGTACTGCTTTGGTTCTCCTATTATAGGGCATGTCTCCTGAAGCACTTCCAACTCAACAATAATTACGATCCTGGATGTTGTTGGCCAAGAAACATGGGAAGAAAGATCAGTAAAACTCGACAATGGATTCTCATATCATAAATCATAGATATCTCAAAAATTCAGAGTATATGCAAGCATCCAGAAAAAAAATGGAACTTGCATCATATCATCAATTTCGCAATTATTAAAGACGGAATTAGAAAATTGTGCAAGCCTTGATTAGCTGAGTTATATATTTGTCATTTTAATCTTCTAAGAAGATTCATGTAATTTCATATTGGATTTATAACATATTACCGAACCTCACTCAAGTAACAGTCCTCTTAATTACAGAGACACATCGCTACATGCGAGATAATCATCACTACATCGCTACATGCGAGCCCGAAAAAAGGTTACCAAGATCACATCACTAGGGAAAAAGAGAAGATATTTTACGAAATTTTTTATCTTCCTACCTAAGAAAGTCTGTGTATTACTAGTTCGCTTCCAGAAATTCCAGTCTAAGTTTTACAAGCACTACTGCAAATGACCTAACTCAATCCAAAGAAAGCACAAAACTTTGACTACAAAAAATTAATACAGTCATTATTTCATTATGGTGTAGAGTAGTTTTCATACGTAGGTGCATAAAACCGTCTTACACGGTAACAACTGTAAATACAAATCCAAACTACTCAACTGTTTAGTCCTCTAACTTTAAACCCAACATTGCTGCTATATTTTTATCGAATTTAGACCAAACAAAATACACAACAAAGAATGAGATGAACATGTGTGTGAAGCTAAAAATCTGAAAACTTTCATCAAAGTTTGAAATTCTTTTCCATCCATCAACTACAAAATCAAAAACACGCCACAAATTACAAACACAAAAAGAACAAGATCTCAATAACAGTTGGTTTCTCTTAAAACAAGCATATAGAGGAAAAGGATTCGCAAAACTCAAAAGAAAACAAAATCTCGACAACAATTGGTCTCTCTTAAAACAAGCATATACATCCATCTAAATTTCAAAACGGGTCAAATAGTAATCCATTTAAATGGATACTGCAAACCCATTTGACTAATTCCAACGATAGATATGCCCATTTTAAACAAGAACTCAGGCATCGAGACACAGAAAGAAAGAGACGAACTGCCCTCTCCGTTTTTCTCAATACTTACCTATATTCGAAATCCTGTCACATAAAAAGGCATTCAATAACTATTGGGTGAGAAGGAGTGAGTGAATCGTCTTTAAGTTTATAACGGGTCAAATACTAACCCGACAAAGCAAGCATTTCACAACTAACTAAACACAAGACGAATATACCCGTTTTAAACAGGAATTTGCGAACCTAGCTAACTATTGAGGAAGACAGAGGGAGTACATCGTCTTCAAGTTTATAACGGGTCAAATAACATCCCAATCAAGCAAGCATTTCAGAAGTAACTAACCCTAAGACGTATATACCCGTTTTAAACAAGAATTAGCGAACCTAGCTAACTATTGAGGGAAATACATCGTCTTTAAGTCTATAACGGGTCAAATAACAACCCAATCAAGCAGGCATTTCACAAGTAACCAAACATAAGACGGATATACCCGTTTTAAACAAGAATTTACGAATCAAAAAAAGAGGGGAAAGAAGAAAGAGACGAACTTGCGGCCTTGAATGTTATTACAAACGAATTGAAAAAGCTGAAGAATTGAACCCTTGAGTAATCTCCCATTCTTCACCAAATGATTTTGTTGAGTTCCAAGCATTCCTTGAATCATATGAATCCCATCTGACAACAAAAGTCGAAACCTTTCTGTAGTATTATTCGTGTTTTGTGAGTTCACTTGTCGGATATCCGCCACTTGAACCACCGGTTTCAAGTCTCCGATCGCCGCTGATGCTTCTTCGGTCTCGCATAGTATCGCTATTACTCCTTCCGATAATGGGATCGTCGCCATTGATTCGATTCAATTCAATTCGATAAACCCTAAATGATAATAATGAAAATTGGGGGAAAATGGGTAGAAGGGGTTTGGAGGGAAACTGAATAAAACCTAATTTTTTTGAGGCAATTGGTTTTGTGATAAAAATCCCACCGATATAAAACCGTCTTATATAAGAATTATGAGAGCGGTTTTTTTTAGTCAATTGGTAATATTGAGTGAAACGGGTTTAGGAATTTGGGTTTTTTTTGAGGCAGTTGGTATTACTTTTATCGTGTTCAACAAGTTTACCGATTTAGATTTTCGAGGCAGTTGGTAAAATTGTTAAAATCGTGTTCGACAAGTTTACATATTTGGGTTTTCAAGGCAGTTGGTAAAATTGTTAAAAGCGTGTTCGACAAGTTTATATGAGTATTTGGGTTTTCAAGGCAGTTGGTAAAATTGTTAAAATCGTGTGAGACGGGTTTACGGATTTGGGTTTTTTGAGGCAGTTGGTATTATTATTGTTTGAGACGGGTTTAGGAATTTGGGTTTTTTGAGGCAGTAGGTATTACTTTTATCGTGTTCAACAAGTTTACCGATTTGGGTTTTTCCGAGGCAATTGGTATTACTTTTATCGTGTTCAACAAGTTTACCGATCTGGGTTTCTGAGGCATTTGGTTTCGGGTTTAGGAATTTGGGTTTTTTTGAGGCAGTTGGTATTATTACTATTGTGTGAGACGGGTTTAGAGGGAATCGGGTTTGTTGAGGCGATTGGTTCGGGGGTTGTGGAAATGGGTATGAGACGGGTTTAGGGAAGACGGGTTTTTTTGGGGCGAAGACCGTCTTATACAAGAATTGGTTTTTCGGGATTTGAGCGGGAAAGTGGGAGGGATTTTGAAGGAGGGAGGGAAGAGGGAAGGTTTTACTCTAGTGATGTGACATGGGCATGGGGTAGTTGTAGGAAGTAAAGTGTAGAAGTTTTTGAGTTGGGAAAAGCTTGTACTCTTGTAGGGTACGGTTTTCGATGTGGGTTTTGAAGTTAAGGCCCAACTGACTTACATTACGTGGGTTACCCCCCACGATGTCTAACTTCTCAACCGTGGGTTCGGTGTCGTGGTCGTGGTCGTGGTCGTGGTCTCGGGGGAATGTCTGCATTAGACGGATTTCGAGTTGGGTGTTTTTGGAGTCGGATTTGGACAAGGTTAGGTAGGACTTAGTTGAATTATTTGACTTGTGTTAAAATGACGTGGGTATGAAGTCTACATTCAAAATTGATACGAGTATAAAATTCATAATAGTTCGTCCCGGTATAACCGAAGACGTCAAAGTTAAAACAAACGAGACATACATCCCCTAAAAACAAATTCTTTTATGAGACGGTTATACAATATTTACTTCTAAGACGGTTTCACAAAAGAATTACGAGTACTCTAAATAATTAGCAAAAAAATAATCATTTCACAAAAATACAACTTTGGTTTAAAATGCGTCTGCCGGGAGTCGAACCCGGGTCTATTGCTTGGAAGGCAATTATCCTAACCGTTGGACTACAGACGCTTGATGTCTAAATTCATCAATCTCAAATTATATAGAGACGTACCCAAGTTAGTTTGAAAGCCCAACTGAAATAGTCTAAATTCACTATGATATTCCCACTTACGGAATATATTCATTTGCGAGAAATATAATAATCAAATGAAAACATTTCTTATGGATAGATGACTACTCGACAATATAAAAAGGAATAAATTTGAACCGAGAAAATGAAAATTTCACATAAAATCACCATATCCGATACTCAAATACATACTAAGTTCAAACAACTACACATACATATGAAGATCCGACCCGAAGCTTACAACACATTAAAGTGGTTGAATGTTCAATAACAAATGAAGATCCGACCCGAAAATACAACCCGGTACAAACATCACAAACAAACATCAGTTTCATCACAAATTCTTGTTTGTGACGAGCATATCTGTCACAAACTTGTTACATACATAAATTACACCAACCTAATTTATTCAACATACATACTCATATCACTCACATTACTGCTTCCCTACTCATGATCATCACTTGATAATCACAAACTTGTTGGTACCATGCCTGGCCCAATGATCCTTCAAATCGATCGCAGTCCCAAGATCGAACCCTTCAGACTGTAGTCTCTGAAGAAGTTTCACGAATGCACCGTGGCTCATCTTCCTACCAGCAGTACGTGAGCCAGGCCTGGTCTCACTCATCGGTAAAGGAAACTCAGATATGTTTATAGTGCAGCACGCAGACTGCCAACCCCCGGCACCCCACCTGTAACACTGTCGAGGGGTGCCGGTACATGAGCAAAACGGTGACAGGCTGCCTTCGCTGTCCATGCTCGACTCACAGTTGGGTAATCTCGAGCTCATGTTCTTCCTTGTACCCTTTCTAGATTTCTTTGGTTTAGGCTCGGTTGGGGTGTCGGGGTTGTCGTTGGGGGTTTTTCGTGATGTCTTGGGCTTTTTTGCCGGGTTTTCGGTGGGGTCGGGTTGGATTGATCGGTTGGGGATAAGTGTGATTTCTTCGGGATTGTGTTGGTTTCCGGTTCTCATAGCGGCCATGTAGTTTCCCGGGTGGAACCATGCGAAGTGAGGCACGGATGTGTTTCGGTTTGCCTCGGATATCATTGGGTAGTTTGAGCGATACGTCCCCATTCCTAATACAACTTTTCGACACAATGAAACGTCTAAAGTTGTTGGTTCTAACTTCTAAGCAGTGTCGAGTCTACCGATTCCTAGTAAGTCATCAGCATAAGAAACTTCAGATATGATAATGGATACGAATAATGACATGAAACAACAATAACACGAAGATAATCGACTAAAAACACAAAATAAGACAAAAGATGTCGTGTATGAACGATCAACGGGTGGCTGAGAACTAGGCCTAAGCTTCCGATCTCTACCAAAACGATGTTCCTAAATGCATCAGAAACCAGTCACAAGACGTCTAGATCACGAAACATCCAAAAACCCTAAAAAAAAAGTCGGAAACATTAAACATACAAATGAGCATAAAAATATCGCAGTAGCGATCCGCAGCAGAATCAGGAAATATGATTCGGGTGGGGGAGGAAATCGAAAATTTAAGAATTTGGGATTTGATATCGGCGAAAAGGGCAACTAAAATTCCAGTTAGAACATCAATTTGTAGCTGAAAAATCCCAAATTTCTTCTCTTTTTTTTTTTTTATTTACACAGAGATGATAGGGTTTCAGCTGAAGCAGTAAAATTATCATTAAAATTCAGATAATATGCATAAAAATATAAAAGAACAACAAATCAACAAATAATAATCAGAATTTAACCTAATTTCAAGCTAAAAATCAAACCAAAAAACATTAAATTAACTAAATATACTAAAACAAGAACTAAAATAATCATAAATTAACCTCATTTCAAGCTAAAATCAAAGTAAAAAAAAAAACAGTAAAATTATCTCAAAATCAAACCAAATCACATCAAATTACCTAAATATACTGTAATTACTAAAAAAGGTACTGAAATAATCATAAATTAACCTCATTTCAAGCTAAAATCAAAGTAAAAAAAACAGTAAAATTATCTCAAAATCAAACCAAATCACATCAAATTACCTAAATATACTGTAATTACTAAAACAAGAACTAAAATAATCATAAATTAACCTCATTTCAAGCTAAAATCAAAGTAAAAAAAACAGTAAAATTATCTTAAAATCAAACCAAATCACATCAAATTACCTAAATATACTGTAATTACTAAAAAAGGTACTGAAATAATCATAAATTAACCTCATTTCAAGCTAAAATCAAAGTAAAAAAAACAGTAAAATTATCTTAAAATCAAACCAAATCACATCAAATTACCTAAATATACTGTAATTACTAAAAAAGGTACTGAAATAATCATAAATTAACCTCATTTCAAGCTAAAATCAAAGTAAAAAAAACAGTAAAATTATCTTAAAATCAAACCAAATCACATCAAATTACCTAAATATACTGTAATTACTAAAAAAGGTACTGAAATAATCATAAATTAACCTCATTTCAAGCTAAAATCAAAGTAAAAAAAACAGTAAAATTATCTAAAGATCAAACCAAATATGGAGTAAGATTAAATTACCTAAATTTACTACAATTATCATAAATTAACCTCATTTCAAGCTAAAATCAAAGTAAAAAAAACAGTAAATTATCTAAACTCTAGAGATCAAACCAAATAACATTAAATTACCTAAATATACACTAAAAAAAAATACTGCAATAATGATAAATTAACCTCATTTGAAGCTAAAATCAAAGTAAAAAACAGTAAAAATTAGCTAAATCTAATGAAAATGGCAGAAAATAGAAGGTACCCATTACACAGAAGCTGAAAAATAAATCAAAGATCTAAACTTTTAAGTAAATTAAGACAAGAAAAGAGAAATTACAGGGTAGTGAAAAAAAATCCAGAAGCTAGAAAAAAAAGGTCCCAATTTTTGAGAAAATAATGTCTTTTTTTTTTGTTGGGTAGTGTGTGTGTGTGTTTTTTATCTCAAAATAAAGTTTTTGAGAGTTTGGGTTCGGATGAACTAGAAGAAGAGGTTCGGATTGTTGAAAACTAGGTAGAGAGTAGAGGTGATCATGGGCCGGGTTGGTGCGGGTTCGGGCCGGGCATCAACAATAAAAAAGACCCGCATTGACGGGTCGGGTCAAACGAATGAACTTACGGAATATTTTTGAAGACCTAACAGACTAGAACGGACTTTTCAGACCCTCCCGTTGGATAATTTTATTACCGGTCGCTTGCCAGTGCACTATACGCACGATACTCTATGGGGTCGTTTGGTTGTCCTCTTAAATCATGGGAAGTTCTACTTCCTAGGGCAGAGCACGGATCGGATATCCGATCCGAATCAGGTTTTCGGATCGGATATCCGATCCGAAAATCCGAAAATTTTAATATCCGATCCGAATCACTTCGGATATCCGATTTTTGATATCCGAAAATTTCGGACCGGATATCCGAACTATCCGATATCCGATTTGGTTGAGATTTTTGGTCAAATAAAATTCTAAATGAAGTTCAATTCAACTAGAAAAAAATCCTAATTTTAATTAATCTAGTATTATACGGAGTATACTATTCTATATTTTAAGGCAATAAAAAAATGTCACCAAGACTTAACGTAAATTGAATTAAATTATAACCTTCTACCCTATAATACATTAATCCAAAATAAAAATTACAAAAATAACCATTGTTCGGATCGGATCGGATATCCGAAAAAATTATTTTGGATATCCGAATCCGATCCGATATCCGAAATGTTCGGATCGGATATCCGATCCGAAATCATTTTTCGGATCGAATATCCGGTTTTTCGGATCGAATACGAATCGGATAGCGGATCGGATTCGGATAGTCGGATAATTTGCTCAGCCCTACTACTTCCCATGAATTGATAAATTTGGATGTTGTTTGGTTGCCTACTTCTCGGGAATTGTCACTTCCCAATAATTGTCACTTCCTCCATAACGGGGGAAGTTACTCACCAAGCCCCTTGGTGTGTAGAACTTCCCGCATGAAGTTATTTTTCAACGTGCCAACCGAACAATATTTTTATAATTTCCATAAAATACAAATTCACGTGAATTTAAGTTCCCGGTAACTTCATCTTCTCATGGTGAACCAAATGAGCCCTATGTATATCAATTGTTTCGGTCATCTAAGGTATGTTATTAAGTGACATTGTTCGTGAGTCCATCCTAAAGGCAGTCGCTAACTTTGATGTGCTCTGGGTACGTCACCCTTTAGGCAATAGGCTCGGACAACTACAATTCTATAAGCAAAGCAAAGCAAAAGAATACATAAATACTTTATTACAACGCACAATTGCACAATCGAAACAAATATTCACAATTTTGCATTTTGCTTACATTGAGTATGTAGTTACAATCACATAAGTAATAAAATTAAAAAGAATGTGTAAAGTAAATAATTGCGAAGTTTCACAAGAATCTAACTCGAAAGTAAATACGAGTAGTTTTTTTTTGTACAATTACACGAAGAATGCACAATTCAGTACTCCAATCCAATCCAAGCTTTACATGGACTCACCTTTCTCGTCGTAGAAAGTGGGTCTGGGTTTGGGTCTGGGTCGAGGTTAAGCTTGGATAGGATGGGAATAAGTATATGTTATTGTACAGCGAGAGTGACGGAGAATTCTTCCAAGACATCTCCTTCCAAGCCAGCAGCCCATCTTCGGAGAATTCGCATAAGCGAAGCAGCTTTCCGTTTGGCTCTCGCTGTCCCCGTACCCATCAACTCCCATATCACCATCTCAATGGTGGACACTTTAGCTAGTTCCGACACCATCTCGGCCCCACCCCTACGACAAATGATCACAAGGGTCGCGATTGCACTCTCTTTACTCCTATCCGTCCCACTCCTTAAAACGGCCACTAACCTCCCGATCATGTGACTGACAGCCGCAACTGCGACAAACCCGCCTTTCTTAACCACTGTTTCAAGTATAGTCATCGCTTCCTCGGGCAACTCACCCATTATTTCCTTGATTGTATCAATGGCGCCCGCTTCTATCAACTTCCCTGCGACTTCCCTGCCCCCGGCCAACGACAATATCGCCACCAACGCGTCCTTTTTGGAAGCCGTGGGGCCTTGTCTAGCAAGTTCTAGCAGTCCTCGTACCACACGTGCCTTTTTCCCGAGTCTTTTCCTGTACGCGCTCACGCCAGCCAGGCTGAATACAGTGGCTGCAGCGTTGGCTTTTGCCTCCCATGTCGCACCTGAACGTAACACCTCAACCACTCCGTTCAACGCAGCTTCTGTTTCCATTATCCGACCCTTGTTTGCTTCCAGTATTGATAAGTTTAACAGCGTCGTGACAGCATTTATCTGTAGATTCGGGTGGTCGTCCTTGACTAAATACCGAACCAGTAAAGAAATCGCCCCTGCCTCGCCCATACAGCCTCGACTATCAGACACCGTTTTGGCCAAGATTCGTAACTCATGAACCACATGGTTTACATCCGAACCCAAATCTGAACCCAAGTCGGAATCCAAATGGGAATCAAGTTTGCTTAACAAGTATAGAACCGTCATCTTGGTCGCCTCGAGGGCGGCTTTATTCGCAGCAGCGTCGTTACGTCCCTCGACATCCTCAACAACCATATAAACAACCCGATTCTCCCTGCACCACATGGCAATCAAGCTCTTAAGCGCGAGGTTAGGGATAAAGTTGGTATGTGACAATGGCTGACCTGTTTTCGGGCAATTATTATGGCCCGATTCGATCCACATCGTTATGGAGCTCCGGTCATACGTCTGACCGGTTGAGACGACGACAGGGTCCGTCATCAAGTCAAGCGTGATCGGGCATCGAAAGTCCGACGGAGCGTTCATCTCCGAGGACGAATTGCGGCGATTCAAGTCGTCGAGACACGGCACAGACGCCCCGTAAAGCACGCACTTGGCGTACCTTACGAGGCCGACAAGCGCCGCCACCTCCGCCCTCGACTTGTCGTCGTCACCCTGACACTGAAACTCGTCCTGCAACAACTAAATCTCAACTCGGCAGCTCGCTGAGTCACTCAGTCCGAGCCGGCCGAATACGTCCCCGAGTTCACCGCGATCGGGGACAACGACGCGCTTAATCGAATCAAGCAACGCCAAAACCCTAACTCTCAACCGATCCTCATCCCGATCAAACGACGTCGTATCGTTATCGCTACGACACTGCGCGATCAACAAATCACGCAATTCATCGACATCTTCGCTCAATTCGAGCTCCTTCAACGGTAATATTTCAAGCAAAGTGCATAAATCAAGAGTCAAATCATGAAAACAACTCGAAATCAATTCAATCTGCATAAGAAGCCACATCTTACTGTTTCCACTCGAACAATCCGAAATCAAAGCCTTGATTCTCTGCAAAACAATGAAGAATTCCTCGAAACAAAGACGAAACGAAGGCGAAAGCGACTTCAACACAATCGAAGAAGATCTAAGAATCTCCTCGAAAATAACGGTCAAAACTGCGCACTTCCGTACAATCTTGACACAACTCCGCTTAAACATGGAGGTTTTGGCGGCGGCGATGTCGACGGATAGAGACAGAAGTGAGCGGAGGAGATCGGCGGTGGAGAGTCTCGGTGTCAGAAATGCCGGCGGAGTTGACCGGCGGCGGCGGTAATGGAACACCATCGGAGCTTCTACCATTGATGATAACGCAATTACGGAGTACTCACTCACTAATTAGAGCTTGAGCTTGAGCATTTTGTTAGCTATGGAGTATATATATAGTTGTTGATTTAGGGTTTGCGATTTGGAAATTGATTAATTTGATTGATTGATTGAATTTGGGGGAAATGATAGAGAGAAGACTTAAGTTAAGAGGAAAGAAAAGGTGGATTGCATTTTGGGATATATATTTGAATAATTTATCCGTTCATATCCAAATGATACGTATTCATTTTTGGATCATTCAAATAAAATCGATCAGTCGATCCCTTTTCTTTTAAATTTATTCTTTTGATCTAATTATCGTTATTATACAATTAATAAATGATAATTTGTTCCTAACTATTGTAATTTTAATATTATTTTTTTTTTTTTTTAATCCGTGTGTAAAATGGAAACGTATCATTTGGATATGAACGGAGGAAGTATTTGTTTAATTTTGTTGGACCGGGTGGGTTTGGTATTAGTTGTTCGTTGTTTACTTGTCTTTGTTTGTTGAATTCTTCATTATTGTCTTACCTAATTCATTTTGTCATTACTTTATGGTCATAGTGGTTTAAAGTACACATGATAAACGGGTCGCTTGGGTTGGATACGGGTCTGGTCGGATCACTTTCGGATTATAGAAATCGGGCTGACTTTGGATCAGATGGAGGGTCATTTCGTAATTGAGTCGTTTTTTTATTTGTTATTTTCAACTTTTTTAGAGATATCGATTCATTTTTTATAATAATAGATCTCGTAGGTTATCGCTAAGCAGTTGTAATAGTGCTATCGTCTTCTCAAAAAAAAAAAAAACTAGACAACAAATTAAGAAAATAAAGGGTATAATTAATGAGTTAGGTGACTATAAGGGACTCGATTACCACTTTCACGACTACAAACTATGTACGACTACATAAGGTACATAATAGCTACATCAATACGAGATCCAGATCCAGACCCACATCGAGATTGAGAACGAGAATGACATCGAATATTACACTAAGGAAAACCCGACCTAGAATTAATTCCTAGTTAGAATCCATCAACCTTCATAATAATAATGGTAATGTGACGATTCGAGTTGTTGATGATGGTAATAGTCGTAGTCGTAGTCGTACGACTGATATCCATCCTCGTACGAATAATGATGAGGAAGCGGCTGAGGCGGTTGAGGCGGCGAGGTTTCAATATTTTCTTCGATGTGAGTTGGTGGTGGCGGAGGACTCGACACGGTGGACACTTCGTTCTCGTGTTTGTCTATCCTCACTTTGTCGACTCTCACCTCCTCGAACTCGACTTCCTCGAAGGATTGGAAGATCGGATGTAGGTACGCGTCGGCCAAACATGTTTTGAGAGTTAAGTCGAATTCTCCGGTTTGCTCTTGCTCGTCCTTTTCGGTCGCTTCTTCAAGAGGGTATTTATGGAAGGCGGGTTCAAACCGGCTTTTGGTGTACTTGTGGAAACCGTACGTGAGGAAGGGGAGCAGGATGAGCAAAGGGGTCGATTTAGCGGCTTCTTTCGTGCTCAGAAGACCCATTAGAAGAAACTGCGATATCAAGAGGCTGGCAATGATGCGACTGTGGACGTGTGGCCAGAACGCTGCTGCGCTTTCGTATCGTTGGTAGTACACGTTAATTATCTGAAAATCAAATCAATATCTGAAATCGTCAAGTCATTCAAAAAAACAAAATAAAATAAAATGGAAGTTGGACAATAATACAATAAAATAATACTTCTTTCGTTTCATTTGATTATTTATATTTACTTTTTCATACTTGTCAATTCACGTTTTCTTTTGTCTATATCTTTAGTTACGTATTTCTAAAAATTATAAAAATTTTATATTTATAACGTACTCGATTAGACAATTTAAACAAGATCTCACGTGACTATATTTTATCTTATATATTAAAAGTTACATTGACGTTTTCATCCACCTATCAATAGTGTCCAAAAAACAAATGCAAGGAATCAAATGGAAGTAATAAAAATACAGTTTCAAACGCAAAATTAGGTTGAAAGCGTTAATAATAGGTTTTTAAAGGGTTACAAACTCCAAGAATTAAAAAAAAAAATGAAAATAAATGAAAATAAATTTTGAAAATAAAATAAAAGAATTAAGAATAAATAAAAAGAACAGAAGAAGAAAATCGATATAATTATCTAATCGATGTAAAAAATAAAGTGATTATTACCTGATGGCGGTAAACGAGGAAAGCCAAAAGAAAGAACACGATAATGAAAGGTAGAAGTATCGGAGTAACAACGGCGTAGACAAGTCCAAGAAGAAAGTAGAGTTGTAGACTCGGAAGGGCCTCGGGATAGTCTATAGATCCTGGATTCATAGCTCGGTCTAGATCGCGTTCAGTTTTGACTATAAACATCTTCTTCATATGGAAAATGAAGAGCGGCTTTAGACGAAGAATCTCACTCGCAATCCCAGCCCATCCGTCGACCATTATATACGTAATGAAAAATGTCGCCTTCATTGGTATTGATACGCCGATGTTCCGTGGTATCCTGCAGGTTAAGAGACGGCGATAACATTAAATATTTGGTCGTAGTAAGACCCTGTTTTTTTCAACTTCAGTTGAGTTCACTTTAGCCCCACGACGTTCCATTTGTCTCAATATAGTTAGGGGTGTTCAAAAAGTAGCCCGGACCAGACCGGACCTTAAGGTCCGGACCAGGGTACATACCGGTCCAGTCTCCGGGTCGCCATAAACTTGGTGACCGGTCCGGTCCGGTCCACACTTAAAAAAATAGATCAAATTTAGTGTATTTTTACGGTCCGGTCCGGGTTTTTTTGTTAACCGGTCTGGTACGCGGGTTTGGATTTTTGGGGTTGCTAGTCTGCGGGTCAATCCTATCCGGTCCGGTCCTGGTTTGGACGGGTGAAAACCCCTATCCAAAAGAACATGGCCTAAGTTTCTGAAACCAAATATGGAATACTAAGACCTTGTTCTTGTGAAACGAGCTAAAATTAAGCCGGAAAGAATCAGGGCCTAATTTTCCGCGTTAACTAGAAAAAAGGACCGAGTTTAGAGAAGAAGCAAATACTCGCTAGGTGGTTGGTGGATGAATGCATCGAGTTGGCCGAGAGCGGTTCCGGTGACTAAGCTTCCCAAGAATACGTTGACGACCATGAAAAAGTAATACTTGTCTGCGGCTCGACGCTCGAGTTTAGACCAAGCGACGTGGCCCTCGATCTTTGACATAAGCATCAAAATCGAAGGGAGGAAATATAAGAAGAGTTTAAGGGCGAGACCGGGAAGAAAACCTTGAAGAAAAGACTTGATAAATTTACTGCACGGTGAAAAATCGGTCGATCAAATATTCAAATGACATAAAAGATATAAACGCGGTGAAGTTTACGAGAGTTGTAGGATGTGAATGCTTACAATTCTATCACGGGTCTAAGAAACGGAGCGACCCGTTCAAGTGCTTCGAGATTTGCGAGAGATTGAACGAAAGCGATGGGGATCATGTAGAAAAACACCATAGCGAAAACTATCATTCCGATCAAGAATTTGCGGATGGTTATCCCGACAACGGGTATCGCTAGGTTTCGCCAATACACGTCGCGAGGCTCCGGTGCCCAACTTGTTAGCCATAATGTGGGATTTTTACTTTGTTGGGTTTGTGCACATACGGCCGCACCCCACCGTGATTTGAAGGAAACGAAGGATACGGGTATGATGGCTTTTGTGTCGTTGAGAATTCTTTGACGCTCCATATTCAACTGAAAATAAAATTTAGACGAAATAAAAAAAAAAACATATTAGGAAAAAAGATTTACGAGAAATTATATTAGGAAAAAGGAGATGATGGAGCAAAGTTGAGAAGGATTAGTAGTTAGTAGTAAGTCACCATTTTGTCCATGTTCTTCAAGTATTCGGTATAGTATTCGACAGAATCAACTCGTTTACCACAAAGGCCAAAACAACCGATCTGAATATGAACACGGGAAACCCATTAATATGAGTAGACGCAAAACATATGATGACACGTTGGTATAGCGACGTGAAAAATGGGTTTCTTACCCTGCATTTCGGCCTCTTGTTGGGGTTTCGTTCAAGCTTGAGTTGGTAGTAATCCAACCAATTTTGAATCCGTTCCCTTCTCCTCACGAGTCTCCGATATCTATTTGCATTGTACACCGCCTACCATTGGAGAAACTAACCGGATCACACAAAGAACGACAAGTAAACAAAAACTCCATACTTCAGTCCACTTCAGTTTCAGTCCAAAAGAACGGGGCCTAACTAACCTGTTGGCAGAGGTAGGTATTTCGATGATTCTTCTTGAAAAACTTATCGACAGAATCTGAGATAGACTGTCCTGCAACACGTGGCACGTTCTTGACTAAAACCTGCAGTTTCATAAACACACAACATTATGAATTTATGATGGTTGCTTAAAGAAGTCGATGGACAAGAAATGGAAGTGTGAAAGTGTGAAACTCACGGTATATTGCTCAGCACGGTTTTGTTGGGACGCAAGAAACTGTAATCTCATCGATGCGACCTTATCATACTCCTTGTAAAGCAAGAAACAAGTCCAAAACGTGAACAAATACTCCATTCCGATATGCGCAAAGAACCTGAGATTTTTACGAGAGACAAATGTTGAATTACGCATTGACAGATTCACTCGCTCACTTCCATTCAGGTCAGCCCCAGGACGTTCATTTTGTCCCGGTACTTCAGCCTAATTCACTTCAGTCAATTCAACCTAAGAACAGGGTGTAAGTTTACGTACCTCAATGATTTAGGAGGCACGTTGGATATAGAAAGCTTGTCAATATCGCTTGTAACGAGTTCTTTCCGTAGAAAAAACAATGTTCCTCCAGATATATTGACTGGCAGAAGTACAAGAAGTGCTAAAATCGTCATTGGACCGAATATTTTTAGCCTGTGGAAAAGGGATGAACAGGACTGACGTTAGCATCGGAATCTGTCATTGTTTTTGTAATTAATGATAACAACCAAATCCGACATCAAAACCACAGAAAAGAAGTCGAATTCAAGCGGAAAAGATAGCCAAAAAGAATGATAATTGAACGAAATTACGGTAATATGATGAACACCAGGTACTTAAATCAATGATAACAACTACAATTACATTAAGTATAGCCAAAAAAGGTGGAATTCAGCCGAAATTATGACAAAATGAATTGAAAGTAATCGAAATTAGAGTAATATGATGAATACCCAAGTACATAAATCAATAATAACTACCAAAATCACATGAAAGCTCGATTATAACGGGAAAAAAAGAGTACAAATTCAGCATAAAATTCTAAAAAAAAGAATGAAAATTGAGCAAAATTACAGTAATATGATGAATACCCAACATTCAACAGCAGAAAATTGAGCAAAAAAAGAAAGAAAATTGAGCAAAATTAGAGTAAAATGATGAATACCCTTCATTCAATTCACATAAAAACTCAAATATAACTAAAAAAAAAGTACAAATTCAGCAAAAAGAAAGAAAATTGAGCAAAATTACACTAATATGATGAATACCCAACACTCAACAGCAGAAAATTGAGCAAAAAAGGAAAGAAAATTGAGCAAAATTACAGTAATATGATGAATACCCTACATTCAATTCACCTAAAAATTCAAATTTAACCAAAAAAAAGTACAAATTTACACAAGAATGAAATTTGAGCAAAATTACAGTGATATGATGAATACGCAAAATTCAATTCACCTAAAAACTCAAGTATAACCAAAAAAAAAATGCACAAATTCAGCAGAAAATTCAACAAAAAAAGAATCAAAATATAGCAAAATTACACTAGCATGATGAATACCCAAAATTCAATTCACATAAAAACTCAAGTAAAACCAAAAAAAATCCACAAATTCAGCATCAAATACAAAAAAAATTTGGAAATTGAGCAAAATTAGAGTAATAAGATGAATTACCCAATGACATAAATCCTGAGAAAAGCAACAGAATCAAGACCAGCATGATTAATAAGTTCAGTTTCAGACATATGTAAAGCTTGAGGCATCCAATTAAGGAAAGTAAGATAAGTTTTACAATCAAGATTCACATATTTCCTCACAAAATTCCTGGTACCACCAATTGGGTCTTTTCTTTTGCCATTAAAATACCATTTTGGGAAATAAACTCTGTCATTTATTGGTTGAATTCTTAGTAATGCAAATGCTAGTAAGAATGCTACTGCACTTATTATGTTTATCAGTGCTGATACTCCTATATCTGCTACTGATGCCATTCTGAAAAACTGTGTAAAAAATTGTTGAGAATTTGGGGGAAAGATTGGGTTTTTATTTTTACTGTGATGTGATGAAGAAAGGTGTAGTGAGCTGTGAGTCAAGGAAGAAGTGTAAGAGAAGCACAAGTAAAAGAATAATGGAGAAAGTTTGGGTGTTTTTTTAGTCAACTTTTAGTGCATTCTTTGCTGTATTCAAGGGATCTTGTGCATGTGTAATTGTGTATGATTATCTGGTTTAGTTTTAGTTCGAGCAGTTGGTCTCTCTTATGACGGGTATATCCGTTGCAAGTTTAAAATGGATCAAGTAATTGTCATTTGAGAAGATAAGGACAAATGTTTACCTAGGTCACACCAACCTTACTTTTGTCTTATCCCACTTACTCCGTATTTGGTATATACTTGACGACCCGTTATATGTTTGTGACGGATATCGAAAAGAAACAAACAAAAATTTGTGTAGTTCAAGTTGGGTAGGATTTACCGAGAAGAAATTTAGAGACGGTAACTTTTTCGCGTATGAATATTTAGATCAACTGGTGAAATGTTGGTGTAGCACGTTAACTAAAAGTTTTCATATTTTTGAATTTGGTTGTAATTTTGATAGTATTGGCTAGTCCTTTGTTTCACGTCAATTTAACCGTGTTGCTCACGAGCTCGCGCGAGCGATGTCGATTTCTATCGAAAAATGTGTTTGGGAGAACATTGGTCTGGCAAACGTGCAAGCTGTTATCTTTGATGAATTTAATGCGATAATCTAATCCTGAATTTGGGATTTGCTTTAAAAAAATTACGGAGTAGAAGTTTAGAGACGGTAAATTTTTCACGTTTTGATCAGCTAGTGAAATATCGGTAGAACAGCTTGACTAAAAGTCTTGAGACGGTAAATCATTTACTTATGAATATTTAGATCAACTGGTGAGATATTGGTGTAACAGCTTAACTAAAAAAGTGCAGGATTCAACCCTCGATAGCGTAATAGTGGTTTAACTCATGGAGTAATGATAGTATATTGGTATTCATGGTCTATTTCGACCCTCGTTAATCACTTGTACCGTTAAATCGTTTCACAATAGAATCCAGACCGTTTAAAATAAAGAAATGAATGGAAACGCTCCAAATGCAAACTCATGAAGCCATGAGATGAACTTTACCGTCCATGAGCTCATAGACGTTTTCAAGACCGTTCAGCGAACACAGTCGCGTGGTTAAAGTTTAGGCTACTTGAGAAGCACAATAGTAGTCAAGCTGATCCAGTGGTTTGATTTTTTTTTTGGAGACCGTACAATGAATGACAAATGAGCACGAGGAAGAAAGGGACGTAACAATGTCACACATACTCACATAATTACACTCATGAATAAAAACTTTAGTGCATCTCCCATATTCACCTTCATTATTCCCTTGTTTCGTAACACGAAATCCTGTTTTTGACGAACATATATTCTATTATTTGTTACTATAAATTCGTGACGGTTGGATTATCATACATGTTACAAGGGAGACTCATGTTATACATATCATACTCGTTATATGAGAGTTTTACTTGACTCGACCAGCCCTGAACCCAATCTGATAGAATTCAAAATCGACCAAGAGTCCATTTAGGGCTCGACCGAGCCAATATATTCGACACTGAATTTGAACCTATATTCGACCAACACTAAACCCAATTTAAGTTCATTTTAGTGCCTAACGAATCCATTTCGCCTTGATAAAATAACATTCGATAGTTATATGAACCCACCAAAAAGGCCAACTTTATGAATGTACGAAACTTTAGCAAAAAAAAAGTTGAAATTTTACATTTGGGAATTGCCTAACTTAACTAATGGTTGTTCCATGTCCAATTGTCTTATCTTGTGACGTAAATTCTTATCCGTGACGAATATATATCTCTTACAAATTTACGATATGTCAAATAATACTGCGAGTACATGAGATAAATTAAGGCAGATAATTTACTATTCCTCGATTCATGTAGTATTATTTGATTCGTAATATATCTGTAATGAATATAACCGTAATAAGGGAGCAATTCATTTGGGTCGTCGGCGCTTTATACGTGATTTTACCGTATTGCCCTTGTATAATAATCGTTAATATAATTAATTGGTTTTTGTATATAAATCTAATCTTACGTTTCGGAGTATTAATTTATCACGTAAATTGAACGGTTTACGTGACACGTTTCCCCATGGACCTCGGAAATCTTTTTCTAATAATCAATAATATAATTGATTGGGTTTTTATTTAAGTCTAATTTTTTGTTTTCGAGTTTAAATTTGTCACAAATTTTCAATTTAACGGTTTTTCAATTTGTTGTTTGCGGCATGATTAGAGATTAGTTGACGGATTGTAGGGAGAATTTGTCGGGATAATCAAAAAACCCGGAAATAGCATGAAACGGAGGCAAAACGTGAGTTTCTCACGTTTCACCGATCGGCAAAACGTAAGAAACTCACGTTTCACCGATCGGCAAAACGTGAGAAACTCACGTTTTGCCGATCGGTGAAACGTGAGTTTCTCACGTTTTGCCGATCGGTGAAACGTGAGTTTCTCACGTTTTGCCGATCGGTGAAACGTGAGTTTCTCACGTTTTGCCGATCGGTGAAACGTGAGAAACTCACATTTTGCACTTTATTACGTATTATAGTTCGTCTTTTTTCTACGTCAAATTAAAAAAAGACCGTCACTAGAGAATCGAACGTCATGCGATGGTTATAATCGAACGTCAAGAATAGAGTAATGAAGTGTGAAGTGGTGGAGGGACCATAACCCATAAAATAGGACAAAAAATTGCGGATGGTTCCGGTTGCGCCACTACTTCTACCGGATGGTTCCGGTTGCGCCGCCGTGATCCGGCTGACGGAGGCGGAGGAGATGGTGTTGGAGTTTACTAAGCTTTGTTTAGGGGGAAAGCGAAAGCGTGAAGTGGAGGAGGATAATGATGGTGAAATTGAGGGGATAATGGTGGTGAGAAGCTCGGGGAGCTTGGCAATGGTAGAAAATGGAGGTAGGAGTGAGGGGAAGTTGGTGTTGAGAAGGTCGGAGAGGTTGTTGATGTTGGAAAATGGAGGTAGTAGAAGTGAGGGGAGAGTGGTGGTGTTGAGAAGGTCACCTAGGTTTTCAATGGCGGAAAATGTAGGTAGAAGTGAGAGGAGAATGGTGGTTAGAAGCTCGATTAGGTCTTCAATGGCGGAAAATAGGGAGAAATTAGCGTTGAGACCGCCGAGGACTTTAATGCTGGAAAATGGGGGGAGATTAGGGTTGAGACGCTCGCCTAGGTCTTTGATGGCGGAAAATGGGAGGAAATTAGGGCTGAGAAGCTCGATTAGTAGGTATTCAATGGCGAAAAATGGGGGGAAATTAGTGTTGAGAAGCTCGATTAGGTCTTCAATGGTGGAAAAGAGGGGAAAATTAGAGTTGAAACGCTCGACTAAGTCTTCAATGGTGAAAAATGGGGGGAGATTAGGGTTGAGAAGCTCGATTAGGTCTTCAATGGTGAAAAATGGGGGGAAATCAGGGCTGAGGAGCTCGCCTAGGTTTTCAATGGCGAAAAATGGGGGGAAATCAGGGTTGAGAAGCTCGCCTAGGTCTTCAATGGCGAAAAATGGGGGGAAATTAGGGTTGAGAAGCTCGCCTAGGTCTTTAATGGCAAACAATGAGGGGAAATTAAGGTTGAAAAACTCGATTAGGTCTCCAATGTCGGAAAATGGGGGGAAATCAGGCTCGAAATGCTCGCCTAGGTCTTCAACGACAGAGAATGGGGGGAAATCAGGCTTGAAACGCTCGACTAGGTCTTCAACGGCGGAGAATGGGGGGAAATCAGGCTTGAAACGCTCGACTAGGTCTTCAACGGCGGAAAATGAGGGGAAATCAGGCTTGAAACGCTCAACGAGGTCTTCAATGGCAGAAAATGGGGGAAAATTAGGGTCGAAAAGCTCGACTAGGACTTCAATGGCGGAGGGTGTGGTAGAAAATGGGTTGAAATTAGGGTTGAGGCGTTCACCGAGGTCATCAGAGGGGAAAACGCTAGAAAAGGCGACGGTGGTCTACAATCGACGTAAAGTTGGAGGAGACAGCCCCTTAACAGTAGGAAGTGTAGAGAAAACGGTGGGAGGAGGGAGATTGAGGAGCTCGACTAGGTCTTCAATGGCAGGGGGTGTGGTGGAAAACGGGTTGAAATTAGGGTTGAGGCGTTCACCGAGGTCATCAGAGGGGAATATGCCAGAAAAGGCGATGGTGGTCTACAATCGACGTAAAGTTGGTGGAGACAGCCCCTTAACAGTAGGAAATGTCGAGAAAACGGTGGGAGAAGGGAGAGTGAGGAGCTCGAGTAGGTCATCAATGGTGGAGAGTGTCAGAAAAAACGGGGAGCATTTAGATCTGAGGTGTTCCCCTAGGTTATCAGAGGGGAAAAGAACAGAGTCATCCTCGACAGTGGTGGAGAATCGAGAAATAAAAATGGCTGAGAATTTGAGGGAGAGGGGACGGGATTTGAGTTGCTCGTCTAGGTCATCACCAATGGTGGAGAAATCAAAGGATGGGGAAGAAAGTGAACAAAGAAGCCCGACGACTGGGTCAATGGAGGGGAATTGGGACGAGATTGACGAAGAAAAGGTGTTGAGACGTTCACCAAGAGGATTACCATCATCTTTACAGCTCGACGATGATGTATATGATGACGATATTAAGTTATTAGTGAAAAGAAAAAAGAAGATGACAATGTCGACAACTAAGGTCAAGGTAGAGAATAGTAGTAACAATGATGTTTTATCTCCTGTTGAGAAAGAGAGGAGGCGTGCGAGGTGTTTCTTTGTAGGTGATCCCATTGCTGAGGATGATGCTCGACAAAAATGGCGCTGGCGCTATGAATTGCAGGTCAAATTGTTATACTCGTTCCTATACACCTTTATATGTTTATGTTTCGAGTTTTTGAATAGTTTAGGTTCTTTCCCGCTTATAATTCACCCGAGTTCATTGTGCTGATGATTCATGTGACGGTTTGAACTCTGAATGCTTTATTGTGCTGATGAATATTTTCATGTTGTATCTTACGACCCAACTTCTGAATCTGAATGCTTTGGAGCTATGCAGAACAGAAGAATTAAGAGCCGAAGTTTGTCAGGAAAGTGCGTGATTATCCGGTCTTACTTATCTCTGTGGTTATGACCTTACTGTTATCTGGTCGCCGTATGCTTGCATCTTCTTTTAGCTGCTCATATCTCTGTGTCCTCTTCCTATAACGATTAATAAAACACGGGTCTGCATTATCGTTGATTGTTATTCATGTTTGCAGTGACAAAGAAGTTGATGAACCGATTCTGAATGTGAAATGTCATTATACCCAAGCACAAATCAATGGAACTGTATTTAATCTCGGCGATTGTGCCCTAATAAGAGTGAGTTGCCAACATTATTTACGATTTTGCTTTACATGAGTTGCATCTATAATAGTTGTCACATTTTTTGGGAAATTTTTGCAGGGAGATGGAAAGCAGAAGCACATCGGCAGGATAATCGAGTTCCTACAAACGGTGGAGGACGAAGATTACTTCAGAGTTCAGTGGTTCTACAAAGCCGAGGACACGGTGAGTATATCAATCGTTTTTTTGGAATTGTGCAAATGTTTCAATGAAATTCTTAGCTATTATTCACTTTGGTATGTATTTCAGGTGATGAAGGAAGAAGCTTCTTTCCATCGTAAGAAACGGATATTTTATTCTACTATAGAAAACGACAACATGCTCGACTGCATAATCTCCAAACTGAATGTTACGCAAGCTTCACCCGAGGTATCCTATGTTATAGCTTATGGATAAACGGTCTTTCTCGGAAGCTTTTCTAATCAACTGTTGGTTTGCAGCTAACTTTTGATTCGAGCTCTCTTTCGCCATCAGACTACTATTATGATATGGAGTATTCTTTGGATTGTTCTACTTTCCGCAACTTGCCAAGAGGTAATGAAGGTTTCTCGGATATTCTAAAGATTTGATTTCCTATGTTACCTATATTGAGCAAAAATTTTGAATTTTGGTTTAAATTGAAGTACTCCGTATCAAGGTATCGTGTCAGTGTTAGACATGCGACATGGAACCCAAGTGAATTGTCGGATTAAAACATAGCTTTATTCATCTCGTTTCCTTTGAATGACACTATTTCTCTATGCTGCTTTAGATGACTGCATTGTGAACTATGAATCGCCATCAAACAATTGCCTGGACCCTGTCCCTTCTGTTACCAGCTCCCCTGTGTCGGAGAATGTTTCTTCGTGTGAAACCTATAACCTATTGGATATTTATGCTGGATGTGGTGCGATGTCGACCGGGTTATGCATTGGTGCCAGACATTCTGGTGTTAATCTTGTGACAGTAAGTGAATACGAATCAGAATTAGTTGGCCATGCCCTCCTGTACTTTATTCTGCATCTATGTTAAGCATTGAGTTCACCGAGTCTGATTCTTTTGTGTCAGCGATGGGCAATTGAGCTTGACAGTTCGGCATGCAAAAGTTTACGATTAAATCATTCCGAGACACAAGTAAGCAGTTCAACTCAGTCTCGAATCTCGAATCTAGACATAATCGAATATATTGGTGGTTGTTCAATTTAGCTGTTGACATTGGCACGATATCGTACATGAAAAGGTTAGAAATGAAGCAGCAGAGGATTTTCTGGAGTTATTGAAGCATTGGGAGAAGCTTTGCAAAAAGTTTGTAACCGAAGATACCGAAAGTCAATTTCCACCTGCAGAAACATTGCCAGATTTGTCCAAAGAGCCAGATGCTAAGTCCAATAGCGATGCGGCATCTGAAGAATTAGAGGTTTTGAGCTTGGTCGATATTTGTTATGGCAGTACCGACAAATCAGAAAAGCAAGAGCTGAAGTTTAAGGTTTTTTACAAGTAACTTTCTGTAGTTATCGTAGTCTCATGGCTTTTTTTTTATCGTCTCAGAGTAAGCCTAAATGCAAAAATAAATAAAATGAAATTATAGGTGATGTTCAGTAGTGTAACATTTTGAATGCATTTGTTTTCTTCAAATCGACAGTTTGAACATGGTGTCAAGCTGAATGCATAAAGCAAGGGTTTGTTGTTAATTTTTCTACTTCGGCTATTATATTAGGTGCGTTGGAAAGGATACGGTCCCGATGATGATACATGGGAACCGATGAACGGGTTAAGGTATTTCTTAGATCCTCTTAACTTGAAAGATTCGATACTGCATCGCTGCTACTCTCTATGATGCATTTTTTTACTTATTTGTCGATGATTTACAGTAATTGTCAAGAGCTAATACAAGATTTTGTTATAAATGGGTTCAAGAGGAAGATGCTACCCCTTCCAGTAAGTTTTCCGTCTTGATGTGTCGATGCGGATTGCATTTGAAAAGTTGGGTTTGACATTCCGGTTGCATCATTCCAGGGTGATGTAGATGTCATATGTGGAGGACCTCCGTGTCAAGGAATCAGTGGGTATAACCGATTCAGATGTGTAGATGACCCATTATCTGACGAGAGGAATCGTCAACTAATAGTCTTTATGGACATAGTGGATTACTTAAAGCCTAAGTTTGTTTTAATGGAAAATGTTACCGATATCCTAAAGTTCGACAAGGGTTCACTTGGAAGGTACGCTTTGAGTCGTTTGGTGCACATGCGTTACCAGGCTAGGGTTGGCATGATGGCTGCTGGGTGTTACGGGATTCCTCAGTTTCGTTTGCGTGCCTTCTTTTGGGGCGCTCTTCCTAGCGAGGTAAACAAAAATTCATGACATTTGGTTTTGGAGTAAATCCGAATGAAAATAGAAAGAACCGTGATTGGAGGAACATTAGTTATAACGGTAACAAGCCTAACAACCCGATGATGAATTATTTGAATGATATTTTACGGATTACTCCATTATTTGGCTTCTGCAGGAACTGCCCCAATTCCCACTTCCGACTCATGATGTTGTTGTCCGATACTGGCCTCCATTAGAATTCGAGGTAATGTTGGTATACTCCAGCTTTAAAATTATAACCCGTATGCAAGATGTAGTTAGTTATGTACTATCTGATAAAAAGTTTAAAACTCGGGATGTTACAGCGCAACGTTGTGGGTTATGACGAAGGTTGTCAACCTCCTGAACTCGAAGTTTCCGTGGTTCTAGGCGATGCCATCTCCGATCTCCCTGTCGTAAGTTGACTTCAAACGCGGAAGTTTTTTGAGTCATCACTTTTACATCTGCTTGGAATCTTGGATACTTGAGGTTTAAGTTTGTTGACCTAATCTGATATCATAGGTAACAAACTTCGATTCTCTGGATGAAATGCTGTATAGTAAGCCTCCAGAAACCGAGTTCCAGAAGTATATTAGATCAAATATTTGCGGTAATTTGCAGTCATCTTCTGTTTTATTTCATCAAAAATCTATTTCCGAAGTGACATATTCTTCCTATCTTGTGTTTATATAAACGACAGGTTATGCATCAAAATCGGAAGAACCTGTATTGTATGATCATCGACCCCTTCATTTGTTCGAGGATGATTACATTAGAGTTTGTAAGATTCCTCGAAAAAAGGTCTGTTCTCCTCAAACTAACTTGCAAATATTCGAATTTCCGCGTGGTGGTTCTTTCATGTAGTTAGCTATCTTCGCAGGGAGCAAATTTTAGAGACCTCCCTGGTGTAATCGTTGGAAACGACAATGTTGTTCGACGAGATCCATCTTTCAAGACCTTGCTCTTGCCTTCAGGAAAACCAATGGTGTATATACACATCGATTTCTCAGCTGATTTAAAATAAAAAAATAAAAAAATACTCCGTATTACTTATGATTTGATTCGCTTGGGTTACTGTAGGTTCCGGAGTATGCCTTCACGTTCGAGCAAGGCAAATCTAAAAGGTGACGTGTCTGACACTGTAAATGCTCGTAAATCTTCTCCTGAAAACCATGCTAAAAATTTCGATTTTTCATGCAGACCATTTGCGAGACTCTGGTGGGATGAAACTATGCCAACGGTAGTAACTTATCCAAGTTGCCACTGTCAGGTATCGTTCTACTCCGATTCTTACTGAAAACGGAACATATTTCTTTGGAAAACGTGTATGATATTGGTGAGAATTTCAGGCAATGTTGCATCCTGAACAAGACCGAGTCCTCACCATACGCGAATGTGCAAGGCTTCAAGGATTTCCTGATAGTTATCGTTTATGTGGATCCGTCAAGCAAAGGTGAGATACTCACTCGATCCTGTTCTTTGTTATACTGTGTTATATCGAGCATCATGTTCCGAAACAAAACCTGCTTGACCCGATCCAATTAACCCATCCCGACCCAACATCTGAATTGAAGATTCGAGCTTTGACTTCTAACCGAAATTGACCTGATTGACTCGACTCGACTCGAATATTGCCACTTACCAAGTGATCATACCCGAACCTAGAGCTGGCAAAAGCTGACCCGACCCGTTAGAACCCGAAAATGTAGTCACCCGAAACCGACTCGCTTGTAACCTGGGACCCGATACAACCCGATAACCAGTGACCCGAACCCGACTTGACCCGACCCAATTTGGACCGGAACTGATAAGATTGATGACCAGAAGACTACTAATCTCTTAGATTGATCCAAATAAAAATAATTGAATGTTTACTTCATACGTTAATCTTAATGACAAAGTAATTAAACAAAATAATAGTAAAAAAACAAAACTTATTAGGAAAATCTCGAAAAATAACTAGACCCGATAATGACCCGATCCAAACCCGACTTGACCCGCCACATCAAGTGACGCGACCCAATCGCGATCCAATCCTAACCCGACTCGACCCAAACGAGATGCTAACCCGATGTGACCCGACCCGCCTTGAACCAACCCGAGTGACCCGATAGCCACCTCTACCCGAACCCGACCCGGTTGTGCTGGCTAACGGACTTGTTTGCAACAGGTATCGGCAAGTAGGAAACGCAGTAGCGATACCAGTAGCAAAGGCGTTAGGCTATACATTAGGCATGGCTTTCCAGAAGCGTAGCAGCAAAGAAGCCCTCGTAACTCTTCCTCCCAAGTTTGCATATTCTATCTAACTCGTCGCTGTATTTTCATCATGTATTCTCTGTAGTCGGCGCTGTAATGTTGTAATATAGTGTACTCCGTATCATAAATCGACAAATCGTAGACTCGATTTTCGTGCTACCGATGATGTCGGAACTGTATAATTAGGTCCGCTTCATTTAAAGCGACTCTAATCCATTTTTCAAAGCCTATAAATGGTCCTTTGTGGATTGTGTAATGTACTCTTTTGTTGTCGAAGTTCACCGAGTATATAATGTACTACAAGGGTTCGAGAAGATTTTTCGTTGATATTTAAAGACGAATGATTATTTTATTTATATATACCCTCTTATTACGGAGTATAATTTACTTACTTTAAGAACTTTTATAGACAATTAGTAATTTTTTTGTTTGTTAATATCTAAAAACGACACCTTAATACGGATTTTGATGTGAGATAATTTTAATACTTTTATAAAGTGCATAATACATTCATCACTTTTATTTCGAGATAATAATACAAATCTTGTTTATAATATAAAATTTTATCAAATCATAATTTGGTGAATTACTATTATTTATAATAAAATTTCGGAGTAGTAATTTTTTGACGTGGGATGACTATACTACTTTTATTTTTTTTTACAATAAATAATTTTGAATGTAACTTTTTTTAGAAAAGATATTTTGTTAAACAAAATTTAAAGATTTCACATTAATATAGTAATAATTTAAATTATATCATATTCTAATAATTATGGTAAAAGATTATCTACTTGATTTTTTTATTATTAATGATATTTTCCTACATTGAATTTTGATGCAACATACCAATATCGCTCGAAAAGTATATATTAGTGATTAGGAAAATAAACTCTGACTCGATTTTTCCCGTACAAGTAAAATAAATAAAGAAGATAAACAAGTGAACTCGAAACATTATTATCACAGCGACTCACATTCAAATACGTGTGTTACGTGAAATCGAAATTAAACCCGAATCGAGTGACCCGACTGGCAGTTTGCCACCTCTTCTTACAAGCTCTTCGAAAGCACAAAAAATTAGGGTTTTGGTGATGGCGGGTAATTCGAATGCGACGATGACGACTTACCCATTCACGTAAGTATCCCTCGTCAATCCCTTTGTTCTTGATCCATTCATGGCTTTTCAATTGATTTACCCAATTCCCTTTGTTCTTGAATTAGGGCTTTTCAATTGATTTACCGAAATCCCCCTTTGTTCTTGATCCATGGTTTTTCAATTGATTTACCTGAGTCCGTTTGTTCTTGATCCATGGCTTTTCAATTGATTTACCGAATTCCCTTTGTTCTTGATCCAGGACCGACTTGAGCAGATTTGGTATTGATGCTAAACCAACCAAGGTGGCGCCCCTTAACAAGTTTTATCTGTAAGTTGATTCGATTAAAGTTTAATTGATTCAAATTGTAGCGATTATTAGGGTATTATCATGATCTCTTTGCAGTTTCTTGTTGTTTCGAAATTCAGTTCAGTTCAGTTCAATTGATTTTACATTGAAATTATTGAGTGATAGGCAAGTTTAGTTCCGAATTCCGATAATTTGTTTACCTTTGAATTGTTTAAAATACGCCTCGTAGTTTGATTGTGTATTGGACTGGGATTGGGATTGGGATTGGGATGGAGTATTAGGGTTAGCAATTGATTTTACATTGAAATTATTCAGTGATAGAGGGCTCACTCTCTCCGTTTCAGTCATTTGTTTACCGTTTGATTTGATTAAAGTGTTCATGACAATTGGATTGTGACGGAGGGAGTACTAGGGTTCGTAAATATGAGAAAAATTTGGTTCCGCAAAATTTTAGTTTTAGATTCGCCTCTAAATTTCGTGATCTCTTTGTTGTTATTTTGTTTATCTGACTTGCTTTTTTATGTTGAAATTATGTAGGGATGGAGTACTTATATGCACTAGATTGAGTCGGGAAGAATATATTGAATGTCAAAAGGAACTCGAAGAGTATCTCAAGTAACTACTTCTCTTTGCTTTTTTCGCATTTCATTTCATTTACGAGTATTTGATTGTATGTATTGCTCAAAACTTCAAATCATCGTTGTGGTCTCTTTCTCAGGAATCCACCGGGTGTTAACTGGGATCCTGCGTATCTTAAGCAACAAAATGATTTGGATTGCATTGAATATTTCTCTAGGATTCAAGAGATTAGACCTGAGGTTGGTTTACTCATACTTCGTTCTTGTTTTTCTTTTCATCTCTTAGCCTTTTTTTTTGCTACCAGTGGCGTTCGTGTCTATTGAATCGTGAATCGTTAAAAGTGAATTCTCTCATGTCGTTGACCAAAAATACAGACGACGCATTACTCTAAAAGAGCGAATATGAGTAGAACTTATACATGAGGACGTTCTGTTTGTTCTTGATCATTAGATTGCTAGTTTGTTGCTGAATGCGTGACTGAAGTAAGTTGTATCTGCATTCAAATTATTTTCTTTAGATGGCTGATTATGTTCTCGTGGATCCGATGGACGTGTCAACTATTTTGATTGGGGGATTTTGGTTGCATTTCAACTTTAAAGCCAAACACAAGGATGCGGCTGATGATTCTTCTGCGGCTATTTATTTCGTTGAGTTGGATGTAACAAACAAAGAAGTAACCTGTCTAGAGAAATTAGACATCGACCTTTCTGCTGGTAAGTTACCAACGTCATGTGCGTAAACATTGTATGCGATTATTTTAGGTCAAAATCGTAATTGCGATTTCTCAAATCCTTTAAATGTCTCGTCTCTTGTTTGTTCCAGATACAAGTGCCTATCAGCGTTGCGCTTTCTGCTATGTGGATCCTTCACAAGGGAGATATGCTTCGTCAACTGGTGGTCATGTTTATCATCCTCTTGATGCTTACCGCTATTTTAAATAGACCTGTTGTGTTTGTAGTAAATCTAACTGTCTAAGATTTTTTATCTACTCGTAAACAACTAGCAACGTCGGCTTGCTCGTTTAAAATCAATCAATAGTAGAAGCAAGAGTAAGGAAAGTATGCCGAATATTTAATGTATGGCGGAATATGTAATTATTCTTAACATAGGAACATAACCTCCAAACCAAAAATATGAGTTCTAGTTCGTCAGTATTCAAAGAATTGTTTTCGATACACTGTAATTATAAACAAAATATTTATCAAGGAATTTTATCTCGAGACTGTCTCATACAAGAATTTGTTTTTCTCTTATTTTACTACTTGACGTTCTCTGATATGTGGCAGAGAAATCCGGACAAACTAAAACCTGGTCCGGTAGGATCCTCCGAACAGCTCAATTTGAAGTGTGTAGTACACGGCCTTCCGAGATTCGAAGGTTCTGAACAAAAATAATCGAAAATCACGCAAAGTTCTAATAATGTGAAATTAAACGGCCACACAAAATTTGAGCATCAACGGAGAACACACGAGGGTTCCGATATGTGAAAACCAGCGTTGTAGTCTTGTAGAAGATGGTCGAATGCAAACCCCAAGACGAGGACATGGTTGTTCACCAATGGTTAAAGACGGCGAAGTGAACAAACTGCAGTCGCTATGAATAAGTTTAAATTTAGGAATCATGACATCAAAATCGTTCTTCTGACTCCTTTTACACCAAAAAGTTAAATGTAAACTCGTTGAGGGTAAACGTTCCAACTCATCTTCACATCGAAAAGGTCGTACTTGTTCAGAATAGGATCTTCGGAATTCAGCTCAGCTCGACATAACACTACCTCCGTGTGGTAGACCCTTGGGCACAGGCAAAGAAAACAACGCGCAAGCTAAACGAGTTGTCGCCTGTAAACACAGAAAATTAATGTTGCAGGTTTTTTGACAGCATTCAACACTAACTGGCAAAAATGTTGATGCATACCTTCCTCCATGGAATTCGTCTCGTTCTACCATGACATTCCTCCTGATAGCGCCAATCATCGTACACCCATAAATGACTGTCTCGAGGACATTGAACATTCGCTACCTACAAAATTAATCACAAAAAACAATCTCGCTTGACTCGCTGTTAAAACGAAGATGACTATCAGAACACAATTCAGCAGAAACACCCGAAAATGACCTAACCTTGAGAACTATAAGTTCAACCTTCGTAATCTCACGACCATTTATGAAAACTTCCGTCTTTCCTCTACTTGCGTCACGACTTAGCCTTCCAGTGAAGTTTATACTCGAACTTATAATTCTATCAGGTTTCTCTCCGACCTTACCCCAAAGACCGGTCTCTTTGTCGTACCAATACTCCCCCGGCTTAAGCTTCCTAGGAGGTAACCGACACCCAAGTAACGCACTCATTTCCTCAGGATTTAATGCATATCCATTGACGATGACTTGCTCTGGTCGAAGCTGATTAACGACACATTCTATCTCGACTTTCATCACATTCTTGACCTCGGTAGGAGTTAACAGTCTAGACAGTGGACCGACCCTGGAAGTTTTTCCGAGTTTTTCTCGCTTTGATTCATTGATATGTTTACCGGTGCAAGTAACACATTTTCGCCCTTCCGGCATTGATCCCATGGCTTCGATCACACAGTTAGTACAGTACTCGGAATCGCAAACTAGACAGCTTTCCTTCATTTTCCACTTTCCTTTCCTACATTTAGAACAAACCCATGATTTTTTCTTCATTTTTTTCCTGAACTTTGTATCTCAGATTTAGATTCTGAGTCAATAATCAAACCCAGGAACCCGAGTCAAGTAAGACAGCAGCTCACAACTGTTACTATATGCTTTAAAGTCAACACATTTGGATTTTATACCTCTTGTGTGAGCTGGGGGTCTTGGAATTTTATGCCTTTTTGAGGGACATAAAACCCGTCTCAAGTCCGGTCCAAATACGCATATTACATCCTAGGTCGGGTCCAAATACGCATATTATACCCTAGGTCGACGTACGACCATGTTGGGTACGACAAGAGATGACATTTCAACGGGTCAGGCTTCATGCCGGGCCATCGCGCATAGACTCAAGTTTGGCACGAACCAAGCACGGCCAGGGGGCCCATCGAGCCGGGCTATATTTATGTTGTTTTTGACTATTTTTATGTCATCCACTATTTTGATGGGTTTAAATGCATAATTTAGAGGACAAACCGGTACAACCCAAATATATCAAATAACTCCCATCTCACAATCGGAAAATAGTTTCAACAAATTCACGGTTACAATTTCGTTCAAATGAAGAATATCATGATACATATAATTCACAAATATTCAGTAGGCATAATAACTCTTACAGAAATCCATAATAAGCCCGGTCCAGTAAGTTATACACCTACGTTTATACCTGACTGATACCCTTTAAATTACGTCTTCATTACCACACGGATGAATCATTTGTTAGAACTTGGAACCGACAATTTTCAGCTTTCGGAGGAATAAGTAGAAAGTTGGATGAGAATCGATAAGATCGAGCAAGAGTGTTTAGTTGTTTGGGTGAACAGCAACCCGGTGGATGTCCATCTCCTTCAACATGACGGCACGCCCACAGGAATCACAAGGAGCAGTTCTGCAACCACAAAGGCTCTCGTGCTCTGAGAGTCCTCTTAGATGATCTCGCATGTCCATTGGTGAACTCCCGGCTTGAACTATGTCTCCACAAAAGCGGCATGTAATCATGCGCATTGGACATACTGTTGACTGATGTTGCACCTGAAATAGTACAGCATAGATCAGTAAACTTGTAAAGACGACATCAACCCATATCAAGAAAAGTTAAAAAGAACAGGCCCATATCCGACCCAAACAAACCCGGTTGACCCGTTTGAGAGGTCTAATCGCAACTTCACAAGTGCGAACAAAGCGACATTACATTCGAAAACTACTAAACCTGAATCAATGAACTACGTAAGAAACTATATTTTCGATCTATACTCACCATTTCTTCCTTCTCGAGAACGACTCCACAGGAACAATGGAGGGGTTCATGGAAAACTTTCATGTGCTTCTCCATCTCCGCTTGCTGAAACGCTTTCCCACATCTATTGCAATGTACATGGTTTTTGGCATCCTCTACTCGGAGAACAACTCCACAACCTGCATGCTGACAAGTGACATTGTGTCTACGACAATATGCTTCATGCAAAGCTATACTTCTACTAGGTATGAAGTGCTTGCAATTTCCACACTCCACTGAATCCACATTAACAGTTGATGTGGATACACCGGCTTGCTGGCCACGATTAGAGTTATCCTGAATATTTACTGATATCGTGTACTTTGTTGTCCCTTTGAATCCATAAACTCCGATACTAAAGGTGCCTTCCTCAAGATTCTGATCTCGAGAGCTAAGAATCAAAGACTTGGAACCCACGTCATGCGAGGACCATTGATGCTGATGGTTTGTGGGATAAAGTAACGGGTGCTTTGACATGTAAAGATCGGTATCACCTGAGCCTGTCTCGACATTCAACCTCACTTCCAGTTTAGCATCATGAGAAGAGATTATATTCCAAGCATCATTTCCAAGAGAGAATTTGTAATAGAAATATTTCCCTTCTTCAACAGTCCCTGATTCCGATTCTCCAAACACGAGCGGTTTCAAAACAGTTTGCTTATTTATGTCCGAGGTTGAAAATGGATTGACAATATCAACCTCAATATCCGTCTCTAAGACGGAAACTCTAGCTGACGGCTTTAGTTCCAGGACACGTAACTTGAACGTAAGCTCTCCATGTTTAACTACAATCGTATCATCCTGAGAAAGAGTAGCATGCTGACGGAGGGTTGTTTCAAGGACAGCCTTATGATTTGGTACCTCCAAAAAGGCAACCTCGTCCGACTGAAGTTTCGCATAAGACCCTTTTGGCAAACGAACATACTGAACCTCGATCAACGGAATCATTGGCGTTTCTGAGGAGAGTAAGTTGTTCCATACATGTGGGGGAAGAGCAACACATCCTTCATCTGCTGTGAATTCCAGTACACCTGAATGAGTCACTCTGTGGCCGTCACTTTTATCAGTTGTGTCTGAAGTATGTTCTTGCCCGGCGATGGATAACCGGAAATACACAGGCCCTTTGTCAAAAGCACCTTGATCAGACAACTCGGTAAAACAAGATGGTGGTAATTTGATCTTATCTCCTACACCGGGAAAAGGTACCGCTTCTAAGACGCGAGAAAACATGATTCCTCCTCCGGACAATAGACTTTCAGCCATCTGTTGATCTGCCTGTAGATAAATTTCAGATAGAGGTTAATGATTCCATTAAAATCGATATGCTCGTATACTACTCACTCATCACATCCTAAAGAAGAAAAGGCTAAACCCTTTTCAACATCAATCAACACGTCGTAGCTAAAGGCTTGCTCATATATAAACCCCGGTTTCTTTTCTTTGCAGTATGAATATTGAGCCTCATTACTACTACTACTACTACTAGAATCACCACCACAACAACCGTCAAAAAGTCTCATACAAGAAGCAGGTTTCGTCAAAAGACGTAACCAACATTTACCGTATCAAATACCTTAAATCAATCACACTCCACCAAACACTCTCCACTTCAGTTCTTTGATCAACATTTCATAATCAATCGCCGAAGTTTTCGCATTTAAAGTGTAAAAAGATCATTCCTTTAGAACATCACCATCTAATTACTTCACTTATTCCTACAATCTCAATCTCAATCCCCAAAATCCAATTTTGCTCAAAGGTTTCGCCTCAATTATTAGGGCAAAAGATCAAATCACAAACGCCATAACAAAAACTACCTAATATCATAATCTAATCAACAAAAAGAACCCTAATCAATCCAAAATTAAAATGATAATCCAATCGACAACAAAAAAAACTCAATTCAATTCCAAATCCAAAGGACCCAATTACAATACCAAATCACAAATGCCAAAACAAAAACTACCCAATTCGATAATCTAATTAACAAATAATCCCAATTCAATCCTAAATCAAAAGAACCCTAATATCATAATCCAATCAATAAAAAAACCCAACTCAATTCGAAATCACAAATGCCAAAACAAAAACTACCCAATATGACAATCTAATAAAAAATCAAACAACCCTAACTCAATTACAAATCAAAAGAAGAACAATTAGGGCAAAATTAGGGGAGATAGATACCTTAGCTTGAGCTTCAGCAGCATCAATACGACGAACACGTTGAGCAGCTTCAACGGCATGGCGTAAACGAGAAGCTTCATCTTTAGCTTTCTTTTCACGATCAAGTTTCAATTTTGCTCTTTGTTTCCTCTCATTTTGCTCCTTCAATAGCTTTTCCCTCGCTCTTCTCAGCTCGAAATCCATGAATAATTCGTTCGAAATTCGAATTCCTCTGTGTTTTCGTTGGTGTTGTTGAGATTGAATTAGGGTTCGATTGTTGAAAATTGGATTGATTTTATAGTAATGGAAACTGAATTATTGTAGGATTTAATAGGGAAATTAGGAATAGGATGTTTCTAGAGAAGAGAAAGGGCAAGTCTTGGAGAGAAAGTATGAGACTTTGATTTCTATTCCTTCATTGCTTACCTAATCACAATAGAAAAGGTTTAATATCGACATTATTTGTGAGACGGTTTTATAAGAGACTTTCCGATCCCAATATAAAATTAGGTAACGTGGATAATAGGTCGCAAGTTCGAATCTCCTTCTACTTAGAATGAGTAGTGAATGACGCAACTCGTATAATCCGACTTGATTTTCGAGGTAAATACTCGAGTTTGACGTAATTTGAATTGACTAGGTCAGATACAATCTAAAATCGAAATTACCTATCCCAGTGAGATTCAATATAAAATTAGGTACGGTGGATAATAGGTCTCAGGTTCGAATCTCCTTCCACATATAATCGACCTGGTTAGAATGACGCAAGTAGGGTTGTGTGCCGGTGCAAGACCGGACCAGAATCTTCAAAAAAAAATCCGGACCGAACCGGAACCAAGAATCGCCCAAAATGATGGACCTGAGACCAGACCGGATTTTTTTTATTCCGGGCCCGGTCCGGTTCGGTCCATTTTTTCGGTCTGGGCCGGATTTTGCACACCCATAGACGCAACTCGTATAATCCAACTTGATATTCGAGGTAAATACTCGAGTTTGACGCAATTTGAAATGACTAAACCAAAAACAATTGAAAATCGAAATTGCTTATCCCAATGAGATTGTGCTTGACAAAATTTGATCAAGATTTTTTTACGTGCACTTAGTTGCATTACAATACATGAAGGATTCGATCATGTGACCAATTGTTTCACGGTGCATCTTCGGTAAAAATGTAAAATAATTGGATCCCGATTAACTTGTTTGTCGTCACTACATTTTAGCTGAAAGAGTGACACATTCATGGGTGCGATCGTAAGTGACTCGAGGCGGAATCCTCAGAAGTTAGAATCAGATCGGTCAAAGCTCGGCTCGAAATAAATCAAAATAGATACTCCCTCCCCACCACAATGTTCTTCCCACTTTGACTTGACACATGGATTAAGAAATGGATAATGAAAGGTGGTAAATTATTTGGTGGGGTTCAAGATGTCAAATCACAAAAAGTAACCAATAAGAAGAGAGTATAATGGATGAATAAGGAAAATTTTGAAGTGGAAAAATCTTAGTGGAGTTTCTTTTAAGGAAAGTGGGAAGATCTTAGTGGTGGGGGAGGGAGTATAAAAAAAATTCGGCAATGATTTAAATGGACTCGAGAGCTCGAACCACATTATGGGCCGATTTCGAGCTTCAATTTTTAAAGCTCGGAGAATTCCGATCCAATTCCAAGCCCAAAACTCAAATTTCAAGGTCAATGGCGAATTGCGGAAACTCGAAAGCGCATGGAAGACGAAGCTTACTGTACGTCTGTACCTGACTACCTTCTCTTTCAGAGCTTCAGCTCGTCGTCAATGGCGTCTTCTTCTTTCTTACTCGCACACTAAGTTAGTCTCTCCTTTTCTCCTAATTTTTAACTCGTTGATTAACTTCTTTATACTGCAATTGTGGTATTTAGGTTTTGTATATTGCAATTAGCATGATTTAGGAATTAGGAATCGAATTGCGTAAGTTGACTAGTTTGAACGGCGAAATTGAGATATAATTTTACGAGTTTATCAGTGACGGAATCAGGATTTGCAATTAACTCAAAGAATCTTCGAAAATCGTTACTAAAAGTGCTATGGAATGTTGTTATACTAGTATTTGGGAACCGGAATCTAGTGGTTAAGACGGAGGTATTGGAGGTATGGTGAAAAGGTTCGAGTCTTCTTCTCTGTCAGAGTTTGAGCTCGCCGTCAATGGCGTCTTCTTCTTTCTAACTCGCACACTAAGTTAGTCTCTCCTTTTCTCCTAATTTTTAACTCGTTGATTAACTTCTTTATACTGCAATTGTGGTATTTAGGTTTTGTATATTGCAATTAGCATGATTTAGGAATTAGGAAGCGAATTACGTAATTTGATTAGTTTGATCGGCGAAACTTAGCTATGATTTAACGAGTTTATCAGTGACGGAATCAGGATTTGCAATTGAGTAATTAACTCAAAGAATCTTCGAAAATCGTTACTAAAAGTGCTACGGAATGTTGTTATACTAGTATTTGAGAACCAGAATCTAGTGGTTAAGACGGAGGTATTGGAGGTATGGTGAAAAGGTTCGATTCTTCTTCTCTGTCAGAGTTTGAGCTCGTCGTCAATGGCGTCTTCATCTTTCTTACTCGCACACTGAGTGTCTAAGTTAGTCTCTCATTTTCTCCTAATTTTTAACTCGTTGATTAACTTCTTTATACTGCAATTGTGGTGTTTAGGTTTTTTATATTGCAATTAGCATGATTTAGGAATTAGGAATCGAATTACGTAAGTTGGCTAGTTTGATCGGCGACACTTAGCTATAATTTTATGAGTTTATCAGTGACGGAATCAGGATTTTCAATTGAGTGATTTTAGGGCGTGGATGAGGAACGCCATAGAGTAAACTCAAAGAATCATCGAAAATGTAGTGGTTAAGACGGAGGTATTGCGGAAATGTCGATTCTCTTTCTCTGTTAGAGTTTCAGCTCGTCGTCAATGGCGTCTTCATCTTTCTTACTCGCACACTAATTGTCTAAGCTAGTCTCTCCTTTTCTCTTAATTTTTAACTCGTTAATTAACTTCTTTATACTGCAATTGTGGTATTTAGGTTTTTTATATTGCAATTAGCATGATTTAGGAAAAAGGAACTAGGATGCGAATTACGTAATTTGATTAGTTTGATCGGCGAAACTTAGCTATAATTTTCCGAGTTTATCAGTGATGGAATCAGGATTCGCAATTGAGTAATTAACTCAAAGAATCTTCGAAAACCGTTACTAAAGTGCTATGGAATGTTGTTATACTAGTATTTGGGAACCGGAATCTAGTGGTTAAGACGGAGGTATTGGAGGTATGGTGAAAAGGTTCGAGTCTCCTTCTCTGTCAGAGTTTGAGCTCGTCGTCAATGGCGTCTTCATCTTTTTTACTTGCAAACTATGTTAGTCTCTCCTTTTCTCCTGATTTGTAACTCGTTAATTAACTTCTTTTTACTGCATTGTGGTATTTAGGTTTTGTATATCGCCATTTGCATGATTTAGGAATTAGGAAGTGAATTACGTGAGTTCACTAGTTTGATCGGCGAAACTTAGCTATGATTGAGATATTTAGTTGAGTAATTTGACGATTTTATCAGTGACGGAATCAGGATTTGCAATTGAGTATGTTTAGGGTGTGGATGAGGAATGCTACAGGATAATTGAGAGACTTAGTTGAGTAATTTTACGAGTTTATTAGTGACGGAATCAGGATTTGCAATTGAGTAATCTTAAGGCGTGGATGAGGAATGCCATAGGGTAAACTCAAAGAATCTTCGAAAATCGTAAGTAAAAGAGCTACCGAATGTTATTATGCTAGTATTTGAGAACTGAAAATCTAGTGGTTAAGACGGAGGTATTGTGGAAAGGTTTGATTCTTCTTCTCTGTCAGAGTTTCAGCTCGTCGTCAATGGCGTCTTCATCTTTCTTACTCGCACACTAATTGTCTAAGTTAGTCTCTCCTTTTCTCCTAATTTGTGAAGTAACTCGTTAATTAACTCTTTTATACTGCATTGTGGCATTTAGGTTTTTTTATATTGCAATTAGTCTTCACCTCTATTGTTCAACCTCTGGGAGTGAGAAATTTACCCGTTTTCGGACAATTTTGACATGTTCATATTTGGTCAGGGTGGTTTATGAAAAATGACTAATTCCTAATTCATGTTTGCAAATTTGGAGTCATTTGTGCTCAAGACGAGCCACAAGAATTTCTGTATTTATTTACGATATTATCTTTAGCAATTATCTGTTACATGTCTATATCTGTACATTGATTGATTATTGCGTATTTAGCTAATGAAGTGGTATATCAACTGTGGCCCACTGAATTTACTACATCCTGTACATTGATTGCGTATGTGGCGTATGAGGTACTATCAACTGTGTCCCACTGAGTTTATGTGGCGAAGAACTGGAGTGCGGGTGGCTATAGTTGCTTGATGTCGTTGTCGCTTACAAACAATCCATGAAACCCGTAGGGTACGCGCTGTGGTAGTTTCACGGAGGCTACAATGTCAAGGTTAGGTGACTTAGCATCCATGACCTGGAATTTTGATACCCCTGTGTTCTCGTCATGAACATACGCGACGAGGTACCCGTCATCTTCATCTGCCTCTGGATTGTTTGGATCCTTTGCGATGAAATATGGCTCACCTCCATAGCAACCCGGCCCAAACATCCGGCTTGCCACTATGCATTCCCGCCGGTCTTGGGTTACGGACACATCTAGCTTCACTATTCCTGTAATTTTGGGCATTGGGTCACCAACCGCTGCATAAACGTACTTGTTTTTCTTCCCTAGATAGGCTGGATTTAGGACAGCAAAGTCTAGGTTTCTGGCAGACAGTGGTAGCCTTGAAACCATTCCTGTCTTGAGATCGATACGAACTTTCTCTACCAATGCATGGATTAAGTCTAGTCTTTCTAGTGTGTGTTCTGGGGACATTATATTTGGAGCTACAATGACGACGGACTCATTTCCATCCTCGTCCACTTCATCCCATGCATTGATCGCGTGGATGATATTCAATCCAGGCACGTCAAACCACTTCATATCTTTCTCATCGTTAGCATACCTTGGAATGACCCCGATTCTTGATATCTTTGATGGGTCCAAACCCACCGGAGATCCTCCCCTCAATAGCATTTCCGCAGGATCCATCCCAATTTGGATATCGGGAAATATAGCGTACTTCTTTGTGATGGCGAAGTCATGGAGGAATGAGGGCCGTGTCATGGAAAAGATGGGGACATCTGCTTGTTTGTTTCCTTTGGGGTCGATCCTGAAGAAGGTTAGAAAGGGTGGCATAGGACCATAGCGGAAGGCAAATGTCTCGCCAGTGTCTTGGTCGACCTTCGGGTGAGCAGTCATGCTCATGAAGAGCTTCCCATCAAAGTCGTTACGTCCGAGGGTTTGAATGTCTCCATTTTGAGTCAATCTGACCTCATAAGGAAGGTCTGACTCTCCTAGCGCGTAGAGCCGGCCACCAAACAAGGCTAGACTTGTGTTAGCCGACCCAATACCATTGCTTGGGTTAAACTGCCCTGCAATAAACCTGGCAGCAGTCAGAGTACCCCTGGCTGCAGACCCTGCAAGGCCGTTGAACCCCGAAAAAACACTCGGAAGAATGTTAGCTCCAGCTTCATTCTCGATCATATACTTGTACGTCTTGACATAGCGGCTACAAAGGGTGGCCTTGCCATCAGAGATTCGGATGGCGTGGAGCATTCCATCCCCATCAAACAGGTGGTAGGGTCCACGTGGGAGGAATTGTGGGTTGGGGCCATTGCGGATGTAAGCTCCATTAAGACACGAAGGCAAAGCACCTTCAACAACCTCACAGTTTGTTGGAGGGAGCTCCACCACCGGAGCAAAGTTTTGTGAGAGGACATGCCTTGGATCGACTGACGACCGTGTGGGAGGATCAACAAACTTATTGATTATGTCATCTAATGTATTTAAAATCGTAGATGGAAATGAAGTTTTGTATGTTTTGGGTGGCACAGGAATGCTATTAACCCGAGTTGTTGTAGTAGAATGTGGATTTGGTTTTGAATTCGGGTATGATTTGGGTAACGTGGACGGAACTTTTGATGTTGATGACGGTTTTTCCGCTACCTTGGGCTTATCTTCGGTTCTTACTGCAGATATGTTAATTCTCAAAGGCGACGACAAAGGCTTGACTGTACTAACAGAACTCTTTCTCTGTGGAATTGAGGAGAGGAAAGAAGAAGATAATGCATCCATTGTGGTATGTTTTCTTTTGTTATAAAGTTTTTATTAGGTTGAGCTTAAAGAGAGAAAGAGAACCCTCAAGGGTGTGAGGAAATTAGAAGTGATCTTACCTTTTTTATAATGTGAGAGTTGGAGGGGAAAGAATCATGTGTGTCCATATTTCCCAATTTTAATAGTGACATGTAACCTCTCAAGAAATTTCTGATCGGGCAACCTAAAATGTGGTTCTGTGCGATAAAAATAATAATAAAATAATAGAAGTAAAAATAGAAGGGCGAACAAGAAAAAAAATTAACAACAACAACAACAACAACAATAATAATAATAATAATAATAATAATAATAATAATAATAATAATACAATTTCAAGCTCAAAATTAAGTTGAAAGCGTTAAAAAAAAAGTTAAAGAAGAAAATTTTATTAAGTAAACATTTAGTTGTATATGAGACTCTTCTTTTTCTTTTTTTCTTTTCTTTTTGCAGATGTATTTTCTTTTTGATAAACTTATTTTTTTTCCTTTTTAGGCTATGGACCATTTTAGAATGCCTTCTTTTTATGGTACCAGAATGTTAGTTCGGATTTGTGCTGTATACAGGTACAAATTAACGCGGCCTTGCACGCAATTGAGGACATAATGTTGAAAACGCTTGCCAAATCGCGCTAGTTTGTTATAATGAGAGAAAAAAAAACCGAATTGATTTATCATGGTTTTTGTTGATCTTCTCTCATAAAACCTCCTTTTACGAAACTAAAAATAATTATGGACATAGTTGCAAATCTTGCAATGTGTTTTTAACCTATATTTTTTGACACTTAACGACCTTTATTAAGGTCACGTAAATATCAGTGAAGTATATCATTTGTATTTTGGGGTATAAGATGGCTGATGCCTTATAGCTTAGTCTCGGACTTTTGGAGTTGTTTTACAAGGAATTCTGACAGGATTCGACATAACTGTAGCCTGTAATGTCATTTCATAGAGGCCAAAACGAAAGTTCAGAATTTTATGACATAGCGGAAACTTGAAGTTCCGTTCTATAACAGCCTACGAAACAAGATTGGGTTTTTGCTCGAGTGCTTCCACTCTATAACCATCGAACATACGATGCAGGAGAAAAGGACTTGAGGATCAATAGGCAATGTCTCAGTTTGTGGTTGTTTATTTTCTTCCCTCGACATATTATCCTCTTACTTCTGTTTTTTTCTCAACTTCTTCATATATGTAATGTACTTATCTAAGATAGTTGATTTTGTTGTTTTTCTGCAGATAATATCTAGTACTCCTACCTTGTTTCTTTTAAGATGTTAGAATATTTTGTAGAGAACGAAATGTTTCGGTGAAGTAGAACTATCAATGATCTAATCATCTGCTAAGCACTCGCAATTTCAGGTACATGATTCTGGGTGATTTCTTGAGCAATATCCTGCTCCTGATACCGTGATAAGATACAACTTGGCCGAGATTTTGAATCATGCAAGGGTAGTTTTGAGTTTTGACCACGTGTTATCAGTAACACCATTGAATGACTTAATCTTCTCACGTAAGCTTACATCGAAGCATTCTCATTTTGTACGCTTCATTTTAGCTGCATATCATCTGTCTTGACTATTGACACTTACCAGATACTCATTTCAGGCATAAAAGACATGAACATTTATCACTGTTTTCATGCAATCATGCCTAACACTTGCAGTCGAGTGAGGGTAACGTAGATCCAGCCTCAATCAACAAGGCATCAACTACAAGATATTATTGTTGCTGTTAGTTCAACTTCAGGTTAATGTGTTTCACGAGGGCCACTCAATTCCTTTTGTTCGGAATCACAAGATATGTCGTTGACACTCTTGTAAGTTCTACTGTTATCTTTTTCGAAGCTAGGCCCAGGACACGTGATGATGCACTATGCTTCTTTAATTTTATCTGGCATCTCAGTGGTCCATTGTTCATGCGTGGATAACAGGAAAATGATGTCGAAAGAAACTAATTTCGTTTTATTTCAAATGTCATTGGCTTAGGTCATTAGGTGAATTATATCTTGGAAACGGATAAGCGATGCTGAAAACGAAGGCATGATGTACATTATTGATCCGAAGATACCAGATTAACAATCAAGGTTATGGGGGTTGCAATGTGATACCGACGCTTCAAGGTGAATTATTTCATGGAAACAGATAAGTGATGTTGAAAATGTAGAGGCACGACCTACGTTATCGATCTGAAGAGAGATCAAATTAGCAAATCAGGATGCCGGGTTAGTATTCTTTTTACCGTATTTGCAATGTGATACCGACACTTCAACGTATAATCACTCGAAAATGGTTTTACATATAATCTGTGTGCTACCAAATCTGATCGACAAATACCAAATACATTACCTCTACGGACTTCTATTTCATTTTCTCATTTGTACCCATTGTCCATAACTTTTGACTACAAGTTCCAAAAATCGTGTTTTTTGTCAAACCAAAGATCGTCTTTTAGACAGTAAATTTTAAAAAATGACTTATTCTCGAACTTGTAGCCATGACTATGGTCATAAAAGTATTTCCGGTAAAAAAAAAAAAAAAAAAAAAAAAAAAAAAAAAAAGAAACTTAATCGACCATAATTTCCTTCTACAAGTTTAGAAAGCGGTGATTTATTTATTTATTTATTTATTTACACAAAATGTTGATAGTGATACGATGCTTGTTAGATGGTGCCTTATTGGTTGTGAGGTCGAAATTAAGTTTGAAAGGCAATGTAGGGTAGATGAGAAAATTAGGGAACGTGATAATTCAAGTGGAGGCCCCTCAATTATGTGCCCCATTATAGTAAATGAGAAAACGATATGATGCCCCTAACTTTGGGTGAGATGAGATAATAGTTGGGAACAAATTAAGAGGTGGATATGAACCCTAGACACGATATTTTCGACGAGATTGATGTGATCGTGTTATCAAGGTTTTAATGATTATTGCGACTGTTAAAATGTGTTTGAAAAGTTTATTGTGGTTGTTAAAATATGTTCGAGTTATCGAAGTTTTAACGGTTATTGTGGTTGTTAAAAAATGTGTTCGAATTATCAAAGTTTTAACGGTTATCGTGACCCTTAAGACATGGGTTTGAAGGTTAACTGTGACTGCTAAGAAGTTACCGTGAGATGCATTTTTTACCGTATTTTGAGGTAATATTGGTTGCATGTACGAGGTTAGGCCATCTGAACCTATTCCTCGACCATGATCAAAACCGAGATTTAATACTGTATATGACTCATATGACTCGGAATTACTTTTACTTTCTTAGTCATTTGTTTATCTCTAATTAAAATATTTCTCACAAATAATATAAAAAATAAACAAATGAATGAGACGATAAAAGTTGTATGCAGCGTTTAATACCATTCCTGAAATAATTTACGAGGAATAATCTTTGGTTTACCACATTTTATAGGTACATTTCAATCTGCCGGATCTTGGTGTCTCGCGAGTCACAAGTTGGCTTCAACCTGCATTTGCATTCGGCAAGATCTTCACATTGCGCAAGGCACCACACTACATCCGGTTTGAAACCTCGACAAAGATCGACTTGGCTCAGCTCACTCACAACGACATTATTATCGACTATATTTGATCCAGCTAAATCATTTGTTACCTATTGATTCGACTGAGGTTGTGCTCGAGAATGGAGTATTATTATACTCCGAAGAAGAGAACCTTATGGGCGTCGTAGTATTCGTATAATATTTTTCATTCATCAATAATAAAACTAGTCCATTGAATCGGTGTCCAAATCTTCCTTCAATTCTATTGTAATGCGATTAAGTACGTGTTTCATTAGACCAAAAAAAAGCGTTGGACCAAAAAAAATCATGTTTTCTAACAAGAAAAATTACAACGGTATATACACAGTAACAGTAAAACTCTCACAAAAGGTTATTGTCCTGCAAATCAATATGCCGAAGTGAAATTGTGAAGAGGACCGAGGCCCCTCAAGCATAAGACGGGGCTAGACACTCGTCAACCATATCCACCAGGTTCGGGTTCTCTAACGCAGCTGCTACACGCTCCTTGTCATTCAACTGTTTATTAACTGCAACGACAGAGTAACATCAGCATCGGTATTTACAGTCACATTTCACAACATAAGATCTCAGAACAGTCAGAAGCCAGCACTGGTTGTTATATATTCTCAATATTTTGAAATGATGCGCTTATTTTTAACGACAAAAAATGAAATAAATTGTCAGTGGAGGTTCACACTGAATATTCAGCAAAAAAATGAGTCGAGATAGGATTATTTGTTTTTATGAGTGAATTTTTTTGTTAAGTTATTGAGCGAATAATTTCAAATCGAACTCATTTTGATGTTGATTCTTCGGAAAAAGGGTTTGTTAGTTACCTGCTGCCTCAGTAGCATGAGTTCCGGGTGCTACTCTGATATCCACCTGGTAATTAATTAACAACATACCGAAACATTAATTAATATTACAAGTTCCGAAGTTTAATCTTAACGAGGAACAAAAATACGAAACGCTCATGATATAGAATTTAAACCTTGTAGCGTGACGGCAAGCTGCGCAGAAGTTTCACCCTTAAGCATAGGCCAATGACTGTTGCCATACTGCAATGTTCAACTGTTGGCGTGAACGTTACTCTGCAGAAAAAGTTTACGTATAAAACTCAGTCATCACATATCTTACTCGTAAAGAGTAAAGACAGCTCAAGCAACTGCAAGACGGGAATAGCCAGTATATATACGACCTTACCTAACGTGACTGCGCTTGTCATCTACTTCAACGGAATCTTCGGTCACCACTTTTAGTTCCTCGAGAGAGTAAGGATGTTCCGGATCTTTTATATCTCGAATATGATGTGAGAAAAGTTAAGAAAATAAATCCCGCTTGCCATATTTTACGTCCTTATAATCGCAAAACCTTTTATGTTGTAGAGTAGCAGTCGGCCAACCAATTTCATCAAACATAATTACTCGCCACAACACGTATGATGTCCGATACTTGAGTAACATTGAGACAAGATTGTTCCAAATCAAATAAACATAATCAAAGAAGAACAAGCAAAACGGTATTATATCAAAGAACGGAAAAGGATATCAAAAATCTCAAGATCGTCGATGGGTTCGACAGAGTACTCATCAACTAAGTCAGTTTGTTGAGGACGAGATCTACGCTCTTTCTTCTCATAAACTGTTGGGTTCGCATTTATCAATCCACTCACCATCTCTGGCTTTCGAAATTCGTTCTGCACAGAACTGAAAAGGCGAATTGTATAAATTAACAAACCCTAACCCTAACCCTAACCCTAACTACAGTCGAAACACAAATTTACACGAACCCCAACACAAAGTTAACGAATTGGGTTCCAAAAAACACAGCAAATTATAGAGTAAAACGATCCAATTCCATAAAATGACAATTCATTTACTACTGATAAATTAGTAATCTTTTAACAGAAGGAGACCGTTTCAGAGCGTGAAACCGTCTCACACAATAAGTTAAGTCTCTCGACACGAAGCTGCACACAAACACAAACCACAAACCACAAAAAAAGCTTCATCTCCATCGTTTGTTTGTCTATTCCATCTCAAAATCTCGAAAAGCTGCAAACTTTTTCCATTATCACAATAATTTTAATTCGAAAATCGATCATCAAATTAGTTACATACTATTCGTTAACCAAAAATTGATCTCTCTTGAGACGGAAATATCATTTTTATCTTTTTAAGACGGATATGCTCGTCTTAAACAAGAATCGACCAAAATCGAATCAAAGGTAAACAAATAATCGAGACAGGTACCAAATACCAAGTCGAAAAGTTAATTACAGATGAATTAAACCTAAAAATTGATAATATCAACCTAATTAACACTTAACAAATGCAATCAAAAATCAAATTAGATTGATATACTACAGAAATTGAACTAGGTAACGGAGTAAACAACCCAGAAATCAAAATTGAAAATTAATACTTACAATCAAATATGAGAGTCGTGCGAAAAGAGCTGATTGTCGCTTGAGTTAGTTGAGTATGTGAGATTTGATATAGAGAAGAAGAAACCAAAACAGGAGTCGGGGTTTTCCTGAGTTGAGCTAGACTTAAAACCGGATTCAATAAACGGGTTATTCATATCGGGTTTGGTTTGGATTGGATCGACTTATATACCTACTGTATGAGTTTGTGACGGGTTTTAGATTACTTTACCTCGACTTATATGGTTATACCTAGACCTGGTAATTGGGTCAATCAGATTGAGGTTGTGTTTGATCACACTCCGATCTGAAAAATCGGGTCAATTTCGAGATATCAATTCGTTTTCTATAATAAGATTCGGTTTCAGTCAGGTCAAGTCGGTTTACGGGTCAAACTCAAGTTTTCAGTTTGGATGTCAGAATGGGATTGAGTCAAGTTATTCAGGTCGGGTCAAGTCATTCATGTCGGATCAATTTTGTCAGGTCTAGTTATACTCATGTGGGCGGCTATGTGTGATAAGGTGTCGAGTTTTTTTTAGAATTTTATGGTATACGAAATACTCCCCTTTTTTTAGTACTCGTATAAAATTTTTTGATCACCTATAGGTTTTGGTTCCGAGCTCGAAAATTAGTACGAGCATTATTTGTCAAATATCCGCCTATAGTTTATTTTTATATTTTTCATCGAAGAGTGCACTTGGTTGTATTACAAACTACGTAAGGAAACGACCTCTTCCACGACTTTCCAGAAACCTGGCTCATGAACAGCTCGAGTCTGTCTTCATCCGGTTCAATACCCACTGAAGACCGGTTCCTCGTCAAATCAGCGGCCGAAGAGATGATGGAAACACAGCTTAAGTACCTGCTTCGAAAAGTTCAGCATGATGTAGGTGATGGTCTTTTACTGTGAAGTCTATCCATCAGCCTGTTATAGGAGGCGATATCTGGAAGATAATCTCGATCCAGCATCTCCTCAACCACACGCTCGCCTTCTTTTACTTTACCTTCCATCGTGTACCCCGAAACTAATATCTGTAACGTCATTGCGTCGGGAGTTAAACCCTTGCTGGAAGCCAGTAACCGCAATCTGTCACATTCGGCTGTCCTTCCTGAATGACATGCATCTTGCAGAAGACAGTTGAATGTAATGCTATCCAACGGAATGCCGTCTTTTAGCATCGTCTCTGTCAATGTCAGCGCGTCTTCTATCCGTTGACACTTCCGTAAACCTTCTATTAAAGTACTACAGGCGATGAAGTTAGGAGCTTTTCCGTTCTTCCACATCTCGTCCACGATCTCTAGTGCTTTACCCACGTTGGATTCGCGACAAAGCCTCTCGATTAAGTCCGAGCTATCAAACCCGTCTGGCAAAACCCCTCTTTTCAGAAAGTCAATCAGCACGTCGCATGCCATCGACGTCCTTCCTCCCTGACAAAGACCATTCACCAAAATCTCGCAAGTAACGGTTGAGATCTCGCACCCCAAATCAATCATTTCGTATGCCATCGAAACCCCTTCGTCAAATTTTTTATCCGTGAAGAAGCCTCGTATCAAGGTATTGAAAGTGACCACGTTAGGCTCGCATCCTTTAGCTCTCATCTCCTTAAACAAGGACAAAGCCGAAGAAAACAGAAAACTCCTGCAATATCCACTAATCAATATATTGAAAGTAAAAACATCGGGCTTTACTCTATCGTTAACAAGCCTATTGTACAAGCTTATCGCCTTGTCGTGTTGCCCATTCTTCGCAAACCCATGAATCAAAATATTATAGACAATAACACTAGCCCTCCCGTCGATGAGTTTGGTCATCGTATCAAACGCTACCAACGCATCGTCCAATCTCCCAACTCTACAGAAAGCATTGATGGCAAACCTAAAGATGGGTTCGATTCTAGGACAGCAAAATATCCCGTCAGAGCACGGGCACGGATTAGACGGGATACATTGCAGCAAAACAACTCGAAGAGCATCAAAGCGATCTGAAACGGAAAGGGTCCGAACCATCCATTCATAAACATTATGGTCGTGGCGGTAAGAATCAAGGGTAGTAGCCCACTGGAAGATGTGGAAGTCGAGGGACGTGAAGTTCGGATGATAATGAAGTTTTTTCTTGAGGAAGTGTAGGAGGGATGAAGGGGTGATTGGCGGGCGTAGGTGGGTTTTAAGGAAGGATAATAGTTGAGGTTGCGTTGTGGACGGAACGAGGGAAACTGTGGGCAGCGGGGTGGGGAATGCTTCGAGCATTGGCGTCGGGGCTGGTGGTGTTTGTCGAAGCGGCTTCAGCTCAGGGCTTATGAGCTTCCTCATCCCGCTTCTCATGGTTAAACAAACGAAACCCAAATCAACCACAAAATCGACTATGCAAAGCACCAAAAATGTCGTTTTTTTAAAAGTTTGATAGCGACAGAAGCTTCTCTTCTCTAAACCTCGTCATATTTGATCAAACCCAAATAAATAAAGCATCAATCGATGACAATTTTGACAAACCTCTCGCTGATCACGCTTATTCTTGCTCCCTACAAAACAAGATTAAACGAAGGGACATGAGCTTCGGCTGCACCAGAAAAATATGCATCAGACGAGCATTTTGAAATGCAAAGCGGTTTTACACAGTAGAATTTCAGGAAAAAAAACACGGGGATAACATGTAGAATCTCTCGATTTTCTTTTACAAAACTTGATACCAATCTTGCATGATCAAGTCAACATAGGCGATTCTCTGACACATACAGATGGATCGCTCTGCAGTCTGATTTTGTCTTATCTAATCATCTTCGACCCAATTAAGTGAAACGGGTTTCCTCCTCCGTCTTTGTGCCAAAACCGAATCAAAGGTAAACAAATAATCGAGACGGATACCAAAAACCAAGTATATGTATATAATAAGTTACTTAAACATGGCTAACAAATGCAATTAAAAATCAAATTGAAAACCCAAATTTGGATTAACAGAGAACTTGAGCTAGTACAATCAATAGAAACAATCGGATCGGGTACGAAATACAAATTCAATTAAGTTAATTAAACATGAACTAACCCTAAAATCGCTAATATCAAACCAGTTTACAGCATCTAAGAAAATGCAATCGAAAATTAAATTGAAAACCAAAATTGAAATAATACTCACAATTGAGTCGTCGGAGATGGTGGATGAAGGTGGAAGTTTGGGTTGTTATCGGTCGACTGCGGTGGCTGAATTGAATCGGGTGGGTGGTTGACTCTTGCTAGTGGTGGAAGTTCGGAATGATGACCGACTCTGTTCTTTTTAACTTATTTTCGGCTCACGTCAGATCAATTTGGTTGAGTTCGGTTTGATTTTCGAGACTCGAGGCCCATTAGATTCATTTTGCCCCGGTTAAACGGGTCAACCGAGCCGGCTTCGGGTAGGTCGGCTTCTAGTTGAGCCACTTTCGGGGGTTGAAAAATCAGGTTGCTTGACGGCTGGTTAGGTCGGGTCATTTAGGGTTTGTCGTTTTCAACTTTTTTGGGTATCGACTTGTCAAATTTGGTTCTTCAATGCGGGTGTCGGATGGGATTATTCGGGTCGGGTTGATTTTGCAAGATCTACTTCCGCCTACTTCAGCTGAAAAGAACATACTCGTAGATAGTCGTAAATTCCTTTTGCTCAACCGGCTAAGTTTTCCATTCATTTGAATTAAATTCACTTCAATCGAAAAGAATATGATCTAAAGTCTGAACATTAAAAGTGACATAAATTAAGCCGTATCACAAAAAAAAGCCAAGAATATTAATTTCTATTTTTCTGATCCACACCGACAAAAACCGATTCTTAATAAAAAAAAAAAACACTCGATTTCTGGATAAAAAAACTCTCTTTTTTATACGTGGTTATTTTTTTTATCTTGGACTATTTTTATCAATGTTTTTCTAGTTTTCTTATACCTTAAAATATATTTTTATCAATAAATACAAATTAATTTGATAAATCTTTGAATAATTCAATCTTATTAAGCCCATTTGCACCAACTAATATACAAGTAATTTAATTTTAATTTGATTGAGAACACGACACGTGTCAATTTTTTTTTGGTTACACTAATTGGAGAAGAATTTTTCAACGACTTCGATACAACCATATACAAAGTACTATTTGCTAGCCTAATAAATAAACCGTTTAATCTCTCTTGTGATGACTATATCAATCACAAATTTATAATTGATCAATTATCAATCACATTTCTAGATAAGATAAAATCATAATGTATTAAGAATAACAAATATTTTATGTTATCTACCCGATTATCCATGTGACCATGTGGATAATATTTATCCGTCACAAGTTAATACGGATATATTCGTTATAAATAAGAATTTCCGGAAAGTAATACATGTGGCTAAATTGACCCATCAATCATTCAATCCATCTTGGTATGACCCACCAACGAAGTGGACGTCTACTAGTCCAATAATTAAATTCACACGTGATGATATAAAATTCACCTAAATTATTTTATAGGACCGTCCTATAACATTATAATAAAATGTTTAAATCAATTCACAATCTGAAACTCGAAACATTTAATTTTATAGTAACTTTCCTTCTAAATTGATTTTATGGTGTAAATCATTCAGTTTAGTTTGGATTCGAACCGTAGGATTTCAAAAACTAACCGTAAAACTAGAGATCTTTCGGGTCCGAAGAAAGAAAGTTTTACCGTTAACTGTTAAGCCTAGAAACCTAACAGTTGAGACTCGAGATTTTTTTTTTTTTTTGGTAGAGACTCGAGAGTTTTGGTTAAGCTAAAACAACACTCATTTTAAATGATAATCTCTGTCATTTTTTAAAGTTATTTTCTATTGATTTCATTCTACGGAATACATTATAAGACAATTATGTAAGAAAAGTATTTTTTTAAATAGTAATTAAGACATTATTAGCTAGGTATTTCAACCTTATTTTATGTCTTAATTTGACACCAAATCTCATGTATTGTGACTTGTGAGAATCACAATAATACCTAATATACACATATGCATGGTGTGTGAAGTTCCTAAGTATGGTTTTCTTTGTTGGTGGTCACAAAAGTCCTACCTTTCAAAGTACTCCCTCCATTCACTATTTTTCGCCCCACTCCATTAAAATACTTCTCACATATATTCATGAAGTGAGGCGAAAAATAATGACCGAAGGGAGTACTATACATGTACATAGGGTAGTTGAGAAACTAATTAAGACATTATTATTATGCCCTAAATTTACCCCAATAATTATTCCAGCTTAAACAAATATAATCGTCTTAAAATTATAACACGTCAGAAATATATTAGACCAGATACGCGAGACATGCATGTGCCTAGAAACTAACAAATGATTTGTCATATATATCTGTTAAAATGATATGTGATACTGATATATCTATCTATCTTAATAGAGACCGGCCAACAGGCTTTGACCTCTGACATACTATTTCAGTCGATTGATATAAATACTACTCATACATTGTTACGGAGTACAACTTACAACAAAACACACACATAAATATATATATACAAATGGATAACACGAAAAAAACCGGAGTGGTTAAGTGGTTCAACGAGGAGAAGGGTTTCGGGTTCATAACCCCAACCGATGGTTCCGAGGACGTGCTTGTTCACTTCACGGCTATTGTAACCGATGGCTTTAAAACCCTAGAAGAGGGCCATAAGGTCGAGTTTGGGACCGAACATGGGTCTAAAGGCCCGGTTGCTGTCGATGTTAAGCACATTGTTGAATGAAGTGCCTCATTATCGACCATGATAAGATATTATCTACTGTAATATTGTCTCATAAATACACTTATTATTATGAGACATACTAATAAACGTATTTATATATAGTTAATTTGTAACCATTTTCTATATTAGAGGTCTCACAATCAATATGATAATTACTGTGAGATCGTCTCATAAGAGAATTTGGGATTTGAAATTCGGAATTCATGATCATATATATATATATATATATATATATATATATATATATATATATATATATATATATATATATATATATATATATATATATATATATATATATATATATATATATATATATATATACCTATTTCTATTTTATTTCAAATCATTTTCATAAGTTTGTTATGAATTATTATTATTCTTACATATATTGAACCTTTGGGAAGTTATACAAAATAATAAGGTTATATATATTGAATATTTTTAATAATATTAATATATTATGATATAATTGAATCAATAAGGATCCTTTGTCTCTTCATACACTAGCTAGTATGGAGTAACACCACATAAACCAGTTATAATATTTGTTACATATTTTATTTGTGCAATATATGATGTGTCATCTAGTAGATAGATCAATTTCTTCATTATTATACATGCTCTAAGACTTCTTCGATAATAAACGCTGATAAAGTACTAGGATTTAATCAATAATGTAATGACTAAGTCGCTTAATTATTGAAAGAAGAGTATATCTCTAAAGAAACGGTCTCATGTTAATAATGTAAGAAATAACGAAATGGTCTCATGTTGTACTCTACGCAAAAAAGTGAAAAGGAAAGAACATATCGAAAAGAGAGAAAAAAACATAAACTAAGGAAAATAATCACCTTTCAATAAACTTTTTTTTTTGAATTCCCTTTCAATAAACTTATTGGAAGACAATCCTTCCTCCGTTCCATTTGGTTGTTTGCGTTTACTTTTTCACACTTGTCAATGCACGTTTTCTTTTATCTATATGTTTAGTTACGTATTTCAAAAAATTACATAAAAATTTGATATTTATAACGTATTCGATTAGACAATTTAAACAAGATTTCACATGACTATATTTTATCTTATATATTACAAGTTACATTGACGATTTCACCCACCTATGAATAGTGCTCAAAAAGCAAAAACGCAAACAAACAAATGGAACAGAGGGAGTATCATACAAGAATTAATGCTGAAATAAATATAGTAATTGCAGCAACCAACGTTTTTTTCTAACTTGTGTCATCAGGATACTTGTTAATATGTTAATCAACGAAAAACTTATAAGAACTTTGTTTAAGCTAAGAGCATATAATATTCGAATCTCTCAAATAATCATAATAATAATAATTAATTTCCTCGTGAATATTTCCTTGATTTACATATGAACGTCCCCCAACTAAACAACGATAAGTTAGAACAATCGCGAAATTTTGTGCAGCACCTAAGCCAATTTTTATCTCAACCACGAGTACCACATCCGACATCTTCAAGCTGCGATTCATGTGTTGAAATATCTCAAAGGAACAATCAACACATGTTTATTCTGTTAAGGGCCTCACGAAAGAACCAAACATCTTAACATTGACTGTCATTATATATATAATTCAATCATTCTTATCTTTCTCTTCTACAATTAATTAATTAATGAATCGAATCTTATATTCGGAAAAAAAAAAAAAATTTAAAGATGTGATTCCATAACATGGACTACCATCAAGGCATCAACTAAAAGCTAAAGAGTATAATTATTTTTAATTTTTTTTTTTACATTGATTCTCTCCCATTATTAACAAGTGGAGAACATATCCCAAAAATCAGAATCCAAGCACAAATATTTTCCAAGGAATCTTTAAAAGAACTTTTTATTATTATTTTTTTATTATGAAATCGTCCTATATAAAGAGACGTGACCGATCTCTATATACATACATCAATACACCATCGAGAACAAAACATAACTCGATCATAAAAAAAACATTATTAACACACAATGACAACCGGACAAGTGAAGTGGTTCAACGAAAGCAAGGGTTTCGGGTTCATTACACCAAGTGATGGCTCCACAGATGTTTACGTTCACTTCAGTTCGATCCAATCCACCGGATTTAAGTCACTTCATGAAGGTCAGAATGTCGAGTTTGATGTCGAGGATGGACCCAGAGGCCTAACTGCCGTCAATGTTAGGGCCGCATGATGATAATAATCATCGAGCCCTAACTAATAAGTTAAAATAATAATAATAATAATAATAATAATAATAATATGTAATAATAAGGTGTGGGACCCAGCTTGTATCTCGGTTATCAATTAAGTTCTTATAATTTGCTTTGATATTAATACAGGTTATGTTTTCCTTTATAAAAAAATTAAAAAATACATTAATAATAATAATAATAATAATAATAATAATAATAATAATAATAATAATAATAATAATAATAAAGTAATTAAGCCATGGAGGTATGTATGCATAATGCATGTATGTGGATTCCTTGAAATCCTTGTTAACTTCATTTTTCGATCATTTGGGTTATCTAGGGTTAGTTCAATCGTATGTATGTTTTCACTACTTAATTGGACGATAAAATATACGAGTAATAATTGAAGAAATATATTTTATATTAAGCATAAATTATTTAATCAGATCATAGGTAAACAAATAACCGAGAGGTGAAAGTTATAGTTAGATAATAATAATAATAATAATAATAATAATAATAATAATAGTGGGGCCCAGATAGTATCTTGGCTTCCCTCTCACTTTTTGTAATTTGTTCTGGTGTTTAATGCAAGTTCCGTTAAAAAAAAAAAAAAAAAAAAAAAAAAAAAAAAAAAAAATTGTCGTCAGGTGATAATACTAATCGTTACACCGTATCACATAATAATGAATTACAATAAAAAGAAATTATTTGTTAGATAATAAAAATCGCTATCACTTAATTAAATTATCAATAATACAAATTGTTACTCCATATCACTTAATAATGAGCATAACATACAGATTTTCCTAGAAAAAAAATAGACATAATTAAGGACAATATAGTAATATAAATATATAATACTCTTACATTTTTATGTATATATAATGCTCTTAAAAACATTAATTATTTCATGATGTAATATAATTAATCGACTTAATAAAGTTACGATGATTTTTTTTTTCTTAAATGAGGTTTAAACGTTAAATTTATTACGAAAATAAAACCCATTTTAATTTAACTACAAGTGATAATAAGTCCATGCATGTCATCTCACCTTATTTTTTCCTCGGGTTTTCAGCTAAATCTTCGTTGCACATGACGACTTAATAACGTACTAAGTCATTGTGTGACACGTCGAATAATTAATTACAAACCTGATAGAAAAATTAAAGCATGATAACGTAACGCCGACTTATTTTTTTGTAATTAAATCGAAATAAATAAGCTTTATTATTCAAATAAATTTAGTTTAAATCCTTTTTTAAGCAAAAAAAATCCAAAATTATTAGGGTTAATTAATTAATTAATTAATTAATTACATCTACAAGGAGTGTTAAAGGCAAAATAAGTGCATGAACCGGAACAACAAGTGGAGTAGCACATTGAACAATCAAGTGTCCAATTTTTATTCAAACAAAACAAAAGACGTCGTCGTAATGAGCTGCTACTTCGATGTCCTTTCACACTTGATTCTTCCTTCATTGAACCTTCTTCAACTTTTGCCCTAATTAATTCACCTGTTTCGAAAATTAAGTCTCATGTAAAATCGTCTTACGTAAAATAATCAGCATATTAGAAAGACATATATCGTTGTTGTCAAATGTCAAGAAATCCTAATGAAATTCATTCTGACGGGATTCGAATCCAGATTATAATATCATTTTCACGACTATATATTTGAGTATGCATGCATATATACAGTTGTATTTAATTTAAGGTTTCAAAGGGGAAATAATATAAAAGCTTAAATCAAACATTATTTCTTATTTTAATTCGATTTTACGAAATGCATGCTTTTAATAATTTTTATTTACAGCCTTACGAAGTGTATTTAACATTAGCCTTAATTTATATTTCAGGGTGGATTTTTAAATTACTAAATTGAAAATGGTAGTAATATTGAACCTTAAAGTTCCTTGTAATTATCGATATGATTTTACTTTCGATTTCTATATCTATGTAATTCATATACGACGTGTTATTTATTTTTCTTGCATGTTTTATTATCGTATATATAAAAACAACGCAATTGAGAAAAGGAGGAAGAAATTTACCCGACGCAACGAGCAAAATAAAAGCAATGACAATAATTTTAGAGTAGTTCAACATTTTTTTGGCAGTAATTAAAATAAATCACTTGCAATAATAATACTGTAAAAATTGACCTTATTGAATTGGTTTAATTTATGCCCTAATGCAAAACTTTCGTTGTACCTTGGCTACATTTATAGAACAATTTGCCTTATAGAGTATGAGTTATTAGGGATTTCAAAATTACCACTAGGCCAATTTGTCTTATAGAGTAATAATAACGATTTTTTTTAACCTGTGTCAAGTGGACATACGTAGGTTAATAAGTTAACTACCAGCAAGATTCATAGTTATATTATCACGAAAAATTTAAATATTATTCCGTAACTCATATTTACCATTCTTAGATAACATTATTCTGAATTTTATTTTAATTAGCATATTAACACATAATCAATGGGTACTTATCAAAGTTTAATGATAATAATTAATTCGACATTGACTTAATTAATTAATCACGTATTTTTTTCTGAAGATTATTTTAGAATAAAATAAGGGAAATGATATATCCAACTCTTAGAGAAAAATAAGGGAGTCCGACTCAAAAAAAAAAAAAAAATTGAAAGATAAATGTGAATCACATATTGACGGCAAATAAATGGAAAACGTACATATATAATCAAACTCGGTTAAAAAAAACATCGTAAGAACTCGGACAAGATATACTATATGCGATAGAGTAAGTTTCCCTTGTGACGGATATCGTTAACCGTACTGATGAAAGTCCGTTGACTAAATTGTATACAAACGAGGTCGTCGAATCGATAAACGCGGATCAACACATGAGGGCAAGTGTACGTAATGCGCAAGCCTCAAAGATAAGTACGACTATCATAATATTAGGGTTTCCTCGTCTTGTACTCGTTAATTAAAATTTGAATTCGAGTTGATTTATTCGAGTCTGAAAAATTGAACTAAAATACGAATTCGAGTCTAACTCGAACATATATAACTGTTAAATTTACGCCTTTTTTTTCCATCAATATGCATGTTTTGATAACTCGGGATCTGATCGAAAATATATGACAAAAAACTAGTAGGTAAATAAATAAGAACATTTTATAATGTAAAAAATTACTACATATCGTTTCAGTCATTTGTTATCTTTTTATACTCCTTCCGTATCTTTTAATATGACGTTTTGCTTTTTCGAGGTGAGACTTTGACTTTAATTTTTACGTAAATATATTATTCCAAAAATTTTAAAAATTGCACCATAAAATTCCTTACGAAAAGAGCTTTCAAATGAGTCTACATTCTTATATTATGAAAAATATTGAAGAGAGAAGGGATTGTCTCGAAAAGTGAGAATCGAAAAGTGAGAATGACTTATGTTAAAAAAACAAAGGGAGTATTATTTGTGGGAAGTATTTTATTCAAATGACAACAGTATACTCCATATAATTATAATATTAATATTTTTTTTTAATAAGAGCAAAGTATTAACGAAGCACATTATTTCGAGTTGATCGCGAAGTTTTCTAGTCCGTTACTCAGCTTAACTCGTTACATTGTCGATCTGAGTCCGAACTCACACGAGCCGAGTTATGTGACAACCGAGCTAGCTTTAATCAATCTGAACTCAAATTGCTCGAGATTTGTCTCGTCTCATTATCAACCAGAGCCGATATACTTAACAAGTAAGACACCAATATGACAACTTCATAATCATACGTTATAACATTCTGTACACGTCAATAATACCCTTTAAAAATTACGTTTATATTGTACACGCCAAATTTTATTAAATTAAATGGACGACTTTTTATTCTTCTAAACAAATTAAATTAAATTAAATTAAATCCCTCTATAAAAAGAACAATAAACCCTTCACATAATACTAACATATACAATTCCAATTCGAAACAAAAAAACCACATTACATTAATTAAAACGAGTCATATATATACAGTAATTAATAATAATTATAATATGAGACGGACCGGGGTTGTACAATGGTTTGCGAACGGTGTAGGACGTATAACGCCTCAAAATGAAGTGAATGTGATCGTGGTTTACGGTAGGGATGTGATGACTAGCACAAGGAGTCTCGTCGGAGGCCAAATCGTCTCCTTCGACGTTCAAATGGGGTCTATTGGACCTATGGCCGTCAATGTCGCCGTTATTGGTTAAGTATATATTTACGGAAATTAATTATTACTTGTGTAATATAAAATCGTCTTTAATTTACTATTTTACGATAAATAAGGTTGTAATTTATTAATTTATACTAATATTTTGTAAAGTTTGGTACCAAATAAATTTGTTTTTATGTAATTCTTGTGTAAGGTGGTTTTAAATAAAATTATTCGGTATTGATATAATTGATGGGATTAATTATTGATTGAAATTATATATTTAATCGTTACTCGATTACCTGAAAAAATAACCAAATCATCGATAATTTTACGAATTTAACGTTCAATTGAATTTATTAGACCCGACTTGAAAATAATGGATTTGGTCAACTTTTATTTCACGATCAAGTACATATATCGGGTGTATCATGTCATAGTCATAATATAGTTCTGAATTTTGCAAGATTATCCACGATTTTCCATAAATACATGAAGAAAACAAACAATTGAGACTTCTTCTTGTCAAGAGTGTACAATAATATTCTTTTTTGTTATTATTTCAATAATGCCAATAAAATACTCATTTCGTTCGAATCCAAATAGTATGTTTACTTTTTCACACCTGCCGAGACACATTTTACACCGTCAATATATATCTTTTCGTTTTACATTAACAAAAATTATAAAAATTCGATATTCTTAATCTACCCATAAGAGGAATCAAACAAAATCTCACCTGATTATATTTTCTCCTATAAATTATCAGGAATATTAACGATTTTCTTAAATTGTGAATAGTGTCCAAAGGGAAAACGCACCCTTTGGATTTGAACGGACGGAGTATTGACTTTCACCAACTATTTAATTAGAGCATTATTATTTTAGGTGGGTGATAATATTAAATAATATTATTATTTAATTTATTGAATAAATAAATAAATGACTTGCTTGCATTTTTTTTTAAAATCGTAAAATAAGTAGACATGCATAGTCACGACTCACAACAAATAATGTTCAATTATATCTTTTTTTTTTCTTTAATTTTTTTTTTTTAAGTTTCATGGACCATACCCGAGACAAAAATGGGTCGACCCGTTTGATTGACCAGGTCGTCTACTCGATCACAAGGCTGTCCTTTAAAACTCTATAAAAGAACAACGACATACATGAAGTCCATAACACACATACATTAATTCATTAACGTATATACCATACCTACGTAGTTACGAACAACATATAAAAATCCACATAAAATATACGGAGTAATAATCTATAACAACGACGATGGTGGCTAGAGCGAATGGAACCGTAAAATGGTTCGAGTCCGAGGCCGGTTTTGGATTCATAACCAGCCCGCTAATTACTCGCGACGACATATTATTTGAGGTCAAGAGTCTCGAGACCGGTAGTCCGACTAACCTTGTCCAAGGCCAACGCGTCTCGTTTATTCCGACAATGGGGCTAAGAGGGTTAATTGCTATTCAAATCAGGATTGAGTTTTAATTATACGACTGTATTACACAAAAACTCGTATGAGACAGTTTGTGTAATATATCAATATATGCACGTTGATTATTTTATTGTTTGTTGAGTCATAATAAGGCGCTTTTATTTACTAGTAAAAAGCTGTTAATTTGCTTTTGTTTACTATGAGACAGTCTCACGATAATTATAATTATATTATGAAATTTGTGTCACGTAGTTTGTGTTTATTAATTTGTAGTCACCTTCTATATAAGAGGTCGGTCTGATCGATTATCTCATAGGAAATATACTCCTTTTATTTAATTTTAATTATTTTGTTCCCTTTTATTCACTTGAATTATTATTATTATTATTATACAAAAAGCATTTTGGAATCATTCTTTAATCAGCATATTAATATACGCACACGTTAACGAAACCCTAATTATTTAAACAAATTAAAAACTCTATAAAAGAACATTAACACACATTATTACCTTATTGCCAATATATACAACAAAGGTAGCTAGCAAAGCTTTCAAAATAAACGATATTATGTCGCATCGAGAAACCGGAATAGTGAAATGGTTCAGCGACGAGAAGGGTTTCGGATTCATAACCCGGGATGATGGAAAAGACGACATTTTTGTTCACTTCAAGAGTATCGAGGGCGATGGTTTCAAGACTCTTAAGGAAGGCCAAATCGTCTCGTTTGTTGTCGAAAAGGGGCAAATGGGGTTACGGGCCGTCCAAGTCAGGGTCGTCGAGTCGTCCTAGAGTAATAATAATAATAATACCGAGCTGGTATTACACAAATTGTTGTAAAAGACTGTCTGTGTAATAACACTACGCTTTAGGTATAACTTATAATATAAGGTCCTATGAGCGCTTGTTGATTGTTGTATAAGAAATAAGGCCGTTATTATGAGAAATAACGGGTTAATCTACGTTGAGACTTGAGATATCATGTTATTTGTACTACGTATAAAAAATTACGACTGTACAAGTATTATTTGTATATCAGAGGCATGTTGCTGATTTTGATTTATGACCGATAATTAAAAAGTTACGATTTGCTTTCGTGTACTATGAGACGGTTTCACGATAATTTTAATTTTATTGTGAGATCTGTCACATAATTTGAGTTTTACTAATTTGTAATAGTCTATCACCTCCTATATGAGAGGTCTTATTACGAGATAATTATTTAATTTTATTAATTATTTATTTTGTTCCCTTGCATTCATTCGAATTATTATTTAAAGTATAACTATATAAATAAAGAGTATACTTTTTGTCTTTTTAGCCCATGTTAAAAAAAACTCTATAAAAGAACATTAACACAATAACACACATACATTACCTTATTATTGCCAATCTATACCATACATAACATACTCTTTGTATACAACAAAGCTAGCTAGTTAGCAATGCAAAGCTTTCAAATGATGTCGAAGCGACAAACCGGAGAAGTGAAATCTTACAGCGACGTGAAGGGTTTCGGGTTCATAACCCCAGATGACGGAAATAAGGACCTCTATGTTCATCACGATAGTATTCTGGGCGACGGTTTCAAGACTCTTGCGGAAGGCCAAGACGTCTCGTTTGTTGTCAAAAAGGGGCAAATGGGAGAGGAGGCCACCCAAGTCAAGGTCGAGTCCTAGACTAATATATACCGAACTGGTAGTACACAAATTGTTGTAAAAGACGATCTGTATAATATGATCGTTTGTTAATTGTTGTATAAGAAATAAGGTCGTTATTGTGAGAAATAATAACAAGTTAATCTATGTTGAGAAATCATGTTCTAATAAAAATAATAAATTACTCGTATCGAAAAAAATATAAAAAAATACCAAGGTGGTATTAGAGGCGTGTCGTTGATTTTCGTATTCAGATCAAAAACAAAATAACTCAACTATTGTTGAATTATTTACGGAGTATTTAACTAGCTTTACCTCCCGTGAAAATTCACGATAAAAATAGGAAAAAAAGCAACAAAAATGTACGAAACGACACAAGACGACAGGACCTAGACCGGCCACAATCCGGGCCACGACGAGCGAATAATGGCGCCCAGGCATGACACAGACACGGTAAAAAAAACCGTCGAGTTGGGCCTGGGCCGTGCGATTTTGGCGGTTGAACACGGTGGATCGACATGAAGCACGACCCGACCCGACCCGTCGAATTGCCTACTCTACTCACGAGTCACGGCTGGCTGCTCAACGTACCAACTCTATCCGATCGATTGAACTTCCCCCCTTTCTAACTGAAAAGGGAAAGTTAGGTAACCCTAATTTTCGCTCAATTAAATCAATCAACCCTACTCTTACATCTGCTGATTTGATCTCACACCTTTCTTCAATTGCTTTCCACCCCCGTAATACCCACATTACATCGTCGAATAACCCCCAATTTTCGCGCCAATTTCAATTCCCCCCCTTTCAATTCGTATTGAATACCTAAAGTCAGTCGTTTATCTTTTTTCTCGATTCCACCTTCATGTTAAAGTAAATTCGATGTCCCATCTTGTTTAATTTAATTGGGTTTTAGCTAATTTGGTTGTTTATGGTGTAAATTCTGTGAATTTTTGATATCTGACAGCCTGGTAGATTTGGATAATTGAATTTTGAATCATGGGTAGTAGTGAAACTGATAAACAATCTAATGAGCCGAAGCCGGATCCTCCGGAAAGTGCGCCAGTATGATTTCTATCCTCCAATTTGATCTAATTCTTGTTAAATTTTTGATCTTTAACTTGATTTTTTCTATTAGTATGTTATGTGAATGCTAAATTGTGATTAGTTTGAGCTTCCTTAATTCGGTAATTGCCCGTTTATGTTGTATTAGGAGCAATCTTCTGCCTCGACGACAGCTACTGTGAATGCTGAGTGGTCTGGTTATCAGGTTAATCTCTTGTAATTCCTCAATCTGGATGATTTGTTAATCTAAGTTGTTACTGTAGCTGATTACGTTGTGTATCGAGCACTCTAGAGATTTCGTAAATGAACTTTGCTGATTTTTATGAAGATTTAGGCTCCGGTTCGTTCCAAGATGAAATTGGGCTTAAACGAATTGAATTGAATTGAAGCGGGGAACTGAATAAGGCTAAATCGACGGGGTTTAATGTAACTTAACTGAATGGGGCTAAAATTAACTGAAAAGAACCGAGCCTTGAGTGTATGATTAATATAGTGTGTCCCCGTGCTATCTTCTTTGAAGTAACAAAGGGTGGAAGGTGGGAAATTTTGTGCAGATTGAGACGGTATATTGTGTAGCAATGTAGCATTACTTGTTGGATTTATGGAACTTTATCTGCGACTTGGAGCGATGAGAGGTGATTGTGTTTTGGTTGTTTGACAGGCATACGCACATCTTCCTCCACCCGGATTCATGCCTTCCAACCCTCAAGCTCACCCCTATATGTGGGGTGTTCAGGTATTATTGACGGCTCTCCAAATTTAATTATACCCTCGTTCAGTTCATCAATTTAAAACCGAAAGTAGTTTTTTGAATGTGAGTACATTTGTTGAAACTTAATTTCGTTTGGATTATAATGCACACCTAGTTTCGAGTTCTTGTCTTATGAGTGTCTTTTATTCCTTTGCAGCATATGATGCCACCATATGGTACTCCACCTCATCCATATGTAGCAATGTATCCTCATGGTGGTTTATACGGACACCCATCTATGCCTCCGGTACCAATGTTAAATACTCCGTATAATTTGTTTTTTTTCTTTCCTTTTATTTATAGTATTTTGATTATGCAACTTGAATGTGGCAGGGCTCTTATCCGTTTGCTCCATTTGCAATTCCTTCTCCAAATGGCATGGTTGAGGCTTCAGTGAGTCATAACATATTGTTCCTTTTCTTATGATTTTGTTCTCTTAGTTTTGTCGAAGTACTCATTACAAGGAAATTATGTTATTTGTTGTTTTAGGGCAATACTCATGGAGGTGCAGGTGCGCAGAGTAAGCAGCCCGAGGGAAAAGAAAAGTTACCCGTGAAAAGAATGAGAGGGAGTCTTGGTAGTTTGAATATGATAACTGGGAAGACCAATGAAGAGAATAAAACAACTGGAACAGCTACTAACGGCGACTGCTCCAAGAGGTATTCATCACTTTATTTGAAATTGTATTTATACCCGGCAGGATTTCATTGTGTTTCAAAGGATGATTTGGCTTATTGAAATGCATTTTTTATTCACAGTGCCGATAGTGGGAGTGACGGTTCAAGTGAAGGAAGTGATGCGGATTCTAACAATGTAAGAATTAAAACTAGTTTATACTTGGGGAACAATTTGAGTTGTTAAAGAATCTATTCCTTAATACGGAGTATTCTTGTTTCTGCTAACTGTAGCTTTCACGTAGTCCACCAGCTTATACTTAGGGAGTAATAATACACTGGTTCTAAGGTGTACCGTTTAAAAATGATAGGAATTTGAATGTTGTGCACACTTCATTACCCTTTCATCCCAACAGGGTTGGAAGTCAATGGGTCTGGAAAGAGTGAAAATTTGCTGGATTTTTAGAAAACAGATGCTGGGTAGCCGAATGTGAAAGGGTGAGGCTGGTGGAGGGGTTTGATCTGGAGGGAGAGTCCGTCGATTGGGGTTTTGCAGGAAGGGTGGGGCTGGTCACTGGTGTGAAAGCGGGGTTGTAGGGTTTTACTTTAACCCGTCTAAAACTACCCAAAATCTGAAATGTAAACAAACTACTGGGGTGGTCGTAGCCCTCAAAATATTAACGTAAATGTTATGTTGTCAATAGAGAAGTATTTGCTCCGTATTTACCAGTATTTTGTTATGCTCTGCTGTTAGTATTTTTCCAATGGCCACTCATGGCTTGCCCTCTTCATTTTACCAGGGCTCGCCAACGAGGTCTGAAGGAAGACATGAAGTTGGAGAAGGTTGTCTATTTGCAGATGTAATTCTGAAGCAAACTTTACAGTACTTTCCGTTCGTTTTCACGTAGAAATGTAATTTTCGTTCTCTTTCACTGCAGCTACTGTGTCTCAAAACGGTAATTCCGCTTATGTTGCTCAGAACGGTGTAGTAAATGCACAGCCAACTATTGTGAATCATGCGATCGCTGTTGGGTCAATCGCTGGACCTGCAACCAATTTGAATATTGGTATGGAGTACTGGGGTACTCCGGCTACATCACCCATCCCAGCAATCCGAGGGCAGGTTGCTGCTGGAATAGTTTCCACTGGATCCCGAGATAACATGCAGTCACAACCATGGCTACAGGTATTATCATTGCTGGTGCTTCTCCGTATACCATCACTTGATGACAATAAGATAACTTTTTTTTTTTTTTATCTTGGCAGCTACTGCTATACATATTTGCAGTTAAAAACAGATTTTTCCCTCTTAAACCTGAATTTCCGTTCTCGTTCAACATCATTGTCATCTTTCTTACAGGACGAGAGGGAACTTAAGAAGCAGAGACGTAAGCAGTCGAATAGGGAGTCTGCACGGAGATCAAGATTGCGTAAGCAGGTAAGAATTCTTGGATCATCATTATTATCAAACGGGTTAATATAGTTTCCAGATGGACGAGACACTTATGACATACGGAGTAATATTTCTGTGATTAGGCTGAATGCGATGAGCTAGCCCAGCGGGCTGAAGTATTAAAAGAAGAAAATGCTAATCTTAGATCCGAACTTAATCGACTCAAAACTGAGTGTGACCATCTCCTGACAGAAAACACTATACTTAAGGTACTGTCTCCCTCTTCCCTTGTCCGAGTTGAGTCATTTGGGTCAGTTCGAGTCAGACAATGTTCAACTTTTGCACTTGCAGGAACGACTTGGCGAAACTTCAGAAGATATAGGATCCAACCGACCTGAACTTTCCCTGGCTAACGGAACTTCAAACAGTGTGAAAACAGGCGAAGGGAAAACAGGTATTTGAGTTACCGTCATCAGCTTCAACCTAACTTTCAGGAGTATAACCTTTACCTCCTAACATTAGCCACATTGAGTAGCCATTGATAACTCGACAATCAGCGTATAGTCCATTGTTCGCCGTATCTTGACACTTAAAAAATTCAAGATCGAGTCTCTCATAAGTCATACGAGTACCATTTTGACGGCATTAGGGATATTAGAATTTATCGATGAGTGTTGATCATGATATATACAGTTTTTTTTTTGGTCCTTCTAGCTTTCGGGTGTATGATAATATAGCTTACATTGTCTTTTTTTTTTGTGTAATTTTTTGGTTTTGTTGATTGTTGGCAAAATGGGGCTCCGAATAGTACTCGGACTTGTTTGTTCTGTCATGACTCATGATGATCCATAGGTTTTCATTTTCTGGCCTTCTCTAGTTCTCCACATCTGTCATTAGAGAGCATCGGAGCTCAAGATTTATAAGACGGTCTCATATATGGAGTATCAAATGTGGCGGAATCAAGAATTTTAGGGTGTTGGTATGCAGTAAACCAACGTTATTAATTGTGCAAAAGCGTTGTGTACTCGTTTTTAGGCTTGAAATTTGACAGGGTATCTCGTGAAGCGAACCCAGACACGAAATGTGGCCATGTAAGACCTTCAAAACTACTCAAAGTGACGTTCTAATACACGATTTTCGAGGATTCAGGGTTTACTAACACTATTGTAAAAAACAGAGAACATTCAAGGGTGTTGGTATGTGATCATCTCAACATCGTCAGAAAATTGGTTAGTCGTTTGAGGGTACCTTCTGAAGCGACTTCAAACACGTACAAGAATTGGTAGAAAATGAAACGTGGCCTTGTATGACCTCCCAAACAGTTCAAATTAAAGCGTATGATATATAATACACGATAAATCAGATAAAATGATCGCGAGATGTTTAAGCAACAAAGGAAAACATTTGAAGACGTAATAAGTCAAAGTCGAAGTCTAACTAGATTTTGACTGAACCAAACTCGAGTTTTTCTAACTAACTCATGCGGAGTATGACTGTACCAGTCATATCCATTTCCCCCCTTTCTAATTGAAAAGGGAAAGTTAGGTAACCCTAATTTTCGTTCAATTAAATCAATCAACCCTAGTCCTACATCTGCTGATTTGATCTCAATTGCTTTCCACCCCCATGATTCCCACGTTACATCGTCAATTAACCCCCAATTTTCGCGCCAATTCCCCTAATTTCAATTCGTATGGAATATAGCTGAACTCCATTACAGTACCCGAAGTTCGTCGTTTCTTTCTTTCCTCGATTTCACCTTCAATTTAAGGTAAATTCGACGTCCCATCTTGTTTAATTGAATTGGGTTGTAGCTAATTTTGTTGTTTATGGTGTAAATTTTGTGAATTTTCGTTATCTTGACAATTTTGTAGATTTGGATATTGGATATTGAATTTTGAATCATGGGTAGTAGTGAAACTGATAAACCATCTAATGAGCCGAAGCCGGATCCTCCGGAAAGTGCGCCAGTATGATTTCTACCCTCAAATCTGATCTAATTCTTGTTAAAGTTTTGATCTTTAACTTGATTTTTTCTGTTAGTATGTTATGTGAATGCTAAATTGTGATTAGTTTGAGCTTCCTTAATTCGGTAATTGCCCGTGTATATCGTATTAGGAGCAATCTTCTGCCTCGACGACAGCTACTGTGAATGCTGAGTGGTCTGCCTATCAGGTTAATCTCTTGTAATTCTTCAATTAGGATAAATTATTAATCAAAGTTGTTAATGTAGTTGATTAATTCGTGTATCGAGCGCTCTAGTGTTTGCGTAAATGGATTTTGCTAAGTTTTAGGAAGATTTAGGCGCATTTCTTTTGGCGTGATCTGAAATGGGATTAAGCGAATTGAAGTGAATGGAAATGGGTAACTGAATACGGCTAAATCGACTGGGACAAGTTCAACTTAATGGATGAGGCTTAACTTAACTTAATTATATGAGGCTAAACTTAACTGAAAAGAACCGAGCCTTAAATGTATGATTGATAAAGTGTATCAATGTGCCATCTTCTTTGAAGTAGCAAAGGAGTTTTAAGTGCGACTTGGAGCGATGAGAAGTGATTGTGTTTTGCTTGTTGAACAGGCATACCCGCATATTCCTCCACCCGGATTCATGGCTTCACCAAACCCCCAAGCTCACCCCTATATGTGGGGTGTTCAGGTACGTAGGCGAACATCACAACATATATGGTATTATTCTTTGTTACTCCGACTCTTCGACATGGTGTAGTGTCCGACACATGTCAGAGTGTTGGATACGGCTATTTTGAGCAAAGTTTTCAATTTGTTAGTCTAAAATGAAGTGTAGGAGTGTAGTGTCGTGTTAGACATCACGACACCTTAGAGAAGTGTCTGAGTAACATATTATGCCCTTGTTTGAGTTCATCAAATTTAATACCGAAACTGTTTCTTTGAATGTGAGTACATTTGTTGAGACTTAATTGCAATTGGATAATAACGCACACCTAGTTTCGAGTTCTTGTCTTATGGGTGTCTTTAATTCTTTCGCAGCATATGATGCCACCATATGGTACTCCACCTCATCCGTATGTAGCAATGTATCCTCATGGTGGTTTATATGGACATCCATCTATGCCTCCGGTACCAATGTTAAATTTTAATTAAATGATTTTTTTTCTTTTGTTTTTTTAGTAGAATTTTTATCATGCAACTTATATGTGGCAGGGTTCTTATCCGTTTGCTCCATTTGCAATTCCCTCTCCAAATGGCATGGTCGAGGCTTCAGTGAGTCATAACCTATGGTTCCTTTTCTTTGGATTTTGATCTCTTAGTTTTGTCGAAGAACTCATTCCAAGGAGACGATGTAATATCTTGTTTTAGGGCAATACCCATGGAGGTGCGGATGCAGAGAGTAAGCAGCCTGAGGTAAAAGAAAAGTTACCCGTGAAAAGAATGAGAGGGAGTCTGGGTAGTTTGAATATGATAACCGGGAAGACTAATGAAGAGAGTAAAACAACTGGAACAGCTACTAACGGCGACTGCTCCAAGAGGTATTCATCACTTTATTTGAAATTGTATTTTTACCCGTCATGATTTCATTGCGATTTCAAAGGGTGATTTGGCTTATTGAAATGCATTTTTATTCACAGTGCCGATAGTGGGAGTGACGGTTCAAGTGAAGGAAGTGATGCGGATTCTAACAATGTAAGAATTAAATCTAGTTTTATTTCCATACATATTTTTCATCATGTTCTTTCTTTCTTTTGAGATAAGAATTATTTTATGCGGAAAACGAGCTAACTTCATTTTAGCAGGACTCGCCAATGATGTCTGAAGGAAAACGTGAAGTTGGAGAAGGTCGTCTATTTACAGATATACACTGTAATTCTGAAGCGAACTTTACAGTACTTTCCTTCCGTTTTCACGTAGAAATGTAATTTCCGCTCTCTTTCATTGCAGCTAGCGTGTCTCAAAATGGTAATTCCGCTTATGTTGCTCAGAATGGTGTAGTAAATGCTCAACCAACTATCGTGAATCATGCGATCGCTGTTGGGTCAATCGCTGGGCCTGCAACCAATTTGAATATCGGTATGGAGTACTGGGGTACTCCTGCTACATCACCCATCCCAGCAATCCGAGGGCAGGTTGCTGCTGGAATAGTTTCTACTGGATCCCGAGATAATTTGCAGTCACAACATTGGTTACAGGTATTATCGCTTCTGCTGTTTTTCCTTCAACCTTTTCTTTTCATACAGGTTCACGAAGCAATTCGACATCATTCAACATCATTGTCATCTTTCTTACAGGACGAGAGGGAACTTAAGAAACAGAGACGTAAGCAGTCGAATAGGGAATCTGCACGGAGATCAAGACTGCGTAAGCAGGTAAGTCATAAGAGTTCTTGGATCATTCATTTAGGCATAATACATTTTCAAGATGGATGCGACACTTACGACTTTATGAGTTATGACGTATATTTCCGTGATTAGGCTGAATGCGATGAGCTAGCCCAGCGAGCTGAAGTATTAAAAGAAGAAAATGCTAATCTTAGATCCGAACTTAATCGAATCAAAAGCGAGTGTGACCATCTCATGACAGAGAATACTATACTTAAGGTACCGTCCCATTTTTCAGGAAGTTCATATCCGAGTTCCCTTTTCCCGTGTCCAATTTCAGTCATTTGGGTCAGTTCGACTCATAATCGACAACGTTCAAATTGTGCACTTGCAGGAACGACTTGGAGAAACATCAGAAGATATAGGATCCAACCGACCTGAACTTTCCCTGGCTAACGGAACTTTAAACAGTGTGAAAACAGGCGAAGCAAAAACAGGTATTTGAGTTACCGTCTCAGCTTCGACTTAACATTCAGGAGTATGACCACCTTACCTCCTAACATTAGCCACATTGAGAAGCCATTGATAACTCGACAATCAGCATATACTCCATTGTTCGCCATGTCTTGACCTTTAAAAGTACAAGAACGAGTCTCATACCATTTATATTGACGGCTTTAGGGATATTAGAATTTATTGATGAGCGTTGATCACGTTATAAACCGAGTGTATTTTTTAAATCCTCGACGAATATTTGAGCTCTGAAGGGTAATTTTTATCGTCCTTGTAGTTTTCGGGTGTATGATAATATAGATTACGTCGCGTTTTTTGTGTACTTTTTTGTTTTTTTTTTGGTGGTTATGTTGCACTTGCATTTTTTATGGGAGAAAATTGGGCAAAAATGCAGTAATTAGATGATAGGATCGATTTACTTGTTCAACGCGGATAAAAACGTGAATAATAACCTTAAAATCGATCGTTTTTTGATATTTCTGAATGCGGTTGAAATTTTTCTAAAACGTGATTGTTTATCGACGAAAACTTGTCGATAGGAATAGAATGTCTAATAATAATTATTAGAACCCTCATACATGATATAAAATTAAATATAGAACTTGTTTCGACGGATATCGGCACGTCTCAAAATACAATCTTATGGCTTTTAAAAGACTCAATTGATATCCAAATGATCCTCATATTACACCAAGACATTATCTTTGGTGTGGAGTTTGTTCCAGGCGATTATTGAACCATTTTATTTTGGGACCCAAAAGGCCGAAAAAACGTGGATAATAACCTTCAAAATTGGTCGTTTTTTTGATATTTTTGAAAGTGGTCGAAATTATTTTTAAGCGCGAATGTTTTAGGACGAAAACTTGACGATAGGAATAAAATGTCTAATAATGACTATTAGAACTCTCAAACAAGATATAAAATCGAATATAGAAATTGTTTCGACGGATTCCGACAGGTCTCAAAATATAATATTATGGCTTATAAAAGACACCATTGTTATCCAAATTACCCTCATACTCCTATTACAGCGAAACATTGTATTTGGTGTGGATTTTGTTCAGCGCGAATTTGGAACCATTTTATTCCGGGACCCAAATGGCAGAAAAAACGTGGATAATAACCTTAAAATTGATCGTTTTTGTTTTTTTTCGTAAGCGAGAAAGTTGATCTAAACGCGAATTTTTTTTGACGAAAACTTGTCGATAGGAATAAAATGTCTAATAATGATTACTCGAACCCTCTGACACGATATAAATTTGAATATAACTCATGTGTTCGACTGATTCTGACACCTCTTGAACGACAAAATTTTGGCTCTTAAAGGGTCTCAATTTAAAATCATATGACCCACATATTAGACCGAGACATTTCATCTGGTGTGGGGTTTGTTTGGCAAGAATTTGGAACCATTTTATTTCGGGACCCAAAAGGCCAAAAAAACGTGGATAATAATCTTCAAAACCGATCGTTTTTGGCTATTTTTCGTAAGCGGGGAAAGTTGATCTAAACGCGGATGTTTTTGAAGAAAACTTGTCGATAGGAATAGAATGCCTAATAATGATTATTCGAACCCTCTGATTCCGACACCTCTCGAACGATAAAATTATGGCCCTTAAAGGTCTCGATTGAAAACCATATGACCCTTATATTACATCGAAACATTCCATTTGGTGTGAGGTATGTTTCGCTCGAATTTAGAACCATTTTATTTTGGGACCTAAAAGGCCAAAAAAAATGTAGATAATAACCTTCAAAACCGATCGTTTTGGCTATTTTTCGTTATATGGCCTGCAAATCCGGAGTCCAAAATAAATATTGCCAAAAATTATATGGGATGGTACCTAGGCCGTATATTACGCGCACACAAAATTTTAACTCAAAAAGAGAACATTTGACGATGTAATCACGCGATAAACTAACATTGGTCGAAAACGCCTAAAGTTGAAGTTTATTATCAACATTTTTTTGCAAATTCGGAGTCCAAAAAAAATATTGCGAAAATTTTACGGGGTGTCACCTAGGTCGTAAATTACGCGCACACAAAATTCTAGCTCCAAAAGAGTACATTTGATGGTGTAATCACGCGATAAACTAATATCGATAAAAAATGCCGCAAATTGAAGTGTATTATCCACGGTTTTTTGCAAATTCGGAGTCGAAAAAAATTATTGCCAAAAATTTTGCGCGGTGTTACCTAGGCCGTATATTAAGTGCACACAAAAATTTAGCTCTAAAAGAAAACATTTGATGGTGTAATCACGCGATAAACTAATATCGGTCGAAAATGCCTCAAATTGAAGTGTATTATCCACGATTTTTTTGAAAAATCGGAGTCCAAAAAAAATATTGCCAAAAATTTTACGCGGTGTTACCTAGGTCGTAAATTACGCGCACACAAAATTTAAGCTCCAAAAGAGAACATTTGATGGTGTAATCACGCGATAAACTAATATCGATCGAAAACGCCTCAAATTAAGTGTATTATCCACGGTTTTTTGCAAATTCGGAGTCCAAAAAAATATTGCCAAGAATTTTACGAGGTGTTACCTAGGCCGTATATTACGCACACACAAAATTTTAGCTCCTAAAGAGAACATTTGACGGTGTAATCACGCAATAAACTAATATCGTTCGAAAACGCCTCAAATTGAAGTGTATTATCCAAGGATTTTTCGGAAATTCGGAGTCCAAAAAAAATATTGCCAAACATTTTAAGCGGTGTTACATAGGTCGAATATTACGCGCACACAAAATTTTAGCTCCTAAAGAGAAAATTTGATGGTGTAATCACGCGATAAACTAATATCGGTCGAAAACACCTCAAATTGAAGTGTATTATCCACGGTTTTTTGCAAATTCGGATTCCAAAAAAAATATTGCCAAGAATTTTACGGGGTGTTACCTAGGCCGTATATTACGCGCACACAAAATTTTAGTTCCAAAAGAGAAAATTTGATGGTGTAATCACGCGATAAACTAATATCGGTCGAAAATACCTCAAATTGAAGTGTGTTATCTACGGTTTTTTGTAAATTCGGAGTCCAAAAAAAATATTGCCAAGAATTTTACGGGGTGTTACCTAGGCCGTATATTACACGCACACAAAATTTTAGCTCCAAAAGAGAACATTAGATGGTGTAATCACGCGATAAACTAATATCGGTCGAAAACGCCTCAAATTGAAATATATTATATACGTTTTTTTTACAAAATCATAGTCCAAAATAAATATTGCCAAAACATTTACGGGATGTTACCTAGGCCGTATATTACGCGCACACAAAATTTTAGCTTTAAAAGAGAACATTTGACGATGTAATCACGCGATAAACTAATATCGGTCGAAAACGCCTAAAATTGAAGTTTATTATCAACGTTTTTTTGCAAATTCGGCGTCCAAAAAAAATATTGCCTAAAATTTTACGGGGTCTTACCTAGGACTTAAATTACGAGCACACCAAATTTTAGCTCCAAAAGAGAACATTTGATGGTGTAATCACGCGATAAACTAATATCGATCGAAAACACCTCAAATTGAAGTGTATTATCCACGTTTTTTTGCAAATTCGGAGTCCAAAAAAATTATTGCCAAAAGTTTTGCGCGGTGTTTCCTAGGCCGTATATTACGCGCACACAAAAAATTAGCTCTAAAAGAGAACATTTGATGGTGTAATCACGCGATAAACTAATATCGATCGAAAATGCCTCAAATTGAAGTGTATTATCCACGGTTTTTTGCAAATTCGGAGTCCAAAAAAATTATTGCCAAAAATTTTGCACGGTGTTACCTAGGCCGTATATTAAGTGTACACAAAAATTTAGCTTTAAAAGAGAACATTTGATGGTGCAATTACGCGATACACTAATATCGGTGGAAAATGCCTCAAATTAGAATGTATTTATCCACGTTTTTTTTAAAATTCGGTGTCCAATAAATATATTGCAAAAAAAATTATGCGGTGTTACCCAGGCCGTATATTACGCGCACACAAAATTTTATCTCCAAAAGAGAACATTTGATGGTGTAATCACGCGATAAACTAATACCGGTCGAAAATGCTTCAAATTGAAGTGTATTATCCACGGTTTTTTGCAAATTCGGAGTTCAAAATAAAAATTGCCAAAAATTTTACGAGATGTTACCTAGGCCGTATATTACACGCACACAAAATTTTAGCTCTAAAAGAGATCTTTTGACGATGTAATCACGCGATAAACTAATATCGGTCGAAAATGCCTAAAATTGAAGTTTATTGTCAACGTTTTTTTTGCAAATTCGGCGTCCAAAAAAAATATTACCTAAAATTTTACGGGGTGTTTCCTAGGACGTAAACTACGAGCACACCAAATTTTAGCTCCAAAAGAGAACATTTGATGGTGTAATCACGCGATAAACTAATATCGGTCGAAAACACCTCAAATTGAAGTGTATTATCCACGTTTTTTTTGCAAATTCGGAGTCCAAAAAATTTATTGCCAACAATTTTACGCGGTGTTACCTAGGCTGTATATTACGGGCACACAAACTTTTAGCTCCAAAAGAGAACATTTGATGGTGTAATCACGCCATAAACTAATATCGGTCGAAAATGCTTCAAATTGAAGTATTATCCACGATTTTTTTACAAATTCATAGTCCGCAAAAAATATGTCAAAAAAATGTACGGGGTGTTACCTAAGCCGTATATTACGCGCACACAAAATTTTAGCTCTAAAAGAGAACATTTGACGGTGTAATCACGCGATTAACTAATATCGGTCGAAAACGCCTAAAGTTAAAGTGTATTATCAACGTTTATTTGCAAATTCAGAGTCCAAAAAAAAATATTGCCGAAAACTTTACAGGGTGTTACAAAGGCCGTAAATTACGCACACACAAAATATTAGCTCCAAAAGAGAACATTTGATGGTGTAATCACAAGATAAACTAATATCGGTCGAAAACGTCTCAGATTGAAGTGTATTATCCACTTTTTTTTTTTTTGCAAATTCGGAGTCGAAAAAAATTATTGCCAAAAATTTTGCGCGGTTTTACCTAGGCCGTATATACGTGCACACAAAAATTTAGCTCCAAAAGAGAATATTTGATGGATTAATGACGCGATAAACTAATATCGGTCGAAAAGGGCTCAAATTGAAATGTATATTTATCCACGGTTTTTTTGCAAATTTGGAGTCCAAAAAAAATATTGCTAAAATTTTTACGGGGTGTTACCTAGGCCGTATATTACACGCACACAAAATTTTAGGTCCAAAAGAGGACATTTGATGGTGTTATCACGCGATAAACTAATATCGATCGAAAACGCCTCAAATTAAAATATATTATATACGTTTTTTTTACAAAATCATAGTCCAAAGAAAATATGGCAAACAAATGTACGGGCTATTAGCTAAGCCGTATATTACGCGCACACAAAAATTTAGCTCCAAAAGAGAACATTTGATGGTGTAATCACGCGATAAACTAATATCGGTCGAAAACGTCTCAAATTGTAGTGTATTATCCACGTTTTTTTGCAAATTCGGAGTCAAAAAAAATATTGCCAAAAAATTTACGGGGTGTTACCTAGGCCTTATATTACGCGCACACAAAATTTTAGATCCTAAAGAGAACATTTGATGGTGTAATCACGCGATTTACTAATATCGGTCGAAAATGCCTCAAATTGAAGTGTATTACCTTTAATATCAATCGTTTTTGGCTATTTTTCGTAAGCGGGGAAAGTTGATCTAAATGCGAATGTTTTTTGTCGAAAACTTGTCGATAGAAATAGAATGCCTAATAATGATTATTCGAACCCTCTGACACGATATAAATTGGAATATAACCCATGTTTCGACTGATTCCGACACCTCTCGAATGATAAAATTATGACCCTAAAAGGTCTCGATTTAAAATCATATGACCCTCATATTACACCGGATCATTTCATTTGGTGTGGGATTTGTTTGGCGCGAATTTAGAACCATTCTATTTTGGGACCCAAAAGGCCGAAAAAACGTGGATAATAACCTTTAAAATCAATCGTTTTTGGCTATTTTTCGTAAGTGGGCAAAGTTGATCTAATCGTGAATGTTTTAGTATCATAAGACCCTCGTATTACACTGGCACATTTCATTTGGTGTGGGGTTTGTTTGGCGCGAATTTGGAACCATTTTATTTCGGGACCTAAAAGACCGAAAAAACGTGGATAATAACCTTCAAAATTGATTATTTTTGGCTATTTTTCGTAAGCGGGAAAAGTTGATCTAAACGCGAATGTTTTTTGACAAAAACTTGTCGATAGGAATAGAATGCCTAATAAAGATTATTCGAACCCTCTGACACGATATAAATAAGAATATAAATCATGTTTCGACTCATTCTGACACGTCTCAAAATACAATCTTATGAGTTTTAAAAGACTTCATTGATATCCAAATGACTCTCATATTACAGCGAGGCATTGTATTTGGTGTGGAGTTTGCTCCGGGCGAATATTGAACCATTTTATTCCGGGACCCAAAAGGTCGAAAAAACGTGGATAAAAACCTTCTAAATCGGTCGTTTTTTTGCTATTTTTGAATGCGGTTGAAATTTTTCTAAAGCACGATTGTTTTTCGACGAAAACTTGTCGATAGGAATCGAATGCCTAATAATTATTATTAGAACCCTCATACACGATATAAAATCGAATATAGAACTTGTTTCGACGGATTCCGACACGTCTCAAAATACAATCTTATGGCTTTTAAAACACTTCATTGTTATCCAAATGACCCTCATATTACTGCGAGGCATTGTATTTGGTGTGGAGTTTGTTCCGCGCAAATATTGAACCATTTTATTTCGGGACCCAAAAGACCAAAAAAACGTGGATAATAACCTTCAAAATTGGTCATTTTTCAAAAGCGGTCAAAATTGTTCTCATGCGCGAATTTTTTATGACGAAAACATGTCGATAGGAATAGAATGTCTAATAATGACTACTATTAGAACTCTCAGACACGGTATAATATCAAATATAGAAATTGTTTCGACGGATCCCGACACGTCTCAAAATACAATCTTATGGATTTTAAAAGACTCCATTGATATCCATTTGGTGTGGAGTTTGTTCAGCGTGGATATACATCCGTTTTTTTCTGCGATCCAAAAGACGAAATAACGTGGATAATAATAAGTTACGAACCCCGTGAATTTTATCTGACCCGAGTAACACCCTATATATACAACTTATAAAAAAAATATTAACTGAGAACAAATTATATGTTACAGAAGTTATTGTTACAAGAAAATTAACCAAATATTCAGATTACATGTATAAAAATTCTTGGGTTACATCTCAAATGATTTATAACTAATTATACCTCAGAATATATTACAAAAATAATACTCCAACCTATAAACATCCAAACCCATTTCAAGAATTTATGTGAAAATTGTTTCAATAAAATGTTAAAAAAATTCAAAAAAATGCAAAAATAATGCTTTTTTTTTGTTGCTGTATCACAGTTCTTTGTATAAACAAAGTGTTTTTGTATGTAACAATCAAGGGAAGGAGAAAGAGCCACTGAGGTCGGAATTCTCGCCACCACTCGGAGGCCTGATCGCGACCCAAAGTAGAGAAATGGTGATAGCGATGAGGCCGGCCCACACAAACACGATGGTCGGAGTCCTCCCTCGTCTTCCCATGAGCCCCTTAGCAAATGGGTACAAATGTGCCAACACCCAAAAACTAAAGAACACTCCTCCTAGCAGCTTGCTCCATTCTGGCTTAGTGCTATATATAGTCCTGCTGAATCCCACTGCAATCGCGATTATGTTGATCATGATCACGACGAGAGGCGGGATCATCAGCGACGTCCACTTGATGATGTACAGCTCGGCAAACTCATCGTCGTTCTCGTCTCCTGCTGACTTTGATGTCAAGGTGAATGAGATCTCGATACCTGCGACGACTTTGAGGAGGCCTTGGAAGACTGCGGCCATGTGCGCGCTTATGCCTCCGATGAGCCAAAACTGTTCGTTCCTCCACCATTCTTCTAGGGCAATGCCGGACCATTTGATCTCGAGGAGTGCGAGTAGGACTAGGCATAGGGAGATGATGAGGAGGTAGATTAGGAAGGTTATGTTTAGGGAGGCGACGATGAATTGGCCGGAGAAGAGGGATAGAGCCGGGAGGAAACAATACGCGATTAGGAAGATTGAGGTGAACGGGTAGATACCGACGTTTAGGTAGGCGATTCGTTGGAGGAACTTGAGGCGGGAGCTCGCTAGGAAGGCGTTGTTACGGGAGAAGAAGATCTCGACGGAACCCGTCGCCCAACGGAGGACTTGGTGGAGCCGATCGGTTAGATTGATGGGCGCGGTCCCACGGAAGGCGTCTCGCTTGGTGACACAATAGATCGATCTCCATCCTCTATTGTGCATACGGTAACCGGTGACGACGTCCTCCGTGACGGACCCGTAAATCCATCCGATTCGACCTCCCCACTCGGTTTTATCCTCGTACCAACATGAGATGACGCTTATAGCTTCGGCCACGGTTGATGCGTCTAGAAGGTCCCTAGGGATGGTTAGGGCGCCGGGAGGTCGTCCGTTTCGGATGGACGGGTGGTCGGCGAGCGGGCGGCCTTGGAACTCGGCGACGGGGATCGAGTCGACGAGATAGTTCGAGTTACCGAACTTTTTCGGGAGGAGGGATAAGTCCATTGCTCCTTCGTCGTCCGAGTCTCCCATTTTAAGCGCTCGGACTTCCTCCGATGTATTGGAATTGGAAGTGTTAATCTGCTTCTTTCGTTTGCCAAAACAGCAACTGAAGAAACCGGGTTGGTCCTTGGTCCGAGGCGGATCAAACCCGTAAAGGGCGATCCTACGGAAAAGACACCCCGTGCCAACGTACACCGGCCCTTGGATCCCGTCAAGGGCACGCATGTTAATGTCGAAGAAAACCGTGTTGTGATTGGCATAACGATCAGACGGGTCGACACCTTCAAACCTCTGAGGGAACTGGACGTAGCAAATGCGATCCCCGCCCTTGTCCATCATGAAGCACATCCCTTCTCTTATGGCTTCGGAGTTGTAGATGTAATGATCACAGTCGAGATTCAGCATGAAAGGCCCATTTGACATCACAGCCGACGCTCGTACCAGCGCGTTCATAGCCCCGGCTTTCTTGTTGTGATCGTAACCCGGGCGCTTCTCACGAGAAACATAAACCAGCATAGGCAGGCGGATATCGACCTCACTAAAGTCGAGCGGGCTATCATTCGTTGGTGCTCCATGGAGAGGCTCGTCGCTTGGAGGTTTCAACATGACCTGAACATCACATAACATAACATCTCTATATCAGTACACCTAGACTTGACAAACGGGTCAACTGGGTTGGGTTAGAAAATCGGGTTGACTTCGGGTCGGGTCATTTTTGCCAGGTCCAAGTACGCCTGGCAAATTGCGCTTCAGGACCCCAAAAGTAGATCATCAACAACATTCTATCAATCAAAATACATCCTTTTTTCGCACAAATTCTGATGTCGGTCTGATAAAATGATTAAAGATTTATAAGGAAAAGATCATGAGGAGACAGATTATTAGCCGTTACCTGAATAACTCCGGCGTGATCACCCTTAAAATGCTCAGGAGCAGGATGCAACCAAGTGCCGGGCCAGTGAGTCCCGTCGGCCATCCAAGTCGCTTTCTGCACCTTAATAGGCTCCAAAAGATCGTCTCCGGCCTGCTCCCTCTGCTTCCTCAAAGCCTTGATCTCCTCTCGAGCGTTATAAGCATCAGAACGTCGCCTGATCGAGTCAGGAAGTCCGTTAGTCCGAACCTTAAACTCATCATACTCTCGCTTAATCCTACGACGATCCTTAACAAAGTCCTGCTTCATTTTGTTCTTGTAGGGATCCCTTTTCAAACTGAAGTAGGAATCGGGATTCCTTGGCTCGATATTATGTTTCCGACAAAACGGGACCCACATGTAGGCGAAGCTCGCAGCCTCAGCCATCGCCTCAAAGGTTAGGAGGGCCCCACCATCGTCAGAGACGTAACAAGCGAGTTTCTCGACAGGGTAGTCAGCCGCTAGGATGGAGAGGATGGTGTTGGCAGTGACGAGAGGCGGTTCCTTCTCGGGATCAGCCGTGCTGACGAAGACGTCCACCCCCGGGAGGTCGGATTTACCAGTAGGGTTGTTGGGGCCCGGTGTTTCGAACTTTTCTTTTAGGACAGTTAGGTCAGTAGCGCGATTGATGGGGTTGAGCTTGGGGAGTTGATCGAGAATCCAAGAGAACGAGAACCAAAGCTCGCAAACCACGGACATTCCCCATAGCCATGGTGCATCGGGGTTCGTGTGCTTTAACCTCCATGCAAGAAAAAATCCCAGAACAACAAGCCTGATGAAAACAAGAAGCCTGCAGCAATGGTAAAATCACAACAACAACAACAACAAAAATCATTACTTTGGTCGATTTCACATTTTACATTCAGAATTTCGCAGTCTTACTACATACAAAGACTCGGTACTAAAATGATTTTGGCTCGGCTAACATGGATCTATCATTTAGAGTCAATCGTATTTTTCCATCATCAAAGAAGCTAGAAAAAACTAGCATTCGTCGTAGAGGAACAAGTTCTAGATCCATCAATTCTACATTTATCAATAATCACAATTTTATCATGTACCCGTGTCTGACATTCGATACTTGGACAAGGTATGACCCTTTGACGCCTCATTTTACGCCAAAATATTCATATTTTTCAGAAAAAAATAGTTGAATCCGACACCTGCACACGTAAGTGTCCAAGTAATTTAAAAGCACAAAGTGATATAAAGATGCTAAGATTTTACCTGTAAGGACTAAGAATACCAGCCGGAATCCTCAGTTTCCGAGTAAGAGGCCTCCAAGGTTTGGCGAGAAACTCAGAGGGATCTCGACGATCATCATCACCATCACCACCACCACCATCGCCGTTTTCAGGCCATATAGCATTTCCATACCCATAAGTCCCCTTAGTCTCAAACAACCATCGATTATGGTCAAACTCACCACCACCAGCACCACCACCCGCGGCCTGATTCCTCAAATTTGACTTCATCAACGACATCCTCCTCTCTTGCTTCGACGGTGGCAAAGGTAGATTCCCTCCTCCACCACCACCGTGGTCAACCGCCTTCTCATCCAAATCCGTCTGTTTGTAACCCTGCTTACACCCCGGACACGTTGCATCCCCACCTTTGACCGCGTCAATATAACAATCCCTACAAATCTTGAAATCGCACTCACACGGGAGGATATCAGCACCCCTCCCATCACTCATCACCTTCCCATCACACCCGTGGACCTGGCACGCAGACCCTTTCACCCCAGCCATTTGCGGGTGGGTTAACTCAGACTCGGTCACCTTATCCATCAAGTGGGCCCGGGTAGCGTTGTTGAACCCCCCCGAAAAGAGGGAATTCGACACGTACTGCTCCTCAACCCTTTGTGAAACAGTGGGGTCCATGGGTTGGTGGTCAGGGGTCGGGGGAATGTGGACCGTGTAGTTCATGAATTCCATGCTACCCATTTCACTGTCGAGGTCATCTCGTGACAGATTGTCACGAGAGTAGTTCACGTATCGGCCAGACGGGGTCCGCCTGGCGAATGTCACCTGTGATGGGTGCATTGGCCTGCCTGCTGGAATATCAGATGAATCAGACAGATTTGATCCACTTGGTTTGAACATGGTGTCAAATTATCAAATCACTACTACCAAATTATCAATTTTTCCCCTAAATTTTCTACCTAATTTAGGAATTTTACTCAATTGCCGAGTCAGATTAAGTCTCCTGTGAAACCGTCTCACAATCGACTGACTACCCCCAATGCAAACTTTTCAAAATTCAGACAAATTTAGAACTTGATCAACAATTCTAATCAAAACCCACTTTAATTAACCAAAAACCCACAAAATTGAAATTCAGAAAAATTGAAGAATCAATCAACAATTCTAATCAAAACCCATTTCAATTGACCAAAAACCCACAAAATTAAAACTCAAAAAAACTCAGAATTTGATGAATAAAACCCATAAATGAATAATCAAATCAAAGGGGTTTTATGGACAACAAGTGATTAATCATGAGCTCTAACAACCAAACATAAAATCAAAAAAATTCAGACATGCATCCCATAACTTTGTACTAACAAAAAGATGCCAACTTTATGCAATTATTAAACAAATAATAACAAGGTCACCAACACATATAGTTATGCCAAAAACGTGCAAACACTCAAATTTCGAACCAAAGATCGTAATTCTTGTTTATGACGAACATATATTAGTCGACACCGACTGAATTAATAGAGAGGAAGAATACATTTACATACCCTGTTTGGTGATAAGAGTTGAACTCCACAACTCTGTGTGTATTTTGGAATTTGGATTGTTTGACTAATAATAATTGTAATAATATTATCATTTTATAAATAAAAAAATGGTTTGGTAAATTAATTTTAATTTGATGAAAGACCGCGTATTCTTCATTGTTGAATGATTCAAATACTTGTTAATTGTTTTCTATGTATTGGTTTCACTTTGTGTTCAATGACATGCACAACTCATTTGTCTTCAACAACCTCCAAATTATGTAATAAATTTATTTTTAAGAAATGGGTTTTTTTTTTAATTAAAAGTTTCGTACTTTCTTGTATTTTCCTATTATATACTCCCTCTCATCCAAACAATCCTTTACATAGGGGTTTCACAATTTTAAAAAAAATGGTAAAAGTAAGGGTATTATTGGTAAATCAAATAATTTTATGGGTCCAACAAATTTAAAGGAAGATGGTAGAGATACACTTAGTGTATAGGAGACCTCATACACCACCACCCTTGTTGTGCCACATGTCCAATTAAAGGAATCACACTTTTGAAAGATTCATTCGTTTAATCATCTCCCTATCTAATTCTCACCTAACCTTCTTGGTATTTGTATAATATTTACCCCATTTTTTTTTTCAAATACAATTTACTAGTAAAACATATACTCCCTCCGAGTTCCTATTATTGTCCCAAAAGCTTTTGGGATAGAAAATAAGGAAGAGGAAATGAGTGGCTCAAAAAAAAGAAGGAAGAGAGAGAAATGGGAGAGTAAATGTGAAACACACATTGATAGCTTAAAAGGGAAAGTGAGACAAAAATCAAACTCAGTTCAAAAAGGAAAGTAGGACAAAAATAGGAACTCGGAGGGAGTATATATTAACACATACTTCGTAGTATATATTTTTATGTATCCCCCTTTATATGTGTATAATATACGTACAGTATATCCATTTACACGGTACTTACCCATCTATACGTATAAGTATATATGGAATATTTTATACATATATGTATGCACGATTTAATATACTCCGTATTTGTTTAATTCTATTTTTTTTAAGTGGACCTATAAAAGGTTAAGTTTTATTTTAATTATTTTTTTTAATTAAAAATTTTCTACTGAGTCGTTTCTTACTGAAATTTTGTAAGTCATTTTAAGAATAAAAGTTTTTTTCAAATAATTTTCGATGTACTTATATTTTTTCTTAATTCCCAAAAAAAAAAATCGTTTCATTTTTTCTCATATGAAGTTGAGTATTTGTTTACACTGCCTTTTAAAAATATTGTTAAATTTCATTAATATTTAATTTGGTAAAGTGTTTTTTTTTGTGAAAAGATATAAGAACGGAAAAAACATGATTTCAGCGTACGATATTAATGACTTTTCTACATGTTTTTATGTCAAAACTAATTTCATATGCAAAAATAACATAAAATGGAATAAAAATACGATACAATGTTCAAACACATATGGAGATCAATCGACCAGACCACGTTAACGTCGTTATTAGTTCAATCGAACGGCCTTTGGTTACGATCCAGTGACTAAATATACTTCGTTAGCTCATCCGTCAATTAACTAATCTATCTTAGCCAAATGGTTCAAAGAAGATTAAAAAACCTTTCTTAATTCAACTTTATAAAGAATTGTAATAGTTGATCGTCTTTTTAGTAAATTGCATCTTCCCAACAACATTAATTGTTTTCCTTCATGTTTACCTTTATAAATATTTTGTTATGCCAAAAAAAAATAAGATGGAGAAAATAACAACAAAACTACGTCTTCAATATTATAAGACAATTAAAAAAAGGTATGTCATATCGACTAAGCTTAGGCATACATATACGAATGAAGTAAAGTACTCAACTCTTCGTGTCAATAAAACGACAGGATAGTAATAAGAGTATCATATAAGCTCAAGTACAAATATAACAATTACAAATTACTCGTATATAAAAAATAAGAAACATATGTATATACATAAATAATACTAAAATTATTGTTTTACATATTAAATATTAATATATATCACAAAACAAAATTATAATAAGTTAGTAATATCGTACATATACATGTAACAATTAATCATAGTTATCATAGTAAAAGATGCATAAACACAGACGTAACTCGAATAAATTACGTGTGTGTACATATTGTGTATACACACATACACACACTAATGAAGTATTATATTGCACAATTAAAACGATTTTGTTTAGACGTACGATATAACGATTAATCTTAGTAAATAATAATCATACAACATTAATAATACATCATTCGGGCTAAATACAAATAAACAAATTTAAGAAAAGTAACCGAACGATGTAAAACTGTAAAAGTAATAACGTATCTTAATAACAAAAGCACAAACAAAAAAATGTAAGAAAAGTAATCGAATGATGTAAAACTGTATAAGTAATAATGTATCTTAATAATAAATGTGCATTTCGTACCAAAAAAAATAAATGTGCATCAAAATACTTAAATTTAAATTATATTTAAAAACGTTTAAGTAAATACATTGTATAAAAAATAATCGTAAAAAAAATTACACGAAACACAAACCAAATAGCGAAGATATAGGTAAATGTGCCAAAAATACGAAATTGTGTACAATTATACTTGACGTACGTAACTGTTGGCCGTACAAATATGGACGAAATACATAAACAGTATCCATATAAATACTGAAAATATAAACTCTATTAATTATTAAAGTAATATTAATATTAATGAAAGATCATTTATTAAGGCCTAATTAATGATGGAATCTAAGTAATTAAATAAAAAAAATAAGATTCTTCCCATAGACCAAGTGGAAGATTATGATTGGTGGTGTATGAGGGGTCTCGTAGTGTATCTCTAATCTTTTTGAAATTTAAAGTAAGGAAAAAGTTGTGGTATTTTGTGTAAATAAAGGAAAGATATGAGGGTTATATGGTAAAATCTTTTGCCAAAAAAAAATGTAAAGAATTGATTGGATTGTCCATTTATAGTAAGTGTAAAGAATTGAATGGATGGGAGGGAGTATTCATTAGGTGATTATAAAATACTTCCTTAATCAGATGAAAAAAAAATAGAAGAAAGGAGGAAATAATAACTATTTTTTATAATAATTATTAAAAGTTTACGAATATTTATGAAAAGCTTTTTTAAAAGAAATGAAACAGAAAATAGTTAATGGATGGGGCATGTAATGGGTAATTAAGTTAATAAAATGATTTACTGTATTATTTTCTTGAGACGGTCTTATGCCTCTCACATAATGATTGTTAATTAACCCTTTTACTTTTTATTGAACTACAGTATATAAAGTTTCGTTTATTATGATTATGTGAGAGACGATCTTAGATAAGATTTGCTTAGTAAATTGGGAGTTTCGGACACTATACGTCTACAACACAACTAATGTCTAATTTTATTATAAGATAAATTATGTGGGATAATACTTAAAGTTGTTGAGGATGATTTATAATAATATTTTATGCACCGTATTTATAAATGAAGTGTAGAAGGTAATAATACGACGTACATACATTTAATAGTGATTTATTTATACACGATAAATTCCGTGTTAAGTTTGAAAAGGACGAATTTTCGAAAGGGAAAGTGATACGAAGTATTATTCATAATAAGAAATTAATTTTAAAATAATTCAAATAATTAAAGAATGTATAAAGTCATTAACTAGACTAAAAGGTGGACGGTATAACTTATAAGGGCAAATAAAAAAAATTGAGAAGGGTCAACTACATACCTATCAAGTATTAAGTCGTGTTCATTCTTTTAATAATATAATTACTCCCTTTGTTTCATTGATATCTTCCACATTTCCTTTTTCAATCATTTCTTTGATTGCTTTCACTTTCTTCTATGTTACTTAGGTGGCCCACTTACTCTACTCCCTCTCTACTTTTACTTATTTTATTGTTTTTCTTAAAAAAATTGTCACTTTTAAGGTGGAACAAATCATAGAAACGGAGGGAGTAATATTTAACCCAAAAAACAAAAAATAAATAGCACTAAGTCTTTGCATTACTTTGTTTTGGTAGAAGCATAAATTCCCATATACGAGTAATAATGATAGTAATACCACCGTCTAAATGACTTTCTATCTCCCTCGTAAAACCATCTTTTGAATGTTTTGGGCCCATAAGATTTGCTCTGAGAAATTTACCAAAACTTATTATAAAACCGTCTCATTAGAAAATTACTGCTCAATAACGAGTCAAAATGATCAACAACCCAATCACCAAAATATGGGTTGGACGCGAAACCGTCTTTTGAATGTTTTATTTTCATTCATTGTGGGTCGGATCGGGCCGAGCGAACCAAAAATACTTTGGGCTTTTGGTCTGAAACAAGAGGCCTAGGCCCCTACTGAAAGCAAATGGACCGGGTTCGGGTCAGTTAAGTTTACCAAAAATAAGTAAGTTTAATAATTCAATTAAAACAACATGGGGATGTAGCTCAGATGGTAGAGCGCTCGCTTAGCATGCGAGAGGTATGGGGATCGATACCCCACTTCTCCACTTTTTATTTTAATTTTAATTTTTTTTTGTTTCTTTCCAAAAAAAATAAACAAAAAAAATTGCTATAAATTCTCTTGAAATCTGATTATGGAAATTTTAAAGCGAGAATAATAACTTAATAATGAAAATACAACTATATAATATAACAATAATAATATGAAGAATCCTAATAGAAATACGGTGTAGTTTTTTTTCTTTTTGTTTCGGAGTTATTAGTCGCATTCCAATTGAGGAGACGGAAATTTGTTACTCAGTGTACCTTTGTATTAATCCCGAAGCTAATTAAGACATCTTCGGTCCTAATAAAAAATAGTTAAAGACTAATAGAGTAGCTCTAGGATTCTAACAATGAACTTCTAATCCTATTAGCATCCGATAATCCCATTACCGTTGTTATTTCTGCATGGATTCTCCTACTCCTAGTGTGTTTAAGCTTGTTCATCACATACTAACATACTAACATAGTATTTATACCTACAAAATCATCTCAAATTTCATTATTCATCCAAGAAATCATCACAAATTTACAATGAGGTTATTTGGTGTAGACATTGATCCCAATAATGCCGAAATTATCCCAAAAAAGAGAAGAACGTCAAGGCCAGTGCCAGAGTCGAGCAATGCTGAGCTCGACAAAATTCCTCACCAAGTCGTACAAGGTGAATCGAGCGAGGAGAAGGAACAACAAAGTTCGACAAAGCGAAAGGTACCCAATGATATGCTCAACATAATCCACCGCGATAGTCTACTTCCTAACGAAATCCTCCAAGTAATCAAGACCTTACAAGGTGGAGCGAGCGAGGAGGAGGAGAAGGAGGAGAAACGACCAAGAGTCATGATGGTAAAGCAGTTATCAGAAACCGACATAACTGCGAGTCAAAGTCGTCTTCTTATCACTCGAGGCAGACTAAAGGACCTCAACTTTCTCAATGAAAAAGATCACAAGATACTCCACCAAGACGGCCTTGAAGGAAAACGTAAGGTGCCGGTAATTGTGCTCTACTTAGACGAGGAGGAAGGAAACACGATACAAAGGGAGATGAAACTTGTAAAATGGCCGTCGAAGGAGAGGAAGGATCGACATGAGGAGACAGAGACCAACGCGGATAATCCTAGTAATAAGCGAAAGTCGAAGAAGAGGAAGGAGCGAGAAGAAGATCAGCCTCGTTACAATTACGCATTGCAAAAGGATTGGAATAGATTAGTGAAGGCGAGTAAATTGGAAGGAGGCGATGTGGTTCAAGTGTGGTGGTTCCGGTATGGTGACGATGATGGAAACCTTGGTTTGGTTGTTCTCAAGGTCAATCAAGAGTATTTGATAGAACTGTCAACACCCAACAGTTAAATTTCTAATGTCGAGTAAAGTTTATTTTTTTACATAAATGTAATTTATATCTCAAAAAATCGTATCTTAAGTACGCTTTTTTAAGGATAACATACGAGGATTATACGTGGAATCGAACACAAGTAAGTACAGTTCTAAACATGATTTTTCACCATCAGAAACATTACCCAAGGTAAAAGCAAATACGACGATTTATACCGTAAAAATTTCTCCAATTACTTGTTTTGGTTCAAGCTATAAAAGCTTTGAGGGTACCGTAAAAGTTCAAGATTCGAAAATTACAACGCCACAATTGCCGTCTAGTTTCTGTATACAAAATCGAAATTGGGAAAGAATTGATTGCTGCTATGCCCTTTCCGATAGCAAATGTACACACAACAGGAAGAACGGACCTGTACACGGAGCAATTTGAGAGAGTGCCAAAAAACCTACATATAAAGGCGTATCTAGCAAAAATGGAAGCACTTGAACAAGCTTTCAAGGATTCAAAAGTGTCGCTTGAGCGATGGAGAGTGACAAGAGGAATAAAAGCCGGTTAGCTGAGAGGACCTCCAGAAGTACTACTGTATATAAAATTTCAACCTGCAAATCATTGATGAATTGAAAACTCGTGAGTCAGGAGATAACTTGCGGCTTCATCAAGCTAGCGAGAAGATTTAGTAAAATGGACGTGTGATGTAAAAGCGGAAAGGAGTTATTTACCTAAAAGAATATCGACGGTGTAGGGAAAAAATAGGTTTGGTCAACAAGGACGCCAAGGTTGGGACAAGGGAACAGCTGGAGTCGATGCGCTTAAGCCTTGCTTGCCATGTATAGCAGCTTTGAGAACCTTGTATTGCTCGTTCACGGAATCTTGTAATTGGTGTGCATAAGCCAACTTAGCCTGCATCAAAACCACCATAACTAATCCAGATTTTGACTATATTTTTGACAGAAAGCAAACTGGTAAAAACCGGGTTTCAAAACAAAACGAACCTCATCCTCATCTTTGGAACGAAGAGCAATATCTTGGTAGTTGATCTCAGGCCCAACAGACAGCCCGACTCCATGGAACGACATACATCTTTTCTCCCCGATTTCTTTTTCAACCTGAACAAAGAACAGGACTTAGGAATACTGGAGAACAGAAGGGGGCGTAAAAGGTAAAGTCAAATTCACAAAGCAGCAAAACGATACCTGTGGAGGAGGGGGCATAATGTCATAGCATAAAATTGACAGCGGGTAGATATGCCCAGGTACACCAGCATGCTCCACGAGCCTTCTCATGTTTTCCACCGAAGCTATATCAAAAGGTGCCTGCTCGTGATTTATAAGTGATTTAGTTTCAGAAAAATTAGTTATCCAACTCAAAAATAAAAAATTAATTACAAGGTATATAAGACGGTCCTAAATGTGCTAGCATTAGCCCTACAATTTCACATGAGTACATGATTGCACACTTGAAAACAAAGATTTATATGCTTATATTCGGTGAAGTCCGTCATACTGTCAGGTGTCAACAGAAGTTCGCTGAGGAAATCTTACCGGGGACCATTCATTAGTGGCAGGATCTGCACGATCTCTTCCTCCGCTTGGTGCAATCCATATAACTTGTGAACCACCTCTGTATACAAATATGTAACTAACATGACCACCAAAGAGAAATACAGAAGATGGGCAACGACAAAACTATCTAGACCAACTACCAACCAAGACATTCTAGCACGGGAAACCAAAAATCAATCAAAAGTATAAATCATTTACTCGTGATCGCAATAATGCAGTTGAGCTTCAGTAACAAGTACTCCGTACCTTAAAAGCAAGACCATCTCTTTCAAACTCCTTGTATTAGCTCTTCTCTTCATGTCAACAAGATCAGGTTCATCAAACATGTGCTTTTTAGAGTATACACAAAGAAGGTTCCTGCAGTAAGTTCGTAAGACTTTATCACAATTCACAAACAATGACAACATTTTCTCGCATACAACTATACAAGTGAGATGGGATAGTTGGATCACCTTCCCATGCTAAATGGCTTGCATAAACGATCAGTTATGACTCGGTCACCTGCTACATAGATCTGCAGCAAAAGTGTAATATTTCCCCCTTTAAGCTGTGGATTTGAAATGTATTACAAGAGGTGCTAAAGTGCATATTCGACAAATAGTGTATTGGCATCACCAAATTTTCAGCAATGTATGGGATTGTTTCTTCTAGAAGTAATGCAATAACAGCAGGATCTGCTTCAGATTGATGGTTGGACATGAAGATAATGTTGTGCCCCTGCATAGTACAAAACAAGAATTTCTTTAAAGTAATCGTGCTATTCGACGAACAAGTTGGAAGAAGATGAAGCACGGCAACGGGAAAGTGTGTTGTTCGGTATATAAATCTACAATATCATCACTAGATATTATAGAATTCAGAACACCGTTAAATTCAAGCATCTCATATATTAAATGTATGCATCACTGGAAATGATAATGTTGTTGTAAGGAGATCAAATGAGAGTATCAGTGGGTACCTGTTGGCGCTTCTGCTCCATCTCATGAAAAATGTCAATGTTTCCAACAAACGATGATCTGGTATAAAAATGAATAACATTAAGTAACTAAAATTTTTAAAAAGCATCAATAGAATAATCTGACAGCTACACATTCCTTAGCTATACGGAGTATAATACGTTATTTTGACACTTTACTGAGTGTCATGCATCCGATACTCAGACCTTCCAACATGACACTAGACTTCGACTCTTAACTTTAACCCAAACACATGAACGTTTTTTCCCAAAATAGCAAGTGGCCGACACCTATAGCCGAGACAAAATAACATAGGCTACGTCAAATCACCAACCAGTTCCATCAACAAATGACTAAATGGGTAAATAACAAGAATGAACATATAATTGAACCACAAATTAAAACTGCGTTATAATTCACAAAAAAAAAATATAAAAAAAACAAGGCCTCTTTAAGCTACAAACTTTGCAGGGCATCAGCAAGGCTATGTATGATTGTATGCAATGTCATCCTTAGGTAGTACTCCGTATACGGAAAGAATGGCCGACAAGATAAGGCCGTGCACAATAGCTTAAAAAGCACACTAGTAAGTTTTTTTTTTCCACACAAAGCTCTTATTATCAAAAATAGCTCCACTACCCCGTAAGAATCACTCCACTCCGAACTAGCCTAGAAGTTGGGGCAGGGGGGTCTATGAATCTACAAGAACATGCCTAGAAGGCTAGAACTAGACACCAGAAAGGATCCAGGCCAGCTCACAAGTAAGCAGGAGAAAAGAAAGTTCAAGGGGAAAGATAAAGAGGACCAATAAATAAGGGGAAATCAAAATGAAATAAAAGTGAGACCTAAATGCCACTCTCTGCACACAACCCAATCCAAAGTTATAATTACTTCAACCCCAAGTAGATCATCCTCGTGCAAGTCTTCGGGTGCCTTCCTCAATGTGCTAAGCAGACCAATATATAATGACGAAATGTAGTTAAACTGAAAACAAACGCCGCCACAAAAAATTGCTGCAAGAGAGGGGAGGTATGGACTCACCCAAAATCAATCAATGGTCGAATGTAATTCTGACCAAATGTATAGTAGTCAAAAGGTTCTCTGACAGCTTTGTGATATGGTGAAATCATGAAGGAGTCCTGGAAAAATTTATAACGAAGTAAGTTGTACTCAAAACATTTTGTCATTCCTTTATGGTAACTCGATACTACTTTTCTTCCTTTTTTAAATTGGCCACATCTGACTCCTTAGCATCTAGCAAAATTAACTTAATTGATAGGCACAAATTGACCTTGATACCTCCATGTCCAAAAATACGCAGTCCATCATAGCACTCATGTTTGATGTGACAGTTTCCTCAGCATGAGGATTTTCACTTGAAAAGACCTGAAAAACAACAGTTGATTTAACACCACACACCAAGTGCACTATAGACAATGCAATAACACGGAGTAGCTGATGCAGCTCGTTAAGATCAAGATTACACATACAGCATTCCTGTAATTCTGGTAAAGATCTTCCAATGCTGATGCAACATTTACAGGTAACCTCCCATGTTCTGATTCATTTTTCACTCGAGAAAGCAACTCTGGTAATGTAAAAATAACGATAAAACATCAGATAAATTGCAAGAATGGAAAAAAAATCCATGAATATTGCAGTGGGGAACTATTGATTGCAAAAAAACTACTTCCTACACTTTGGTTGTCATGAGCTGAAACAATATACGGATTCAGGAGTCACAACACTGAAGTTTTGGATACGATACCAGAGCTTTTAAAGCTACAAGCAAAACAACTACAAAGCAATACCATTGGAATCACCCCGGCCTCATGTAGTCAATAGTCTGTAATGAATTGACACTACAACCATTTATTTTGCTCAAAAAGGTAAGAGCCTAACTGATATTTTGCCTCTCCAATAAACCACACAGCATTTCGCGACTTCACATCACTCCTTAACTAATGCCGTAATCTAAACAGCTTATCTTACCGCTAACTTTCCTTTATAGCTAATCTCTACACATTTACTATAAGTGCATAAGTTGGCCGTTGGCAAGCAGCAATTGCAAAACCTTCAACTCCCGACAAAAGATCACAGAATCATCCGACTTTTATCTTGCTACAAACCTTGACTAAACCACCGTATGTTGTATTCCAAATGCTAATCAACTAGTCCGACAATACACATTCATATTCTTGAATACATATACCAGAGATCATAGTCTTCACAAATTCACGTTATTGTGAGCATGCCAATATCAATTCTTATAGAAGTAATACAATCAAGAATCAAACGCAAAAGACATTAATCCAGAGGTCGTCAACGTTGTATTACAGCAAAATTACACTAATTAACTTTTAAAAAGTTTACAAAACATCTTATAAAATGAGAAATGCAACACTAACTGAGCGCTTTGAACCTCTGGCAAAGCAGATGATATTGCGATTTCAAGGAGGTAGCCTCATTGAAAGAGATACGAGATACATCAACCATAATCAATGTGAAAACAGCATAATCACTAACAAGAAACATTCCAGCAGAAATCGAACTAATTAACTTCAAAATGCTGTACAAAATTAAGAACATTGACGATAATCAATGCGAAAATATCATTATCTCACTAAAGATCACATTCCGTAACAAAACGAACTAATTAACTTCAAGAAGCAGTAAAAATGAAGGACAATAGCGATAAATCGATGCGAAAATAGCAGAAATCGAACTAATAAAAATTCCAGCAGAAATCGAACTGACTAACTTCAAAACGCTGTACAAAATTAGGAACATTGACGATAATCAATGCGAAAATAGCATTATCTCACTAAAGAATTACATTCCGTAACAAAACGAACTACGGAGTAATTAACTTCAAGAATCAGTAAAAATCAAGGACAATAGCGATAAATCAATGCAAAAATAGCAGAAATCGAACTAATTAACTTCAACACGGTCTCTTATAAGTTTTTGTGAATCGCATAATCACCGAACAATTACATTCTTGCACAAATTAAACTAATTAACTTCAAGACGCTTAAACATTCGAGCACAAATCAAAATCAACGATAATCAAAGCGAAATCGCGTAATCTTTAAAGAATACTGCAAATTCCAGCACAAATCAAACAAAAACAATCTCAAGAACTGAAAAAACGCATCACACTAACTTCATCTTCAAGAAAACAAAAGAATCACACTAACTTCATCATCAAGAAAACTAAACCAAAAGAAACGAAAAGAAAGAGGAGAAATCGACCTTCACCGGAGCGAACACCTTGCAAAACTTTCGAACGAAGAAGCGGAACATCCTCTTTCTTCAACTCAACCTGCTTATCCGCCATTGATGTAACCTTCGAAGAGGAAGAGCAGTAACACACCAGAGACAACTTCACTTTACGATTAACCTCGCGACATTGTAGAGAAACACTAGAAACCGCAGTAAAACTCGAAGATGTTGTAGACGAAGAAGACGAAACCCTATCTTTGAGCAGCTCAATCACAGGCGGCGTAGTCGAAGATAGAGATGATAGTATCAGCGACATTTTAGCTCGAAGCAGTAGAAAATGGAGGTTTTAGCGGCGGTTAGCGGCGGTTAGCGGCGGTTAGAGGTGGTTACGGTGGCGATGACGGTGGTGAGATAGGCGGGGGAATGTTGAGATTATGAAGTACGGAGTGGGATTTTTATAGTATTATTTTGGGAGGTTGTAAGAAGAGTGATTGGTGGTGAGATACAAGTGGGGGATGAAGACTGAGAAGAGGATATTTAGGTGAAAGGTCAATTCAATCGGGTTCGGGTCGGACTATTTCGAGCCTCCGAATTCTAGTCGGGATTATTTCGAGTTTTAAAGATTCATAATTAGGTCGCGTTGATTCATTGACTGAAGTTATTTTCGAGAGTTGTTATGTTATGACGTATTGTATTCGGGAGTGAGAGCCAACATACGGTGACAAAAAGTTACAGATTATAAATTAAACTTGGTTTTGTGTTTGAGTCGAGTCTGTAGATTTTATCAGGTTTTAAATGGTCATTTGGATGTCGATTCTCGAGTAAGATGTTTTGTTCATCTTAAACTAGACCTAACAAAATTGACTCGACCAGAATAAGATAATGCGAACCTGACCCGACACACAAACTGAAGACCCGAGTTTGATTGTAACCCGATTTGACCACCTAACCCGAAACTAACTCGGTTGTTATCATAGAAGACAAGTTGATATCTTTAAAAAAAGTTGAAAATACAAAACCTGAAAATGACCAACCTGACCCAAACCCGACCCGGCTGACCTGTTTGTCAGGTCTATCTTACAAATGAACGAGACGGGAGATGGTGTTAGACCAAAAAAATCACAAAGAGCCCAACCAATAGCCAATTCATTCCAATCACTAAGCCCATACCCAAACCAACCTTTCATGGGCTTTGCTCTTATTTGACTACCAATGTAAGTATGTTACCCATTGGCTATTAGCCCATTAGCCATCCACTCATTAGATTGTAACCCATGTGTCTTAAATTGTAAGACTAGTCCATTAAATCTAATTTGATAACCCAATTTTAATTTAGTTTGGGTTTTCCTACATTATACTCCTACGACGGTTCTATGACAATTATAAGAACAATCGGAATATAAAAACTTTATACTTATATAAAGTTCTTCCAATATGTTAAATTTCACAAATTCCCATATTTTAGAATTTTTGTCCAAAAATAGATGAATTTTATATAAAGTTCTTTGAATGTCATGTCAAATTTTACAAATTTTCATATTGCATATTTATTTTCTTCTATGAAAAATGAATGAAATTTAAATTGATTAGTTAAATACAGTTTTAAAATTGTATTTAAGTCTATAATAAATGGATTAGGTTAAATTCTTTGATTAGACATTATATCATATCCAGAGACGAAGTAAGAAATAAATTATGGTCGAGTCAAAAGTCTTTCTTGGACGAACTGACGGATAACAAGCTTATAACTGATCAAACATCACTACGTAGGTGGTAGGTGGGTAAAGATAACTCATTTGTTATTCCCCAAATTAAACATCATGATTTTTGTCGTATCTTTTCTATTCAATTATTCACAAATTTATACTCCCTCTGTTCCAATGAATTGTCCCCATATTCCATATTGGGGGCGTCTTAATGAATCGTTTGTCTTTCTATTTTAGGAATGTTTTTTATATGTAATTTGACATTTCTCATGAATTTGACTCCACATGTCACATCCTCATTGAATCTCTTACCCTTGATCTCAAAAATAAAGGCAAACAATTCATTAAAACGGAAGGAGTACGAATATAACCGTCACAAACATAATCTGATGTGATATAACATAACTTACCAAATACTAAAAGTAGTGCCTTCTCATGCATTCCATATTATCCATATGACTAGACCAACTACCTATTTCAAGACGATTGACCCGTGGTCCAACGACTCCATTGCATCAACCATAAGTTACATTAACTTAGTACAACTATGTGCTCATCCTAACGACATACACATAAATTACATTGACTATATACCTTTAATTACTACTCGTAATAGAATCGAGAAAATGACTTTGTTTTGAATTATGATATCGTTCATATATACAAGTGTCATTACACATTATAATATTAGACTGTTAGGAGTATTCACTGATCAAAAACTGGTTCGAACCACTTGAACCTAGCTAGACACCGAACACCACACGTTTTGAATTATGATATCGTCTATATACGAGGGACACACATTATGATATCAGACTATTAAGGGTGATCATTGATCAAAAACTGGCTCGAATCACTTGAACCTAGCTAGACACTGAACACCACCAAATCAAAAACCTAAAGGCCGGACCGACAAGGTTATAATTAACTAGCTAGACTGCTTGGTTAGGTTAGGTCTATTAGATGAATCATCCCAACCAAAAACCTGACTTTAAGGTAATGTATGGTTGAGATCCAACTATTATATTTATATTCAGTAATACGCTCCCTCACTCGAATGCATGTTTGGGCTTGAAAAATGATCGGTATGTGCTGAGTTTCCACTTGAGAGTTCGAGATATTGAGGCTATCAGGATTCGAACTCATGACCTTTGGTCACGTACTCACGCTGGCTCCGATAACATCCTCGATCTCATCATTCCCTTTTTGGATCAGTCAAATACCGAGTTGATGGATCGATACCCCTACAATAACTCTAATAATGACCTAATCTGAACCGCTTTTTGAACAATCCTAATTCCTAAATGGTATGCTACTAATTAATATTCAAACTACTCATTAATGTGTTAATATAATTATTACATCATTGTATAGTTAAGATGTTTCATTCCACAACTTAGACCATCAAAATTGAAAGACACCCTAAATGATGAGGACATACGAATGTTCTAGTTACCTTATACCAAACCTATCTATAAACGGTACATACGTATATGTCTCTTTTTTCCCATATCTTAAACACTAGTCTTTGTGGTCTAAACTAAACAAATTAAAGAACCAAAGAATAAACGTTGATATCCCTTTGACTAATCCTTCACTCATTAAGTACTATATGTCTTTGACTTGATCTCTTACTTAAATCGTAAATTTAATCGTTTGATTCTTATCCTCGATATAATACGCTGATTTTTTCTAAGATCGAAACATTGGGTGTCAAAAACTCATCTGTAATTAAAGCAAGAATCAACAATGATATTGTGTAAATATGGTAATTATATGAGTTAATATTTCAATTTTCCGTGATAATATTATTGTGATTCTTTCTTTGATCGACGTATTAGGATAACACAAATTCTTGGGAGAGACGGTCTCTCAATAACTTATTGAGAGACCACTATTCAGTACCACTTTATATTCTATTCGTACTCTTAAATGACAACTTTGTTTTGTACCTGTTTTTATAAGAACCGTACCCTCTTTATATTTGTATACTCTTTTATGTTAATCGTACCTACTTCTGTTAGGTTTTGTACCACTGTTACTTCCATTTGTACTTAGTCTCTCAGTAAAATTAATGAGAGACCGTCTTTTAGGAGACCTACTTTAGGATAAAGTATAGAGTGGGATGATGTAGGCTATGGTATGGCAATGGGCATGCCATGGAGATGGAATCGAGTCATTCACGTCCTAAGAAAGTAAGAAGTGGCAAGCATTATGCCACTATATATTTATTTATTTATATTTTTATTATTAGCTAAGAAAGTAAGTTGATGGTTACTTAATTCAATAAATAAATAAATAAATAAATAACTATAAATACAGCTAGGCTAGCAAATTAACAGTTGTTAGTTGTTACTCATTCTACCTTATTTATACTCGTATTATTATCTCATTTTCTCAATATTACTCGTATATATGTTGGAACGGTATACCAAAGCACTTTGTATAAATGGGTATAATGACGATAAAAATGTAAAATATTATGAAGTTTTCTAACATGTATCCCGAATAATTATCTAAATATTTTATATGATACTTATATTATTATATACGGAGTAATTATTCATATGATATTTATTTACTATGCTACTTAGGTCCAATTCTTTTGGATTGGAGTAGACTGAGGGCTCGTTTGGTTCACCATGGGAAGATGAAGTTACTGGGAACTTAAATTCACGTGAATTTGTATTTAATGAAAATTACAAAAATATTGTTGGTTGTCAGGTGAGAAATGACTTCATGCAGGAAGTTCTACACACCAAGGGAGACTTGGTGAATAACTTCCCCATTATGAAGAAAGTGACAATTCCTGGGAAGTGGCCAACCAAATAACTTCCTGAAAATACACCTCTCGAGATCTTGCACTTCCCGGTAGTAATCGAACAAACCCAGAACTACTGCTAAAGTACTAAGACAAAATGAGTCTTCTGAAATCGAACTGAACTAAACTAATCTGAAGTGGGCTGAATTCGACTCCGTCGAAAAGAAATTGAAATATATTACTAATATATCACCGTAATTCTTACATTAATTAAATAATATATTAACGTGTGACCAGTGAACATAAGTCACAAATTGCCTACCTTAAATCCCGCTAACAATTAGGATACGTCATAGTGTCACATACATGTATCTAACCACGTTTTAATATAATTATTATTATTATCCCGTATATATATTCTCGTACGTTTCTCTCTACGCCCTCTCTCTATATATACATGTCATAATAACAATAACAATATAACTTCAAATATACTAACACCAAACTCCTAAAACCCCCCAAAAAAACCACACAAAATATGGCAAAAGGAGAATTACAAGAAATAATCAAATGGAATTTCGCAATTAACAACAACAATAATAATAATAATAATAATAACGATAATAATAATAATAATAACGATAATAATAATAATAATAACGATATTAATAATAATAATAATAATAATAATGGGAAGGAGAAGAATTATACGGTACGAGAAGCAAGAACGATGATAATGGAGAGTTTAAACCCTCATGAAACGAGGCCAATGCTTGCATTAGGACACGGTGATCCTTCAATTTTCCCGTGTTTTCGGACGTGTCGTAACGCTGAGGACGCAGTCGTCGAGGCCATCCGGTCCGGTAACTTTCATTCTTACGCCACCGCCGTCGGTCTCCTCTCCGCTCGAAAGTACGTATATGAAAATAATATCCTTTCCTTTTTTTTTTTTTGCAATTATTGTCACTAGATTTTATTATTTGCTTTTTTTTTTTTATATAGATTTTACTATTGTTTTTATAACGTAACGGGTCTCGAGACATCAGAAAACGTTTTTTTGTTCAATTTTGAAACTAAAAGAAATTAATATTAAGGGGTCGTTTGGCTGCCCTCTTAAATCATTGGAATTAGAACTTCTCATGAATTGATAAATTGGGATATTGTTTGGTTGCCCACGAATTGTCACTTCCTCCATAATGGTGCGTACAACTTCCCGCATGAAATTATTTCCCACGTGGCAACCAAACAATATTTTAGTTTTCAGTAATTTCATCTTTCCATGATGAACCAAACGAGCCCTAAAATTTTACATGTATTTTCTTGAAATTTCACTTCATATATAATTTTAAAATTGTACTATAATATAGAATAAATGTTAAAAAATTGTAGGAAGATGAAGAAATTATTGTGGAGTATTCTCTTCGATTTTTTTTATATAAGTTAATTGACATCAGTACGATATTGGGCCACATTAATTTATAACTTGGTACGATAATGTACAAAAACTTTTTAGGAAAATGTCACATGTAATAATACAAATCGATTTTTCTTCATATACACCACGTACGTACGATTGATTAATTCCCTAGTTTTTCTTTCTCAAGTTTTTGATTAATTCATTGTAGATTTTTTCTCAATGAATAATCTTTCGTACTTTCTCGTCCGTCCTGATCAATTATTTACCGGGCAGGGACTATTATACATCTTCCAAATATAAAAAGAAAAAAAACCAAGACACTTAAAATAATTTGGAATAGTCAAATAAATGACCGGGACAAAGAAGATAAATAATTTCATTATTCTAATTAAAACAAGAATCGCAATGAAAATTATCTAAATATGGTAAATATAATGAGTTAATATCTAAATTTCTCGTGATAATATCATTATAATTCTTGCTTTAATTAATTAACTTTTTTTTTTCTTTTAACCAAGCACACACTTAATCGCATTATATTCCTGCCATGATTAACATTTTTTGTTAAGCAAAACGTGTACTTAGTCGCAAGATTTAATTACTCCAGTATATTAACGTGTGGATAAATATTAGAAAAACCGTAAATAATTAAGATCGTTATCTTTTAAAAATTAGGCGTTAGTGAAAGGAGAGTAGTACTACTAGGATACAAGCAAGTTAAGCGTGATATACGGTTGGTTGCTTCACGGAATGATTACTTGTTTGTAATTAATTAACTTAATTAACAACATAATGTTAATGACGCGAATTGATGCATATCATAGGTGTTTTTAGAGTTTTTGTACGTAACATAAACTCATTTAATAAATTGCATTGTTAGAAAAACCGAAAATTTATTTATTTTCTTTTATATGAAATTCGTTTAAACTTTAAATCCCGTGTATTTATGAACAATTGACGATTTTAATTTTATAAATGATTATTTAAAGATTTTAAATTAAATATTACGTATTGAGTACGGAGTACATATACATAATATAGTCTGAACAGAACACTCATACGATAATATGTATAGAAATATATGCATTTTGAAGGGAAACTTTTATAAAGTACACTATTCTTTAAAATGAAATAGATAATGTCGAGGGAAATATTAAAATCAACCACGAATATATTTTTTAAGATTATTTAATGAGAATAATATTAATTATAACGCGTATTTTATTTCATTTAATTCAACAAAAATATGTATCATTGTACTGGTTAACCCAGAACAGTATTAGTGACTTGTTACCCGACGAACCCATCCAACTTTCGTTTTTGCTTTTATTAAATTTCATATTTCATCCCTCGGTTCATTATTGTCAGTGTACTGATCACTTAATCTTCATCCTTCGTTAATGTCTTCCTTCTCTTTCTTCATCTTCAACCAATCATTTTCAGACTCTGTCAAAACGAGTCACCAATACTACTATTTTAGGTTAATTAGTTCAATAATACGTTTAAAAAGTCATGTATAACGGTATAAACTTGAAAAAATATGGTCAAAATGTCGAATTACATAGTCTTAGTTTTAATTATCACCTTTGTATTAATTTGATAAATCATTTAAAAAATCGTCTCACACAAAAACTACATCTGATACAGGGCAGTAGCCGAGTACTTGTCCTACGATCTTCCCTACACTCTATCTGCGACCGGAGTGTTCCTCACAGTCGGGTGCACCCAAGCCATAGACGTAACACTATCAACGTTGGCTCGACCCGGGGCTAACATCTTGGTACCTAGACCCGGTTACCCGTATTATGAAATCCGGGCCGCCTATATGGGGCTTGAAGCCCGTCATTTTGACCTCCTACCTGAAAATGGGTGGGAGGTCGATCTTCATTCACTCGAAGCTCAAGCTGATTCTAATACGGTCGCTATGGTTCTGATTAACCCTGGAAACCCTTGTGGTAACGTTTTTACTTACGACCATTTACAAAAGGTACGTATCGACTTTATCTATATGTAATTTTTAGTCTGTATTTTACTTTTTTTACTTGTCATTTTAGCCGATTTCACTGAATAAAAAATTGTTGGAAAACGTATATTTTATGTTTAAATCCAATACACTTTTTTCTTTTTTTTAATACCATTCACGACTAACTAAAATTTTCGATATTCTCGATAATCTATAAAAGAAAATATTGTCATGTGAAATCTGGTTTGATTCATCTTTATACGTAATATCAAATTTTTATACGAAATATTTTATTAATGTAAATGAAAATATTGATGGTCTGAAACATGTCTTGACTGCCTATTGTAAATACTTGATTTTTTTTGTAAATAGTGAAAATAATTTATTTTACACCAACTAATTAAATAACTAATAAAAACAACATTTTCTCTTAATAATTAAGGTTTCGAGAAATGTCGAAAACATGTATTTCATTCGTTCACTTATCGAATTCAACTGAAAGGGACCCATAAAGGGCGTAATGGACCCTATTAAAATTTAAAGGGGTGTCTAATTAAGAGACGAGAACATTTTATTTAAAAATATTTTATCGTGTGTATGTGAATATGTAATGAATTAATGATTGTGGAAAATGAACGAGATCAGGTAGCAGAGGTCGCAAGAAAGCTTGGAATAATGATAATAAGCGACGAAGTATACGGTCAACTGACATTCGGAAACAACCCCTTTGTGCCAATGGGCGTGTTTGCGTCCATAGTTCCCGTGATCACCCTTGGCTCGTTGTCTAAGCGATGGATTGTTCCCGGTTGGCGCCTTGGGTGGCTAGTCGTAAACGACACCCAAGGCATCTTGATTAAACACGGGGTACGCTTTTTGTTTATCTATTTTAAAAGATTTAATTATTTATGAGAAATATTTTAATTTGAAATAAATAAATGAGTGAATAAAAAATTACTCCTTTTAAAATGTCAATTTTAAAATTTACTTTCTTCTGAAAATCTATTAAAAGTTCAAAAATTGCTCCCAAATTTATTTTTAAGACGAAAATGCCCTTGGTTGGAGGGTGGGGGTGGCTGGAGTATTGCATAAAAAAGTTTGGATCATTTTCGTCCAGAAATTATATTTTGGAGTAATTTTTGAACTTTTGATAGATTTTGGAAGTTTTTTTAACAAAAATTTCAAAAGAAAGTAAATTTTAAAATAGATATTTTTAAAGAGAGTAATTTTTAATTTACCCTAAATAAATAAATAAAACTGTCACCTTTCTACCATATTCGTTAAACTTTTTTTAATCAGGACGGTTTTACTGAAGAGTTCACGTCATTTGTTACTTTCAGGTTATTGAGCGAATTGATCAAATTATGAACAAATCTCCTGACCCCGTTACTTTCATTCAGGTCGGTATATATTCATATTTTGATATTTTCTTTGTTTCGATCATTTATTTATATTTAAATTAAAATATTTACCACAAATAATATAAAATAAGTAAAAAAATATCTCGATCATTTATTTATTTATTTATTTATTTATTTGCAGGCGGCATTACCGAAAATCCTAAAGCGTACGGACGAGAATTTCTTCACAAACATAATTGATATGTTACGGTTTGATGCAAACATATGTTATGATAAACTCAAGGAAATCCCTGCTTTAAGTTGCCCTTACAAAGCTGATGGTGCCATGTTTATGATGGTGAGATCCATAACTATTTCAAATCATAACCTCGACTTATTCTGTAATACCGTCTTACACTAAAAAGTACTAAAAAAATTGACATGGCCGTGGGTCGGGATAAGGTCAGTTGGGGTAAGACCTGACAAACGGGTCAACTGGTTATAAGAATCATATTGCCTTCGCGTCGAGCCGGGTCATTCTCGGGCTTGTTATTTGCAGTACTTTATGGGTATCAATTCGTTTGCTATAATAACATTTCGTCTTTTGGGTCAGTTCCCGGTTAGGCTCATTTCAGGTTACGGGTCAAATTCAGATCTTCAGTTTGGATGTCGGGCCCTAGTTTGGGTTAGACTATTCGAGTTGAGTTAGTTTTGTCAGGTCTAGTTCGGCTGGAATCTCACACTCTAATCGGCTAGCCCAAACCTGGCCCAATTTTTTTAGGCAAAATGGGTTGACATGGGCCTTGGAGTAGGCTATCTTTGGGCCAGGTTGGCTGGTCCGGTCCGTTAACTTGACCAACTCTAACCCAAAATGACCCTATAAACCCGATCATAAAGTGATACATGACCCGTACCAATCCGCGTCCAAAATGACTTCAATAATACGGAGTATTTGACCCGACTACTATTGGACTAACTTAATCCAAACCCGATTTGATTTATAGGTGAAACTCGAAACATCACGACTAGAAGGTATACAAGACGATATCGATTTCTGCATTAAACTTGCTAAAGAGGAGAATATGATTATTTTACCAGGTAAATTACCACAATTTTCTAATAATTTTTTTAATATAATAATTAATAAAATGATTTTAATTTTTTTTAAAATTTTATTTTATTTTATTTTATTGTATTTAGGTGTGACAGTGGGCTATCGAAATTGGCTAAGAATTACATTTGCATTGGAGAAATCAGCTTTAGAGGAAGGTCTTGAAAGATTGAAAGCCTTTTGTGAAAGGCATGCTAAAAGCCCATGCTTGAATTGTACTAATTGCTAAGTAATTTGTTCGTCTAACCGTTACTGTAAGACCGTCTCAACTCTCAGGAGAGATCTCATCATTATCAAAAGACGTTTCTTGATTAAGGAAAGATCGAAAGTAATCGAATTACTTTTGTTTATTTAAATTATGATTATTGACTTATTGTTTCACGTATTTTGTTATCGTTATAAGATTTGAAAATGAGTGAAAGAGTTTTTTTTCGTGTCTGTTGCGTTTATCATGTTTTATTATATTCGAGTAATTACTAAAAAATTATACTGTTCATGACATGTACATGATTTAGAATTTAGATTTAAATTCCGTCACTATTATTATATCTTCTCGATTTCACTTGTAAGTTGGAACTACTCTTTTTGCCCTAATTATTAAAAATAATAAAAACAATTAAAAAGTAAAGTAAATTGGGTTATATATATTGTGCTCATGGTCTTCATTCTTCAATGCCTTTGTCATATACTTTTTTTTTTCCATAATTTTAATTTCCTTTATTGTTAAAGTGCAAAGCATGTGAGATTGTTAAAGAGCAATTTGATTGATTTCCTTGAAATTTAATTCTCTAACTCCTAATTTGTCAATTAAAAAAAATCTCATTTTCTCCATTACTCCACTAATTTAGCGAAAAACGATTTCTTTCAACAATTACTGATCCTTATTTACATATACCGATAAATAAATTGAAAATAATATTTTGTATTTGCATACCCTGATGAGATCATCGACAATCTGACAATATTATTACACTATATATGAAAAAGCCACTTTAATTAACCTGACCTGACATGATTATATATATATATATATATATATATATATTCTGTTTGAATTTGAACTAAACTCGACCGACAAAATCCGACAAGAAGAATATTTTAATAATAAATGTAGATCTTAGTAATTCTTATATTATGTTGACATAAATATTCTTTAATTTTTTTTTTTTTTCCTTGAATTCAATTCATTCTCCTTTTTGTTTTTTTTGAATAGGCTTTAATTTTATTTTTCTTCTTTATTATCCCTTCTTCTCTTTGTGCTTTTTGGGTCTGACTTTCAACAGTGGGCACCTGATTCTCTCAATCACACAGCTCATCACTTCAACTTCAACTTCAACTCCATCATCTTGATATATCCATGCATGCATGCATGCATGCATGTGCTACATGATACAATCATTTCTAAATGAGTACTAGTAGTACATACTTTGTACACATGTCTACTTCTTAAGTCTTACTTAACATCCTTCTCGTTCTACCGAAAATGTCTTAACCTAATGGATAACACTAAATATCATGGACAGTAAGTCTCGGGTTTGAATCTTTCATCTTTATATCATAATATGACTGACTAAGTGCGTGCGCTCGCTCTTCGTTGAACCAGAGAAACAAAAAGATCATCATCGTTGTCAGTATATCATCTTCGTCTTCATTATAGTGCTCTTCCTAAGGTAAATTCCAGATTTGGCTTAGTTGGGATCGTCTGAAAATAACGAGATTTTATCACATTGTTAGGTTAAAAAACTCTTAGTACAATATAAAAATTAAAATTAAAGAGAGAGAGACATCAAAAAGGGAAGAAATATTAGGTTATTTTTAAGAGTGTTACACGGTGTTGATATATATCCTTTTATTAGAAATATATATTTTTTTTATATATTTTGACACTTAAAAAAATAAAATAAAGAAATATATCAAATACTCCGTATGTTTTTATATGTTTATGAATGTACGAGAATAATTAGCAGTTTTAGGATCAAAACTAAAATACCAAATGTAAATTATCATGACATCGTTATTATATAATATGACTATACGAGTAAAGTAATTTATATGGAGTTGTAAACGTCAATTAATGACAATAATAAAACAAATATTAGCCCAAATAAATAAATTTAACAACTATATATATTATATATATATATATATAGTACAAGAATTGTTATTAATTATTTTTAAAAACTTTGTTGCTTTAGAAAAGATGAGGTAAATATACTTTATAAAGGGAGGTATATATACGTGCAATAAGAGCATATAGGGACGTGATTGGAGACTTAGCAAGGTAGGAATCCAAGGACATTGGACTCATCAAGGAATAAAACAACAATTGTGACCAATTAGAGTTTACCCAGAACGCACCAAAATGATAGCGCTGCGGGTTTCCTCGTTCATAAAAAATCAAAAAAAAAATTAAAAAAAATTTATACTACTTTTCATAAATTTTTGTTTATTTCCATCACAAAATCTTCCTTTTTACTCACTAAATTTACTTTATATTATGCCCTTATCAATAATAAATAAGTTTTTTTATGACAGATATATCCGTTATAAATCTACGAAGGTCAAATATTGACCATATTGGATAGATTAGTCTTTATTTATTTGATTCGTCATAAATTTATGATAGGTATATGCTCGTCACAAATATAAATTTACGATCAATATCTCGTGCTTTCACTTTGCCGCGTATTTGATTTTTCATTCGAAATTTCGTATTTTATTTTTCATGATTTACCAGATAATTTGACAACATATCACACTATTTTCATATTATTATGACTCGGTATTTTTTTTAATGTTAAAATTATACTTATATTTTACTAAAAAAAATAAAAATCATTTTTCATAACAAATACTCCTACTATACTTCATCCTTTTTTTTTCTCCCATTAAAAATGTACATCAGAAATTTAAATAAATAGATGGTCGGTTAAAAATATCAGACTCGTACGTAGTATTAATTACGGGGTATTACAAAGTACGTAGTACTCTGTACTCCGTATCATTTAGTATATGTACATTATTATTCATAAAAATGATTATATTTGAGAAAATAAATAAAAATTTTGTTTTCTTTTACATTTAGCTTTTACTTTATTTTATTATCTTTAATTAAATGTTGTTTTAAAATGAGGCTTTTGCAGGAGAAGCTTTCCTTAGTCACGAGAATTTTTGTTTCCTTTGGGAAATAAATTGACAAACTTGTCCCTTAGGAAAGTCTTTTCAAACACTTTTGTCCTTTTTCTAAAATTCTCTTTTTCTCTACTTTTCAGTAAATTACAGATTTTATTTGGTTTTTTTTAAAAAAAAAGAAAAATAAAGGCAAAAAAAAGCTAGGCCAAATATAAAAATTATTAAAAAAAAAAAAAAAAAGTTAGGGCAATTTTTTTAAAAATTATCATTGATTATGAAAAAAAAAAAATAGCATTATTTTTAAATTAAACCTATTTCGAATAAATAATATAGGTTCTGCTATATTATTCTGTATTGTTGATATTGGAAAAATAATACTCGTATAATTATTTTATGAAATAAAATATGTTTCAAATTATACGATAATTTACAACGTTATACGGAGTAGGTTTTATTTTTTTTCAAAATGTTCCTTGAATTAACCATGTTAACTTTCGTAGACATATATCCTCTTCTATAGCTATGAGACAATTTGTAGTTTTTATCTAGTTTTGTTTTTTTGTTTACGATAATTATATATTAGTTTCACATTATTACCATAAGATCGTTCTGTAGAAAACTAATTAGTACTACATAAAATGCTTTTAATTTCTCTTATAAACAAATTTTTTTTTTTACCTTTCTCTTTTGGGTTCTTTATATGGCAAGATCCCTTTACTTTTTATCCACCACAATGTTAAAAATGTACTCATAGTTTACTAAAGCATGTATGTTATGTCACATAGTGGTAACTTTGAGGGTATCAAAGTAAAAGATAATATAGGATAAATCATAAAATAAACACATAGTACAAAGTAATAAAATTTATAAAAATATTTTTATTTTTTAGCACTACCTCAAGTAATGTAGATTGACATTGATTGTTGTTGTTGTCTTCATAATTATCCCTTGGTTTGCCTTGCAACCATGCTTCTCTACTACAAATCACAAACCATAAATTTTAAAAAAATGATATTAGTAAAAAAAATAAATTAATTTATCGATATTTGTAATTAGAGTTTACTAAGTAAAAAAAAAAAACGAAACTAAACATGTTTTTCATCACAAACCTAGCTCGGTTTATAGTTGAATGAAATCGTCTAATATAAAAATGGGGTATAACAAATTCTAAATAACCATTTTTTTGGACCGAAGATGTCTTAGCCTAGTGGTTAAGGTTAGGTGTTCTGGGACAATAGGTCTCAGGTTCGAATCCCCCTCCCCTATATTGATTGTAATGAGACTAAGTGCAGACTAAGTGCGCTCTTCACTTAACCAAAAAAAAATAACCAGTTTTTTGGGTTTTGTAGACATTTCTTTCATTTAATTTTTAAATTAACTTCACATTGTATTACATTGTTTTATTGGTTAAAATAGACATAAAATCAGTATAATATATAAAGAAGATTCGAACATGAAATTTATATAAATTTATTTTTTTCCTTGGAGAATAAATTGCATAGGAATCTAATACAACCAAATGAAGAAAACAAAAAAAGGGGGAATAATAATGATAAAAGTTTAAATAATGAAAAAAGTTTGAATAATGAAAATAGAGGCTTATATATAAGCATACAAAACCCTAAAAAAAAGTGATATCTTCTCCAATATTCTTGAGTATACAAGGTAAATAATAATTGATTCTTTATGTTTTGTATATGCATTATTCTTTTATCATTGGAAGGCATGATATAATAAGCTTATTAGTTCACGAAAACTTTAGAGAAACGATCTCTCAATAACGTTATTGACAGACTTTTCACATAACAACGAGATAAAGTTAATTAAATTATACTCGTATAGGCGTATTTTATATACTACATACAGTCTCTTAAAAAATCCACTCAATTAACTTAGTGCACTTTGCTTTAATTTATTTATGACTTCACTTTTAAAAGAGTACAGTATAATTTTGATTACTAGACCATCATATCATATCTTATCCGCATATATAGAATATAATATATCAGTGTCTCAGGTGATGGTCAGCTTTGAAATAGGTCTTTATGTCTTAAGTATTCAAGATACCTCGATTCAGTTTCGTTTCATACATTGCTGTGAAGTTTACATCAAATTAAGTTTGGCTAACTTTACATAACTTTAGTTCAATTTAGTCAACCAACGTTAAAGTTAGTTCAAAAGATTAGAGTCTAGCTAACTGATAATTTAGGCAAGAACACGTGCATTATACATTATCGTCTTTCATATACAGAAGCTAGTGTTAGTACAAATTTATGTTTACAATTTTGAAATTTTGATCAGATCTCTCGCATAATGATAGTCATGTTATACTGTGTACACGGTGTATTACACTAATTAAGTTTATGTAAAGTTAATCATCGAAAAAGTAAAATTAATAAGTAATTAAGTAAAAGTGATTTACCTTGAGGAATTACTCCAAAGTCCACTATTATAATTAAACTCATTATCTTGATTTACATTAGAAAGTGATTTTTCTAATGTATCGACTGATGACCCATTTTCATGTCCATCTCCTTCACCTATATATATCCACAACACAATAATCAAATCAAATTAAATTAAATTATATAAGTCGATATTATGTACATATATAATTAAAGGGTATTTTTATTTGTACGATTTTAATGTCAATGAGTGATCTTTTTAAGTAAATAAATCATTTCATCGCGTGACACGTTTCATGAAATAACATTGAATTTGTAATGCGTAAGTTGATTCGATGAAGTACCTAAAGAAGAAGCTGGTCTATCTGTTGTCTTTACTGTTCTATACATCTGCAAAATATAACCAAGAAAATCAATTATAGTACTTGAACATATATCAAGTATCTTTACAGTAAATCTTTTGTGAAACGATGTCAGTTTATGTACTGTAAATGTAAAATGGAAGTACTCGATCCGTAAATAAGACGAAGGGTGTGATTTCTTGATAAAAAACAAAAATACTGATATTTAACTCGTTTTAAATTTAATTACAACCAAATTATGTGAATGGAATGAAATAACGTGAGTGGATATATAAAAGTTAACTATGGTTAAAATAATGAAAACGAGTCGTATTTGATCCGTTATATATAATGGAAATAATACTTTTTAAGTGTTTCGTCTTTTTTTATGTAAATGAATCATATTTGACCCGTTATAAGAAAATGATAGATAACTCGGTCAGAATTTGAGTAACATGATTGAGAAATGATGGTGTTGTTGTACTTTCTTCTCCTTCATTCACTCCATGCATTAATTTTCTCTGTCAATCTAGAAGTGACAGATCATTTTCCCAAGACTATTTACGTCATCTGTTGTGTACCAGATCTCACGGGATACGGTTTCACAATACAATTATTATACTACTTCGTAATATTTTAATTATTTTTACTACATAAAGGGAAATTACTCATTTTTAAATTATATTGTGAAACTGTTTTACATGAAAATTTATGATTAATTTATCATATTTCACTTAATTATTTATCTTTTTTTTTCATCATCGTACACTTCTCGATTACTACAGTACAAGTAAAATTAAATACTGTTAGAGGTCTGTCAATAACGTTTGTATTGAGAGACTTTTTTTTTTTTTTTTTTAAATCATATTCTTTTCTCCTACCCTTTGTATATCTAACTATTCTTTTTGTCTCGATCAATCATTATTCATTTACCTATGATTAAAATTAAAATAATTCACAAAAAAAATATAAAACATACACAAATGACTCAGACGTTGAAAATATTACGAAGTAATCTGTACGTTACATAGATCTAATAATATTCCTATATGTTTATTTATACAATTATACTGTATATATGTTGTACAATAATGGATTTATAATAATAATAATAATAATAATAATAATAATAATAATAATAATAATTTCACATCTTATTCTTATTTAATTTATTTAATTAAATGCTAGGAGTAGTAATAAATGAAGCATCGAACTTCACATATGAGTAGTCAATACCTAATTAAGCTAGCTATCACATTGTCGAAGACTTTTAGCGTTTTATACTCGTTCCATCTCAGTCACTTATTTACGTTTATATAAAATATTTTAATCAAATCTATATAAATTATTGAGATAGAGAGATTAATGCTCATATTCGTAATAAATTAGATATAAAATAAAATATACTCGTAATTAATAAATACTTTCTACGTTCCAAATTAATTTTGCTACTTCGATTTTTAAGACCAAATTGTTAAAATACTACTAAAAATCAAAATTCTTTCACTAATTTTTTTTTTGAGAATTTTTTTTGTATGAAAAAGGGAAGAAAAAAAAAACGGATCAAAGGGTATTTTTATGTAATATCGATCCAAAAAAAAACGTGAATAATTACCTGTAAATGAGATTTGACATGAGCTAAGGTTAGATCTTTGACATCCATGAGCTCAAGTACAGATTTTGGTGTCGCCCCTATAAATATATATATATATACACGTCCAAAAAAAAATATAATTAATCATATTTACCATACTTAGACAATATTTACGTTAAAAAAAAAAAATTACACAGTAAATAATAACAGAAGGCCATTGTCGTATGTACTTACTTTCATGACCACCCAAGAGTTCGACAGCGTGGACGAAACGAGCGTGAAGAGTCGACGTCCACCTCATCCGTGGGGCCCGCATGCTTCGCTTCACCGGAAACCTCGATCTCACCACCACCCCCTGGTGGTGCTGAAACCGACTATTATTGTTATAATTAAAATTATTATTAATATTAATATTATTAAAATTATTATTATTATTATAGGGTGAGACGGGTGGGGTCGACTTGAACGAGTGTGGGTCCAGAGACGGAGGGGTTTGGTAGACTGGGATACCTTTAATGGGCCGAAGAAACCCTGGGTCATCATCCAGGTGAGTCTGCGGCCCATTAAAGCCACTAGTTGCTGCAACGTTGTTGTGACGTTGCAGCAACTGGTGGTAGAGAAGGAAGTTGTTTGTCGTCATCCCAGTAGTGTGGGAAATGGTCGGGTTGGTGGTGACCCGTTTCAAGAAGGTTATATCTGAGTCGGATAAAGCGGGTTGAGCCGTGGTTGATGGTGGGCTTATTTGGAGGGATAAATCCGGTTGTGCTGGGAATAACTCCATGTATATAAATTTATTTATTTATTTGATTTTTTTGCAATAATAATAATAATAATAATAATAATAATTTAGTTGAATTTCTCAAAATATATAAAGTAAGTATTTAATTTTGGTTGAAATATATTTTGAGAAGAATAATTGAAGAATGATGAGATGTGATGTGAGTAAGTGAGAGTGAGTGAGTGATGAAGTGGGATTTTGATTGAAGTGAAGTGAAGTGGAGGGGGTGTTTGTGTGTGATGTATATATGTGAGAAAATGACCCCCTTGATATCGGGTCCAAGACGATTTTACGTGTGAGACAGTTCACTTTCATGAAAAGACAATAACGTAACTACCGTGCACACGTAAAGTGTAAACATGAATTCTACAATGTAGTTATATAATAATACAATGTAGTTATATATATTAAACTTATAACTGGTCAAACATGATAGGGTAAGATAAAATCAGAACGTATAAGAAACGATTACATGTAGGAAGTACTGTAGAATGTTACTCCGTAACTAACTGTCGTTTTGATATTTAGACGGATATGATCATTTGAAGAGAGATTTCATTTACCCTTTTCATCTCGATGATCTGTTTATCTTTTCAAATTATTGTTTGTGAAATCGAATATGAGACGGTTTTCCATAAGATGAATAAAGAAGGAAAAGAGGGATGGATGCTTTTTTTTGGACATGAAGTTGGATAAAGGAATGGGATAAATAAAAGTGGGTGAGTTTATTTATTATAAATGTTGTAGGAGTAAATTGTTTTTAATATAAAGAGGCTTTTATTTGGTCCAATATTGAAGTTTTACCATATGTTTTTTCTACTTTTATGTTCTTTCATTTTGGACCCCTTTGATCCATCAATTTCAATAAGTCAAACTACCACGGGTGTTTTTTTTTTCTTACAAGATGCTTTTTTTTTTTATAAATAAATTAAATTTATTTATTTTTTTACGTATTTTTGTTAACGTCTCATAAAAAAATCGTATTTTTTTCGTTGTAAAAATACATTTCGTAAATATGTAAATTATTAAATTATACCGTATTACATAAGTGTATGAGTTTCAGTTTTTAATGTGATAAAGGATGTACGGGAATAATTTATATTTATGTTGGAAAAATGAGAATATGTATATATAATAATATTTGTAAAAAGAAAAGTGCGGCGTATACCTTTCCTTTCACTGTATAATCGTATATTTTCTCTAAAAAAAATACAGCGAAATAGAAGGTAATCAGGTATACATTATACGGAGTACATCACATTCTACAATGCTATGAAAAAAAAAAAATTAACCATTTGTTCACGGTTATTTTTGTATATTTTGACTAAAATATTTCTAAATAAAATAGAATAATTGAACGAGATCGAAGAACATTTTCAGTTATTAGTTATTACATATGGTATTGAATTGAAAATTTGAACTTCTTTTTATGTGAAAAAAGTACAAGTAGTATTAATTAGGGCATGTAGTATTTAATAGGATGCGTGACAATAGGCAACATACCATGGAATTTTGCATTCCAAAGTCATAATTACAATAAATAAAAGCGATAATTTATCCGCGAATATCTTTTTTATAGGACTGTCTTGAAATATATTTTTTTAATATTCCATTATTAAAAAATAATCGCAATCAGAATAATCAAAATAGAGGATCGGAAGTTATCGTCAAAAATATATGTCGTATATATCAATTTATCATATGATTTGACATAGAACGAGGTATTAGGGAACAAGGTAACACTTTGAACTATAAATTTTTAGGTTTATGCATTATAACTAACACTACATTACATTAATTATCCATTAATTTTTAGGTTTATGCATGCTTGACCTATTAATAATGGACAATTTTTTACTTCACTTATGAAAAATAAATAAAATTATTACTTCACTTATAAAAAAAAATAGAAAAATTATTAGTTCACTTTTAAAAAATAAATCAAATTGTTGCTTCACTTTTTATATTAGGCACGGAGCAAGTTTTGGTTAACGTACGAATAGTGTTATATACAGTATTTAATTTAATTTATAAGCGAATTCTTGAAGAACAGAAGAAACAATTCACGTGTTTTTACTGTTTTACATGTATATGTTTGATTTTCTGATAGAAATAAGGATATTAGTAGTCAGTCGTTAATCAAACAAATATACAACTTCAATATATACAAGCCTAAGCGTAACTTTAAAGCTGATGTAGCTAGACACATTTTCGATAATAAATTTCGTTTTAAGTTCATTTTAAATGATAAATATTTTATTTTCGAAATTATTAATTTACAGTATTTATTTTGTAATATTTCTACCAAATCACATATAATAGGTAGACTTTTTTACAAGTCAACAAATAAAGGACGACGCAAATCTCAATAATAAGCTTTTTTGCATGTATTATCAACAACGTCTTCTATTTACATCTCAAATTAATAGAATATAAACGGCCCTCAACCATCGCCTTAAGGTTTTGGTTGAAATGGTTTGTTAACATGGTATCAGAGTCAGAGGTCACGAGTTCGAACCCTGGTAGCCCCCAATATCTCGAACTCTCAGCTGGTGCGGGCATTCGAGTGAGGGGGCGTAATAGAATATAAAACCGTTTTAGAACTTTATAATTTGTTTGTTGAACTACTACTTTAATTTAATTAATTAGAGAATATAATCACTAATCCACCACAACTAGCAATGGAATAAAAAAAAAAAAAAAATAATATCGTTCATTGAGATCGGGATTTTACTTTGAATCGTTGGATTAATAGGTAATGATCGAATAAATAGAATCAGATCATAGTGCGGTAAAATCATCTAAACTTATCAGATATAGATTTTTATTTGGTAAAATTATACTTCGCCATCTAAAATTATACATGAAAATTAAACAAAATGTATAAAAAAAAAAAGTACACAATATATATATAGGTAATAATAACGAGTAATTTATTCATGTATTTTTTTTTCTTTTACTCTAATTACTTGTTAATGGGTCAAATAATTTGTTATTCTATATTTTGAATTATTTTTGGATCGTAGGATGGTAAAATCATCAAAACTTATCAGATATATATACTGTATTTTTATTTGGTAAAATTATACTTGCGTATATTTATTACTAATATTTAGGTTTTTTGATATAAAAAAATTACAACTATCATATTCTTTATATGAAAATTATAATTTGTTATTATATGTAAAAAAAAATTCTACTACACACATTAATAAGGTAATAACGAGTAATTATTTATGTTAATGGGTCAAATAATTTGTTATTCTGTATTTTGAATTATTTTTATATGAGATGATTTCACGGAAAATATTCTTGAAATTTTGTAGATCGTCTTTTAATAATGTTGATTAAAGTAATACCCGACCGAAAAGAGAAGCATATATATTGGGTTGTAAATTGTGATTTTATGTACGTGCAATATAATGTGCATGTTTTTATATAATTTCAAAAATTAAGCGTTAATCACTCAACTACTATACGACGACGTAAAAGTGTTAATTAAAGTATTAAAAATTAAAACACAAGATGACAAAGCTTTTGTTTATGTGCAGCGCTCAACACGGACAACATATAGAAAATCAATACGACTACTTTATTAGTTCCTTCCGTGACAGACCGTCTCACGTTAAATTATTCAGGAGTAGGTCTCCTGAAAGACGGTCTCTCATTAACTTTATTGAGACACTAAGTACAAATGAAAGTAACAGTGGTACCAAACCTAATAGAAGTAGGTACGATTAACATAAAAGAGTATACAAATATAAAGATGGTACACTTCTTATAAAAACAGGTACAAAACAAAGTTGTCATTTAAAGGTACGAATATAGCGTAGGGTGGTACTGAAGAGTAGTCTCTCAATAACTTATTGAGAACCGTCTCTCCCAAGATTTTGTGATTATTCAGATTGATATATAGAAGGTTATGCAGAAGTGTTTTATTCTAATAGTGATCTTTGTCTCAAAGGTGTTCTTTATTTATTTTTTACAAATCTGTATTCAGTTCAATTTGATATCGTTTGTAGATGTCGGATGACTTATTATTAATGATATTGATCTTTACTTTAAAAAAAAATATATTCTGATTGATAATAATATTAATTTTCTAAATCTAATTTAGTAACCATTTCCTCGCTCGATCATGTGAGACGTTTTTTTTTTATAATTAATATTATTGAGAGATTATTTTTTTTTTCTTACATATTTTTGTATACTTACAAATAAATCACATTACACATTTAAAACCGTAATTATACACTCCGTACTCAGTATTATACGGAGTATTATTATAGCTAGGTCGACATTATTTGTACTATAATTCCTTGCAATTATTCAAATAAGTCACTAAAAAAATCGCATAAAATTATACTCGTTTAGAGCATATTTTATAAAGAAAAAATAAATTGAAAATGATTTGAACATATAGAATACTGTATTAATCAAGCGATGCTTTTTTCTACTACGTTGTACGAGTATTTCTTTTATGGCACATAACCCTTAACCAAAAAAAAAAAAAAAAAAAAATCTAATCACATTAATATGATGTGATCTTAGATTTTTTTTTTTTTTTTTTTTTTTTTTTTTTGCAATTTGAAATCGCCCCGTTCTAAAGTAAAGTTCTAAGTAATACTCCCTCCGTTCAAGTCTAAGATTCCCTTTTGCTTTTTCACGTTTGACAACGCGCATTTTGCATTGTTAATATCTTTCGTAACATATTAGTAAAAATTATGAAAATTGGATATTAATAATCTACTTTTAAAGACGAATCAAACAAGATCTCACATGGATATATTTTCTCTAATAAATTGTCGTGAATATCGAAAGTTATCCATGATTGCAAATAGTGTCAAGACAAGGAAGGGGAAGGTTGGAATTGAACGGAGGGAGTATTTAATATATAGACGTATCAAAACAATTTTCGTAAATTTATCGTAACATAAATACAATTATTAAATAGAATAATTTATAAAATTAATAGAATAATTTTGTAATAATAAAATTGGTAATAGGGAGAATAGGATGAGTATGAATGTCAACTAGTGTAGTGTAGTGTATATATGTGAAGGAATAATGGTAATAAATGAATGTTGCATAATATACGGAAGCTTTGTAGTCTTCCAAAAGGGATAAAAATAATAGATCTCTCGACTTTGGTATTAGTATTAGAAGATTAGGAAGTATCCCAAGTTTTGTCGGTACAAATGATAATTATTAATTGAGTAGGTCTCCTGAGAGACGGTCTCTCGTTAACTTTACTGAGAAACTAAGTACAAATAAAAGTAAAAGTGGTACCAAACCTAATAGAAGTACGTACGATTAACATAAAAGAGGGTACAAATATAAAGATGGTACGCTTCTTATAAAAACAGGTACAAAACAAAGTTGTCATTTAAGGTTACGAATATGACATAGAGTGGTACTGAAGAGTGGTCTCTCAATAAGTTAGTGAAAGACCGTCTCTCCCGGGAATTTGTGTTACTATTAATTAAGTAAGTAAGTTTGTAGGTGTAATAACTTGATGATAATCAACGCTAAACATTTCGAGTTTTGTGAAATGGAATCTCACATTAATCACCCCCACCACATAACTAGGCTTTTCTGCTCTACTCTACTCCTTCCCACTTCTTCCCTTTTTTTACAAGCCACCTTGGTATCCTCAAACCCCAACCTCCCTCCCATTTTTGCGTCTCACTCATGTAATTAGTACTCACTCCGATTCTTTAGATTTGCAACGTTTCCTATTTGCACAAATAATAAGGTTGTGAGTGAAGATGGTGGGATCTCACCAATAAAGTAAAAAGCTTACCCAAACAAAAACCTACCTATTATAGAAATGTTGCAAACCTAATGAATTTGCCAAATATGAAATATGTTGCGAATCTAAATAATCGGAGGGAGTAACAAGTTACTCCATATAATATTGGGACAGGACCATCTGCACTGCGGGGTACATAAGTTTAAAACTGGTCAAATATTACTTTATATAGTTAGTTACGAAGTATTTCATAGGCATTATGTTTAGCATCTTATGAGGAAGACATACACGGAGTATTAGTTTTAAACAAGAATTTTCCATATCATTTCATCTGATCACATTTTTTGTGTACAATGTAGTACTTCCTCTGTTTTTTAATATAAGTCATTCTCATTTTTCGAGACAACTTCTTCTTTTTCAATATCTCTCACAACATAAGAAAAAATACTATGAAATGTATACTCATTTAAAAGCTCTTTTCGTAAGGAATTTTATGGTGCAATTTTTAAAAAAATTGGGATGATATATTTACATAAAAATTAAAGTCAAAGTCTCACCTCGAAAAAGTCAAACGTCATTTAAAAAAATACGGAGGGAGTATACAACAGTCGTACACATTAAATACCGTTTTCCTATTTGACCCATTTTAAGTTTAAAACGGATTAGTGAGTCTTAAACAAGAATGAAACTAACTGCAAATTTATTTATGTAAAACAACACTTACAAATCACAATCTATCTATCTATCTATCTATATATAAACATAAAAAGTCATCCCAACAAGTTTTTTATGAGCTTCTAATGAGTGACATGTGGCAACACTCCCTTTTTTTCCTCTATTTGCAAATTGACTTTGTTTGACCGGCCAAAGGAGAAGATGAAATGACAAAATGAAGCAATTTATAGTGCCTTAAATCACAAATTGACTTCTACAACGAACAATCCATAACATTTTTTTTCCTCGAATCACGGCTCCGGCAATCGTTGTTCCAAACAGTCAAGATTGACTTAAAACTGCCACCATTCTTTTTAAAATGTAAGATTATATGAGTATTTTTCCTCTTAAAATTGTTTCAATTGGATTATTATTAGTATTTTCTCTTAAGTTTTTGGTTGCACACAGGTATGCGCCACCTTCTCTTAATGTACTCTGCATGTTAGTATAATGCACCCTACATGATTCGAGTTTAGACTACTTCGTTGGATAAAATATGTTTGCATTTGTAGGACATAAGCCTGAGACGATTCATCAAAGAAGATGTGTTTTGGGGAATTACTCGATCTACGGAACAATCTAATCATCTATCTATTATATTTAGGATTACCTTGATTATTCAAACTAAATAAGATAGATTCCGTAGAACAAAATCACAACTTTCCAATTAGTGTCCCAACCTCATAGGTAAATTCTAAACCTCAATGTTTACTTAATATCTTGCTTATCCGAATTTACTTTGAGTAGTAAGGAATAATTATCATGTTACTAATTATTTAACAATTATGTCACGTTGTCACTACCACCACCAGACCACCCCACCCAACCTTACGAGTAAATTTGCTCTCTTATTATGTTCGTTATGTTAGTAGCTATCATAAACTCAAACATAACTCGATAGATATGAAATTGTAAGCTTTAAAGTAAAACATAATGATATTATCATTTAAGAAGAGAAAACAACCAACGATAAACAAACAAGACATGCTCCCCAATACGTCACATATAACAACGGCCAGAAGAGTAAGTATGAAGCCAATTACATTTACAAATAATCGTGTTATATGTCTGATTATGCCAAGTAACCGAGTATGTGTATCATGCATCGCAGAGATGAAACTGAAGAGGAAGAAAAAAAATCACGGAGGGGACTACTAGAACTGGAAAGGTTTTGAGACTACAGCTATATACTATTGTTAGTTAAGGAGTCTGCCAACAAAATTTGAAAAATTATTTACGTACTATTGTTAGTTACCTAAATTGCTAATACAAACGAGCATGTATGTGTTATACTAGAATAATACTCCGTCTACTTTAAATGATTGCCCAATTTTCATTATAATACTCCTCACATATATTACCCAAATGGGGCAATAATTGAAAATCGGAGGCGGTTAGTGTTATCATCATTTAAATATTATTTTCACATATCATTAACTATTTTTATTTTTTGTCTAAAAAACTATGTTTACTATTTTTTAAATGGTGTGTAAGTTGAAAATTTTGGCCACAAATAAAGCTATGGTAATGATAAAGAAAAATCATATAATATATACATCGTTAGACCCGTGAATTTCACAGGCACGAAAACTAGTTGTAACTACAAAAAGAATGAAGAACCAAGACTAAAGGAAGCAGCAAGCAAGGCTAAATTTAAACAACTAGAACTATTGACTATTTGAGGATTCACAAAAATCAGCTAATAATACTGTAATAAAAACGAAACAAATAAAGTAAAAAAAATGACTAACCCCAATTTGATTAATTAAATTTTCTACCCTCCCCCAAATGCACAAGAGTACGTCTCTCTTAAGACGGGTTACCCTGTGCACAAAGAATGGTTAAAATCCTCTCGTCGTCGTCCTCCCCTAGGCATATCATATTGGTTAATTAATTTCATGCTGCTTCCGACATCAATCAATCAATTTCCGTAATTTCAATCTAGTTAGAACCCAAAAATCGAAGTTAGCATAGTCAGTCCGTCGGACCTCCCGTCAAATTCTCAGAGGCCGGACAGTCGAATTCATCGTTCATCGTGAACCTGAAAATGAAGGACCTTTTACTTTGAGGCGTTTAGGGGCAATCTCCATCGACGTTGGTTCTCTTGTGTTCTTCATTCTGAAGTCCTGCTGAAATCGGTTGTCTATAGAAAGAGAAAGTTCATTGTATTTCGATCTTGAATCGGTTTGCGTTCGTTTGAATCTGATGGTAACGGGAGGGTTGGATGGCCTACCCTTGGCAGAAGAACCAGCCGGTACTTTCTCCCTGTATCTTCTTACGGTTTGCATTTGCTTTAACCGCTTAGTCCCCTGCTACGCAAAAGCCAGTATGCATGATCAGAAACCGGTGTGTAAGACCAGCATACCACAAATGAGCCAAATACAAACGGGTCAACCAGGTTGTGTCCGAGATGGGTCATTTTGGGTCGGGTCATTATTGAGCCCCCATTAGAAACAGGTCAAGCCGGGTCATTTTTACAGATACCGTTCCTACGTGGCATTACACACTCGGGTCAAGTCGAGTTAGGTCGGGTCAATTCGGGTTATGGGTTAGGTTAAACTTGGGTATTCAGTTCGGAAGTCAGGTCGGATGAGATCGGACCGTGGCAAACCAAGCTATTGAACCTTGGAAACAAGAGTGAATCAGAACAAAAAGAATAAGAGAGCTGAATTCGAGACAAGTAAATTTAATAAATACCTTATCTTGAGCATGATCCGATTTTAGCCCACTAACAACCATTCTCCTCTCCACTTTAGCGGAAGGTCGACGTTTAACCCTGAATATTTCTGAATCGGAATCATCGCTGCAGTGATCTACGTTAGGAAAGTATCCTGATTGATGCTGATTTCCTTGGTTAGGTCTAGAGTATTTATCGTATGACAAAGAGAATAACGAAGAATGACATGCTCTGTGACTGTGAGATAAATTTTCACCAGTATTTACCTGCAAGCAAACAGCAAATAAATTAGCACATTGATAAATTTTCACCACGGAGATTATTTTTGGATGATCCGTGATGAAATTTGTGTCAAGAACTGCATTAAATTTAGAAAAACAAAAAACAAAAAACGCAGCCAGTATATCAAGTCTTTACGATGACTTACATTGGTAGGTGACGGATCATTTACTCTGAAAGAACATATTGTTGAGGCCGCACTAGAGAGTGAAGTGTCCGACATGTTAGTAGTAAATTCTGCATCCCTTTCCCTACCGTCTTTTCTACCAAGAGATGAAACTGAAAGGTCCTCAGAATGGGACGGGTCTATGGTGTCTATATCGCAATACAAAACATAGTCATCATTCTTGCTAGGGTATAACGTATAAAGTAACCGTGAATCTTCATTTCCGATCAACTGCCTGAGATCCTCAGTAACTTTGTCATCCTTCTCGAAATTCTTTGCCATGGCTTCTAGTTCTGCAATATCGTCCCTCACTACTAGGATACTGGGCCTACCACCACAGGGGAAAACTACTGAATTCATATCTACAATGAAGCAAAATCCGATTCAATATGGGCTAAACTAAAATCACGTCAATTACGAATATTGAGTAAGGCTAATACAAGCAAAAAATAGTATTTACCATGACGAAGGCAAACAGGATGGAATAAACAGCTGCAATTGACGTAAGCAACATAACAATCGCGTTTGCATTGACTGCATAAAATTGTACCATATGCGTCCATTGAAACAGCTGAGCAAACCCTTGATTTCAGTAACCACCAACGTGCGCGGTGCTGAAATCTCATAAGTTGGACAAAAGAAACTTTAACGGAACGTTGGCAAATTACATCAGGCAATGAATGATCGGCATCTGCGGATTCTGAGCTTCTGCAGAGTATTTTTGCTTCCTTGCAAAGAAGTTCCTCGTGAGGAAGCAACGGAATCCTATTAAGAAACGCATAACGTCGACTCGCTACTGCCCCCAGAGGAAACCAATCTCGGATCGCAAAGTTTACAGCTTCACCGCAATTAAAACCTGATAGGAAAAACCAATACATAAGCAGTAAGCCATCAAAGTAGAGAACGTTCACAGCAGATAAAAGAAGACTTGCTACGACATAATAGGTAAATAAATAAATAAACAAATAGCTTGTTACGACAACAAAATAGAACTTCTGACAGATCAGCTGGACATCAGGTGCAAATTAGCTCCCTATTTCATCCCTACAATTGCAATCTAAACCCAAACAAAGCCAAGTGTTCAACAGCCCTAAGTATTTAATTACTGCTGATGACCCAAGTTCACGAGTGATGATAGCCATTCTGACAAGATGTATAAGCAACAAAGCATAACAGTAAAGGTTCCACTGAACTTCTGCGTGATAAAGTAAATATTTCGTTTCGAGAGACATACCAAATCCAACCTAGTTGACTCAGAGGTTCGCTCTAAAACAGATACAGTAAGTTTTACTCGAAACCTTTCCCAACAATGGTTGCTTCTAGATGACAAGTAAAAAAAATTGTGAACAAAACTTTAACGGAACATTTGAGTAAATTCCCTCACACTCCAATGCATAATAATAGTACACCTTGAATTCATTGGTTATCAACAAATAACAAAACATGAATTTGTTTATAAAGAAAAGCAATAAAAATGGTGCAAAAATATCTAACTTACCATGACTGAAACCAGCATGATATGCACGAGGAAAGGTAATTACAAATTCCCCAGGCTTTTGCACCGCCTTATAGACTGGAACACGGTGATCTAACAGAACACTAGGAGGAAAAATAGTTGTTTTCCCCAGCAGTACGTCAAATGCTCCATCTTCACCATCACTTGATAAAATGTCTTTGTTATACACATGCTCTCGCACAACCTTTTCAAATTGCAAAGCTTCAGCACCAGGTATGCCATACCAGGTTTTTGAAGCACCACAATGATGATAGTTAATACTGCAGAACAAAACCACGTAAAAACACAAAATGAAAACATGGTTTGATAAGCCTTTGATGGAATTGCTATTTCAGATAGATGAGTAAACTATACCTGTACAAATAATGATCTTCAACATGCCAGGCAAACATACTAAACAGCATGCCTATGTAAAGCATAGGATCTGTCACTCCCTGTAAAACGGAACCAGCTTATAAGGGATTCGACATATAGAGGAGGAATAGAAAAGATGGGCGAATTCAACAATGGCTCATCCGCCTTACCGGAATTGCCGTTTCCAATAGCCGCAAGACAGATTTAGAAAGGCGAGAAAGACCCTGAAACCAAAATTTTACAAAAATCATATATAAATAAACGAAAACAGGAAAAATAAATCAGCAGACAAATAAAGTACAAGGATAAAGTAACATAAAATCTCAAAAAAGAACTGAAACGGTAAGTTCTACATATGTGAACGTAGTCTTGAGCAACAGAAACTAAGGAAAATATGGTTAAATGTGACCATAAATCTAAAAGACAGAGTGGGATGAGTGTATGTCAACGTGAGTGAAAGACGGATAAATGTAAATGCAATCTAAAATAAACAGGGGGTGATTAAACAAGGACGCCATAACCATCAGTACCTTCAAATTCCATTTGCTTCTACCAAGTTGATCGCTGGGAGAAGATGAAAACGCACTACCATCAACATCGCATGCATACTCAACAGAATCGATCTTCCCACAAGCGATTTCTTGCCAAAATTCCTTTTCCAAAAACGATGCAGGAAGTGCTGTCGTGCTACAGTATCTGCGTGAAAATGCCTTGTTTGCCATTTTCTCATATTCAGAGAAAGTATAATTTCTGAAAAATATAAGTAGGAGTCAGAAACATAAGAATGTGATGAAAACCTACCATATTGGCAGTCACCATCAACTGGCCGAGTCAAAATTTTCACCTGCCACTCATAAAGAAGGTAACCTTGTCGTCAGTGTCCCATTCAGCAAGTCGAAGAGGCTGCACCCTAGTCGTAAACTTAAAACCTACTTGTTCCTTCATCAATACAGCAGCAGCAGGCACAGAGGCATTTAGAGGGGAAATAATCTTGCAAATACCTAAAAATTTTAAAAGTGAGAATGATGTTATATCAATAGAAAATGTATCGTATGATATTATGTATCTTATCAAGCGCCTGATGGGCTCCACTTAAAGGAGGGGTCAGGAGAAATCGGATGTACAAAGTCGTGCCCTATTCTTCAGGAGCCGTCTTTGCAAAGAAATATTGACCATAATAGAGATGCTCACCATATTTTGAAGCTTCTGGGGCTATCTTCTGCAAATAAACCAAGGGATCTTCAAACTCTTCTTTTGATGGAGAATAAACCGGACATTCGGGGATTTTGTCAATCCAATCTAAATCAGTCATACGGAATTTCTCCGCATTGCTCTTTGGAGAATTATTTCCACTTGAAGCAACAGCAGAGTATGAAACCGATGTCGCGTCACCAAGCAACTCAGAGCTAAAGGATGCAGAGCCTCTAATAGTATCCGCTCGTCTGCCAAGCATATTGCTACTACTCCTAACACCCTGTGCTCTTGTGTCCGGATTCATTTTCTGAAGCCTCTTCTGCCTCAGGAACTCTAGGCAGTTCTTTTTAGCCGCCTTCGACAAACCAATCCTCCCTTCCACCTGCCAGGTTAACGAAGATGTCAACAGGCATGCAACAAACAAAAGAATATACCCGAAAAAGTGTGCTGTTAAAATTTTCACGACAAATAAGAAAATACAAAAACTCGTCAGAGTCCGTCTCTCAATATTAGAGACAACTCATCTCACACAAAATTACAAGTACTTATATTATGTCCGACACTAACCTAACATGAGACAATCTATCCCGAGACTTGCTCAAAAGAAATTTGATACCGAAAAATATGTTGATTTTTTTCCTCAATAGTCAAATATCAGTTCGTCTTACTTGCGACGGACATATCCATCCTAACGTTAAACGGGTCAAATACGCCCAGCTGGGAAGAAGATGACAAAAAAAAACTTTTCCTACACCCTAGGCACATGGATTTGTCTTATCTCACGTATTTGACCCGTCATGACGGATATTTCCGTCACGAAGAACAATTTGCCATCAAATCAATATTAGCTCATACTTCGTCAAATCTATTTCTAGATAACATGACATCAGCCTTACTGATTAGCAACAGTGATTAACCAAATAAAATACTGTTCATTCAATTAATAAAAGCCGAAATAAATCCCAGGAAAAACAAAAACCGAAGACCGTAGAAAAAAAAAGCTCCAAAATCCCCCAAATTAGAAACACAGTTCTTATACAGCGATCGTACTTGAACCTAAATCATGCTAAAAAAAGTCTAATAAACCCACCTTTTTCACAACAAATAATTTACCCGCCAAAATAACATGAGTACTAATTATCTACAGTAATCCAATAGTTCCATTTCGATTGTATATCCACCAAATTCTCGACACATATTTCGACAAAAAACCGTATACGATTCAAAGTAAATCTACTGTGAGACCGTCTCCGTCTCTCTCACGGCATACTCGTATCATAATACGGAGTAGCTAATTAGTGAAACCGTCTCATACAAGAATCATACAAGAATCGAGCATTATTGTACAGTTAAATGACACGAAGTAAGCTACAGATTCAATCACATGTAATTTTACCGACTGAAACATCAAATTACTGAGAATTTCATTGAGTAAAGCTTAAATCAACATGCATTCAACAAAATTACAGCAAGAAATCAAGAACGCGCCGAATTAAATCAAAAAAAATCAATTGCAGTGAAATTACCATCTCATACCGAAGATTCTTCGAGCAAGTCGTCGTTTCCCGAACGAATTCGGTAAAACGCCTAAAATTGAACTGCAACAATCAAAAATTCGCGAAAACCTAGATCACGATCGACATTAACATCACATACATTCTACTGAATTCACTGAATCAACTGAATTAACTGAATTACCGAAAACTTCGACGAATTCGCTCGAAAATTCGCCGAAGATCGGAACCGAACCGAACCGGACCGAACTGAACCGAAACGTTTCGTAGTTGAAGTGTTGAGAAGACAGTTTACGGTGGAGAGAGAAAGTTTCCGGCGAAACGGCGGCGTCGGTCAAAGGGGCGACGACGACGACGAAGAAAGTTGTTGAGAGTTGAGAAGAGAGAGAAAGTGAAAGTTATGAGAAAAGGGGAAAAAAAAAGAGAATTGAAGACAAGTGGTTTGGTTTTATATATATACTCCGTATTCAATACCGTTCCAATCAATTCGATATATTCGGCTTTTTCACACTTGTCAATACACATTTTACACCGTCAATATCTTTCGTTTTACATTAACAAAAATTATAAAACAATCGTTATTTTTAATCTACTTATAAAGACGAATCAAACAATATCTCACCTAACTACTCCGTTGTGTATTCTCTTATAGATTGTCAGAATTATTAACGATTCTCTTAAATTGTGAATAGTATCTAAAAAAAGAATGTACCCTTTGAATTTGAACGGATGAAATACTATTCAATATCCGCTCCGTTTCTATCAATTCCATACATTTTCTTTTCGAACTGTATTCATGAGTAAAAAAAAAAAAATTCGATATAATTTTTATTACAGTATACAAGATCAAACATAAATTTTTAGGATTTTTGGAAATTATGTAACTAAAAATATAGAAAAAAAGGAAATGTGTATTTGTGTACGTGTATAAAGCAAATGTATGAAATTGATTGAAACAAAATAATGAATATTTTTGTTTTATTTTATTGGTATGGTTGAGAATTTTGCTTTAGTTGGAAATAAAAGTAGGATTTGTTTTAAGCACTATGATGTGATAATGTGGGATTAGATTAGTTTCTTAAAATGTGATTTTGTATATTCTCTATATTCAAATTCAAATTACAAAGGGATTTGCTTTTGATGTGCATGTTTTACGTCATTAATATCTTTCTGTTCACATTAACAAAACATAAAATCTTGTTATTCTTAGTATATACTTTGAAAAACGAATCAAATAAAAATTATGTAATTGTATTTTCTTTTATAGCTTGACCAGAATATCAATTTTTTTTTTTTTCTTTTTTTTTTTTCAGTTGTGAATAATGTTCAAAATGTAAAATGTGTACTTTGGATTTTCTTGTAAAATGACAGACAAAATACTCTACAGTACTGTGTAAACTTATATTGTACGGAGTACTTCATAATAGGGATCTTATTAGTTTATATTTATACGGAGTATTTGATCAAGGGTTTTGCTCTAATTGGAAAGAAAACGATTAAGTTTATCCAAAAAAAAAAATGTATAGAGTCTGAGACGACTAATGGTTTTTCTGTTTTATCTTTCTCGTAATTTATTAATAACTCCCACCTTTATGTTGGGTTAAGTACATTTTACGATTAAATACATACTTATGATTTTATTAATGCGATAATATGGGATTTGTTTCTTATTAAAGTGTGGGGGGTTTAAGAGCAGCGCGGATCCCCATACCATTTTTTTGTCCCACCTTTGCGTTACACCATACACGGAATGATTCATCAAGTTATAATATTTGTTGTATATTTTATTTATGTAATAGACGATATATCATTTCGTGTATAGTGTGACACATAAAGTGAGACACAACAATGGAAGAGGATGTGGAGGGAAAGATTAAGGAAAATAGGATTATACACATGGTTGTATCAGAGCAAAGTGGTTGAACTTTTGTGTATATATTTACTGAGCTTATAAAATTTTTTGAACTGAGTTGTAAGTTTTTGAGCTTAAACATTTATGTGATTTAACTCGACAACTTTATACTCCCTCCGAGTTTTAGTGTTCTTCTCTCTTTCCTTAATGGACTGAGTTTGATCTTCTTCCCTATTTCCTTTTTATGCTATTAATATGTGGTTCACATTTACTCTCTCATTTCTCTCTCTTCCTCCTTCTGTTTTTAGCCACACATTTCTTCTTCCTTATTTTCTTTCCCAAAAAGAAAAGGGAAGAACATAGAAACTCGGAGGGAGTATTAAAGTTCAGAAAGTTTACAGCAAAACTCGAAATCTTAAAATCAGTTATACATAGCACTCTACGTATAACTGGTTGTATAATCCTCTAATAGAGAAACGAAGGTAAATAATGTGGAGAATTGGATGAGTGATTGTGTGAATTGGAAAAGAAAAAAGAAAAAAAAAAAGGTGGGTGGTTGTTAGGTGGATCATCCCAACTCAAATATAGTCATGTGCCAATGTGCCCATTTCCAACTCTTTACGCGTTTTGTTTACTACTCTACTCCTACTCCGTTTTGTGGAGTATATTTGGTTAGGTATGGTTAGGTACACGGTTTTACGGTTCCTACTTTTGCAAACAAATATATTCGTTTTAAATTTCAAATATTACAGTAGTTAAATAGTAGATCTGTCAAACGGGTCAATCGGGTCGTGTTCAGGTCGATTAACTTCAGGTTTGATCACTTTCGGGTTATAGGATTTCGGGTTACAGTAGTTAAATACTCATTTCCATCGGGGTTTCACAAGTTTTAAGAAAAGTGGTAAAAGTAAGGGTATTATTGGTAAATCAAGTGGTTTTATGGGTCCACCAAACTTAAAGTAAGGAAAAAGTTGTGACATTTTGTATAAATAGAGTAAGGATATAAAGATTAAAAGGTAAAGTATTTTGCTAAAAAGGGAATGTAAAATATTGATTAAATTGTCCATTGAATGGATGAGAGGGGGTAACAGCCTAGCAGGTACAGGTTTGTAGAGATATCAACTCGTTTTCTATAATACTTCATCCGTTTCAATAGGTTGTTTACGTTTGCTTTTTGGGCACTATTCATAAGTGAAGGGGATTGTCGATATATAACTTCTAATATACGGAGTGTAAGATAAAATATAGTTATGTGAGATCTTGTTTAAATATTCTAATCGAGTACGTTATAAATATCAGATTTTTAAATTTTTTAGAAATATTACGGAGTATGTAACTAAAGATATATGGACAAAAGAAAACGTGCATTGGCAGGTGCGAAAAAGCAAACGTAAAGAATCAAATGGAACGGAGGGAGTAATAGTCAGGTCAATTTCGGGTTAACCAGGGTCAACTCGGGTTACGGGTCGGGTCAGTTTTGGCAAGTCTATTTAGTACTCCCTCCCATCCATTCAATTCTTTACACTTACTATAAATGGACAATTCAATCAATTCTTTACATTCCTCTTTTGGCAAAAGATTTTACCATATAACCTCATATATTTCCTCTATTTACACAGAATACCACTACTTTTTCCTTATTTTAAATTTGATGGACCCATAAAACCATTTGATTTACCAATAATACCCTTACTTTTACCACTTTTCTTAAAATTTGTGAAACCCTCCATGTAAAGCATTGAATGGATGGGAGGGAGTAGTACTCCGTACTCGACTACTCCCACTGACTTTCTTAGTTAGATACTCGTAGATGGGATGAGTTTTTCATCGGTATATATATCCGTCACAAGGAAGAACGTATGTAGGTAGGGCTAGGTAGGGTAGGGGATGGGGCCAGAAATAGAGAGGAAGTGTAGTGTAGAGTTAGAACGTGTCGAGAGATGAGTACGTGATATCATACTTTATCTGCTTTTTTACTGTTTAAGTACAATTTTTTGCAATAAGTAGGAGGTAGTACTTGTATAAGCCTAAATTAAATTCACCACTGCTCTATCACGTTTTCTTTCACTCCTTCTATTCAAATTCCTGACACATACTAGTAGACTAGTACTCTTAACCCAAATTTTTTTTGGTTAGCGCACTTAGTCGCATTATAATATAGGGGAGGGGGATTCGAACCTGAGACCTATTATCCCAGAATACCTAGTCCTAACCACTAGGCTAAGACATTTTCGGTTCTTAACCCAAATTTATGAGTGCTTAAATTAGGGATTATATTTTGTAATATTACACAAAATCTTGTAAGAGACGGTCTCTCAATAACTTATTGAGAGACCAATATTCAGTATTACTTTATGTTCTATTCGTACCTTTAAATGACAGCTTTGTTTTGTACATGTTTTTATAACAAGCGTACCCTCTTTATATTTTGTATACTCTATTATTATGTTAATAGTACCTACTTCTATTAGGTTTGGTACCATTGTTACTTCCATTTGTACTTAGTCTCTCAGTAAAGTTAATGAGAGAGAGAGAGACAATCTCTCAGAAGACCTACTCTATAAAGATAAACTATTTAGTACTCCCTCCGTTCAAGTCCAAGCTTTCCTTTTGCTTTTTCACGTTTGCCAACGCACATTTTGCATCGTTAATATCTTTCGTAACATATTAGTAAAAATTATGGAAATTGGATATTAATAATCTACTTTTAAAGACGAATCAAACAAGATTCCACATGAATATATTTTATCTAATAGATTGTCGTGGATATCGAAAATTCTCCTTGATTGTGAATAGTGTTGAAAAGAGAAAAAAAAAGTTTGGACTTGAACAGAGTGAATACGAGTATTCTTTAGACATTCTGAATTGTGATTTTTTTATTTTATCTATCTATGTTGTACTTCCTTCGTTTTATTAGGATGTTACTTGTTTCCTCTTTTGAATCATCTTTTGGGTGTATTACCGAGATGTTATCTATTTTCATTTTTTGTAAGTCTTTGTTATAGTTACGTAAGTTGTAAGGTATGGATTTTATGTACTTCAAATCCACCCATACTTCTTTCCTTGATATTTATTCCAAAACCGAATAGATAACATTCTAATAGTACGAAACGAGTAGTAAAAATGAAATAAAAGAATAATCCACTCAGAAGAAAATTAAATTTAGCCCATTCCTATCCCAGTACTCAAAATGAAGATTTGAACTTGAATTGTACTCCCTCGTTCCAACCATTTGTATACGTTTGCTTTATGCACGTACGTTGATACTCATTTTCTTTTGTTTATATCTTTAGTTACGTGTTACTAAAAATTATAAAAATTTCATATTCATAATGTATTTTATTAGACGATCCCCACATGATTATCTTTTATCTTATACTCCTTCCGGTCATTATTTTTCGCCCACTTTCCTTATTTTGCAGGTTTTTATTTTTTGTCTCACTTCTCCACTTTTCTTTTATATTTTACCTTTTTTCCATATTATACTTCTTTCTATCATTTATTTATAAGAAATACCATCGGATTTTACCCTTTAAGGTTCACCATTCATTTATTTACCATTTTATATTCATTTTTCACTACCTCACCATCATTTATTTACCATTTTATATTCATTTTTCACTACCTCACCATCATTTATTTACCATTTTATACTCATTCCTTATTTTATGTGCAAAAGTGAGTGGGGCGATAAATAATGACCGGAGGGAGTATATTAGAAGTTATATACAAATGGTTGGAACGGAGGGAGTATGAAATATGGAAAAGGACATGAGTGTAGAAGTAATTAGGAAAGTGAGTTGAATTAGCCAAAAAACTTAAAACTCAGCTCAGAAATGTGTACTCCATATAAGCTCGGTAAGTACAAAAGCTTAACAACTTTGAGATTGGTTGTACAATGCTATTCGGGGGTGTGCAAAATCCGGTCCAGTCCTTACTGGAAAGACCAAAATTACATTTATTTGATAAAAATTTCGGTTTAATCGGGCCTAAACCAGGCCAAATTTTTTGAAAATTTCGTGTATGGTCCTGAACCGTGCACAGTCCTAATTACAACCATGTATATAATCTTATTTTTCGGAAAAGGACATGAGTGTAGAAGTAATTAGGAAAGTGGGTTGAATTAGCCAAGTGGCACACAAAGAAGTAGTCCTAGTCCTAGACCTAGTCCTAGTCCTAATAATAAGCCTTAAAAAATTGAGATTAGTCAAAATGTTTAAACTTGACCACCACCCCTTTTCCTTTTGCTTCTCTTTTGTTGTGAATATGAAAATGAAGGATTGAAGTATACCTGTTTATGGGACGTACCGTTTTATTGGCCCGTCTCATCCGGTCCGAATTTTTAGCGGGTTTGGACACAACATTTTAAAAAATATACAAAGGTTCGGCCCGCGAACCCGTCCCAAACCCGTCAACCCGCTTGTCCGTGACCAAAATATCACACTTAGCCCGACCCATGTCTGGCCCGAACCTGTAAATGATCACCTCTAAATAAAGGAGACCGACCTTTTTGTATTTATTACAACCACAGCTTTCAAATTTGCGGCAGTCAATGTTTTTTCCTTCCACCATTCCGCGGGCGCATACATACTCTCTCACCCGTTGAAATGGTCAATGTGCAACGTGATTAGGTTCAACAACAACTTACAACCTGTAACCTTTTAATTCGGATTCGAGTTGGATAAATAAAATTTTAAAAATGGTAAAAAAAAATTATATTCTAAAATACTTAACCCAAATTCTCATGTAAGACGGTTTTACAGTACGATTATTGTGAGACATCTCACATGAGACGACCCCTCCGTCCCAATGAATTGTTTGTCTATTCCATAATGGGACATCTCAATGAGTTGTTTCCCCTTCTATTTTAGGAATATTTTTTTATATGTAATTTGACTATTCTCATGAGTTTGACTCCACGTGACATTTCCTCATTGGATCTCTCCCCCTTGGTGCCAAAAGTAAAAGACAATCAATTCATTGAAATGACAGCGGTAACATACTTTTATGTCAGAGGTCTCACAATAATCGTATTGTGAGACTGTCTTACATGAGAGTAACTAAACACTTAATGACTGAAACCGAAAGTATAAATTTTCAATGCTCAAACTTAAATTCAAAAAATATGATTAAGTTAAAATAATACGGAGTATAAAATCTTGCTAGTTGTTCTACTGAGTATTTCATTTGTCTCGGTTATTTGTTTATTTTGTACGGAGTATTGATTAGTACAGTACTCCCTCCGATTCATTGGAATTGCAACATTTACTATTCACACAAAAAATAAGGAAAGTGAATTGGTGGACCACAATAGTGATGTCATGTAAGATTAAGTAATATAATAATATTAGATTGAATATTTTGGAATATATAATGAAAAGTTAAGGGTAGGTTAGTCATTTCACAAGAAAAATATGACCCAAAATGGAAATGTTGCAAAGCTGATGAATTTGCCAAAAACGGAATACATTGCGAATCCAATGAATCGGAGGGAGTATAATTTTTTACAAACAACAATTGGTCTTGTGAATGAAGAGACTGTCTTACGTAAAAAATTTAGCAGGGTTCATCATTATGTAAAAGGTCTCTCATGAACGTTAATGTGAATTTTTGTACACGAGTACTGTAAGTAATATACAAAGCACATCCAAGTACTTGTAAAGTAAAATAAATGATTGAGACGGGTAGAGGTGGATTTGTAGGCCGTCATATTAATGGGCTGAGCCTGTATGTGTACCAAACAAAAATAAGTGGTGCAAAGATACGACACATGGTGTGAACCAACCAACAATGTGAACCCAAGGGTTCGTTACTTTGTCACCCCTCTTTTACGTTTCCTTCTTTTTTGTTCAACGAAGAGCGCACCTAGTCGCATTATAATATAGGGGGAGGGGGATTCGAACCTGAGACCTACTGTCCCAGAGTATCTAGTCCTGACCACTAGGCTAAGACATCTTCGGTTCTTTTTTGTTCTTCAAACATATTCTAGGTATTTTTTTGGTTTGGTTTGGTATGACTCGATGTTGATATCAAATACTCCGTATCAATAATCACAATTGACTTCGCACCAAAAAAAAAAAAAAAAAAAAATAATTGACTTATATTCTATAATCGATAAGTTAATAGTGCTATCGACTTATTTGAATCTCAACGTAATAAGTAATAGTGATATGTTTTTATTTCGTTTGATGTTGAGTAGCTTTTCAAACTAGAGTTGGTGATGTGGTTAGTCAACTGCTTTTGATTTATTATATTGGATCTAAATTTCTCGGTCGGTTGTCATAGGCTACACATATGACACATTTCTGTCTCAAGTCGTTGTGACTTCAATAATATTACTACTCCCCCGTATTGATCATTGGTTAACCTATTCTATTTTGGATGTCTCAGTCAATTGTTATCCTTTCTATTTTAGGATTACATTTGATAAGCAATTTGATCTTTCACCCTCAATTCGATCTACTTGTCGTCTAAAAATTGTTCCCCTCCTCTTTCATTGGTCTCTCTGCCAAAGTTAAAGGACAAAATTGATCGGTCGGAGGGAGTATCAGATAGTGTCGAAATTCAATACCATAATCAGTCAATCACTACGGTATAATATAAGATACTCCATCCAGTTCTTTGAAATTACAACAGTAGTTTCACTTGAATTGTCACATTTCTATAATGAGTAAGTTTTTGTTAGTGGTGATGTTTTACTATATTAGCGAGACCCACCATCCACACATCACAACTTTACTTCAGGTGCAAAAAGCAAATGTTGCAATTCCCAAGAACCGATTAAAATACTACTGTAGCATTTTATTATTATATGTTTATATACTCTATACTAAGGGTTCGTTTGGTTCACCATGGGAAGATAGAGTTATCGGGAACTTAAATTCACGTGAATTTGTATTTCATGGGAATTACAAAAATATTGTTTGGTTGCCATGTGAGAAATAACTTCATGCGGGAAGTTCTACACACCAAGGAAGGGGCTTGGTGATTAACTTCCCCCATTATGGAGGAAATGACAATTCCTGGGAAGTGCAAGTTCCCGGGAAGTGGACAATCAAACAACATCCTAATTTATCAATTCATAGAAAATTCTACTTCCCATGATTCAAGAGGGCAACCAAACGACTCCTAATTTTCTTAGAATAACATTAAATACAGTCACAAAAATAATTATATTATTTATCGACATTAAAATAAATGGATTATACATAAAGGAAAATAGTCCCACCACAATGTTAGAATGTCAATCAAAGTATAACACATAATTCCATAAAAGAACCTATGAATGAAAGCCGCAAAACTAGATTGGGTCCAAGTTTCATTTTCATATGTACTCACTACTCAGTACTTTGGACCAAATGTCAATCCACACTTTTACTTCAAACTCTTTATTCTTTTCTTTTCTTTTCTTTTTGGGTTTTATATGGGGTACCTCTCAACTATCGACTTTTTCAAGTGGTACCCGTCTTTTTCGAATTACAAAATGTAACCCTAAATTTTGTAAATTAGTCTACATTGTAACCAAAGTTATAATTTTCCAACGAAAATTTTTCAATTGATGAAATAAATAGTGATTATTCTCTATTTTAATTTCATCGATCATGATATATTTCTTCAATTTGCATTCTTTACTCGAAAAAATTCATTCCACCACACTACGACAAGGGGGTGACAGAGGAATGGAGGTTGAACGATTTAAAAGAGCGAGGGAGATAGATCGATGTCGGCCGACAACATAGTGCGTTTTGATGGGCATTTGGTGGCTTGGTGAATGATAAAGAAAAAGAAATGGTTTGTAGCATAAAATTGGATTGATTAATATGTTAATTATTCATTTTAAAAAAATAATTGTAATACACTTATCACTTTGGTTATGTTAAGGAGTGATAAGTAAAGTTTAGGGGTACATAATGTAATTCGAAAAAGGCGGGATACCACCTGAAAAAGCCAATAATTGAGGTGTATCCCATAGAAAAATCCTTTCTTTTTCTTTCTAATATCTCGTGTCAATTTTCTACTCCTACTTAGATAAAACAAGCCCAACTATTAACACCAAAATACTCACTTAAACACATGCTTTATATGCTTAAGGAGTTAAGGTCGGTGCTCTTCCCATGTGAACCTAATCTCTCTTGATGCCAACATTTTCATGTTATCCCTTTTCTTCTCCTTTCAAGAATACCCAATTTAGATTAGTTGGTAGACTCGATTTGGATACCGGTAATGATTTATGGTTCAAATTCAGTCAGCGATAGGTGTTTCTTTAGGGACGTGTGATTTAAATTAGTTGGTAAAGTCGAACTGGATACGGTTAATGATTTAGGGTTCGAACTCAGTCAACACCAGATCCTTTTTTTGGGGACGTAGATTTACACATGATGTATGGAGTATCGTTTATTAAGTGATTTCGATAACAATTTTGTTGTGAGGCTAAGATTTATGGCCTATTCCTTCCGTCCAAGTGAATTCTTTACGTTTACCTTTTGACACTATTCATGAGGTGGAATAATCTCGAATATAATTTCTAATATATAACGTAAAACATAGTCATGTGAGATCTTTTTCAAATAGTCTTAATAAGTATATATTAAGAATATCACATCTTTTAAAATTTTAATAACACGTAAATAAAGATATGAACGAAATGAAATGTACCTCGACAAGTGTGAAAAAACAAACGTAAAGAATTTATTGGAACGGAGGGAGTATTATTTTGGATTACAGTAGGCTGAAGTGGACTGAAATGAACTAGTTGAGACACAAATGAAATTCATTGGTTGAACTAAACTGAGATGAACTGGAAAAAAAGTCCAACGTCATCCGAGGATAGATGTCTGGATGACATATATAGAGTAAAAAAAGAGAATGTCTCAACGAGAGTCGTATAAAGTAATTTGTCTTTATAACTTTATCTATCAGATGATATTTGGCGTGTCACAAATTTGTGACGATAATGCTTTGTCGCATACAAGAATTTTGGGTACGGAAATGAATTGTGAAGTGAGAGTGAAATGGGTGGCCCAAAAAAATCCGTTTCTCAAGGATGATGACACAACACAATTGTTGGGCCGAACCCCTTGAACAAATTGCCGTTGATCATAACTCATAACCCTAACCCTAATTTTTTCCCCAATTCTGCAAATTCCCTCAATTATTCTTCCCCAATCTCAAACACAATCGTAATTCAGATGCCGGGAAACATGATTACGGTGAATTCGCATCAATACGAAACCGAAGAATAGGATCATGAAGAGTCTCCTTCAGATGAAATCACCGAAAAAAAGTAGTCGGAAAATTCGATTCTAAAATCACAAAAACTTGTATGATGACGATTGAATTGAATTGAAATGGATGATGATTCGTTATTGTGAGACTACGCAAATGGGTTACGATTCAATCAAGTTTATGTTTAATTACGATTTCTGAAACTGAACTTTTTTAGTGCAACGCGAATCACAAGACGAAATATATAATGGAAAAACACGGTCTGAACGACCTTCAAAATCAGTCGAACTTTGCGCCATGGTCGTGAAGCTGAAAACTACGAAAATTGATCTTACTACAACTAATATATAACTGCATTTTGATTAGAGAAGTCAGTCCGCTACAAAATCGAATTCATATTCGTTCATTTGTTGTAACTTGTAATCGCCCTAATCGGTAGCAACTAGCATAAGGTTAGAGTGAAGAGACGATGAAGCGTGGAGAGGGTGCACAAAACCGATACAAAAAGTAAGGAGGATAGAGGCTTGGTAGTTAAGGCGCCGCTGTTTCCGAATGTCATGCCAAAGAAGCCGCCGCCTTTGTCGCTACTTGATCCTCCTGCGCTGTCGCTACTTGATCCACCTTCGCTGGTTCGACTACTACTTGTGCTCGTCTGACCGCCATATCCCACATTTATCAGGTCCCTATAATAAAAAGATGTCAGTTTTGCGAGGTCTAGATGACCCTAGATGAAGCAATGCATGAGACGACATACATCGTGTAAATGTTGCAGGTAACGTACCTAGGATCACCGAAGACGCCAGCATAAACAGTAATCTGGTCGATAAGCTGTACTGATTTAGGTTCGGTACTGACAGCTTTGGCGTACTGAGCGCTAAGCCCCTCGCCTGAAGGCACGAAGAACGCTCCGTTTATCATTACGTCTCCTTCTGTTCGCCAGTTCCAATCTGGCCAGTCCTTGTCATCTGTTTCAACTCGCTTCGTCACCTAAACCATACAGCAAATCACAAATGCTTTTAATAACATAAACCATATACAGATACTGACCCGATCAGATTGATGATCCGACAAATAATAATAAGCTGACCTCTTTAGCACTAGGGTTGTCCGGGGCAATGTAACGGTTGCCCTGGCTGTTGATAGTCGGGTTTGCACTGCCTCCGATCACATACATTTCCCATTTCCTGAAGTCGTTGTTCACTATGTGTATGTAACCTCTTCTGCACCGTGGCATCCTTTGCACTAACCCCTCTCCGAATATGTTGAACGCTAGCGTCACCTGTTTTTAACAAAGTTCAGCAACCCAACAAACATCAACCACCGTAAAAGTCGTTTCACATCTTAATTTAACAAGAAAAAAAGCTCGAAAGGGCAAGAATCAGCACTATGTAGCAAGTGTAGTCGTGTAGAGGGTAGAAACCTGCATGCCGGCGTCTAAGATGTAACCATCGCTGTGGCCCAAGAGCATGACGTCGTTATGATGAGAAAAATGCGAGTTAGAAATGGTAATCCCGGTCGAACCCATGGTAGCATCAATCAGGCCATCGGTACAGTAAGATAAAGTACAATGGTCAACCCAAATATTGCTAGCACCGAAGATGGTGATGCCATCGCCATCTGACTTACTCCTCAACCCAACATGGGTAGGGCTCGACCGGACATTAGCATTGCCTGCAGGATAACAGTTGTGTATATGAATGTTGTGGATGATAACGTTGGAGACGTACTGCAGCGTGATGCAACCACCGCCTGTGATGTGGACATCAGCTCCTCGACCGTCTATGGTCTTGTAGCTGTTGACTATGAGCTCGTACTTGAGCTTGACCGTCATGTCTGATGAGAATATGATCCAAAGAGGATCCTCCTGAATCACTGCAAACCGGAGGGTGCCAGGTTTTGGGTTCACTGGATCAGAGTCTGAGGAATCGGTCACCACGTAGATTTTTCCACCTTTACCGCCCATTGCTCCTTGCCCAAACCCAATTCCACAGTCGGCTAACCGCTCACGTTTTGCGGCCCATTGTGGGTCGCAACGCCAGCAGTCGTCGATTGGGTTACCGGTCAAGCAAGTTGAGGAACTCGAGGATGAGGATGAGGATGAGGATGAGGATGAGGATTCTCCTAGCATTTGTCGTCTGGACACGGATACATTGACCATCCTGCAACATCGCAAAATATTTACAATCATAAATTAAATTTCTGACAATGAAGAACAATATACAGATGCCAAACACCATCAAGATATTTTCGTCACATAGGAGTTTGTGCATACAAAAATGGACTACCTATGCACATGTTGAACCACGGCGTCAGGGTCAGGGTGTTGATTAGGGAGCAAGAGACCGAGACCACTGGCAAGAAAAGGAGACGACATAGAGAATAATACGAATATGGTGTTCAGAGGAATCATGGAGGCCGTAGTGATATGGATCATAGCTTCAGTATGTAGAATCCCGAGTTCAAATCACTCGCTTTGTTGAACGACTGAAATACTACACGCCCTTCGTGGATTCAGAGGACCGTCCCTTCATACAGTTTGTTGCTGCTCAAGCAACTAAGCAGCATTCCGACTGTCAAAGTAAATCCCGCCTCACAGTCTCTCTATGCACAGCAATAGCATTAAGGTTCATGGAGTTCCAAGTGTTTTGGAACTCCGTAACAGTAATGAATTTACCTGCAGAAGATTTTGAAAATATCAGCGGATATGAAAACGCAATAGCTAGTCGCTAAGATAGGCCAACAGAACACCAATGTTTGTAAAAGAACAGAACGCTCGACAATAGGTCCCAGACTCGAATCTCCCTCCCCTCCCGTCCCTAGTATTGTAATGCGACTAAATGCACTTTTCGTTGAACCAAAGCAGATACCAGAACACAACCTCAAACCTAGACCTACCCACCCTTGTACAAGAAGACCAAAATAAGTGAAAAACTTGCTCACAATTACTCATAACACAAACGGACATATCCGTCTTAACATTAAGCGGGTCAAAAGCGTTTCTCTCGTCTATTTGACCCGTTTCAATGTTGATACGGATAAGAGTTACCAACTCAACTGGAAGGTCAAATATCTTGAAATGCACACAAAAACCATGGTTTTCGAAACCGGGTTGTCTATGTTAACCTTCATTCAATTTCTACCTCCCGTATCCGTATCCATATCCATATCCATATCCATATCCATATCCATATCCATATCCAACACTCGACCCTTGACCCAGTTAAGTATATCCGACACTAAAAATAGCCGTGTCCAACACTCTGACACTGTGTCGGACTCAACACAGGTTTCAAATGACATGATGAGGTCTGACACCTGAACATGCACCCACCCATGTAATGTAATCCAAGTCAAAGTAACAAAAACCCAGGTCCCTGCACTAATAAAAATCTTACCGATTTACCATATCTAGGGAAAAGATTTAACTTTTTTTTACAACAGTAACAAATCACATGCTCTAAAAATTACACAATTTAGTAATTAACCAACAAAAAGACGGTTTTACACCGTGAAACGATCCATTTATATAAAATTAATACTACTGCTCAACTATTGCAAATAATAAATGAATATAAAGTGAGTAACATCAAAAGTACCAATATGTCCTAGATGAACAATTAAAGCATTAAAAGTAATATTACTTAATAAATTACCAAGATCTACAAAAATAAAACATTACAAACAAACAAACAAATTAATTAATTAATTAATTAAAAATTAAGACAATGTGGATCATATCATAAACAAAATAGAGATCTAAATAGTGGGAAAATTACCAAATGTAGTTCCTGAAATTGGGTAATTCCAAAAGATTTAATCTTTAACATGTATTGTAGCTCAAAAATCAAGCTTTTTTGCTCAATTAAACTGATTTTTTTTTTAATAAAAAAATAACCAGTAAATAAAAACAATTAGAACAAAGTAAATGGGGTTATAATAAGTTGAATTTGAGGTTAATTTGGGGGTAAAATTGGAGGGTAAATGGAAGATAAAAACACTCCCTATTTCTTCTTTGTTGAGTGAGGTACAGAGAGTGTAAAAGAAATAGGGAGGATGGGGACTCTTTTCTGCTGGAATAAGGGGCAAGTAGCAAGACATGCCAAAGGAATAGTCGGCTTTTTTACGCGCTATCCCCCTCTCGGTTATTGGTTTATCTTCGATTAAAATATTTCATACACACAACGGAAATAATATTAGCCATTTTGTTTGGTAAGAATAAAGCGTTGTTCTCGATAATTTATAAGTTTTGTTAACGTAAAATGAAAGATATTAATGATTGAAAATGTGTCTCGACAAATGTGCAATTTGGATTGAATAAATAGAGGGAGTATTGTGTACTATAGTGCTCGGTAGTACTCGCTGGCCTTCGTTTAAATCCAAATGGTAAGTTTGCTTTTTCATACTTGCCGAGATACGTTTTATACCATCAATATATTCGTTTTACATTAACAAAAATTATAAAAATTCGATATTCTTAATATATACTCCATTATTTATACTAATAAAGACGAATCAAAACAAGATCCCAGATAATTATATGGATATTATCGAGAATATTAACGATTCTCTCAGGTTATTAATAATGTCCAAAAGGTAAGCGTACCCTTTAGATTTAGACGGAGGAAGTAATTATATCTATCTAACAAATTATCAACGATACTGAAGATTCTTTTCGGGGCCCCAACCCAAGATGCTAGACTGAATATGGGCCAACTGGTTAAGTATAGGTTGTCCAATACTGTTTTTGCTACTACACTGGGCCACTTTAATATTCCTATTTTATAAACATCAAAAAATACCTCCAACCTCCAACATAATTATTCTCGGTTTAATACCGATATATCTGTCGTCTAATAACAAGTTAAATTATGTGAATTCTCCGTATGTTATATGATATGAAAAATAGAATTTTACACTTATTTGTACGATAGCGTTGTACAACAAACCCAAAGTTGTTGAGCATTTTCGTATTACTGAGCTTAATACAAGTTTCTAAACCGAGTTGTAAGTTTTTGAGCCTAAACATTTATGTAATTTAGCTCTACCACTTTACACTAAACCTCAGAAAGTTTACGACAAAACTCGTGTAATAGAATATAAACGGCCCTCAACCATCACCTTAAGGTTTTGGTTGGATTGGTTTGTTAACATGGTATCAGAGCCAGAGGTCACGAGTTCGAACCCTGGCAGCCCCCAATATCTCGAACTCTCAAGTGGAATCTCAGAACTTCCCGCCATGAAATACAAATTCACGTGAATCTAAGTTCCCGGTAACTCCATTTTCCCATGATGAACCAAACGAGCTCTTAATATTAAATCGTACTCCTCCTAATTATAGGGTTTATAACCTTAAAAAAAAAAAAAAAAGGGTATTGTCTCATGAAATATTGTGCCATATGCCCATATTATCATATCATCATCAAAATTCCTTGTTTGCTAGATTTGTGAGAACATGAAATACAAAGACAACGAACGTATCAACGGTCATGTTTCCTTGACTAAGAAAATAAAAGGCCAACCACAACGGTAACCTACCTAGCACTTTACCTGATGAGTCCCTGCTGAGCCCATGATGCTATTTAAATAAAGTCACTTGCAATTAATTAATCGGTTTTTTAACGTGGGTTCACTGTCGCTTGTGGGCGACATGCTCGAAGTCTAGAAGGCATACTCTCAACTCTCAAGCCATACAACTTCCACAAGGTCGCGCTTGCAGGGGCTTGAACTTGAGACCCTTGGACCGATGACCACAAGTTTTAACCACTAAGCAACACCCTTATGGACATTGGATAATTATATTATCCTAAGAAATTACAATATTTACTCATATTTATCATTCTTGTGAATCTTGTTTCATTAAGCAATGTTAACATGTGTCCAGTGGACACACGTTAGAAAATTCGTTAATTAATTAATCGATTAAAAAGCTACTCCCTTTCTTCTACGTCAAGTTTTGGGCCCCCTTCTTATTTATTGGACTATCATTTGCTTTATGATCAACATAGTGATTAGTGATTAATGATTCTTGATTAGTGATTTGTAATTAATAGTTTGATTAAAATACACTATAACACGTCCGCAGTGGTGGAGTTTAGTGGTTAAAACTCGTGATTATCATCTCAAAGGTTCCCTACAAGGCTACAAGAGCGACAAATAGTCCATTTTGAAAGAACGTTCCTAAGGATGGTTTACGTATTCAAAAATAACGGTCGTGGGTTCCCTCGTCATAACAAAACACACAATAACACAAAGCAATTTTTATATGATTCATTCGGATTCAACTGAACCCTTTCATCAAATCAAAATAGTAGTTAGTACGAGTTACACTAGTATACATGAGAGAGCCATTGTCATTATCTAGTATCCAGACCTGGTCCCGAAACCCAACCCAAAGCGCAAAGAACACAAAATAACAGAGAAAAACGAGTTGCATCTTGTGTGATCTTATTTGATTAGAGCGAAAAACAGTACAAACGAGGTTAATCTATCTTAGTTATTAAGACAATAATGGTAGTCACTTTCAATATTGGGAAATATAAATGGATCCATGTATATATCATGTATGTAGCTTTCATCACCATGAAGTTTTCTTCTTTATTATTTGAAAGCAAATGAATGCTTAAGAACATGTAGTGTTGTAGGCATTCTATAAGTTCACATTTGTCAACATTATGAACATTGGATATCATCAAATGACTAAGTACAAAGCTTCACCATTAAGGACTTAATTAAGGATTTTAATATGTACATCAACATTGTCTTCTTGTTGTTTAGTCATTGACACAAGAAAGCCAAAATATAAAGGATAAAAAAGTCCGTAAGGGTGTTGCCTAGTGGTTAAAATTTGTGGTCATTGGTCCAAGATTCTCAGGTTCAAGCCCCTGCAAGAAGATTTCGAGTCTGTCGCCCACGGGCGGTTTACCTTGGTGTGCGTGGTTTGCAGGCTATGCGTACACCCGAGGCTTTACCCAAAGCGCACCAAAAAGGTAGCGGCTGCGGGTTTCCTCGTTCATTAAAAAAAAGGACAAAAAGTTTAGAGTATCCCCATCATCCAAGGCTAATTCATGAATTAATCATACTGTAATAAATATATATCCGTCGTAAATTTGTGACATATCAAATTTAATAAATCTGAATAAATAAAGACGAATCATTTGATATACGAAATATATACTGAGTACTTTGTATAGTGCCCACATTTTATTTTATTTTTTCCATATCTATCTTCGTGTGGATGATATTTAACTCATCACAAGTGACAATGTGTTGATCTAGTTTAATTGAATATCTCAAATTCAGGCTCCGAAAACAAACTAAACGCTAAAAAAAACACAAGAGTTATTCCATTCTTACTCTATATAGTTCGACCAAACTCGAATACAAGTCATGTTTGACAAATAGTAGTAGCAGATTCGTAGTAGCAGATAACAATAGCAGAATACGGTTATCAGATTGTATTAGCATGTTTGACTATGAAATTAAATTAGCAGAATTAATAAGAAAGGAGTGTTTGGTAATTCACAAAAACTCGTATGAGACTTCTCACACAAGGGTAGTTACTTTCTAATTTTTTTTTTGGTTTTTTTTTTGTGGTTATTAGTGTCTTCTAGTTAAGTCTCCCACTAACTTTGTGTGAGACGGTAGTGTGAGACGGTCTCACAAGAGACTAACTGGTGGAGTAGTAATTAGCAGATTACAGGAGAATCACAGTTATTTTCAAGTATAAATCCAATATGTTGTTTCAATATAATCTCCTATTAGCCGCAGATTAAAAAACAATAGATTTTAGCCAATATGTTATCGCAGTATATCGTTTAACAAACCCATGAAATTAGTATTTTGACGATCAATTTACTATTTTGATCGGAATCTGCTAATTTTTCTTCAATATGTTATTCACCAAACAGAATCAGTTAACTCAATCATATACTGTACGAAGTAATTTAATCCGATTCAACCACAAAAAACAAAATAAAAATAAATGCAAATTTGAAAATTAAATTAATTAAATTATATATAACCCACATTAAATGTTTTACGCTCCCCTTCAATAATTCCAACTCCTATAAAAACCCCACATTAACCCCAAAAAAAATAAAATAATAATAATAATTTCTCCATTTTTATTCTCCCACCATGCAACGCCAATCTCTAGGCTCACCAAGCAGAGAAAGACTCACAATGATCTCCGCCGACGACGTCGTTTTAACCGCCGACGACCTCCACAACCACCACCGCCGCCGCGACTCACTTCCGTCTTCTTTCTCATCTTCCGCCATCGCCGCCGCCTCCTCCGCCGCCGACACTACCGTCTCCGACGATGATGAGCTTGTTAAAACGCTGAAACCTAATCGTTCGTCGCAGTCTTCTTCGCCGGAAAACTACATTCATTTGATTCCGATTCTGATTGTTTTCTGCTTTTTTGTGCTTTATCTCTCTTCTCATGATCCTTCTCCTCAAGGTATAATCGATTTCTACTTCTCGATTTTGTAATCGATTGATTGCGCATTGTCGATTTTGAGTTAGGTTTAATCGATTATTGATTGATTGATTGATTGATTGAGTGATTGATTGGTGTAGATTTGGCTCAGTTTCATGGATTTCAGTTCAAGCTTCCGGAAGAAAGTACTCTAGGTATAACTTGCTGTACACACTCTCTTTACTTTTTGAAATTCGATTGATGAATGATGAACTTTCGATTTGATGATGATGATACTTAGCTTGAATTGCACTCTTAAATTTAGTAGTACTCCGTATGATTTTGAAATTCGATTTTCGATGAATAATTTGTCGAATTTACTCGCAATTAATTTCGCGTAATTTGATTTCGATGATTGAATAATAATTTGTTGAATTTGATGATGAATTAATCACCGACAGCAAGAATTACTCTGAAATTTACTCGCAATAATTTCGCGTAATTTGATTTTTCGATGAAGAATGAGTAACTTGTTGAATTCGATGATAAACTAAACTAAGCATTCAAACTTAATTTCACGTAATTCGATGAATCTGATGAATAAATTGTCGATTAATTTCACGTGAGACGGTCTTACTCTTACTCAATCCATTCTTGATGAATAATTTTTCATGTGAGACGGTTTTACGACCAATAAAATGTTGATCGGATGCTGAATTAATGAATTATATACAGAAATGAACGGAATCGAGGAGGTAAATACGAAGAATAAGGTGCTGAAACGAAGCAATGCATTTGCAATTCGAAGTTTGACGAATTTGCAGGAAGAAGAAGAAGAAGAAGAAGAAGAAGAAAACAGCATGCGAATTGACAGTTCCGAAGCTGCAACCGAAGCTCGTTCTCACCGGAAACTCGGCGATTTTTAGTAGTCAGTCTTTTGCAAAAATGTGTATGCACATGCTTTAGAATAATTTTCAACATTTTTTTTTTAATTGTTATTATTCAAAAATTTGGAGAGATATATATTCCATACACCATTAATTACTCTTTTTTATCATTTTCACTTATTTGAACTTTTACTATAAAACACAAACACTCTCGTAAAAGATGGTTTCTTAATAGCGTTAAATGAAAGTCCTCGTAGCCTCACATACTAGAAATAACACAAATTCTTGGGAGGGACGGTCTCTCAATAACTTATTGAGAGACCACTCTTCAGTACCACTTTGTGTCCTATTCGTACTCTTAAATGATAACTGTGTTTTGTACCTATTTTTATAAGAAGCGTACCCTCTTTAGATTTGTATACTTTTTTATGTTAATCGTACCTATTTCTATTAGGTTTGGTACTACTGTTACATTAATTTGTACTTAGTCTCTCAGTAAAGTTAATGAAAGATCGTCTTTCAGGAGTTTAGTCTCTCAGTAAATTAATTTTTCTTTTAAATGTATTTAGGGCTCGTTTGGTTCACCATGGGAACATGAAGTTACTGGCAACTTAGAAATGATTTCAGGAAGTCCTGTTCTACCCACCAAGGGGCTTGGTGAGTAACTTTCTCGTAGGAGGGAAGCCACAATTTCTGGCAAGTGACAATTCCCAAGAAGTGGGCAACCAAACCACATATATGAAGTATGGAGTACTCGAGATGTGAATAGTTCATGAGTTTTGAACTAAATTCTTGTCTAAGACGATATTATCGAGTAAATTGGGTCCAAATAGTACCATGAAATATTGAAATTGATAAAATATTTTCATGTGAAACAGCGTCACAGTTAAGACGAACAATTAATGTAAAAGACTTTAGTGGAGTATTAATTAATTTATTATTTATAAATAAATTAGTATTCCTTTTGTATAAAGGTAATGTATGAGTCTATTTTCTACGATAATTACAATTAATCTATTACAAATAAATATTTTTTCGATAGGAAAAATGTTAATTATAAAAACAGATAATTATTGATGTACGTATTGATTTTAAATGAAAGGAGGAAATATTTAATTATTGAGGTAGTATAAATATAATGATTAATGAGTGGCTTTTTTTGGATTATTATATTCGTAGTAGCATTTTTTTTGTTTTATATTTTAAAAAAAAAATATCTGACCGACAGAAAAAAAGGAAAAAGATAGCTGGAAAATGGGGAATTACTAATTGGATTAGATGTGAAGGTGCTAAAATGCGCTGAAGTGTGTAGTATATGAGTGTATGACTGTGGTTGGACTCCAGCTGGGCCTTGGCCCACTTGGCCCACTATTTTATAAGTTTACAAATTCTTATAATGGATGTCGGACCAAATACGACCTGTTTATATAGAAATATCCGTCACATTATTAGAGATTAGTCGATACGGATTAGAGTGTATGGAGTCATTTCATATCGATCAGTAGTTTATACATTTATTCTTTCTATTTCAGTCATTTGTTTAACTTTGATTAAAACAGTACTCAAAAATAAATGATGAACAACTACTATACTTTTCTTTGTGACGAGATTATCTGTCTCACTTTGTTATAACAGATCAAATATTATCCATTCATATAGAAAAGACAAAAATTTTAATTTTGTAAGGTTTTAATTTTCTATGTAAATGAGTTAAATATAGAGTTTTTTTGTCAAAAGACACCTAATATTTACGCCTTTTGTAAAAAAGGCACCTAAAGTTATTTTTTTTGCCCAAAAGCACCTTAAGTTTACATTTCTTTGTTAAAAGACACCAAACATCAACTTCCGTCAAAAAACCGTCAATATTGACGGTTTCCATCCTTTAATCTTCTTCCATCCACCCTTTAATCAACCTTCATTCCTTAATCAAACTCAACCAACCCTCTTTCTTTAATTCAACCATATTCCCTTAATCAAACCCAATCAATCATTTTTCTTAATTCAACATTCATTCCTAGTTACTCTTTATTTATATACATCTCAATTATCAATCCCAATTACTTAAAGTAAAAACGTCAAGTTTTCGCTCAATTGGTAAGTTTTTTTTTTTTTTTTTTGAAAAACTCAATTGGTAAGTTTTTAATTATAGCTCTTCATTCTTAGAACAAATTCAATTTTTGAATTCAATTTCCATTTTTATGTTATTTACCCTTAATTTCGAGTATAATTTTAGGGTATATGTATGTGTTAGAGTTTATTAGATAAATTTTTGAATTAATACTGAATTGAATGAAGTTTCTGTTGTAACAAATTAAGAATACTAATTTTTGTGTTTAAATTTGTGAGTTTGAGTAATCATCTATTATTCAGTTTTTGTATTTGTCAATTCATTTTTGGTTTAGTAATCATTTGTATTTCATTCTTTATGTGTATCATATAAGACGAATACTTAAAGATGACATGTTAATTGAGAATATTCAAAAGTGGAAAAAAGACGTGGTTCAATTAAGGGGAGAGTAAAAGGGGTTTTGAATGGAAATTAAGTTTTTTTGGGAGGAAAAATTGAGTATTGTGGAAAAATAAAGAGAATGGGAAAAGGAGATACTCCCTCCGATTCTTTAGATTCGCAACGTTTACTATTTGCACAAATAATAAGGTTGTGAGTGGAGATGGTGGGTCTCACCAATAAAGTAAAAAGCTAACACAAACAAAAACCTACCTATTATAGAAATGTTGCAAACCTAATGAATTTGCCAAATATGGAATACGTTGCGAATCTAAAGAATCGGAGGGAGTAATAAGGTAATGCAAAGGAAGAGGGAAGGAAGATGTTGATTGAGTTTGGTTAAGGGATGAGTGTTATTAAGGGTTGATGGAAGATGATTAGGATGGAAACCGTCAATATTGACGGTTTTTTGACGGAAATTGGTGTTTGGTGCCTTTTAACAAAGAAATGTAAATTTAAGGTGCTTTTGGGCAAAAAAAATAACTTTAGGTGCCTTTTTTTACAAAAGGCCTAAATATTAGGTGCCTTTTGACAAAAAACTCTTAAATATAATCCCGTTATAATAATAAAATTACACATAATTTGCAAAAACTTGAATTTGGGTGAGGAGAAATGTGTGTTGGGGATAATTGATGAAATGCGGATCTCCTGTCCCATTTTGTGTCCTATTCTGTGTGCCACATCATATACTGAATGACACATCAACAAGTGTATGATATTTGTTACTTATTTTATTTGTTGAATAAGCGAGGTGTCATCCAGTATATGGTGTGGCACACGGGGTAGGACACAACAATGGGGACGGGGAATTCGCTCTGTGATTGATGAGGGTAGAGAAAGACATATAAAAGCCAAGACAAGTGGAGCAGGATGAGCAATTTCAATGTTGAGTCGGAGTTTGGGCCAAGCCAGCCTGGACTTTTTTTAAATCCTAAATATTCCACCACCACTTGTACTACCAGTGATTTCTATCGGTCGCAACGAATTTCTGACGGGTCAAATATCTCATCAACGAATAAAAAAAAAAAAAATTTTATCTCTAAACATTCTGATTTTATCGTTATAGTCGTATAATATACTCCAGTGTTATTTGACCTATCACAAATATGTTACAGATATACCGTCACGAGAGACCTACTCTCTCCGTTCAAAACCAAAGGATACGCTTCCCTTCTGGACACTATTCACAGAGAATCGTTAATATTGTTAACGTAAAATGAAATATATAGACAGCGTAAAACGTGTCTCGACAAGTATGAAAAAGCAAACGCACCCTTTGCATGTGAACGGAAGGAGTAATATCAATCATTATATAGACTCAAAAATAATGTTGGAATTTGGATGTGTGTGGTGTGGCTTTGGGTGATAAACATTGATAATATGACCAAAAAACAGGTGGTGTCTTAATATTACTCTTAGTCACTTGTTAATTGTTCTCATTAATGAAGTTAGTACTCTACTTAGTACTTAAGTAAGGTGGTAGTGGGATCATGACCAAATTTATTGTCTTTTAATGATCAATGAAGACTTTAGATAATATGATCGCAGTCTCATCTCATTATCACCCTCGAATTGAAACCTTCACCTTGTATCGGACCGACCGGTGACATACTCCATATGTGCCCAACTGCATGTCAATGTTTAATTCATGGTTGATTCATAACCTGGGTTCGAACACTGTCAGCATCAAAACTGTCGAGACTTGCTTCAAACACGAAAACAAGTTTACAAGACATGCATTTCTCGAGTTTCGTAAGAGGCGAGAGTCAAGACTCAAGTATACATTGAGTTGTATCGAATTACTCCCGGTATATAACCGAATATTTTTCTTTCGGGAAATTCGTTTACATATTGTAATCTCCAAGGGATGAAGTATGAACCAATGCAGGGAAATAAAATCTTGTCAAAAAAATGCAAATAATACTGTATCAAAGAATTAAACCTTTTGCAGGCTCAAGCTTGATGGATTGATGCTCATTTTGGACCGGATCCGTTTCCTTGATGGATCCAGCGACCGGAGAGTTGGGTTCAGACTCCGACAAATGAACCTTTGCGAAATCATCGACCATTTTTCTCTTCTGTTCATCGTCCACCACCCCGAAGCTGTCTTTTGTCATTTGACCGACTTCACCGGCTACTTTGGTCACCCTGCTGAAAGCACCCGTAACCCACGTAGCACCTGTGAGTACATAACGGTTCTTGATTATAGCAGAACCGGCGTTGCTGACCTTTTCCTCGGCTGCTGAAAGGGCGGTCTTGGTCTTTTCCGACACCTGGAACTTCTCGTCCAGATCCTTGACTTTGCTGTTGACTGCCGCGGTCCCCATGCTGATCTTCTCAGTGAAGCCGAGTTTTTGGTCGAGGGAGGCGATTTTGAGAGAGGCTGTTGAGGTTAGTTGGTGCTTGTCGTCGAAGGATTTTGCCTTGCCCACTGCGTCTTTCCCGAGTACGAAGCCCTTGGATAACATGCTGCTGACGACATCTTCTGCTTTCCGAAGGGCAGATTGAGGATTTTCGCCTTCCTGTCAGGTCACGTTAGGTCATTTCGGGTCAATTGACATGATTGATAAATTTTCAGGCGCGTCAGGTTTTGCCAGCTCTCGTTAAAGCATTAGTCGACAGAGAACAATGCAAGAGAATAGTAATACGAGGACATTTTCTTACAGATACTCGAGCCAAAGCAGCAGGCGGCAATTCATAGTCCGAATCCAAACTTATTGAAACCGTCTTATCAACAATTGTTGCTCCCTGACATATTCACACACACGATTGTCAGCAAATGCAGATGCAGATGTTTCTCAGTATGTTCAGGTTATGTACTGAACGATGAAGATTACCGTCAACAAAACAGCAGTATCAGCCCCTTGTGAATCCTTGAATGTAACATACGCAGTTAGCGTCTCCTCATCTTCGCTGCAAACGTGAATAAAAATAAACGATGTTAGCCGTTAGGCCCGTTACAGTACTTCTTATGTTATGGCTAGGATTTCTAAGTTCGCGTTGAAAAATATTGCTCACATCTTGGTCTCCAGATATTCAATGTCTCCGGAGAAAGAAAAGAACTCCTGTAGTTCTCGTTCGGATGCCTTGGACGACACATTGCTTACTTTAACCGTCTTTACCTAGAATGCCACACAAAACCAGAATATGAAAAGCGATATCATCAAACATGGTGTACAAGGGATCCCATTGTCACGACACAAATTCTTGTTTGTCACAGATATATCCATCATAATGTGTGACGGGTCAGGTCAAATAATTCGTCGAACATTGGTACTCCCTAAGATAATAAGAATAGTCCGTTAACAAATTCCTGTTTGCGACGAACATATCCATCAAGACCGTCACAAATGTTATAAGGGAGACTAACTATATATTTACCCTTTATCTGAGAGACGATTTCACAAGAGAATTACCGTAAAATCTTAATCTCTTTCAATCACAAGTCAAACAAGTATCAATCAAAATCGATAATTTTTTAATCCCAAATTTACAGCAAATCAAACCCAAAACACCCCATTTTAGTATATCAACATAATTAATCATACCCATTAATAATAAAATCGCAAATTCTTGTTTGTAACGAGCATATCTATCTCGAGTTCAAATCTCGTATCCTTACATTGTAATGCGACTGATTACACGCTTCGTTGAACAACGTAACATTTCTAAGTTCAAATTTTCTAATAAATATATAAATCAAACAAAAAAAAAGATCACATTTTGCTACAAAAATCAACAAAATAAATCATACCCATTAACAAACACTTGAAGTTTATAATTTTTTTGCAGATCTATCGGAAAATTAGAGCATGAAGTTCATAAACTACTATAAAAAATTACAAATGATGAATGTAATTGAGCTAATAAGATTAAGAATGCTTACCGACATGTTTGAACTTTGAATGAAGAAGATGAAGAAAATGGTGAAGAATTGATTTGATTTGATTTGATTGGGGTTTGATTGATTGAAAAGGGGAGAAAGTGTTTGAAAGTGAGACAAAATGTGAGAGATTTGGGGAATTAATTGATTTTTTTTTTTGTGTAAAGGCACGTTAGTTACGTGAATGTTGGTAGCGATGCACGATCGAACGAGACTTTGTTGTGACTTGTGATTTATGAGTGAGAGTTACCAGTACGATTTACGGGTTTCAGTCGCTTTCTTGTGAGATGGTTTATCGAATCAAGTCAATTTGGTTCGAAAAAAAAAAATGGGTTATTAAAAATGTGTTTAGTGTAGTGGTTAAGAACTTAAGATCAGGTATTCTGGACAGTAGCTCTCAAGTTCGTTGAAAAACAAAACGAGTTTGATTCATGTTCGACCCAAATCCGTGATAAGTGATAATGAATCAACATGAGTTCATAGGTTGACGTGTGGTGACCGATGGTGATGACGGTTAGACGTTGGTCAGGGGTGGCTTGATGACGAGGCGGGCTACGGATGGTTGATGACTAAACGGCCCTTCTTATCGATCATGGGGTTGCGAAGTTAGTAATCGTGTGTTGGGTCACCTCGGTTCTTAACCCAATAAAAAGTCATTGGGCTATTTGTCCACTTTAGGTTGGTTTTGGATGTTCATATTCGACTCGTTTTGATATGAGTTTGAACATTGATGATTTTGAAGTATATTTTATCGAGTTATTAACAAATTTCGTGCGATTATAACTTTCTTACCTTAAAAGGAATCGTCACGTGTCTATTTAATTTGATGTAACGTTTATATGGAAAATAGGAAATTTCATAGCTTGGTTGTATTAGACGAATGATATCAATACAAAAGTTACCGATTGAAGATAGGTGTTGTTTTCTCATATTTTGATTTGGAGTAATATTGATGGAGATAGTTGTCTCACTTGCTCACTTACCGACTGCCATCTGGTCCGACCTAAATGTTTATTGTTGCATACTGATACTAGTGGGGTAGACTTAAAGACTTCGGCCCACAAAGACTATCGGCTTTGATGGTGGCTAGATCGAAGGTCTTCATCCTCTCAAGACGGTCGATTTGATGGATGTGGACCGACGCTCTCGACATTATGAACCCCTTTCTATACAAGCAAGTGTACATGGACACTGATCATGCATCCTACCTAAGACACACCAGCAACCGACGTCATGAAACCACTTTATACATACACGAACAAGTGTACACAAACACCGACCATCGAAACCTAATGCATCCTACCTAAGACACACCAATCAATCAGTTACCGATCTCATGAAACCCTTTATACACGAAAGTGTACATGGGACATCGACCGTCGAAGCCTAATACATCCTACCAAAGACACACCAGCTACCGACATCATGAAACCCTTTATCCATACACGAACAAGTATACACAAACACCGACCATCAAAGCCTAATACATCCTACCTAAGACACACCAGTTACCGATCTCATGAAACCCTTTGTACACGAACATGTGTACATGAGACATCAACCGTCACCAAAGACACACCAGCTACCAACGTCATGGAACCCTTTATCCATACACGAACAAGTCTACACAAATACTGACCATCAAAGCCTAATACGTCCTACCTAAGACGAACCAGTTACCGACCTAATTAAACCGTATTTAATTTAATTAATCACACATTGACACTAACTCCCTACTTAAACCGTTAAACGTATACCAAAATTCCAGTCGTCAGTAAAAAAAAAAAAACGATTTGACTCCCTAATCATCACAATTTCCCCCACAAATCACCATTTTTTCTTCAAATTTCCCGGAATTCAGAATTCTGACACTAACCCAACAATTCCCAGATCCCCAAATCACCTCTACCTCAAAAAGTTCCAATCTTTTTAACTGTACACATTTTTTTTTTTTTGGGATTAAGGAATGAGTTTTCAGGATCTCGAAGCAGGCGGTCGAAAACCGCTTACTTCGAGAAATAATCTGTTAAATACCAAACACGATTCAACGACACAGACAGTAGCATCTGGGATATTCCAGATTAATACTGCTGTTTCCACTTTTCAACGTCTTGTTAATACCCTTGGAACTCCCAAAGATACCCCTGAACTCCGTGAAAAGATGTATGTTTTTTGTTTTTTTGATTAATTTTTTGATGTTTTTTATCAATATAATTACTGGGAATGTGTTGAATTTTGTTGGGTTTTCTGTTAATTTAGTTATTCTTGTGTAAAATGATGATCACTTTTTCCGTCTCCATCATTTGTTCACTTAGCTAGTGTAGAAGTATTGAATTTTGTTGGGTTTTGTGTTAATTTAGTTATTCTTGTGTAAAATGTTGATTATTTTTTCCGTCTTGATCATTTGTTCACTTAGCTAGTATGGAAGTATTGAGAATGTATGGAATTTTGTTGGGTTTTGTGTTAATTTAGTTATTCTTGTGTAAAATTATGATCATTCTTTCCGTTTCGATCATTTGTTCACTTAGCTAGTATAGAATTATTGAATTTTGTTGGGTTTTGTGTTAATTTAGTCATTCCTGTGAAAAATGATAGATCACTCTTTCTGTCTCGATCATTTGTGTACTAGGCTAGTACGAGTATAGAAGTATTGAATTTTGTGTGAATTTTGTTATTCTTGTGTAAAATGATGGTAATTATACGTCTACAACGATCTTATTTGAGTTTTTGCGCTTAAAATGGCTGCTTCTTGTATCCCATGTGAGACCGTCTCACGTAAAATTAGTGTAAAACACGCTAATAAACATACTTGCAGCTAATTTGTAACCGTTACTTCTGTTTGAGAGGTAAGTGAGACGGTCTGATAAGAGAATTTGTGTATTGAGAATGTGAGTGATGAACTGATATTTGGGATTGTATGCGCCTGTATGCGCCTGCAACGATCTTATTTGAGTTTTTGCGCTTAAAACGGTTGCTTTAATGATAATGTGAGTGATGGACTAATATTTGGGATTGTATGCGCCTGCAACGGTTTTATTTGAGTTTTTGCGCTTAAAATGGGTGCTTTATTGAGAATGTGAGTGATGGAATGATATTTGTGTTTTGAATCAACAGCCACAAGACACGGTTACACATCGGGGAACTGGTGAAGGATACATCAGCCAGACTAAAGCAAGCTAGTGAAACCGATCACAATGCTAATGTCAGCGTAAGTTTTCTCCTTTTTAGTCATATGATCATTGGACGACATGCCTCTCCACCCTCGGCTAAAACTGAGTTTTGTTAATGTCATGCCCTCAGCTGTTCTAAAAATTTGGTTGTTTTCCTGTATTTTCAGGCTAGCAGGAAAATTGCTGATGCAAAACTCGCAAAAGATTTCCAGGCAGTTTTGAAGGAATTCCAGAAGGCTCAACGTCTAGCAGCTGAAAGGGAAACTGCGTATATGCCCTTTGTTCCTCAGGCTGTTCTACCTTCAAGGTAATTAACGAGTTCTTGCTTCTGCAGAATTGAATGTCTAATTGCTCACAAACATTGTTCAAAATCCCGGTATTAGCAGTATAATCGCCCTAATCGTCTGTTATATTAGTTACACAGCGAGCGAGATTGATGTGGGTACAGATAACACACCAGAGCAACGTGCTGTTCTTGTGGAAGCTAGGAGGTGAGCATAAAATCCGACATTTATGCGAATTTGGAGAATATGTACGTCTTGGATGAATTTGTTTGATTATCTATCGCGTGAATCCTATAGGCAAGAGGTGTTGCTATTGGACAACGAGATTTCCTTCAACGAAGCAATAATCGAGGAAAGAGAGCAGGGAATACAGGAAATCCAGAATCAAATCGGCGAGGTAAATGAGATCTTCAAAGACCTTGCTGTGCTAGTTCACGACCAAGGAGTTATGATCGGTATGTTTTTTTAAAATCTAATTTCTTCCCTTTCGCAAATGCCCTAATTCTTGCCCTAATTATCCAATGGTTACTCCATATTTTCATGCGCAGATGATATCGGGTCCAATCTAGAGAATGCTCATGCTGCAACTGCACAGGGAAGAACTCAGATTGCTAAGGCATCCAAAACCCAAAAATCGAATTCTTCCCTGGTGAGTTTACGCTCTTCTTTTTCAGTATCTCGTTTCATTATGGTCATCAAACGAAGGTTAATACAAATGTCTGTTGAATGCAGACCTGCCTGTTGCTGGTGATATTCGGGATAATCCTCCTCATCGTCCTCATAATCATTGTCGCATAACAAGGTTAATGCATCGGAAATGCGCACTACTCTTTTTTTTTCTCCTTTTTTCGTCAATCTTTTCAATGCTCGTCTCATATGTCGGTCTTGTGGAAAGGAAGAAATGTTTGCGAAGGTAGACGGAGGACATATAATAGTCTGATAGTCGTATGTTGCATGATTCTTTGTTGTTTAATTTGCAAATAACCTTGGTTAATAAATGTGAATTTTGATGGTTATCTCGAATATATTATCTTGTCAAAAATGTGAATTTCCTTTTTTTTTTGGGGATTCGTGTTCGTTGCAGCTGGAGTGAATTAGGCTAATTGGTCGAGACAAATCTCGAATCCTTGTCATGGATACCGACTCTCATTAACTTTATCTGCTAAACAAAGCAACGTCTACGAAAACCCGTCTCCATGATAATGTGCCATAGTATCTGTAAACAACTTATCAAACATAACTCTAAGCTTCCACATGCTCGATAATCATTTCTCTACGTTAGGTGCCATGAGAGTTTGAGACTAGATTCTGAGGGCATCGAGAACTCGCTTGCCATAAGGATAAGTCTCGAAGAATAGTTGTTTGTACGTCTTCATGTTAACCTTGTTGTACATCTTGGGTTGATTTGTGGTGATTAGTTGCGGAATTGGTTCCACTTCGTTTTCCGGGTCTGGAGCGCAGAATGCAGCTACTGATACCCTCAACTTCTCTGAGTTCGTCACCACTCTGTGCACTGCGCTCTTGAATATCCCATTGCTCATCACCTGCAAAACCCGATAATTTCAGTGAGTTCAGTCCACTTTAGTCAAAAGAAGTTCAGGGCGGTCTTACCTCGGCAAAATCACCAATATTGACGAAGAGGGCACCAGGAATGACAGGAACCTTGAACCACTGACCGTCTTTCTGAACATGAAGCCCTTCAGACACATCATTGTCCTGCAGGAGAAACGTGACTGTGGATCTATCAGAATGCGGATGCACACCGTATACTCTATCAGGACGCGAACAACGAGGGTAAATCCCAAATCTTGTTGATATCGACGATCCTTCACCATGCTGCTGTGAAAAACTGTTTTCCTCTAGGTTCAACGACTGCGCCATGGCTTTCAGGAAAACATCCAACATCACTTTTAGCCTCAGCGAGAAGTCATGCAAAATCTCTCTGCAAAATCAGCATACTTAGTCGCACACTCAGACGTTACCTAGTCTTAACCACTGGGCGTGCATTACCTGAAGGTAGGCGGGTTTTGGGGCCAAAGTTGAAGCATACGCTGATCCTCGGGATAGACAGTAAGGAAGAGGCGATCGTACCAGTTCAGAGATTTGGTACCCCCTGAAGTGGATTTGACGTGGCCTGCGTTGCCATAGCCATTGAAGAAATCATCAGCCATCGATGATTTTAATCGCTCCTCCAAAGGCTGGTCGAAAAATTGCTTAGTGATTTTCAGCAAGTCTTCGAGGTATGAGTTTGTCATTCCATGATTTACAACCTGTTTCACAAACCCTAATCCCAAATCAATTTCAGGTTTCTGTCACATTGCATAAAATAATTTTTCTTACAAAAGTTTCAATTTTTACAATGTTGGGGGGCAACTGTTCATGCATATTCTTGGATTTCGTGAGCTGAGACAAAATGAACCTGCTCGACATACTGAACTAAGCTGGTTTGTGGCTTGGTTCATACACACATTCTTATTTAAAACGGGTTTATCTGTTTCTCTTAGGGATGGCAATGGGTCCAGTTGGGTCGGATCTGTCTGTTAACTATGGTCTATGGACCCTTACAGGTCTGGGTCCTAGGATCCCACCCATACTCGACCAGTTGACATCACTAGTACTTTGACAAAAGTTTCTCATTGACCATGTTCGAGTATTTGGATCCGTTTCAGAAATAAAATGGATATCCATCTCAAGGAAGACTATTGATTCTCAAATGAGACAGTCTTTCGATTATTAAGTTACGTGAGACGGTTTCAGAAGAGAGTAAGGAAAAGAAGAACCTGAAAGAAACCCCATTCCTGAAGTGCAGAACTGAGCTTGGAAAGTTCATTCAGATTTCCTGAAGAAATCAAAGAGTAATCAATCAACAACCCATTTTGCCATAAATCAGATGGTGCATCAATTGCAGGAGTTATGATTTCTGGGTGTTTCAGTAGGAATCTTTCTGGAATTTCATCCCCTTTCTTTACTATTTCCTGCACATATTTTGATGCTATTTCTTCTGTCACTGCTGTATTATTTGCTGCCATTTTTATGATTTCTGGGTAATTTTTGTTTTGCTTCTGTGTGCTTAAAATGAAGGATTATGTGAATTTAATCAACTCATGTGTGTCTAGTAAGAGGGAGTCATGATCCATGATATGAGTGAATTAAATACTAAGTGTTTATTGAGTGTACAACTAAACTTACCACGTGTGTGCTTTGTTGTGTTCTCCTTAAAATACGGAGCTTTTTCTGACGTGTGTCCACTGAGGATATGTTAACCTCATGAATAAGGAGGGATCTTGTGTCTGAGGTGGACGTTGTGTTGTTTTTAGTGCTGGTGAAATGGAAATAATGGCCATGACACGATTCATGGTGTGGCGTGGCGTATTTGGACGTGTGTAAACAGTTCTTTCACTTTGGTTCCGTTTTGTTGCACTTTGGAGGTTTCTGAAGTGTGACATGTCTAGGTAGATTGTGTCGTGTCTTTGTTGATCATCAGTTCTAACACGATCCACGATCCGTAATGAGTCGTGTAAAAGTAGACTCGCTCGTTCATGTTTATGGCGCCGTGGACGGCATACCTATCAAAACATGTTTAGATACAAAAGTTAAATCAAAACATCTTTAGTTACTTGATATATACCTATCAAGTATATCTTGCGCTGTGGACGGTATGCAAGATATACTTAAATCAAAACATCTTTAGATGCAAAAGTTAATCACCTAGAATGAAAAATTAGTTCCGAGTCTCTCTCGACCCAATCTCCATCACTACCTCGTAACCACAGATCAATACAAACCTCAACAATAAGTAAAACCGACTTGTAAATAACTTTCCAAATCTTAAAGTCACTTACGCAATCCCGTGATAAATGAAAAATCAAATCATGATTAACACTAATTCTCGATTAGCCCCTATCAATTACTTAACAGTTGCCACACTTACCAGACTAAACTAGTTGACGTCTCCACAATTTCCGTAAAAAAAAAAAAAAAAAAAAAACTCTGCTCAATTTGGCGGGAAACAGCGTGGGGGAAAACCTTCGTAATTCATAAGCTAAACGAAGAGAAGAAAGCAGAGAGATGAGCTCATCATCAATGGACGCAACTTTACCAGATCTAGTATGTCAACTCGACAACGTTCAAGGCATCGTTGATGCTCTCACTTCCGTCCGCTGGAAACGACACCAGGTTTCTGCACTTTTTGTGATTTTTTTCTGGATTTTCGTAAAATTCCTAATTATTACGGTTTCTTAGGATCGGATTTGTTGTTGTTGTTGTTGTTGGAGGAAGCGGTTGTTGAATTGTCGGAGCACGGTGTCGTTTTGATCGTTGAGGAGACCGGTTGTCTACAAGCTAAAGTCTATCTTCAAAACGAGGTGAGGTTATTCTTCATTTTGATTGCGAAATTTGTGATTAATTGATCGGTTTTACTTCGATTGATTGATTTTGTTTGTTTGGATGATTGATTGACTGTAATTTGGGGATTTTTGGAATGCGTTACGAAGTTCTGAAGTGAATTAGGTACTGTATTATTTAGTTAGAAATGCAAGAATTCGATCTTATTGAAATTTGAACCGAAGCATAAGTAGTGATTTTGAAGAAATTAAGCGTTTTTAGTCAGAGCTCGAACAATTTGATCTTATTGAAATCTGAATTGAAGCGTAAGTATAGTGACATTATTACGAGGCTCAGAATTGAATTAGGTATTTTTAGCTGGAATTGAAGAATGCGATCTTATTGAAATTTGAACTGAAGCGTAAGTAGTGATTTTGAAGTTAAATTAGGTGTTTTTTAGTTGGAAATGGAAGAATTCGATCTTATTGAAATCTGAACTGAAGCGTAAGTATAGTGACATTATTACGAGGCTCTGAGGCGAATTAGGTATTTTTAGCTGCAATTGAAGAATTCGCTCTTATTGAAATTTGAACTGAAGCGTAAGTATAGTGACATTATTACGAGGTTTTGAAGTTCATTAGGTGTTTGTTTAGTTGAAAGTAGAACGAATTTTGTTGTGTTCTCTTGGATTGAAACTACATGAACTTTGAAAAATTGAAGGGAATATTGTGATTTACAGTTTGATTGTTGATGAAATTTCGTGCAGTTATTTGTGAAATACGAGTATACTGCAGAGGCAAGACCGCGGTTTGGGGTGAGTTTAGGGCTATTGGTTGATTGCCTGAATGCGTTTTCAGTCCCTGGTCACTCAAGTATGATTGAACTTCGGTATCCCGGGCCGGATATGCAGTTACTACTCAAGTAATTGCTCTTTGCTTTATTTTTGAGCTTGTTTTGGTATGCAATCACTGGAAGCTAGATTATCCTGCATGCAATTATCTTATCGTGCCCGTGTGTTGGCCGTCCTATAGCTAATTTCAGTAGTCGCCTTGCAGTTTATACTTTATATGGTTTAAATGCGAGAGGTAACAGTTTATGTTTGGAGCTGTTACTTTTGGGCCGTCGTTAAGTGATATCCTGAGTGGAAACTATGCCGAATTTCGTACAATCTAAGGCATGAAATCGTAATTCAAGTAGTTTTGTTTGAAGGGTAATTGCCTATGAGAGTAAAAGAAAGAATATTATCTTTCTAAGTCGTTTACCAGTTTACCTTCTACGCGGCCTGCAAGGATTAACGGAAGTGAGTGGAAGATACTAGAACCGTGTTTTTGGAGGATATGAATGAGACCATAATACTTTCTCTAATGTGGCTAATTTGAATGTAATTAGCTTAAACACAGATTAAACCAGTACTTCGTTTGTTTGAACTATATCGTTTCTTAATACTACTGTTTTTGCACCGTATATGTGCAGGTCTATCGACTCACTAGATGCTTGTATCTATGCGGAAATCAGAACTAGAATCCCAGACACCATTTCATGGGACTACAACTTTGAACAAGCCGGAACCACCCCTCTTACCTTCACTGTGAAGGTAACTTATTCCGTCTACTCTCGCTTCTTGCTGTTTTTTGTACAACTTCGATCCTAGAGGATGGGGATGTGAACCAAAACTTCGAAACAGAACTATATCTTGTCAGCAAAACCCGACATTTATAAGCATTCAACTTCCAGGACGCTGCAGCTTGCTGGCTGTAATCTGTGATCTTCATTGAACCCAAAAGTATACTTCGGCTCATAATATGCGTGAATATTGGAAGATAATTACTCCGTATCAAACACCTAACTGGTTAAATTCCTCATATAGTTTGTGGTAAAGGCAAGTATATTCTAAGCCTCGGTGTATATATCATTTCAGTCTGCAGCTCTAAAAGAAGCGATCGATGATCTTGAATGGCCTGGGTCAAGTATTAAGATAACCTTACAGCCAACTCCTCCTTCCGTCACTTTCAGAGGCGAAGGCCACGGTGACCTACAGGTGAGGTTTAAGAGCACTTGGCTTTTCTTGGTAATAATTTATTCATTGTTCGATGATCGTTTTCAGTGTTTGAACTTTGCAGATAGAGTTCTTGTATTATGCAAACACAGATCTCTTGGCTGCTTTCAATTGTGATCGCGAAGTGTCTCATAGGTATAAAAGTCTCACATTCTCTCGGTTTTTTAAAATTTTATTTTCACTCGAACGACTCATTCTTTGGATTCATACCATTTCCACCGTCAGACAAATCTTTTGGATATGCCACCATGCCACCATTTTACAAGGCGATGCTGTGAATGATTGTTTTGTATGGACAAAACAGGTACAAATACAAGTTTCTGAAGACGACAACGTCAAACTTACCGAGCAGTGTCATCAAGGATAACCGTGGAAGCAAGGTAACAATCGGTAGAGGCGGAGTACTAAAAGTTCAGCATCTGGTATCTGTTGCAAAACTCGGACAAACACACATCGATTCTGCTGGTCATCAGCCACCAAGAAGAATAGCATACATCGAGTTTTTTGTTAAGCCGGAAGAAGTCGACGATGATTAGGTAAATCACTTTCTAATCGTTTTCTTAAGCATTGCAGTTTTGTATAAATGACGTGATCGAAAACCTTACCACTTACGTTTCGTAATTCTTAAACTCGATTTTGCATCCTTGGAAATTTAGAGGGCTTTTATAGACTTTATAAAGAAATAGACGGTCCATTACCGATTTATAATCTAAATTAAAAAAAGTAAAATAAAAATGACATAAAACATTCTCTTTGTAACAAATAGAGGAAATTACCAAGATACAAAGATTTAACTCGATAAATTAAAATTCCGATTATTCAGTTTAAACACAAAAAAAATGCTGTAAAAAATGTCAAAATTTCAACTCTGTATACAATATACTGTATAATTGTGTATAAATATATACGGTCCCCTTAAAGAGACCGTCTCACAAATGATTAGTTCCCGACCCGACCCGACTGATTGCCACCTCTAGCTGTGTGACACTCTAGTCATGGTTTGGGTCGGGATTGGGCTAATTCGCTGAATGCTGTTTACAGCGGTTAGCCCCATAATGCTGAGAACCACGACGCACAATATGACCACATTGATAGCAGTAGTTGGTTTGGCATGACCAGCAGAACATGTGATTGTTGTTTCCAACCTGCGGAAACAATTCCACAACACGTCCTTATACTTCACGAAACACGAAACAGTAGTTATTGTGAAAGACGGTCTCACGCTGTATAGACTCTTACCTTAGCATTAGGTTGAGCACAGGTAGGACACGGCCTGGAATTCTGGGCATGATTTACGGCTAGATACTGACCGATCCTCTGGCGATCATTAATTTGTTCTTCCCACTCTTGAATCATTTCTTGTGGGAAAAGATCACACCTTCCTTCCCTACAAATAAAACGGGTTTTGGGTCGTGAGTGGAATTTCAAATTTCCATCATACTAATAATCACAAGTGAAGCCGAAGCCTAGACCTGACAAAACTGACCCGTATTCTTACAAAATCACAAATGATAAGTATACACCAACAAACCTGAAATGATCATAACCGTCGATTTGTTTGTTGCAACGATAGCAGAAGAAATTTCCGCAATTTGTGCACACCATCTTATTGCATCCCTCGGACCTAGAAATAGCCATCTTACAGGATGGGCATTGCTTTGAATCACGGAGGATTTCTGCTACACTACGCAGTTCATTAATCAAATCACGCTCCTTCATCTTCTGTGCATCTTTTAGACTGGACGAACTTTGGCGTTCCTATAGACACAAACATCACCATATTATGAACCTTCAATATTTTTTGAACTTTCTCCCGTTCTCAAAGATGTTACATATTCCCTTTTTAAGAAACTTCACTTGGGTCGGATGAGGTCAAATTGAGTCATGACTACCTACATACAAGTTGGGTTAGGGCCACTTGCAGGTCAGGTTGGTCAGGTCAGTACTTAACCCGGGTTTGAGTCAGGTTGGGTTAGGTTAGAGTACAGAAAGTGAAGTGACCGGGAGCTGTTACCTCCAACACCCGAAGCTTCATCTCAGCGGTCAGGCATTCATCCCCAACATGACGGCGCTCACGGCAAAGCGTGCAGAAACTGAAGAAGCACTTTGAGCATTGAGCATGTTGGTCTTCATCTTCAAGACAAGCTGTTTCACATCTAGGACAATAAGCTACATCAGACATTGCATCAAGGGTTTTCTGCAACATCAACGATTCCCAACGTTCAAATTCTTCATTCCCCAACAATCGTTTCAATAAACCAGGCGGGATCATCCCATCACATTTAGTATTTGGACATTGAAGTTTGTTCACTGTCCCTTCCGTCACATGCACGTTCGCGTATGTCTTCATGCATCTAACGCAAAAGAAATGATGGCACGGCATTCTCAAAAACTCCGTTCCTGGACCAACGGTCAGTGAGTCACAGTGACTAATAAGTGAACGGTTACTAAACGCACGTTCCCGAAATGAATAAAGAATAAAGAATCAGATGAACGAAGTAAGAGTATTCATACCGGGGTACTCGCTAAAGCATATGCAACACTCATGAAGGCCATTGAGGAAGCTCTTGTGTTGTTGTTCTTCATTATAACTCTTCAGTGATGGGATATCAACATCAGGAGACATCCTCCCCGAGAATGCACGCCTATCTGAACCACTTTCTCGATCATAAGGACCGAGCACGAGTTCTTTGTCAAATTCCAGGTAAGAAAGTGTAGAAGTGTGTAACCATTCTACCCAATGATAAAGGATTTCTTGTCCTGGTTGCTCGTTCCACAACGAGTCAAGCATGGAACAAAGTTTGGAAATCCGAGATTCATGCAACCATTGAACAGAAATTGTGAACAACGGTGGAGAATGACTAGGGTAAGATGTCGGTAACATGCATGTCAACACGATTGGTCGAAGGTATTGAACATTGAAAGTATATGAGAATTCGTCGGAGGCATTGACTTCCGAGTTGGAATGAGGTGCTGTTTTTAGCTTAGTGGATACGATGTAATCACTTGGGAGTTCAATGTCTACATGAAACTGCACAATAATAGTATACCATAAGCTCTCGATATCAAGGTGCCAGAAAGTAAGGTACTCCTTCGTCCTATTTCTAGACAAACCTGAAAAGATCGTAAGCCACGTTGTTTTTCCAAGGCACGGACATTGTCTCCGTATATGGACTCCATAGCTAGCAACTGAAAAATATGGATAAATTAACAAAATATATCAACAAGGACATGAAAAGATGTCTCGAGAATTCGACAACAAAGTGAACAATCTATGTGAGTATGTGACATAGTTAAATAGATAGGCGTTTCAAGGGCGATATTATGCATTTCAAGGGCCAAGATTTTGAGATTTGGAGCCATGTTTAGGCAAGAAAATCTTATAGCAAACCACAATGGGGTTTCAACTTTCAAGTTACAACCTTTCTAAACTCTACTCATAACACCAACTTTCTCATTCTTACCCAAAACTCACTTATGCAAGATTGATTTTATTGCACAATGCAAATGACCTTCTACCTTACTTTACTACTACTAGTCCACTACTACTACCGACTCTCCTCGTTTCAAAATCATTTCATTCATTCATTCATGATACATCCAAATTTTCCCATGAACAAGCTAAAATCACAACTAGCCAAACATTTCTTTTAAACATTGCCCACATTGTTATTTGTGTTTACTAGCTCAATTCAATCCTTTAGTTAGAATATTAAGCTTATGTAATAAGCGGATTTCGGATTTGAAGGGAGGGAGTAAAAACTCACTAAGCCATATAAACCACATTGTACTAACACTCCATTCAAAATTTCCCAATGAACATGCTAAAATCACAACTACACAACTTTTTTCAATCACTAACACAAAAAATATTGCGAGTAAGTCTCTCTTGAGACGGTATTATCTGTCCTAACCATAAAACGGGTAAAATTGTACCTCAATCATACTTCACAATCACCAACTATACATCAATCAATCCATCAATTCAATCAATCAAAAACTTTACCTCATCCTCTTGAAGTTGATCATTAATTTTAACTTGATCATCACACAATTCAAGCTCTTCAATCCCAATCTCCAACTCATTCAATCTTCTCAAAACATCATCACCTTCTTCAACTTCAATCTCCTCCTTCTGGACTTCCTCTGCTTCATCTTCATCCGCCATAGCCACCACTTCTCGACCCATCTCAACTCCACCACTTTCCTTCAATTCCACCACCTGCCCACCTCCTATTTCTCCAAAACTCGACCCACCCACCTCACCTTTCCCCCCCAAACCCGGATCCTCGACCCGATTTCTCGACACCCGCTTCCGATTCCTCCTCCTTGAAATCTTCGAAATTGGGGCAATAAATGATGTTTCCGGTTGCTCTGATTCATCTCGATCATCATGAATTTGATCATGATCATGAATTTGATCATGATCATGAATTTGATCATGATCATGATCGTGATCGAGAATGGGTGGGGATTTGTGGATTGGAGGGTGGTCAAAGAAGGGTTTGACGGTCCAAGCATCATCTTCATGGCGGCGTTGAGCATAGTCTTTATTATTGTTATTATTGTTATTAGGGTTCTTCCCCATTTTCTACGAATTTTGGCGAAACACTGAAACACGTACCACAGTAGCCAAAGAGATGCGATACAACCAAAGAAGATTAAGTCAAAACAATAGGTCTTTATTGCTCAAAGCGATTTCTCATCTGCTTTTTCACGGTCTTTTAAGAGGATACTTTGATCGTGTTTTATCATCAGTATAAGTTGTTATTTTTTCCGTTGAATTATAATTTTACCAAGATCTTTTGAAAACAAATGTAATTATCTGACCCATAAGGGTGTTGTCTAGTGGTTAAAACTTGTGGTCATCGGCCCAAAGGGTCTCAGGTTCAGGTTCAAGCCCCTGCAAGGGCGCGAACTTGTGGGAGTTATATGGCTTGAGACTATGTCTCTAGACTTCGAGTCTGTCGCCCACGGACGGTTTACCTTGGTGTGCGTGGTTTGCAGGCTATGCGTACACCCGGGGTTTACCCAGAGCGCACAAAAAAGGTAGCGGCTGCGGGTTCCCTCGTTCATAAAAAAAAATGTAATTATCTGAAAATTGTATTATAAAATTATATATTGTTTTTACGGAATTCATGGTCAAAGTTTACGAATTTTGATCCTCAAAAGTAAATGGAAACATCGTACTCTTCGAGCCCTCAAAAGTAAAAGTTTACTAAACCACCACAACAACAAACTGATATTTTAAATTGTTCAAAACTACTTGTATCGAAAATTATTGGAGAGCCCTATCTTTAATTAGAATGAGATAAGAAGAAGTGTCATTCTTGCATGTACGTATCGATCTTTTACTTGGATATCTGAGTTGACTTGTTTTTTTTGGTCGAGAAAAGAAGAGGGACAGCTCCATACAACATATTATAGTATTAAGCTATATTAGAACGCATAAAACGGTATCACACGAGGCCAACTTGCTCCTCCAACGTCTTGCTAAGCTATATCAAACAATTCCACTAGTATTCAATCTTTTTCAAAGACTACCAGTTGCTGGATTTGTTGGACCCCATAGTTCGCTAACCGATACGTACATCGGTTCGCTTCCCTATAGACATGGTGACTTGTTAAAAGAACAGATGTATGACATTTATCCCATCTGAGCGCAGCCACACATTTACCCAAGTCACACTTTTCGAGCGACCAAGAAACAATAAATTCTCTTCAATAAGGGAAGAGCAAATTCCCTCTTTTCTAACCATATTTTATCACATAATCCATGCATGTTCAATAAGGCAATAACCATAAACCATCCCTAGCATCCTTTCATAGCTGACGACGAATAATATCAAAACATATACATTATCACTTGTACAGAATAGTCAAAGACTCGAGTCTAATTAAAGACCATACACGTTCATAACTTGCAAAGAACCTTACTTAAAGAAGACAAAGAAGGCAATTTTTAGACTCAGGTCTAAAACTCAGTCGACCCCGTGTCCAAGGCGGTCTCACACGTGTCGAGCTTGAACATCGAACATCACAAAGAAGGCAATTAAAGAGATTCACTTAACTTTTCCTCACTTGTACTTTTTTTTTAAAGAATAATCTTTGACCAACCAAAAAATCTTACTATAATTTCCGAAAACATTAATTATTTTTCCATAATTGACTGTTTTACAAGATCTTCGATCAACGTGAAAAAAAATATTGTTAATTAAACTCGTGTTAAGAAGCTATTTTTAGTCCATAAAAGTTTTTTTAACGTACTTCCAAATCTCTTTGATTCATCAAATCTCTTTGTCTAAAAATTCCAAAAACTCTGATTTATTCTGCCGATAGGTAACCATGGTCATAATCGTAACACTACTCCCTACATTAACAAAGAATCACACATTCTTCTTTGCGACGAACAGATCCATCACAAACTTGTACTGTAACACTCAGATATCACCAACAAAATTGTTATTCCTTCGACATTCTAATTTTTTTTTTGCCTTATTCTATTCGATCTGCAGATTTTTAACGGTTATACCATCACAAACACGGAGAAATGAATAATAATTTGCATGCAACAACAAAATAAGTTTCTTGCATGTAAACAACGAGGAAGAAGAAGAGATACATTGTGTATATGTTTTTTTGTGTTACATACATTATTTATTTATTTTAATAACTAATAATTATATTAATTACATATATTATTGTTATTATTATTATTATTACATTGCTTCTTGAATTGAAGCAATCGAATTAATCCAAATGCAAAATACCAAATGCTGCCCAACAAAAAGGAGCACCCAACATTAAATTTTTACATTAATTTATTATTAACAATTAATCACTTTACAGCTGCCCTAATTTTATAATATGAATTCTTTTTTAGACGTCTTTGCTTGACATTTCACAAAATCTTTGACTTTTTACTTAAGATATTATTGTTCCAAATTATATTTTTTATAGAGTTGATATGTGAAAAAATTAATACTGTTTTTTTTTTTTGCATGAAATTATTACTTTTAGGATTATGAAAGATTATAGGACGGTGACTGGTTATGATTAGCAAGTTTAAAAGGTTATCACAATCGAAGCATATACCTTCTGGAACCCTAAAAAATGTGTAAATAAAAAAAGTGATTTTACGAATTTGAGATGTAACGAAACGTACATTGTCATTTTAAAGAAAAATAATATTATTATTATTATTATTAGTATTATTATTATTATTATTATTATTATTTTTTAAACAGAAATTTCATTAACACCAGAACAAATTACAAGAAGTCAAAGGGAAGCCGAGATATTAATATTATTTAATTTATTATTATTATTATTATTATTATTATTAATATTACTTAATTTATTTTATAATTTCGGGCCTTAAATCGTCTAAGGATCCTTTTAAAAAAATATAAGGGCAAATGATCACATTGAAAAAAAAAAACAAAAAACAAAAATAAGGGATAATTAGAGGACATATGTACGTACTCTTTGTAAGATAACGTAATGACATAATTACCGACTCATAATGACGTACGGTAAATGAAGAGACTATACTAATTACTATCATATTAACTACGATATATTAATATCGTCTAATACTCTTTATTTCTAAATCATTTATTTACTATTTAGTGTGAAAAATATTTTTGATTAAATCTAAACAAATGATCGAGACAGATGGAATATATAATATCGAATCCTTTACTCAAAATGAAAATATATATATATACTCCATCTGTTTCATTGATATCTTTCACATTTTCTTTTTCAACCATTTCTTTGATTTCTTCCACTTTCCTTTTTTCTATCACACTTCTCTCTTACCTAGGTGACCCACTGACTTTACTTCGTCTCTACTTTTACTTATTTTATTGTTTTTCTTAAGAAATGTGCCACTTTTAATGTGGAAGAAATCATAGAAACGGAGGGAGTATTTGCTATTGATCTGAGCTACTATATATATACGTCTATATATATACATACGCTTGAAGACACGGTGTTGAGAGTTTTTTTTTTTTTTTTTTTTTTTTTTTTTTTTTGATGAACGAGGGAACCCGCAGCCGCTACCTTTATGGTGCGCTCTGGGTAAATCCCCGGGTGTACGCATAGCCTGCAAACCACGCACACCAAGGTAAACCGCCCGTGGGCGACAAGCTCGAAGTCTAGAGGCATAGTCTCAAGGCATACAACTCCTACAAGTTCGCGCTTGCAGGGGCTTGAACCTGAGACCCTTGAACCGATGATCACAAGTTTTAACCACTAGGCAACACCCTTATGGGCCATGTAATATTAGTCGGTAACGTTATCTCATTTTCCGTGTAATTAGTAATAGATTAACGTAGGATTAATGGGAAGGAGAGAGAAGGGGAGGGAGCATAACTCACTGTCATACAACACCTCATTGACTATTGAAGGAGCAGTGACATCAGTCTCTTCCTCAATATTCATGATTATGATTGTTTCTTGCTTTGAGTAATTCAACAAGTTAAGTAATTAAATTAATTATAACTAAATAGAAATTAATTAAACCTTGATGATCCATCTAACTTTACACAAAGGTCAAATTACCATGCAAAGTCAAAACTAACTACATAATCTATATACTATGCAAAGGTCAAATTAAACCGAAAATGTCTTAACCGAGCTAAGTGGTTAAAATCGACTAGGTATCCTGGTCTGGACAGTAAGTTACATGTTCGAATCCCCCCATCATAAATGCTAAATAATTAACGATACATATGTAATATAATGCACCGTCTCATTTAATTTAACTTGCATTGTACTTTTTATATTTATCTTAAATTTGTAATGAGTCAGGTATGACAGATGAGATGAGATAAAAGTCACACATTGAGACGGTAATGAACGAAATCTGATCAAAGGATCTGCTTTATGTTGATGTATAGAAGTTCGATATGCAAGTGTAGTACATACCAGTCACGTGATAAGACACGACGCAATGTATCCAATTCGTTAAGAAGAGGTTATTAAGATTTGAGGATGTTTAAAACGAGGTACCTAGAAATTGGAGTTGCATGCATGGCGTGATGATCGAGTTGAATTCCTTTCTAAAGGTACTGTATGAGTTAATAAACCGAACTCCACATTTGTGATCCATAGATAGATCAAAAAAATCTTTTCAATAAGTGCCTATTACCAGCGATAATCAGAGTCTTAATATACCAAAAAAATTTAGGATCAACTAACAAAAATCATCATTATATTATCCCAAATCGTCAAATCACCTTCGATAAAACAATCAAAACTAGCTAGTTATGATAATAACCTAATTAGCCAATGAAAATTAGAATGCATGAAGAAGAGTACATCATCATCATCATCATATTATCATTAGTAGGTTAAATGAATGAATGAGGTGTCAAGAAAAGAATGAACATTAGAAACTTTGTTAAAAAATGATGACATTTGCAATAACTAATCCTTTGGGTATGCTACCACTCAATTGGTCACTACTTTTACACAAATTATCGTTTGTGACGAAGATATCTGTCACAAATGTATAACGGGTCAAATAGGTTCCAAATAAGTGGTATAAGACAAAAGTAAGGTTAGTGGGACCTAGATTAATATTTGTCCTTTTCTCCACAAGTAGTACTTACTTGACCCATCTTAAACTTATGACAGATATATCTGTCGAAAGAGAGACCAGGTGCTACCTTTAGGTCAATACACTTGAACAAACTGTCTATTACCTTGATTTTTAGGTGACTATCCCTCTCTTTATATCTTTGCCTTCCTTTAGGAATCAACTTAACCCCTCCTTCAATTATTATTATATTATTATTTATTCCATTTTCACAAGAAACCTAAATTGAATGTGACATTAGCATTTGAAAAATATAACATCTTCTTTGCCCTACCAAATAGTACAATTAACCTATATCGTACTGGTTTATCATCCAGATCAATGATAACGTTCACTATTTGAAGTCAAACTTGCTGTAAAATTTTGAAATTGATAACGTATTTTGATTTTATCATTAAACCAAAAGTACCGTGATGTATAAGTGCGATGTGCGCATGCAGAAAAACAAGGTCGAAGTAGTGTATATTAGAAATCGTGGAAAGTCAAATGTTATCACTGTGTCTAATACAAAAGTGGTTCTTTATTGAGTAATAATTAAACTTAAATATCGGTACTAAATGAGATTTTACTAATTACAAAATGTATTCTTACTCGTAATTTTTACTATCTATAAACAATGCAAAACATAAATGAGGAGATCTCACACAAATGTAAAATAATCCGTATTCAATAACAATATATATACTATGTAATAAAGAGTATTTTTTTTTTTGGTATAAAGTATAAACCATTTGGTTAAGTTTAGATTCGAATCAGGTATGATTTCAACTCTCAATGACGGTTAACCGTTCTCTCATGAATCTTGACGTCCTCCGAGTTTGAGCTTAAGACATCTGAATGAGTTAGAATAATAACCTCTTACCACTTTAACAGACTAGCTAGTTAATGTAATAATGTAAATGCCGTAATGAATGAGATCATAGTTTAATCCGACAAAATATCGTCTTACTACTCTTTTTTTTTTTTTATTAAATTTTAAAAAAAATAAAAAACACATAAATGAAACAAAAATATAAGACAAGCAATATCCCCAACACATCCAAACCCACCTATATAATACCCTTAGTCCCACCAAAAACATCAACTAATCACTTTAAACATACAAATTAAACCTCTAGCTTTTTCCCTTCATCAACCTAAAACACAAATTAATCCATAATTAAACAAACCTTAATCATAATTAACACCACTAATTACAACCTAAAAATGGGTAGATCACCGCGTAATGACGATATTAGCGGGTTGAAGAAGGGTCCTTGGACCGAAGAAGAAGATGATTTACTCACTAATTACATCCAAAAACATGGCCATGGAAGTTGGAGAGCTCTTCCAAAGGCGGCCGGTTTGAACCGGTGTGGTAAGAGTTGTCGATTAAGATGGACTAATTACTTGAGACCCGATATAAAGCGAGGACGATTCACTCAAGAAGAAGAGGACATGATCATCAAACTTCATTCCGTTCTTGGAAACAAGTAATTAACCATTATTTTATTTTATTTTTAAGAATAATTGTGACCAGTCGAGATATTATCTGGACACTCGCTGTTTTTGTTATAACAAAACTATAATAATAATAATAATTATTATTATTATGGATTATATTTACTAATATTAGTTTATATGATAAATAATGTTTAAATATTATGTTTTGCATGATATTATTAGATGCTCTAGGTTTTACTATAAAGTCTTCATTGTTAGTTAGGTTGTACCAAATACACTCCTTTACACCAAATAGAAAAAAGAGGCTAATTAAATTTCATGTGTGACTTTTTAAAGAGACATTATTAGTGCAAAGTCTACACCAATTACAATTTATTAATTTCGAAATTTTGTTAAAAAAAAAAAAGCTAATTTCTATAATTTTGTAATTACAAAAGTTTTTTTAAATTAAATTTTCAATACATATATTAAAAAATGGTTGTATTAACAAAAATATTCGTCAACACTATTATTATCTCAACTTTTTTAATTTAATCACGACATGGAGTATAATTAAACGGTGGTTGTTTGATCATTTTATAGGTGGTCGAGGATCGCAACACATCTGCCAGGAAGAACAGATAACGAGATCAAAAATTACTGGAACACGCATCTGAGGAAGAAACTATTACAAATGGGTATCGATCCAGTTACTCACAAGCCTAGGACAGATGACCTTAATATACTTGCTAATCTTTCTCAACTTCTTACAACCCCACAAAGCTTGGGTACCCTCTTGAGCCCTTGGGACATCAATAATGCCCTTATTACCCTTCAACCCAATATTGCTGATATTGCTAAACTCCAAGTCTTACAAAACATCTTCCAAATCTTAAACACAAACCCTAATAATAATAATAATAATAATAATAATAATAATAATATTGATCAAAGTATCCCATTTAATTTGGGTATGTTCCCAAATCTTAATGTGAACAATTTGTACCAAAACCCTAGCCAAGTTGGTCCAAGTGAGGCATATCATCATGGTACACTACATTCATTTTCACTTAAGTTTAATAATACTAATATTTCCGATAATAATAATAACAACAGCAACGACAACAATAATAATAATAATATTTACGATAACAATAATATTTATGATAATAATAATAATAATTACGATATTAATAATATTAGTAATAATGATGATAATAATAAGAAGAAGAGAAGTATAAGTAGTTCGTATGAAACCCTAGATGAAAGTAGGTTGCCGTCATTGGCCACCATATCGCCGGAGGAGTCCACCATGAATTGCTCGCCGGTGTATACTCCGGCCACCAACGACGGTGGTGAATTTTATGGTGGTTGGGAGAAGCTTCTAGATGATGGAAATAGTGACTTATGGAAGGAATTCATAAAGTAAGTCATCAAATGATAACTTGTTAAATACGTAAATCCATGTTTTTCTTCATTATTATTATTATCCTCCATGTGTAAGAATTAATAACGGTTCATTCTACGGGTCAACAACACGAAAATAAAATAAAATAAAATAAAAATATTTTTTCTGTCTGAATCACTTATCGATTAATTGAATAATAATTAAAAAAATCATCGATCTGACCTAAAATGAGTTTATTAGTGTCGTAATATTGTTATATGTAATTTCGTCAATAATTTCTTAAATCTTCGATGTTATAATTATCATATTTCGTACAACACAAAAATAACCTAGTCTACAACATTAAGTTTATGTACGTCCGATGTGTCTAGAGTCGAGTTTAATTTTTAAGTCATACTCGTATGTACATAATACTTCGTAGTTTATTTATTTATTTATTTATTTATGTATTATTAATTCGTTTATTATTTTAATTTTCTACCTATGCAGCTAGCAATGCAAGCTAAGGCAAGCTCGAAGCACGATCAATTGATTATATCATGAGCTAGGACGTGAATATGATTCGGAAAAAAAAGGGGAAAAAAGATTTAGAGTCGTTGATGAAATACGATTAAATTTTAATTCGTTCTATTTTTGTATATTAATTAAGAAGGTGATTGATTGAGTATATAGCAAAAGGATGAAATACATTTGTACAAAGCAATTACAAAAGCTTGGAATTTTTCATTAGTAGTAATTTGTTTGTTTAATTTGTCCACATTGAGATGATATTATCTTGTGATTGAGACATTGATTTTTATTGTACAATATATATTAATATTAATATGATTTTGTGTTTATTTAAATCATACATTTATTTCTTCAATAATACATTAATTTCATAGCTAATTAATATAAATTGTTTAAATCAAATTAACCTTCGAAAGCATTTCGATACAGTATAAAATAAGATAAATCAATAAACTGAAAGCGTTCTAATATGAAAAGGTAAATAAATGAACTGATAAAAATATAACATGTAATTTTTTTTATTACAATAAAGGTTTTTTTTTAAAAAATTGTTTCGTTTAGTCTTCTTAGAAATACCTTATTAGTTATATTACGATAAGTAATATAACGTGAGACTACTAACCGATAATCAAGCACACATTAATAACCAATAAATTGTAAAAATTAATTATAATATTTGAAAAATAGCTATCAATAATTTGAATTGATTTCACAATGTTTTATTGTACTTTAATTTGTAAAATCGACTCATAATATTAGAGGTATAAGTTTGTGATGACCTGACAAGGCTAGTGATGAATATGCTCGTGATTACACTACAATAAATTCGCAAATGGGCGCGCAATGACTACATTAATTTAGAGATCGACTGCATCAACTTATCACCCATTTCACGATTCCTTACACTCTGAGCCATGACAAACAACGATTTGTGATAAAAAAAATACAACATATATATACATACAAAAACTTTAGAAATACAATGTTTCTATAACGTTATTGCTGAGAGCCCTCTCATGTGACGAGGAGATCAGGAGATCGAGTGATCGATCTGAGTTATTATGTTCTGAACGATCTCCATGTTATATCTCTAACTAATAATTTAGTGAGAGATCAGACAATATCTCAGAAGACCTACTCGTAAACAAATAGTCGTTGTAGACTTGTAGTATATATGTGTTAGTTAATACTACCTCCATTCAACTCCACTTGCCACTATTCATTTTGACACATTTGCCGAGACGAGTTTTACACTATCGATATCTTTCATTTTACATTAGCAAAAATTATAAAAATTTGATATTCTTATTGTACTCATAGAGACGAATCAAACAAAATCTCACAGGACTATATTCTCACTTATAGATTGTCGAGAATATCGAAGATTTTCCTCAAGTGTGAATAGTGTCAAAAAAATAAATGTGAAGAGTGGAGTTGAACGGTGGGAGTAACATGCATACATACACATGTGAAACCTTATGTAATAAAACAAGATTCTCAAAAGTTGATGAACCCTAAACATCAAACTATTAATTAAACCTTTGATAATATGACACATCTCTACATCAATCAATCCCAATTAACTAAACATCGATCAAACTATATTCTTTCCGTCTCATACTTTAAAATCAAAGGTAAATAAATTACCGAGACATACAGTATGAACAACTACGTAGGCAATTAAGACTATAGTATATCACAAGTCAAAGAGTCACAAATTATGTTGAAGGCGTGTGTTTAAGAACTACTTAGGTTAAAACAAAAGTCTTAAGAAGATTAATTAGTTCCTAATCTTGTGAAGAAAGTTAGGACATTATTAGATGACCTTTGACATAATACATAATGAAACTTATACTACAATTCTCTACCTATCGACTTAGAGTTGTTACACTATTCATTAGTCTCGATATAAGACAAGATCAACCTGCACGGTACGACAGAAGCGAGAAAAGATAAAAAAAAAAAAACAACAGATTTACGTGTTTCAATAATAATGAGCATGCATTAATTGTCTACAGACAGATTGATAGGATTTTCTATTACGCCCCCTCACTGATCAAATGCCCATCGGGTTTGAAGAGTGGTTGAATTCAAGATGTTGCGGGCTGCCAGAGTTCAAACTCGTGACCTCTAGCTTTGATACCATGATATAGAACCGATTCAACAAAAACTAAGGCGATAGTTATGATATGTATAACTACTATATATTAGGGTAAGCTTAATATAAAAGACTACTCGTATTATAGAAACCCTCGTGAATATTATAGTTCGAAGCGACAATCAAAAACAACGTTAAAACATAAGTCTATCGATAAAAAATAAATGAATAAATATAGAATGTAGTAGATACTACCTGCATACACGCAATCAAATTATAACTAACTAGCTTTTGCTTCAAGTTTCATCTGTTTAGATTAATTAATTTACCTCTCTAATTTTTATTTCGATTTTTCTAATCTGTGCTCAATATGCTAATTAAAGTCATAATTATAATAATATTATCACGAGAAATTAAAATACTAGCTTATATTTACTATACTTAGATAATATCATCGTGATTTATTCATGATTTAATCAACTTATTATTAACATGTGTTCGACAGATTGATCAGGAATATATTAGAAAAACCGTTTTTATTTATCGAACTAGTCTAACAACTACGATGGTAGTAAACGGATTTTTGGTCGTAAAAAGACATTGTTAAGTAACAAGTTGCATGTCTTTTTACCCACCCATGTTACATTTTCCATGTAAGACACACATAACTTGCTACGTTATCCTTAATAAAAACACAAATTGGGTGATTATTCCTTTGACTAATTATGGCTTAATTAGTTAGGTTCTAAGACACATTTTTTCCTATATTATTATCCACATTATTCTAATTTTTTTTTATTTTTTTTTGTGTTTAATGAACTCGGGATTGAACTAAGTACAGACCAATCAGATTATTATCAAATGAATTTTTCGGAAATAAAATGCATAATGATTATAAATATAGGTAAGATTGATTTTTCGATTCTAAGTAGAACCTGAACCCATTTTCTTCATCACAAATTGCATTATAAATTATAAATTGTAGATTTACTATCGGAAATTCAGACTCTAAAAAATGTTTTCACTGCGTAATGGATAACTGGATGATGATCATATAAAAGAATTGAGAGGAAGGTAGATTGACATTTGAATTTCATTTTAATTAAAGGAAAATGATGTTCGTGACGATATAGTAACAATTGGAGTTTATTATAATCTGATCTTGTTTAGAAAACTGTAGACATGCAAATATCTATACAAAGTACGATATTTTAATCTGCGATTTACCAAACAAAGTCGTTGTCTGTGTTAGGAGCTAGTATCGAAGTAGGGTTAGTAGGTTAGGTCTCTCATTTGTCCATGTTTTGGGCTTGATTTCATTGCTCACTATTTCATGTGCCATGTTTTATGCCTCTATAGAAGTTTGAGGGTTGAATCAAAACATATTAGAATGTTAGATAGAGTATTTATTTGATTGTTTGGTGAGGAATATGAGGCAGTGACATATCACATATATATGTATGAGAGATCAAATAAATTAAAGTGTCGAGGTAACATAGATAAGTAGATAACATCAGCAACCATGATCGACAACTACTCAAAATTATAGATCTCTTGTCGTCAAGACAACGATGCCGAACTTTTCATTTGTTTTGGTAGTCTGTCCATTCAATGATTCAAGTGTAAGTGTTTATCAGGACGGTTTCAGCAAGCCGAATTAATCCCCAATGACAGATTCAGACAGAGATAATCGGAATGCAATAGTGTGTACTGTGTAGTCTGCAACCCAAATCGCAGGGTGAATTCCGTTCATAACAAAGACATCGACACATTCTCAATCTCGAAACAGAAATAAGACATTAACATTAACATTAACAACCCGTCTAAAATCGGAACATTACAGCATCAGTATCAGCCAGTAACACCAATCCTGCAACATTACAGATTTACAGACTTACAGTACTACTACTATAGCATTAAACACTGAACAGATTCATTGATACATAGTGCCACAAAACGAGCACGAATTTGAACGATTCCTCGAAAAACACAGTGATTTCTCGCTTCTTAAGACATCAGAAGTTCTTACAATGCAACCAAACGACCCTGAAAACAACAAAGAACAGTACATATTACATAACATTGCCTCGAAAAATCGAGCAAAATGTTAACTTCCTAGGCATATCACAATTCCTGACTCCCGCCATTGTCGTCCGCCTTCAAATCCGTCTTCTTACCCAACAAACCCGACAAAAACTCTGCAAAAACCGTCTCATAATCCGACATTTTCTCAAACCCTGGAAAATAGTTAATGTCGATCACCAGGTACTTTCCACCAGCTTTGTTATCCCTAATCACATCAAAATTGAACAAATTAAGCTTCAACCCATCCCTTAAACCCTTGGCAACCTCAAGAACAAGCTCTCGAGACGGCTCTTCGACATCCTCACCGCTTCCTTCATCACTCGATTTGTTCGAAATCTGCGAAAACGATACTAATCCTTCACCTCCTGCTAAATTACTGATATACTCATCGGAAATGTCGCGGAGTGAGCTTCGCTTCACGCATTCGACATGTTCGCCGACTACGTACACCTTGAAGATCACTCCGCCGTGGTTGATGAACTCCTGTAATACAATTGGGGGAATTAGGTTAGTTAATCCTTCTTGATTGTACACTAATGACATCTTATGCGACTTCTCGCTTCCGTTCGCCATTAATGGCTTCGCAATCACCGGGAACTTCAAATCCGCCATCGATTCTTCGTACGACGTCGTTTCAACGTCGGAGATCATGATTTGCTTCGGAATTCCGATTTCGGTGGAATTGAGCTCCGATACGACCTTAAGCATGGAGATTCGATTGTGTAATTGTGCGATCGAGTTCAGATCGTCGATGATGATGATTTTAGGGTTCTTCGATATGTAATCGGACAATTGCTGCTTCCAATTTTGATCGTAGAGTTTGTGGAGGATGATATCGAACGGTCCTTGTTCGATCAAAGGTTTGTCGGCGTCGATTTTGATGAAATCGATTGATCGGCGGCCGGCGGCGGTGATTAGGGTTTCGCGGATGAATGATCGTTGTTTCTTCGGCGCTAGGGCGTATCCGACCCGGAACCGGGTAGCCGCCGGGTTCGGGTTCGGGTTGGAGTTATCGGCCATCAGAACGACGTCGTTTTGGGTTGGATTTGAGGAGGAAGATGATGTCGGTAATATTGTGAGATATTGAGAGTGTTGCGTTATTGTTACTTGTGGATAGGAGTGACGTGGCGATGTTCGCCACGTGGCAAGATGAAGACCACAATTTTCTAGATTTTGGTGTTGACGTGGCGAATATTATCCACGTTTTTTTCAACCTGTTGAGTTTCAGAATAAAATGGCCCATATTCGCGCTAAATAACCTACCCATCAAGTTAATTACTCGGTGTATGATGTGGGTCATTTCGTCTTCAAATAGACTTTTAAAAGGGATAAAATTGCAATTTATGACGTGTCGGAATAAGTCGAAACAAGTTCTATACTCCATTTTATATTGTATCGGAGGGTTGAAAAGGTCGTTATCACGCATTCTAATCCAATTGACAAGTTTTCATCAAAAAAAATTTGCGCTTTACAACATTTATCACCGCGCTCGAAAATAGTCAAAAACGACCGTTTTTGAAGGTTATTATCCACGTTTTTTCGGTCTTTTGGGTCCCGGAATAAAATGGGTCCATGTTCGCGCTAAACAAACTCCATACTAAGTAAATTACCCCGGTGTATAATGTGGATCATTTCGTCTTCAAAGAGCAACTTTTAAAAGGGATAAAATTGCAATTTGAGACGTGTCGAAATCATTCGAAACAACCTTTACGCTCCATTTTGTATTGTGTTAGAGGGTTCGAATGATCATTATTACGCATTCTAATCCTATTGGAAAGTTTTCGTCAAAAAAATTCACGCTTTATATCATTTATCATCGCGCTCGAAAATTTTAAAAAAACGACAGTTTTTGAAGGTTATTATCCACTTTTTTTTTTGGCCTTTTGGGATCCGGAATAAAATGGGTCCATATTCGCGATAAACAACCTTCATACTAAGTAAATTATCCCGGTGTAAAATGTCGGTCATTTCGTCTTCAAAGAAAGACTTTTAAAAGGGATAAAATTGCAATTTGAGAATTGAGACTTGTCGAAATCATTCGAAATAAGCTTTATACTTCATTTTATATTGTGTCGGAGGGTTCGAATGATCATTATTACGCATTTTAATCCTATTGGCAAGTTTTCGTCAAAAAAAATTCACGCATTATAATATTTATCATCGCTCTCGAAAATTGTCAAAAAAACGACCGTTTTTTAAGGTTACTATCCACATTTTTTCGGCCTTTTGGATCCCGGATTAAAAAGGGTTCATATTCACGTTAAAAAACCTCCACATCAAGTAAATTCCCCAGTCATATAATGACGGTCATTTTGTTTGAAAGAGAGGTTTTAAAAGCGATTAAAATTGCAATTTGAGACGTGTCGAAACAAGCTCTGTACTCTATTTCATATTGTTTCGAAGTGTTTGAAACATCACTATTAAACATTTTATCCCTGTCGACAAATTTTCATCCCAAAAAAACCGTGCTAGTAAATTAAATTTTTATCCCTTTTTTCTCTGATTTGTCCCTCTGGAACTTCATAATTAAATTCAATCGAGCTAACATTAATCGTTCATATTTATTATATCAAAAGGAGATCTACAAAAATGTAACCTAAACCGACACCGACAAATGTTTTATTATCAACATCGTTTTAATTATTCGCTTACTTTTATAATATTATCTGTAAATAGTATTTTAATCACTAATCGGTACTAAATGCACGCAATTGTTTCCATAATTAGTAAGTCTGTAGAGTTATTAACGGAAACCTTATACAAATTAGGCTCGAAATAGAAAATCCATTTTTTCTTAGAATTAGTAACTAATGTTTCCTTTAAATTTAAACCGATCATACATACATTTTTATTATTTTAAAAGAACGAAATTTTAATTTTATTTATTTATTTTACGAACGAAGATGGCATTTTTCTCGAAAATGGCCTTGAAAGCAACCCAAGGTGATACACCCTTTAAATACTTGGGTGTGTTGATGGATACCGGTAACGAGGGTTACTTAGAGTACTCCATCGACGAAGTGTATAATGAAAATGCCAAATTTGAAGTCGAGTATGCTCGCGATGGGCTCGTCCACATACGATCTTGTCGTACCAACAAATATTGGGTCAGGTGAATCCTTTCTCGACCTTTTAAATCATCTCGTTTAGTCCAGATCTTTCTAATATAGTAATTAGTATTAACTAATAGAATATAAACGGGCTTCAACCATCACCTTAAGGTTTTGGTTGAGATGCTTCGTTAACATTAACATCATTGTTGCATTTTCTATACTCGAACCAAAGACCTCAGATTAAGTTATAATAGTGTCAGTTGATCTGAGTGTTCATGAGTAATTCAGGCGACTATAACAATCGTCAAACTCAATGAATTGTTAGTGGTTCCCTCGTACCATGTTCTAAGATTCCACTTGAGAGTTCGAGATACTCAAGGTGATGGTTGATGTCTGTTTATATTCTATTATCCCTGGTTCTAGCAAAAAAGTCAAAAATAAAAATCTTTGTGATCAGTATTTTAATGAAATTCGAAAATGATTTGAAGGTCGTCAAGTGATGGCGATTGGATACTGGCAAAAGCTACCCAACACGTCGATGATAAAACAGCATGGAACTGCACCTTATTCAGGATGGATGTAACCGGCGACGACAACAAAACCACATTTTGCCACATCCAATCCGGGACTACAATCCGCTGCCCAAACGATGACCCTGACCGCAAGATGATGTTGTGTATCCGCCCTTCTGCCTCAACTCAGGCCGTCTCCATCGCTATCGATTTGGACACTATCAAAGTCCTTCCTAGGTATTGATAAGTTCTCAATCATAAGGTGATGGTTGAGACTCAACTAACATATTTATATCATATTACGCCTCTTCACTCGAATGCTCACTGGACCTGTGGAGTGGTTAGTGCATAGACCTCTCTGCCATGTGCGTGGAGTGGTTAGTACATAGACCCCTTTACCATGTGTGTCCGTTGGGCTTGTAGAATGGTTAGTGCACATTGCACATGCTCCTCTATGACCACGTGATGAAATTCCACTTGTGAGATTTTTAGAGGCTATATAGATTCGAGCATGTGACCTTCCATCACTCTGGCTTTGATGATTGTTGAGATCCAACGAATATATTCATATCTTATATAGGATTTGAGCATTCGACATACGATCACACTAACTTTGAATCTATGATACATGCTCAAACAAAAACTTAAGCTGATCGTTTGAAGCCCAACTAATTTATTTAGATGATGATACGTCACCATTGGGTGACGCTCAATCTCGGCAACACCCCCTCACATGCACCCTTTATTAAAACGGGACTCTAACAATATAAGGGATGCATGTGAAGGGGTGACACTAACTCATTTTCAATTCCATATATATATTTGTATCCATGCTATTAGGTATGTTGCATTCAAGGCCGACATTGGTTGCTTCTTCGATAACGACACAAATCAGTTCACAACCGACGACGCTGGTAAAGACATAGGCCAGTTCTTCGCGGTGGTAATGGTTAAAGATGACACGCACGGTTTCCCTCCGAAACCTGAAGAACAACAAGTTTTGCCGAAGAGGTACAGACATTAATCCTAGGGATACATTAATCTACAACGTATGTAACACCCATCTATTCGGACTCACACGTGTACGACAACCCAACGGACCAAGTTCAAGAAGCGACAATGAACTTATCGGTCTCTACGACCAAAGTCACTGTACTACTTGGAACAACAGCGTTTCATTCAAAGTCGGGGTAGAAACCAGCAGCGAGCTTTGAGTCGGGAATTCCGTTCATCATGGAAGCCCAAATCAAGGTGTCGGCCGAGGCGTCATATGAACATGTATATCAACGGATAAACGAATGTTGTCCGATGGTGTCTTCACCGGTGTCAATGCCTACAACTTCTATCATGATGTTCACTATGACGATCTTGTTCCGGAGAAGCTCAACCTCGTTTCCAAGTTTTAACCAAACTAGCCAGTTTCTGCTGTCTTAGTCTAGTGGTTAAGACTAGGTAACTTGGAGGGTAGGTCTGAGGCTGGAAGAATCCCCCTCCCTCGATCTATATTATTTATAATGTGACTAAGTATGTTATTTAATTCAATCCAGCAACCTTAATTGTTGATATTTTTAATAGCAAAAGGAGATGTAAAAGAGGTTGCATTGTAACCTAAACCGACAACGACAAATGATTTATTGTTAACATTGTCGACTAGGCCGATCGAGTCAGGATTTGACGTTAGGAGGCGACGAAAAAAAAAAAATCAAGTAGTTATATATTCAGATCAGGACAGATTAGTTAATTACATTTCATATATTAATCGAACATACAAAAGTCTTAGGAAATAAAACAAATACATAAATTTACATCTATTTCCTCTAATACATTATTAATAAAAGATAAAAAGTAGTAATATTTCGTACGAGTTCATTATTTTGTCTCTCTATCTCATTTATCGACCTTTGTTGCTTTAATTTTTTAATTACCGTTTTCAAATTGAATCAGAATCGTCAAAAGGGAACAGATGATCGATTAAGCAACATTTTGTAGAGCATAATCATTATTACTACTAAACTTTTGATGATTATTAACATGATAATCAAGTTGATTATGATTATCCAAATAACTTTTTTTATTGTTCAAAGAAGTAGTAGTAGTAGTAGTAAGATGCATGAACAAATAATTCCCTCCAAAAATTTCACCAAAGAGTGACCTACTTTCCTTCAATCTCTTCATAAACTTGGCCCATGCAACTCCACTACCACCACCACCAACAACAACAAAACCCTTAATCACTCTTCTAATCTTGAAAAACCTTCTAAACCCTTTAATCTTAACCCTTAATCGTCTCGACCGGACCCTAACGAAGCTTCTTTTACGCAACGATAATGATCGTCTAATGAGGTTAATTCTTCGTTGATCATCGTCGATATTATCATCACCTTCTTGTTCTTGGAATATGACATTTTGCCTTAGGTTTTGGTATGAAAACTTTGATGAAACCCTCATTGTTGTTGTTTTCTTTTTATTAGTTGAGGTGATGAAAAGAGTGGATGCCCTTATATATATATATATATATATATATATATATATATATATATATATATATATATATATATATATATTGTGAAAGTATATAGTGGTGGTTTGGAGTGAATATGTATGAATGAATGTATGATCATGAAATGTGTGAGTTAGGTTTGGTCATAAATGTATTTTGGAAGGTGTTAAAGGGTGCATTGAATGGTTTGTGGTTGGTTATGGTAGTGTGACTATGTGAATGTGACTTGAAAAAGATGTTCATGATCATGAACTCACCCTTGATGATCGTTGTCGACGTCAGCTAGTTTAGTTGATAAAATTACAGCGGAAAACAATGCTTATGACATGAGTTCAAACAATGCTTGTGACCAGAAAATAGGATTATACACCTGATTGTACAATCAAGCCCAAAGATGTTGAGCTGTTGTATATATACTTATTGAACTTATACAAGTTTTTGGACTCATCAGTTGTAAGTTTTCGAGCTTAAACATTTATATAATTTAGCTCGATAACTTTACACCAAAGCTCAGAAATTTACAACAAAACTCGAAAACTTTTGTAATAATATAATACAACTGGTTGTATAATCTACCTGAGTTCAGATCTCGTTAACAAGAAAATGATTGATTGTCACATTTCAATACGAAGAAAATGTGTAACCGAATCGTTCTCTCGTGTACTTATGTCCAAGGTTCAAACATCGCTACCTCGTTTACTCGAGATGCAAGTGTAGTTTTGATATCATCAAACTACTATACGTTATGTAAGACCGTCATTAAGAGGTAAAACAATGAAATGGATGATAACGCCACACAGAAAATGTACTCTGTCACTCAACGATGTAAGAGCTATATTTCTAAATCGTTTAAAAGTGAATAGTTTTGATGGTACAAGGTTATGAGTGACAAGGTGTAAGTAACTATGAAAAAACAAAAAACAAAACACAAAGTAAGAAATCATACAAGTATTATCTTACTATGATCCATTGCTACAAAAACATAGGGCCTCCAACAAAGTGAACCCTTTTGAAGAGTTTAACCCGTCGCTTCTTCACTTCGATTTCCTGAACTTTTTCTTCTGATTAGAACCGCCCCCGCCACTACTCGTAGGAGTTCTAGCATCCATCTTCCTCTTACTCCCGGCTGGTTTAAAACCACCACTGCCGCCACCACCCTTCAAATCCGTTGCAAAAGTCTTCGCCTTTCTAGCGGCCACAGACGGTCTCTTCTCTGACCTCTGCTTAACTTTCTCCCCCTTCTTAGCCCCGCCTCTGAAAGGTGTCGGTGTAGCAGTTCTAGTCGGGGTTTTGTTTTTGTCGCCTGATTTACTTGCTCGAAAACCTTGGTACGAGGTATCACCATCGGTACTTAGTTTGTATCGGCCGTGTCTGTTTTTTCCACCGGTCGAGAGCCTCTTTGAGGGGGTGCTTTCTGTGTCAACTGGGTCGGCTTTTCTCTTGGATGGTGTGGTGTCTTTGCTCTTTGAGGGCGTGGTTTCGGATTCTGACTTGGCATGACTTATCCTCAGTTCACGGTCTCTGATCTTTAGTTTTCGTTTTTTGCAGATTAAGTTTGCCGCTTCCTACAAAAAAAAAAAAAAAGTATTCACTCATTATACCGAAATCAGTAAAGGCTAAGGTAAGTCGATAATATCACATGACAAAACGGCTGACACGATTGAAGATCCGAGGGTGACCCGTGATCCGAATTGAACCCACAAAACCCAACATGGCTCAAAGTTTATTGCCCCATACAAATCGATATCCTTTAAAAAACTTCAAACTCGGCATTCATAACGAAGAGAAAAGAAACACGTGACATACCCTTGTTTTAAACATAACATAAGCGATCCCTTTTCCAAGACTTGTCTGTCGATCTCTAACGACTCGAACGGCTTCAATGCTAGATTCTAGCTCCTTGATACCGCAAAACAGCTGATAAAGTTCTTCATCCTGCTCAAGCAAAAAGTGAGCTACAAGGATGAGTTTTGAGTTTAAGGGGACGAAAGGTAACAGTGATTCATCGATGGATACCTTGACATCAAATGGAAGATTTCCGATAAAGACGGTTCTCTTGCTACTGTAAAGTGGAGTTGAGGCAGTCTCTCCTTTTAGTTTCTTCCGAGGTGGGCAGGCTCTGTCAACACGGATATGGTTTCCCCCAACCTGAACCAAAGTCGAATAATATAGATGAATATCTAATAAAGTGTAGGATTAAGGGACGAAAAATGAGAAACGATAAAAGAAGAGTAAACATACCACAGACATATTATGAGCCAAGGAGGCTTCGGCAGATTGCTCCGTCTTGAAAACGATGTAAGCGTGGACACTGACAATGCCAGCAGACCGTAATTAGGAAAGTATTCAGAAGATATATGAAACTCAAAGAATGACTAGACGTAAGCCGTTTGTTTTACAACTCCATTTCAATATATTTTTTAGCCATTTTACTAAAAACAATAAATTCTAAGCATTACAGACCGCATCCAATGCACCATCCATCATATTGCTAGCAGCAAATCAAGCCGTTCATGCACGTAAAATCCGTGTCTCTTAACCTATAGGATAAAAACAGGGGCACGCAAAGCATTCCCAAATCCCAATACCAACAAGTTTTTTTCGTCGAGGAGCAAATATGTGTATAGCTCAAGCTACGTTGACAACGCGACCACGAAGTGAAATCATGATTATAATCCAGCATATCATTCTCAACCAGACATGAACATCTGCAGTTCAACAAGAATGCAATACCTGTCCGCTGCCTCATTGAGCTTCCCATTAAAGATCATAGCTTTCTTTGGCTTCTTACTCTACAAACAAAACCACTAACAAATCAACATCAAAAAACACAAAAGGACCAAACTTTAACTACAACATTGCCATAACCCCAGAGTAATATGGGGTCGTGTAACATGAATCATCGTTCAAAACCATTTACGAACAATAGGAACAATTTAAAACACAAAATTCTCACAAAAAATTTATCATCACAACTTAAATGTAACACAAAAGAACCAAACTTTAGCTACAACATTGCCATAATCCCAAACTAATATGGACTTGGGTAACATGAATCATCGTTCAAAACCGTTTACAAACATTTCAAACAATTCAAAACACAAAACTCTCACCCAATATAACAGCCCAACTAAAATTCAACACAAAAGAACCAAACTTTAGCTACAACATTGTCATAGTTCCAAATTAATATGGAGTCGGGCAACATGAATCATCATTCAAAACCGTCTACGAACATTTCACCTAAAAAAACAGCACAACTAGAATTCAACACAAAAGAACCAAACCTTAGCTACAACATTGTCATAATACCAAAGTAGTATGGAGTCGGATAACATGAATCATCATTCAAAACCGTTTACGAACATTTCAAACAATTTAAAGCACAACACAACTAAAATTCAACACAAAAGAACCAATCTTTAGCTACAACATTATCACAGTTCCAAATTAATATGGGCTCGGGTAACATGAATCAATCATTCAAAACCGTATACGAAGAATTCAATCAATGTAAAACACAATACTCACATCCAATGTAGGCACAGACCGAATCCGAACCGAAACAATTTCCCCAAATTGAGTAAACTCCTTAATCAAAACCTTCTTTTTAACCTTCAATGGCAAATTCCCAACAAACACAGTCCTCAAAAGCTTACTCTCATCATCATACCCTTCATCTCCATCCTCTTCTTTAGAATCCACCATTAATTCACTCTCAATTTCAACAGCTTTCCTCTTTTTCCCAACTTTCACCTTCTCCTTTTCACCCTCTTTCTTATCAACAACAGCTCCATACTTCTTCTCCTCATACTCTCTCTCCAAATCATCCCTCTTCCTCTTCTTCTTCTTGTTTTTCGATTTCTCGTCCAATTGAACCTCGTTTGTAATTTCCGAATTAGGGTTCTTCAATTGGTTCTCTTCCGGTGATTTTGTTATCTTTTCTGGGGTTTTTTCTTTGATTATTGGATTAGGGTTTGGTGGGATTTGGGGATTTGAGTCGGGTTTTCGGCGGAAGGGGTTTTCAGAGGAGAATAAGGAATTAAATGGGGTTGATTCCGATTGTGTTTCTGGGGTTTCGCCGAAGAGTTTGTTGAGAATACTGGGATTTTCTTCGGGTTTTTTGGAGGATTCTTTTGATTTTTTCGCCATTGTTGAAGGTTTTTTGAAGGTACTGAATTCGAAAAGGGGGCAAATTGGGGGAGAAGAGAGTCGAGAACGGCGATTTGGGTAAAAATTGGGGGAACCCAACTCAAAACAATAGGCCTTTTCTCATCCATAGCCCATTTTAGTTCGGGTTCGAGCCGGTTTGATAAAACTACAAAATGGTTCGATTTTGACCCGGTTCATCAAAACTATAAAAGGGTCGAAAACAAATAATACGACACAATAATTTTATTGAAATCCCGCCTGATCATCACCCATGCATAACAGCAGCAGCTAAGTTATAAGCACAGGTATTCAAGCTTCGTGATACATATTTAAAAGAAAAACAATGAAAATAAGCGGCTTCCTCACAATAACTAAGAAAATTAACTGAAGAGAAACTTAATTGAATGGAATATTAACCGTGTTTCACCCAATTGATGCGGTATGGAATTCGAACCATGCCCACTACATCTTGGGTGAAGTCCATAACCAAGAAAGTGTAGGTTGAGGGTCGATGATCACGAGGGTCAAACTTCAAAGCCTAATCAAGCTTAGAGCAACCTGACCAGGTTACACGAAGAATAACTCAATTTAACGTACTTTAATTCTGTTCAATTCGATCCAGTTAAATCCATTTCAATTCATGATTATATTCGTATGTCAATTAAATTAGGAAGTGATTTAAGTCCACCCGAAGAACTCTCCTAATCGCATTGTCATCTATTAATGTTAGTGAAATTATTACAATCAACATATATATATATATATATATACAAACATTTTCTCCTCTCATTCAAAAACTCTAAACCTAAAATGATCCGACTCAAAAACCCGACCCATTAACACGACTAACTAGACTCTAGTACGCTCCAACCATGCATAGCCGGCCCAACGACACTCTTTCGTTTCATGTCTTCATCGTCCTCCTCTTCATCATCTTCGGTTTCCCATAAAAAATGCGCATATGATCCCAAAATCGTTCTGCATTACATCAACAAACTAAAATCAGCTAAAAATAACTATATTACGTGATTTTTTAGACGAAATTTGTAAAATTTCACGGGTTTGAACCTAGTACTTACGAGTCGTGAGGGGAGACATGAAGGGCTTGATGAAAGTAAGAATGAGCTCTAGGTTCGTCCCCTTGAGTTTCCCATATTAAGTTTGCATATAATGAAAGTAACTCCCCATCTCTTGGATTTGCTAGTATTGCTCTCCCATAATACTCCTCTGCCTTTTCTCCATTATTCTCCACCTATGATAATCAGATAAACGGTTTCTCAATAACGTTATAAGATCTGATCTCTCACATAATGATCAACGTCTGTCATCAATATTATTATTCCATGAGACGATCTTTCGATAGCTTTAATAACGAGATACCTCTTATTTGTTAGAAATATTTTTATTTTTTTTATTTTTAGTATATATATTATGACTTATAAATTAGATAATGTCGAAATAATCACAACTAAAGATAAAAATATGTTCTAAGACTATGTTACTATCGAACCGAAATCTTGTATTATAGACACGACTACACGAGCGAGTAACAAACAAATTTCTACTCTACTACGCAATCCACATTATATTGTAATATGCCGTAATATTCAGAACAATATTTTAAATTTTTAGTTATTTATATTTTAATCAAATATAAACAAATAAATAATTCGATAATCGCATTAATTAGCTAGATATTATTGAAAATATGGTGTGAATTAGTTACCTCATGCAAATACTTAGCATAGTTTCTCAAAAGCAATGGATCACATGGATTAGACTTCAATAAATCCAAGTAATACTCCTTTAACCTAATTTTCTCATTATTATTATTATTATTATTATTATTATTATTATTTCCACCCCATTTATAATTTCTTTTTAACCCTTTTCCATTATTTCCATTATTTCCCAAACCAATACTACCACACCCTTCACTTACATCCTCTTCAACAATCACACTCATATCCGCAAACGAAACTGACCCAACTCGAATAACCCGTGATGATCTGTTCATCAACATGTCTGTGTCCGAACTAGACCGTCTAAGAAGTCCACCAAGTCCGTTACTATTACTATTATTATTACTATTACTATTATTCCGAGAACGGAATGAAATCCTTGGTGAAGATGGTATGGACCCGGGTTGAGTTGAACCGGAGGTAGAGCGGTTTAGGTGTTGAACCGGGTTCGACCCGGTTCGTAGTAGAGCGGATTTCATTAGTGGTGTTATGTATGTAGTGTTTTGTTTGGTGTTTTTTGTTGTGAAAAAAATGTGAGGAAGTTTGGAGAATTATATATAGGGGGTTGAGGAATAGGAGAGTGCCACGTGTAGGTGGGGGTTCACGTGAGAGTGTGGCTCACGCGGAGGAGGCGGCGGTGGGAGAGTGGAGTAAAGTGTAGGACGCTTGATATTTTTTTTCCCTTTTTTTAACGGAAAGTTATCGGCAGATATCATTTTCTTAAAATTGCGAAGTAGGTTGAATTGAGTATGACTGACTGAGTAACATGAGTATTGGTTACAAACGTGTAATCGATATCACAGTATCGTCTCACATGAGTATTTGTGATAGAGTACTGGTTATCATCGGATCATGGTGCGTGCAGTGGTTCTTCTGTGTGATCAAATTAAAGAGTTTGTTAAACGTTCCACAAGGACACAAGGTCAAGGGTTCGAGCGTGAACTAGCTCAAGTGTTCCCTCCTCGTCTAGCTTGCCTCAAGGCTTAGACGGCTACATCCTCCTTGACTGATCTCCTGCGACTAACTCTCATACAGTATAATGACTTGAAAATGAGCATGTGTGGGTCAATTTAGACATCGATTATGAACCCTTTGACCAAACAGTTTACTACTCCGTATGTGGTTACAGGAGACATTTTTTTGTTATTCGATATTGTATACTAACATTTTGATTTTGCTTTATTCATACTTATTCGACTCGTTTCGAAATGCTTCATCAGTTCCATTTGATTCCATATGTTTGCTTTATGCACAGAGAATGCAAGATAAGAATTAGCGTTCTAAGTTAGATTTTTTCGGAGGAGGAAAAAAAGGCGAAAGGGGATTGTGAAGGGTAGAGGTGTCACGGGTAGAGTGTGATTTTTGAGGAATGATGGGTGGACACGTGGAATGGGGGGTGACAAATGGCCATGGGCTTTACCCATGTACGGATTTTCGAGATTGGATCTCAGATTGCTTTTTGATAGCCTTTGCCGGTTGTTGGGTTTAAGCCCTTTAATAACGGGGGGGAGCTTTATTACGTAATTGAATTCTGCATGAATTACGGTCCATATTTGATCCGACCCATAAACTTGACCATCTACTCCCTCTATCCATTTTTAATCTTCCTACTTTCCCATGAAGTTTAAATTTGGATGGAGGGAATATTATTTATTTATTTTAGTATTAAAACCCGTAATAATTGACTCGCTAATTACTTTTATCCGAATATGAAGTGAGTTTTTAATTTAATGTTGTAAATCGAATATATGTTAAGAGAGATTCGAACCTGAAACCTATCATTCAGGATACTTGGTTTTAACCACCCGACTAAGAGATAAAAACTGCGTTCTAAAACCAGTTGGGAGTGTTGAAGCAAAACAAGAGCACAAAATTGGTCCCCCTTTTTTAACTCTATCTAAAGAAGTGAAGACCGCGCATATGGGACATCGTCTCTATTATGTGCCCTTTCGCGGTTTCTTGCCAAAGTCTCGTACATGTATATCTGAATATGACCGTCTTTATATCCGTCATAAATTAATAACGAGTTTAATAATATCACAAGTTATGGTTAGATAAAGCGATTCTATCCCCTATTCACTAAAACAAAAACCAAGGGGCAATACAGTTTTTTCAACTTTCCCGCCAAAATCCTACTCCTTAATTATCTAAATTGGGCTTGACAAATAATTTTTTGTCCAAATTCTTAGAAGCCCAATTGTTAAATATTTATCCATACAATAATCAAAATCTTTATTATCTCTATCAATTCTATCTATCACATATATTGGAGAAAAAAATAATTGTAACATAATAAATAAAAATCTATTCCATACTTTTTAATATACATGTCAAATGGGTCGAATCGGTTATGTCATACGGGATGAGAAAATTACGTATCGGGACAAATAAATGTCATTGATCGGGTTAAGGTCAGAATACTGCGCATATATAATTTTTCGATGCCCTACATTTTATCAATTAAAAATACAAGTAGTTTTTAGTATTAATCGTATTTAATATCACTAAAGTTATTAAATTAAATAATTACCGAATTTTATAGGTAAAAAATCGTAAAACACTATATTATTCGATAAATCGTTTATCATTAAATGCTATAAAATTTATCTAAAATTATAATTTTTTATTACTTTTATAATTTATAATATTAAATTTAATAATTTTTTTATTATCATTTAAAATATAATATATGATCATTTTAATGATACGTCATGGATAATCCAGGTCGGGTTTTGACGAAACATTTTGGGTTCAAGCTAAACGGATCACGGGTCAAAATTTAAGGTCTTATTCTTGAATCTAAAATAGTGGGTCAAGTTTACGAGTCGAGTCAAATTTTTACAGATCTATAAATTTAAAAATCCACTTCTAATTATAATCCCTAAAATTTAGAAACAAATTGTTTTCCTTGAAATATTCTACTAAACATTGTCTAAACACTAAATTTACAAAGTTTTGTTTAGTTTTTTCTAATATAGGTACGATAATTAATAAACATAACAAAAATAGTAAGGTTGACTGTGATCTAAAATTAAAAATATTTTTTCATAATTAAAAAAAGCGTGAACATTATATCGTATTTATTATATGAGTGACCCCGTTACTAATTTTATACTTATTTCATCCAAATAGATTATTTACTCTATATAGAAAGACAATGTAGTGACTTATTTAATACTCAATTCATCATAATAAAATGTTACTCTAAAAATAAAAAAAGATAATGAGATTTTTTTTTATTTTGCTGAAAAACAAAAAGTAAAGGTAAATTTCTTTTAAAAATAGAAACGCGAACGGTGACTAAACACTCAAAAAAATGGTAAGTTATTGACTCAAATGAAGGGAATATAATTAATTTTGTAAGTCACTAACCTATTTATATAAACAAATCAATTAAAAAACCGTGCATAGGCACGGGTTTTGTACTATGGAGTAACAAATTACTCCATATTTGTCTTTAGACATCCAAATGACTATGAGTATTATTTAACATATTACTCTGTATAGATTTGTAATGGATTATGAATATGATCGTGATAAATAAGAATTTACGTCTTGTATTTGTATCATGTTTTTGGAAGTGAATGCATGAATCTACCCAAAATTCCTAAAAAGTGTCATTACACTTGGGGATTGATGCTAAAGTTTTGCTTTCTTCCATGACAATTGGCATTCATTCCCCTTTGTTTTGCATTTTGTTTTGATTTTTGAGTTTCTAGGAAAATTGTCACTCGTACGTACTATTCAGAGGTGAGTGAAATCGTCAATGTAATTTTTTTAATCGAGTCATATGGGATCTTATTTAAATTGTCTAATCGAATACGTTATAAATATCAAATTTTTATAATTTTTAGAAATACGTAACTAAAGATACAGACAAAAGAAAATATACATTGCCAAGTATGAAAAGGCAAATGCAAACAATCAAATGGAACGGAAGGAGTACTATAATATCACAATGTTATAGCGAGTTACTTGAATGTGAAATGGAAAGTGAATTTACGGGTAAAACCGTCTGACACGATAATTTGTACAAAATACGTGTAAAAGAATCGTTGTCGAGGATAAAAGAGACAACTCTCATGTCTCTACATCAAAGAAAGCTACTCCAAGGTGCCATACCTTGAGCCCATAATACGCACGAGGGTCCGGTCCGATTAGCCCAGCTACATTTTCCCTAACTCTAGTGTTTCAAAGAGAATCAATCCCCTTAATACTCCCAAAAATACATTGCCCCAATTTTGGTTAGGATTAGGTACACCGGGTGATGGTCGTGAACTCGTGATATATATAATTATTTCAACGATCATATATATAGTATAGGTTACAGCAACAAAAAATTCCCACGGAACAAAAAATCGAGGATTTTCAAAATTGTACAAGAAGAAAGAAGAGAGCAACATACTCGTATTTAGTAAAAATGAAGGCCTACAAATTCTTCTTGATCCTCAAATTAGATTGAGGTTGAGGTTGAGGTTGGGAGGATCTTGATCGGTTTTCTTCGTAATCTGTAGTTCTAATGATGAACAGAAGTGTTTCTACTAGCATGGCTATTACCAAGCCGAGGATTCCTCCGCATGCACTCTGAAAGTTAGAACATCGTTGTTGTTAGCAAGTCTCTTATGAAACGGTTTCAAAAATTGCTCAAATATACTCCTATATATACACGAATTTGTTAAGATTTAAAAAAAAAAAAAAAAAAAACACAGAAAATTGGGTTTTGGAGAGGTTGTCGTGTTTACCAGGACAGGGTTCCGGTCAAACAACGCCCTGAAAGCCAAGAATCCGAACAGGTAACCAGTAAACATCGCAACAATGACATGTAAACCTGCAATAAAAATCGCAAAAATTCAGTAGCATGCCTCAAAAATGCATCTGAACAAAACACTGTAGTAGGGTATATTAGCACTTCGATTGTAAGAATACGCAGATGGATAGATTCATTCGATGACAGAATCTACTCGCTGATCAAATATACACATTAATTCCATTACAAAATCGAATAAACTGATCGGTTTGAGCTAGATTTCAATAAAGAAAGTGTAAATAAAGCTAAATTGACATTGAATCACGCATACCAAATCCAAGTTGGTCCTTGTAAGATGAGAAAGGCTCGTTTACTGGTTCCTTCGGAGTAATGTCTTTCACTAGCTCGGCATAGGCTTTTCTTTCCGCTAATTCTTCTAGCTTCTTCAATCTCGCTTTCAATTCCTCACTCTAAGCAATATCAACAACAACCAAATAAGAATCCTACTATACATCCTCTCTAGTGAGAATGCGATTGCCCACCGCATCAAACACTACACAAGACAGTGCATGCCTGATAATGCCGTCAACTAAAGTTTCGATAAATTACTTACACCCCATGAGGCCATGAGTAAAGCTACCGACTTCTCTTTTCTACCTTCGTTTCAAGCTTCGTCTCTCATATAGTACAATCATGTCAATCAATACTCTCCCTCCGTCTAAGTCTTTAACTTTGTTTAAAATCAAATCACTCTCACATAGTATAGCAAAGGTAAAATATTGAATACACAAGAGTATCGATTTATTAGTTTGAGAAGTTCGTCAAGGTAGAAAAGAGAACCTCGGTCGCAATGTAGCACTGGTACCACACTCATTGACATTATTCTATAGGCTATCAAAGTACTCCCTCCGTCCCAATGAATTGTTTGCCTATTCCATATTTGGGTGTCTCAATGAATTGTTTGCCTTTCTATTTTAGGAATGTTTTTAATATGTAATTTGATCCTTGGCTCCCCATGTCACCTCCTAATTGGATCCAAAAGCAAAGGCAAACAATTCATTGGAACGGAGGGAGTATCAAGTATCAACCATAATTGAATAGTTAAGAGCGAATTCTATCATGTCGTTTACTAAAAACACAAATAACATGTATTCTATATCAGCGAATCGGGAATTATTAAGGGCGTATTCATAGCGAATTCCGTAACCATGCATCCAATGCACAAATCAACCCCAAAATCTAACAGCAATTAGCAACAAAAGTGATCTAGACCACAAATTCAATTCCAAAAAATCCGATAACATCAAACAACCAGCATTATAACACAACATGAACTATCAGCATTAATCCAGCATCTATTGATTCTTCCATACATAGGCCATCATCCATCATTCAATACACAATCAAGCTCAAAAATCAAAATAAATCCCCAATTAAATCCAATAATCACAAATTCAATCACCAAAACCCTAAAAAAACAATCAGTTTATCATAAATTCATAACCCACCAAAATTACCACAAATTAACAAATTCTAACAACTACCCAGATAAGCTAAACATCAACTAAGATCAAATCAAAAGTACCCACAAAAAAAATCAACCAATAAACAGAAAAAACCGGACCTTTTCTCGGGGTTTAGGAGTGTTGAACAGAAAGGAAGAGCCATGAAGGAGGAGAGAGAGTGAGGGACGCGTGGCAGCATCAGAGGATGTCCAGATGGCGCGCAATGATTGGTAAGGGATGGAATCGAGGGGAGAGAGAGTGTGTGCAGATTGTCGGAGATTCTGATTGAGTTTGGAATCTCCGGTGATTGATGAAGTGAGGAAAGTGCGAATTGTTTGTGTGTTTGTTATGAGTAAACCAGTGGAATCGTTGGTTGATGATGAAGATGAAGATGTTGTAATTTCTGGGTTGTTGTTGTTGTCGATTGTCATTTTTCAATTTTTATGATCTTAAAATTTGGTTTTGCGCGAACTGAATTTGGTTTGTGAGTCTTGGAAGTTTGCCATGGTGAATTGATAATTGACTTTCGATTTTGGTGGTTAAATACGGGTTTGGATTTGATATACGATCCACTTCAAGTTTATTCTTTTTTGGTTGGGAACAAGCGTATTATTCTAATAGTGATCTCTGTCGATGTTCTTTATTTATTTTTTACAAATTTGTATTCAGTTTAGTTTGATATTGTTCGTAATTGTCATATGATTAAATATTAATGAAATTGATCTTCACTTCAAAAAAAAAAAAAAAAAAAAAAAAAAGCCTAATCGGTAGAAGCAGAGCAGATCAAAGTTAACGATCTCTTTGTAAATGTCGTATGATTTTTTATTAATGAAATATTTATTCGCTAAAAAAAAGTATAATACAGAGTATGTTTTCTACTCTCTTATTCGGTTAGCCGGGTTTGATGGATGAAGATATTTGTGATCACCTCTAAGATCTCGAAAGCTCTTAACTTTTATCTGATTTTTCATTGATTTTTTTTTTTTTTCGAAATAGTGATCCAAGTTTGATTATTTGTCTAGAAAAAGAAATCGTGATTAGGCTAAACGATAAGATGTTTTATAATCACAATTTTTGTAGTAAACATAAGTGAACGTTTATAATAGCAAACTCTCGTATAAAACAAGGAGAAGTTATTATCGGGGTATGTAAGTACGTTATCAGATGAAGTGCGAGATTACTCATAAGACTCAATTTTCGTTAACTGTCATCAGATGCAGAGTTGCTGACATAATTCTAATATGAACAATATTAAGATTTCACTAGACGATACAGGATCTCGATACACCCTTCATAGACAATAAATATAATCTCGTAAACATTGTGTAGACACCAAAATTTTATATATTTCGTTATCTATTTATGTCAAATATCTTTAGTATTTAGAGATAATTATCAATAAATATTGTGATAATATCTTAGATGCTTTAGAATATTCTTAACTTGGTCTCTAAGCCATCCAACTATAAATATAGATCTCCGGTTTAGAGGAGGTCAGATGGAATAAGTCTCAAAATGACCCCGTCATCCTACTACCAAATTGTAGGTAAATGGAATAAGTCACAAAAAAAAGACTACATCTTCCCCTACGGATCTAAGTCGATAAGACCTCCGTAGAACTATCAAAAACCCTAACCTTCGAGATGGAATCAAGAGATATACGAAAGTTGTAACACGCAATCTTTCGATTATAAAATAAATCTCGTATTCCATATTATTTTGTATCTGTTATTTTAATTATCGCAGGTGTAAAATTTTATGTTTTACACATTATATGAAGGGAATATCGACATTCGACACCACCCTAGAACACCGTCTCACAAAAGACCTTAGCAACTTTCATTACACACTTAGCAATTTTCCTAACTATTCTCACAAGGACTCGTTCAACCCATAAAACCAATGCAATAAGCCTTACACACACTACCTCTACATGTCAACCTTCTATTTTAGGAAACCTTAAATTTATTGTTTGCTCTACAACTTCTCCACTTTTTTCTCCTTGATACAAACTCTTCCCTACAAACTTTCCATAATAGTAAAAAACTTAAAGAAAACCAAACTAATTAATTAACCATATGAACAATTCATCATCAACTTGTACATTGGAATGGTTATTTCAATTTCTAATTCTTTCAAACAACTAACCACATACAATAACTTCAAGCCGGCCGGAGTAAATCTTCCCCGGCCAACAATCACATTGCCTAAATTCAGTTTTGCATGCCAATGTCTTTAGATACATCATCCTCCATACCAGAACCGCCTTCATTTATATATCCTTCGGATCCTACTCCGCCTGTAACACTCGTTTTAACGATACTTCTGTTAGTCATGTTCTTCGTAGGCTTCTTTTCAATATACTTTTGTAGATGTTTTATGGATAACTTAGTCAATTCCTTGAACAACAGGCAGATACCTAATGGGGCCCCCGTGAATCCCTCCCCGGTCCCCCTTGGCCTAGATTCCGAGACTGTGGAGGGGTTCCCTACATTTGTATTTGGCACCTTGAAAGAATATCATACACAAACATATGCCCTAGAGTGTGCAATATGTTTGTGTGAGTATAATGATAGTGATACCATTAGGGTATTACCTATATGTGACCATATATTTCACATACAATGTATAGATTTATGGTTCGAGTCACACAAATCATGTCCTGTTTGTCGAAGACTCCCTGCATCAAAGGACGGGGAGGAATTCCCTGACAAATTGCCCCAGGAAACGGTTAATCCTAATTTGTCAGACAGTCATAACGAAGGTCAAACAGAAGGAAATGCCTCGAGAGATTGTTTGATCAACATCGAGGGTACTAATGAACAAGATCAAGGGCTAGATCACGCTAATGAAGGGTCGTCAACCGATGGTACCAAGAGGCGAGTGTCACCTTACATTAATGAGAAGTTTTCACGGTCTCATTCGACCGGACATTCAATTATTAAGAGAGATCCTTTAGAAGGAGACGAGAAATACACGTTGAGATTGCCTAAGGATGTCAAGGAAAACCTCACAAGGAAACACGTGGCCGCATCAAGTTGTACAACATTTGGGGAATTCTCATGCAAAGATCCTAAAAATCACGACGTTTTCGGAGAAATCTCTGATTACCCTACACTTAAAGACACAAGCACGAGTAAAGGTTCAAACAATGTATAGAGAATACGAGTATTGTTTCAACACAGATGACGTGGGAATATGTACCGTTATTTCAGGTGCACGCCAAGATGATCATGGACAAATACAAGGATACCACGATTTTACCATTTGACTCGAGGGCGAATTTACGAAGAATTGGGATAAATGGATAATCCCTTTCATTAGGGAACTAAAGATATAATGCACTCTTTGTTTAAACAACTGAGCCAATTTTGTGAAATACAGAGAAAATATTCATCAATTTTTTTTTTTTACTTTTTCGTCTCGATATTTATTTACTTTTATATTATTTGTGCAAAATATTTTAATCAAAAGTAAACAAATCATCACTATAGCTTGACCTCTTTCTGCTTGGAAGATTAATCATGTAGATTAGTGTTATATCTATAATTACTACAGTACATATAAACAATTAATCAATGGTGTTTTAGTTTAGTGATTAAGAATTTAAGATGGAGATTTTGTGGATAATCGATTCATGTTCGAATCCCCCTCCTCATATTGTAATGAGCAACTACAAAGTATAAATGACCTTTACAATATATGTTTGTGGACAAAGTATAAACAAGTGCGCCTCATGTTGTGCCGTGTTGTGCCAATGTTAGGAAAGGGTAGTCTAGGTACGACCCACATCCCATAGCGTGACGTGCTTGGACGTGTCTAACCCATTCCTCATAATTTAAGCTTATTTATTTACATTTTAGACGTGTCAAAACCGTACTGTGCCCAGGTAAACCTTGTCGTGCCTAGGAATAGTCTTTCTCCTCAAATTGCGGTCTAGGCGTAGTCTACCGTCCATAGTGTACTGTGTCATGCTGAACCGAGCCAAAGTGGATTCGTGTCTTAATGGATCGTGGAACGATTGGACCGTGCCAACCCACCGGCACACGTAGCACCTTCCGACTTTCCGAGGGAACTAATGTAAATTGAATTTATAAACACAAATTCTTGTTTGTGACGGAGACATCCGTCACAAACGTATGACGAGTCAAATAAATAAACAAATAGGTGGGATAAGACAAAAGTGAGGTTGGGGACCTAGATAAATATTTGTCCTTATCTTTCCAAGTGATATCGTCTAATGGATATATCCGTCGTAAGAGAGACCAACTGACTTACGTAGAATTTGAAAATTTCAACCAGCGAGCTCATAAAACTCTACGCTACCATCATTCCATCGTCGTCGTCGTCGTCGTCATCATCATCATCATCAATGGAGTCTTCAGCAACAATGGCGATAAACCCTAACAAGCTTCTCAAACAACAGTTACAATCTCTCTTCCCCCTCTCCAACTCTCCATTTCTTCTTCAAATTGATTCAGTTTCATGTTTTTGACTTTGATTTACTCAATTGTTTCCGTAATCTTTTTTCCAGATTCGTCAGCAACTTATCTGGATCTTCAATGCTCGAGATATTATCACTCGCCACTGTAATTCCTGTAAGTTGCTAATTTTGATTGATGAATTTCTCCGTTTTCAGCCTTTTCATCATCATCGCACTGTTCAATTTACACTTTCTTCGCTGTTTTTGTGGTTTATTTTGACCTTATTTGCAGGTAATTGTGCTTTTTCGGCGTGCGATTCCGTTTAATTACGCGCCTGGTACGTATTCTTAATCCGCAATCTATGTCTGTGATTTTGTAATTTGTTTTTGCTGCCTACATTTACGCCATATTGTAGTTTACTGTGTGGATGAATTTGTGAAATCATGCTCCTAGTGTATTCTTGGCACGAAACTAGGTTCGAGTGTATTCTTACATGACATATTCATGAGCTAGGTTGGAGTGTATTGTATCATGACTTTTGGAGATAGGTTCGAGTGTTTTCTATCGTGATGTATTCACGAGCTAGGTTTGGAGCTAAGTTCAGGTGTATTCAATCATGACATTTTCACGAGGTAGGTTTGGAGGTAGGTTTGAGTGCATTCTATCATGACCTATTTATGAGCTAGGCGTGGAGCTAGGTTCGAGTGTATTCTATCATGACATATTCACGAGCTAGACATGTAACTAGGTTCTAGTGTATTCTATCATGGCACTTGCTTAGAATCATAATCCGCGTGTAAAGAGTGTATTGCATATTAGAGCTGGGGTATGAATTACGAAATGACGACCTTAGGGTGAAGTTTTGAGTTGGAACTTTGGAATACTTGTCGAGTTGTGGGACAGTGTTGAGCTTCTGGCTAGATGCAAGTTCAAATATAATGATTTATGACCAATAAGAGATTTAATAGGTAGCATTTCGTTTGACCTCAAGGCTTTGGTTAATGGCACAATATTTATGAGTATTGTTAGTCTAATTTAGTACTCCGTAACTTATATTCCAACCATTTGTATTACAAATCATATTAGATCCCCAATGTGAGTTCTCGGGCTGGTGGTGTTGTGTCTCTTCTTTTTCCTTCTTAAATTCGCACTTCTTTTCATTTTGAGGTGGTTTGATTGTCCAACGATGGTTCTAAAGGATCATTCATGTCAGCCAACCTCTGATCCTTTTGGGATTACGTCTCTGATGTTACTGTTGGTGTACTGTCAACGGGTAGTATCTGGGGGTTTAAGTCTTTTTGTTTGCTGTACAAACCAGAAAAGCAGATGACTGACCCTCATTCTTCATGTTTTGCAGCTCCCTTGAAGAAGAATGATAATGTTGCAACAACTGCAAGGAGTTTCAGTGCATACATGTCTTCAATGGGCGTGGACTTTGTGTTCATTCTCATTCCTTCTCTCTTAATTCTCACCGTAAGTTTGCCATAAAATTTCATTTACAAATCTATCAATTCGTTTGTCCTCCATTGGGCGATCATAATAAGGACTGTCTTATCATTTGTATTTCCATCACTGCGGAGGTTTTATTTGTTTGATCCCACATTTTTTTTGTCATTTTCAAGATTGCTGATACTTAGAGTTTTTGTATGCTCGCTGTGTTGTCAATGCAAAATGCAGATCACTATTACTAGTGGAGTTTATATACAATGTACATCTTATCCTGTTTCCTAAAGACCAGTTAACTGGATGTGCAATGAAAATAATCTTGAAAACTCTGTATGGATCTCATGTTTGTTGTCACCATATAGACTCATATGTGGACATGACTGTAATTTTTGCAACTTGTGCACATTACGCTGTAGCAACATATATTGCTAAATTTGAAGTTGAACTCGAAAGTTACATTTAAATCCGGCGTAACTTTTTTTCTTTAAAGTACGCATTACATTGAAAATTTCCAAAGATCAGTCAATCAAAACTGAGTGTCTGAAATCTCTGGATGTATAGTTTTGTTGTGGAGAGTGCCTGGCTCATGGTTGCAGCAATTCTTTCTGTGTGGAGTTTAGTTTTGTCATTTGTGTCATTGTGTGTGACATTGTACTATTGTTTTGCCAGGTTTTGTCAGAATGGACAAACATACTAGCTCTAGTGCTGCCTTTGTTTCTTCTAATCCGTATATTAGTGAAAAGGTAATTATTGTCACGAAAACGTTGCCGAGCTCTCTCTTTATTGTGTAAGACATACGAGTAATTCCTTATTTCTTCTGTGTTTATGAAACAGATATAGCTCCTCTGATTCTAAGCAAATCCTTGAAACACATGACTGCATCAAGAAAAGTATTTCATCATTTAGAGTTATTACGGTACACATCTTGCTTCACTGCAATTATATTCCTCTCAATCTCTGCCGTTTCTCTACTCCCACTAGAATTAAAAGTTCTCATAAGATTCTCTTTTGTCTCACAAGGATAATTGCTGCAGATGTTACTTACATGTATATGTATACTTGCTGTTGATTTTAAAATATTTCCTCGAAGATATGCTAAGGCAGAAACCTATGGGACTGGTTGGGTAAGTGTTGTGCTTTATGTGACTTAATCTTCACAAATTAGCTGTCATCTAAAGAGTAAATTTCACATGTGAGTGGCTAAGGTACAGTTTTGCCTCCATCAAAACTAACTCTCGTTACTATGATTTGTATCAGATGGATCTGGGAGTTGGCTCATTTGTACTAGCTAATGCTATCGTTTCACGACAAGCACGCAATGTTCATTCTAGGTAAGTCTGTTAGTCATTGCAAAACTGTGCTGAAATGGCTTCCAAAATGATTTGCAGCTCATGCGAAACACTATGTTCTCATTTAGTTGGACTACAATATATAAGGGCCGGCAGGTTAAAGGGCTGTTTTGATGAGCAGCAGATTTGTATGAGCAACCAGGAAAAAAAAGCATAAATACTAATATCTTCAATGGTGTAGTGTTACTATTTTAGTGAACTTTCATGCCTGAATAATAAATGTTACCTTTTGGAGTACTTAAAGCCGAAGGATATTCAAATGTTTGTTTGACGTAAATACGGGTATAGTAATTTGTGGAGGTTCTTACATTTTTCTTGTTTTCTCTGAAACATAGTGGATTGAAGGCTGTTTTGAAGTCTACATGTCCACTGATCTTACTGGGATTGGGCCGTCTTATTTCAACTGCAGGAGTGGATTACCAGGTTTAATAGTTAACTCTCCCTTTGTTTTTTCTCATCCTTTTCAGTTATATAGAAATTTTTATGCTAAGAATCAAGAGAAGATGAATTAGAAATCATTGTAGTAAAAGATTTACTGCTTACCCTATTTCCATTCTAAGTAATCCCATCCAACTTCAGTGTAAGAGGCCAAGAAAGAATACCTCATAAAGTTAAGACAACATAGTTTGATATATGGTTATTAACCTCTATTTTGTATAAAATGACTTGTAAGACGTTGCTTTAAAGCTTAAATGTCTAAGAAAGTCAATAATCTTAATACTCGGTTTTCTTTTGGCTGTATGCATGTTTCTTATGACGCATTATACAATGTCTCCCTTTGATCAATATAGGTTCATGTAGGAGAATATGGCGTGCATTGGAATTTCTTTTTCACTCTTGCCGGGGTCTCACTTCTGACCTCAGCAATAAACATTCATCCTAAATATTGTGGGATATTTGGTATACTCATTCTTATAGGTATATCTCCTTTTTTTTATGCATTATGTTTGGATATTAACTATCTCACGCTGCAATCTCAAATGACTAATCCGTCCTTCAGGTTACCAAGTATTCTTGTTGCAGGGATTAAATACATATCTTTTATCGGATGTGAGAGGACAAGACATAATCAGTCAAAACAAGGAAGGGGTTTATAGCATATTCGGTAAGTGTCGGTATCACCCATCATACTATTTTCTCTGTTCAGTTTCCTCGTTGTTTATATACGTTTCATTCTTGTTTTTGCAGCAACTCTCTTATTTTTATGTTATTGCTGTATGTGTATTAGTCGACATTATATGATCTCTGGATACTTGATATTTTTAGTATTTTTTCCATAGGATATTGGGGTATGTATCTGGTTGGTGTTCAGATGGGCTACCAACTTTTCTTCCAGAAAAGCCACTCAACATCACATGGACTCCAGCAGACAAGGATACGGGTCTTTTGTGTTTCTCTTATGTTCTGGTATTGTATCTTCTGATTTATTTGTTTTTGTGTAAGTGTGTTTGTAACAGTTGTATTCTTTTTCAATTTTGTGCATAGTGCTAAACTGCTAAATATCTTCTTCCATTGTAGGTTATTGACTGTGCTTTTGGACCAGTACGTAGAAAGAGTTTCAAGGAGGATGGTATAGTTGCTTTACTGAATTGTTTTATTCATGCTTGTTTTTAACAAGAAATGTTTACTCGGAAATTGATTTTAATTTTGTATATCTCACTCCAGTGCAACATGGCTTATGTGATGCTAGTGATGGCTGTAAACTTTGAGGTACCGTTTCTATTCTTGCTCTTGTGGTTAATTTTGTTTGGTCGTGGATGGTGGTTATGTCCATAGTAGAGCTCTAGGTACAACTTTTGGGGTAATCCTCGAGAGGTATATCAGTATATGTAGTAGCTTATACTCCTTATACTGAGCTGGCCATCTGTTAGGATTATCGAAGGATGGGAAGTGAAAGGATGTCGAGGGAAGCCACAAGAGAACTTGAATGAGAGGGATGGAGACTTTAGGGTGACACAAGTTTACTATATACACTATAGTATATACACTGAATATTACATGCAAATCTGCTCAGTATATACTCTATAGTACTCTGTGTATTTTTTTTCTCAACAGTAGCCTGTATATTGTATACACTTGTATGTTGATCGTCCATGTGAATGGTGCCACTTTTGCAGGTTCTTGCCATTTTTATGCTCTCAGAATATAGTGGTGGAAGTAACTTTACGGTGCTTGAAGGAGCTTTTGACAAAAACTTATTGGCTTCGTTTCTTCTGGTAAATTCCCATTTCTGTATTGAGCTACAGCTACCCACAATAATCTCTCAATTCCCGAATTCAGAAAGTCGTGTACCAAACCATCAAAACTCGTGAATACTCAGTCACCTGATATTAGGCAACTGTTGCGAGGCTGTCATAATTACTGAGATGGTCTGGTACAAGTATCTGTGTTCGAAATTATGCATCTCATGATTTGATCATTCAAAGATTTTTATTTTTATTTTACGCAGGCAAATGTCTTAACTGGGCTGGTAAACTTGACTCTTGATACCTTATTGACATCTTCAATTCAAGCCTTTGTTATCTTAACATTGTATATGCTCGTTCTATGTTTTGTCATGGGAGCTGCGGACTTCCGTGGAACTCGGTTGAAGTTTTGGTAGAGTTATTTTGCTTTAAGTTATACAATCACTTTCTTTTTTAACTTAGTTTGCACCCTGTATAGAACAATTTGCTTCTGCTGTATTTTACCAGACTAGAAATTACCCAAACTTCGATATACCAGTTTCCAAAGGTTTATGTCCTTATTCTGCTGTTTTTCCCCTGAGCCTTTTTTCTGCAGCGAAGTACAAGTAATGTTCATCGGTTTCCTCCAACTCAATTTCTGTTACAAGTTCGAAAAAGTTGCCTGTAAGATTTGGTATCTCATGGTTCCTCGATTATGACCTATGTCACTATGTGCATATGCTTCCATGTTACTTTACTCCCTCTAAATAACATGACATTACATGTATAATGTTGTGTCAGTGGCTCAAAGACGCGTGTAATCTATCCTGCGGCAAAAGAGCTCATGTGTACACATCATCAAAACATCTGGGTTCTCGAAGGCGAGCAAAGTTGTATCAACGGTGGTAACCGTTTTTGGGAATGGGAGGTTGTTTCCAAGGCGGGGAAGAGAATACCCGTGGATTGGGGCAGTCTACGGCTTGACTCGGGTGGGTTGTTAAAGGGTGGGATGGAGATTGGGTTGGAAATGAGAGGAAAATAATAGTAGTAGCAGTCCTTTTTTTTTTTTGAGAAAAGTAATGCTTCCTCCATCCCAGTCGATATCTTGCGATTGTTTTATTATCCCCTCACAAAATAAAGCAAACGTAAAATGTTCATTGGGACAGAAGGAGTGATCTATAATTGTGTTTGTTTATGACTTTTTGGTAGACAACCCAAAGTAAATATAAAGAACGAGTTGAGGACCTTGAGGTAGATAAAGTTTTACTCGTACGATGTTTCGTTGAACATTCTATTATTTCATGAAATGTTGAAATCTCTGGAATGCCTTTCTTTCAGCTTCAAAGAAAGACAAAGGAAAGAGTCGATTACGCATTTACGCCAGGGGAACTGCGACTGCATTATAGGCAATCAATAATGTGGTTCTTCATCAATGAATTATTGCAGGAAAATAGCAGGTAAACTTTGCATTCTGATTTTCTGATCATCTAAGTTTTTTTTACATGTGAATGATTGATTAAACTGTGTACTGTAGTACTTTTTTAAAGGGTGTAGTTTCACATGGATTCCTGTGTGTTTGAGTCTGGCATAGGTTGGACCATGGTTTTTATGGTCCAAACAATTGAAGGTCCATTCCTCTCACTTCCCCAGTCCCTTTCACCTGATTTGGAATTCCGTTTCTCTTCCTTTTTCAATCCAAGCAATGATTTTTAACATAGCCTTCCTACACTATATTCCCACTTTTGGTGTTGGAATATTTCCCTTTGGTTTCGGTATTTCTATGTTTGTGTTTTGAGGTTTGAGATGCTTCTCTAATCTTTTCGTGAGTTAGGGAATATGCTCTGTGTTTGCCGTAACCTTAGTCCTTAAAAAAGTGTCACGGGTGTGTTCCTTACCGATGAGTTGATAGGAAGAAGCAAGATGATATCTGTGAGGATTAAAACGAGTCAAATAACACTCATTTGGTTAGATAAGATGAAAATTGTCGTTAATCCCTAGGCACGTGACTTTGTCGCTCAAATTTAAGGTGCCCTGTGTTTGCCGTGACCTTAGTCCTTAAAAGGAGTAACGAGTGTGCTTGTTATCGATAAGTTGAGTTGATAGGAAGAAGCAAGACGATATCCGTGAGGATTAAAACGAGTCAAATAACACTCACTTGGTCATATAAGACATAGGCGTCGTTAATCCCTAGGCACGTGACTTTTGTCGCATCTATCATATTTGACATGTTTCAAGTTTAAGAATATCTGCTGTATTCCACCTAAAATCTTTGATCGATCTCTTATCCTTCTAGCTTGAAAATCATTGTGTTGATAACTCCACTTGTACAGTTGTACTCTATCTAAGATTATGTTACTCCGATATTTCACTTAGCTGTCTCATCATATCAGATACGATATGACACTTTGATTCTTAATTTTAGATAATATAGCCGGTATTCGATATTTCGATATGTAAGGTGTGGTGCTGTAGACGAGTCAAAGTAAGGTAGATTAGATTTTAAGCAAATGCTAGATCTGTTCAGGAAAATAAAGAACCTTGTCTGAGATGATCTGCCACGTTTTATTCTTTTTTTTTACAACACGTTTTTTATTCAATTACTGTATATAAATAATACCACATGGTTAGATAAGACAAAACTAGGGAGTAGCAAATTACTCCGTACATGTCTTTATCTACCCAAATTTGTAACGAATAGACTCGTTACAAACAATAATTTGTTTTTCTTCTTAATTTAAGGTCCCAAAAACTTGGTTTAATCTTTAATCACTTCATGATCTTAAAAAGAATTTATTGTGAAGTTGCTGGGCAATTGTTAGATTTTTGTCCCATCACCTATAGTGGTTATAGAGTTAGCGAACCCTTGTGGGTGGACCAAGTTCTAATAAATTATTTCACCAATATTCTTATTTTTAATTTGGTATATATTTCTTTGGATTAATAAGAGCCCAAAGGCGATTATGGTGTTGATGGTACGAACCTCAGGCTATGTACCATCTCTCATGACTCGAAGTCATGGTGTCCCTATATTTTTAGCTTTTCTACATGGTATCCCTACACTTTTAGAATCACACATGACACTCCTCATTTTTAGTGTATTATGTCTCCATATCCATAATGACGTTTTCCGTCTTTTTTTACTTCTTTTTTTCGTTAATTGTGTTATTTATACAAAAAAAGGGAGGTTTAAGATTAACATAAACAACCACTTAAACATAGTTAAAACAACACAACTAACGGAAAGATGAAGTCATAGAAGACGGAAAACATCATTAAGGGTATGGAGACATAATATGAGGGGTAGCATACTACCATGTGTGATTATAAAAGTGCAGGGGTACCATATAGAAATGCTAAAAACATGAAGGTACTATATAGAAAATCCCCAATGTTAATTTGAATTTGACTCAAAGTCGCGAGAGGTAATACTCATATTAACACCAACATCATAATCAGCCATGGGGCTCTCTACTAGCCAAAAAAAACTTTTTACTTGGTTCATATTATCACTTTTTAGAAGTGTAGCTTGAATAATGCTCACTGAAGCCACATTTTCTGATCACCAAAGTCCCAGGTCACACAATAAAAGTGGAGCATTTTGACGGGAATGGATCATCTTCATTCCTTTTTCGCTTCATTACCTTCCATTTCCTCTAATACTAAGACGTAAAATAATTTCACTCTCCACCTCATCAAAATTAATAACCGTTGGATCTTTACGAAACAAATCTGGACCACGAAGGTAATGGAGAGGAACTTCTCATTTTAACATGCACGAAATAAGATTTCCGTATTAATCACCCTAGTGAAGTAGTGAGTGTAGTTAAAATCTCAACATCGAACTTTTGAAAGCTTTCACTTTTGTGAACATATGTAAAGTCATCATCTCATTTAAAGTGGAAGCTTTCAGAGATTCGAAGGAAATCATAAACTAAAAAAACCCTTAGAATTGTTAATTTTTTTTTGTTGTGTACAGAAATCGACGACCCCTACTTACCCGATACGTGGTCATTGTATTAATCACCCTAGTGAGTGCAGTTAAAATCTCGGGAGTACAACATCGAACTTTTTGAAAGCTTTCACTTTTGTGACCATATGTAAAGTAATCATCTCATTTAAAGTGGAAGCTTTCAAAGATTCGAAGAAAATCATAAACTAAAAAAAAACGTTGAACTGTTAAAAAATTTCGTTGTGTAAAGGAATCGACGACCCCTACTTACCCGATACTTAGGGCTTAGTCATTGTACTTAGTAAGTTAGTAGTTAGTTCTCCTACTACATGACAAGTCTTTTTCTCTTAAGAGAATAAATCCATCTTAAGCTTATGAAAAGAGATTTAATTACATAGTAACATGAGTACATAATGAACTTGAATTGAAGTTTAATTAGGAATCTGACACAAGTAAGTAAGTAAGGACCCTCTCCTTCAGGGTCATCCTGAAAACTTGAAAATTATGAAGTGCATGCAACTTGTTGAAACCAGCTTGTAATTTTGTAACTATTCTCATTTCTGTGCAATTTTTCTTGGGCCCTATTCCCACCCTCTTTTCTCCAGAGTCCATGGCAGTTTGTTGCACATCTATCTCTTCTTTAACTTTGGAAGCTAAAGAATACAAAAACTCTTTGGTCCAACTCCCTTTCAATATACTTATATCTTTCGCTAACTACCGTTGAGTTTTTTCGAGCGATTGAAAAAGCTTTACAAGTACACTTGTGTGGTTTTCGCGGTTTTGGTATTGTGTACATTAGGTCGCAGGTTTTTGTAGGTTCAACTCACCCCATCTTTTTTCGTTATCATACTTCCCTTCGTTGTACTTCAAAAAAAATACTTATTATCTTTTCGATATATATTTAGGGTGTGTTGATGGAATTTTGAGGTGTAGAGACTAGAGAGAGAAGAAAAATGGCTTTAGATGCAATGCCTAACTATAATGATATCTTCAACTATATTGTGTGTGATACTCTGAATGCAAGTCATTTTGAAAGTAATCTTGGGATTATGGAAAATGTTGCTTTGCTGGAGAAGCATCAGAGCAGCCTTGGTGGTGGTGGAGGTCAGTTTTCAGCTCGAGTTTCCGATGCTTGTAAGGGGGGTGTAGGGGTAGTAGGGAGGAAGAAAAGGCGAAGAAGGCCGAAGATTTGCAAGAATAAGGAAGAAGCTGAAACACAAAGGATGACTCACATTGCTGTTGAGAGAAATCGTCGAAAGCAGATGAATGAACATCTTGCTGTTTTACGGTCTCTAATGCCGGAATCTTACTCTCTAAGGGTATGTCCTTGCCCTAATTTTATTTCCTGTTATTTTCAATTCTGTGAATGTTACTGTTACTGTGGTGGATAATATAAGTAGTTTTCGTTTAATGATATAAGACTTTGAACTTCCAATTATTAAAAATATATTTTCGAAAAAAATTACAGTATGAAAATTACTCTATGTGATTAGATTTCGTCATGAAACTTGCTTTTCGTATGGAGTATACATTTCATATTGTTTATTCGTAAATTTCGAGAGATACGTATTTAAGAGAGAGTAAGTATCTCCAAAAGTGAGAACTACGTATACGAGTATAAAATAATGGAGGAAGCATAAATTTACGGTTTTGGGCATAAAGATAACATAAAATATACAAAAATCGATAAATTTTCTTGTGTCTCAGGACCCTGAAACCCCTGTACTACATTGATCCGTCGATGCTGTGTACAACTGTCTTGGTTGCTAGTTTCGCAAACTATGGCTCAGTTTAAACTATACTGGGAATAAGAAAGTCGAACTTGATCAACTCATAAACCGATCTTAATTGTCTGAACTTAAGACAGTAAGACCAATCGTAGATTCGAGACTGATATATAGAGATTATAATCCGATACTGAATCAAACCGAATTCAGACCAAAACTCGAATGCTATTACTTGAATGCTTTGCGTGAAACTGCAGGGCGATCAGGCTTCAGTAGTAGGAGGTGCGATAGACTACGTAAAGGAGCTTGAGCATCATATGCATTCCCTAGAAGCTCAAAAAACACGAAATCTACAGCAGAACATCGGATTAACGTTAACCCCACCACTATTTCCGGATCCCAATCGACAAGATAACAAGTTCAGTGTCAAGAGCAGAACATCGGTCGCTGAGGTCGAGGTTACCTTGATCGAAACCCATTCAAATCTTCGAATCCTTACTAAGAGAAATCCGAGGCAGTTATCCAGATTGGTTTCGGGGTTTTTATCACTGTGTTTTGCTGTACTTCATCTAAATGTCACCTCCTTGGACTCTTTAGTCCTCTACTCCATAAGTGTCAAGGTACGGCTCTTATTCCGTCTCTATATTACTATTACTAATACTGACACGGAAGTGGTAATTAATTAACCTCCTTATTTCTTAAGTAACAAGGCCCTTAACTTCGTCCAAAAGTAAAAATTAACCCTTTTTTTTTAAACCTACTACTAATACATACGAGTACTACGTAATAAAAATGATTTAATATTTTTTTTTTTTAAAAAGTTCAATTTGTAACATTATATTTTACTTAAATCTATTTAAAGCAATTTATGAACATTTTTTATTCATCATTAATAGTGCTGTAAAAAATGGACTCTATGTGTTTCGCGCAAGTAAATTTATTACGGAGTATTAATATGTACAGAATATAATAAATCGTATAAAAACTCGAAAATTGGAAGTATTTTGTTATGTGTAAATAAAATATATACACGAAAGCAAAATGAATTTTGTCATCGAATTTTGGTTGATAAAAATTTGAGTGAAAGCCAACAAACCAAACAACTTATTCTGATACTCCCTCCATCTCAGTAATTTATTTACCTTTATTAAAATATTCCTCACAAATAATATAAAAGCTAAATAAATGACTGAGACGGAAAGAGGACATACCTAATTATAATTCATTACTTGCCTACTATTGACCAAACTTACCCGATTATCTCGGGTATCCAGCGAATTGTAAATCGTTAAGAGCGAATTCTATCATGTTTTTTTTTTACTAAAAATACACCTAAAAAGTGAACTACTCTATAAGAGCGAAACGTGAATTGCTCAGCGAATTCAGTAACCATGGTACTGAGTACGAATACTAGTACTCCCTCCGATTCTTTAGATTCGCAACGTTTACTATTTGCACAAATAATAAAGTTGTGAGTGGAGATGGTGGGTCTCACCAATAAAGTAAAAAGTTTACACAAACAAAACCTACCTGTTATGGAAATGTTGCAAACCTAATGAATTTGCCAAATATGGAATATGTTGCGAATCTAAAGAATCGGAGGGAGTACTATTTTAGAAAATCCTCTACGTTAAGTAGCCGATTTGCGATTTTCTATTCGCCTAGACTAAAGTCGTTAATTCAAATAGTGGCTTCACCCTCGGTTGATGACGTGGACCAATTATCGATAAAAAAATACAGTAACAAATTCTAATGAATGCAGGCAGAAGAAGGGTGTCAGCTGAATTCTGTAGATAGCATTGCATATGCAGTTCATCAAATGCTTCTAATAATAGATGGAGATGGAGATGGAGATGGAGATGTTTCTCCTCTCTTGTCTTAACTTATTACTCCGTATTAGACATTTTCGATATATTGGCTAGAGTGTTATGTTCTTAGATTCGCAATTCTTGGGTTCCGGTTTTTTTTCCTGGTCGTAAACAGGAAGCGTTTAGATAGAGTTACGGTGTTTAGGGTTATCTGGTTAAGTCGTGTGCTATTCTATTTAACGATTTGTGAGAAAAAAGTCCGTGGTTAAATCGTGTGTTATTCTAGTTAATGACCTGTGTGGCTAAGTCGTGTGATTAAAGGTCGGTGTTAATTGTAATATGATGCGCTTTATATTATGTTTAATTCATAATAGAGACTTGTAAACTTAGTCGCATAAAATAATTGATTTTTTTTTCAACAAAGAGCGTCCTTATAGAGAAGGGGATCGAACTTGAGATCTATCGTTCAGGTTATTTTCATCTTAACTACTAGACTAAGACATCTACGATAAATAATTGAAAATATTGAGTAGTACTCCAATGATCTAAAAAAAACAGTGTAGTACAAAGTACATACAGTAGATCTATTGACAAGGCAGGGTGCAACATGAAACGAATATGACACTAAACTACCCAAGTGTTCACCTTGCATTTGTACATTCATTTAAATTATTGAACCAAATGCAATCCAATCACTTTATTACTTGTACTCTACTTTCAAAATATTTTTTCCCAATAATTTGTTTACCTTTAATTAAAATATTTTTCACAAATAATATTACGTATACTTTAAAAATAAATAAATAACCGAGATGAAAAAATACTCATTTCGATTCATCTAAATCAATAATAAGATAATTTGTATTATTGAACGACTTTAACTATAGAAGTATAGCACCCACATTTATATAAGATGTCTCTCATTAACGTCAACGATAAATCGTATTTACTGAGTAAATTTTTGTGAGGATTTTACTAACTAAAAAAAAATGTTTTTAACATTAACTAATACTCCCTCCGATTCATTGAAATCGCAACATTTACTATTTACACAAAAAATACGGAAAGTGAATTGGTGGACCACAATAGTGATGTCATGTAAGATCAAGTAATATAATAATATTATATTGAATATTTTGGAATATAGTAATGAAAAGTTAAGGGTAGGTTAGTCATTTCATAAGAAAAATATGACCTAAAATGGAAATGTTGCAAAGCTGATGAATTTGTCAAAAACGGAATACGTTGCGAATCCAATGAATTGGAGGGAGTAGTATTCAAATTTTTGAGATTTCAAGTTCGAATCCTCGAACTAACAAGATACTAGAAGACAAAGAACCACCGTTAGAATAAGAAACGAACCTATAATTTGACGGCTTAGAAAAAAGAGTTGATTTAGTTCACTGAAATTAATGCATATATATATATATATATATATATATATATATATATATATAATACAAAATCGAGAAGATAATAATAATAAAGTGATTATTAAAGAGCGTACATTAACTAGTTTACGTGTCTACTCTTTACACTTGCCCTCTTCTCCTTTTCAACCTAATCTCCTCGATCGCAGTTATCCGTCATATTATTATAACAGATCAAATAATATTACCAATTTAATTACGTAATAATAAAATATTATTATTATTAAAAAAATAATACCAAGTTATATATATATATTTTTTTACATTTTTCTAATTTAAATAGATAAATATTAATCTGTATAATAATAATAATATAACGGATATGTACGTCAGATCGAAGAATATGGGCTTCCTTTATGACATGCTACATTGCAACTCCACCGTTGCTTTTCAACGTGTCACCTCATCACTACGTTCCATTCTCCGACTCCTTAATAAAGTCACCAAATAAATATCGAAGATGTCTTAGTCTGGTGGTTAAAATTAAGTAGTACTATATGGCGATAATAAGTCAATAAATCACACGTTCGAATCCTCATATATATTATAATGCAACTAAGTGTGCGATTCGTTGAAAAAAAAAAAACATGATTATCTACCCGATATCAGTTAGATAAACTGATAAAAAGTCGTTCTAATTTAATTAAATCTCAAGTTCAGACCCCCTCAAAATACGATAATTATTAAAACTTTACTCTTATAAAGAAGATGTCTTAGCCTGGTGAATAAAATTAAGTACTCTATGACCTATATTATAATGCAACTAAGTGTAAGCTCCGTTGGAAAAAAAATATGATTATCTACCCGATATCAGTTAGATAAACTGATAAAAAGTCGTTTTAATTTAATCAAATCTCGAGTTCGGACCCTCGAAATTTGATGATATTAAAACTTTACTCTTATAAAGAAATTTTTTATTATTCCTTGAATTTTATTCAACTTAAATTTAGATTGAATAAAGGAAGATTATATATATATATATATATATATATATATATATAAAGGATCAAATAAGTTCACCATATGTAATTAAGTCTATATTAAAGTTACAGATGACATACGTTAAAGTTGCATTTTTTCAGAATTGATATATAACTATAACATTCAGCTCTTTTATCACTTCAAGTGATAAAGTGCAACTTTAACACTCATTTCGTGTAACTTTAAGCACCTTTTGTGTAACTTTAACACTTGGACTTATGAACTTATAAGAGTTGTTGGCCTTATGTGAACTTATCTATATATATATATATATATATATATATAATATATATATATATATATATATTGCGATGAAAAATTAATTCCACGTTTTCAGACACTGAATCGCTAGTTTCTTATCTAATACGGAGTAGAATCTAAAAAAAAGACGATAATCATGTATGTGTACATCATCAACTATAATAAGTCACATAATAAAACATTAATAATGTCACATATAGCAATAATGTTGCCTACGTCCTTGTCTTCTATTACAAACTTCCGTCTAATTTATTCACAAGTAGCCATTACAAGTACGCAAATTCATGTTTATGATAGCGATATCGTTATATTAATACGACGGGTCAAATAAAATTAATTTAAATAAAAAAGAGTATGAAATATTAATGCTTTGTTTTTTTTTTATCTATCCAAATTATTACTCGTACAAGAGTATTCTGTATTATTTGGCATGTTATAATAATATGACGATAATTCTGTTGTAAGGAAGTCTAAATGCAAATATCAATCAATAAGTTTATGTGAAAAGACATTATTATCTTATCAATTGATTAGATGTTAGACTAATATTTTTGTCCTTAGTCACATAGGACTGTTCTGTACTATATGTTAAATCTAATCAGAATTAAACGTTAATTCTGAGGTTTCGGAGAAAAATAATATATGGAGTACTATATGATTTTAAAAAATTACGATGATAAATCATTGTAAGATTGATATTTCGGCCGTAGTAAAATATGAACCGAACCCATGATATAATCGTGTTACATTTATTTAATCATTGTCGTTTGGTAAAAAAATAATACGGTCAAACTAGGAATGTTCAAAAACAGAACGACCCATCAACCCATCCAGTCTGACCCGCAAAAGAAACATGCTTGGACAGAACATTTTCTAAACATCTAAAAAAGTTCAATCCACAAACTCGTCTCAAGCCCGTTTACATGCTTATTTGTCAACAAAGATTTCTTACTAATTAACCCGACTCATATCAAATCAAACCCGACATATGATCACTTCTGATAAAAAAACATAATCGAAAATTCGTCGACATCAAAACAACATAATAACAAATCCAATAAAATAAATTATCTAGCATAATAATTTATTTATTTATTTAGGAATTATTATTACTAAATTTTTTATTTTATTTTAAAAAAAAAAAAAAAAAAAAAAAGAAGTAAGAATACCAAAACGAATAACACCAAAATTGAGGATAAGACTTCTCTCCCCCCACATCACATTCCTTCTCGAATATTACAATCAAAAATGGGCGGGCCCCATATGTCTTTAAAGGCCCAACCAACGGCCCATATACAAACACACCATCCCACACGTTTTTTACTCCTTAATTCTTCTGTGCGATCGTCTCATATTATTCGATGATACAGAACGATCATTCAAACCGTCATTTAATCAAAACCGATATCCATACATTCTACCCTTTTTTTCGTCGAGGAGGTCCTATCTGAAACGTTCTCTCAATAATTATGTTGCGAAGTCGTTTTCATCTGTTTTTTTTGTTCTAATAAGGCTGACTCTATTCGTTTGGACTGGAATAAGCTGAACTGACTGAACTGAACTGAAACACTAAAACATAAATGAATCTCTCGGGAGCTCAGCTGAAGTGAACTGAAAAGAAGTCGGGAGTTTGTGATTACTTAATGGATGAGGTCATTTCATTGAAGTCGATCACTTAAAAACATTCCACGAATGAAGACGGTCTCTCTCATCTTTTACTTACAACCAGTCATAATGTGACACTTGTCGTACACGTACACAAAGTCTCCGCCGCCGTGGGTCCCGCCATTCATGGGAAAAATCCAAGCAACTTGATCAAATTGACCTCAAATCAAACTTTAAAATACCTTAGATATTTATCTAGACTATAGTTTTTGGATAAACCTCACTTATTATACAATTATTATTATTATTATTATTATTATTATTATTATTATTATTATTTTCTTTTTTTATTATTATAATCGGTATTTTCATTGACACCAGAAAAAATTACAACAAGTTAGAGGAAAGCCGAGATACTATCTGGGTCCCCACTCCCTCAGCGAAAAAGTCGATATTCGTGGGAAGCCGAGAACGTTTATTATTATTATTATTATTATTATTATTATTATTATTATTATTATTATTATTATTATTATGTGTTATTAGTATTATTATTAAAATCCTTTATTTAAGCTATTCTAGAAAGATATTCCGCTAATATATTTGTCTTTAATTTAAAACGGGTTTAATAATCTAGAGAATAAAATCAAATAACTAAAAAACTAGTAAAATTATTGATCTGTTGTAAACTTAAAACTGTTCATTAGAAGAGAAAAGTAATAGGAAGTAATATATTTTTTGTAAAAGAACACAAATATTTTGCAGGTAAAAATCGAATCTCAACTTCAATTTTATAATAAAAGAATCTTATCAGTTGGGTTAACTCAAAATTACACAAAGTTGTAAATATCAATTTTAGAATATTACCTTTTCATTTGTAAAAATATACTCATATTATCTAGGAATCTCGTAAAACTTAAATATCATATAGATGAACAATAATTCTCGATAAATACCTGTAGGATAATATTTTTTTATTTTTTTTAATCAAGTGAAACATAAAATTAGGTTTGAGTCACATAAGAGACTTATATATACCATTCTTTTTATTACACAAGAAGCCAAAAACATGTACATTTTTCTTATATTAATATGACAAAGACAAAAAAAAGATGTATAAGCACTACCCTATATTAATAATAATAATAATAAGTAACCACTATCTTATCTTTTTCCAAACTATTTTTTTTCAAGTCCTTGACAATTCACATATTTGTTCATCTACCCCATTATATATGTACTTTTGCTAATTTGCATCATTTACTATTATAAGTATATACACAAACACACACCACGAAAAGACGGCTTTAGTTTAGTTCACTTCAGCCTAGCCCTACGCTGGCCTTTGCTCTATAGACGCAAAAGCTCACGCGTAACTGCGTCAGCGAATGTAAAAAAACAAAAAAAAAACTATTTCTAGGAGGTGTAGTGCAATTATCCATTTTAAACTATTAACTTAAGGACTTAAAATCTATTATTATTATTATTATTATTATTATTATTATGTAATATAGTTTTTTTTAATATATAATATTATATGTAATAATATACTAAATATATATATTTTTAATAGACTAATATTGTACGGTGAGTCCACCTAGAGGTGCTCGATGTGGGATGCCTTTCCTTCTTTTAGCCGTCCTGAAATTAAGGGCACTTGGTGGTGGAGTTCTTGGTGTAAAGCTTTGCACCATTCTATTGTTTTTGTTGTTGTTGTTGTAGTTTATCATCTCTTGATCTTCCCTTGTTGTTGTACTTCCGGTGCTACCGGACTCATCTGAATCTGACTCTATCATCGATCTGATTTTCTTTCGGTTGTTGTGTGAATTCTTCGAAGATGTCCCGACAATCTATAGAAGAATCAACAATTTCGTCATCATTTTGAGTAATAATCGATAGTACATTGACCTAGAGAACTTTTTTGAGTCAAAGTTTTCTGGGTTTGGACCAGACCAGATCACTTATAAAAGGGTTTTGGTGGGGATACCGGTCAACAAATTAATATTTTTGGGGCCGGACCGGAATGTGCTTCAATGGTATGATTGAGAGCATTAAGCATTGCAAGAAAAATGTGATCAACAACTAATTTGAAACGAGTAACAAAAATGATTAAAAGACGGAATTGAAGGCGAGGATTAAGAAATTAATACCTTGCAAGCAAGGGAGCAAAAGCGGAATGTGTCGAGGAGGCTTCGTTCACAAACTTGGCATGTATTCGTGACGCCTTTACCGGGCCTAGGTTGCGGCCTTTCATTCAAAAACACAACTCTTGCACTATTGATTATGTATGTTTGGATTCCATTTATGTCCAATACCTTTTGTATTTCCGAAGCTCTTATCACATCATGGTAAGACGACCTCCTAATCTGTTAATCCATCGTAACAAAATGTTTGTTAATCTCCGATTGATAATGTATAAGATTAGAGAAGACCCGAAAGACAAAGAGACTCTTGCTTTCAATACTCTCGATTAGAATACAAGTCAAGTCAACAAAAGAGTTGAAGTACAAGTCAACATTGTAAAGACAAAGTAAAAGTTTGACTATCTCAGTATAATTTTACCGTAAGACCTCTCACATAAGAGGTATTACTGTGAAAGTGTGAAACCGTATCACAAGAGATTTGCAGGATGCTTGAAGTGCAAGAAAAGGGTGACTCTCAACAAAAGAGTTGAAGTAGTCAACATTGTTAAGGCAAACTAAAAGTTTGACCGTCTTATGGTAATAGACCTGTAGTGTGAGACGGTATCAGAAAAGATTTACGGGATGCTTGAAGTGCAAGAAAAGGGTTACTCTCATTTACCTCCACAAACTTGGTTTTTCCAAGACATTGGTGAAAGAGAATTATTATTGTTAAGAAAAGTGACCCAATATTTTTTTTTTGACAAAGTTGAGTCTAAACTAGAAAAATGGGATTAGACACCCATCTAATCTTAATTAATGTGGTCACAAATTATGTCAAAAATGTTGAAAAATTGGGTACTTGGAAGAAAAGTAAAAGAGTATTGAATGAAAGATGAAATTTTTAAATAATCCCATTTGTGGAAAAACCATTATGCAAATTGCACACCCAATAAACATTCAACACCACAAAAACTTTAAAAGTTGGTTCATCAAACCTAACCCAACATGGACTCCAAATAAGACTATTTCGTGATCGACTAACATGAATCATTTTCCGAAATCCTGAACCCTAATGGACATAATAATACTAGTAATAACTAAAAAAATTAATGAGATTGTCGTGTTTCATTAAAATATTATTCATATATAATAGAAAAATGAAATAAATTTTTTAGGGACAAAGGGAGTATGACCTAAGTTCAAATCCCGTCAATTTTCTCTGAAATGAGAAACATAATGTATAATTAATTAAACCTTTTATCGCATGGGACGAAGCTATGCATAGACAGATTGGGTTCCTAACTTTATTTAAATTAAATTAAATTAAATAAATTATGATAAGATTGATGTTTCGGTCAAGGTAAAATTTGAAACTAACTTCGTCCCTGAAGCAAATAATATCGAAAAAAAATGAAAGATATTTAAAAAAACACAAATTCTTATATGAGACGAAAAACCCGGAAAAAGAGGGGGCGAACCTGAATAACACGATGATCTTTATGATTGGCAAGACAAAGTGAACAAAGTGAACCATTCATACAATCCAAGCAATACATATTACATTCACTTTTATGTGAATCAATATGATATTTGCAATGAACAAAGAACTTTTCACGTAACAATGGCTTCAACCATGGCGGCCACCTATTAAAATCTTCATCTTCTGGTCCTCCTCCTCCCTATACATCACACAAATCAACCCAATTCAAAAATTAAAAAGAGACCGTCTCACACAAAATTATCGTAATATGAAAAAGAATTAAAGATAATGAGGATGATAAAAGTGGGATCGAATCGAGTACCATGATACGACGATTTTTGGGTTTGATTTCACGAACAGAGGATTCTTGATTGACTATCGCCAGCTTGAGAAAACAGGGTAAAAACAGGGGAAAACAGAGGGAAAAACAGGGGAAAACAGGGGAAAAGAGTGAGTTTTTTTTTTGAGGGGGTGAGTTATGAAGGGAGTGGAGGAGTTTGGGTTTTTGTGTTTTGGAGGTGGGAATATGAATATGAATATGAATATGATGAAAAGAAAGAGAGATTAAAGGGTGGGTTTTATTATAGAGGAATAATAATAATAAATTAATAAAATAAATAAAAATAATATAGAGTGGAGAAGGTAGTAGATGGTTTTGGATTTATTTTTTTAAAAAAAAAAATTTTAATTTAATTAATTAATTAATTAAATAAAGTATTGGATGAAAAGAAATGGTCATGCTTATCCTTTCAATATATCATATATCAAATCTTTTATATTTTGAGGGTATAGTCATATTCTGGTGGTTAAAATGAAGGTATGCAGTATGCTGAATAGTCGATTTAGGTTTTGAGTATCGTAGATTATAGACCCGGAGCTTGTATTTCTTGCTTTAGCTTGATCATTTACTCGGACTGACCCACCTTAATAGGGTTCTCTGAGCTTGTATTCTTTTATATTTTGAGGGTACGGTAGTCAGTCTGGTGGTTACAACGAAGGTATACTGAATAGTCGGTTTAGTTTTTGAGTATCATAGATGATAGAATCGAGCTTGGATTGTATTCGTGGGCTTAGCTTTATCGTTTACTCGGACCGACCCACCTTAATAGGGTTCATTGAGCTTGTATTCTTTTATATTTTGAGGGTACAATAGCCAATCTGATGGTTAAAACGAAGGTTTACCGAGTAGTCGGTTTAGGTTTTGAGTTTCATAGATGATAGAATGGAGCTTGAATTGTATTCCTTGCATTAAGCTTGATCGTTTACTCGGATCGACCCATCTTAATAGGGTTCGCTGAATAAACAAAATAATTCAAAAATCACTATTTGACTAAGCCGGACGAAAGAAACATTGTCACATCTATTAGGGTTCTGCCCAGATCCTATGTCAAGGATTTGGCTCGGTGGTAAACTAGTAACTCGGCGTGGCTTGTAAATTTGTTAATTATCACATAACTCATACGAGTATTTAATATGATAAAATTTGAAGCAAATACATTTCAATATTTAATATACACTTTATGAGTATCTTATTAGATCGAAAAATCACTCACATTTAAATCTTGGAGATGAAAAAAGTATTTTTATTAAATTTTCACAAAGAAAGTATGGCATAACATTTTCCTTTATTATTGATCAAAATATGCCAAAAAAAAAGATACGTTTTCCTCAAGGAATTGAATAAATAAAATGAATCACCCTCCTTTTCATTTCACTTTCATTTCCTTTGGCCTTATCTCACCTTCGATTTTTAGGTTTAAAGTTTGTGCGTTACCTAAATTAAATAATTATTATTCCGTATTTAATTGACTAAAAATATATTAAAAAAAAGGAACATGATATATACAACCTTACGTCCTTAAGGTTTGTTTTTAAGTTTTCAAAAGATAAAATAAAAGTTTAAATCAAACATTTAACGTAAATTTGTCACACATTCTTACTTTAATTTCATTTCAGAAAATACATTTGATTCTTATATACAACCCTAATTGTTGTATTTAACGTTGCTCATATAATATAATAATAATACGAATAAAACATAGAGAATATGTATAAGATGTCGTATTCAATACCGGTCATCTAACTTGTAGAGAATAAATAAGGGAGAAAAATTACAAATTAAAAATACAAAAATACAAAAAAAAAAAAAAAATTATTAATAGTAATTTTTGTAGTATGGCACAAGTTAGCCAATTTTGGAGTTGACAAAAGAGGGACCAGACTAGTTAGGAGTGGACTAAAATAAGCATAAAATAGCTTAGAAATTAGGTTTTGATGAAGGAGTTAGTAGTCTAATCTTGTTAGGGATTACAATTTTTACCAAATCCATCATGTTGTTTTGCTATTGTGCTTCTCTTTCACACCAAACTCAATTCAATTTGTGCCCTATATTCCACAAAATAACATGTTTAATTAGTTAGGTGTTTAGCTCATATCATATGGTGTATATAACTCGATTCGATTAATATTCAAAATAAATAAATTATCTGTACGGTTTAGATTTAGTACGTTTTCAGCGAAATTATTTTAAGTTATTGTGTCATTGTCTGTGTTGTACTCCCTCCGTCCTTTAAGTTTCTTCTCATTTCTTTTTGCACGTAGAATAAGGAATTGAATAAAAAGAAGTAAAATAATGGATGGTGGGTCTTGAAAATAATTTGTTTGTGGTGTGTACAAAATGGTATGAATGTGGGTCCAATAAGGACAAAAGGGTAAAATTGAGTGTACAAAAAAGGAAAGATAGAAACAGGAAGAAACTTAAAGAACGGCCCAAAAAGGAAAACAGGAAGAAACATAAAGGACGGAGGAGTATTCTGTAGCACGTTAGGGTTCTTCAAAGTCCGGATCCGATTGGCATCCGATCCAGCTCCGGTTCTCAAGAATCCAAATATCCCGTCATTTTCGGGGTCTGGTCTGGTCTGGTTTGACTTTGAAAATGATTTTTGGTTAAAAAAGGTGGTCTAAATCTTTAACACCAACGAGATCACAATCGCCATCCGGTCTGGTCTCTAGGTCCAAATTTTTTGGAGATCTGGTCTCCGGGTTTGCCATCCGGTCCGGACCTGGAGCAGTGAACACCCTTAGTTGTAGCCGGTAGGCTAAAGGTAGAGATGAAAGAAGATCGGACATGCCATGGACTATGCAGCTGGCCGTGTTAGGGCTGAGGTTTGAGAAAGAAGATCGTGTTTACATAAGATACAACCGATTCACTGAAGCACACGTCCAAAATACAAAGAAATAAGGAATCGAAGAAGTAGATGATTAGGGTGACAAACGTGTCCGGTTAGGTTCGATCCATATTCACGAGCTAAGAAGAAGCTTGACAAATTTGAAGTTTGACTCCGATGGCCGACATGATTTCTACAAATGACAACGACACTCGTGCGTTAGAAGAAACAACAAATGTAGGATTAGGATATAACTATGTAAGTACAAATGTACATTACATACCACATACACTTATTATTAAGAACCCTCCTTTAAATTTGGGGGTAATAACCCCCCCTCACGTGTAACGTAATTCTTAAGGAATGCCCTTAACTTTTAGCCAAAACTTTCTACTACTATTACATACTACAATGACATCTAGTACTACCTCTTATAGTCTCCCATGTAGTCAGTCGCGGGTCCAGAAAATTTTGTTTATGATCGACTTTTCAGTTTTCTGTTTGAAGCTGATACTAGTTGCATTTAGGTTTAATGACTAAAGGTGTTGATCAAAGTGTCGAACTAGCGCGTGTGACTCTTACATTGAACTGTTTTATATATTGTGTCAGTGTCAGTGTCAGTCTCTCCTTGGTCTGGCTTGGTCTCGGTAAATCCCGTGAGAGAAAAAAAGGGTTTAGGATTATTGCTCCGCACCTCCACGGTTTAACTAGTTGCATTTAGGTTTAACTAGAGATATTCAAAGTGGCGGACCAGCGCGTGTGACTCTTATGTTGAACTGTTTTATATATTGTGCCAGTGTCAGTCTCTCCTTGGCCTGGCCTGGTCTCGGTAAATCCCGTGGGAGATGAAAAGGGTTTAGGATTGCTCAGCACCTCCACGGTTCGTACGCCATGACCCAAAGTGGGTTCGTGATCAAACTACTAATTCTTCAGTCTGACACGCCAAACCAAGATCCCTACCTTGTTATGGTACGGTCTGGCTTGACAAGAACAAAACCAGGTTGGCCTTGTCTAGTCTGTCTATATACAAGTGCTTATCGTTTCAGATTGGGTGACCTATAAAACAGAGTCTAAAGACCAGACCAACTAGAAAAGAACCCGAACCAGAATCTATTAATTAGTTATGATTTTTTTTTAGGTTTGGACTAACCATACCAATTGTATAAAAGGGATTATTTGGATATAAAAATAATAAATTAAAATTATTGATTGAAGATTTGAAGGCCATGAGAAGTACTCGTGTCAATGGCGTGGGTGTAGAATAAAGTCCTTTTTGTGTGTCCAAGAAGAACCGTGGATTATTCCAAAGTCTCCCAACGCACACTGTTTCATATTCTTTCCGTCTCGATCATTTACTGTCCTATAATTAAAATATTCTTTATATGAAAAAAAAATAAAAATAAAATAAAAATAAAAATAATAATAATAATAATAATAAATGATCGAGCCGGATGAAGTATATAATTTTATATATATTCACCTATATAAACAGATTATTTATCATTTTTAACATATTTTAACTGTTTATTAATTAATTAACCACGAACGTGTGAATAATTCGTACTAAGTGTAATACTTAACTTAATAATAAGGGATTAAGAAAATACATTGTAGAATCGTGCGTAAATCGTAATTCCTACCCGTAAAGTAGTCCTACGTGGTTTACTTTTATCTGTTTATATCTAAATAAGTACGGAATATTATTTAACCAGTTATATATATTAATATTACGGATATCTTCGTCAGAAACTAAATAATAACGATGTTATTAATTAATATTATGGTCTCATCTCATGTGGTCATAATGGCAAATGTGACGTGCGGGGCATAGTTTAATTTATTTAGTTAGTTAGTTATAGTCCCTTTTATTATTTCACAAGTACATTACATTATGTTATGTTATGTTTATGTCTTTCCTTTATTTAGTGCACAAATTTGTTCACACTTTTATATGAAACTATTAAAACTACAACTTGTATTAAAAGCTTCGTTAGGCCTAAATGCATTAATATTAAAAGCTTTATTCTTGACTCGACTTGAACAGGCTATTAAAAACTGTAACGATCTCGTTATTATGAGGTTTAGTATTGCTGTATTTACACGACTTGATCGAACTCACTCAAGACCTCCCCTCAGATCAGTTGACTGATCGACATTGTATCGTTGATATATATAATAATAATGTCGATGTATTGAATTATCACCAAGTCTTGTAAGAGACCACTCTATGTCTTATTCGTACCCTTAAATGACAGCTTTGTTTTGTACCTATTTTTATAACAATCGTACACTCTTTATATTCGTACACTCTTTTATATATGTTAATCGTACCTACTTCTATTAGGTTTGGTACCACTGTTACTTTCATTTTTACTTAGTCTCTCAGTAAAGTTAATGAGAAACCGTCTCTCAGTAGACCTACTCTTTGAATTATTTGGTTGCCATATATGATGAATTGCTTTAGTTTTAGGAGGTACAATATGAGTTAGGAGTTTTAGGACTAGTGCATTTATTTGAATGTTATTTACTTTGGAGATAAAACAACATTGGATCGATGTGAAATGAATAGTGTATTGTGTACTCGATCATACATACATCTTGATGTGAAACGAATCGTTTCAAGATTGTAAGTACATTGCACCAATAGTTGACGTACGATGTACAACCCCATGCTTTAATAAATATGAATGTCGATTAACATTTCATGTGGAGAGTTCGTGTGATGTGATAGATTTGAATTTGTAACTGTCCCGAATAAGAATTTGTTTTCATTATCGTAACATAAATAAAATTATGGTTGCTGAAATCTGTTTCCGAGATTTCTTTTCTTCAACACTTTTTATAGAACAGTTTTCAATTAGTTTTGTCAAACCGAGTTTCTAAAACTAAACCGGACAATCATATTTTCTCTTAGATCACACTATATATATACAGTAGTAATATACTTCGTATCAAAGTTTCAACTGAATCTTAAGAAATCCACAGACTCTTCCACATTACCGCACCCCTAGTTCTCAAGTCTAGCGACGATGAGACTTGACAAAACTTGGGTTGAGACTCGGTTGATACCATCGAACCAACGACAAAAAGTAACCTTATATATACTCGTACTTGGTATGTACTACATACTCGATACAAAGTAGTACAATATTTTTTTTTGTCATCTGAAAAGAGTGCACTAGTTACAGTAAGTTGTCACCGCTAATCAATGAGCGACTGAATCTATATCAAAGTAGTCCTTATAATCATTGTTAGCCTAAATCAAGGACTATCATATGCCTTAAAGAAAACAATATGATATGATATGATATCTTCCATACATTGCTAGGTATGTAGTTACCCTAATTCAAGGACATTATTGTAGCTTTTGTGTTTGCACACTCACCTCAATCCAAATTTTGCATCACTTGCATCCTATTATTGGTCCTATAAAATTATTATAAGTCCAACACAATACTCAATAATCTATGACAATAATTCCATGCTTATTAGAATAAAAAAAATTAGGAAGATTCTACATCTATATTCTATAATTGCTCTTTGGGTATTGGTTGTTTGGGTACCGTCACAACTCACAAACTTATGACAGGTCGAGGTGGATATCGTTGTCTTGTGAAAACGGGTTCAGAAGTTGTATGTGTCTCAAGATGCCAGGGTTCGTGTTGCTGCTGACACAGAGTCACAGATTAGTTTTGCTATTACAAAAGAAGTTAGGACACGAATAGTATCTTACCTACCAACTAATTTCTTGAAAATTTTGTTTTTTAGCTCAATAAAAATTACTCGTACATTTTAAAATAATAATAATAATAATAATAAATTAATAATTTAGTAATAATAAATCACAATTATTGTGTCAAATTAAATAACAAATGTATAGTTATATAAAGACATTTTCAAGATAAATCTAATTATTTGTTTATATAATTGTTTATGTGTTTTTTTTTTATATTGAAAGTCGAAATAATAGAAAAAAAGAAGTTATAATATAGAGATTATAGAACAACAAATTGACTTTACAACTCTAAAGCACTTGACTTTTTTTAAGGCATCTTTTGTCCACTTATTTATCATTATTATTTGTGTATTACTCCTAATTAAATAGTAATAAAAGATGCTTAAGGAATCCCTAATTTTATGACTCAAATCTTTCATAATCTATTTTATTAAGGATTAATTAAATGTACCTTTTATTAATATTTAACATTTTATGCATTGAATTAATCCATAGAGCAAAGTTATTATCAAACTACTCTTCTACACTTTATTTATATTTAATTAGTTACGCCATGGGTTAGAGCATAAACATTGGATGAAAGAGATTTAGAATAGTGAAACAATGATTTTCTAATTTTATTATTACAAAGTGAGACGATGTTACGATAAATTAACGTGAGATTATAATCAATGAGTAGATTATACAACCAGGTGAACCAGTTGTACATATTTATGATTTTGGGCATTATTACAAATTTTCGAGTTTTGTTGTAAATTTTCTGAGTTTTAGTGTAACGTTGTTGAGTTAAATCACATAAATGTTTAAGATTAAAAACTTACAACTCAGCTCAAAAACTTGTATATACAAAAGCTCATCAACTTTGTGATTGGTTGTGTACAACCAGTTGTATAATCTTATTTTTCTTAATAAACATACAACGGTGTTAAGCAAGGTGGTCAAATTTGTCGTTTCGACTAGTGTTTCACACATTTATAGACGCGTCTTATATTTATATATCCATGTTAATCATGCGTTACTTTCCTTCTAGATGTTCATCTAACATCGATAGTAGAATCACGAGAAGTGATACAAAGTATTCAGAATATAAGTTCGAATCTCGTCAACATGTATAACTCCACTTTACCAACTTAAAAGCAAAAAGCAAAACATGTACCATAACTTGAAAAGGCCCATCTTTATAGGGTACATACACCACTACAAGCCCATCTAAATAATCTTACTTTTAGTGACTTTTCCTCTCATCATATGGATCCAAAAGACAAAGTGCAATCTACCAAACACACATGCAAATTTCGACAAGACAATGATACGAGGTTATGTCGAATTGTCAGATAATGTTTTGACATCCCTAGTTTATAAGAGAAATTATACTCTTTGATTTTTATTAGATTTGATTACGATTATAAGTATTTATTGTAAGTATCGTTTGACGTTTTCTTCTGTTGTACTACTCCATAGAATAGTCGTATCCAATAATTGCTACTCCCCCGTTCATTATTTTTTGTCCTATTTCATTAAAATATTCCTCACAAATAATCATGAAATGTGACGAAAAATAATGGACGGTGGGAGTAGTAATATCATGTATTGGGCCACAGTTGTGTTGATAAATGTACAAGACCTTTCAATATGCAAAGCCATGTTGGCCTAATATGAACTCAAAAAACAGCCCATGCTACTTTACTCCACTATTAGGGTTAGAGTTAAGAGTTGAAGTCTCTCGAAACATCGTCTCATATTATGTTAGTGGGCATATCCATTATGTCAGACGTCTCTCATCAACGTCATTGAAAGATCGTCGTCTCTAATAAGTTTTTATGCAGAAAATTAAGCCAATCATGAAGTGATTCCATAGGTTGAATCCATGCATAAAGAAGAGACAATGTTCACTACATCTCTAGATCAATTGATGTTTGATTGAACTAGGGAAGAAAATGCTAGGAGTTATCGGGTGGTGTCGAGTTTGTGTATCATCACACTTACAATAAAATAAAATAATATTGTAATATATTTCCCTGGAAAATGGTGGTAGTGTATCATCTGGTGGCGCATAATAAATTTCGTTTACACTTTAGATACCTAAAAATTTTTCAAATCGAATATTTTACTCCACCTAATTACTACGGAAACTCACATACTACATAAACTTCTCGTCATTAAGGGTGATTTTTTTTTCAACTAAAATAGATTGGATTGAGCTGAATTTAATTGAGTTTTTTTTTTTGAAGTGTAGATCAATTTCATTAATAATAAACCACACGACATCTACAAACGATATCAAATTGAACTGAATAAATATTTGTAAAAAATAAATAAAGAACCTCCTTGAGACAAAGATCGTTATTCGAATAATACGCTTCTGGATAGCCTTCTATATATCGCCGTTGATTATTGACACAGTCTTTCGCGAAGAAATCTATGGATCTGATGATATAGTCTTCAAAAGAATGAATTTTCTCTATATTGACAAATAGTAGACCGAAATTTGACCTATCCTCAATAAAATTTACTCCGTAGTTAATCAAACTGAACTGAATAGAACCGACGGAAGAGGAGTGTGACTAACACTTAACTATAGTTAACCCCCCCCAACTCCCCATCCCTTTATATCAGTGTAGATCCTCTGTCCTACTATGTGTCTCATCTTCTGTCCCATCATTTCTTCTTATTGACACGTAATCACTACCACATAATTAATCACTATTTTGATCAATTAAGGGCAATAGCAATGGTGCTATATAAGGAGTTTCATATTGTTTAAGGAGCTCCTTAACCATTGTTTCACAAAATAAGGAGCTCCTTATATGGAGTTGGTTTCTAAAACAAAGAACCAACTTCATAAATTGATATTTGTGTATAATTGAATAAAATAATGAATAAAATAATAATGAGTCTCACTAAAAAGTTGAGATGAAACTTCAACAATTGACGAGAAAATAAGGAGTTTCATACTTGATAGAATAAGTTGATGTGGTCATACAAAAATATGGTATGAAATTTCTACCATTGCTATTGCCCTAAGAGGTAAGGTGTCTCGTGATAAAAGTTATGGGACAGGAAATGGAACAGATGATCTCAACTGCCTTTATATACCCAACAAAAACTCCTCAAAACACCCTTCCAAATTCCAATCCTCAACTCAACTTAAACCACACACCAATCTCAAGTTAACTCACCCAACCCAACAATGGCCGCATTCTACGCAAACGAAGAAGAAGAAATATGGAAATGCACTCAACACCCACACACCTCATCTAAACGACGCCGTTGCACCGGTATCTGCCCTCTCTGCCTCATCGACCGTCTCTCCGCCTTATGCCCCGACTGCGCCGCCACCCTCCCCTGCCCCTGCTCCACCACCACCGCCACTTCCACCACCTCCACCTCCTCCTCCTCCGTCTTCTCCCTCGACTTCCTCGACGACGAACCCCGTATCTCCACCCTCATCGACATCGAACCCCCCTTCTCCTCCTCCTCCCGCCGCCGCTCCTCCTCCTCCTCCGCCACCGCTTTCCCCTTCTTCCGCTCCGCCCGCTACCCCACCTCAACAACCACCATGAATTCCGACACCGCCGCCCCAACAACATCGTTCTGGTCGTTGTTCCGCCGGAGAAAGTCGTCGGCGCCGGTGCCGGCACCGGCGGCGCCGATGGAGAAGATGACGCGGTCGAAGTCGGTTGCTGACGTGGCACCGGCGGCGAAGGGGAAGGGGTGGTACTTTCCGAGTCCGATGAAGGTTTTCCGGCATTCCAAGGCGTCCAAGGTGGCTCACCAACGGTCCCCTCTGCACCGTGGTTGATATATTAAGGGTTCATTTGGTTCACCATAGGAAGAGGGAAGTTACCGCGAACCTTAAATTCACGTAAATTTGTATTTCATGGAATTAAAAAATATTGTTTGGTGGCCACGTGGGAAGTTCTACCAACCAAGGGGTCCCATCGTGGAGAAAGTGACAATTCTCGGGGAGTGGGCAAACAAATAACTTCCCAGAAACTTGCATTTTCTGGTAACTGGATGAGTAACCAAACGGCCCCTGATTCTATACCTCGACCGTAGAATTTTAGTCACGTAGAAAACCCAAAAAAAAATTACGTTTATATTTTGGAGAAATGTGAGATATGTATATTTAGATTTAAAGTCGATATTTGTATTAATTTGGAACGGGAATTGAAAATATAGTTAAATTTATTTAATTAATTTATACTCGTATATAGTTTCTTTTTTTCTTATGAGAAATTGATTAAAATTTGTATGTGTTTTTGAGAATTATTGACGATGAAGGTAATGGTAATTAATAAAATGGCAATAATTGAAATTTATTAATCAATATAATAAATTTATCATTGCAGTTTCTTGAAATTTATTAATTTAGTAATTTACTGTGTGAAATTTCCGTTTTTGTCAATTATTGCAATTTATTGTGGAGTGCTTAGTGGGAAATTATTTCCTCTTTTAGTACTTCCCGACTGTAATTATTGTTTTTTACTTTGTAATGGAAATAAAAGTTTACTTTGTTTAAAAGCTAAGCCTCGATTTTTAACGGGACTATATTATATCTAGTGTGTTTATGCGTAAGGCTGTGAGTGAGCCGAACTATTCGATCCGATTCGTGAAGTCCGGCTCGAAAAAAGCTCGATTCGTATTCGATTCGGGCGATCAAATATAGGGCCAAATCATAATTTGGTATTCGAACCAAATCAAGAATAATATTCGGCTCGATTCGTATCAATCCATTACTTGTTCCATTTTTTCGGTCCATCTAAATTCATGGTTCATTTAGAAAATTTATCCTAAAAGACACCAAGAAATTTGCAAAAGCAACCGTCTTCGAGCACTAAGAAGCAAAGAAGAACTTGAAACTAGATTTGATTGAGAAACTTATTATTTTTGGATGAATTTATATTGTACACCCTCCGTGTCTATATGTTCGTCCACTTTTAATATAATACTTCACCCATATATTAAATAAAGTGGACGAATATATAGATACGGAGTGAGTAATAGATACTAAAGTAGGGACTTTATTGCTGGTTAGCTTGCTTGAGGAGTTAGGCCAGAACTCTAAACTAAACTATCGTAATATACGTAGATTTATTTTGTTTTCCAAAATGTTTTGTGTTTTTGAGATGGCTAGTTGAATTAGTTGGTTGCTTACGGCTATACTTAAGGTCGATTCATTTTGTGCTTATATTTTTTTTATTTTTTTATTTTGGCAGATCAAATCAAATATTATTCGATTATTCGATTCGAAAAATCAAATATCAAATCAAATAACGATTTTCATTATTCGACGGTATCAAACCAAATCAAACGTCGGCTCGAAAATTTTTCAAATCAAACCAAATAATGGCATTATTCGTTATAGTTCGGCTCGATCACAGCCCTATTTATGCGTATCTTGATAACTTTCACGAGAGATTGTGGATTTTGAGTAAGTCCTCGTAAAATCAATGCATTTTAGAAAAATCCTATCATATATCAGAGCGGATCTCATGTCCCATTTTTGTGTCCCATTCTGTGAGTCAAACCATACACTGGATGACACCTCGCATATTGAATAAATAAATACGATATGGAACAAATATCATAAACGAGTTGATGTGTCATCTAGTGTATGGTGTGACACACAGAATGGAGCACAAAATGGGACAAGAGATCTGCATTGATCATATATTGGTTGTGTTTCACAAACAACAGTAGCGGATTTATAATATCCGATAACATTAGCAGAATACGGTTAACATATTTTAGTAGCAACATACTTGAAATCGTTAATATTTAGGTCTGAATTTGTTATTTTCACATGATATGTTATTTACCGAATATGATCATCATATTAGTTGTTTCTATTTTTTTCCAACGAAGAACACACTTAATATCGTTAATCACATTACAATATACGAGGAGATTCGAATCTTAGATCTATCGTTCCGCTCTTTGATACCACACTCCAATTATGGCATGCCATGAGTTTCTATTTTTAATATGAATAGTAACATGGCAAAATGTACCAAATCCATGTGCAATTTGACTAATATTCTTGTGGTGATGAATTATGAGAAAATAGAGGTTGCAAATCTTTGGAACCTAATTAATTAGCTCCATATGATCATATATCTTTTAATTAATTTGGTCGAGAATAATCAAAACATACAACATTAATCATTAATTAATTACTTCAATTTGGTGCCACTATATCTCATAATTAAATTATAAATATACTCACTACGTTGATCTATTCTACTAATTAAATTGTTTACGATTACTTCATACGCAAATATGACGGGAAGGAGGAAAAAAAATATGAATTATAAAACGTAAAACAATCTAAATATTAGAGATATACTCCCTCCGTTCAAGTCCAAGCTTCCCCTTCCTTGTTTTGACATTATTTACAATCAAGGATAATTTTCGATATTCACGACAATCTATTAGAAAAAATATATTCATGTGAGATCTTGTTTGATTCGTCTTTAAAAGTACATTATTAATATCCAATTTTCATAATTTTTACTAATATTTTACGAAAGATATTAACGATGCAAAATGCGCGTTGGCAAACGTGAAAAAGCAAAAGGGAAGCTTGGACTTGAACGGAGGGAGTACTATGTACTACGTACTATAGAATATTGTATATTAGGAAATATTATAGGGATATATATTATGAGTATCCTAATATTTCTTATGATGGGTATTTTCCGAATATTTTTTTAAGTATTCTCCAAGACGATTTAATGTTTAATGCAACCAATAATGTTCGTACCCACAAGTTAGTTTCCTAGCTTAAAAAAGCGTAAATTATCGACTAAAACATCTTTATAATAAAGCGGTAAATTATTGACTGAGATAGAGCGAGTAAATATTATCCACGCATATTTGTCTAAGTAAGATATACAAATTGAAATATAATTTAAAATTTTAACAAAATTAAAGAAGAATGAATTACTTGGATCTCACATTAAAACATGCTATTAATAGAACTATATATTCACAATTTCAAAGATTATTCCATAGATCTCACATCTCACAATGTGAGTTGTACTTGCCCAAAAAAATAGATTTTAGTTTCGAAAATAGTGTAAAAGTTCAAAGTATTATGCCTATAAAAACGCTTAAATATCGAAAATGTCTTATCCTAGTGGTTAAGATTCAGGCATCGTGGACAATAAATCCCAAGTTCGAATCCTATTACTCTATATTGTAAATTTGTAATGCAATTAAGTGCGTTATTCGTTGAACGCAAAAAAGTGCTTAAATTTGTTCACCACATAATGAATTATATTGTATATCCTTTATTCTCGCACAAAAATAATTATACACCCGCTACCTTTAATTATTGTATAACATAAAATAAATAATTACAACGTATTATTTTATCGGAAACTATAATAATTTTTTACATAAAAAAAAAATCATCATTTTGTAGCAAAACCTAATTATTGTATACTACTCGGTACTCGTTATAACACAAAAATAATTAATTACGGTGTATCATTTTATCGGAAATATAATCATTTTACATCAAAAAAAATAATCATTTTATACCAAAACGTAATAATTTTACGTTAAAAACGACAAACTTTTTATTTAAAAAAGAACCATTTTACACATAAAACGATCACTTTTATTTTATTAATAAAAATCATCAATAAGTATTTAATTTATGATAAATTCATAATCATGAAAATAATGAGACAAAGAAAGGTGATTAATGATGGAATTTATGTTTGTAAGGTAACAAAACTCTTGGAAAAATAAATAAATAAATAAATTGCCGTGACAAATTCTACAGTCGACAGATTCATTCATTTTTGGAATAATTAAACGTATGTACCACGCGAAATTGCACCAACTTATTTACAACAATCCGTCTCTTGTAAGACCGTCTCACATTAAGATAGTGTGAGACATGTTTCAATACACTTAAAACTTATCTAATAAAAAAATAAAAATAAAATCAATTAAAAATAACTACCCATCTTACGAGAGGTCTCACACTAAATTTATTGTGAAACCGTCTCGTATGAGTTTTTGTGTATTTACAAAAGCCTGAACCTTGTTCTTGTAGTATCATTGTATTTGTATGTGTTTCATCAAGCTTCTAGTATTACCTTTATTGCACGTTCATTTGTCTCAATTCCATCACTTTTTATAATTCTACCCTTTTGTAGTTCATCATGATCCTAACTCGTAACACGGAACGCGTAAATTCTTGTTTAATACAGTATGGTTTATATTTATTTTCGTTGAAGTGAGTTTAACGAATAATATTCGATAAGATAAGTTGTAACTGTTCGGACATACTGGTCTGAATGAGAACATTATACAAACAATTGTATTTAGCTCTATGTACAACTGGTTTTATGATTTTGAGCTTTATTACAAAGGTTTCGAATTTTGTTGTACACTTTCTGAACTTTGGTGTAAAGTTGTCGAATTAAATCACATAAATGTTTAAGCTCAAAAACAGCTCAAAAACTTGTATACTCTCGATAAATATATACAAAAGCTCAACATCTTTGTATAATGCTATTGTACAATCAGGTGTATAATCATATTTTCCTACTGGTCTTGTGTTTGACTAATGACGGTAGCAAATTTTTGTAATATTCGATAATATTAGCAGAATATGAAAAGTTCATTTTAGTAGCGCGTTTGACTATTGGATTAAATTAGCAGAATTAGAAAAGAATATTTAGTAACTAGTAAAGAATCAAAGGAGAATTAGATGCTTTTCATGTATGAATTTTCAACATAGTCATATTAGTATCATACTCCCTCCGATTTTTTATTATCTTCCCTATTTTCTTATTGGGCTGAAACACCCTTTCTTCTCTATTTCTATTTTGAGCCATCAACATGTGGTCTAGAATCACCCTCACATTTCTCTCTCTTCCTTCTTTTATTTTGAACCACACATTCCTACACCCTTATTTCTTCCCCAAAACCAAAGGAGAAGATAATAAAAAATCGGAGGGAGTATTCAATAACGATAGATTTCAGCTAATATGCTATCAGAATCTATCAATTTACTACTCTACTTAGGTGAGAATATACTCCCTTCGAGGCTGAATGATCTCCCCCTTTGTTTAATATATATATGTGAGATTCGGAGGGAGTATATGCTATTCCCTCCCGTTTGTGCAATATATGTGAGAAGTATTATACTGAAACGATGAAATCATTTAAAACCGGAGGAAGTAATTTTTACCATATGTCTTCATATTTAGGTTTGTTTTAGAAGTAAAACGTTATGTGGATCTTAAGAAAGACTAATTGATCGATAAATGTAAAGTTTGATGTGTATGGTAGTGGAAATTGTGCTTTATTTTGATATGACAATTTTTTTTGGGGAACCATGGTCACCATTCCACCACCATCATCAAATAGTCCCCGTCTATACAAAAGGGTTAAAGGCTTTTTGATCGTACATGTCTACATCGTCGACTTTCGAGTTATTTATATCGAGTTTCTAATAGTTCAGATTTGATCGGAAATTTCTGTATAGGTGGTTTGAAATGTACTTAGTACTCCGTATGCATGCACAGAGTTTAAAGTAAGACAACGAGTTTAGTCTGTCATTAATTATTTACATTACCTGATCACTAAATGAGTTTTTTTTTAACATACAGTCACGTGGTAGTCTGATATAGTCGCAACAGAAGACACACAATAAGAAGCTGAATAAAGTAAGATCATGCATGTGATGATGTTTTAGCATTCTCCTTTCATTACTCATTGTAAATATAAGAAGAAGAGTCAGCTCAATTATAATGGATAATGTTTGTGCAATGAATAACGATTTTAGTCTGTCATTCTTACCAAATGAGTTTTTGTAACATACGTACAGTACACTCGTAGAGTGAAAGGGGATTAAGGTAATGTGACGCTTTATCAAATTTCCTTAATATTCTTAACATGAGATTGAGGATTCAGTTCTCATTCACGACTGAACCTGGATTTCCTCAAACCAAAATAAAATAAAATTAATCAAGAATTTGACTCGTACAATTTTTTATGATATATTTATATGAATTTTTCTTAAATCTGCTTTTTAACGTGTGCCGTAAAATAAAGTTGACTTGATAGCACAATCTTTTTTTTTTTCTTTTGAAATGAAACCACTAATTTGAATGCAATAAGGCCAATCACACAACACTATCTAATCGACAAGTGATTTAAAGAAGATAAATGAATTATTATCAAAAAAATAAATAAAAAAATATGCAATTTGAAAAAATGTTATTATTATTACGTAAATAAAGGAGTAATTATTAAGGAAATTAATGTAATGTCATTCTCACCATCCTCCAAACATGTGAAATAACGGTAAAGAAATTGACTCACATGAGTGTGAAAGATAATGGCAACATGATTGTGATTTTAAACGCACGTAAACTCTTCTAAAATTTTACTTTACGGTATTATCGTGTTTCCTAAACTTACTTAGATTCCGTAATTCTATGATAATCATCATACAAATCATCTTCTAAAGTTTATTAGGATGAAATGTCCTTATTTTGGTCTATACTGATAATAACCGTGTCCTAGCCCTTTTTTCGTAGTATATATTCCTTTGCTTAATAATCTTTATTTACGTGTTTAATGTGTGATATTAGGCTCTTGTTTCGTTTATATTTTTCTTAAAAAACTCGTCATTTAATTTGGGTATTTGACTTTTTTTTTCCTTGCTTTCCTAAGTTGATTCGGGGATTTTAATTTTAAGTGTCACCCCTGCTAGTACAGGGACCCGTGGACCGAGCAAAAACCACTCTAAACCCGACACATGGAAGAAAAAATAGTGCAAAACGAAGCTAAACAATTGAACGTACGTCCGATCCTTTTTCACAATTTTTAACATAAATATCTTTAATTTTACATTTTGAATAAACATATACTCGTTTAAAGTTTGATATTTTTATTGCAGTTACAGAGACGAACCTAACAAAATCTGATATATAACTATATGTTCTCTTATTTAATGAAAAGAACTTTAAAGAAAGTAAAGTGATCATGTTCTATTATCAAGTAATCCCTTTCACCATAACTAATCAGTTTTTCTCGCTGGATAACATATAACGATTGTAGAGTATACGACATACGAAATACCTAAGACTCAAAGCAATTACTCAAACATTCTAAAAACAAAATTGTAAGGAAGTTTGATGAATTTAACTTAAAAGGGAATCTATATATGTAGAAGATAAAAAAGATGGATCCACTTGGAAATTTGCATTGGTTAGATCTATTTGTCCTACTACTTTATGTCTTTATTTATGCCCTAAATGAAAGTGATTGCTCATTGTCTTGCACGATCGGATAATTCATACACACTACACACTACTACCGCAAAATCTTGGAAGAGACGGTCTCTCAATAATTTATTGAGAGACCACTCTTCAGTACCATTCTATGTCCTATTCATACCCTTAAATGACAACTTTGTTTGTACCTGTTTTTATAACAAGCGTACCCTCTTTATATTTGTATACTCTTTTATGTTAATCGTACCTACTTCTATTAGGTTTGGTACAACTGTTACTTCCAATTGTACTTAGTCTCTCAGTAAAGTTAATGAGAGACCGTCTCTTAGGAGACCTACTCACTACTACTTCTTCTCATCCTATGAAATTGAGGTGGGATTTGATTCTTATTGTCAAACTTAACTAGAGTAACATGTTATCCAATCCAATCCCACTTTTGATCTTGATTTTACAATACATGTCTTTCTACTCACATGCTTGCTAATTGTCCATAAGAACTGAATTTATCGAAGATGTCTTAGTCCAGTGGTTAAGACTCGTTACCCTGTGACTGTCACATGTTCGAATACCCCTTTCCTGTATTGTAATGCGATATATATGTGCGCGCTTCATATCGTTTAATCAACTCTCGCTCGTTAGTTCTCTTTACTTTTTGTTTTGTCTTTAACTGAATAGATCCAGTTATGATATGATCAACCATTTGTTGGTATAGACTTGTAAAAATATCTCGATTCCAACTTGGTATGAAACCTAAGAGAAATTTTTAGGTATATCAGGTGTACCGCGTCATCGTACTCCCTTAACCAAAGAGAAAACATGAATTCATAAAAGTTTGCATGTTTAGCAAAACATAATCTAATTGAAATAAAGTTGGTTCATATTAATTGGTTAGTGTGTACGAATTTATGGTACATATATCGGGTGTACCTTACAATTTTTCGCACTTTAAGTAAGGTCGTGTATTGTGAGGACGAGATGTAGCGATTCTCATTTTAGACCAGCATGCATATTCGTTTTACCACTAAAATATGGATCAAACAAATACCATTTTGATAAGATAAGCTATCCGGGAACTAACAAAAGTTTGTCACTCGCTATAATCAGATCATTATATTTTGTATGATAATATCTGGATCAATTTTAAAAATAAAACGGATCCAAAACGAAAATATCCATCTCGAGTAAGACTAATTATGGCACAATTATAGATAATTTACCTTCTAATTATGTGAAAGGGAGTTTGGGTTAATGTTTTAGATTCAAGAAGATTAGGTGAATGTAATGTTGCATATCTAAGATTAAGATTTTGAATTTGGAAAGATAACATTAATTAGAATATAAGTATACTTGATTGAAGTTATTAATTATGTAATGATTAATAATCTCTTCCTCAATTCTCAAGGTTCATCAACAATCAAAATCATCTGTCTCATTGTGTATCCCGTCTCCAATCCCTAAATTATCACGGTTTATATTGATTAGAAGGTGATGTGTCACTCAATCAAGACAATAAGACACGATATAAGACATACATATAATAATTAAAAATGAGATACGAAGTATATGATTTTAACTCGTTCGCGATAAGCTAAGTGAATCTGGTAAAATCTTCATACAAACTTACGGAGTATTTTTTTTCCTTTCTAATTAATTAAAGTCATTACTAGTATCGTCGTTCTTTTGTGTATCTTTGACTAAATAAAATAACATAATAACTGAGAAAGAAGAAGTATATATATTGATAATTCGTGAAATCTAACTAAATTTCTCTATTACACTTCGCTACACCAAAAAAAAATTACGTTAATAATTTAGAAATTTGCGGCCAAAAAATCTATTTAAATTTTAAATATTGGTGGTCCATTAAAATTAAAATAGATACATTATTGAATTATGTAGTCACATAGAAGAGGAATAACATCATGTGCCCTCCCTTCTTAATTTATTAATTCAATCAAATTATTTATATTTTAATTTGATACTTATAATTTATAATCACTTCACCCAACTAATTTAATCATTGTTTAATAGTATATAAAAAAAAATCTAGTAGAGTGTGGAGTAATATTTACTATTTATATTAAATTATTTTAATCCAAAATAAAAATAAAAATATAGAAGTATTTAATTTTATATTTATTGAGGTGATTGGTATTATTGTTGGTGGTCCATGCATGCAGTCAAATTACATATAAATCAATCACGTTCATATTTAAGTGCGACGTCGACAATAATATTAAGTTCGATAATATTCCTACATGCATTATACAACATTTGAACTCTTTACTAAATTATGATAGTCAAGTTCAAATAATTTTTTTTTTTTTTGATGAACGAGGGAACCCGCAGCCGCTACCTTTTTGGTGCGCTCTGGGTAAACCCCGGTGTACGCATAGCCTGCAAACCACGCACACCAAGGTAAACCGCCCGTGGGCGACAGGCTCGAAGTCTAGAGGCATAGTCTCAAGCCATACAACTCCCACAAGTTCGCGCTTGCAGGGGCTTGAACCTGAGATCCTTGGGCCGATGACCACAAATTTTAACTACAAGTTCAAATAATTGATCTAAAGACTTAGGCTAAGATGTCGTACGTTTGGGAAAACTAGTTGAAAAGTTAATAAAAGGTCGAAAAAGTTAATAAAAAGTCGAAAAAGTACGTAGTTAAAAAATGGTTGAGCTAATAGAAAATATAACTATAAACTACTCCCTCTGTATCTATATGTTCGTCCACTTTATTTAATATATGGGTGAAGTATTATATTGAAAGTGAACGATCATATAGATACAGAAGGAGTAGAAACTAATAAACGAGTTGGAATAAATAAAAATGTTTGCGAAATTAGCTAAAAAGTTGGCTGCATAAATAAATAGTACGGAGTAAATGGATAAATAAGGAATTCCATAAGCTTTAGAATAACTTTCAGCGATTTCAAAAATAGCAAAAAACGTTTGATTTTGAAAGGTTATTATCCATATTTTTTTGGCGTTTTGGGTCCAGAAATAAAATGATTCCATATTTGCACTCGAGGAGCCCCACACCGAATATAATGTCCTGGTGAAATATGAGGGTCAGTTGGATTTCAATAGAGACTTTTAAATAAAAGCCATAAAATTATCTTTTTAGACGTGTCGGAATACACGTCAATACAAGTTTGATACTCCATTTTATATCATGTCTGAGAGTTCTAATAATCATTATTAGGCATTCTGTTCCTATAGACAAGTATTCGTCCAAAAAAAATTGCGCTTAGGAAAAACTTTCACCAATTTAAAAAATAGTAAAAAAATGATCGAATTTAAAGGTTATTATCCACGTTTTTTAGGCCTTTTATGTTCCGGAATAAAATGGTTCTATATTTGCATTGGACAAACTCCACACCAAATACATATCGTGTCTGAGGTTTCTAATAAAAATTATTACGCATTCTATTCCTATTGACAAGTATTCATCAAAAAAAATTACGTTTCAGAACAACTTTCACCGCTATCAAAAATTGCTAAAAACAACCGATTTTAAAGTTATTATCCACGTTTTTTTGACATTTTGGGTCCCGAAATAAAATGGCTCCAAAATCGTGCTGAACAAACTCCACGCCAAATACAATGTCTCGGTGTAATATGAGGGTCGTTTGGATTTCATTCGAGTCTTTTAAGAGCCAAAAAATTGTCTTTCGAGACTTGTCGAAAAGCTTCGAAACAAGTTCAATATTGCATTTTATATCGTGTCTAAAGGTTCTAATGATAATTATTAGGCATTCTATTCTTATTGACAAGTATTCGTCAAAAACAATTCACGTTTACGAACAACTTTCACCGCTCTCAAAAATTGCTAAAAATGACCGATTTTCAAGGTTATTATCCACGTTTTTTTGGCATTTTGGGTCCCGAAATAAAATGGTTCCATAATCGCACTGAACAAACCCCACACCAAATACAATGCCTCGGTGTAATATGAGGGTCGTCTGGATATCATTCGAGTCTTTTAAGAGGCATAAAATTGTCTTTCGGGACTTGTCGGAAAGCTTTGAAACAAGTTCAATATTGTATTTTATATCGTGTTTGAGGCTTCTAATGATAGGTTTTAGGCATTCTATTCCTATTGACAAGTATTCGTCAAAAACAATTCACGTTTACGAACAACTTTCACCGCTCTCAAAAATTGCTAAACTTTTAGCTCAAATAGAAAACATTTGATAGTGCCTTTACGCGATAAACTAATATCGGTCGAAAACGCCTCAAATTGAAGTGTATTATTCACGTTTTTTTTATAAATTTGGAGTCTAAATAAAATATGGCCGGAAATATTACGGGGTGTTACCTAGGCCGTATACGTATATTACGCCTACACAAAATTTTTAGCTCAAATAGAAAACATTTGATAGTGCCTTTACGCGATAAACTAATATCGGTCGAAAACGCCTCAAATCGAAGTGTATTATTCACGTTTTTTTGTAAATTTGGAGTCCAAATAAAATATGGCCGAAAATATTACGGGGTGTTACCTTGGCCGTATATTACGCCTACACAAAATTTTAGCTCAAATAGAAAACATTTGATAGTGCCTTTACGCGATAAACTAATATCGGTTGAAAACGCCTCAAATTGAAGTATATTATTCACGTTTTTTTTTGTAAATTTGGAGTCCAAATAAAATATGGCCGAAAATATTACGGGGTGTTACCTAGGCCGTATATTACGCCTACACAAAATTTTAGCTCAAATAGAAAATATTTGATAGTGCCTTTACGCGATAAACTAATATCGGTCGAAAACGCCTCAAATTGAAGTGTATTATTCACGTTTTTTTTTGTAAATTTGGAGTCCAAATAAAATATGGCCGAAAATATTACGGGGTGTTACCTAGGCCGTATATTACGTCTACGCAAAATTTTAGCTCAAATAGAAAACATTTGATAGTGTCTTTACGCGATAAACTAATATCGGTCGAAAACGCCTCAAATTGAAGTGTATTATTCACGTTTTTTTTGTAAATTAGGAGTCCAAATAAAATATGACCGAAAATGTTACGGGATGTTACCTAGGCCATATATTACGCGAACACACAATTTTAGTTCAAACATAAAACATTTGATAGTGTTTTTACGCGATAAACTAATATCGGTCGAAAACGCCTCAAATTGAAGTGTATTATTCACGTCTTTTTTGTAAATTTTGGAGTCCAAATAAAATATGGCCGAAAATATTACGGGGTGTTACCTAGGTCGTATATTACGTCTACGCAAAATTTTAGCTCAAATAGAAAACATTTGATAGTGTCTTTACGCGATAAACTAATATCGGTCGAAAACGCCTCAAATTGAAGTGTATTATTCACGTTTTTTTTGTAAATTTGGAGTCCAAATAAAATATGACCGAAAATGTTACGGGATGTTACCTAGGCCATATATTACGCGAACACACAATTTTAGTTCAAACATAAAACATTTGAGAGTGTTTTTACGCGATAAACTAATATCGGTCGAAAACGCCTCAAATTGAAGTGTATTATTCACGTTTTTTTTGTAAATTTTGGAGTCCAAATAAAATATGGCCGAAAATATTACGGGGTGTTACCTAGGCCGTATATTACGTCTACGCAAAATTTAAGCTCAAATAGAAAACATTTGATAGTTTCTTTACGCGATAAACTAATATCGGTCGAAAACGCCTCAAATTGAAGTGTATTATTCACGTTTTTTTTGTAAATTTTGAGTCGAAATAAAATATGGCTTAAAATATTACGGGGAGTTACCTAGGCCGTATATTACGCCTACACAAAATTTTAGCTCAAATAGAAAACATTTGATAGTGCCTTTACGCGATAAACTAATATCGGTCGAAAACGCCTCAAATTGTAGTGTATTAGTCACGTTTTTTTTGTAAATTTGGAGTCCAAATAAAATATGACCGAAAATGTTACGGGATATTACCTAGGCCGTATATTACGCGAACACAAAATTTTAGTTCAAACAGAAAACATTTGATAGTTTCTTTACGCGATAAACTAATATCGGTCGAAAACGCCTCAAATTGAAGTGTATTATTCACGTTTTTTTGTAAATTTGGAGTCCAAATAAAATATGGCCGAAAATATTACGGGGTGTTACCTAGGCCGTATACGTATATTACGCCTACACAAAATTTTTAGCTCAAATAGAAAACATTTGATAGTGCCTTTACGCGATAAACTACTATCGGTCGAAAACGCCTCAAATCGAAGTGTATTATTCACGTTTTTTTGTAAATTTGGAGTCCAAATAAAATATGGCCGAAAATATTACGGGGTGTTACCTAGGCCGTATATTACGCCTACACAAAATTTTAGCTCAAATAGAAAACATTTGATAGTGCCTTTACGCGATAAACTAATATCGGTCGAAAACGCCTCAAATCGAAGTGTATTATTCACGTTTTTTTGTAAATTTGGAGTTCAAATAAAATATGGCCGAAAATATTACGGGGTGTTACCTATATTACGTATATTACGTCTACGCAAAATTTTAGCTCAAATAGAAATCATTTGATAGTGTCTTTACGCGATAAACTAATATCGGTCGAAAACGCCTCAAATTGAAGTGTATTATTCACGTTTTTTTTGTAAATTTGGAGTCCAAATAAAATATGGCCGAAAATATTACGGGGTGTTACCTAGGCCGTATATTACGCCTACACAAAATTTTAGCTCAAATAGAAAATATTTGATAGTGCCTTTACGCGATAAACTAATATCGGTCGAAAACGCCTCAAATTGAAGTGTATTATTCACGTTTGTTTGTGTAAATTTGGAGTCCAAATAAAATATGGCCGAAAATATTACGGGGTATTACCTAGGCCATATATTACGTCTACGCAAAATTTTAGCTCAAATAGAAAACATTTGATAGTGTCTTTACGCGATAAACTAATATCGGTCGAAAACGCCTCAAATTGAAGTGTATTATTCACGTTTTTTTTGTAAATTAGGAGTCCAAATAAAATATGACCGAAAATGTTACGGGATGTTACCTAGGCCATATATTACGCGAACACACAATTTTAGTTCAAACATAAAACATTTGATAGTGTTTTTACGCGATAAACTAATATCGGTCGAAAACGCCTCAAATTGAAGTGTATTATTCACGTTTTTTTTGTAAATTTTGGAGTCCAAATAAAATATGGCCGAAAATATTACGGGGTGTTACCTAGGCCGTATATTACGTCTACGCAAAATTTAAGCTCAAATAGAAAACATTTGATAGTTTCTTTACGCGATAAACTAATATCGGTCGAAAACGCCTCAAATTGAAGTGTATTATTCACGTTTTTTTTGTAAATTTTGAGTCGAAATAAAATATGGCTTAAAATACTACGGGGAGTTACCTAGGCCGTATATTACGCCTACACAAAATTTTAGCTCAAATAGAAAACATTTGATAGTGCCTTTACGCGATAAACTAATATCGGTCGAAAACGCCTCAAATTGAAGTGTATTATTCACGTTTTTTTTGTAAATTTGGAGTCTAAATAAAATATGGCCGAAAATATTACGGGGTGTTACCTAGACCGTATATTACGCCTACACAAAACTTTAGCTCAAATAGAAAACATTTGATAGTGCCTTTACGCGATAAACTAATATCGGTCGAAAACGCCTCAAATTGAAGTGTATTAGTCACGTTTTTTTTTTAAATTTGGAGTCCAAATAAAATATGGCCGAAAATATTACGGGGTGTTACCTAGGCCGTATATTACGTCTACACAAAATTTAAGCTCAAATAGAAAACATTTGATAGTTTCTTTACGCGATAAACTAATATCGGTCGAAAACGCCTCAAATTGAAGTGTATTATTCACGTTTTTTTTGTTAATTTTGAGTCGAAATAAAATATGGCTTAAAATACTACGGGGAGTTACCTAGACCGTATATTACGCCTACACAAAATTTTAGCTCAAATAGAAAACATTTGATAGTGCCTTTACGCGATAAACTAATATCGGTCGAAAACGCCTCAAATTGAAGTGTATTATTCACGTTTTTTTTGTAAATTTGGAGTCTAAATAAAATATGGCCGAAAATATTACGGGGTGTTACCTAGACCGTATATTACGCCTACACAAAACTTTACCTCAAATAGAAAACATTTGATAGTGCCTTTACGCGATAAACTAATATCGGTCGAAAACGTCTCAAATTGAAGTGTATTAGTCACGTTTTTTTTGTAAATTAGGAGTCCAAATAATATATGACCGAAAATGTTACGGGATGTTACCTAGGCCATATATTATGCGAACACACAATTTTAGTTCAAACATAAAACATTTGATAGTGTTTTTACGCGATAAACTAATATCGGTCGAAAACGCCTCAAATTGAAGTGTATTATTCACGTCTTTTTTGTAAATTTTGGAGTCCAAATAAAATATGGCCGAAAATATTACGGGGTGTTACCTAGGCCGTATATTACGTCTACGCAAAATTTTAGCTCAAATAGAAAACATTTGATAGTGTCTTTACGCGATAAACTAATATCGGTCGAAAACGCCTCAAATTGAAGTGTATTATTCACGTTTTTTTTTTTAATTTTGAGTCGAAATAAAATATGGCTTAAAATACTACGGGGAGTTACCTAGACCGTATATTACGCCTACACAAAATTTTAGCTCAAATAGAAAACATTTGATAGTGCCTTTACGCGATAAACTAATATCGGTCGAAAACGCCTCAAATTGAAGTGTATTATTCACGTTTTTTTTGTAAATTTGGAGTCTAAATAAAATATGGCCGAAAATATTACGGGGTGTTACCTAGACCGTATATTACGCCTACACAAAACTTTAACTCAAATAGAAAACATTTGATAGTGCCTTTACGCGATAAACTAATATCGGTCGAAAACGTCTCAAATTGAAGTGTATTAGTCACGTTTTTTTTGTAAATTAGGAGTCCAAATAATATATGACCGAAAATGTTACGGGATGTTACCTAGGCCATATATTACGCGAACACACAATTTTAGTTCAAACATAAAACATTTGATAGTGTTTTTACGCGATAAACTAATATCGGTCGAAAACGCCTCAAATTGAAGTGTATTATTCACGTCTTTTTTGTAAATTTTGGAGTCCAAATAAAATATGGCCGAAAATATTACGGGGTGTTACCTAGGCCGTATATTACGTCTACGCAAAATTTTAGCTCAAATAGAAAACATTTGATAGTGTCTTTACGCGATAAACTAATATCGGTCGAAAACGCCTCAAATTGAAGTGTATTATTCACGTTTTTTTTGTAAATTTTGGAGTCCAAATAAAATATGGCCGAAAATATTACGGGGTGTTACCTAGGCCGTATATTACGTCCACGCAAAATTTAAGCTCAAATAGAAAACATTTGATAGTTTCTTTACGCGATAAACTAATATCGGTCGAAAACGCCTCAAATTGAAGTGTATTATTCACGTTTTTTTTGTAAATTTTGAGTCGAAATAAAATATGGCTTAAAATATTACGGGGAGTTACCTAGGCCGTATATTACGCCTACACAAAATTTTAGCTCAAATAGAAAACATTTGATAGTGCCTTTACGCGATAAACTAATATCGGTCGAAAACGCCTCAAATTGTAGTGTATTAGTTACGTTTTTTTTGTAAATTTTGAGTCGAAATAAAATATGGCTTAAAATATTACGGGGAGTTACCTAGGCCGTATATTACATCTACACAAAATTTTAGCTCAAATAGAAAACATTTGATAGTGTCTTTACGCGATAAACTAATATCGGTCGAAAACGCCTCAAATTGAAGTGTATTATTCACGTTTTTTTTTTTAATTTTGAGTCGAAATAAAATATGGCTTAAAATACTACGGGGAGTTACCTAGACCGTATATTACGCCTACACAAAATTTTAGCTCAAATAGAAAACATTTGATAGTGCCTTTACGCGATAAACTAATATCGGTCGAAAACGCCTCAAATTGAAGTGTATTATTCACGTTTTTTTTGTAAATTTGGAGTCTAAATAAAATATGGCCGAAAATATTACGGGGTGTTACCTAGACCGTATATTACGCCTACACAAAACTTTAACTCAAATAGAAAACATTTGATAGTGCCTTTACGCGATAAACTAATATCGGTCGAAAACGTCTCAAATTGAAGTGTATTAGTCACGTTTTTTTTGTAAATTAGGAGTCCAAATAATATATGACCGAAAATGTTACGGGATGTTACCTAGGCCATATATTACGCGAACACACAATTTTAGTTCAAACATAAAACATTTGATAGTGTTTTTACGCGATAAACTAATATCGGTCGAAAACGCCTCAAATTGAAGTGTATTATTCACGTCTTTTTTGTAAATTTTGGAGTCCAAATAAAATATGGCCGAAAATATTACGGGGTGTTACCTAGGCCGTATATTACGTCTACGCAAAATTTTAGCTCAAATAGAAAACATTTGATAGTGTCTTTACGCGATAAACTAATATCGGTCGAAAACGCCTCAAATTGAAGTGTATTATTCACGTTTTTTTTGTAAATTTTGGAGTCCAAATAAAATATGGCCGAAAATATTACGGGGTGTTACCTAGGCCGTATATTACGTCCACGCAAAATTTAAGCTCAAATAGAAAACATTTGATAGTTTCTTTACGCGATAAACTAATATCGGTCGAAAACGCCTCAAATTGAAGTGTATTATTCACGTTTTTTTTGTAAATTTTGAGTCGAAATAAAATATGGCTTAAAATATTACGGGGAGTTGCCTAGGCCGTATATTACGCCTACACAAAATTTTAGCTCAAATAGAAAACATTTGATAGTGCCTTTACGCGATAAACTAATATCGGTCGAAAACGCCTCAAATTGTAGTGTATTAGTTACGTTTTTTTTGTAAATTTTGAGTCGAAATAAAATATGGCTTAAAATATTACGGGGAGTTACCTAGGCCGTATATTACGCCTACACAAAATTTTAGCTCAAATAGAAAACATTTGATAGTGTCTTTACGCGATAAACTAATATCGGTCGAAAACGCCTCAAATCGAAGTGTATTATTCACGTTTTTTTTTTGTAAATTTGGAGTCCAAATAAAATATGGCCGAAAATATTACGGGGTGTTACCTAGGCCGTATATTACGTCTACACAAAGTTTTAGCTCAAACAGAAAACATTTGATAGTGTCTTTACGCGATAAACTAATATCGGTCGAAAACGCCTCAAATTGAAGTGTATTAATCACGTTTTTTTTGTAAATTTGGAGTCCAAATAAAATATGACCGAAAATGTTACGGGATGTTACCTAGGCCATATAATACGCGAACACACAATTTTAGTTCAAACATAAAACATTTGATAGTGTTTTTACGCGATAAACTAATATCGGTCGAAAACGCCTCAAATTGAAGTGTATTAATCACGTTTTTTTTGTAAATTTGGAGTCCAAATAAAATATGACCGAAAATGTTACGGGATGTTACCTAGGCCATATATTACGCGAACACACAATTTTAGTTCAAACATAAAACATTTGATAGTGTTTTTACGCGATAAACTAATATCGGTCGAAAACGCCTCAAATTGAAGTGTATTATTCACGTTTTTTTTGTAAATTTTGGAGTCCAAATAAAATATGGCCGAAAATATTACGGGGTGTTACCTAGGCCGTATATTACGCCTACACAAAATTTTAGCTCAAATAGAAAACATTTGATAGTGCCTTTACGCGATAAACTAATATCGGTCGAAAACGCCTCAAATTGAAGTGTATTAGTCACGTTTTTTTTGTAAATTTGGAGTCCAAATAAAATATGACCGAAAATGTTACGGGATATTACCTAGGCCGTATATTACGCGAACACAAAATTTTAGTTCAAACAGAAAACATTTGATAGTTTCTTTACGCGATAAACTAATATCGGTCGAAAACGCCTCAAATTGAAGTGTATTATTCACGTTTTTTTTGTAAATTTTGGAGTCCAAATAAAATATGGCCGAAAATATTACGGGGTGTTACCTAGGCCGTATATTACGTCCACGCAAAATTTAAGCTCAAATAGAAAACATTTGATAGTTTCTTTACGCGATAAACTAATATCGGTCGAAAACGCCTCAAATTGAAGTGTATTATTCACGTTTTTTTTGTAAATTTTGAGTCGAAATAAAATATGGCTTAAAATATTACGGGGAGTTACCTAGGCCGTATATTACGCCTACACAAAATTTTAGCTCAAATAGAAAACATTTGATAGTGCCTTTACGCGATAAACTAATATCGGTCGAAAACGCCTCAAATTGTAGTGTATTAGTTACGTTTTTTTTGTAAATTTGGAGTCCAAATAAAATATGACCGAAAATGTTACGGGATATTACCTAGGCCGTATATTACGCGAACACAAAATTTTAGTTCAAACAGAAAACATTTGATAGTGTCTTTACGCGATAAACTAATATCGGTCGAAAACGCCTCAAATTGAAGTGTATTATTCACGTTTTTTTTGTAAATTTTGAGTCGAAATAAAATATGGCTTAAAATATTACGGGGAGTTACCTAGGCCGTATATTACGCCTACACAAAATTTTAGCTCAAATAGAAAACATTTGATAGTGTCTTTACGCGATAAACTAATATCGGTCGAAAACGCCTCAAATCGAAGTGTATTATTCACGTTTTTTTTTTGTAAATTTGGAGTCCAAATAAAATATGGCCGAAAATATTACGGGGTGTTACCTAGGCCGTATATTACGTCTACACAAAGTTTTAGCTCAAACAGAAAACATTTGGTAGTGTCTTTACGCGATAAACTAATATCGGTCGAAAACGCCTCAAATTGAAGTGTATTAGTCACGTTTTTTTTGTAAATTCGGAGTCCAAATAAAATATGGCCGAAAATATTACGGGGTGTTACCTAGGCCGTATATTACGTGTACACAAAATTTTAGGTCAAATAGAAAACATTTGATAGTGTCTTTACGCGATAAACTAATATCGGTCGAAAACGCCTCAAATTGAAGTGTATTAATCACGTTTTTTTTGTAAATTTGGAGTCCAAATAAAATATGACCGAAAATGTTACGGGATGTTACCTAGGCCATATATTACGCGAACACACAATTTTAGTTCAAACATAAAACATTTGATAGTGTTTTTACGCGATAAACTAATATCGGTCGAAAACGCCTCAAATTGAAGTGTATTATTCACGTTTTTTTTGTAAATTTTGGAGTCCAAATAAAATATGGCCGAAAATATTACGGGGTGTTACCTAGGCCGTATATTACGCCTACACAAAATTTTAGCTCAAATAGAAAACATTTGATAGTGCCTTTACGCGATAAACTAATATCGGTCGAAAACGCCTCAAATTGAAGTGTATTAGTCACGTTTTTTTTGTAAATTTGGAGTCCAAATAAAATATGACCGAAAATGTTACGGGATATTACCTAGGCCGTATATTACGCGAACACAAAATTTTAGTTCAAACAGAAAACATTTGATAGTTTCTTTACGCGATAAACTAATATCGGTCGAAAACGCCTCAAATTGAAGTGTATTATTCACGTTTTTTTTGTAAATTTGGAGTCCAAATAAAATATGGTCGAAAATATTACGGGGTGTTACCTAGGCCGTATATTACGTCTACACAAAGTTTTAGCTCAAACAGAAAACATTTGATAGTGTCTTTACGCGATAAACTAATATCGGTCGAAAACGCCTCAAATTGAAGTGTATTATTCACGTTTTTTTTGTAAATTTGGAGTCCAAATAAAATATGGCCGAAAATATTACGGGGTGTTACCTAGGTCGTATATTACGTCTACACAAAGTTTTAGCTCAAACAGAAAACATTTGATAGTGTCTTTACGCGATAAACTAATATCGGTCGAAAACGCCTCAAATTGAAGTGTATTATTCACGTTTTTTTTGTAAATTTGGAGTCCAAATAAAACATGGCCGAAAATATTACGGGGTGTTACCTAGGCCGTATATTACGTCTACGCAAAATTTTAGCTCAAATAGAAAACATTTGATAGTGTCTTTACGCGGTAAACTAATATCGGTCGAAAACGCCTCAAATTGAAGTGTATTATCTACGTTTTTTTTTAAATTTGGAGTATAAATAAAATATGGCCGAAAATATTACGGGGAGTTACCTAGGCCGTTTATTACGCCTACACAAAATTTTAGCTCAAATAGAAAACATTTGATAGTGTCTTTACGCGATAAACTAATATCGGTCGAAAACGCCTCAAATCGAAGTGTATTATTCACGTTTTTTTTTTGTTAATTTGGAGTCCAAATAAAATATGGCCGAAAATATTACGGGGTGTTACCTAGGCCGTATATTACGTGTACACACAATTTTAGTTCAAACATAAAACATTTGATAGTGTTTTTACGCGATAAACTAATATCGGTCGAAAACGCCTCAAATTGAAGTGTATTATTCACGTTTTTTTTGTAAATTTTGGAGTCCAAATAAAATATGGCCGAAAATATTACGGGGTGTTACCTAGGCCGTATATTACGCCTACACAAAATTTTAGCTCAAATAGAAAACATTTGATAGTGCCTTTACGCGATAAACTAATATCGGTCGAAAACGCCTCAAATTGAAGTGTATTAGTCACGTTTTTTTTGTAAATTTGGAGTCCAAATAAAATATGACCGAAAATGTTACGGGATATTACCTAGGCCGTATATTACGCGAACACAAAATTTTAGTTCAAACAGAAAACATTTGATAGTTTCTTTACGCGATAAACTAATATCGGTCGAAAACGCCTCAAATTGAAGTGTATTATTCACGTTTTTTTTGTAAATTTTGGAGTCCAAATAAAATATGGCCGAAAATATTACGGGGTGTTACCTAGGCCGTATATTACGTCCACGCAAAATTTAAGCTCAAATAGAAAACATTTGATAGTTTCTTTACGCGATAAACTAATATCGGTCGAAAACGCCTCAAATTGAAGTGTATTATTCACGTTTTTTTTGTAAATTTTGAGTCGAAATAAAATATGGCTTAAAATATTACGGGGAGTTACCTAGGCCGTATATTACGCCTACACAAAATTTTAGCTCAAATAGAAAACATTTGATAGTGCCTTTACGCGATAAACTAATATCGGTCGAAAACGCCTCAAATTGTAGTGTATTAGTTACGTTTTTTTTGTAAATTTGGAGTCCAAATAAAATATGACCGAAAATGTTACGGGATATTACCTAGGCCGTATATTACGCGAACACAAAATTTTAGTTCAAACAGAAAACATTTGATAGTGTCTTTACGCGATAAACTAATATCGGTCGAAAACGCCTCAAATTGAAGTGTATTATTCACGTTTTTTTTGTAAATTTTGAGTCGAAATAAAATATGGCTTAAAATATTACGGGGAGTTACCTAGGCCGTATATTACGCCTACACAAAATTTTAGCTCAAATAGAAAACATTTGATAGTGTCTTTACGCGATAAACTAATATCGGTCGAAAACGCCTCAAATCGAAGTGTATTATTCACGTTTTTTTTTTGTAAATTTGGAGTCCAAATAAAATATGGCCGAAAATATTACGGGGTGTTACCTAGGCCGTATATTACGTCTACACAAAGTTTTAGCTCAAACAGAAAACATTTGGTAGTGTCTTTACGCGATAAACTAATATCGGTCGAAAACGCCTCAAATTGAAGTGTATTAGTCACGTTTTTTTTGTAAATTCGGAGTCCAAATAAAATATGGCCGAAAATATTACGGGGTGTTACCTAGGCCGTATATTACGTGTACACAAAATTTTAGGTCAAATAGAAAACATTTGATAGTGTCTTTACGCGATAAACTAATATCGGTCGAAAACGCCTCAAATTGAAGTGTATTAATCACGTTTTTTTTGTAAATTTGGAGTCCAAATAAAATATGACCGAAAATGTTACGGGATGTTACCTAGGCCATATATTACGCGAACACACAATTTTAGTTCAAACATAAAACATTTGATAGTGTTTTTACGCGATAAACTAATATCGGTCGAAAACGCCTCAAATTGAAGTGTATTATTCACGTTTTTTTTGTAAATTTTGGAGTCCAAATAAAATATGGCCGAAAATATTACGGGGTGTTACCTAGGCCGTATATTACGCCTACACAAAATTTTAGCTCAAATAGAAAACATTTGATAGTGCCTTTACGCGATAAACTAATATCGGTCGAAAACGCCTCAAATTGAAGTGTATTAGTCACGTTTTTTTTGTAAATTTGGAGTCCAAATAAAATATGACCGAAAATGTTACGGGATATTACCTAGGCCGTATATTACGCGAACACAAAATTTTAGTTCAAACAGAAAACATTTGATAGTTTCTTTACGCGATAAACTAATATCGGTCGAAAACGCCTCAAATTGAAGTGTATTATTCACGTTTTTTTTGTAAATTTGGAGTCCAAATAAAATATGGTCGAAAATATTACGGGGTGTTACCTAGGCCGTATATTACGTCTACACAAAGTTTTAGCTCAAACAGAAAACATTTGATAGTGTCTTTACGCGATAAACTAATATCGGTCGAAAACGCCTCAAATTGAAGTGTATTATTCACGTTTTTTTTGTAAATTTGGAGTCCAAATAAAATATGGCCGAAAATATTACGGGGTGTTACCTAGGTCGTATATTACGTCTACACAAAGTTTTAGCTCAAACAGAAAACATTTGATAGTGTCTTTACGCGATAAACTAATATCGGTCGAAAACGCCTCAAATTGAAGTGTATTATTCACGTTTTTTTTGTAAATTTGGAGTCCAAATAAAACATGGCCGAAAATATTACGGGGTGTTACCTAGGCCGTATATTACGTCTACGCAAAATTTTAGCTCAAATAGAAAACATTTGATAGTGTCTTTACGCGGTAAACTAATATCGGTCGAAAACGCCTCAAATTGAAGTGTATTATCTACGTTTTTTTTTAAATTTGGAGTATAAATAAAATATGGCCGAAAATATTACGGGGAGTTACCTAGGCCGTTTATTACGCCTACACAAAATTTTAGCTCAAATAGAAAACATTTGATAGTGTCTTTACGCGATAAACTAATATCGGTCGAAAACGCCTCAAATCGAAGTGTATTATTCACGTTTTTTTTTTGTTAATTTGGAGTCCAAATAAAATATGGCCGAAAATATTACGGGGTGTTACCTAGGCCGTATATTACGTGTACACAAAATTTTAGGTCAAATAGAAAACATTTGATAGTGTCTTTACGCGATAAACTAATATCGGTCGAAAACGCCTCAAATTGAATTGTATTATTCACGTTTTTTTGTAAATTTGGTGTCCAAATAAAATATGGCCGAAAATATTACGGGGTGTTACCTAGGCTGTATATTACGCCTACACAAAATTTTAGCTCAAATAGAAAACATTTGATAGTGTCTTTACGCGGTAAACTAATATCGGTCGAAAACGCCTCAAATTGAAGTGTATTATCTACGTTTTTTTTCTAAATTTGGAGTCTAAATAAAATATGGCCGAAAATATTACGGGGAGTTACCTAGGCCGTATATTACGCCTACACAAAATTTTAGCTCAAATAGAAAACATTTGATAGTGTCTTTACGCGATAAACTAATATCGGTCGAAAACGCCTCAAATCGAAGTGTATTATTCACGTTTTTTTTTTGTAAATTTGGAGTCCAAATAAAATATGGCCGAAAATATTACGGGGTGTTACCTAGGCCGTATATTACGTCTACACAAAGTTTTAGCTCAAACAGAAAACATTTGATAGTGTCTTTACGCGATAAACTAATATCGGTCGAAAACGCCTCAAATTGAAGTGTATTATTCACGTTTTTTTTGTAAATTTGGAGTCCAAATAAAACATGGCCGAAAATATTACGGGGTGTTACCTAGGCCGTATATTACGTCTACGCAAAATTTTAGCTCAAATAGAAAACATTTGATAGTGTCTTTACGCGGTAAACTAATATCGGTCGAAAACGCCTCAAATTGAAGTGTATTATTCACGTTTTTTTTGTAAATTTGGAGTCCAAATAAAATATGGCCGAAAATATTACGGGGTGTTACCTAGGCCGTATATTACTCGAACACAAAATTTTATTTCAAACAGAAAACATTTATTAATGTCTTTACGCGATAAACTAATATCGGTCGAAAACGCCTCAAATTGAAGTGTATTATTCACGTTTTTTTTGTAAATTTGGAGTCCAAATAAAATATGGCCGAAAATATTACGGGGTGTTACCTAGGCCGTATATTACGTCTACACAAAGTTTTAGCTCAAATAGAAAACATTTGATAGTGTCTTTACGCGATAAACTAATATCGGTCGAAAACGCCTCAAATCGAAGTGTATTATTCACGTTTTTTTGTAAATTTGGAGTCCAAATAAAATATGGCCGAAAATATTACGGGGTGTTACCTAGGCCGTATATTACGCCTACACAAAATTTTAGCTCAAATAGAAAACATTTGATAGTGCCTTTACGCGATAAACTAATATCGGTCGAAAATGCCACAAATTGAAGTGTATTATTCACTTTTTTTTTGTAAATTTGGAGTCCAAATAAAATATGACCGAAAATGTTACGGGATGTTACCTAGGTCGTATATTACGCGAACACAAAATTTTAGTTCAAACAGAAAACATTTGATAGTGTCTTTACGCGATAAACTAATATCGGTCGAAAACGCCTCAAATTGAAGTGTATATCTACGTTTTTTTTGTAAATTTTAAGTCCAAATAAAATATGTCCGAAAATATTACGGGATGTTACCTAGGCCGTATATTACATCTACACAAAATTTTAGCTCAAATAGAAAACATTTGATAGTGTCTTTACGCGATAAACTAATATCGATCGAAAACGCCTCAAATTGAAGTGTATTATTCACGTTTTTTTTTTTGTAAATTTGGAGTCCAAATAAAATATGACCGAAAATGTTACGAGATGTTACCTAGGCCGTATATTACGCGAACACAAAATTTTAGTTCAAACAGAAAACATTTGATAGTGTCTTTACGCGATAAACTAATATCGGTCGAAAACGCCTCAAATTGAAGTGTATATCTATGTTTTTTTTGTAAATTTGTAGTCCAAATAAAATATGACCGAAAATGTTACGGGGTGTTACCTAGGCCGTATATTACGCCTACACAAAATTTTAGCTCAAATAGAAATCATTTGATAGTGTCTTTACGCGATAAACTAATATCAGTCGAAAACGCCTCAAATTGAATTGTATTATTCACGTTTTTTTGTAAATTTGGAGTCCAAATAAAATATGGCCGAAAATATTACGGGGTGTTACCTAGGCCGTATATTACGCCTACACAAAATTTTAGCTCAAATAGAAAACATTTGATAGTGTCTTTACGCGATAAACTAATATCGGTCGAAAACGCCTCAAATTTAAGTGTATTATTCACGTTTTTTTTTGTAAATTTGGAGTCCAAATAAAATATGACCGAAAATGTTACGAGATGTTACCTAGGCCGTATATTACGCGAACACAAAATTTTAGTTCAAACAGAAAACATTTGATAGTGTCTTTACGCGATAAATTAATATCAGTGGAAAACGCCTCAAATTGAAGTGTATATCTCCGTTTTTTTTTGTAAATTTGTAGTCCAAATAAAATATGACCGAAAATGTTACGGGGTGTTACCTAGGCCGTATATTACGCCTACACAAAATTTTAGCTCAAATAGAAAACATTTGATAGTGTCTTTACGCGATAAACTAATATCAGTCGAAAACGCCTCAAATTGAATTGTATTATTCACGTTTTTTTGTAAATTTGGAGTCCAAATAAAATATGTCCGAAAATATTACGGGGTGTTACCTAGGCCGTATATTACGCCTACACAAAATTTTAGCTCAAATAGAAAACATTTGATAGTGCCTTTACGCGATAAACTAATATCCGTCGAAAACGCCTCAAATTGAAGTGTATTATTCACGTTTTTTTTTTGTAAATTTGGAGTCTAAATAAAATAAGGCCGAAAATATTACGGGGAGTTACCTAGGCCGTATATTACGCCTACACAAAATTTTAGCTCAAATAGAAAACATTTGATAGTGCCTTTACGCGATATACTAATATCGGTCGAAAACGCCTCAAATCGAAGTGTATTATTCACGTTTTTTTTGGAAATTTGGAGTCCAAATAAAATATGGCCGAAAATATTACGGGGTGTTACCTAGGCCGTATATTACGTGTACACAAAATTTTAGTTCAAACAGAAAACATTTGATAGTGTCTTTACGCGATAAACTAATATCGGTCGAAAATGACTCAAATTGAAGTGTATTATTCACATTTTTTTTGTAAATTTGGAGTCCAAATAAAATATGACCGAAAATGTTACGGGATGTTACCTAGGCCGTATATTACGCGAACACAAAATTTTAGTTCAAACAGAAAATATTTGATAGTTTCTTTACGCGATAAACTAATATCGGTCGAAAACGCCTCAAATTGAAGTGTATATCTACGTTTTTTTTGTAAATTTTAAGTCCAAATAAAATATGTCCGAAAATGTTACGGGATGTTACCTACGCCGTATATTACATCTACAAAAAATTTTAGCTCAAATAGAAAACATTTGATAGTGCCTTTACGCGATAAACTAATATCGGTCGAAAACGCCTCAAATTGAAGTGTATTATTCACGTTTTTTTTTGTAAATTTGGAGTCCGAATAAAATATGACCGAAAATGTTACGAGATGTTACCTAGGCCGTATATTACGCGAACACAAAATTTTAGTTCAAACAGAAAACATTTGATAGTGTCTTTACGCGATAAACTAATATCAGTGGAAAACGCCTCAAATTGAAGTGTATATCTACGTTTTTTTTTGTAAATTTGTAGTCCAAATAAAATATGACCAAAAATGTTACGGGGTGTTACCTAGGCCGTATATTACGCCTACAAAAAATTTTAGCTCAAATAGAAATCATTTGATAGTGTCTTTACGCGATAAACTAATATCAGTCGAAAACGCCTCAAATTGAATTGTATTATTCACGTTTTTTTGTAAATTTGGAGTCCAAATAAAATATGGCCGAAAATATTACGGGGTGTTACCTAGGCCGTATATTACGCCTACACAAAATTTTAGCTCAAATAGAAAACATTTGATAGTGCCTTTACGCGATAAACTAATATCCGTCGAAAACGCCTCAAATTGAAGTGTATATCTACGTTTTTTTTTGTACATTTGTAGTCCAAATAAAATATGACCGAAAATGTTACGGGGTGTTACCTAGGCCGTATATTACGCCTACACAAAATTTTAGCTCAAATAGAAAACATTTGATAGTGTCTTTACGGGATAAACTAATATCGGTCGAAAACGCCTCAAATTGAAGTGTATTATTCACGTTTCTTTGTAAATTTGGAGTCCAAATAAAATATGGCCGAAAATATTACGGGGTGTTACCTAGGCCGTATACGTATATTACGCCTACACAAAATTTTAGCTCAAATAGAAAACATTTGATAGTACCTTTACGCGATAAACTAATATCGGTCGAAAACGCCTCAAATTGAAGTGTATTATTCACGTTTTTTTTGTAAATTTGGAGTCTAAATAAAATATGGCCAGAAATATTACGGGGTGTTACCTAGGCCGTATACGTATATTACGCCTACACAAAATTTTAGCTCAAATAGAAAACATTTGATAGTGCCTTTACGCGATAAACTAATATCGGTCGAAAACGCCTCAATTTGAAGTGTATTATTCACGTTTTTTTTGTAAATTTGGAGTCCAAATAAAATATGGCCGAAAATATTACGGGGTGTTACCTAGGCCGTATATTACGTCTACACAAAATTTTAGCTTAAATAGAAAACATTTGATAGTGTCTTTACGGGATAAACTAATATCGGTCGAAAACGCCTCAAATTGAAGTGTATTATTTACGTTTTTTTTGTAAATTTGGAGTCCAAATAAAATATGACCGAAAATGTTACGAGATGTTACCTAGGCCGTATATTACGCGAACACAAAATTTTAGCTCAAATAGAAATCATTTGATAGTGTCTTTACGCGATAAACTAATATCAGTCGAAAACGCCTCAAATTGAAGTGTATATCTACGTTTTTTTTTGTAAATTTGTAGTCCAAATAAAATATGACCGAAAATGTTACGGGGTGTTACCTAGGCCGTATATTACGCCTACACAAAATTTTAGCTCAAATAGAAATCATTTGATAGTGTCTTTACGCGATAAACTAATATCGGTCGAAAACGCCTTAAAATTGAATTGTATTATTCACGTTTTTTTGTAAATTTGGAGTCCAAATAAAATATGGCCGAAAATATTACGGGGTGTTACCTAGGCCGTATATTATGTCTACGCAAAATTTTAGCTCAAATAGAAAACATTTGATAGTGTCTTTACGCGATAAACTAATATCCGTCGAAAACGCCTCAAATTGAAGTGTATTATTCACAATTTTTTGTAAATTTGGAGTCCAAATAAAATATGGCCGAAAATATTACGGGGTGTTACCTAGGCCGTATACGTATATTACGCCTACACAAAATTTTAGCTCAAATAGAAAACATTTGATAGTGCCTTTACGCAATAAACTAATATCGGTCGAAAACACCTCAAATTAAAGTGTATTATTCACATTTTTTTGTAAATTTGGAGTCCAAATAAAATATGGCCGAAAATATTACGGGGTGTTACCTAGGCCGTATACGTATATTACGCCTACACAAAATTTTAGCTCAAATAGAAAACATTTGATAGTGCCTTTACGCGATAAACTAATATCGGTCGAAAACGCCTCAAATTGAAGTGTATTATTCACGTTTTTTTGGTAAATTTGGAGTCTAAATAAAATATGGCCGAAAATATTACGGGGAGTTACCTAGGCCGTATATTACGTGTACACAAAATTTTAGTTCTGTAACACCCCCATTTACACAAGAGCCTTATCAAGACATTCCCGAGTAAATAAAGGTGTTACCATCTCGGTGTGACCCGAGGTAGTAGACCCAACACAATCAATCCAACCAAATGCCGAATTTTAAAACAAAGTCCAATTGTTCCAAATTACAACGGAAGTCCCGAAAGTCAAAAGGAATAATCCAAAACTAGAATCAGAGTATTAAGACGCAGCGAGAGATAAGATTAATCAATCGTCTAAGTATAGTCTGTCGTCGTTCAACCCATCCCGCTCATGCATCCATAATATCATCACTACACAATCTAACCTGCACGATTAACTGCTCCCCAAAAGGTCAGAAATACCAATTGGTTCATCACAGGCCCCTGATAAAATGGGGTACAATGTAGATAAGGTAAACAAGGTCAGCAAAGCTGAGTAAGGAATAATCATACAGTTTAATAAAGTAATAATTGAGCAAGCGGGAGACAATTCTAATACCAATACACAATCATGACAATACTACCATACCATAATCACGATAATCTCAAGGATCCCATCTCAATTCCAATCTCGGCTTCCACAACCGTACTCACTATAGTAACAGGGGTCCCGTATTCATTAATGTGCACATCCCTCCAGAGGGCAACCCAAAGGAGGCGAATAAACGGGCAGGTTCGAGATCAACTGAACCTAGGTTACTCCTCTGGTAACCTACTGTATCCAAACGTTGGGCTCGCAGGCACCAACGAGGCCGTAGCCTCTCATATCATACTCAGTATCGAAATCTCAATAATTCCAACTCATCACAATGTCTCATAATAATATCTCATCATAATGCATACTGTTATCACAATGTCATTCATATACTCATGCTTAATAACATTATTCAAACCAACATATAAATATAACATTATAATAGTAAGGTTAAACCTTACCTAATCGACAATTCGCCGCAGCGTCAGCAACACAGTTCACCACGGAAATTGTACGAAGTCCGATCCTAATAAAATATTATGTACTTAAATTAATATCGACCCTAAAGTAATTAAATTTATAAGCGAAATCGATATGCACTAAGTAAATTATACCACTTAAACACTATTTGCCCAACACCTCACTAATTAAATAATAGCCTTTACAAATAATAACGTACTGTGTACTGACCTACTTAACGCAACCAGCCCCCAAACCATCACCTAAAACGAACCAAATCACACAACCATGATGCGTGGCACGGTAATCGATATGAACAGTACGCACTGTGCCAACACCCGACTCAATAAGAACAATATGCACGTCAATCGACAGTAACTTGGCAACAATAGGCACCAATAACGACAACACTGCAACAATTAAAGGATATTATTTGATAATTACCATGCACGCAGACTTTAATCCACAGTACGCAGCACCCAACTACGACCACCACACACGACTCAGCCCTATACCGACCGTGGCCCTAGTAAAACGATATTTGTACAAGCTGATGACGCTGAGACGAGAATTACAACATCGACGTACCTATGGTTGTGTGCACTGCGTGATTAGTGGCCTGACTCGACTCCAAGGATTCTCTCTTCTGCTCCTTGCTTCGTGCGGCTATACTACGTGAGATTTCTAACTACTTGTATATGTGTTATATTCTAAGTGATATGACACGGCTGCTAGGGTACTAATAATGAAAACAAGGGGAAGTGGGTTTATATCAGCCTAGGTTTAGTAATTAAATAAAAGGTGGTGTGGGTTAGCGGGTTACTTGGTTTTAAATGTCATTTAGATGTTTCACGCCAAGGTCGTGGGTCGGCTTTAAACGGGTTGTAATTTATTTATTCGGGTTTGACTTAGGGTGACTAACTTCCCTATCTCGACTCGACTTGACTTAGGTTTGACCTTCTATAAGATACAGGTATTACAATCTACCCTTCTTATAAGAAACTTCGTCCCGAAGTTTACCCCTTCACTATGGAATGATTCAATAGACCGACCAGATCGACTAACTAATCAATACCTGACCTATCACCTAATCACCAAACTAACATAAGTAACTTAACACGGATAAGCAGGACGGAGTATTACAAGTTCAAACAGAAAATATTTGATAGTGTCTTTACGCGATAAACTAATATCGGTCGAAAATGCCTCAAATTGAAGTTTATTATTCACGTTTTTTTGTAAATTTGGAGTCCAAATAAAATATGACCGAAAATGTTACGGGATGTTACCTAGGCCGTATATTACGCGAACACAAAATTTTAGTTCAAACAGAAAACATTTGATAGTTTCTTTACGCGATAAACTAATATCGGTCGAAAACGCCTCAAATTGAAGTGTATTATCTACGTTTTTTTTGTAAATTTGGAGGTCAAATAAAATATGACCGAAAATGTTACGGGATGTTACCTAGGCCGTATATTACGCGAACACAAAATTTTAGCTCAAACAGAAAACATTTGATAGTGTCTTTACGCGATAAACTAATATCGGTCGAAAACGCCTCAAATTGAATTGTATTATTCACGTTTTTTTGTAAATTTGGAGTCCAAATTAAATATGACCGAAAATGTTACAGGATGTTACCTAGGCCGTATATTACATCTACACAAAATTTTAGCTCAAATAAAAAACATTTGATAGTGTCTTTACGCGATAAACTAATATCGGTCGAAAACGCATCAAATTGAAGTGTATTATTCATGTTTTTTTTGTAAATTTGGAGTCCAAATAAAATATGACCGAAAATGTTACGGGATGTTACCTAGGTCGTATATTACGCCTACACAAAATTTTAGCTCAAATAGAAAACATTTGATAGTGCCTTTACGCGATAAACTAATATCGGTCGAAAACGCCTCAAATTGAAGTGTATTATCTACAGTTTTTTTTGTAAATTTGGAGTCCAAATAAAATATGGCCGAAAATATTACGGGGTGTTACCTAGGCCGTATATTACATCTACACAAAATTTTAGCTCAAATAGAAAACATTTGATAGTGTCTTTTCGCGATAAACTAATATCGGTCGAAAACGCCTCAAATTGAATTGTATTATTCACGTTTTTTTTGTAAATTTGGAGTCCAAATAAAATATGGCCGAAAATATTACGGGGTGTTACCTAGGCTGTATATTACGCGAACACAAAATTTTATTTCAAACAGAAAACATTTATTAATGTCTTTACGCGATAAACTAATATCGGTCGAAAACGCCTCAAATTGAAGTGTATTATTCACGTTTTTTTTTGTAAATTTGGAGTCCAAATAAAATATGGCCGAAAATATTACGGGGTGTTACCTAGGCCGTATAATACGTCTACGCAAAATTTTAGCTCAAATAGAAAACATTTGATAGTGTCTTTACGCGATAAACTAATATCGGTCGAAAACGCCTCAAATTGAATTGTATTATTCACGTTTTTTTGTAAATTTGGAGTCCAAATAAAATATGGCCGAAAATATTACGGGGTGTTACCTAGGCCGTATATTACGCCTACACAAAATTTTAGCTCAAATAGAAAACATTTGATAGTGCCTTTACGCGATAAACTAATATCGGTCGAAAACGCCTCAAATTGAAGTGTATTATCTACATTTTTTTTTTGTAAATTTGGAGTCCAAATAAAATATGGCCGAAAATATTACGGAGTGTTACCAAAGCCGTATATTACGTCTACCCAAAATTTTAACTCAAATAGAAAACATTTGATAGTGTCTTTACGCGATAAACTAATATCGGTCGAAAACGCCTCAAATTGAAGTGTATTATTCACGTTTTTTTTGTAAATTTGGAGTCCAAATAAAATATGGCCGAAAATATTACGGGGTGTTACCTAGGCCGTATATTACGTCTACACAAAGTTTTAGCTCAAACAGAAAACATTTGATAGTGTCTTTACGCGATAAACTAATATCGGTCGAAAACGCCTCAAATTGAAGTGTATTATTCACGTTTTTTTTGTAAATTTGGAGTCCAAATAAAATACGGCCGAAAATATTACGGGGTGTTACCTAGGCCGTATATTACGTCTACACAAAGTTTTAGCTCAAACAGAAAACATTTGATAGTGTCTTTACGCGATAAACTAATATCGGTCGAAAACGCCTCAAATTGAAGTGTATTATTCACGTTTTTTTTTTGTAAATTTTGAGTCCATATAAAACATGGCCGAAAATATTACGGGGTGTTACCTAGGCCGTATATTACGTCTACGCAAAATTTTAGCTGAAATAGAAAACATTTGATAGTGTCTTGACGCGGTAAACTAATATCGGTCGAAAACGCCTCAAATTGAAGTGTATTATCTACGTTTTATTTCTAAATTTGGAGTCTAAATAAAATATGGCCGAAAATATTACGGGGAGTTACCTAGGCCGTTTATTACGCCTACACAAAATTTTAGCTCAAATAGAAAACATTTGATAGTGTCTTTACGCGATAAACTAATATCGGTCGAAAACGCCTCAAATCGAAGTGTATTATTCACGTTTTTTTTTTGTTAATTTGGAGTCGAAATAAAATATGGCCGAAAATATTATGGGGTGTTACCTAGGCCGTATATTACGTGTACACAAAATTTTAGGTCAAATAGAAAACATTTGATAGTGTCTTTACGCGATAAACTAATATCGGTCGAAAACGCCTCAAATTGAAGTGTATTATTCACGTTTTTTTTGTAAATTTGGAGTCCAAATAAAATATGGCCGAAAATATTACGGGGTGTTACCTAGGCCGTATATTACGCCTACACAAAACTTTAGCTCAAATAGAAAACATTTGATAGTGCCTTTACGGGGATAAACTAATATCTGTCGAAAACGCCTCAAATTGAATTGTATTATTCACGTTTTTTTTGTAAATTTGGAGTCCAAAAATAAAATATGGCCGAAAATATTACGGGGTGTTACCTAGGCCGTATATTACATCTACACAAAATTTTAGCTCAAATAGAAAACATTTGATAGTGTCTTTACGCGATAAACTAATATCGGTCGAAAACGCCTCAAATCGAAGTGTATTATTCACGTTTTTTTTTTGTTAATTTGGAGTCCAAATAAAATATGGCCGAAAATATTACGGGGTGTTACCTAGGCCGTATATTACGTGTACACAAAATTTTAGGTCAAATAGAAAACATTTGATAGTGTCTTTACGCGATAAACTAATATCGGTCGAAAACGCCTCAAATTGAAGTGTATTATTCACGTTTTTTTTGTAAATTTGGAGTCCAAATAAAATATGGCCGAAAATATTACGGGGTGTCACCTAGGCCGTATATTACGCCTACACAAAACTTTAGCTCAAATAGAAAACATTTGATAGTGCCTTTACGGGGATAAACTAATATCTGTCGAAAACGCCTCAAATTGAATTGTATTATTCACGTTTTTTTTGTAAATTTGGAGTCCAAAAATAAAATATGGCCGAAAATATTACGGGGTGTTACCTAGGCCGTATATTACATCTACACAAAATTTTAGCTCAAATAGAAAACATTTGATAGTGTCTTTTCGCGATAAACTAATATCGGTCGAAAACGCCTCAAATTGAATTGTATTATTCACGTTTTTTTTGTAAATTTGGAGTCCAAATAAAATATGGCCGAAAATATTACGGGGTGTTACCTAGGCCGTATATTACGCGAACACAAAATTTTATTTCAAACAGAAAACATTTATTAATGTCTTTACGCGATAAACTAATATCGGTCGAAAACGCCTCAAATTGAAGTGTATTATTCACGTTTTTTTTTGTAAATTTGGAGTCCAAATAAAATATGGCCGAAAATATTACGGGGTGTTACCAAGGCCGTATATTACGTCTACGCAAAATTTTAGCTCAAATAGAAAACATTTGATAGTGTCTTTACGCGATAAACTAATATCGGTCGAAAACGCCTCAAATTGAAGTGTATTATTCACGTTTTTTTTGTAAATTTGGAGTCCAAATAAAATATGGCCGAAAATATTACGGGGTGTTACCTAGGCCGTATATTACGTCTACGCAAAATTTTAGCTGAAATAGAAAACATTTGATAGTGTCTTTACGCGGTAAACTAATATCGGTCGAAAACGCCTCAAATTGAAGTGTATTATCTACGTTTTATTTCTAAATTTGGAGTCTAAATAAAATATGGCCGAAAATATTATGGGGAGTTACCTAGGCCGTTTATTACGCCTACACAAAATTTTAGCTCAAATAGAAAACATTTGATAGTGTCTTTACGCGATAAACTAATATCGGTCGAAAACGCCTCAAATCGAAGTGTATTATTCACGTTTTTTTTTTGTAAATTTGGAGTCCAAATAAAATATGGCCGAAAATATTACGGGGTGTTACCTAGGCCGTATATTACATCTACACAAAATTTTAGCTCAAATAGAAAACATTTGATAGTGTCTTTACGCGATAAACTAATATCGGTCGAAAACGCCTCAAATTGAAGTGTATTATTCACGTTTTTTTTGTAAATTTGGAGTCCAAATAAAATATGGCCGAAAATATTACGGGGTGTTACCTAGGCCGTATATTACGCGAACACAAAATTTTATTTCAAACAGAAAACATTTATTAATGTCTTTACGCGATAAACTAATATCGGTCGAAAACGCCTCAAATTGAAGTGTATTATTCACGTTTTTTTTGTAAATTTGGAGTCCAAATAAAATATGGCCGAAAATATTACGGGGTGTTACCTAGGCCGTATATTACGTCTACACAAAGTTTTAGCTCAAATAGAAAACATTTGATAGTGTCTTTACGCGATAAACTAATATCGGTCGAAAACGCCTCAAATTGAAGTGTATTATTCACGTTTTTTTTGTAAATTTGGAGTCCAAATAAAATATGGCCGAAAATATTACGGGGTGTTACCTAGGCCGTATATTACGTCTACACAAAGTTTTAGCTCAAACAGAAAACATTTGATAGTGTCTTTACGCGATAAACTAATATCGGTCGAAAACGCCTCAAATTGAATTGTATTATTCACGTTTTTTTGTAAATTTGGAGTCCAAATAAAATATGGCCGAAAATATTACGGGGTGTTAACTAGGCCGTATATTACGCCTACACAAAATTTTAGCTCAAATAGAAAACATTTGATAGTGCCTTTACGCGATAAACTAATATCGGTCGAAAACGTCTCAAATTGAAGTGTATTATTCACGTTTTTTTGTAAATTTGGAGTCCAAATAAAATACGGCCGAAAATATTACGGGGTGTTACCTAGGCCGTATACGTATATTACGCCTACACAAAATTTTAGCTCAAATAGAAAACATTTGATAGTGCCTTTACGCGATAAACTAATATCGGTCGAAAACGTCTCAAATTAAAATGTATTATTCAAAAAAATTTGTAAATTTGGAGTCCAAATAAAATATGGCCGAAAATATTACGGGGTGTTACCTAGGCCGTATACGTATATTACGCCTACACAAAATTTTAGCTCAAATAGAAAACATTTGATAGTGCCTTTACGCGATAAACTAATATCGGTCGAAAACGCCTCAAATTGAAGTGTATTATTCACGTTTTTTTTGTAAATTTGGAGTCTAAATAAAATATGGCCGGAAATATTACGGGGTGTTACATAGGCCGTATATGTATATTACGCCTACACAAAATTTTAGCTCAAATAGAAAACATTTGATAGTGCCTTTACGCGATAAACTAATATCGGTCGAAAACGTCTCAAATCGAAGGATTTTATTCACGTTTTTTTGTAAATTTGGAGTCCAAATAAAATATGGCCGAAAATATTACGGGGTGTTACCTATGCCGTATAATACGTCTACACAAAGTTTTAGCTCAAACAGAAAACATTTGATAGTGTCTTTACGCGATAAACTAAAATCCGTCGAAAACGCCTCAAATTGAAGTGTATTATTCACGTTTTTTTTGTAAATTTGGAGTCCAAATAAAATATGGCCGAAAATATTACGGGGTGTTACCTAGGCCGTATATTACGTCTACAATAAACTAATATCGGTCGAAAACGCCTCAAATTGAAGTGTATTATTCACGTTTTTTTTGTAAATTTGGAGTCCAAATAAAACATGGTCGAAAATATTACGGGGTGTTACCTAGGCCGTATATTACGTCTACGCAAAGTTTTAGCTCAAACAGAAAACATTTGATAGTGTCTTTACGCGGTAAACTAATATCGGTCGAAAACGCCTCAAATTGAAGTGTATTATTCACGTTTTTTTTCTAAATTTGGAGTCCAAATAAAACATGGTCGAAAATATTACGGGGTGTTACCTAGGCCGTATATTACGCCTACACAAAATTTTAGGTCAAATAGAAAACATTTGATAGTGTCTTTACGCGGTAAACTAATATCGGTCGAAAACGCCTCAAATTGAAGTGTATTATCTACGTTTTTTTTCTAAATTTGGAGTCTAAATAAAATATGGCCGAAAATATTACGGGGAGTTACCTAGGCCGTATATTACGCCTACACAAAATTTTAGCTCAAATAGAAAACATTTGATAGTGTCTTTACGCGATAAACTAATATCGGTCGAAAACGCCTCAAATCGAAGTGTATTATTCACGTTTTTTTTTTGTAAATTTGGAGTCCAAATAAAATATGGCCGAAAATATTACGGGGTGTTACCTAGGCCGTATATTACGTCTACACAAAGTTTTAGCTCAAACAGAAAACATTTGATAGTGTCTTTACGCGATAAACTAATATCGGTCGAAAACGCCTCAAATTGAAGTGTATTATTCACGTTTTTTTTGTAAATTTGGAGTCCAAATAAAACATGGCCGAAAATATTACGGGGTGTTACCTAGGCCGTATATTACATCTACGCAAAATTTTAGCTCAAATAGAAAACATTTGATAGTGTCTTTACGCGGTAAACTAATATCGGTCGAAAACGCCTCAAATTGAAGTGTATTATCTACGTTTTTTTTCTAAATTTGGAGTCTAAATAAAATATGGCCGAAAATATTACGGGGAGTTACCTAGGCCGTTTATTACGCCTACACAAAATTTTAGCTCAAATAGAAAACATTTGATAGTGTCTTTACGCGATAAACTAATATCGGTCGAAAACGCCTCAAATCGAAGTGTATTATTCACGTTTTTTTTTTGTAAATTTGGAGTCCAAATAAAATATGACCGAAAATATTACGGGGTGTTACCTAGGCCGTATATTACGTCTACGCAAAATTTTAGCTCAAATAGAAAACATTTGATAGTGTCTTTACGCGGTAAACTAATATCGGTCGAAAACGCCTCAAATTGAAGTGTATTATCTACGTTTTTTTTCTAAATTTGGAGTCTAAATAAAATATGGCCGAAAATATTACGGGGAGTTACCTAGGCCGTTTATTACGCCTACACAAAACTTTAGCTCAAATAGAAAACATTTGATAGTGCCTTTACGGGATAAACTAATATCTGTCGAAAACGCTTCAAATTGAATTGTATTATTCACGTTTTTTTTGTAAATTTGGAGTCCAAAAGTAAAATATAGCCGAAAATATTACGGGGTGTTACCTAGGCCGTATATTACATCTACACAAAATTTTAGCTCAAATAGAAAACATTTGATAGTGTCTTTTCGCGATAATTTAATATCGGTCGAAAACGCCTCAAATTGAATTGTATTATTCACGTTTTTTTTGTAAATTTGGAGTCCAAATAAAATATGGCCGAAAATATTACGGGGTGTTACCTAGGCCGTATATTACGCGAACACAAAATTTTATTTCAAACAGAAAACATTTATTAATGTCTTTACGCGATAAACTAATATCGGTCGAAAACGCCTCAAATTGAAGTGTATATTATTCACGTTTTTTTTGTAAATTTGGAGTCCAAATAAAATATGGCCGAAAATATTACGGAGTGTTACCAAAGTCGTATATTACGTCTACCCAAAATTTTAGCTCAAATAGAAAACATTTGATAGTGTCTTTACGCGATAAACTAATATCGGTCGAAAAGGCCTCAAATTGAAGTGTATTATCTACGTTTTTTTTGGAAATTTGGAGTCCAAATAAAATATGACCGAAAATGTAACGGGATGTTACCTAGGCCGTATATTACGCCTACACAAAATTTTAGCACAAATAGAAAACATTTGATAGTGCCTTTACGCGATAAACTAATATCGGTCGAAAACGCCTCAAATTGAATTGTATTATTCATGTTTTTTTTTGTAAATTTGGAGTCCAAATAAAATATGGCCGAAAATATTACGGGGTGTTACCTAGGCCGTATATTACATCTATACAAAATTTTAGCTCAAATAGAAAACATTTGATTATCCACGTTTTTTTGACATTTTGGTTCCTGAATTAAAATGGTTCCATAATCGTGCTGAACAAACTTCACACCAAATACAATGTCTCGGTGTAATATAAGGGTCGTTTGGATTTCATTCGAGTCTTTTAAGAGCCATAAAATTGTCTTTTGAGACTTGTCGGAATGCGTCGAAACAAGTTCAATATTGCATTTTATATCGTGTCTGAGGGTTCTAATACTGATTATTTGGTATTCTATTCCTATTTGATAAGTTTTCGTAAAAAAAAAAAATCACGTTTAAGAACAACTTTCACCGCTATCAAAAATTGCTAAAAACGACCGATTTTGAAGGTTATTATCCACGGTTTTTGGTACTTTGGGTCCCGAAATAAAATGGTTCCATAATCGCGCTGAACAAACTCTACGCCAAATACAATTCCTCGGCGTAATATGAGGGTCGTTTGGATTTCATTCGAGTCTTTTAAGAGCCATAAAATTGTCTTTCGATACTTGTCGGAATGCGTCGAAACAAGTTCAATATTGCATTTTATATCGTGTCTGAGGGTTTTAATAATAATTATTATGCATTCTATTCCTATTGACAAGTTTTCGTCAAAAAAAAATCACGTTTAAGAACAACTTTCAACGCTATCAAAAATTGCTAAAAAAACCGATTTTGAAGGTTATTATCCACAAATAAGTTTTACTTTGTCCTTATTCTTCTAACACATGTCTGCGGTCACTTTAGAAGGTACCCTTTCCGATTTTAGGCCGAAACAAAAACTTTTTGTCGTCTTTTTACGACTTATCGATTTACTATTAAAACTAATTTTTCACATATCAGGACCCTCATATGTTGTCAGTTGATCTCGAATATTGTATGGCCATTTTATTTAACATTATTAGCAACTTTTTAGGAAAAGAGTCCATTGGCCCAATAATATTATTCAATGCTTTGGGCCTAAGATTATTTTGGGTTAACCATTTGGGTTATACAAGTATGTAATACTATGTCTTATGTGTAGTCTTTTGATGTTGTGCATGGGCCCAATCACGACACGACACGACATATTAGGCACAAGCCGCACAATACGTTCAAAATGCATGAAATTGATTGGGTACGTCGTACGGCCCGAGTATTCTACAATACGATACGTTATGGATCGTGCGTCATACATAAGACATCATATACAATTCACCGACACGAAACGACTCAATTTTATCTAGCTCAATCACGATACAACTAGTTAGACACAACACGCTCAAAATGCATGGAAATAATTCAATAATACTTGTGTGGCGAAATTGATTGAGTACGCTGTACGCCCCGAACACGTTATGGATTACTCGTATAAGAAAATTCGTGTTTTCTGGGTTTTTTTATTAGATTTGATTTCGATTATAGATACTCATTGTAAGTATCGTCTGACGTTCTATTAATGAATTATTCTTTTCGTCGAAAAAAAAAGAAGAAAATCAATCAACTCACCATCCAATCAGGTAAAACCCCAAATTCATTGAACTCCGATCCTGACAAGTCACATTTCACAATGTCACCCACCGCCGTCGCCGCCGCTGATGCCGCCGCCGCGGCCGCCGACAAAAAAGCAATAATCTTCGTATACGGAACCCTAAAACGAGGATTCCCGAACCACCACCTCCTCGAAACCCTAACCGCCACCAACGACGCCGCATTCCTCGGCACCTACCAAACCGTCAACCCCTACCCCCTCGTCCGCGGCCCCCTCGGCATCCCCTTCCTCATCAACCTCCCTGGTTCCGGCCACCGTGTCGCCGGCGAGCTTTACTCCGCGTCGGGTCGGGGCTTGGCCCGACTCGACGAACTCGAGGGAATCGGCCGCGGTCATTACGAGCGGCTTCCGATTTCCGTCGCCGGCGGTGAGGAAGTGGTGGTGGAGGCGGAGGGGTATTTCGCGGATCGGGGGTTCGCGGTGGCGATGTGGGAGAAGAGCGGCCGGGATGCGGTGGCGGAGTATACCAAGAGCGATTCGGATAAGTACGTCGGAATCGAGGCTAGAGATGTCGGGTTTAAATTAGGGGATTATATTCAATCGTATCTCAAACAATGAATTCAATTCAATTCAATTTAATTCAATTCGATGTTTAATTGATTTGTATCGAGTCAATAATAATGATTAATGACGACGATGATGATGATAATAATCGAGTTATGAATTTCTTCGTTCTTTATCATTTGATTGTTTGTTTACGATTTCAATCTCAACTCTCGACAGAATTTAATAGCGGCCAAAACTCCATTAAAATCGCTCTTTACTGTTACTGTCAATATCGTCTTACACGACTTAACATCATCGATTTGATGCAATGTGCTGTGAGTTGCGAGTTACAGCTTGCAGAATCGGATGCATAATGCTATCAGATTCCTAACTTAATCTACTGATCATAATTCATAATCGCTTTTTGCTTGTATCAGATGCCCAAATCTACATTGTCTATCGCCTTTTTCAATCGTATATCTGATAACTGATCACGATGATCTTATGCTTCCAGCATCCAATCACACATTTTTCTATCAGATTATCCGTTTCAGTCTTAAGACGTTAGATCCCAGATTATGTTAATATCGCTGAACCCATCAAAGTTCGATATTGCAGGAAACCAACAAGCATCAAGTGTTAATCTGATGTGTTATCCACAACCAAGGATATATTCAGATTCGTCGTCATGACAAGCTGCCTAAAAAATGTCAAATATTTCGTCTGTATTAGACTAACATATCAGTATTTGATCTATTTTAAGATTTGAGACAGATAGACGGGATAGGATATACAGATAGTCTATTATTAAGACAGGTAGGTCCTTCCACTAGTTGATGCCATGATTCCCCATCACATTTTTGGGACCTTATTAGTTATTAGTGCCTTTGGCTTTATGTCCATATATCATAATGTCCCCATAACAAGAAGAGATGCCGACGACTTTTGTTACTCCGACTCTTTTTTAAGTATCTGAAAGTTGCACGTTACCCTTTATTTATTGTGTATGACTGTATGAGTGTCAAGTATCGGACATGGACACTTACTTGATTATCTGCTCAAAATACTGATTTTCGTCATCCAAAGTATCTTCACCGTGTTTTTCCAACTGAAGTGAAAGTTAACATTACTAAGATCAGGACTGAGCTTAACCAAAGTCAGCTGAATGGGGTTGATTGGTGAACTCAATAAGGTTAAAACAACCCTACACTAACCGAACCATTTTCTAACCCTAAACTCAACTTGAAATCCCAATTCATACTCACCTGAACCTAAAATCACCTGATCCATAACATTCTTGTTCGACTCGTTTGACAGGTATAACATCGACCGTAGGATAATATATTAATATCACACTCTTAATCCTTAAAGTTAAAGGATACCACATTGAAAGCTCATTGATATGAGCCACCATGAGTCCATGATAGGAGTTTCCTCTTACCTTCCCTACAATGGTAGGACCCTCCCCTACAATTGTAGGACCCCTTTCTAAAAAAGTAAGTTAGGGTTTTCCAAGTCTATATATAGAAGCACAATGTCTTCACTATACTAATCTTAACACACTAGCTTACTTACTTAATCAACATTTCATTAGTAGTTAATTATAATTATAATTATAATTGTAATCAAGTTCATGAAATCAGTTAAGATCTCTTGTGATGCTCCTTTAGCTCATGAGTGGAAGAGAGTCATTGAAGAAGAGCTCAAATTCGCCCACGAAGCCGCGACCAATAGGATGAACAACATGGTAAGAGATAATCATAATCGTAATCATAATCATAATCATAATCACGAGATTAAAAACAGTGTTATTCCTTCATCTACGACATCAACTAGGCGAAAAACTAACACCCCTAACGAAGATCCTATTCGAGTTATCATGTTTTTAAGTCCGTGGACTCATACATGAACCCTAGTTAAGTTAACTGGTAATATGATTAACTGGGTTTGAATGCTGTCAGCATCATATAAACCGAAAAAAGGGGGGAAGATCCGAAGATACAAGTTTGAGTCGATTAATGATCCCGTTGTATATAAATCATGGTCTCACTAGTGAAGATTATGCAAAGGAAAACTAATGGAATGTATAATAACTTGAGAATTTACGAGATTTTCGAGTGTGTGTTATGTTCCGAAAGCATGATTAGTTATGTAATTAGTTGCAAATTTTGCAAATATATGCATAGCATAGATCTTGTACTATGAGTTTGGTACATATGTTAAGAATGTAAAAGTATGTATATAGTATTTCAAAATAAATAAAGATGGTTGCAAGTCTTTGCAACATAATTTAAGGTAAAATAACTCGAATACGTCCTCCTATCTAATCGTATTTGCCTTCATAAAAATGATTTACAGCGAATAATATCATGAAATTTAACGTTATCCTTTACATCTGATGTCGAATCTCACCTAATTAGATGTTATCGGATGTATTCCGAGAGGCCCTACCTTGACTTTGTCGTACCCTAAGAAAATAACTTCATCAAAGAAAATTCAAGGTGATAGTTTACGTCTCTTACTCAAATGTCCTTTGAACTTGAAAAGCTGATAATGTACAAGCACATATCATATGCTAAAATTCGACAACTTCCACTTGTGCCGATGATTTCCCGTCTCTAATACCACGTTAGAACATCATCTCAACCAGAATATTAACGGAACGAAACTGTTCAATGTGACATTCAAAATAGTTCAGCAAGTTTACAGAGTATGAGTTTCCTTACATAAATGGGGGGGGGTGACAATATGATTACAACAAAAAATTCTCCCAAACTACACAATATATATATCATACGACGATAAAAATGGAAAACGGAAGTCCAAAAATCTTTATTTTGGTACTTCCAAAGAATTGTACCGAGTATATATAGAAAACGCCTCATTTTACATCCACTGCGTAATATCCGGTTCACATTTAATAGATAACAAAATAGAGAAAATTCAAAGAATTCGGTCCTGAAAATCCGTTAATAGAGAAGATGCCAGGGTACCAAGCTTCTTCCCCGCGTCTCCAGCAATGTTCTTCAACGAAGATATATCCTGTTGCGCCTGTCATATGTGAAAACAGTTGCATAGTTCACAGTATGAAATACGGAGTATAAATTATCGAAATTCAAGTTCTTCAAGGGTTAAATTTTGTCGCAATAAGTTTAGTGATAAGGGTTATTCGCCAAATATAAACCTTCCACAACATAATATATAAAACTGCAATATATCAGCATTTTGGTTATTCGTCAAATATTATATTGAGTTTACGATACCATGTGTAATCTCGAATAAATAAGGGTATATCAATGAAAACAGAATAATATAGGGGTACAACGTAGAAAACCCATGAAAAGTTTTTTTTTTCTATCTTGTTTGACAGGAAAATATAATATGGAGCAAAAGTTCTATAAAATGAGATCACTGGCAAATCAGAGGTCGAGCTTCCTATCTGACAGCGCGTGCAAATAAAAGGAACAAATAAAAAAAGCCTCGAAATAGTCGGTACCTGGAATGATAGACGATTGATGAGATCACTGGCAGAAATATCAAGACCAGAATCATCATCATCTCCAAATAAATCTACGCTAGAGATAGCATTCGAACCCTATGGGAGAAGGTAAGAAAATGACGTAGTGAGTAATCCTTCAACATACTTGGTACCATTATTAAGTGAACTTAATTATACGGCATGGAGTCATGGACAAAGTAAAACATTGAGACATGGTTTAGTGAGCAGTAAAATAGAATATAACAATCACACAATTAGGCCCAAATACTTTTCGATATGCTGAACTTGACTTGAAAACGGTATAAAAGACAGCCTGACCTAAGTCTCTTAATTATTGATAAAACTGGGATTTATTGAAGGCATATGCTATCACAAAGATACGGACTCCAACTAATTTGATTCATATAATTCGTGAAAACTATGAGTATATATATGTATGTGGAACCGAAATTAAGAAGCAATAATATAACCAGGACTTCATAAATATAGGAACAACTCACAGAAAACTTTTGTAGGGACGCTCGTGCCTCCGTATCACCAGATCTACTCGGATCTCCAAAAAACTGAGAAGATGAGATGGACTTAGCATTTGAGAACTTTTTCCTGGCCTCGTCAGTTTCCTCAATCTGTTGAGTATACATTACAATAATCAATCGATAAGCGATCACAAATCATGATAAATACGTCAGATTTCATATCATGACATTGAGACATGCAGAACGTGAGTTTAATACATTAGAAAGTTCTTAAAAAAGTCAATAAAAGATTTAAAAAATATTGCGGCCATTGACAAGCTTCCTGTTTTCAAAGTTGCAAGTGCACAGATTCTTGGACGATCTTATAAGTGGGAGTCTAAGATGTTTCATAAGTGCCCATTGAAAAAAGAATGTGGCTAGCATTGAAAAATATCCTACCTGGACTTTTGAAGAATTTGAGCCGCCTGTTTTCTTGTATCCACCGTCCATTCCGAAGTCAGAAAAGAAACCTGACGACTTTGGTGGGGCAACATGGCTGATTATTTGAGGACCTCCTGAATTTCTATCAGAACTCTGAACATTTTCAACATACTCAAAGCGAGAAGGGAAAGATGCACCAACTGGGACGGGTTTACTGCTAGCTGTGGCAACAGGTACAGGGGGTTCTTCAGGCTTCTGATCATAAAGGTTCTCGCTTGGCTGCATAAGTTTTTTGGTCAATAAAGATACGTAGTACTATTATATAGACAGATTTAGAGACTGGACTGGAACAAGAACTATGTGATTTACCTTCTTTGTAAGTTTTCTAGCACCAAGTCCTCCGCTCTTTCCAGTTTTCTTTGCTCCAAGAGGCTTCTTAACAGTAGAAACAATTACAGAGTGAGCTCTAGGTGAAGCGGGAGCTTTTGGTGATGCGGGTGATTCATTAGTAACTTTCTTCTGTGATAGGCTCTCTTTGAAGTAGTCATTGTTGTTAAAATCAGAAAAGCCGTTAGAGGCCTGCACCGACTGCGTCGCAACTGGTGAAGAAGGCATACCAGAATCTTCAGCAGAACTTTTAGCAACTTCTTTGGCAAGGATTTGTCTGTACAGCTCAGCAGCTCTAGATGTATATTTTGCTTCAATCTTGCCCCCATCAGTCCATCCATGTTGTTTGAAAAAGTTATGTGCACGATTGTTTCCTCCAAAGTACATCGTTCTCAATTGATCGGGCGACCATGAGTCCAAGTTAGTCGACCTGGAAAAAAACATCCACAATCCATATTTAGGAAGCCAGATGACAGCAGGACAGGCCTTTTCAGTTTAAGCAAAATTATCGCAAACAATCCAACAAAAATATCTTCATTGTACTTATCATCACACCAAAATTTTGTAAAACGCATAGGAAAAAAATACCTCCCTTTTCTAGTCAATTGAATTAATAGAAGACTATGAAACCCTGGTCTTATACGACACTCTAGTAGAGGCTCCCAAATCCCGCTATCAAGCATGTAACAAACTTTGACAGATGGTTTCTTAGGCTATTTGTTGAGGGCAGTTGATAACCACCATCATAATAACGATGTTGCCACCATATATCAATAGTTAAAAGTTCCACTATAAATGGAGCCATGCGACTTCACCCAAGTCAGAACTTCTCTTTTCCTATTTTTGTAGATAAGACTACCCTTTCCATTTAGGGCATCTCTTTTGTCGTCTTTTTGCATGAGAGTCACCTCTATGATATCTATTTGTACATGGATGTCAGCCCTTATATAGTACTTCTAATAAGTGAATATATCAATGTATTTGATTGCATGTATCTCTGGACTTGACTATGCTAGTTTGGCTCGTTTTCATACGTTGTGTCCATATTCCAACAACTCTCCGTCAAGCAGAAAAGTATGCATAGGGACTTGTTATGCAAAAAGGCAAAATGTTATGTAGCTCGCAGGCATAACCAGAATCAGGCTACATAAACATCCGTATGGCTTAGATCAAAAGCATATAAAAGTAGAAGCTACATCGAAGAGTTAGAATCCTTAAAACATAATTCTAAAGGACGCATGACCCACAAAACTACCACTAGTCCCATTTGAGCTCTGGATTCAACTTAAACCAACCAATTAGGTGAGGAACAACGATGATAACCTAAATTACAAAAGCCACCAACCCAAGGTAGACATTTCAAGCTTTGACACCATACTTGATACTGACAATTGCAGTCCACTACCATCCAATAACTGAACTTACCAATGCAGGTAAACATTCACCTAAAATCGGCAAATCTATAGTCCCGTAAATACTACCACCAAACACACCAAATCTCATGCAAAACACATGAGCACAATTCGATGATCATCTGCTTTCAAATCGCTTCAACTAACAAAAAAACTCGCGATACACTATCAGAAGATTCTTTATCAAACCCGAGTTTACAAATCAATTGACTAACTACATCACCTTTACACAACCAGATCTCACCTAGAATACCCTTTTACTGTTTGAGCTCTGATTCGACAATAATCACACATTCACACTCTACACAACCGAAAACTTTTCCACCCGATCTCCCCGCTCACTGTAAACTAAACAATCAATGATCATTTTACAGAGCATCAATTTAACATCCCAAAAACAAGCAAGATCTTCACAGTAATCCATCAATTTCAAAACAAACCCGTAAAATTACGTCAAAACATACATGAATGAAGCAAATTACCTGACAAAACTAATGTGAACACCAAGGCTACGATGAACAGCGGAACAATCAATACACAGAAAGATCCCGTATGTCACCGACGCCCACGTAGGGTTCTTCGCATTACAATCGAAACACATCTGCACCGAATCAAATCACCATAACAACCACATTAACAATCAAAATTCTCAAACGATCAACCCTCGATCCGAAAACATAATTTGAATAACATATACAATCGAATGAAACAATGCTTTCGACAACGACGAACCGCAATTCAATAACATCCGCAATTCGATCTGAAATGGATCTAACATGATTCATACACACAAATTCCTCAAAATTCCGCAATTCGTATACGATCAATGTTTTCGACAATGATGAACTTCAATTCAATAACAACAACCCAGAATTACACAATTACGATACGTAAAGTTGATACATTGATTGAAATGAGCTGGGAAGACGACGAACCTTGTTCTCGGATTTAAGTTTGAGCTTCCTGAAAATGGCGTTTTTGTCGGTGAACGAATCGGAACCCATTTTCGTTTCGACAAGAGATTAAGAACAAAATTGAGGATGGGGACGGAGAGGGGGGGAGGGAGATTAGAGAGAAGGATGGAATGCAATTGAATTGGGGATTTTTTGTGAGGGAAGATTGAATTTTGGAATTTTAGGGATTTGAAATTTGGGGGAAGGGGGGAGGGTTATTTAGATTTGAAGGGATGTGCAAAATGGACGTTATTGCGCTTTGTTGTAACACCACACCAACTCCTTATGATTGGATTAAATTATTTTTTAGGTCAAATGTTGAGGACTCAAAGTTAGGTATGAATGAATGACATCTACACTACCATCCGGTAATTCTCTCATCAGACGGTTTCATCAGATTTTCATATTTCTATAATTTGTTAGTCACCACGTATAAAACGGTGTTATGATAATTATATTGTCGGTATTAGTTTGTCTCACGATATCTACCTGTGAAACGGCCGCGTCGGTATTAGTTTGTCTCACGATATCTACCTGTGAAACGGCCGCATAGATGAATTATTTGTTGATTATCAATGACCAATTAGATACATCAAGCGCAATTTCAGATACGGATCATGAATGAGGTACGGCTAAGCAGAGGTAACACGCGCAATTGAATTGAGTTGAAGGATTGTACGGAGTAAAAGTCAGAACATGTGATGTTTAGGTTAGTCGGATTATCAATGATACAACTTTTTTGCCTAAACCATTTATTAAGAAGAGACGACTCGTTTTTTAGTCATTGTAGTATGTAGTGTGGAAGAGATCGGAGCATTTGAAGATTGTATTCGCACGTGTTAAGGAATAATTAATATTGTTTCTTACGTACCTAAGCTCGTAATGTTTTACACTTGCTATTTACTATACTATTGATAGTATACATTTTGTCAAATTCATGGGTAAAGAAGGTTGGTGGTAAAGTCGATTCGTGAGAATATATAAGACAATATCTAGTCAACTAAATACTCCGTAAATGTTATGACTTGTTGAAGCGAGTAAACTATGCCCTAGATAAGAGGTTTGGAAGAAGTAAATGTGTAGATCATTCAAGTTTTTTAGATAGACTCGTGAATCTCATGGTACCTCACTAGGTTGTTATTTTCGCCAAAACCAACTTGCTTTCAACGGGAAGGGTTTCTACAGCAAAATTGATGACAATAGATGTATTATAAAAATGAGATACCAAAAGACATTAAGCGTAATCTCAACTTTGGAGTAGATAGATTCAGACTGGGCTAGCGCATCGACGTAACGTTGATCTCAACACCTCATTCTAAGTTGTTCCTGGTTGTAATACTGACTAGTAATCTTCACAACCACTCATGTATAATCAATTCATCAACAATCGATGCACCAGAATAGAATGTTTCGCATCCGAATTCCCAAATCATGCTCTTTCAAAGCTGACACCAGCATAGAGACCGAGTCAACCCTGATCATCACATCCCACCCTATTACCTTCACCCCAAACTATACTCCAAATAATCTAACTCGATAATCTCCTTCCTCAGTTATCGTTAATTACTTATCCAATACGCCTAATAAACTAAAAAAAACTACACCACATGCAACCCGAGTGGGCACTCAAAGTCAAAGAAGAGGTAAACAAACAATTCAAAGCCAGGTTCATTCAAATTTCCGAGTACTCTGACTAGGTGACTAACATAGTCCCCATTCCCAAAAAGGATGGGAGAATCCGGACTTGCGTTGACTTCCGAAACCTTAATAAGACAACTCCAAAGGACAACTTCCCTTTACCGCACATCGACATTCTAATTGATAACACCGCCGACCACAGTCACCACACAATATAAATACCGTCATATCTCATAGAACATGCACTAGAAAAACCGATCTCTAAATAAAACACCCATATTTGATATTCCTTTCACTCTACTAGTCCACTTATGTGAACGTGCATAGCTTGGTCACATTTATCTTGCTTCCCCCAAATAGAAATGCAGCCCACAGTCTAGAAACTTCTTCCACAAATGTTAGTAGTAGTAAAAACTTTCCAAAACTCCCCAAAGTCCCCGCACCTTCCTTGGCCCAATTCCCCGTTACTTCCAACTACTAGTCCACCCGTCTCGATCATTTATTATTTTTTTATATTGTTGTGAAAAATAATTTAATCAAATGACGACAAATGGCTGAGACGGAAAGAATACCCTGTACCCGTTTGGTAAAACTGGCATATTTTTAGCATATTGTAGTATGTCGGATCAACAAATACGTTGTTCTGAGTGTTTGGTTAACGACATATTGAAATATAGTTAAACTGGCATATTGACATATTGAGTAGCATACTAGGGTACAATATGTCATTTTACAATATGCTGCCCTAGCATGTTGTTAGGATATTAGAGAAAATAAAAATTTTGTCAACTTTACTCCTTTAAAAATACTACTCCAACTTTCATGTAATTAATTGAATAATTGTTTTTTCCTTTATTTGTCATTTTACAGAGGAGATAAACAATTTCCTAATCTAAAACTGTCGATTTCAAAACATCTGTAGAACAATTTGCTAACCAAAAATCTACTAGTCAAACTATTAATTGATTATGATAGTCAAATCTGTTTTAGAAATGTGCTTCCGCCGATAGCTTAGACAAAGAGATAAAATAATAAATCTAAATCATCACTTTCATTGTCATATATTAAAAAAATATCTCATTGTCATATTCTAAAAAAATATCTCTTCATTTTTACAAGCAAATATTCTCTCTATTTTGTCTCCATACTCATTTCTTATCCATTTCTTCCTATTTAATATTTTCTCTCGTCCAAACAAATTTTACCCTTTCTATAAACAAATTATACAATTTAAGTTGGATGAATAATCATAAGATTTTTTTTTTATTTACCAATAATATTCGTTACGTTCTACTCCATGTAAATCATTATTTGGATGGGACTATGGAACGGACTACTATCAACTGGAGTACTATTTAGAAGTCAAAATTGTATAATTTGACATAGATTATAATTAACCAAAGTAATAAAAATTATACGAAGTATATAATTTCAATATATTTAGATTTATTATGACAATAATTTTTCTCAAAATAATAATTTCAACACAGTAAAATACTTGGAGAATCCAAATAATTTCTCAAAATATACACGTAAAGAAAAACAAAGTCGAAGTAGCATCTTGAAAACTTTAGAAAGCCAAGCGTTATTGTAACTCAGCAGTCGCCAACCATATATCGAATATATCTATTTGTGCGTTTTTGGTTGAACAAAAAAAACCAATTACTAACCATATCAGATCGTTTCACAATAAATTTAAACCATTTAAAAAAAATGAAAGAAAATGGAGAGTAGATACACAAATTCTTGTTTGTGGCGAGCATATCCATCACGAACTTGTGACAGATCAAATATTATCCATATGATAGATAAAAGACAAAACATTCGTTGTTCCCAATGCATTATGATTTTGTCTTATCTAACCCTCTACTCTTTCTGTCTCGGTCATTTGTTGTTTTTTGATTAAATTACTTCTCACGAATAACATAAAAGAACCACAAAGGACCGACACAGATGGAGCAAGTGATTGATATTGACCCCGTTATACCTTTGTGACAAGTGCAGAGGAGAGGTCCCAAATGTTATTTCATTTGTCTTATCTAACCATGTACTCTTCCCATCTCGATCTATTATTGTTCTTTGATTAAAACACTCCTCACAAATAATTTAAAAGTACAACAAATAATCGAGTCAGAGGAAGTAGGTGATTGATATCTAACCCGTTATATCTTTGTGGCGGACTAACAGGTGCAAAGGGAGAGTCCTAAATGTTATTCCATTTGTCTTATCTAACCATGTACCCTTCCCGTCTCGATCATTTGCTTCACAGATAATATAAAAGAACAACAAACGACCGAAACAAAAAGAGTAGGTGACTGATATGTAACTCGTGATAGCTTTGTGACGGATGCAAAAGGGAGCTGAGAGGTCCAAATTTGTATTCCATTTGTCTTATATAACCATGTACTCTTTCCATCTCGATCAGGGTATCATTTATTTCACAAATAATATAAAAGAACAACAAATAATCGAGATGGAGGCCAGAAGTAGAAAATCGATATTTAACTTGTTATAGCATTGTGACGGCCTGCGAAGGGAGATGTCTCCATTTGTCTTATCTAACCATGTACCCTTCCCGTCTCGGTCATTTGTTTCACCGATAGATCGAGTAGGTCTGATCTCTTGAGAGACGGTCTCTCGTTAACTTTACCGAGAGACTAAGTACAAATGGAAGTAATAGTGGCACCAAACCTAATAGAAGTAAGTATGATTAACATAAAAGAGTCTACAAATATAAAGAGGGTACGCTTCTTATAAAAACAGGTACTCCCTCCCCACCACAATGTTCTTCCCACTTTAACTTGGCACATGGATTAAGAAATGGATAATGAAAGGTGGTAAATTGTTTGGTGGGGTTCAAGATATCAAATCACAAAAAGTAACCAATAAGAAGATAGTATAATGGATGAATAAGGAAAGTTTTGAAGTGAGAAAATCTTAATGGAGTTTCCTTTTAAGGAAAGTGGGAAGATCTTAGTGGGGGGAGGGAGTACAAAACAAAGTTGTCATTTAAAGATACGAATAAGACATAGAGTGGTTCTGAAAAGTGGTCTCTCAATACCGTCTCTCCCAAGATTTCGTGTAATATAAAAAATAAGAAATGACTTACACGAAAATAGAAACTTGATATTAAACCCGTTATTACTATGTGACGGATGCAGATGGAGAGGTCCCAACTCCCAAGTACTCCCTCTCATCCATTCAATTCTTTACACTTACTATAAATGGACAATCCAATCAATTCTTTACATTTTCTTTTTGGCAAAAACACTTTACCTTATAATCCTTATATCCTTACTCTATTTACACAAAATGCTACTACTTTTTCCTTATTTTAAGTTTGGTGGACCCATAAAACTATTTGATTTACCAATAATACTCTTACTTTTACCACTTTTCTTAAAATTTGTGAAACCCCATGTCAAAAATTGAATGGATGGGAGGGAGTAGTATTATTCCATTTCCACATACACCCATGGGGTTGATTAAAATAAAGTCCCTCCTCCACTCTCATTTCCCACATTTCACCCAACCCCCAATACTCCCTCCCTCCCTCCTCTCTTCCTATCTCATTTCCCTCACCTCCCACACCACACCACACCTTTACTTTACCCACTCCCACGCATTCCACGTGATTCATCTTTCTCCCACCCCAAGTCCCCAAGTCCCCAACCCACAACCCCAACCCCAACCCACAACCCAACCCAATCCCCATTTCCATATCTAAATGAATATCTGGTCTGACATTAATATTAATAATACCAATAATAATAATAGTAATAGCATCAATGGCGGAGTGTCCTCAACGTCGTCGTTTTTGATGATGGACACCCTTCAACAACGTCTCCAAGCCCTAATCGACGCTCCAGCCCGCCATAGCTGGACCTACGCCGTCTTCTGGCAGTTCACACTCGATTTCTCAGGTACCCCTCTCCTCGGATGGGGTGATGGGTACTACAAAGGGAGTAGTAGTACTAATACGACGTCGTCTACTAGTACTAACCCGGCTGAGCAGGAGCATCGGAAACGGGTGCTCCGTGAGCTTAATTCGTTGATATCCGGAGCTGCGGATACGGGTACGGGTTCGGATGAGACGGGTGTGGATGAGGATGTGACGGATACCGAGTGGTTTTTCTTGATTTCGATGACGCAGAGTTTTCAATCGGGTGAGGATCTTCCGGGTCAGACTCATATGAGTTTGACGCCGATCTGGGCTGCCGGGTCGGATCGGTTGGGGAGTTCGCCGTGTAGTCGGGCGAAGCAGGGAGCGTGTTTCGGGTTGCAGACTATGGTTTCGATTCCGGTGGTCAACGGGGTTGTTGAGCTTGGGTCAACTGAGGTTGTTTTTCAGTGTCCGGATTTGATGGGTCGGGTTAAGGCTCTTTTTGGGGATGGTGGACCGGGTTCAAGTTCCGGGTTGGTTTGGCCGGTTCATGACCCGGTTGAGTCCGACCCTGCTGCGTTGTGGATTAGCGATCCGCCTCCGACTCCAGCTCCAACTCCTGCTCCCGCTCTGATACCTCCTCCTGCTGTTACTCCGCCGCCGCCACCGCCGCCGCAATCGGCCGCTCCGGCGACATTAACGCTGCAAAAACAACAAAATAATAATAATAATAATAATCAGCAACAAGGGTTTTTTACGAAGGAATTGAATTTCTCCGAGTACGCTTTCGGCGGTTCCGGCGCGAAGAACGGTAGCGAGATACTGAACTTCGGCGGTGGCGGCGGAGGTGGCGGCGGAGGTAACGGTGGCGGAATCGGCGGAGGTGATAGTAAGAAGAACAACGGAAATTCGCAGTTCATGATTGATGAAAGCAGTAACAATAATAACAATAACAATAACAATAAGAACAAGAAAAGATCGGCGAATTCGAGAGGAAGTAACGAAGAAGGGATGTTATCGTTCACTTCAGGAGTGATAATTCCGTCGTCAGTCGGCGGCGGAGGCGGCGGAGGTGGCGGAGGAGATTCCGACCATTCTGAACTCGATGCGTCGGTGAGGGAGGTAGATAGCGGTTTAGTCGTATTACCAGAACCGGAAAAACGGCCGAGAAAACGGGGGAGAAAACCGGCCAACGGCCGCGAAGAACCGCTGAACCACGTCGAAGCGGAGCGACAACGACGCGAGAAGCTGAACCAGAAATTCTACGCGTTGAGGGCCGTCGTCCCGAACGTGTCGAAAATGGACAAAGCTTCGTTACTTGGCGACGCCATTTCCTACATCAACGAGCTCAAGACCAAGTTGCAGGACTACGAGTCAGAGAAAGACGGGTTGGTTTACGAGGTGGCCGAGCTGAAGAAAGAATTAACCGGGTCTGGATCCGGGTCAGGGTTAGGGTCAGGGTCGGGTTTGGATCGGGGTCAGGAGAAGGGAATACAATTGGATTTGGATATCGAGGTGAAGATAATAGGGTGGGACGCGATGATTAGGGTTAATTGCAATAAACGGAACCACCCGGCTGCACGGCTGATGTCGGCTTTGAAGGAGCTCGATTTGGACGTGACCCACGCCAGTGTGTCGGTCGTTAATGACTTGATGGTACAACAAGCGAGGGTTAAGATGGCTAACCGGTATTATAGTCAAGAACAACTTAGAATGATGCTCGTTTCTAAGGTTTCCGATACAAGAGAAACCAAACTTGAGATCAATTAATTAATTAAGTAATTAGTGTTCTCGTAATTAATTAGTAATTACTATAATTAATTAGTTAATTAATGCTTTTGTAATTATAGTTTTTTTTTTAGGCCTTGAATGTGGGAAATTGAGGTTAAGTAAATTAGTCCTAGTTTTTTAGTTCAATTTGGAGCTATATCATGCCTCAATTGTATTGTCATGTGTTGGCTATAGTTGTTACTTCTTCAATGTACATGAAAAAAAAAAAAGGGTGGTTCTCCAAAATTAAATACCTTTCATTTCTCGTCAAAAAAAAAAATCGTAACAGTTCAAGTAATTATCCATTTATATACTCCGTCATCATCTGTTTGACCGGTTAATAACGAGTAACACATCAGATCACAAGGTCAAAAATCTCGTAACAGCCCAAGTAATTACCCATTTAGATGCTTTGTCGTTATCTGATTGGTTGGTTAATAATAACAACTACACGTCACAAGGTCAAAAAATTCGTAATAGCTCAGGTTAGTCAGGTAGTTACCCATTTAGATGTTTTGTCATTATCTGATTGGTTGGTTAATAACGAGTAACACGTCAGATCACAAGGTTAAAAAACTCGTAACAGTTCAAGTAATTATCCATTTATATACTCCGTCATCATCTGTTTGACCGGTTAATAACGAGTAACACGTCAGATCACAAGGTTAAAAAACTCGTAACAGTTCAAATAATTACCCATTTAGATGCTTTGTTATTATCTGATCGGCTGGTTAATATAACGAAAAACACATCACAAGGAAGACTAACTGATATCGAAGTTTTGGGTTTACCATATTTGGGATTTGGGTGTAGATTTGATGTATAAAGTATGTGGATTTTTTTGGTTGAAGTTAGTGCAATTTTAATGTATAGAGAGTTGTGTTATGGGATTCATGAATGGGATGTGATTGTGGATTTGTGTCAGTGATGCATATATTCTTGTTGCTTCATTTGGTATAAAGTTCAAACTGGAAAATTACATCTTCAAGTCTTCAACAGTACATGTTCATACTCATTTTTGTAGGATTAGACCCCCAATTTGATACATTCATGCATTGGTGCATGGAAATGTAAACAACATTACAACATGATCGAACTGATTCGAGTTTCGAGTTCCATTTTTGTCGATTAGACCCCTCAATTTGATGCATTCATGTATTGTTGCGGGAAAATGTAAATAATGTGATCGAACTGATTCGAGGTTCAAGTTCCATTTTTGTCGATTAGGCCCCTCAATTTGATACATGTATGCATTGTTGCGGGAAAATGTAAACAATGTGATCGAACTGATTGAAGCTTAGAGTTCCATTTTTGTCGATTAGACTCCTAATTTGATACATTCATGCATTGTTGTTGGTAAAGGTAAACAATGTACTCCTAATTGAACTGATTCGAGCTTAGTGCTCCATTACTTTAGATGATGTAACTATTCTGTATTTGTTAATTAAACATATTGCATAGAATGTACGTGTTTACTGTGGTGTAATCGAGCTAATTCTAGCGTGATTAGTTTAGATAATGTAACTGTCGGTTTATTCTCCTATATAATCTGTATATATATATATATATATACATGTTTATTAGGAGTATAGTGAAGCTGGTTTGGGTTCGAACTTGTATGTGTTTATTAGGAGTATAGTGGAATTGGTTTGGGTTTGAGCTCATGCCGTCGTGCTGTTAGTCGATCTTACCAAACTGATATATATGACGGGTTTGACACTTTGAATTTGACTGGAGAAAAGGGCTTGAAGAGTTCATCCAATCATTATTTATTTCCATTTCATAGTTGTATCGATCAACAACCGAATCCTAAAATAACATCCACGAACTTTCGAGTAAAGCAAGTGAATTTCCTAGCAAGCCTAGTCTGAGCTCATGTTTGGCTGATCAACTTAGTTTTGGTTGAGTTCAGTATGGACTCAAATACTAAACGAAATATCCAAAACAAATTTATAACCTTTAATTATGTTCCGACCGACATCTCGTTTATACTTATATATGAGTATAATTTCTTTATTTTTTTTTTATTTTTTTTAAATATCTAAATTAGCATAATTTTAATTCATGAGTGTCTAACAACACATGTAAGAATATGAGGTGATAATTTAAAATAATTGGAGTAACATGGTTTTTTGGATGCATAGTGTAAGAGTAAGTGGCTCCAAATTCTTGGGGTATCATATCCTATCATATCATAACATAACACATCATATATGGGAATCTTAGTGATGAATGGTTAGATTTTTATATTTACAAACTCATGTTTAAAAGGGGTAGGACTTAAGGATTTATTGCCCTAATTTTACACCATCCAGTCTAATTCAGATTCGAGTCAGGTATGATTTTAAAGACAGTAAATATGTAAATATCCTCCTTAGTTCATGATAATACTTCGTATTTGATATTACTAAATTCGTAAGATTCAGATCGACCTGAATCTTTGATCGAATCTTTTATCAGTTAATCTAAACGATAATGGGTGAGGGTACTAATTTGTCATGTGCTTTAAGTTGAGTGATCACTCTTCCTTCATGATCTGTAAAGGGACAATTCACATGGAAGTTGGAACTATTTGAAAGTGGTTGAGGGGTAACACCTCAATCTTCCTTTTCTTAGTGAAAATATTAACCAAATAAAATACATAAAACCCGTTTAATATTCTTAATATATGTATATATATCTATTTTAAATTTAAAACAGAATAAATAAATATTTAATTCCTTTTAATTAACATAATTTTACAATAATAGAAAATTAATACTCCGTATATACTTATATATAAAAAAAAAATATAAAAAATCTAGAGAAATGATATCTTAATAACGTTATGTCCCGCTGATTTGGTGGAAGAGTATATTTGAGTCGGCCAAAATAGAAGCAAGAAAGACCTTAAAAGGTTGAATGATTGATAATTTGATATTTATGAATGTTATGATAATAATGGTACTACTTTCCATACATTTAATAATGAGGTCACTCTTTTATGACTACATTTGACGGTTTCGTAAATTAAATGCGTGTTTTCACTGTTTATTTCATTTTACTCCGTATTTTTTATTTCAATTATTTACTCTTGATACTCTTATAGTCTTATATATGTTGAATTTGCGAAAAAACGGGTAAATTAAATTCAAGAGCTCCCTTACTCCGGTAGTTCAATTCTCACCTACGACATAATGCGCTTTTGTTTTTGACCAGTACATATATGGGCCACTCTTCACCCAGTACAACTACAGAATTTTTAGATCATGTTGGTTCGAAATTCGTTAGCATCAAAATTGCGGCCATCTAACTCCCTTTTAAAAAAAAAAGTATTAACAAATAAATGTTGAAAACAAAAGGCCAATAAACAATGCTAAAGTAAAGCATAAACTACTTTTATTTTATTTTCTTATAATTAGTGACAACAATGATTATTGTTTTATTAATTAATTAATTATAATTATAATAATTATAGTACTATAACAAAAGTAGGTTGAGTTGTTTGTACTATCAATCTTGTTGATAATTTTAAAAATACCAACCACACATCATGATTATTACATTGCAACCCGTGATTAATTTTTTTTTTATTCAACAACTTGCATGCCTTGTGTACTATTCAATATAATTGAGCTAGAAGTTTCTAAGAACATTTAAAAATCAAATAAAAATATACCTAGTGTATATAAAAATTATTATTATTATTATTATTATTATTATTATTATTATTATTATTATTATTATTATTATTATTTATTATTTATTATTTATTATTTATTATTATTATTATTATTATTATTATTATTATTATTATTATTATTTCAATTTATCATTCTTAAACATAAAACGGACCAGATAAACATATGAGACATAAAACAGAATGCATGAGAACGAGGAAAAAAAAGAGTTTTTTTTTTTTATCGATATATTAGGGATAATTAATACTGATATAACCATCTTAAAAAACTCGTTTTATCGATCTATATAAGACTGAATTATTACGTATCTTTAAGCATAATATCAATATCCCCATCTTAAAAAAAACTTATTTTAATCAATTTATATAAGACGATATTTTACGTATCTTGAACATAATACTGATATAACCGTCTTAAGAAAGATCGATAATAATATATAACCATTATCACATGTAGCCATGACACAATGAAATACAAACTTGTAAGCAAACATATATAGAGAGACGACCATTGACCAACGTGGAACAAGTTGCATACTTATTGATTTGTATTATATTATTATATAATCGATTTTTCTAACGTAGGTTTAGTGGACACACGTTAATATGCTAATTAAAGAATAAATCATCATTATGTTGTTTAAGAATAATAATTAAGAGTTGATATTTTAATTTGTCGTGATAATATCATTGTGATTTTTTCTTAATTATCATATTCACGTATCACGTGTATTCACTGGACACAAGTAAGAAAAATTGTTATATAATTAACCATAAAATACTAATTTAATTAATTAATGCAAAATATACATTCAACAACCATGTCCACATGCATGCATGTTATTAACACTTTTTAATTACATTTTTTGTCTTATATAATGATATAATTGACTTCTTGTGTGCTTAATTAATTAATGAGCTATCTAGATTTTATTAAATTTTCAAACATATTATGATGATATGTTTTTATTTTTTTTAGATTTATAGTCAAATTATGAAATTATTAACAAATGTGAAAAGAATTATATATATATACATAATGATGTTACGTTGATAAGATATTTAACGTATCGTATAAACTTTTCCATCTAAACTCGTAACTAAATTGAAAAATTATTGTTAGTCAAAATTATTCTCATATGAAGCAACAATACATTTATGGAAACCCCCACCAATATTTTTACAACAAAAAAAAAAAAAAAAAAAGATTAAACCCTAATTTATATAAATGTAAACTTCTAAAAAAAAATAAAAAAAAGTTAAAATAATGCATAATAACTCAAATTCCATAGAATTTTAAATTCAGAATATATGAAAAAACATACTCGGTACTTTTTTGTTTGTTTTTGGTCTTATATAAGTAAAAATAAATACTCCGTACTACATACTCATACTGATTATTATCATTATTTTAATTATTTTATGTGTTTTTTATTGTTAGAGTTGAGTTATAAATTTTATAAAATAAAATAATTTGAATAATAAAATAAATAAATTGTGTATTATTAAAATCAAGAATCATATTCATATATAGTGTGAACTTTATGAATAATTGAATAATAATATTACTCATAAACAAATGTCAAGTGGGATTCTATTAGAATATGATCATACTCCATCATATCTTGCTTAAATTATTATTATTATTATTATTATTATTATTGTTATTGTTATTGTTATTGTTATTGTTATTGTTATTGTTAATGCTTCAAGATTAACGTGTTTGCTTGCTTGCTTGCTTTAACTTATACTCCATCCTTCTTGCTAACTACTCTTAGCAAATAGGGTTAGTAGGACAGATCTCCTGAAAACCGTCTCATACTAAATTAACGTGAAAAATAACATTATTTATTATTTAATTCTTAATAAAAAAACTAATTAAGTCCAATTGTGTGAGAGCTAGGCAAGTATTCGTAACTGTTATCTTCATTATGTGAGAGGTCTCTCGTTAATATTGCTGAAAAACTGTTATTTCTTTGATTCTCCCATTTGTTTGACTTTTATATTCAAATACAAATGAACAAGACAGAGGGAGTAAGTAGTCTTTGTGTACATAACTCTAAGTACAACTTTCTTTTATGATTTTGAGTTTTATCACAAAGTTTTCGAGTTTTATTGTAAACTTTTGGAGCTAAATCACATAAAATTTTAAGCTCGAAAACTTAAAACTCAACCCAGGCCAGAAACTTGTATAAACTCAGTAAATATATACACAAAAATTCAACAACTTTGAGCTGGTTGTACATACAACTGGTACTATAATACTCACTATTTTCCCGGACCGAGTAGATATAAATAATTGTCATGCATATTTGTGACAGAATAAAAACAATAAATAAAACCAAGTAATATTTTTTAAAAAAAAATTTACAAAAAAAATAAATTTAAAAAATAATTATAAGAAAGTGATATATGGGTAAAGGGTAGTTGGGGTGTTATAATCCAATATAAATAAAAATAAATAAAGAGATGCAGTAGACCTACCTGAGAAATGGGACACTGTACTGTGTTATACAAGTTGTATTATTTTACAATCATACATTTCTGATAAGAATCATGTGATCCATCATTTATAAACGTTTGTAATTCATATAACCACACACATATATACAATAACCAACAAAATTAAATTTCTAAAATTTATTTTGTTTTGTGTATACAAATATATATTGATGGAGGACGATAAATTATTATTACGATTCTAATTTAGACAATAACCAACAAAATAAAATTCGGATTTTTTTTTTTGTATATAGAAATCATTGATATATACGGAGTAGAAAATAATGTATTATGACGGTGCTAATTTATACTCCAATAACCAACAAAAATATGAAAATATTCTCCCGATTTTTTTAAATATATATATATATACACACACGGAGTATAATTGTATGATAATTAGGATATCCTGAAATGTTAATAAACAATTAAACATTACTCGTAGTATTTAATTTACGGTTTAGTTGACATGAAATTTATAATAAAGTCATTGCATGAATGTCGAGTATGAGCCTAATTAATTAAACAATTATTTGTACGTACACTTGCTTAAGTAATAAAAAAATCGAGCTTGTAAAGTGGTTAGTTCACGTTCTCTTATACCGATATCAGAGTCCAGAGGCTCTCGACAGTCGACAGCGTCCAAACCCTTAAGAGTCTCAGCATTTAAACTTGTGACTTTGTGAGTTGTAACTGGTCCCGACCATCACGTTGCCTCTAATGTCATATTACTATCCGAGATCAAAAAAAATCATCTCAAACAATTGAAAGCGTACTGTTTATTACCTTTATAATATGTGATCGGAGTGTAAAGAGTAAAAAAAACAACAAACTACCAAAAAAAAAAATCCAGTACATGCCCTGTTCTTTTAGATTGAACTGAGCTGAGCTGAACTTAACTTAACTTAACTTAACTGAATTTAACTGAAGTGGACTGAAATACAGAGACAAACTATGCCTCCTAAGACTGAACTGAATTGAACTGAAACAGACTGAATATAAATCCGAAAGAACACGACCAGTTGGAGAGGGTTAGGGTTTTATATATCACGTGTTGAAAAGACAATTAGGACAAGGACGAAACATGTTTGATTGTTGTATGTTATATATATAATGTAGATTTTACAAAGGATGGAGAACGTTGTTCATATATTTTTGAGGGAACATGCATGGGATATTATTTTATTATATTAAAATAATACTCCTTCCGATTCTTTAGATTCGCAACGTTTACTATTTGCACAAATAATAAGGTTGTGAGTGGAGATGGTGGGTCTCACCAATAAAGTAAAAAGTTTACACAAACAAAAACTTACCTATTATAGAAATATTGCAAATCTAATGAATTTACCAAATATGGAATATGTTGCGAATCTAAAGAATCGGAGGAGTAAGAAAATAAAGGGGGTACCCTACCCTTAAAATTAAAGGAGTGGTCTTTAAAAGATGAGCAGATTTGTAGGGCTTAAGTGCAAATTTTTATGGGCCATATATGTGTAGTACATACTATAAAGTTTAAATGCTACCCACATGTGTGTGGGTCTCCAACCCTATCCATTTTTCTCGGGTCGAGTCGAGATCTAAAACACCCATTCTTGTTTATGATCTGAATATCTATCGATCAAATATCAAACATGTGGATAGTATGTTCGTCACAACGGAAATTTACTGAGTTACCATTGAAAATATCGATCAAAAGTCAAAACCCTTTTGAGCCGAAAAAACCAGTTAGTTTAGGGTTAGTCGTTTTTTTTTTTTTTTTTTTTTTTTAGTTTTTTGCCCGTGTATATAATTTACAGGTTGATATAGAAGATGTGATGTCGTGAATTTTTTTTACATTTTATACGGAATCGTAATATAATAGGGCCAAAATTGTTTTACCACACAATTGAAAAGGACGGTGCACTAAATTATTGTTATCTAGATTCATTGATTCCGGCATTCATTTATTTGAAGAAGAACAAATTCTTAGTTGAGTCTAGAAGTGTAAGTAGGAGAAATTATTGTGCATTTGTGGAATTTTTAGGTTTACGAATATTCTTGTAACACGGTCTTATTAAAAGAATTTATCTAAGATAATAGACAAGCACAAGCTTATATGTTTGGATAATTGGGTATATCTGTTCTGCACTCGTGACAGCTCAATATCACCTGCATAGCTAGATAAAACAAAATTCTAAATGCGTAAGAAATTCCACAAATAAGCGTACTATTACTACTATGTCAGTGTGTCACAGGTAATTACGTTCGACCTAATATTATTTTTTGTTGGTCCGTCTCGTAGGAATTACCAACAGTATCTAACACTCGCACCCAAATAAGAGTATAACACGAAAACACTTCATTTTAAGCCAACGTGTATACGTACATTTTATTCATATAAAAATTGTCGATTCCAATTTCCGACACTTAGACCAGACCCTATATAAACGAATTAGGGGTGACATTCTCTCAATAATTTAGATATCCAATAATTCATTCATTCTGGTGTCTCTATCTCATTGAATCTTCACCCATAAGCCAACATTTATTCCAACAGAATAAATCCAATGGCCTCACATATAATTTATTACTACTAATTTTTAATTTTAGTGACATTTTATTAGTTTTTTATCTCGATCATTTGTTACCCTTTTATTAAAATACTCTTTAGAAATAATATAAAATACAACAAATGACCGAGATAAAAAAGTACTCCTAATAACATAAAATCTTCAATTTCTTTCATGCATGTTGCTTTCATATACTGAGTACGGAGTATTTATTATTTAATTAATACGTAAAATTATTGTCTAGTAAATAAAAAACGGAGGGAGTAACATTAAACCCGAGCCTAAGTGGGCCGGGCCTGACTCCCATTGTCCCAGACTCCCAGATGGCTATTTTTTTTTGGATTTTCAATGGGCCCAACTACCCAAATGGGCTGGTCTAGGATAGTTTGGTTCAGTCCCAGCCCGAATGATCGTGGGTTTGGACCGATTTCCAATGATGGGCATCCAATTACTGGAATCAACCACGGTCTAACGATACATGAGACAATTACGTCTTGACTCTTGACCCATTTCTGCATTTGACAAAAAGAAAACCGAAAGAACATTCTGCAACGCAACGCAACGCATCACTTCAGTTGAGTTCAGTTTAGTCATGGAGAGTTGGCAACAATTTCGGAAGTTCAATCACTGTCGGAGTAATCACTGTCCGAGTTGCATTTTGGGCTGTCGAAGCTGTTGTACCCAAATAGCAAATTCATCAGGTTCTCGAGACGCTGCATCCTTTCTTTGAGAGCAGCACTTTGGGTTGAAACTTGAGCACTTTGGGCTAAAAGTCGAGTAAGTATCCCCGAGGAATAATCCTCAGACGAAGAGTAGTATCTCTCCGATGAAGACGAACTCTCCCACGAAGAGGAGGAGTCAGATTGCTGAACGTAATACTCGTCCACATTAGACCACCACGTGCCATTCGGGCCGACAAACTGAGAAATTGAGCAGGTTGTGCCATTTTCATCGTTGTTGCCATTTGGGTCGAAACTGAACCCAAATAGCGGTTTTAGCAGGCTCTCAAGATTGTTCTCCATACGCTGCATCCTTTCGTGGGATTCGGCATAATAGTTTAAAAGTTCAGCATGTTGGGCAAAAAGTCGAGAAGCTATCCCCGGGGAATGGGAATCATCCTTTGACGAAGAGGAATTCCCTGATGAAGATGAAGAGTCGGACCGCCAAAAGTAATACTCGGCCGTCTGCCCAACGCTCTTTTTATCATACTCACCCGACTTATTATAGTACATGTCAGTCGGGTTGACAGTATCTTTCTCCTGCAAAACCAAAAAAATTTAGATCGCTTCTAGTCGTCATTTAATTTCAACATCCAAATTCCAAAATTACACAAATGTATAACATACCGGTTTCTCCATTCTAGGGTTTCCGAGAGCTTTCCTGTCATCCCTGATTTGTGTTCTGTGATGGTCTTCGCCGTGGTGAACCCAATTATAGTAACGATCACGGAATCCCTTCAAAACAAGGTGTTTTTTCACTTGTGCTTCGCTTAAGTATACTCTATTTTTGCATTTTTGACATGGGCAACGGAGTTTTTTGTATTTCCGAAATGATTCTTGGTCCTTGGCATGTTCGATGAATTCTTTAACACCGTTCACAAACTCAACCCTGAGTTTCTTGTTAGCGTCTAACCTCTCGTACATCCATTTCCGCTCTGCTCTCTTCATTTCAAATCTGTAAACACGCTTCTGTAAGTTCATCACAGCCTCGTTTCAACCAAAAAGACGAAAAGAACATGACCTAACGATAATCAAACAATCTGCATAACAACCCACTTAATTCTACATGACCCGAATTTGAAATAACCCGACCCAAATCCAAACTAGGCCCAATTCTTGCAAACCCGAAAATGACCCGAACTGAACCCACCCCGGTTAATACGTTTGCCAGGTCTAATCAAAAACACAAATGTCCGTGTTTCGAGAGAACCCGAAAATGGAATCAAAATTCACAGCAAACCCTAGAATTCATTTCCCAATTTACATCCAACAATTGAATCAAATAGTCCAACTTAAACCATAGTAGGGCAATTGAAGATTACAACTACTCACATAACTAACTAAATTACATAATAACTCAATGATGCAAGTGAAATTTATTAATTTAACAAAATAAAATTAAAAAATTACTGCATTTGGAACCCAGAAACGTAAAAATTGCATCAATTACAAAAATAATTGGAACCCTAGAAAGATTAAGAGTATAATAGGGGATTATAACCTAACTTACATGGATTGATCGTAAGAAATTGACGACCCAGATGACCGGATGAAGCTTGAAATTGAGGTTTTGATGGATAAATTGGATCAATTGAAAAATTGGAAGTTACCTCAATGGTTAACCAATTTTAACCCTAGTAAAGTGAAAGAATTGGAGTGGTAATCGGGTTACTCGGGTTGGTATCGATTGGGTTAATTAATTTGTATCGGGTCGTATTGGTCAAGAGTTTTACTCGGGTTGATGTCGGTTCATGTCGAGAAAGCGTTGGATGACAAGTCGGGTTAAGTTCAGTTTGGGTCGACGTTGGATTATGCTTTTAACACCGATCACAAATTCTCATATCAATCGTAGATTTTACGAGTTTGGATTGTGAGTATTTAAATATTACGAGTATTTCAATTTCACCGGGATCATTACCAAGCTTTTATGTTATCGAGAAATCAGACGGTTTGATTCGGTATCATGTTGGGTCAATGTCGAAGTCAACTTTACATAGCAAGGGTCATTGGTTATAATTTCGAAGTTGGATCGGGTCGGGTCAGATCAGGTCACGTCGATAAATGAAATTCCTTCTCATTTTATACAAGGTTAAAAGAGTGGTCTATACTCTTGTAGTCTTGTACTCTTGTGTTTTGTTTCTTCAATTAGGAATCGTTTATTTGTTACCGATATATCTGTCACGAACTTGAAACATGTCGAAAATTATAGTTAAGACAAAGCAAAATTTCTAAAGACTAACAAATTACGTGTCTTATACTCTTATCTAATTAAGTAGATTGCTACGTAATATTTGACTTGTTTTAGTTTTAAGATGGATATGTCGGTTTTAAAAGAGACAGGTCGGTCAGTTAGTGAGTCAACACTTCTTTGAAGTCATCCTATTTGACATTAGTCACATAATTCCATACACCTCTTCATCATTTAATACAAGCCATAAGTCAAAGGTTGATATTTTTGATTTTTTATTTTGATTTTGACTATATATATGTATGTTGAACAAATGACTAATTTCATAAGTTTATGTCATAATTTATTGAATGCAAAAAAAAAAAAAAAAAAAAAAAAAATTGTACTTCTTTTTTATAATTATCATTTCATTTTCTATTTATATTGGTTATTTGATTCAATTTTCATGTTAAATTTTGACATTGTTGGTTTGTAATTTGAAATTTCGAGCACCCATCTTGAAAATTACGTGAAATAACGTCATCCCAGTATCGTCTCAAGTCTCAACTACACCTGCAAATTGCGGGATTGAAGAATACTTGCGCGTATAATAAGATGGACGATCCAAATTCGAGAAATAGTCGAAACGAATACTCGGGTGTGAACAAGATTGGGAAGAACATTAAAAAGAGTTCATTGCATCAACCTAGTAGTAATAAAAATGTAGTTAGTATTGATTTTGGTAAATCAAAACAAAAACCACAACCCAAAGTTTACAACATTAGCAAACACGATTTCAGAACCAGAGTTCAGCAATTAACCGGTTCACCATCAACACGACTTCAACGGTTTAGACCGCCCTCTTTGTCACCTATTATTAACCGTCCTCTAATAATGCCCCATGTGATCGCGACTCAGGTGGAATCTGTGGTCCCACTGGTCCCACCTGAATCGCATTTTAGCAATAGTAATAGTAATAATAATAATAATAATAATAATAATAATAATAATAATTTTGGTGAACCGTCGTCAAGTCAATTTGGTCAAACCTTGACGACCCCGGCTTTGTCCCCTATCTCGGCTTATATGGAGCAATTGGAAAGTTGTATAGGCGAAGACGGTCCAAGGTCGGGTCATGATCATCAACCGATGCAAACCCAAATGTCATCACGACAGTATCCTTTGGTTTCACCCGAGAGTCAGTTTCAGTCACCTTTGAGCCCAAATTTCGGGTTTTCACCATATGGGTTTTTCGGTCAAGGCTCTTAGATTCCTTTATCGCCGCCTTCAGGGTTTTTTTTCCCGGATTCTAGCCCGAGATGGAGAACTCAATAACCTAGTTGATTATAGTCTAGAGTTGTTCGAATTGTTTTAATCCAGATGATCTGTAGAATCGTCGTTATGGATCTAAAGAACTTTGTCATCCTTGTAATTCCGCTTCATTAGAATCCACAAGAAACAAGACGATTTAATCAAAAAAAAATTAACGATTTAAAAGAATGATTCAGGTTAACCGACGTCAAAATCGTAACCAGTAAAAGCAAAAACGTAATTGTCCAACCATTCCATTGTAGACATTCTAATTGCTCACGTAACTTCATTATACAGCAATTACATTAATTAATTTACACTACTATTGCATAAGCATGTTGGCAACTTGTTAATTAACTTATTATTAAAAATAAATAAAACAATAAAAAATAAAATAAAAAGTCTAACTGTAATTATTGTATGAGACATTTTAAAAATCACGAAATTATTGTTTTTTTAATAAAAATACAGTCTATTTTCTATAATAATAATATAATAGCGCTTTTACAATGTTTTTAAATTTATTATTTCACAGTAATAATACAAACTTCTTTAAAGTCGAGATTAAATTTGTTATCTTTAGGGTTCATTGCTCTTCCACAAAGTTTTGCTATTTTTTTTTTTTTTTTTTTCGAGGGGTAAAAATATTGAATTATACGTATTTTTATATCGCTACGAAAATAGAAAGTAAATGGTAGCCAAATTGAAATTTTGAGATTACCCATCTCATTCAATTAGTCAACAGTATATCCGTCGCAAACTTAGGGGTCGTTTGGTTACTCATGCAATTACCGGGAAGTGCAACTTTTCAGGAAGTGCATTTTCAGGGAGTTGTTTGGTTACCCACCTCCCGGGAACTGCCACTTCCTCCACAATGGGGGAAGTTACTCACCAAGCCCCCCTTGGTGGGTAGAACTTCCCGCATGAATTCATTTCCCACATGGTAGTTACTCACCAAGCCCCCCTTGGTGGGTAGAACTTCCCGCATGAATTCATTTCCCACATGGCAACCAAACAATATTTTGTAATTCCCATGAAATACAAATTCACGTGAATTTAAAATTCCCGGTAACTTCATCTTCCCATGGTGAACCAAACGAGCCCTTAAGACGGGTCAAATAGATACCATTTGAGGGGAAAAGGACAAAGGTCCCACCAACCTCACTTTTATCTTTTCCCCTCAAATGGTATCTACTTGGCCTGTCATTTGTTTGTGACGGATATCTCCGTCACAAACAAGAATATGTGATTAGTCAAAAGTAGAAGTAGTTGAGAAGCAAGCAACATGAGACATCCCAAAAACAAAGTTTCTTTATTATTTGTCCATCTTCTTCTTCATTTACATGTCAATATCAATCAAATATACACAACACAATTCCAATTTTTTGAACTTTTGTTGAAAGCAGTGGCGGATCTCGAAGAAAAAAAAATTAGAAAAAAAATTGGTCCCCCCATCATTTTTTTCTCTATGAATTGTCACTCCCCAATTTTTTAACTTCTTGATCTCAAGTTAAAATAAACTCAAGTGTTAATTTTATGAGTAATTCTCGTGTGGTAAAATAAAATACTTCGTAAAAAATTATATAAATAACTACCTTAGACGTGGTATCTTGTTTGATTCGTCTTTACGAGTAGATTTAGAATATCGAGTTTTTTAATTTTTGTTAATGTAAAACGAAAGATATTGACGAAGTAAATCGTATCTCCAATATAAATTTTTCTTCCCTCTTTCCATTTAGGTTGCGTTTGGGTACTCGGAATTGATTTGAATATCAAGAGTTCAATTCCTGTATTTGAATTTCTAGAATTCAAATCAAAATCCAAATCCAAGGGTACCCAAACACCATTTTGGATTTGGATTTGGATTTCGGGCGGGTGGAGTCGGGTCAAGGTCACCAATTTTTATTTTTCTTAAAATTTTCATTAGAAAAATGTAAATGTTCAATTACGGGAAAAAAATAAAGAAAAACAAATACTACGAGAGGATTATGCGAAAAAACAAAGAAACGACAAGTGACGGAATTGAAATGACTACCCATATACTAGAAATTTGAGAAAACCAAATTTGAACTAGGTTGGATTTGATCAAAATTTCAAATCCAAATCCTAAGGTTTCCAAACGCTCAAAATATTTCAAATCCGGAATTCAAATCCAAATCCAAGTTCCCAAACATACCATAGGAAAATTTTTAATCATTTTTTTATTAGCATAATATTTCTCCTTTTTTTTTTACTTCCTCCCACCTGCATAATTCCTCATTATACTTTATTATTTAATACTTCCTCCTTCCACTATTTATCGCCCCACTTCATTAAAATACTCCTCACATATATTCATGTAGTGGGGCGATAAATAATGGACGGAGGGAGTAGTAGTTACCAAAAAACTACGTACCATTTTCTAATGGAAAGTTAAAAAAAAAAAAATCAGAGTAAGTAGTATAATATATACTCTCTCCTTATTTCCCACCCCATGTTTTATTACGAGTAATACTAGTTTTATCACCCGTGAAGATTCACGGGTCAGTTCTTAATTGTGTTATATATAAATTGAAATAAAACTAAAAATTATGAATGAGATATATATCATATATGAACTCAAATAAAATATGTATTAGAATAAGAGTATTCATGGTAGTCCCTCCGATTTTTATTTATTATATTGTCCCATTTCATCAATATATCGGTGGATTATTTTAATCAAACGTGCAATAAATAAAAATCAGAGGGGTACTATATACGTGCATTATCATACGGATTAACTAAAAAAATTGAAAGAAACATGACTATATACTATCTCAAAGATTAGTTAATAAAAAAAGAAATCGATCCCCCCTATAGGATCATAAACCCATTTTCGATTTTTTAGACCCACAACTTGATTGACAGAACCCAAAATAACTCGTTAATTTAGGATCGAAACCCTACTCAACTCGTTCGACCGGTAAGAATTTATTAAAATAAAATAAAATATTTATATCTAAATATTATATTTGGATTTATAATTAAATAAATATATTAAATTACAAATATTCATTTTAATACAACTTATTTTATCATTTAATTGTAATATAGTTTTAATAATTGAATTAATTATTGTTTAATATATAAACATTACTATTAAAGAGTACAACAATAATATTAAAAAAAATTAATAGGGTTATTTCATGACAATAATACCAACTATAAAGGGGCTTCTTCGAATAATCCAAACTATACGTAATCTCGTTTTAATATGAACTATGCCTTCATTAATCTCATTTCGCTACGGACAAAATTATGACCTGCTATTACCGGTAATAGTGACCAGTTGTGACTTGTGACTTTCTAGGGTCCTTGAGTGTTTCGTCGTCGTTAATGAAAGTAAAAACAACAAGAAAATTAAAGCATTTTTTTCATGGCTTCTATAATACTAATCATAAGAAAAAAATGCAAGATGAATTTTGGGAAGATTCAAAAAAAATTAACCAATAGCCGAAACTGAAGAGGAAGGTTCAACCGGTTTTCTAGGTAACCGGTCACCTATATCAATGAGAGATTAATGAAAGCATAGTTCATATTAAAACGAGATTACGTATAGTTGGGATTAATCTAAGAAGCTCCCTTATAGTTGATATTATTGTCATGAAATAACCCAAATTAATATTAAAAATATTTTTTTTGAACTTAAAAGTTAGTAAAAAAATATAGGCGTTCGAAACTATTTTTAACCCTAATCCGAACCTTGACCGTATAACCGGTCTCATATTTGGTCTGACCCGTATTTGGATCCGACTCGCATAACCCGACCCGCTGGACCCTTTTTACACGTATACATACTACTCTTCGGCTTTATTTTTGAGGGGTTGAATAACTTTAGTGTTAATTTTCAACCCTTAACCGTAAAGTTAAAGATTAGAGTTTAGACCCTTAAACGGAATTAAAAGCGTAGTCCGGGTACTAATTTTACCCTTAAATATCTTTTAATCGATTTTGTTCTCAATGTTTTTAGACATATATAAACTCTTTAAAGAATCGAATACGTACATGATGTTTGCAAGCAACCCCTTTTTAGGATCGTGAATTCATTTTTTTGGCCCACAACCCGTTTGATTGACCCCAATATGACTCGTTAATTTAGGGTCGAAACCTGACGCAACTTGTTCCACCCGTTGGGTCAATGAGAATTTATTGAAATTAATAAAGTATTATTTTTGGATATAAAAGTATATTTAAAAAATAAATATGTATTTTAAATTACAAATATTCAGTTGAATACAACATTTTTTTATCATTAATAATAAAATAATTTTAAAATTGAATTAATATTTTTGAAGTACAAACATTATTATTAAAGATTATAATAATAATACTTTTAAAATAATAATAAAAAATATATATTTTGTTTGCTGGACTTAAAAAGTTGCTAAAAAATATATGAATTCGATACTATTTCTGACCGTGACCCTAACCCTAACCCTAACCCGACCCCTTGACCCATATAACCCGACTCATAATTGATCTGATTCGTATGACCCGATTAGCAGCACCCGTTTGATAGGTCTTTATATTACAATCTCACTGTATTTTTTTGTGGGGTTGAGTAACATTAATTGGCGTGGGGTTGAGTAACATTAATTGGCGATGTTAATTTTCAATCTTTGACTGTAAAGTTAAAGAGTTCGGGGTGCTAATATTTTTTTTTTATTAAACATTTTTTTTATCATTTAATAATAAAATAATTTTTAAAATTTAATTAATATTTTTGTAGTACAAACAATATTACTAAAGATAATAATAATAATAATACTTTTAAAATAATAAAAAATACTCCGTAATATATTTTTTTTGCCGGATAAAATAATAAAAATGTTATGATGATAAATTTATATAAAAAATCGCAGAAAGATTGAGGGTGTATTAGTAGGAATGTTTTCCCTCATTAAGATTTTTGTTCCTTTTTTAGTTTTCACTACTTATAGTGTCACTCGTCAAATTTTCATTTTTGGTAGAATAAATTAACAAAAATACTATATGCCTTATACACACTTTTCTAATATTAGGGGGCGTTTGGTTCATCAAAGGAAAATGGAATGAAATCAATAAAGGAAACAGAGGGAAAGGAATGAGATTACCCCAAATTTAGGTTGTTGTTTGGTTTCAATGAAAGGGAATGAATTTCACCCAACCTTCACTCAAACTCAACATTAGCGGTGTGTCATCATATTATTTATACTTATGTAAAATAAAAAATTATAAAATAAATTAATTAATACCTAAATTATAAAAATAATAAAAAATAATTTTTGTAGTATCTTCTGGAGTATTATTTTCATACTTTTTTAATTGTAAATATGGTAAATATACGGAGTAACAATTATTACAATACGATAAATTTTAAAAAATGCATTTTCTTTTTAATTGATGAATTAAGGTATCAAAAATTATTTTGACCCAACTTCGACTCATCTTTGACATGACCCGAAAGTGTGGTGGTGTTCGTAATGGTGGTAGGTGGTGGTCGTAGTGGTGGTGATGGTGGCAGTTGTTGGTGATGGTGATGTGATGATTAGGTTAGAGAGTGGGGGAAAGGGAATCAAATTACCTTGGGGCGTGGGGGTAAGAAGGTAGAGGAGTTTGGGGGAAAGGGAGGGGGAAAGAGAATGATTGATTTGGCTAAACAAACACAAACAAAGGGAATCGTGAACTTTGATTCCCTTTTTCTTTCCTAAATACCTCATACCAAACGGCCCCTGAGTAATTGAACCTGGGGGGCTGCCCCTGTCCAACACCGCTAAGATCCGCCCCTAATTGAAAGTGCCGGTCAGGCATAATGCCACTGTAAAGTATGAGTGCATGAACAATTACCTTGTATTTGTCGTGGCATCAGTCACATTTGTCGTGGCGATAGTACTCTTCTGTTCTTTTAGACTTATATTCAGTCAGTTTCAGTTTAGTTCAGTCCAGTTCAGCTCTAGAAGACCTATTTTATCTATTTATTTCAGTCTACTTCATTTAAATTAATTGAATGAATAAGAGAGAGTACTAAATAACAAGTGACAATTGCATATATATACATAATGAGTGACATAATACATACGAAGTATTTTTTTTTAATATTTACCGAGGAACATTTAAAAGTACATCTCTCGTAAAACCGTCACATGATTATACTTGTCAGATCGTTAATTTTTTTTTGTCAACAAAACACGTATTTAGTCGCACTGCAATATATGTGACCAGAATTACCTAATCTTAACCAGACATCGACTAAAATTGTTAAGAGTTTACACGCTTCATTTAACGACAATTAATTACTACGAAGTAATAAAATATTTAAACGATAATACAATTTATACACTTCATTAATTCTTTGATAAGGATAATAATACGATTTCCATAAACCGCTTATACACCTCATTTAACGATAACAATAACAATAATAAACAAACGATCTAACCCGATAACCCACCACCCAAGTACCCGACAACCCGTCTAACCCGACAACCCGTCACGGGCCAACCCGACCGCGACACTCCCAAGTTTCTGAAGATTCAACTTCACAACCGTATCCGCGAAAAGGCGCGTGTCCTCCACCGTATTCCCCTCCGGCACATCCACCAAATACGACTCCAACACCACGCTCTCCTCCACCACCTCCCCCTCACGCGCCGCCTCCGGTTCAACGTTCAGCGCGTGAACCGTCGTAACGGACCGGTAATTCCTCAACCGGTGCTCTCCGCCCGTAATCGTGAACCCGGTCACGAACCGGGTCTCGTCGAGGATATCCAGCCGCTCGGTGCTGGTGGCGGCGGGCAGACCGGAGATGACGTTGACGTAGCGCGTGGATCCCACGCGCAGCGCGTGGTCGCGCGTGGAGCAAGATTTGATGAAGTGTTTGTATGTCTGAGGTTTGTCGAAGCGGCGGAGGATGGACCAGACGACGGCGGGCGGCGCGTGGATCTTCTGAGCTAAGAGGGAGGAGCACTGGTGGCGGTCACGTGAGAGGGTGTAGGTGTGGTGTTCGATCACGTGAGGGATTAAGGGGGTGAACTCGGTGGGTGTTAGGCCTGAAGGTGGGGTTAAGTGGTGGGAGGTTGTCGTTTCGGGGGTTTCTGGTGGTTGTACGTCGTCGTTTTGGTGGTTTGGTGGTGATTCCGCCATTTTTCTATTTCTTTGTGTTGGTTGGTTTTGGTTTGGTGAAGAGGGAGAAATGGTGGTTAGTTTTATAAGGTGGGGAGAGTGCCAATTTTTATTTGAGTTAATCTCGTCAGAAACCGTCTCACACTATCTTGACAGATACAAAAATTACTATCGAGATAGCATCTATTTTGACATCGTCTCTTTAAAGTTTTTTTTTTCTTAAAAAAAAATAAAAAAAATTGTGGAATATATCGTCTCTTTAATTGTATCGATGAGGTACGAGTATCTGTTTTCATTCTTGAGTGAATCTGAATCTAGTTACAAGTCGAGTTTGGGTTTAGCAGGTTGAATGAACTTTGTATAAGGTGGTCTGGTCATGTCGGGTTGGGTTTGGTGGATTGATGGCTAACCCAAACTCGATAAAAAAAAATGTTTCTCTGATAGAGGTGAGTGAGTCAAGAACATGTCGACTCACCACTCACCAGGTCGACCCGATCTTGACCCCCAAGCTAAGTGACATTTGCGTCTATAAAATGTTAAGTAGTTCAAATACATCAAATCAGTATACGTGATGTTAAACGTTGTTTTTACGATGAATACTTCGTCTTAAGTAAGAGCAGCACGGGACGAATAGCGATCTTTATCAACCAAATCTTTATTTGTAGCCAATGGGAAGAAAAAGCTTCTACTCACTATCTATTTATGTAAACAAATGGTGTATTGTCTCTTCTAATCTTCTAGTAGCTACTAGGAGATCATACCACTTTTAATCAACTAATTACACTCCATTATTGTCTCACATCTCGACCTACCGTCTCCTAAAACGAGTATATTCATCTCAAGTTCACAACTTCTCTCATACTTTTTCGATTACTTAGAAAAGATAAGTGTCTTATTAATCCCGATGCAATATATATGTCTCAGCTATCTATTTGACCTGTTTTAATCTTAAAACGACGGGTAATTGTAGTAGTAATTTGGGATGGGGGTTGGCCTAAATCTTAAAGGCACTTTTAAAGTATATATAGAGATGTTGACTTTTGTTTGTAGGGCTTGTGTTGTCCCACTAGAAGTGTGAGTTAGCATCCAATAATGGGCACCCAACATATAAATTATAGGACAAAATAAGGGACACCGTTGCTTTCCAAAGGCCCTTCCTTTGTAACTTTAACACAAACACAAGATGATCGATATTTCCGTCACAAGGAAAAGTTGCACGAATAAAAAATGGTTAAGAGTAAGTTGTTGCCTGGGATTTCATAGGTTAGTTTCTGTAAGAACGTGCTTTGCAATGTCGGTTGGGTCGGGTCAACATTAGATCAGATCAATCAAGAATTGGTGGGGTTTGGGTCAGGTCGAACAACTTGGGTTCCCGGTCAGACAATGTTGGGTCTTTTTTTGGTCACCGGTCGGGTTCGTATGCAAATGCAAGATATCTATTCTTCTTACCTTCATTTAATCGATTCAGTAGGGTGAGCCAGAAACGAGCCTGCAACTCTGGCACCAGCGGCACATTGGAGGCATAACTGACCTAACCCGACAATGACGCAATGTCATTTTCTTGACTTTAGTAGTCGAAGAAGATAAGCATAAATGACTTAACTCGACAACGACAATGTCATATACTTCTTCCAAGTTCTGCAGTGTTCCCAAACACAAATCATTCGATATTTGTATGCACTCGAATACACTTGTTGTTTTCAAAAAACATTCTTTCCTTTTTGACGGGGTTAGAATTTGACCGTTTTACCATTACAAGTGAAGCCAAAGGATAACCACGAGATTCAAAATTACGAATCAATCTAAACAAAAGGAAAGGAGAATACTACGTAACAAACATGAAACTGACATACGAGAATATATTCATCTCGAAATTATTCCAAACCCCCCACCGAGATGATGAGAACACAAAGAACGATCCTCCAATGCAATTAATCAGAATATACGATCTGAAAACTGAAAAGCAAGCCATGGTTGAAAATGGGTTAAGCGAAAGAATGTATAGAGAAACATGAAGACAAATACAGCAACCACGAAAAACCGACAAAAAAAGGGATAAAACTTCGTAGAGAGACGACCCAGAACGTAAAAGGTGAACCTTCTGAAGAGAAACATATCTAAATTGAGAAATTACAGGTGATCGATAATGTCAGGTCGACGGAGAAGATGATGAATCATTTAGTTGGACCAGATTTAGGGGAAATTTGAGATTATGAAACCCTAATTTACAATTGCAATAAGCTTTAGTCTAATTTGCAGAAATACAGAAATTACGGCGATGAAGTTGAAGTTGAAACATGTTGATCAACCTCTGCCGAAACCAATAAATCCGAAATTTCATTCAAAGGGGAATTCAAGAGTGAGTTATCAACAATAATGAGTGAATTTCAAGCAAAGAAGAAGAAGAAGAAAGAATCAACCTAAACTAGACCTAGTAATCTCATAGGCCAAGAAACAAGCTGCATTCGCAGGCACGCTCCGACCCATAGCCGGTCCAAACCCCTTGTACAACCCTTTCACACCCTCGGACGCCAATATCTTTTTAAAAGCGTTGAACGACCCCGAATACTTAGGGTTCTTGAAATCGTCGATTTGAATAACGCTCTTGATGACGTCCGTAGGGTACACCGCGCCCCAGAAAGATGCCCCGGCTAGCCCTCCGGCCAATATTAGAGACCCTCGACCTAAGGTCGAGGTGTCTTTGTCGCCTGCGAGGTACTGCTTCACTAGCTCGTACACCCCAAACATTGCTGCATTGCCTGGAACTTCACGGGCCAGAGTCGGTCCTAAGCCCTTTAAGAGTCCCCTTGGGCCGGCTTCTGACAGGACGTGCTTCGCAACATCGATTGGCCCACCGTATTTCACTGTGCTTGGTCCTGACATCGAACTCTGTGCCTGTAACCTGGTTAACAGAAGAAAATCGAGTCACAACAGGCCAACGTTGCAGAAAATCGAGTCACCAGGGGCTTATTTGTCGTTTTACCTGCACTTGATCAGTTCAGTAGGGCAAGCGAGAAATGAGACGGCAACACCAGCACCAGCGCCACAAACAACCTGCTGTCCTACAGTGAGGGGCGCACCAGGCGCGGATCTCAAGTAAGCTTCCATCTGTCCCCTGACAGTGAAGAGGACGGCGTTGAATGCAGCCACGGTAGCAAGTGGGGCCCCCATACCTTTGTACAGGCCACGAGGACCCTCTGCGGCTATGGTTTGCTTCACGGCATCTATGGCCCCAGCGTATTTGGGAGGTTGACCTGGTAGAGGGGTCGACTGGCTTTGGAGCTTGACTTTGATTGTGTCAAACGGGTGCCCGACTACTAGCTGCGCAACACCTCCCACTGTCCCTGCTGTCAAGTCCTTTGCTACGTCTCCCATCTCTGAATCAAAACGAGTCATTTTAATCACTTATCCTTGACCCAATGAGCCAAATGGGCGGGTTCAAGTCAAACTGATCGCATACGGGTTTTGACCCTGGAGAAACGGGTTGGGTCCAGACCCGTGGTTTTTTAATGTCCTAGGCTCAGATTTAGATTTGGCAAAACTGATCCAACCCCAAACGAGACACGAGTTATCAGGGTCGAGTTAAAGCATTGTAGGCATAACTGACCTAACCCGACAATGATGTATAGGACAATCATTCTCGTAAACTGTTTTCAATGTAAAACCGTCTCATCAAAACTGTAACTACAAAGCACATTCATTCTCCTCTTGAAGATGAATGCAAACAAAAAAAAAAACACCTAAATGCACATTGATACAGCCATACAGGCAATCAGCATCAAACTTCAACGAAACCCAAGCGCAAACTCAACTTCTGCTAAGTGTTCTCAACACAAGTCATTCTATTCACTCGAATGCATTCGTTTTCAAAAAAAGAAAAACATTCTTTTCCTCTATGATGGGATGAGAAATGACAAATTTTGAAAATGGCTAACCACATTTAGCATTGAACAACCCCGACACTGATACAACACTTCGATACTTCAATTTACACCAAAAATGTCCCACACTCGAACACCATGTCAGACACGACATCTCGCAGAAGGGTCTGAATAACAAAACAAAAGTGAAGAACAAACATGAAACTGAGATACCTGAAAATTATCAAAATTATTCCAAAATCCACCAAAATGAGAGCAGAAAGAACAATCCTCCAATGCAATTAATCACAAAATATGATCTGAAAAAGGCAAAGTTACAAACTTTATTACAAAAAAAAAAAATTAAAAAAGTCAAAAGTGATCAAACTATAAAAAATCAATCAAATTGATTAATTGAACAATACCATCTATAGTATAAACTTTAAATACCAATGTTGCATAAAGTATGGATCTTTGACATCAGATCAAAAAACCCAATTCAATTGGGAATTTTTCAAATTAAATCTACAACATAGAAAATGCAAATATACCCAGAAATCATATCACCATTATCATAGATGAGAACCACATAAATAAATAAATAAATAAATAAATAAATAAATTAATTAATTAATAAATAAAATTGGGAATTGTAATAAAGACAAATTATAATAAAAATGTAGGACGTGGGTAAGATTAGTACCTAGTGTAGGAGATGAGATAATTTAGACCCCAATTTTTATTATATTTTCTGGGTTTTTTTTTTGGGGAAAAAATTTGTATTTTTTCTATTGTGTTTCATACAACAAACACCACCAATTGAATTGAAGAGATTGGTGAATTGAGGTGGGTTTATAGTGCACTACTATTAGTGGAGTGGAAGTGTCATTTTGTTTTATGAAGGTGAGAGATCTCACACACCAACCAATGAAAATGACTCATGAGATTGAGATTCCCTGTTACAATATGAAGATTATCGACAACTCATAACGGATATATTCATCGTAAATTTATAATGGTCAAAACAATGAAAATGAAAATGACAAAATCGATACGCATAGCCAATTGATATCAGAGTACTGATACCCTTCATGGTAAACTTTGGTACGATCATTGATATTAGGACAAGCTGGCGAAATTTGAATCCAAATCAAGTTATAGTATTCGGTTGCCCCCTTTGAAATGGAGTAGAAGGGGTTCTAAATCTACGTCAACCACTTACCGACTACTGTACATTAGATGATCAATCGAAACAAGTCCATGAAGGATCAAAGTTGTGACACGAGTTATTCTCGGTTAAAAAAAGTGGTAAATGGTTCAAGATAACAAAATAAATAAAAAAATATCGTCGTTAGGGGATTCTAATCAGTTATGTAGAAGATGAGAACTCTTACTACTCGCACAAACCAACTTTGATAGCTAACGGGCTAACGGTCATACTAGACACCAACAACAACATCAGAGTCTTAGTCCCAAAAAGATTTGGAGTCGACAACAGTCATACCGAACATGAGAAGAAGAAGACAAAAAAAACATAGAAGAAGAGTAAATGTTACTACTAAAAGTTGTAAGTTGTAAGTTGTAACCTGTTTGTACACTTTCTCAAACCTCTCTAAAGTTCTAACTGTCTTTGCCCTTTTGACTCAACTAACATGTTACTCTTCCTGTATCTACATGTTATTATAGTATCATCTACTGTCCTTCATGTAAAGTTTATACTCACTATTTACATGGACCATCGGCCGGTGTTTCAATGCCGGTTTTCATGGATTGGAACATGGTGTGCCAAGCGACAGAAACAGCGACACGTTCTTGTTTCCAGGGTTGCTGTTCCCGGTATACTTCTTGGGTCCTAGGATTAGATCGAGGTTGAGGTCGGCCTGTTCCTCTGGTTGTACTTGTGAGTTAAAGCCTAGGCAGAGGTCGAGGTTAAGAGATTTGTTGTCCGACTGCTCTCTGTGGTTGAAATCTGACCCGTCGGAGGTACCAGACGGGCCTGAATCAAAGGAAAACGAGCTATGACTTGCAGGATCCGGTCCAAAGCTGAAATTTTTGGTGTTTAGGGCTAAAGACACCGTGTTTCCTCCATTCGTCTGCTGACCGAATATATCTCGATTATCATTTTGAATTCCTTTCTGCGAACGTAAAAGCAAAAACAGGCGAATCAAATCAAGTCAACATCGGAAAACTGATTTTTTTTTGTGCAAAGTCAGTCGAAATTTCACTTACTGGCATGTTATCAGCAGCATGCAACGCCATGCGAAGGGAAGTTTCTTCTTTCATATGATCGACAGATTTGACAGCATCAGGTAACATGGAAGAAGTGCCGTGATCACGACTTTGGTAGCTTGACTTGTTCAAAACGGAGGATTGCAGTAGCAGTGGACATACGGTCTCTGGTCCTTGTGCAGAAGAATTGTGTGATGCCTGAGATGCAGACAGACTTCCATCTTCGACTGTAGACACACATTTGCTCGGTGATGGATTGGTAACGGGTGTGTACAGATCTAGATTTGATTTTGTGACGTCCAAGCTTAGGAGGCGAGGACTGTGATCTTCGATCTTCCTCAGTTTACAAACACCCCAAAGATAAAAGAGAGAATTCCATCCTGTCAAAAACATCATACGGAGTAATATTTATACAAATACATTTAAAATGCATTCAGACGCATTATCGGAAACTACACTTGTCAAACGGGTCGGGTCAAAGTACGGGTCGGGTTAGGTTGGAATACGGGTCAAAAATAGTTTCAAGCACCTACTTTTTTACCCTCTTTTAAGTCCCAAAACAATATTTTTAATGTTAAATTTTTATTTATTTTAATAAATATTATTATTATTATTATACTCTTTAATTATAATGTTCATATTTTAAAAATATTAAAATCAATTTCTAAATTATTTTAATAATTATTTTATTTATACTAAATGATACGGAGTAAAAAAAAGTTGTACGGAGTATTAAATTGAATATTTGTTTATATTTTTAACTTAAAATATTAAAAGTATTAATTTTAATAAATTCTCGTTGACCCAATTAGTCGGGTCAGGTTTCGACCCTAATGGTCATTTTGGGTTCGGGTCACAGGTCGAAAAAACGGGTCGGGTCAAATTTATACAGGATAATGGAGACACTTACGCTGCGATGACTCAGGAAGCAAGGTGGATGGGAGAAGAAGCAGCTGAATATCATCAAACTCCGCCACCAAAGCTAGATCTTTCTCCATCATACCATCAAGCAAAACCTTGTAACTTCTTCGATAACTAGTACGAAAATACAAATCAGTTAATCAGTAGAAAGTCTCTTTACAACCGTTCTTGATACACGCAGACACAAAGATTTCGACTTTTTACTAACCTCTGCATATCTTCAGCAAAGAAGTAGAGAGCAATATCGTGCTCAGTAGGTCGGAAATAAGTAGGCAAAGTCTCTGACCTCGCTGCTTCTTTGAACTCGAGTTTAGAGCCAAACTTCATCACCACTTCGTTTACCTTGGATGATGCGCCACTCGACATGTGTGCTTGTACCACACTACAGTAATTCGGAAGTTTCGAACTTTTCTCCACTTTAAATCCACCCCTACAATCAAAACCTAAAATCAGAGCTTTTTCCTATACAAGTTACCATGAAAGTACGAAAACCAATTAAACATTCGACCTTACCCTAAAAGCACGAAGATTTTTTGGAATGAAGTGACGCATTGACTCTATCGGAAATGAAATTTTAGTTAATGATTTAATAATTAAAAGCGATGAATGAAAATATCATACTTCCAAATATACTCGACAGAGGGGACGACAGAAGATCTAGAAGAAGCCGTTTTCGCAGGAGCAAGTGTTGGCCTGACAGGTGGTTTCACCGGTTGTAGCTCGTGTCCAAGAACCTTTCTCGAGGCAGCTGAATGGCGGTTGTAGCCAGCAGAAGAGTTGGCATCTTTTTTTCGACAACTGATAGTATCGTTGGAATGACCGGATGCCAATTTTTCATCGCGGAACAGGACGAGCTGCTTGCTCAACATGCGCAGCGCCTCAGCAGCCTCTGTGTCGATATTATTCCTAGAAGATGTTCCTTTCATTTTTCGACCATTTGAGTTTAGAACAGAAGAAAGCCGTGGATTCGGAACATCTGAATTAGCTGAGTTAGCCAACGACAAAGACTTGAACGGCTTTTTGTTTGCAATATTCTTTCCCAATTTACTGTCAGCTTTCGCAGGCATCGCAGCATCTATCATTGGGGGGGGTATTCGACTTGGAAACATCATCAGTTTTGATTTTATGCGAGGATCCTGAAAAAAAAGACGTAGATGCATGAAGTTATCAACATATAGACAATATAGTGTATGGCTAATAAATACGGAGTAATAATCACTTGCCTTTACAAAACCGTTTCTCAGAATTTAATGATACCGGAGGAACTGATCTGTTCTCCTTCACAATGCAATTCATTGAGGAAATACGAGGAGCCTTCAAAGGACGATTAATTTCCTCGCCTTTTCTTTTCTTGGTTGTCGACGTCTTTTTAATAGATGGCACGTGCCTTTTACCAGAGATGCGGAAATTTTTACTGGGATATTCTACAGTCGACTTACCAGCTTGCTGAACACTGTAACTTTTTCTAGATGAAAGTTGAGTAGTTTCTTTTGAACACGATGGGTTCAAAGCAATATATGCTTTAGTGTCGACGGCCTGAGTCTGACCCTTGGGTTCTTGCATCCCGACACACTCTTCACACATCCAACCATTTTCCGGCAGTTTGTCCATTCTATTGCGCATGCAATACCTGGAAGGCGTACCACAGGCAAAATCGTGAAAAAAAAAACATCAGAATTCAAGATTTTCACGTGTTCAGTGTATATTTTTACAGTATCTTATGCTTAAATCTCCGTCTCTCAAAGTTCTGCAGTATATATTTGACATGTGCGGCTTTTACCTATCTTTTGGGTGGAGTTTTAGGATAAATTATCGTTACTGACCACAAAGCATGAAATCACAGAAGCCAAAAACATTGTCGAAATTTTCACATATTGTGATCGATTCCTATATGGCCAAACTAAACATAACAATATAATCATTCGTCATATCTTTAACGTAACAGTATTCAATTCTTCATATTGACTAGGAAGCAAATGTAAAGCTAACCAAGTGATGACTTACGTATGCTCAGCTCCATCGCTGCAGACGCTACAGAGAGCGAGTAATGCCTCCCTTCCAGCATCACCGCAAATATCACATACTTTAACCTGTCGCCGAATATAGCATGATATACTTCATTACCATGCTGAAATACATGATAAATAACGGGAAAAAGAATCCGAGCAAATACAGTACATGAATATAAAAATGCATACATCGATCAATTCTTCTGTTGCATCTAATCCATTGCCGTGACTCATAGTTTGGTCCTGCAACACTGGCGGCATTATTGCATTCAAACATTCATTGCCAAGATTCAGGCTTTTGCCATTGCATCCAGTTTCCTCGGTTACATCAGGATGTACGAAATTAGAGTTCGTCATTTTTCAGTACCGATGATCACGCTCCGTCCTGTCAGTATTCATATGGTAAAAACTGAAACAAAATCAAACAAATACGAAAATCAACAACCACATTGCTCCAAGATTGACTCCGCGATTGAATGAAGACAGCAAAGCATACAAAAAGAAGTCTCGATTTTGAGGATGTGATCATAAATCCACAATCTACCACAGCCAAAATGTATACATTGTTGTTCCAAATATGAATATCAAGCAATTATGCATCAAAAAAACCAAGATGAGACGAAATCATCTCACGAACAACAAATGGAGAAACACGGGTTGTTATCAACCTTAAACTTCAGCGATTCCACGCACGTAGATGTCTTAGTGCAGTGGTTAAGACAGAGATACCCTGACGCAAGTTCGATCCCTCTCCCCTCCCCTCCCCTCCCTTCCCCTCTGTTGTAATGCGACTAAGTACGAACAAATCTACACCCCCCTCTGTATTGTAATGCGACTAAGTACAGACTTTGTTCGACCAAAAAACAACAACAAAAAGTTATCACTAATAAGAAAATCAGAATTTAGCCAAAGTTGGATATACTTGTAAATGCATAAAATACATTACATGGACATAAAAACAAATAAATAAACCTAATTTAGTCCTACCAAATCCAAATTGATTATGATATTAATTAAAAAAGCATGCAATTCACCCACCAATCAAAATTTAATCAAACAAATAAATGCAATGCTGATCAAAAATATAATTTCCTGAAGAAAAAAAAATGCAAACCCACATAAAAAAATTTATCTAATCAATAAAAAAAACAAAATTCAGGAATAAATAATAATCTAATTAAAAAAAATAAAACATACCCATCAAAATTCAGTGGGAAAAAACCCTACAAAATCACCAAATTCTAGAACATTCTTGATAAAAAAAAACACAAAAATGAATCAAACCCACTATTAATTCAGACCTAAAACACTAAAAAAATTGAAACTTTTGCAGAATTATCAGCAAATATCAATAAATAAAGAGTAAAGAACATAACTTTAATTCAAAACATAATTATTTATGCAACTAATCCATATAAAATTAAACTTACCAACATCATTAGTAATTTATTATCATGATAAATTGATTATAATTTTGATTATAACAGAAGAAATGGAAAAAAAAGAGAGAAAGATCGAACCTTTTTTTTTATAGAAATGAAGTAAAATTAATTGTAAAAGTTGTAGAATAAAATCAGGAATTTCGATTTTTTTGAAATTCTTGGGGGTTTTTGGTCACAGGATTCAGCAACGCGTAGCTTGCTTCAACTTCATGCATCTAATTATTTTTTTAATTTTTTTTTTTAGAGTAATTCAATTGTAATTTACAATTCCCAAAAACCCAAGCATTTTTCACACCTTTTTTTTCTTCTTATTATTATGATTTTTTTTATTGGGATTTTATTTAATATTTGGAATTTTGGATATTGATCTTGTATTTATAATAGGACTCATAGGAATGATCTCAAGTACTACAAGGGTACACAAGTTAGATGGATCGAAAGATTGAGGATTCGATTGATATAAAACGGGTCGATTATTTGATTATTTGGGTCAGATTTGTATTCGGGGGTTTTTGCCGAGAAATTTGAGTTACTGAAAATAGGATTATACACCTGGTTGTACAATAGCATTGTATAAGACAAAGTTTTTGAGCTTTTGTATATATTTATTGAGCTTATAAAAGTTTCTGAGTTGGGTTGTTAGTTTTTGAGCTTAAAGATTTATGTGATTTAAATCGACAACTTCACACTAAAGGTCACAAAGTTTATAGCAAAACTCGAAATCTTTGTGATAAAGTTCAAAATCTTAAAACCAGTTAGTTGTATAATCCTCTAATTGGTCTTATTTGGTATGTTATGTTTCGTTATAATTTGTATGAGTTTTTTTTTATCCCGAGTGTTCAGAATTGGATGAGTTGTTTTTGTGTTATTACGAGGTTTTCGGCGAATAGTGTAAACTGAGTTATGAGAATCGAGCTGAGTTATATTCGATCATAATCGAATGGATTGGATAGATGTAAAACGGTTTGATTGTATTGGTTAGGTTTGCATTCGGGTTTTTATCGAGAAATTTGAGTTACTGGGTATGGTAAGTTCTGTTATTCTGATTTTTTATTTTTTTTAATCCCGAGTGTTGAAAATTAACTAGGTTATGTTTGTGGTATTACGAGGTTTTCGGATGAATAATAATGTAGATTGAGGTATGAAAAACGAGCAGAGTTATACTAGATCATAATCGAATGGATTATCAGTTTAGATCGAATCACGACACTTGGTCAATTGAGTATTGTGAAATCGTCTTACATGAGAATTTTTTGGCATGCCTCGTATAGTCGTCGTACACACATTTAAAGCAAAATCAAAAGAGATTTTGTTATTTAAATGATTTAGAAAAATACTTTTAAGGGAAAAAATAGGTTCATCAAAATACTACCTTGAATAATTATTACTCATTAATTGTTTTTGGTATTTTTCTAAACAATTTAAATTGCTTTCACTTTGTTTATTTATTTCTTTTTTAGATTTTTTTTTTAGAGTAAATGAGGTTCCAAAGATAATAAATGTAACTTCTTTGTATACATTATAAAAAAAAAAAAGTCGGTCTTTCTTACAACAGATATATTCGTTGTAAGTTTAAAACGGGTCAAGTAAGTGTCATTTAACAAGATAAAAAGAATTATTTATCTACGTTTCACCAACTTTACTTTTGTTTTATCTCACTTATTTGTTATCTATTTGACCCGTTATACATTGGTACAGATATTTTCGTCACAAACAAGAATTTACGGTTTTGTAACGACTAGAGGTACCTTGTAGGAATTAGGTAAGTGTGGGGTTTCTTAATGGGATTGATTTTGACTTTAAAGTCCATAGGAAAACCTTTTCTTAAGTTTGAGATTTTAATTTTTTTTTTCTTTATATATCTCACATATAAAATTATAAACCCATTAATTCATAGCAAAAATAAATAAATAAATAATTCACCAAAAAATTTAAACTGAAATTGGTCGAGTAATTATTCTCGTAGTATATAAGAGGATTATACACGGGATTTCACAGAATGGTAACCAATTAACCATATCGATCATCTTCTTTTACTTCGTAATCGGGGTAATTTAATTTGAGTGTATTTTCGAAACCCTTTTTAATGAATGAAAAAAATTGGGTGGTAAAGGCATACCGTATTCGGAGATATAAATAGTAAATGATTTAAATAAAATATACTCGTAAATTATATGTGAACTTAATAACGGAGTAAATTCGAGAATAATTCTACGGTATAAACCAAAAAAAATACTCTATACATAGTATAAACCGAGTCAAATATTTACGAAATTAAAGTATAAATGATATATTATTCATCACAAATTTACGGTAAAATATCATGACCGTCGGGAATTTATTCTTTTTATCTTTTCTTCACTATTTGAGACGGATAACCGTCACAAACAGGAATTTGCGTAAAGAATGTTTTTTCGTGTTAATTGATTGCGACGGGCCGGAGTATGAATGATGGTTACGACTTACGAGGTTGGAGGATATTCGAACCACCTTGTACATTATCGCGATTAGCTTGAGTAAACTTACACGATAATACAATCTTATACGAGAAGGCACAAAAGATACGAAGATTAAATTGGAAATTATGAGTTTTTCGACTAAAATAAGAAAGAACGAAAAGAGCTTCAACGTCGAGTCTATCGGTGGTTGATTAGTTTGTTGCATCGTTTCTGTCGCCGGAGTCTTCCGTGCGCCCACTACAACAGTAGAAATGTTGCAGTTTAACACGCCCGCAGCATCTGTAACCCAAAAAGGAAATACAAAACCGTCAAAGTTACCAACTATTGAAAAAGACGGAGGGAGTACAAGGTAGAAATCCACACAACAATAGAAATCTTTCTCAAAAATCGACTATCTTTTGTTTTTCCGCTGCGTCTGAAATTAAATAAACTCGATTTCTTCATTCACATATCCCAAAAGTATGTTACGGCTATACTCAACTTCGTACTATTACGGTCCAACCTATGCTTTGAAACCGGGATCATGTACAATAACTTACCTGCATCGAACTATCACGGGGGTAGGCTTCAACGCCTTTGGCCCGTTTCTGATACCTCGCCTGAACTTCGAAATCTGCGTCAAGTCGAGTGATGAAACAAGAGAATACACAATCATAATCATAACAGGAAAGCCGGGTTCTTTTCCGCTTATTTTCAGCTCAATTAAACGTGTCATTCAGTCGAACCCACCCTAATTTTGTGGTAGGGGGCGACTGGATGTAATGGCAAAAGCAAACTTCAGAGAATCGTAAAAAAATCAACAGAACATGTTATAAATGTGAAGGGATCACTTTCCTACTCTCTTCTGCTACCAACTTTAACTAGCACACTTCATCTAGAAATGGTATCTTTCGCTAAAGACCTACATTCAAGTCTGAAATCTCGTTTACCACATTTAAGTCGGGTTCTAAATTTAGGCGGGCTAAAGTGTGACATATACGGAGTACTTGATATTCCCGCCTTTTCATTCAATTATGTGCGGAGTATTCCTTTTACAGGGAAGTTCATTCAACTCTATAAATTTCTTTATTGGGTAAGTTTTAAGTCTCAAAGTTATTGTTTCACACTTGTTTATACCTTTATACCCTCCTTTTCTCAGCCACCATCATGTCAGATTTACACGATAGTCTGAGACGTAAATTAATAGTAGGAACTTGTCGGACAAGACAACCAATTTATAACGTGAATCAGCAACTGGTACTGATACCCCCCGTGGAAACCCGAGATTATTTGAGTTTTAACTTGTAACAGCCAATATTTGGTTAAAAAACGCTCAAAAACTGCATGCTATTGGAAAAAGTAATTACCCGAAAAAGTAATTAACTAGAAAAGTACTCGTACCCACCAAAGACTCACCACACCAAAAACCCCAAGACCCTGCCTCAAGTCCAAGACCCAACGTCAATATTCAATACCTACGTTCTTTGTCGTAAAGCCCTGCCCAACCTACCCTGGTCAGGTGGCGCTGACCATCCTTGATCCACACCATGTAACTTGCCCTCCTACACAGCATACTTCTACTAACCCAAACCTCTAAAAACCCCGCTACCACCATTAGCCTTCCCACCACCACAAAATACGAGCACTAACATAGCAAAAACCACGAAAGAGGGGACAAACTTAAAGAATATGTTAGATTGTTAATCCCAAATAGAATCAAGGTCAGCTAATATCACATTGAAATTGACTTCAAAGATATTACAGAAAGCTTAGTATGAAGGTAATGATATGATGTGGCTTTCTCCACATATTTGCTCGTAAAACTTGCACTCAACCCAAATGCGAGTATCAGACTATCAGGTTGCGAACATAACCATAGTCTAGACACCTACGAATTTCAATTCCATCCATTTAAGACTTCTCGAACATAGTTAATCATAAACCCAGCTCGTTACATATGTGACCTCTTTACACTGCATATATGTTGACACAACAAAGAATCGAACTGTCGGCCCTTACATATCATTCACACATCCAACATCCATAATCCTACTACAGCACCAATTATAGAACAGGAAATACTTTCTTCCTATGAGCATTAAATAAATATATTAAACAGTCAACATTGGCACACAATAGACACAAAACCCTAAAAATTGAATCATCACCGATCAATCGAGCAACAAAACTAAAAATTCCAATCTCCTGAAAAAATAGGAATAATAAAAAGGATACCTTTTTCTTAGGAACTGCCATGAGGTCCATGAATCCGATGTCAGGGGAAAAGCCAGGATACTGGGGCTGAAACCCGGTTTCGGATTCAGGGATAGACAAAGGAGGAGATGAAATTGGTTGAATGGAGTAATTGTACGAAGGTGAAATTGCGAGAGAATGTGTGAATCTTCTCAAGAACCCACCCATGGCATTCCCCTCACAACATCCTCTTTGTGCTGCTGCTCTCATTGCCATTTTTACCGCACTAATTTCCTGTAAACAACAAATGTAAAAATTTCAGGCTAATTTTAAAATCTGAGCGTAATTTATTTCAATTTAGAGATTGGGCAGTGGAGGCGTGGAGCTTTTAATTTTGAGGGTTTTCACTTTTCAATTTGATCCAAAAGGATCCGGAATATCGAATTTTTAAAACCGGGTTTCGGTTCGATTCAGAACTTTTGCTCACCCTAGTCAGTAACTCACTTTTTCCTTGAGGTGACTAATTTAATACGAAGTACTCGTATATTTTTATTATGTCTCAAAAATCACCGAATACAAAATTTTTGTGATCCGTCTTAAACGGGAAAAAATTAACAATAAGTAGAATTTATTTAATAGATTGGAGTTACTTTATGGATACGCTTTAGTTACTAATGTCCGTCACATTCTAAACGTGTTAGGAATTAGGATCCAGTAGAGCTTAAAAATAACTCCAGAGTATAAGGCATTAAGGCTTACTTAATAGAGTAATTTAAACATTCATTTTTCTTCCTGAATACATTAATATATTTACGATTTTTCTATCGTGTGCCCACTGGGTACACATTAATAAGCTAATTAAAGCAAGATTATCATGGATGTTGTCTAAGTATGGCAATTAGAACTTAATATTTCAATTTATCACAATAATATCCACGTTAGAAAAACCGATATATTTATTTTTGAATACATCACTGCTCATCCTAGTCAGTGACTCATCTCTGAATACATTAATATTTCCATTCATCACAAATTCTACCTAGTTAGAGTCCCTCTTTAAAAAAAGAAAAAAGAAAGATAAAAATAGAAAATTGACAAATAGAATTATTAATCGACATTCAATTATAATTATTAAACGACAAAAAATATCGTAATATCAGTAGACAATACAAATCACTCATGAAACAAGGCTTTATTATCAATTTATATAATTGAGACAAAATAAAAACACACATATATAGACGATACTCGTTCCTTGTTAGGAGACGAATATTGACTGAAACCCCCTGTTTAATTATGCAAATTCACACAATGGTCCCAAACTTTCTGATTCCTAGCCCAAATGTGCTTAACTTCTTCTTCGAAATCTTGACCCTTAAGAGTGATATAAGTCAAAAGGTGATGGCATGATTTTCCGGCAGCAAGCAAACGACCACAACACACACGATGAATGCGGTTACTGTCGACAAACACGTATTCAAATATTTCATCACTACAAGTGCCACCGATTCTATGTCCACATGTCTCAATCGCGTCGGCATAAGTAGCACTATTTGAAACTTCATTTGAAACTGGTGCTAGGTCATTGTTAATCGCGTCAGCAAATACTTCGTTGTTAATAATATCCCTCGCTTCTCCAATTGTTACCAAAACCATCGCAAATGTGAGTGCTAGGCTAAGGATCATCATGGTTTTTTGGGACTCCATTGTTAATAAAAATATGTTTATATGTTTATTTGTTTTTAGAATATTTTTGATGTATAATACAACACAATTTATGCCTATTTATAGTAGAATTTAGTGGGAACCATTCAAAAAAAACAACAAAAAAAAAATAACGTATACTAGATGTTTAAAGTGAACATCCTTCCACCATTTATTAAATAATATGATGTTATTAATGCTATTAATGAAGAAGTGTGTAACAACTAATATTAGTATAAATTATAATGGTTAATTAATTGGGATTTATTAAACTTATGCAAAAAAAATTGTTTATCTATTTACAAATTAAATGAGTACTAACTAAAAAATGCTCCCGATTTTTTTTTTAGTTCTCCTCTAGTATTTGAGCTTATCAGTATAATAATACTCCGTAACTAATACAGTGTAGTATTGAAGAATTAAACACGTGGTCAATGCTATAACATTATACTTCAAAAGTGTCGACAATATCGATTCCAACGTATACATATGGTTATACATACATGATACATTTGAATTGTAATACCAAGCTTTTAGTTAAAGTTATTAAGTTGTTCGTTTATTTATTTTTTATTACTTCGTTTATTTTAGTAATTTAGTTTCTGATTAAAAGATAATTCGTTTATTTTATTGATGTACCAATAATAATGTATTGAGCTAAGCATATTTGTTAAGTTAGGTGTTAATCTAATTGAGTATAAGTCGATTATTTGGACTTGTAGCGCCGACAAAAGCAGACCCAACCCGATCCGCCCAAAGCTCTACACGGGAAAACTTCTTACCAACAAAACCCAACCCCAAATGATATAAACCAGACCATGACTTCACCCAACTCACCTTGTAACCCGGTGCACTCCACAACCCGAATTGACAGGAAAGATTCGGTATTAGAATTGACCCGGTAAATACAAGTCTATTGGAGTATAATATATTAAAGTGATCTTAAGCTAATACTCCGTATATGCTTGGCAAATCAAAACACAAGAAACACATCACGGTTGTATGAAAATCAAGCACAACAGCAGCTTCTTATCGACTCGCTTATTATAAAAATCACTAATAGTAGGACTTAGACCTTGTTCTTCCTGCTTATTATCGACTCGCTTCAGTTCACTTTGACCTCGACCTCTTTCAGTTTAGTTACATTCAGTCCCATTAAGTTTAACTTGTCCAAGTCAATTAACCCTATTCAATTCAGAACATTAAGTTCATCCTGTTTCCGTCAATTCATCCCTATTCAGCTCACTACACCGAGTTCCAGTTCAACTAAATTCAGCCTCGTGAAGTTCAATTTGTCTAAGCCAATTCAACCCTATTCAGCTAAATTCAGCTATCACCGTCAATTCAACCTTATTCAGATCACTACACTGAGTTTCAGTTCAATTAAATTCAGCCTCGTTAATTTCAACTTGTCTAATCCAATTCAACTCAATTTAGCCCGTCTCGTCTCCGTCAATTCAACATATTAAGTTCAATCAAACACATTTCAGTTTAGTTCGATTCAGGCGATTTTAGCCGCAAAGAACAAGACCTTAATCAACGAATCCAACCTATCATCAACCACCAACCCCGAACCCCCAATTCTAACCCAGGTACTGAGTTGATTCTCACCTAAACCCTAATTTCAACATGGCAGAAAAACTTCCGAAATCAGACAATGTACACCACAAATATCAATCAAATAACAAGAAATTTACGACCTCACTCAGAAAATCATGACTAGAATCGAAATCAAACAAAGTACAAAACGAACAGAATCAAAAATCAAAACCTGGAAAACAATCGGAAATCAAATTACCTGAATGAATGATTATCGCAGCGTCAAGCAATATCTTTACGATTTAGCAACAAACGAATTCGATGAAGAAGATTGAAAGCAATTCGAATTATAAAAACCCAGGAAAATCGGAGTGCAGATCAATTTTAGGGTTTTTGGGCTCTATGATTTATCGGGTTTGGGTTGAGGCTTAATAACCCGTTTACACTCCGTATTTAGAATCCGACCCGTTTACATGTAATACACAAGCCCGAATCTGACACGAGTAAGACATGTTCTTTTGGACTTATATTTAGTCATTTTCAGTTCAGTTCAGTTCCAGGAGACATATTTTGTCTCTATATTTTAGTCAGTTTCAGATTTTCAGTTAAGTTCAATCAGTTTCAGTCCAAAAGAACAGGGCCTAAGTAGAGTTGCATCTGTCTCGGTTATTTTTATATTTTTATATTATTTATGATTAATATTTAAATAAATAAAAAACAAACAAATAATCGAGACAGATAAATTATAACGCAATTCAGATAGATCGGTGTTATTATCAACTACTCGTACTAAGCAAAATAACATTACTCCAGAGGGACAGTTTTTTTTTTTTTTTTTTTTCAACGAGGTGCGTGCTTAGTCGCATTACAATATAGGGGAAAAGAAATTTGAATCTGAGACCTATTGTCCAGGTACCTATCCGACTACTGCTCTTAAACCACGAGACTAAAATCTGAACCGCCACGTCATCTGATTTTAAATAGGGAGATTTATGCAATGGTTCCAAACCTTCCGATTCCTACCCCAAATCTTGTTAACGTCTTCTTCGAAATCCTCACCCCGGAGAGTGATTTCGGTCAAGAGGTGATGACACGATCTTCCGGCGTAAAGCAAGCGAGCACAACACTCGGGTCTAATGTACTTGGTGTTGAGAAACACGTATCGGAATATTTCGTCACTGCATGTGATACCGATTTTATGTCCACAATTCTCAATCGGGTCGAAATAATAAATATCCTCCTTTGAAAATGATTTTGCTTCTCCCATTGCTAGTAAAATCATCCCAAATGTGAGTATTAGGCTAAAATGTCGACGACCTGGCTCCATTGTTAATTTGTTTTTAATCTAAAATAGAGATAATTAATAATATTTTATGAATATTTAGATGAATTACAACACAATTTATTGCCTATTTATAATAATTTTAGTAACAACATTCGAAGGAAAATAAACGTAAAAAAAAGTTTTAAATGAACGTTTTTTTTTACTATTAATTAATTAATAATCAATATTTGGACGACGTTTAATGATGCTATTAACATTAGTAATTAATAAAAATACTTGAATTAATTGGGATATTTAAATACGGAGAAATTAATTAGATTTTCAGGTGTCGAGTATAACCTCTCATGACATTACTCGCAAAAAAAAAAAAAAAAAGTAAATATAGATGACAAAAGATGATCATGATTTACCAATTACCATAGCATGTAAATAGCATTTCCACACAATTACTACTACAATGTAGTTCAAATTCGTTCAAATTCGATCAGACTCGAAACCCTAAACAAAAGATGCCCTGACCGTAATACGATAAATCATCTCTACAAGTCGGAAATCTCAAATCGAGGAGCCATGATGAAAAGAAACCTCGGCTACTAGTCTACTACCATCGGAGCAGATAAACAGATAAATCTCATTTACACGAGCAAACGCGCAGTATAACCTAGTAGAATAAATAAAATATACATTCGACTGCCAAAAAAAATATATCGAGGAAGAAGATAATCATCTGAATTTTCCCGTGAGTTAGTAGAATTTGGAATCGGACTAATGGGGGATGGAATGATGGATCGTGGATGGCTAGTGTTGAAGCATCTTGGAACCCGGGTTAGGATTAGGGTTAGGGTTAGACCAGTTGATTTGAGAGTACATTTGCATGTTATGGTGTCCAGGAACAGGAAGATTAGAATTGGCATAAGATCCCGTGTTTCCGTCCATATGGTGGTTGCGGTTACTACCGTTGTCATCAGATCCTTCAGTCGATAGCTCTTGGGATGGAGGGCTGTTTTCTGCTGCAGCTGCGTGCGACGATGGTCCTGCAAAGTTCAGCGAAGATTTGGTGACTGCAGGCATGTACTTCGGCTTTTTCCCGTCTGCAATGAAGCTGCCTACAATTATCTGTCAACCAATTTTACTGTCAGGACGCGTGGATCATAATTTCGCTTTTTTTGTACAGTACTAGGATTACGGAGACGTTATCAGACCTGAACAGGAGTTGCTGCGCGCAGAACCCCGACGACACCACCACCTAACACGCGGCCATCAGTACCTGCCAAAGACACACTCAAGCCACCAGTTCGAACTTGACCACCATCAGTTTCTGAGAAGAGGAATGAGCCTGATAGAGAAATTATCTCGTATCGTCCCTGTAATACAGAAAACAAACATCGCAATTTAAGGCAGTAAATTTTATGGACCGGAGTCAGACGTGCTGGTATCTCAAAATGTGGAAGATTGTAGCGTAAAACTGTTGGGAGGATTCTTAGGTGGAGCACAGTAAATACCTCATACTTCACAACACCACCAGAGATTGCAGACTGACGGAGATCCACGTTGCAAATGGTGCCATTTGCAGACAGAATGCAAACAGTTCGAGCTCCCTGCTTAGAGAAGGCCACGATCTTTGATGCAATATCCTGTCGACCAAAAGACACTAAACAATAAGAACATAAAAAGTTAAATCAGAAAGATGCACCCTTGCAAACAACATTACTCAGGACTCGTGCGCCTCAATTCTGAAAGATTCGTGCTTTTGTGGAAATGTCAAGGTGAAAATTTTGTCGAGAATAGCATAAGACGATGGTTGCTTAGCAATATAAGCAGCGCCCATTTTAGTGAGCCATTTTGCTTCACGTCGTCATATTCCAAAGCATTGATGATTCAATATCAAAAAAAGGGAGATGTGTATGGAACTGAGATTTTTAATATCCGATATAGGAGTTCACGACAAGATGGTATCTGGCCATTTAGATTCATGACACGACCAAAAGAAACCAACCAAACCATTTCCTTAAACCACATGCGGCAACACAGTTATACAAGTCGTTTATATTGGAATGGAAATGGGCTATTTGGTAGTACAGCTTATAAAGATGGTACAGCGAGCAAAAATTGATCAGCGATTTAGGTCAAGATAATGTATACGCACTGAGCTCGTTATATCAGAAGACAGGAATAAAGAATTACGACTTTGGATATCGTTACTTCATCACCCAACCTCACCTCTCAGTCTCTCACCATCCTAGCTTTACAGCACCTACCACCTCCTCAAGTCACCAACCTACCGATTTTTCTTTACTTCAACCACAAGAACCGACAGAAAAATGAAAACGACAGTAAAAATGGCACTTTTCGATAACTAGAGAAAACAAGTGGTTGGTGAACATTGTTAGGTCTTTGTTCAACATAACAATTTCGGACGGAAGTACCTAATAACCCGAATGTCTATACACTCAAAATTCTGAGGTAAACGTCTAGTGCCGAAACAAATAACCCACAAAAAGAACAAAAATACAGGAATGAGTTCGTTTTGTTGTGTAATGTCAACGAGGCGTGTAGCCGAGTAGCATACTTCCTTAGAAACTCCTCCGTTACTGAAATGAGGTCGGAAAACATGTACGGGTATCATCTAAAGAAAGCAAACAAGATACTCATAAATACAACATCGTCAAGACTCAAGATAGTCACTATACAATTAACGCTGATAAAAACCAGCAATGATTTAACATCAAAGCATCTCCAACATAACCACGAACTACACCAACCATAACAAGCAACTCACTACAAACCAACAATTTATCACAACTCGAAAAAAAATCACCTTCATTGAAACATACCTCTCCGGCATCCACCAAGATAACGTGCGGCGTAAATCCAACCCCACAGTTACCTGCCCAACAAAAAAACATCAATTCCATCAATTTCCAAAACCACTTTGATCCTAAATTCCTAATACAAAATTCTTCCATTAATCGATTGTACAGCATACACAAGCCTTATACTCTCTCCATATCCAAATTATCTTCTCGCTTTCCTTTTTAACAAATCTCACAATAATCCTTGTACTTCTAATTCGCATAAAAATTCTATCTTTTTGTCGAATTCATCTGTTTAACTTCTTTGTCACGAGTATGTTAATCAAAGCTAAACGATAACTAATACTCCCTAGTCTCCCTTCATTCCAACTACATTGTCCCCCTTTCCCAAATTAATTGTCCCTTTTAGCGTCTTCTCAATATCGTCTCATTTTTCACAACCATTCCTCAAACTTTTCCACAACGGAAAGGGGACGATAAAAATCGGATAGAGGGAGTAAGTAATAGCTTCAACACCTCGTTTACTTTGAGCATAATTACTAGTAAAAGTTCACATATTTTATCAATAATACCTACATTAATTGTCTTCTTCACAAAAATGAACATTTGATGAGCGAAACCGCCTTACTCTATAATTCGTGAATTATACTTAAACCTCATTTATTTTGAGCATAATTACTAAAAGTTCGCAAATTTATCGATAATAAATTGAGTAATTGTCTTCATCACAAAAACTAACATTTGATGCGTGAAACCGTCTTACTCTATAATTCATGAATTATACTTAAAAAAAAAAAAACCCATGTTATAATGAACACAAACCCACCATAAACTAAAACTACGAGCTGAAATGAACTAAACGGAACTGAATTGAATCGAAAATTAAGTAATGGGTTCGAAAAAACGCAAACCTAGGGCATCCAATTGCTTCTTACTAGACCCAGAAGGACGACCCCGGTTCTTCTTCAACGAACTATCCGACTGCGGCGGCGTAACCAAACCGGCGCCGACGGCGCAGGCGGCGTCGGCGGGCAACCCTAAATCAATGCCGGCGGCGGCGGAGGTATCAGGAGAGTACTTTCTGGGTCGACCACGTTTCTTCTTGTGGGAATTGGGGTCGATGGTGTCGTACCCGGGTGGGTCCGACCCGGAAAAGGGGGAGGTAATCGGGTCGAGGGATTGGAAGGGAGGGTAAGTTGGGGTGGAGATCATGTGAGGGGTGGTGGAGTATGGGGAGGAGTTTGAGTTTGAGGTGGTTGTGTATATGGTGTGAGATTGGTGGTTGTGGTGGTGGTGGTGGTGGTTGTTGTGGTGGTTGTGGTGGTGGTGGGGGGTGGTGTAGTGGTGGTTGTTGTGGTGGTGGTGGTGGTGGTGGTGAGGGTCCATTTTGTGTTTTGGGTGTGAGATTTGTGTGAATAGTGAAAGTGGAAAGTGGAAAGCAACTCAATTTCTTAGATTTTTGTGAGATTTTTTTTTTTTTTTTAGGATTTTGTGTTTATAGATTTGGAACCGGTCTGTTTTATCGATGATGTCTTAGTCCAGTGGTGAAAACGAGTATATTTTTGTCGATTTATCGGTTTCAGCTTTCGTTCTTCTGTTAAGTGTTATAGTGTAAACGAGGTGCGTATTTCGTTGGATAGAAAGGAAACTGAAGTGGTAGCTCAGATGGGGTAAATTTTGTCTCGGTTTTAGAACCACAAAACATGGCGAAAGTGATCCTCGTGCGAATCAATCTTAACTTGAAAAGAAATTCAAATAACTCATTGAAAAGTTGTTCGGTATGGTGAAAATCCACGGGGAAAGGACCACGTGTGCTTTGATCTTGGACAGCTAGACTCTTCATTGGCGGAAAGAGTAGAGGTTGTCAAGTTCTAGAATTCCTCTTATCTGATTTGATACGGTTTGATACAATTACAAACGAGTGAACACGATAAGGATTACGAAATGAAAAGGATTGTGAACAAAACAGGTAAGTAATTAAGTACTTCGTATTGTTTAAACATCAAAGTTAGGGTTTTGTATCTATCAAATTAATGTGTGTACTTTCGAGTGTTAACAATTTGATTTCAAACTTGTACACGTAAGAAATAGTACTACTTCGTACTACTAATTGCTTTCATGACAAGTTAAAATCGTTCAATAGTAGTAAATTATGATGACGATGTGACAATTCATAATCGTTTGCATAACGATGTGGTTGTGGTTGTGGTTGATGTGATTGTCCGAATCCTACTTATACAAGAAAGTAAATGTTTTGGATGAAGACAATACCTCATCGTTTGAAATAAAACTGTACGGAACTGGAAATGGAATACTCGTAAAAGTTTACGATTATCATACATACTACAAAGTACTGCAACATTTCGACTGATTAGTGTACCACTTAACAAAAAATGTACATCCTCGAAGAAAGATTAATCGAAATCCGACTATCTGAATCCAATCGATATCAAATCCGAAACTCTCACGTATAATAAGATCAGATTCAAACGTTCAGAATCAAATATCCGATCTAAAATACGAGTAACAAATTGGATCTTTTTCGGGTCGAACCCGGTCCATTTGAATTATTAATAGTAGCTGGACCGGGCCCATATATATATTGAACACTCGATTCATACTTCATTATTGAACTTCAGTATCTTTCTCCACTCTCTCTCCGCCGCCGCCGCCGCCGCCGCCGATACCGCCGTCGTTGATTCCACCGCCGGCGACCCTGTTTATCAATCATCGTATCACTTCTATTCGTGTAAGTCGTAAACCAATTGTGTGTGTGCGTTGTATCAATTTAGGGTTTGTAGTTATTACTATCATGATTTTCTTCAAAAAAAAAAATCCCTAATTTGCTGATGTTTAGTGACAATTTAGGGTTCTTACCCTCGTTTTCTGAATTTATGGTATTAATCGTTGTTTGTATTTAGTAAAAATTTAGGGTTATCACTATCATTAGTTTTTTTTTTTTCCTAATTTTTTAGTTTGTTTGTATTTAGGGTTAAGTTATTTTCACCCCTTTTCTGGTATTATTATGTTTGAATCAGATATCGATTTCGGATAACAATTTAGGGTTTACTTAAATGATTACATGATATAAGAGAAGCTCCCTGTGCTTGGAGAATTGGGTTTGAGCCAATTTGGTATCCCCAATTCGTTTTAATGCTTAATTTGGTATATCCGATCAGATATCGGTATTGGATAACAATTTAGGGTTTACTTACATGATGTAAGAGAAGCTCACTGTTCTTGGGGAGTTGGGTTTGACCCAATTTGTAGCCTCGGATCAGGTATCGGATAGCCAAAATGCTGATTTTTCGGTATTTTATGTAAGTTGAATGGCCGAGGATTTTACTTACATGATACAAGGGAGCCTCACTGAGCTTAAGGTTGAGCCACTTTGGTAACCCTAATCCATTTCAAAGCTTAATTTGATATGTCGGATTGCTTAGCTCACTGCGTTAACACTGGCAAACATTTCGACACTCCTTATTTTTATATCTTCATGATCGCGTTGATTGTGATAGAGTTTTGTTCATCTACAAAGCAAAAGGATTGCATTGCTTGTTTCTCAATTTCTTCTATTTTGTGAATGTTCTTTGTAGTTTTCTTTGGAGAACATTGCGTGCTTGTCATGGATTCGATGCTCATTTTCGTGTATTTTCATTGTTTTTTATGCTTTCATGTCAATGTGGTGATAGTTGCGGTCTTCTAGTTAAGTTTTCATTGGAACGTCCCCTTAGAATTCAGACGGTCCTATGTATAAGCTCGTGAATTTTCTTCGAAATTTTCTTTCAGAGAACATTGTGTGCTCGTTATGGATTTTATACTCATTTTCATTGTATTTTCTGTGTTTGTGTCTCGCGTCTTCTGATTAACTAATTGATCAATGCGCAACAGTTGATAAAAAAAACCCGTCATGGGTTATGCACAACTAGTGATTGGTCCAGCTGGAAGCGGGAAGTCGACGTACTGCTCTTCCCTGTACCAGCACTGTGAAACCATGCGCCGAACCATTAACATTTTCAACCTCGACCCTGCTGCGGAGAACTTTGACTATCCAGTTGCAGTCGATATCAGGGAACTGATCAATCTCGAAGATGTTATGGATGAGCTAGGGCTAGGCCCAAATGGTGGCTTAATATACTGCATGGAAGAACTCGAAGATAACATGGACGATTGGCTTACTGAGAAACTCGACGATTTTCTCGACGATGATTACTTGGTTTTCGACTGTCCTGGACAAATCGAACTCTTCTCTCACGTCCCCGTCCTCAAAAACTTTGTCGAGCACCTCCAACGAAAGAATTTCAAAGTTTGCGTTGTCTATTTGCTCGATTCTCAGTTCATGACAGACGTTACCAAGTTCATCAGTGGGTGTCTTTCCTCTCTATCAGCCATGGTCCAACTCGAACTTCCCCACGTTAACATTCTATCGAAGATGGACCTCGTTAAGAACAAGAGAGACCTCGAAGATTTCCTGCACCCAGAGCCACAAATGTTACTATCACAGTTGAACTTTCGAATGGCTCCCCAGTTCGGGAAATTGAACAAAGCGTTGATTGAACTGATAGATGAGTACAGTATGGTGAGCTTCATTCCTCTTGACTTGAGGAAAACGAGTAGCATCGAGTATGTCTTGTCTCAGGTCGACATGTGTATTCAGTATGGAGAAGATGCAGATGTTAAGATTAAAGATTTCGATGATCCCGATAATGATGACTGATTAATGGCCTCCTCTCTTCCTAATTACCATAATTTATGCTAATCCTGCAATCTGTAAGTGCTGTCACCATTATTGGTCCTTACTGTTTCTGTTCCATGATTCTTGCCTGGAATTGGTATCATGGGAACCAGCGAAATACATTGTTCCGTAGTATCGTCTTGTATTGTCGATTATGCAGAAAAGGAGCGAAAATTATGTACTTATTTGGTATTGAAAGACCTGGATTTATCGATTTGAAGAAAATTTGATCCTTGTCGAATGTCTTTTTTGTATCTGTGACTGATTTTTTGGTCTGGTTAATGAATGCCATCAGAAACAGAACAATGCTGAAATTTTGGAGTAGTACTGCAGGTTAATACCGTCACACCATTTTACAGAAAACCATCATCAACATCGATCACCACGAGCCTACCAGTCCGGAACCAAACCGGACGACTCCAAAAACAAAAACCCGGAAAGCGGACTGGATAGTAGGAGACCCTTACCTGACCGGAGCTCTTAAAGACCGGTTTTCCCAAGGTTTGGACCGTACCAGACTACTAAGTAAAGGGGTTTTTGAATTTGACAGTACGTGATCTTGACCTGACCTGACCGAAACTCTTAAAAGACCGGTTTTCCAAGGTTTGAACCAGAGGATCCGCACTGGGTTTGGACCGCACAGAAACCCAGATACCAGATCAGATTGGGTCGGGTTTGGTTTGATCAGGGTTGACCCGATCTAGACCGAAATGGTCAGGTCGGTCCGGCCTTAGCCGAATTTTGACCACGGGACGAAGATTCTCGTATCTCTTCCACTCATCTCAACCTCGTTTTCATACATGACGGACTATATCGCTTTTATACACCACCTATACATCAATCGAACAATAGAATTACGATTGTTTGGTATACAACGACTATGTAATAAAGAACGACTCTTAATTCTAAACCAAATTTTAGCTCACACGGTTCGTCATTTCAACGAGCATTGAATCAATAATTTACTCGTAATCATAATCACATCGTCTTACCGTTTAAAACTTTCAAACGCAAGACGGTTTTAGATTGTCTTACCGTTTAGAACTTTCAAACGTAGAACTTTTTTTTAAATGATTTTTTAAAGACGGTTTTAGACGAGAATTAATGCCATAATATCTTGTCGACTTCATTAATTAGTAATCATTAAATAAAAGCACGTCAAAAAGACAAACTTTTCCCACTTTCCCCACCAACCTTCTAAAATCCCCAATTTCCCCAATTTTCCTTCATCAAACCCAAATCCCCAATCCACTAACCTAACCCTAATTTCCCCCCATTTCATCCATAAATCAATCAACCACCCTAGATTATCTCCCCTTTCTTCGACCATTTCTGGGTCGCTCTTCAATTTCGGAGTGAATGAGGTTCTTCAAACGAATTGCTGGGTTTCTAGGGTTTGGTTCGCACAATGATGGTCACGAATCGAAAGATGAAAATGATGATAATAATAGCAATAACGGTAATTCAGATGATTTCCGGCGGAATCGTATGAATGTTGACCCGATTCCTGCCGGTCCGCGTAGAGGGTTCAGTGTTCCGGTCCAAGTTCCGGTTGAGCGCCAGTCAGTAGGTCCCATTTTGGTTCCTTGTCATGGTGATGGTGGAGTTCAGGTAACTTCTGTTTGCTTTTACTCTTGCGATTTGCTGTAATTGGTTTTATTTTGCTGTTTTTTTTTTTGTATTGCAATTTTGATTTGGATTGTGTTTTGTGGTGTAAATTGCTGTTTAATCACTCGGGTTTTAGTCGATTAGGTTAGTTGGTTTGCTTGATTAGTTAACTGGATTGAGTAATTGATGATCTCGTCGCGGAAATGTCGTATTGGAGTGAGCTGCTTTTATAGTTTGAATTGGGTTGAAGTTGAAAGATCTCGATTTTTGGAATCGGGATGTGCTGCTCGAGAAACGTGTTGTTTGATTACTCGGGTTTTAGTTGATTAGATGAGTTGGTTTGATTGATTAGTTAACTGGATGAAGTAATTGATGATCTCGTCGCCGAAATATTGTATTGGAAATTTGGAATGAGCAGCATTTATAGTTTAAATTGGGTTGAAGTTGAAAGATCTCAATTTTCGGGATCAGGATGTGGTGCTCGAGTAACGTGTTGTTTGATTACTCGGGTTTTAGCCGATTAAAGGAATTGGGTTGATTGTAGTAGTAGAATGGATGGAGAATGTAGTTGATGATCTTGTCGCGACAAGATCTTAATTTGGCCTGGAAGAGATAGGTGTGAGCAGCATTTATAGTGAAAATGCGTGTTTAATGTCGGGTTGAAGCAGAAAGATCCCTTTTTTGGGGTGTTCGGATGTGTTGCTTGAGTAATTGTTACGAATCTTGTTGTTTGATTACTTGGGTTAGGTTATACTCCGTAGATGATTAAACGAGTCGGTTTGCTTCTACTAATAGATTTAATGGTATAATTGATGATCTTGTTGCGGCAAGAGCGAATTTTGGCGTGGGAGCAGCATTTATAGTTAAATACTTAAATTGCAAGTTTTGAATACGGCTGAAGTGGAAGGAGCTCATTTTTCGGAGTTGGGATGTGTTGCTTGAGTAATTGTGATGTATATCAGTGTTTGATTATTTGGGTTATAGTTGATTAAATAAGTTGGGTTTGCGTCTACTAGTAGTATGGATTACGTAGATGATATAATCTTGTCGTGGCAAGGTCGTATTTTGGCCTGGAAGTAGATTGGGAATGAGCAGCATTTATAATGAAACGTGCATTTTGATTTGGGTTGAAGCGGAAACTCATTTTTCGGAAGTAGGATGTGTTGTCTGTTAGTGTTGCGTGATATTAGTTTGTAATATTTCAGATAGTGTTGCTATCTATTGATTGAGTATTTTGCAGTGAATTAAGTTCCGTTGATATGTTTTAGAAGCAGTGCGTTATGGTGGTTTGTTTTATTATGCCGATGTCAATATGCAGGGACTAAGATGGTACGCAGAACGTTTGAAAACAGACGAAGACGGCGATGTGGCAGACGAATTCCTCCACCAAGTTTCCTCAGATGCACCGTCTCATCTCTCCTCAGATCAAGCAAAACCCGTGATCAGGTTCCAAGTGAAGTCCAATCTTCGACCAGCAAAAGTCAAAAACCAGGCTCTAACACCTGATGGCAAGCTTCAGCATCACGTGGACTGTCGAGGTCAATTGCAGTGGGTTTAGCCAAGCATTATTAACACCTTACTAACTCGATTGTTGGTGGGACCCGGCTGATTTGGGGGATCGGAAAACTGATGAAAACACGAGCCCATTTTCTCAATATTAGAAGCACATCTCCGTCGACGATATTTTTGCAGACATGCTTTTGCATGGGGTTGTGTGTTTACATGATATATACAGTACCTGGTTAGTTGATCATTACCCTTCTTTTGTGCCATCTAAATCTCGTGGCACCATTAATCGACTGATTCTTCCTACCGGCTTACTTGCTGGTTGATTCTTAGACGGATTGTCGAGAAACCTTGCTTTTAAAAGTGCTTTGTAAGTTCATTCATGTGTAGGTGGAATTCGGAAATTCTTAGCTTGTACGAAGTATTTCTTCTGTTGACTGATGAATACACATGCTGATTTTCTAACCAGTCTTCATACTATTTTACGGTGTACTTCATATATATCTTGCTTGTCGGAAATATAAAGTTTGACGAACTCCTCGAAGGAAAGGATTTTTTTCTTCGAACATAGATGATCCGTGATCACATATTTTGGATGTCATGACTCATAGTCGATATATTGTTTATTCTGATAAACTCGAAAGTTCTACACAAACTGTTATCGAAGACGAGTATATTCATCTTATGCCTATAAGAAGTCAAATAACACGAAAACAGAATACATACATAATACTAGCAAAAGTTTGTCATATGTAACCACGATATTAGACGGATATATTTGTCACAAGGGAACCAATTAATCCGTAAATCCTACAACCACGGGTTTGAATTTCCACCACTCGAGAAAGTATACAAAAAATTGAACAAATAGTTCTTTCTCCTTTACTTCTTCATCCTTTTTTCTTAGTCTCGTGCGGTTGTGCCCATGCCAATCCCATCAAATTGTTCAGTATGTTTCGGCACATCGACCAAAATTGACGCGTTGAAAGTTGAAACCGATGTTTGATATCGACCTAAGGTGAGAGTGAACGACTAAGAAGATTTTGGATCTTGAATAGATGCGTTGTCACTTCTTCGAAGAGCCAAAACCACCGAATCCCATCATAGCAGCTACATCGGGATCAATTTCAGGCTCCTCCTCCGCTGCCTTCTCCTTCTGGTACATTTAAGTAACAACTTCCATTAGTGGAAAAAGAAATATGTACAGCAAGTCTTGCGTAAGTGAGACGATGTTAAATCCCTAATAATCCTTTATTTAACTCTATGATTATTGCTTAAGGATCGGCTTACAGGTGAGAATGTGAGACAACATCAAAGAAGTTTCCGTGCAGTACGGCTTTGTTTCTTTCGATTTTTTCAGCCCACATTAGTTTAGTTTAGTTTAGTTTCGTTCATTTCATTTTGTGCCCACCACTTCAGTCAAGTCAGCTCGGGAACAGTGTGTAAGTAAAGAAAAACACTAATTCCATTCTACGGAGCAAACCTTTTTTTCCTTTTTCTTCTCTCGACGCTGACGTTTCCTCTCCTCTTCCTCTTGCTGCTGTTTTAAAATTCTTTCATCGAGATCTGGTTGAGCAAAACACAATCAATCCATGATCACGATGCGGAATAGTAACTAATCAATTTGACAGTTTAGGAAAGCGTACAACTGTACAATCTGTAGAATCAAAGCTTATTTAGTCATACACAAAACAGCATCATATAGACTCACCTTGCTCCGAGAAACAGCCGGGTGCTTTCCGTTTCTTAAGAACCTCAAATCGTTGCCGAACCTATGAACGAGACAAAAAATTAGCACCACCTTAGATAAAGCAAGCCAATCAACACACTCAAGAAGTAATGCCAAGGAAAAGATACAGATTAGCATCAAAACCTCTAATTCACCTGCAGACACACAATTTACGATCCAAGTTGACCGCTTTTTGGTTGTTCATGAAAGACCCAAATTGACTTCATATCATAGAGATTATATTAACGCAGAATACTACATTCTTATGAAAATTCAACTAACCGATCGAATGAATAGGAGTAGTAAATATATCATGCACACGCGAATACATAGCACAAGTACATGTACATTAGAATGGCAGAAAGGAGGATAACAACTAATAACATCTGATTCTGTTTTGAAGTTAAGAAACATTTTCTGGTATATGACATTTGCCAACTCTGTTTATATATTACACGCTCAGTTGGAAAACCGATAAAAGAAACTAGTCATACTAAAAGATTCAAACCTGATCAAGAGTTGCTCGTTCAGCTCGCATAGACATCCCCAGAGCCCTTTGATCTGAAGAACAGAAGGAACATAGAAAATTGAGCAAGTCAATGCATCACTTTGGAAGCAGAAAAATACAGCTTAAAGAGATAAACAGAAACAAATTTCTACTCTAACAATAACTTACGTTTCTTTCCATTGATGTGATCCAAGTAATTTGCTGAATCTTTTACCACACATTCACAAACTGAGCAGAAGTAACCAGCCTGCAGCAGAAACACTAATGAGGCCCCACAGCAACAACAAAAAGAAGATTGTGATACAATGACGAGATCCGAAAAGACTAATACTCCAATCCATCGGCTTCATTCCACTACATTTGCTTTTGGATCAATTATTTACTAGATGAAAATGAGAGGGTGGACAGGTCTTTCATTCACGTGGATGTGGATTGGGGCTCACATGGAAGTGTTTGTGTTATCTATTACCTAAAATAGAATCGAAATGGACTCGGTTGAACAGCGGGAGAAAGAATTTGTGGTGAACTAGTGTTAACCCATGCAAAATTACACGATTTGTCATTGAAGGTGAACATTCTTATCCCAACAAAAGACCCGGATGAGAAGAAAAGCAAAAAAGCCTTCCCAAATATACACCCATCTAGGCATCTACCAGCTCACCCTTCCTCTCCGACACACGAACAAAAAAAAAACTCGACATCATCAGTGTAAAGAGAGCATTAGTGTTACCTGTTGGCTTAGAGGTGCAATTGGAGTGACAACCTACAAAATGAATATAACAAATATCAATACAACCGAAAAAGAAAAAAGACCTTATTCCCGAAATTGAGGTTTGGCTAACATAATCAAACAAACAAGAACGATGGAAACAAAAGCTCGTAAACCTAAAGTCGTCAAAGCATATGCCAGCAATTCATATAAACGAAATGTCAACAGAAGAAGAAGACAATTGAGTAACCTGAGTTTTTCCCAGTCGAGACTCGAGATCCACTTCATAGTCCCTATGTTTCAATGGCTGCCTCTGTACCGGAGGCCCTTTCGCTGAACATACATAAACAACAGCCACACATTCATACCAAAACTCGGAAGCACTTTCCTGCACCCTTCTTCTCCATTAAAACAAAGAGAAGCTTTCTAAACACCATTCAATGCAACAAAGCAGCAACGGGTAGCAGCGTAGCACTCACTAACCTAAATTCCGAATAATTAGTTAAAGTTTTCGATTTTTGCTGCCCGAAAATCTCAGAATATGGTGGCTTACCAAATACATAAAACTATCAAATCCCCCGAAAATCTTTGAACATTATGACTTTCAAAAGAAAGTTTGCTACCCTGAATTTTCATTTCTAACTCCGCTCATGCTCAATGCAACTACACAATTCAATCGACTTCATGGCGTAAATTCTCAAAACGGAATTCAATGAAAGTAGAACAACTTACATTTAGGTTTGAGGCGATCTTTTTCCTGGATTAAAAACACAATGAGTCAGTCAAATTTCACAAACCCTAACAAAAAACTACAAGATCAAACAAAATTACGAAGAAATTCATGCGAATAACAACGAATTAAACCTTTTCTTCACGCTCGCGAGCTCGTTCTAAGTACTCCTCTCGATCAAACTTTCGTCTGAACGTATTATCAACTCCTGCTGCCTGGAATCACACCATTAAACCACAAAATCAATGCACGACTAACAAATTAGGGTTTCGGTCAGCTCTAATCAATCAATCAATCATCATAACTAGGAAAAATCACATACACAAAAAGATACGATAATCACAAATTATTGTATGAGCAGCAAATTAAATTTCGATCACACAAATCATGAAGTAAAGTTTGTAAAACATACTTGATTATCGGGTTGAGCCATTGAATTTGGGGAAAAAATTTGAAATCGGAAACCCTAATTTTTTTATTTTCACTACTACTCCGTATAATAGTCTGTACTCTGTACTGAAACCGACGTAAATTGCACCTGAACCGGTTTTTTTTATTTATTTTTTTACAAAAACTCGAACCTAAATTCGAATGGTTATATAAATATTACGATTTTCGTCTCAATCATTCGTTTTTTTTTTTTAATATTATTTTTGAGAAATATTAATACGACAGATATCGTGCGGTGAACTGGTTAATTTCACCACGAATGAGTCAAAGTCAGTCAACTGGAGCTCACATCAGCAACTTCTATGCAGGGTAAGTGGAGTCGGAACAATCGTATGTAGGGTCCCACATTGGGTGGAGGAGGTCGATGACATGGTTAACTTATGGGACCGTGTACAAAGGTCGTGTACTTTGACCCGAGTAATGAGACATTTGACGAGTTTGACTGTTTGAGTTACCCAGTGATATCGGCTGGTTTGATGAGAAACCTAAACAGGTGTTAGCCGTTAGGGCTATGAGCCCTAGACAGGCAAAATGAACTCGGGCTTGTCGAGATACCAGCGATTTTGACACGCCCTACGACGTTTGGGTGATGAAAAAGTACGGAAAACAAGAAACATGGACACGTCTATGCAAAATCCCGTCTTTGAACGTAGAAGATTTCTATTAACACGTGAACTAGGTTGGGATAAAACCGGGAGAAGTTTGGGTGCATCATGGAATGAGTATTATTTGACCCGTCATTGATCTGACCGTTAAAATTTTGACCCATTTGTGAGGTAAATCCAAAAGTAACCAAACCTCCATGATTTTAACTTTTTTTACAGAAATAAACAAGGTTCTTTCTTAATGATTTTGCTTATTACAACTGTAAGAAATGTTGTTGTTGTTACAATTTGTGGAAACTGAAAGTGGAACAGGATGAAATCAGGAGGTGCAACCAATGCTAACAGCAGATGAAGAGGATAACTGCTCATCGTTCTCGACATCAACATTCGACTTCTCATACACCACGGAAAGATAGTATCCGATGGTCTGTCGAGTGAGGCCTGGAAACTTGTGGTAACCGTCTGGTTTGGGTTCGATTTTGACGAATGGCCATCTCAGGATCTCGGCTGCTTCACACTCTTCCCACCCATCCCCGATCACACAGTACTGCACGTTTGGCCCGTGGAAACGCTCGTTTACCCATGAAAAACATTTTAGCTTCCCCACATCCCATGCGCTGTATACTGGAAATCGTAAACAGATTACATGAAATCAATATCTGAAGTCGTCATCCAAAAAACAATGATAGACGAGAATTGTGAAGAAACGTAGTACCATTTTCACTCGTAATCAAGCTGTCAAGTCGAAAGAGTAAACATTTCACGAGGCTCGGTACTAGTGATCCAGACGTTACGATTATACTAATGCATTGGAGTTCCGTATCATTAGCTGCAGAAGCGTGAGTTGGGGATTCGCTCTGAGCTGAACAATGCTGCAATAAGGTTCGTGCTGCAGGTAAAAAAACGATGCAGGAATTAAGACTGTACTGAACAATGCTGCAAAATAGATTTTTCAATGTTGGTCGCATTTCTGTGTAACTCAGAGCATTGCATACCAGAAGAGAGCCATCCATCAGTAAAAGCGTCTGTCATCTCGTATAGTTCGTTCCAATGATCGATAGTCTTCTGGTCAAGTATCGAATGCAAACCCTGAAATTCGAATCAACTGATATTAGAACTATCTACTACGGAGTATGAGTTAATGGAAAATGGGAATAAAACCGTTCATTGCCGAACCTGTTTGTACTTCTCATCTATGATCCGATGACGATATGAAAGCTTTCTTTTGTTGAGGTTGTCCACTGGCGGACCTAAACCGTCTTGCCCAAAATCATAATTTGATAGATCAATCCCGTCATCGTGTTGATTCAAGGCCTTAATCGCCGGTTGGTTGTACTCCTCTATCTGCAGAAACAAGGGACATTAACAACAAGTGTTTTTTGACAAACCATTCAGGCTGTAATCCGAGTAGAACGCATGCAACTGAAAATACTGAATAATGTTCGATAATACTAACTATCTGCAGAAACAACATCAACGGGTGTTCCTATCAAATTCAGACTGTAATCTGAGTGACATGCAGATGCAACTGAAACACTGAATAATGTTCGATAACACTAACTGTCTGCAGAAACAAGAGACATCGACAGGTGCTCTTATCAAATTCAGACTGTAATCCGAGTAGCATGCAGATGCAACTGAAAATACTGAATAATGTTCGATAACACTAACTATCTGCAGAAACAAGGGACATCAGCAGGTGGTCTTATCAAATTCAGACTGTAATCCGAGTAGTACGCAGATGTAAGTCATGCAACTGAAAATACTGAATACTGTTCGATCACAATATCTATCCACCGAACAAGGGACAGTAAAAGCAAATAATTAAGATAATCGAGAAGTATGCAGATGCAACTGAAAACTGAATAAAGTTCGATGTCAGTAACAAGGTAACTCACTTGTTCATAGAAGAAGTAATTATCGCAAACACCGAGAATCAGTTTCTCCCACATTTTCCCAATTTCAAAGGCTCGTTGTGTATCCTTCAAACCTCCATACGCTGCAGCATACGTTCCGTCCAACAAAGACTTGAGCAATATGAGAGTCTCATCCATGTCCCAAATGTACACAATCATTTTTCGATCAGTAGCGTTTTCAGTCACTGGTTGAACTTCAACTCCTCCATGACCAGCCATAACTAGAACTACTTACACAGCTGCAATACAACAACAAATCACCATTAACCCGAAAAACATCAATGTAACATCCTCAAAACTACTACACCAAATTCCTCGACATCTTAAGTTACTTCGACTCTTCACTTTGTTGGGTTTTGATGATGATGACGGGATTTGAACCCAGGTTATGTGTAGCATTTCTCGTGACTTTGCCAGCTCGACAACACCTAAAAACTCAATAGGACCGTCTTACAGCATAGGATACGATAAATTAAGCCAATATTACAAGTTCGACCCATCACTTTGTCGGGTTTTTAATGTAAAAGGTCATGAGGGCAATTATGATGATGGCGGGATTTGAACCTGAGTCCATGAGTATCATTTCTCGTGACTTGTTCGACAACATCTAAAACCTCCTAATAAGACCGTCTTACAACATAGAATACGATAAATTTATACAACAGTCTTACGCAAGACCGACTATAACCTAATTAATCAAAAATATGGGATCCCAGATGATCAATTTAACTAAAGATAAGAACTTTACAGCTGAAAAGCAGGAAAAATGTGAAATTAAACTAACCCAACAGATTCAAAGTTCATAAATTTGTAATAATTTTTTTTTTTTTTAAAAAAAAAAAAAAAAAAAAAAAAAAAAAAAAAAAAACAGAAGGTCACCTGATAAATTTGAAGTGAATGGATTGATTCTGAAGTGGTAAAGAGAAGTTCAAGGAAACTGGGTAGTCAAATACTCCGTATTCAGAATATAAACGGTGTCGTTTTGATGATAAACTGGGGATTTTGATCGAACTACTTTAATAATATTGGAATTATTGGGGTTTTTTTTAAAGTTTTTGTAGAGGGTTTGATAGTGACTTTTAGGGTATGTGTAATTGTGTATGTTGTTTCTTTTTGGTAGATCATGTTAGATAATGTTGTTTAGTTCGGATTTGAGACGGGTTTGACTCAAAATTACGTTAAAATTCTTCATCGTGAATATTTTTTAATCGGTTGATTGGTTCATGTATACTCGATTTTTTTTAATACTCTTGATTTTTTTTAATTGAAACGATAAAAAAATTCAATATCGCTCTTCGATTTCGGTTAATCATTTTTTTATCTTTAATTAAAATATTTTTTTACAAATTCATTCGAAAAAAAAAACTATTCATAAGATGATGGGAGTACTATACTCCGAATTTCGAAGGAGAATTTCATATGAATCGATCCCAAGTTCCCAACTGATTTTTTTCCGAATTAATAATCGTCAAAATTGCGAATGTAATTCAATACAAGCAAGAACAAATTGTGAAGAAAACATGTACAGCACAACAATGGTTTTTATTACAGTATTTATCACAGGATTCAGAGTTCAGCAGCTCAATCAACAATATGTACAGCATTAACAAAGGGTAACGACGAAGAAGAAAACCAGGCACGTCTTTTGCTTAAGACGTCGTATGAGCCATCATGGTGGATCCGGGTTTTACAGTCATGGCTCGTACAACGGTCTTTCACGAGCAACTGTGCCGAGAGTAAATGAGTGTGGAGTAATGTACAAAGAGATGGTAGTGAATTCAGATTTTCTACTTCAAATTCGAATTCAAATTGCCATTTATTTATTTGATTTCGATGGTTGAAGAGATTTGAACCCGTATCATGACTACCACGACACTGTCACGTTACCAGATAGCGACGTTTTTCAAGGGAGTAGTTCGTTGAGGCAAAAGCAGGATAGAATGCAAGACCAGAATCCATTCTTTTTCGGCTTGATTCGGTTTGGAAGTGTGGTTCTGGTATCATTGAGCTCGGCCATGTATTGGACGACAGCCTGAATTACAGGAAATAAGTGACGATGTCAATGCAAATTACCAAATACGAGTAAAGGGTTCAGGTCGTTTTAATGATAAAACGGGTCCAAACATTACTACTTGATGATAATAGGGCAAGCTAAAACGGGTCGACCCAGGCAAGTTTGGGTTAGCCAGTTCGAGTCTGGTCATTTTCGGGTTAGTAAGAACCAGGTCGATTTTGGGTTGGGCCGGGTCTTTTGATTTTAAGGTATTAAACATTCGGGTCAATGGGTCGGATTGACCCGTTTTGGTCATTAGAACGGATATTATCGTCCCAAACAAGAAGTTATACCTGAGCCCCCAAGTTTGCGACTTCTCTAGGAGGAACGACAAGTGGGGTCTCATCAGCAAGAAAAACTCGAAGACGGGACAATAGCTTGAAAGAGTCAGGCAGAACTTTGATTTGATCAAAGCTTATGTCGAGTTCCTCGAGCATTACAAGGTCACCAATCGAGCTCGGCAAGGAAGTAAGATCGACAAAGTTGTTCCCGACATCCAACTTCCTCAATTTCACAATTGAACACAAACACTCGGGTATTGACTCAAGCTCGTTAAAGCTTAGGTACACCTCTTCAAGATTCCGAAGACCGCCCATTGTCGTAGGCAGATCCTTCAAGTGATTGTAACGTAAACTCAAAATCTCGAGATTCACGAGTTTCCCAATCGCCTCAGGAAGACCCTTTAACAAATTGAAGTCAACCCGTAACTCCAATAACGACACACACAAACCAATACCCGGGGGAAGCTCGTCGAGTTCATTCGACTTAAGATCCAACATCCGCAACGAGGTAAGCCCTCCTATTGACTCAGGCAATCGAGTGAACTTATTCGAGCTCAAATCGAGATAAACAAGTCCTACTAAACCTCCAAAGGAATCGGGAACGGATTTCAGCCTATTGGAACGAAGATCGAGGTAAGTAAGATTCAAGAGCTCCCCGATTGACCTAGGAAGGTTGATGAGTTGGTTAGAGTGGATGTCGAACTTTCTCAACGCTTTGAGCTCGCCTATGTTAGACGGAAGAGCCATGATTTCATTTTTCGATAGGTTGATTTCCGTCAAATTGGATAGTTTCACAAGGGATAGAGGGAGCCACTCGACTGTCTCGACTAACTTTCCTTGAAGATCAAGGACCGTTCCAACACCATTTTCCATGTATGTTTCGAAAAGTTCAGCCAATTTCTTGAGACTAAACTTCTCATCACATCCACTTCCTACATTAAGAAAAAAAGTTAATTTCATCCCAATTTGGTCGGTTTACGAAAAATACAAACTTCTAGCTTTTTCATCTACTCAAGGTAAAAAAAAAAAGCATTGGATGTTCATAAAAGGGTTAAGATTATCGACTTTTGCTACCCAAAGTTCGTAAAAATGACATCTTTTTCATATATAGTACAGTAAGTAAGCAAATATGATGAACTCGCTATCCAAAATTGTAATTCTAGATTCTCACCTCATGTAATCATCGTTTTTAGACATTAAACTTAACAATACAAAAACCCAATTTCCAAAATCTCAAGATAAAAAATCAATGAAAATGAAAATGGTTAAAATTATCGACTTTTACTACCAAAAAATCGTAAAATTGAGACAATTTCATATATATTAAGCAAAATAATGCACTCGCTACACAAAATTTTAGCTCAAGATTCGCCCCCAATTGTAAAAATCGATAAATTTAATTCAAATCCCAGTTCCGCCATTGAAATAATTAAAAGGTCAAATCATGGAAATAATCATTAATCAAATATGCTAATAATCAAATTCAACAAAATTAAACAGTAGTAAATTAATTTAATTTAATTTAATTAGGGAATTTTGAAGAAAGTATGGGAAAAAAGGGGGGGACGAACCAAGAGATGATTGAGGAATAGATGAAGAACCCAGATCAGAACCCAGAAGTGAAATTGAAATCCCATCAGAAAATCCACTAAATTGTTGACTTTCCTCAATTGGGTCTGGGTGTTTCATTTCAGTCGATTTCTAGGGTTTCACTCAATTGAGTAAAGTTGATGATTTGGGGAAATCAATTGGAATCGGAATTGGAAAGTGTTTCATGAAGTGTGTTGAAGATGTAAAAAATCGTGAAGTTATGAGAGTTGGTACTCAGTGCTACGACCTCTATGAAATCGTTAGCTAATTGACATTCGTGTTTTTTTTATTTTTGTTTAGTCGTCAGTATTTGATCCGTTTAAAAGTTTTAGACAGATCAACGGAAATTTCGACTTAAGTAAGACCAGTTGTAGATCAAAATATCGAATCCATTTAACACCCCCTAGAAGGCTTGAATGGATCATTGTACGATGATCTTACTGATGACCAGACAGAAATCGAAATAGAATGTGCTTGCTCGAAAAGTCAAAACCTAAACATAAAAATGAAAATTTTGAGAGAATTCCTAGTAGAAATCATGAAAGTATTTCAAACTAAACGATAATTATTTTTATAGAATATTTGAAAGTTTCTGCGATGTCAAATTTAAAAATGAAAAACATATTCTTTTCGTCTCGTTTATTTGTTTTTTTTTTTTATTATTAAAATAATTATCGCAATAAATATAGGGGGATAACAGATGAACGAGACGTATAGAAGTAGTTATTTTAAGAATGAAATATGTTACTCATTTTTTATCCTTCGATTAGAATAATTCTTGCATTGAATGTACAAGGACGACAAATGAACGAGACGGTGAAGTTATTTTAAGAATGAAACTTGTTAACAACAAAGGGGTCCATAGCTCAGTGGTAGAGCATTTGACTGCAGATCAAGAGGTCACCGGTTCGAACCCGGTTGGGCCCTCTTTTTTTCTTTTTTTTGCTTTTTCCTTCCTCTTTTGAAAAGCTGATGAACATATGAACAGCATTAGAGCTTTTGGAACAACAATCATCCTAAAATCTTACAGTAATAAAGTTGATTACATTGGCAAACCATTTTCCGTGATCATCGATACACCATGTGAACTGTTTTTCATTGGCTATCGTCTCCTTAAGTCGAGTAAGAGTTACCCTTTACGTGCCTTCTTCTTCTTCTTCCGTCTGTACGCCTAACTTTTTTTGGTCCAGGCCGAAATATGAAAAGGGTGATCAACATAAACATCGGAAAAGTGAAATAGCCATAATACGGTGGAAGACTGCTGAACTGCAAATGCTATGACACACGAGCTATCAAAACTAAGTCGCTTTGGCTGCAGGATAAGTAAACTGTAATTGCATTGTAAAAAATCTCAGAGATGTCGTAGCTAAAAGCAACCGTGCCCTGCAGAATTGCACATACAGGGTGCTGATAATTCGTTAAAGCCGATTCTGATGAACCAAGGTGAAACTTTCCGAACTTTTATGAACTGCCAGGCTGCATGATCTAAGCATCCATCAACGAAAAAAATCCACAGTAAAACCAACTCAAACTCAAGCAAAACGGTGTTCATTTACAATTCAACTCATATCCAATTACCGCAATTTCTTAAGACCGGTATGCAAACATCGTAGATATGGAATAAGATGAAACTAGGAAGAAATCATTAGTGCATTTATGATTAAGGTAATTTCCTACACCCAACTGAATCATACATTTGAGTTACTATATCAAGACAACAACTACATGTTCAACGTAGGCAACAAAAGCTCGATTCTTATGTACAACAAAACAACGATCACAACTCGCAAAATAAACACAATCACTTGACACTTCGACAGTCACTAAAACCATGATCAAGAAGAAGCGGCCTTGATCGCCTTTTGCAGCTCATTCTCCAACTCACTCACCCCATTTCCACACTCTTCACCACCACCACCGCCGCTACCCTTGTTACTCCTCCACTTATCAAACTCGCTCACACCCTCCACACTCGAAGAAGGAGGCGAATGCACTGTCTTTTTACCAACTTTACCGGTTTTCCCCTTCTCCTCACCTCGAATTCTCGAAGGAGAACCCGGTTTTGACCTCAAACCATCCAATGCCACCTTCAATTCTCTATTCTCTTTGCGTAAATCCTCGACTTCTCGCTTCATCCACCCACACATTCCCTTCAAAACCTCCAAATCACCGGTTTTTGCTTTCGCTTCATCGTCATTCTTCTTCTTCTCCAACTCTGTAACCTTCTTCAATTCATCAACTCTCTCTAGTGACACCTTGTTCATCACTAAAACTGGGAAACTCGGTTTCGGCCCACCGGTTTCAGGCGGAAAATCGACACCCCACCTGAAATTAACCACGGCCCGTTTCGTTACGGGTATGGAAGTCCTTGCAGCCACGAAAATCCCCGACAAAAGCCCGCCTTTCGCGGTCTCCCTCTTCAACCCCTTCAAAACCGACCCACCACCCAATTCAACCCCATTTCCGAAATCCGACACCAACCCATTTCCCAAACCGGCATTTACCCCCGACCCAACAACCCGAATTCCTCCACAATCCCCCCCCTGGACCGACTTGAACAGCGAGAAGTTTCCAAATTGGGGTTTGATGAACAGAGAAAAACTAGGGTTTGCAATCGAATTCGGGTTGAAACTCGCGGAAAACACCAAAGGGGAATCCTTGGGCGACCCGAAAACACCGATGCCGGACTTTAGAGAAACCGAAAATGGCGGGTAAGCGGTGGAGGGAGGAGATAGAGTGGGGTGGTAAGAAAGGGAAAGAGATGGACCGGTCGAGAAGTTGGACCGGAGAGAGAAGGAGAGGTCGGCGGAATCGCCGGCGACGATGCCGGAGAGGAAGGGTAAGCCGAGGACGGAAACCGGGATTTTGGCCCGGATTAATGGGGTTTTTTGGCGGGTTGTTAGGGTTTCTTCTCGGAATTTTAATGAGAGTTTCATGATTGATTGATTGATTTTTTTCTAGTTTTTGATCGAAATTTATCCACTCAATTGATTTTGTTTGTGTTTGTGAGGCTGGCGTTTGGTTTGATTAGCGTCTGGACTCTGGACGCCATTGGAGTTTGGCCAGCCCATGTGAGTTCGGGTTTGGGTGGATGGAGATAAGAGATGATCATATACGGGTTTGGGTTAGATATGTGTCGGGTTAAGCGTGAAATTTTGATCCATGGGTTAGTGGGTTTGGAACGGGTTTGTGGGCTGGGCCTTTTGTGTATTTTTGAAGATGTTGTGTTTAAACCCGCTAGAAATTTGGACGGGACGGGACGGGTCAATCAGATAGTACGGCCGATGATCAACTCTAATGGAGATGCCCAAACGGTCCGGACTCTCAACTTAATCGGGTTGGGTTAAGGGTGAAGTTATAAACAAGAAGTATGCTGGGAATTAGACCTAGAGACTGATTAACCCTTAAACCCCAAATGGAGAACGAATTGAGCAGAAACTCGTTTTGACCAGTTTTTCGAGTTTGGATCATATTAAACTGTCTAAGATTACTACCGTTCTTAAAGTGTGGATCGGATTGAGCGAACCGGAGCCTGCGCCAGTTCTTTTGAGATCCGGACATCAAATCATTATGTGTTTGGTCTGGTGTAGGGAATACCACTTTCTCGATGCCCTAATTCTAACACAAACTAGTCTCAAATACTCGTAACTCGTTTATTCTAAACTGATTGTGGGTTCATACAGAGTATTATACATCGACAGTTATAGCACACACCAATACAATCACTTCCAGTACGAAAATCCAAGAACGATTTAGTTAGTCTTCCTTATGATGAAAATATCCGTCACACACGTGTGACATGTCAAACAGTACCACTTAGTTATCTACCATAGGTTTGTGACGAATATTCTTATCATCATAGACAATAATTTGTCTAGTACTCCCTTTGTTTCTTTGATATCTTCCACATTTCTTTGGTGGCCCACTTACTTTACTCCCTATCTACTTTTACTTATTTTATTGTTTTTCTTAAGAAATGTGTCACTTTTAAGGTGGAAGAAATCATAGAAACGGAGAGAGTAGTAAAGGTAGTATTGGTTGGGCCACGTGGAGTGAATCGAGTAGGGTAACACAAAAAGTGGGCATAAAATAGGCACGTTGAGTAAATCGGGTAGGCAACAAGTCGTTCAACTTCCCATCTTTGTGGTCTCCGCTTGTCCTTTTTCCACTTTGGTCGGAATACAATACACGTCCCACCCCAACTCTTGCTCAACTAATTTACACATTCTCACTGACTTCCTCGCAAATTATCAAATGAGACGATTACATTACCATCATGATCATGATTATTAGAATCACAAAATGGATTATTGAATAGTACGATCTTATCAACCAAAATATGATCGACAGTTTATATGATGGTTTCGGTATAAATTATGGTTTGTGAGTAGTTGTGACGGACCTGACGGTAATTGTAACGCCCCAACCGTTACTTAAGATCTGGTATCACGTTTGGGGCTCAATAGGCTTTGTACTGGCTTCACAAACCAACAAAATAAATCCTACCCTAATGATAATGATCAATTACAATTTACAAACAACATAACTCGTATCAAACGAACGACATAATTGAAGAATCAGAATTCAACCAATTACAAATTGATATCCTTATTAAAAAAAATTACTCCGTACTATAATAACATATTCGGAGGTGACGCAAACTCAACATGATTATCACAAATTTAAAAAACAACCAAACTCAATCTGACCCAATACAGCTGACCTGTTCGTCGACCAGGTCCACGAAATAGAATAAAACCAAAAGAATACTGACTAGTGAATGTAGTTTTACTAACATGTACGGAGTATTCATTTAACACACGTTAATAATTTAATTACGGTAAGATTCACGTAAATATTATCTAAATATGGTAAATATAAAATAATACTCTTACTCCATATTACTCCCTCCGGACTCTATTTTCTGTCCCATTTCATTAAAATACTCCTCACAAATTGTGTCTCATTCTATTAAAATACTCCTTACAAATAATGAGATAGTAGGACAAAAAATAATGTCGGAAGGAAGTAATTTTAGACGATAATATAATTATTAATCTTTCCGAAGTTAATATGATCGTAATACTCCCTCCGTCTCGTTCATTTGTTGTCCTTTGATTAACAACAAATGAACGAGACGGAGGGAGTAGATACCGAGTATTCAATGGACATATTAAAAGAAAAATAATACAAACAAAAATACCAATAAAAAAGACGGCAACTCAGAAAACTGAATAAATATCTCCCCGTAAAACCTCCCTTACTCTCTCTTCACCTCAGAACCTCCGCCATTGTTGTCAACCTTCACTTTCTCTCTCTTCTCCTCTTCTCCTTCCTCATTATTCTCGTTATTCTCAGTAGCAATGGCGTCGACGATGAACATCTCTTCGACGCATTTACCGATGTTGAAATCCGATTGCCGGACTTTTTCCTCGTCGTCGAAACTCTCAGGCGATTTCGTGTTCTTCAATGGCGGAAACGCGTCGAAACGGTGCGGTTTGGTTGAGACTGGATTCGTTGTTCGATCCGCTAAGATCGCTGATTCTGCTGCTTCTAGTACCTTCTACTCTCCTAACGGCTCGTTTTCTTCTCCTGTATGTTTTTATTCGCGCTTTTTTTGATTGTGTGAATTAGTCTATGTTTTGTGTTTTGATTTGTAGTTTATGTGATTAATGATGCACGTAACATTTTGAGATGATGAAGTATTGAGACGGTTTCGAATTGACCGAATATGTATTAGTCTAGTTGTTATGACGGAGTTATCGTGGACAATAGGTACAAATGCAACTAAGCGCGTGCGAAAAGACGGTTTCAAATGAGATTTTGTGTATGTTCGGAATAGTGCAGTGTATTGGAATTTGGAATAATGGAGTGTTTGAATTTGTGTGAATTAGTTCGTGTTTTATGTTTTGATTTGTAGTTTATGTGTGATTTTAGCATTATTAGATGTGTTTGATTATACTCGCTTTCGTTGGATGATGCACGTAGCATTTTGAGATGATGCAGTATTGAGACGGTTTCACATTAACTGAATATGTCATAGTCTAGTGATTTAGAGTCTTGAGACGGAGTTATTGTTGACAATAGGTACAATGCAACTAAGTGTGCTTGTCTTTAGAGGAAAAAAAGACGGTTTCAGATGAGATTTTGTGTAGGAATAGCGTAGTGTATTGGAATTCGGAGTAAAGGAGTGTTTGATTCAGAAAAAATGTTGGAGTAAAAGTTGTGTTAGTCTAGTGGTTAAGAGTTAAGACGGAGTTATTGTGGACTATGGATACAAATGCAATTAAGTGCGTGCTTCTTTAGAGAAAAAAAAGACAGTTTCAACTTTCAAATGAGATTTTGTGGATGTTCGGAATAGTTTAGTGTATTGGATTTTGGAATAAAGGAGTGTTTGATTCAGAAAAAATGTTGGAGTAAAAATTGTCTTAGTCTAGTGGTTAAGACTAATTGTGGACAATAGGTACAAATGCAAATAAGTGCATGATTCTTTAGAGAAAAAAAAGACGGTTTCAAATGAGATTTTGTGTATTTTCGGAAATACTGTAGTGTATTGGATTTTGGAATAAAGGAGTGTTTGATTCAGAAAAAATGTTGGAGTAAAAATTGTTTTAGTTTAGTGGTTAAACGGAGTTATTGTAGACAATAGTTACAGACACAACTAAATGCGTGCTTCTTTAGAGAAAAAAAGACGGTTTCAAATGAGATTTTGTGTATGTCAGGAAATACTGCAGTGTATTGGAATTTGGAATAAGGGAGTGTTTGATTCAGAAAGAATGTTGGAGTAAAATTTGTCTTAGTCCAGGGGTTTCCGTCATTGTGGACAATAGGTACGAATTCAACTAAGTGCGTGTGCTTCTTTAGAGGGAAAAAAAACGGTTTAAATGAGATTTTGTGTATGTTTGGAAATACTGTAGTGTATTAGAATTTGGAATAAAGGAGTGTTTGATTCAGAAAGAATGTTGGAGTAAAAGTTGTCTTAGTTTAGTGGTTTCCATCATTGTGGACAATAGGTACAAATTCAACTAAGTTCGTGATTCTTTAAATGAAAATAAGGTCAGATTGACTCTAGAAAGTTTTGGTTTGGTTGATTGGTTGTTGAAAGTAATGTAATTGTAATATGCTGTTCTTCTCTCACATTGTGCAGGCTCCTTTTGAGCTGATGTCAAGTGTTTTTCAACCGAACTCTACGCCAGCAGCTGTGCGCAAAACAAAGATAGTGTGTACAATCGGTCCCTCTACTAGCACTCGGGAAATGATATGGAAACTAGCAGAAGAAGGCATGAATGTGGCACGTCTCAATATGTCGCACGGTGATCATGCTTCACATAAGAAAACCATTGATTTGGTTAGAGAGTACAATGCTCAGTTTGATGAGAAGGTTATTGCTATAATGTTGGATACTAAGGTACTGCTCTCCGTTTATTCTCGCAGTTGTGCCTGAGATTTGTAACCATTATGGTTATATTTTTTTGTGATCCAAGTGTTTGTTTCCCAAATTCAATTTCACTCGTTTAATAAAAATGATTTTTAGGTTTATAGTCTAACAAGCTGTCTTAGAATCCCAATTCACGTCTGTATTTGTAGCGTAACAGGAAGTGAATGAAATGGCCAAGTAGGCTCGCATGTTTCATGTTTTTGTGCATTTTGAAAACACAAATCATAGATTGCTGTAGTTTGATTTGAATGGCATGATATGATTTTTTTTGAATTCACTGCCTGTGTACTCTTTTTCTCTCTGCTGCTTCACATATAGCAATTAGCCAATCTTTTGAAATGACAGACATATATCCGTAGATACAAACAAATCAATAGCGCTATGCAAGAGTGCAAGACTACTCTTATCTTAAAACCTAGGACTGGGAATCATGATGAATAGTTGTTTCATGCTGTGGAAAGTTGAGCAACGTCCAGAGTCCAGAGTCTAGTTTTCATAGTATTTCATTTTAATGTCATGCTGAATGTCGTACTATGTATACAAGTAATCTTGGAATTTTGTACAAACTGTGATATCACGCTTTTAATCGCTGCAAACGGCCTCTTTTGCATGTGCTTGTTCTGTAATGTTTATTTATAGATATTTTAGCCTCTTATATTTGTTTTCTGCATAGGGCCCTGAGGTTAGAAGTGGAGATGTAACTAAACCAATTATCCTTAAGGAGGGGCAAGAGTTCAGTTTTACTATCCAGAGAGGCGTAAGTACAGAGGATACTGTAAGTGTCAATTATGATGACTTCGTGAATGATGTGGAGTCTGGAGATATACTTCTGGTTGATGGTACGTGTACTATCTTCTTAGTGGTACAAAAGCAATGATTAAACATGTAAACTTTAGAGATTGAAATACTGAATTAACATCGTGTTACTATATTGACTTGAAAGTAGAAGTTGTTTAACACTCCGAGTCTGATAGGTGGTGTACTTGGTTCTGCATACATTCTTTGTTATGACCTGATTGAGCTGTCTAAATAAACTGCTTTTCTATGGTCAGGTGGAATGTTGTCACTAGCTGTAATTTCCAAGACAAAGGATACAGTAAAATGCCGGGTTGTTGATGGTGGAGAACTCAAATCCAGACGGCATTTGAATGTTCGTGGTAAAAGTGCAACACTCCCGTCCATAACAGGTTGGTTTTTAAATCTCTTACAGTTTGACTTTTTATCCTGTATTTACACTGTGTCGTGCTATTCATAGTTTCCACTTTCTGTTGTATTATTTTCAGACAAAGATTGGGAGGACATAAAGTTTGGGGTTGACAACGAAGTTGACTCGTATGCTGTTTCTTTTGTGAAAGATGCTAGGGTGGTCCACGAGCTGAAAAACTATTTGAAGAGTAAGATTATATTTTGTACTTTTATGTTTTCTTTGAATGTTTTCATAATTTCTTTACTAACCAAATTTTCTGTATACTGCAGGTTGTAATGCAGACATTGACGTCATAGTAAAAATCGAAAGCGCAGATTCTATACCAAATCTACATTCCATCATATCTGCAGCAGATGGGGTCAGTAAATGCCAAGCTAATTTTATGTAGTAACTGGCTTCCCTTTTTCGCATTCTTATTGAGCTATAATGATATGCAGGCAATGGTGGCTCGTGGGGATCTTGGTGCTGAGCTTCCTATTGAGGATGTGCCTATATTGCAGGTACTGTATACGGAGTATTAGTTTTCACATTAAGCTTAAGGACTTAAGGAGGATACTGAACTTTTCCGAAAAGATAGTACTAGCATATTGCTCTCATGGCTCTGTGAAACTTTTTAAGTAGAAGTCCAAAAGCATGTGCTCCCTGTCATATTTTGTGCAGTGTTCCCATTTCCGATTATATCTTGCTCAGAGTTTTCAGTTCTCAGTGTCTGTTTTTTCACCAGTTTTGCTCTTAAGTTACTCGAATCTTTTCCTAATTCTACTTTCGAGAACTCATGTTCTGTAGCATTGCAAAACTGATATATACGCTTCTGGTTATTCTGAATCCCAGGAGGAAATCATTAGGAAATGTCACAGCATGCAAAAGCCGGTTATCGTGGCAACTAACATGCTTGAGAGCATGATTGAACACCCAACTCCTACCAGGGCTGAGGTTTCTGATATTGCCATTGCTGTTAGAGAAGGTTCAGACGCAATCATGCTGTCAGGAGAAACTGCTCATGGAAAGTAAGTCAATGGCAGAGATGTCGGTGTGATCACTCTTTCATACAAGTCGTCCCTGTATTCTTTTTACTTATCGTAATTCTAGTTTTTCCGCTTTCCTCTTTAGATTAAATGCAATTGCTAGTATTTCCTCACTTGAGTTTTCGACTTCTTGGCCAAAGGTACCCATTGAAGGCAGTCAAGGTAATGCATTCCGTTGCATTGAGGATTGAATCAAGCTTAAAACCCACAAATAATACCCCTCCTGTACCGAGTGTGTACAAGGTATAACTTTTCTTGGGTGATTTTATTTTTTATTTTTTTATTTCTTATTTTTTTGGATGACAACTCCGGATATTGATTCATGTTAGCCGATCCCAATTTTTTTTTTTTTTTTGAATATGATCCCAATTTTTTTTGGGACTAATGCTCTGATGTTGTTATGGTGATTGTATTCTTCGTTACTCATTGTCTAACGACGGGTTCATATAATGCAGAACCATATGGGAATGATGTTTGCTTTCCACGCAACTACCATGGCCAACACTCTCGATACTCCACTTATTGTTTTCACACGAACAGGATCAATGGCTGTTCTCTTAAGCCATTTCCGACCATCTTCCGCAATATTTGCCTTCACCAACGAGTAAGTGCATGCATTAATGTTTTTTTTTTTTTTTTTTTTTTTTTTTTTTTTTTTTTTGCATTTGATCAAAACAGGAATTCAGTGTAGGAACTTATAACTGCCCACAAAACGTCAATTTGAGATGATCGTGCGTATAACTAAACGAGCAGTTTTGGGTTGGGCTTACATGTGAAAGTGTCTCATATAAGACAAAAAAATTGGGGTCGGCTAACATGAGTCATTATCTGTAATTGTCAAGTCGTCTCCAAAACAATCATATAAATGGCAAAAATTAACGCCCACCGTGGGGCTCGAACCCACGACCACAAGGTTAAGAGCCTTGCGCTCTACCAACTGAGCTAGACGGGCTTGTTGCTCATAAAAGACTCATCCAAAATAATACTCGTACTCCGTATTTGACATTGGTTCGACGTCAAGCCAATGTCAATTTTTTTTTCTCAAAGCCTCGAAAAATATAAATTTATTTGACATTGGTTTGACGTCCGAGCTTCAAAGATGTTCGAAAAGCATAGATCAGCGTGAAAGGAATGGATTCCCAGTCCATTTTTTCGTGTATTTTGTCCAATTAAATGTTTATCGTGCTCTGTTTCTCTTATATGAATCGTTTATTGGTTGCCAGTCAAAGGGTGAAACAGAAACTGGTTCTTTTCCACGGCGTGATGCCTATTTATATGGAGTTTTCAGACGACGTAGAGGAGACATTTTCCCGCGCTCTAAATCTTTTAACGGTAACCCTCTTCCCAACATTACTACGAGTACATTCAAAATACACATCTTGTTCTTTTGGACTGAAACTGACTGAACTTAACTTAACTGAACTTAATTAACTGAAACTGACTGAACTTAACTTAACTGAACTTAATTTAACTGAAACTGACTGAAATATAGAGACAAAATATGCCTCCTGGAGCTGAACTGAACTGAACTAAACTGAAAGACTGAATATAAGTCCAAAAGAACAGGGCTTTATCTGAATCTAACTTAATTTAACCAATCCTATCGATATCTGATGCTTTATCTTGTGTGCGCGCACAGAGCAAGAAACTGGTGAATACAGGACAACATGTAACTCTAGTACAAAGCGGAGCGCAACCAATCTGGCGTGAAGAATCAACTCATCACATCCAGGTCCGTCAAGTGAAAAGTTAAATTTATGTCGACAGTTCTCACGTTTTTTCCTCTTTACCAAAGTTACGGGTATGGAAATTTGTCGTCGACAGTCATACTTAGGTTTTACGTAGTTTATACACAAGAATTATCGCTTTTGCTGCACTTTCTTTAGTTTTCGTCAGGCTATTCTCTAGAGTTTGAAGGTTCCGATTTATCACTTTCGATTTTCAAAGTGTTTTTTTTTTCTTAATTTGTATGAAAATATACTTTACATTCATAATTTTTGGAAATGAGAATTTATGGATGACTCCCTATTTATCGCGTTTATATATTTATTTTTATAAAAAAAATCCGGTAAATTGATTATGTTGAATTAGTTAATTATGTGGTTGATTATTATTTACGCCATTATTTATCGTCATTTGCTATTAAACTATTTTAATGTTTTGATTAGGATAATAGACATCATTAATGTATATATTATTTTAAAAATCTTTAATTAAGTGTTTGATAATCGTCCGTGTTAAATTAATTTTTAAATGTACGTAAATGATTAAATTAATTAATTAGGCGTAGAATTTAGTTTTTAAAATGCTAGACGCTAGTTATTAATTAATTATGTTTAATTACTTAAATAGTTTTTACATATATTAGTTGATAAACTCGTTAATTTACAAGAATTCGAAAAAATGGTTTTATTACCCAGTTTCAAAAACACGATATTCTTTAAAAGGTAAAAGTCATAATGTCATATAGTACTCCGTATTTAATAACAAAAAATTAAGGGGAGGGGTAAAATTGTCATTATACAATTAAAATACCGACCGTTCTGATGTAATTGTCGAGATTGTCTCACAAGAGATCAATTGTTTAATTATTATACTACGTAGTAATATTTTCATTTAAAATAGTCAGTTCGTAAACATTATTTTAATTTCGAAATCACAGACCGTATCGACTATGTGTCTTCTTCATCTATGAGCTATATATATATGCTTAAGTCATTGTTTATTCACCATTGTCACAATTATCAAAACGTCGTCGTACCATATCATATCATAATATATCATATCGTATCGTATCATGTCATACAATCGTTCCTTTACACACATCTCGAACATATATATAAAACCCACATTTCGCCTAAAATTACCTACGCCAAAACTAAAATCAAACATAACACGAACACAAACACAAACACGAACAATAATAAACAATTTCGATATTTTATTCTTATAATGGAGTTGGAACGGTCGATTTGGGTGGCGATACTGGTGGCGTTGGGTGTCGTTTGGGCGGTTTATCGAGCTTTGAAGAACGCAAACGAATGGATTTATGTAAGGAGAGTCGGTCTTCCTCCAGGTGATATGGGTTGGCCTTTCATAGGAACTCAATTGTCTTTCCTCAAGGCCTTCAAGTCCAAAAATCCCGACTCTTTCATCGACAACTTCGTTACAAGGTCTCACCCTCGATCTCAAAAACCCTTTTTTCATCTCGATTTTTCCGTTTTCCTACTACTTTTTAAAAAATTTATCGAGTTGGTTTTGTCGAAGTCTAGTGGGACTTATTGTCGGAGTACATGTTAAATCAACGATCCCATATTCAATTTAAGTTAATATATCTCGAAAAATGCTTTTCAATTCATCTTCGTATTTTTCCAAATGTAAATTTGAGTACATTTCTCGTGATTCTTATTTTTATTTCTATTTGGCGCAAAGAGAGACAAAGTCACAAAAACGGTGATTATGATGCTGGTTTTAAACCAAATCACGGGTACATCTTTCGTGACTTTACTAACTAGGCTAGTTGATATTTGCACTCTGCAAATTCAATACTCTGTATCTGTTACTCAGACTCTTCTATTACGAGGTGTTGAGTGTCGGACGCATCAATTTTAGGCAAAATGTTCATTTTTTTGTCTAAATTGAAGTGACCCACACGTCAGACACGCAACACGACACCCCAAGTGAAATGTCGAAGTAACTGTAGTCTACGAATTCAATACTATGTGTTACTCAGACTCTTCTACGAGGTGTCTGACTGTCAGCCATGTCAATTTTAGGTAAAATGTTCATTTTTCTTGTGTCTAAATTGAAGTGACCCACACGTCAGACACGCAACACGACACCCCAAGTGAAGTGTCGAAGTAACTGTAGTCTACGAATTCAATACTATGTGTTACTCAGACTCTTTTATTACGAGGTGTCTGAGTGTCAGCCACATCAATTTCAGGCAAAACGTTCATTTTTTTTTTGTCTAAATTGAACTGACCCACACGTCAGACACGCGACACGACACCCAAAGTGAAGTGTCGAAGTAACACAGTATCGTATCTAGAACCTAGTTAGCTAAACTTGAATGAAATGTACAGATATGGAGCAACAGGAATATACAGAGCAGTAATGTTCAGCAAACCCTGTGTAATAGTAACAACACCAGAATCCTGCAAGAAAATCCTATCAAATGACACGACATTCGGACCCGGTTTCCCCGAATCCATCACAAAACTCATGGGAAAAAAGGCGTTCCACGGAACTTCACACGAAGAACACAAACGCCTTCGTCGACTAACCTCATCCGCCTTCTCCGGCCAAGACGCCTTAACCCGTTACACCAACCACATTGAGCGAGTCGTGGTCGAGTCGCTCGAGGAATGGAGTTGCACGTCGCGTGGGCCGGTCGAGTTTTTGACCGAGTTGAGGAAGGTTGCTTTCAAGGTGATCATGTATGTGATTGTTGGTGACAAGAGCTTTGATCATGAAGTTATGTTGGCTTTGGAGAAAGAGTATGTTACTTTGAATCAAGGGTTGAAGTCTTTGGCTATTAATTTTCCTGGTTTTGCATATCATAATGCTCTCAAGGTAATAACTAAACCGGCCAAACAGATCGTGTCGTGTCGTGTTCGTGGTCGTGTTCAGATAAATGGGTCATTGAGTGCCAAAAAAACTTACTAATTTCGTGTCGGGTTTTCGTTTCAAGTCAATATTTGGAAAGTATAAACACATTTATGTGACAAATGATTAAAAACACGTCAGACTAATGCAATAAACTGGTTATTCGTGTTTTGGGACCTCAACCATACTCGACCCAACAATTTCGTGTCGACCCACTTACTGAAATGGGTCATTAAGCCTCATATTATTAAAAACCCATTAATTTCAAGTTGGGTTTTTGTCGTGTTTTTGTATTATGTCAATATTTGGAAAGTATAAACATATCTATGTGACAAATGATATAAAAAAAAAATCTAGACTAATTTAATAAACAGATTATTTGTGTCGGGTTCGTGTTTTGAGACCTCAACCCAATTAAATTTCGTATTATGTTCATGTCGACAGCCTAACCCTAGCTAGCGACCCATGATGGAACATTTCGATCAGGCCACCCATTTTATTTTATTTTTTTAACGGGTCGGGATGGGCTCTAGTTGGGCTAGGCCAAGAGACGGGCCGCCCAATTTTTTTTCTTTTTTTTGCTAGCGGTAAAAACAACGTTCATGGATAAGACATGGATAAGTCGATCGGTCCATATAAGAAACTAGTGTTTTAAGCACACGTAACGCATTTTTAACTAAAGTTTGAAGTCGTGAAACAGGCCAGACGGAATCTACAAAAGATATTTCGAAAAGTGGTAGACGAGCGAAAAGCCGAAGAAGGACATACTCCTACAAAGGATATGTTGGATATGTTCATGGAAATAGAAAGTGATAATGGAATTAAATTAAGTGAAGAAGAAATTGTGGATTTGATAAATGCATTAATGAATGCTGGACATGAATCTTCAGCCCATGCTATTATGTGGGCTGTTATTCTCTTACAACAAAATCCTCTCATTTTTCAAATAGCCAAGGTGAGCCCGATTCACTCCTCGTGAAATTATACACGGTATTTATGGAAATAAAGTTTTTTTAAAATATAATACGGTATTTTTTTTATAAAAAAAAAAAAAATCAAATTTAACGGTGTATATATTTTGATTTTAGGTGAAAATAAATAAATTATACGGAGTAATAGTAAACATCAGAATTAATAGAAATAGAGTTTTTTTTTTTGATATAATACATTTAATTTTTTTTTTTTCAAATTTATCGGCGTATATATTTTGATTTTAGGTGAAAATAAATAAATCATACGGAATAATAGTTAAACATCAGAATTAATAGAAATAGAGTTTTTTTTTAATATAATGTAGTACTTTTAATTTTTTTTTCAAATTTATCGGTGTATATATTTTGATTTTTAGGTGAAAATAAATAAATTATACGGAGTAACAGTTAAGCATCATAATTAATTGAAATAGAGTTTTTTTTAATATAATATGGTATTTTAAATTTTTTTTCAAATTTATCGGCGTATATATTTTGATTTTTAGGTGAAAATAAATAAATAAATTATACAGAGTAATAGTTAAACATCAAAATTAATATGTTACGAAATGTGTATTTCTAAGTTTTATCTCGAAATATTTTGTAATATATAAGGAGTAATAACATTACTACAAAACATTCATTATTCGGATCTATGTCATGACTCGTGAGTTTAATCCCTTTAAGAAAAATAACCGGATTTTATTTTTAGTATTAACTCGAGTTTATTTGATAATAATAATAATAATAATAATAATAATAATAATAATAATAATAATAATAATAATAATAATAATAATAATAATAATAATAATAATAATAATAATAATAAGGGAGGGGGGCCCAGATAGTATCTCGGCTTCCCTCTAACTTCTTGTAATTTGTTCTGGTGTTTAATACAAGTTCCGTTTTTTTTTAAATAATAATAATTATTATTATAATAAAATTTACATTTTTTTTGTTGGTAATAGGAAGAGCAAGAAAAAATAGTGATGAAGAGATCACCTAATCAAGAAGGATTAACATTAAAAGAAACTCGAGAAATGGTCTATTTATCTAAGGTACCTCTTCAATAAAAAAAATTATTTTATTCTGAAACCGTCGTTCAAGAGATTTACTTATCATTATATTGAACTAATCTTAGGGCACTAATCCTAATTTTAATTTGAATTTACGATGAAGGTAATTGACGAGACACTACGTTTGGTTAATATCTCATTCACCTTATTTCGAGAGGCAACTACTGACGTTAACATCAATGGTTAGTTTTCGTCAGTGCATGATTTTACCATTGATTTTATTATTTTCAAAAAAAAAATACACAAAAATTCTCTTAGACGAAATCATGATAATTTTACTATGAGATTTAAACGTAGTAAAATTACCGTTTTGATTGTTTCACATGAAATTTATTGTAACGTACTATTCATTTTATTATCTTGTTATTATTGTAAGGTTATAACGTGCCAAAAGGATGGAGAATTTTGCCATGGCTTCGAAGCTCTCACTTAAACTCCGATAACTACGCCTGTTCTCGGGAATTTATACCTTCGAGATGGGATGTACGTACTTTTATAAATTTATTATTATTATTATTATTATTATTATTATTGTTATTATTATTATTATTATTGTTTTTTTTTTTTTTTTATAATAAGGAACTTGTATTAAACACCAGAACAAATTACAAGAAGTTAGAGGGAAGCCGAGATACTATCTGGGCCCCACTCCCTTATTATTATTATTATTATTATTGATGTATATTTTTCATATTATTGTCATTATTAATATATACTCTGTATTGATTATTTTTTTTATTTTTTTTAATTATTATTGATGAATCAAAACGCAGTATACAAAAAAATTGGTGGACAGCCGAGACAAAAAATGCAGTTTACAAAATTATTATTATTATTATTATTATTATTATAAAAATGGAACTTGCATTAACACCAGAACAAATTATTATTATTATTATTATTATTATTATTATTATTATTATGATTATTATTATTATTATTATTATTATTATTTATTTTAATATTTTAATTTTTAAATTTTGGTAGGATCCAAAGACAAGAGCAAACTTCATACCGTTTGGAGCAGGAAGTAGAATGTGCCCTGGACGTGATCTTGCTAGGCTTGAAATCTATGTCTTCCTTCACCATTTTCTCCTTAATTACAAGTAATCTTAATTAATTAAATTCATTTTTATTATTTTTATTTATTATTATTTCTCTATTTAATACGAGTAATAAATTAAAATAAATTTATTAACATAGGAGTATTTTATATTTGCGTTATAATTTTTAAAACGAACGGAAAATTTTATTTGTGTAGGTTGGAAAGGATAAATCCCGAATGTGAAATCAAATACTTGCCGATTTCAAAGCCAGTTGATAATTGTCTTGCTAACGTTATAAAGACGACGACCTGACCTGAATCGTCAATTTCTGAAAGACCGTTAAATGTGTGATTTTGTGATGTATAGTAAAACGCTTTGATTATATTAGCTTGTAATTGTACTCCGTACGATGTACTCAAACCATGTTTAGAGAATCGTGATGTAATAAAACCGTTCTCCGCCAGATATTGAGTGACACGATAATTTTGTAAAAGTCGAATCTGAGTCTGACACTGCACGTCGTTACTGTGGCAATCACTCGTTTATTGCGTCGGACAGGATACAGATCTCTTATCTCTGATCCGACTCTCGAGTTTAACCAACTTCGACCTTTTTGAATAGGCCATGACCCGGCCTGACCCGCGATTTGAGTTCGAGACGGGTTTCTCTTGAGCTGACCGCTCTGGTCGGACCGGGACCGGGACCAGTACTAGCCCTAATAAAGACGACCTGACCTAAATCATCAATTTCTGAAAGACCGTTAAATGTGTGATTTTGTGATGTTTATTAAAACGGTTTGATTATAATATCTTGTAATAATCGTACTCCGTATGATGTACTCAAACAATGTTTAGAGAATCGTGATGTAATTAAACTGTTCTCGACCAGATATTGAGTGACACGATAATTTTGTAAACGTCACACTGTACGTCATTACTGTTGCAATCACTCGTTTATTGCATCGGACAGGATACAGATCCCTTATCTCTGGTCCGACTCTCGAGTTTAACCAACTTCGACTTTTTTGAATAGGCTATGACCCGGCCCGGTCCGACCCGACCCGATTTGAGTTTGAGACGGGTTTCTCTTGAGCTGACCGCCCCGGTCGGACCGGGACCGGGACTAGCCCTAATTGGCTCAATTGCTGAAAACTGGGTTTTTTTGGGGCTAACAATTTCAACAAAAAAAAAAAAAAATACCCAAATCAAAATTCAATCAGATTTATGAACATTTCAATAAAATTGACAAAATGGGTGAGATTCAAATTGATCTAAGCAATCATCTTGATCATGAAAACTTGGTCAAAATTATTCTCAAGACTGTAATCCATTCTCCCCCTTCTTACCTCACTGTCCCTTCTCAAATTAGGGTAATTTCAATCTTAATTTTCATCAATTATCCTGTTTTAATGCTTCGATTTTTCTGGGTTTTGCCTTTAATTGATCGAAATTAGGGTAATTTCACCTCACTGTCCCTAATTTAAAGCTTCAATTTTTCTGGGGTTTTCCTTTAATTGATCAAAATTAGGGTTTTGCCTTCTCAAATTAGGGTAATCTCAATCTTAATTCCATTAATTATCCTGTTTTAATTCTTTAATTTTTCTGGGTTTTGCCTTTAATTGATGAAATTGTTGGATTTTTGATGTATTTGATTGATTTTTATCTTATTCTGTTTTTAAAGCTTCAATTTTTCTAGGGTTTTGCCATTGATTCCTTAAGTTTGGCAATTTCTGATTTGGGGTGATCAAAATGTTGGGTTTTTGATTGATTTTGTTTACATGCCAAATTGCCAATGTTGTTTGTGTAAATTTTGTATAATTTGCCCTAGTTTTCTAAATTGAGTCAATGGAATGTAAAAATTGTAAATTCTTTCTTGGGATGTTCTTCGATTCTTGTTTAAGACGGACATATCGATATTGAACACAAAACGGATCACATAGATAGACGACAAAAAGCAGAATGCCTAGGGAAACGGGTCAGTATTGGTTTGGTTTGGTGTCGAGATTAAGTTTTCTGGAATCGGAAAGATTGTATGAGTGTTAGCATTTGAATCTGTTTTGATTCGCACATAATATATAGGTAGGTGATTTGAGGAATCGAGTTGCTGAAGTTAAGCAATTACGAACTGAAAGTGTGAGGCTTATTTCACGAGGAAAAACGTTGCATGATCGCAAAAACGGAGAAGAGGTATACATCCAAATCGCTGATGGTGGTATGGATCTTACTTTTCGTAATTCTACTGAATCTTACACATCAAATTCCCTTTTCCTTTACTGAATCGGGGCTCAGAACAAGATTCTAGACTGCTTGGCTGGTATGTTGACGACATACTGATGTAGTACTCGTGATATATGTTCCTGTCGATTTTTCAGATACGTTCATTGTAGCAGTTAAGTCTGATGCACCACCAAAGCATGCTCGACCTGTATCTGACGACGATGATGATGAGGACGACGATTTGGTAAGATTTTCTGCCTCTAGTTTACGACATTTTGCTTCTCGTTGGATTGATACGGAGTACTTGATTAGCGTCTTGTTTTTTCGGAAAATAGAAATTTGAGCTCCCGAAGACTGCAAGTCGCTGGCAGCGGAGATGTTTTTGCATTTTACACGATAAGTTAAAGCTTCCTGGTGCGTACTTCTAACCCTACTAGTAATACTCGTTCTCTCGACAGTCGACACTGATATGATCACTATTGTTTCATTTGTAGATATCATTTTGACCGTAATCTTCGCTCTTAGCATCAGAGCATGGGCCTATGTCTTCCTCTGGTTTATGCTGGCTCCGCTTGCCTATCGATTTGAAGTCGGACCTCTATATGTAAGTTTTGTGCCTAAAAATTCCGTTCAGTCCACTCCTTGGTTCCACCTGGCAAACGGGTCAACCGGGTAAACCGGGTCGGACCACTTTTGGGTCAGAATAATCGAGTTGACTATGGGTCGGGCTTTGTCAAACTCGAGTCGGGTCAATTTTGCTATTGTACTCCTAGTACTAACCCGACCCGACCCGGATGTTTATTTCTCATATGGATACTGTAACTAACGAAGTAACTGTTTGTTACGGTACAGATCATAGCAACCGGATTTTTTCTCATCTTTAAAAATCTTGGACGTCGGAAGGAAGGTGAACTAAGGTAAATTGCTTGAATCGTCATTGATTAACACTTTTGCTGTTTACTACGTTTACCATGATCGAATTTTGGTGATGTTTGATGAAATTGCAGCGCGTACTCCATCTTCAACAAGGATTTCGAAGAGCTTCCAGGAACTTATAATGCAGACCGAGTGGATAGAGACATTCGAGGAGGTCGCCTAGGGATGGCAGTTCCGAACTTAATCCTTGTATAAACAAACGGGTTGGAAACTTGGAATCGGGCTTGTTGTACTTTTTGTATCGGTAAAATGTAAATAAGAATATTGTTTTGGGTCAATTTTGTACCGGTTTTTGTTATACAAATCGCCCTTAAACTCGAAAGAAGAAGTAAATGAATATCGTTATGGGTCATTTTCGGATTTTGTTATAATTGGATCAAACCGAATCATTTTGGGTTCTGGTTATTTTGTTAGATCACATGTCGATCTTCAATTCAAGTGACGGGTTGGATACAGATTATTTGGGTCGGTTCAGTTCTATCGAATCTACATAAATAAAAGTTAACATTTAACAATTACTTGTACTTTAGACTAGATTTGCACAAATCTCGCCAAATCTTGAACATGTATACTCGTATTTATTAATTTATATTTCCTCCGATTTTAAATAATTGTCCTGTTTAAGAATGAGACAAATGTGCCCGACAATAAAAGACAATTGGACCAAGGAACATAGATACTCTACTTATCTTACAAACGTGCGGTCTATCCTCACATTTGCTTTAATTATTTTACTTGCATAGTTTTAAGGTCGTGCTTTTTCCTAACGAACTTTTACTCAATCCTAACGAACTTTTACCAATTTGTTCTTGTCATTTCACTCAAATTGATTTTCTTTAAGAAAAACCTAAATTCAACCACCCATCAACACCAACAACCACCACCAAAAACACCAACAAACACCACCCAAAACACAATTAATTAAGTTTAATTTCACATAATAAAATGAAGAAAAATAAGATAGTAAGAAACTGAATTTAAAAAATTACATGAAAAGAAAAAAAATTACAATATCAGGATATACGATTGGTGCCCTAGAACCCTAAATCCCTAACCCTAATTTAAAAAGTTAATTAAACCCTGCAAAATATAAATCAGTTAATTAAATAATTAATTACAATGATATTACTTCATTAATAATTGAATTAAAATTTACAATCGAATTTGAAAAAGTTCGTTGATTAAAGAAATTGGGGAGGTAAAGAGACAAAGAAGAAGAGAGAAAAGTACAAGTTACGTTAAATTATGGAGAGGGTAAAATTGGAAAAGTGATGTTATTTTCGTTAGGATTGAGTAAAGATTCGTTAGGAAAAAGTAATTTCGTATGTCGGGATAAATTATGCTTAATTATTTTAATTAAATAAAGTAACAACACTATGTAATCATGTTTAAATTATTGGAGACATATATTGGTTTAGTCAATGCTACAAAAAAAAATAAAATAAAAATTAAGTGGTAATTTACAAACCATGTTTATCACAATATTGGCATACATTATGATATTAATCATATTGTTTTTTTTTTTTTGTCGTTCGGACTTTTTCTAGGGAATAATTTTCACTCGTTGATTTGTGATTTCTTTGCGTGTTAAAAATATTTTTAATCTCGTTAGCATGTACAGTAGATGAAAGGAATTGAATTATAGGCTATTAATTATTATTATTATTATTATTATTATTATTATTTTTGCTAAGAACGATTTTTCAATAATAGTTATCGGAAATGTTTTTACATAGTGGAGTAGTTACTAATTTATTTTAAAATATTTAATGTTATATCTTACACTAATTTATTATAATTATAATTATTATTATTACGGTTTTTCTAACGTGTGCGTTAACATGCTTATTAAAGCAAGATATACACGATATAATTTCGCATGATAATATGTTTGTGAATCTTGTTTTAATTATCATATAAACGTGTGTCCAATAAAAATAAGTTAAAAAACCGTCATTACTATTACTTATTATAAAAAATAGGTTTATTATTTTCTCGAGATCCCGTAAAAATAATAATTTTGCATAAGATATAGATAGTGACATTTTGTAAAGCCAAAATCATAGTGGCAAATAGTAAGTATGTCTTTCCACATCGATCATTAGAATGTTTTGTCGTTTTATGAACTTATGATGCACGTTTTGTCTCACTTTATTCACTTATATTTCAAACTATACATTCCCTCTAGGCCTCTTTATTACCTTCCTATGATTTAATTTTGATTTTTTTACTAACAATAATATTGGAGTAGTAAAACCGTAAATAAATAATGGAGACATGAAACGTGTTATTCTAATAATGTTCCTTATTACAAGCTAGGATGATATAATAATTTAACTAAGTCTCCAGAGAATTAGTACTCTGTAGTAGAAATAATTAACATGACAAATGCAAGTTAATTAACTTCCTTCTCGGATTATTGAAAGATCGTTTTTATAATGTTTGTGTGTAACGTAGTATAGAGTAGTGTGTAGTGTGTAGTACTGTACAGTAATAATATTGTAAAAGGATGAAACAAAGAAAGAAATACATACACAGGGCCACAGGGGAAACCAGCAATGAAAATGAGTCACTATTAGCATTACAGAAATAGAAATAAGGACAACTGATCATCGTCAACTGTTTCCATTTTTGTAATGCTAACAGAGTAACACCGACTTCTTTTCTATCATATCGCTGGTTTCTCTTTTCATTCCTAAACTTAAGGTGAAGACCTAATTGGACTCGACCGAACCTCCAGACACGAATATCCATCTCTGCACATGAATCAACATTATCTCCATCCAAAATAAAATGAAACCGACAGTCCGACACAACTCAAACTAACTAGACCTATAAACTTGATCTGGACAAACCATTGATTTAAAACTGTAACTAACATTGTTCGAAGATTACAGAAATAATAGAAATAAGGACAACTGATCATTGTCAACTGTTTCTATTTCCGTAATGCTAACAAAGTAACAATGACTTCTTTTCTATCGCTGGTTCCACTGTTCATTTCTAAACTTAAGGTGAAGACCTAGTTGGACTCGACCTAACCTCCAGACATGAATATCCATCTCCGCACATGAATCAACATTATCTCCAGAACCAAATGAAACCGACCCAGGCCAACTCAAACTAACTAGACCTAAACCTAAACTTGATCTGGACGAACCAATTGGTTTAAAACCGTAACCAACATTGTTCGAAGAATAAACGAACGAACGAACTACTCCGTATATGTAAAGCTTGTGATAGTCACAAACGAGATTATAAAGGAATATAAAGGAATGGAAAGTGGTGTGGTGTGAACTTGTGAAAAGTGGAAAGGGTATATATGGATATGGAGCATCCACCCAAGTATAGAAATGGGTGATAAGAAGACACTTTTATTTGGTTGTAGGACCAACTAATGACGATATCACTTAAAATTAAAGGCAAAAAAAGTGCAAAATGTCCTACTCATCTTGACGTGGAGGTGCTTAGGGTACCATGACTTGACCAAGGAAGACACTTATTCCCTTCTTAGTTCTATATACCTCTACATTTATAATCTACTCGTTTTGATGTTGAAGAGCTTTAAATTTAGGTCATGAATTCCGTGTTTTGGAAAGAAGGATTTCATAATGACAGATCAATTACTGGTAGTATGGTCGAGGCACAACACTCATCCTTTTGGCAAGAGCAAGACAGAGTCAGATTGAGGGATGGGGCGTCCGACATAGTAAAAACTTCAATTCAACTCTTGATAACTAGATCAGACACATACCAAATCACTTGACAAGTTGTCCAAGTTATCTTTATTAATAATATATGCTAATATTTGACCATTTTTAAAATTTAAAACAGATATTATTCCATTTTAAACCAGATAAAGTGACATTTTTGTTTTTGCCGAATTCAAGAAGAACCCTAATTTTGAAAAACGGTTATAATAACAAACCCTAATTGGTTTTAAAGAAGACAAAGTAATTAGTCCAAATGTGAACTAGAAAAGGAACTTTGATCACCTTTAAAACACAATAATAACAAAAATTGGCCCCTACATACATTCCTTTAGAATTTTTATGGGTTACCACTTGACAACTAATTATATTCCCTATTATTATATTTATTTCAATCATATCCGTCATAAAATGTGTCGAATAACATGGTAATTACAATAATATTTACGAAATATGATAAGATAAAAATAAATTGTGTTGGAAATAGCAATAGAGCTTTGTCTAATCTTAATCAGACATGTGAAATATATTCGTCTTAGAAGAGATCAGCCCGTATTTTTCATAAAAAATCTGATTTATTATGATAGATATATCTTTTGTTATCGTAACCTTACCTGATTCGGAATAGAAACACACGAGTCTCATTTAAGTGCATGACCGACCATTATTTTTCATAAAAAATCTGATTTATTATGACAGATATATCTTTCGTTTTCGTAACCTTACCTAGTACGGAATAGAAAAACACGAGTCTTATTAAAGTGCATGAGATGATGATATCTGACTCATAATAAGTTTAAGACAGTAACGAAATATTTCGTAATGTCTGTTTTAAGAGAGACCAACTCGATGATTTTTTTAGACCGTTGGTTGATTTTTGTTTCATTCTCTCCAACACCTATAAATACACACATCTTTCATCTCTTCATCCCTCCCTCCCTCTTCTTCCTCCTTTCTCCTTCAAATCACAATTTCTTCAATATTTTGCTAATTTTGAACTGAATTTACTCATCAAAATTGAATCTTTAGTAAATTTCAGCTTCTGGGTAGTTAAAAAGTTTTCACCTTTAGCATTTTCAACTGATTTCACCATCTGGGTATTAATAAATTCACAGTTTTGGATATCAATTACCATATTTCAGCTTCTGGGTGCTGTCAAAATTTGATCTTTTTACTGTAATTTGAGTTAATTTTATTGGGTAATTAATATTTTTTACTGTGGCGAAATTTGGGGAAATTAATTAGGGTTTTTTGAAAAACAATGATATTGGTGTACAAAGGATGTATTTTGTGGGAATTTTATGTGATTCTTGAGAGTAAATTCTGTTTAGGTAAAAGTTTCTATTTTTGGATTTTCCAAATTTTCAACAGGTATATTGTGCCTACCAAGTGTTTGTAGAATTGCCTCACTCATTTTTATTTTTATTTTGGTTGAAGTGTTGGTGTGGTTGTTGATATATAAAATGGGAGGTGCAACATTGCCACCCGGGTTCCGATTTCATCCAACTGATGAAGAACTTGTAGGTTACTACTTGAAAAGAAAGGTCGAAAAGCTCGAAATTGAGCTTGAAGTTATTCCTGTGATTGATTTCTATAAGTTTGATCCTTGGGAATTGCCAGGTATAATATTCTGTGAGACGATTTCACGCTAATGCTGTCTAAAACGGATCCTAACCACATGTAACATGACCCGTAAATGGTTTTGGGTCTACTTCCGAGAACATTTTGAACTTGCTAATCAACGACTCTGAAAATTCGATAAATGTTAAAAAGTTGTGTATGTGAACCAACTTTTTTTTATTTTTTTGTGGGTCATGAAGCATTTTAGTCCTAAAGCCAATTCAATTGATTGTGATTGTAAAGTTGTTGTTGGATCACTCTTTTCACACTAACATGAGTATGTTTTTCCATAAAATGGCAGACAAATCATTCCTTCCGAAACGCGACATGGAGTGGTTCTTTTTCTGTCCAAGAGACAGGAAATACCCAAACGGGTCTCGAACCAACAGAGCTACCAAAGCTGGGTACTGGAAAGCGACAGGAAAAGACCGGAAAGTGGTTTGTGAAAAAACTGTCATAGGCTTTCGGAAAACCCTTGTCTTCTACCAAGGACGCGCACCCTTGGGTACTCGAACTGATTGGATGATGCATGAGTATCGCCTTTCCGATGACACCCAAAATGCTCATGTACGAAACCCAAAACTCAGATCTGATCACGATTAGTCGATCACCCTAATCAAGAAACTGGCTATGGATATTGAATTTTTCGGTGTTTTCATTTTGTGTAGGGTGCGTATGCTTTGTCCCGTGTGATTAAGAAGAACGGTTTGAATGAACGTGTGAAAGCGAAAGGGGTTGTTGGTGGAAGTGGTTCGAGCAGTAAAGATCTTTCGAATGAACCATTGAGCATCTCTAGTGATTATCAGTATAACAGCAGCGCCTATTCTAGCCCGATTTCTTCTCCTTACATCACACCTAGAGCAGAAGTCGATGCTACTGCTACGATAGGCACAAAGTCTCCTATTTCCAGCCTGTGGGTTTCGCCTGACTTGATCCTCGATTCCTCGAAGGTGGTCTCAATATATATTCTGCTGTTATTACATTACTCGTGTGTTTTTCACGTTTCTAAATGGTTTCTGTGGTTCGACTGTTTGATGCAGGAACATTCACAATGTGACTTTGATCTAATGGCTCAGTGGCAGCAGCCTCGCCAACAACAACAACAACAAGGTGTTTCTCCGAGTACATCATATTCAAACTTCGGAGAACTTGAACAACACGATACTAATAATAATAATCTGAATCAAATCGGGTTCATGTCACCGTACTCCTCCTCAGCTGAAATGGATTACATGGGATACTACGAAAATGCCAGTGTTTTCAACTACGACTATGATGGAAACAATAACTCTTTATTAAACTATCCAAATCCCGATTCCTTCTAATTCATCCAAGACAGCGCCTTTTTAAGTGTGTTCGTGGATTATCGTACTGAATACGTGTGTTTTAGACAGTCGGGGAGAGAAAAGATCTTCTGGTGAGAATCGCCTTTTTTACTGAATTTTCACTAGGGTAATGGATAAACTGAACTGAACCGAACCACTGACATTTTTATGTCTTTTTAATCAATCCTTTCTCTTTTCTGGGTGTAATTTAGGGTTATTTAATCCTCAGTGGATGTACTTTATATATAAAATCATGTAACTCATTTCATCTAAAGTATATATATCAGGCTTTTCAGAATAAGACATGATTTCTTTGAATGTTGAAGTTTTGGTACAGCAACTGAAATCAGTGCTTTCTAATGCATGAACCTTGCGAAACTGGTCAGTGACGGAGCTAAGAATTGTATACATTAAGCTCTTAACTTGCTGAATGTAGTGCCGTGGCGGTACCTATGGCATTGTGTTCAAATGTCTTTGCATGGTCAGGGACGGGGACACTTCCTGCGCTCTCCACCTGTTCCACCAACCCATTTCTCGGGTTATTCGGTGTTACAAGATATTGAAGAACTGTATTTATTGCAGGTAAATCTCTCAAATTTTGCATCATGTTTTGCTCTCACAAGGTTGTTGAATAATGTGCTTACGTCTTGACTGGAAGTAGCCTGCCTGACCTGCAACCAAGCGACCAAAAATCACCCGACAGGTCGATAACAGTAGCATACTTGTACTAGCCCGAACCCAAATGCTGTTCTGCGCAAAAAATGACCTGACTCAAAACAACTCCACTCCACTCCTTGTACAGTTATACAGCATTTCCCCTGCAGTAATAGAGACCGTGTTTCACGCTTTCACCTGCAATAATTATTTCAAAAACTTTAACCTCAGTTTGTCCCCCTTTTTTTACGAGTAAAAGCAACAATTTAACTGAAGCTGTTCTTGGTTAATCACTCGACTTTTAGCCTTTGCTTACATGGAAGTGGGGTAGCTTAGCTATGGCATTGTATCAGGTATGAATGTTGGAAGAAAGGAAGTCTTCAAAGTCGAAACTTTAATGCATGTCGATGTCGACTGTCAATATCAATTTATCATGATAAGATTTATCTTGCTTTTCACTTTAATGTCCATGAGAAGCATTTTTGTCTCTATATGCAGCATGTTTTGCTGAACTGTTTATAGCGATTCCTGTAGTCGAGCTCCCGTGCTGTGATGCTGTTCACGATCCACAGTAGTATGATATTACGACAGATGTAATGTGTCGTTCTGGATTTTAGTTACGCATCATTTTGAGTTCGGGTTCTGTAAGTTAGACACTGTTGATTCTGGTTTACGCTGATTTGGTTGACAGTACAAGTGTAATGTTGTCGATTCTCGAGTCAGCCTGTTTAAGATGGTTCATTATGTGAATACCAGAAACCTCCATGACCATCATTTTCAGCTTCACTCATGTCATGTCCCTTTCTTCTTCTTCTTCTTTTTCTTTTTCTTTAGGAATTTTTGCTCTTCAAAAGTATGGTGTAATATGCTAATGCTATGAATCCTTTATACTTGTAGGGACGGACGTGGGCCGTGTCAGTCAGCAAGTTCAGCCGGTAAAGTCGCGTGTGACAGTGATACTCAATAGAGTTCGAAATTCAAAACCCGTCAGCATCAAAACCGAACTTGTGGCCTACTCATTGCTAGGGGCGTTCAAAAAGTAACCCCGACTGACAAACCGGTCTGGTTCGTGGGTTTGGATTTTTGGGGTTGCTGGTCCACAGGTCAAACCGATCTGGTCTAGGTTTGGACCGGTGAACACCCCTACTCAGGCAAAGGTGTGAAAGCTAAAATTGGATTCAAACATGCAAAATCATATAAAAAAACTCCAAATGACAAGGAAAAAGTGTGAAGAATAGAAGTAGCAACAAGTATGAGTAGATGTTGTCATCAAAAGGCTATGCTTTTGCTTGAATGGGTCACCCAAACAAGTCATCTTATTCTTTTAGTTGGCCCCAAGTTTTGGAATATCTCTCATTGTTTTAAACCTCCTTTTACAAAGAATATTTGATAAAAAAAAAATGGTCCAAGTAATTTTTTCTTTAATCAAAAAAGCATTACATAATTACATAAAACTACATGATTATGCTCTTTTTAGTTTTTACTACTCGCTCCGAGTCTGACTTATGTTCCCCGTATGAGAATGTGGCTAAAAAAATGAAAGACGAAGGGAGAGAAATGAATGGGAACCTAAGTCAGACTCAGACATGGCTATGTAGGACACATGATCCAGCGCCCAAAATGAAATGTCGGAGCAACATAGGTGGTGTCATGTTGTAATAAGTATGTCTCAAAAACTTATTCTCCTATAATGTTTGTATTAACAAGTTCTCTGTATAAAAATGTTGAAATGAATTTTTCAAAAGGAAAAAAAAACAGTTTTTATGTTTTATTTGCAGCAGCTGAGACTGCAAATGACATTAACTTGAAGCCTTAAGCTTGGCTCTAGGCTCTAACAGCCTGCGCCGAAAACCCGGATTCTTTTTTCAATGGGTACCCGGCAACAAGGACAAGTAGCAGCTTTACCCTTCTTCTTCCCGTAATCCTGGCCACAGGCGGAGCACATCACTTGATGAGTGCAAGGAAGGAACACGACAGAAACATCGTCTTTCATGCAAACCAGACACAGTCTTTCACGAGATTTCATGTCAATGGGATTGTCTAGTTCCTGCAGAAGATTCGCGATAGTCTGGCTTTGATGTTTATTAGTACCTGTTTCTGGTGTCGTTCCTGCAGGAAAATTATGTGAGCTTGCTTTTAGGTTAGACAGTTCAAGCTCTACTCGCTGGAGATCGTCTTTGTGACGCTGAAAGTCGATCTTAATCCTTGAGCGTAAGGCTTCGAGCTGTCTTTTGCTGTTGGCCTCGGCTGTTTCTTTGGAACGTTTCTCCTCCTGCACTAGAGTCATCGCTTCCTCCTTTTCCTTTACTTCCTGTCTCCATCTTGCCTGCATGCGACAGAATTTTGAACGTATATACGGAAGCACAGAAGTAAAAAACACAGATATAATGAGTAAAATGCCGATATATCATTATACCTCAGCTTCCTTTTGAGCAGCTTTAATCTGCAACAACTGCTGTTGCACCAAAGAAACTTTTTGTTTATCAGCAGCAATTTCATCCATCAATTTCGTCTTCTGCTTCTCCCACGCTCGCAGTTTCTTCAGATACTTCTTCTCCTGCTTTTTAGCCTCCAATGAGGTTTTCGCAGACTCCGATGCACTCAACTTAGACCCCTCCATCTCTGCTCTCATTTCAGCATTCTCAATCTCAAGTTGTTTGACAGCAGCATTCGCAGAGTCGACTTCGCTACACGCCTTCCTCAAAGCGTTCTCCAATTCCGACAGCCTCTGCATCAGCCCGTCATCCAGAGTTTGCTTCAACCCTTTCATTTTCAGGGTCTCCTCTCTCCCTGCCCTTAATATCTCGAGGTCCCTCAGATCGTTGCTTAGTTTTTTAGCCGCTTGGATTGCCTTCTGCTGAGCCCAATCCATCCTTTCATTCCTTCGATTCTCTAAAGTCTTGACTTGGCGCACCAAAGTCGTGAGCATCTCGTCCTTATCCTCCTCCTTGAAACACCTCAACCTTTGATCAATAGTCAATTCACCAAACTTATTTAACACAAAATACGCTTCTTCCTCGTTACCACGGGATGCTTGACACACATCGTTAGTATTAGTATTAGTATTAGTATTAGTATTAGTATTTTTAGTATTAGTATTAGTACACGGTTGAGAATGCACTTGTTGAAGTTTTTTATGCTGCTTCGAGCAGCAACCAGTAGCAACAGTTGAAGCAGCATTCCGCTGTAATAAAGACATCGTAGAAGGACAGAGATTAATTTTCTTAGCAAAATCAATCTCGCTTTGAATACTTGTGTTGGAACAAGAGGGCGACCCACCAATCCCACCGACAGGAACCCTCGGCTTGCTTGACAGGATGGGAACATCAATAGTCTTCGCACGTTCCAAATGAAGATCACTTATAAGAAGACACCACATTGCATCACATCGACTCAAATTTGGACGATATTGCTTCAACAAGCAAAGCATACCCGAAAGAGTAAACTCAGCTAATTCCCTCAACCCGCTAAAAACAAACTCGGATTCATCATCATCCTCATCTTCATCCCCATCCTCATCCTCATCCTCGTCCTCATTCTCATCACTTCCAGAGCACTCTTTACCCAAATAACTCAACGAATCACGCAAGACAAGATTCATCACATCCTTACCATCATAACAATATGCGTTCCTCAAAACCGCGTCAAGCGCAACCTCTTCATCATACCCCGACTCCATAAGCTTCACCACCACCATATCATACATACATTCCAATTGTTTCAACAGCATCTCCTGCACTTGATCCTCAGTATAGCCATCCCACCCACGATCACCAAAACCCTGGTTCGGTGAAGTTTTGATATTCCCTAAATTATTAGGGTTCGCAGCATTCTCATTAACACTATTACCACCAGAACCCGACTTCTCGATCGTTCTAGAATTGACTGGATTATTAGGGTTTACAGCATTCTCATTACCATTGCCCTTACCAGCATCAATGACACCATTCTCAACAAAACCCGATTTCTCAAAAGCTCTAGAATTGGCTGAATTACTAGGGTTTACAGCATTCTCATTACCATTACTTTCAGTACCACCATTAATATCACCAACAGCATTGACACCATCATCAGCAAAACCCGAGTTCTCGAAATCGCTAGAATTGGCTGAATTGCTAGGGTTTACAGCATTCTTACACAACAACCTTCCTCTATGATTATTCTTTCCATCCTTTTCACTTGCAGTACAACCCATGACTAATTTTTTCAGCAGAAACTACTTTCAGCAAGAATTATCAACAAAAACCCACCTAATAAAACTCAAAATAAAGTAAAGGGTATAACATAAAATCAAGATTAAACCAACAAAATTCAATCTTTCTTCACTTCCTATCAAATAAACTAAGAAATTGACTGAATTAATGAAAAATTTGGATTGAATTGAAGAGGGTAGAGATGAACTCACTGAATTTGTTGATAATTGATTGATTGATTGACGAACTTCAGTTAAATTTTGACATTTTTTGGTGTGAATTGGAGTATATGAAGTGGACTGAATGTATGTGTTTTTCTGCAGAAATGAGTGTGGTGGTAATAAAACAGAGAATTGTGAAACGTTTTGTGTGTATTCAATGTATGTGTGAATGCAATGCGGATCTCCCGTCCCATTTTGTGTCCCACCCTGTGTGTCACACCATACACTGAATGCAATGACACATCAACAAGTGTATGATATTTGTTACTTATTTTATTTGTTAAGTAAGCAAGGTGTCATCCAGTGTATGGTGTGGCACACGGAGTGGGACACAAAAATGTACCCGACTAAGATTGGATTTTTTTGTGTCACCTTTGTCACTAATTAATGCAATAAATCAGGTTAACGTAATTGGTAAAGTTTGAACGGTCATATTTATGATCTGGGTTTAAATCATGTTAATTTTTTTTATTCATTTATTTATTTATTTTTTGAAAATTTCACAGTGGGATTACTAAATAAAAATAGCATCATCAACAACCAGCTGATCAACGTACATAGGACAACAGCCCTCCCAAACTCGTCTCCCAAATGATCGAGATTGAGTATGAGCCCGCTCGTGAGCCACCCTATTGTACTAGTGTCTTAGTGGAGTTCTTGACTGTATTTTGACTTCATTCGTGTTCACTTGGATAGATCTTTTGAGAGCTTGTCCATCCTTATGCGTGTAATTGGTCAAATTTGAATGGTGTTAATCATATGAGTAGATGTCGGTTTGTAATTGGTAAAGTTTGAACGGTGATATTCATGATCTGGGTTCAAATCGTGTCAATATTGTATCACTGGGGTTCTCGACTGCACTTTGACTTCACTCGTTTCGACTTGGATAAACTTTTCTGAGAGCTTGCCCATCTCTATGCACGTGATTAATAAAATTTAAACGGTGGTAATCATGTTCTGTATTCAAATCGTGTAAACATCGTATCTTTACCTCCAGACTCCGGTGAACGAGCATTCGAGCCATGTTTCCCGGCAATAGATCCTTGACTACATTATGACTTCACTCGTATACACCCGAATAAACGTTTCAAAAGATCATTCATCCATGTACACTTAATTCCGCAATTTTTTCAACGCTTCCGGCCCAAGAGGCCCCCAATGACATTTCTGTCCACTCGAGGTGATCATATGCTGACTTAGGCTAGGTCAAGTGTGATAATTTTCGCCAACGGATAAACGGGTAAGTTAGTTTTAGACGAATCGTGAACCAGCCAACTAGGTCTTCGTATATTTTTGAAAACGTTGGATCTATCTTTTCCTTTTTTATTCAATGGGCCATAAAGCCCATGAAAACTTCTATTACCCACAAGCCCAAAGCCCACAACTTTTGGTCAAATCCAACCAAAGTTGTTCAAGACACCAAAAGACTAGTAAATCCGTCACAAATTTGTAACGGGTCAAGCAGTGTAGATAAGATAAAAATTATAATGACAAGTAGGTAACAAATAAATTGTCATTATTTATCCAAATTGATGATATTTGAGCCGGTGTAACCTTATGACGGATATACCGATCATAAAGGAATAAGTCAAGATAAGCACAAGAAAAATATAATTCCCATTAATATTTCAATTCTATTCTATTTATTACTCCCTCCGGTCATTATTTATTGTCCCGCTCACTTTTGCACGTAAAATAAGGAAGGAATATAAAATGGTAAAAAATGATGGTGGAGTAGTGAAAAATGAATATAAAATGGTAAAGAAATGAATGGTGGGCCTTAAAGTATAAAATTCAATGGCATTTCTTGTAAATAAAGGATAGAAAGAGGGATAATATGGTAAAAGTGTAAGATATAAAAGAAAAGTGGAGAAGTGGGGCAAAAAATAAAAACCTGCCAACTAAGGAAAGCGGGGCGATAAATTGTGTCCGGAGGAAGTATTATTTTTACGTATTATATTTGTCCACAATTCCACATTCATTTCATTTGAAAGTTGGAATGATTTGGGTATAGACCCTATTCCACGTTTTTTTATGGATGATTCCTTGTAAAAATTTCGATTCAAAACGATTTACATTTACCTACTAAATAAAACAGATTAAATAGATTAACTAAGTAAGACAAGTTATTAATTAAGACAAGTTATTAGTAAAATATTTGTCTTATTCATAGTAAAACATTCTGTTGACTTTGCGTCGGTTAATCCCACGCAAAGCCCATTGACAGGGGCGTTGACCTCCATGTCTTCGTGTCGTATTAGCCGACGCAAAATACATGCGTCGGATTAGTCGATGCAAAAAGAAAAAAATTGCGTCAAATTATAATGGCGGCCGTTTGCGTCGGTTAATCCGACGCAATCTTCTAATTGCGTCGGATTTTGCCCATTTACGTCGGATTTTGCCCATTTTCCCAACCTTTCTTTGTGATGTGGGATAAAATTATGGGAACGCATATGGACTATTATTTGGTAAAGCGGGATGGCGGTGGATTTGAGGCAAGGCCGGTAAATGTTGATAAGGATCGAAAGAAGATTGGATGTGGTCAAAAACAGAGCGGATCTCCTGTCCCATTTTAGTGTCCCATTTCGTATGCCACACCATACACTAGATGACACATCAACTAGTTATGATATTTGTTGCATATTTTATTTAATCAATAGGCGAGGTGTCGTCAAATGTATGGTGTGACACACAAAATGGGACACCAAAATGGGACAGGAGATCCGCTCTGGGTCAAAAATAGCTGATCGATCCAATAATTAAGTTAGTGGTTAATTAATTTTGTAATAAGTTGACCATTATATTAGTGGAAAATTTATAGGTTAGGAACATGTAGTTAATGTAAGTTTATTTAAAGACCAACTTTTTATTATATGAATTGAGCAAGTTTAAGCTAATACTTATTCCTTTTCCCTCAAATTATTCTTCCGCTTATAAATTCTACAAAAAAAATCTTTATTTTCTAAATTTTTAATCGGGATTTATGATCTTAAAGTGTTTTGAAGAAATAAACTTTGACCGACTAAAATCCCCAAGTAAAAGTTCGAAAAATTACTGTTAGAAAAAAAGTGTCTACAAATTGTCTTTTCGAATATCTAATTGATTTGTCCCACATTTCTTTTCTAAAGTCGATATTGTTTTAGGTAACAAGGCTGCGAGGTAGGATTAGGTTTTGGAAATATGGTACGGGGTATTTAGTAAGTATTTATTTCCTAATTAGTTTATGTAACTAATTTGGGTGGAATAATATTATATAAAGATCCGACTTGTTTCTAGTTAATTAAGAGAGAGATGCATATTTGAGAGTACAAATATAGAGAGCTGATTTGTTAGGGTTTCGTGTTGTTTACTATTTATTTGGTTCTTCTCGCACAATCAACAAACCGTTGGTGATAAAACGCTTCCGTTATAACAACTACAAAAAAAAAGTTTTTCTAAAAAAAAAAAAAAGATGTTACAAGTGAAAATATGAAAAAATAGAAAGATACAAGCGGAAATTTCCCAAAAAAAACCTATCTTATCACAAGCCAAAATGAAGCATAACAATGTTTTTATAATACAGTAGATGGAGATTTAAATCTGGGACCTAATATTCTAAAATACATGATCTTAATTACTGAGCCAAGACATCTACCGTAGCATGACAATGAATTTACATGTAAACATTCTAGTCCATATTTCTTGACTCTGACCATGTTGGGCCTCAAATTTCACATTTGTTATAAAATCCCCAAAACTCTGACCATGTTTCGAGAAAACCAATACAAATTCATTTGAGTGAATTTCCTTCCAATGAGTAATTGGTAAATCATATGAGTAGGTGTAGGTTAACGTAATTGGTAAAGTTTGAGCAGTCATATTTATGATCTGGTTTAAAATGTCAATATGGTATCAACGGGGTTCTTGACTATATCTCGACTTCACTCGTGTCCACTTGGATAAACATTTTGAAACCTTGTTCATTCTTTACTTACGTAATTGGTAAAATTTGAACGGTGTTAATCATACGAGTAGATTTTAGTTAACGTAACTGGTAATGTTTGAACGGTGATATTCATGAGCTGGGTTCAAACCGAGTCAATATCATATCAGCAGGGTTCTTGACTATATTTTGACATCACTCGTGTCCACTTGGAATCTTGGATAAACTTTTTGAGAGCATGTTCATCCTTATGCACGTAATTGGTAAAATTTTAACGGTGTTAATCATACAAGTAGATGTCAGTTAACGTAACTGGTAAAGTTTAAGCGGTGATATTCACGATGTGGGTTATTGACTACATTTTGACTTCATGTGCTCACAAGCCCATAAGCCCATAACTCTTGGTCAAATCCAACCAAAGTTGTTCAAAGACACCAAAAGAGAATGAGATGCATTCTTACTTGCTTAGCTATTTTGAGTAAGTCAAGATAAACACTAGAAAATATTATTATTATTATTCCAATTATTGTTATTTTGGTTTTTTCTAACGTGTATTCATTGAGCACACGTTAATAAGTTAATTAAAGCAATATTAACTTGAATATTATCCTGAATATTATTCCAAGTATGTTAAATAGAAGTTAATATTTCAATTTCTCATGATAATATCCACGTTAATATTGTTTTAATTATCTTATTAACGTGTGTCCACTGTACCCATAGAAAAACCATTATTCTTTTTACATATTAGTCCACAATTTCACATTCATTTCATTCAAACATTGGAATAATTTGGGTATATAGACCCTATTCCACGTTTTTAATGAACGATTCCTTATAAAAATTTCAATTCAAAATTATTTATATTTACCTACTAAATAAAACAGATTAGATAGATTAACTAGGTCTAAATAAGACAAATTAATAAAAAAATTAAGACAACTTTTATTCTTTGCATATTTATTTTCCTGAAACTGAAATTTATTTGATTTTAATAAATTTGTGCTATATATCATACCAAAAATATATAGTTCGCTGTGTACGAAATTTTCATACACCACGTGTACGTGTAGCTTTTTCAAAAAAAAAATACTAAGGAGTATCAAAGAAGATTGACACATTGCACATTATCTCTTCATTCATTCTATACTACTTACTACTCCCTCCGAGTTCCTATTATTGTCCCACTTTCATTTTTGAGCTGAGTTTGATTTCTAAGAAACATAGAAAACGGGCTATCTCTTGATGTCTAAGAATGTACTCCCTCCGGTTATTATTTATTGCCCCGCTCACTTTTGCACGTAAATAAGGAAAGAATATAAAATGGTAAAAAATGATGGTGGAGCAGTGAAAAATGAATATAAAATGGTAAAGAAATGAATGGTGAGCCTTAAAGTATAAAATTCAATGACATTTCTTGTAAATAAATGATAGAAAGAGGGATAATATGGTAAAAGTGTAAGATAGAAAAGGAAAGTGGAGAGGTGGGGCAAAAAAATAAAAACCTACCAAATAAGGAAAGCAGGGCGATAAATTGTGTCCGGAGGGAATACTATGTAAGAAATAGAATTATAGAAATACATTGAAAAAAAAAACATAAAAACTTCATTGAGATGTTCGATAATTTGGCAGATTTGCAGTGACGGTTCAACCAATTCACCCGAAAACTGAACGAGATTAAGACAATCAATCCATGATATACTCCGTATACCACTAGCACCCTCTCATTCATTCAATTCTTTACCTGGGGACCGTTTTTGTAAAGAGAAATAATTATATATATATATGTGGGGACCGTTCCCATAATTTTATCCCTCATCACAAAGAAAGGTTGGAAAAATGGGCAAAATCCGACCCAAATGGGCAAAATTCGACGCAATTAGAAGATTGCGTCGGATTAACCGACGCAAACGGCCGCCATTATAATTAAGCTAGTGGGGCGAAAAATAGTGTCCGGAGGGAGTATAATATCAAGGAAAAAGTTGTGGTATTTTATATATATAATTACAAAGAGTCGTGAGACTTACAAATGGGGTCAAACGGTAAAATTCTAAAGATTCCCGGTTAATTTTCCCTTTAAAATAAGTATGAGTTTCCTCTATAAAAGAAGTAGAGTGAATTACTTGTACTTTTTTTTTTGGTCCATCGAAGGGTGCACTTAGTCGCAATACAATATAGGGGAGGGAGATTCGAACCTGAGACCTACTCAGAGCACCTAATCGTAATCACTAGGCTAAGACATCTTCGATAAAAAAAAAGGGAATAAAAGAGCGCCCCCGTCTCTCCACATACACACAAAGCCACCATTTTTATTCCAACAAAACACAACCCAACTTCATGAACACAAATCTGTAGCCTAAATTTTTTCCCCCAAATTTCGAAATTCAATCTTCCAAAAACCCTAATTTAATCCCCTTCAATTTTCTACATACTTCAATGGCGTCCATTGCTCTTCGCTCTCTCTCATTTTCACCTACTTCTCGCCGCTCCGCCATTGTTGCACCTCCTTCTCCTCCTTATTCGTCTTCTTCCGGTTCTCTTCGTTTTTCTGTTGTATGTTACTCTCTTTCACTATTTCTGGATTCGTTTCTCTATAATGCTACTGTTCTTTTGATGTTTTTGTTTGAATTTTTTGATGTTTTTTTTTGGTTGAAGATACTGTCGAAAGATGAATGTTTCGTTGAATGCGATGGAATCAAATCAATTTTCCGTGTTCGAAGCGGCTTTTAATCGTTTTTGTACAATGTTACTGTTATTTTTTAATGTTTTTGTGTGAATTGTTCGCTGTTTTTTGGTTGAAGAATGAAGATACTGTCGAAAGATGAGTGTTTCGATGAATGTGATGGAATCAAATCAATTTTCCGGGTTTGCGGTGGCGTTTGAATCGCTTTTATACAATGCTATTGTTCTTTTGATGTTTTTGTTTCAATTTGTTGCTGTTTTTTTGGTTGAAGATACTGTGGAAAGATGAATGTTTCGTTGAATGTGATGAAATCGAATCAAGTTTCCATTTGCGGTGGATTTTGAATCGTTTTTGTACAATGTTACTGTTCTTTTGATGTTTTTGTTTGAATTTTTCGCTGTTTTTTTGGTTGAAGAAACGGTCAAAAGATGAATGTTTCGTTGAATGTGATGGAATCAAATCAATTTTTTCGTTTGCGGCGGCTTTTGAATTGATTTTATTAATGGCTGAATCTACTCGACTACTTACCCCGTCTCGTTCATTTGGTTATAAGTATTTTGTAATTTCTGCCGGTGGTGTCTTAATCGAAGTTAAACAAATGACTGAGTGTCGGTCTGAGCAAGACTAACTACGTATTTATTACTGTAATTGATCGAGTTTTGCTTTGGTATTGTTGAATTTTGAACTAATAGCGTTCGTGGCTAATGCTGTGATTGAGTTAAACTCATTATTAGAGGGTAATTCCTGTGATTACTGTATGAATGGATGCGTGTCGATTTCTAATGACCTTTAATTTTTGTAGCATGTGATGATTTTGACGGGAATGCGCCTTAGATTATGAAGTTGGAAATGAGTAAATGATTACTTTTGATGGGAATATTTTTTTTGTTTGAAATATGTGAGGAGAATTTTGAACAAAAGTATGAAAATGAAACGAATTCTTACGAGTTGATGGCTCATGTTATTACCCATTTGAGTGAGTTTGATTGGGTTAAGAAATCATCGTGAGATAGCGAACTTCAGAGGAAGTCGCTTCATGTAGATTTGTCAAACGGGTTTTGACAGGAGGGTTTTAGGTAGGCTAAGTGTAGGTGTTAAATGTTATACTGTTATTTGCTATGAGTGCATTAGACTTACCAACATCGAAATTTCTATGGACCCGTCTGATTTGCGTTAGTTATATGGGCAGCCTTATTATTGACACGACTTTTGTTATGAATTGTTTTTTCTTTGGTAGAAATGTAATGCGAGTGAGTCGTTGAAATTGCCAAATGGAAGGCCTTCCGTCCCAATTATTGACGAGCAAAGTCTGCCAAAATTCCTGCACTCAAAGCGACTGGAGAATTCTGTAAATAGGAGTAATACGAGGCTGAAACTATTTTCCGGCTTGGCGAATCCTGCACTGTCTAAGGTCTGATTTGTTCTGTTCTAGGTTGAAATTAGTTAACAACTCCGCTTTGGTGATAGTCTAATAACTTTAGAATTTTTGTATTTCTTGATGTGATAGGAAATAGCCTGGTACATGGGGCTGGAGCTGGGAAAGGTGAAGATCAAGCGATTCGCAGACGGTGAGATTTACGTGCAGCTGGAAGAGAGTGTTAGAGGATGTGACGTCTTCATCATTCAGCCAACTGGCCCTCCTGCAAACGAGAATATCATGGAACTGTTAATTATGATTGATGCCTGTCGTAGAGCATCAGCCAAAACCATTACTGCAGTTATTCCGTACTATGGATATGCCAGAGCTGATAGGAAGGCAAGTGAGCAAGTCTATCGTGTGCTGGAACTTCCGTAGTTCCATCTATTAAGTCGAGATTCTTAGGTTAACTAATACGGAGTATTTTACTAATATTTCATTCACATTTTGGTTACAGACTCAGGGACGTGAGGCTATCACGGCCAAAACGGTTGCTAATCTTATTACCGAAGCTGGTGCTCACAGAGTTCTGGCATGTGATCTCCACTCTGGACAATCGATGGGTTACTTTGATATCCCAGTCGATCACGTCTATTGTCAGGTATTGTAAACTTTTTACCCTTCATCGTAACTTATCAGTGTATGTGAATAAGTACGTATCTGATGAATCTTTCGTCAATTTGTTTACAGCCTGTGATACTCGACTACTTAGCCAGCAAGAGTGTTGCCTCTAGTGATTTGGTTGTAGTCTCCCCTGATGTTGGAGGAGTGGCAAGAGCCCGTGCATTTGCAAAAAAGTTGTCTGATGCACCTTTGGCTATTGTCGATAAGAGACGACATGGGCATAATGTTGCTGAGGTGAAATGATTATTTTTTGTTAAAAATATCTCTTCTGGACTGAATGATGTTGTTTTTCCGTGCTTTAGCTTTCGTACCTCATAAATTGTTCAATATGTGAAGGAGTAACTGCCATAGTTGCAGTCTGTTACAAGTACTTTTTTTTTCGTTCTAGGTGTATTATGCGCTTCTCGACATCTTCTAATTTATATCCCGATCCTGACACGCCGATTTCTTTTGTTTTCATCTGCAACTGTATCTGTGTTGCGAATCCCTGCATGACGAAATGTCTTACAATGTTTATCACGATGAGCAGGTTATGAATCTAATCGGTGACGTGAAAGGAAAAGTTGCTGTTATGTTGGATGATATGATAGACACTGCTGGTACGTCACGTCTTTTCTATTTTCTGATGGATCTCTTGCTGCTTTCTATATAAAGTTCGTAAACAACCTTGAATTCCCCGTTCTCTTATTATCCGGCATAGCATTTGGGTGGTATTTCTTTACTTTTGTGCGACTGATTAATGTCGTTCTCATGTTTAACAGTACAGTTTTTGAAATTTTCTGTAGAGAACCAAACGAGTCAATTTAACTTGAAATATGGGTAGATTGACGACGTCTATTTTGACAGTGAGTTTCCGAGGGAGCAGCAACCTTAGAAAAACGACTGTTTTCATATATCTTGGCTTTCGTCTGAGAATTTATCAATTTTATTTCTGTCATTAGAATGACAATACGGAAGTCTGATCTTTACGTTGTGTGACTAAAACTATGACGATCCTAGGCACGATTACCAAAGGTGCAGAACTGCTGCATGCCGAAGGGGCTAGAGAGGTTTACGCCTGTTGTACACACGCCGTTTTCAGGTACTATATTTCTTCGCTTCAGCTCTACGCCCATAATCTGTTGACCGTCTTTTACATTTGCTTTACAAAATGTCGGTTTGCTTTATGAAATGTGATCGTTGAATATCATCTACAGTCCACCTGCAATAGAGAGATTGTCGAGCGGTTTGTTCCAAGAAGTGATAGTTACAAACACGCTTCCAGTGCCCGAGAAGAACTTCTTCCGTCAGCTGACAGTTCTTTCGACTGCAAACCTTTTAGGAGAAACTATCTGGCGAGTTCACGACGATTCTTCCGTCAGTAGTATATTTCAGTGACATCAGATATAGTTCGAAAGTCGAAACAACCACCTGTAGTAGTCCTCGATCTCATGCATTTGTAGTGCAATTCCGTCTTCTACATCGTGTAGGTTTATGATATACGAGTAATGTAAAACGATCTAGAACTGTGTTGTAGTGTTTGTAGCACACGAAGTTTCGAACTGTGTCACTGCATTTTGTACGACATATATGCACGCCATGGTTGACCTTGGCACGACACGTTATTGTCACTGTCGAAAATGTAAAGAAATAAAGCTTTTGTTTGTAGAACTGGTTAAACATGTCCAAACACGATATGATATGGAACGACAAGCAAGTTATAGAACTGTTGTTAGTAATTGAATTTCTAATAATGATTTACGGTATAATAACGATGTAATGTACCGTAATCAGGATAATATCGATAGTATAGAATAATAAGGTACGAAGATTACGGAATAATATCGATATAATTTTATTCCTAATAATGTTTTGGTCAAAAAACGTTTGCGCTTTATGACAAATTTCACCGCAATCGAAAATCGTTAAAAACGACTGGTTTTGAAGGTTATTATCCACGTTTTTTCGGCGTTTTTGGTTTTGGAATAAAATTGTTTAATAATCACGTTTAACAGACGTCACACCAAATATAATGCCTCGGTGTAATATTCAGGCCATTTAGATTTCAATGGAGTCTTTTAAAGCCCAAAAGATTATCTTTCGAGAGTTGTCGAAATAAGTTCTATACTGTATTTCATTTTATATCGTGTCTAAGGGTTCTAATAATTATTATCAGACGTTATATTCCTATCGACAAGTTTTCTACATAATACATTCGCGCTTAATGACAAATTTCACCGCGATCGAAAATCCCTAAAAACGACCGATTTTGAAGGTTATTATCCACGTTTTTTGGCATTTTTGGTCCGGAATAAAATTGTTTAATAATCGCGCTGAACAAAGTACACACCAAACAGTCAAACACAATGCCCCGGTGTAATATTTGGGTCATTTGAATTTCAATGAAATCTTTTAAAGGCCATAAAATTATCATTTAAAGCGTGTCGAAATCCGTCGAAACGAGTTCTATATTTCATTTTATATCGTGTCTGAGGGTACTAATAATAATTAACAAACATTATATTCCTATCAACAGGTTTTGGCCAAAAAAAACATTCGCACTTTATGACAAATTTCACCGCGATCGAAAATCGCTAAAAACGATCGATTTTGAAGGTTTATCCACGTTTTTTCGGCGTTTTTGGTCCCGGAATAAAATTGTTTAATAATTGCGCTGAACAAATGTCACACCAAACACAATGCCCCGGTGTAATATTCAGGTCGTTTGGATTTCAATGGAGTCTTTTAAAAGGCCATTATATTATTTTTTGAGACGTGTCGTAGAAACAAGTTTTATATTCCATTTTATATTGTGTCTAAGGATTCTAATCATCATTTTCAGACATTATATTCCTATCGACAAGTTTTCGCCAATAAAAATCACGCTTTATGACAAATTTCACTGCATTCAAAAATCGCTAAAAATTACCGAATTTGAAGGTTATTATCCACGTTTTTTCGGCGTTTTTGGTCCCGGAATAAAATTGTTTAATAATCGCGTTGAACAAAGTCCACCCCAAATACAACGCCCCGGTGTAATATTCAGGTCGTTTGGATTTCAATGGAGCCTTTTTAAGGCCATTAGATTATCTTTTGAGATGTGTCAAAATTTGTCAAAACAAGTTCTAAATTTCATTTTATATCGTGTTTGAAGGTTCTAATAATCATTATCGGACATTATATTTATATCGACAAGTTTTCGTCAAAAAACATTCGCGTTTTATGACAAATTTCACCGCGATCAAAAATCGCTAAAAACGACCGATTTTGAAGGTTATTATCCACGTTTTTTCGGCGTTTTTTAACCCAGAATAAAATTGTTTAACAATCGCGCTGAATAAAGTCTATACTAGACACAATCCCCCGATGTAATATTCAGCTCGTTTGGATTTCAATGGAGTCTTTTAAAGGCCATTAGATTATCTTTTGAAACGTGTTTAAATCTGTCGGAGCAAGTTCTATATTTCATCTTATATCGTGTATGAGGTTCTAATAATCATTAATAGACATTCTATTACTATCGTCTGAGCTTACATTTAAGGCTCGAGCTTACTTTAGAACTCAGTATGGTACGACATGCATGCCACGACACGGAAGTTATAGAACTGTCGTTAGTAATAGAATTTCTAATAATGATTATGGTATTATATATGTACCGTAATCAGAATAATATCGATATTATAAAATAATAAGTTACTGTAGTAAGATTAGGGACGGTATAATATACCGTGATCGATCAGAATAATATCGATTACATTTGAATAACATTGATGTATAAGGGTCCTGTACGTTCATAGTATAACACAAAACCCTACTGTATCAGATTTCGAAACACCTACTGTAACTAGCTAGCTATGATGGAGGTGAAGGAGGAAGGGCGGGCGGACGGAGAAGAAGAATCCAACAATTCTTGACGGGCCTTGTCCGAAAAAATCACGGTTGTTGTTTTTGTCTACGTTCAGAAAAGCAGGGTTCTACTAATCATTATCATGCATTATATTCTAATCGACAAGTTTTCGTCAAAAAACATTCGCACTTTATGACAAAATTCACAGCGATCAAAAATCGCTAAAAACGACCGATTTTGAAGGTTATTATCCACGTTTTTTCGGCATTTTTGGTACCGGAATAAAATTGTTTTATAATCGCGCTGAACAAAGTTCACACCAAACCCAATGCCCCGGTATAATATTCAGGTCGTTTGGACTTTAATTGAGTCTTTTAAAGGTCATAAAATTATCTTTTTAGATGTGTCGAAATCCGTCAAAACAAGTTCTATATTCCATTTTATATCGTGTCTGAGTGTTATAATAATCATTATTAGACATTATGTTCCTATCGACATGTTTTCGTTAAAAAAATATTCGCGTTTTATGACAAATTTCACCGCGATCGGAAATTGCTAAAAATAACCGAATTTGAAGGTTATTATCCACGTTTTTTCGGCGTTTTTGGTCCCGGAATAAAATTGTTTAATAATCGCGCTGAACAAAGTCCTCACCAAGCCCACTGCCACGGTATGATATTCAGGTCATTATGATTTCACTAGAGTCTTTTAAAGGCAACAATATTATCTTTTGAGACGTGTCGAAATCCGTCGAAACAAGTTCTATATTCCATATTATATCGTGTCTGAGGGTTCTAATAATCATTATTAGACATTATATTCCTATCGACAAGTTTTCGTCAAAAAACATTCGCGTTTTATGAAAAATTTCACAGCGATCGAAAATCGCTAAAAACGACCGATTTTGAAGGTTATTATCCACGTTTTTTTTGGCATTTTTGGTTCCGGAATAAAATGGTTTAATAATCGCGCCGAACAAAGTCCACACCAAACACGGTGTGATATTCAGGTCGTTTGGATTTCAATGGAGTCTTTTAAAGGCCGTAGGATTATCTTTTGAGACGTGTCGAAACAAGTTATATATTCCGTTTTATAACGTGTATGAGGTTTCTAATATTCATTATTAGACATTATAATTCTATCGACAAGTTTTCGTCAAAAAAATATTCACGTCTTATGACAAATTTCACAACAATCGAAAATCGCTAAAAATGACCGATTTTGAAGGTTTTTTTTTTTTTTTTTGATGAACGAGGGAACCCGCAGTCGGGTGTACGCATAGCCTGCAAACCACGCACACCAAGGTAAACCGCCCGTAGGCGACAGGCTCGAAGTCTAGAGGCATAGTCTCAAGCCATACAACTCCCACAAGTTCGCGCTTGTAGGGGCTTGAACCTGAGACCCTTGGGCTGATGACCACAAGTTTTAACCACTAGGCAACACCCTTATGGGCGATTTTGAAGGTTAATATCCACGTTTTTTCGGTGTTTTTGGTCCCGAAATAAAATTGTTTAATAATCGCGCTGAACAAAGTCCATACCAAACCCATTACCCCGGTGTAATATATCAAAACCGTAAAATGTTCTCGTTCGTTGCTCAAATTTTTATGTGGCCCATTTGTGTGATCCTATTAAGTACTCCCTCCGGTTTTTTATTATCTTCCCCTCAAAATAAAAGAAGGAAGAGAGAAATGTAAGGGTGATTCTCGACCACATGTTGATAGCCCAAAATAGAAATAGGGAAGAAAGGGTGTTTCAGCCCAATAAGGAAATAGGGAAGATAATAAAGAATCGGAGGGAGTATTAACTTTCCTAGCGATTTCCAACCATTTTTGTTTCGGACCTCAAACCTCGAAAAACCTACTATGGCTATTGCCTTATTGGGCTTTCACGATTTGGGGCTTTGTTGCGCCTCCTTCTTCACAGAATTAGGGTTTCTACGATTTAGTATAAATTAATCACTTCTTCACCCTTCATCTTCATCTTCATCCCTCTTCAATTCATATTTCGAAAACAATTCTTCCAAAATCATAATTTTATTTCTTTCAATTTTTAATTTATTTAATTTATTTTTTCAATTTCAACGAAATGACGAAGAAATTCAAGCTCAAAATCAGCTGATTTGTTTGATGAGTCTACGAATTCTCGACAGGTTCTGATCGTCAATTCATCATTTTCCTCAAAAAGTTTTTAAATTTATCGAATTTAATCAATTTAAATTAATTAAATTGATTGAATTAATTAATTAATTAATTATCTGGGCATATGATGAAATTCAATTTAGTCAAATGGGTAATTTGCGTCTGAATTTTTCATTGATGTTATCACCTTGGAGAACTGATGCCCAATAAAATTATCATGAAACCGTGTTCATTTTTTTTAAAAAATCATTAATTTATCGATAATAAAAAACTAAATAAATCGTCTTACTCTATAATTTATTTACGGGATTATAGTGAGGATAATTAGCTCCCTCTTCTGAGTAATATTGAGGACAATCGCTGGCTGAATCGAACCAATATATATCTGCCACCACTGAATAATCCTCGTAAAAAAACATTCATATGACACGATTTCACAATAAAATATTTATAAAAATATTGACTTTTTATGTTTTTAAAATTTCAATTTTTTTAGTATTTTGTTTGATTTTTTATTAAAAAATTCATATGACACGGTTTCACAATAAAATATTTATAAAAAAATTATCTTTTTATATTTTTAAAATTTTAATTTTTTTAATTTTATTTGATTTTTTATCAAATAATTCGTATGACACGATTTTACAATAAGATATTTTTATAAACCTGTGTTTTATATTTTTAAGTACCAATTTTTTTTTTTTTTTTTTGGTTTTTTTAAAATGTAAATTCATGTGATGAAATACGGAAAATTATCTTAGGACACCTTCCTACACAGTACAAAAGTACTGTGGATGAGAAAGAAATTCCATTCTGATGATTTTTGTTCATTTTTCGACAAATTGTCGACAACAGATATATCCGTCTTAATCAATTTAATTTACGTCATGTTTTTTTTCCGTTGAATTCAGATGAACTGAATTGAGCTGAACAAACTAGACATTCGAAGCGAAGTGAACTGAACTCAACGTGAAACCGAGTTGAATTTGTTTGAACTGAACTGCAATAATCAGGCATTGATGAATCTACAGTCATGTTTTTTTCCGTTGAATAATTCTGAACTGAACTGAATAGTTCTGAGTGAACTAGACATCTGAAGTGAACTAAACTGAACGTGAAAATGTGTTGAATTTGTTTGAACTGAACTGCAATAATCAGGCATTGATGAATCTACAGTCATGTTTTTTTCCGTTGAATAATTCTGAACTGAACTGAATAGTTCTGAGTGAACTAGACATCTGAAGTGAACTAAACTGAACGTGAAAATGTGTTGAATTTGTTTGAACTGAACTGCAATAATCAGGCATTGATGAATCTACAGTCATGTTTTTTTCCGTTGAATAAGGCTGAACTGAACTGAATAGTTCTGAGTGAACTAGACATCTGAACTGAACTGAACGTGAAAATGTGTTGAATTTGTTTGAACTGAATTGAACTGCGATAATCAGACATTGATGAATCTACAGTCATGTTTTTTCCGTTGAATTCAGCTGAACTGAACTGAGCAAACTAGACATCCGAAGTGAACTGAACTGATCGTGAAATCGAGTTGAACTGAATTGAACTGCGGTAATCAGACATTGATGAATCTACAGTTTTCTCTGATTTGTCCCTCGACTCCGACTAACGGTTTGATACTCCCCATCTTAACAATCGATTCAGCAAACGACTCGAAGAACAGTTCGACATTCGCTGCGTAATCCCAAACCCGTTGTTCAATCTCGCCACCTTGATCTTCGAAAACCAGTACATTATCCGAATGCAGCAGTCCTTTCGATTCCAGTATGTTGAGATAGTAATGGTTGTCGAAAAACGCCGGAGTTCTGTAATCTAGAGGTGTTACTTGATTGTCGTGTCCCGATTCAGGACATATTGAAGATAGTGATTTTTGGAATCCTGTGTATCTTTCGTCGATGTTTTCTTCTAAACTTGTGTCGTATATTCGTTGTCTGAAACTCGTGCATCTCGCTACTCCCATCGTATGCGCACCTGTACACAAAATATTCAAAATTGAGTCCGATATCAAGTCAGTCGTTCAGGTCAGGTCAGGTCATTTCAGATCCTAATTGGTTCGTGTGTCTAATAGTCATGACATGGATTCGAAACATGTCTAATGATCGGGAATGTCAAAAAAATGAGTAGAAATTCGTACCGGACAAAGCGACCAAGTCCTTGATGTCTAATCCTTGTATTGCAAAATTGGCAATGAGGGCGTCGAGTGAAGAGTTTGGAGTCGGAATGAACGTGTTTGCATCAACCAAGCTTGCGGTTAGTGAGTCTCGTCTTCCAAGCAGTACTTCCCACGACGGTCCTCCTCTCTGCGCAACAACATTCGTTAACATACAGAACTGACTCGACCAGAATGATGTTCTTCACATGGTCCTACCCGGTTGACCAGTTTGTCAGGTCTAGTGTATTAGTACTGTCAGGTCTAGTGTATTAGTACGAAAGTGTAAAACTGAGAGGGAGATTTTACCAGGACGACAGAGTCTCGTGCAGCAATGGCAAGGATGTCGGCGCAGGAGACAGTCAACGGACACGCCTCTTCCACGGCCTCTTTAATCGCGTCTATCACTTCGAACCCTCTTAGAGAATTCACGTTCGGCGTTGCCAGTTTTTCGCTCAGTATCGCTCCTTGGTTGTCCAACAACACCGATCCATCACACCCCTTCAAATATAGCAACACGCAAGTTAAACATCGTTTCTTGTAATTTTGAAATAAGTTAATGCGAGTTAAACATCGTTGTTATTACCTGAACGAAACAATCATGAAAATGAAGACGGAGTAACTGAGCCGCAACACGAGGTTGTCTATACACTCGACTCCTCACAACAAACCTAACAACATTCTCAACCCACGGACACGTTTCCTTATAGAAATCAGGAACGAGCTCATCAGTCGAACAACAAACACAAATCGAACCCAAAACAACAACGATTAAGCATAGTTTCGAGACACCCATTACTCAAAATTTCGACAAATGGAACCCCCGAAGTCGTTTTCTTTTGCTTAGGATTAGTAAAATGTAAGTAGTACTAAAAAATGTGTAAGTAGTACTAAAAAATGTGCAAGTATTTAAGAGACTAGAATCTTTGTAATGTTGTATATGTCTTTACATTAGACCATTCTAACCAAACTTAAAGTTGGAGGTGAAGTATGTTACAGTTTTTCTCTGAATGTTCATTTTTTTTTTTTTTTGGATGAACGAGGGAACCCGCAGCCGCTACCTTTTTGGTGCGCTCTGGGTAAACCCCCGGGTGTACGCATAGCCTGCAAACCACGCACACCAAGGTAAACCGCCCGTGGGCGACAGGCTCGAAGTCTAGAGGCATAGTCTCAAGCCATACAACTCCCACAAGTTCGCGCTTGCAGGGGCTTGAACCTGAGACCCTTGGACCGATGACCACAAGTCTTTTTTACTTAACTTATTTTTCACTGTTTTTCATAGATTCAAGGGTTGATGCAGCTAACCTCAACCAATTCCTGTACCAAGGCAGGTTAACCTGGTTGAGTTACCCTGACTTGGGCACGAGCCCATCTAGACCCATTTTCGTTAAAATTTTTGGTCTAACTCATTTGCGGTTAATGCAAAATGTTCGGTCATACGGGTCATGCGGGTAAGGTCTTAGGTTCGGTCATACGGGTCAAGTTGGGTTAGCTAGGGTCAAAATACGGATCATAAATAATTTCGCATGCCTACTATTTTACCGTCTTTTAAGTAGAAAATATATTTTTAACATTAATTTTTTATTTATTTCGAAATAGGATCATTATTATACTCTTTAATTAATGTTTATATTTTATAAAAAATCGAAATCCAAAATTATTTTACTATTTAATGATAAAAAAAATGTAAAAGTATTAAATTGACTATTTGTTTATATTTGTAATTTAAAAATATTACAGAGTACTCGTATTATTTTTTTTTTACATCCAAATATTATGGTTGACCCAACGGGTCGAAACGGATGGGTCAAGTTTCAACCCTAAATTAAACGGTCATTTCGGTTTTGGATCAAACGGGTTTATGACCCTAAAAAAACGGATCAGGTTTCCAAGTCGGGACAATTTTCGACAAGTCTAGTAACAACGATACATGATACCATACAAATAATCTTCAATCGGAAACCCAAACCCGGTTTCGGGTAAAGAGGCTATTATATTGACTAGCATTTCTCTCTACAATCTTGGTCATTCTCACAAAATACATCTTCAATAACTATAGTACATTTTTTTTGTAATCAATTCTATTTAGGGAAATAAATACGTCGACGGGTTGTTGTTTCTTGAAAATCGGGTTTGGTTTTAACTGCTTGATGAGCTATTGCTTGGACCGGCGACCCAATATTGTTTAACGGCCATGAGTATCTTCTCGGGGACAAATGGACCGTCTTCATGGTCCATTAACTTGACATCCCATCTCATGCCTCGAGCGATTTGCTTCACCTTGTTTAGTGGGTCAACGGCGTCTCTTATGATGACCACGCCTTCTGGTCGCAGGATACGGTCCATTTCTAGAAGTATATCTTCGTATTCACACCTACAAGCAAAAGGGGGTCGGGTCGAGTCGAGTTGAGCTTCTCGAGATCAAAACCAGCAAGAATCGCTAAAACCATTTGGGTGCGTCAGCTTACGGGAAAAAAAAAAAAAAAAAAAAAAGGAGACGTACTTGTCCTGGTACATGCTGAACAAAGCATTAGCATGAATTAGGTCGTATGTCCGAGGGTACGTTGAAAAACCTTCGCACCTAAGAGAACGAACGAACGAACGAACGAACACCCAATAACACGAATGAGGAACAATGATGTCGAATCAATAACAGTCGACAAACAACAGCTAACGTGCAAATATACGAAATGTGAGTGTATTAAAGAGACATACGTACCAATCATGATATATACCGATTAGGCCTCGTTCATACACCACGCCTAAAGTGTTTTCAGCGGCGGTAGGCACGACATTCATCACCCATACTTTTGGTGAATCGAGGGCTGCACCAAACCCACCAAGACCGGCGTTCATGTCCATGATATTGCGATACCTAGAGGATCCGATCAATTTATTGAGGTTTTTGTAAGCGTTGACGTGCTTCTTCCACTTCTTATTATCCTCTTGGTACGACTCTTCAGTCACCCCGGAAATCAAACCCTTCGCGATTCTAGGAGGAGTCGCGAAAAGTCGTGCAGGAAATTTCTTCAGCTTTCCTCCGGCCACTTCGTCTGAGCTTGAAACCTCGAGGAATGGTGTTACACACCCTTCCATCTTCTTGTACCTTCATCGTGGATATTGTAATCAGTGTCGAAACCAAAAAAAAACAAAACCGACTTTGATAATTTTGGTACTTCGTATTAGGGATAGTGTGACTGACCAGACGTCGTCAGGATCCTGTGATTCACAGACGTTTGTTGGCTTCGTCTTGCATAATTCAGCATTCTCCCGTTTCTGAAAGATAGCGATATCTCCTTTCTCGTATTTCTTCTCCCAGCAAAGTCGCTCAGCCAACTCTTCTATGTTCCGCTGTTCTGTTCTGCAGTCGTCCTTTGTCCGCTTCCATACTTTGTAGTAGGTTTTCCAATTGATCGGTGGACCGGACAAAACCCAGTATCCACCCGGTCTTAGAACACGGTCTACTTCCATGAGATACTTTCCACCTGCACACAAAATTTCACGTTGTAAAGTCGAAAAATGCACGAAACACATGATGTACTCCCTCCGAATCTCTAAAAGCTTCCACCTTTTCGTCACTCACCATTTGATGCCCAAGGAATCAGACAGCGGGAACATTGAGCCATGTCGAAGGCTCTCGAAGGGTACGCAAGATGCATACTTCCAAGTACACCGATGACAGCAGGCACTCCTCTCTCGAGCGCAAATTGTACTTGTGCTTCATGGTTGTCCCTCGGTGCAAACGACATAGCCAGGACATTTCTTTTCAACATGTACGCACCCCAACTCGCAACCTGTTCAACGACGTTTCAAAATTCAAATCATTTAACCTTGAGTAAAACAATGCACGATTGAGAAGGAAGATTAGAGATATACCCCGCAACCAGTGTCGAGAGCTGTTCTGATAGTCCCGTCAGCAATTGGAATCACGCTGGCAAGCTCGTCTATATATGCATCAGCGCCTTGAGGAAACATCGTTCCACCACCAGGAAATTTGAATACATTGCCTTGATATTCAACCCAATGTTGCCCGGCTTTCTCGACAGTTAGATGTTTGTAAGGAACATTAGCATAGTACACATAATCCCGACTCTTTGGCCAAGCGAACGGAGTTGTATACCCTTCGGGTGCTGGAATAAGACAACGCAACTTTTCTTCGGGTGGAGGGCAGTGTCTCTCTCTGTACACCATATCCTCTCTCGGGAACTTCATAGCTCGGTCCTGTTCTTGGCAAGGCGTGTAATCCTTGAATTTGACGTCACACGGCTTGTACTTCTTGATTATCACCTCAGAAGATTCGAAACTGCCAACAAATTTGTGATGGGGCTCGAAATCTAGATCAGAGCGATCTGACATCGACTTGGAATTTGAATTTGAATTTGAATTTGAATTCTCGCTGGTGTCGGTGCATAGTGGCAAACTGGATGATACTTTCATGGCAATGCTATCTCCTTTTCCAAAACCGCTTTTCTGCCAGGCGCCGAGCAAGTAACAAAAACAGCAAAGACCTAAAATAATGAATATTGACATAGAGCCTCGGGCTCTCCCACCATGTTTAGGGCTCATGATGGCGAGCTGAAAATGTCGTCTTCTACACCCAAATACACCAACTTGGTTTTTTATCTGTCTTTTATTTCAGGAATTAACATCAGTCGAAATCGCAGACACTGGCAAATTACGTGAGAAGACAACATTTACAAGATTCGAATCTGAACTAACACGAAAACACCTCATCCTTCTCCCTATTTCTTCCCACTTACCATTTCCCACCGTCTTTCTATCTTCTTCTCATTCCAATTATTTCCATTTTGGTCCGTCTTTTTTTTTTTTTACCATACTACCTTCACCGTTTACTTATATTCACTGAAAAAGTATCGAAAAATAGAAAATTGAGATTTCGATTTTTTTTTTAGTAGTCATCTTTTGAAGGAAATCCATTAAACCCGGTTAGATTTAGATCAAAAAAATCCGATATCTGGCATCAAACCCTGCACGAATATGGTAGACCAAAAAATCCGAAATCTCATATCTATACTTATATTTCTCGATTTCATACTGCAACCAAAAAACTTTGTGCCCGATTTCACCAGGCCAAAAGACATGATCTTGGTAATGAGCATAAAGATCCAATTTTTCCAGAGCAAAATCACAGCTTTTCACCCATAAAACCCAATTAATGACAAATATTATAAACCTTAGTCCTTAAAAAAATCCGCAATTAGATTCAATTCTTAAAGAACACTTGTTCACATCACAACCCAAAAAACCAGCTTCAATGACAAATAATATAAACCCTAATTCTAAAAAAAATCCCAATTAGATTCAATTCTTCACGAATGAGCATAAAGATCCAATTTTTTCAGTTTTTTCACCCATAAAACCCAATCAATGACAAATAGCATAAACCCTAATCCTAAAAATCCCAATTAGATTCAATTCTTCAAGAACACATGTTCACATCACATTATCATAACCCAGAAAATCAGCTTCAATGACAAATAGTATAAACCCTAATTCTAAAAAAAAAATCCCAATTAGATCCAATTCTAGAAGAATACAACCCAGAAAACCAGCTTCAATCACAAATTCATTCAAGGGTAAAACACAATTCACAGAAATAAGCACAGATCACATATAATAACAACATGGGTTATCAATTAATCAATGTAACAATAAAAATAAAAAAGATTTGAAATTCAAAAGAGAAAAAAGATTGAATGTTGAGTGTGATTACCTGATAAAGATTGGATCTTTGGATGGTAATAAGAGAAAGCAGATCTAAAAGGAGGGAAGTGAGGTGAGGGGACACTCTATTTAGAAGTGGAAGTGATGAGTGAAGTGAAGTGAAGTGGGAAGAGAGTGATAAAAGTTAAGTGTGTGAAGGATGATGATGATGATGATGATGATGATGGAGACCGTCTTTTATCACGTTATTGAGAAACCGTCTTTAATAATTTTGTTTTCGATATTTCACATCTATGAATGTTAGTCAAAATCAGAAATTTTGAATTAGGTTTAACATTAAAGTACTAAGAATTTAGCTTACAATATGAGTAATTATGTTTAGGTCAAAATTATTACTCCGTATTACAGTACATATTTAAAAACTCGAGTACCCATAAAATTCATGAAAATGTGAATAATTTAAGATGACAATCTAAAACGATCAACTCAGGTAGTTCACTCACATTTTTGAATCGATCAGATCCAGATATAGCAACCACAATCTCAAAGGAATTACAGTAGTTAAAATACTCGGTTTAGCTTAATCGGACCATAATAATATATGTAAACATAGTCAAAATTTTCAGGTTTGATAAGTGCAAGTATTTTTCATACTGTATTAATTTAACAAGACTGCATGAAGCATGCTAAATCACAGTAATTAGAGTATCTACCAAGAAATATGATACTCACTCCGATTTTTTATTATCTTTCCCTTTGGTTTTGGGGAAGAAAATAAGGGTGTAGGAACGTGTGGTTCAAAATAAAAGAAGGAAGATAGAGAAATGTAAGGGTGATTCTAGACCACATGTTGATAGCCCAAAATAAAAATAGGGAAGAAAGGATGTTTCAGTCCAATAAAAAAATAGGAAAGATAATAAAAAATCGGAGGGATTACTTCAAAAAAAACAGAGTAAAGAAACAATAGAGTATGTACTTAAAAGAATCTTACAGTCAGTCAGTCAGTGATGTGAGCTGTTAAAACCATCACCATGCTCTCCACTTCACACTTCACCTTCCACTTACTTTCTGTTCAATCTCGAAAGGTTCATTTTGTCTTAACTAAACTACTTCAGTTAAGTTCGATTCAGCTAACTTTGATTCGATTCAGTTCAGTCTACTTTAATCTAAAAGAACAAGATCTTATTCTTATTTAACACGTTATAAATTTGTGACGAAGATTTCCCGAATGTGACAGTGTCCTCATCTAAGAAATAAATTTAGATTGATGTGAGATCTTGTAAAAAAAAGGGTCAGGTCATTTAATGCAAATTGTGTCGGCAGTTTCTCCCATAATATTCAGTACAGTTTCATACTGTATAATTAAACTCTGCCCATAACAATTTTTAGAGCATTGAGCTTGAAAAATATGTGTCCATGGCATAAATATCGGACTCGAACCATGATAGCTTTACCGGGTCCATCATCAAGACTGAAATCGACTGAGGAAAAGAAGAAAGAAACAAGTGATTTTCAACAATACTCGGAATTGAGTTAACTAGCTTCATATTATTGCCATAATCATAATAACTGTTCCTGCAATGATCGACACTAAACATGACAACATGAAGAAGAAAATCGGAAAGGATACACACTGAGCGAAAAGACGCCAGGATTGGTATTAATGAGATAATAAAGGAAGGGATGGGGAGTAAGAATTTGGTATCAATGGTATGAGGAGTTCATCCTTGAGCATTCGAGTCAACGTCGTTTACAGTCAGGTCTGAACATGGTATGACAGCATCAACTGCAGTCTTTTCCGTTTCACCAGGATGCATTGGGTTTGCTGCAGCAGTTGATTCATCTCGTGACTCTGCAGGCTCGATGCTAGAATCTAGGATCTGATTCTGATCGGTTTGTGTGTTGATTGACGGGGTAATTTTATCAACGCCATCATCATTGGTTAATGGCGTTACAGTTACAGTATCTCCCGAACTAGTTTTCACATCGGCCTTCGAATCAGTTTTCACGTCATCGCCTTGCTGAGATATCGTCACAGTCACAGTCAATTGACTTGCATTCGAATCAGTGTTCACATCGTCGCCTTCTTCCTTTGTAGCCTCGTTAACCTGAGCTGATTTTTCCGTGCAATTACCGTTTTGTCCATCATCAGCCGGTTCAACTTGAACCGTTGGAGTGCCTGTATTCCCACCCGACTCTTTTTTCTTGTGACGTTTATTTCTCACTCTAGATCTTTTTGACTTTTTGGGTTTCGGAGTCTCCGCTTTAGGAGGAGCAGTTTCGGGCACCTTTCTTTTCAATGGTAAAACCGTGTAATTAATTTTGTCACCACACTTACCATCGACACTCCTGCTTGATTCAATTGCAAGGAGTGCGGTTCTTGCTGCTTTGATCTCGGCTTCTTTTTTCGTTGTTGCAGCAGTCCCAATGTATTGAATTCCTCCTATGTCGACGGTGCATGAATACAGGAATAATCTACCCGATGAACCCTCTGTTTTACATGTGTACGTTGGAATGGCGTAGTTCATCTTTTGTGCATACTCTTGGAGTACATTCTTACATAACCCGGTTTCATGCTGCAACAAATAAGGGCTACTAAGACACGTGTATGAATATAAGCAAATATTTGAAAACGAGCAAATAAGAAATTAAGCATCAGCTCGACTTTAATGTCCCCAAATATATGTGAAACGGCCATGTCAGTTTGTCCTTTTTATCAATCAAATTCTGTTTTTCGTGTATAATCTTTTCAAAAAAAAAAGTTGTAAATGTAAAGAATATTTAGTTTGGGTATTTAATTACGGTCCAATATAGGTTTCATAAAAGCTGCTCATAAAAATGCTCGACTTTGATCATCCAACAATATTGGTGGGTAGGTGACGAGGGAAAAATAGATATGAATAAGAAGGAATTTAGAAGATCGGTATATATCAATTGACTAGTAGATTGAGCACATGATCTCAACAACTCTACTCAGAATTATTTTTTAAAAACAATTTTTTTTTGACACTTTCAAAGTTCTTGATCAATCATTGAAAGGTGCTCTCGAGATACAACATCGGGTCGGCTAACATGAATCATTATCCGAAATCACCAATTCATCACCAAAAAACAATCATATAAAAAGGCATTAAAGGAGTACAGAAATAATAAAAATGCATAGTTTCGAGAAAATAAAGTTCAAAGCGTTAATAAAATTTTAAAAAGGGTTACAAGTGCCAAGTTAAAGAAAAACGAATAAGTAAAAACAACGGTAGTAATAATAGTTATGGAAAATAAAATAATTATAATTAAGAACAAAATAAAAAGATAGTCCTTAACTCTTCATAGAGGAAAGAAATAACTTTGAAGCATTAAAATATACGACTCCTAAAATTACGAAGGCTTGCCAGTCATGTAAACCACGGTATATAAATGAAACGGCTAGTCACTGGAACATCAGATTAGGATGATAGATACGAAGTACATAATTTTTTTATATAACTCGCTTACCACGGGTATAGAAATTGATTCTTTCTTTTTGCCGGAGGCAGATAAATCCATCAATGCAACTTCAGCAGCTGATTGTTCTGCCGCCTTGCGATTGTAGAACCCAAGGAGCGAATCATATCTCGCACCACCAACTATTACAGTGGATTTGAAAGAAGGCTCGTGTGACGGTCCTTCTCTAATGGTCTCGTAGGTAGGCGTAGGGAGCCCAACTTTTTGTGAATATTCTTGTAGACGACTCTTGAATACATAACAATTTGATACACCTGCCCAACCACATAAATTAGTCCGTTGATCATTTACCAAAACCTATGTTGCTCAAATTCATCTAGAAGTATCTAACACGGGTTTGTATCCAAGTGTCGGGGTCAACCCATGTCCGAGCCAAGTGTCAAGGGTTCGACCAAAACGACAAATAAACGCTTGGTAAACAGGTGAGTAAACAGCATCGATCTAAAAGTTGCGTAGAAAATCACCTTCAGGGGAGGTTGGAGCTTGCGTTCTAGGGAGGCAACCAGAACCCGGAAGTTTGGGAGAGTCGTTAAGCTGCTTATCAATGGGATTACCACGCCTTTTATTCCCAGGGTACGCTCCTATAAGTCCACGATAGGACTCAAATCTCGGAGCTGCTACAACAGCTGATGTTTCAGCAGATACATTTGCTTGAGTGACTTCCATTTCCGTCCTCCCTCCCTGGTTAACGAACGAACAACCACTTCATTCAAACAATAACACTCTTGAACAATGTACGAACTACAAAACATCATGTACAAATTATCGTCCAAACTCCCGTTGATCTGTCTACCTGTCTACCTGAACGACAATCCTAATTCATTTATCGAGATGATGTTAGAGTTCCTGAAGTAAAGCTGAACTACACGAACTTCAAATTCTCATGTCTCGCTCAACGATAATCCTCCTTTCATTTTATCAGTTATATCCCAATACGATTGTCCTCTCTATAAACACAAAATCGAGTCACGTCTTACTTCAACAAGCTACAGTTCTTGCACGAAAGTACAAAGCCAAACCCGGCCGTCATTCATGGAGGGCTACTAATTTACTATATGATCCTCGCGCCATAGACGGTAGTGAAAGCATGATACATTATGCTAATTCCTACCATAAACAAGTTTACCACGACATGGAGTACGCTAGAATGAACCGATAATTACGCTTAAATCACAAACAACAGAATTACTACCAAAATAAAGTGAAATTACATGAAAGTTCTGGTTGATTATCCTTTGATAGAAACAAATTTAATCAATCAATCAATAAAATTGCAGAAAAAATCAGTTAAATTATCAATTCAATGTAATTTAAATTGCGTATTTTGTTGACGAATGAACGGCGATAGAAGAAGAAAGAAGGTAGGTTACTAACCTGATTGAGCAGCAGCGGAGAAATTGGGGATTTTGATGGAGGAATCGAAGAATTAATTAATTTAATTGAACGAACAAAAACCCTAATTTTGAAGCAAGTAGATTCACTCACTGCTACTTCTCCTTCACTTAGCTCATAAATCATGATGACATATGCTCCCTCCGTCCCACTAAGATTGTCCCGTATTCCTTTTTTTGGTAGGTTCTGAATGATTGTCCCATTTCTCAACTTTCCTTTTTAGTCTATCCTTTTTTACAACTTCGTCCCTACTAAGACAAAGTATTTACCATTTTGCCATTCCATTAACCCACATCACCTCACCCATCACCCTATAAAGTAGTCATGATTGCCTATATACTCAATCATCACACCATTTTCTTAGTTATCGTGCAAAAGTAAACGGGACAAACATTTTGGGACGGAGGGAGTAGTACTTTTATTGCCTAATATAAACGGGTCATTTGTAAACGGGTCATTCGATTTGGTTCAGTTCTTATCCGTCCTTTTCTTTTGTTTACTTTTATTCCGTTAACTTCGTTTCAGTTCAATACAGTTGTAATATTGTGATCGAAAAAACATTATAAGAAGTTGATGGTTAACCGCGATGCTAGACTAGTTGGGCCTCCAGTAAAAATGTGAGCAGCAGCACGAGTCCTGACATCCTGAGTCTGGAGTAATGAATTTTTGAGTCGATTGGAGCACGACAACTGCATCGAGCTCCAATTCTCCCAACGACGAGAACTAAGAGAGGTGAAACGACATACATACTCCTTTGTCATATACAAAGTTCTCGATATTTCACGCATTTGCACCAAACGGCATCAACAACCACACGTCTGGGCTCAAGAATAGCCAAACTAGACGAAGAATACCCAATCAGGTCAACACAGAAACCACATCCGATGTCACACGCTCTTACGAGTAGAGCAAAAGATCGACAGGGCGTAATGGTCTGTCGTTTCCAACGACAAGGTCAACGTCCACCTCTTTGCCCGCAAAGATATCCATCCGCAAAAGCAAATATCCAACTGCGTATCACACACAAAGTGATGACGATATTTCATCTTCACAGTACCAAACTACCAACGAAAAATGTACTCACTCTGTCTCGATCATATTTCGATTATATAGGATTTGGTTGAATTTCCCGTCTCGTGTCAAATTTTTTTACTCGACTCGACTCGACTCAATTCAGTTATTTTCGATCGATTTTTTCCGAATTCTACCCAACTACAAGTCATAATCCATTAATTCATTAAAATAATTTGCCCTCTTGTCTCCACAATTAAGTATTTTTCTGAAGTTTTTTTTTGTGTACTTGGATGCTCGTTTTTTCCCCCAAATCAGCTCTCTTCTTCATCTCAAATTATCTACTTCATCCATCAAATCATCATTCAATTAGGTATTTGTTCTTAAATTTAGCATCTTTTTATTCATTAATTCCCAATTCCCAATTCCCCTCATTTTTTTCATTATCTTGATCATTGCTTCCTGTTTATATGCTGATCATAGTGTGTTGAATTGATGAATTATCATCACTGATGTTCGATTTGTTGTTATTTGATTGTCGATTATTTCTGGGTTTTATTCATTTAGCTCGATCATGTGATTGAATTGTTGAATTATTGTTCTTTTTTTTCATTGATTTCTGTATAATGGGTGATTGTTCATGTCATTTTTTTTCCCTTTTTTTTTTTTTTTTTTTTTTTTTATGGAGATCGGAATCGAGGGGGAAATTGTTTATTGATTAAATCCGCTATCATATAAGCAGGGACGAATCTAGAACTAAAATTTCGTGTTAGTAAATTTCTCCATGTTTTTTTAATCATGAGGTCTCAAATTTACGATTTTTTTTGGTAGCAAAAGTCGATAATTTTAACCTGTATTTTGTAAGTTTGATGTTACGAGTGTTACCCCTTGCTACCAGCTAGATTTCCCCCTAATCGGAGGTACAAATGTACAATAACACGATAGTGGACGGTCAATGAACACAATAATATGAATTTATAAATATATATGTATATGATTGCTTTGAGATCATTGGAAAGAATGACAGTAAGTTGATAGTGCTCAAAAAATCAGAATGACGGGGTCCCCTTGGTCGAAAATTTCTGTAAAACTGACGTTCTTCGATGAACACTGAACGTTTTTAGACATGGTTTGTACTCTTCTATGAGGTTTTGTGTCCGACGTGGCTATTTTGGACAAAAGTTTCAATTTTTTTGGTCTAAATTGAAGTATCAAAGCGTCATGTCGGACACCCAACACGACACTCAGGTGAAGTGTCGGAGTAAGTAACATAGCATCATACAGAAATAGATGGCCATCTTGGAAAACTTCACGTGTGGTAGTTTCGTACATAAATAAGCTCATTTCTCGTGATATTACATGCTAAAAGAAAACACGGAAGGTTTAGGAGTGGCTTAATTGATTGTCGATGTTACTTAACGATTAAGTGTATTTTCTATGATTTGTACTCGTACTCATTCTTTTTTGGTAAAAATATTGGGAAATCTGTGTGCTTCCGAAAGGTCAAATCTTTGTTGTGAAAAGAGGTCATAACATAAAGATTGATATAACGCTTTTTTTTCAGTTGTTTATTACTCCTACATACACTCGATTTGATATTTATACTCGTTTCTCTTTTGATTGTAGACTTCTAGTAACTCCGACTCTCCAACTTATGTGGTGAGAAGACGAGATGGACACCTGCGTTCAAAGTGGAAAGCTAGCCTCCTTGGCAGTCTTGGTGTCCAGTGCCATCGTTCTACAAATTTTGGTCAGCATTATCTCGGATCCTTGTGTCTTATACGTGACATCAACAGTTTCAAATCAAGTACTTTTACGGTTCTAACATTATGTGCTGTTTTTGCTGCTTTTTTGTGTGCTGGTGCAGGCGTGTGCTCTGTACGATAACTGGTGGCCAATGCTTACAGGTTCATGCTCTCGAATGTACTTTGTGATTTTATAGTAGGCCTCCCAAAAGTGACCAAACTCGAATAACTAGACCCAACACCCAAACTGAATGCCCGAGTTGAAAAAAACATGGCAGTTTTCATAACAATGAAGTCAATGATTCCGTTAGACAGTTCATGTTATTTGAGTTCAGTTCATTTTTGTTCATTTTGTTCCGTACGACAATGTTTGTTCTTGTCGTGCAGTTTTAATGTACGTCCTCCTTCCTATGCCTCTGATGTTTTTTGCCGGATCCAATACGTCTTCACTATTCGAAGATACTTCCAGTAACAGGTACACAATCGCTACTGTCAAAACTGCTTGATTCCTCTTTACTGCGAAAAGCCAAAAATGCCTTTTTAAGTTGAAACACGTGTTGATAATTACTACTACGACAGTTGGTTGGATGTTACCAAATTCCTGACGGGAGCTTCGACAGTCGGAAGTATAGCTATACCGGTTATCCTGAAGCATGCAGGAGTCATTGGTTGGGGAGCGCTCGCCATGCAGCTCTCGTCCTTTGTTGTTTTGGTTTCATCCATTTTGTGCTTCATGTCGATGAATTCCGAGGATGGGTATAGTCTGCTTTGAGATATCAATCGGAAATAGTGGATCTTGTACTTGTACATGTACATAACCGCTTTGTAAATGCATTGTTTGCTGAATTTTTGTTGTTCTTACCATCGTTTTAAAATCTATCGACATCTGCAATTGTTACATACTGCAAGTTTTGCAAGGTTTTTATTTAAGATTCGGTAGCGTTTACTTCCCTTTTTTTTTTTACCCTCGTAAGAGAAAATCGATTGAAAAATCACGAGGACAAGATCTCATCAATACATTTTTGTTGATGAATCGATAATCACATCGACTTGATAACAATATAACATAAATAGGTTGAAATTCCTTTGCATAATCACATCGATCAACTGTTGGATGAAGCGGAAACAACATGATATCACGACACTACGACACCAAAATCTTTCAAAACCGTTTCTCGCTCAAAGGATGGAAGTACATAAAAGTTCGCAAACTTAACTAGGACCGACTTCCACGCAGGAGATGTGTGTTGTCAGCAAGCACAGCCACCGGACTGAGCGCCTGACTGTGGTGCGCTTGAGGTGGACTTCAAACTCACATCCACCATGTCCTCTTGCTTTGTTGACGACAGTGTCTCCATTCCAGGAAGAGCGGCCGCGATTTTCCGAAAGAGTGCCTGCAGAATGCGTAGAAATTCCCGTCATTGTTTTCACCATACACAAATTCTTGGATTTGTCCAATTGTCCGTCCTAAACTCAAAACGGGTCAAATAGCATGAGACAAAAGCAAAATGGGTTGTTATTTGACCCGTTTTGGTCGTAAGACGGATATGTCTATGTTAAGAGAGACCAGCCGTTGACCATAAACTTAAAACGGGCCAAATAGCTTGACATAAAAGCAAAATGGGTTGTTATTTGACCCGTTTTGGTCTTAAGACGGATATGTCTATGTTAAGAGAGACCAGCCGTTGACCATAAACTTAAAACGGGCCAAATAGCTTGACATAAAAGCAAAATGGGTTGTTATTTGACCCGTTTTGGTCTTAAGACGGATATGTATATGTTAAGAGAGACCAGCCGTTGAGTCGTTGACCATAATGAAATGAGTGTAGTGTGTATTTAAAGTGACTAGAGGAAGGAAGCACCTTTATGTTGAAGCCAGCTTTCGCACTAGTCTCGATGAACATAACATTGAGTTCCCGTCCTTTGGCTTCTCCTTCTTCTATCGACACTTGCCTAGCATGATAGAATACAAGTTTGAAAAATGGTGACAAAAATACTAGACTGTAATCTACAAAACGGAAAACAAGGTCCAGTTCTATGAGTCTATCGAAACCAAATTAATTACTTCATGATGCGCTATATATACCCCCTAACTCGCTAAGGCTCTATCCTTGCAGTTTGTAGAATGGAGTCGAGGACTGTTATTAACGCTCAAAAGCATAATGAATGCTATCTTTCAACAGCAATAACACCTCCCTGCAATACTGAAGGAAACTACAAACGGGCAAATTCCAAAAGAAAAAGCGACCAACGAGCAGAAGTGACAAAATCTTCCTTTGTCTAGAAGTGAAAGATGAGACGGTAATAGTCCATATTAATAAGGAAAATAAGAATGAGATAAATCTTAAAACTAGAATATCAGACTAATTTGAGCATTCTTAATATGATGAATGTGCAATCGAACTCTGACAAAGGCGATCATTTAGCTCTACCGCTTTGTCTCAATAGAAAGAAATGGAGGGGAGGAAGAAAAACGAGGGATTCAAAATTTATTGGTGGAATGATGAACGGGAAGCAAATGAGGATTCACAATCTCTTGTTACATGGAAGAGAATTGGGATGATACCGAAAGCGAAATGGTTTTCAGTATGCAGTTATGATGAGATTGTCAGCTGACCTTTTATCCACAAGATCGGTTTTGTTTCCGACTAGAACAATTATAACATCACTCCCTCTCTCAGTGCGGACCTCTTCTATCCACTTGACTGTGTTTAGGAAGGACTGTCGGCCTGAGCATAACAACAGATACAACAATGGACAGAATTAACAAGTGATTAAGGCATAACATAACAAACTCGACATAGAAAACCATATTCAGGATTTCAGGTATTTGTGTATTGCATACAAAATATTAAGCAATTAATGATAAGAGATTCACTTACTTGCAACATCGTATACTATGACTGCAACCGATGAATCCCTTATGTAGCTAGGTATAAGACTCCTGAACCTCTCCTGCCCAGCCGTATCCCTGTTCAGATGATAAGAATTGAATAAAATCGACAATGATGCGGTTTTCTGATGGATCTTTTCCCCTGATCTCATGTTCAAAATTCCATGTAACAAAAGAGGAAAAGCGAAAACTTGATAAATCCCTCCTTCCACACTTATAGGTGCAAAAGGGAAACGTAACTGCAATTATATTAAATGCCGTAGTCCAACTTTAGAGATGAATCTTACCACAGTTGAAGACGCACAGTACGATCTTCAAGATACATGGTTTTAGATAGAAAATCAATACCGATTGTAGCCTGAACAAAAAAAACAAACAATTCAGAGTGCGTTGAAGCCTTAATAATGGAAATATGACAGGATTAGCATGAAGTAAATGGCGTGGATGAAAGAGAATGTGACAACTGTGTGAACAAAAAATTCACCATAAAGACATCACATAGCGACAAAACCTTAGATCCAAGTCATTTGCAGTAAAAAAAACCTGCAACTCGTCATCCCCAACAATCAAGCAATGACTTCCTTTAGTGACATTTAAATGAACACAAATCTTTCTACACAGTTTAAATTTGGTAATGCTCGAAGGATATTCTCATTATACCGTAAGGATTCAATTCAAAACTGAGCCTGTAAACAAATCCTACAAAAAAAATGTGTGGCAACAACAAAACTCCGTAAACCTAACATTACTCCAATGTCTGAAAAGCTACCAACCGATCACCTATATAAAGGTTGTCGGAACTCCTACTCATTTGTACATTGCGTTACCCATCAACAACAACAACATCAGAACCATAATTCCAACACGATTTGGAGTCGGTTAACGTGAATCATTCTCCGAAACTGTGTGTTTACAAATTACAACACAGAGAGCTTGTCTGCAGATAACCAATAACAATAAAACAGAAAAACCTCGTTCACTGATTTGACAAAGCGAAATATATTAGCGGATCACTGTACTCTCCTGACTCCTCTATCCATCTATAGATTACCAAACCCATAGTGTAAACCTAAAAATGGATCATCATTCATCGAGAAACTGCTCCATTCCATTCCATTCCCGCGTGTTTGTTAAAACTCTACTTTCCTGACTCCTCTATCTATCCATCCATCGATCACCAAAGCCATAGTGTAAACCTAAAAACGGATCGTCATTCCTCAAGAAACCGCTTCTGCTCCTGCTCCTACAGGCAGTAATTCCCTCCCTCCGTTCCACTTCCACGCGTTTGTTAAAACTCTACTCTCCTTACTCGTCTATCCATCCATCAATTACCAAAGCTATGGTGTAAACCTATAAACGGATCGTCATCCATCATGAAACCGCTTCTGCTCCTGCTCCTACAAGCAGTAATATTCCCTCCCCCCATTCCATTTCCACGCGTTTGTTAAAACTCTCCTCTCACATTACAAACACATGTACGACTGTACACGGGTTAAGGCAACGTAAATCTTACTAACCATTAATTACCTCGTCATTTGCTCGAACCCTAACTCATCAATGCATTACGATTTACGACAATGCCCTAAATTAGTGTTAAGCTAAACTTACAACAAAATTGGAAACTAATCAAACACACAGATCAACCACCATACAATACACAAGTTCAATTACGCGAAACTGAATTCCTCGATCACATTACGATAATTTCATGATTATTGTTACCCTAGACCTAACGATCCAGCACACACATGACAGATCAAGTGATCAACTATCATATACAATCACACAACTACTATGAACAAGATCAACAAGCAGTACAATCAACAGAAACCCTAGAAATCAATCAGATCAACAAAATTCAAACAAAACAATCGAATACAGTAACATCGATCACAACAGTCCAAAATCAAACTAAACAAAAAAAAATCGAAATCGAAATCGAAATTAAACTACCTGATAAGTGTTATCAAACTTATCATACATAAATCGAGTGATGATACTAGTTTTTCCGACGGATTGATCCCCTAAAAACACCAGCTTGTATTTCGCGAGAGCTGATACTGGCGCCATTCAAAATTCAATTTGATTAATTGATTAACTGATTGATTTGAATTGAATTTGCAGAAAACAAGAACAAATCGCAATTGAAATGCTACAAGATTGAATTTCGATTGATAAATTTGGGGGAAAAAAGTACGATCTTTGAGGTTGAAGAGGAAGTGTGAATAATGGAGTAGACAGCAATGGAGGTTTTTTTGGGTTTAATTTTCCGGTTCGATTTAATTTATATTTTAATTTTCCGGTTCGGTTTTAAATCGTCATTTATTTGGATTTGAACTCGAAATCTTTAGTTATTACTCCCTCCGTTCAAGTCCAAGCTTCCCCTTCCTTGTTTTGACACTATTCACAATCAAGGATAACTTTCGATATTCACGACAATCTATTAGAAAAAATATATTCATGTGAGATCTTGTTTGATTCGTCTTTAAAAATACATTATTAATATCCAATTTTCATAATTTTTACTAATATGTTACGAAAGATATTAACGATGCAAAATGCGCGTTGGCAAACGTGAAAAAGCAAAATGGAAGCTTGGACTTGAACGGAGGGAGTACTACCCTAGTTCAAATTCTTAGAGAATCGTACCGAAGATATCTTAGCCTAGTGGTTAGAACTAGTGCTCTGGGATAGTAGGTCTCAGGTTCGAATCCCCTCCCTCTATATTGTATGTAATGCGACTAAGTGCGTTCTTCGATGGACCAAAAAAAAAATCTTAGAGAATCGTATTTGCAACTTTTTTTTTATTTTTTTATTCTGCTCGTTAAGCTAAATCGAACAAGATTGCACGTGATAGTACTTTTATCTGATAGATTGCGTAGATATTTGAAGAAACCTTTGGATACGAACTGAGAGAGTACAGTATGATCTTGAGAACAACACCCCAAACAAGAGCGTGCAAAAATCTAGTCCGGACCCAAAAAATGGACCGGTCCGGGATCAGAATACAAAATTCCGGTCCGGTCCATCATTTTGGGAGATTCCGGAATCCGGTCCTGTTCGATCCTAGCCCGATTTTTCTCCAGTCATAAGAATTCTGGTCTAACCAGTCCAAACAAGTCCAAAAGACAAGAATTTTGGATCATTTTTTTTTTTGCAAATTTCGGTTCAATCACTCCAGTCGGGTCAATTTTTCCGGTCCAATTCCAATCCTAATTTTTTTTTTTTTTTTTTTTTTTGAAGATTTTGGTCCGATCTGGTCTGGACCGGTGTGCAACCCTACTAGCCCCAAAATAGTACAATCTCAATGATTATTGGTCAAATATCGTCATAGAGAAGTCATGGTGGAGTAAAAAGTTCAAAACTTTCATATAAAAACACACCCACTTTCCCTTCTAATTTCTAACCAAATTCCTCGATTTTTTTACTGGTAGGTAAAAATTCATCATACACTTTTTTACTATTTTACCTTTATTTATTTTAGACTGCATACAATTAATTAATTAATTAATTAATCATGTGTTGATACTTCAAACTGTGTGTATTATTCATTGACTTGCTTGATCAATTTTTTTTTTTTTTTTTGCAGAGTTAAGGCAATTGGGTTTTGATAAAAATGGCTTCTTTTGAGATGGATGATCGAAAAAGTAAGTGGGTTCTTTTCATTTTTGTTGTTTATGATCTTCTATGACTTATGAGACGGTTTCACGATAATTTTATGGTTAGATAGAAGTAGAAGATCTAATGATGATGTAATAGAACAGTAATTTAGGAATTAGGATGTTTGCAGTTGCAGGGAGGAATCTAGAACTAAAAACTAAAATTTTGGGCAGCGAGTTCGTCATATTTGCTTGAAAATGTGTCATTTTTACGAACTCTAGGTAGCAAAAGTCGATAATCTTAACCAATTTTTTTCAAGTTCAGGGTAGCGAGTCATACCCTTTGCTACTAGCTGGATTCCCCGTGTTTGAAAGTTAGGGAAGTTAAATTCATGGGTGGTGGTGTCAAAGATCATGGCTATAAGTTCATGTGGTACTGCTAGACTTGTTTGCAAGTATCGGACACGATTATATGATGAGACTATTGTGTGCAATGTTTATGGTTTTCGGTTTTTTGTGTCTAAATTGAAGTGTAGAAGTGTCGGGTGAAGTATTCCTAGCTTGAATGTTTGATGGTGATCTTGTAGTGTGTTTTTTTTTTCATTGGATGATGTTTGGTAACTTCTTGTTGACTTGTGATTTACCCCATGTAATCGAAACTCGTGAATACGGATTTGGTGGGTGGACTGTGGAGTGAATCTAAAGCATAGCACCTCGGAATTGGCGGTTTTTAGGTCAAAGAATGTCTAGGTCTAAACCATATCAAAGAATGTAGCGAGATCCCACGATTGGTACTTGGTCGTGAGGGGCTCGTTGTAGTTCATAAGTTCACGATTTGAAAATTTTGGGTTATCAGAAAGCTGAGTAAGAGGCTAATATGTTGGAAGTTTTGGAATCGTGAAATGAAACAGAAATTGGACTCGGGTTGACTGGATTTGGCGTTTTCTTCACCTTTTTGGGGGTTGTTTTCTTCTTCGACAAAGGGTTACTTGCGATGGGAAACGTAAGTGTCTAAATCTCAGTCTTGTATCCTCCATTTTTACACTGTCTATTATCTACTGTTTGAGCTAAAACTTGTTGGCATGTATGCGTCGTTCAGATTCTCTTCCTCTCTGGTTTGGCATTGACTATCGGACCAAAATCCACTCTTCAGTTCTTCATTAAACCTCAAAATTACAAGGTTAATATTCTAATACTCCGTACTATGAGTATGTTGATTTATCTTCCTTTCGCAGTATCCATTTTTCATTCATTTTCACCGTTTGACAAAGTGTGAACGTGCGTGGTGATTTACACAGGGAACAATTTCATTTGGTGTCGGGTTCTTCTTCGTTATAATAGGCTGGCCAATCATAGGCATGATTTTGGAATCATATGGATTCATCGTGCTTTTCAGGTCTGTTAAAACTTAAAAACACGCCACGTTTAATTTTTTATATGTACACTTCATAGTTGCACATATTGCGATTTAGAGCTTACCGTCTTTGATTGTTCTCTTGGCAGTGGTTTCTGGCCTACACTCGCAGTGTTTCTTCAGAGGATACCTCTTCTTGGTTGGGTGTTACAACAGCCATTCTTTAGATCGGTATGTCGTCGAACACTCAAACGCCAGCTTCCCAGTTTTATTGTTCCCATTGACTAAAGTTTAGCATGTCGAACTTCCTAACTCACGTCGCCTGCTTTGATCGATTGCAGTTGATGGATAGATATCGAGGGAAACGAGTGCCAGTGTGAAGGAAGATATATAGCAAGTCGGCGACAGCCTTCTCTCGTAAGTGATGTGAAAATAGTTATCAAAATGTGTGATATTTTTCTCTCTTCTTAGTCGATTCTTCACATTTATTACGTGTACATACCCAACCGGCCTCACACTTAGCTTATCTTTTACCTTACTTCCGTTAACAGACTCCGCTTCAGTCGACTTTTCATGGCGTCAATGACTTTTGTATTGTATTGATTTATTAGACTTCTTAAGTGGTGTATGTAATGTAACGCGCATGCGCTACCTTGCAATAAAAACAGCTATAAGAGCGATGTTTGCTTGAACGTTTGTTATAATAAGAAATTAAGAATGCCTATTTTCATGCAATCAGTTTTGGGTCGTGACTCGTGATAACTGGTTATTGACATTCTAATGTTTACTGCGATTGCATTTTTAAGCGATGTTGGTTGCATTGTCAAACCGTGACTAGTAGTAAAATGCTGAATGCATATACAATTGCAGAAATGAAAACACATATTCATAGAGGAAGAGCGGGGTGGAATTTAAAACCCGATTTTCACAGCTCAAGCCGAGTTAGAGGGTACCGGCTTGAGAATCGGGCTTATCATACTTATAATACACTGCACAATGTTACTCAACTGAGATAACGAATAACTCTCCCTTGCGACAGGAGACTCGAGTCCTTTTCCCCGAAACCCACCCTCGCACATCGCATTTGCCAGCTTTATTTCAGTTATCCACAAGTAAACATCCGGATACCCTCCATCCATATACTCACCGACACATTCCTCCAGTTTCGAACTCACGTCTGCATACAGGTCGAGACATGAAACCAAGCAAGTTTTACAAAGACGGGTGTCACCCTTTCTTAACATACTATCTATCGTCAACATTGTGTTGGTGGCGTTTACTAGGGCTAGCTCGAGAGAAACTAACCCTAGGCCTGCTAGATTGGTGACGTGACTGACAGGGATTGCAGCAAGTGAGGCCGAGCAGAAGGCGGAGCTGAAGGTGGGTGGCATCGTCATGGTACATGTCTGGCATGTTGAGTTGATTATGTCTTCAGAGACGGTTTCAGTGGTGGCATATCGAAGAGGAATGAGTAGGGCAAGTATGAAGAGTGAGGAGAAGGGGAGAGTGGATAGTAATGCATTCATAATTTCACAGGTTTAGTTGCTTGTATGTTGAATCTTTGCTGTTGGTGTCGAGTTTTGAATCGATATATATGTACTGTGATTGTTTAACCTTTTGTTGTATTCTGTGTTGTTTTCTGTAAGCAAGGAAGTTTCCTTTAACAAGTGTACTACTGTACTGCTAGCATTCTGTTTTACAGCATTTGATGAAGGTTCCTTCATTGAGACGTGACGAAAAACACGAATTTGTCGACAGTTTGAGTCTAATTCACGTCTTGGTATCTCAAAAAGATTGGAGAACAATTTGGTGTTCGCAAATATTCGATTTTTATTGCTTCATTCATCGAAATGCAATGAAAAAACAAATTTGTCGACAGTAGACTCGATTTCACATTTTAGTGTTCAGAAATGTTCGATTTTTCTTGCTTTCTTCATTGAAATGTGATGAAAACACGAATTTGTCGACAGTTCGATTCTAGTTCACAACTTGGGAGTATTTCGTAAAGAAGCCTGCTAGTAGTAGTATCATTTAGTGTTCACAAATTTTCGATTTTTCTTGCATGGTTCCCACGTTACCATTGTCGGCCTCAGATTTTAGTATTACAGCTTCATCTTTGGTTCTTCATAGTCGAAGTCTCGAATATATCAGGAGCGTAGAGATTATCATGTCATCGAGCAGTAAACGAAGTATATTGACTGTTAAGAGACATCGGGGGAAAAATGAACTGATAGATGAGACTTACAAAACACAGGGAATGTCGATTTGTAAAGATTGTTGATCTTACATTATTATCACAACATCCGAATCAACACCCACAAAGGAGTTCTCTCTAAATCTCGAGTTTTAGGGCATTAAAAACATTAGGGAATGGAGCAAATGAAAAACAAAAGGAAAAAAAAATTTGACAGCATCGCCTTGAGGCATTTCCGAAGACTCCTCTCCTCATTCCGTGTCAGATCGAACAACTGAACAAAAATAAAATAAAAAGAAATTAGCCTCAGTAATAGCAGCCCATATTGCCGAAAAGAAGAGATAAATACTCGTAAATAAATTGCACTCGACAAAACAACTGAGTTCACTAAATTCACAATGTGGTTATGAGGGTGAAATCGTGAAAGCCACTTCTACTGGCTCAAAACTTATTAAAAAAAAAAAAACTAGCAGGCATTTATAGCATATTCAAGAGTTGCATAAATCATTATAACCATCATCATCTCTAAATACAAAGTTCGAAACTTCTGCCAAAACAGACAATTACGAATTTACGACAGCAGAAAATCTACTACGAGACCAGCCTCAAAATAATACGGAGTATTATCACAAGAAGTCTATATGCATAAGTGTTTGTAGTTAAGATGCTGTAATTGTTAGTTAATTCTACGGAGCTCAAAACCCTACATCACAAAATCGAGCACAAAGAATCTATCGTGATCAAAACAGAAAAACGCACGCAATCAATAAGCGCGGAAAGATCCCAAACAATGAATTCACTACTTTTTATATTCCTTGTGACGGATATTTTAATCAAAGTTAATCGCATGAACGAAGTACATCCGAACAAAACAAAACAGAAAGCACACAACATCAATATGCACATAACAATCAATTGCTTACTTTCTCTATTCTTTGTGACATGTATTCTAATCAAAATTATGATTGATTGAGACGAAACCGACCAAAATTTGTCCGACTAAAACAGAAAACCTAACTATCGATAGGCACGTGAAAATCAGACAGGCAATCACCTATTTTCTCTATTCTTCGGATATTTCAATTAAATGTAAACGAATTATATGATCTGCTGTGGAATAAATCCATAAAAACACCATTGCTATTGCCCTTAGTACATGAACATCCCATCAAAACGGAAAAACACACAACATGAATACAAGATCACAAGATTCACGACAAATCAATTGCTCGCTTTCTCTATTGTTTGTGACGAATATTCTAATCAATGGTAAACAAATGATCGTGACAGACCAAGTACACTGTACATCCAAACAAAACGTAAAAACATCGATATGCACATGAAAATCACTGACAATCAGTTGCTTCATTTATCCATTGTGACAATTATTTTAATCAAAGGTAAATAGATGATAATGAGACGGACAAAACTACATCTGATCAAAACGGAAAAAACACACAGCATCATTTCGCAATTGAAATCACAATCATAAATCGATGACTTTCTCTATTTTCGGGAATGTTAATCGAATGTAAACAAATCAAATTCAACGATCAACGAGGGGAATACATCCGACCAAAACCCAACATCAATATGCACATGAAAACCACAGACAATCAATTGCTTCATTTCTCTATTGCGACAATTATTTTAATTGAAGGTAAACAGATAATCGATCAAAATGGAAAAACACACAGCATCAATTCGCACATGAAATCACAATCAATAAATCGATTACTTTCTCCATTTTCAGGGTATATTAATCGAATGTAAACAAATCAAATTCGACGATCAACGAGGGGAATACATCCGATCAAACCCGATAAAAAACCCAACATAAAAACGCAAATCAAAAATCAAAGATGAACCCAATATCAATATGCAAATGAAAACCACAGACAATCAATTGCTTCATTTCTTTATTGCGACAATTATTTTAATCGAAGGTAAACAGATAATGATTCAAAACGGAAAAACACACAGCATCAATTCGCACATGAAATCACAATCAATAAATCGATTAATTTCTCTATTTTCAGGGTATATTAATCGAATGTAAACAAATCAAATTCGACGATCAACGATGAGAATAAATCCGATCAAACCCAATAAAAAAAACCAACATAAAAACGTAAATCAAAAATCAAAGATGAAACCAACATCAATATGCACATGAAAACCACAGACAATCAATTGCTTCATTTCTCTATTGGGACAATTATTTTAATCGAAGGTAAACAAATGATCGATCAAAACGGAAAAACACACAGAATCAATCAATTCGCACATGAAATCACAATCAATAAATCGATTAATTTCTCTATTTTCAGGGTATATTAATCGAATGTACACAAATCAAATCCGACGATCAAACCCAATAAAAAAAAAAACGCAAATCAAAAATCAAAGATGAACCCAATATAAAGAAGAGAAGAACACAAACCGGGTTTCTCGGGTTTGCCATCTTCCCATTTAGAAAGAGAATAATAAACTTTTTCGCGAGCCATGGCTTCAGATTTGAAGGGTTCCTTGAGACAATTACGAACAAGATTAGCGCAAATGTTTGAATAGCTGATGTATGTCATCCCTGCTGTTCTCCAGAACGGTGCTGCTGCTCCGCTGCTCATCTTGATCTCGAATTTGGGGGAAATCGGGGGGAAATTGGGGGAAATCGGGAGCTCGATATGAAACCCTAGAAATTTTGGTGGTGGTGGTGTTTGAGATATGAGATTTGGTTGGTTATTGTACCCTTTTTGTTGGGGAGCCAAACGGGTTCGGGTCGGGTCGGGTCGGTTATTGGACGGGTTTTCAACGAACTAGATCCATTGTTGGTTGGTAGGCTTGAAAAACTCGACTCGAGCCCAACCTGATACCCGAACTGATGACCCGAGTTAATCTGATCTAACTTGAAATTGACTGAATGTTATTATAACAGACGGACTGATATCCCTAAAGAAACGGTAAATAATAAACTCGAATTTCGTGGGTCTCATGTTCAAACCTCCTGCAAGAACGATCTTGTGGGAGTTGTATGGCTTGAGGTTATGCTTTCTAGGCTGATGGCTTACATGATGTGCGACTGTGCGTGGTTTTCAGACTATTGCGTACACTCGAGGGTTTATCCCGAGCGCACCAAAGGTAGCGGCTGCGGGTTCCCCGTCATAAAAAAAAATCGAATTCACTTGGTTTTTCGACTAGAAAGTGGTTCGACCCATTTGTCAGGTTTGTTGTCGGGGATATTTTGAGTCCCCAACTATGGTTTGTGGCAGAAAGCTAGAACTATGTGTCGTGATATTATAACGGTTCAAATATGTGTTATTACGAGTCGGTATCTTGAAAAAGTTGTAAATAACAAATCCAAATGACTTGATCTGAAGTCAACCCGATTATTTCCAACCAGGAAGTGGCCCGACCCAATGGATCCGTTTTCCAGGTTTAGGACTTGTCGAGAATATTTTGAATCTCAAACTCTTACTTGTAACGAAAATATTCATCATAATATTATACAGTAACTTTGAAACTTCATTTACAAAATTACTCCACGAGCATGAATATTATTAACGAAATATATAGAGTAAAATTTTGTTGTCTACCACTTGTAAGTATCTTTTATATTCTAATTAAATTAAATTAAATTAAATTTAATAAAATTAAATTTAATAAAATTAAATAATTTGTAACTCCATTTTTTACAACTCTTATTTACCTATATTACTCCACAAGTAATTAATTAAGATTAAATAAAATAATAATAATAATAACCGTTATTTTGTTTATTTTGTGAAAAAAAAAGAGTAATAATTTACGTATTTATTTTATTTTCGAGAAATACGAGTAAATTTTTTTTGGGTTAAGTTTTTTATTTTACTCCATACTATGAATATGAATATTCATTTCCGCAAAACATCATAAAACATGACGTCCATCCTTTTCCCCCAATTCTCCAAACCCTAACCCTAATTTTCACGCACCCCCAAAATTCCACAATCAATCACTCAAATCAAACCAAATCAATGGATTCACACCCTAACAACCTCTACGACACGGCATCTCAGCCTGATAATACACCAGACGCGTACACATTCCTCGAATTCAACACCCAGGCCGGCGTCATCGGCGTCGGAGACGACGGCGACGACGATGATTTCTCATCGTATCCTCACTTCAACGAGCTATCTCCGCCGTCTATCCGCGCTGTTCCGACGGTATCCGCTTCCTCCGCCGCCGTATCTTCGCCGGAGACGACGGCGTCACCGTCCGGTGGTATTCGAACAGGTGATGAGCTCGCCGCCGGGATGAGCGGGCTGAATTTCGAAGAGTCGGTTGGGGATGAGGTGGATGGGTTTGTTGATCAGTTTTCGAAGGGCGATTTTACGGAGCATGCGTGTCGGTATTGCGGCGTGGCGAATCCGGCGTGTGTTGTTCGGTGTAATGTTCCGTCGTGTCGGAAATGGTTTTGTAATTCTCGGGGGAATACTTCTGGTTCTCACATTGTGAATCATTTGGTCAGTTTTCTTGATCAATGTTCCTTTTTTTTTACCCTTTGAGCTCGTCGCGATCATTTGTTTACCTTTCGATTTCTTGAATTGCCTTAATGTGTAATTGAATTGAATTAGATTAATTGGAGCTTTTACTTTCGCTTGGGAACTAGTAATCTACTTGTCACTTGGTCAGTTTTCTTGATCAATTTGTTTGATTGTTTGATTTCGAGCTGCGTGGATCATGTGTTTACCTTTCGGTTTCTGGAATTGCTTGTAATGTGTATATAGATTGAGCTACTTCTCGTCCAATAACGTAGCAAAATCTTTACCACTCCCCAGATTTTGGATTTCATGCCAAATGTTAAGGTTTACAAAGGATCGGGATGATGAGAGGATTCTTTTTGTATTTGCCCTATCAAGCTCGTTATAGGTGTTTTGATGTTAGGTTTGATTTTATGTTTAGATTGTGAGTTATCATCGGTTTAGGTATGCTTTTGAGCTAGCTCGAGATGGGTGGAATAATTGTTAGAGTAGTAGAGCTTAAATAAATTAGAAAATGGAAAAGTTACCCACATCCCCACTTTCTCCAAATCCTGGACTCGATTGGTCATTTGATATTTATTTCCATTCCAGCAAGGGCTTAAGTCCTTTTGTGTTGAATTTTGCTCGAGGATCACACAGGATACTCCCAGGGTATAAATGACGTTGGTAGGTAGTCTTTGCTTGTGCCGAAGTTGGCGAAGGAAAGTTATACATTTGCTTTATGTGAGTTTGAAGAGTAGAAATATTGCTCATGTGAAGGGTGAGATTTATACTGTGTACAAAGTGAACTAAACAGTGCGAGGTTTGGTTTATAAAACACAGTTTGGAGATATATCATTTGTCTTCTGTTTGCCTTCGGTAACGTCAAGGTCCATATGAGTTTATTTTGGATCACGAGCTACAGGTACAGGTGGTTGGGCAAAGCTTGTGACAAAGTTGTAGAATGAAAGTTACCCCTCCCTCCAAAGTGTTATTTCGATGTACTTTAAGAACAGCTCCTAAGATACATTGGTCTGACTTGATATTTTGATCATGATGGCCCGTTCAAGTTTTCTCCCTGATAATTTTTTTGTCAGGTTCGCGCAAAACACAAGGAAGTCTGTCTGCATAAGGATAGCCCGTTAGGAGAGACTATTCTTGAATGCTACAACTGTGGTTGCCGTAATGTCTTCTTACTTGGATTTATTTCTGCAAAGACTGAGAGTGTAGTAGTTCTTCTTTGTCGTGAGCCTTGCTTGAACGTAAATGCACTGAAGGACATGAATTGGGATTTGAGTCAATGGTGCCCCCTTATAGACGATCGCTGCTTCCTCCCATGGCTTGTCAAGGTTTAATTTCATTTTACTTATTGAGATGATAGTATTGTTATTCTCTTTGAAGATTAGCGTTTAGCGATAGTTAAATGTACCTGGGCTAATGTTTGACCTGGTTCCTTGCTTCAGGTTCCATCTGAACAAGAGCAACTGAGGGCTAGACAGATTAGTGCACAACAGATTAATAAGATAGAAGAACTATGGAAAACAAACCCTGATGCATCTTTTGAGGATCTTGAGAAGCCCGGTGTTGATGATGAACCACAGCCTGTTGCTGTAAAATATGAAGATGCTTACCAGGTCTGCTTTCGAAATATATTAATATGAATATGAAATCTAATACGTCGCTTTGTGATCCGAGAATCTCCCTTGTAATGTATTGATATTAGATACGGAGTATAATTTTGAGACTTACGATTTTTGAAGCAAGCTCTCCTTTGGACATCATGGGGTGTTTGGTGTTGAATGGAGGGGTACTTGTTTTCTATGTGTGGTGACGTGGAGAATGTGAAGGCTTTTGTTCGACTTCTAGGTTCTTATATTTGTTTTCAAGGTTTTATTTGTGTGTTTTGCAGTATCAAAATGTGTTTGCTCCACTTATCAAGCTCGAAGCAGACTATGATAAGGTCAGAGATGTGCCACCTTATATCGTATAACTTTTAAGATTGGTTGCTTGCGTGGTATTTTTTCTTGTTCTTATAGCCCGCCTTCCATCTTATTATGTGTTTTAAACTGTAAATGGTTGCAGATGATGAAAGAATCTCAAAGTAAGGACAATCTAACAGTGCGGTGGGATATTGGGCTCAATAAGAAGCGCGTTGCATATTTTGTTTTCCCAAAGGTATTCTGATACTTATACTTGTGTCTCTATATGATCACTCCTATGGTTGGTACATCTATTCTCTTTCTAAAACATTGCATTTGTGCCATGGTAGGAGGATAATGAATTGCGTCTTGTGCCTGGTGATGAGTTGCGGCTACGTTATTCTGGAGATGCTGCTCATCCTGGATGGCAGTCGGTTGGGCATGTGGTACTAACGCATGCTGAATATCTACATTTTTTTTAGAATTCCTATATTTTATACTTCTTAGGAATCTGTTTTTTCTTCTATGTTTTGTCCAGAAATCATTAGCTGTATTTTGAATATCGTATGATTTTTTTAATTCTTGCAGATTAAATTGACTGCACAAGAGGAGGTTGCACTGGAGCTGCGTGCAAGTCAGGTGGTTATGATTTTAGATTCTCTGTCTTGCGCTTCCAGCTTCTCAAACCTGGGATGGTTTGCTTATTATTTTATTTGTTTTTAGGGGGTTCCTGTTGATATAAATCATGGATTCAGTGTTGATTTTGTCTGGAAGAGTACAAGCTTTGATCGGATGCAGAGTGCAATGAAAACTTTTGCGGTGGATGAGACCAGTGTTAGTGGGTAGGTAGCCGAATTCTTGTGGAAGACTATTGATCTTGTTTTTCTTACTGTGGTGCTGTAAGGATGTCAATGTTAGTTAATGAACACTGGTTGGTGTGACTTAATTGGACAAACTAAATGTTTTTGGTGACTAATAAAATCTTATTTGCTTGCTTTTGCGCAGATTCATATATTTGTCAAATTTGTTGGTTCTCAGAAATGTATGGCTCAAAATATTTGTAGCTTGTTATGTTTGACCAGTTAGATTTATATCTTGGGGATTGTTTACACTGGATTTGTGTCATCTGAATTTGGATCGTGATCCATATCTGTGCTCGTTTTTGCCTGTCTTCCATCTGTATCATCTCTAAGCATTCAATTATGTAATTTTAATATAGGTACATCTACCATCACTTGTTGGGTCATGAAGTTGAGATGCAGTTGGTTAGAAATACTTTGCCGCGTAGATTTGGTGCTCCTGGTCTTCCAGAACTCAATGCCTCACAGGTTTTGCCTTTTGCCCTTAAGTTTGGCTGCTCTACATCAGTTGTATTGCTTTCTTTGAGTTTTTTTCTTGGGTATTTAGGAAAGTTGCTATTAAGCATTTTGGTTAGGAGCCATGTTTGTTTCACAGATCAGAATGAATTAAGCCAAACCAAAATGCCCAAACTGTTTCACGTGACACAATTTGTCTTATATATCTGTATTGGCTTCTTCTTAAGGATAAGTAATGGTGGACATCCATAAAATGGCAGATTCTCTTTCTTTTATTACTGATTTGATGACTCTTTAACATATAGGTTTTTGCTGTTAAGAGTGTCCTCCAAAAGCCCTTAAGTTTGATCCAAGGCCCTCCTGGCACAGGAAAAACCGTAACTTCTGCTGCTATTGTTTATCACATGGCCAAACAAGGCCAAGGGCAGGTATGTGATACACTTGATGCTTGCCTTTCATATTTATCCTGGATTCTTTCTCATTATTGTGAATTTTGTTGCTTTAAGGTTTTGGTCTGTGCGCCAAGTAATGTGGCTGTAGACCAACTAGCTGAAAAGATAAGTGCTACTGGCTTAAAGGTAAATCAATCTTTCTTCCTACTCCACATAGCTAAGTGGGACTTCCGTTACAATATTTTAATGGGTATTTTATCTTATGTGCCTCATGCTACACATGTGTTAAGTAATACTCTCCATTCATTTGATTTCACTTTGTTACCTCTTTGAATCTACATTTCTGGGGTGAACAATTGATTTCTTTGAATCTGTGCGTTCCACTCTTCATCCTGTTGCTTGTTCTCTCTCTCCATCTACCTAACATGTACTCCGTATACCCTTCCCAATAAGCCTCTTTTGTGATGCTTGCAACTTATTGAAATGTGGTAGATCAATGAATGGAGGAAGGAACTTAGTATCTCCTATACTATAGCAGTAAGGAACTTAGATCAAGGAAGGAAATATAGTATCGGTTTTGCTTACTGCTAAGTGCTTTCTGCAAGATTCGCCTGCTTTTGATGTTTGCGGTATTTCTGAGGATTTCACACGTTCAACTGCTTCTATGTCCAAATGATGCGGGGTGTTAACTGTGTTTATTCCTTTGATTACAGGGTTTCTTTGATTTTGTAATTGTTTTATAGGCATTTTATAATCGTCATTTCTGCAGTATGCTAGACATGGATATACTACCCAAGTCAAATAACGTAGTCCCTTCAATCCATTCCGAACTACGCATTTGACTTTCACGGTCCATGAGACGACACTTTGACCACATTTTTATCTTTTATACATGTAACTATTTTGCATTGACATTAAAATTTTCCAGAACCTCTTTGTTTAACGAACATAAATATGAGTTTTATTTGTAAATTTATAAGTTTGTGTATATATAATCGAGGTCAATATTTTGTAAGTTTGACTTTAAAAAGTGGGTCGGTAGTTTGGAATGGATTGGAGGTAGTAATGGAGGTTGATTAATTTATTACATGGTGCCTGTCTAATCACCCCTTTTCTTAACGTACTCTAGATTTGTTTACTTCATAATCCTTACTTTTGTTTAGGTGGTGAGACTCTGTGCCAAGTCAAGGGAGGCTGTTAGTTCTCCTGTTGAGCATCTGACACTTCACTATCAGGTCTTCCTACTCTCATAATGTAATATTTTTTTACACTGAATTAGAGTTTTTAGTTTGATTCTGTTCCTATTTTCACATGTTACATGGATTTGTGATTTTTTATAGGTCCGACACCTTGATACTTCAGAAAAGAGTGAACTGCACAAACTACAACAACTGAAAGATGAACAAGGTAACATTTCGTCGAATTGGTGCACTCCTCCTTTATCTATGCTGGAAAGCTTAAATTGTTGCCTATTTTTGCTTGTGGTTGGAGTGAAGATGGCTCTTCATCTTGCAAATATAAATATTTGTTTTTCCCCTTCTAGCTGTGTAGCTGCGAACTTAAGTCCTTAATTGTTCAGGGGAACTGTCAAGCAGTGATGAGAAGAAGTACAAAGCTTTGAAGCGAGCAACAGAAAGGGAAATAGCTCAGAGCGCAGACGTTATTTGCTGTACTTGCGTTGGAGCTGGAGATCCACGACTTTCTAATTTTAGGTTTCGTCAGGTATGAAGTTATTTGTCGTGAGCTTTCTCCAAAAAATATCTACCCCACTTGGTCCTCATTTGTTGTTGATTGTAGGTACTAATTGATGAGTCCACTCAATCAACAGAACCTGAGTGTCTCATTCCTCTTGTACTTGGGGCCAAGCAGGTGAAATTTGAATTTCTTAATTTGTCCTTGCATATTTGTCTTTTTTTCTTGTCTCCTTTCTTTTGGTTGGATTCACTATCTAAGGTAAGAAGAGTCCATTAAAACAACACATTCATGCGAGCTTAGGTCCCAATTACTTTCTCAGATTCCAGTTTTCTGAAAAATCTTGTCCAGAAGAAAATTTAGTGATTCCAATGGAACGTTGGGAATTCTAAGCAGGTCTTGCTGCATATGCATGGTTTTGAAACTTTTTGTTCAAAATTTTTAATGCAAGCTGTCTTCTCAGGCTGTTCTTGTTGGTGACCATTGTCAACTTGGTCCTGTGATAATGTGCAAAAAAGCTGCCCGAGCTGGACTGGCCCAGTCCCTATTTGAACGTCTTGTCTTACTTGGTGTGAAGCCTATCAGATTGCAGGTGCTATTCCTTTCTTTCTTACGTCCTCTGAACTTATCTCCGTGTTTTTATTTTGTGATGGAGAATGGCAATTACTTCATTCAGTCGGTTTGATTGCTTTGGATTTTCGAGGCATAATCAGGACCAGATAGTTGTAGTGTTAGTATAGCAGTAGCTAGATTGGAAAGCTATTTTCAAGGTTCAAGTTTCATCCTTCGTTTGACATTGGATTTCAGGTGCAATATCGTATGCATCCAGCATTGTCCGAGTTCCCTTCCAACAGTTTCTATGAAGGTACACTTCAGAACGGTGTCACAATCAATGAGAGGTTATCGCCAGGCATTGATTTCCCATGGCCCGTTCCAAACCGTCCCATGTTCTTTTATGTCCAGGTATATAATTTATATTACAACGACAACATTGGAACCTTAGTCCCCAAAATATTTGGGGTCGGCTAATATGAATCATTATCTGAAAAGAGGACAGTGCGTAGGAGAAATGAAAATCGCCTCTAATAAAGCAGTCATACCAAAATAGGCATAAGAGTAGTAATAAGAAAAATACACATAGTTTCAAGGTCAAAATACACATAGAAAAGAGGATCGTGTTTTTGTGGACCATTTGGTTAAGATAGGGAAATACATTCTGGAACTGGGTCATATTCAGGTGATGTGAAAACCACTCATTAAGGAGAGATCCTAATGTTCGAGTGTAAAAAAAGCCACTTTGTTTTTGTAGTATATATATATATGATAAATGCGAGGTGCCTTTTAGGTAGCTTTTTAAAGAAAAGTGGCAAACTACAATCGATCAAAAGATGGCAAGGTCTGACTCTAAAGTCAATAACGCGCATACAAATACAGAGATCATATATCTTTATGGACTATGGGATGTGTATTGACCTTAAGGCATGCTTTTCAGATGGGGCAAGAGGAGATAAGTGCCAGCGGAACATCATACCTAAATCGCACAGAGGCTGCAAATGTTGAAAAGCTAGTGACTACCTTCTTGAGAAGCGGCGTGGTTCCAAGCCAGGTATGTTTGAGTTCCCTTTCAGTCCTTGATATATTTTCCACCACTATAGGATATTGATACTTTCTGCTTAATATACAAATGAGCTTACTAGTTCTATGAATGAATATGCTATAGATTGGGGTAATTACACCGTATGAGGGACAGAGGGCTTATATTGTGAATTATATGGCGAGAAATGGTTCCCTCAGGCAGCAACTTTACAAAGAAATAGAGGTACACTATGGTGTTATTTTTTCTTGATCAAAATAAATAGATATATCAACTGTGATTCTCATTGGTATTTTGTGTAGGTGGCAAGTGTTGATTCATTCCAAGGGAGAGAAAAAGATTATATTATTCTGTCTTGTGTGAGGAGTAATGAGCATCAGGTTGGTCATTTGTTGGATCGCCTATCCATCTCTTTAAAGCTTTCACATTGTTGCTGTTTATAGTCATCCTTGCAGTACTTCTGAAATTTGATGTTGGAGATTGCTTTTGGTATATGGAGAACTGATTTTAATAAAAAAATCTTGATAGTCACGTGGTATATGGACAAATATGCTATCTTTGTAAGTAAGTCTGCAACTCATTAGTCGTAGTTTGCCTTTACCGAAGACATACATCATTTAGGTAGACAGCTCATTTTTCCTCTTAAACTTGCATACATTGGAATTTTATAGATGGGGCCTTGGTTGTGGCTAGGGGATTGTAGACTTAGCATCTTATTTGGTTTTGAAAGTCTTTGAGCTAATCATCGTATGAAATCCCGTCTACATTTACTTATAGATTCTGGCAACTGTTTAGTACTTTTATCGATGGTTGGGACTTGGGAGAGATGCTATATGGCCTCGTAGGCCATATAATCAAGTGATGTTTATAGTTAAACCATGTTCATATAATGTTGATTTCTCACAGTAATTTCTGTTCAGGGCATTGGATTTCTTAATGATCCTCGTAGGCTCAACGTGGCGTTGACAAGAGCTCGTTATGGCATTGTTGTTTTGGGGAATCCAAAAGTTCTGAGCAAGCAACCATTGTGGAATGGTTTGTTAACACATTACAAGGTATGACTTCAGTTTTGGTTTCCATGTTTCTATGCTCACTCTCCTTGGACAATTTAATGCTTGAAGCTTTGAGTTAAAAATTAAAGTTTTTTTTTTATTCACCTTGTTACATTACTAGTCCCCTTAATGAAAAAATTCTAACCCTAACTAAAAATCCTAGTCACGCCTCTCTGATTGTGGTCTTGTACCCTGTTCATATACACGTGGGAGACTGAAGGCTATACAAGTTTGTTATGTATTTGCTAAAACGTTGCTTGCTGCATTAACATTTTGTTTAGGATCATGAGTGCATGGTGGAAGGACCTCTAAATAACCTGAAGCAAAGTATGGTTCAGTTCCAAAAACCTAAGAAGGTAAAATAGTACTCCGTATTGAGTTATTACTTCATTTTGAGTTAGGGGCGGGGAAAGTGGATGCTTATTAGTGCCAATGAGGCACGGGGTTATGTAGGTGTATGTCTCTAACTTCCCCTTTACTATCTTGAAACAGATCTACAATGATCGTCGCCTCTTCTATGGTGCCGCTACGGGTATACCCAATGATAATTTTGCACCAGTCTCAGCAAGTGGCACAAATGCTGATAAGAGAAACGGCCGTGGTCGAGGTATATCTTCATTCTAGTGGATTTGTGATTGGCATGCAACTTGTACTTTTAACATCCGTGTTCGATTATCACTGTTGTAAGTACACTAAGCTTTAATTTTACATGTTTACTGATGGGTGATATTCTTATGTCAGGCTATATTCCCCAAGGACCACCCAATGGTACTCACAAGCAGGGAGTTCATCCAGCTGGTTTTCCAGTGCATCGAGTTCCAGTTCATCCTTATCATGGAGCACCACCCGCTCAGCCATATGCTATTCCCACTCGAGCTGCGCATGGTCCTGTTGGAGCTGTTCCTCAAGTACCTCAGCCTGGTAACCGTGGCTTTGGTGCTGGCCGAGGCACTGCTTCTCCGATTGGCGGTCACCTTCCTCACCAACAAGGCTCACAGCAGCCTATTGGAAATCTTGGTCCTAGCTTCAACTTTCCGGTGGAAAGCCCAAATAGCCAATCGTCCGTTGGTGGTCCATTTTCACAACCTGGTTTTGTATCTAATGTTAGTATTCTTTGTCAGTCCTTTTTTCCTCGTCATGTTTTTACGTGCACATTAAAGCAAGCCGGTGACTAACATATACAGCTTATTGGAATTCAGGGGCCTAACCAATCTTTCCGCGATGGGTTCTCTATGGGAGGCATGTCGCAGGTATTACTGTCTCTTGGTTTTTTCAAAGAAGTTGAGTTCATACTCGTGTCTCTGTGGCCATTTTATTCTTTGAAAAACCTTTTTGTCCAATATGTTAGGACTTCTTGGGCGATGATTTCAAGAGTCAGGGATCACATGTTCCTTACAATATTGCCGAGTTTTCGACTCAGGTACGTTATATGTAGCACTTTCAGGTGCTGATTTGTATCGTAATTCTTGTCATGCGCAATCCGTTAATTTATTTTTGCACCTGATTTGATGGCAGTGACATTTTTCTAAAATAAATGCTCTCCTTGGTTGATAATGTTAGATTTGTAATCGATACCCTTACGCATGACTATATTCTTTACTAAATTGATAGTGCGATTGTTTCTGTTTCTGTTTTGTCTACTGCTCTATTGCCATGATCGACTTGGATTATAGAAAGTAGTATATATATTCATGATTACACAATGAAATGAATCTTGGGCGAACTCTACTGGATCCCAACACGCTCTCATGTGATGTTATCATTTGTACGCTGACAGGCTTCACAAAGTGGATATTCAGTTGATTACGCCACACAAGGAGGACAATCTGGTTTCCCTGGTAGCTACTTGAACCAGAACTCTCAGGTTGGATTCTCGCGTTTTGGTAGTGGGAATGACTTCATGTCGCAGGTTTGACCAAGTTCGTTATCTTCTCTGTTTTTTTAATATTTTTTTTCTCCGGGCTCTTATATTTGTTTTCTCTCTTCAGGATTACATGGTGCATGGATCACAAGGACTTTTCACCCAAGCTGGCTTCAATGATCCGTCTCAAGAAGACAGCTCTCAGAGCCATTTTGGTGTGGGTAATCCTAACCATCTCCAGTCACAGGTACGCCAATTTGGTGTGGCGAAATCTTGTACTTCCTCCGTTTTCTTTTTATCTTCCCAATTTCCTTTTTGGTCCACTTTTTTTTTTTATCCTCCCATTTCATTTCTTTCCATTTTTGTCCATAATTTTTACCATACTACCCTTACTATTTACAACCCTTTACACCTTTATTCTTTCCTATTCACACACTTACCATTCTACCCTCAACATTTCTTAAATTTATCATTTTATATTCATTACAAAAAAAATTGTGCCAAAAGTAAATGGGAAGATAAAATAAAAATGGAGGAGTATTTGTTTTTAATTATTGGCACTCTTATTTGTTTACGACTTTATCTTTGTTTTTAGTTTTAGTCTATTTTGTATTCAGTGAAAATGATTCTATTCCTCGAAAACATGCCCCACAAGTTTGGTTTTGGATCTCCGTGGTCTGTAATCTGCACTGACCGGGTTCTTTTAACGAGCACGTGGATGTTAATGATGTTTCGAAATATAATGTCCGACTCTCTAGTAGTAATATCTTATCTAAGTCGACGTCTTTATGATATGTAACTAGAATGATCACAATTCAAAACCGACCAGGTCGTCTATGTACCCAAGTTCCATGTGCTGTGACCTGTGAGTTTTGACTATCGTTCAAATTTGGTTATTCTGCAGGCCGTAATGAATCCCCTGTACTCGCAACCCTTCGCCCACTACAGTCCCCAGCCATTGAATCTTCCGAACACTCACCAGCAGGCCCAGGCCCAAGCTCAAGCTCAGGCCCCGCCTAACCCGCAGGGTCCGAGCTTACCAAACCAGCAAGTCCACTACAGTGGTTGAGAGTCCATTGGGAGTCATTTACCCTGAAATGGATCAATCTTCGATTTCAGTCGCTTGATTTGTGCCCCTACCCATTTGCCGCCATACAAATTCAAACGGAAAAATTACGACACCCAAGGTGAGTTTATCTTTACAAATATTACCTCACTACCACAATCACTAAAATACCTGAAATGGTGAAATTTTCGAAAAGCGTGATTTTTCGCCATTTGAAATGGGTTGGCACCAACACCCTAAAATGGCATCAAAGACGGCACAATACAAGTCTGAGACGAAGGATGATCCACATTATTATCGTCTTATAAGGCTAAAAAGCCATTTTTTGCGGGAGAGATGGTTACGTGACATGCACGGTCTTGTGCGAAAGGGGTTTGGATGTAAAGGGAGACGAGGATACTCGCTCGAGTACAGAATTTTGTACAGCAGTGACCGATATACCAAACCCTTTATGCTCGCTCTTCGTGACATGTAATTATACTCTTGATGAATGATGATATAAAACATACATGGGGTAACTCTATAGTATCGTAGTAAGTCGTAAAGATGATGAACCGATGATGGCGATGAATATTTTGTGTATCTTTTGAGAGAATTAGCTGCCGGATTAGTATTATTGTGTCAAAGTGAAAGGTGAACTATGATGCTCGATAAGAGGGCATTTTTGTGGGTGATTTTCTACGTTTTACACTCGTGTTTTTTCCATTTTTTTCGGTCTACCCCCTTTTGTAACTGATGGTAACTCTTGGGGTACATCATATTCTGAAAACGGCGATTTTGTAAAACTTAAAAATAAAATTTGTACTTCTGGCACTCCTTGTCGACGTTTGTTTGGTGAAAAATATTTGATCGACTAACTTTTACCATGTGTTCGGAAAGTGTTGATTTTTTTTTTTTCGAGTCGGAGATCTCATAAATACGATGAATGTGGAAAAAATTTGCGCTTTTCCAACTTGTGATCTTGAGTTATCGATGGTCTTATTTTGAAAAAGAAAAGATAAAAAATGGTACGATAAAATCAGAAAAAAGGTTAAACTATGAACGAGATGGAAAGAATAACGATGATCTTTCACTTCGAAGAGTGTATGATTGAGAGGCTATACAAGATCGAGTATTCGGTTCGACATTTATGTATGGTAGAATATTTTTTTTTCACTAGTTCTTATTTTTAAGCGAAGATCAATTTCATTAATAAAAATTCATACGACATCTACAAATAATTTGTAAAAAAATAAATAAATAACGTCTTTGAGACAAGTAAACGATACCATTTTTTTTTTATTTTTTTTTTCACTAGTTGATTACTTGAGATCTTAAAATTTTAACAATAAAAGTTGATTTTAATTAATATTATTATTGTGTATTAATCTCATTTAATATGTAACATATGAGCCTGAGGTGAATTGAATAGATAAGTCAAATAACTTGCTGGATATTGATGGCAGATATTTAATGATAATAAGTTAAAATTCGGTTAAAAAAACCCGAAAATGGAAACTCTTGTTTGTCGGGATTTGGGTCTAGTCTAACCCGATCATCTTAAATTTTAACGACAAAACTTCGCGCCACTGCTAGTATTAGTACTTACTATTCACATCTCAAATCTCGTTAAAATAACTGAAAAACAAAATCATATTCGTCGGCATTTGATTATATTTTAAAGTCGCGCTTATTCAACTACAGTATAAATCTCAGAAACCTTCACCTCATTTGTCGAGATTTACTTTTATTCTAAACTCGTCAACACGAGTGTTAACGATTCTATTTTTACGCCCAAAATATTCAACTATAAGTCATAACAGACAAAACTTCACGCCGTCACTACGGGTCCTGACCCCTACTACAATAATCATCACCTCACATTGAAACAACCGCGAAAAATTGTTTTATTTTAGTACTCCGTATCATTTAACGAAGTACGCACTTAGGCATGGTTTTTTCCAGTTCGTTTAAGTTCAGTTCAACTAAGCTCAATCTCGTTTCAGTCGAAAAGATCAGGACCTTAGCCTAATATGCGAAATCAAATCCCCAGCCACATAATCGAAGTAATAGTAGAACGTTTACCACTCAAACTAACCATTATTATGACCCCACAGAAAGATGGATACTCTACTATGTAGTCGGTATGATTTAATAAAATCCGTGTATGATTTAACAATTCAGTATTAGTTAATACTACTCCCTCCGTTCAATTCCAACCTTCCCCTTCCTTGTCTTGACACTATTTGCAATCACGGATAACTTTCGATATTCACGACAATCTATTAGAGAAAATATATGCATGTGGGATCTTGTTTGATTCGTCTTTAAAAGTAGATTATTAATATCCAATTTCCATAATTTTTACTAATATGTTACGAAAGATATTAACGATGCAAAATGCGCGTTGGCAAACATGAAAAAGCAGAAGGGAAGCTTGGACTTGAACGGAGGGAGTAATACTCAATGAAGTGAGGAAGTGTAAAGGAGTCAAAGAGAAGTAAATGGAGGAGGAATGTAGAAAGAGTTTGGCTTTATCCAAAGGGAAAAAAACAACAGTAGTAGCAGCTCAACTACAGTAGGAGGAGCAGTGCGGATCTCCCGTCCCATTTTATTTATTGCATATTTTATTTATTCAATAGGCGATGTGTCATCCACTGTTTTGGTGTGGCACACAGAGTAGGACACAAAAATGGGACAGGAGATCCGCTCTGCAGTAGGAGGGGCCCCAACATTTGTTGCTGTAAATAACACACTTAAACTCCTCTCACTTTCTTCACCTGATGCAAAAATTCACCCAAATTCAACCCCTTTTCTTCATTGTAAGTGTACTCTACTGCAACACATTTTTGATCAACCCTAATTCTGTGTTTAATTCGATTGTTCTTTAGTTGTAATCAATTATTACTGTAATTTTAGCTTAATACCCCTTTTTTTTTTGGGTTTGATTACACCCAAATTTACACCCCAATTTTGTGTTTATTGGATTGTTTTTTTTTTTTTTTTTTTTTTTTTTTTTTAAGTGTTAGTAGTTGTGATCAATTACTGTAATTTTAGCTTAATACCTGTTTTTTTGGGTTTGATTCCTTGTTTTGTTCATCCCCAATTGGATCAAATTACACCCCAATTTTGTTAGTTGTAATCAATTACTGTAATTTTGGCTAAATACCCTTTTTTTAGGGGTTGATTTCTTGTTTTGGTCATACCCAATTGGCCAATTGGATCAAATTACACAGTTACACACCAATTTTGTGTTTAGATGCACTCAGTTTGTTCAACTGTTAGTTGTAATCAATTATTACTGTAATTTTAGCACAATACCCTTTTTTTGGGTTTGATTTCTTGTTTTGTTCATACCCAATTTGATCAAATTACACCCCAATTTCGTGTTTATTGGATTGTTGGTTCAAGTGTTAGTTGTAATCAATTATTGTAATTTTAGCTAAATACCCTTTTTTTTTTGGGTTTGATTTCTTGTTTTGTTCATACCCAATTTGATCAAATTACGTCCCAGTTTTGTGTTCATTGGATTGTTGGTTCAAGTGTTAGTTGTAATCAATTACTGTAATTTTAGCTAAATACCCTTTTTTTGGGTTTGATTTCTTGTTTTGTTCATACCCAATTGGATCAAATTACAACCCAAATTTGTGTTTATTGGATTTTTGTTTAGATTCCCTTCATTTCTTCAACTGTCAGTTGTAATCAATTACTACTCCGTATAATTTTAGCTAAATACCCTTTTTTTCGGTTTGATTCCTTGTTTAGTTCATATCCATTTTGATGCACATACTATAATTGTATAAAGTTTTCGTCTTTTTTAATTTTTAATTTTTATTTTTTTTATGCACACCCCTTTTTTGACTACTAGTATTGCTGAATTCCCTTTTCCATTTTTTGGGTTTATTTTAACTGTTAGAATTTTCGGGTTTCTTGCTGATAAACAGATATATGTTAAATTGTTAATGGCTGCAATTTTCGTGAATATAAGTTGTTAAAGGTTCGGCACTATGACATACTTCTCTTTTGTGGGTCATACTTATAACATTTTTTTTGCTTATGTGTAGGTGATTCTTATAGCATCCATCAAATTAAATGCGGATGCCTTCTGTGCGTCTGCATTGGTATATTTATTGCTCTATTGTCTTCGCTGTGATTGTATTATCAGCGTCTAATTGTGATTGTGCATGGCATGCAATTGGGAAGAACAACCCCAATCATCGGTTGAACAAGAGAGAAGTGCACTTATCTAGTGGCTGCTCTAAAGGCATAGCTTATGAACGCAACGGAAGTTCTGAATCTATTTCCTCTTCCTCTTCAGTTGATTATATATCGTGTGAGGACATTCATGGTATTGGATCTTTCAACACCACTTGCATGCTTAGTTCTAACGTAAATTTGAGCTCTAGTGTTTCTGCGGTTGGTACTGGTAACCTGGAGATACTACCTAATGTTTCAATTACGTGCCTAGTAGAGGGTTGTTCTGTTAGTTTTGACGTACATGGGAATGTGAATGTTGGAACAAATGCTGCTATAATATCTAGCTCTGTTGTAATCTATGCCAATTCCTTAAGCTTGGGTCACAACTCTTCGATTAATACTACATCCCTCGGTGGAGAGCCTCCGTCACAAACTAGTGGCACGCCTGTAGGCTATGATGGAGCTGGTGGAGGGCATGGCGGTAGAGGGGCTTCTTGCTTGAGGAGTGGGGAAAAAGATGCGTGGGGTGGGGACGTTTATGCATGGTCGACCTTGTCCGAGCCGCGTAGCTATGGGAGCAAAGGAAGCGGTATATCTATTCAAAACCCTTTTGGAGGGAATGGTGGAGGACATATAAAACTCGTCGTGTCAGAAGAATTGTACTTGAATGGGTCTATAACTGCTGAGGGTGGTGATGGAGGAGCAAAGGGCGGCGGCGGCTCTGGAGGGAGCATTCTCATAAATGCCCACAAGCTGTGAGTCCTCGTCACTTGTGATTCTTGCATATATGAAATAAATTCTCATACACATAATATAGTTTCAGTTAAGAACGTCGGATCGATAATTTCCTCTCAACTGATGTTTAGTCTGAAGTCTGAACCCATGTCCGTTTATTTATTTATTTTTTTAAATGCCATCACGCCTTAGTTTCCATTATAATGTTTTTTCTTGAAAAATGTTCCGTTATGCTGTATACTCTTTGTATGTGCCGCTTTCCAGTGCTCTTTGACTAATTAATTAAGCTATTCTCAATTTCTCATGTGCGTAGAAAAGGGTATGGTACCATAAGTGCAGCAGGTGGAAGAGGATGGGGTGGAGGCGGAGGCGGAAGAATAGCACTTTATTGCTACAGCATACAAGACGTGAAGGTGACTGTGCATGGTTTGTACTGGTAACCAATTCCTTTAAACGCAAACATTCGAGAACAGCTAGATCATAGTTCCTTGTTAAATAATTGCAGTCTCGAGTTACACTCGAGATTGGCTACAGTGCTACACCACCCGCTTAGCTTTCTAGTTACAAGACTATAATTTGACTTCCCTTGCTTCCTTATTTAATGCATTTCTGGCTTGTGACTCCAAATGTTGTCTAGTCGCATTGCTATCAGTTTATGCTGTCGTATTCAGTCCATCGATACAATTTAACTAATCTAATAATAATTGTTCGGACGTCATTTAGTCGTGGTAGTCGAAGCGCCTCAGTATCAAAACTGACATTGCGGTTCCCTTCACACACAAAAATAAAAATGTCGTAGTTAATCAATAAAATATTAGTTTTCTATCAAGAAATTGGTACTGATTCCTGATCATACATGCCATGCTGAGCTCGATTACTTTCCTGTAACAGGTGGTGTAAGTCTTGGATGTCCGGAGAACGCTGGAGCAGCAGGAACATACTTTGATGCTACCCTTCTCAGTTTAAGTGTCAACAATGACAACATCAGCACCGAAACAGAAACTCCTTTGCTCGATTTTTCTACTACTCCATTGTGGTCCAAAGTTATAGTAGAGAACAAGGCAAAGGCTTTGGTTCCTCTCCTGTGGACACGAGTTCAGGTTTCTTTTTTCCCTTATCGCTGTTAATCATCTCTATTATTATCACGCTTACCGTGTCATCCCTCTTGGTCAACTTTGGAAACATCTTACTCATTTAGTGAAGGCGAGTAGTTTTCTTTTGCTTCAATGTTACCAACTTCCAGAATCTTCATATTACCTTGTGTATCTGTGTGAGGCACACTGACACTTGACACATTTTTGAATGGAAAGATATTAACTGTCTTTGTAATTGTGTATAATATCAATAATCAACCTGTTTACGTTTTAAAGCTATTGTTCTTCATTTTTGAAGCTAAGAGGACAAATGAGTATACTCGCTGGAAGTAGCGTCAACTTTGGGCTGATGGAGTACCCTATCTCAGAGTTTGAAATTGTTGCAGAAGAGCTCCTTATGAGTGATTCTACAATCAAGGTATGGAGGTTCCGATATCTTTCCTCTCTCACTTTTCCGCCATGTTTATATTGATTAAGCGTTCATTTTCGGAAACTCTTGTTCCGTCAAAGTGCACACCTCAGAAATTCTGTTTGATTGAATTTACCTTCTATGATTGGAGGTCTATGGTGCATTACGAGTGATCGTAAAAATGCTATTGATGTGGAACTCCAAAGTCCAAATTGATGGGGGCAACGCTATTATCACGACATCTGTACTTGAAGTTAGAAATCTTGCTGTGTTGAGGGTGTGTTTCCTATCTCTTTGATCCTATAATTTCTTCTGTTCGACATATCATAGTAGTTTGACCGATTTAGGATGTCATTAAATGCAGGAACATTCTGTAATAAGCTCAAATACAAATTTAGGATTATATGGTCAAGGATTGCTAAAGTTGAACGGCAAGGGCGACTCAATAAAAAGCCAGCGGCTGTTGCTGTCACAGTTTTATAACATTACTGTAAGGTTCTATTATCATTACACATTTACACCTTTTAAAGACTCCTCTTCCAGATGTCAGGGTAACTGACTCGTAGTCGTGGACTTAATACAATGAGTCGTGGACAATGCAACACATCATTTCATAAACATTTGCCAAATGTGCTAAATGCACATATTTCAAAATTGTTTTTACAAAATAACTGGTAGTGTCAGCAAAATAGATAGTACGCGTATAATCTAACGATAATATCTTAAAATATTGTTCTAATAACGTAATGAGGCCTAGAATTCTTTTATATAACAGGAGCATTTTTGCATATAGCTCCTAAGGTAAAACCGTAAAAGCTGCATTTTTTTCCACTTTGCTAATGTAGTAATATAGTTAATTATTGCATTAACTGCTAAACTGCTCATGTTTTGGGAAACATCAGCTACAACAGCAGTTATGCAGAATATTTTTCACCGTTATGACTTATGAAAGTCTCGATAAGAAGCTCCCTCTTAAAGCGATAGAAAGAAAATCAATGTTAGAATCCTCGCGCACCGAAAAAGCAGACCTACATTTTGGTCTGATGGAATGTTTATTCTGATTTTGCTATGCTAAAATCGGCTGTAATGTTCTAAGATATTCTGAAATATCAAGTTTTTCTTTCGCAGCTTGGTCCTGGTTCGTCGCTCCAGGCTCCATTGGATGATGATGCTAGTAAAACCATGTGATTATCTTATCCCTTACCTCACTCTGAACGAGTATTAAATTTACAGGTTAACTTAGCTCTACTTGACATTACGTCTTACTCCTTTATTGAATATTTGCAGGGTTACGAAAGCTCTTTGTGAGAATGAAACATGTCCAATGGATCTGATAACTCCACCAGACGACTGTCATATCAACAGTACCATTTCATTTTCACTCCAAGTACGAAACTTTGAAATTGTTTTTATTTTTTATTTTTTTTAATGCGAAGAATGAGACACTAACAATCCAATCTCTTTATGCTGATATAGCCGTGAGGTAATATTGTCTTACTTTGATATTTTCATTTGCCAGATATGCCGTGTGGAGGACATTCTTGTTGGCGGCCTTATCAAAGGAAGTGTAATCCACATTCATAGGGCACGGACCATTGTTATTACAGCTGACGGAATGCTAACTGCATCAGAACTGGGTAAGACACAATCTTATTAATTTATTATTCCCGGTTTAAACTTTTAATTCATTCCTTTTATCACATAGGCAAACATTTGATATATGTAAATCATATCATATCATGTCATTTGGTTTATGAATACTGTGATACAGGTTGCAAAACAGGTATTGGAAAAGGAATATATTCAAAAGGGGCTGGGGCAGGAGCTGGGCACGGCGGAAAGGGAGGTTCAGGGATGTTCAATGGAACAATAATTGAAGGTGGGAGTAGATATGGAGATGCGGAGCTTCCGTGTGAGCTGGGGAGTGGGTCAGAAAGTCCAAACGACTCCTATGGACATGTGGCCGGTGGCGGTATGATAGGTTAGGGTCTAGTGTCTACGTATTCCCGCCATTCAAATCCAAGCACCCCCTTTGTTTTTTCACGTTTGTCAACGTGAATTTTGTGTCGTTTATATCTTTCATTATATATTAGTAAAATTCTAACAACAAATTAAACAAGATCCCACATTAATCTTGAAAGCTGACACGGTTACTATACCATCATGGTCAAACCATCTGATTAGATGCTTTATCGTTTTTTTTTTGTTTTGAAAAATGTATCAGTGATCGGAGCAATGCAGTGGCCATTAGTAAGTCTCGAGTTATATGGATCGTTGAGAGCTGATGGTCAGACTTACGTTCCAGAGGCTCGACATAGTCAAAGTACATCGATTGGAGGTCTTGGTGGAGCCTCTGGTGGGACTGTTCTTATTTTTCTGCACAATCTTGTACTTGCCGAGAGATCCAACTTATCTGTTGCTGGGGGAAGAGGCAGTTCTCTAGGTGGCGGCGGCGGTGGTGGTGGAAGAATTCATTTTCATTGGTCTGACATCAATACAGGAGACGAATACATCCCTATTGCAACCGTGAATGGCACAATGGACAGAACGTATGTCTTAACCCAACATCTTTTTCTTTTATATGCAGAGAAGTAGAATCTCCACTACGACAGAGTACAGACCTCTATTGTTTCCTGTTTGTCGACTGACAATGTTAGTCCCTTTTAAACAGAGGTGGTGCAGGTGACATTCCAGCCCATCGTGGAGAAGAGGGCACAATCACGGGGAAACAGTGCCCCAAGGGACTGTATGGTATATTTTGCAATGTAAGACTTTAAGTTTTCTTTATTCTTCTTCTTCGATTTAACGTTAGATGCGATTTCCAATGGTGCTAACACCTGAAGTAGCTTCAGCGTTATGCTTACGTGTTGTGTTGTGTTTCACTGTGATATTTGTTCATCTGTTCCCTCATTTTGAGACAGAATTCTCGTGTCTGACTAATTGTCCGTTTTGTCCGATTAATATAGATGATGATTTATTTTCTTTCCGACTAAAAGTTTGTTGGTTGGTGTTGCTACTTGCACATGTCATTCAACTGCTCATTTTCTATACAGGAGTGCCCTGTCGGAACTTTTAAGGATGTTGTTGGCTCTGACGAACATCTATGTACTTCTTGCCCTCTGGAGCTACTTCCTCAGCGAGCAGAACTTATCTACGTGCGAGGTAGCTACCCATACGCTCCATTAACCGGCTGAATTTAAACTCCTTGTTTTATGTGTTTGATTTTTGTTTCTATTCACCAACTTTGAAACAACGCAGGTGGCGTGAGTCAACCATCGTGCCCATACAAATGCATTTCTGACAAATACAGGATGCCCCACTGTTTTACACCCCTCGAAGAGCTGATGTATACATTCGGAGGGCCTTTGACATTTTCCCTTCTCCTCGTCTTTTGTATTTTTTCATTAGGCTTGTTGTTGAACATACTGCGCATGAAATTGGTCGGACCTAACAGTGGCTATCATAGTAAATACCCATTTGAGCAAGATCGATGTGATTTCCGCTCCCCACATCTTCTTTCTCTATCAGAGGTTCGTTCTGAATCTTCTGATGCTCAAAGTTTTGTTTTTTTTTTGTTTTTTTTGGAGCTCATATCTAATTTTCTCAGGTTAGGGGACCCGGCAGAACTGAAGAGACGCAAAGCCACGTGTACAGGATGTATTTCATGGGACCTAACACCTTTAGGCAACCATGGCACCTTCCATATTCTCCTCCACATGAAATCGTAGAGATAGTGTAAGAAATCCATCCTTCCATTCTACAGTAGACAGATGATGAACGTCTGACCATTGTCACAACACATTGAATTGAATTTTATTTGCTTCATTTCAGTTACGAAGATGCATATAATAGATTTATCGATGAGATCAATTCTATTGCTGCGTATGACTGGTGGGAAGGGTCCATACATAGTATACTTCTAGTTCTTGCTTGTCCTTGTGCCTGGTCCTGGAAGCAATGGCGTCGCAGGATTAAGCTTCAACGTCTTCAGGAATACGTCAAATCAGAATATGATCACTCATGCTTACGCTCTTGTCGTGCACGTGCCTTGTACAAAGGCATGAAGGTAATTTGTTTCCATAAACGTTATTGCGATAATGTTTTTTTTTTTTATAATATTTTTTTTACTCTCCCGTCTCCCTTGAAATGAAAAAAAAGGTACAATTGGCGATATTTGTAGGTCGGTGGAACACCTGATTTGATGGCTGCCTATATCGATTTCTTCCTTGGAGGCGACGAGAAGCGGGTAGACATCGTCTCAATCATAAGAAAGAGGTTTCCTTTGTGCATCATATTCGGCGGGGATGGAAGTTATATGTCACCTTATAGTCTTCACTGTGATGCATTGCTAACCAATCTCATTGCTCAGGTATGCCTTCCCTTGCACCAATGACGGATCAGAAAAATTTCTTTAAAATCCAAAAAAAAAAAAAATGTTTCCCGGTACCCCAGGATCCTGAATCCGTCGATGTAATATTGTCTATGACATGTGTTTCAGCATGTTCCGACTTCTGTATGGAATCATCTGGTGGATGGTCTAAATGCTTATATAAGAACAGTACGACATGGGTTCATTCGCTCAACTCTCGCTCCTGTAATATGCTGGGTTAATAGTCATGCAAATAGTCAGCTCGGGTTTCATGGAGTAAAGATTGATCTCGGCTGGTTTCATGGCACGGCCTCTGGCTACTGTCAACTGGGTATCTGGGTTGCGGTCGACGATTATAGTATGCATCACTCTACCTCACTGGATATGAACATTGTCGACTCCCCGAGGACCCCGAGGCAAGTTACAATTTACAAAACCTCCCCATGCAATCTATGGTGGTTATATTCCGTATTACTCTATGTTAGTGTAAACTAAGCTTGCTGTCTGCTTTTTATTTAAGGAGAAACGAGAGAACAGGAGAAAAGCGGTATAGGCCTCAAAGCTTCACGAGTCAAGCATTGTCTCGAAGGACCAGCGGACTAACAGATGGAGCGATTATAAATGATGTTACATTGAAATCTCTCGAATTTAGAAAAGACTTCTTCCTTCCGTTTTCCATGTTCCTGCGCAATACAAGACCTGTCGGTTATCAGGTTGGTATATAACTGTATACAACATCCATGTTACATTTTCGACATTTTTTTCCAATTTAAAATAACTCGACTCTTTCTTGGTGCCGATGATGTGATCCAGGATACTTTGCAGCTCTTCATCATAATCATGATTTTAGCTGATCTTTCCGTGACGCTCCTGATGCTGGTTCAGTTTTACTGGATATCTCTCTGGGCGTTTCTCGTCGTCTTGCTTATTCTTCCTTTATCTCTCCTATCTCCATTTCCTGCGGGTTTGAATGCCTTATTCAGCCAAGGGAATCGAAGGGCTTCTCTTGCTCGTATGTATGCTTTATGGAACGCCACTTCTCTATCGAACATTGTAAGTCACCATCACCCGCTTACTTCTTCCTGGTATGCATGCATGAAAACAAGCCATTGATCGCATTATTAAACTTTCCGCTGTTAAATTATTGCTATATGTGAAACTTGACGTTTGAGCTGTTTTTCGTGTTCGTGAGCCTCTTTCGTTCACTGTATGCACCATGCTTCTCCAACTGAAGACCGAATTTGACCCGATTCTTTCTGACCCGAAAAGACTCGACCCAGTTGACCCGTTTGCTAGGTCTAGCTACAGTATGCTTTTACCCTTTCTGACTTTAATCAATTTTCTTGCCGTGATTTGCAGGCTATGGCGTTTTCATCCGGCTTGCTCCACTACTGGATCAATTCCATCAGCGAATCACAACACAGAAACTCCGGAAACCTGAAAAGGTTACTTATAAATTTATAATCACACCAACTTTTCCCTCGTCTTCTTCGTTTTCAAGGTTTTCCGATGATTGATTTACTACCCTTTTCCCCACATTTTCGACTGCTCTTAATTTCTCGACATTTGACAGAGATTACGATGCATGGTGGCTTTTACCCTTACTCCTCCTGCTACTGAAGTGCATTCAAGCCCGCTTTGTCGACTGGCACTTGGCAAACCTCGAAGTCCCGGATTCTTCCTTGTACAGCCCCGATCCAAACGCCTTTTGGGCCCATGTATCATAAGTTCCAGCCTCGTGATCGACACTAAATCCCCTTTCTAATGTACATATAGTCCTGTATGTCATATCCTGTACATAATGCAGTTAGGAGTTACTGACTTAAAATTACAGCAGTTTTGCTCACAGTAAGTACCTAATTACCTATAGAGCCTGGTTTGTAATTTCGGGTTGTTCTCGGATTTTCTTGGTTTGGTTTTTTTGGACCCCGAGTTTGAGTTTGGATCATTTTTGGGTATAGTCGAAAATTTTGGGTTCACACTTGGTTCGGATTAGAACCTGGTTTGTAATTTCGGGTTGTTCTCGGATTTTCTTGGTTTTTTTTTTTTGACTCCGAGTTTGAGTTTGGATCATTTTTGGGTATAGTCGAAAATTTTGGGTTCACACTTGGTTCGGATTAGTTGCATCGTTATTTATAGTATTTGGTTCATACGTGGTTCGGATTAGCCCAAACCTCAGACCCAAACCGACCAATTTATTTATTTACGAAATTTTATTTTATGTTTTTTTTTTCTTCGAGAAATTAACTGAAATCGTTAACCTTAAATTTACCCGAGTTTTTCGATTTGGTATTTACGGTTTCAATTTCAACATCTCAACCTCACTAGACCCGGCAAACGAATCCGGTAGCATCGGGTTCCGATTACGGCTCATATTCATGTTACTTGTAAACGGGTCACAAACCATTTAATCCAAATCCGACCCATTAATTCACCGTCATACTTTTGTTGGCACACATACGTAAATTGGTTGCGACTAAATGTACACTTTGTTGGGAAAAAAACCCGTAAATTGTTCATCAAACTTCAACCCAAAACCGTTAATTTCATAATTGATTCATATCGGGTTTCCGGGTCATAGAGTATTTGATTCGGGTCGGGTTCCCCACCACCATTATAAACACACATACAAGAACAAGAGACTTCAACATTTCAAGTATCATTCAATTCTCGAAACCCTAACAAAAAATGCTCCGACAAGCCGGAATCAATCTCCTCCGTCAAACCACCAGATCACGGTGGCTGTCCTCGACGACGGCGGTGGAAACACCGGCAGTCGACGACACATTCGTTAACACATGGAAGAAATTGATACCGAATTTAGATCCACCAAATACTCCATCTGCATACATGAAACCTCGACCCCCGATTCCTTCAACTATCCCTTCCAAACTCACCGTTAATCTCGCTCTTCCTTACTCATCCCTTCTCTCCTCCAAAGAGGTTCGTATTTTTTTGACCTAATTTTGTTTTCTGGGTTTTTGATTTGTTGCGTTGATTGTGTCAATTTGGTGTGTTTTGATGCGGATTGGCTGATTTGAGAGTTTTTTTGATCTGGGTTTCTTGTTTTTTGACCTAATTTACGTGAATTTTGATGTAATTGTGTCAAATTGGTGTGCATTGGGTGATTTGGGGTTTTTTTTGATCTGGGTTTGTTGATTTTTGAGCTCAATTAACATTAAATTTGATGTCATTGTGTTGAATGTTGTCTTTTGATGTGCATTGGGTGATTTGGGTTGTTGATTTTGACCTAATTTTACCTGATTTGTTTTTTTTGTAATTTACCCCCAATTCCTTCAAATGTTTGTTGGTTTGCTACTATTATTATGATGATTGTATTTCTTGAGACGACTCGACGATTTCTGATAGTGATTCATGTTAGCCGACCCCAAATCTTTTTTGGGACTAAGGCTCTGATGTGCATTGAGTGTTTTATTGATAGCTGATTTGTTGTTGTGGGTTTTGAATTTTTGATGTAAATGTGTAAAAAAAATGGTGTCTTTCGATGTGCATTGTGTGATTTGAGAGTTTCCATGAACTAGGTTTGTTGATTTTTATGTTTTTGTTATGTGTGGACTTTTGATGTGGGTTTTCTTTCAGATAACGAATCATCTTAGCCGACTCCAAATCGTTTTGGGACTGAGGCTCTGATGTCGTTGTATCGTTTTTGTGTGTGAATGTGAGTGTGTTTCGGTTCACTGCTTGTAGTTGTTCCAATATATCACCAAGTTTGAGTCAGGTTGTGTCCGGTATAATTCCGCTGATCATAGTTTGCGCTTAGATTTCCTGTCATACTCCGCAGTATAAGAAAAGTCGTAGGGGAGTAGTGTAGGCCCGCAAGAGAATGATATGTTTACACTTTACATGCGAGTATGTCATTTTCTGCATTCCGTTTATCAAGCCAGTCATCTCATTATTACGTCATATGAGGATGCTTCCTATCTCTCCTGCGTCGTGCACTTGTATTGCTTTCTCGACAGCAATGTCTTTAGTTCTTCTGTACAGTAGTCGGTAACAAGGGCTTGCTCAAGTTAGCTGTCAGTCCTGCGATATTCTTGAGTTCGCAATTTTTTTCAATGTGAAATGTGAATATGATGCTTTATGTACAGAGAGCAAGAAAAATAACATCCCGTGTTTTCTGTTGCATGACAGTACAAATGCCGACAACACTACATATATGTTGTTGATGCACTATTATTGTAATTTTCTCTTGTGAAATGGTTCCGACTGATTTTTTTCGTTGACTTGATCGGGTTTCAGGTGGATATGGTCATAGTCCCCGCAACCACAGGTCAAATGGGTGTTCTACCGGGTCACGTGGCCACAATAGCCGAACTGAAACCTGGTATCATGTCGGTCCACGAGGGAACCGATGTGTCCAAGTACTTCATAAGCAGCGGCTTTGCAGTCATCCATTCCAACTCATACGCAGACATAGTCGCTGTCGAGGCTGTACCCATCGACCAAATTGACCCGGCCGCTGTTCAAAAGGGACTTGCTGAATTCACTCAGAAGCTCAACTCAGCATCCACCGACTTTGACAAAGCTGAAGCACAGATCGGTGTCGACGTTCACAGCGCTCTCAATGGTGCCCTCACCGCCTGATATTCTCCCCGTCTTTTCATTTTGATTGTCGACTGTTTCGAAGTCTAATAAAACTATATATCGAAACTAGAGCCTATACTGTTACGCATTTTGTTTCTGTTTGTATGAGCATTTTCTCAACAAAAATTCGATCCAACGTTCATTTCATCAGAACCGATTATGAAAGCCATCTGTTTTTCTAATGGCGACTTTTAAAAGCCATATGATTGTTTTTTCAGACGTGTCGAAATAAGTCGAAACTAGTTCTATACTCTGTTTTATATCGTGTCAGAGTGTTTTAATAATAATTGTTAGACATTTTCCTCAAAAAAATATTCGTGCTTTATGAAACTCGCTGCTTTCGAAAAATGACTGATTTCGTTGGTTATTATTCACTTTTGTTGACTGATTTCGTTGGTTATTATTCACGTTTTTTGACTGATTTCGTTGGTTATTATTCACGTTTTTTGACTGATTTCGTTGGTTATTATTCACTTTTGTTGACTGATTTCGTTGGTTATTATTCACGTTTTTTGACTGATTTCGTTGGTTATTATTCACGTTTTTTGACTGATTTCGTTGGTTATTATTCACGTTTTTTGACTGATTTCGTTGGCTATTATTCACGTTTTTTGACTGATTTCGTTGGTTATTATTCACGTTTTTTGACTGATTTCGTTGGTTATTATTCACGTTTTTTGACTGATTTCGTTGGTTATAATTCACGTTTTATGACTGATTTCGTTGGTTATTATTCACGTTTTTTCAGTATTTTGGATTTTATAATAAAATGGGTCCCGGCAAACGAATCCGGTAATTTGAGGTTCTGGTTACTGTTCGTATTCGTGTTATATGTAAAGCGGGTCACAATGAACCTTTAATCCAAATCCGACCCATTAAATCTCCATCTTAGTTTTGTCGACCCAAATCGTTAATTCTATAGTATTTGATTCGTGTCGGGTTTCCGGATCATATATTTGATTCGGGTCGGGTCCCCCACACCATTATAAACACATACAAGAACAAGAGACTTCAACCCCTCCGATTCTCGAAACCATCTACTCCAACAAAAATGCTACGACAAGCAGGAACCAATCTCCTCCGTCAAACCACCAGATCACGGTGGCTGTCCACGACGACGGCGGTGGAAACACCGGCAGTCGACGACACCTTCGTTAACACATGGAAGAAATTGATACCGAATTTAGATCCACCAAATACTCCATCTGCATACATGAAACCTCGACCCCCAATTCCTTCAACTATCCCTTCTAAACTTACCGTTAATCTCGCTCTTCCTTACTCCTCTCTTCTCTCATCTAAAGAGGTTGTCTTTCTTTTTTTTGACCTAATTTTGTTTTCTGGGTTTTCGATTTATTGGTTGATTTGGGGTTTTTTTGATCTGGGTTTGTTGATTTTTGAGCTCAATTTACATGAATTTTGATGTAATTGTGTAAAAATGGTGTCTTTTGATGTGCATTGGGAGTTTTTGTGATCTGGGTTTGTTGATTTTTGGGCTCAATTTACATGAACTTTGATGTAATTGTGTAAAAATGGTGTCTTTTGATGTGCTTTGGGTGATTTGGGAGTTTTTGTGATCTGGGTTTGTTGATTTTTGAGCTCAATTTACCTGATTTGTTGTTTAATTTACCCCCAATTCCTTCAAATATTTATTGGTTTACTACTATTATTATGATGATTGTTTCATTTTTTTTGGAGATGACTTGACGATTTCGGATGATGATTCATGTTAGCCGACCCCAAATCTTTTTGGGAGTAAGTCTTTGATGTGCATTGAGTGTTTTGTTGATATTTAGCTGATTTGCTGTTGTGGGGTTTTGAATCGTTGATGCAATTCTGTAAAAATGGTGTCTTTTGATGTGCATTGGGTTGTTTTGTTGATTTTTCTGTTCATTTATATGTTTTTGGTATGTTTGGACTTTCGGGTTTTCGACTTTTCATTCAGGTAATGATTCATCTTAGCAGACTCCAAATCGTTTTGAGGACTGAGGTTCTGATGTTCTTGTTTTTTTCGTGATCTCGGTTTGTTGATTGTGTTCATGTTAAGTTTTCGGTGTCTGAGTAATGTAGTTTTTATCTCGGGTCATTCGCGAATAGGTTCTCAATTTGCTGGAGTACTTGAGCCACTGAGGTAAAATTGTGTTTTTTGTTCAAATATTTTTGTGAATGTGGTGTGTTTTGGTTCACTGCTTGCAGTTGTCGAGTAAGATTCATTCGTGGCTTGCCTTTGAATGAGAGTGCACATTTGTTGCATTTTTGTCCTTCAAGCTGTATCAGTATTCACTTATAGTTTCCTGCTCGGTTTCGTTCTATATTTGCAGCATAAATTTTTATACTTTCATGTTGCTGTCACTGAAGTACACTGTATCCAGTTATATATCATCAAGTTTGAGTCAGGTTGTGTCCCGTAGTATTCTGCTGGTCGTGGTTTGCTGCTTAGATTTCCGTAGTATAAGAAAAATTGTCGGGTAGGAGTGTATGGACTGTAAGAGGATGGAGGTTCTACCTTGCTTCGTGAGTGACATGTTTACATGTGAGTATGTGACTTTCTGCATTCCGTTTGTTAAGCCAGTCATGGCATTATTATTATTACATGATAGGAGGATGCTTCCTAGCTCTCCTGTGTTGTGCGCTTGTATTGATTTCTCGACAGCAGTGTCTTTTATGTGGATACTGAGGTGAAAAAAAAATTACAATCTGGATGTTAAAGTAGTTGGTAATAAGGGCTTTCTCAAGTTAGCTGCCAGTCGTGTGATAATCACGTATTCTGTCGTATAACATACGGTACAAGAATAGTAGGATAGCATCTGTATTTGGTGTTTCAGAAAGCCTGTCGATATGACGATATTCTACATTCTTGAATACTGACATGTTAATGCAATCATCGTTAATATGATCCATTTGAAATCCGATGACACTGCGTATATGATAATGTACTGATTTTGTCGTTTACTTGATCGGATTCAGGTTGATATGGTCATAGTTCCTGCAACCACAGGTCAAATGGGTGTTCTACCAGGTCACGTGGCCACAATAGCCGAGCTGAAACCTGGGATCATGTCAGTCCACGAAGGTACCGATGTGTCCAAGTACTTCATAAGCAGCGGCTTTGCAGTCATCCATTCCAACTCATACGCAGACATAGTCGCTGTCGAGGCTGTACCTATCGACCAAATTGACCCGGCTGCTGTTCAAAAGGGACTTGCTGAATTCACTCAGAAGCTCAACTCAGCATCCACCGACTTTGACAAAGCTGAAGCACAGATCGGTGTCGACGTCCACAGTGCTCTCAATGGTGCCCTCACCGCCTGATAATTTCCCGTCTTTTCATTTTGATTTTCGACTCAAAGGCAGACACATATTTCGAAGTCTAATAAAACTATATCGAAACTAGAGCCTTACAATTACACATTTTGTTTCCGTTGTATGAGCATTTGCTTGACAAACATGGTCACTTTGTGGTGTAGTTCGGATTTGAGACGGGTTGAACCGTCTTTTGATCAGAACTGATGATTTTGTATCATATCTCGTTATCGCAAATATTCCTATTTGGTATGGTGCGGATTTGAGATGGGTTAAAGTAGATAGTGGAATGATTTTCATTAGATAAAAACATGGTGTACTTTTTGGTGTACTTTTTGGTGTACTTGCTATACAAGAGGAATTATTATCAGCTGTGTATCTCACAGCATTCTTTGTTATATACTCTGAAGCCTCTGTCGTCAACTCGTCATTCATCACAGCATTGCTTGAAGTCTCCACGGACATCCACCTTCGAAAGCCTGTTCTAACACGTCTTCCACTCTTTTCGCAAATATTATCTGTCGGTTCAAAAATCCTGAGATGGATGAGAAACCGAAATGCAATGTACACAAACCCATATCGGGTAATCCCAACAGAGTTTGAGTGACACAGATATAAAAGATGAATCGTTAAAAGGGGCATGATACCTCGAGACTGGAAAGAACAGCGGCTGGAACTTCGACCAAATCTTTTACATTCCTCTGTGGCAGTATCACTCTCTTTATACCATATCGATGTGCTGCCAACACCTGTGCAAATCACGTCAACAAAGCAAAAAGTTAAAAAAAAACAATGTTGATATGAATGCAAAGGGAGATTAATCATGAAATTAGTGAATGGCTAACCTTATCCTTGACGCCACCCACGGGCAGCACAAGGCCCCTCAACGTCAACTCCCCAGTCATAGCTGTATCAGCTCTAACTCGTTTCTGACTTAACAACGAAACCAGTGCCGTGACCAATGTTACACCTGCTGATGGCCCGTCTTTAGGAATCGCCCCAGCAGGAAAATGGATGTGAATGTCTCGCTGGTTCATCAAGTTGCCTTCGGTGTCTACCACAAATTTTAGTTCAGTTGCCCTTGATCTTACCTGTTCATGCCCAAACAAAACCAAGGGAAAAAACACGGTAAAAGGATAGTTGGGCGAATATGGATCTTTGATATTACAAATGATAACGGAGTTTTTTTCACCCAAGTAAGAGCTATCTGCGCTGATTCCTTGATAACGCTGCCAAGTTGTCCAGTCAGACGTAACTCGCCCTTCCCAGCCATTGTAGTGGCCTCGACAAACTGAACCTCCCCACCGTGAGCAGTCCACACCAGACCGACAGAGACTCCGGGATTTGCAACCCTTTCTGCAGTTTCTCTATCATCATACCTTGGTGGCTGTGATCACAGATTACGAGGAAAGAGTAAGAAAAAGGGGAAATGGGAAATGTATTTACGATGAAAGAGTAAGAAAAGAAAAGAAAAACTTACGCCGAGGACAGTTTCAAGCATGGTCTCGTCAACAGTGAGGTGATAAGAAAGCCGTAAAGCATTTGAAAACTCTTGGTTGTTAACACCCATGGGAATCACCTCCATTTCTACTTCTGCTCCTTCACCGTGTCTGCTGCTTTCGAGTACAGGTGAAGAGAGTTGATGGATATCCTTACTTACTGCTGTAGCGTGATCTTGCTCTGCAACTTTTACAGCTGCTGCACGAGCCAATGCAGACAGGTTTCTCTCTAGATTCCTGACACCAGCTTCTCTAGTATATCCGTGAATCACAAGTTTCACCATATCCTGCCCGAATTAACCACAACAACAGTTCACGCTAATCATTTACTGTGCGTGAAAAATCCAAAAAGATATGGACAAAAGAAAACATGCATTGATGTAAACGTAAAGAATCAAATGGAACGGAGGAAGTATTGGATGAGTACCTCGGGAATATGAAGGAATTCAGAGCTCAAACCATGTCGGTCAAGGACTCTCGGTAAAAGATGTCGCATAGCAATGTGGAGCTTCTCCTCGGGTGTATATCCAGGCAGCTCTATGACTTCCATCCTATCTCGAAGTGGTGGTGGAATAGGCTGCATTTTATTGGCAGTCGCCACAAAAATAACCTTGGAAAGATCGTATGGAACATTTAAATAACTGTGTTTCCGTTAAGAAATCAACATCAACTTACTACGCCTAATGCCATGGCACAAAAAAACTTAGACGTGAATGGATAATTTCGAGAAATAAAAAAATCTACGAAGGATACTGGTCGTTGAAAGTTTTGTTCTGTTCAGGATCAAGAACTTCTAGTAGAGCTGCAGCAGGATCGCCACGAACGTCAGAGCCAGTTTTATCTATTTCATCCAATAACATAACCGGGTTGGAGACGCCCACTCGCTGAAAACTCAAAAAGAGCGCAATGAGGAACACCAAAAAAAAAAAAAGTGAAAATATTTATAAATAAAAGACAGTGGTGAAGATATATACCTTAATGCCGTCAATAAGACGACCTGGCATGCTTCCAATGTAAGTTCTTCGGTGGCCCCTGATATCAGCTTCATCCTTGACACCCCCGAGAGAGATACGCATGAACTTTCGACCTAAAGCAGCAGCAATTGATGTAGCCAAAGATGTTTTTCCCACACCAGGTGGCCCAACAAAGCACAAAATTGGCCCACTTGCATCAGGTTTAAGCTGCAGTGCAGTAAAACGACGTGAATGAGTTTACAACAATCCCTAGCATCAAGACAAAGGTCAAAGGTTAGGTTAATAAACGTTGTATGAAGTTAATCGACCTTACGAACAGCCAAATATTCAATTATCCGTTGTTTGACCTTGACCAATCCATAATGATCGTTGTCAAGACGTTCCTTAGCCGCTTTAAGATCTACTTTATTCTCTTCGGTGGCTTTCTGCCAAGGAAGATCGGCAAGAAGCTCCAAGTAAACACGTGAGCTATGGTATCCAGGTTGCTGAGGTTGCATTTTCTTCAGTCGCCTGAGTTAGAAAGAGACGTGAAATTAGCATAAAAATATCAAATTGACGAACATTTCATGAGGTTGCATAAAACCATACCGTAATTCCCTTTGTGCGTGTTTCCAAGTATCTGAAGGCATTCCTGCACTCTGCATTTTTCTTTCGAGAGCAGCAATATCATCCTCATCATCATCATTGTCACCGAGTTCCTCTTTTATAGCTCTCATCTACGTAAAAGTAACATATAAACAGATAAGAAATGAACTTCGCAAACAAAAAAACAACCAAATTGAAGGTTTACAGAAATTCAGAAACCGAAATGAAGATGATCCGTATGTCGAAGCATTTACAAACCTGCTGCCTTAGAAGGAACTCTCGTTGTGATTTTGACAGTTGCCCTTCAACCTTTTGTGTGATCTTCTCTGCTACACGAATTGTCTATCAAGATAAAGCCAATCAACAGGAGGGAGCATAAGCATTAGAATAAAATGAGATAACATTAGATTGACTGTGCAAAATCGTCCAGAAAGTACCTGCAGATGTCGGTCGACCAATTCCGTTGCTTTTGAAAGCCTAATTTTGAGATCAACAGAATCCAACATAGCTAGCTGCTCTTCGAAGCTTATTTCAAAGCTCGCGACAAATATATCAGCCAATTTGTGAATAGGGACAGTCTCCAAAAGAACTTTCGTTCTCCCTGCCGTCTTTTGTTTCTGATAAAGATAAACAGTAAAAATGAACGCTGTAAAAGCTGTTCATCGACACTTTCATGCAGTCGTGTCATACACTCCAGAAACTATAAAAGCTCATCGACACTTTTATAAACTACATGCAGTCGTGTTCATCGACACTTTTATATATATCTATAAAAGCTCAAATCTTAACCTGCTCAAGGACGGTGACGAGTTCCATGGCAGTCATTTTGAACTGACGAGCTAATGCAACAAACTCAGTGTCCTGTTCCGCTTGCTCCATCTCTAACACACAAGCAAAAACACGGCAAATAGCAACTTAACATCCACACCAGAAAAAAAAGATGATAACTTTTAGAAGGGATCGGACAAAAACTACAATGTTGTACCTGATTTTGTGATGTCAAGTGAAGAAACTTTCGCGGTATAATAAGTTCCTCTAGTATTGAGTTCCAGTACGCCGAATCTACACAACCCTTCAAGTACAACAGTATACGTAACTCTCCCACTCGGTTTTTCCACTCCTCTTGAGAGGTGTAATGCTCGAGCCGCCACTCCCCTACATTACCCACACACTTTGCCTCGTCAAATTATTGTCTTTAAAGATACATAGAACCGGCATTTAACCGAGAAAAAAGGATGAAAACTGTAGTAGTAGTAGTAGTAGTAGTTGTTGTATAACAAATTACCGGTTGTGCCAATGAACAGCCTCTTGCTTTCCACCCGATTTGGGAGAGCCCGATATATCAGACTGATTTTTTAAGTTACGTTCTGCAGAATCTGTTCCTGCACCTTTGAAATAAAGATTTTCAAAACTTAACATGTACGTACTTTAACGGAATGCTCACAGAAGCAAATGTACATGATTATAAATTTGTAACTACAGCGTACAAACACTTAGGTGAATAATCGTGCGATTTCTTCAGGAAAACACAGATACATGGGTAAGGATATACCTGGGTAAAGCACAGGTCCAGCAGATGCGGAATCTACTGAATCATGGACAGGAACGATGCCAATTAAACCCTTCTCTTCCCTCTGCCATAATTCTTGCTCCACCAGTTTAACACTGTAACAGAAAAAAAAAAGTTTGATTGCTAAAGACGGAAACTTTACTAAGCTAGCTGACATCCAAAAGACGGAATCTTTTGACAAAATAACTACTCCTGAATCCTACCATTATCTCATTATGATCTCAAATTTCAATTGGGTACACCAAATTAACACCAAAACATAAAACTATTAGAAACCGAACTTTACCAACTAAGCTATCTGACATCCAAAAGACGGAATCTTTCGACAGAATAGCTACTCCTGAGTCCTACCATTATCTCATTATGATCTCAATTGGGTACTCAACCAATTAATACCAAAACATAAAACCATCAAAAATCGAACTTTATCAACTACGCTAGCTGACATCCAAAAGACGGAATCTTTGAACAAAGCAGCTACTCCTGAATCCTACCATTATCTCATTATGATCTCCATTGGGTACATACCAAATCAACACCAAAACATAAAACTATTAGAAATCGTTCTTTACCAACTAAGCTAGCTGACATCCCAAAAGACGGAATCTTTGAACAAAGCAGCTACTCCTGAATCCTACCATTATCTCATTATGATCTCAATTGGGTACATACCAAATCAACACCAAAACATAAAACTATTAGAAATCGTTCTTTACCAACTAAGCTAGCTGACATCCCAAAAGACGGAATCTTTGAACAAAGCAGCTACTCCTGAATCCTACCATTATCTCATTATGATCTCAATTGGGTACATACCAAATCAACACCAAAACATAAAACTATTAGAAATCGTTCTTTACCAACTAAGCTAGCTGACATCCAACAGACGGAATCTTTGAACAAAGCAGCTACTCCTGAATCCTACCATTATGTCATTATGATCTCAATTGGGTACATACCAAATCAACACCAAAACATAAAACTATTAGAAATCGTTCTTTACCAACTAAGCTAGCTGACATCCAAAAGACGGAATCTTTGAACAAAGCAGCTACTCCTGAATCCTACCATTATCTCATTATGATCTCAATTGGGTTCATACCAAATTAACACCATCAAAAATCGAACTTTATCAACTAAGCTAGCTGACATCGAAAAGACGGAATCTTTGAACAAAGTAGCTACTCCTGAGTCCTACCATTATCTCATTATGATCTCAATTGGGTACTCAAACAATTAACCCGAAAAAAAAAATCGAACTTTACCAACTAAGCTAGCTGACGCCCAAAAAAACACAATCTTTTGACAAATTAGCTATTTCTACCATTGTAATCTCAACTGGGTACCCAACAAAATTAACATCAAAATCGAATTTACAACAATAAACCACAAAATTACTAAAAAAAAAACCAAATTAAATCAAATAAAATTAAAATTAAAATTAAATTAACCTGGTAGGAGAAGTGCAACGAATACGAATAATAGCACCAGGCAATAAAACTTTATTTTTAAATGCCAAAATTCCGAGACGATTTGGAAGCTCCAATGGCTCCCCCATTATTTTTATTAATTTTTTTTTTTAAGAATTGAAAGAAATAGTAATAAATATTGATCTAATTACATCAAAATTAAATTAAATCATAATTTTTTATATTGTAATAATATCATATGGGTTAGCAGATAATTAAGAGAAAAAAAAGAGAGTTAGGAGTGAAGGAGATTGATGATTACGATGAATTTTTTTTTTTTTTTTTTTTTTTTTTTTGGGGGGGTTTGGTTTGGAGGAGGAAGATGATGAGTATGACACGAGGGTTGAAGAAAATCGATGGAGAACCGAATTTGAGTTCTCTCGTCTCCTCGTGAAACCGTCTCATATATATATTTTCCTCGAAAATAAAATTTAATATCAATTTTATAGTTTTCGTGAAACCATCTCATATATATTTTCCTCGAAAATAAGATATAATATCAATTTCGTAGTTTTCGTGAAACCGTCTCATATTTATTTTCCTCGAAAATAAGATATAATATCAATTTCGTAGTTTTCGTGAAACCGTCTCATATTTATTTTCCTCGAAAATAAGATTTAATATCAATTTCGTAGTTTTCGTGAAACCGTCTCATATTTATTTTCCTCGAAAATAAGATTTAATATCAATTTTGTAGTTTTCGTGAAACCATCTCATATATATTTTCCTCGAAAATAAGATTTAATATCAATTTCGTAGTTTTCGTGAAACCGTCTCATATTTATTTTCCTCGAAAATAAGATTTAATATCAATTTCGTAGTTTTCGTGAAACCGTCTCATATTTATTTTCCTCGAAAATAAGATTTAATATCAATTTTGTAGTTTTCGTGAAACCATCTCATATATATTTTCCTCGAAAATAAGATTTAATATCAATTTTGTAGTTTTCGTGAAACCGTCTCATATATATTTTCCTCGAAAATAAGATTTAATATCAATTTCGTAGTTTTCGTGAAACCGTCTCATATATATTTTCCTCGAAAATAAGATTTAATGTCAATTTCGTAGTTTTCGTAATTTATGATCAGTATATTCCTAAATATGAAAAAAAAAATATAAAAATTATGGGTTTTTTTTTTTTTTGCAAAATTTTCTAAATTCTCTTCTTTTTAGCCTAAAGTTTAAAAAATATAAAAAAAAATTATAATTACGGACGATGATTACGATTTTTTTTGGTTAATTTTGTTTGTTAAATTATACTACGTACTTCGTAGATGAATAATTATGAGCTTTAAGTCGACACTATTTTTTATTGTTATCGTGATTGAAAGAGTCGATTCTATCTTAGGTATGTATATTGAAGACGAAGGGTGAATTGAGTATACACCGATTTGTACGTTTTCTAATTATTTCTATGAAGTCACATCTACATCAGTTGTGGGTAATTTAAATAAGTACGATAATAAAATATGCACAACGGATTTTTGAAATGGTTCGGTTTGATCACATATAGAGACATGTCCATTATTCATTTTAAAAGTCTCTGTTGAAAACAAATTGACCCTCATACTACACCGGAGCATTTTATTTGGTGTAAAATTTGTTCAGCGTGAATATGGACCCATTTCATTCCGGGACCCAAAAGGCCGAAAAAACGTAGATAATAACCTTCAAAATTGAACGTTTTCGAGAGCGGTGAAAGTTGTTGGAAAGAGCAAATATTTTTTTGGATGAAAAGATGTCGATATGTATAAAATGTCTAATAATGACTATTAGAACCCTGTGACACGATATATAATGGGGTATAGAACAAGTTCCGACTTACTCCGACACGTCGTAAAAAACAATTTTACGGCTTTTAAAAGCCGCCGTTGAAAAAGTAAATGACCCTCATAATGCACCGGAACATTCTACTTGTTGTGGGGTTTGTTCAACACGAATATGAACTCATTTTATTCCGGGACCCAAAAGGTCGAAAAAACGTGGATAAAATAATCTTCAAAATCGAACGTTTTTTTGCTATTTTCGAGAGCCGCGAAAGTTGTTGCAAAAGGCGAATATTTTTTGACAAAAACTTGTCGATAGAATAAAAATGCCTAATAATGATTATTAGAACCCTCTGACACGATATTTAATGTAGTATAGAACAAGTTTCGACTTATTTCGACACGTCATAAAAAACAATCTTATAGCTTTTAAAAGTCACCGTTGAAAAATTTCAAAATACTCGTATAATTTTATGGCTTCTAATAATAATTACAAGGCATTCTATTCCTATAGAAAAGATTTCGTCAAAAAAAAGTCGCGCTTTAGAAAATCTTTTACCGCTTCCGAAAATTGCAAAAAAAGGGTGATTTTGAAGGGGTTTTTTTTTGGTGAAAGGTAAGTATATATTGAAATAATCGAATCAATGTACAAAAAATATGACTACATCAAGGTATGTAGCCATCTAGCATCTTTAGCACTTAGAGCCTTAGAGGATATCTAATCTTACACATTATTCTATTCCGTACATAAATCAAGATTTTGAAGGTTATTATCCACGTTTTTTTGGCATTTTTGGTCTCGGAATAAAATGGATCAATATTCGCGCTGAACAAACTTCACACCAAATAGAATGCCCCGACGTAATATGAGGGTCATTTGGTTTTCATTTGAGACTTTTCGAAGCTGCCATAAAATTATATTTTGAAACGTGTCGGAAGCCATCAAAATAAGTTTGATATTCCATTTTATTTCGTGTCTGAGGTTTCTAAAAATCATTATTAGGCATTCTATTCCTATAGAAAAGATTTCGTCAAAAAAATTGCGCTTTAGAAAATCGTTTACCGCTTCCGAAAATTGCAAAAAACGGGTGATTTTGAAGGGTATTATCCACGTTTTTTTTGGCATTTTTGGCCTTAGAATAAAATGGATCAATATTCGCACTGAACAAACTTCACACCTAACAGAATGTCGCGGTAAAATATGAGGGTCATTTGGTTTTCAATGGAGACTTTTCAAAATCATAAACTTATATTTTGAAACTTGTCGGAAGCCATCGAAATAAGTTCGATACTCCATTTTATTTCGTGTCTGAGAATTTCTAATAAACAATATTAGGCACACTATTCATATAGAAAAGATTTCGTCAAAAAAAAAATCGCGCTTCAGAAAACCTTTTACAGCCTCCGAAAATTGCAAAAAACGGCCGATTTTGAAGGTTATTATCCACATTTTTTTGGCATTTTTTGTCCCGGAATAAATGGATCAATATTCGCGCTGAACAAAATTCACACCAAATAGAATGCTCCGATGTAATATGAGGGTCATTTGGTTTTCATTGGAGACTTTTCAAAGCCATAAAATTATATTTTGAAACGTGTCGGAAGCCATTGAAATAAGTTCGATACTCCATTTTATTTCGTGTCTGAGATTTCTAACAATCATTATTGGGCATTCTATTCCTATAGAAAATTTTTCGTCAAGAAAAAATCGGGTTTTAGAAAACCTTCTTAACGCCTCCTAAAATTGCAAAAAAACGGCCGATTTTGAAGGTTATTATCCACGTTTTTTTGGCAATTTTGATCCCGAAATAGAATGGATCGATATTCGCGTTGAACAAACTTTACACCAAATAGAATGCACCGGTGTAATATAAGGGTCATTTGATTTTCAATGGAGAATTTTCAAAGTCATAAAATTATATTTTGAAACGTGTCGGAGGCCATAGAAATAAATTCGATACTCCATTTTATTTCGTGTCTGAAGTTTCTAATAAACATTATTTGGCATTATATTCCTATAGAAGAGATTTCGTCAAAAAAAAATCGCGTTTTAGAAAACCTTTTACTGCTTCCGAAAATTGCAAAAAACGACCAATTTTGAAGGTTATAATCCACGTTTTTTTGGCATTTTTGGTCCCGAAATAAAATCGATCAATATTTGCATTGAACAAACTTCACACCAAATAAAATGCCGCGGTGTAATATGAAGGTCATTTGATTTTCAATGGAGACATTTCAAACCCATAAAATTATATTTTGAAACGTGTCGGAAGCCATCGAAATAAGTTCGATACTCCATTTTATTTCGTGTCTGAGGTTTCTAATAATCATTATTAGGCATTCTATTCCTATAGAAAAGATTTCGTCAAAAAATAATCGCGCTTTAGAAAACCTTTTACCGCTTCCGAAAATTGCAAAAAACGATCGATTTTGAAGGTTATTATCCACGTTTTTTGGGCATTTTTGGTCCCGGAATAAAATAGATCACTATTCGCGCTGAACAAAATTCACACCAAATAGAATGCTCCGATGTAATATGAGGGTCATTTGGTTTTCAATGGAAACTTTTCAAAGCCATAAAATTATATTTTGAAACGTGTCGAAAGCCATCGAAATAAGTTCGATATTTCATTTTATTTCGTGTCTAAGGGTTTATTAATAAGAGTAGGTCTCCTGAGAGACGGTCTCTCATTAAGTTTACCGAGAGACTAAGTACAAATGGAAGTAACAGTAGTACCAAACCGAATAGAAGAAGTAGGTACGATTAACATAAAAGATTATACAAATATAAAGATGGTACACTTGTTATAAAAACAGGTACAAAACAAAGTTGTCATTTAAGGGTACAAATAGGACATAGAGTGGTACTGAAAAGTGGTCTCTCAATAAGTTATTGAGAGACAGTCTCTCCCAAGAATTTGTGTATTAATAATTATTAGGCATTCTATTCCAATATGAAAGATTTCGTCAAAAAAAAATCCGCGTTTTAGAACAACTTATATCGCTTTCGAAAATTGCAAAAACAGCCGATTTTGAAGGTTAAAATCCACGTTTTTTTTTTGCATTTTTGGTCTCGGAATAAAATGAATCAATATTCGCGCTGAACAAACTTCACACCCTATACAATGCCCCGGTGTAATATAAGGGTCATTTGATTTTCAATGGAGACTTTTAAAAGCCATAAAATTATATTTTGAAACGTGTCGGAAGCCATCAAAATAAGTTCGATATTTCATTTTATTTCGTGTCTGGGAGTTCTAATAATCATTATTAGGCATTCTATTCCAATATGAAAGATTTCGTCAAAAAAAAATTGCGCTTTACAAAACTTTTTTACCGCTTCTGAAAATTACAAAAAAATTGCCGATTTTGAAGGTTATTATTATCCACGTTTTTTTGGCATTTTTGGTCCCGGATGAATAAAATGGATCATTATTCGTGCTAAACAAAATTCAAACCAAATAGAATGCCCCGGTGTAATATGAGGGTAATTTGGTTTTCAATGAAGACTTTTCAAAGCCATAAAATTATATTTTGAAACGTGTCGGAAGCCATCGAAATAAGTTCGACACTCCATTTTATTTCGTGTCTGAGGTTTCTAATAATCATTCTATTCCTATAGAAAAGATTTCGTCGAAAAAAAAATTGGGTTTTAGAAAACCATTTAACGCTTTCGAAAATTGAAAAAAACGGCCGATTTTGAAGATTATTATCCACGTTTTTTTGGCAGTTTTGGTCCCGGGATAAAATGGATCAATATTCGCGTTGAACAAATTTCACATCCAATAGAATGCCCGGGTGTAATATGAGGGTCATTTGGTTTTCAATGGTGACTTTTCAAAGCCATAAAATTAAATTTTGAAACGTGTCGGAAGCCATCGAAATAAGTTCGATACTTCATTTTATTTCATGCCTGAGCTTTCTAACAATCATTATTAGGCATTCTATTCCTATAGAAAAGATTCCGTCCAAAAAAAATCGCGCCTTAGAAAATCTTTTATCACTTCCGAAAATTGCAAAAAACGGGTGATTTTGAAGGTTATTATCCACGTTTTTTTTGCATTTTTTGTCCCGAAATAAAATGGATCAATATTCGCGTTGAACAAACTTCACACCAAATAGAATGCCTCGGTGTAATATGAGGGTCATTGGTTTTCAATGGTGACTTTTCAGAGCCATAAAATTATATTTTGAAACGTGTCGGAAGCCATCGAAATAAATTCGATACGACGATACTCCATTTTATTTCGTGTCTGATGTTTCTAATAATCATTATTAGACATTCTATTTCTATAGAAAAGATTTCATCAAAAAAATCACGCTTTAGAAGAACTTCCATCACTTCAAAAAATTGCAAAAAACGACCGTCTTTAAAGGTTATTATCCACGTTTTTTTTTGCATTTTTGGTCCCGAAATAAAATGGATCAATATTCGCGCTGAACAAACCTCACACTCAATACAATTACCCGGTGTAATATGAGGGTCATTTGATTTTCAATGGAGACTTATCAAACCCATAAAATTATATTTTGAAATGTGTGAGAAGCCATCGAAATAAGTTCGGTAGTCCATTTTATTTCGTTTCTGAGAGTTCTAATAATCATTATTAAGCTTTCTATTCTATATGAAAGATTTCGTCAAAAAAATCGTGCTTTAGAATAATTTATATTGCTTCCGAAAATTGCAAAAAAAACGGCTGATTTTGAAGGTTATTATCCATGTTTTTTTGGCATTTTTGGTCCCGGAATAAAATGGATCAATATTCGAACTGAACAAACTTCACACCCAATACAATGCCCCGGTGTAATGTAAGGGTCATTTGATTTTCAATGGAGACTTTTTAAAGCCATAAAATTATATTTTGAAATACGTCAGAAGCCATCGAAATAAGTTCGATACTCCATTTTATTTCGTGTCTGAGGGTTTTAATAATCATTATTAGACATTCTACTCCTAAATGAAAAGATTTCTTCAAAAAAAAATCGCGCTTTAGAACAACTTCTATCGCTTCCGAAAATTGCAAAAAACGACCGATTTGGAAGGTTATTATCCACGTATTTTTTGCATTTTCGGTCCCGAAATAAAATGGATCTATATTTGTGTTGAACGAACTTCATACCTAATACAATGTCCCGGTGTAATATAAGGGTCATTTGGTTTTCAATGGAGACTTTTAAAAGCCATAAAATTATATTTTGAAACGTGTCGGAAGTAATCAAAATAAGTTCGATACTCCATTTTATTTCGTGTCTGAGGGTTATATTAATCATTATTAGGTATTCTATTCCTATAGAACAGATTTCGTCAAAAAATAATTGCGCTTTAGAAAATCTTTTTAACGCTTCCGAAAATTGCAAAAAACGGTCGATTTTGAAGGTTATTATCCACGTTTTTTTGGCATACGTGATCCCGGAAAAAAATAGACCAATATTCGCACTGAACAAGTTACACGACCAATACAATGGACCCGGTGTAATATGATTTATTTGCAATAATAATTGACAAAAAAGGGGAGATCAATCAAATAAGGCATAGCCAACTGTCATTTACTTGTAATCTTTCCAACTACCAGTCAGTCTACTACCACTACTACTACTCTCCCTCTTACTTTTAAATCTTCCATGACTTTTCCCTTAATCTCACATTATCCTAAATCTCCAAACTAATCTCTTTTGATCACCAAAAAAAATATAATCCTCAATTATGGATGGTTTAATCAAGGGTTTACTCGACACTGCGATCGGCCACCATAATCGTGCTAACGATGACAACAACAATGACGACAATATTGAACAACGGTCGAGATCCACTTGGGCCGAGGTAACTTTACTTTTTACTTACAGTAAAAAAAAAAAAGAGAGAGAGAGACGGTCTTACTATAAAACGTACCCTACCCATATGAAAAGATAAGTCAATGACCCGTAAAAAGGTTAAAAATAGTTACCAAAAGTCAAACAAAACTACCCCACGTTAAAAAATTATTAATTTATAAGATGGTTTCACAGTAATTTTTTAAAATTAATCATGGAGTAATTAATTAATTAATTAATTAATTATGCAGGTGGTTACAGGGGATCAAGGTAATAATGAATCAGGTGATCATGATCCACAGTCTGGGTCTAATGATCATACTCACAGGAAAAATGTGGTGAGTAGTAGTCGAAATCGTGTAATGTAATTATAGACTTACAGTAAATCTCTTGTAAGACGGTTTTTTTACATGGGTTTTTACGACGAAAGTGTTTTTTTCTAAGATTTGAGAATGTGATTAGATTTAGATTTAGATTGGATGAAAGTTGGTGTTTTTGTTTGTGTAGGAGAGTTCAGGATTTTCGGAATCTCGGCCTCATCATCAGCAGGTACGATCTATGTTACTCAGACTCGACTGTTTTCATGAAAATTTGGCATATATTGTTCTAAAACGAAGAGTTCATATGTCATACTCATGTCTGAGTCGTGTCAAGTGTTGGACACGGGAATGTGTGAAGATGTTAGGCAAATAAAATGGACAGTATAGAAACGAGGAATGATCTTACCTGAAAGGATGGCTGTGACGTGACACGAGGTCACAGTCTCACAGACGGACGGTTGGTTGGTTAATAATTGGATCAAAGCTGGAAAATTTCGACCTTTGTCATTCTGATTATCGGATTTTGCTGCTGTACGGGGTTGAGTTTTTCCCTGATTATGATTTTGTCGATATCATATTCCCTGGTTATGGCCTCATCCCACAATTCTTGTCGATATTAATATATCATCACGATATATGACAGTAAATGTAGGATTTTGCTGCTGTAAGAAGTTAAGAACTGCATTCATTCGGAGCTTTGTGTTTGAGTGATGTTTCTTTGAACTGTATTTTCCGAGATTTTCGCTCATGTAGTCAGTAGACTGTGCAGGGGAGTTATCGAGCAGATGAAGAGCATGATAGACGTAGTAATTGGGCACAGAAGGTCAGTCAGAGTTCAGACCGTAAACTGCATAACCAAATACAGTTGACAGTAGCATTCATATGCATTAGCATTATACTCCGTATTAAGCATCTTGTGATTCTTGTCGCTCTGATGATCTCAACAGGAAGAACAAGTGGAAAACGCGGATGGTTGGGAAGTCGCTCATAAGAAGCATAACAAGCGCCCGCAAAAGGTACTGCACCATTAGATATAGAGTTACGACATACTGTAATGGTTGAATGTTTCAGGCTTTCAGCTGTACGCTTTTTTTCCCTGTTGTTAGTTAATCGACATTGATCAGGTTGTTCAGTAGTTATACAGTTTCCTGGTGTTAGATACCCGTCAGCATCAGAACTGTCACTGTGGCAAGACTGGCAACCTTTACCCCGAAAAACTATATACTCGATTCATTGCTGCATAAAGAATCGCTGTGGTTACTGAACATGTATGTTGTCGATGAACAGATACGTATGGAGCACTGGGATTCATACAAGTGTCCGGCAAACGAGCAACAGTACTCCGAGGATACCAATGTTTCAGATATGAACCCGTCACAGGCCGAGCTAGCAGACTACAAAAAGGCATGCGCAAAGCTCTGGGAACTCGACCTGAACCGTCTGACACCTGGCACAGACTATGAACTTGATGTCGGCGAGGGGAAAAAGGTGTATGGCAGGGAAGATATGGCTGAATCGAGTCTTTTCACATGGGTAGGCGAGGGTGTCCTCAGAAAACCGACATATTCCCGGTTCTGTGCCCTACTTGATAACTACAACCCACATGAAGGGGTTAAGGAGAATGTGACGGCTCAGGAGCGACAGGAACAGGCTGCATTCATTGAAGAGATCAGTAGAACTGCTCCTATCAAGTACCTTCACAAGTATCTTTTTAACAAAGGAATTTTCACGGAGAATTTCCAGGAATTTAAGGGAATGCTGACTGATCTCTGGTTCACCCTTTATGGCCGAGGTGGTACTTATGGGTCCTCATCTTCTTTTGAGCATGTTTTTGTGGGCGAAATCAAGGAACGCGGGGAACAACAGGTCTCAGGTTTCCACAATTGGCTTCAGGTACATTCCTTTTATTCCTTGAATTGTAGTACTGTATTAGACAGCAAATGATAGTTGACTTTTGTCAGTGCTGAAAACTGACGCCGTGATTCCTACAGTTTTACCTTGAAGAAGCAAAGGGGAGGGTGGACTACCAAGGTTTCATCTTGCCTCGAAGACACGGACAATTTGTAAGTACCCTCGCTTGTTTCGACCTGCAGCTGTATATCAGTCTGTTTACCTATCCATGGCATTCAGATTTCAGCTGTATGTCGGTCACTCAGTCTGTTTACTTATTCATGCATTCATATTGATATTTCAGCATATTATCCGAATTCTGAACTGTTTATTTTGCTGCAACTATATATCAGTCTGTTTCTCAGTTCATAGCATCAGCAAAGTTATCTGAACCTCTTTTTTTTGCGGCAACTGTATATCAGTCTGTTTACTTGCTCATAGGCTCATAGCATTAATGTCGATATTGATATTTCAGCTATCTGAACCTTTTTTTGGCTGCAACTGTATATCAGTCTGTTTACTTGTTCACAGCATTAGTATTGATATTTCAGCTTGTTATATGAACTTTTTTCCTTCTTCAATGCAGCCGGATTCGGAAACTCAGTTGATAACAGTACAGTTTGAGTGGAATGGAGTACTGAAGTCAGTTTCAAGCATGTTTGTCGGAGTAAGCCCCGAGTTTGAGGTAGCCCTGTATACACTTTGTTTCTTTGCCGGCAGAGAGGAGAACCATGTTGAAGTCGGTCCGTACCCAGTTAATGTCAAGTGTTACCATCTCGGAAACAAGATTGGTTCCGCCTTCCCCATTGCTGAAGAGTAAACTGGTTCTGAATACATCTGCAGGGGATTATACAACATTTTTTTCTCATTTGAAATCATTTTTGTCATTCAAGTAAACAATGATATTACTGTCGATCATTCTCGATCATAGACTGTTTTAAAAGATGATTCATGTCAGCCGAACCCAAATCATTTTGGAATTAAGATGCTGATTTTGTTGTTTTTGTTGTTGTAAACTAAACAGTGATGTGAGGTTTAAGGTTATATCTTCCATGTTTATGTAAATATGTAGTTAGGGCAGTTTGCCAGTTTCTTAACGCCAGCGGCCACAACGATAAATTTGATGCTGGCAAGGTTCAAACTCAGGACGTGAGTACTAACTTCATAATCACAAAGTCAAAATAATTCTCGAACAACCTCAGGTCAAGAAAGTAAAAGTAATTCTCGAAACTATGATTTTTTTGCCACCGACTTCAGGTCAGTAAAGTAAAAATAAATCTCGATGTCGAAGTGAAAAAGTTTAAGCTGAACTGTGAATAAAAGATGAGAAAAATCACATGTTTCTTAAAGGACAGCATCAGATTCACAGGGAAAGCATGCAATAATGGGGTCTAACTTGACAGCATTTGTGTTCATAAAATTTGTCAGATTTAGTTGTTACATCATTGTCCTCCTCTAAACTATAAGACGACAAGACATGACATGACACGACACGATACTACACGACATAAAAGCAGGCTTCGAAATTCAAATCGTTTGCGAGGGAGATGAGTCAGCCAATAGATAAGGCTCAATATCCTCCACTTAATTTGTGTGTCAAGCTTGGAAACAGTACAACCAGCAAGGTCTCTAAAGTATTTGGTTGGAAGTTGTTCACCCTTATTCATTCATAGTTCGATTCCAAACCCAAGATGGATCATACTAGATCCGACAAATCTGACCCGACATGAATGACTCGACAACCAGAATAGACACTACACTATCCCCGTGTTTTCTTTAAACAACCCTGAAAATGACCTGACCCGAATTAACCTGACTTGGTTGACCTGTTTGCTGAGCGTAATCAATAATCATGCATCGGAGACCATTACACAGCTATGTTCTCCAATGTGCCAGTCAAGATCTAAATTTAACGGTGAAAATTTTAAGCACCGCCATATGAGAAAAGTACGCAGCACCGGTCAAGGTGGCGATGTGACCGGCATGCTTTTTCGTGCAAGGTGCTCCTTATCCAAAGCAAACCATAGCCAAATAAAAAGGGCTTAATTTGCCTAAATTTTTAGCTTCCACATATTTTTACATGTGATAAAAACAAACACACACATCAGATGAACCAAAGTTTGCTACTTTATTTTGGTAGGGTTAGAGAATATAATCCACAGGAAAAATGTAATGTGAAATTTGAAAAAACGAAGCGTAATATAGTCGTAATATCAACCGTCAGTGACTCAGTGGGTAGTACCTCGATAATAAGTTAATAACATCCGTTATTTTCAAAAATCTACGAATTTCGAAACTTTTTTTTACAAAGATATAGGAAGTGAATTTCTGTTTTGAGAAAATCAAGAGGACCACTTATGATAACAACATTGCAAACAGACAGAATTTGAAATAAGTTTTAGCAGTACCTTGCACAGTTACACCTTTTGAGCTTCAGCGACTGCGCAATGACCGGTGGTCACTTGAATACATATCGACAATCAACGAAGCCCCAAGCTGCGCACATTGGAAAATACGTCGAGGGTATGTTACATATGGTTCTGCAGTAAAAAAAAGGCATAATATTTTGACAGCAGTAAAATTGCATCAACAGTGAAACCAGGTATGAAAACAAGCTGAAAACAGTAATTATTGTGTAAGATTGCAGTAAAATTGCACATCTCGTTAAACACGCACTAAAGGTCGTTGTAGACGATAGTAAGAGCGAATTTTAGGAGAAGACATACTGACAAATAATGCAGCAACATAAGAATTATTTTGACAGCAGTAAAAAAATAAGTCGAGGGTACGTTACATATGGTTCTGCAGTAAAAAAAAGGCATAATATTTTGACAGCAGTAAAATTGCATCAACAGTGAAACCAGGTATAAAAACTAGCTGAAAACGGTAATTATTGTGTAAGACCGTTGCACATCTCGTTAAACATGCATTAAAGGTCGTTGTAGACGATAGTAAGAGCGAATTTTAGGAGAAGACATACTGACAAATAATGCAGCAACATAAGAATTACTGATGTGAGAAGTCAGAACAACTTGTAGCATTGTAATGTAATGATCTAGTCAGCAAAAGTTGTGAAATTTTCACATCCAAGAAAAAATGATAAGGTTGAAAATTTGATCCACATATATACAAAATGCTTTTGAATTTTGAAAAGTTGTACCAACATTTTAGAAAAATACCTTTTACACTTTATAAATAAGGCATCCCAAACCATCATTCTTCCCAAAACTTTTCTTCATTCTTCATTCTCTATTCTCACAACAACAAAGGAAAAATGACGTTAACGATACGTTCTTCTAACTCTTTTGCCACCCGTAAAATTCTGAAAAACCTTAGATTTTCCGAGGATTACCCTAGTATAGTCTGTTTAGCACGAATCAGGCCGTCACCTTGTCGTGCTCCTGCATTAAATCTGATGCATGAAGCACACTTTAGCCCTGAGAAACCTGCAATCTTGGAAAAGGGTAGTACTAAAAAATGGGAGGAGTTACATGAGTTGACAGCAGGTCATCACGGAACTGATACGAGAGTGCCAGTTTACGTGATGCTGCCATTAGACACAGTGTCAATGGGTGGCTGTCTGAACAAGCCAAGGGCAATGAACGCCAGTCTGATGGCGTTGAAAAGTGCAGGTGTCGAAGGAGTCATGGTCGATGTCTGGTGGGGTTTGGTTGAAAAAGACGGACCCCTTGAGTATAACTGGGAAGGGTATGCTGAACTCGTGAATATGGTGCATAAGCACGGGCTGAAGCTCCAAGTAGTTATGTCGTTTCACCAGTGCGGAGGCAATGTCGGAGACTCCTGCAGGTACACCATTAATCAAAAATATATATACTCCGTATATCTTACCTGTGAAACCGTCTTAATAAAATTGAACTAATGGATATCTTGATTGCAGCATTCCGCTCCCTCCATGGGTGTTAGAAGAAATGAGCAAAAACCCGGACCTTGTATACACAGACAAATCAGGGAGGAGGAATCCAGAGTACATCAGCTTAGGCTGTGACTCACTGCCTGTGCTTAGAGGGAGAACACCGATTCAAGTCTACTCCGACTTCATGAGATGTTTCCGCGACAGATTCAGAGACTACTTGGGTAGAGTTATTGTGGTAAGAACCGACTTTGACCCTTTCTCAACAGCAAAAAACAACTCAATTTCGGCAAGCAGTTGTTAGGACATCTTCATTTAGCTTAATCAAGTCGCTTTTCTATCATATTGCAGGAAATTCAAGTAGGAATGGGCCCATGTGGAGAACTAAGATATCCATCTTACCCTGAAAGCAACGGGACTTGGAGATTTCCAGGAATAGGAGAGTTCCAGTGCTACGATAAGGTAAAATCTTAAACTAACCGTACTTTGCCCCTACAGTGAAAACTGCGTCCGGAGAACGTTTGCAGACATTAAAAACGCATTAATCCTACTTTCTTTTTCCACTGCATCGTCATTTTTCTCATCTACGTTGTTTTCCTGCAATATCAGTACATGAAAGCATCACTACAAGCAGCAGCGGAGGCATACGGACAGAAAGAATGGGGAAGAGGTGGTCCACATGATGCAGGGCAGTACAACCAGTACCCTGAAGACACAGGGTTCTTTCGCAGAGACGGGACATGGAACACGAAATATGGACAGTTCTTCATGCAGTGGTACAGCGGAAAACTAATCGAGCATGGTGACAGCATTCTAGGTGCTGCAGACAGAATATTTAAGGGAACTGGTGCGACACTGTCAGGTAAAGTAGCAGGAATACATTGGCATTACAACACCAGATCGCACGCAGCTGAATTGACAGCAGGTTATAATAACTCCAAAAACCAAGACGGGTACTTACCAATAGCGAGAATGTTTGCCAAACACGGAGTAGTATTCAACTTCACATGCATGGAAATGAAAGACGGTGAACAACCCGAGCATGCAAGCTGCTCACCAGAGAGGCTAGTGCAGCAAGTAAAGACTGCAACACAGACAGCAGGAGTAGAACTCGCTGGAGAAAACGCATTGGAGAGATATGACGCAAGCGCATTTGGACAGGTGTTAGCCACTAGTAAATCACAGTCTGGAAGCGGACTGTCTGCATTTACATACTTAAGGATGAATAAAAAGCTGTTCGAAGGTGAGAACTGGCGGCAATTGGTAGAGTTTGTTAAGAGTATGTCAGAAGGGGGACGAAACCAGAGGTTATCAGCAAGCGACTTAACCAGGTCGGACCTTTATGTGGGATTCATCACACAGACGAGTAGTTTGAAGGTCAAAGAGACTGCACTAGTGTAAGATATGCTGTAGACAAATGTAAAATGTGTACAATTTGGCAAATAAGTATAGACTAGCGAATAAATAATCCGTAAATATAGAAGGTGAGATAGTATAAAGCATGATTTGAGCATGTTTGTATGCCTGTTTGAAGGCATTTTCAGAATTCAAAAAAAAGAGATGAAGAAGCCATGTTCATCCATACTATTTTATCTCTATCATTACAGTAAATGTGTCTAACACGGGTCTGTGTATAGATGTGTAACTTGGTCTATGAACATGGGTTTGGTTAGTAAGCATCAATTATTCGACATCTGCATGATGTTTGAATCTGGAGATCTTCTCATGAGAAAAAAAATGGGCATAGCCTGAAATTCATATTGAAGTAATATAGTGTAATGAATTACAACAGTTATCCAAAATTAACGGCCTCTCCATATAACTCTACTGACCAACGATGCAGTTGTGTGCATTAATCCTCAGTAAATGTGTTTTACCAGCCATAATCATCAATCCATTTAACATACCAGCTGCAATTCCACTTATGAATGAGAGTGACAGGGAACCATCTTTCGAGAACGGCAGATTAGCCTGCATATGAGAGCAGTTTCCGAGTTTGGGCTGGTGGTGCTAATCCAGGAATGTCCCTGATGTCTTTGTTGTTAGGATGCACAAGCTGAAAACAGTAGATGTACACAAGTTGGCACAACTGTTGCAAGTCTAAACTAAAGAAAGATTTCCAGATATATAGAAATTAAAATTTAACCCGACTTTTAAATTTTAAAGATAGAATCATCATCTCATATAGTAGAGAAAACAAGGCGCAACAAACATTAGTCCCCTCAACCCGTCTTCCAGGAGAGGCTTACTGTTTATCTAGAACTTCGTAGAAAAGACGAGACATGCTAATGCCAATTCCTCAGAATTAACGCACGAACAAGTATATGGGAAGACTGAGATTTTTTAGCTTCTCAGATTTTAGAATGCCTTGTTCCTTGTTCCTTGATTCCAATTTACGGAATATAAATTTTGAAACGGTGTGCTATTTCCGTAATAGAATAAGGAAATGGTGAGACGAACCTTGACAATAATGATGGCTATAACCCCCATCACTATAAGAAAAAGCAAGGCCATGATACATCGGTCAGTAGCAACCTGCAGAAGTCTGAAAGTTAGCAGCAACAAAGCATGCGATATTAGACGATGACTTGAAAGAGGTTTAAGGACAATGACCTGACGACCAATTTCCTTGACAAGCTTGGAAGCTTTCTTGAGCGAAAAGTGAATTGAGTCCAGCTCGTTTACTATCCGACTCATTTGATCAGTCTGTATGACGCCAAAGATTATATCATTACAAATTTAATAGAAAGACGAAGGTAAAGACAGTCTGAGAAATCATGACCCAAATTTTACACTGAAATAACATGTACAAATGATTACCTGAGCTTTAAGAGCAGCCGCAGTCTCTGTTCCCACACCAATTGTCTCTTGAACAATCTGCATCATTCAAACCAAGACACGAGGTAAGTATCATATAAGTGCACAGACAGCTGAACAGAGTCGGATCCATAAATGACATGAATAGAACACCAAATGAAGAGTGAAAAATATTTGGTAGTTATGTGTATTTTTCGACCTTCAGTTCACAACCACTGAAAATATTATAAGAACAAATTATTTTCATCGAGCTGAATCCAAAGCAGGCGGGCAGGCAACATACATTATGTAATCGAAAAATGTTCGTTATGCCTATCACCAGATCGTAGGTTTTGTCTGCGACTGTCGTATGGCAATGGAGGAACAAATGACCATTTTTTAAGTACTAGAAAGTGGTCATTTTTTAACATAAAATGGTCACCTTTCACCATAAAATGACCATTTTTCCTCCGTCACACCATACTACGGTCACAAAGTATAATTTGCGTTCCCCAAAATAATCCTCTGTACACAGCTGAATTTCCTAATTTTCGCAAACAATTAGGATTAAGGGCATGTCGCAGTGGCATATTGATCAGTGAGTCTCCACTTTCCTAAAGACAAAATGTGACAGGTATAAGGTCTAAATAAAAACTGAAATTATGGACACCAACTGCGAGATGTCAACGCCAATTATCTATGTAATTCCATTTTCGATTTGATAAAAATATCGAAGTTACAAACCTTCTTCCCTCTCTCAATAGCTTGATCGGTCTCATCCATCATTTGGTTTCCATGATCAACAAGCTGCTGATTTGACATAGCTGAAAGGGAAAACATGAAATATAAGTAAATAATGTGAAAGAGATCAATTCCGAAAAAACAAATGCATACAGCAACGACAACAACAACAACAACAACAACAACAACAACAACAACAACAACAACAACAACAACAACAACAACAATGCCTGTCTTTTATATTATGTGGAATTAGCTAGCATGAACAACCATTTGAATCCATCAAACATGAGATACAAGTATACAACAACAATGATAAAGCGGAAATTAAGATTAAGAAGGTCAAGATAGTCAAAATAAATAAATAGTGTGAATAGAAGACAAAAGCAATAAGGAGAAAAAAATTGTCATGAAATATTATGCCTTTTGCTTACAGGATGCTAACAAAACATTTTGCTCTCCTTCCCCTTCGTTAGGCCCCTCAAATAAATCAGCTCGCTTATTTTCAAGACTGTTTGCATGCCTGTTATATCCATGAAAACAAAACAAGTTGGATTGGAAAACCACAAGGATGGAAACTAAACTAACAGGACAATGGCAAGGAACATAATTCATGGTAACAATAAGACTCTATCGTAGGAACTCAAGAAAATACAAAGAGAGAAAAGGAAGAAAACACAGAATAGGAGATCCCACAACTCATTTACTATCACACAACATCCGCCCAACAGTGCCACCATCCGACTCTTTTTTTTTTACAGTAAACTAAAAGGAATCAATTTCTTAAAGCCAATCATGCGCCTAGCACTTTGATGTAGTCTATAAAAGATACCTGCAATTCTAATTTTTTCGTAATATCAAAGATCAAAACTTCCCTCGTGTACATGTGAACAAAACACTGGCTAATAATAACCTAGGTCAAGAAAGTAAACATGTACGCAATCAAGAGTTCAAGACCGAATTTACAGAATGCAAGTGAAAATGTCACAGGTTATCACTTTAAAACATTACTCATACCAGCCTACCAGCCATAATTATCCTCATTGCTCATTCAAACTTAGATATAATCAAAACCAAAAAAGAACTCAAGCATGGCCACTTTAATTTTAAATGGCGATACCCAATATCTTTCATGTACTCCTCTAATAGGATATGACTAACACAAGGCAGCAAGCAAATGCCAGCAGCAACCACTCAAAAGCCTTGTTCTTTCCAGCATACTTTCAGCTCACTTCAATATAGTTAAGGATAGTTAAGTTAAGTTTTGCCACATGAATTTTAGCTTGTCTCCATCAATTTAGCTTATTCAGCCGCAAAGAATGGGGCCAAAAGAAACTCTCTACCAAATTTGCCGTCTCGAGAGTTTAACACTCACAAAAAATTAAACAATTAAAGCCATAGTAAAAATTAAAGCAGAAAACTCACTGTTTTTTCATATTAACATATGAATTTAGCTCTTTAACCTGCGAAGGGGAAAAATACAAAGTTAGTGCTACTCAGCAGTTAGCATATATTGATGCATACCTAACCTAAACCGGCATGTAACTAAATGTATCTTCCACATTCAAACTACGCCAGCATTACTGATCAATAAATTGTATTCATCATTTTTATTTTATGCCAAAAAAATTATGTTAATCCTAAACTCCCCACCCCCTAGCTGGAGTTGGAAACTTTTGTAACAACCACGATGATCAAATATTTTGAATCCCGTAATACCAATGTCTAATGCCTCTCAACTGATGAGTTATTAACTGCTACACCGACATATTATACAGAGTAGCATCAGTTTATCACTATACCTCCAACATTTGGAACGTAGGAAGCATGAACACAGAATACAAACCATTGATTGTTTTTTCTCATTCAATATCCTGTTGGTGTTTGGATCATTCATGGTTTCCATAGCCTTCACTTCTTGATCAAACTCTTTGATAAGCCTAAAAGAAAGAAATATTTAGAAAACCCACAAGACAACAAAATAGAGGATACGACAAAGCAGGCACTGGTTATCACTTATCAGTGGCAATAGTAAAGAAATTGAAACATACTAATAGTATGCAAAAAAAAATATCAAGCTTTGGGCCACTTCAACATGTCACTAAAAAAAAATAGCCAACAAAAGACGGAATTTTTTTTAAAGAAAAGGTCAATAGAACATAAATATATGGGTAGATTCGATGAGCTTTGACTGAAGGCTGAAGGTGTTCAAAGAGTAGAAGACATTAAGTTTAGTACAAACAAAATGAGTGTGGCACATTATGGAGAAGGGACCAAACCACAAGCTGAGAAAGTTAAATGGGGAATTTCAGAGCTTGTTTAACCCAAGGATCCAACTCTCGCCTAAAAACGATGCATAGTAAACATTACACTAGACATTCCTGGTCAAATTTCTAACCCCTAAAAATAAAAAGCTAAGAGCACCTATAAACTGTCAAATTCTCCATAGTTGATCCACGTTGGACTCTTGGAATAATGTACCTCTAGCTTGACTGTTGACGAACCCAAAAAATGGGTAATAAACATTCAACTTCATTACACATCAATTTAAGTATTTGCTACTAAAATCATTCACAAAGAAGCAAATCGTCACTCAAGGCTAGATTAGTGAAGAAAAAAGATTGAAGCATTCAAGTTAGATTTCTACTTACATCACAGAGTAAAAATCTTAACTTAAATTCCTCATCAACCCATTTATTAGATGAAAAATCTGTCCACCATAGCCCCAGATTTATATCCTTTAATTTACGCATCATCCGGATTTACACGACTCTTTAAAATCCATGCAAGTTAAGATGTCATAGTTGCACTTATCTATAGTACAAATGTTTGTGTCTTTCATTACACAAGCATGTGTTGGAGAATGAAACTTTGTGGAAACAAGCAAACATTGCTACTTGAACAAGTTTTTTAAGGGGTTTGCTAGAATTACCTCTTGCAATCCCGCATCTTGTCAGTGAGTTCTTCCAATTGTCTGCTCCGTCGGCTAGCCTCTTTAATCTTCTCCAACTTCTGAAACCCATTTCTGTTTTTCGACGAAAAAAAACAACGAATCAATGATACACAAAAAATTCAGATGACAAGCAAGAATTACAAAGACAATTTAGCCACAAAGCAATAACCAACAAAATTCAACTCTTCACTTTATTCCATATCTTAACTGCCACGAGCCCACGACCATACACAACTCATCCCGTTACTTAAAACCTTAAAGCTGTGGCTCACTGGCTTGTGGCAGCATCGCTCACAACATCATTTGAACAATATCAAACACTTCAACACGGTTCAAAGATGTGTACCAATGCTAGCACTCTATAATCACTAACTAAACTAGTTGATCTTGGGTGAGACCGTCTTAAGCTTACCTAATTGACTACTCCCTCTGTCTCGTTCATTTGTTTGCCTTTTATATTCATTGTGAGAAGTATTTTAATCAAAGACAAACAAATGAACGAGGCAGATGGAGTACATTGTAAGATAAAGACGGTCTCAAACAAGATTTTTTCCACTCAAGATGGATTCTTTTGGCTAAAGGGATGCACTATCAAAACACAAAATATGACCATTTTCACTTCACTATGAAAAGAACCCAAATTTGGGGTCAGCGGACATGAATCATCCTTCAAAATCGTCAATTATCGAACATCAAATGCTACTCAACCAGGCTCATATTATACGATAAATCATAGTACAAAATTGCAAAACATGAACATTTTCAATTCACCATTGAAATAACTCAAATTTAGGGTAACAAACACAAATCATCCTTCAAAACCGACAATTATCGAACATCAAATGCGTCTCAAACAAAATCATACCGTTAAATCACAATTACGACAAACAATACAAAATGGAAGTACAAAAATCGATCTTTTACATAAGATCAATGAGAAATCTTACGATAATGCACGAAATACATCGCTGATTTGACCATCGAGTTCGCCTAATACTTCACTGATCGATGACAACGACGACATGACCTAATTTCCCGTGAAAAAAACCCCCAAATCGTCAATTCGCGATCAAATCGGAAATTAAAACGTTCTGAACATCAAGAATTTCGTCAACAATGCCGAATTTTAGGTTTTTTACACAAAATTGAATCAAAGATTTGTAAAAAAATCGAGTAAGAGTGATTTCGAAGCGAATTTGGGATCGAATCAATGTGCGATTTGAATTGGAAAGCCGCGGTCACATAGATAGATGTCGAACGATGAGCTAAATTCGGTTTTGATTAGAATAAAATAAACATCGGGTCGACCCGATCCTCGGGCCGGGCCTAATCGGCCCGTTGTTGTTCACGGTCGGTCTGCAGAGATGGAAGTGACTCGTGTCGCTCGTGTCACAAGAGCGCCCTAGACACGAGTGCACGGTTGTGTTGTGCTTGGTCGTGTACTCGTGTCTTGCCAGTTTCTCAAAATTAGGGGTATTCAAAAAGTGACCCGGACCGACAAACCCGACCGACCCGGATTGTACGGTCCGGTCGGTCCGGACCGGCTACATACCGGTCCGGTCCGCGGGTCTCCAAAAACTTGGTTGCCGGTCCGCGGTCCGGTCTGGTCCGGTCCATGGGTTTGGTATTTTTGGGTTACCGGTTCGCGGGTCAAGTCGGTGGGTTTTTGAAGCCCGAATTTCTCAGCCTTGCGGTAAGTACTTTATAAACATATCCATGCATAAAAAGCAATCAATTTGAGATTACCCTTTCAATTAATCGCTTTCTTTCTCCGGTCCGGGTTTGGACCGGTGAACACCCTTACTCAAAATTACGCTTATTTCATTGTATTGTCGGCAATGTGAAAACTTGTCGGGTTTTTGATAACTAGATTTAGCCAAAACTCAGGTCGGGTTTGACTCAAAAAAACGGAATTACAGTTTACCCTCCTTATAACAAACTTTGTCCCTGAAATTCGCGCTCAAACTCATAACCAAAGAACTACCAGAATTACGTAGCACCATACGCCTGAACGTGAATTCGTATTCAATGAAACTTAAGTGAATTGTGCATAGACCATGCTATTACAAGTTTACAACTAGTCTCTTGATTTATTGACTACAAATTGGTCGAATAGTCGATGAGTTTTATAGAGATAATGAGTTTGAAATTCAAGGCGAAAGAAGTTATAATTATTTACTCACTCCGATTTTTTATTATCTTCCCCTGGTTTTGGGGAAAAAATAAGGGTATAGGAATATGTGGTTCAAAATAAAAGAAAGAAGAGAGAGAAATGTAAGGGTGATTCCAGACCACAAGTTGATGGCTCAAAATGGAAATAGGAAATAAAGGGTGTTTCAGTCCAATAAGAAAATAGGGAAGATAATAAAAAATCGGAGGGAGTATTAATTAATAAATTCAAAATTTTATACTCTGTATGAGTAATACGATTAATTAAGATGGTATTTGGTGATTAATTGTTACTCCCTCTATTTCTTTGATATCTTCTACATTTGTTTTTTCAACTATTTCTTTGATTTGTTTCATTTTTTTTTTTTTATCACACTTCTCTCTTACCTAGGTGGCTCACTTACTTTACTCTCTCTCTACTTTTTTTTTTTTTTTTTTTGAGCGAAAAGATCATTTCATTAATAAAAAGTCATACGACATCTACAGAATATATCGAAATTGAACGGATACAATATTATAAAATTTGAGTAAAATAAAATCTCGTTAAAACAAAGATCTCTCACTATGATTTTGAACTCCGCTTCTGCACATCCTCTTTTAATATATCGTTGTTTAATGATACAGCTTTTTACAAGAGGGTCTTCGGATCTTTCAATGTTTTGAAGAGAATCGATTTCATCAAACTTGATAGATTGTAGCCGCCAATCTGACATAATTTGAGACACCATATAAAGAACGATTGTGGCACTGATCTTCCGCGTCCTCTCTGCTATCATAGACGATTGAACATCTCTCCTAAAAGAGAGAGCGAAACCCATCAATTGATGGGGGTGAAACTCTCCAAAAGGAGAGGACAATTATTAAAACTATAATACTAATACTGTTACGAATACTAAAATTATATAATTAATTAAAATTGGGGGCTTACCACCAATTAATGGTGAAAGTCCCAATTTTTTATTTTTTGGAGGTTAGGGTTTTACCGTTTTAGGGAGGAGGAAGAAGGTTAAGAGGAATCTCTCGCTCTCTACGTTTACTTATTTTATTGTTTTTCTTAAGAAATGTATCATTTTAAGGTGGAAGAAATCGTAGAAACGGAGGGAGTAATTTACTAAATTAGTACTCTTATTAATTAACTAAATCACAATCCCCTTGACCACTTGCATTTGTCATGATTACTTGAGTAGATAATAGAATGAATTTGCATGTAAATAATCATTTCATGCTTGCACTCTTCCTCCCTCACCCTAGTTTCAGGTTCGAATCATCTTCAATCGATAAAAGATAATTCATGGCTAGGCTAGTGGTTAAACTAGGTACCTGAACGTTAGATTTCAAGTTCGAATCTTCTTCAATCAATCAAAGACGTGAAGAACTGGAGATGTAGCTTACCAGACGCAAACTAGAAGAGTAAGTCTCTCCTGTAATGATATATCTGCCACAACTCGGTGACAAATCAAATAATAATATCACATGTTTAAATAAAACAAACTCAGGGAAAGTAACAAACTGTTTGTCTTTATCTAGCCAAGTGAACATCGTGCCACAAGTTTGTGATAGATTGACAAATATTCTCGTCACAAACGAGATTTACTTTTTCACAAAATATTGGAAGAAACGATCTATTCTTCAGTACCACTCTATGTACTATTCGTACCCTTAAATGACATAATACTCCCTCCGATTTTTATTTATCTTCCCTATTTCTTTATTGGGCTGAAACACCATTTTTTCCCTATTTCTATTTTAGGCCATCAATATGTGGTCTAGAATCACCTTACATTTCTCTCTCTTCCTTCTTTTATTTTGAACCACACATTCCTACACCCTTATTTTCTTCCCCAAAACCAAAGGGGAAGATAGATAAAAATCGGAGGGAGTATTTGTTTTGTACCTCTATTAGGTTTGATACCGTTGTTATTTCCATTTGTAAATCTCTCAGTAAAGTTAATAAGAGACCGCCTCTCAGGAAACCTTACTTTTTAGAAGTCCATATAGTTATCGTGAAACCGTGTCATCAGTTAATTACCGAGTAATATTTTTTTTAAAAATATAAAAACATCCATCTTTTCCAATTATTCAATCAATCCATAAATCAAATAAGCTACTACTAAAAATCCATAAAAGATTCCAAGATACCAGAAAAAATATTTTGTGTATATATACTAGAATTAGATTCACAAAATTTTTCAGAGACGGTCTCTCAATAACTTATTGAGAGACGACTCTTCAGTATCACCCTATGTTCTATTCGTACCCTTAAATGACAGCTTTGTTTTGTACCTGTTTTTTTATAACAAGCGTACCCTCTTTATATTTGTATAGATTTTTATGTTAATTGTACCTACTTATATTAGGTTTGGTACCACTGTTACTTCAATTTGTACTTAGTCTTTCAGTAAAGTTGATGAGAGACCGAGACCGTTTCTCAGGAGACTTATTCAATTAGATTTGACAAATTTTTTTTTTTTTTTAAATAAATAAATAATCTTTTTACTTACTTATAATATTTAAATTTTTATTATTTCCATAAAAAAAAAAATTGACCTTTCAACTTCAACTTCTTCTTCTCTTCTTCTTTCTGCATGTTCTCTACTTTGTTAACATTCACATAAAACACCACTTTTTCTTCCCTGTTTCTGTCTGCATGTTCCCCCACTTTTTTTTTACCCTCAGTAAAAAAGTAAAAAAAAAATCATTAATCCACTCCCCTTTTTTTACTCCTAAAAAAGGGTAATATTTTCCCAAATTCCCCTGAAAATCCGTTGAAAAATATTGAATTTTCATTAGAAAATTTACCCTATTGTAAAAAAAAAAAGTAATCTTTTTTTTTACCCCCCTTTTTTACTCTACATTGTTCTTAAAAGTTACCCCCACCATCACCACTACTACTACTACTACTATTCTACTAATACTCAATCACTCAACTTTCTATGGTTGTTCTGCCATTGTTACCCTTTTGAGGTAATTTATTATTATTATTATTATTATTATTATTATTATTATTTACCCTTTTCTTTAATTCTAATTATAGCAATTAAAATCTCTTATTTTTTTTCTTCAAATTAAATTCCCAGTTTTTTCATGATTTTTGAGATTTTCGTAGGGTTTAGTGTAGTTATAATTACTAGAAACCAAACCGTCTCATGCCTGAGACCGTCTTACTCAATAATTTGTCGTTTAATGGGTTGATTAATGAATTGAATTCTTGTTTTTTTTTTTTTAATTATTTGTTTGAGTAATTTGATCAAAATGCAGAAAAATCTACATTAGGTATGAATTGTATGATCACTTTAAGTGTACATTGTAATCATGGTTACCGGATTCGCTATAAATGAATCGTCTTTTTACAGAAAACCCGTCTCATGCTTGAGACCGTCTTACCCAATAATTGAATTCTAATGATTTTATTTATTTATTTGTTTGAGTAATTAATTTGATCAAATGCAGAAAAATCTACATTAGGTATGAATGTATGATCACTTTAAGTGTACATTGTAATCATGGTTACCGGATTCGCTGTAAATGAATCGTCTTTTTATAGAAACCCCGTCTCATGCTTGAAACCGTCTTACCCAATAATTGAATTCTAATGATTTCAGTAATTTGATTAAATGCAGAAAAATCTACATTAGGTATGAATGTATGATCACTCAAGTGTACATTGTTGTAAAATTGTAATCATGGTTACCGGATTCGCTACAAATTTGCTGTTTTATCGACTTTGTTATACTTATTTTCAGTAAGCGACACTGTAGAATTCGCTCTTAATGATCATCCGATCATATGATTATTCCATTAGGGTTCTTGAGCAAATCAGGCAATGTGGGTGATTTTTTTGTGTTTTTAATGGGAATTTTGTGTTGTAGTGGAAAATCATCAATTGTTCATAGTTCATCTAATTTGTGGCAAAATTACCAAACTAGGGTTTACAATGAATTTTGTGATTTAGTTGAAATCACCTGATGTTCATAATTCTTCTGAATTTGTGACAAAACTACGAAAAGGGGTGTGCTTTAGATGAAAGATCACTAATTGTTCATAATTCATCTGAATTTTCGACAAAATTATCACCAGTCGGCTTCGTTTGGGTGCCTCGATTTCTGATTGTAACTGCAGTCTCGATTCACCGGTTTCTTGATAATTTGATGAATTTTGAGACTCATCGAATTTTGATGTTTTTGTTGCATTTTGAATGCATGTTTTTAGTTTCAAATCCCGTCTTTAATCGTGCCCTGCAACTCTGCAAGAACAAAATGAATTCGGTGATTTCTATTTGAATGCAGATTTAATTTCACCATTTGTTGGCTCTGTGGAAAAAAAAATGAATTCTATACCGGTTAGTAGGAGAACACGGCTTCAACGAGCTATATTGAACGAGGAGCAAAGTAAAATTAACCTCCCTACAAGAAGAAGTACAAGAAGGAGAGTCAAAGATGACGAGGATGATGGTGATGATGATGACGATATCAAAGTGGTTGATGAGTCCGAGTATAATAGAAGGGTCGCTGCTCTCAAAACTGATTCCGTTAAACAAAGTGGAAGTAAAGTTGATCATGATGGTAATGAGGAGGGCAAGGATGCTGCAATGGGGAGTAGCATGAGCGACGGGGTTAGCAGGAGAACACGGCTTCAACGAGCTAGATTGAATGAGGAGGAGCAAAGTGAAAGTTGTATCCCTACAAGAAGAAGTACGAGGAGTAGAGTGAGCGAATCTGTTGATATCGGTTTGGTTAAAGAGGAAGATGTTGACGAGAAGGAGGAGGAGTATATCAAAGTCGTGGATGAATCTGAGTATAATCGAAGGGTTGCTCTTCTTAAAGCTGATTCTCTTGAGAGTATCGGAGATTTGGTTAAGGATGTCGTTGATGCGCAGGATAGTAACGAGGGCAAGGATATTGAAACGGGTGATATGAGCAACGAGGTTAGTGATGGTTCGTTGCAGATAATTGGGGAGACTCATGGTTATTGCTATGAAAGTCGTTCATCTGTGACTAGTTTTGGCACGGATGATGAAACTGTGGTTACCAGGAAGAATGTTGACGTTGATGGTGGTGGTGGTGGTGACAGTGAATGTTTGTTCGGAAAAAGGGTGTTTGACGGATTGGTTTTGCCTGTGGCACCTGAGAATAATGCCCCGGAAGATGATTTCGTGGCTAAAAGGACAAGATCTCACAGTCATGTGAATTCGTCTAGGAAGAAAAGGAAAGACGGGACTTTTAGTTGCCCCGTCTACATTGATGATGAATCACATTCTTCATCGGACAATGATAGTGATGATGGTCATGATGACGATCATAAGCCTGATTATGCTAGGGATTGTGAAAGGGTTAGCTTTAGGAAGAGAGGCAGGCCACGTAGGAATACTCGAGTGGAACACAATGCTGAGCCCAAGAATGAGTATGAGTCCGAGTCTGAGTCTGAACACGGGAATACTCGGGTGCAAGACAATGCTGAGCCCGAGAATGAGTCTGAGTCCGTGTCTGAGTTTGAACCCGGGAATACTCAGGTGGAAGACAATGCTGAGCCCGAGTCTGAGTCTGAGTCCGAGAAAGGTCCTATTCTTGAAAACAACCCTAAAGTAGAGGAATGTGAGTATATTGGCTCTAGAAAGAGACGCAGGTTACGTAGGTCCAGTAACGTGGAAAGCTATGCTGAGCCCAAGGATGAATCTGAATCCGAGGACGACCCTATTCTTGAAAATGAACCCAAGGCTAAGCATGTCGTGAAGCAGGAGAAGGGACGTGAACCCAAGAACGATCCTACTAAGGTCAGGGATAGCCCTACCCCTAAGCCTCTTGACGACAAGGGAGGTGAGAGTGTTGTCAAGAAAAAGAGAGGGAGGCCTTCTAACAATAAGGACGTGGAGATCGAATGCAATCCTAAAACGAAGAAGCAAAAGCTGAAGAAGTCGATTGAGGTTGAAAATGTTTTACTCGACACTATTTTAGGGAATAGTACTACTAATGCAGTGTTGGAGCAGCAGACCCACTTACGTTCTGTAAACAGAGAATTTGTTCCGTTGAAATTCATTTCTCCGGTGAAGAATTCAGTGCCCGTTAGGAGCAAAGAGGAAGAAGAAATTGAAAGCCTCTTCAATGATCTTGATTTTGCTCTTAGGACTTGCGATATTGGGTGCTCAACTTCCTGTTCCGTAAGTTTTCTTACAGTATCAGTTACTACTGTAATTACTGTACTTTTTTTTTTGGTGTAATTACTTATTGTGTTATTGTTTGCAGGACGAAGATGGTGAAAGTGACGATGTTATTTCTGATGACGGTGCAGTTGTTCAAGGCAGGCGGTGCTGTCAAGGAAAGCACTACTTGATTCTCGACGACCAAGTTGGTTTTAGGTGCAAATACTGCCCGTTTATCAAGCTTGAAATGAGATACGTCACACCTGATTTTGTAAGTCGTTTAATGTTTCTGAAAAGGCGATTACAGTTAATCGTCTACATGTACTGCAGTTTCGATAGGTTAATCTTGAAACTTAGTGGATCCATCTGCACGTGCAGGATGCGGATCCATTTGGTAGATCGGGAAACAGGAACAGTCATATGTTTCCTCATGACAGTCATAAAGCTGATGTCTCTAATGGGTTGCATCTCCCTGAATTCAACGGCAACCCTGACTGTGTTCATTCAGATGATGTTCGGGGTACAGTGTGGGATCTCGTTCCTGGGGTAAAACCGTCTTTCTACCCTCACCAGCAAGAAGCATTCGAGTTTATCTGGAAAAATGTCGGAGGAACAACAAAACTAGAAGAACTCAGTGAACCGTCTACTTTCAAAATCGGAGGGTGCATCATCTGTCACGCGCCCGGTACTGGAAAAACCCGTTTAGCCATCACCTTCCTGCAGTCTTTCATCAAGAAAAATCCCATGTCAAGACCCGTCATCATTTCTCCATCGAGCATGCTTCTGACGTGGGAAGAAGAGTTTGCCAGGTGGAAAATCGACGTGCCATTTCACAACCTGAACAAAGCTGAACTGTCTGGGAAAGAGGACGAGGAGTCCTGCAGGTCAACGAGTAGCACTAGACAGGCAAAACTTTGTTCTTGGGCAAAGGGGAAGGGTATTTTGGGAATCAGCTATCGTCTCTTTGACGAGCTTGCTGGTGAAAGGAAGGACACAGATGGGAGCACGAAGAAAGCGCTTCTGGAGGGGCCGGGTATCTTAGTGATGGATGAAGGACACATCCCAAGGAACGGGGACAGTAACATCTGGAATGTGTTGAAGAAAGTCAGAACAAAGCGAAGAATCATCCTTTCGGGTACCCCTTTCCAAAACAACTTCGATGAACTTCATCACACGCTTTCGTTGGTCAGAGACGAGTTCAGGAACCCCGCTTCATTCAGGAACTACTGGAGTGTAGATCGAAAAGTCGTGGAGCTGAAGAAACGGATGAAACCCTTTGTTCATGTTCACAAGGGGGAGATCCTGAAGAAAATGCTTCGTGGTTTGTGTCATTCAGTTGTTTTTCTGATGCCTTCTGATATGCAGAAAACCTGCTGTCAGCAGTTGACAGGAGTACGATACATCATCGAAGAGAATCACCTGGTCTCGGTCGCTTGCGTTCATCCCTCTCTTTTAAACATGTGTAACCAAGTACCTAGTGTCATCGACAAGGAACTGTTGGAGAAACACAAGGAAGACGTCGAGGTTGGGCTGAAGATAAAGTTTCTGTTAGAACTCATTAACCTTGCTGTCGGAGAGAAAATCTTGGTGTTCAGCCAGTATCTGCAGCCGTTGAACTACATTGCAGATTTGATGAAATCACGGTATCATTGGACAGACGGAAAGGATTTCCTTTACATGAAAGGGCAACAAGCAACAAAGCAAAGACAGTCGTCGATCAATCTGTTCAACGATCCCACTAGCAAGGTTAGGGTTATGTTAGCCTCGATAAAGGCGTGTGGTGAGGGGATTCATCTGATTGGTGCGTCGAGAGTGGTTTTGCTCGACGTCGTTTGGAACCCATCCGTAGAAAGGCAAGCCATAAGCCGAGCTTACAGGATCGGACAACTGAGAGACGTGTTTGTGTATCATCTTATACTCTCAGGAACAATGGAAGAAAAGAAGTATCACCAACTCAAGAACAAAAGCCGTATTTCAGAGTTGGTTTTTTCTTCTGAAGGCGACAGGAGCGAGAAGACGAATGCTACTAACAGTAACAACATAGGGTTGAAGGTTTCAGAGGATCGGGTTTTGGAAGAGATGGTCCAAAACGAGAAGACGAAAAGCATGTTTGTGAAGATAGTTCGGGGATCAGGAACCGACGAAATGATCAAGAGCTTTAATCCTGTAGGATCAGTAGTGTAGTCAGTACAACTGTGCAGTGCAGGCTTGTTGGGTTTCAGACTGTTGTTAAAAGAACAAGTTTCTTCTTTGTTTTTCCTGAAATTCAGGAAAAAAAACAGTAAAAGGGAAGTTGTTCTTGTAACAGGAATCTGAAACCCAATGCATCCTCTTTTTTTTGGGTATGTAACACAGTTGATGTGCTTGTGTATTTTTTTGCACAGTATTTTTGGATCGAATGAAGTTTCGACCTTGATCTCAGAACCAGTTGTGATTTACTGTAACGATTTTTGTGCCATAAATCTCGGTGTTTGGGACATGTTTTCCCCAATGTCAACCAGGATGAGTTTGAGACGGGGCAGATTGGATTGGGTTGGACAAGATCACTTCAAATTCGGGCCAACTCGGGTGTTATTATCAAATTATTTATTTAGGGATAATCGTTTGTATGTGAACATACAAAAACATTGCAGAAATAAGTACTCGAGCCCTGACAATGAGCCGAGTTAGGTCTATTCTGCCAGTTTTGTCAGGTGTACTTTTGAATACAATAAGACCGTTGTATAGTTTATATTAGGTTGGATGATGCATTTACACTAGCATTTTGACATATCGACTGCAGCATATGATTCAGTTAGCACAAAATAATATCATCTGAGAATGCAAAAAATGGCGAAAAAATAAACTGCATACTAGTACAGTTGTACATGAATGAGACAAGAAATCGGGTAAATTTTACCTACTAATAATTTCGAAAAAAAAACAAGACAAGATTTTACTTCTACTACATGATAATTTGATCAGTGACTTCACACATTAAAAGCATATAAGGGCTTACAAACTAGAGTAAAATTTAGAGTATAGAAATGACAGACGGAAAATGCAGTACCGAGACTGCTATTCTTTTCAATGGTAAAATCATTTCATTGCAGCTCCCTCCTCCACATTCATCTGATCTTCGGTAATCCGTTCGTGTTAATAGAGAGTCGAAGCCATACATGATATTATCAGACGTCTCGGTGTTGTCATGGTTTGTGAAGCTTAAAACCGAACACTCGTGGAGTGTAGTTATGGTTCGGTTTCTGAGGTTTCAGATGTGGGTATGTCATCAGAAACAGGTGAGCAAATGTCGTTCCGAAATATGCGCCATCAACATCTATAAACCGTTAAGAGGAAACAACCAAGGAACCGAAATACAGAGTACTCTCTCCAATTCAATGAAATTGCTACAATTGATTAAAATACTCGTCAGAAATCTTTAAAAAAATGGAGCATTTCCAAAAAATCGGAGGTAGTAATACAGAAGAAAAAATTGAGGAACCGTGTTCTTTTCCAAAAAGACCGTTCAAAATAAAGTTACCCAGGAAAAAGGGGGTAAATTATTTTTCAAAAACATGTTTTTGTCGTAAAGGTTATTCTTTGCAAAAATTCTTCAAATGAACACAAACCATGAGTAGAAAGAGAAAAGATAGAACTTCTAAAGGTGAAAAGTAGAACATAATGAATGACATAAAGGATACTGCCTTGATATTTAGACCTGGGGTAGTATATATCTTCACATTTAGGACAGTAGATCTTCACCGTGCTTGCTCGAGGAAGATCAGACTGCCCAACAGGAAGGCAAGTTTGTCCAAGGCAATGAACCCGAGGACATCTCCCGAAATCATAACTTTTGAATTTCTCGAGCTGTATGTTTCCCAAAACAACCTGTTAATAACTTAAAAACATTGTTGCTATAGGACGTTGTTACTTGGGAAAGAAAAGATTATTAATCTCACCATTGCGGCCATGCCTTTGCTGGTCAGTATGTATCGAGCATGAATCAAACCATACAGCATTTCTGCTGCAGATTCAACTAGTTCATTTTGTTCTTCGGTGAAATCACCTGTATAGCAGCAATAACTTGCATTTCTTGTTAAGAGGCTAAAAAAGGGTCAAGAATATGACAGCAATTCCTACCGGTAAAAAAGTTCATCACGTTAATATGTCAATTCTAGTCTTCTACGGCGCATGTTAATAGCCCAAGCACTAGTTAAAAGAACATTTTAGTAACCAACTTCGCATTTTACAATAATGCTTACGTAAAACCGCTTTACAGATTTTGAGTCAACCAAAGTCAAAACCACATCTAGGCAGCAAATTTATATACACAGCAGTCTCTCGAGATGATAGCTGGATACAAACAGAATCTTTCTATGCAAAAATGTGTTATGGCAATACTGCCCTTACACACTCAATCTCGAGCATGCAGAGATGAACAATTTTTGTTATGAAATACAGAAATAACTTACTGTGTGAAGATTCCACATCCAATATCAAATCCAGGGCATAGTCATAGTAAGGAACTTGAGTGCTCAGCCCACAGAGGTTGAAATCATCTTGAATGTAATCGTCATCGACTTCGCAGAAAAACTCATTTCCCCGCAAGTTGCAAAACCAGGAAATCCAAGAAGTGTCATCGCCTTCTGATCCACTAACATCAGACTCTTCGGTATCGCTTTCTGATTCATCTGCAAGTCAAACAATGTAAAAGAATTGAAACCCTACCACTTAAATGAAAGACGCCACAGGAAAATAATGTTTGAGCATTTGGTGTATTCTATTAAAGTCCCACCAGGGTACACTTTAACTCAAGCGACCTGCGCTTCTTAAAAAAAATCCAAAACCAGGCACAGCTGGACACTGGACAGATCTCAATTGGGTCCACATTTTACTTTCACAAAAAAAACTCGAAAGGAAATTTCTCATCACTTCACAAAAATCATACTACCCCACTCCCTTTAAAGTTCAAACCGTTCATAATGAGGAGTCCAGCTCAGCGGAGACATGTCCACCGGCTTTCAATCAGCTCAAACATCATCTTGAATCCTCGATCATACCTACTAGGTCCAAGACGGTTATGAAGCATAGACATTTATAAGCTCACTTGGCTTGATTTCAACTTTCAATGAAAAACTAACTACAGTAATTTTTAATTACCTCGAAATTTTCAACTTCTCACGAGTAACTTAAAAAACTAGGTAGCAGGAGCGAACAACCACTTGTAAGGCTTAGTGTTGCATGAGTCGGAGTTAAGGGTTGGGGAACATGCAAGAGTTCATAGAAGATTGGAACCTACTGAGCTAGAAAATACCCACAAATGGAATAAATACACTAGTTCAGAAACATCGTGCCCAGGGGCGGACCTAGGGGCGTCCCGGGACCCCCCGACAATTTTTGAAACAAATAGATTTAAACCATTTGCAATATCAGTTTGATGGGTGTTGATGAGTTGGTTTGGTCATTTGCCTTGTGATCAATAGGTCAGGAGCTCAAGCCTTGTTAATGACATTTCATTTGTTAAATTATTTTGTAACTTTTCAAAAGATAAATGTCTAGATGAAGGGATTCGAACCCGAGTCACTTGTATGAAATATTGTCAATGCAACCAACTTTACCACTATCTACTTCATATTACATATCATTGGAAGATTTGTATTATATCTAAACTATTTTTCAAAACTTTCAAGTATTATAAAGAAAAAAATAGTGTAAAATATAGATTAATTTATAGAGAAAATAATAGCGTAAAATGTGGAGTAATTTATAAACTTAAAAAATATCGGAATTTTTTTTGTGCCCCCCTAAGGGGAAAATCCTAGGTCCGTCACTGATCGTGCCGGTACAGACTATTAGGTTCAAATATTAGCCGGTCTAAAACACCCAAAACCGCGCCACGCATGCACAAGCATTCTGAATCTTGAAACTGGAATAACTAAGCTAATAATCACACTGCATATAACGTAAAGGATCATCCCCCAACACGTAACTAGAAACACACCGACAGCATTAGACCATCCAAATATCAGCAGGGGAATGAACGATGATCAACATTCACACACTCAAGCGATTTCACTACACTACTCAAAATCCCCCTCAGTGAAGTGAATCCAACCAAAAACAGATTACGACAGCAGCAAAACCGTATGGAATAAGTAATAAAAAGGGCGATAAAACATTCAAGCAATTTCACTACATTATTCAAAATCCCTCTCAGCTCATTTTGATGCAGTAACACAGCATTGAAACAATCCAAATACATGCCATAAAGCGACAATTAGCATTCAAGCGATTTCACTACATTATGCAAAATATAATCGAAAACATATTAACACTGAAAAAAAAATCCAACATCTGCAGAAAAAAAAAAAGCAATCAGTATTCAACCGTGCAAGCTATTTCACAAATTATTCAAAATCGACATCAGCTACGAATGCACTAAAGCGAAAATAACCGAAAAACACATTAGCCCAGCATCAAAAACAATCAAAACAATCTGCAGTCAAAAAAAAATGCAATAACTAGCATTCAATCAACTTCACTACATTACCCAAATCCAGCATAATCCAATCAAAATTACGAAGCGAAAAATGCGAATATATATACCATCCGAACACGGGTTTTTCGGGAGAGAAATCGGCTGTTTTCCACCACCAGCAGCAGCAAGAGTTGATCGCACTCCGGCCGATAACCTCGTATCCTTATTGCTTCCACCATTTAATCCTTTCGATGTCGATGGCGAAGATCTTTCCAATTGTTTATCCAACGCTTCGTTTATTCTTTTCCGATCCGCTAATTCCGAAACCTTCGATCCTCCCCTTTCCTTGTACATTTTTTTTTGTCTCGTCAATTAACCCTAATTTCCGCCAAAATTATCAAACTTTATTCAATCTTCTTATCACAAATTATTGCGAAAAGTTTATCGATTACGACACACCAAATCGCGAAATTTCCCGATTATAATAATGATACAACAATAACAATAACAACAACAATAACTAATTTGGGTTTCCGATATGAGCGAAAAGTTAGGGTTTCGAGATGGAGAAGGGGGGAAAATTGGGAGAGGAAATCGGCGATTAGGGTTTTTGAGAGAGAAAATTGGGGGTGAGGAGAGGAACCAAGGTTACCTCTGTTTCTCTCTCTAAAAATCGACTCGACTCGGTCTATGAACCCTGATGCTCTTTGGTTGCGATTATAGATATTCATTGCAGGTGTCGTTTGATATTCTATTAATGAATTTTCTTCTCGTTAAAAAAAATAAAAATAATTTTTTACGTGTTACCCCTAGAGCAGGCAGTTCGGGCCGGGCCGGGCCGCCGGCCCGGTCCGGCACGAAATTTGGCACGACGGGCCCGGCACGAGAGCAAAATCGGGCCTGGCACGGCCCGTCGGGCCTCGGGTCGGGCCGCGGCGAAGAAGTGGGTGAAAACCCCGTGCCAGGCACGGGCACGACCGGGCCTGATCCGGCACGGCCCACTGACAGCCCGCTGACAGGCACGCGGGCTGGCCCGACCAGGCACGACCGACCCGGGCACGGCGGGCCCGAGGCCCGGCCCGGCCCGGCCCGGCACGGCCTCAACGGCTCTCTGCTCTGACTGCTGGCCTGCTGCTCTGCCACCTCTACTCTTCAGTCTTCCCTTTTCCAAATTCCAACAATCCAACGGCTCAATCCTTCCCATTCCTCTATATTTTTTTTTTCATTTCTTTTCCTATAAATTACCCACTTTCATCCATCTTCATTTCACAAATCATTCTATTCTTCTTCTAATCTTATAATCATTCTTATCAATTTTTTGAAAATTTCAATACTCTATAAGTATACATTTCTAAATTCTAATCGTCTAATCTTATAAAATTATTACTAATATATATAAAAATTATTAATTATAAAAATTATTACTAATCTTATAAATAATATATAAATAATATTATAATCTTAATATAACAAGTATTATATATTAATCTTGAAATTTGAAGAATTGAAGGTTTTGGTTGCGTTTTTTGGTGCTAATCTACTATATTGAAGAATTGATCGTATCGGGTTTATGGGTTTTTTTATTATAGTCTGTCGATTCTCGATATTCGACCGCATCTCCGGATCTCTACAAGCTTTGTTTGCATTTTCTTACTTAATCTCTTTTACTTTAATTTTGTTAATTATTTTTGTTTATTACTTAATTAGTTAATTATAATCTTCACTTATTAATTTTTTATAATTAAGTCACCATTAAATAATTTTTTACATATTAACTTGTCAATTGAACTAAAATACTAAATTGGTAATTGTTATTAAATTTGTTAGTTAAATTGTTAATTAATTTGGTAATTAATTTGATAATTTAATTGTTAATCCGTTAAAATATTTAAATCATGTCTGAATCACACAACACCGAGTCAGGGTCAAAAAGGAGTCGATCACAACAACGTCAAGGTAGCGTCGAACGACCCTCCGGTTCACAAACACCACAATCGGAGGCACATGGTCAATTTACGACCCCACAATTTAATCAATGGTCCGGTGTCACGCCTTCGTTCATGAACTTTGGCAATCCGAACGGGTCGACCCCTTACGGTTACGATTTAACCGGGGCACAAACGGGACAAGGGTCCCAACAACCTTTTCCCATGACACCCAACTTATTTAATTTCGATATGTCGACATATCAGGCAATGTCGGGGAGACCACCTTTACCATCGTATTCATTTACACAAACGGGTCAACAATTTACACAACGAGGTCCAGAAGGACCACAATCGTTTACAGAGTCTGCACAACACGACACATCGGCACAAACCGTGTCACAATTCACAAATGTAAATGTACAAACAAGAACGAGCGAATCGTCCGATGACGGTATAGTTTGGGAGACTAAAGAAGAAATGGCTAGATTGTGTGCGATGGGTAGAACAAGTAGAGTATGGCTAAATTTCACTAAGAGTGTAGATAAAAAATATGCTAAGTGTAATAATTGTGGAAGTATATTTAGTGGTAAAAGTTCAAATGGTACCGGTCACCTAGGACGACATGCTAAAAAATGTGTTCCCAAAGAGGTCGGTCAAACATCCCTTGACCAATTTGTGACCCGACCCGAATCAGAAGAAGAGTATAAGTACAATTATAACACATGCGCTGAGGAATTATCTAGAATGATAATTCAAACGGAAAAACCTTTCGCTTTATCTGAACACCCAGCGTTTAACAGATACGTAAAAGTAAACCAACCGGCTCATCTACAAACAAGCCGTAAAACTGTAAAAAGTAAAGCAATGAAACAATATATGGAGGCTAAAATGGAGCTTATAGAATGCTTCAAAAATATGAGGTCTAAAATATCGTTAACATCCGATGGCTGGGACTCTCGCATCGATTACTCTTACCTATGTTTAACAACTCACTGGATAGATGAGAATTGGGTTTTACAAAAAAGAATAATTGAATTTGCAAGATTAGAAAGTCCGCATACCGCTGCTAATATCCACGACGTTATTGTGAGAGCGATATGCGAGTATGAAATTAGAGATAAAATTTTGACAGTTACTTTTGATAATGCAACGTCTATGACTTCTTGTGCTAACATGTTGAAGACCAGTTTACAAAATATTTTTTTAGATGGTGAATTGTTACATGTTCGATGTGCTTGTCACATTTTAAACCTGTGTGTTAAGGACGGTTTAGTGGGTCTACGACACTATCACACCAAGTTTAAAAAAATAGTTATTCACTTGAACACGTCTCAAATAAGGCGCCAAGATTGGCGTCACTTTTGTAAATTAAATAAAATTAAATACAGAAAATTTCCCGCAGAGAACAACACGAGGTGGAATTCAATGTACACAATGTTGCAGTCATGTTTAGAATACAAGGATCCGCTAACTACTTTTTGGAACACTCGTTTTTCCGATGAACAATTACTTGAAGATGATTGGGAGAAAATAGAAATGTATATCGACTTGTTGTCAGCCTTTGAGGAGGCGACCACTGCATTTTCTCATGCATATAAGCCCACGGTCCCTTTGTTCATTGCTCATATTGACAATATTGCCACTGTTTTCCAAAAATATCGAGGCCTACCTGATTACTCTACGTTTCTACCCGACATGGAGGAAAAATGGTTAAAATATTGGGACGATATTCCTCTTGTCTATGTATTTGCAATGATTTTAGACCCTAGGTGGAAATTTGAGGGTGCCATTAACGTTGTTGAAAGTTATAAAAAAGCAATGAACCTAGAATTCGACAAGGAGGCCTATGCGGCCTCGGTTAGACACGACTTTGGTGTAGTATTTGGTGAATACGAGCGGATTTATGGTCAAACTAACCCCACCACTACTTCTCGATCAGGTGCAGGTGCTAGCAGTAGCCGATCGACGATCGCTGCAGGATTGGGCAAGGCCATGTCACGAATGTCTCGACTGATGCCATCTCCTCAACAAACACGGGCGTCCGATCTTGCTGAATTTCATATGTACCTACGATATGATTATTTCAACAATATTTCCGAATTCGATACACTAAGCACTGATCTTCTAGCATGGTGGCGAGAACATGAAAAATTTCTTCCGGTGATGTCAGCAATGGCACGAGACTTCTACGCCGTTCAAGTTTCATCTGTAGCGTCCGAACGTTGCTTCAGTGCCTCTAAAAGGGTGTTGGACGACAAACGTACGTCTTTGTCTTGCGACACCCTCCGCATGTGTGTCTGCTACAAAGATTGGATGGATGCAAGAGACCGAAAACAAGGTCAGGAACCAAGAGATAGTGATGTCGACACCGACGATACCCCTTCGAGTGGCAGTGTCGAATCGTAGAGTAATAGACATAATTATTTTTTCAATTACAATTTCACAAGTCGACTTTAATTATTTTTTAGTTTCTTTTACATCCTACGAAGATTTAATTTATAATTTTTAGTTTGTATAATTACTATTATATTTTGTAATTGTTTTAGTAATTGTAATTTTTAGTAATTGTGTTTTTTTACAATTTCAATTTTTTTTAATAAAGAGTATTAACTATTTCCAAAGTGGGACTTGTGGAGTGATAGCTACAAGGCTACAAATATTATAATATATAATTACCTACAAGGCTACAAATATTCGGGTCGCACACAAACGCGTCTTGTTTTTGCTGGAAAAAATATGAAATAGATTGAGGCACGACCCGAAACCCGAAAACCGGCACGAAAACCGAAACACGGGCACGAGCACGAAACTAGCACGACGGGCCGGGCACGAGACCCGGCCCGAGCACGGCACGACCGGGCCCGGGCCTCGGGCCGTGCCTCGGCGGCATGGTCGGCTAGAGCTCCGTGCCGGGCACGGCACGAGCCCGGGTCTAGGCACGACCGGGCCGGCCCACCCAGGCACGAAGCCCGCCGGGCACGGCACGAAGCCCGGCCCGGCCCGACTAACTGTCAGCTCTAGTTACCCCTGAACTTTTTATTTTTCTACCTTGTACTCCTATGGTTTTTACATGTATACATGTTACCTTTGTACTCTCATAAAAGTTTCTTTGGTACCCCTAAACTTTTTTTTTCCCGTCAAGTTTTGGCAACAATTTTTTTTTTTTTTTATGTTCGAGATTAAAAGTTAACCATCATTTAACATACCTGATTAACCGATAATTAAACTTAAAAGTAACAATTTTGTACGTGTTTCCAGTTATACTCCGAATCTAAACGGATTACTATATTTTTGACCTTATATTGTTAAATCAAATGATAACACTTAAAATTAATCTCAATTACTTATTAATTATCTAAGTTAAATTATATTGAAGTCTTAATTCTAAGCCAAAAAACATTATCTAACGACAAAACTTGATGAAAAAAAAAAAATTTGGGCGAGTGAAATTAATAATAAACTTCAAGGGTATCAGGTATAGACATAGAAAAGGTAGGGTATCAGGTAGAAAAATGAAAAATACAGGGATACCGCGTAGAAAATTCCAAAATAAAAATAATAATTTTGAGGTGTCGAGTCTCAATATCACTTTCTCACGTGGCCTGAAAAAAAAAAAAAAAAAACTGAAAGTTAAATTGTACGAGTAACTATTTATGGTAAAAACTTAACACTTTTGCCCGAAAAAAATGGTTTGTACTCGGTCAAGTCTGCGTATCACCTGCTTGGCGAGGGATTCTTAGGGGAGGAAGGACCGTCTGACTGGGCGAAGGAGAAGTGGCTGTGGAAATGTATATGGCAGGCCGACGTGCTCCCACGAATCAAGTCGTTCTTTTGGCAATTTTGCTTGGATGCGTTACCCACTAAGTTTAATCTAGCCCGTCGTATTTCTACTGGTGATGCTACTTGCCCTATATGTTGCAGCGAAATGGAGACGTGTCTCCATTTGGCTAAGGGATACGGGTGGGGGGGAGGGGTGTGGGACGGGTTGGGGGTGGAGATAAAGAAGGAAAATGGGCATGAGAGGGTGAGGGAGTGGGTGGAGGATGTGTGGAGGGAGATGGAGGCAGATGAGCGAGGGAAGGTTATGACAGGTTGTTGGGCGATGTGGGAAGCGAGAAACAAGTGGGTGTTTGACGGCGTTCGAGTGAATTGGGCAAGAGTGGTGAGGCGGGTGGAGGATATTTTGCGCGAGCAGGAGAATGGAGAGGGTAGGCTGGAGTTGGAAGGTGATCACATTAGGGGTAGCGGGAGGTTGAAGGTGGGCACGGGATGGTTGGCCCCAAGGGAGGGATGGGTTAAGATGAACTGCGACGCGAGCATTTGGCGTAGGGGGACAGGCCTGGGGGTTGTGTGTAGGGGGCACGAGGGTGAGTGGATGTGGGGCGGGAGTGTGGGCAGGCGGGGTGAGGGGGAAGTAAGGGAGGTGGAGGCTGAAGCTATCCTGTTTGGTGTGGGTGAAGCGCGAAGGAGAGGGTACCGGCGGATCGTTATAGAGTCCGATTGCAAAGAGGTGGTGGATGCTTTGGCTGGTAATAAGCAGGGGAGGAGTTCCTTCTTCAGCATCTTGGAGGAGATTAAAGAAATTTGCATGGGATTTGAAGCGGTCAGCTGGTCAAGCATTCCTAGATCATCTAATGCGGTTGCGAATGAACTTGCTCGACACTTGTATGGTCAGACGACGACAAAGTTTTGGGACATTGACTGTCCGGAGTCCCTGAAGCAGCTTACTACATCTGATTTATTGTCTACTATGTAATCCCGTTTATCGGGTCTTCAAAAAAAAAAAAAAAAACTTAACACTTTAGGTTATTTAGTGACCACTTTAAGTTAAATTGTGACCACGTTTAAATATGAAAAAATGGTACGAGTAACTATTTATCTGAAAGTGGTAACTAACTAACCTAAAATGGTCATTTTTTTTATCGTAAGTTACAAATTTTTACTATTGTCGCATTGTACAACGGTGGTACATTGTAATTACTGCCAGAAAAATACAGCAAGAAAATCAAGTGGAAACCCAATTTTTAGAGAGAGAGAAACAGAGGTAACCTTGGTTCCTCTCCTCGCCCCCAATTTTCTGTCTCAAAAACCCTAATCGCCGATTTCCTCTCCCAATTTTTTCCCCCTTCTCCATCTCGAAACCCTAACTTTTCGCTCATATCGGAAACCCAAATTAGTTATTGTTGTTGTTATTGTTGTATCATTATTATAATCGGAATTCTGCGATTCGGTGTGTCGTAATCGATAAACTTTTCGCAATAATTTGTGATAAGAAGATTGAATAAAGTTTGATAATTTTAGCGGAAATTAGGGTTAATTGACGAGACAAAAAAAAATGTACAAGGAAAGGGGAGGATCGAAGGTTTCGGAATTAGCGGATCGGAAAAGAATAAACGAAGCGTTGGATAAACAATTGGAAAGATCTTCGCCATCGACATCGAAAGGATTAAATGGTGGAAGCAATAAGGATACGAGGTTGTCGGCCGGAGTGCAATCGACTCTTGCTGCTGCTGCCGGTGGAAAACAGCCGATTTCTCTCCCGAAAAACCCGTGTTCGGATGGTATATATTCGCATTTTTTGCTTCGTAATTTTGATTGGATTATGCAGGATTTGGGTAATGTAGTGAAGTTGATTGAATGCTAGTTATTGCGTTTTTTTCTGCAGATTGTTTGGATTGTTTTTGATGCTGCGTTAATGTATTTTTCGCTTTAGTGCATTCGCAGCTGATGTCGATTTTGAATAATGTAGTGAAATAGCTTGCATGGTTGAATACTGATGGCTTTTTTTTTTCTGCAGATGTTGGATTTTTTTTTTTTTTTGCAGTGTATAGTTAAAATGTTTTGGATTATATTTTGCATAATGTAATGAAATCGCTTGAATGCTAATTTTCGCTTTTTTGCATGTATTTGGATTGTTTCAATGCTGTGTTACTGCATTAAAATGAGCTGAGAGGGATTTTGTATAATGTAATGAAATTGCTTGAATGTCAATCGCTGTTATCGTTAAAATTAGCTGAGAGGGATTCTGTATGGTTTTGCTGCTATCGTAATGAGTTATTAGTTTGATTCACTTCATTGTTGTTTTAGCTGTTGCCCATAGGGGGATTTTGAATAGTATAGCTAAATCGCTTGAGTGTGTGAATGTTGATCATCGTTCTTTTCCCCCTGCTGATATTTGGATGGTCTAATGCTGTCAGTGTGTTTCTAGTTACGTGTTGGGCGGATTATCCTTTACATTATATGCGGCGTGATTATCTGCTTAGTTATTGCAGTTTTGAGATTTGTAGTTTTTGTGCATGCAAGGTGCAGTTTTTGGTTTTTTAGACCGGCCAATATTTGAACCTAATAGTCTTTACTGGTACAATGTTGCTGAAATAGTGTATTTATTCCATTTGTGGGTATTTTCTAGCTCAGTAGGTTCCAATCTTCTATGAACTCTTGCATGTTCCCCAACCCTTAACTCCGACTCATGCAACACTAAGCCTTACAAGTGGTTGTTCGCTCCTGCTACCTAGTTTTTTAAGTTACTCGTGAGAAGTTGAAAATTTCGAGGTAATTAAAAATTACTGTAGTTAGTTTTTCATTGAAAGTTGAAATCAAGCCAAGTGAGTTGTTAGTTTTTCATTGAAAGTTGAAATCAAGCCAAGTGAGCTTATAAATGTCTATGCTTCATAACCATCTTGGACCTAGTAGGTATGGTCGAGGATTCAAGATGATGTTTGAGCTGATTGAAAGCCGGTGGACATGTCTCCGCTGAGCTGGACTCCTCATTATGAACGGTTTAAACTTTAAGGGGAGTGGGGTAGTATGATTTTTGTGAAGTGAAGAGAAATTTCCTTTCGAGTTTTTTTCTGTGAAAGTAAAATGTGGACCCAATTGAGATCTGTTCAGCTGTGCCCGGTTTTGGATTTTTTAAGAAGTGCAGGTCGCTTGAGTTAAAATGTACTCTGGTGGGACTTTAATAGAATACACCAAATGCTCAAACATAATTTTCCTGTGGCGTATTTCATTTTAGTGTAAGTGTACTCTGGTGGGAATTTACGTGGTAGGGTTTCAATTCTTTTACATTGTTTGACTTGCAGATGAATCAGAAAGCGATACCGAAGAGTCTGATGTTAGTGGATCAGAAGGCGATGACACTTCTTGGATTTCCTGGTTTTGCAACTTGCGGGGAAATGAATTTTTCTGCGAAGTCGATGACGATTACATTCAAGATGATTTCAACCTCTGTGGGCTGAGCACTCAAGTTCCTTACTATGACTATGCCCTGGATTTGATATTGGATGTGGAATCTTCACACAGTAAGTTATTTCTGTATTTCATAACGAAAATTGTTCATCTCTGCATGCTCGATATTGCGTGTGTAAGGGCAGTATTGCCATAATACAGTTTTGCATAGAAAGATTCTGTTTGTATCCAGCTATCACCTCGAGAGACTGCTGTGTATATAAATTTGCTGCCTAGATGTGGTTTTGACTTCGATTGACTCAAAGTCTGTAAAGTGGTTTTACCTAAGCATTATTGTAAAATGCGAAGTTGGTTACTAAAATGTTTTTTTAACTAGTGCTTGGCCTATTATTAACATGCAGTTCTACAATATCTTAGCGTAAATACTGCCGTACAGGACTATAAGTGACAAATTAACGTGATGAACTTTTTTACCGATAGGAATTGCTGTCATATTCTTGAGCCTTTTCTAGCCTCTTAACAAGAAATGCAAGTTATTGCTGCTATACAGGTGATTTCACCGAAGAACAAAATGAACTAGTTGAGTCTGCAGCAGAAATGCTGTATGGTTTGATTCATGCTCGATACATACTGACCAGCAAAGGCATGGCCGCAATGGTGAGATTAATAATCTTTTCTTTCCCAAGTAACAACGTCCTATAGCAACAATGTTTTAAGTTATTAACAGGTTCTTTTGCGAACATACAGCTCGAGAAATTCAAAAGTTATGATCTCGGAAGATGTCCTCGGGTTCATTGCCTTGGACAAACTTGCCTTCCTGTTGGGCAGTCTGATCTTCCTCGAGCAAGCACGGTGAAGATCTACTGTCCTAAATGTGAAGATATATACTACCCCAGGTCTAAATATCAAGGCAGTATCCTTTATGTCATTCATTATGTTCTATACTTTTCACCTTTAGAAGTTCTATCCTTTCTCTTTCTACTCATGGTTTGTCTTCGGTTGAAGAATTTTTGCAAAGAATAACCTTTACGACGAAAACATGTTTTTGACAAATACTTTACTCCCCTTTTGCCAAGTAACTTTATTTTGAACGGTCTTTTTGGAAAAGAACACGGTTCCTCGGTTTCTTCTTCTGTATTACTACCTCCGATTTTTTGGAAATGCTCCATTTTTTTAAAGATTTCTGACGAGTATTTTAATCAATTGTAGCAATTTCATTGAATTGGAGAGAGTACTCTGTATTTCGGTTCCTTGGTTGTTTCCTCTTAACGGTTTATAGATGTTGATGGCGCATATTTCGGAACGACATTTGCTCACCTGTTTCTGATGACATACCCACATCTGAAACCTCAGAAACCGAATCATAACTACACTCCACGAGTGTTCGGTTTTAAGCTTCACAAGCCATGACAACACCGAGACGTCTGATAATATCATATATGGCTTCGACTCTCTATTAACACGAACGGATTACCGAAGATCAGATGAAAGTGGAGGAGGGAGCTGCAATGAAATGATTTTACCATTGAAAAGAATAGCAGTCTCGGTACTGCATATTTTCCGTCTGTCATTTCTATATTCTAAAATTTTACTCTAGTTTGTAACCCCTTATATGCTTTTAATGTGTGAAGTCACTGATCAAATTATCATGTAGTAGAAGTAAAATCTTGTCTTGTTTTTTTTTCGAAATTATTAGTAGGTAAAATTTACCCGATTTCTTGCCTCATTCATGTACAACTGTACTAGTATGCAGTTTATTTTTTCGCCATTTTTGCATTCTCAGATTATGTTATTTTGTGCTAACTGAATCATAATAGACCTAACTATACAACGGTCTTATTGTATTCGGAAGTAGACCCGACAAAACTGGCAGAATAGACCTAACTCGGCTCATTGTCAGGGCTCCTCGATGTCGTTCTGCAATGCTTTTCTTATAATCTTATGTATACATGCAGACGATTATCCCCAAATTAACCCGAATTTGAAAGACGATGTCCAACCCAATCTGACAACATTCTAGCCTGTCTCTAACTCGTCCCGGTTGACATTGTGGCAAACATGTCTCAAACACCGAGATTTATGGCACAAAAATCAAGACAGCAACTCGCAAGTGAAGGTGATATCGAGACTCGGCACCCCAAAATTACTTTTTTTTTTAACGAGAAGAAAATTCATTAATAGAACGTCAAACGACACTTACAATGAATATCTATAATCGCAATCAAATCTATAAAAAACCAAAACGGTTAGGCTGAGCGTAATGATTCATAGACTGAGTCAAGTCAATCGGAAATGTGTTAGCCTAATGGTTAAGATTAGGTATCTGGACGATAGGTCTTAGGTTCAACTATCACACTGAATTTGTTAGTTGTTGGAGTAGTTTGTTACCACAGCAGCATGAATTTTCCGACTTCCTTGCATGTCGGAAACATAAGAGACTTTATGACTGACACACAGAACATATGAACCAGAATTTCATCGTCGACTGGCGACTGCTACTTTTAAGTATAGGAGAAAGGGATTCGGACCAAAAGCCGGAAGAATGACGCTTTTGCTTTCTTTCTTCATTCAAGTCACAGCTGCAAACTGCAATGCAATGGAATGCTAGAAAGATTTCAGGAAAAACACTCTACTTTTACAAGCTGTACAGCTCATGATTTCTGATGCTATTTGCTGACAGTATAGTGTTAATATATATTTCACCACCCAAAAATAGACAGCAGATATAATAAACTACATCATCGACGAGGGAGATCGAGGGGAAAAAAGAGAGGCTATATAATCTGACCGACTCCTACGAATCTAGTGCCTAAGGCTCTTCAATGGAGTATCAAATAAAATCACTCCAAAAAGGTGAAATTTTGGCTAGAAATTTTACATTTTCCTCCTGCCCTTACTGTTGCAATTGCTCGACGTGTTGTGTGATTGCGTCAGGGCAAGACGTCGCTTGGAGAAGCTCCAACCGAGTGAAAGGTGCAGCGAACTGCAATATATAGTCTTCATCTGCAATCCCGACACCAAGAACGTTACTTTGTGGAAAAAGAATGTGGAGGAAAGGGAAGAAGTACAGGGAGCGAACTTACTATCTTTTACAGTGCCGTACAGCCAGCACAAGACCTCATCAGCGAACGCTAAGCACACCCCACCCTGCGGATTCAATGAAGGACGATGATGGAATTAGGTCTAAGATAGATACAAAAGGTAGAATGAAATAACATGGCTGCAACTTTCAGCGTAAAACTGCACCTGCCAATAGTTCTTCATCTTCACTCTGTGATTGATATCTTTCGTCCGCATTCTTTCTGTGCGAACAAGACGCCCGGAATCATCCCTGCACGTGACAAGAAGTAAACAGACTTTGAATGTGCATCTAACATTCAATGCTGGTAAATCTTCTGTGAAACAGCTTCGCCAATAGAAGACAAATAATGGAGCAAAAATGCCTCCAAGTAAGCAAGGAGCCGTAGAATGACCACAAAATTGAGCCAATACACGGATCCATTAAAAAAAACGCAAAAAGAAAACAATAAAGTAAAAGAGCGAAAGAGAATACTCTGCAATAGAATGTACGGAGTAATAGTTTACCTAAAACCAACGACAATATAGGGGACACCGGCTAAAAATGATTGGATCTGCAGAAATAATTTCAACGAGAATTATATCAGCTAGTTGTTAAAAGCCCATCAAACAGAAACTCAAGTATACATTGTTTGTAGGCATAAGACGATAAACTGAACATACCCAAAATTTGAGCAATTTCTCCCTCTCATATCTTTCTTCAGTGTGATACTCCAACTGCCAATCAACAATCCCAAGATAATTAATTCGTAATAATGATAAAAATAACTAATAAAGCTTCTGACCACATACATTTCGTTCCCTCCTTGCTCCGATTTTTTTTTTTTTGAAAAAACAATGCGAAGATTCACGAACTTCCTATATTCATACCTCTCGGGATGTCTTCAACTCCACATAAAACCTCCTTCCATCATCCGTTGAATCACAGCAATCCATTTCAGCACCCATTAATAGACGATGAGCGCCAAGTTTTGTTTTAATGACCGCGCAATACTCAACGTTTGCATCAATGTGATGTATCCCCTCTCCACTGTCTCTTCTAGGATCTTCGGTGGCTAGGGACTCGAAGCAATATCCCCAATAGCATCTAGTAGCACATAAAAGATAACGGTAAAACGAAATGAGCAAAGTAGATTTTTTCTTCTTCTAATGTATATAAACCCAGATTGGCTGTTTTGTCCTAGGGTCATGAACTCGCCGGGATCAATATAAAAGTACTAGTCCGTATCATGACAAATCTAGCAAAAAAAAAAATGAAATATTATAGATATATGGTATTATCAAGCTAGTGTCTCATCTCTACTAAAGGATTTACAGCTAAAAAAACGGATACATCCACCACAGCAAGGCTACAAACAATTTCGTATGCTACCTTCTCCGATCCAGCTCAGACTGTGGCCTTTCAGGTAGCTTGTGAACATCAAGATAGACAACCCCGTTTCTTTTATGTACTCCCATCTCCCAAGGCTCGTTCCTAATATAAGCAGTCGCCATAATCTACGAAAAGGGTACAAAACAAGAAAAATTACGTAAGAAGTTTTGTTTTTTCCTCCCAGACAGCAAAAGCATCTTTCAGTTCTGCTTAGTGTAAGTAATAACATAGAGTAGTATGACAGCTTTGTATGGTGAGTTTTGACTGCCATCTCCTTATGAGAATGATTCAAAGAACTCGCGTAAGATGGAGAAGCCTTCCTTAACGGACAAATAAAAACAATCCACGCTACAGACGTTTCTCTTGGAAAATGTGATATCTTTGCTTAAAGTGTACATATCTAAGGAAAACTATCGAAGGAAGTTGTTCTTTACCTTATTGAGGTTGTTGCGATAAGTCTGCAGAGGAAAATAAAAGGGGAAGATTAAGCAAAATGCATGCACAAAATTCAACGGGATGCATACCCAGCCATAAAATGATGATGGTCACAGGAAAGACAACTGTACTTACCACAAAATGCATATTCTGAAGAGGAATACGTTTGTGTCGTATGCAAGCAAGCATATCACCAAAACCCTGAGAGCCCAAATCTGGTTTATGGACAATTAATAACAAGCTGAGCTTATATTTTTCTGATAGTAAATTTGTCACCGTGGTTTACTTTAGGTCTTTACTTTTCTTGTTTTCGGCTCTATTAAAATCACTTATAGCATAACGGCAAAAGGCAATACTAAAAAATAAGTTATGGAACACATTGCATACCCTTTTTCTCAATGAAAGTGTCAAAGCCCTCATTCAGATCCGCTCCAACATCTTCACTGATAAGACGCTTGAAGAGCCTCTAGAAAAATAAAATGCAACAATTTGGAAAGCTTTCGCCAATTAGCCATCAGTGATGCTCGAAAGACATACGGGTCGAAAAATGATCTCATAACAGATCTCGTGACTCACCAAGCTACTATCATTAAAGAAGACTTCACCACCTTCCGCACGACTGTAGCAGGCAAGTTCGCAAGGCTATTTAATCAAATGGTCATGAAGTTGTATTAGAAAGCAATAGTTAACAGAAAACTATCATTGCCATGGGAAACAGCAGGAAACTTATAGCTACAAGGCGCCAAAAAAGAATCGACATATCTAACCTATGGAACAAAGATAACAACTTTCTTCTAAAAACCGAACAGTATTTCACCGGCATATAAATAAGAAAGACAAGTCGTACAGAATTCAACTCAATCAGTCAATCCCCAAGCATATAGTGCAAGCCAAAGTCAGTTATTCAACTAACTAGCTTTCTTAGAAAGTAAAGTGTAGTCGGATGAGTGTAGATCTCAAGAGAACAACTTCACCGAGCTCGGAAATTACTGGTGTTTCCACGGAGAGTAATATTCATGAGCAAAAAATACACATCATAAGACAGACAAAATATACCTCTTGAAACTGAATAACTTTTCTTGACAATGTTTCCTCACTTTTTGCAAATTTTAATTCGGAAACAAAGCGTTCGTCCCGTCCGTTAGGAAATCTGGAGCCAAAGCCATAACCTTGTCTTGGGGGATATCCAGGACGAGGTAGGATGCCAGCACCTCTATCATTTTGAAATCGGCCTCGACCTCGGCCTCTACCATGGCCACCTCTATGTTGATTATTGTTATTATGAATTGGAGGTAGTACTGAAAATACGCAAAATAGAGAGGGAAAAATCAAGAATTGGAGGAAACGTGAAAAAATTACTTCCAAGTTCCAATAATCCACCCTCTAACTCTAAGGAAGGGCAAAAGAGGAATAAAGAAGAAACGGCGCAGCTCAGTAGCAGGATACAAACTTCCAGGCATTTACAAACAAAAGAGAGCACCCCATTATACAAACCTCAGAGAACTCAAATAGAAATGAACAAAACTTCAGACCAAATAAACACGTAATATAGACAATACATGTCTCAAATTTGAGAAAAATGGGAAGGGAAGTCATCAAAATCGAAACTTTGACTACAATTTAACATGCCCACAACAAAAATCACTAAGATTAAATCAAAATTCAATCTTAGGAGGAGGGAAAATTTCAAACTTTACCTCAAATCCCACCGACCCACAACATAAACCACAAAAATTACCTCAAAACACAATGCTTTTTGGGATAAAAACAATCATTAAGAACATGGTAAGAATCAAAATAATCTACAATAAAAAAATACCCAAATTCTCGTTTGTGACGGAGAAATCCGTCATCATGTTATAATGAGTCAAATATTTACACACTTAGATAGCAAAAGACGAAACCTTGTTACTCCCTAAGAACAATGCTTTGTGAATATCTAAATGGATAATATTTGACCCGTTATAACCGTCACAATTGAGACTAACTGAGCAAATTAAACACCAAAATTACCTCAAAAATCGATACTAAGTGTGAAAAAAAGACAATCATCAAGAACATGGTAAGCATAAAAATCATCCCTCACCAAATCCAAAATGTGAAGTATATGCATCAAAATTCAAGCTTTAACTAAAATCAAACCTACCCACAACAAAAATTACCAACATTACTTCAAAATTCAATCCTAATTGAAATTAAAAATCATCAAAATTAACTAAGAACACCAAAAAAAATCAAAATAAAAACCCAAAAAAATTACCAGGAACAGGATAAGGACTAGAAGCTAGGGTTTTACAATAATCTTGATTATCATCCCCAAACAAATCCCTAAAATCATCATTATCATCATCATCATCATCGTCATCATCGTCTCGTTCTCCAATTCCATCAATATCATCATCATCATCATCCCCAAATATATCCCTAGTTATAAACCGACTATTATTATTCGAAATAATCTCCTCTTTATCCCTATCATCTTCTCCTTCGCCTTCACCTTCACCGCCGCCTCCGCCACCGCCCCCTCCGCCGCCGCTAGACGACGATCTTGATCTCGAAGACGAAGAAGAAGACGAAGATGATGAAGATGAATTGGAAGGTGAAGATGAGTGTGATGAAGCAGAAGATGAAGAAGAGTGATTTCCACCTCCACCTCCACCTCCTCCACCACCACCACCACCACCTCCACCACCTCCTCCGCCTTCAGCTTCTTCATTGTCGTGTAAATGGTGGTCGTCGTCGTCGTCTGATTGTTCTACTTCGCCGAATAAGTCTAAGTCTCTTGGGAAATCCATTAGAGATGGAGATGGAGATAGAGAGAGAGGGTAATTAGGGTTTATGGTGCGAGGGACAGAGAGAAAAAAGGGGGGAAATTTGGGGGAGTTTTTTAGGGTTTGTCCTAAATCTTTTGCTTCTAATTTGTGTGATTTGTTCCTTTTTTATTTGATTGATTGATTGATTCATTATGTGTTGGGAATCTTGGAATCTTTTTTTTTTTTTTTTTTTTTGGAAAAATAATTCAATTTTTTATCGATTTGATTCGATCTAATTGGGTTCAGTGTAATTCGATTCAGTTTAATTACAGTTCGACGAGGCTATCTGATCTGAAAGAAAACGGTCTGATTATGGTTTTTCATACTGTAGATGTCTGAATCTAGTGGTCAAGACAGATGCATACTACTGATCCACCTCTGTTAATCTAGTGGTCAAATCCTCACTACTAATTTCGATCTGTTTTATGACATCCAATACGATAATGGTCACGTACTCATGTTCAAGTTCCTAGGTTGTTGGGTTCATTAACGGTTTGCTCAATCTCGACTCATCTTACAAATTGAATAGTGTTCATAATGTATGTTAGCTATGAACATATACAACCGTACGATTGAGTTTTAGGTTGTTTTGGAGGAAAAAGATACACGAAATCCTATTTCAGATAGTATATTTTGAGTTTTATTCATGTCGTTCATTCACATTGCCAGGAAGCTACGAATAATTTCACCTTTGATTATGACTTGGATGTTGTGTCATGTGTCCGACACTTTGAAATGTCGATTTATACCCAAAAAATGGAAAATTTTGCCCAAAAAAACATGTTCGACACCCCCAACATCTTTTCTGACACGACACCTCCTAGAAGAATCTGAATACGACACTATTTCAGACACGACACCTCGTAGAAGAATCTGAATACGAGACCATGAACTACTTTAAAGTTGTCTTCAAATGACAATATAATTCTAATCATACATAGAGTATGATTAGTTGGGAGTATATATAAATAGTACAAAGTACAAAAGAATAAAAATCACCAACTAAAAAAGATAAGTTTTTCTCAAAAGTTTACAGCTTTTTGCTCAAAGTTTTTATCTACAGCTACACCTGTGTCTACACATAAAATCAAATCTTACACCCGACCCGAGTTTGTATCCGAATCTGATTTCAGACCCGGATCAAACTCAAATCGGATCAAACAGTTTCAACAAGTTTGTATTTTGCAGATTTAGTTGGTGAATTTTGAAAACAACCTTGTAGCATTACATTTCGCGCTTAGGCTGCTTAGGCTTAGGCTTAGGATCCGTCTTTGGCGAAGAAGGCCCTCCTCGCTCGAGTTTTCCATGGTTTGGTGTTCCGACATGGGGCCCGTTACCTGACGACCCGTTTGCCTCAGCATGATAGGATCCGGATCCGCCACTGACCCCGCCACTGACCCAGTCGTCCAGTGGATCGATCTGATCAGCTACAATGTCGTACTTGGGTACGACCAGTTTGGATTGCTTCAGTTTCAGATTATAGTTGAGGTAAGTGAGGGTATGCAGTTTCTGCTGTTCTGTTGCATTCCTTCCAGTATTTGACAGCAGGTTTTCGGCCAAATCTCGTCTTAATTCATAAATTTCAGCTCCGTTGCAGGTTTGGCTGAGGATTCTGACCGCCACCTTTTGTAGCTGAGGACAGTGGGCTCCGTAACGATCCCACCATGCAGCTGCAGTAAAAAAGAGTTAGAGTTGAGTTAATGCAGGGATGAGAAGTCGAGTTGAAAGAAAGATTTCGATCAAAAGTTTAAAATTTAAATGTTTTAAAATCCGAATTCTGACAGTACAGAAAAATCCGCACCCAAAACTGTCAATGTTTTAAAACACGAATTGTGACAGTACAGAAAAATCCGCAGCCAAAACTGTCAATGTTTTAAAACCCGAATTCTGACAATAAGAAAAATCCGCACCCAAAACTGTCAATGGTTTAAAACCCGAATTCTGACAGTACAGAAAATTCCGCACCCAAAACTGTTAATGTTTTAAAACCCGAATTCTGACAGTACAGAAAAATCTGCACCCATAACTGTCAATGTTTTAAAACCCGAATTCTGACAGTACAGAAAAATCCGCACCCAAAACTGTCATTACAAATTAACCTGAAACACACATTCTTGTTTGTGAGGAGCGTTTCTGTCACAAACTTGTGACGTATTTGACCCGCTCTAACTTTGTGACGGATAATTTTATCCGTCACAACTCACAAGGGAGACCAATTGAACCTGAAATAGGGCAAAAACAATTCAAGTTATCCGAGAGTGACAGTTTCGATTACACGCACCTGGAGGAAGGCTATCTTTACTGTCAAATCCAAGCTGAAAGCCACCGTGTTTACTTCCATACATATTAATCTGCTGCGATGCCATATCCTGAGCTTGTTGATCACCGAGCATTTTCACAATGGAGAGCAGCAACCCACCAGCAACTTCAGTGTCAGCAAAAAAATCTTCGGTGTAAAACAGCCGTGGATTAAGAAAGTAACCAGCAGCATGAAGCGGACTATGAAGAATCGGATTCCACACTTCGTCAATCACAGCCCAATATTGATTATACCGCGACTTCTTCTCCCCAAATTCCTCGCTAATCGTTTCCTTGATTTGATCCATTGTTTCATATATGAACCCTAAGTGGGCCCCGTCGTCTTTGTTGATCAAAGACAGCGCCTTTACTATCGGAACAGCTGCTTTCACGGCCGTGTCGACCCCATCCCAAAACGAGGTGTCCCCGATCAATTGAGTGACCATTTTGCCCTCATGACTCAAGCTCCAATGAGAGGCCAACCACTCGGAAGAAGTAAACATAAACTCCAAATTATCACGTTCCTCCAAAAAATTCTCCAATGTGAGGAAGGGCGTGGCGGACTTGATCTTAGACGGTTTGAAAAGATCGCGACTTTGTGTATGCTTTCTCAACAAATCCAACACGGTTGCCCGTCCATATATGAACTGCGTAATGAACTTTGCTTTCTCCAACGTCGCCTTGATTTGACTACACCCCGCGATCTTCTCCAGGATGAGCGATAGGCAGTGGGTCCCACTATATGTCCAAAAAAGCGATCTGTGCTTCTGGAGGAGTTGGGTGCCGATAGCCTCGTAGCTTTCAGACCAAGCGTGAGCGACGATCTGAACCACGTTTTCTATTCCAACTTCCTGCATAACAGATTCGAGAAACAGTAGTAATGTGTTGGGACCCCTTGACGGTGAAACATCAGCCGAGCAGAGGTAGATGGGCCCCGCAGGACAATCCACGACGACATTAACCAAACTTCTCCCCAACTGGTCGGTCCACCCGTCTAGCAAGACACTACACCCGGTCTTAGCCCACGACTGTTTAACCTCTTTCACATAGTTTTCTATCTCGTTTAGCTCATCCGATAGTATCCACCCACTTAGCTCAGCGACGCTAGGGATAGAAGGTAAAGGCTCCCCATCACTCGAGAAAATTCCTAACATGTTTTCAAAGCTGGGAGACTTCACAGCAGAAAAGTCAATCGCATTCTCAAAGAAAAACCGACCAACACATCTTTTGCGCTCAAGCGTACTAGACAGTGCTTTCGGATCACTACTGTCAGTAGGGCCATTTGAGGTGAGCCGTCTTTTGGCGGAAGGACCAGGCTGGCCTAAGTCACCTACTTCATTCACTAAACGATCTACTTTAGCGGCAACCAAGCCGTTTCTAAAGTATTCCTTCACATTTCCAGGAACTTTACGGCACTCCATAATGTTCCCTCTAATCCCGCCTAAGTGATGCTGAAGGCGGTTAAAACCAGGCACCACTTTCGTACAGTAATCACACTGAACTTTACGGCCTCCAGGTGAGTTTGCCATTCCGTGGTTTATAACTTCTTTACATGGATCAGAAGACATGTCAGTCGATGCCATCTTTTTCTGACGAAAATCAACATGTATTGATAAACAGGCAGTACAAGAGAAAAAAATTACGCTTCTCTATATGAAATCGCAGTCATTCAATGTAACTCTAAATGCACCCATTATTAACGCGAATGGTAATGCTGCATACATCTGGCGGCGCCCCCGGTATTCGATTAGGGATATGTTTAAAGATCAAGAACGAAATCCTTAGTAAATCGGTTACGCTTTTCTGTATGAAATCGCGGTCATTCAATGTAACTCTAAGATCTAAATTCTAAATGCACCAATTAATGCAAGGCGGCGATGATGAGGGTAGTAATGCTGCATACATGATGCAACCAACACCGCCGCCATCCGATTTGCAGTAGATCTCTAGACCTAAACTAATCTCAAACCCTAGTAAAATTAAATGAAGGTAATTCTGAATTTCTGATGTCAATTCAAAGTGACAGCATTCCAACAGTAAATTTTGATTGCATGTTGTACAGTAAAAAACAGTAAACAGATACAGCACAGAATTGATCACTGAAAAATGAACAGAATTCAGAGATAAAAATCACCCAAGACACAATTTTTATTCATTTTCACATCAAAAAATTTACCCTTTTCACAAAAACAGCAGAAAATTTAACCCATTTCACCAAATTCTACACCTGAATTCAAACAAAGATGCAATCTTTTGTAAAAACATCAACCAATAAATGAAACAAAAGGCAGAAATCATCAAAATAACATCAGGGTAACTAAAAAGCTGGCTAATTTCAGGGGGTAAAAGTAAAAAAAAAAAAAAAAAAAAAGAGAAGAAGAAGAAGAAGAAGAGAGTACAACCTTCAGCAGAAAGATGAAAACTTGGGGAATGCTTTGGGAAAAAAAAGAGCTGATTTTTTCTGAATAACCTGAAAATAAAAACATGCAAATTTTATAGTAAATGTTTGAAGGGTTTTTATTTAATTAATTAATTAATTATTTATTTATTTTGGTTTTACAGTAATATTTATTGACAAGGATAAGATTAAAATTTTGACCAATTTGAGTACTCTATCTCCCTTGATTTGCTTCACTATGTAGTGAGGGAGGTGTTTTCTCGGAACGGTTTTATCGTCACAGACACGTGTAGATAAGCTTATAAGGTAATACTTGAATAATTAAAATGTTGAAGTAATATCAAAGGATTTGGCTTTATTTATTCAAGTTTATGACGAATATGATCGATACGAACACAAATTTAGCAGGTTGCTAGCTTTTTCAGAAATTTTTATTATTTGATTTTTTTTTTTTTTTTTCGTTTTAAACAATATTTTAGATTATTGGTTGGTTAATGTATTCGAAGACACTCGGGTTATGTAACTCCCAAGTCACACTACTCAACACTTCAATAGTTGTTGTGTTGGGTGTACTTTGTAATTTAGTTTAAAGGTACTTTACTTAGTTTCATTGATTTTCGAATACTGATCATTTGTCATGAATTGCGTTCGGAACTTGGATTAATACTATGAACTATTGAAATGTTACTCTGTTCATGTACTACACAGTAGACACTCAAGTTTACTCGTATAACTCCCAGAGAGTCCCAGGTCACATTACTGAACACTCCAACAATACTGTTAAGATAGCTCAAAGGTACTTTACTTGATTTCCAAGTATCGATTATGTGTCCCATTTTGTGGACTGGATTTGGATTAATAATATGAAATGTTGATTAGTATTATGGCCACCAGTCCACAACTCCTTATTTTTCAAATCCAAAACCGTATAAACCCAACCGTATAAAATCCGTATTTTTGAAACCCGAAATACATCCGACCCGTACTTTACTCAAACCCGAAATAACCGAACCCGAAACCCGACCGCCTGACTCATTCGACGGGTCTACCCACAAGTCCATAACTCCTTTGAAGGTTTAGTACTCCGTACTACGAGTACTTTAGTGAGCTAAATTTTGGAATTAAGGTAAACGAATCGTAAAAGAATAAGAAAGTAAGTATTTAATGTAAAAACATGAAGTTTGAACATGAAGGTGGACGTGCCGGAGTGGTTATCGGGCATGACTAGAAATCATGTGGGCTTTGCCCGCGCAGGTTCGAATCCTGCCGTCCACGCTTTTCATTTTTCAACTTTCTTTTATTTATTTTTTTTTAAAAAAAATGTTCCATTATTTCTTAGTTTTAAAAAAATATATAATTAAATGCACTTCAAAAAAAGAAAAAAAAAAATTGTCGACGTTCAATTTACCGTCATAAAAATCCTTACCAGTCTCACCAAAGTGTTCACTGTTCATACATGACCTTACCAATTACCAATCTTTTGTCAAAGTGTACCAAAACGAACACATTCATACATTTCATATTCACGTAACTTCACGTCTTCCTTCATCGACTTTATTACAAAATATTAACGCCATAACAATAATAAAATTCATCAACAATTACACAAACGTTCAATACAACATCATAAACGTCCTTAATTACCAGTCTCACCAAAGTGTTCACGGGTTCAGGCCAGGGGGACACATAACATAAGTACATAACATACTAGGAAGACAAGGTTTTGAGAATGTTGTTAGAAGGGTCACTCAAGAAAGCAGCAACATTACTGAGAGGCCCTTTTCCGGTCGCAGCAGCCTGAACAGCGAAACCAAGGAACGCAACCATAGCAAGACGGGAATGCTTGATCTCGGCCAGTTGAAGCGTGAGTTTCTTGTCAGGGTCTGCGGCTAACCCGAGTGGGTCAAAGTAGCTTCCACCGGGGTACAAACGCTTTTCAGGGTCGAGTTCAGCGTTCCTTTGGAACTCGATGTAGCCTAGTAGCAGGACTTCTATCCATATCAGTGTTGTTAGTGAGAATGGTAGTTTTTGGCCTATGTATGATGCTCCTTCTATCAACTCCACCTGAACCACAACGACAACAACAACAACAACAGATTTTCCGACATTCTATGAAATACAAGAGTCGTAAGACAGGTTACTCAGTCGACAGTCATTTCGCTTTGCCAGTGTTTTTCCAGCTTATTTTCAGCTCATTCACTCACTCAGCAAATTAAGTTCAGCCTCATTCAGTTCAGTATATAACTCATTTCAGTTCACGCTTTTATATGCTGCCAGTCTGCCAGACGCTGTTTTTTCCGGCTTATTTTCAGCTAGTGACGTTTATCATTAAGTTCAGCACAACCCATTTTAAGCCCATACGAATAATGAAGCGGGCTGAAGACAAAAGTAACCAAATGGGGTCGAACGGTAGTGAAGTGGGTTGAATAAAACGTATCATCTCGATATATAACTGTTTTTTTTTTTATTTCAATAAACAAATGACTGAGACAGACAGAATCCATAAAAAAACTGTCTTACTTTCCTAGCATTTGGCAAGCGACACCAGTATCGACCTCAATTATATTAAACTGACTAGAAATTTTGACTACTTTAGGTTAGAATTCTGACTCAGATATCCAACCGTCATTTTTTTTATATATTTTAATAAACAAATGACTGAGACAGAGAGAATTCAGCTGTGGGTATTACCTTGCCAGCATCCTGCCAAGCGACACCAGTAACAGCCTCGACCGACAACGCGCCCAATGTAGCCAGCATAGCCCACCGACCATGGATGACCTCACACTCCCTAAACCTCTGAATCCCAAAAACCTCAGTGTAAGGCTGCAATGGAGTAGCCTGCACATCCTCACTCTCAATCCTCCTCCCTATAACATCTCCTGCAAGATTCTTAGCCAAATTCTGGTCCAACCCGTCGTAGTCGAATTGTAAGTACTCAGCCGGTTTCCCTAGCCCGAACGGGTCGAATCCCCTGTCCCCGACCATCGACCCGTCTAGCCATTCGGGTGGTTGGGCACCCGGGTACCAGACGGGCCGGTCCTCGTCGAGGACGACCGGTTTTTTGGGTTTGGGTTGGGGCTTTTTTTTCTTGGTGAAGTTTAGTAGGGCCCGGTATTTGCCGGTCTCTGGGATTGGGAGACTGGCAATGCGGGCCCCGAAGATGTGTGATACGGTCGCTGATGACATCGGGTGGTTTTTTCTGATGATCTGGTCGATCTGTGCTCGGTTGGTTTGTTTTTGTTAGGAAAAGTTGTGTGATGGGTAAGGGGGAGGGAATATTAAGGATGTGTAAGGATGTTATGTGGCTGATTTTTGGACAGTTGAATTGGTTGGATTTGGGTGTAATGTGTGTAGATATGGTGGGGGGCTTTATCCCCTTTTGATGAATGATTGGTCATCTTCAATTTCGTGTGTTTATTGGTTCGAAATCTGATCAAACGGTATTGGAAATCAGATTCGGTGACTGAATTGTTTAGAATTGAATCGTTTTCAAGTTTGGAAATCGGAACGAAGTAGCAAACAGACTGCGGAAGTGGGTTTTCGTGTTTGGATCGCACCGAGACTAGACTGATGTTGTTATAACCAGTGCACTTCCAATGGCTTGGATCTGAGACATGTTAGTTTGTTACCTTAAAGCCAGCTACGAAACCGTGATTTTAAGTCAGGTTTTCATCGAATCCACCGTCCATATGTGATTTGTTTAATCATATATGGAATGGACACGCATGCTGGTGGACGAGGGACACCATCAGACCGTGCCCTTCACGTTATGTCTAAGGCCACAATCTGGATGAAAAAACCACGCACTGATACGAAATGACCAACTTGGGCAGTGACCGGACTGACCACTACTAACACACGGGCTGCTTCAGTGGCACTGACGAGTGACCACCGAAGATGCATTAGCCTAATAGTTAACACTAGGTACCCGAGATAATATATCTCATGCTCGAATCTTCTTTCCCTTACGTGTCAGCCTAGGCAAACCCTCGAATAATTTTTGGACCGACAAAAAAAAATCGGGATTTGTGAAAATATTCGACTGGTCCAATCCATTCCATTTCTTCGAACCAAATGCCCCCTTAATGAGTTTAGTTCCAATTCCAATTGACACGACGTCGTTCTCTCCTACACCAAATTAGTCCGCCATTGGAGCAAAAACTAGTCCACTGTATCAAATTTTCAATTGAGCAAAACCCAGATAACATTGAATTCAATTACCCATTTACACCAATCTCAATTCTTTAGGGGAAAAGTTTGGGTTTTTGAGGTAGAAATTATAATCTCAAAGATTATATATTTAGAGAAAAATGTCAAGGTTTCGATCACTTGTTCAAGCTTCTTTAATTGCAACTAAGAAAGGTATAATTCCTGAATTTACATTGTTTTTGTAATCTATTTTGATGATTTATTGATTGCCCATTTTGCTAATTCGTCTTATGTGTTTGTTTAATTGCTTCTAATTGTCTTCTATTAGTACAAAAATGGTGTGTTTTGAGGTTTTTTAATGGAGTTGTTGTGATTAGGTTAGTGAAATGCACTATTGTGGTTATTTTGATCTTTGAAACTTGATAAAGTTGCAATCTTTTGAATGTATGATTAGAGTACCGTGCCCTGAGTCGCAGATGAGAATTGAACCCAAAACCCCATGGCGAGAGTAAATGAGCTCTTACCGCTTGAGCTAACCCTTGTTCTCGGTATTGCAGTTAGAGTTGGGTTATTACTGATATATTATGATTGGGTTAGTGAAATTTGCTCTTCTAGTTAACTTTGAAATGGGAAACTTGGTAAAGTTGCAATCTTTTGAATGTATGATTAGAGTATCGTGCACTAAGTTGCAAATGAGAATCGAACCCCCCAATCTCATGGCGTGAGTAAATGAGCACTTACCACTTGAGCTAACCCTTGTTCTCGGTATTGAAACCTCATGGTGGGAGTAAACGAGCTCTTAGCACTTGAGCTAACCCTTGTTCTCGGTATTGCAATCTCATGGTGGGAGTAAATGAGTTCTTAGCACTTGAGCTAACCCTTGTTCTCGGTATTGAAGTTAGAGTTGGGTTATTACTGATATATCATGATTGGGTTGATGAAATTTGCCCTTCTAGTTAACTTTGAAATAGGAAACTTGGTAAAGTTGCAATCTTTTGAATGTATGATTAGAGTATCGTGCAAGAATCGAACCCCAAACCTCGTGGTGGGAGTAAACGAGCTCTTACCATTTGAGCTAACCCTTGTTTTCGGTATCATGGTGGGAGTAAATGAGCTTTTAGCACTTGAGCTAACCCTTGTTCTCGGTATTGAAGTTAGAATTGGGTTATTACTGATATATAATGATTGGGTTGGTGAAATTTGCTCTTTTAGTTAATTTTGAAATGGGAAACTTGGTAAAGTTGCAATCTTTTGAATGTATAGTTTCGAGTATCTTGTAGTTGCAGTTTCGATTGCAGTTGGGTTATGAACTTATGATCACTTAATTTGTCGCATGCTTCAGTCTATAACTATTGGCAACCATAGGTAGCGAATAGAGTTTGATGTCCATGTCTTTTGTTAGAAGTTAAGATCGAGCTCGTACAGATTTGGATGTCCATGTCTTTTGTGTACCTCTCAATTTCCTTACAATAACCAGTTCTATCGGCCATGCTACAGCTCTCACATGGAATCTCGATGATTTGATGCCTCCTCTTGAGAAGTACATCTTCAATTTCAATTCCAAAGAAGAGATTAAGAAATGGCATCTTTACTCAGATTCAGAATACGGAGGTATGTGTATTTTCAGGTAACCGTTACTTTGTGTGCACCGTCTGTGAGCGATTAAGCATCTACATAAGCATCTCCATCAAAATATTCATACTTTTACAGTTTTACATCAAGTGTCTGTCACTTCACAATCAAAAGAACCATGTTCAATAAACACCGCTCACTGGTGTAATCTTGTCACTAAACCGTCATGATCTTACACGTTATGGCTTCTTTTGTTAGAATACAATTTTGATGGGCTTATAAGAGCTATTGTCGTTTCACCAGGCCTATCTTCAGCATCCTTGGAGATAACTGATGAGGGAGATGACTCAAGAGGTACTTCCGAGTGGATTTTTAAGCTTATACGATTCTTATTTCTTCATCAGTCTTTTTTTAAAGTATATTTTATATTTTCTCATTTTTCGAAACTTGTTTTTACTCACGCGCGCACACACACACAACTTACTCTCTGCACTCACTTTCTAAATTTACATTGCTAGGATTGTTTTCCGGAAATCTCTCTTTGGATGTAACGGAGGGTTCAAAATGGAACATCAAAAGAAGCGGCTTTTGTGGAATGCGATCCAAGAAGGTAAAACTGGCTTCACCATGTTCAAACGTATCTCGTGAATCAGACATTTTGATGTAAAATGCATTTTGTTACTTTGTACGTGGAAAGTATTCGTCCCTATTAATAGTTTACATATTCCAATTCAAGCGATCTACGAGTCGACATTATTTTACGCATGTTAACTGTTAAGTGATCAAATTCTGATGATATAATGTCGTTCTCTCTTACACATTGTATTTTTGTATACTTTTCAGTTTGACGGGTTCATTGATTTGGATTCATACGACACTATAGCATTAAAGCTCAAAGGAGATGGTAGATGCTACATATCTACGGTGAGATAAGTTTCATCAACATTTCCGAGAAGTATAGATTCTAGCTAATTGAAATTTTCGATTTGCTGGCAGATTTATACAGAAAATTGGGTTAATTCCCCGGGACAGCAAGAAGATAATTCTTGGCAGGCTTTCGTATATGTTCCTGCAGGAAATTGGTATATTGCTAAGGCATGTTTGAATTCTCAAAACTCCGACTTTTTCATGCGATTCTGAGATTACTAGTCGTATAAAAAATATTTACCTGGATTTTTTTTTTCAGATCCCTCTTGCTCGATATCTACCGACGTGGAGAGGCAATGTGATCGATGTAAGCATGGAAATGAACCCTTCTCGGATTCTTGGCATGTCACTTTCAGTGAACGCTGAAGGTGGTGTTCCTGGTGCTATATCTGGACCGGGTGACTTCAGAGTGGAGATCGATTGGATCAAAGCTCTTCGGAGAGATTGAATCTCACGAGCTCACCAAAGCGAATAAAGTCGTCGTCTTTCTGCTAGGGCATCGAGTTTTTGTGCACGCTTCTTTTCTTCTATACTTCCTGATTTTGTAAGATTTGTATTCGGTTTTCTCTCTTACATTAGAAGGGCAGTTTCTTACTCAAAATTTGCAGCATTTAGATGTTTTATATCAAGTGTCGGTCATTTTGTGACCGAATTACAGTAATTCTTGATTTGTTCTTTCGTTTTTACAGTCACTGACAATGCAAAGTAATCAAAACGTAACTGAAAACGGCATTTTTCAGCTGCCAATTTCACTGCGCCATGAAACTCGAAAAGTTGAAATGCATTTACAGACGAACGATGTTCACATAACTATCTCATAATTATAATTATAAGTATAACAGATTGAAATCCGATTAGTTACAGGAAGTAAAATAAAAGCTAGATCCGCCATATACGGAGTATATATATAGTATTGGCTACATCATCAGTAAATTCTTTCAATTTTACAAAAGAGAACGACTCGAATAATACACTGCAGAGTTCAGGAAAGCTCGACAGAGATCAACCATAGCATCGGATTGGGTCGTTGCAGCCTTTCTCAGTCGACTGTCTGAACCCAAAACGGCCACCTTTAGCAAGGTACTGCTGATGATATTCCTCGGCTCTGTAAAACTTCTTTGCAGGCAGTATTTCAGTAACAATAGGCCTGTTTACCTCTTTCTGATAACGATCCCTCGATTCAATTGCTGCTTTTTCTTGCTCTGGACTGTAGAAGTAGATTCCAGACCTGTATTGTGTCCCTACGTCACCGCCCTGGCAAAAAAAAAACAAGCATCAGGATTCAGGACATGCTTATCTCAGTAAATACGCAGTCTTAGCCAAACACACAAAACTCGATTCCAAACTACCGAAAATCAAAACTTTAACTAATCATTCTTCTGAAACAACAAAATCTAACAAAACTCCATTCACAAAATCCAAACAACCTAAAATCCAAACTTCGATCAATCATTCTTCAAATACAACAAAATCTAAAAAAATTCCGAAGTACCCAAAATCAACACTTTAATCAAGCATTCTTCTAACACAACACATTCAAGCAATTAAAACCCATTTCCAAACTACTCAAAAAAAAAAAAATATTAACCAACCATTCTTCTAACACCAAAGAGCACATAGATTGGACTCGTAAGGGTTGTTCTAGCTTAACTAAATGCAGTCGTATTACAAATTTAACCTTGGCTTGTATATGTACTAATCTCGATGATTTACAACATAAAAAGCACAAATAATACTAATATCTAAATGAAATCCATTTCCAAACTGCCCAAAATCAAAACTTTAGCCACTCATTCTTCTAAAACAATCAAACAACAAAAACCCAATTTCCTAACTACCCAAGATCAAAACTTTAACCAATCATTCTTCTAAAACCAACAAAATCTACACATGAGCACCTACATCAACTCCTAAAAGTTACTCACTAGTTGTTCTAGCTATTCTAGCTTAACTAGAGGTCCCGAGTTCAAACCCTCAGAACGCAGCCGTGTTAAAACTAATGAGAGGGAGAAATAGTACTGCCCAACTCGAATTCAAACTAAACCAAACAACAACAAAACACAAATAAAACCCATTTCGAAACCACCCAAGATCAAATCTTCAACCAATCAAACTTCTACAATAACACAACTTTACACCCAAAATGATTTGAGCTCCGCTAACATGAATCATTCTCTAAAACCGTCAAGTCATCCCCCACCACATTTTGGGATTGACTAACATGAATCATTCTCTCGAACACTCGAGTCATCTCCAACCAATCATTCTTCTAAGTTCTAACCCAACAAATTCAAACAAAAAACACCTAAAAAAACAACCAAGATCAAAACTTTAACCAACCATTCTTCTACAACAACACCAAACCCTTTAGGATTCAGTGACATGAATCATTTTCCGAAACCATCAAGTAGTCCCCAACTAATCATTCTTCTACAACTACATTAGAGCCTTAAGGGTCAAGTGACATGAATCATTCTCCAAAACCATCAAATCATCTCTAACCAATCATTCATACATCATTCTCCAGAACCGTCAAGTCGTCTCCAACCAATCATTCTTCTACCACAACATCAGAGCCTTTGGGGTCGAGTGACATGAATCATTCTCCAAAACCGTCAAATCATCACTAACCAATCATTCATACATCATTTTCCAAAACCGTCAAGTCGTCTCCAACCAATCATCCTTCTAACACACCAAATTCAAACAAACAAACAAAAAAACACAATTTCAAAAAAGAAAAAAAAAAAGAAAAACTCACTTGACGATTAAGGGTAGTAGGATCATGCCTAGACCAAAAAAGGTCAAGCAAATCATCAAACCCACAAGCTTTAGGATCATACATAACCCTAACAACCTCACTATGATTAGTCAACCCAGTACAAATATCCTCATAACTAGGCTTATCCACAAACCCTTGACTATACCCAACCTCTGTCCTTGTGACACCTGGCACTCTCTGAAATGCCAGCTCAACCCCCCAAAAACACCCTGCCCCAAATTGAGCAAACTCCTGCCCTGGGGCAGGCAGTTCATCATCTGGGCCTTGAGCTATTGATGATGATTCCATTGATGTTTCCTGGGATTTTGCCCCAAACCCTAGTTTCCCTAACCAACTGCTCATAATTGGGGATTTCTTGAATTTGAGTGAAATTGGGGAAATTGGGGAAAAGGGTTGGGAGATTGTGCAGAAAGATGATGACTTTGATGATAATTTGGTGGATTTGAAGAGGAGTGGAAGTGATGGAGATGATGATGTTGATGATGATACTATGGTCTTCAACATAATTATAATTTAATTAATTAAATTAAATTAAATTAAATTAATACTTATTGGGTTAATAATTTAATTGATTTTTTTTTTGTGGGGATGATGTGATTGATTGTGTTGATTGGTTGCTTCAGGAAGAAAGAACCCTAAAAATTGGGGAATGTTCTTGTGTTTGTGTTTGTGTTTGTGTGTAATGCAAGAGATCTTATCTGATGGAAGTTACTAGGTTGGTTGGTTGGGTCACTGACGTGGTTCCAACAAACTTCATACATTTTGTTCCTGGTGTTTCCGATCAATTTTCCTGTGAAACCGTCTCTTGTTAAACTTATTGTGACAGTGTCCCATACAGGAAGCTGAGGTTGACATGAGACCGTCTCATTTGAGAATTGATGTTTCTTTTGTGAATCAGGAATCAAAGTTGGTAACTTTTATCTGGTGCGTATCAAGTAACAGTTAGTCTCTCGTGTGTGACGGATATATGTGTTACATTGTTAAAATGGGTCATGTATTAAATCATTTAGATATGTAAGAACAAATCACGCTTGTCGGGTTTAATGGAATGAACTGTATGAGCTTGAATTTAGGATGAGAACGAAATTGGGATGAACTGAAATTAAGTTATGAATTTACTTACGCTAAAATATGAATTGGATTATGATAATAGCGTGAAGAAACCTACAAAATCGTAAAAATTGTTGCATTATATGTGATCCTGAATTCCTGATATAGCATCGGTCAATCGACGCAGTTATTTTTACCCGTCAAAGTTCTCCCTTGTTCGAGATCTAGCTTCCCTCGACCTGGTGTTTCTTCGCGACTTGAATCTGTACAAAACCAGATCACGCATTCACGCGCACATACATACATCAGAATCATGGGAATATGGGATCGTATCTACTACTAACAGTAAAATACTGAAAACAAGCAGAATCGATTGCTGTCAGCACTAAACGAGAATGCATTCGACCAAACTAGTGAACTACTATCCGAGATCAGCTTCATCGGAAAAATTCTACTGAAGAAACAGTGAACATTCAAGAGTTGACAGTTGACATTGTCTTTCATCTTGACTTCTGTCAACTAGGTCTACCACCAACTAAATAAACAAAGATGTGTCGTTTTCGACCGTGTAACATGAAGAACTCTTCTGCTGAACATGTCAACAAGTGTATGTACTGCGTACCGTTTATAGCACGGGCCAAAAAGCCCGTACTTTTGGACCATTTTGCCGGGCCAGGCCTGGCTGGATCATAACGCTGACAGTCTGACACGGGGTACCTGAAATTACGACAAAAGAGCATTGAAATCCAATCACTCATCACACGATTCACACCATTATGACAGTGCCTTAACAGATCCGGAAAAAGAAAAAGAATAGTTTTTTTTTACCGTCTAACAGATCCGAGTGCTTTTCAAGAAGCTGTGTATATCAGAAGAAAAGATTAAAACTTGCGTTGAGCATTTCGTGAAATATCCTTCAATTATTCCGAACCCACATTCTGAAGGCTTTAACATGCTCAATCCTCATTCTCTGTGCTTCAGTCGTAGCATCTGCAGCCTTCAGTCGCCTGTACAGATTCTTATGAAGCCTTACGAACTCTTGCTTATACAACCATCTATCAGCATACATACCGTGATCTTTCATCAACCCAAGAACCTCTAACACTCTTTCAAAATACCCCCCTCGAAGAAAATTAATCAGCAGCAACTCATACAAATCCCTGTGCGCAAGCGACAGTCCACGAGCCATGTACCTCTTCATGTCACCCCACAGAATCGTGATTTGCCGATATTCTCCTAATGACGAGTGCGCTTGTATCAAGTAAGCAAAAGTATGCACTGTAGGGTTTATGTTAATTTCCTGCATTTTTCTGTAAGTTTTTCTAGCATCGTCGAGCATTTTCGCCTTGCAGAAGAAATAGATAGAAGAATTCAACTCGTAAATCTTTGAAATACCGTTATCCTCCTTTCTCGTTTCTCGAACAAGATAAGCAGTTAACTCCGACTCCCTGGTTGATGTCGGTGAAGTGGGATCCACGTCATCAGATGCATTATCGGAAGTCAAGCCCGCCCTTTTCATTTGTTTTGCCAGCGCTTCCGCTTCCTTTGACATCTTCTGTCTGCAATAAGCATTCAACAGTAACATGTACGTTGATTTGGGAACATAAACATTAGCCATCTCCATATCATCCAGAATATCGTGTGCTGTTTCCAGGAAGCCGGAAAAAATGCACGCATGTATTACATCACGACAGACACTATCATCTCGAGCACACCCACGTTTCTTCTCAATTTCTGCTAAAAGTTTCGACAACTCGCCTATCTTTTCACTTTTCTTATACATTGCTATGAGTTGAGCAAACCCTTTATTCGTAAGAATAATATTTCCATTTTCATAGACTAACAAGTCGTCTTCACCTTTCACGTGGAAGACAGAATCCTTCTCTAGTGACTCAAACACCACTCGACTTTTCAATCCTTCCAACAAATAAGGAGAGCCAATAGGTAGCAAACACGGCTTTGTTAGATCCTCGTTCGATTTCAAAGGACGTGAGCCCGAACCAAAATAAATATCCTCAACAACTCTGGCAGCAGCATCGACATCATCGAATTTGAAATGCAATCTCAGTAACATATCATAAAACTGACAATAATGTCGAACAAACGGAACTGAAACTCGATCTATGTACTCTTTGAACTTCGTCAACTCATCTCTTTCCCCATTCGACTCATAAACGTAAGAGAATAGAACCACCGAGTGTAAATCAGCCACCACTCCAATTTTCGCCATTGCCTCGATTATTTCATATGCTTTCAGTGACGACCCAACTTTCATACAAGCCTCAAGAACAAGGTTAAAGACAGTCGTACTAGGTTTCATCAACACAGCGTATCTTGACCTCTTTTCACTAAGATGATGGAAGTGATCGCAAAACTCGAGAAGAATGTTTGACGCCAGGTGAGTCCCGGCACCAGTCTTAACCATATGGATGAACACCGAACTCAGAACATCCGTCTTCGGAGGGATCCTTTTCATCAGCATGAGTCTAAGTATCTTAGACGCAGGAATTGCCATTCGAGCTCTTGCCAACGAAAGGCAAAGCTTCGACAGGCTGTCAGTTTGTAGCACAGCGGGATTCTCTTTCGCGACTTTAAAGACTATGTTACATGCTTTGGGAAGTGAACGGGTATCCAACGAATAGGATAGTCCACAAATCAACTTACTTAGAGCCGAGGGAGGAGGAAAACCATGCACGCTCTTAAACTTGTGAAAAACACCCGATACCTCGTCATCCTTACAGTCCAACAATTCACATCTAAGCTTTTTTAACAGAACATCATTGGTCGAATCTCCCCAAAGTACCTTCTTTTGTAACGTGCTAGTACAGAAAAGTTTACGACACCCACTAACAGAAGTTTTCATGTTTGCACTGAAAAGAAAATCGAAACCATAGACCTTCACCAACCTTGTATGCATTTTCACATTGTATAGCATTACCAGCATTCCGAAGCATGAACGCGTCTAAACGTTCCTAGACTGTTGTATGACATACAACGACCTCACGAATCACAATACCTCGTAATTTGAGGTAACCCTCGACATTGGGATAATGTTGTTGTTATCTATGAGCATTAACTTACGAGGTTAAAATTCCGGCTTTTCGCTAAGCATCATTTGTCATTAACATATGCAGATTTTAGCAAAAAGCATCAAAATTTGAACTGGGCAACCTAAATCACTAGTATAATTCCAGTAAATCATCCTAAAATTGCAGAATAAAGTGAAAGGAAGATCAGCAGAGAAGGTGTTTGTTGAAATGCCTCAAAGAGTAATTTGGGTTGAAGAAGGTGAATTCAGATGCAATTAGGGTAATGATGAACAAATTAAGAAGTGGGTTTTCATAACTGAAGTTCAAATTGCAGAAATCTGAAAAAAAATTGAAGAAAGAATTGAGATTAGAGAGATGAAGAACATACCAATATCATACCAGAATCAGTTCCTCACTAAAAAACCTCCAAATTACAAAAATTCGAGATTAGGGAGGTAAATTCATCCTGTGTTTAGGTCAATCGGGTTCGGGTTCAGGTCGGATCATTCATCAAAACCCGGAAAATTATTACTCGCAGTAGTTAATTAGTTGTCGACTGTCGAGTCGACTGGTCGAGCTTCAATTTTCTAAGCTCGTCGTGTTCCAACTTGACTCCAACCCTAACCCAAGTTCGAGCTTCAAATTCCAAGCCACTTTCGAGCTCGTTCAGCTCACTTGTTCACAAGTCATAAGTCGCAAGTCGTGACCCATTCGCTATGATTTATCTCGTGTTGGACCCAACTTTATGAACTCGGGTTTTTGTTTTGCCATTTTCGAGCGAATTGGGTCAGACCCAACTCGGTTGACTCGGTTTTTGTTTCGCCTTTTTTAGAGGTTTTAGTAGATCGGGTTTCGAGCGAATCGGGTCGGACCCAACTTGGTTAGAAATAAAAAGGTTGAGTTTTTAAACAATCAAAGTTACACACCTTAAACCCCTCTTCATCTCTCAAAGCAAAACTTCAGGTAACTCTTCTTTCCTTCTTTCTGTAAAGTTTCAATCTTTCACTTTAGTTTCTTTTGATTGATGTGTATTAGCAATTGGGGTTTTAGGGTTTTTGTATCTTCATCTTTGATTGATTTAATTTCATGGGGTTTAGGGTTATTCTTCAAATTTGAATGCTGCCTGATTGAAATTAATTAGTTGGTATTGAAAAGTTTCAAACTTTTCTGGGTTATCCTGTGTAAAATTGGGTATTTTTAATTTTAATTAGGGTAATTTTGATTTAATTTCATGGGTTAGGTTATTCTTCAATTTTGAATGCTACCTGATTGAAATTAATTAATTGGTATTGAATATCCTGGGTAAAATTGGGTATTTTTAATTTTAATTAGGGTAATTTTGATTTAATTTCATGGGTTAGGTTATTCTTCAATTTTGAATGCTACCTGATTGAAATTAATTAATTGGTATTGAATATCCTGGGTAAAATTGGGTATTTTTAATTTTAATTAGGATAATTTTGATTTAATTTCATGGGTTAGGTTATTCTTCAATTTTGAATGCCACTTGATTGAAATTAATTAATTGGTATTGAAAAGTTTCAAACTTTTCTGGGTTATCCTGTGTAAAATTGGGTCTTTTAATTTTAATTAGGGTAATTTTGATTTAATTTCATGGGTTATTCTTCAATTTTGAATGCTACTTGATTGAAATTAATTACAGTAGTTAATATTGAAAAGTTTCAAACTTTTTTGGGTTATCCTGTCTAAAATTGGGTGGTTTGATTTTTTAATTAGGGTAATTTTGATTTAATTTAGTTTAGTTTAGGTATTTGGTGTTGAAAAATTGCAATTTTTTCTGGGTTATTATCTGCAGATTGAGGATATTATCTTGTTTATTAGTGTTGGATTGTCGATTAATTGGAATAATTCTTTCGAGCAGACTTTTCGAAATTTCATCCCTGCATTCACCAATCGTCCGCCATGTTGGAGAACAAAGGAAATTCCACTTTAAACAAATCCACGGGTCTACCACGGAAGCGATTCTACCGAGCACGTGCTCATAGCAACCCGTTAAGCGACTCTCACTTCCCCGTCCCGCTATCACCTAACCACGTCGACTACTCCCTACACTTTCCCCAACTCTTTCCCACCAGCGACCGTTCCCAAGACGAAAGAAGGATCGAATTTGCAGACGTGGGTTGCGGTTTTGGAGGCCTTCTCATCAACCTCTCCACCCTTTTCCCCCAAAACCTTATGATCGGCATGGAAATCCGTGACAAAGTGACCGAGTACGTGAAAGAACGGGTATTAGGGTTACGAACTTCAAACCCGGGTCAATACCAAAACGTGTCAGTGGTCCGAACCAACTCCATGAAATACATTCCCAACTACTTCGAAAAGGGTCAACTATCCAAAATGTTTTTCCTTTTCCCGGACCCACATTTCAAGGAGAAGAACCATCGTCGTAGGGTTATTAGTCCGTTCTTGCTTGACGAATATGCTTATGTGCTCAGGGAAGGCGGTATTATCTACACAATCACAGACGTGGAGGAATTGGGAGAGTGGATGAAGTCGTGCTTGGAAAATCATCCATTGTTCGAAGCTTTGGGGGCCGATGAAGTTGTAGCCGATCCAGTGGTTAAGCTCCTGGAATCGGCCACAGAGGAAGGGCAGAAGGTCGCCAGGAACGGTGGACAGACTTTCCAAGCTGTTTTCAGGCGTATTGCCATTTCTTTTGAGTAAAACCCGAGTCTTTTCCCCTTTTAATATTTTATTATCTGTAATTTTATCCATTGTCGTAGAGGGTAATTTAATTTTTAGAACTGATAATCTTCGAGAGTTGTAGTTTTCCCGACTTAGTTTTTTTGTTTTTGTTTTACCGGAGTAGAAGATTTTGCGAATCAGTGGCCTTCTATTCAATAAATTGTCTAACTCTCTCTTAGATGTCTTTGTCTACTGATTAAAACGAAGGTACCCTCGATCATGTTCGATCCCCTCTCCCCTATATTGTAATGAGACTTAGTACGTTCTTTGTTGTTAAAAAAAAACAGTTCTTTTTATGTTCACTGCTTATAATTGGTTGAGACGACTCTTGGCTTGTACCGGTTTTTAGGCATAGGATGCTCTATTAGATGCCTTCAACATATAAAAATATTTCACCTTGTTCTTTTGCAATTAGAATAAGCTACTGAACATTGAATAAGTTTGTCCAACAAACCTCATTGAATATATAATTCTATGTGTTATACATGTACTTGTATTATAAGATTATCGAGTTGTTGGTTATGTTTGATGCTGAGATGACTCTTGGCTTGTAGCGGGTTTTAGGCATAGGATGCTCTATTATATAAACATGTCGGCTTGAGATTTGAAACTCAATCATACTGAGTTTTTTTTTCAACTTGAGATTCGAAACTCAATGTCGTCGAGCAAGAAAGAGCTTCATGTAGTGATGCTTCCATGGTCGGCCTTCGGCCATATGCTCCCTTACTTGCAGCTTGCCATGGCTTTGGCTAACCGTGGTGTTCGAGTTTCCTACATTTCTACACCAGGGAACATCGCGAGGCTACCTAAAGTCCCTCCGAACCTAGCCGATCTCCTAGAATATGTAACCCTTCCGATGCCAACGGTTTCTGAAGGCAGTCTGCCTGCTGGAGCTGAGGCAACGGTTGATGTGGAAACAGACGAGATTCCGTACTTGAAAATCGCGTACGATGGCCTCTACGAGCCTGTCAAGAGGTACGTGTCGAGTCATTTGCCAGACTGGTTAATCTCTGATTTTGCAGCGTATTGGATGCCGACAGTTGCGCAGGAATGTCGTGTCCCCCTGATGTATTTCTCTATTTTCCCCGCTGTCATGATGAGCTTTTTAGGTCGGGAGACGATGAGGAAGACAACGCAGTCTGGCGTAGCGTTCCGAGATTTCGAGGCAACCCAACTTCAAGACGTGTTGTACGGTGAGAATGCATCGGGAATTACGGATGTTGAAAGGGTGAATCGGGTACTGAAGGGATGTCAAGCAATCGGAATCCGTAGTTGTCGTGAGTTTGAAGGAGAGTACATCGACCTCGTCCAAAGTCTGAATAACAAGCCGATGGTGCCAGCTGGCATGCTACCGCCTGCCAAAGTCGAGAAATCCGAGAGTGGCCCGTGGGACGAGGTGTTCAGATGGCTCGACCGACAAATCCCTGGATCGGTCATCTACGTAGGATTCGGGAGCGAGCACAGGCTCACGAAACATGAGGTGTACGAGATAGCGTACGGTCTCGAACTTGCACAATTACCCTTCGTTTGGGCTCTCAGGAGACTGACATGGGCAGCAGACGACGCAGAAGCATTACCACCAGATTTTTCCACGTCAGGAACGGGCATCGTGTCCTTCGGATGGGCCCCACAGGTCGAGATTCTGGGTCACGTGTCGATTGGTGGCTCGCTGTTTCACGCAGGATGGGCGTCGGTTATAGAGACGCTGCAGCACGGGCACACTGCTGTAATGCTGCCATTCGTGCATGGCCAAGGACTGAACGCAAGGCTCGTGGTCGAGAAAGGGTTGGGTGTCGAGGTTGAACGGGGAGAAGACGGGTCGTACAGTAGAAAAAATGTAGCGGATGCGCTGAGGAGAGCGATGATCGGGGACAAAGCACAGGAAATCAAAGTGAATGCTATGAAGTCTGCAGGAATTTACTGTGAGCAGAGTTTGCAGCAGGAATGCTATGTCGCTGAATTTGTTGAATTTCTGAAACAAAATAAAAACAACACTTAAAAAAGTTATACTACTCCGTAACTAATAAGAGCGATAGAAAAACCGTTTTACCAAACAACTTCTAAAAAAAAAAAAAAAACTTTCGATATGGGTCATATGGCCCGTATCGCATAGGGGTTGAACTCAAAGCCCATTATATCAAAATTTTTGTACTAAAAGCCCATGTTTTCATTCATCTCAAGTACCCATTATTTTTCTTTTGATATTAATCTCCAAAAACTAATAAATTAATAAATGAAATACTCGAAATTAATTTATTGAGACGCGTGTATTTAAACCGTCAAAAATTATCGAACTCATAATCTTAAAGTAGTTAGGAAATAATAATTAGATTAATTAAATAAAATAATTAATATCATTAATCATTATTCTAAAACTAAATTATGTATTAATTCAATACTAATGACATGCTAATGAATGTCTTCACTAACATTTTTCTATTGATATTAATGTCCAAAAACTAAATTAATAAACAAAATACTTGAAATTAATTTATTGAGACACGTGCTTCTAAAACCGTAAAAAATTATCAAAACCATAATCTTACGGTAATCGGGAAATAATAATAATAAGATTAATTAAGTAAAATAATTAATATCATTAATCATAATTAAATGAGGGTAAAATGGTAAATTGTGAATTGTGATCAAGTTCAACAATATCCACTACCTCGAAACATATATATCAGGATCGAATTTGGCGAAATTCCATGTTATAATTATTAAAGATCGTAAAAATATTGTGAAATCGAACAAGATAATTACAATTAGATATCCATAATAAATTGCATGGACAAATTGAGATATAAATTTATGATGGTACGTCCACTACTTACAAATCCAATTGCCCTAAAAGTCTAAAACATTGACTTACGTAACTTCACCATGCAATGCACCATGCATCATGCAACCACAATAAATATTATCGTGAATCTGTCTCGTTCATTTATTTGTTTTTGATTAAAATATTTCTCACAATAAATATAAAAGATAAATAAATGAACAGAACAGACAGAGAAAGTATTAGCTGTTTTACCAAATACTCTGTACCGAACAATGCAATGTATTCTTAACTTTGCACGATATAATTAATTAAATCGATATAGATTCTTATTTTTGAATTTGAAATGGTCGTGTATATATTCGTTAATAATATATAAATTGACTTCGATTTTATTATAAATGTTAAAATAAAATTTAATTAAGAGGTAAAATACATGTAAGTACGTAAATTACTAATAAAATGTAAATAATACTCTCGTAGAAAATTAAAAAAAACAAATTAAACCTTCGATTTGTGTTTACAATCGACCCAGATTTGATCAAACTCGACTCAAAATCATCACAATTTTGACTGATTTCCAAGCTCTGAGACAAAAACCAGAACGCACGGAGATTAACAAAAAGTTGGTCTGATCTCATCTATCTAATTAAATTTATTGGTTTTGGACGGTTTCACGATATAAAATTAAATTGAAAAAAAATACAGAGTAATATTCTTTCTGTCTGAATCGTTTATTTATTTTTATATTATTTATGAGGGATATTTTAATCGAAGTTAAATAAAAAACTGAGACGGAGGAAGTGCGTAATTGGAAGAAGAAAGAAGTTCATGATAGATGGTCCGTATTTCGAATTGATCGTTTGTTTGGTTCGATATAGAGATGAAAGTGGACACGTATATCAGTAGCGTGACACGTTTTACTAAGACGTGAACCAAGTTTGGTGCACTCCAGCATTGCACGACACGTTATGAGCTGAGAAAGAAGATTGTGTCTAGCTTAGGGCGAACGTGATCATTTTCATAAAGCCATAAAAATGCATCTAAAGCTTGAAAATAATTTCAAAATTCGAATTTCACTTCCTCTTTTTTTGCCCTAAAGCTCGAAAATAATTCTCTGCATCTAACACACTTATTATATCGCCTTCGCAACTGCGAAGGCAAATCATTTTTGTCTCTATTTTCGATGTTTTATTGTTCTATTTTCGTCATTTTGTCACTATTTTCGACGTTTTATGGTTCTATTATTTTCTTAGATAATCAGAGTGTATAATACACGATCATCACAAGGTTCGTGGCATAAAATCAGCGAAGTTCAATCGAAGTGAGCAAAAAAAAACCCTTATGTTATTCGAACATGTCGATTTTTATAATTTTTTTTTTTTGAACTTTCGACTAATATTCGAAAGAAATAATAAATATTAGTAGTAGGAGAATAAAACTCAATACATGTCAAATGAAAGTATAGAGAAAATTATATATGCACAAGTAACACACAAACTCTATTCTCAATCACACTGCCTTCTACATACTCTTCTTTACAGTGGTTGGAATATAACACTACTGAGGTCCGGGATCGCGTAACCCTATTAGAAGAAGAAGAAGAAGAAGAAGATGAAGAAAAAATATATCGAGAGCAGCAGCAGCAACGATGGCGTTTTTTTTTTGCAGATTTTGAGTTTCGTATAATCTGAGGGATGATGATCTGCATCGAATGGAGCTGCAAACGCCTTGATCCTTGATCGGTTTCTTTTTTTGTTTTTTTTTTATAAAAGTATAGTATTATGTGGCTATTTCGTCGACTTCTGAGTGGAAAACAAAACTCGGGAACGTGGTCGTGATATCCCTGCACAAAAAATTTCGTTGAAAACTCGAAGAGCTGAAAATTTCAGTACGCGAAATGTTGAATGAGTGAGTACCTGAGGTACTGGAGTGTCATTATTTTGAGCAGCGAAGGGTTTTTCGACACAAACTGTTGCCACTCGGCTTTATCAATCTTTCCGTCTTCATTTACATCGGCCTCTTGGAAAGTCTGTTCACAGGAAAAATAAACAAAATCGTAAGAATAAGCATCGGGTTGACATAAAATCACGACTGAGTCGTGAAGGATTTCACAGGAAGTTCATTGCTCACCTTGTCGAGTATAATTTCGATTGTTTCGTCTGCCAATTTCAGTTCAGATTCACATAAAATCGCTATCAACATTCGTCTCACCTGTTGAAATAATAAAACATAAAAACATGCTATAAGAGTCGAGTGTGTTCTACTAACGAGAGCGCAAGTTCAGCAAAATCAGTCATGAATTAACAAAAGCAACTCTTTTTTCTTTCCACATCATCTCGATTTAACAGATGGTGATGTCCCGTGATGGGAAATCGCACCAAGTGTGACAAGAACAACCACAGCCACAAAGTCGTGGACGGGTGTAACGAGTACTGAAACATGTAGGCTTGATATGTCACAAATTGAGAGACAATTATGCATGACAGCCAAAAGAATAGGTTTGACAATGACGCAAATGCTAGAATTCAAGCAACTAAGTCATGAAGTTACTGTAAAAAAAATTACTGCTCGTACGTAACAAGTTAAGAAATAAAAACAGGGCGACGTAGTAAGTAAGTACCTCTTGGCGCTCAATAAATCCAGTACCATCCAAGTCATATAGCCGAAATGTGACTGCAGTAGAAAGACGAGAGGCAGATGATCAGATAAACATATGACGAGATGGAGCCTGGAGGGTGAAGTAAAAGTAGAACACGGTCAAAAAAAACTCGTTGGGAGTAACTTACAATCTATTTTATCTTCTATAGAGGCGTTGGGGTGAAAGACATTAAGCGTTCTTACAAAGTCACCAAAGTCCACGACTCCTTTCCGTTTAACATCAAACAAATCGAATATCTGTCCCACAGGAGATGCAACTGTCGTTAGATGTTAACATAGACGTATAAATCAAGTTACAGTAAGGTAAATTGGATATGGCCATATGGGTCGATGAGGGACATACCCGGTTGGCAAAAAGGTTTTCCTTCTTTTTGTTCTTGAATAAAGCGAGTTGAAACTCCTCCTGAAGACAAAAGTTGAGTATGAGTTTGGTGTGCCATACTGCCATCGTCGATGGAAGATGAACTAACTAACATGGGCTCTAATAGCGTGCATGTCGAGTCAGTCGACATGCACATGGATTGGCTAAAAGTCGAAGAACATTCAACGAACAATGTAAGTATATGGAGTGTTTTAGTACACATAACCATGTGCAAGAGCCAACATCATTTGAGTATGTAAGCCATTTTCAAACCATGATTAGACTATATGGAGTTATGGACCCACGTGCCGTCTTTCGGCCAAACCTAGTTCTAAAATCGAGAGAAACGTCACTAAAAAGAGAAGGTTTTAGAGGTTAGGAAGTAGGAGTAGTAGGTACCTTGCTTATAAGACCATCGTCGATTACAGAACTGCTAATGCTCTTGAACAACTCGAACAAAGCCTCGACTTCACTAACGCTAACTGTTACAATGAATGAACATTTAATTGAGTCAACTTACGCGCCACCCATTCTTCTACTCAATAATTCAACATGGGCAGGATCCTTGGCGGACCCTTCATTAAGGGTCAAATACTACCAAGTTCGAATCCAAGAAAACTAAACAAAATAAGTCAAATTTCCAGTGTCCCGCAAGCCTAGGAACCATAACATAGGGCCAACCGCTGCCTATGATATACTTGGAGTACATTTTTCGAACTCTAGATCATGATTCTCGACACACGACACCTACCCAACTCATAGATGACTTTATTTATGTTGCATCCCGCTAGCCTAGGTCCCGTAACATAGGGCCAACCGGTGCCTATGACATAATGGGAGTACATTTTTGGAACTCTAAATCATGATTCTCGACACACGACACCTACCCAACTCATAGATGACTTTACATTGCATCCCGCGAGCCTAGGTCCTGTAACATAGGGCCACCGGTGCCTATGATAGAATTGGAGTACATTTTCGGAACTCTAAATCATGATTCTCGACACACGACACCTACCCAACTCATAGATGACTTTACGTTGCATCCCACGAGCCTAGGTCCTGTAACATAGGGCCAACCGGTGCCAATGATATAACTCAAGTACACTTTTCGAACTCTAAAACATGATTCACGACACATGACACGTACCCAAGTCGGATACTTCTAAACGAGTCTCACTAACATAGATGATTTGTGCCGACACAAACCCTAGACGGATACTTCTAAACGAGTCTGAGTAACATAGAAGTCGACTTCATGTAACATCCAAACTTATCAAAGACAAACTCATGATTTCATAATAGCAAGGGTTGTGTATAATAATCTTTATAAAGAGCTTACAAGCGGTTTGCGAAGCGAGGTAGACAGGGTCTTCATGTCCAGGGAATTGCTTAGTCGCAGTCGAGTGAAAACAGCCCATTTTTGATGAAGGAAGAAATCCCACCACTTGAATAAAAGCACAAAGGCTTTTTTTGCTGCTACTACAACATCACCAGTAAAACCATTCTCAAACCTTGCAATTTTCAAAACCAAACACAAAACATAAACCAAAACATGCCATTCATCAGTAACCAACCATTCTACTTTCAAAAATCCGTCACAAAAGATCGTCCAAGCGTATTTTAATGAAACGGGGGAATCTTAGTGGGACGAGGAGTATTAGTAAGACAAAAAAAGTCACCTATTTGCATTCAAAAAGCAAAATAAAGTGACAAAAGTGGTCAACCAAAAACGTCTCGTCTCACTCAATAGTTACCTCCTGACTATTCGTGTGAGGGGATTTCAAGCACCGGTAACTATTGAGAAAGACGGAGTGAGTATGAGTCGACTTTGTGGTCTTGTGATTTTCAAAAGTCGATTCAGTACCACCTGGTCGCGCCCTATCACTTTTTTTTTGTACTACATCCCTAGTTATCTAGCTAGCCCATAACAAAAATAACATCAATCAATCAATAAAATTGATAAAAATACAATCTTTAGGTTAAAAAGATGAAGAACAATCAAGATTACATTAACCCATCATACAAATGAAATAAATATATTTCATCCGTCTTGTTCATTTGTTCGTCTTTTTATATTCATTGTAAATAGTATTTTAATCAAAGGCAAACAATTGAACTAGAATAAGATTGAATAACAACAAAGATTACATTTTTCCTATCATACAAATGCAATCATCAAAGAACAAAATAAATTTATCGCGAGACCGTCTCGTGACAAGAATTTGTGAAGAACAAAATTCCATTTTCAATTAAAAAATTCATCAAAAACAATCTAAAATTAGATCAAAAATTTCATCATACAAACTTACATAAAACAAGAAATTAATGATTACCCAATACATTTTCAAATAAAAAGATCAAAACTTTACAATTGAATCAACAAACAAAATTACAAAACCAAAAACCCCAATTGAAATCTGGGAAATTACGATTACAATTTGTAAATTGTAATTGGAAACTCACCAGAAAAAAAGGGGGGTAAACCGCCGGAAAAAGATCCGCCGGAATCACGGCTTTTCCAAGGGAAGAAAGGCCACACAAAACAATTATGAACAAAAATAAAAATAAAAATAATAAAAATTAGGGATTTATATAAATAAAAATTGAGTGTGACAAATGTAATTGTCGGTTTTAATATTTTTAATTTTTGAAAGGGTAATGTCTGGATTTATTAATTAATATAATTATGATAATAATTGTGCGATAATTAATTAAATATAGTTAATTATGTAAAATATATTATGAGTAATTTATACAGCTGATTTGGTCTGTAATTTTTAAAAAAATGAGAGAGAATTAATTATGTGTTTGAAAGAGGGAAATTTGTACTACGAGTATTGAATTGGTAGAAGGAGGAGTTGGTTTATATAAAGTTGGAGGTGTTGGACTGCAGAGCGGATCTCCCGTCCCATTTTTGTGTCTTATTTCGTGTGTCACACATACATCGGATGACACCTCGCCAACTGAATAAATAAAATAAGCAACAAATATCATACACCTAGTTGATGTGTCATCCAATGTATGATGTGGCACACAGAGTGGAACACAAAATGGGACGAGAGATCCACACTGGTTGGACTATTGTTGGGAAGTAAGAACAAGAACAAAGAACCCGTGTGAATTTGGTGTTACTATGGGCAGCCCTGACTGAATAGTGAACTTTCTAGTTCGGGTCGTTTCCGGTAGATCTGGTAAACGGATCAATCGAGTTGGGTTCAGGTTGAGTCGGGTTTGGATGAGGTCACTTTTGGGTTATAGAAATCGGGTTGATTTCGGGCCGGGTTGGTTCGGGTTACGGGTCAACCTCGGGTCTTCAGTTCGTGTGTTGGGTCTTCAGTTTTGTCAGGTCTAATTTCGGTAGACCTGATATTAAACGGGTCAATCGGGTTGGATTTGTGTCAGAAAACGTCGGGATGGGTCACTTTTGGGTTATAAAAATTGGGTTGACTTCGATTTGGGTTTGCTATTTTCAACTTTTTTTCGACTCAAAGCAAACGTTTATTTTCAGTTCTCTAACTCTCTTGATCTCCAGAGAAGAGAACGGGAAAAGTAAGAAACCGTAATCAATCTCTCGGGATTTTCGGTTGTTTCTTAGATTGAAGTAGTCTTTCGTCGTCTTACCAAAGAAAAAAAGTCACTATCAAAGAACTCACACGAGGGAAGTACAAAAGGTGTGCTCTGCCCGGTGAGTAAGAAATAGGCTTGCACTAGAATTGAAGTGATGAAGTCGCAAAGAAAAGAGGTGCGAAAGTAGGACTCCTATTGACTAAAGGTTGGTTCTTCGGTTTCATGTACACTGGACTTAGATACTTAGCAAATTTACGTCGAGCAGTATCAAGCATTGCGCCGCCAGGCATAAAATCAGTCATTCTAGACTGGGAGAAGACCCGGTCAGATCAATACACACATGCATCAAGCCCCCTATCCCACGAATATACGGAGTAGTAATAAGTCTGCAGGGCGCAGACCGCCTATCATGCTCGTCGTCAAGCAAGCTGATGTCTACCTCTTTACCCACATAAATCCCTCAACAGGACGGAGCAAACGAACAAGGTTATGTGGATGCTTAAGCCCAACAACGCCCGAGCACACAATGCAACATGATCACCATGAATATTATCGTCAAAAACCCTAGAGCAAGCAGAACATGGCTGAGGCTGTTAGGCACCAAGAACAAGAGAATACATAATACGTACTGTAGATAGCTAAGCACACAACAGTAGGTAAGTCCTTCCTTCATAATTTGCCCCAAACTAGAAATAGAGACCACCCTTAGCCAATCGCGCACCCTGCTGAGACTTCCACAACGCCACTTGTCGATGAGTTAAAGAGAAATCAGATTCCTCATGAGATAGTATTATTTATTTATTTTAGTTGATTTGACCTCATTTAAATCAAATTTATTCAGCTCCATTCAGTTCAGTTTAGTTCTATCCAGTTTAGTTCATTTCACTTCAATTTAGCTCAATTCAGCGTACGCCAATCCAAAAGAACATACCTAAAATCATTGTATGACATAACCGTCTCTAGCGAAGGTAGGTTACAGAAACCCCCGAGTCATGATACTCCATTGATTCATCTATTACTTACTGACCCGAACCGAATAACCCGATTTGTATTTCCAGACATTGGGGGTAAAATCAATAGATTTCTTGGGGGGAAATTCAAAAGTGGTAGGGACTTGGATGCCATAACATCAAATGATATGATTTGTTCATTGAAAAAATTGGAATATTCTTCTAAATTCCTTTTTACTTTCCCTTTCACTCAAGATTTTGTTTCCTTGTTCAAATTGTGGTGTGCTTGTAATGCAAAATATATATTACTTGTATATTTATATACAAAAAATAGGGAAAATTTATTTCAATTTTTTTAAATGAAATCTTTGAATAATTCTATGCCTTTTCTCAACAATGTTAGGATCCAATTAAATTATACTAAAAGTGTTGAAAATCTACCTATATTAGAGAAAATTATATCGGAGGTTTATTTCCATGTATGATTGAATTGAAACTTTCACCGATGTAGGTGAAAAAATAGTATTATACCACTAGTTGTACGTATAACCATCTCAAAGTTGTTGAACTTCTAAGTATACTTTGACTCTTGTGATACATTTTAATTTCCGATGTCTTGTCATCATGTGTTTCAGCAGTTTAAACTAATGTTCATGCGAACTTCCAATGTACTAATATATTTCACTTGAACTCTTGTCATGCATGACTATCGATATTACCTGTTACCTGAATTTCATGCCAGTGAATTAAGCTTATTTTTAGCGAAATAACATTATTGTGATAACATTTGTACTATTGAAGACAAGTAACAAAAAAATTCCACAAAATACTCTATCTTGTCATATTTATTTTCCAAACCAAAATTACAGAAAGTGATTAAAAATATAATAAAAGTCGATCTAATTTGTCTCTATTACTTTTATATATTGTTATTTTTATTAGTTTATTCTAATACATTAATTATTTCCACAAGATATTATTAAAAATTAATTACATTATTACTTGGTCTCTCCGTCCTATCTTCCGTACTTCCAAAATGAAAACGTTATCGTTGAATTAAAATTTGATTAACTATTTCAATCACATTGACACGTGATCTTAAGGAAATTAAGTAAAATTAAATAATTTAATTAGTCGACTAAAAATTAAAATAAATAAATAAAATAAGAAAAACACCATCATAAATTTCATATAATGGATAAAAGTAACATGAGTGCATGACCAATGTACATGAGAAAACCCTACACTTGTCAAATATTAATGATTTTATTTATATTAAAATTACAATTTGTAATTAATTTAATAATTTATGTCATTTTCTTTAAATTGTAAATAAATTAATGTTTTTTTTTTTTTTTATAAATTGTGGAACAAGCCTTCACATCAAATCTAAATACTTCCCCCTTATTTGATGTAGCACACCACGTACGGTAGCATGTCGAGTTGCCGTAGACTTTTAGACTCGTACTCGTAATAAAGAGCATAATCCCTAATAAAAATAATAATTCAAGTGAGACGGTTTTACAATAAGTATCATAAACTTTGTTATTTGTTTATACAAATACGTGTATAAATTGAAATTATAGTGTATGAATATTTAATATTCATACGATAAAATATCTAAATATTCTTACTGAATTTGAAAATAAAACGTTTGTTGTAACTATTTAATACGAGTACTAAATTAAATAATCATTGTCTTTTTTAAACAAATGCTACTTTCGAGTTATAATAAACGGTTAAAAGATAAGCATTTTTTTACGTACTATACATTGGCAAATTTGTTGTATAAAATTATTAACGGGTCCTAATATCTTACTCCATATAAGTTATTATAAGGGCATACATGATACTCGATCCGTTTTTTAATATTTGTCCTGACTTATTTCATTAACAAATATTTCTCATATATATTGAGTGATTAGGGCAAACATTCAAAAAAGAGGAAGGAATACGTATATTATTATATATATATATGTATATAAAACTGTCGGTATTTATGTTTAAGTAAATGTATATGTTATCCAATAATTTCTTCCATGCATTATAGTAGTTATTTTTATATATAAATTAAATTTGGGGCCATATATATTCGAAAAGACGATAAAATAATTAAAGTGAATAATGTAAGTACATTTTTGTTTTAATTTATGGCAACTTGGCACTAGCCAATATATATATAAAATTGAATATTCTTAGTCAACTATGACAATTTGGTTGTGTTTTTTTTTTTGTTTTTTGGATTTATAATTGGATAAGCTTGTGTATTATTATTTATTTATTTGGACCCATTTTGGAAATATGCATGGATGTAACACAATACTACTTCACATAATATCATATTGTGACTAAATTAATTTCACAAAAAATAAAAATACTTATAATTTATTTTGACGTTAAGTGATTTGAGATATTTTGATGTATTATATTCGAAGAAAATTAATTAAAATCGTTTGAGTTATCCAATCGTTGAATAACACACGTAAGTTAAATTAAATTAAATTTTAGGTACGTTATATTTGATTGAAAATAACTCAAAACAATTGTTATGAAATTTTTTCCAACATTAAAAATTCAATCATCACATTTTCGATTCAAGATAAATTATTATTCTGTATTAGATAAACTAAAACGTTATTATGAAGATCATTTTATTGTTCTTTTGATATTTTATGTATACGGAGTAAATTTTTTTTTTTTTTTTTTTTTTTTAACCAGAACTTGTATTAAGATCGAAACAAATTACAAGAAGTTAGTGGGTAGGCGAGATACTATCTGGACCCCCACTAAATCTTATTATTATTATCTCAGCTTAGCTTTGCTATAACTAAGGGGGTGACGGCCAGATTATTTCTCGACAAAATTCTTTATTATTTTTTGTAAACTTTGTTTTGTTTCATTAAAAAAAATAGAATAAAATAAAATAAAATAATAATAATAATAATAACAACTATCAGTTTAATTAAGTCGATCTGACGATTTGTATAAGTTAATTCAATTTATTACAATGTTTGTAAATATATACCGTGTATAATAAAATAGGGTAAGATTATCGACCAAATTCTTTTCTTTTCGATCCAAAACTCTTGGGTAGTGTGCCATGCCATATTGCCATGCATGGTCGACTTTAATTAAATTAGTGGAATACTAAATCTAGAGTTAATTAGCTTAATTACAAATTATGGGAATCTATAAAAAGAGGTCGACAACAATAATCAAGATTAGTGGGGGCTGGAGGCATTATAGTGTCTTAAATAACATGATTAACGTTGTTTTCTGACAATTAACTAATTTTTATAATACGAGATTAATTATACTTAGGACATCTGGATTTGCACTAATCATAAATAATTAACGTGAACTTTTAATACACTAATTAGCTTAATTAATTACTTAGAGTTGAAGTTTATAGTAGTTTATTGCTTTATTTATAACTTTTCTTGTTTACTAACTGTTTATTCACGAATTCTTGTTTTCGAAAGTTTATCCGTCTCATTAATGTGACGGGTCAAATAATATTCATTTAAAAGGAAAAAAAAGAAGCGAAGTATATCGGGTGATACTAATGTTTTGTCCTTATTTGTTGAAATGATCATTATTTGACCCATTATAACAATGTGATGGATAGTTCTGTTACGAGCAAGGATAAAGATGGTTTATGTGTTTCCACTACTAATACCATCCTTTTCTTATCTATACACACTTCATTCATATACTTTGAATTTTGATTGATTATTATATTCATACTAATGTTCATTAAGGTATGTACGAGTTATACCGTAAATGTCTTAGTCTTAGTCTTGTCGTTAAGCTGGTGATTCATTTGCTACGTATGGAGTAGTTAGGTACGTAGTTTTGGGTTTGATTCCGCTCCACTTATAGATCTTTTTTTTGCAATAATGCGATTAAATATGCGTTTCTTTAGACATGAAGACAAGGTATGGGTTACTGTATGTGATTGATCAAAGTTCCTTAGGTGGCTCTTTGGTCAACTAATTAGGATTAATTGTTCAATTTCAACCATGCCCATCACAAACACATTTCGTCTCCCTCGTGATGAAATTATTTATTCATCTTATAAATAAGACGGATAAAAGAGATTGTAATCTAGTTAGGGATCGTTTGATTGCGCTCTTAAATCATGGGAGGTAGAACTTCTCATGAATTGATAAATTGTGATGCTGTTTGGTTGCCCACTTCCCAGGAATTGTCACTTCCTCCATAACGGGGAAGTTACTCACCAAGCCCCCTTTGTGGGTAGAACTTCTCGCATGAAGTTATTTCCCACGTGACAACTAAACAATATTTTTGTAATTCCCATGAAATACAAATTCACTTGAATTTAAGTTCCCGATAACTCAATCTTCCCATGGTGAACCAAACGAGCCCTTAGATAAGATAAACATTTTGTTAATAGCTAGACACATAATAAGTTTTGTCTTTTCTACTATATTTGACCTATCACAAATTTTTAACGGATATACTGGTCTTAAACAAGAATTTGTGTCACAAACGAACGAGAACGGGTATATATACACATGTCAAATTGTGAATCATACCACCTATTACCTATATCTATACACTGTTGTATACTCCGTATATATCTTCTGCATCAAAGTTGATAGAGGTGGGATAGAGCCATAGAGGTGGTCAAAACTGCAGGCCAACCCCAACCCAACCCAACCCGATCCAGCCGGTAGTTTCGGACCGAATTTGGTTGGACCAACCATTCGACCAACACGATCACATCTCAGAGCCACCGGGACCCCTTCTAAAAAAAAGACAGCTGAGTCTAGATTTTAGATCGACTCAACCTGATATCCTGATCCCTTCTCTGCACCGATGTTAACAAACCATCTCAACCAAAACCTTCAGGCGATGGTTGAGGGCCGTTTATATTCTATTACGCCCCCTCACTCGAATGCCCTTTGGGCTTGAAGAGTGGTTATGGTTAATGCGCACCGGCTCTCCCGTACCGTGTGCTGAGATTCCACTGAAGAGTGGTTATGGTTAATGCGCACCGGCTCTCCCGTACCGTGTGCTGAGATTCCACTTGAGAGTTCGAGATATATTGGGGGCTACCAGGGTTCGAACTCGTGACCTCTGGCTCTGATACCATGTTAACCAACCATCTCAACCAAAACCTTAAGGCGATGGTTGAGGGCCGTTTATATTCTATTAACCGAGCCAGGTCGACAAGACTTAAAACAACACGCAAATGAAATTGTACCTGAAACCCGATTCAATCAAAATTGTAATTGAAGACGTTATTAGTCACACATTTGTCATCCTATAGTACTACGAGTATTATTCTTTGAAGATTGATCAACCTAAGCTACAGTACTGTTCTTCTAGCTTAGGCAGTACTCCAATATATAGGGCATAAATTCAGTTGATGGATGTATATGTATAACCAGGCATGCATTATAGTACACACATTATGTGTAACGTAAACACACTCATGGTCGGTCTCTCACCATGTGCACCACTCTTTTTAAGTTATCAACCGCGGAAATATAGCTAGTAGCAAAGGGTTGTACATCAGTATCTACTATCCCAAATTTGAAAAATTGATCGAAGATATCTTGGTCTAGTGGTTAAGATTAGGTTCTCTGAGACAGTAGGTCCTCTTCCCTTATATTGTAATGCGACTAAATGTACTTTTCGTTGAACCAAAAAATGAAAAAATTGATCAAGATTATCGATTTTTGTTACTGATAAATACCACCAAAGCCCAACAAAAAGATACTCGCTCCGTTTCTATGATTTCTTCCACCTTAAAAGTGGCACATTTCTTAAGAAAAACAATAAAATAAGTAAAAGTAGAGAGAGTAAAGTAATTGGGCCACCTGGTAAGAGAGAAGTGTGATAGAAAAAAGGAAAGGGGAAGAAATCAAAGAAATGGTTGAAAAAGGAAATGGGGAAGATATCAAAGAAACAGAGGAAGTACATTTTTAGATATATTAAGCAAATATGATGAATTCGGTACCCAAAAATTTTATGTCTAGATTCGCAGTTGTTATCAAAATCCCTCCAACAATTATGCATTTGCTGCGTTTATTTTACACTTTTTAGCTTTTTCTCCAGATCTAAGTGTAAGTCAAGTCAGGCTTGCTTTGCCCTTCAAAGAATATAAATATTCTTGTTCCCGTGTCTAGGTACATTGCTCCCTTACTGTACAAATTTTTGGGCAGGCAACCCGGTATACTTACGTGAAAAAATAAGTGACATGCTAAATCATACCCAACTTTTTATTATTTCATACGCACGTTTCCCAAATTGTTCTTCTCATTTTTTCCAATCAATTCATCATCTCTTTCTCTTTTTCCTCTTTCTCTCTTCTCCAATCAATTAGGTTTAACTAGAAAAAAATTAATAATATAACATCCAATTTAATGACTATATTAAAAAGTAAATTATTAATAAAAACAACACACTTGATTGTTTCAAATACAAATTATAATTTGTTAGGGCTTAATCTAATTAGGGTTTAATTAGAAATTGAATAAGAAATTAGGGCTTGATTAGAAATTAGGGTTTTAAAGATAAATCGAATACAAAATTAATCCATAGAAACAAAATTAGGCTTGATCGAATATAAAAGTGAAATTATTAATAAAAACAACAAAAGAACTTGTCTCACGAATAAATTAAAATCCATAATCGTAAAGTTGTTGAAAAATTGAGTTAGTTTTTGAAGGGTTGAGAAAAGAAAGAGGGTGTGAGAGATGAAAGAAGGGTAGTCAAGGGAAAAATAATGAAAATTTGGGTATGAATTAGTAAAACATGGGTATGATTTAGCAATTACGAAAAATAATTTCATTTATTAACGATGTGAGATCGTTTAACTTCATCCGTTTAATTTAAAAAGAAGGGTATTGTTAACTGTAGGTTATTTCGGACAATTTTTTGAAGAGTACAAATTAATTCTAAATTCGGTTAAAGTAAGAAAAGTTCAGTTTAATTTGATTCAGGAAAGTATATAATATATTGCGGAGTATTTTCTTTCCTAGTTAATGTGGTTACCGGAGTTGATTTTGATGTTGGCTGAATTTGAAAACAAGATGTGTGAGTCGTTCACATAACATCATCGACTATTATAGACCGGTATATCAAAAACACACTTAATCTTATGTTAGGCTTGCTACATCGACGTAAATATTGTTAACAACAAACGAGTAATTTTATAGAAATGAAACATCTCATAGTGTGAGATCGTTTTACTCTATAACTTATCTGTACGTCCCCATGTTTTATCAAAGTAACACAATTAAAGCATTTTCTGGTCATATCTTTGGGCAACTGATATTGGGCCTAACATATCAAAATTGAAGTAAGTTGGGCCGGGCCTTCGCTGATTTACGTTGGGCTCGCTTACGGGTGATACACCATTAATTGCTGCATAAAATCGTCTTACACGTAATAAAACCAAAAAAGAAAATGTGAAATATCTTAGCGAAGGGAGAAAGTATAACAATCGTACACACCATTGTTGTCAGAATCGCGATTCGATCTTACAATTCTACGATCTAAATTTGCTTGACCGATCCTGGATCTTACGATTCTACGTACACACCATTGTTGACCGATTTTACCAATTCGATTCCTTCCTATCGATCCAAAGTATCCTTTAATTAAGGAGCTCCTTATCCATTGTTCCACATAATAAGGAGCTCCTTATATGAAACCGGTTTCTTACTAGAAACCGGTTTCACGTAGGGAAAAGAGAGAAAAAGCGGGGACCATAAAGAAAATAAGGAACTTTTACCATTGAGGGAATTTAAAAAGTTTCATAATTAATACTTCTTCTGTTTCTTTGATATCTTCCACATTTCCTTTTTCAATCATTTCTTTGATTTCTTCCACTTTCCTTTTTTCCTATCATACTTCTCTCTTGCCTAGGTGGCCCACTTACTTTACTCTTTCTCTACTTTTACATATTTTATTATTTTTCTTAAGAAATGTGCCACTTTTAAGGTGGAAGGAATCATAGAAACGGAGGGAGTAATTTGGGTTGATGTTTCGGTGAAAAAGTTTAGTACTTTAACCATTGTTATTGCCCTAATTATTACGACTAGTAAATACTCGTACTAAGCATTAAAAGTTAAGAAAATTAACGACTAATTAACCAACTACTCTTGGAGTCATATAGTGAGGGGGGCCCGCCTTACGACATCCTAATAAAAAGTGGGGGCCACAATTACAGCTTTATTCTTCATTCTGTCATTAAAAAATGGAGAAAAAATCGTTTGGATTAGTCCCTCTGTTTCTTTGATATCTTCCACATTTCATTTTCTACAATTTTTTTGATTTCTTCCATTTTTCTTTTTTTTCTTTCACACTTCTCTCTTACCTAGGTGACCCACCTACTTTACTCTCTCTATTTTTACTTATTTTATTGTTTTTCCTTAAGAAATATGCCACTTTTAAGGTGGAAGAAATCATAGAAACGGGATGAGTAAAATTTAAAAGGGTGGGACCCACCAGGCCACTACTGAAGCCCGAATTTTGAGTCAGGCAAATTGTCACTGTCGTCAGACCGACACTTGTAACTTAATTTCTCACTCATCTTACGTGTCCTCCAGCTGTCTTTCTACCATATTATTTAATTTAATTTAATTTAATTTAATCAACTCGGCATATGATTAATTAACGACTACGAGTAATTTACTTGGCGTGCAAATTAATTTTGTGTGGTCCAAATTTATTTCTTTCCGTGAATTTTGATCCAAAAGTAATACTTTCCCGTTTGAATTCAAAGGGTACGTTTTTTTTTTTGACACTATCCACAGCTTAAGAGAATCGTTGATATTTCCGACAATCTATAAGAGAAAAATATAGTCATGTGAAATCTGGTTTGATTCGTTTTTTTATGAGTAGATTAAGAATATCAAATTTTTATCGTTTTGGCTGATGTAAGACGAGATATATTGACGGTGTAAACGTGTCTCGGCAAGTATGAAAAAGCAAACGTACCATTTGGATTTGAACGGATCGGAGGGAGTAAATAACTATCGAGCTAGTAAGATAGATGACTAATTAAGGTTGTACGATCGAAATACTCTATCGTCTCTTCACAGGGTCAGGTAAGGTGTACCTATAGTGGCCTAAGGGTGTCAATGAGACGAGACAACTAGCAAGCAACTTGTGCTTGACTCGGTCAAAACTTGACTCGACAACTTAACGAGTCAAGCCAAGGAAGACGTGTTGTGGTTTGGTTCGAAAAGCTCGTGAGCAGCTCAATATAACGTGATTAATTAATATCTTGTCAACTGTCACCATATAATACAAGTATGTTGTTATTGTTTTGCCTAACAATTTTTTATACGGAGTATATATGTTTTTGGATCACAGTATATTAAAATACATTGATGCATTTTTTTCCGTAAATTTTAATAATTATATATAGGCTTGAGTTAGATTTAAACTCGCATTTTAACTTGCGAGCTCAAATTTTTTCCAGCTCGAAACTGACTCGAGTCCAAATTTTGCTTAACAAGCACGAGCGAAGCAAATAAAAGACCAAACTCGAGCTCGACTGGTTGAAGTCATTATAAAAGTAATTCCTTTGGTTTTTTTTTTTTTTTCTAATTAATTAAAAGTGTTTGAGGTTATACTTAGATAAGCTTTAAAATGTTGAAAAGATTATGTTTTTTATTTACATGGTGAATTGGTGATGTCTTGATAGAGCACCATCTTCCTTAATTATATTTTTAATTTATTTTTGTGATATTTTTAATTTATTTCTTTACATTCTAGTTTTAATTATGTCAACTAGGGAAACAAAGATTATCTTAATTAAAACACTTTTTAGGTTTTGGGAATTGGTAGATTTAATATTCTAATGCTCATGCAAAGTCGATAGGTTTCACAATTTTATGTCGAAATAAAAAAAATTAATATAATTACAAATTTAAAATTATGATATTACTCTTTACAATATATAGTACTCCATATCTGATTAATATTTTAAGAAAAACAAGTTTTATACGGAGTAATATATATACGAAACAATAAAAATTTATCGAAAATGTTCCATGAAGGCTAAAGTTTTTTTTTTAAAAATAAAACAACTTTTAAACAAAATCTTTTGAATGATTCAGCAACGAATCCAACGATTTTTCTCCGTATTATCCAATTTTATGTAAATATATTTACGAAAATAGTCTGTACGTGTAGTTAAATTTAAACCACTTTCCAATATGACTTATTATGTCGTTGTGCAATTACTTTGAAATAAAATTCTCATTTCCCTACTAAACATGCTTTTCACATGATTGGTTCCTTCCTACCAAATACTCATTTCGTTCACTATTTTTTGTTCGAATTTATATAATACTTCTCTCATAAATATTCATGAAATGTGACTGAACGGAGGTATTATCAACTTTATCAACTAGCTTGTCGATAAAGTTATGAGACGTGATATCTACGTATGACAATAATGTTTGAACCTCGTCAACATCATAATCGTGATTGTAATTGGTTAGCCAACCCAAGAAAATGATTGGTATCCAATCACACTAGACCCTTTGACAACTTCCATTATTCCAACCAAACTCAAAAAAATCTCTACATATTCTCTCCCTAAACCCAATTCATACTTTTTTTCTTTTTCTCTTTTCACTTCTCTTCTAAATCTAATAATTAATTAATTTAATTACTTAATTAAACTCAATATTAATTAATTAAGTGATAATATTACATATATATACATATTATTTAAAAATAAAACAAAACAAAATAAAATAGAAATAAATAAAAATGGAAAGATATGAACCAATAAAGGATCTTGGTTCTGGTAATTTTGGTGTAGCAAGGTTGGTTAAAGATAAGAAGACTAATGAACTTTTTGCAATCAAATACATGGAAAGAGGCAATAAGGTATACTTATAATTTTGCAATTTTGTTTTTTTTTTTTTGCTCAATTTTGAGGGTTTTTTTTTGTTTTTATTATGGTTCGTAACTTTACCAGCTAAATTAGTCGATATTTGCAGTCGTAATTTTTTTTTTTTTTTAATTTAGAGAAATGAGTATTTTTATGTGATTGAAAATCAGTCAACTTATCATAATTCATAATATCATCAGACTAATTCATTAAATATTTATCGAAATGAGATAATAATTTGTGATCGGGGAGTAATATTTTAATATTATTATTATTAATTTTTTTTTAAACGGAACTTGTATTACCAATTAAACAAATTACATAAAGTTAGCGGGAAGCCGAGATACTACATGAGCCCCATTTTCTTATTAGTATTATTTTTGGTTTAACGAAGAGTGCACCTAGTTGCATTAAAATATAGAGGAGGGGTACCTAAGATAGGTCTCAGAATCCCTCGTCTTTAACCACTAGACCAAGACATTTTCGGCAGAGTAGGTGGAATAAGAACTTTTAATCAATGTAATTAGGAAAAATTTAATAAGTATTTAGTTTTAATTTGTGAACGGAAATATTACTCCCTCTGTTCATTATCTTTTGTCCAATTTCGTCAATATTTGTGAGTATATCGGAAATAAAAAACTTAATGTGCTCCCTTCCATCAATTCAATTATTTACACGGGGACCATTTTTATGAGTAGTAATGGTGGACCGAAGTAAAGAATTGAATGAATGGGATGCAGTAATTAGTAAAGATTTAATAAATATTGATTTATTTATTTTTTCAACGAAGAGCACATTTATTTGCATTACAACAGACGTATTATGCAAATGTTAAGTAACTTAGTTGTCAAGGTCGAGTTAAATTTCTGGGAGTTAGATACTCGTACTCATGGTTTGGGTTCAAATCTCGTCAGAATCAAAATCACTTTCCCTTCGTCCTGACAATTTACTTATCCTGTTGGAAGTGTTTCAGTCATTTGTTTAGAAATAAACGATATTCATGACTTGAGTTCAAATCCCGTCAGAATCAGAATCAAAATCGCAAAATTCGTTAATTAAACTTTTGTCGAGTTTATTATGCATTTGATTGTTGGCATAACCGCTGCTGCTGTTTTCAGATCGACGAAAAAGTTCAAAGAGAGATCTTCAATCACAGGTCTTTAAGGCATCCGAACATCGTACGCTTCAAAGAGGTGTTTGTAACGCCGACACATTTGGCTATAGTTATGGAGTACGCATCTGGTGGCGAGCTCTTCAACAGAATATGTTCTGCTGGTCGGTTCAGTGAAGACGAGGTTGAAAAACACGCGATTTTGTTGTTCTGCAGGATGTTTTTTTAGTACAGATGCTGAAGTCTGGTCTGATGTAAAAGTCTGTTTTTTTTCTTTGGTATGTGACAGGCAAGATTTTTCTTCCAGCAGTTGATTTCCGGAGTCAGCTACTGTCATTCCATGGTAAATACTGTAAATTGCAGTAACTACGTTCAGTAGAATTTAGTCGGTTATCTTAGACGTGCATCAGCATTCAGCGGCTTTTTACTGAAATTTCCTGCAGGAAATCTGTCACAGGGATCTGAAACTGGAAAACACTCTTCTCGACGGAAGTCCAACACCTCGTCTCAAGATATGCGACTTTGGCTATTCAAAGGTCCGTGCGTTCTTCCAGGAAATCTATGACAGTCGATGCATCAACTTATTTCCTGCAGGAAATCTGTTTGTTACAGACTTACAGTTAATGCACATCAACTTATTTCCTGCAGGAAATCTGTTTGTTACAGTTTATGCATCAGTTCATTTCCTGCAGGAAATCTGTTACAGTTAGTTGACGCATCAGGTTATCGACTAATGAATGTTTTTTTTCCTTCTGTTCTGCATCACAGTCGGGACTGTTACATTCGCAGCCTAAATCGACTGTAGGAACACCAGCATACATTGCACCAGAGGTTTTATCACGAAAGGAATATGACGGAAAGGTACAATCCAACATACATTGACTGCACAAATCAGAAAATACACTCGAGTTGTTGCTAACATTACATTAACACAGATCGCTGATGTTTGGTCCTGTGGAGTGACTCTATACGTGATGCTGGTGGGTGCATATCCTTTCGAAGAACCCGAAGATCCCAAGAATTTCAGGAAAACAATCGGGGTGAGTTCCATTCCACATAGTACTATAGTAGACCCGACAAAACTGACCATTTACCATTACCAGAACCCTAATGTCGATTATCATAACTTAAAAATGCTGTTTTGATTGTGGACAGAGGATCATGGGGGTGCAATACTCGATTCCTGATTATGTACGCGTATCAGCTGACTGTCAGCATCTCCTATCCCGTATCTTTGTCGCTAATCCGTCTAAGGTAATGCACTACCCCCAACTATTTCTCGCCCGTATTCTGATCCTAACCTCAGTCGTTTTATTTAGTTGTATTACGAAGTTGTTAAATGTGGTCGATTTTGGGTGAATTAATGACTGTGATGAAGAGGATTACAATCCCGGAAATCAACAAGCACCCGTGGTTCTTGAAAAATTTGCGCAAGGAATTAATCGAAGGGAAGCCAACGACAACCAATGAAAAAACAGACAGTGACGAGCCGGTCCAAAGCGAGGAGGAAATATCAAGTTTCATAGAAGAAGCGAGGACGCCCGGGGAAGCGAGTAAAGCAGCGGAATTACTGGCTGGTGTCGAGTTTTTTGATGGTGACGACGTTGATGAGGAAATGCTGGATTCCGATTTGAGTGGTGATTTTGTTTCACCACCCGTTTGATACGTATAGAATCAATCTGCATGGCTATGGCTAATAAGTGCGCTCTTCGTTGAACAAAAAAAAAGATTGTGTATAGTAAGAGCATTTAATTAACTTGTACAAACAACAAATGTTTTTTTTACGAGTGGAAATATGAGTGATTGAATTATAGGCTTGTCAAAACTGATCCGAATGCTCAATTCGACTCATGGCTGAAGATCGAACTTCATCCGTAACCCTAATTGACTAGTACCAACCCGATCTGAGTTATTGTACGAGAATGTTTATTGTAGCATGCAAACCGATATCTCCAACATTTGATCCGTATATCTCTATCTATTATCTATACACCGGATCGGACCGGACCGGATTGACCCGCGAATCGGCTACCCACAAAATCCAAACCCACGGACCAGACCGGTTAACAAAGAAACCCGGACCGAATAGGAACGGATCCTCTTAAGACCGAAAAAATACACTAAATTTGATCATTTTTTTAAAGTGTGGACATGACCAGACAACGGACTGACAACCAAATTTTTGTAGACCTACGAACCGGACAACACGATCCAGGTCGATCAGATTTACCAGTCCGAATCAATTTTTGAACACCCCTAAATCCGGATCGACTAACGATTCATTTTGTACGTTTTGTTTTAAGTTTTAACACACGTGAAAATGATGAGCCCAATGTTGAATACAGTAGTTTTTTTTACTTCCTTCATTTTCTTTTTATCTTCCCAATTTCCTTTTCGGTCCACTTTTTTTCTATCTTCCCATTTCATTTCTTTCCTTTTTGGTCCATAATTTTTACCATACTACTCTTACTATTTACAACACTTTCCATCTTTATTATTTCCTATTTTCCCACACTTACCATTCTACCCTCACTATTTTTTAAATTTATTATTTTATATTCATTACAAAAAAAAAGTGTGCAAAAATAAATGGGAAGATAAAAAGAAAATGGAGGAAGTACTCCCTCCGATTTTTTATTATCTTCCCTATTTTCTTATTGGGCTGAAACACCCTTTCTTCCCTATTTCCATTTTGGGCCATCAACATGTGGTCTAGAATCACCCTTATATTTCTCTCTCTTCCTTCTTTTATTTTGAACCACACATTCCTACACCCTTATTTTCTTCTCCAAAACCAAAGGAGAAGATAATAGAAAATCCGAGGGAGGGAGTACTTTTTTTTCATAGCCCAATAATGGGTCGGTACGCCCAATTTGTCTATTTTCACGTGGATGTTTACTATACACAATATGATCAACTACCATCTCCGTCGGTCCATCCTACATTTTTTTTAATTTTTTTTTACATGGTAAGTTAGTAATCTCGTGTTTTCGTAATTTCTACATGTTAATCATTCTTTTTAAAATTTACCGACAGTAACCCTCTATTTTCTTAAAAATATATGCGACGACCCTCTATTTTCTTAATACTCTACAATATGACTCTTAATACTTAGGAATTTAGGGTAAAAAAATTACTACTCATACCATTCTAAGTACGAGTAACTTAGTGACAACTTTAAGTTAATTAATGACCACATTTTTATGCGAAAAAGTGGTAACTATATACGGAGTATTTATCTCAAAGTGATAACTAACTAACTTAAAACGGTCACATTTTACAATAAATTACAAATTTTTACTATCATCGTATGGTATAACGATTGTACCCAATAATTATTCTAAAACGGTGTCGCCATTATGGAAAAATATTTTAACGTGCATATAAATATTTTCAAAGGAACAATAATTACTCCCTCCGATTTTTTATTATCTTCCATATTTTTCTTATTGGGCTAAAACACCCTTTCTTCCCTATTTCCATTTTGGGCCATCAACATGTGGTCTAGAATCACCCTTACATTTCTCTCTCTTTCTTCTTTTATTTTGAACCACACATTCCTACACTCTTATTTTCTTCTCCAAAATCAAAGGGGAAGATAATAAAAAATCGGAGGAGTATATAATTATATAATGGTGTTCACTGTTGAGTCGATCGAGTCTAACATGTCACGCTGCAATTGCAAGCATGGCACGGTATTCACTTATTGACATTCAACGCCTTTTTGCTACATTGCCTACATTACGTTGCCTATATAAACTAAATCACACTCTTCAACAAATTACACAAACTTCTTCTATTCTTTCATTTCTTTCTTTCTTCATTCCATTATTCTCTTAAAATTCTTCATCAAAGTTACTCGATCAGTGACGTTATCTTGTTTTCTTTATATTAAGTGTCCAATCGACCAAAATGGCTGTGAAAACCTTAGCAGTTCCAGAAACAGCCTGCTCGTACGCAAATCTCTTGGACCTCATCAAGGCCATAATGGCTGCGACTGATGCGGTCCAGGGAACAGAGCCTGAGGGAATCCGCCAGCTTCGGACTGGAAGCTTGAAGATTGGAACGATGAACCAGTATTACACTACCTGGGACTTCGCCAATAGTTTGATTAGAGACTTGTCGATGACTTGGTACGCTCTCTTCAAGACATTTGAGGATGACCGGTTCTCCCTCGACCAGTGCTGCGCACTGGTCGAGCGGTTCGACTATGCTACTAGCAACTTCCTGCGCTACTCTGGTTTCCCAGAGATGGGCGCCTTCGCCTCTGCGTTGGGCAGCCAGCTGCCCAACGCGGCCTCACGGGGCGAAGCTGTCCAGGCGGTCAGGGCGTTCAACAGGTACCTGAACATCTTGACTGCCTGGTCCTTCCACTACTTCCCTTGGAACATTGGGAGCCACCTCACTTACGTCGAAGGCCGGACCGCACCCACTGATACTTCCAGGAGGGTGCGGATCACGGACGGACAACGCGTCCGTCTGAGCTGGCACCCGCTGAACATCAGCGTGGTGGCAGTCATAGCGACGAAGGAGAACCCGGAGCTGAGCAACGACATCCTCAAGGCGCTCCCCTTCACGATTTTGATGGACCATGCGGTCGTGTGTGGCGCGTCCATGTACGCGTGGGCCCCGGTCGTCAGCACCTCACCCGTTAGGGTTAAGGAGAGACAGTGCGACGCCCCAGTCGGCCGACTCAGGTTTTCACAGGGCACAGGGCAGAAGATCATAGTTCAATACGGAGAGGTGACCGAGGATATTATGTCGCCGGTGCTGGGGGAGGTGTTGCCGGAGTATGCAGCCAAGATTATAGAGGTCGGGGAGGCGGTGTTGAAGAGTACTATGATCACTAAGGACATTATTTGGTTAACTGTCGAAATTATATGAGCCAGCTCATGCGCTACGCTGAAAGGCTAAAAGCATATATTCATTTATTACTGATTAACGAAATCAATTACGTAATAATCTCGCTTTTGTCATTTTTTCTGCCTTTAATGTTTGAGAAAAATAAGAGAAATGATAAATACATTTCTAAGTGCGCGCGGTATGTAAAGAATTAAAACAGCAAATATAATACTCTGTAACTACTTAATACATGTATTATTTGCTATACGCCTATACTTTATGTGTAATTCAATCATTATCACTTATTCACTTTGTTGTATCCCATTTTATCCGTCTCATTTTTCACTATTTTTTATTTTATTTAAGATTAAAATATACTCCCTCCATCCTTTATATTTATTCCCGTTTCAATATAATACTCCTCACAGATCTTAAAAAGTGAATTTAAAAAAGACCTATGTTACTCTATTAGTGGGTTGATATTAGAGCTGATCAAATGGGTCGGGTATGGGCCGATCTTAAAGCCCGAATATTGATCCGGCCCGGCTTGAATTTAAAAAAAAAATAGAACATAATTTATGTTTTTAAACTTTTAAACTTCTTTTACGTGGAAATTCATGTGTATTTTATCCCGATTTTTTTTTAAAAAAAAGTCGTGCAATTTTTAATTGTCCAACACCAAAACTATGTGTGAAATGTCTAATCGAGGATTCGAGGTAAACTTTGTTCATATTTCTTAATACGGAGTATTAATATATCATTATGTACTCTAGTCGTCTGATTAATTTCGAGTAAGTTTTAGTAAAAAAGGGTTTGTTTATTAGTCGGTCGACTGCGGGCAAAAAACTCGATTAAATGTTGGTTAATTTGTGCTAATAATTTTTTTTTAAGGTGACGTAAATTTTTTTTTTAACTTAATCCCGAACAATCGTTGTGACCCAATTGGGCCCGAAAAGCCCGCAAGTCCGAAAAAACCCGAACGGGTTGGGCTTGGGCCTTACAAATCGATCCGTTTAGGGGGCCCGACCCAGCCCAACCCGCTAAGTGGGCTGTAATTTTATGGCCCAAACCCGACCCGGCCCATGATCACCTCTAGTTGATATTGAAATTTATTGCCTAGCTCATATTAATACTACTACTCTTTTTATTGAATCGTTTATTTATTTATTTATTTATGAGTGATTAAAGTATATTCCGTATCTTCTAAATAATATAATAGACATCTTAGACTGAAATATTAGTAATAATTTGTTACTTTTAAAGTATTCATGTACAATGACATTCATGTACTCATAAAATAAATATTATCCTTTCTGCGTATGTAATTTTTTTTATGATGACTATGTTTTACTTTGAACCGAAAAATAACGTTACTTCGTATATAAGTGAAGAAATACAACTACGATTAAAATATTATCTAACAAAACCAAGTATAAAGTAAATAAGAATAATAAATATATAGATATATTTCGCGAATGAGCACTCCATTACAAATACGAATATTTTTTTAATTTTTTTTTATCTATTTTATGAACAAGATATGGTCACTAAAGATTTTATCATTCGAAAAAATAAAAAAAGAGTATTTACATATAAACTGACGACACTAAAGATACCACGTGAATTATCCAAAAACGAATGCGTCAACATTTTGACGTGAGTTTATTCATTCAAACAAAATTAGTCCTAAATCTCTATATAATAATAATATTCATATTTTAAGAATTTTATAACATTTTTAAGTCAAATTGGACGTCTAAAAACTTGTTTAAAATGACTCTAATCAATAATTAGGTGTTATAATAATTAATAATAAGAAATGAGACTAATTATTATTTTTTGTTTCAGTCCATAATCTCGACTTACATAATTATTATTTTATTTTATACTAATATTAATACTAATAATATTAATTTTAATTTTTGACCTAAATGTACATTATTATCACGTGGTCTACACACTCTACAGTCGTATCAAGCATGCCACTCGTTCAATTCGTCAACTCAATACTACTACTAGTCATAGTGTCCATAGTCCATACTTAAACTTATGCCCTAATGAATCTCGAATGAGACGGTTTTACAGTTCTTTATATTTTTCGTTGTCTTATCAGTTATTATTACATAATACAACCTGTTTTATAGTAGAATTAAATCATGTTTGATAAATAATATATATTGGTTGAAAATCAATACATTTCGACTTAAATAGTTCTGTAGATTAACTTTCAAACTGCTAATTTCATGTATTTGGTAAAACAACATTAAGATATTATTTAGTCGAAATCTACAGTTTATAAATATGTGTTGCTATTCAATTCATACATAAAAACAATCTACTTATTCTATACGAATGGAGTATTTTGTTAATTATCCAAAATTCTTTCTTAATTCTGTTAATTTAATTTGATAGTTAAATCTATTACAAAAATCTTCTAATTAACCGTATTCTTATAATATTATCGGCCATAACAAATTTGCTACCACCGATTATAGCCCTAAGAAAAAAGAATTATCGATTAAGAAAAACGAATTATCGTAGAGTATAGATTAATACAAATTTGTGTTTAATTAAGGTAATTTACTTGTTTAATTTCACTTAATTTTAACTACTTATATATTAAACCTAGACTCTTCAAATTTGAATATGAACGCACGTGTTATAAGGGTCACAAGTCGGGACAAGACAATACATAATGACTTATTTTGTTATTGTCTCAGCACAAAATCTTGTTTTTGACGAGTATATATCCTTCACAAATTTGTGACGGTGGGTCAAATGTTACCCACATGGGTGAATGAAAATTAAACAAAACATTTACTATTCGCGAGAGATTCTAATTTGTTTTATCTACTCATGTGAATGATACTTGACCTATTATTATAACGTTATCACAGACATACCTCTTAAAGGGAGGACAACTCTTGTCTTAGATCTTTTAATTTCTTCTAATAATGTTGGAACAATGTATTATTATGTAAAATCTAAATGAGAAAGCAATTGAACAACACCACAAAAAAAAGTTGGTTGGAAGTAGTGCCCTTAAATGGGAAATTATTCATATATATAGTGGAGCCTCATAAAAATCAAATCTAATAAATGATTATATTTAGAGTAAATTAGAAATTACTCCCTTTAAAGTTTCGGTTTTTAAAATTTATTCTCTTATGAATTTTTTTTAATATTTTACACCCAAAAAGATGCAAAAGTTCAAAATTTATTTGCAATCTAATATTCCGACGAGTTTATGTTTTTATTGACCGTTTTGCCCTTCTTTAATCGTACACCCCCACCCCCACCTCTTATTCATTTTCACTTTCCCAAATCTTGCAATATCAATTCCATGAAAACCTAAAATCTTCGAAGTGACTATTTTAGGGACGATTCCAATGGTGGAGATTTTTTTTTCTTTTCTTACAAGTGACAGCAGAAGGAAGATTTTTTTTACAAATGAGACCATAAGGGAAGGGGGAAGAAGAGTAAGATGAAGATAGGGGGAATTTCGGTATTAAAAATAGGAAAAAGGCAAAAAAATTCAAACTCGCCGGAAATACTCGTCGGAATATAGAATTGCAAGTAAATTTTGAACTTTTGCATCTTTTTGAGTGTAAAATATTAAAAAAAATTCATAAGGGAGTAAATTTTAAAAATCGCAACTTTGAAGGGAGTAATTTCTAATTTACTCTTATATTTATATTAGTATATTTCTTGTGGATATAGAGGAATTATGCATGGATATTTTTAAGGATTCTTTTTTTTGTTTTTTTTGAGGGTTTACTTAATTCTGATAATTTTTTCGTATTATATTCTCTCTATAAAACTGGTAGCCTTTTACACGATATTCAATTTACCTTTTATTTGTTTTTAGCAATTTACATCAATCAACGCTTACAAATTAAATTGGATTATGATTTATGAATTCTAATTTAATTATGGTTAACCTAATATCAATTATTTATTTTATAGACAAAAAGCTATAAAAAAGGAAATTATTTTTGATCATTGGTAATACAAAAAAAATACAGTAATTCACAATAGAAACTTTAATTTTTGATATAATAAAAATAAAAATAAAAATATAAAATCAAGTAAAAAAGCAAGAAAGAAATCTACCTAAGAAAAGAAAAAATAAACTAGAAAAAAAAGAAAAAAAAAATCAAATACTTCCTAAGTCTAATATATGTTTCCCTAGGGTTTGGGGGATAAGAGCGTGAGAATGTGTGACTTTTCAGCCTTTCACCCACGGTCCCACCTCACCACGCCAACCACCCTCAGCCACCGTACTAGCTCAACCACCACCTAGTGTCGATCCTCACCCCCACCCACCGTCCAGACTGACCCGACCCGACCCGACCAAACTTTCACCAATCCACCCACGAGGCCTTGACCATCGACTCTATCCACCCTCACCCACCACCTAGACCGACACGACTCTCACCCACCCACCACCACCCTCGACGTAGCAATCCAACCCTTAACAAAGCATTATCTATTCACGAGGCATTCTAATTTTCTAACCATATGAGTAATACTTGACCCATTATTATAACGTTACGACAGATATACCCGTTACTGGAAGAACATGTATCATGTGAAATCTAAATGAGAAAGCAATTGAACAACACCACCAAAAAACTTGGTTGGAAGTAGTGCCTTAAATTGGAAGTTGGAAGTAGTGCCTTAAATTGGAAATTATCCACATGCAGTGGAGCCTCATAAAAATCAAATCTAATAAAAATCAGAAAAGATAGATTATATATTCACAAAAACTTGTATGAGACCGTTTCACGGTAATTTATCGTGATATCTTTCATACAAGAGGTGATTACTAAATTTGTAACCAACCCATATGTGAGAGGTCTCACGATAAAATTACCGTGAGACAGTCTTACAGGAGATTTACATATAGTGGAGCCTCATATATTTCTTGTGGATATGGAGGAATTCTGCTTGGATATTTTGAAGGATTTTTTTTAACCAAGGGTTTACTCAACTCCGACAAAATTTTCTAAGTTTTTCTTAATGTTTACTTAACGAGGGGTCTTATTACACGATATTTTTTTTGGAATGAAACCCACAAGGGGTATTACTTCATAAGCGATAAATAAGATATTACATCCACATTCGCAGCATGGGGAAGAGGTATATTATGCCCACCAAAATTTTAACTTTAACAGAGAACAATTGATGGTGTAACTACGCGATAAACAAATGTCGGTCGAAAATGCCTCAAATTGAAGTGTATTATCCACATTTTTTTTTACAAATTTGGAGTCCAAATAAAATATGGCCGAAACTTTTACGGGGTGTTACCTAGGCCGTATATTAAGCCCACAAAAATTTTTAGCTCCAACAAACAACATTTGATGGTGTAATTACGCGAATAACTAATGTCGGTCGAAAACGCCTCAAATTGAAGTGTATTATACATGTTTTTTTTGTAAATTTGGAGTCCAAATAAAATATGGCCGAAAATTTTACGGGTGTTACCTAGGCCGTATATTATGCCCACCAAAATTTTTAACTCCAACGGAGAACAATTTATGTTGTAACTACGCGATAAACAAATGTCGGTCGAAGATGCCTCAAATTGAAGTGTATTATACACGATTTTTTGGCAAATTTGGAGTCCAAATAAAATATGGTCGAAAAAGTTATGGGGTGTTACCTAGGCCGTATATTAAGTCCCCACAAAATTTTAGCTCCAACAAACAATATTTCATGGTGTAGTTACGAGATAAACAAATATCGATCGAAAACGCCTCAAATTGAAGTGTATATTGCACTTTTTTTTTTTGTAAATTTGGAGTCCAAATAAAATATGGCCTAAAATTTTACGGGGTGTTACCTAGGCCTTGTATTACGCCCCCCTAAATTTTAGCTCCAACAGAGAATATTTGATGGTGTAATTACGCGAATAACTAATGTCGGTCGAAAATGCCTCAAATTGAAGTGTATTATACATGTTTTTTTTGTATATTTGGAGTCCAAATAAAATATGGTCGAAAATTTTACGGGGTGTTACCTAGGCCTTATATTACGCCCACCAAAATTTTTAACTCCAACAAAGAACAATTGATGTTGTAACTACGCGATAAACAAATGTCGGTCGAAAATGCCTCAAATTGAAGTGTATTATACACGATTTTTTTGGCAAATTTGGAGTCCAAATAAAATATGGCCTAAAATTTTACGGGGTGTTACCTAGGCCGTATATTAAGCCCGCACAAAATTTTAGCTCCAACAAACAACATTTGATGGTGTAATTACGCGAATAACTAATATCGGTCGAAAACGCCTCAAATTGAACTGTATTATACATGTTTTTTTTTTGTAAATTTGGAGTCCAAATAAAATATGGCCGAAAATTTTGCGGGGTGTTACCTAGGCCGTATATTATGCCCACCAAAAATTTTAACTCCAACAGAGAACAATTGATGTTGTAACTACGCGATAAACAAATGTCGGTCGAAAATGCCTCAAATTGAAGTGTATTATACACGATTTTTTGGCAAATTTTGAGTCCAAATAAGATATGGTCGAAAAAGTTATGGGGTGTTACCTAGGCCGTATATTACGCACAATCAAAATATTAACTCCAACAGAGAACATTTGATGGTGTAACTACGCGATAAACAAATGTCGGTCAAAAATGTCTCAAATTGAAGTGTATTATCCACGTTTTTTTTTTTTACAAATTTGGAGTCCAAATAAAATATGGCCAAAAATGTTACGGGGTGTTACCTAGGCCGTATATTAAGTCCACACAAAATTTTAGCTCCAACAAACAACATTTCATGGTGTAGTTACGAGAAAAACAAATATCGATCGAAAACGCCTCAAATTAAAGTGTATATTCCACTTTTTTTTTGTAAATTTGGAGTCCAAATAAAATATGGCCTAAAATTTTACGGGGTGTTACCTAGGCCGTGTATTACGCCCCCACTAAATTTTAGCTCCAATAGAGAATATTTGATGGTGTAATTACTAATGTCGGTGGAAAACGCCTCAAATTGAAGTGTATTATACATGTTTTTTTTTGTATATTTGGAGTCTAAATAAAATATGGCCGAAATTTTTATGGGGTGTTACCTAGGCCGTATATTACGCCCACCAAAAATTTTAACTCCAACAGAGAACAATTGATGTTGTAACTACGCGATAAACAAATGTCGGTCGAAAATGCCTCAAATTGAAGTGTATTATACACGATTTTTTGGCAAATTTGGAGTCCAAATAAAATATGGTCGAAAATGTTATGGGGTGTTACCTAGGCCGTATATGACGCACACACAAAATTCATTATTTAATTTTAAGGGTTATTTAATGACAATAATACCAACTATTGGGCGTCTTCCCATAATAATACTAATTTCAATAAATCTGAGAATAATACGTATTATTGGAGTAGTTAAACAAGAGTAGTACAAGTAAGTTTATAACCTGCTACATCGGGTCACCTAATTAATATTTAACCTGTTACTTATTCTCCATCTTCCTCCTTAGACCTGGATAACGGGTGAACCGTGTCGGGTCAGTTTCGGGTCGGGCCAATTTCGGATTATAATAATCAGGTTGACTTCGGATCGGGTAAGATAATTTCGGGTTTGGGTCAGATATTTAATTTCGTTAACTAAAATTAAAGGTGAAAACGGAAGGTGAAAGGGTTCTACAAGTAATCGGTCACCTATACTACTCTGGTTTAATTACTCCAATAATACGTATTATTCTCAGATTTATTAAAATTGATATTATTTTGGGAAGACGCCCTATAGTTGGTATTATTGTTATTAAATAACCCTAATTTTAAATGGTTGATTTCAGAATTGTATTGTAAAGGACTACTACCTCGGGTAATACTGAGATGTTAACACCTTTATTTACTTGGAAATGTCTTGATAAGGTTTCTCGGTAAATGGGGGTGTTACAAAGTGGTATCAGAGCAATCGATCCTGGAGCCTAAATAATTGAACCTAGGAAAATAAAATGAACCCCGGTGATGGACCATCTGGAGCCCGCATATATAAAATTCGGTTGAGGAGACGTCCTTATACCAACCTCGGCCCTCCTGGTCTTGACCCGGTAACAGCGTGTGAGAAATGAGATGAGGTACAATTAGGTGGGATACGTTGTGATGCTATAAATGTGGTGATAATTTCTTGTGATAATTAGCTGCGCTGTTTGACGCATATGATGTTGTGGACTGCATGAGATGATGTGTGATAGTACATAGTTACAGTATTATCATGGTACAGTATTTAGTACACTATGCCATATGAGTAATAGGTTAAAGTACGTAAGGTCGCGGTAGGAGTCGATCATCCTTGGGTGGGAGACAGGTCATTGCCAGGGTTGATAGTAAAATTAGATACAATGTGAAGTTGTTTGTACGTGGTAGTGTCGTACGCGATAGATGGGTTATAATTAGTTGGTTTTATGATACCCGGTGTTGGTCTTGATGATGTAGATAGTAAGGTAGTACTACCTTCGTGTTATGTGAACGGGGTGTCGATAGGGGTACTCTGGATATTGTCTCGTCTATGTAGTGTACTAGTACGGTTAAATGCTATTTGAAGGGCTCGATGACTAATGTGGTATCACTGGTATGGGTATCGTCAAATGTCAAGAAGGTTGATAACTTACGTGGTTTAAGTGTGCAGTAATGTGAATGTTATTCAAAAGTACCTGGATAATCGCATTTTGGTTCAAGTATCATATGTTTCCTTGCAAATATAATGTACAATCTGCCTTCATGTTAACTAGGACCGGTATCTACAAGTTTAATAGTGACGGTTAATGGAGCTTTGTCGCATGTTAATCTGCCTCAAATTGAAGTGTATTATCCACGTTTTTTTGCAAATTTTGAGTCCAAATAAAATATGACCGAAAACGTTACGGGGTGTTACCTAGGTCTATATTACGCCCCCACAAAATTTTAGCTCCAACAAACAACATTTGATGGTGAAATTATGAGATAAACTAATGTCGATCGAAAACGTCTCAAATTGAAGTGTATATCCACGTTTTTTTTGCAAATTTGGAGTCCAAATAAAATATGGCCGAAAATGTTACGGGGTGTTACCTAGGCCGTACATTACGCCCATAAATTTTTTTAGCTCCAACAGAGAACATTTGATGGTTTAACTACACGATAAACTAATGTCGGTCGAAAACGCCTCAAATTGAAGTGTATTATCCACGTTTTTTTGGCAAATTTGGAGTCCAAAAAAATTATACCCCAAAATTTTACAGGGTGTTACCTAGGCAGTATATATTACGCCTACACAAAATTTTAGCTTCAACAGAGAACCTTTGATGATGTAACTGCGCGATAAACTAATATCGGTCGAAAACGCTTCAAATTGAAGTGTATTATCCACGTTTTTTTTTTTTGCAAATTTGGTGTCCAAATAAAATATGCCCGAATATTTTACGGGGTGTTACCTAGGCCTTATATTACGCCCCTACAAAATTTTTACTCCAACAAACAACATTTGATGGTGTAATTACGAGATAAACTAATATCGATCGAAAATGCCTCAAATTGAAGTGTATTATCCACATTTTTTTGCAAATTTGGAGTCCGAATAAAATATGACCGGAATTATTGCGAGATGTTACCTAGGCCGTATATTACGCCCACACTAAATTTTAGTTCCAACAAAGAATATTTGATGGTGTAACTACGCGATAAACTAATATCGGTCGAAAAATGCCCCAAGTTGAAGTGTATTATCCACGTTTTTCTGCAAACTTGAGTCCAAATAAAAATGGCCGAAAATGTTATGGGGTGTTACCTAGGCCGTATATTATGCCTATACAAAATTTTAGCTTTAACAGGGAATATTTGATGGTGTGTTTACGCGATAAACTAGTGTCGGTCAAAAATGTCTCAAATTGAAGTGTATTAGCTATGTTTTTTTTGCAAATTTGGAGTCTGAATAAAATATGACCGAAAATTTTACGGGGTGTTACTTAGGCCGTATATTACGCCCACAAAATTTTAGCTCCAACAGAGAACATTTGATGGTGTGTTTATGCGATAAACTAATATCGGTCGAAAACGCCTCAAATTGAAGTGTATTATCCACATTTTTTTGCAAATTTTGAGTCCAAATAAAATATGGCCGAAAATGTTACGAGGTGTTACACAAATCTCCATAACGTTATTGAGAATTCGTCCTTTGAAATTTTTTGTGCCAAAATAAACACAATAATCTCCATTTCCATAATATGATGTGTTGAGAATTGACTTTAAATACATTTGAATTGCAATAAACAACCCATTTCTTCATTAGGGTTACAATGTTTGTAGTCATATATAGCTAGTCACACAATTTGAATTCATATAAAATATTTGATGACAATTATATTCAAACATGAAATAATAAGTCATATTTGAATATTAATACTAATACTTTCAATGACCAAATGAATATGATATGCATGGAAATAATAGCATAAAAATCGGTCTCTTATGAGCGATTTTAGGTGACGTAATAATGTAAAACAGATTAACGGACAAAAATGACATGGTTACAAAAACATTAGATAAGAACGTTATTAATTGAAAACTCGTTTTACACAAATTCTTGTATTAGACGGTGTTATATATAATGCATATATTTATGAATAAATAAAAGTGTAAATAAATTAAAGAAATTTCAATCATGAGAATAACAACATTATTATTATTATTAGTCAAATAATATTAGCGAGACAATTCTTTAAAAAAAAATATTGTAGTATTGCCTTGACTGATTGATTGACTTCCAGCCTCCAAAATGAGACAATTTGGGCATATTTAATTGTAAAAAATACGACTATTATTAAATAAATTATATGGATTACGTATTTTACGTGATGATTTGCATGCATATATATATATACGTACTCCTTACTCCATTGTATATATTGCTAATATTATTATTAGGTCAAGAAACTCAAGATTGTACGTGATCGAAAATCAACAACATTGTCGCGTTGTTACGTTATTATTAACTAGATTGAATGTCCGTGCGATTTACAAGCCACATAATAATTTTTTTAATAATATTCGAGGTATAATTAATAAGATGTCATTAGGGTTTTTCTACGTCCTCGTAACAAATATATTTGAACAATTTATAGCATTGCGAATTCGAGACTTTCTTTTAATTTGTAACGTGAATATATATGATATAGTTGTATTGTTAAATACGGAGTATAATGATTTGCCCAGTTTAATACGGAGTACAATGATGAATGTACGTATTATATTTGTTTCGATCAAACTAATTATTTTTTATAGGTCGAATTTGACCTACTACTTTATTTGCGTCCATTCTTAATGATCGATATAAGTATATAACCGGTCGAGGACATATTATCGATTGTATTAGAAAATAAATTACCTCTACGTATCAACGTATGGAGTTTATATATACACTAATATACAAGACCGTTCGAAAGTCCAATTATGGAATATTTGTATAAATTACCTAAATAAGTATAATAAGTACGAATGTAAGGAATATATAAAATAAATTTAAAAATGGTGTTATTTTAGTATTCTTAATTTTCTTATATATACACATCAAAAGTTTTCGTCTCTTGAAAAAGAACATCTGATAAAACTGAAACGATATTTATCAAAATCCTTTTTGGTGCGTAATTGAGTTGTGAATATTTATTTGGAGTACAATAAGCTAATAATCTCAAATTTTAAAAATCCAAAAATCCAGAAATAATTATCATAAGCCATGAAATAAAATATAATAGCTACTAGTACGTACGATTTTTATTATATGTTAAATATTGCAATATAAATTATTTCAACCCATTTCAGCCATTGATACAAAAATTTAATATACAACAAAGTGACATATAAATTAAACTTCTCATAATACATTATTATTAATGTATTTAAAGTTAAATTATTTCGGAAATATTGCCGTAATATATAATACATCGAGTTACACTTTAATATAATACGAAGTATAAAAAAAATAAACAGGATAAAGACATAAAGTAGCGCATGAACTGGCTCATATAATTTCGACAGTTAACCAAATAATGTCCTTAGTGATCATAGTACTCTTCAACACCGCCTCCCCGACCTCTATAATCTTGGCTGCATACTCCGGCAACACCTCCCCCAGCACCGGCGACATAATATCCTCGGTCACCTCTCCGTATTGAACTATGATCTTCTGCCCTGTGCCCTGTGAAAACCTGAGTCGGCCGACTGGGGCGTCGCACTGTCTCTCCTTAACCCTAACGGGTGAGGTGCTGACGACCGGGGCCCACGCGTACATGGACGCGCCACACACGACCGCATGGTCCATCAAAATCGTGAAGGGGAGCGCCTTGAGGATGTCGTTGCTCAGCTCCGGGTTCTCCTTCGTCGCTATGACTGCCACCACGCTGATGTTCAGCGGGTGCCAGCTCAGACGGACGCGTTGTCCGTCCGTGATCCTGACCCGTCTGGAAATGTTGGTGGGGGCGGTCCGGCCTTCAACGTAGGTGAGGTGGCTTCCGATGTTCCATGGGAAGTAGTGGAAGGACCAGGCAGTCAGGATGTTCAGGTACCTGTTGAAGGCCCTGACCGCCTGGACAGCTTCACCCCGTGAGGCCGCGTTGGGCAGATGGCTGCCCAACGCAGAGGCGAAGGCGCCCATCTCTGGGAAACCAGAGTAACGGAGGAAGTTACTAGTAGCATAGTCGAACCGCTCGACCAGGGCACAACACTGGTCGAGGGAGAACCGGTCATCCTCAAATGTCTTGAAGAGAGCGTACCAAGTCATCGACAAGTCTCTAATCAAACTATTGGCGAAGTCCCAGGTAGTGTAATACTGGTTCATCGTTCCAATCTTCAAGCTTCCAGTCCGAAGTTGGCGGATTCCATCAGGCTCTGTTCCCTGGACCGCATCAGTCGCAGCCATTATGGCCTTGATGAGGTCCAAGAGGTTTGTGTACGAGTAAGTTGTTTCTGGAACTGCCAGAGTTTTCACAGCCATTATTATTAAACCTTACTGAATACTACAAAAGACTAAAATCAATGAGATAACGTTATCAGATGATAAGTTGGTGATCGAGTATTAGTGTAACTAAGAAAGAAATGAAAGAATAAAAGAACTACTCAAAGAAGGAAGTTTAATGGTTGATGTAATAATATTGGAGGGATTTGTAAAGAGTATATATAGGGGAACAAGATGTTGAACGTCAATAACAAATACGTACAGCCATGCAGCATGAAATGTTTGACTGACTAAGTATGTAATATAATCTCATTTTTATATAAAGAAGAGTAGTAGTCCGTTATTGATTTGTTTGATTTTTCTTGATAAGGAAGATTAGGGCTTTTTTTCTACTTTGGACACTAGGTTTTAGATGCAGTATACACACATAACTCGGTTCCTATCGGTTCAGCTCAGCTTCTATTAGACCAGCTCAGCTCTGTTTTAACCGAAAAGAACATGGCCTAATTAACTTGTAAGTCGTAAGTTTGTAACTTGTCGTATAAAGTTATAATTATGTGGCTTAATTAAGATGAGTATAGTCGATTTAAAAACCTAAAATAGATCAAACAGCAGTTTATACGGAGTATATGACCGCAAAAGTTATATTACGAAATCATTGAATTGTAGTATAAATACGGTGACATATTTCGTTAATAATGATCAACCATACATTCAGTTATCTAATAATAACAATATGCATATATAGGAATTTGTAGAAGGTTTAATTTGTTCTTAATCTGGCTGTGTGTTTGAATATCATTATATATTCTCTTCATCTCGATCATTTATTTATCTTTTGATTAAAATATACTCTTCATCGAAAATATGAAAAGTATACGGTACAAATGAACGGGGATGTATTAAGTATATAATCGAATGAAGACAATGTACTTGATTATTACAAACCCCTCCATTTCATTTGGTTAAAACACTTACATAGTACGGATCGAGTATTATTTTGTGATGATTATTTGAATCAAACGTAAAAAAAAAATTAAATGAAACAGAAGGAGTATTACCAATTCAATCTGTGTAAGCCAGCCTTTGTCAGTTCTACATTGATAGTACTACTCATAAGTCATGACTCATGATCGATATACTGTGGTTTCCTCGAAGTTTTCCATTCGATCATTCTACATTTATTCCTAGCCTTGAGCCTTCCGTATGAGTTATGACCGTATCTGATACTCTGTAATTTATTTCACAAATAAGGTAACTGAAAATAAAAACTACTCATCGCAGCATGTGGAAATAAACTAACTTAAAAGTTTTTCGGTTCTTTTTTATCTGTTCAATTATTATATACTCAGTATAACAATAATTGTGTTTATGTGACATTTCAATTTGTTTATGGAACATTTTTAATGATTTCAATTAATTTACTAGATTCTAATTAATTTACATTTAAGTTTATGTTCAAGTGTATGTTCAACCATCTTTTCAGTCATTTTTGTCAAGCAGAAATTGCTCTTTTATAAGCTAGGGTTTGTTATTTGTGAGTTCTCACATTTCAATTTATTATGTTAATATAAACAATGCAATTTGGATAGATAAATTAAACTTCTCATAATACATTAATGTATTAAAGTTAAGTTATTTCGAAAATATTGTCGTAATAATACATCAAGTTACACTTTAATATAAAAAAATAAGGTAGTTACTCATCGCAGTACCAATTTTACTCGACGTAGTACTTTTTTCACATATTTAGAAAGTTAGTATTGCGTCGAGTAAAAAAAATTCGTACTGCGAAGAGCAATACCAAAAATAAACAACATGAAGATATAAAGTTGCGCATGAGCTGGCTCATATAATTTCAACAGTTAACCAAATAATGTCCTTAGTGATCATGGTACTCTTCAACACCGCCTCCCCAACCTCGACGATTTTGGCTGCGTACTCGGGCAACACCTCTCCAAGCACCGGCGACATAATGTCCTCGGTCACCTCTCCGTATTGAACTATGATCTTTTGCCCTGTGCCCTGTGAAAACCTGAGTCGGCCGACTGGGGCGTCGCACTGTCTCTCCTTAACCCTAACGGGTGAGGTGCTGACGACCGGGGCCCACGCGTACATGGACGCGCCACATACGACTGCGTGGTCCATCAAAATCGTGAAGGGGAGCGCCTTGAGGATGTCGTTGCTCAGCTCCGGGTTCTCCTTCGTCGCTATGACTGCCACCACGCTGATGTTCAGCGGGTGCCAGCTGAGACGGACGCGTTGTCCGTCTGTGATCCTGACCCGTCTGGAAATGTTGGTTGGGGCGGTCCGGCCTTCGACGTAGGTGAGGTGGCTTCCGATGTTCCATGGGAAGTAGTGGAAGGACCAGGCCGTCAGGATGTTCAGGTACCTGTTGAACGCCCTGACCGCCTGGACAGCTTCGCCCCTTGTGGCCGCGTTGGGCAGATGGCTGCCCAACGCAGAGGCGAAGGTGCCCATCTCTGGGAAACCAGAGTAGCGCAGGAAGTTGCTAGTGGCATAGTCAAAGCGCTCGACCAGGGCACAGCACTGGTCGAGGGAGAACCGGTCATCCTCAAATGTCTTGAAGAGAGCGTACCAAGTCATCGACAAGTCTCTAATCAAACTATTGGCGAAGTCCCAGGTAGTGTAATACTGGTTCATCGTTCCAATCTTCAAGCTTCCAGTCCGAAGCTGGCGGATTCCCTCTGGCTCTGTTCCCTGGACCGCATCAGTCGCAGCCATTATGGCCTTGATGAGGTCCAATAGGTTTGTGTACGAGTAGGTCGTTGCTGGGGCATCCAGGGTTTTCACAGCCATTCTGTTTGATTACTTAAACTATATCACTTGTGTAATGAAAATGAGATGACGTTATCTGATGTTGTAGGTATATATGATCGATACGATGAATTATCAATTAAGTTAGCCTTAATTATATATTATGAATATGAAAATGGATTGAAGAAGAAAGAAATGAAAAAATGAAAGAACTCAAGGAAGTTGTGTTGTTGGTTGATATATTTGTATTGAGGGTTTTGGAAGTAGTTTATATAGGCAAATAATAAGGCAATGAGATGTTGAATAATAATGAATGTTCAAATCAATAATAAATCTCATGCAGCAGCTTGACATGTTGGACTGATTGACTGTTTGATTTTCAATGATATGTTAGGGTTTTTTCTACTTTGGATACTAGGTTTTCTTAATATTATCCTAAATATTAATTTACTACCTCCGTATCTATACGTTCGTCCACAAAGTTTATTATATGGGTGGAGTATTATATTAAAAGTTGACGAACATATAGATACGGAGGGAGTAATACTTTTTGGTATACAATTTGTATATACTCCTACATAAGTTATATTTCCTACATTTCGATTATTTATTTACGATTTATATATTCTTTATGAATAATATTTTTGTTAATAGTCATATAAAGTGTTTATACTCGTATGTCACACTCAATAGTTTACACTGTCTCTTTAAAATGTTTCAGTTAATATATAGTTTACGTTTTTTTTTTTGCTTATACTCGATCCTTTCCGCTTTATCTTTTAACAATGTTGAAATAATGCAGCAATAATTCTTGATTCTCTCTATGTTAAAGTCCGTATATAAAGTAATGGTAAATAAACAACGTGAAATATATATAGGGTATGTATACTTATAAATAGATTGGTTGCTTTAATTCATTAAATTCAAATATAAGTATATATTGATTATATAGTAAGGGCCTTATTTTGTAATTAACGATTATATTTAGTACTCCATCCCTCTGTCTCTTAAAGATTGCATTATTCTCTCATTACTCCATCCCTCTGTCTCTTAAAGATTGCATTATTCTCTCATTATATATATGACGAGTATTTTAATGAAACGGAATAATTTTTAAGAGACGGAGGGAGTAGTATAAGACTGTAAATGACGGGTTTTATTAATAGCGACAAATGTTAGTCATCTGTATTAATTAGTTAAAGATATTTTTTTGATAATTAATTGTATAGGATTATCTTGATTATTTTTGCAAAAAAAAATGTAAGACTTTTTCTCAAAATTTAGTTTGCAAATAAAGTCTTGTAATTGAAATTTCATCATATATGGAATCGAATACTCTAATCCAAAACTTATTAGTTTGTGGTTTACGTATTACTGACTTAGTCTCGGTGTATTTCTAACGTGTATCTGATTAATATATAGGGTTATTTCATGACAATAATACCAATTATAAGGGGGCTTCTTAGAATAATCTCAACTATACGTAATCTCATTTTAATATGAACTATGTCTTCATTAATCTTGTTTCGCTATGGACAAAATTATGACCTGCTATTACCGGTAATAGTGACCGGTTGTGACTTTCTAGGGTCCTTGAGTGTTCCGTCGTCGTTCATGAAAGCCAAAATAGCAAGAAAATTAAAGCATTTTTTCATGGCTTCTATAATACTAATCGAAAGAAAAAAAATGGAAGATGAATTTTGGGAAGATTCAAAAAAAAATTAACTAATAGTCGAAACTGAAGAGGAAGGTTCAACCGGTTTTATAGGTAACCGGTCACCTATATCAATGGGGGATTAATGAAAGCACAGTTCATATTAAAACGAGATTATGTATAGTTGGGATTATTCTAAGAAGTTCTCTTATAGTTGGTATTATTGTCATGAAATAACCCTAATATATACGTTAAAAAAAAATCAAATTTTTCGTATGACAGAATCCTTATAATTAAATTGTGATGGTATCTATATAATTATACGTTGGAATCTAAATCTGAACTCTTAGGATCTGTTCTTTTCAACTTATAATTTCAAGTCATTTATTTGATTCCAACTTGTTGGCTTGGCCCAGTCGAAAAAAAATAGGGTCTTACTCAGGGACTGGCTTGACTCAGGGCTGCATCAACCGGTCAGTCGTTCAAAGTTCAAACCGGACTTATGCATGGTCTCATGCATGAGGCACGAGTTGACCAGTTCAAAGTATAACACTACACACGTTAAAAAAACTCGTTTTTCAATCCAAATAATTTTTCGTATCTTGGTATGTAATTTTTCACCAACCTCTAAAAACGATGACTTAGTTTTATTTGATCAAAGTTACGAGTTATGAGAGATCGAGTCCATATTCAAGGATAAATGTCAACAAATAAAAAATGAGTGTCATTAAATTCATGCAAAGACGCAAATCTACGTTCATTATATTGTCGTTGATCATCGATCATCATCCGCTGCCTTCGTTGGAATTTATTTTGATTGACTAAAGACTCGATGACCTAATTTTTTTATTGCATTTAATTATTATGTAATTTTCAAAATGTTAGTTACACCTTAATTACTTACTACTATAAGAAAAATATTAATTTAACGTGCATTGGATCAGAGGGGAAAATATCTTGGATTTATCGAACTAATATTAAAATATAAGATAAAATTAGTTCAGATCTTGTGTAAATGCACGACATATATATTAAGGGAATATCGTGTTATTTCAAAATGTTACACCTTAATTACTTACTACTATAAGAAAAATATTAATTTAACGTGCATTGGATCAGAGGGAAAAATATCTTGGATTATTTATCGAACTAATATTAAAATATAAGATAAAATTAGTTTAGATTTTGTGTAAATGCACGACATATATATTAAGGGAATATCGTGTTATCTCAAAACGTTACACCTTAATTACTTACTATAAGAAAAAAAATTAACTTGCATTATTGGATCGGATCAGAGGGGAAAATATCTTGGATTATTTATCGAACTAATATTAAAATATAAGATAAAATTAGTTTAGATTTTGTGTAAATGCACGACATATATATTAAGGGAATATCGTGTTATCTCAAAACGTTACACCTTAATTACTTACTATAAGAAAAAAAATTAACTTGCATTATTGGATCGGATCAGAGGGGAAAATATCTTGGATTATTTATCGAACTAATATTAAAATATAAGATAAAATTAGTTTAGATTTTGTGTAAATGCACGACATATATATTAAGGGAATATCGTGTTATCTCAAAACGTTACACCTTAATTACTTACTATAAGAAAAAAAATTAACTTGCATTATTGGATCGGATCAGAGGGGAAAATATCTTGGATTATTTATCGAACTAATATTAAAATATAAGATAAAATTAGTTTAGATCTTGTGTAAATGCACGACATATATATTAAGGGAATATCGTGTTATTTCAAAATGTTACACCTTAATTACTTACTATAAGAAAAAAAAAATTAACTTGCATTATTGGATCGGGAAAATATCTTGAATTTATTGAACTATATTAAAATATAAGATAAATTTAGTTCAGATCTTGTGTAAATGTATGACATATTAAGTGAATATCGTGTTATATTAACAATCATAATAGTTTTATTAACAATTTTTTTATTAGTAGTTATTATTGGTCACACATGTTAGAACAACTGGTAATGTTAGTTGTTGCATACCATGTTGCTAGATTATGTGCGAAAGTGGGGAGGAGTCGAAGTATGTCTCGGCTTTTTCAGATGTGATATATTATTGTATTGACAGAAATCGATATTATATAAAACCCACTTTTCATCAAAAAAAAAAAATCATTTAATAAAAACCATGTTCAAATTTTAAGTCGGTATAATTAAAGTAGAATTTTGAAAATTAATTATCTACCAATGGTTTGACTTTGATAGAAAAGTTGGGTTAGACTCGGTCATTATTTAATTTATTTACTGGGTTGAATTCAGGATGGCTTGATTACCCCAAATATTTAAGCGGAAATTTTTTTAAAGACTCGTGCTAGAGAAAACGATAATTGTACTCGTCCACATGCCATGAACGCGACAATATTATTTTATTTATCGCTAACGAAATAGTACTTCCCCAGATTTCGTTTAAAAATAATTAAATTGACCTAAATTAAATGAAATCTATATTATAGTCCCTACTGAACCCCACGTAGGACGACCAGTGTTTTCAATTTCATAGCAAGCCAATACGGAATTCAATCAATTTTATGTTTTAAATGTGACTAATTATCGTGTAATATCGTTTTACCATGCGATAATAGTAAAAATTTATCGTATAATTTATGGTAAAAATTAATTATTTTAAGTTAGTTTATGTTTATTGCCGCTTTCTTATAACCACTCCAGTATTTTACTATAAATTCCTAATTTTAATGTGTGAAGTATAATTTGGATTTAAATATATTTCCTCTGTTTCTTTAATATCTTCTACATTTCCTTTTTCAACCAATTCTTTGATTTCTTCCACTTTCCTTTTTTCTATCACACTTCTCTTTTACCTAGGTGGCCCATTTACTTTACTCCCTTTTGAGGTGAAAGAAATCATAGAAACAGAGGGAGTACAATTCATATTTATATTTTTTAATTAAATAAGTAAATTACAAACCGATTTTCCACGTATTTTTTCTTTGAAAAAATAATTCAAAGACGGCGGGAATAATAGAATAAAATAAAGTCATAATAAGGTCAATATTGGACTTCTCCACCCCTAATAATAATAATAATAATAATAATAATAATAATAATAATAATAATAATAATAATAATAATAATAATAATTGTAATAATTGTATAAATATGGACCAACCCCATGCATACCCTCATTATATATCCTACATACCATACAATAACAATTCACAAAAATGGCACAAATTCAAGAAGATGGAATCCCAACAATAGACATAACCCCAATAACCTCACTAGACCACTTACCAACCACACCGTCAGAAATAACAGACCCGAAAATAAGCAGAGTGATATCTGAAATAGGCGAAGCATGTGAGAAATGGGGACTCTTTAGGGTGATTAACCATGGAGTCCCACTAGAAATCCTCGAAAGCGCAAAGGAATTCTTTGCGCTTTCGAGAGAGGAGAAGGTGAAGGTGAAGAGAGGTGAAGGGTGTCCAATGGGTTATTCTGATGAAACTTGGAAACAAGTGTTTGAGTATAGTGTTAGTGAAGATAATGATATTGTTGTTGTCGATAATAATAAACTTGGTTCTAATAATAATAATAATAATAATAATGTTTTTCAAGTTGTTAATCAATGGCCTCTATCTCCTCCTAATCTAAGGTGAGTATAATCCTATTTATTAATACATTATCGTCATTTACAAATTATAGGTTAAGACAACCTCACGTGGTACAGCCCATTCCTATTTAAAAATAAAAAAAGGACAATTCAATTATTTCAGATAAATTATAAAAAAAAAATTATAGAGATTGTCTCACATAATAATTACTGATTATTTTATTATTATTATTATTTATTATTATTATTATTATTAAAAAAAAAAAAAAAAAAAAAGAGGAGAATTATTATTATTATTATTATTATTATTATTATTATTATTATTATTATTATTATTATTATTACTACTTCGAATTAATTTGATAGTTTTTTTTAAAAGTATGTTTTACGGGTTAATTAATTGATTAAGTCAAAAAAAAATATTTATAGTATGTAAGTTGTTGAGTAGAGTAATACGGAGTAATATATTGTATGTAATTTATGGTTAAAAGTTAGTTAGTCTATCTAACAATAAATGAATTTAATTAGATTATTATCGTGTTAATGTTTTTTAATGTAATATAGAAGTGGTCACGTACACACGGTCAATCTGTTTATTATTAATCGGGTCAAAATAATACAATTATGATGTCACTCAAAGTACAAATCGACAGATCATGACTCATTAGTACACTTTTCACATGAATAATTAACCAACAATTTCGTCATTTTCTAAGTATTTTACATTTTATTTTCATTATTTTAATTCATCAGACTAACTAATTAATTGATATATCCATTTTTTAAAAAAAATAAAAATAAATCGGATCTAATTACATGATATATATATATATATATATATATATATATATTTTTTTTTTTTTTTTTTTTTTTTTTTTTTTTTTTTTTGGTAGGGAATCAGCTGAAGAATATGCAAAGGGAGTAGTGAAGTTGGGTATCAAGATGTTAGAAGTGATTGCATTAAGTCTTGGGTTATCAGCCAATCGATTGACCGAATACCACAAGGACACGTCTCTTGCCGTTAGACTTCACCAATACGCACCCTGTCCCGACCCGGAACCCATTCTTGGACCCGGTACTCACACCGACACCGGTTGTGTCACCGTCCTCGCCCAAGACGATATCGGTGGTCTCGAGCTCCAACGTAGGTCCGACTCTAAATGGATCGCCCTTAAGCCTGTCGCTGGCGCTTTGACCGTTAACATTGGAGACATCGTTCAGGTTTTACTTTTCACCTAAATTAATCAATTCGATCATGTTTTTTTTTTCCAGTCTGGGCCGGTACTTGCTTAACCTTAGAGTCCTAGACCTAGCGAACGGGTTAGCCAGGTCAGATTCGGGTCGAGTCATCTTCAGGGTTGACTTTGGATCGGGCCAGGTCTTTTAGGGTTTATTATTTTGAACTTTTTCAGGGATAACGACTCGTTTTGGGTGCAGGTTTGGAGTAACGACAAGTACCATAGTGTGGTTCATAGAGTGAGGCCCAATGCAGAGAAGGAAAGGCTATCAATTGCATCACTATTTGGGCCAGCATACTATGTCAATGTGAAGCCATTGGAAGAATTGATCAATGAAGAAAATTGTGCAAAATATAGAGCATACAATTGGGGTAAATTTAGAGCTTCAAGGATGAAGAACTATGACAATAAGCAAAGCATTGAACGTCAAGACATCTCTCATTTTCGAATTAACGGAAATTAATGATGCCATTAATTGGAAATTGGAAATCGGAAATAATTTACGTTATGATTTAGGTGTTTATCGTATGAATAACTTGGCGGGATGCCTCGATGTTGTTTCTTGTTGAGTTTTTATCGATTTTTGTTATTTCTAATGTTAAGGTCTTACCGAGTATGAAGTATGTTGTTTAAATCATGAAAGAACATCTTCTATTTAGATCCGATCTTTAATTCATTCTCGGTATATAAACCTTTTGAAATTCTATTTTGACCGTATTTTGAGAAGGTATCTAACTGTGCTTTAGATGCGATGAGAAAAATGACCGACATCAAACCCCGACAATCGATGCGAAAACCATTTTTGGTGTGAAGGGAGGCACGTGACAAATACGATGTTTTTGATGGGATTTGAACCTGGATCATGAATATCACCACTCATAACTTTACCGAGTACGCTAGCTAACATCTGCAATTCCAGAACCGATTTAGTACTATGACAAAATTTACGACGAAAAAGATGCGGAAAACCTAGTTTTCATGGTTGTTGGATATCGAGTTTACTTTCTTGTGGAAGTTCCGAGTTGTTCGGGCTCACTCGATTCTCACTCCCCACGGTTTCCATCTCGACACGGTAGGTGGAGTGAACACCGTAGAGTACATAAAACAAAACCGTCAAGCAAGCCCAAATCCCGAACCTTTGAAACGACTTAATTTTCAAGGTGGTCATAAGGAAAACATTCAAGAAAACAGACAATGCAGCTGGCCACGGCATCAGCGGCACAGACCACTCCGCTGCCTGTTGGCCTGAAGTCGAAGGCATCAGCCATTGAAAAATCGCGGTAATAGCAACGGATGATACACCGAAGATGACTGGTAGGCCCCACCGTCTAGGCTCGAGCTTCCACGATAATGAGAAGCCGAGGGAAGTTGCTGTAAGCAGGAACAGGAACAAGAGGGTGTGGAGTGGCGGATTGTTGCTGATGCTCATGATCACGTAGCGTCTGTATATAAGAGCATTGGCTACCAAGTAGAAGACCAAGAGTGTGCCAATCGAGATTATCTCGAGCACAATGTCTAGCTCCGTGAAGAGGGCAATTGACGCCGTGCATAGCCCTGCGCAAAAGAATTAGTTCAAGGGATAATCGACCACTATTCTTTGAATCCGGGATACGATAAACAGAAACTAAATCGATAGCTAAACTATACACACTATGATCTAACGATAAAAAAATTCAAAGAGACCGTCTTCCAAGAGAATTTGAGTTTGAATCCTTGAAAGCACCGGGTTAACTTTTTTTTTAAAGTCAAAATCGGAGTTTTGAGGTAGTAGGGAAAAGATCAAGCGAACTAATGCAAATTCCTATCAATTCAAGATAAAAAGAGAGGAGAGATGGTATGCTTTTTCGTTAAATGACATGACATATCTTCTCACAACTAATATTTCAAACGAATCAATAAAAATTACGTAATATTAATAAACAATTTTATTTCAAAAATATCAATAATACTATCCTAATTTAGTTGTGACAATGCCCATATTGTCACACCTATTTGTCACAATGTGTCATTCATGAATGAAGGCGTGATACTGAACAATTGGTTAAATTATGGGGTCATAAATTGACCATGTCCTCCGATTTTCTACGCTACTTTGATGTTGTTGTGATCGACTCCTTTTTTACGCTGACTCGGTGTTGTGTGATTCCGACATGATTTTAATATTTTAACGGGTTAACAATTTAATTATCAAATTAGTTATCAAATTAATTAACAATTCAAATAACAAATTTAATAACGAACACCAACTTAGTTAAATCGGTTTTTCTAACGTTAATATGTTAATTAAGAAAGAAAACTCAATGATATTATCATGATAAATTAAAATACCAACTCTTTCCTACCATACTTAGACAACATAATAATGATGCATTCCTTAATTAACATATTATCGTGTGCTCAGCGTTAGAAAACCCGTAGCTAAATTAAGAAATTAATACGTAACAAATTATTTACGAGTTAACTTAATTATAATAAGTGAAGAGTGAAGACTATAATGAAGTAATAAACAACAATAATTAACAAAATTAAAGTTAAAGGGATTAAGTTAGAAAATGCAAACAAAGCTTGTAGAAATCCGGAAAAGCGATCGAATAGCGAGATTCGATAGATTATAATAAATAAAAAACGTAAACCCGATATGATCAATTCTTCAATATAGCTAATTAGTACCAAAAACGCATCCAAAACCTTCAATTCATCAAACTTCAAGATTAATAGGAGTACTTATTATATTAAAATTACTATATTTTGTATAAGATTAATAATAATTTTTATATATATAATTTTTATAAGATTAGTAATAATTTTTTATAACTTATATTAAAGATTAGAATATTAGAAATTTAGAATAGTACTCCCTCCTTCCATAATTTATTGCCCCATTGTTTTATGCACAAAAAATAAGAAAAATATACTTCCTCCATTTTCTTTTTATCTTCCCATTTACTTTTGCACACTTTTTTTTGTAATGAATATAAAATAATAAATTTAAAAAATAGTGAGGGTAGAATGGTAAGTGTGGGTAAATAGGAAATAATAAAGATGGAAAGTGTTGTAAATAGTAAGGGTAGTATGGTAAAAATTATGGACCAAAAAGGAAAGAAATGAAATGGGAAGATAAAAAAAAAGTGGACCGAAAAGGAAATTGGGAAGATAAAAAGAAAATGGAGGAAGTATATAATATTAAAGAAATGATTGTAGGCCATAATTAATGGTGAATACATAAATAAAATATTAGAGGTTAAGTGTAGTATAAGTTTAATTCAATGGTATTTTTGTAAATAAGAGAAAGCAACAAGAGTAGTTTGGTAAAAAAAGATAGGATGAAAAAGGAAAGTGAGGGAATGGGGCAATAAATAATAACCTACCCAAAAAGAAAAGCGGGGCGATAAATTATGGACGGAGGGAGTAGAAAGGTAGAGTATTAAGATTTGAGAGTATTAACATTTAGAATGATTAGAAGATTAGAAATATATTAGAATGATTTTGTCAAATGAAGTTGGATGAAATGAATATTTATAGGAAAGAAATTGGAAAAAATAAATCAAAAAAAAAAAAAGACATTGCACTCCAACGGCCAAAAACGACCATTTTTTCCGGGCTCGGGCCCGCCATGCCCGGATCGTGCCGGACCGAGCTGTACCCGTGCCAGACACGGACTTCTCACCCAATTCGCCACCGAGACACGGCAGGTCGTGCCCGTGCCAGGCACAATTTTTTACTCGGGTTGGGCCGGTCGTGCCCAAAAACCGTGTCAAACTGGACCGACAACGACGCCCGGCCCGGATTACCTGGTCTAACTGTACTCCATAAGACCATAACCATCAATACCTAATACGGTGGTTCATTTCATGGGCTCATCCGTTTAAACTCTTTGCCGTTTAGGGAGTCAAGGTAATAGTATTTGTTCCGGATTGATTTTTGTTGTTTTCATGCTTGATTGATTGAGCAATTTCTATTTCAAAATTCAGTTCGTTGGTTCGTAAATCGTGCTGGCGAACTAGTTTGGAAATCGTTCTGGCGAACTGCGAATCTGGTAACACTGCTCACAATAGTACATATGCACTTCTGCCTCCATATCTTATATAAAGGGAGAAAACAGTGCAAAGAACATTTGCCTAATGCAAATTACTATCAAGTCAAGATAAAAAGAGAGGAAAGATTGCATGCTTTTTCATGAAAATGAATCGAAATAATGGACATCGTAGACGAACTCACGAACCAATAAAAAAGGGGTCATTCGAAAGAATCCGATAAACTGGATTCTGGTTCCTGATGTTTCAATGCTTTCTGATCTGTGACTGTTTGGCAAACTAAAGTCATATGCTATGGATAGATAATAGGGGTCGCATGTTGGAATCCGCTTCCCTTTTTAGTTTACTGACTCGGCACCTCATCTCATGTCATGTCACACCCAAAAAAAAAATAAAGACGATAAAACTGGCTGCGCATCCACGTACCTAAGAATAGAGTAGCATTCATCGGTGTTCCTGTAGAAGGATGAACCTTGGCTAACCAAGCAGGGACGAGTCTGGCTCTTGCGATCACACATAGGTATCGAGCCTGGCCAAGCATAGCTACCAAAAGAGATGCGACTATACCCAAACTCGCACCTGCTCCGACAAGATGGCTAGCCCACTTCCATCCCATCCTTTGGAAAGCCATTGCGAACGAGGCTTTATCTGATATCTGCACCACATAATTGCAGGAAAAACTTAAGAATGCTTTTTTTTTTTTTTTTTTTTGCAATATCAGATGTCGTAAAATCATGAGTTTTGACGGACTTTACCTCGTTATAAGGAACCATGAAGCATAAGGCAACGGCCATCAGACAATACAGAACAGAGACGACAACGACTGATCCCACAATGCCAACTGGAAGATTCTTTGAAGGTTTTCGGATTTCTTCTGCAAGGGTTGAAACAGAATCATAGCCGATATAACTGAAATAAACTATGGCTGCTCCATCGACAACACCCTTGACACCAAACGGGGCGAATCCTCCAGGTGGGCTTACCAAGTTCTTCACACTTCCGTTCCAAAACCCGGCAAATATTATAAATCCGAAGAAGATGATGTGGAAGATTGTCATCAGAAGGTTTAGTATCGAGCTTTCCTTGGTGCTGCAAGGTTGTTAACATCTCATTATAGACGACGACATTATCCTAATTTTTCAAGCTAGTTAAAGAACATACCTATGACACAGGAATAGAGTTAACAGAAGAATCAGAGCAACAGCAGGGAAATCCAACATATTATAACCTTGAACAAACCCATGAACTTCAACCCTCCATGAATTTGGGTCTTCCACACCACATGCACCACTAAAATACTCTGTAAAACTCCTGGCAACAGCAGCATTCGACAGTACGTATTCCATCAGTATGTTTGCACCAGCAAAGTACCCCAAAAACTCACCTACACAGGATCAGAACGACAGGTTGGAACGGAACATAGAATTAGAGAACCTTTTTACAGAAAGTTACTGTCAGGTAAAGTTAAGTACATATAGGCCATACTCACTGTCTCATAGTAAGGTTCCCACCTCGCTTGGCATACTAGAGAGAGAAATGAACGAGGGTAATGCAAATGGGTATAAGAGAACAGTGGAACTAGTACAAAAAATTGAAGTGGAAAGAATAAAGAAAAATATCAGCATTATTGAGAGACGGCTTAAAAGGAAGAGTCGCAAACTTATTCTAGGACATATGAAGTAGAAAGCATGAAAACAAATATATCAAAAAAAAAAAGTTAGCATACCAAAGGTCACTCTCAAGTAACTGAAAGCACCTCCAGCAACAGGGACAGCTATAGAGAATTCCGTGTAACACATGGAAGAAAGAAGAGCAGATATCGCGGCAATAATATATGAGATAACTACGGCAGGTCCAGATACAGAGCGAGCAACAGGACCGGTTGTGACAAAAACTCCAACCCCAAGCATTCCGCCTACACCAAGAGCCACTAAATCGAACCCTGAGAGCTTTCGCTTCATGTCTGCACCTGACCTTAGCCTCACTTGGTTCAGCTCCTGGTCTGGAGTCCATGTCGCCAGCATTCTCTTCCGAAGTTTGTATGGTGTCTGTGATAGCGACCGGAGACAGTCACCGAGGAAATGACCATTATCCATTTCTATGATCAACTACTGGTAGGGGATGCTCTGCTCAACAAAAAAACAAGAAGAAAAAAGTATATGCATGTTTTTGTAAGAGTGTGCATGTAATCATTTATATAAAGATATAGAAAGAGGGACTTTTTAAAAAGTTAAGATTAAGAAAACAACACAAAAACAAAAGTGACTGTTGGTTTAAATGGAAATCCATTGTGGTCCTAAATTCCTAAATAGAACTAGCATCTCTTAAACAGCTATTCTTCCTGATTAATTAATGAATATTAGGACTCGTTTGGTTACTCATCTAATTACCGGGAAGTGCAAGATCCCAAGAATTGCATTTTCAGAGAGTAAGTCATTTCCACATAGCAACCACACAATATTTTTGTAATTCCCATGAAATACAAATTCACGTGAATTTAAGTTCCCGGTAACTTCAAACCAAACGAGACCTTATACTGTATAATAATGCAAAAGAGGTAAATCCCCTCAGGAGAAGCATGCAGCAAAGGCTCACAAATGGTCCAACCATTGTCAATAAGATTTTGTGAGGAGAATCAAAGTTAGAGAACTGAGATATATATTGACCCAATCTTAGACGAATTTTGGCAAATACAAAAGCAACCAGCCCTTTTGTTAAAGCAAAAGAAAGATGTCTGCTGTTAATTTTAAAAGAACATGAGTCTATTCTTAGGTACATCATAATGCTCACCGGAAAACTCGTAAATTTATATGTAAACAAGGATTCATCTGAAGAACTAAAGCATCTCCATCATTCGCTTCTTACAGTGCGTTTCTTCTCAGAACAGGAAAACGTAGAGGTATGACTACGAAGATCGAGCACTTCCAGGCTTATCTAGGGAACTCCTGTACTGGTATATACCCTTGAAAGTCAGAAATAGTAACTCACACTGTTAACATCAAAAGTTGCAGTTTTTGAAGTTATATCTGATAAAATACTTGCTTTCAGGAAAGAATGGGAATCAGTAACAGGGACATCAACATTTAGAAGACACAACTTGGAGAAAAATTAATAATAGAAAACCATGAGAAAGTGAAGATTATCTTCACTTATTCTTGCTCTAATAGTATATATATGTAAGAAGTCAAAAGATAGCTTCTTTGGAGGAATCATATCAGAATAATATGACAGCCATAAAAAAAATGGCCATAACTCCATGATAGTACACAGAATTGTTTACGCGATATTTCATACGCGCATCATGCCACCATTCTAGGCTTTCTATGTAGTTTATCCTTCATCATTGCACACATAGACACATAGTCCACTACTTCACTGGTAACACCCTTCCCCCTCTATTCAGGGAGAGCCTTTGAGGTACCGAGGTAATGTTGAATTACAAGACAGCTTCGATACTGCACACCATATAGTCATATACTACTCCCTCCGAGTCTGATTAAAATATACCTCACATATATTAAATCAAGAATATGCAGAGAAGAGCATGAGCTTACAATAGTTAGGGAGGTATACTATTGCAGATGTTAAAACCATGGCTTCAAAAATGCAATCATGATGAATTGATCCAGTGGTAGCTAGTAGTATCTAGTTTTTTCTTGGATATAGAAGCAGGTAAAAAGTAAAATTGAGGAAAGGCAGAATAGTGTACTGTGAGGTGCACAACTTGAGTAACTTTCTGCACAATGTAATGAGCCAATGACATAAAGCACTAAGTCACTAACATTTTAGTGCTACCCTATGAAGTATGAACCCACCCACAGGCCACACCACCACCCCATCAACATTAAGGATAAAATTGGACTGAAAAAAAAATCCCAGTTTCTGCTTATCTAGTAAAATACTTTAGTTAAGACGGCACTCCCAGCCGAAAAAAAAAACCCCTAAAATTCATTCGACATTAGTTCTTTCTGACTGAAAGGAGTTGAGCTAAAGTTAGAAGAAAGAGGATTAATCGAACTTAAAAATAACTTAACAGGAGTTGAATTAAACTGAAATTAACTAAGTGGGTTGAATTGACTAAGACAAACGAAAGTTAATGAACTAAAGTGATAAGAACGATTTTAACAAATAAGCCGGAAAAAACAAGGCCTAACAAACTTGAAATGAGATCTCTTGCATGTACACGACTTTACCTCGATAACTTTCATCAATACATGTATGCGACCTTTGATCAAAATACCCTCAAAACGAAAAAAATATCAGTACTTTATGGAAATACATAATACAAGTAATTATGATCACATTTCACACTAAGTAATAGGTCTAGAAATCTGTCTAATCATGCCTAATACAACCCAGACACCCTAATCAACAAGCACTAATAAGCAAGCACACAATCTCCTACAAGTTGGTATTTGATAACTATTACTGCACTTGTCTACAAAAAAAATCTATGGCCAGCAGAGCCATTTATTTCCATGCACTATTTTTTTTAGAAAGATACAAATTATGTAGGTAGGCAGAGCACTTGAAGACAAAAAGAACATTCACCAAATTCACCAGTCCCACCTGTCTCAACCAAAACCTTCAATGATCAGGCTGAATCAATGGTTCTTCAACCTTAACACGCCTCTTCACTCGAATGTTCCATTACACTTAAAAGAGTGGATAGCAAAATATATAGTATACATGCACTTAAATAGTTACATACCATAACATATGCTCGAATTCCACTTGTGAGATACGGAGTATTAGAGACTACCAAGAGCCTAACTTTTGAACCTCACTATCATCGGGCTTTGATGCCATATTACAGACAAACCAGTGGCGTACTGAACACCAATAATTGATTCTTACACCTTAACATAGACTAGGTTTATAAATAGGCTCTAAGACTTATGACGTGGACATGATATCATTGACTCCTTCAAGACACATGCATAGTGGATCCGAGGGGTTAGCAGGGGCGCGTTCACAACCATGGCTTTAAGGTTTTGGTTGAATTGGTTCGTTAAAAGCAAATCTTGGCTCCGCCACTTGCCATGATATTAAATCTTGGGTATGCACATATCGCAACAAAAATCAGCTGCGAAAATGAATACTAAGATCGAGTCTCAAACCAAGATTTAATAGCAGAGTAGAGTCGAGTCAGAATTAGCGTGGAATACAAGTGAAGGTGGTTGGATTAAGATGCATTATGTCCATTATGTCACTATGATATAGTAGTATTACTTGAGCTGTTAACGAACCAACTCAACCAAAACGTACCGTGTGCTGAGATTCCAACTGAGAGTTCGAGATATTAGAGGCTGTCAGGGTTCGAACTCGTGACCTCTGGCTCTGATACCATATTAACGAACCAACTCAATCAAAACCTTAAGACGATGGTTGAGGCCCGTTTATATTCGATTACGAGCATATAACTATGGCCTAAGCAATAATAAGCAACCACAATGAGAAGCATAAAGAAAGTGGAGGTAAGGTTTGTTTAGTCCATTGAAGTAGGCCTACAAGATGCACTATGGAGGACAACGTGACCCTTTTACCCAAGTATTTTTGAGCAATGGGCCATACAAGTTTTGTTTGACCTGATTCCCACCTACCTATAATAGTACTTGTAGTTTGATTTCTACTATTACCTTGCTTTTTATACGATATAAATATAACAGTCGGACATCAATCATCACCCTAAAGTTTTTGGTTGAAATATTTCATCTAACCTAACATCAGAGGCTCAAAGTCACTAAAAATCACGTGTTCGAATCCTAGCAACCCCCGAAAAATCAATCTCACAGGTGGAATTTTAGCACATGCCCAATAGACATTTGAGTGAGGGCGTAATAGGATATAAATATAACAATTTAGCCTAATCATCACCTTAAGGTTTTGATTGAGATGCTTCATCTAACAGAAAGTGGGTATAATATGAGTACTCAGACTCATTTTAGAAGTAGATAATGGATGTGTCTCCGAGAACTGATGGGTATGCAAGGTAATACGACAATTACTCATTTTAAACGAAATGATGAGAATTCATTCGGGTTTCTTCATTTAGAATTTCGCCGCTAAGTGAACCCTAGATGAACTTCAAAAGGTGAGATAGTACATTATTAAAAAAAAAAAAAGAAACTTCACAAATTTGTTGCCACTACCATTTAACAAAACCATAAGATTGAATTAAAATTAGGATGAAGAAACAAACTACATTGGCACAATGCCTATTAATTTCACTATAAAAGCAAAAGCAAAACCTTAACCAGTAGGGAATGATGAAAAAGGTTGAAGATCTTGTGCAATCATCTTTGTACCAATACATAGCCTTCTATTTTATTTTCATTGTAAGGTTAGACCAATGATGAGGTACTATCATTACCAAATAAATGGCTGAGGTGAGGCTCATCACTCCTCACTCACTTCCCTCCAAACCTTCAAGGGTCCTCTACCATTTGGGACACACTGGGGTCGGATCAATTCGGGTTATGGATCAAACTAGGGTGTCGGTTTGAGTCAGGTTCGGACAGGATTAGTTTTGTCAAGCCTACTCAATGTGCCTTTTTAATTAATGGGATATTCTACGTGGTACCCTCGTGTTTTTTCATATTCTACGTGGTACCCCTTATTTTGCTCAAAATATACCTTTGACTTACGATAACTCTTAGCTATGAATTCCAAAATAGACGATTTTAATTTTAAACAGAAGATCTCTTAAAAACGATCCGTTTGGAAAAAAAAGCATCACTTTCGGAACTCGGGAAAGAGAGTTATGGTCGGTCAAAGTTCATTCATTTAAAAGCATTTGACTGAGCATAACTCGTAGTACAAGTTTCGAAATTGCAAAAAATCAAATCTCAAATTGAGGATCTTGTAAAGACAATGATTTTAGCGAAAATATCGTCATTTTTGGAACCCATATCCATAATAGAAAATGAAAAAATACAGGGGTACCACGTAGAATATCCCTTAATTAATTAATCTACAAATTAGAAATTAGAAAACATGGAAAATGATAGGATTTTAAAACTTGTTAGGGATATCAGTTCGTATTTTCTTAATCTCGGGAACTCTCTATTAGAGAAAATAATATAATTAAATTGGGATATTGAGATTAAGATTAGCAAATATTTTATGGCCTATATTCTCTAATACTCTCACCTCACTAGTGATACAATAATCATCAGGCTTGTGAGCAAAAGAGATAAAAAAAAAAAAAAACTCCAGTGAGAAAAGCAAAGGTCACACATGTTCAGAAAAGAGAGCATGTGAAATTACTCATAGGAAATGACTGCAACTTCATAGACCACAAAACCTTTTTCACATTCATAGACAACCATGGAAATCTATTATGTAAAGGAATAAGATGTTGAGAATCATTTAAGACTGAAGTACACAGTAGAGAAATTGTTTAGGTCTTTAAAATCTGTTGTAGCCTTGTAGCCTCTGGGCGATGGACTCGTCTCAAACCCGCTAAAACCTTAAGGCGATGGACCTTTGGGCATGAAGAGTGGTTAGTGAACTCGTGACCTCTTGGCTCTGATACCATGTTAATGAACCAACTCAACCAAAACTTGAAGGATGGTTGAGGCTCCTTTATAATACCCATGTCGGACACTCGATACTTAGACATTTCAATTTTCAGTAAACATAAGATATTTTTTCCATAGAAGAGACGAATCGGATACTTGGACACGCACCCGGGGAGGATACTTCTAATCGAGTCTGAAAAACAATGCTATTATTCATCTTATACATGCCAAACAACATAAAGTCTGGCTTATGTGGCTTATGTGTAGTTAGTTAGTGAAGCTTTGTTTGCATCCTAACATGTCAGCCCCACTTTAGTACAGAACTAGTTGGGTCTTGCATCAGATAGTACCAACTAAGGAGACAAAACAAAACTGCTAAAGCTAGTTGCACCTTACAATGTTTCCAGGGGTGATCATATGTGGGCTCGGACCGGGCTAAGTGTGAAAATTTGGTCTACGGAGAAGCGGGTTTGAGACGAGTTCATGGACCGAGAGTATATATTTTTGAAAATGTTGTGTCTAAGCCTGTTTCTTTTGCGGGCCAGGCGAATTTGATGGGTCATCCCACCCTTGAACACCACTTTCAATTGATATTCCATGGGTTACATTTCCTAGGAATTTTTAGTTAAAGGCTATAAAATGGCAAATTACATCAAACAACACAAAACTATTAATTATAGTGATTTCAAAAAAAATATTAACTATAGATAGAGAGATTGCTAGAAAGAAATATCGGTGTAACAAAAATAATTATTACTCTGCGATCATTGTAGGGTGCGACAGAGAAGAAAAAGACTATTTTATGATTAAAAAAAATCTAAGTCCGAGGGTTTAAGCCTCTAAGGTTAATGAAATCATCTTACATTCTTTTTCCCTTAAGTGCCTAAGCCACACAAGCATTTAGAGATAAGGTTGAATTAGCCGTCCAAAGATCATCAATTAAAGTTATTGCACTGACCTCCATTAGTACAATACTACTCTCTCCGAGTCATAGTTCTTACCCTTGATTAAAATATACCTCACATATATTAAGGTTAATGCAATCATCAATGGAGTCAGCGACGGATTTGCAATGAAGACAAGGTCCTAATCCTTGATTCTCACAAACTCATGGGTGCCAGTGGCGAACCACGCGGCAGAGTTTAATTGACTGATTATCGAAAATGGGTCTACCTAGGGTAAAAGTTAGGTCATTTAATCGCTAAATGGCTTTCTATATATACCAAAGTCATTGAACTATTTTTTGGCTTCATAGTAAAACGGTTTTCTATTAGCAAAAGTTTACTCTGTCTCTATAAAGTCGATGAGCGATTCAACGGCCTAATTATTAACCTATGTGAACCCGGTTTTGACTTGCTAATATTTTTTTGCCATGAACACCATTTACTAAAAAAAATTGGCATATTGAGGCCACTAATTATAACTCCTACTTTACAAAAAAGTAGTCTTATTTGACAAAGAGGAATGAATATATGCCAATAAAGAGACCCAATAAATATTACTCCCTCCTAGTTTTTTTATCTTCCCTCTTTCCTTTTTGACACTAGTTCGATTATCTTCCCTCTTTCCATTTTTGAGTTATATTTTAATCAATTTTTTATTTTTCCTTCAATTTTTTATTCTTTCCTTTGCTCACAAACCCCACCATATTTCTACTCTATACCCCACATTTTCTTACTCCAAATTGAAAAAAAAAAAAAAAAAAAAAAAAGCAAATAAATAAATAAATTAAAAAAAAACAAAACAAAAGTTGCAATTTTGGGTAAACAAGGATAATGTTTATCACAACCTTCCTAAAATGGAAGCACACCTCTTGAAATTACTCCATTGCCAGATGACCCATTATATAAAGCTAGTGGACAGCACACCTCTTCAAAATTTCCCAAATATTCAACAACTAATGGATTTTTTTTAATGATAATGCTGCTTAGTGCTAACTGTCTGTGCTGTGCTTCTTATTCTTATTGTGAAGTCACAATCATTCAATGCAGTTCTCGACGCAATTTTCAACTTATAAGTTATTCGTAAATCCTAAACAGCCGCTTTGTATTGCTAATACAAGGGTAAGGTTGTGTACATCCGGCCCTCACCAAGCTCACAATTTTTAAGGAGCTTTTTAGACACTGAACTAATGCTCTTGTTAAGTGCTGTTTAGTGCTAGATGAGTTGTTTGCCTCAAAACTACAGAAACTGTATCAAATTCGAGTCTGATTATTCATACTCTTCGTGAATAGGATACTACGAGACTAAGAGAAGACAGTTAAGAGTGTACAACAAGTAGAACATTAAGAACCAAGGAAAGTACAAAACAGATGGCTCAAGTGTCGGTACCTGGCTGGTCTAAGTATCATTACAGCAGCAAAATCTTTCGTCGTCTCTTTTTCTTCAGGTGCATTATCGTTAGACCTGATAAAAATGGAAGACATTATATACTGAAATAAATTTCTGTAACACAAGTGCGTGTATATTTATGTAACACCAGCTAACCGAGGATTTAGATGGGGAGTACCTTACGCCCTGCAGTTCTGCCACACAAATGCACTGAGCGAAAGACGGAATAGATGATGAGACCATGTGTTCAAACAATTGTAAAGTACGGAGTAACATAGAGCATACGTCCTGTCCAAACAAGAAACTGTTGAAACATCCTTTTCAGTGACAGGTAAAAGAGGGGTTGCATCCTGCAAATTAATTAGATGATTCTTTTGCATTACAGTAATTGCAGTAAACGCCAACAATCACCGAAAACCACAAATCATATGTAATAGCATGTTCTCTGAGTATTTCTCAAGGAGAGCTATCTGAAAGAGTACTCACACAGTTACTGAAAAAACACGGCTTTTCAGCTCACTGTCAGTCCACAAAGGTTACCAGTAATGTAGCATCTCTGCTTGAAAAAACAGGTTTTTTTCGGCCACATTGGACTGAACTGCAAAGGGTTGAATTGAAGTGATAATGAGCCGAAAAGAACAGTGTCGTAGAAGTAGGAATCGAGTAAAATCAACGAAATCAAATACATCAATTACTACAAACAAGAATTTGTTATCTTCGGATTACAAATACAAGTAGTAAAATCAACCAAATCAATTTCCCAGCAAACCATAAACCTTAAATGGACAACAATATACTAGTAGGCCATGTTCTTTCCAGCTGCAGCTGAACCGAACTAAACTAAAGCAGTTGAGACAAAATGAGTCTAGTAAAATCGAAATCAAATAAACGATTACAAACACTTCAAGCAAGAACTTGTAATATTTCGAATTGCAAATAGCTAAATCAACCAAACCCCCAATTAGTACCGATCAATCAAACCTTTAAACCCTAAATGAACAAAAATATACTAGTAGGCCATGTTCTTCTTTCCAGCCGCGGCTGAACCGAAGTAAAACTAAAGTGGTTGAGACAAAATGAATCAACTAAAAATCGAATCGAAATCAAAATAATCGATTATAAACACTTGAAACAAGAATTTGCGAAACTTCGAATTGCAAATAGCTAAATCAACAAAACTTCCAATTAGTACCAATCAATCAAACCTTTAAACCCTAAATGAACAACAATTCACTACTACTACAACTACTACTACTACTACTCGACAATTTGTGATACTCATAGTGCAAATTTGAGGTTCATCGAATCGCAAAACACCGAAATTCCAGTTCGATTTTTTACTGAACAAAAACATAATGATTAATCTAAGTAAAACCTTTTGCTGATTCGACAGAATTCTGCAGAAAATGTCAAAATTTAATCAACAGGATACAATCTGTAGCGTCAAATCATAAGAACATGTATGAATGAACTCCGTAAATTTGAACGAAGAAGTAAGGAGATGATGATTGTTACTCTTACCGCCATTAGAACGAAGGTCTGGATAAATTTGAACGAAGAAGAAAGAAGTAGGTTGTCCATTGGGCCGAGTCAAATGCCATCTTTTTGTAAAAGAATGTTCGAGAATCTCGGCCCAACCCACTTTTATCTCTATTTATCGAGAATGTCTGAGTTCAGTGGTTAAGACAAATATACTTCGTACTCCCTCCTAGTTGTTTATATTTTCCCTCTTCTTTGGCACAAAGATTAAGAAGAGAATAAAGAATCGATTAAATTAAGAAAATGTGGGGTATAAACTAGAAATATGGTGGGGTTTGTGAGTAAAGAAAATAATAAAGAATTCAAAAATTGATTAAAGTACAACTCAAAAATGGAAAGAGGGAAGATAATCCGATCAGTACCAAAATGGGAAGAGGGAAGATAAAAAAAAAAACTAGGAGGGAGTAATATATACTCCGTACAATAGATCCCGGATTCAATTTTTCATCCTCTCTATTGCAAACTAGTATAGAGAGACCTGATTAAACTGACGCGACCCGAATAAGTCAACCTGAACGGAAGACTCGAGGTTGACCCGTAACCCGAATTGACTTGGGCCAACCCGAAAGTGACCCAACCCGAACCCGACCTGGTTGACCCGTTTGCCCGTGCATGCAATGTAGATAAGGAATATATACTAGGAGAAAATTTGTATCACGATTCACGGATCCGTGAATTTATGGATTGGTACAAAGATCGAGCCTTAAACAAGCGGAACTAATCTTAATAGCCGGTGTAAACAATGAAAATGGCGCCTTCTTAATGACGGAAAACTGTCCTTACAAATGTTAAAATGACAAATAAAAATCCAAACGTTGCTCCGATTTGGGCAGGTTCTATAACTACATAATCACGAATGTCGGTTACCTTTTTCCGGCCAGATTACACATACTCAAAATTACGATCTGGATTTCGTCATTTTGATCTCTGCTGACGAGTATATTCCCAGAGTGCGATGGCTCCACTGACATGAACGTTAAGCGACCGCACAACTCCCAACTGTGGGATCTCAATGCACGCATCCAGAACGTGGATTATATCAGCTGGTATGCCCTCCTTTTCGCGCCCAAGAACAAGAACCTGAACAAAAAACAACAGCACAGCACCTCACAGAACGTGTTTATTGGTACTTCGCAATTTACATGGAGAAAGAGCGGGATTAGGAAAGACATTTTACCGTTTTCTGGGGGTAGCTGTACTTGTCGAGAAGGATGCTATTCGCAGTTTGCTCCAATCCCAAGATTGAGAAACCCTCTCGCTTCTTTTTCTCCAAAAAGTTTTTGACACTTTCCACGGGAACCTCTACGATGGGTACCCACTTCTCCGCCGTCACACTGATGAAGTTTTAAGTAAATATTACTCCGTAGTAGCAAAAATCCATTCATGAAATAATCTCCCCATTGATACAGAGTTTTATTTCAAGTGATACGAAATGAGAATTACGTTCAGATTTGCATCAAACTACTGTTGGTTCACAATTACTAAAATTAAAATTTAAAAAAAAAAATAGTGAGCCACTTTGCTTGTTTTATCATAAGTAGTTGAGAACCTAGGAATGATGAATCATAAGTGATATGGTTCGAAAATAGGTGAGAATAAAGAAGAGAGGGCGGGAAGACAAAACCTTATCAGTTGGAACTGTTTATCCTTGAGCACACTAGCATCTGCTACCGTTAGACCGCTTGCTTTAAACACCTGCCGTAAACACAGACCAGTAGACCACTTATCTTCAAAAGGACCAAACATTACAAGAGTGAAGTGTACGACAGAAACGACAGAGCTATAGTGTTCTACTACCAAAAAAAATATGAATAATCGGACAGAAGATGAAGGATTAAAACATCTAGCGAACATACCTCACAAGTCCTCGCCAAACCAGCAAGATTAGGTATACGATCAAGAAGTGAAGCTACGAGTATGATCTGCTGTCTATTGGCTTTCATCTTCTCCACAGACATGTTTCTCGAATGCAATATTTGCTCGAGGAGTTGGTCCTCCTTTTCCATTTCTGCCAGCAGAAACATAAAGTACGTCCTATTCAAAAACAGAGTACCACTATTTTGCATTCAATAAGTCGGAATCCTTACCATCCTGCAGCGTGTCATGTTTTGACAACGTGAACTTCTTCTGAAAATCCAATGAAAAATCACTAGATGGTAAATCAAGCAGCATTTCATGCCCAACATCTTTCGGAAATTTTTTAAGATCCTCTGTGTTCATTAAACTCTCATTCTTCAGTGTAACTTCGTCCTTGGCCATTGAACTTCTAAGCTCTTCTCTGACACCCTACACATAACTTTAAGATGAGACCGTCTAAAAAGCACAAGGCAATGAATGGTAAAGGGAAAGACTTACATTTAGGAAAGCGGTCAATTGCTCCATAAGTGACATAGGAACACATTCAAATTCAGTATCCTATAAAATACCAAAACTGGAATCAGAATCTACAAAGAAGAATTCTTCTTACAGGTCAAGATGTTGATTTTTAGGTTCGCGGGTTTACCACAGGGAATAAGGTTAAGTAAGCTTAAAAGTTTTCTAGAAAGGTACTTATATAGACAATACGATTTTTTCTATATGGATACATGTATTCACTTTGGCACCATGACAATACATAGAGAGAACATGAGCCGACATAGACACTGCTCCACAAACAACAATTTGAGTGAAGTTCAGTCGCAGATTGAAAGATAGAAAGGTTCATCAGGTCATGTCCATCCTTACAAAGAAGAATTACCTCAACACGATTAGAGAAGATTCCTTCAGGTGTAACCGATTTATCCGGACAAAAATCATCAAGATATCCTTCCATTGACGCTCGCAATCTGTGTGCAGTAACAAGTAAATGATCAGGTATGCTTACGCAAAATTATCACGTCCAAAGAGCAACTGGGAAGGACATGGAGCAAGGAGTAGATAGTGCATCCTTCCATATAAGGTGACATTAGACTTAACTTTTTTCAAGATAAGGAGCCTAATGGTTGTGTAAAAGTAGCACAGGAGAACAAAGATAAAACAACCCTCTTCTTTTTAAATTTAGTATGGCCAATCACGTTCAATTTTATTTCTTTTAACAAAAGGTGGTCTTTCTTCTTTTATTTTCCAAGAAAAAGAAGCAGAAAAGTACCTCACACAGTCGGGATTTTGAGACAAATATGTCTTCAGATTGCACAAGCACTTCTTTTCGAGGCTGATGGAAACAGAACTAGTAGGCAGTAGCTTACAGAGCACCTGGTATACTAGCAACTGGAGTGAAAAAAATGATGTAAGTATACAGGCTCAGTTCACATGTTCAAACATAAATAAAGACTAATGTAGAATGTTACTTGAGCAAAACCACGCAAGGTATGATGATGAGATGTCAACAACGGAATTATAGGTGGAAGCAGTTCATCCAAATGCCTTGACTGAGCTTCACCTTTTGCATGGAGCATAACATTAGCCGCTATAAACACATAAGAAGACAACGCCTGCATCCAACACCAAAATTTACTCATCTTAACTGTGTATCGTATATGGTAATCCACATTTTTGAGAGGCAGTTTCTTAAGGATGAAAATAAAATTGCTTAGAGAATAGCATGTAGCATTATAGCATGAATCTCAATAAAAGTGAAAAATTCAGGACCTGTTTCATAGTACAGTGGCCGGTAAGAAAGAAATTATATGCTTACCTGTGTCTTCATATCATAATCGCATAAAATAGGAACTAGATGCTTTTGTACCTGTAATGATATTGACAACAAATTCAGCCAATTGCATTTCTTCCTGAATCATAATCTATGAAAGGAAAACTATTACCCTGAAATATCCACAAGCATCCCTAATTAATTTCTACACATCTGAATATAAACCAACTAGCCGCATGCAATATTCAGCTATTCCTTAATTCACTATTTAATACTTGGCTACAACAATAATATTCCTACTTTTTAAGTTTAGTTTGATAAGACGGGGTTTCCTTAATCTTTGTGCCAATTACTATGCACATAAAGAGGAGAAAATTGAAACTTGAAAGTCGTGCTTTCAAGATGCACTAACAATTTATTGTGAATATAAAAAAGGCTGTTTTGAAATGCAGAACCTAACCAGAGTTTCCAAAAGAGACATAGAACCAGAAAACTAGAGAGCATACGACACCTGATACAACATACTCCGTAATATTTACATACCAAGAATGGAAAGTTAAGGTAAACACGTATCGCAAATGTTTCCAAGTACTGTCGAACTGCTGGGAAGTTGTTCCTCTGCAATAAGAGCAAGGATGTGAAGATTCAGCACCTATAAAGAACTTCAAACAAAATTAAATAGAAGTAATATTTAACTATGTTTTCTATTCTGCCTTGGGCTTTAACTCGGAGAGTGGGTGGATGAACTTGAGACGGAAGCCATAGTGACTTTCTATGCAAACCAAGCAATAAATTTAAAAAAAAAAAAAAAAAAAAAAATAGGGACTTTCAAAGAGCAGACTTTCAATATATTTTTTCTATCAGAATTGTGCAGTTTTCTTGAATTTTTTTTTTTGATGAAATAATAAAAGCTTAACGACTCTTCGCTAACAAATAAAAATCAAACAGTTTCCCTACTATAACAGAATCCACTTACCGTGTCACAAAAAACAGAAAACTAACAACTCAATGCTATTTGACAAAACTCTAGTCGCCAAACTTACATTCACCTTTTATAGAGAAAAAACAGATACAATACGTTCTTGAGTATGCATCTAGAAAACTCAAGTGTCCCAACATTATCACTTACATAAAGGCCTGTCGACAAGCAGTCTATCACTCTCTGAATGATATCTTCTCGAACAAATCTTGATAGAACGCATATCATCTGCCAAGCACGGACTTTCCGACGATGAATCTGATTGACACATAATAGAGCTTACATCAGAGAAGAGACAAACAGAAACAAAAATAGTATTGTAAAACAGATGTCCCATTTATACAACTCACCGCACTATGCTTTTTATACAATTCTTTTGAAAGATCCTTGTCATTAACCTGCATGGATGGATAAAGGCAGATGCCGTTAGTAACCGCAATGAAACGAAACAAAAAGATTAAAAAAATGTTTAATGGCAAACGAACCAACAAATGTAGTACTTCTAGCATGGACTCTAGACAGAAAGCAAGTCTCTGATTATTCAATGTCAAGCCAAAACCTATCAAAGGTACTCCATGTCAAAATAGAAGTTGTACCGTAGAGTCAAGAAGCTCCAATAAAAATATTTTTCCAGATTCAAGTGCGGCACAGCAATCACCACTTTGTTTTCCTGATCCAACTAAATCAGCTAGATCTGCTAGCTTGTTAAACAGCACCGCAATAGAGACTCGTGCATACAGCTCCGTATTGATAAAGGCCTGAATTGATTGTCAATCAATGAGATCCAAGATACAATATACATTATAACATGGGGCTATGAGAGCATAAATATAGGATAGTCAAAACTACTTATTAAAATCTCTTACAATCCCAATAACTGATCAGAGTATCCGACTGAGAGTGTGGTGCCTTTTGGTGTGGACAATACGGAGTATTTAGTAAGGAAATGTTAGCCAAATTTAGACCAGATCCAAGAAGGCTTTCTCGCTATGACATTCAGATGAAGATAAACAACCTCCATTCCATTTGATTCTATACATATTCCACAATAGACTTGATTCTATATATTTATATTTACAGATTCAACTTTTCTGGAAATATTGAATAAAGGGTTCCATTGTACAAGTGAGTGGGATTCATTGGAGAAGCTTCAGAGGGCAAAAAGGTCAATTCATTTAACATTTCCGTCTCTGCCCCACCTTTTTCACTCCATCGAGAATCTTGTGCCCAAGTCAAATGTACAGAATCAAATGGAATCAGTCCGTCCAAATCAGGGTTAATGGTTTCATTGAACTACTATAAAAATAGCATGAGACAATGAGAGCCTCTAATTCTTGCAAGGATGCAATAAGATTCTTTTTGAGTAATCTTATCCGCAACGAAACAGAAAAATCAAGTGTCGTTCCATATGAAGCACTTGGGCCAACTACATAGGAGCTTCAGAACTGTTGTCTCAACTCTTGACACATAGGAATAATGGCATTTAAAAACATTATAGTGGGCTGGTAGTCTGGCACCCATGATTTATCAGAATTATCAAATTGATTCCAACAATAGAAAACAGGTCACATACTTCAGTCAGCTCATTGTCTGAAATTACTGCCAACAAAGACACTTCAGATTTTGCTTCACCATTGTCCAATAGTTCAGCTTCAAAATCTTCGTCGAAAGCAACTGGACAGAGAAAAATCCCAATAAAGTGTACAGTAGTCCCACATCCATAATCTGACAGCAAAAAATGCAGAAAATCTCAACAACCGCAGACTCACCAGAACCATAAAGAGTCAAAAGCTTTAGCTCTTTGATGTAGTACTTTAGGATCCCAGGATTAGAAAGCCAAAGCCCTGTCAGATGTAGAGCTGTAAGACGGATAGTACGTGGACTTTTTGCGCCTTCTTCAAGAATCTTTTCACAGAACTGCAACAAGAAATCGGGAATAAAAATCCCTTGCAATAGCACTCTGGACAGAGAGGAGAAGCAATATTCACTTTTCAGTGCTACGTAAATGTTAGACGTACCCATTTGAGAGGGCCAGGTGCATTGTCAGCCACATGCATGTCTTCAACTCTAAAAATGGACACGTGCAAGACAGAAGAGAGGAGTGCTGCAATTGGAGCAACTCTACGCTTATTGCAGCTAGTATGCAGGATCCACGAAGACCGGACGAGTCGCCATATCATCTGATCAAAAAAAAAGATGTCATGCTTTTGAGGGAGAATATACAAATAAACGAAAGAACATCCCTGCTTGGTGCAGGACAGAGGGGGACCCTTCGGAGGAACTCAGGTAATGATATTGGTTATAAAAAAAAGTGTCTTTGTGGCTGGAGGGGAGGGGGTAGATCGGTAGAGCAAAGACAGAACTAGAGAAAAACAAAGAGAATTTCTTTATCGCTGCATTTCAAGTGCTACAATCTTGGTATACAATTTTGGTTCATTTTGATGTGAATTCACGATTTGCTAGAAGAGATTTAATGTTTAAACCGCTAGATGCTACTGAAAGGATCGACAATGGGAGATGAGTACTAGCCAAACAAGATAAGACAATTCATTTGAACTCAAAATCAACCGGCGTGTCCTGTTTTCACTTGCTTCGCACTAAATACTCTCGGTACCCCCTCAAAAAGCAGCCACGGTAACCTTCAAAACCTTGAGAGCCAGGTCAAGATTGGGTATTGCAGCCAATATTTGATACCATGAAAAATAAGTCAAAAAAAAAGAGAGAACAACTGCATGATAGCACCAAACATGACAAATAAATCAACAAATGTCAACTAGCTTAGCAATCATGGTCATTAAGAGGTAGTGTGGTACCCAGAACTACGATACAAACCAATGTGGACAAACATCCCTAAACCCTCGCTTTATGCACACGTACAAGACACAAATATACCAATAGATTCATACCAAGTGATTCATACCTGCACATCAACACCACGACACCTAGAAACATAAGAACTGCCAGAAGTTAATAGATCCAACACCATTCTCACTGATCGCAGCATGGGTAAAACAGAAACTTCTCCGGCATTTTCGAGGCTGTCAAATTCATGATAATTGCCAGTGACAAGGTTAACTCAAAACCAATTATAGAATAAGACACTACACAGAATAATAAATTTTCAAACACCACAAAAAACTTTCATCAACCAGCATGTAGTCACAATCACTCGCTCATATGAAAGCTTCAAAAAATGAAACTTGAAATCTTCTACGTTATTAAGAGATGACATGTCAAATCTTTAGGAATAGAGTGAACTTATTACCTCTCAACAAGGTCAGTAAAGATAAATCTCACGGCATCATCAGAGAAGAAAGTATCACCATCGCCAAGCTGGACTTCATTTTGAAGAATGTGTTGTGGGATTGACAATATAGCTTCTAGGCAGAGCCACTGAATCATGGAAGGGGTGGGGAGGGAAGGAACGTCAATGCAGGGTTGTATCTTTAAAAAAAATATAGTTTGTTGTGCTTTTTCTTTAGCCCAACTATAAAACTTGCGTATTATTTCTAGTCGCCTGATGCAGACAGACAATCTGGATTCTCAAATTCTCATCGTTAATGAAGCAGTTTTTCAGTATTTTCACATAGCTAGATATCCAACAAATATAACAGCATCATAGGAAAAGAAGGGATGGCAAAGTTAATGAGTAATTGAGTACCAAATGCACAAAAGGACTACCTTCCAGTTCAGTAAAACAGCCTTCCTTGATCGTGCCAATTGGCGAACAGCTAGAAAACCATTTATTTGACTGATAAAAGAAAGAGCCATGGAATTGAGTATAGGCTCATCTTTCACCAAGATGTCTGGGCATTTGTGAATTTCTCGAATTAAACTGAGAGCTGAAGAGGAAATTACAAGGCCAGATGCTCTAAGAACAAAGCTCAAAGCTTCATATGCTGCCAATCGAACCTCTGCACTTGTCTGCTTGAAAGCATTCAGTCTGGTCAGTTTTCTTTTTTCTTTTTAAAAAAAATAGAAAATATGATGTAGGTTTAAGGGACACAAAGGGGATGAACACCAATAGGATGACACACATATTCAAAAGAAGTCCAGCTTAAGCGTGTAAGCTCTCAGAAGTCATAAGTAATTTAACCACAAGATGATAAACATTCAAGTTCCAGTCAAAGTGGAGTGTTTTACACAAGTAGAAGAATGAAGACTATTTTCAAGTTTCAATCCAAGCTAGTCATTAAAGTTAAACAACAGACATAGTAGCTTTTATAAGCATGGTTATAGCAAATAGACCAAATGGTGCAGTAACTCTCAGTGTCTCGTATATGAAACATTCACTAGTCAGCATAAATTTTATGTAAATATATAAACCTTTTGGAAATTACAAGACCCTTGGACTACGAGATAAATAATGTAAGACAACACACTAATTTTAGAAGCTAAATGAAAAATTCTATACCTCAGTATCACCAATAGGTGCGGAAACAACTTTGTGGAAGAAATTCCACAGGTAAGAGAGAGCAAGATCAAGAGCCACAGCAACTCTTTGAGGAGCACACCAAGATGATACAGCAGCTAGAGTTCTTACAGAAACAATCTACAAACAGACAGTAAACAAATAAGATCAAGAAGCTTAAGCAGATAAAATTATGAATGGGTGAGGTAGTGACAAAGGGTAACAACTCAAAGAACATGACCACAATACCACATATACCCGAAGGAACAGAAAAAACCTACTAACTGATGAAACTATATGTATGTCAAAATTTGAATCCATGGAATTACACAGGCAGATCTAAGATTCTTCACATATCATCTCTGGCACAGTACAACAGTTTCAGCTGTTTAAAGAATGACCGTTACAGACTCACGTGATTCAAACTTCACAATAGTACACTGAGTTTTACAAGCACGACCTCTTATTCTCTCGTTCTCATAACTTAATAAGAGTATCTATAGCCCACTAGGGAAATGACAATTATTTCCTCCTTTAGGAAAAAGTCACTGACCATATCATGATTCTGCTGAAAGAAATGAGGCCATTTTCCATTCTCATTTTCGTGCTCTAAAGTACAATTTATTCAGGAGAGTCATGTCTACCAACATCAGTTACAGCATGGAGAGGATTGAAGACAAATACTGAGATTTCACTAATGCATACAACATGGAGAGCATTGAAGACAAAAGTAAACAACTTAAACAACACAGCTGATATGAAAGCAAAGAAATATACAGCTTGCAACACAGTCGTTGTCATAGGAGAAGACAGACGCCGTTGACTTGGGCCTCCCAGCTTTCCAGTTACAGAGCCAGGCAGTTCATCATCAAATGCAACATCAGCCCACAATATGGAACAAGACACGTCGGCAAACGAGATAAGGTCTTCCTGCATACAACACACAGTTATCGACTTTTAGAGATTGAAACATTCTAAAAAAAAATGGGGGCCCTTTTGTCCTTGATCCTTATATCTTAATCTTTCTAGGTTTTTCCATTATGAATAAAGAATACATTTAAGATGGCATAAAGAGAACAATTTAATGCTTAAAAAGTCATGTAAGAGTAAGATATTGTTCTTGCCTGTGGGAGAAAGAGAAATGGCGAATTAGCCGAAGAAAACTGGAGCCTTCATTAAGACATTCTATAATGATTTATACTAATGGGAAAAAAGACTAAAAAGATAAACGAAAATAAATGGACTATAATTGTATACATGTGCTCAGTTATTTTGTGAACAAGAATTATATACCACGGTCTATCATGGGGTTATAACAGGGTGAAATTTTTATTTAACAAAAGGCGACATTTTCAGAGATGGATGACAGTTTCTTTTATTTTAAAACATCATGGCTCCGACTTTAATCTTATAGTTAGACCACCCCTTAGAAGACCTCCTCATCGTGCTGTCCCCATGTTGTACAGCATAGACCCATAGAATTATTATGAAGAGATCTCCAAATAAATTGTATCCTAACTTGAATAGTTATTACCATTATGATGAGGAAAGAATCAAGAAACTTCTCAAGAATAGCATGGCTCTTATCTACTGCCTCATACAACCCAGGGTTTGAGCCAAAAACAGGGTCCACTTTAGAAAGAGTGCCAACCCTTTGCTGCATCAATTCAAGCTCATAAATTACACTCAAGAGAACCAAGAGAAACTTCACAGGCATATAGTCCTCCAGGCTTGTTTGTTGGCGGATTTTAACAGCCATACCTTCAATGAACTGCATCACACGAGCAGATTAAAAAAACAAAAAATAAGCATAAAGAATATAATCACCATGTCAATAGGTACAAACTACAAACCCACTTAATCTTAACTTGATTAAGTAGATCAATTTCCGGAGTAAAATACATACTGCATATTAGCACAAGGCTCAAGGAAATAATTCAGTAGGAACAACATAGCAATTACTTGGTGGATGACATGATTAGCAAGTTGGATGTCATACCAGCAAACATGCTTTCTTGTAATATGGAAAGGGCGGTATTGAGTTTGAGAGATACTTGATTTTTCAGTAAGACATCAACACAGTTAACATAAATGTAGTGACCCCTTAAGCGGACAAAATTTTGCATCAGTACGAGGATAACCACATTGTCTACATCTATAAGATGTACAAATCAATTCACAGGACCACGCATGCGGTGTTTTTAACACAGTAATCAATTAAACTCTCTCAATTCAAATAAGAAAAGAATCAACAAAAAGTGATATGAAAAGGAACAACAAACTTAAGCGGACAAAAAAATTAACACCTTGATTAGAGATTCCAACTGTTGCTCTTCCTCCACCATAAGAAACAGAACTCTTGCCCATCTTTCTGCCTCGGCAAACCAAGCAACCAAGTCACCATCATCAAACCAACCTTCTCCATAAGAATGCGACATAAACCTTCTTGGAAAGTCACACAGACTATGCAGGATATGCATTCCGGTGAAGCTGTTTGCTGCATGATCCTGTATCTGGCTCCCAGCCAGCCAAGTTCGTAATTTGGATCTTAAAGAACCTAAGGGAACAACAATTGAGAGTGATAAACTGAATGGTACATTAACAATTTTGTAATTTGATTCTTGAAAAAGTAAAGGCAAACATAAAGATGAACAGAGAGCAAACCCCACATTTCCTCATAGATTAGCAAGAAATAATATCATACAATGAACGGGTATCAAAGTGCATTCAATGTAAAACATAAAAAAGGATGCATAAGTAGATCATCTCAGAGGTAATATTCCATGCATAAAGAACTAATACGAGTAATAAATAAAATAATCACCAATGGACAACTATTCACCATTCTCATAAAAAAGACACGAGTCACTGTAATATTTTGAGAAATAATTAAGTCAAAGATCCATGGCTCTATCAGTATCATAACTTGCAACGTAAAGAAGAAGAATAGAGAAATAACTAAATACATCATTAGTGAAGAATATAATAAAAAGTTGCATACCACTTTTATCAGTAAATTCACGCGGCAATGCCCCTATGAAGTGGAAAATTGATTCAAGGGGAAGTTCATGAGCACAAACAACTGACATGGCAGCTTCTACAACATCCTCACAAACTGGTTCATCATCGAAAAAAGGATTAGACACGCTGACAACTGACATTTTGGTTCCCGCAGTAACAATATCATAGCTCAATAGCACAAGAAACAACAAACCTCTAAAACGGAAATTATGATTGAAATGTTGTTTGCTATTCTCAACAAGAAATCTCAAACTGTCAATTAAGCCTGCCTTATCAGTACAGAGCGATCCGTTGACACCTACTGAATGTGCTGATAAACCCGTCTGTTCTCTGGCACCACGGATACCTTCAATATGTGTCTCAGTAGCAGAAACACATGTCGACTTACTTGCAGAAATTACACACTGCGAAAGGCTCATTAAACCGGCTCGGCTGAGAGACTGCTCTTTAGCTACAGATGCTAGCTTTTTCAGAAATGAAACCTGTTCCCTGCACAACAATCAAATAATCTCCTCGGTAAAATACAATACAATGTAGCACCATAAAACCAATAAGAAGTACTCTGTGATAAATTACACAATGCCAGAAAAGATTTGATGACCGACATTTAAATGTCAATTGGCAACTAAACTCCCTGCAACCATCTAATATGCAATAAACAATTAAGTGTACAAATTATACACAATTACAATCCTACAATTGGCAGAAAAATTAAGAAAAAGAGTTGTACTAGGTCTGATGCGTCGCAAAATAATGTAACCATTGATCCTCTAAAATACCATAGTTGGTAAGTTAGCCCTGAAACCAGGAAAGGTTCTCCCTAAAATCAAATCTACTTATATCACGCAAGTACATAACAGGCTACTCTCCAGGGCAACAGGATCGGCACATAGAAGTTACAAATTCAAATTGCAACGGTTATCCTTTCTTCATCGCAAAGAGCTTGTAATTTAACACATAGACAAAGTCAAGTCATCCTATCAATTTGAAAAGTCACTTCCTTTTGCTAAAACACCAATCCTGCATATACCCATTTACATCCCAAGTATTCATCTCAAAATCATTCCCCATTGTTTTGAGCACACAACATATAAGGATATAATAGACAACATATTGCCCACAAATTCAACTGTTGCTCCTACGCAAAAAACATCCAGTCGTAGTGTACGTCTCATTAACTGTTTTTCATCACCTTATCTGTTAAACTAAATCCTACACATGCATGAAAATTGAGTATACACATTCTGATGTTCACGGTTATACATTTTCTGCACTGTAGTAATAAATTTTCTACAACCAAAGCAATATACCAGCTATGGGTATTATACACATATGAAGGCAGAATGAAACCAAAATCGCCCAGCTTATGATAAACCATACACACTTACCTTCTACACATGAAACTGCAATACTGGTGAAGAAATTTAGAGGCTCCTTCAATTGTTCTTGAACAGTGCATCCCTCTGAGGCCTAAGATAAGCAATCAAATGAGAACATATCCTACCATAGATTAGAAAATGTTGGGGTACAAGTGAGTGGTCGATTCTAGGGTTTATGCCATTAAAAGGGGGGGGAAAAGAGAAATTCTGACATACAAGAGGAGTTAACAGGCTAACAAAACACTAAACCATCATATGAGTGCATTATTTATAATGAAACTCAATCCAAAAATAATTTCATTACATCACATGAGGAGACCAATAAGTTAGTAAGTTTTAACAATATGTTATTTGAAATCTTAAAAACACTTACAAGTTCATTAATTTACATTACACATTAACTTCAAACACTGACATGGTTTGACTTGCTCCATAGCTATTTTACCACAGAACTAAACAAGAATCACGTAGCACTGACCAAAATCTTTGTGATGAACTGGATCATTCAGCCCTTGCATAAATGCACCAAATATAAAATCTTCAGGAAACATTTCTTTGCAATTACCCTGACTCTTCCAATCAATGTCCAAAAATGACTTCATTATATAGCACCTGACTGCAGCAGTTAAATAATGAAATTCAAATGGGTATAAAAGGGGAGCTCGTGAAAAAACAAGTATTTACAAAGTTACTGTGATTGAAATGTTTGGCATTCAGCTGCATATCAAAGTAGTGGTTTGCTTATTACCAAGAGGATTATCATGAAAAAGCCCTCGTTCCCACAAAATAGCTAGCCAAATAAAGTTGCCGTCAAGCACATCAACCTGCTGGCTGGGTCCCATAGAACTTTCATAACCACCGGAAGTGTGAAGTAGCAACGTTATCTGCAACCATTGCATGGTGAACATTTCAAAACATGGCAACTTGGCAAGACAGACACATGATTAACTTCGAGCACAGATTTAATACTTACCGAATGAACAAAACTTACTAATGCAAAAGCGATATAAGAATTATAGAAGTTTAAATATCAGCTTATCGTGTATACTATTTGAAGCCTTGTGCAGGAGGATTTATGTGCATGAGGGTGATGCTGGTATATGAAAGGACAGCATGGGGGATTAGCCGTTGAAGATAACAAGAGTTATACTGTAGTTTTCATGAATTGACATTACTGTAACTTTGTTATCATCTATAAATAGTACTCGTACTACTACTCTGTATGCTTATTTTGCTACTACACCCAGAATGATCACCAAACCACAAACATACAGACCTGGTGATTCCATGCTGCTTCAACCAAGTGAGTTCCGTACTCTTCGAGCATTTCATACAGAAGTATAAATGCCTCCCACTTCTGTTTTTGACTCAAACTATTATCACCCGATAAGCATATATTCCGAACACCCAGGGACTGAGCCTCCTCTTCAGCCCACAAATCTCTTTTTGTCATACCATGAGGAATAGTACCTTTGTGGTGTGGCTTTCTCTCTGCCAGCTTTGAGTTCAGCTCTTCACCATTTGAGAATAAAACCTTTTTCAATATGTGTAGTGATTGTTTCCTAACAAATCCTTCTTTATCAACCTGGAATCCCCAAAACGTATTAAGAAAGAAAACACGAGGAACAACAATTATACTCCCTCCAAACCAGAGTACGAAATATGGGTAGATTGATTTGGATAGGTGTAATAATTTAAAAGACAGTGAAAATAGCGCAAGGTTAAATGTTAGATCTAACGGACAAAATTCAAAGCAAGTCTATTAATCCAATCGAAGCAGCTATCCTCACAATCTGCATATAAATAAGTAAATAAGAAAAGAAATAAATACCAAGCCACGTTTCATTTCATTCCAAAAGTCTTTTTCCGCTTTAATATCAAATACTTCAGCTTTATCACCCATTTCCACTTGAAGCTCATTAACACAGGAAAAATATGACAAATACAGCGAGATAATACCATAGCCATCTGTTCTCTCTGCGGATCCCATACCAAACAACATCCGAGCAGACTTCCACAAATTCATGAAGAAATTTTGCCTGGAACATCAAAGGAAGTAGTTCTAATACAGGAAAAGATATTTGATTGGCCCAGTAAATACGCATAGCAGTTATTTTTACTACACCTGGATATATTACAAATTTTTCCTTGAACGCAAACTTCAAAAGAGCATTTAAGCATAAATGCTTTGAAAAGGGACGGAAGGAGAAGACCAGCAGTGCAAGATCTATGCTCGGAACTCTGTGAAAGCATTTGGATAGTTAAATTACAAAGATTCCAAACCAAATGTCCACCAAACTTGTCAGGACAGAAGACATCGGTCGAGGTGGAATAACCTTTCACAGATTGACATTTTTCAGTTGCAGCTTCTAGTAGACTACTCAAGATGTAGCACGAAAGAGTAAGAGGCAGAAGTGGAATACTGTCCGACACTGTACCCAACGTTTTTAGTTCCCTTATGCCCACAAAGACGTACTCTCCACTCCGTCTAATGACAAACGCATGTTCACTTTGATTTACATCCATGGAAAGAGCAACTGATCTCAAAAGAAAAAGTATCAATGATTCCTCTGTTTCATCCCAGCTATTGGTGTCACAAATAACTTCAAGCAACGATTGTACAATCTGAGATCATTGATGGTCGTAACCAGAAGCTAGTCAGTAATGCTGGATAGCATAGATAAAGAAAAGTCAATCATTACTTCCACAAGCTAAGTAGTTTACCTCATGGAGCATTTCTTTTTCATAGAGCTGAGTCATTTTCACTAATGGAATAAAAGCTTCCCACATAAATTTTTCAAACGCAGACGCATTAACCCCTGAAACATGGGAAAGGAGTAGTTATAGTTAGCCATTTTCCCCTTATCCATAACAAAATAATGTCCAACAAACTGATCAATGTAGCGGTCTCTTAGCTAGGAGTTCAAAGATAAGCTGTAAAAGCAACATAGTTCTCAAGAACAGTCCTCGGCCTCAACGTGAACGAGCATTATTCCAGGAAAAGGTATATCAAGTCATAGCACACTGCTCAAATTATAAGGGAGTAATCTAATTCCAAATAGCTTCAAAAACTAAAGAAAATTTTAGAATACGACTTTAATACACTTGATTCTTCCACATCAAAAAAAAAAGGAAGGACTAGTTTGAACGGGTTTCTTCAAGTGCTATGAGGCTCACTATGTCATAGATTTACCATGCAATTCCAATATATCAACAAATTTTTCGATGCATCTCAAAATACTACTGAATTCTAACAGTGGGACTTTAAAACCCTCGACCTTTATCTGCCCTTTACCACCCTCATTTTGTACTTCACCCGTTTGTTTTACCCCGAACACAAGCAAATCCAAACAGTGAGTCGATAGACTTTAAAGACTCGACTTCTAACTTCCTCCACCACCATCATTTTCATACTTCACTCCACTACACTGACAATTACCCCCAACACAAGCAAGTCCAAACAACGAGTCATCTCGACTTTTAACTTCCCTCCACCACCATCATTTCCCCCCTTTCGTCACCTGTTTCGAGTTCCATTACCCGATGAACAATTACACTACAACCTTAGAGATAATGTAGCACACCACATGCTAAAAACGCATAAGTAAACCGAAATCACAGCTAAAAAAACGTTTCGAAAATTACCGATTCTCTTGAGTAGGTGACACAGCCCTCTCACATACGACACAACATACGAGCAATTCTCCGAACTCAACTTCTTGTTACCCTTACAAAATTCCTGATAATCACTCAAAAACAATCAATTAAACATTTAAACAATTGAAATCCAAGTTAAATTACAAAAAAAATCAATCAAAATCAAATCGAAGCAACTGAAACACTAACCCTAGCGAGGTCGGAGAAGTCCGGAAGAAGAGAATCGATGAGCGACGACGGAGATTCGGCGGTAGAGGATAAAACGCAGTCAAGCAACGCCGGAATGGCCGCAGGAGGAACTTTCCGGAAGCTCTGAGATAGTGAGGGGAGTAAAGCCGCCATTGTTGATGGTTGAAGAACTGAGAAGGTTGAGTTTGAGCAACAATGGCGGAGTGTCGTGATTCAATTGGGTAGAGGAGCGCTACTTGAGCAAAGTAGGGTTGTGTCGTGATTCGTCAACGACGATAAACCTCTCTTAAATCCTGCCATTATATACCGTACTTTATTTATTTACTTTTCATCTAAATCGAAGATGTCTTGGTCCAGTGGTGGTTAAGACTAGGTGTGCTGGGACAGTAGGTCTACCCTCCTTTTATATTGTAATGCAACTAAGTGGGCTCTTCATTGAACAAAAAAAATGACGCGATACAACTTTCGAGCAATTTCGGATTCCATTTTAGAAAATACAAAGTACAGAGTATTAATTACAGAGTATATATATTTCTTCTGTCGAACTATAAAAATCAGACCCAAAAAAATAAAAAGTCAAAAAGAAAAGAGTGACTCTTCAAGTCTTTGTCATAGTTTTACAATGTACGAGTATCAAATATCGAAGCAAAAATTTAAGGGCTCGAACTCGTATCTTAAGCTCGCAAACTTGAATGCAAGTACAAATTTTTTCAGCTCGAGATAAGTTTTACCACGTGTTTGACTTAATGAGCAAAAGTTGAGCAAGGGCAAACTCGGGTTAGATTCAGTTTTACCACAAATTTGATTAAATGAGCAAAAGTTGACCAAGGGCAAACTCAGGTTAGGTTTAGTTCGACTCGGCTCGTTAACGCCTCTATTACTCTATATGTGATCATATGGTGCACTAGATCTGAATTTTATGATCATTTTACGATTATTTTATCGACATTTGCTCATATAATATAATCTCACTAAAGAAGGCATCACTTTCATTGTTACTATACCAGATATTAAGATTAGGTCCGCTTGTCCAGAACTCGATCTTTCCATAAATTCACGGATCGTGAATCGTGATACAAATTTTCTCCTAGTTTACCAGAGTTATCGAAAGTGTTGCATAGTTCATGTTTTGTGTTGTCGGGCTTATAAGTCTGTAGTCATCGTCTCTTATAAGTTTTTGATGTTACACTTGTGATTTGTGAAGACATGTTGAAGTGTACACTAGATTATCAAGGAAATGTTAGAAATCACCTAAAGTTCACCTATAATTCGAAGCAGAAGAGCTAGTCTATCTTCGTCTCCTCGTGCCATATCGCTTGTCATTGCTTATCGTAGAAAATCGTCTTGTTTAGGAGCTTCTTCAAGTTCTCTACATCTTCCATTCTTCCTAACGTCGAGTACAGATACAAACAGCAAAGCTTTACACAAGTAGTTGCTCATTTGGTCGACTACACCTAAACCCGTCAAGCTATCAACATAATACGACATGCAAAGGCCTAGCATAGTAGCATTGCAGCACGACCTCGTTAAAGAATGAAGACATGAAAATACAAAGCGGGATTCATAATCGGATTACACTACCTAGCGCAGCTAGCGACTATAGCTTTTTGTCATTATCGGATTCATCTAACCTATTAGTACAAACTACAACCCAAAGTGGGATTTCTCAGACAGCTATAAACGGGTATTTTACAAGTGGACAGTTGAACACCACAAACAGAAGAAGAAAGGCCTTCTGCTGACACCATTCCCTCGAATGTTGGCATCGAATTTTGCTTCTATCAGAGTTATATTCAAGAGACCCTAAAATGACTTCGTCAGCTTCCCTCAACTTATACACCATAGATCCGTAAGCTTCCAACATTCTCACTCAATTTTAAAGACCAACCAAAATTACCTCTCCCCTGGAAAAACAACTCCTACGCGCTCTAAAGATGACTCGCGTATGTGGCTTCATGCTTGGCAGAAAGAAAGAAAAAAAATGTTCATTTTTGTGTACTCTACTTTATAAACGTTATCGCCTTATCGGTCATCCATCCCAGAAATATTGGTCGCTTTCAAGATTACGAAACAGAGAGGGAGATAAAGAGTAGCCGGTATACCTCTCTACGCTCGACATAAATGGTGTCCTCCTATTTGCTCCCTTTCAATAAGCTTCTTTTGATTGGGATGTTATACGAACATATCTCGCTTGTACAGCCATGGATAGAATCGGATAAACTATCCTAGGACAAAGCAAACGGAGAATGCAATCACTTCTTTGAGAATACAGAAAGCACACAGAATGAAATTCATTAAAACAAAAAGTAGTGATATCGGAGAAACTTACAGGTGAAATAACAGGCGAGGTCAAAGATCGTCAGTACATCCGACCAGAGCACTCAGCTGCACCACAATAGCAATCTTTTCTCTTAATATTCCCTTCAGAGTCGAAAACTTGGTCGATAGAGTAATTGTAATGATAGGTAAGCTCCTGAAGAGGCGGTATATTCTCAGCAGCAAACATCATAATGTGAGGAATTCGTTTGTCCTCGTAATCATAAAGCACGTTCTGTGCGTAAAGGTTAGGAGAACAACTATGGTTGATGAACCTCCCGATATTCCCATACTTAGCAGCATCAATAGTGAAACCGATGTTTTCAACTACATCACCAGCGACTGAAGGTGTATCGGGCATGAGGGCCGAAATGTCATCAGAGAGACCTGAATCGTTGTAGTTTTGGCCGATATCAAATAAGTATTCATCACTGCCAGCTCTTTGTTCGGCTTCCTTGTCGTCTAGAAGCTCTCCAATATATTCGCATATAAAACTACCGGATGGAACAGCAGAAATAGTCCGAACACCCCAACCCCGACTCTCGGTCTTGAAGATCTCGAGAGGAAGTTTGATACCATGTTGGCTAACTCGATTGAAACAAGACGGAGGACAATTGCAAGAAGGACCACATTCGTAAACAAGGGATTTTGCTTCGACTATTGCCCCGCTTAGATTGTATGGAATCTCCCCTCCGTTTTTGCCAGCACAAGAGCAATGTTCAGAATCCAAGCACCCGTCCTTGCAAGAACAGCCCTTTGGAGGTATAGGCTGGCACCAGTCAGGGTACATCACGCTAGTAATATAAGTAAACGATGGAGGTTTCTCGTCGTCTATGGTGTTCATGGCACATATTGGATATTTCTCTTTCCCTCTCGAAATGTCATCTACACAACGACCTTCCCGCACTTTAGACTTCTTAGACTGCTTCATTTCCTTCCAAGCGAGCTGGAGCTGACCTGGATTTCTTCTCAACTCAAACTTGTACACCAATTTTCCATGAGACGCAACCTCCGCCCAGTATTTTACAACGGTGTAGAGTCCGTCATAGGTATATGTGGCAACCATTTTAGACTTTCCATCCTTCTTTTCCGAGGATTTTGACTCCTTGAAGCCTCGAATTACCCTCACTGGACTCTCGTTTTCAATACAATTCTTCAACGCCAGATTGGCTCGTTCAAGCTTCTGATCTTCATGCTGTTTATCAGTACCTGTTGGATTTCCACCTTGACCCGTATATATCAATACATCAGAGTTATCCACGTCATTGTCATACCCTCCAGAAGCCACAACACTTATTGCATAAGCATGCTTGCCAACCTTAATAGTGTCTATACCACTCTGAAGCGGAGTGTGAAGCCCAATAATTGCGAGTTCTGAGCGGTAGCTAAAAATATCACCGATTTCTACACCAGGAACATCCCCTATTTTCTTCTCTGTGTTAATATATTTCCCTTTTGCCTTTAGCATTTGAGAAGCAATTAAATCTACCCTTTTAGCCGTTTTTCCCTTTTCTTTTGACTTTGTTTCCTCTCCTTGAAGTATCTTTCTGACAAGTACCTGAAATAACCTTAGAGTCTCGCGTACCTTACTACGAGAACCCTTTTCACCTGAAGAACTAGCCATGAAAGGAGGAGGAGTAACTTCGCAATTGTTATCACGTGATCTAGGAAGGAACTGGAAGTCATGAGGTTGCTCGTCCTCAGAAGAGTCGTCATAGTTAATAGCCAATGGTCTGGAAATATCACCTACTTCGTTCCCCTCGATATAAGGTACAATCGTCTTTGGTGTCTCTTCCACCTTTTTCGAACTGTCTTTACACTTAGCATGAGATTGCTTATTTCCAACGCTTTTTCTCGCACGAGCTCTAGACGAGCTTGGTTTTGCAGGCGCCTTCTCCTGTTTCCATGGACAAGAAGCTTCACACATTACACCTTGCACAATGACTTGCTTCTCAATATTAATATCAGGACTACTTTCTTCCTGCAACGTAACGTCGTTAGTAGAAACACTAACTGGCGTTTTCTTCTTATCTTTATTTTTAACGTAAACCACAACAGCGTTCTTCAGCCTGTCAGGTAAACTCGCGAAATCCATCTCATCTTTCCCATCATACCCTGACTGTTCCAGGTCTTGATGTTCATCGTTGCTGTCTTCAAGATCTTTTTCTTGTCCCTTGATTTCAGAAGGCTGGCCTAATATCGGTGTCTGATCAACCATCTTCACCACAGCAACCCCTTCATTAGACTCTGAAAGCTTTTCATGTATCTTATCCTCGGAATTCTCATTCTCTTCAAGTTTTCCTTCATTTTGATTTAGCACCCCAGTTTCTTGCAATTTGACATCTGGTTTATACTCAACCACTTGATTGCGCCCAGAGCTCTTCAACCTACGGCCACAGCCAGCAGGAAAATGACGAACTGCAGAAACTCGTCTTGGAGGTGGATATTTCCGTTCTTTCCAGACAATATCTGGTGGAATTGGATAATGTGGCAATAGATGTTGTTCTACACTGCTTTCCTTATCCTCCCCTTTGTTATTAGGCGCATCAGTAAGCTCCTTGATGTTGACTATACCAGAATCCGTCAACCTAGTTGCAAACTCCGATCTAACTTCTTTCAAATCATTCGATTGATCATGTTTTTCATCACTTAAGACGTGGGTTTCCTCGACATTTTGGATCTCTAAGGATGTATCAACTCCATTTTTAACACATTCTGAATCTCCAGAAATGAGATTTTCTTCGACATTTTGAATCTCTAGGGATGTATCAACTCCATTTTTAACACATTCTGAATCTCCAGAAACGAGATTTTCTTCGACATTTTGAATCTCTACGGATGCATCAGCGTTCTCAGCTAAAACGTTCTTCGATGCCTCGTTTGTAGACTTTGCCTTGCCGGAAGTCACCGAATCAGATGCCTTCAACTCAACTCCATTTTCAACACCAGGTTGAATCATCGGTTCCTGAGGTTCTATCCTCTCTACTTCACAAATATCTTCGCCCTTTTCACCGTCATTCTCAATATCTTGTAGAACCTTGCTCACAACATCATCCACATTTATTACCTCTTTTTCCCCTTCGACCTCCTTTGTTTGGGTTTGCACACATACCAATGTGGCATTTGGGCCACAACCAGGAGGAAAGTCACGAACAGCAGACACTTTTCGCCTCTTATATTTCGGAGTAGATATCAAAGAAGGGGCGTCGCCAACAATAGAGCCCATTTTCTCCCCTTAATTAACCCTACCAAAACATGATAGAATTCTAATTATATTAGTAGCATTTTACCCCCGGCTTGAAATTGCCTTTGCTAAATTACAAGCCAAAAGTGTACTCTAATTAAGAATCGCCATCTTAATGTCCACCTCAACCCCAGAAAAAGTTAACCAAGCAATTGATAAGAATATCATAATCATTCTTAACCTAGATCCACCAACCTAAAAACTTCACTTTCAAGTTTTCATTATTCCCCTATTGAAAACTCGATCAAAGAAATATTATCTGCGTCTCAATCATTTGTTCACCTTCGGTGGAAAAACTCTCCACCAGTACAAGCCCATTTACTTAGAAGTTACTAAGTTAGAAATCACCTCTACCCGAGAAAAGAGTTGAGCAAAGAATTGACATGAACATCATACTCACTCTTTAACCTAGGGTTCACCTCGATCCAAACATAAGACTCCACTTTCAAATTTTCTACATGCCAATTGGAAAATCAGTCAACTAAAATACTTCTTTCGTCTCAATCATTTGTTTACCTTGATTATAATACGCATCATCATTACAAGCCCCTTTACTTAAAACTCGCCTAAGCCCAAGAAAAAACAATTAATATGAACATACATAATGACTCTACACTACCTACCATTTAGGTCACTCTGCGAGTAACTAACTACAGTTTTATTTATTTTGTCACACTGCCTAAGGTTCAGATTTTTCTTGTCAAGCCAAAATCACTATTCACATAGGAGAAGGTAAAAATAAGCAATTTTAACTTCTCAATATCATAGTCTTAGGAGTTCGCGATTACGATGTTGACAAGTTTGAATCCCACAACATGAATACAACCTCGCACGGCCTTACCTTCTTCTCTAAAGAAGAGCCACAATGCTTAACTTTTTTTCTAAATATATAGGCTCGTATCACTAGGACGAAGATAACGATGGATGATGAAAGTCCACAATAATCAAGATATCGAGAAGTTAACTTCGCTTATTTTCACATTTTCATGCCTAAATAATGTAGTGATTTTTGTTGTGCTTGACCAAAAAAGAATCTAAAATTTATTTAGTGTTTAACAAAACGTAAAACTTTTAGAGTGACCTAAATTACGGGTAGGGTTACTCTAAACCAAACATAAGATTCCACTATCAAGTTTTCTTGATACCGAATGAAAACTCGATCAAGTGAAATGCTCTTCCATCTCAATCATGTATTCACCTTTGATCAAGTACTCATCACCATCACAAACTCATTCACTTAAAACACCGAGAAAAACTTAACCAATCAATTGATCTTTTCATCTTAATCACTCTTAACCTAGTTTCACCTTAATCCAAACATAAGCCTCCACTTTCAAGTTTTCTCAAGCTAATGGCAAACTCGATCAACCGTTTCAATCATTTGTTTACCTTCGATTAAAATACCTCAAACATTGAATAAGAACAACAAACAAACAATTGGCCGAATTGGGAACAAAGCAATTAATACACAGATTGAAACCCATTGATCAAAACCAAAGCTCTTACAAAACCCACATCCCAATTTCAAAAACTACCCAATTGAATGATACTAGTATCAATCAATTGATCTTTTCATCTCAATCACTCTTAACCTAGTTTCACCTTAATCCAAACATAAACCTCCACATTCAAGTTTTCTCAAGCTAATGGCAACCTCGATCAACCATCTCGATCATTTGTTTACCTTCGACTAAAATACTTCAAACATTGAACAAGAACAATAAACAAACAATTGGCCGAATTGGTAACAAAGCAATTAATACATTGATTGAAAATTGAAACCCATCAATCAAAACCAAAGCTCTTACAAAACCCACATCCCAATTTCAAAAACTACCCAATTGAATGATACTAGTATCAATCAATTGATCTTTTCATCTTAATCACTCTTAACCTAGTTTCACCTTAATCCAAACATAAACCTCCACATTCAAGTTTTCTCAAGCTAATGGCAACCTCGATCAACCATCTCGATCATTTGTTTACCTTCGACTAAAATACTTCAAACATTGAACAAGAACAATAAACAAACAATTGGCCGAATTGGTAACAAAGCAATTAATACATTGATTGAAAATTGAAACCCATCAATCAAAACCAAAGCTCTTACAAAACCCACATCCCAATTTCAAAAACTACCCAATTGAATGATACTAGTATCAATCAATTGATCTTTTCATCTTAATCACTCTTAACCTAGTTTCACCCTAATCCAAACATAAACCTCCACATTCAAGTTTTCTCAAGCTAATGGCAACCTCGATCAACCATCTCGATCATTTGTTTACCTTCGACTAAAATACTTCAAACATTGAACAAGAACAATAAACAAACAATTGGCCGAATTGGTAACAAAGCAATTAATACATTGATTGAAAATTGAAACCCATCAATCAAAACCAAAGCTCTTACAAAACCCACATCCCAATTTCAAAAACTACCCAATTGAATGATACTAGTATCAATCAATTGATCTTTTCATCTTAATCACTCTTAACCTAGTTTCACCTTAATCCAAACATAAACCTCCACATTCAAGTTTTCTCAAGCTAATGGCAACCTCGATCAACCATCTCGATCATTTGTTTACCTTCGACTAAAATACTTCAAACATTGAACAAGAACAATAAACAAACAATTGGCCGAATTGGTAACAAAGCAATTAATACATTGATTGAAAATTGAAACCCATCAATCAAAACCAAAGCTCTTACAAAACCCACATCCCAATTTCAAAAACTACCCAATTGAATGATACTAGTATCAATCAATTGATCTTTTCATCTTAATCACTCTTAACCTAGTTTCACCCTAATCCAAACATAAACCTCCACATTCAAGTTTTCTCAAGCTAATGGCAACCTCGATCAACCATCTCGATCATTTGTTTACCTTCGACTAAAATACTTCAAACATTGAACAAGAACAATAAACAAACAATTGGCCGAATTGGTAACAAAGCAATTAATACATTGATTGAAAATTGAAACCCATCAATCAAAACCAAAGCTCTTACAAAACCCACATCCCAATTTCAAAAACTACCCAATTGAATGATACTAGTATCAATCAATTGATCTTTTCATCTTAATCACTCTTAACCTAGTTTCACCCTAATCCAAACATAAACCTCCACATTCAAGTTTTCTCAAGCTAATGGCAACCTCGATCAACCATCTCGATCATTTGTTTACCTTCGACTAAAATACTTCAAACATTGAACAAGAACAATAAACAAACAATTGGCCGAATTGGTAACAAAGCAATTAATACATTGATTGAAAATTGAAACCCATCAATCAAAACCAAAGCTCTTACAAAACCCACATCCCAATTTCAAAAACTACCCAATTGAATGATACTAGTATCAATCAATTGATCTTTTCATCTCAATCACTCTTAACCTAGTTTCACCTTAATCCAAACATAAACCTCCACATTCAAGTTTTCTCAAGCTAATGGCAACCTCGATCAACCATCTCGATCATTTGTTTACCTTCGACTAAAATACTTCAAACATTGAACAAGAACAATAAACAAACAATTGGCCGAATTGGTAACAAAGCAATTAATACATTGATTGAAAATTGAAACCCATCAATCAAAACCAAAGCTCTTACAAAACCCACATCCCAATTTCAAAAACTACCCAATTGAATGATACTAGTATCAATCAATTGATCTTTTCATCTTAATCACTCTTAACCTAGTTTCACCCTAATCCAAACATAAACCTCCACATTCAAGTTTTCTCAAGCTAATGGCAACCTCGATCAACCATCTCGATCATTTGTTTACCTTCGACTAAAATACTTCAAACATTGAACAAGAACAATAAACAAACAATTGGCCGAATTGGTAACAAAGCAATTAATACATTGATTGAAAATTGAAACCCATCAATCAAAACCAAAGCTCTTACAAAACCCACATCCCAATTTCAAAAACTACCCAATTGAATGATACTAGTATCAATCAATTGATCTTTTCATCTCAATCACTCTTAACCTAGTTTCACCCTAATCCAAACATAAACCTCCACATTCAAGTTTTCTCAAGCTAATGGCAACCTCGATCAACCATCTCGATCATTTGTTTACCTTCGACTAAAATACTTCAAACATTGAACAAGAACAATAAACAAACAATTGGCCGAATTGGTAACAAAACGATTAATACATTGATTGAAAATTGAAACCCATCAATCAAAACCAAAGCTCTTGCAAAACCCACATCCCAATTTCAAAAACTACACAATTGAATGACATGAATCCATACCCATCACAAGAAAATCAAAGAATTAACGATTCAATAACAGCAATAAAGAAATTGGAAATGGGAAATCATGAACATATTGCATTAGAAACCATGTAAAATCAAATGAAATTCAAGAAACAGGATTGAAAACACGATAATTAAAGGGGGGAAAACGAACCTGGGAAAATGGGTTTTCGAGAAGAAATTGCGAAATTGAAGAGAGTGATGGAGGAAGAGAGGATCGAGCAGAGGATTCACCTCACTTCATCCCATTAATTTCATTTCGTTGGGATGAACAAAATTTAAACTAATTAAAGTTTTCGTCATTATTTAATTAGAAATAGATAAATGATCGAGATTTGGCGAGTAATAGGAGTGAAAAAGATTGTGATTTCCTAAGTGTTTTTTTTTTTTTTTTCGTCAGCAAAGAAAGAATCTTAGGGCTCGCTTGGGATGGGGTTAATTATTCTGGGGGTAATAGAGAAAAAGTGAACTAGAAAATAATGGAAAGTAGTGATGATATTAAGCGGAAATGAAAAAAATTAAGGAAATATAGCTTATTTAGAGGGGAATTATTACTCCCTCTCCCCCTATGTAATGCATTACCCCCAATGGGGGTAATTATTTCCTCCTCGTGTCTCTTTTACACTATAAAATGTTACAATCAAGCAATAAGTCCATCAATTTCTAGTTCATTTTTGCTCTATTACCCCCGGAATAATTAACCCCATCCCAAGCGAGCCCTTAAGGTTATTAGTTGACGATACTTACTTTTATTGATGAAAGAAATTACGGAATCCGATAGGTATAACTACCGAGATAGATTCTAACACTGGTGCGGAAAAATTCTGACTACACATTAGGAACAGCTCTAGTATAGACAGTATAGATTATCAAATACGATTACTTAGTATTAGAGGTGATCATTTGCAGGTTCGGTCCGGACATGGGTCGGGCTAAGTGTGAAATTTTGGTCCACGGACAAGCGGCTTAGCGGGTCGGGCCTTTGTATATTTTTGAAAATGTTGTGTCTAAACCCGCTAAAAATTCGGGTCGGACGGGACGGGCCAATCGGGTGGTGCGTCCCATGAACAGCTACAGGTAGTATCGTTTAGGTTTTGGGGTCGTTGCCCCTGAGCCCCCATCAGAGTGTTTCACCACTGGACCCCGAATCACTGACCTAGTAACGAGTCTGCCCATGAGGAAGAAAGGGAGGATCGACGAGGCTTCGGTCTTTGCTATTTAGTGGGGTATTGGTGCAAGAGGGATATCGCGTTGCATATTTTGGAGCGACAACCAAACAGATTCACAGTATAAATCCAACACTTATAAAACCCGTTACACTTTTGTAAAACCTTCTAGTACTTTGTACGAACTATAGAGTACTTGTTATAGTATTATTGTTGTACGGAGTATGAACATAATATGATCATAATGGATGGTCTGGTCCTCATAGGGTTTGATAATTTGGGTAAATATTGCGCACTGAACTTGAAATGTTTTGTCATTTCTTTGTTACTTATTAGAATTGAACTTGTAATATACCAATGGAAAGATAAGATACAGATCTTTCTATTGCAACTTGAATCAGATCGACTGGAGTTGTAGAACTCAAAATATTTAAGTTTGAACTTGACACTTTTGCAAGCTATCATTTTTTCTTCCCATTTCGCAGTTGTTTTGGCTTTCCAACTAATTTCTTTGGCATGTCCTCTTGTTTTTTTCTCGGTTCAACCAAAACCTTAAGATGGTAGTTGAGGCTCAACTATTATATTTATATTCTATTACGCCCCTCACTCGAATGCCCATTTGGCTTTGAGAGTAGTTAGTGCACAGACTCCCCGACCCGTACCAATTAATGGGCTTGAAGAGTGGTTGGTGCACATGCATACTTCCCGTACCATGTGCTGAGTTTCCAACTGAAAGTTCATATATATTGAGGGCTGTCAAGAATCAAACTCGTGACATTTGATCACGCGGATTCTGATACCATGTTAGATATGGACTGACGTGACATCTTTTTTAAATGTGCAAGGTTTAACTATTTGTTTAATATTACAACAACAATTAAAATGGAAATGGAAGCTTCAATTTGAATGTATAAAAACGGAATACAAGAAGTTTGGGATTGAAAGGATGAAGTATATCATGTATTTTTCACTATTACATTTCGTCGTCGACATTTCAGCCACGTCGTCGACGCTTTATATGTGAATTTACTCTTTTACTCTTCCATTATTGTGATTAATTATATTAATTAAGTTTCTTAATTAACGTAATTAATATTTCCCGACGAAATTAAAATTACGGTTTTTGTACTTTTGAACGGTTTTTGAGGCACGTTTCTCAACGTAACTATTTTACCCTTCTGTAATTGTGATTAATGAATGTAATTAAGTTTCTTAATTAATGTAATTATCATTTTCCCGACTAATTTGAAATTACGGTTTTTTGAACTTTTGAACGGTTTTTGAGACACGTGTATCAATGTAACCCGGGAATAATCCTAATCATATAAACATTTCGTATAATTTCATAATAATAATTATAAATAACGACACCCGAGTCACGATATTAAAAAAAAAGATACGATATCGTAACGTATAATGTCAAACAAAAACTAAAAAAAAAAACCGAAAACAGGCCCAGAAGTAAAAAACTGGCGCCTAGGAGACCCCCCGGGCGCCAGGCCCAAAAATGGCGCCTAAATGCAAAATTACAGAAATTTGTAATTATCAAGGCTCAAACCCACAACCTCTCGAACACAAATGAGCCTCTTTACCACTGAATCAATTGAACATTGTTGATAAAGTTTACTAAAATATTATCTATATTTGATTCTATAACCCCCTAAAATCGCCTATTAATACAATTTTAATATTATTAATAATATTATTGTTGTTGTGGGTGAGAGAAGATATATAATACTACCTCTCATTCATTGGATTTCTACCATTTTATTAAAATATATCTCACATATATTCAATAAATGGTAGGAATTCAATGAATGGGAGGGAGTATAACATAATCCGTAACATAATAAAATGACGGTTTTCAAAAAAAAAAAAAAAACATTTTATTATCGAGTTTCATTAACATGATTAAACTTTTTAATTTCATTAACAAAGTTAGTGAATGTAATTAGGGAAGTACGTTGTTGTCTTTTCAAATTAAAAATCGCCGACAACCTAATTTCTAGAAAAGTCGGGTTTCTCTAAAGAAAAGACGTTTTTTTTTAAAGTGAGAGAAAATAAAATTAAATATGGTGAGTGGAGTTTAAGTGGATATATAATAAGGACAAAATAATAACGAAACGGTTTGAAAAATTAAAAACCGCTTCATTAACGAGTTTCAATAACTAATCTAACTTCTAAAATTACATAACATTAGTTAACTAATCTAATTAAGGCAAGGGTAAGATCGTCTTTTACATTAAAAAGCGCCGACGACGTGGCTGAAATGTCGACGACGAAAAACAGCACTCGTATTTTTAAGGTAGATAATTAAGCTCGTTTATGAAATCACAATCATTTAGGATTTGTACCATAAATGAAGGATATAGATTTCTTTTACATTTTTGATAATGCATTTTTTTTAAACGATGAACGCAGTTAAAAGCATTACAGTAGAATATATGGAGAAAATATTCGAAATTGTCCATGATAATACATAGTCTTAGCTCTTAAGTCTAGACCACTCATACTCGAATAATCCATTTTTTATTTTTAATAAAAGATGTTTAGAGAGACAGAACTTTTTAAAGAATTAAATTGAAATTATATAATAACAAATTCATACGGAGTAGTTTTTTTTTTTTTTTTTTTTACCAATCTCGTGTTAAAGTTGTTAAGATCATAGAGTCACTTTGCACTAGAGTCGACGAATGGTTTAGCGATGTTAACAAATTATGAAGAAATACCATTACGAAAGGGACAAAAAGAATTTGATGCAAAGTCATTGAATAATTTAACGATCTTACACCATTATACTTTTTTTTGGTAAATAAAAATGTAGTATTATAGCAAGACTGTTAGAGATTATATGTAAAATAGTCACACAATACGATTATTATTATTATTATTATTATTATTATTATTATTATTATTATCTTTTATATCAAAGGTCTTATATGAAAATTTGCGATAAATCAAGTTGATTATATAATATTTGTTTTTTATACATTGCGAGCGTTGTAATTAAAAAAATAATATAATATTTTTTTTGATAATTAATTTTATCCTAACCTCATTTCCATAATTTTATTGTGCTTCAACCTCAATTTTTTTTTATTTTTTTTTTATTTTTTATTTTTTTGTAAAAAAAAAACTCAGTAAACCCCCACATATTATCTATCTTTGATGTCACCATCTACCCCCTAAAATTTGCCAAATTAAATACACACAATTAAACTAATGACTTTATAGTAATTTTACCTACTGCACATTTCCTCCATCACCTTAGACACATTCAAACACAAGAAAAAATACAAATCAAAGAAAATTTAATTATAAACAGTTAGTCATCATTAATTACTATCGTACGCTCTCCGATTTTTATGAATTGCAACGTTTACTTTTTGCACAAATAATAAGATTGTGCACAAATAATAGTATACCACTGCTGTACCGCGTAACAAACCTATTTAATGGTAAAAAGTTATCACTTTATATTATTTAGTGATTATTTTAAGTTAAATGATAACTAACTAATCTAAAAATGATAACTTTTTATCATAAATTGCAAATTTTTATTATTGTCGCAGGATGCAATGGTTGTACACAATAATTACAATAATTACACTGTTGAGTGAGTATGATCTGCCTCACCAATAAAGGAAAACATCATACTAACAATTCAATTGAATCAATTGAATATGTCAAAAAAAAAGATGTAGCAATTAGTAAGAATTGAAATATTTTCTATCTCTAATTTTTTTTTATAATAATAAAAAAAATCAATAATTTAAATATACTCCGTATTAACTCAGAAATTAAATCTAATTAATATATTTCACATAAATAAATTAATTAATTAATAGAAAGCTCAAAAATCACTTGAGATAATAATCTAAAACACAACTCACCCACTATTTACTACTATCACTAAATTTCCTCAAAAAAAAAAAAAAAAACTACTATCACTAAATGAAAGTAAATTAATTGAAAGCTTAAAACCCACTTAATATTAATATATGCTTCTAATTACTCCTTACAATTTGTAAATTTTAATTAACTAATGTAATATCCGTAAAAATTCACGATATTAAATTGTTTCAATTTATAAATTTAATTAATTAATTTATAATAAATTGATTGATTAATAGTCCATTTTATATTAAAGGACAAAAAATATATAAAGAAAAAAAAAGGTCCATGTTTGGAGTACAATTTTTACAAATACATGCCCTCCATTTTTACTGTACGACGGACTGAATTTATGGTAAAAAGTTACCAATTTAGGTTATTTAGTGATCACTCTAGGTTATTACAAAAAAAATGGTAACTATTTATCTGAAGGTGGTAACTAGCTAATCTAAAATGATTACTTTTTATCATAAATTATATAAATCTTTATTATTGTTGCACGATGCAACGGTTGTAAACTAACTATAATTACTATAATCAGTGTAATACCCATGAAAATTCACGGGATTAAATCGTTTCAATTTATAAATGTAATAAATTAATTAATAAATTGATTGATTAATAGTCCATTTTATATTAAAGGACAAAAAAATATATAAAGAAAAAAAAAAGGTCCATGTTTGGAGTACAATTTTTACAAATACATGCCCTCTATTTTTATTTTACGACGGACTGAATTTATGGTAAAAAGTTACCAATTTAGGTTATTTAGTGATCACTCTAAGTTAAATAGTGATTTTTTTTTACAAAAAAGTGGTAATTATTTATCTGAAAGTGGTAACTAGCTAATCTAAAATGATCACGTTTTATCATAAATTACATAAATCTTTATTATTGTTGCACGGTGCAACGGTTGTAAACTAACTATAATTACTATCCCTACTTTAATAAAGTAATGTCTTTTAAAGACACCATATTAATCCTCACATTTTAAAGCTGACGTGGCGGCCTCACAAATATTTGGGTAATTTTATATTACCTACTAGACGAAGACATTAACTATGGTTAAAAAGAAAGATACTCCCCATTAAGCTTATATAACCCCCCACTAAACTTAACCACCCATTTTAACAACTACTCATAACCGCCTACAACATGGTTACACAAACAAAGATGAATAGTTTAAATACCATTAGGAGTCATGTAACTAAACTTAAAAAAAACATTGAAAATACGTAAATGCAATCGGAAGCAAGAGAATTTCGGTAAGTAAGTTGAACAAAGAAGTATTTGGTGCCTATTTGAGAGGAAGAATTGTGTGAAAGTGAAAAAAGAAAAACTTCAACAACTATTGAAAAGGAGATTACATATCTCTTGAGCTACTGATGGTGGATAAAAAGGCTTTTACCCTTTCTTATTTTAGTAAAAGTAATGTCAAATAAAGCATTCATATTCATCCTCACCGAAAAACGATGATTCGTCGTAACCACAATATTTTATGAATTAAAATATTAATTTGGGGAGAAGTTGCCTAATGTACAACAATAATACATTAATCGCTTATTAAATTCAAATGAGACCGCTCATTAAAATTAGTATCCATAACTACACCAATTATCATGAATACAAAACAAAAAACTAGAAAATCAATTGATAGAGTAAAAGAAATTTCTACAAATTTCGTAAGATTACCATCGATATTTTACAGTTTGTTCGTTATAATAATAAATAATTTAAACATAATTCATGCAATTTTTGCACGGGTTAACATTTTAAAATTTTTATAATAAAGTGATATGGCATGAAGATTTGAAGTAAGAAAATACAAATTGAAAAAAAAAACGTTAACAATATTCAAGAAAATTAAATATATATTTTACCCTTTTTGTTAAATTTAAGAAACTTTTTGAGATGTTTCACGAGTAAATACAACCTTTAATTTGCTATAAAAATGAAAATATCGATAAAATAGTATTTTGATGTATTTGTTCGATTAACATTTTACGTAAATTTAATTTCTCTATTATATGAGTTGAGTTATGAATCAAAACTAATTATTTAATTATCCTAATTCCATAAACTTTTTTACCATATAACGAAGTACGTAGTACAAAGTAATATTTAATACAACCCCGTGATTTTTCATGGGGATTAATACTAGTAATAATCAGTGTAATCCCCGTGAAAATTCACGGGATTAAATCGTTTCAATTTATAAATGTAATAAATTAATTAATAAATTGATTGATTAATAGTCCATTTTATATTAAAGGACAAAAAAATATATATAAAGAAAAAAAAAAGGTCCATGTTTGGAGTACAATTTTTACAAATACATGCCCTCCATTTTCAACCTGCCTTTCCTCTTCTTACCTTCTCTTTCTTTTTTTTTCCTTCCTTCATTTGTCCCCAGATTCCTCTCTGAATTCTGATTTTTTTTTTTTTTAATTGATTCATATATTCCAAACTTCAAATAAAAATCCAATCTTTTTTTTTTGTTCAAACACCAATTTTTTTTAGTTCATGATTTGTAAATTTATGCTGTTAATTCACTATTATTATTATTATTATAAGCCAATTTTTAGTCATGGGTTTCTTTGAATTTTGATTTTTCTAATTGAAAACTTCATCTGGGTTTAGTGTATTTGCCATTGAAAAGTTGAAGAGAAGAAATTAAATTAAATTAAATCCCCCCCATGTTTTTTTTTTTAATTTAATTTATAAATTATTGGGAAAAAAAATTGGGTTTTTGTTTTAAAAATAATTATTTGGAAAATAAGTTCTTAATTTTAATTTGTTGAATTAAATTAAAGAGAAGGAAATGGGAAAGCAAGGACCTTGCTTTCACTGTGGTGTTGCAAGTGAGTTTTTTTTTTTTTTTTTTTTTTTTTTTTTTTTTTTTTGGCTATTGAATTGTTTTTATTGAAATTTGATTGCCCAAGAAAATAAAAATTGATTCATGAATTTATTTTATTTTATTTTGCATTTATTTGTGATAGTTGTAAATTGAGTAGTGTATATAAACTGTATAAACTTGACTTCCCTTGATTTATATGTTGATGGAGTTGGACTGAACCATTAGCAAATCAAATGAATGATGAAATGTGTTGTGATTCTTGTATGTTTTGAACTTGTTTTCTTGGAATTTGAAATGAAATTTGGATTGAATGAACAAATGAATGCAAAAAAAAAAAAAAAAACTTAAAATTGTTCATGGGTGTTTTGTTGTTTGAGCTTGATTGTTGATGATCCTAAGCATTTTGATCCGAACTCGAGTCTTGACTCTTGATTTCCTGTCCCATTGTAGTTATTCCCCTTCAAAATCGGTCTGTTTCGATTCTTGGTACTAACTTTTGCCTGCAATCAGAAATGATGTTCATTCTATACTGGAATGACAGTTGATTTCAGTCATTCAGTTCTTTACACTCGACCTCTATATGTCGCGTATCAGCAGTTTCTTGATACCATTGCCTAGTAATCCTGTTTGCTGTGATGACATTGCCATGATCAAGCTTATTTGCTTGCATGTAACAATAGTCGTTACTCGTTAGGCTGATCATTTCCCGTGCCTTGTGCATTGTCGTGTGTAAGCGCCTTACTAGGTACCCATGTCTGATACTCGACACTTGGATATGAAGTATGAACCCTTTCAGATACTCCTAACCAAGTCTAAGTAACCAATCCCGTGCCATGTTTTAATAGATTACTGATGCCGTTGTCTAGGTTTGAACTTTGAAGCTTCGAATCCTGCTTTTAGTTTAGTTTGTTGCTAAATGATAGCGTGATTCTTACTCAACTTCGCTTTTAGTAACTAAGACTCGTATCTTTATCTGTAGCATCGATACATACATTGTCTCCGTATTCTTTCCATGTAGGGAACAGTGTAATCTCTGAGTTCTACCGTGATTTTCCTGTTGTTTTTGGTAGTTTCTGAAGATATGCTGCAATTTTATGGCAATATGCAAATATTTCCATTTATTCTGTTCAATAAATGCACTTGAACGAAGGTAAACACGAGCTGAGACTGTTACATGAACTGCTGAAGTGATGATTCCCCGAAACCTGTATCTTTGGACAAAACTGTCTTATTTAAGTTAACTGGAACATGATCGACGAATGATTTAGGTCGTATTTTCTGACAACAATGTGAAAACAGGCACTCCTCTGTGGCGCAATGGTCCGCCAGAGAAACCTGTTCTATGCAATGCTTGTGGATCGAGATGGAGAACAAAGGGTACGCTCGTAAATTACACCCCTCTACACGCTAGAGTTGATCCCGGAGATTATGAGGATCATAGGACCGGGAGAATGAAGAGCGGTTCTTTGAAGAAAAAGGATGTAAAGCTGAACAAAAGGAAAGTGAAGGATGAATATACAACGGCCAGTGATCGTGAGTTCAGTCATGAGTATAGCCACCAGGGTCGGCACAACAAGTATAATGTTGATGAGGATATGAGTACTCGATCGAGTTTTGGGTCTGCTGTATCAAATTCAGAAAGTTGTGCTCAGTTTGGTAGCGGCGCTGATGCTAGTGAGTTGACAGGTCAGAAGCTTATATGCATTCCTGCAGCATTTCTGTTAATTTTCGACGATGATGCTAATGCTATGAACTTCTGATGCCAATATTGAGCATTTTGTCGCTCTTCCCCATCGACTCATTGACTGTAATGTTTCAGGTTTCAGTGTATAGATTACGAGTTATAAAACTTCATGCTTTGTCCATGAATGATTATCTCCATTTCTTCCGCTTCATGTTCATCGCATATATAGAAATGAATCATCATTCAATCTACACGACGGGATATTCTAGTTATATGCCTAGATGGCTAGATTTACGTACTATAAGTCTTTATTATGGTCTGTTTTCAGGTCAGTCACGATCCATTGTTTGGGATTCAGTTATCCCGTCAAGGAAAAGAACGTGCATGACTCGTCCCAAGCAGTCGTCAGTTGAAAAGCTGACGAAAGATTTGTATACCATATATCACGAGCAAGCGTCTCAGTTCTCCGGGTGTTCTGAGGAAGACTTGCTTTACGAAAGTGATGCTCCTATGGTATCAGTTGAAATAGGGCATGGAAGCGTTCTCATTCGACATCCAAGTACCATGGTAAAAGAGGAGGAATCTGAAGCGAGTTCCCTTTCCGTTGATAATAAGCTTTGTAGATCGTATGAGAGATACTCAAATGCTGCATCGCTGATGTCAATCAACGACAGTAAGAGCGTGAGCAATTCTTTTTCTCCGGTGGATGAAGCTAAGAAGCTTAACGGTCAGATTATGCAACTAGTGCAGCCTAAAAGGTAACTTTTCTTCGCTAAATCTTGTATGTGACGGACTTACCATGTATGAAATGTCTCGTGCTAAGAATTACAGACGTGTTTTGAAGTGTGTCGATATTTTTTTTTTTTGTCGCAGGGAAAAATTCAACCATGAGAAGCTTCAGGTTTTATGCAATCATAAGTCTCCACTTAGCTACATTGACCTAACAGTGAGTCCTCACTTTTCCGCCTCCATATATTTCGATCTTTGTATCTAACAAATGTATAATTCGGTTAACTTATGTTTTTGCTTCAGGAAATCGTGAACTTTGACGTGTTTCAAGGCCACTTAACTGATGAAGAACGACAATGCTTGCTCAAGTATCTACCTTCTGTAGATACATCCGCAGGTTTCGACAGGTGACTGGCAAATAGTCTTCAAATTCCGTGAACTTCAAATTCTGTGAACTTCAGCGAGTGAAGAAAATGAATTCTGACTGTTCCTTTTTTTCATGTTCATGCAGCTTCGAAAATATTTTTGCGAGTACTCACATCAAAGAGAGCCTATCGTCTTTTCAGCAACTTCTTGCAGATGGGGTGCTTGATTCTTCCTTTTCAGGATTCAAACCCGAAGACTGCAAAATCCTGAAGCGACTTGCTTTATGCACTGCGTCGAAATTTAAATGGATTGAACATTACAATACCCTCAAGGTTTGAATTACCGCCCTTGTGGTCGTACCAAGATCAAATCTAGACTAAACAGGATTAAATATCGATTTTTTTTCCTGTTTGTTTAAAGCAGAAGCAAGCTGAAGAGAGTACAGAAGAGCTGGTCAGCAAAACAGGAGCCAAAACACGTTCCGCTGGTACTCTCATAAATGGAACTAAATTCCGAGGGAACCATAACCGTAATGGTGCTGGTTAGTCATTAATCGTATGGTGTTACACGTGATATTGACTCATTAATCGTATAAATAAATGAGAATTATATGCCGTTTTAGCCTTTTAGGGCGGCCTCACACGTGAGGCTGTCAAATACTCGCTACTTGACATAAATGGTAATCGATAGAATGTCTAAATTTACCTACCCATCAACAATAGGAAAAATTTACCTACCCGGGATCGAGATTCTAATTTTTGTCTAATTTTTTATTTTTTACCTACCCATTGTAAAATTAATTTTATTTTCAATTTTTCTAAATTTTGTCTATTTTTTAAAAAAAATCTTCTAATAATAGCTTAAGTATTGCTTTTTACTAGAGGCCATTCTAATACCGTATCATAAAAAATAAAAAACAGTAAGTTTATGACGTGAAATTTCGTGGTTATTATGAATTTTTGATACGGTATCAGAATGACCTCTAGTAAAAACCAATACTAAAGCTATTATTAGAAGATTTTTCTTAAAAAAATTTAGACAAAATTTAGAAAAATTGAAAATAAATACGGAGTATAATTTTCTAATGGGTAGGTAAAAATAAAAAATTCATAATCACCGTGAAATTTCACGTCATAAACTTACTGTTTTTTTTTTTCAGAAGCGAAATTCACAGTCAAGACACCGGAAAGAGCAGCACTGAAAGCGGAACACAAAAAGAAGGCGACTTTGCAAGACGAACTCCCGACACCAAAGAACATATTCTCATTGCCTAGCACCGGCGTGGGTGTGGGCGGCCATCTCATACTCGACTCCTCCTCCATGATGCACTATGAAGACGAAGATGATGACTTACTCCTCGAGGTCCCGTCCAACGGTTCATTCCCTCAGGCCGAACTTCTCTGCCCTACAACTTCCAGTTACGTCTCTCAACAAGCAAGTGCGTGTAGTAGCTCTACATACCCGTTTAACTTTCGCACTTGACCCATCACCCATCACCCATACCCTCCTCCCTAAGGACTTCTTCCTTCCTTCGACCGGAACAAACTTTCTTCAAACGATGTCTGGTCGTTTTTTTTTTTTTTTTACAACTTTACCCTCCGTCCTCAAACCGCCAAGTCCTGATTTTTGAACTTGGATTGACTATATATAGGGTAAATGTTGTACTCTTTTCTTTTTTTTGTATAGGAAAAAAGGAAAAAAAAAAAAAAAAAAAGTTGACTGTCGTGGGGTCGTGTAAATTAGTCTATAATACCGTCCTTTTCAAGTGACGAGTTATGTTAGTGAAGAGTCGAGGAGCACCGGGGAATCGGGTTTTAGCCATGGAAATGGAGATGTGCTTGGGCACTTGAGATGGATGTATTGGAAGCTTGACAATATATATAGATAGATTGGGCACCTTCAAGTTTCTAAAAGTGGAAAGATAATCGGTTTTTCTAATTTGAGTTTAATGAACTAGATTTAAATGAATCGAACTAAAATAGGCTGAATTAATTAGTCCTTTACATTAGTATAGGGCTTAGATTTCAAGAACTATGTGCAAGATCATGAGAGCAATGAAATTCCTACGTACGACGATACAATTGTGGTCAGATCTCGGTCTATTATTTGTCAAAATAGAGGAAGTTCATCATCTTGGAGGCTATTTCATCAGATCTATAGATTCCTTCACGAAAGGCTGTGTCAATAAACAACGATATATAGAAGGCTATGCAGAAGCGCATTATTCTAATAGTGATCTTTGTCTGTTCTTTATTTATTTTTCACAAATCTGTATTCGGTTCAATTTGACATCGTTTGTAGATGCCGGATGACTTATTATTAATGATATTGATCTTCATTTAAAAAAAAAATAGACAAAATGAATCTAATACTCCCTCCCATCCAAACAATCATTGACATAGGGATTTTCATCAATTTTAAGAAAAAATGGTAAAAGTAAGGGTATTATTGGTAAATCAAATGATGTTATGGGTCCACCAAAATTAAAGTAAGGAAAAAGTAGTGGCATTTTGTGTAAATAGAGTAAAGATATGAGGATTAAAAGGTAAAAATTTTTGCCAAAAGAGGAAGGTAAAGAATTGATTGGATTGTCCATTTATAGTAAGTGTAAAGGATTGTTTGGATGGGAGGGAGTAGTACTACATTGTTGAAGTTTTTTTTTTTTTTTTTTTTTTTGTCAACTGGAAAATACGAGAATTAACCGTTTTTTCGAACAACTAATGGAGTAAAAAAACAGTCGAATAGAACCTGATCCAATTTCTTTGGAGGTATTCTTTACTGTCGGCGCAATTACTTCATATTGTCAATATTTTATTATAAAATGACTACTTTGTCCCTTCATTTTATTTGCAATTAATAATATACATTTATATTTTAATGATTATGATTATCTTGTTGCTAATATTCGATAATAAAATCATTTTTTTCGATTATCGTGATAAAATAAAACCGAGTTAATATAACGGTGAATTTCAACATAAGAATTTTAACAATTAATAACGACTTAATTACAAAATTTAACATAGTTATAATTATTATAATTATTATAATTAAACACGTAATTAACCCTAATTTATCGTATCAAGAAACTCGAGAACAGAGGGAAAAAAAAAAAAAAAAAAAGAAAATCATTGCTGCGAGGATTTGGGAATTCAGAAATCAGTCAAAGGACGACAACAATGGCAGTGGGAGTGGCAGTGGCGCAGATGACCTCCGTCAACGACGTCGCCGCCAATTTCGCCACCTGCTCCCGCCTTGCCAAGGTCTCCTTCTCTCTCTACTTCCGTCTCGTCTCGATCATTTGTTTACCTTTGATTGATTGATTGATTGATTGATTAATAATTGAATCGAATTGAATTGAATTGGTGTTTGGTTTTGATTGATTGATTGAAGGAGGCGGTGGCGGCAGGGGCGAAGTTGCTCGCGTTTCCTGAGAGTTTCTCGTATATTGGGGTTGATCAAGGGGATAGTCTTCGGATTGCTCAGTCTTTGGATGGTCCAATCATGAAGCAATACTCCATTCTTGCTAGGTAGTAGTGATCTTTGTTTTCGATGACATGTTTGGTAACTTGAATTCGACATTTTCAAGGGTTTGGGTAAAAACCTAATTAGAATCTGGAATTGGAATCGAAACTAATTCCAACCTAGTTCAAATTCCAATGGACTCATTTCAATTCCGTCTTTTTTTTTTGTCGTGTAATACTGCAGAGAGTCGAAAATCTGGTTGTCTCTAGGAGGATTTCAGGAGAAAGGCTCTGATGATTCTCACTTATGCAATACACATGTTATACTCGACGATTCTGGGAATATCAGAAGTCAGTATCGAAAGATACACTTGTATGTTCTGTTCTGTTCTATACTTCTGCTTCGTCCGCTTTTGTTAGTTTCATTCAGCGTTATAATGTACTATTCCCGTCTGAAAAGGTAAACAAATGATGGAGACGGAGAGGTAGTCCGCACTCTTATCTTACTGAACCAGTGACCCATAATGAAAATGTGTAGTTTTTTTACGAAGTATAGTGAGAATTTGGTGTCGTTTTCAACTTCAGGTTTGATGTTGATGTTCCTGGTGGAGCAGTGTACAAGGAAAGCAGCTATACAGAAGCAGGTCAGGTCTACCTGTCTCGATCCTCGACTTTATTTCAGTTTTGTTTTCATTGCTTGTCTTGGAATCGGACAAGCTTCATTGCCTGATTTTGTTGACATTCATACTGAAGTTTTTTTGGATCCAGGCTGATGATTCTTTGTTCGGCATTGGTAAATTTACAGGGAAGGATATTGTTGCAGTTGACAGTCCCTTCGGACGCTTAGGCTTGACAGTGTGTTATGATTTACGATTTCCAGAGCTGTATCAACGCTTACGGTTTAAGCACCAAGCCCAAGTATTAAAAAAAAAAAAAAAAACTAATAGTTGCATCTTTATTACTACCAGTCTTTGTTCATCTTCATGACTTCATCTATATATCTGTTAAAAATCTTAGGTTTTATTCGTGCCGTCAGCATTCACAAAAGTAACTGGCCAAGCACACTGGGAGATACTTCTTCGGGCTCGTGCAATTGAAACTCAGTGCTATGTAAGGTTTTACCAGAAACCTTAGATTTCTTCGTGAACTTTAGCAAACTTTTCTGAAATTTTCGTAAATACAACTTCTGTGTGATTGCTCGTCTAAAATTGAATATGCTTGTTGCTCAAGGGCCGCAGACTCACAGATGCGTCTTTCTTTAAAGTATTTTGAATAAACGTTGAGGGTTGCTTCATTTCGATAATTTTTATTATAATTAAATCCTGATTAAAGGTTGCTCTATTGTTACTTTACCCGGTGGCGTGGTTCTGCAGGTGATAGCGGCAGCACAAGCTGGGAAGCATAATGACAAAAGAGAGAGCTATGGAGATTCTCTTATTATTGATCCATGGGGAACGGTTGTTGCTCGCCTTCCAGGTAAGTGAATATTTTTCAGAATCTTAAGCACGCCTTCCTGTGAGATTAAACTGTCTCGTTCTGTGATTACGTGATCTAACTGTTTCAGAACTGATATTTAGTCTATCGAATTCACGCTTTGTAATAACCGTTGTCTACTGTTGCCCGTATTTTTCCCTCATGCTGTTTTTTTTTTCGCGGTCACAGATAAAGTTTCAACAGGAATTGCTGTGGCTGATATCGATTTCTCACTTATTGATTCTGTTAGGATGAAAATGCCCATTGATCAGGTGCGCGTAACTGTCATTTTAGTGCATAAATTTTCCAGTAATCTTCTGCATTTTCGACATCTACAGTTACTAATGATATACTGTAACAAACTGTGTGTCGTGTTACAGCAACGAAAGCTCACCGATTACTGCGCATCTTCTTCTCTATGAGCTCTGTCAGCCTCGATTGCAAATAGTCAAGGACGCTGCAACTCCGCCTCTGAAAGACTTGGTAATGTAGTGTCATTGGAAAATGAACTCAAGATTTCGAGTTCCAATGCATCCAAACTCCGAAGAATAACATTATTATTCATTGTAAATTATGATTCAAAAATATTATACTGTAAATTATGTCATTTACAGGCTTCATATTTATTCTTAGCCATGCACGTTTATGTTACAACACCTTAATTTCTTTGAGATTAAAATATTAGTTTCAAGTAAGTATCTTTGGTACACCAACAAAATTAACTTCTCGTCATTAAAAATAAAATATTCTACTAAAAATTATAGTCCTTATTTACAAAATTCAATTACCTCGGATATGATAATTTATCGTAAATAATCATTGAAGACGATAAATTTTATTACATGAAATCGAGATTATAAATAATTTTATTACATGAAACCGAGAATATAAATAATGTTCATCACCTGTAACAAATTTTAAAGACAAAAATTGTGCAATTTTTGCATAGTTAATTTTCGCTTGGGGAATTGGAGGCGGATGTTATCGCCTTACTCAAGAGAATTCAGAAATTTTCGATAGCGCAGGATACCGGAGCACGCGCTGCTCCTTTTATTTTTACTAGACTTAGCTTTCCTATAGTGGGGGCCCAGATTGTATCTCGGCTGCCCACCAATTTTTTGTAAACTGCGTTTTGATTCATCAATATAATTCATCTATTATAAAAAAATAAAATAAAATAATAATAATAATAATAATAATAATAATAATAGTAATAGTAATAGTAATAATAACTTAGGGAATACGGAGTATGACTTTATGAGGGTAAATTGGTAAATTCTTATTTGTGACGAGTTAAATATTATCCACCTGAGATAGATAACGACAAAATATTTGTTATTACCGATACACTATTACAGTATTTATCTTATCTAGACATGTGGATGATATTTGATACTCCCTCCATTCTCTTGAATAAGCCCCTTAGGGGTGGGCACGGATACCATGGAAAAGGGGGTGAAGTAGGGGTATTTGTTAGGGTGGGCACGGATACCAAGGAAAAGGGGGTGAAGTAGGGGTATTTGTTGTCTTTTTAAGAAATGGGGTGAGGTAGAGTAAGTATATTAAATGAGTGAAGGTGAGAGAAATATGAGGGTAAAATAGTAAAAAAAAAAGTTAGAACTTTACCTTATTAGAAAATGGGGCTAATCCAAAAAAAGCCCCAAAGAGGAATATGAGGCTTATTCAAGAGAATGGAGAGAGTATGTTATAACGAATATATCCGTCACAAAAAGACTAACGGAAATAAATCAGGGAAAAGGCTACACATACACGGCGTGTATGACAATTTCATACACGACCAATCATATCGCTCCATGTGTCAAAGATTTTGTTAACCTAGAGTGATTAGTTTAAGGTTAGTTTAGTCATTTTACACCTTTGATTAATTTTTAACCTTAATCTAATTAAGTGAAATTTATAAACTTTTACATTTTTTATTTTTTTTATTTTCTTTGAAATAATCATATAATATTGTTAAGTTTTTATGAACCATTTAAAATGTAAAATTAATTAATATGATTATATTTTGTACTTTATTATTTTTATTATATATAACGTGAATATATCAAAGTAAATATATATATATATATATATTTATTAACAAAATAAAATGAGTAGAATGTGAACACGTAAGCAATATTCTCAATTAATATTTTATTCCATTCTATATTTCTTATATATCTTCTAAATATTTCCGTTTTTCGTATAATTTCTTTACAATGTGAACGCATATATATAATAAATATTTTATACAGTAATTTTTTTTTATAATTGTGTCAATTATAATTTTTATACAATAATTTTATATACACTATTTTTATAATTTTTATACAATAATTATAAAAAGCGAGAATATATATAAGAAATATATCAATTATTAATATACTAAAAAAAAACATACGGAGTATTAAATTTAAATTATTTGTTATTTATATTTTAAATTGAAAAATGTGATCTTTAACCCAAATTTTTAATTTAAGTAATTTTTCGTTTTAAATTTAATTTATTAATAGAAAAAAATAAGATTTTACGGAGTATTAATTTATTAATTATCTAAATTTACTTTTAAGTTTTCGAAAGTTATAATTTTTTTAATATATTATTTTCGAAAAATATACAGTAATATTTTTTAAATTGATTTTTTTAAATATAAAAATATATATATATAACAATGATTTTAAAAAAAATATAAATTATAATTATATTAATAATTTTTCTTTTTAATAAATCTAAAATATATTAATAATATTATCAAATTAATTCATAAAATGGAATATGTAAAAAAACCAAAATAATTTTTTTTCTAATTTGACTTAACTAAACTAAGATTAAGAACTAACTAATCATGTAAAATTACTAATCTAACCCTACACTAACCACCTTAGGTTAAACAAAATTTAATACGTGGCGCAATATAATTGATCGTGTATGAGAAATCTCATACACGTCGTGTAAGTGTATCAACTTCCATAAATCAGGGGTGTCGAACATCAATGCTGAACTGTCAAACTGTAATTGGTTAAACTACGTTGTTCAACGAACAACAAACGAACCTTACACTTATTCTCGAACAATTCCTAAAAACTCCCCAGAAATTTCCACGAAACCAAAATACCGTCAAATTATCTTACGATTTATAAATTCCAATTTCGTACGACTTTTAAGAATATTGCAAAATCAGTCATTCAATCTCAATCTATTTCGATTAAAGATTCAATCTTTGATTAAATTTCAGAAAATGGAAGGGTATTCATCGTACTTTCAATCATCCACAGCAAACCCAGGATATGGGTTTGATACTTTCAAGAATTTCCGTCACTTTACTCCTACTGTTCAATCTCATCTTCAAAGGGTTCGTTTCATTTTATCTTAATTCAATTGGGTTTGTGTTATTTTTCGCATTCGATTGATCATTTGGGTGTAAATTTGTGTTCTTGTATCAGAAATTTTATTAGGGTTTGTTGATTTTGTTTGATCTTTGATTGGTCATTTTACGATTTGTGTTCTTGATTTTGGGGTTTAATGGTTTCTTTGTGATTCTCTGGGTTTGATTTTGCGATTGGAGAATCAATTATGATTGTTTTTTTTTCTAGGGTTTGTTTGTTGTTTGTAATTGGGGATTTCTTGTTTTTTTTTTTCCTGTAATTATTTTTGGGATTATTCTTATCTATTTACCCTAATTTTGATGGTTGTTTGTTAGGGTTTGTTCGTTCTTCATAATTTTGCAGCTGTATGGTTTTGTTCGATGTTATTCTCTTCAATTCTTGATAAAGTTGCCATCTTGGATCATCCCCAAAATCGAAGGGGTTCTTTGAGGCACTAGTATAATGTTGTTCGGCTCGCTGATGAATTAGTTCTCTTACATCAACCATTGTAGTTTCTTGGTACGAAATCGTGAAGCCTTAAGCCGTTAAGGTCTAGTCTAAATGAGCTTCTATCAAAGTGGTTCAATCTTTGTTCGGCTCACTGATGAATTGCTTCTCTTACATCATTTTTTGCGTTTAGTCGTAATTGAAATGCGAAGCGTTAAGGTTTTAGTGTAAATGAGCTTCTATCAAGGTGGTTCAATCTTTGTTAGTTTTAAAGGGTAGCATTGTCGGTTTCAACTGTCGTCGTGGCTACATTACATTGTAAATCGAACTGAACTATGTGACATTGTTGGCTGCAGGTGTACCTGACATTATGCTGCGCTTTGGTCGCTTCAGCTGTCGGCTCTTACCTACACATTCTATTGAATATCGGAGGTATCTTGACCACCTTCGCTTGCTTGGGTTGCATGACATGGTTACTCTCCGTTTCTCCACGTGAGGAGGTAGTTATCTTCTGTTAATGTTTATGATTAATCATTCTTTTCGCCTGTTTATTTTCTTCGGTTTTATTCACCTTATCTTGTCCATTCTGCAGAGAAAGAGATCCGGCCTTCTGATGGCGGCCGCTGTCTTTGAAGGCGCTTCTATTGGTCCTCTTGTTGAACTGGCTATCGCGGTTGACCCAAGGTGTGCATAACAACATTCATCTTCCTTTGAATTCGTATGCTATGATAGATGTTTCATTCACATGTGCTTACATTACGGGTGCTTTTGAATGTGTCAGCATTTTGGTGAGCGCGTTTGTGGGATGCGCAATAGCATTTGGTTGCTTCTCTGCAGCTGCAATGCTCGCAAGACGTCAGGAGTACCTTTGGATCGGTGCCCTTTGTTCTTCTGGCCTCTCCATGCTCTTCTGGTTGCAGCTCGCTTCTTCTCTTTTCGGAGGCTTGACATCTCTTTTCATGTTCGAGGTAACCCATCGCCTCCTGCTCAAAATTATCAAATGCATTATTCAGTTTTTTCTGTTCTGATCAGTGTTTTGTATCGGAATGCTGCAGTTGTACTTTGGTCTCCTGGTTTTCGTGGGGTACATTGTGTTCGACACTCAGATGATCATCGAGAAAGCTCACCAAGGCGACCTTGATTACGTGAAGCACGCTCTCACCCTCTTCACCGACTTTATCGCTGTCTTTGTTAGGATCCTCATCATTTTGGTAAGTTTTCGACATAAAAAAAAAGGCACAGAATCTACATTCTACACCTGTTACTGATAATATCGATTCTCTTCTTGTGCAGCTCAAGAACTCGACAGAAAAGGAGCAGGAGAAGAAAAAGAAGAGAAGAAACTAAGTCTAGTCGACCTCCTCGCTGTCGCTTGTTCTTCTACTTTGGTTACGTTGTCGTTTGTTTAACTCTGGAATTTCTAGTACGAACTTGTAAGTTTAATGTTCGGTTGTGGCGTTTAGCCTGCAAATATCGCGAGTTGCTAACTTTGTGAAACTTATATAATTAGCTACCATGCAAATATTATGAGACCTTATAACATGTATTAGTTGCTTGTCTTTCAGTCGTGCTTTCGCAACGTTTGATGTCTCCTAAGTAATTCTCTTTTGCAGCGTCTGCCTTCGGAGCTTATTCTCTAGTTTTTCTCCTTCGGATCTTAACAGCTACCAAAGCGAAATATAATCCATTTCAACGCAAACATAACTTAACAAATTACAATCGACATCACATACTACGAAAAACCACTTTTAGCCATCTATCTAAATGAATACGGAGTAATACTCTTGTGGAAGATGTGTTTTATGCGAGAGATCGCTGTTTGTGACGACTGAATGAACCAAATGATCTCCTAACTAGTACTTACAGACAACAGAAAGGCGTGTTGTCGGATGGATTGTTTGTTATGGTGAAGATCGTGAGACTGTTTTGGTGAAACGACTCTGCAAAACGCTTAAGTTTTTTCTTTTTAGGCTCAAGAGAAGCCCTCGATGCTAGAATTACACCATTGTAGATTTTTGTTGGTAGCTTGATTTCAAGGCGAATAAACAAAAATGACACGATTATGTAAAAGCGAAAATATAATCCGGTCTCATCCTTGTTAAGAAACGATGTTAAAATAGTTGATTTACAGATCTATTAAGACGGTCGAACAATTTACACAAGGTGAGAAACCATCAAAAAAATAGAAAAAAAAATAGAACCGAAACTAAATGAATGATACAGTCTATTTGACCCGACCCGACCCAACCCGACTGGTAAATGCCCAGCAAGCAAAGCTACTCTGATGATGCAGGAACAGCAAAGGACTCTGATGTCGGAGAAGCAAATGACTCTGGTGTCGGAGAAGCAAGGGAAAGTTTTAACATGACGCCAAGCATAACCCCGATGAGTGCAACAAAGAGAGCAAATTTGAAGGAAAACCCCGCATTGCTGTTGCGCTGTTTACGTTTCCTCATTGCGTCCTGCAAATGTCCAACAAAGGCGCAATCAGGAGCTTTGCTAACTGAGGCCGTTAGGGCTCGCAAAACCATTGAAAGTTAGGCCTCGACACAGTTCTAGTCTAATGTTCCTGTCGTTCTAGTCTTATCGGTAAAGAATTTTTTTACGATTTTTTCATAATATATGCTTATTTATTACAGTACTAAATGAAGATATGGCATAGTAGACCGAGTAAGGATGTTTACCAATTCCATTTGGAGCTGTTGTGTTTGTCGAACAGCTGCATCTCTCTCTTCTTTCAAGCGTTGCACGGCCTTATTCTGTCAGTAAGAAATAAGCTAAAACCTCAAATTCACTTTATAAATGAATACTCGTAATACTTTCAGAACTAAATTAATCAGTTTGAAGTCCGATATCATATGTTTGAAGTCCGGTATTAAAAGGCAGAACTATAAACTGTCACGACTACTGTAGTCTAACAAACGCAACGACCAGGAAAGGAACAATATGGAAGTAATTTTGGTATAAAAACTCACATCTTCGGAGCTGCCGCGCACCTGAAATATAGAAAGGTGGAACGAAGAATCATCAGGCAAAAAACTAGTTCATACGCAGCACTAAACATTAGGGTCGGTTCAATTTTGGTATCAGGTACGGGCAGGCGGGTTGTTCAGATACGACTATATGAGTGATGTTAAACAAAAGGGAAGTAGAGTTAGAGCGAGGGCACTCACGCTTGAGCCTCCTGTGGAGTTATTCACAGAGTCGTCATCTGTATTATCTTGAGAACCGTATGGAGACGCATACACAACCTTCAGTTTACGTTCTTCAATCGTCCTTCCACTGTCTTTGTTGAACTATATACAATAATCATCAGCCAATGATAAAGCAAGCGATGTATAACACGAAAACCTAAAGCATCAAAAAAGGAGTCTTTACAGTATCGTGTGGAAGATCGTCGACTTCACTATTAGGATTCACGATTGTGCTTTGAAGAAGAAATTTATCTTTGCATATCATATCGGGAGGATATTCTCGCTGAGCCTGGAGAGTCACTGCAAATCCATCATTAACAGTTACGTGAAATAATCATCGAATAAAATAAACACGAAACATGATTCAAGTAACCGTATTTTTTACCTCTTATGACGCACGAGTCCCATGGGTGCAATACACCGGTGTTGGGCCGTACAAAGTATTTCTTAGGTGAAGTAGTCTTGACCTAAAGCAAAATAATCAGCGAAACTAAGTGCATGCGTAAGCGTAACATATGATGCTAAATTAACGAAAATGACATTTTCCTATGTGCCCTAGTTTTACCTTAAAAGCAACATTATGTTCTGTGTTGTTGATGACTTTCAGGTCACAAAAACTTTGCTTTTCAAGCTCAACTGATAAAAAAAAAAAAAAAAAAAAACAGAAGTCGAAATATCAAGATTCGAGACCAAGCAAGCAGAGAGAATATAATGTACGGAGTAAAATATAAGAGTTGATGTAGGGCAGAATCGTTCCTTAGTCGAGCAAGGTACATATTATATGCCCTCTAAATCTCGGAAAACTTCCACTTTTATTAAAATAGTCTTCACATATATTCAAAAAAAAAAAAAGTCAGAAGTTTTTTGAGTTTCAAAGGGAGGTACGGTTAAGGGAAGTTTCGAAGGAGGGTGCATTCCAAACCCAATTTAAAACCCGATGGCTAACTCTATTGGGTGATCAAGGTTAGCTTTTCAACAATTTGTGACAAAACAAGACGATTACACCACCACCATCATCATCATCATCACCTCTACTCAATACTAAATAAAAAACTTCCTTCGTCTCAATCATTTGTTTACTTATACATCATTCGTGCCCAAATGGGGTTAGATTTTCAACAATTTGGGCCAAATCAAGATGATAACTTTCTCGTCTCAATCATTTGTTCATCATTCGTGCCGAAATGAGCTTTAGCTCTTGAACAATTTGGGCCAAACCAAGATAATTACACCAACACCACCATCATCACCAACTCACAACTAAATCGACAACTTTCTCGTCTCAATCATTTGTTTACTTATTCGGCCAAAGCAACATGATTACACCACCAGCTACTCAGAACTAAATCGACAACTTTCTCGTCTCAATCATTTGTTTACATTTTTATCGTTCGTGCCCAAATGAGCTTTAGCTCTTCAACAATTTGGGCCAAAACAAGATGATTTACACATTTACACCACCATCATCATCACCACCTACTCAAAACTAAATCGACAACTTTCTCGTCTCAGTCGTTTGTTTACTTATTCGGCCAAAGCAACATGATTACACCACCACCTAACTCAGAACTAAATCGGCAACTTTCTCGTCTCAATCATTTGTTTACATTTTTATCGTTCGTGCCCAAATGAGCTTTAGCTCTTCAACAATTTGGGCAAAAGCAAATGATCAAACATTTACACAACCACCACCATCACCACCTAACTCAGAACTAAATCGACAACTTTCTCGTCTCAATCATTTGTTTACTTATTCGGCCAAAGCAACATGATTACACCACCAGCTACTCAGAACTAAATCGACAACTTTCTCGTCTCAATCATTTGTTTACATTTTTATCGTTCGTGCCCAAATGAGCTTTAGCTCTTCAACAATTTGGGCCAAAACAAGATGATTTACACATTTACACCACCATCATCATCACCACCTACTCAAAACTAAATCGACAACTTTCTCGTCTCAGTCGTTTGTTTACTTATTCGGCCAAAGCAACATGATTACACCACCACCTAACTCAGAACTAAATCGGCAACTTTCTCGTCTCAATCATTTGTTTACATTTTTATCGTTCGTGCCCAAATGAGCTTTAGCTCTTCAACAATTTGGGCCAAAACAAGATGATTTACACATTTACACCACCATCATCATCACCACCTACTCAAAACTAAATCGACAACTTTCTCATCTCAGTCATTTGTTTACTTATTCGGCCAAAGCAACATGATTACACCACCACCTAACTCAGAACTAAATCGACAACTTTCTCGTCTCAATCATTTGTTTACATTTTTATCGTTCGTGCCCAAATGAGCTTTAGCTCTTCAACAATTTGGGCCAAAACAAGATGATTTACACATTTACACCACCATCATCATCACCACCTACTCAGAACTAAATCGACAACTTTCTCGTCTCAGTCATTTGTTTACCTAATTACTATTCGTAACAGAGATTTAAATCAAATGCAAACAAATATTAAAAAAAAAAAAATCAAACTTGAACAAATTCAAATTACAGCAAAATAACAAAACCTAAAAAAACAAACAAATTCTAAAAAGAGGGATGAAATTTGCTTACAAACAAATTTGAGATCTTCAGGTTGAACAGAAATCAACTGCTTAGTTGAAGAAGTAGTCATCGAACCATTCATCATTTCCCAACCTTTATTTATTAATTTAATTTAATTTAATAAATTAAAAATCACTGCAAAAAAACCCTAATCAACAAACATCATAACACGCCATTATAACATATAAAATAACCACAATCAATGAAATAAAGTATTTCCAGATCATAAAATTCGAAAAACAAAAAGATGACAACTTTTGTTGAACAAAGAGGAGGAAAAAAACTTACATGAAAAAGATGTAATTTTGAGGTGCGAAAATTGGGGATCTTTTGAGTGGTAGAACCAAAATATAGGTTAGATTATTGGGTTTTCGCCAGAAATCAATAAAAATGTTGAAATTTGATTGATTTTCGCACACAATCGACAGAAATATAGGCACCCAAAAAAAAATATTGAACCAAATTTATGGGACAAGAAGAAAACAGGGAGTGATGGGATTGACTGTTGACACCTGGAATTATTATCAGTACTTGAGTATTTCCAAAAACACGGATTCTTACATGAGACGGTTTTATATACTGGAGTTACCAAGTACCAGTACTTCCTCCATTTTCTTTTTATCTTTCTATTTACTTTTGCACACTTTTTTTTGTAATGAATACTCACTCCCATCCAAACAATCCTTTACCTTGGGGGTTTCACAACTTTTAAGAAAAGTGGTAAAAGTAAGAGTATTATTGGTAAATCAAATGATTTTATGGGTCCACCAAATTCAAAGTAAGGAAAAAGTTGTGGTATTTTGTGTAAATAGAGGAAAGATATGAGGGTTATTTGGTAAAGTCTTTTGCCAAAAAAAGAATGTAAAGAATTGATTGGATTGTCCATTTATAGTAAGTGTAAAGAATTGAATGGATGGGAGGGAGTATAAAATAATAAATTTAAAAAATAGTGAGGGTAGAATGGTAAGTGTGGGTAAATAGGAAATAATAAAGATGAAAAGTGTTGTAAATAGTAAGGATAGTATGGTAAAAATTATGGACCAAAAAGGAAAGAAATGGAATGGGAAGATAAAAAAAAAGTGGACCGAAAAGGAAATTGGGAAGATAAAAAGAAAATGGAGGAAGTATTAAATTTATCGAAAAAAGTGGATGGTTGGTGAAATTAAAGTCCCGTTCTTTTCAGTTCAGTTTAGTTCACCTCAGTTCAGTATAGTTCATTCTAGTTCAGTTCAGAACAAAGATGTTAATTTCGTATCAGTATTTTAGTCTATCTCGGTTTTAGTTTAGCTAATTCCAGTTAAATTAAGTTAAATTCAATTCAATTTTTTTTTTTTTTTTGCCATCGCCAAAAAAACAAGGTTAGTTTGCGGTTTTCTGTATAATGGAGTATTTATTGTGTTATTTACATGAGTTAAAATAATCGAAAATAATTTATCTACCTATATATGAGTAGTACATAAACATCTAAACTTTATTGTGATATAACGGATAATTTCGATACAAACCAGAATTTAGTATTGGGAGATTGGTGGTTTGGTTTGTGGGTAGGTGTCTTGCTAGAGTGTACTTAGGTCCCTTTCTACTTCTAAAATTTCAACAATGATTAGGGATTTAGGGATTAGGGTTGAATTGTTTTTCGGGTGGGTCGGATTAAATACGGAATACAAAATAGATTGATTTTGTGTGAAACGTTCTAACCAATTGGTTTGATAATTGGATGACTTAATATCAATCGTTTTGAGTCATACGAATCCACTTTAGATCATTTTAAATCAAGTTATTACAGGCCGAGTTATTCTGGATTACATTAACATTCGATCAAGGTTCAATTGGTTTTCCCATTGATGCTAACATAAAACGAAAGATTTTGATGGTGCAAAATTCATATCGACAAATGTGTAAAAAGAGAAATGCGTAATTTGGATTTGAACAGAGAGTGTGAATCGAAAATACTTGAGATTCTCAGTTGTTTCATTGTCGATTGCGACACTTCCGGTCTTCCACCAACAACAACAAACAAGACAACGCAGAAAGAGTATTCAAAAGAAAAGGGTAATAATATATAAAGCATTCTTTAAGTATCAACCTTTAAATATCATTATGTGACTAACAGCTTTGATTAGCATTATTATTATTATTATTATTATTATTATTATTATTATTATTATTATTAAAAGCTTGATAATGATATAATAATCATATCTCAAGTCCCGTCACTTGATCTTCTGAAAGACGGTCTCACACTCTCGTGGCATACCTATTACATACCCCTCTTAAGGCCCTGTTCTTGCGACTTCTGCCCAGTTCAACCTACTTCAGACCAAAAGAACAAGGACTAACTCGAAAAAAGAACATTAAAGATGATAAAAATACCGAATTTACAAGCCAACACAAAACGACTTGATACATTCTCGAAGTTCATAGACATTGCGTGTGCGTAATCTCTCGTCTGCTCTCTACATATCGGGATCAACTATCAACAAGAAAAATACAGAGTCGATGTTTCCGAAGGAGGAAAAACTAAAGGAAAAGGAGTTCTTACAATATGCAAATGATACAAAGTGACTTTCCAGGCTGAGAGATTTCCAGGGCCATTTGAAACAGTTTCATTTGAAAGTTGACAACCTGGGAAGTTTGTCTCTCAGGTAGTACAACCGCGCCTTTCTCACCTTCCTGTGAGCCATTACTTTGATCTCCTTGATGTTCGGTGAGTACCTTCATATAAAATAATCGGAGAAAATAATCATATACGGAGTACTCCATATAGTGGTATAGACTATGCATAGCAGCGGAAAACAACACACATCTCGTCCTTACTTCGACAATTCAATCTAACAGTGAGTAGTGACGTCTGATTGTCTAGAGTCTAGACGTGACACGAATCTTCAACATGTCTTGTCATTGTAGGAATAACATAGATATAGATGCATGGATGAAATGACTGAAAAACGATTCACTGAAAGAAACCAACATCACCAAATAACTTGGCAAGATAGTTTCGATACTATCATTTCATCTCAACAAATGCAGCTCCACGTTTCCGGAATTATGTTTTTGTGCTGTTTTGTTGACTAACTGGAGACAGATTTTTCGTAATCGTACAGGCAAAGTTGTGTTGAACACTAGTACACTACCATATTGAGGATATGACGTGATATATCGTACAGGCTGGAGTTATGATCAACGAATCCACTCTTCAGTACAGCTTATATGTAATTATGGAGTTTTATGATATCAAGTACCATCCACTGAGTTAATGACATGTAGTCGGTGACGTAAAGCTAGGAAAGTGTGCATGATTCAGAAGGGAATGCGAGACAGGTACTTACAGAGGAAAAACAATCTCAACCCCAACACCAGCAATGATCCTTCTAACCCGGATAGTAGTATGAATGCCTGCATTCTGCCGCGATATTACAATTCCTTTGTAGACTGATAGCCTCCGTTTATTTTCTGGAACTTCCTGTGATGAACAACCCAGTTGAAAGTTCAATTTTACCATCTAGCCATGCTAACACGAAGTTACTGAAATATCAAATACTCCGTATCAAATATCAAAATCACCACTTGCCAGTTTGATTTGGATAATATCTCCGGTCCTAATATCTGGCACAGCTCGCTGCTCCTCTGCTGCCACGACTGCTTTCTTGTTCAATAACTAGTTACCCAAAAACAAAAAACAATCTTATTCACACTAAAAATTAGAGAACAATTACACAGAAAGTTAGGACTCCTAATCGCTTATATAACACGCTTATTTATGCCCTGTTCTTTTGGACTTACATTCAGCCAGTTTCAGTTCAGTTCAGCTCAGCTCCAGAAGGCATATTTCGTCTCTATATTTCAGTCAGTTTCAGTTAACAGTTAAGTTAAAATCAGTCAGTTTCAGTCCAAAAGAACAAGACCTTAGCCATCATCACAAGAACGCCGAGGTGAATTGGTTGCATTGAATCATCGATAATTAGGGGTTTTTCTACATTGGGTGGTTTGAAATACCCTAGAAAAACTTGCTTTTGTGACTTCCAAATTATTTTCGCCTGTAAAACTTGTCCGAATCATATAGAAAAACCCTACACTTCATCTCCTTCACCTCGATTCTCGACAGACAAACCTCCAATAAAAACATTCACGAAATTAACCAGTCGTGTCCAACACTCAAACACACATCAGGAAAACTCTTCTAGCAACTCATCAAGGTATGAATTCGAAAAATTTAAGCCACATATACCATTAGAACAAAGAAAATCAATCGCGAGATTACTCAGTCAGCCATGTCCAACACTCAAACACGCATTCTTTCTCGGACACTAATCTAGCAATTCTTCATCAACGAACGAAGTTTTTCGTATACTGTATTACTGTATTGTGCTCGTATAATAAAACAGTGTCGTATAACAAAACAAAGCAAATGCAAGGAAATCGAACTCGAAACTGAAATTGAAATTGAAATGGAAGATAAAAGGTTATACCCCCATAACATCACCGAGCTTAACCCTAGGCTTCCACGCCACCGCATCAGCAACGACCACCTCCGAAGCCGCCGCATCCTCCGGCAACTCCTCAACCACCACAGCACCACCGTCACCACCACCACCGCTTTCACACCGCGCAACAAACGAACTTCTCGACGAAACCGCGAGAATCGAGTTAGCCGTCCGATTGGAGATAGATAATCGGCGAAACGAGTCTAATTGAAACCCTAACCCTAACCCTAACCCTAACTGCTTCTTGATTGGAGAACATTGTGCTACTGTGTTATTACCACAAGTAACCAACAGTAATCCCTGCATTCACCATAATCATAATCAAAATCGAAATTATTCGAAAATTCAACAATTCTTTAAATTCATATCGATAACGATACAATATAATTATCGTGAAACCGTCTCGTTTGATTATTACCTGAGGAAGAAGTTTGGAAGCCATTGATGAAGAGGATAGTAGAGTAGAGTGGGAGACTGAAAGCTTATCTGCTTTATTTTATCTGTTGATTTTTTTAAATTTTTTATTTATTTTCTGTAATTTTTTTTTTTTTTTTTTTTTATTTTGGACTTTAATTTTCGGGCCGTTGGGTTCGTTATCTTTGAGTGGCTTCGTACGTGAGGTTCGGTCCATTTCATATGTTTGTGTAAGTGGATCAAAACTAACACGAATAAGACACGATATTTGATTGGGTTGGGTTCGGGTTGAGGTCTCAAACCACGAACCTGAGACGAATAATATACAGAGTATTCATTAAATTAGTGTAATGTATTTTAATCTTTTGTCACGTAAATATATTACTATCTCGTATCCAATCCAATTACGGAGTATTACATTTAACTTTTCACGGTTTCCTAGATGTTACTTTAATCTCATTTTTCTTTATGTACACGTTACAAAAGTGCGTTTTAACGTGGATAATATTATTTTGTATAAACTTCGTTTTTTAACGAATGGAAATATATGTTTAGTGTTATACGGAGTAGTATAATGTTTTTCTATTCGATTGTATTATTTATGAGACATGTTAAATCATACCCAACATCTTACTAATTCTTACCCACATTTCCCAAATTACCCTCCTCATTTTTCTTCAATCAATCCACCCCCATAATCTCTCTTTTCAATCTTTTCTCCCATCTTACTCAAATCTCAATCAATTGACCACTTATATCCCAATCAATTCACCCCATATCGATATTGTCTGTAACCCTAACCACCGCGTCCACCCCTTACCTTCAACAACCACCCTAATTAGGGTTTAATTCGAAAAAAATTAATCAATAAATTGGTCTAACCACCCTAATTAGGGTTTAATTAGAAAATTAAATCCAATGATTATATTATAAAGTAAATTATTAATAGAAACAACGAACCAATTGTATTGATCCGTAATTCTAAAGTTACATTAAGATGAAACTAGGGTTTAGTTAGAAATTAAAAAAAAAAAGTAATCAGTAAAATAATTAGGGTTTTAAACAAAAAAAAAATTAAGATAACATCCCATAAATATATTAAAAAGTGAAAATATTAATAAAAACATGAAAATTATTTGTCTCGGGTACAAATTAGCGTAGTTATCAAAAAAATTTGTTAGGTTTCGATGAATTAAAAAAGATGGAATTTCTTAAGTTCAAAGGGGATTGAGAGAGATTTGTTCTAAAAGAAAAGGGTAGTAATAGGAAAAATAATGAAAAATTGGGTATGAATGAGTAAAAGCTGGGTATGATTTAGCAATTACGTTATTTATAATCGTTTATATTAAGGTTGAAGCTTAATGACTACGGGTAATTTATGTAATGGCTCGACACGGACACAGTAAAAAAAAAAACTTAAATAGGTTAGGTCGGTTTAGGTTTAAGACTTGATAATGATGGGTTCGTGAATCGTGAATCGTGATTCGTGACCCCAACCATTTTCAGGTGACACAAATCCGATGCAAACTCAACAAACTCTGATCTGTTTACCAGGTTTACATTATTAGTAGGACGACACCCTTTGTAACTCTTATGTAAAACCGTCTATCGTTTGGATGAACCACAATGTAACTAAGTAAGCTTATGAATTATGATAGCGTCATAATGATGAACACGTAGTTACGTAAAAAGCATGCATAATGTAAAGAATATTGCATTGGTCATTTTAATACGACAGTCAATAATAAATATAATTAACGAAAAGCTACATTTCCTTGAAATCCAAGTTATTTATTTATTTATTACTCTCGAGTATAGTACTCCCTCCGTTTTTTATTTATCTTCCCCTTTGGTTTTGGGGAAGAAAATAAGGGTGTAGGAATGTGTGGTTCAAAATAAAAGAAGGAAGAGAGAGAAATGTAGGGTGATTCTAGACCACATATTGATGGCCTAAAATAGAAATAGGGAAGAAAGAGTGTTTCAGCCCAATAAAAAAATAGGGAAGATAGATAAAAATCGGAGGGAGTATAAAACAAAGAATACTTCATTTATGGTTATGAGAATACCTGAGACTTTGGAATTGACCACATAGTAGTAATAATAATAATGTAACCTCCAAGACATGATGACCAGGTCTTCTTTTAATACAATTCCATCCAACTAATTAATTAATACTCGTATAACAGATTAATATTACAACTAGTATAGACCCCGTGCAATGATGCACGGTATTTTTAATAAATTTATTTTATAGCATATTTTATTTTAGATTTTCAATTCTTTTATTTTTATTAATCTAACAATTATATGCAGGTATATATATGACGATATTTTTGACATTGCAAAACAAATCAAGATAATTGGATAATGTTTTGAAATGTTATTAAATGTGTGTTTAATGAAAATAGTACGTATATTTTTTATGCTCCGTATATGTCATCTTGAATTTAAAGATACATACTCATTTCTCTTTTTAATTTCGGAGTACTATTTTGTAAAAAATGTGTACCGATGATTTTTTAGTTGTTATGGGGAACAATTTTTATTTGTAGTAAGAAAAGTCCTAAATTTTCAATACTTAATGAAGGATTTTTTTTCATTTTTTTTCATTTTTTATAAAATGAGTTATCCCACGTGTCATGTGAACTCAGTCATGATTTAATTTGTGAAAAAAAAAATCACACAGAGTTTATTGGTATACTCCGATTTTGTATATTTTTGTAGAAATTAAAGTAAAAAAAATCATCCGAAAATATTTACATTTCAGAGAAATACGTTTTTTTGTCACAAAGTTAATAACATTATAATAAATTTCCAAATTGATTTCATAAAAAAATTTGTCATTTTTTGTATTAATGATAATTAATAGATTGAAATTTATTTATTAATCTTTAATTTATGTAATGATTTTTTCCTTCCATATTTAGAGTAGAGTAGTTTTGAGATAAAACTTTAGAGAGAGTTATTCTCTCAGTGTATATTCGTAAAAGAGAAAACCGTAAAATAATGGTGACAGGGTTCAAACCAAATTTTTATAACTACCGTGCATACATGCAGGGGTTTATACATTTGATTAGATTATTGATTATCTAAATTCGAAATTACTTTACAATTACTAATTAATAAATTACTAAGTTATAACTATAAACTTATGAAAATTACTATAGTTAGATATAACACTGTTGTGGCTTCATATGGAGTAAGATAAGATTGATTGGATTAAATTGACATAAAATCTTAATAAAATTTAGGAATTTATGGCATAATATATGGGAAATAATGTAGATTGATATATATATATATACATATAACATTATAATTATATGGATCAAGTTAAGTACGTAATTAGCTGTCAAGTATGTAATAGTGTATATGGCATAATTATAGATTGATATATGGATCACGTTAAGTACATAATTACGTAGACGAATGATGGATAAGCCTAACCGCCTTAACAACTAAATGATCCTACCAAGATAGGCCCAAACTATAGCCCATACAAAGTAGGCGGGAAAAAACTTAAGATTGTTATTCTTTTAGTGGAAAAAGGGATTTATACCTTCTCATCGAGTAGAACCATTTCAAACCGACTAATTTCATTTGGATTATTCCAAGCCGGTACGAAATACATCCTAATGACTCTTACCCTGATTCTCCACGTCTCCTTGGTGTCATTAATGTCACCGACCATATTGAAACGTCGGGATTGAGACGCAGACATTTTTTGGGTATGGTGTAAATAAAGTTGAAAGATTAGAAAATTAAAAGAATATTACGTATAGTATGGAAGTGAAGCTAGAATGATGTTTGTATGTGAAATGTGTACGGGATTAAATATCCGACGAATGAGTTAGGTGAATTATATATATATAATAAATCATGAATAATATCCTATAAGAATAAGGTAGGTGAGTAATTTTGTACAAATAATACCGTGTAAATAATATACTATAAAACAGTAGTATCAACCGTGCATATGTGAAACAGTAGTATCCTATAATAATTTATAGAGTAGTTATTTATAGAATAGAGGTTTAAAAACAGTAGAATTTATTTGACAAAAATATTATATGTTCAAGATTATACGGTAAGATTATGCTATCAAATAAGAATAAGAATATTAAAGATTAATCATACCATATAAGAGTGTTATAATATAATATTTTAACTGAAATAATATTTGATTACTATATATTTGATTACTGAAATAATATTTGATTATTGAAATAATATTTGTGATATACATGAAATAATCAATCAGTTAATCAATCAATAACAATCAATTAGTTAGTATGAACCGTCCATCAATTAAATCTTATTTGATTACTATATATATTATATATAATCAATACTTGTGATTATATTGTTACTATATAATATCTACAAATATCCTATATTGAATAGATCATGGAATAAGATTATACATATCGTAATATTATGATATATCATAACAATAGGTAAAATTATAGTAATATCTTCTAGTGTAGACCTGAATAACACATGTATATATCACGTGACACATATTGTACAATAATAATAATCGTAACTATTTTATATTCTATGTGAAATATTGTACGGGATAGTGCAATCTTCAATTAACTAAAATAATGCAAGTATTTGGTTAAAACGGAATACAAAATGCTTATATTTTTAAAAGAAAGATTGATGATACATTCCATATTAAATATTGTGTGTGATACATCCCAATTAAAACATGTGATTTCCTGCATATGTACAAATAATACCGTGTAAATAATATACTATAAAACAGTAGTATCAATCGTGCATATGTGAAACAGTAGTATCCTATAATAATTTATAGAGTAGTTATTTATAGAATAGAAGTTTAAAAACAGTAGAATTTATTTGACAAAAATATTATATGTTCAAGATTATACGGTAAGATTATGCTATCAAATAAGAATAAGAATATTAAAGATTAATCATACCATATAAGAGTGTTATAATATACGGAGTAATATTTTTACTGAAATAATATTTGTGATATACATGGCATATAATCAATCAGTTAATCAATCAACAACAATCAACTAGTTAGTATGAACCATCCATCAATTAAATCTTATTTGATTACTATATATATTATATATAATCAATACATTCCAATTAAAACATGTGATTTCCTTAATTAATCAGATTTCCTTAATTACATACCTCATGTGTTGTATAGCTTTACATGTGATGTAGTGACATTTGTATCAGTAAGATGTTAGAGTGTAGTTGGAGAGGAGAAGGGTCATGTATACATGAGGTCAATGGTTCGAATCGTGCATAGCCCAGTTTTTTTTTTTTGTTGTAGAAAACTTTAGGCGGGAAAATATGTGAGTAGAGTTATTTGGTTAGTGGAAAGGGGATTTAAATAATCGATTTTTCTAACGTATATTTACAGGGCACAACGAGTTTAAACCTCGTGGAAATGAACAGCTAATTACATAGCTTAATGATTTGCTATTATTATACTCCCTCCCCCTCACTAAGATCTTTCCACTTTCCTTAAAAGGAAACTCCACTAAGATTTTCCCACTTCAAAACTTTCCTTATTCATCCATTATACTCTCTTCCTATTGGTTACTTTTTGTGATTTGACATCTTGAACCCCACCAAACAATTTACCACCTTTCATTATCAATTTCTTAATCCATGTGCCAAGTCAAAGTGGGAAGAACATTGTGGTGGGGAGGGAGTAGCAATGAGTACACATATTAGAATGACTTACGGATAATTCCGATTTAATTTTATAAAAAATTCTTAATAACTATTTTTAAAATAAATTTATCGTCAATTTTAAATAGGTAAAAAAAAAAAATCTTAGTACTTGATAAATAGAGTTTAATAGTAGTGTTTGATATATATTACGTAGATTTTTAGGTGGACTTTTTTTAATGAGACTTACCCTAATCTTTGTTCCATGCACAATAACGATGACGCCAAATATATAATCATGCTTACACTATATTCCACTTACATACATATAATGGCTCACACTTTTTTGGGGTAGGTAAGTAGATTATACTCCCTCCGATTCATTGGATTCGCAACGTATTCCGTTTTTGGCTAATTCATCAGCTTTGTAACATTTTCATTTTGGGTCATATTTTTCTTATGAAATGACTAACCTACCCTTAACTTTTCATTACTATATTCCAAAATATTCAATCTAATATTATTATATTACTTAATCTTACATGACATCACTATTGTGGTCCACCAATTCACTTTCCTTATTTTTTGTGTGAATAGTAAATGTTGCGATTTCAATGAATCGGAGGGAGTATTATTTAGCCTTATAAAATTAGCCTAGCTAAAACATCAACATACCTAAAACAAAGTCCTTCGTGATTCTAACAACTAAAGTATGAAAATTATATTTACTCAATAATAAAATTAAAGATCTTAATATGTTGATCGGTCAATGCCCTAAAAAATTAAAGCAGGAAAAAATGTTGATACGAGACATTAGGGAATATAATGAGTATAATCTGCTGTGACGTTTTGATCCAAAGCCAACGATATATTACTTTTTACATTGAACGAGAGTCGTAATATATTTTCGCGTGACATTAATTACTTGACGTTATTTTTTATAGACTTGACTTAGCCAATATACTTGGGATACAAGCTCGATCATTAGTCATTACTTCTTGTTCCCTGACCTTGGTTAGACTTAGACTACGACGTTCGTACCATCGTACGTTAGATTAATCTAATTGGTTCATACGTTGAGTACACACCTATATATATATAGTGTATGACAATGCCAAGTGAAAAGGGGTAGTTATGACTTAAGAGTGGAGTATTTATTATGAGTAGTTGATTGGTAAATTGCTAAGAATTTACCACACAAGAAAGAAGATTATTAGTTGGACTTTATAAACATAATAAGATTATCGTCCCTCTACGTTACAATAAACAATTACGATGAGTAATATTTTAAGGAAAATGATACTCCCTCCGTTCAAGTCCAAACTTCTCCTTCCTTGTTTTGACACTATTCACAATCAAGGATAACTTTCGATATTCACAACAATCTATTAGAAAAAATATATCCATGTGGAATCTTGTTTGATTCGTCTTTAAAAGTATATTATTAATATCCAATTTTCATAAGTTTTACTAATATGTTACGAAAGATATTAACGATGCAAAATGCGCGTTGGCAAACGTGAAAAAGCAAAAGGGAAGCTTGGACTTGAACGGAGGGAGTATATTATATACAACCCTTAAAGTATAAGAGGTTATAAAATGAAATAATTCTTTAATACAAATATTAATTACATTGATATATGTGTAATTTAGGTTTCAATCCCTATGTTTTTACTAAGTATGAAATTTTTTAAATGATGTATTTAACATTACCGTATCCTTTAATTTCTATTATACTCCGTATTATATATCCATAATCTCTGACATTTGTTTATTTTTTTTTGAATTCTTTATAATCGTATTAAAAATAATAGAAAATACCTTTTTTATTTTCAAATCAACTAGCTAGAGAGTAATGATTAGAGTCATTAAATTTCATCCTCACAATAACTCAATAAGCCACCCATAGTGCACCACTTTGTATGCACACAATCTAAGTGCAAATCAAAAAAAGATTTTACATTCGATATGAAATAGAAAATGAGATGACGTTATTCATTCACAAACAAATTTAAAATTGGTGAGAAATAGTCGGTGAGTGGGTGAAAGTATAATGTTGTGCATTTCTCAGATCAACTCGGTTAATCCCGAATAAGATCACTGGTCGCGTATATGTTTTTTGATTTCACTGGCTGTGTATATCAGTTTAGACGGTAGATGAAAACCAAGGATAATGAAGAATAATGTACAAAAGAATCCTTGATTATTGTTATTCATGTTGTAAAGATGGACTAAGCATAGAATTAGAAGACAAAGACATAGAGGACACAATCCCACCACTCTCAATCTTAAGTGTCAATGACTTTGCCTTACTTTTACTCCTATACAATTTCTTCACATTTGCTCCTTGTTCACTCAACAACTTAAGTAAACTCCTCTTCGCATTCGGTCTAAACGGACAATTTGTCGCTAAAAACCCGTCTACCAAATGTAGGTACGCCTCTAGGTCATGGTTACACGCGACGTCTGCGTCTGGTTTTAAGTAAGGTGACGTTCTTGTATCCACTTTTAGTTCTGTCCCGACGTGTGAGTATGACCATGGCATGTTGTCTAGCCAATGTAACGCGCCCGCCACGTGTGGGTTGGATTTTAAGTGTTGTTCGGTTTCTTCGGTTAGGAACATGCCCGGGACTCGGGTGATTAGGTCGTGTTTGTTCACGATTCGTAGCACTTTGACGTTGTTCGAGTTGATTAGGTTGGCAAAGGCTCGGTTCCCGACCCTAGGTCCTCCGAAGGAGAAGACTGCGACCGGAGGTGGGTTGGTGATTCGGGTGTTGATCTCGTTGCCTACTAGTAGGGATAAGGCCGCTCCGAGGCTGTGGCCCGTGATTGAAATGCTTAGGGTTTCGCCTTTGTAGGTTGACATTAGTCTTTGGATTTCGTGTACGACAGAGTCGGCTAGGCTCGGGACGTGCTCGCCTTTGGTTCGGAACAAGGTATTGAATCCACATTCTACTTTGGCTTCGGAGTCAATGTCGTTTTGTTGCATGGGGACGAGGGATTCACGGACGTTTTCTGCCCATTCGAGGCACGTGGACGTGCCTCGAAGGGCAATGACAATATCCCTTCTCCCCATCCGAGCGATTTCCCTTTCGTCAGTGCAGACTGCCACGTACCCAATCATGCTGGACCGTTGGGTCATCCACCCAAGGTCCGGCGCCACGTCATCCACCCACTTAGGCAGTCCGATGGATGACGTGGCGTATAAGCTCTTGGTCACCTTGTATGACTTATCAGGCAAGTCAACGTCCCTCCATGCGCTGACCCCTTCCTTTGTAGTGGCAGGGTCAGCATGGAAGGACTGGTACGCAGCCTGGATAAACTCCCCATACCTGACCACCTCTCGACGAAGATTCTCGTCGAGAGGATCAAGCAACCCAGCCCAATCCCGACTCCCATGGTACTCCCTCCACCGGGACCCTAACTGGTTCCGAGGGGAGTACTCAGGCTGCGACAGCAGCCTCTGGAGCCGGGTAAGGCGGTGAGGTGACATCTCAGCAGCCACCTCAGCCGCCCTACCCGGTATCCCCTCAGGCCATATCCCTGTCAGATTCAGCTTCTCAAGTAGCCTCCTCCCCCCGCCACCATCCACCGGCTGCTGCAGCCTCGCCCCAGTGCTGGTGGCGGGCTCGAGCTCAACGGGCCGAATGGGTTGGGCCGCCGAACCCTCATTGATCTGCAAGAGCTTCTCGAGGTTGGACAAGTGGGTCCTAGTCTTCTCCGAAGTCGATTTCATTGGCTGGCTAGTAGATGATGAGAAGCAGCTCATAGCCGGGTTCATTAGCGTTGACCGACACCTGAACCCGACCCGGTTCATTTGGTATACATGTAACCCGTGAGATTGAAATGTAGATCCGATTTGTGCCATTTGAATTTGAATTAAATAAATAATTAATCAAAGTAAATAATATTTTGTTGAAGTTGTTGTAATTTGTAGATAATAATATGGTACGTTGAAAATATATACTGAATCGTCAATCAAATGGATGAAAACAGGGTATATATAGACCACCAAATAAATCTCATTTCCCAAAATACCCTCGTGGAATAATCATAATTACGTCAATTACCCTAGGACGAAGTTGTTCAATAACTTTAATTAATTAAACAATTCTCTTATCAGACCGTCTTACGAAAATTAATTAAATAATTTTCGTCAAAAAATTATATTTTGAAGCAATTTTTGAACTTTTGATAGATTTTGGGAGTTACTTTTAACAAAAATTTCAAAAGGAAGTAAATTTTAAAATTGGTAATTTTTAATTTACTCTTAATATAAATATAAATAATAATATTGTATGTGAGAGGTGTCACTATCAATTTATCGTAAAACCGTCTCATATCAGGAATTTGTGTGACTAATATTGGTGAGGGGTAAAATGGGAATTAGGCACAAATATTAATATATGAGACCTCGTCAGTTTGAATATTCGGCGTGTTTGATATCGCGTGATGGTGAACCGGGGACAATTATGGCGTTCCCTAAATAAAAAAGAATTTATGTGAACCGGTTCAAGAATTGACTAGATTTTGACAATTTGTTGGGTTTTTTTTTAACTGGATTTGAATTTACTGGTTTACCCTTTTGACTTTTTATTGTGATGTGTCTTGGATTGACTAAATGGAGTACATGCTTGGATGGCTATGTTGGTCAATTATTATTTCTCGATTATTCGGTCTGATTTTCGGTTCTATCTGGTCTATTTATCGATGCTTTCTTTAATTTATTTGGTAAATTTGTCGCTTTTTTTTTCTAATATTTTTTATAGTAGTCTATTGCATAAAATTATGCGAAATATATGGTAAATTTATAGTAGGGTAAATCAGACAAGTCTCGAAAATAATGTAAAAATGGATGAATAAAACAATTATATTTCTCTCAAAAATAAGAATTCCATTTTGACAATATGAAGGGATCACACTATTTGACCAATAATTTAGATAATAATCTTATTTTAATTATGAGAAAATAAAAAGTAATGATGGGATGAATTTTTAAGTCAATATCGTAATTATATCGAAGAATATACGATAATTAATTATTTCCACATCGATAATTAATTTCAGAATGTTAATCAGTAATTATCGCTCACTCGCTCATGCATGCATGATGATGATACAGAGTTACATTAGTTGATATAATGATATCGAATGTTACAGGATACACGTAAATTTAATACTCGATCGTACATTTTTTTTGAGTAATAAGTTGGAATAATATTGAAGGATTCGTGTCAACAATGGAAGTGAAGAAAAAAAAAACAATATGGAATGTTGAAAATTATGATAATGTCATCAATTAAGTGAAAATATTGGAAATTAATTCAAGTCAAATACACACTATTTATTTTATTTCTTGTTCCTCTTGAGCAAGCAAGCTATAGCTAAATATCTACGTCATAAATATAAATTTCGTACATCTAAGACTTTTTTTTTTTTTTTTTTGAAGTGAAGATCAATTTCATTAATAATAAGCCATCCGGCATCTACAAACGATGTCAAATTGAACTGAATACAGATTTGTAAAAAATAAATAAAGAATATCATTGAGACAAAGATCACTATTAAAATACTGTACATCTAAGACTTTAATTTGCTTGGTCTCTTTATAATTCAGGAGATATAAATGCACTATCATTAATTGTACGTCACAATGCCATTTCATTTATTTTTACTTAGTACAAAGTATTCCGTATATATATATATATATATATATATGACGGTTAAATATGGTTCAGTAGTAAGTATGGAGTATGTAATGAATCGATTTATAAAGTGAATTCTTATGTAGTAATTTCTTACCCATTAGAGTATGTACATTTTAGGACTTGTTTGATTACTCATTCAATTACTGAGAAGTGCAAGATCTCATGCATGAATTGTATTTTTAGGGAGTTGTTTGGTTACCCATTTGATCATGAGAATTGTCACTTCTCAGGAATTGTCACTTCCTTCATAATGGGGGAAGTTACTTACCAAGCCCCCTTGGTGTGTAGAACTTCCTGCACGAAGTCATTTTCCCATGTAGCAACCAAACACTATTTTTGTAATTCCCATGAAATACAAATTCACGTGAATTTAAATTCCGATAACTCCAAAACAATACAATTAAGAAAAGGGTTTGATTAGCCTCATGTTATAAAACAAAATAATAAAAATATGTATTATTACTCCACAATAATTAGTTATCAATAATTAATGATATAAAAGGACAAATGAATTTATATTACACCTCATAATCTCATACATACACATCACACATGAGTATTTTTAAGTGTTGATGAGTACCAAACATCATTAAAAATATTATCAGATAATCGTATATACAGAGTATATGTTATTCAAATAATCTGGTAATAATAAACTCTGTTATTTATAATCATTTTTCCAATTTATTGTATTTCTTATTAAACAATGTCGTCCAATCTTTTAATCTGATCTATATAGATAAATGAAACAATTATTTATCATTTTTTAAACATTTTTTTTATCGTCCCTGAAAAAGAAAACATTTTTTTATCGCATCTATCTGTTTGACATGTCTTGGGACAAAGATATTCCGTCTTTTCTCAACATGGGAATCTATAATTAATTTTGATTAATAATAATAATAATCTAGCCATGCAACATGTATTAATGTGTTATTTATATAATTAATTAATTATACTTATAAAAAAGACATAAATAAATAAATTAATAATATATATTGCTAGCATTTTTTGTCAATATTGAAAATGACATAAATAAATAAATTAATAATATCATATCTTCTTGATTATTGTCCCCCCATTTGTTCAATAATTAATACTATAATCTTTTTGATTAATTAATTTTATGAATTTTCATTTTCGATATGCTTGATTCGTTGTTCAAGATTCTGCATAAATTTAAAGTGATTTTTTTGAATGACAATTGATAAATACAACCCTTTAGACAGTAATAAATTAATTAAAAGAGTAAATATATAAAGTCTCGATCGTTACATGCATAAATCACGCCGATTTAGGTTTAGTTTTTCTATATAAATTTATGTTAAATACTCCGTATGAAAAATATTAAATGCTTAATCAAATAAAATCTTACAGAGTAATTAAAAGTTAAAATGTATATTGTTTAAATTGCGATACTCTAACTCAAATAAGTGTTTTACGTTAAAATAAATAACAAAAATAGATAATTTGATACGGAGTAATTATTTTAATTTTTTATTCAGGTAAACACATTTTATCGCAAATAATAATCGAACCTCTAATCTCATTTTGTTGGTGGTTAGTTGGTTCACAAATTCTAATATGTGATATTTACCTTTAATTTTTTTAAAATTTTAGACAACTTTTTTTTCTTTATTTTTATAATCATTTCTTTATTTTTATAATCATTTCTTTATTTATCAATATAAAATCGTCTTATAAAAAACCGTCTTACCTATTCTCTAAAATACAATAAAGTAAGACTAGTAGTAATAATAGGTCCTCCATATGGCTAGTCCATCGATCATTGTAACTTGAAAATTAAGACGTAGTGGAGTTTATATAATTAGAGTGATGAATTAAATCAAGTAGTCTTTAACGTGTCACACGGCTCACAAACGCGGCAATAATAATAATAATAATGTACACAATAATCTTATTTATAAATATAAATTGACTTAAATTTCGTAAATATTTAATACTCGTACGACTTATTTCATAAAATATGACTTATTTACGTAATGGCAATCTAATTTCACGTTCATATAATTAATTTGGTTTATACTCCATATATATTTTACTCATTTATCTTGAATATAGCAAAAAAAAAATTGTTGTCTTGTTTTTTTGAATACATTGGTTTTAATATTTATGATAATTAAACATAAGTTACACTACTATTTTTGATAATATTTATAATAAATAAAAAACATTTTTTCTCAAAAAAATCTCAAAAAAAATGTCGTGGAAATATTTTTGAAATATTAACCCTTGTCAATTCGAATATTTAATCACTCGGTCAATATCAAACATGATACGTACTGTACTAGTGTACTGTTGAACCCAAACCCGATTCATTAACAAATCAAAATCGCACTCGAGTACATCTTTTAGGTAGTGTTACGAATTGACTTAAGCCCAATGCGAATGGGCTATTATTGATAATGGTACCCCCACCCCCCACAAAGTCCACTCAAAGTACCAGTAAAAAGCACGATTTTATTCGCATAATCAACAAACCGTTGGTAATATTATACTGAGTAATCATTTTGCGCGCATCTATTTTCAGAGTTAAGTACGAGTACATGAGAAGTACGATCCGTATTCATTTTGACTCGTTATTCTATTTAGGGTCAAATATGTAATGTGATATTACACGATCCGCTTTCATCTCGAGACATCAGATCACTACCTCTACGATGGAATTACTTTGATATTTCGTGGCTTAAGATGACGGTCATTCAATTAGTCTTTTGTGAAGCAGTTTTGCGATAACACAATGTATGTAACACGCTTTTAGCAAAAGAGACGGTTAGAAAAAGTCCCTAAAACCTGTTACTAAAAACCTCGTTATGATACACAATTTCTTAAGTAAGATGATTTTATGTGACAATGTAAATACGATTCGGATTGACCATCTGAAGTGAAATAATGTAAAGATTCAAAGATCTTCTTAATGTGAGATTTTTTTATGAGCCGCAAAAAAAAAAAACAGTGCAGTCGTCAAAAATCAAAAGTTAGAGGCTGACTAGTGACTACGACTATATTTCGGGTGTCGTACAAAGAAAAACTTCACCTAACCATATTAGGGTACGGTCCACTTTTCATCCATATTCCAACCATATACTCCCTCCGGACAATTTATCGCCCCGCTTTCCTTATTTGGAAGGTTTTTATTTTTTGCCCCACTTCTCCACTTTCCTTTTCTATCTTACATTTTTACCATATTATCCTTCTTTCTAACCTTTATTTACCAGAAATGCCATTGAATTTTACACTTTAAGGCCCACCATTTATTTCTTTACCATTTTATATTCATTTTTCACTACTCTACCATCATTTTTTACCATTTTATATTCCTTCCTTATTTTACGTGCAAAAGTGAATGTGGCAATAAATAATGACCGGAGGGAGTAGTAATTACAAATTTAGTCATATATATATATATATATATATATATATATATATATATAGTAAGGCTCTTATGAGTCCCTTACTCTTTGTGAGTCCCTAAGTCCTCATGCCATCCATTTGATGGAATGAGGATGGATGGACAAGATACATCCAATTAAAAAAAAAAAAAAGGAGATTTACGTTCCTAAAATAACTCACAAGAATTTAGGAAACAAATAACTTCCTATCATTCACGTTCATTTCCATTCCACGTTCATTCACACAATCACACCTAAAAACCAAAAAACTCTTTCTTCATTTACGCTAATTCATCGTTTTTGATCTCGAAATTCTGCTACAATGGATTCAATGACCGCATCATCGTCTTCAACGGTTGATAAGCAACTAATCGATTATAACAATGGTGAGTTACAGTGATTCATTCACGTTTTTATTCGTTTTTTCTTCACGGATTTCAATAGTAATATTGCTTTCAATCTGCGTTTTCATATCAATGTTTTATCGCGTCAAATTGCGTTTTTTTTTACGTCGATCTTCATGTTTATAGTGCTTTCATTGACATTTCGACTTTCTTTGCATCAAATTTGCGTCTTTTTGATGTCATTGCGTTTTGATTCATAGTTTCGTATCAATGGTATTTTGATATCTCGATCTCCATAGATTACAGGTCTCTATGGTTTTTTTCAAGATTTTCCCTGATATCCATTGATACTATTTTTTTGATATCAATTAACGCAGATTCATCGTTGAAGTAACATGCCTTCTGAATTAAAGTAACACTTAATTGTAATTACAGTAACACAAATGAACGTTCAGGAAAAGGGTTTTGATGATATTGATTCCATTGTTTTATGTTTGTTATTTGGGTTTTCAATGAGGTCCACTGATAATATTGTTTTGTTTTCTATGAACGCAGTCATCTCATTCATCATAGATTCATATTGATGGTTAATTGATACTTCATGTCGATTTGGCTTCCCTTTTTACGTCAATTTTCATGTTGATATTGTTTTCATTGTCATTTCATTCATTATAGATTCATATTGATGGTTAATTGATATTGATTCCAGAGTTTTATGCTTGTTATTTGGGTTTTCAATGAGGTCCACTAATAATATTGCTTTGTTTTCTATGAACGCAGTCACGACGTTGAAGTAACATACGCTCTACATTACAGTAACACTCCATTGCAATTACAGTAACACTGAATGTTACGAAACAGTTTTTGATGATGATGTTAGAGTAACGTACTTTACCAGTTAGAGTAACACAACGTAAGAGCTGAAGTAACACATTGACTGCATGGGCGTAATGCATATGTATTAACGTTACAGTAACACTTAATTGCAATTACAGTAACACACTGAACGTTGAGAAACAGTTTTTGATGATGATGTTAGAGTAACGTACTTTACCAGTTAGAGTAACACAACGTAAGAGTTGAAGTAACACATTGGCTGCATGGGAGTAACACGTTGTTTACTTTTGTGCAGGTGATATTGGAAGTGATGCGAATGCACAGGACAACACTGATAAAGGTGGATCAGGATGAGGAGGATGAAGTGGATGACGACGACGACGAAGATGAGGAAACTGAGGAAGACACTGAAGAAAATAAGGAGGAACATGTGTTTTGAGAATACTTGTGTTTTTGGTCATGATAAAAATATTTTTCTTTCTTTGTTTACAAGAATAACTGATTTTGTACACATTTTTTACAAGTAGCATTGTGCTACGTAGCAATTAACTCTATATTTTATTTAATACATGTTCATTTGGTTAGAGTAACATCTTTGTTCTATTGGAGTAACACCTTCCGTCAGTTAGAGTAACAGACATAATGCATTAAAGTAACTGAGGACAGCAGCGTTTAAACAAATGATTACCAAAGTAATTGATGATAACTTGGATTGGAACCATTCATTACCAAATTAACGATTGTCGTTCTTTAAAGAACGATATATAATGCGTCAGAGTAATTGATGATAATAACATTGTTTAACCATGAGACAAAGAATAACACCATTAATTACTTGAAGTAACATCATTTGTTCATTAAAGTAACACTTATAATACGTCAATGTAACACGGGTGTGTAGCCTTGCTTGAGTTGAAGATGAAAGAATGAGCGGGTGTGTGTTTTGAAAGAAATCAGAAGTCGAGAGATTGAGTTTGGGATGATGAAGATGAAGAGTTTTAGTTAGACGGGTGAATTTGAATGAAAAAATTAAATGTGATGAAACATAATCAAGTGAGTTAGGTGGTTGGAGATAATTAAGGGAGGAGAGAAGATTTTATTATATTTTTTTCCTAAATATGTTATATATTACCTTAATTACTAGCCTCAATCACCACCATCCATCCCATCTAAATCAATGGCTCTAAATAGGACTTATGGACTCAAAAAGAAAAAGAGAACTCACTTGATCTTTACTCTATATATATATATATATATATATATATATATATATATATATATATATATATATATATATATATATATATATATATATATATATATATATATAACGGGTTAAATAGATATCGAATGGAAATGATGAGATAGTAAAGTTGGTGGGGGCCTAGGTGAACAATTGTCCTATCTATTCAAGTGATATTTACTTGACTCGTTTTAATCTTGGATATATCTGTCTTAATAGAGACTAACTGATTTGTCATAGAGTCATAGGAGTAGAGGAGTATACCCTATAGCCCTATAGGGTATGATTTTTGTATGATTACGTATTTGACATGTTTTAGGTTTTTTGATGAATAATGTCATCGTAAATAAGAATTTGTCATCAACATTATCGACTACTATGACATGATGTGAACAAAATATGGTTCAAATGGTTCCATTTCCCATACAGAGTAAGATATAAAGATTTTGATTCTTACTCACGATATATTATACTCCGTATTCATTTTAACTGAAAAAATACTCATTATGGCATATTAATTCCATTTTGTGACATCCTTCTACATGTGGGCTCGATTTTTGCATGAATTCATACAAAGTTCGTTAGGAAAAGGGTTAGAGAAACGATGATATCCTAATTCTTAACATCGACCTTGAGCAAACGAAAATGTCTTAGTCCAGTAGTTAAGATTAGATGCTCTGAGACAGTGGTCTCAGACTCTCAGGTTCGAATCATCTTCTCTTGTATTGTGATGCGACTAAGTGCATTCTTCGTTGAGAAAAAAACACATCGACCTTGGGCCTTGGTCACCAGCCCACCACCATCATAAGTTCATGAACACTAGCCTACCAAATAACCCAATGTATATCCACGAACTCAAGCCCACCCACATTTGCCTTAGCCCATTAGACTCCTTGGCCCAATTTCACCTTTTAAAACCGAACACCCCTAACTCAAGCCTACCACATCCCTTAAATCCGTCCAGAGGTAATTATATGCGGGTTTTGATCGGACATGGGTCGGAGTAAGTGTGAAATTTTGCCCATATACAAGCAGATTAACGGATTTCGGACGGGTTCACGGGCCGGGCCTTTGTATATTTTTGAAAGTGTTGTGTCCAAGCCTGCTAAAAATTCGGGCCTATCATGCTCAGCTCTAAATCTATCTTATACTCCAATATTCTGCTATTTATTTATATCTGTTGATTGTATTCGGCTAACTTTCCGTTTCTACTGATCATCAAGCAAAACCCTAAACCCTTACCCTTTTCATAATCAGAATTTTTTCGTCTAAATTCTACTCCGTAGTTCCCATGTATTAAAAAAATCAAAAGGGACGGTATCTCAGTAGTACTAATGAGAAACCTCTCAAAACCGTCTCACACCGTTAATTATTTGTCACATAGTTAGTGCCTTTAGCCCTTAATGATACGTTTCACATAACTTTACTACGAGCCTATTTAAGTATAGAACCGTCTCTCAAATCCTACCGATCATAACACCAAAAAAACCTAAAATCAAATCGGTTTTCCAATTTCCGATGCCGAACCGAAAGGCCCCAAATTGCTCTCCTTTTCAACGGTAATACTTAACACACACAATTGATTCAATGATTCCCCTTCACCTCACTTTCTTCATTCCTCCATTATCATCCCCCATTTTCTGCTAATTTCTTCTCCAGGTACGTTTCTTCTCATCTTTTCTCAATTACCCTCTTCATAATTCTTCATTCTTTCCCAAAAGTTCGTAGCTTTTCACCCAATTATTCACCATCTTCATCTTTTTCTGTAACTAATTGTTCTTACTGATATTCACATTAATGGGGGAAAGCTGGGTTTTTTTGATTTATTTATTTTTGTTTTGATTTTGGGTGTGTAATAATTGTTCTGTGATCACATGATTCAAATTGGTTGAGCTGATAATTGGGATTAAATCTCGTGATTAGAGCTTTGATTGGAAAGATATTAAGATTAATTGAGCATGTTAATTCAATTTTATGAGTGATTTTATCGGTGTCGCCGAAAGTAATGATTTTGATGTTGTTTGAGGGGGTTTGATTTGCGACGCTATGTTATACTGATTTAATTGAAGACATAGAATCATTGATTGGTGATGCTCATCTGACTCTTCTCACAAATTTCGTGTGATTTCGGATTATGTTGCTTGGACTCGTTTAGAAGAGTACGACACCGTTAATTTTATGAAAATTTTGCATCTTTTAGCGGAAAATGAAGAGTCCAAATGTCATATTACGCGAGGTGATTAGAAGAATCAGAGTAACATGGATTTCGGAAAGTGATGTATGTATGGACATTCATAGCAGGATGAACAGTATCAGTTGCGATTTTCATTATTGATCATCTGTAAATAAACCGTGCTTTGTACTCCGTAATAGGTAGGTGGGGGACAAGGGGTTAGAGGGTATGCTTGTATTCCTACATAATTCGCGCTTACCTCGTTGAGGGTGTGATTCTTCGAGGCTTTGAGATGTTGGGGTAATGTTCTTGTTGTCGGGATTTTTTGGTTGAGAAATCGAGGCTTTGAGATGTTGGGGTAATGTTCTTGTTGTCGGGATTTTTTGGTTGAGAAAATGGGAAGTTTATAAGTTAAGCAAGTACGAAACTCATTTCAAAGTTTGCGTTGATTGAATACGTGGAAGATCATTCAGTTTTGGTACAAAGTTTTCATGTCGTGAGGATATTACTGTTGTTTTGGTACAGGAATCCGTAATTTGGAGGTGTTGTGTATCTAGCTTAAATGTGCCACCAAAACTCATGTCCATCTATAAATGCGGAAGAGGCAATTGCTGCAGAAGAATGCCTCTTAATCTACTGTAAGCCTGTGGAGTTGTATAACATTCTTCAACGTCGGGCTCAATATAATGTAATTCTGAGAATCCTTGCTTAAATAAGTTCGTCGTTAATTATCTCTAGTTTATCTAAGTTTGATGCATGCGTAACTACTCTCCAATGACACACGGGTTGCTTTCATTCAGTTTTTACTGTTTACTGCACGTAAGGTGCCCTTTCACGTGATCTTCTCTCTTATTCTTTTTACACTGTTGTGCAGCCACCATTTCTTTCAAGATGCCTGAACTACAAAATCGAGGCAAAATGGAAAACGGGGTAAGGTTTCCTTACGCAGTATTTTCTCTTCTACTACATGAATCAATCCTCTATGCCTTTTATACGATGTGTAGGTTGCTAAATTGAGCGAAACATAATGTTTTTTTTTTGATGTTTTGTTTGCAGACTGATGGATCAAAATGTAATCTTCAACTACAGAGACCAGAACAATTTGCTTCGAAAGACTGAAGGTAAATATGTTTTTTGGTTGTTTCAGTGGATTTATTTTCCGTAAAATTGTACAAGTATGCACTTTTTTCGATTAGCATCACTAGTTAGATAACTTTTCTTTGTTAACTTGCAGTCACGAGACGTTTCACATGTCCTTTTTGCCTTGTGAGATGCGGGAGCTTCAAGGTACATGGTAGTTATTTGACTAGACTTTCATCACGGATCATTCATGAGAAAGTTTCCTTAAAGTCTTCATCTTTCTTGGTTAATCATCGTAAACATGCGCTACATTATCTTTTCTTAGTTTTGATAGAAACTAAATTTTGTGCTTTGTTTGCAGGGCCTTCGTTTTCATTTGGGCACCTCACATGACCTATTTAAATGTGAATTCTGGGTTAGTAATGCTATGTTGAGCATAAATGTCTTCATTGAAACTCGAAACTCGTAACTCCTTGCATGCGAAAATAAATCTGTTTTCCTTTTTTCTGACAGACAAGTGAAGAGTACAGAGCGGTGAATGTTTCGGTCAGAACCGATGCCTTATGTTCAGAGGCAAGTTTTTTCAATGCTTTGTATTGCCGTGTTAAGTTTTGCTTTCTCAAATCAGGGTAACTCGACGAAGATTGGATTTTGCGCAGTTTCTAATAAACTGATACGGAGTATAATCTTCCATTCATGCTAAAACTCTTAAACTCGAAGGTCAAATTCGAGTAATAGTATAGGACATCTACTGCAAATTCAGTTTAAATGTTCGATGTCTTCTCTGTGTATATTCATCGGATGATTAATACTTCTAACTCCACAGGCATCTGCATCGGAAACTGAGCCTCAATTCCAGCCATTTTCTTACTGGTGAGTCTCACTGCAGGTTGTATGTTATCGAAAATTCTGATTTTTACTAACAGAAATTCAAACACTTTAACTATCCTTTCACAGTTCGAGGCCCCGAAAGCGTATCAGACCAGAAGATCCACTAGAGAAAGGAAAGCATGTATATCCACATGTATTGGAATCAGTCTTACCCACGCTAGGCGGCGACAGTTTGCATAACGAGAGTACTGAGGGTACTTACTTATTTTATCTCAATGTTACATAATGAGAGTAATGTATTGCATGATCTTGTTTGACATTTTTTTTGTTACAGGCGATAAAGTTCCGAGTGACTTGCATACCTCCAGGCTACAAGGCAAAACCTGGAGTAGCTCTGAAAATGCTGTATCGAATATCACCGACTGTGTTGTAGGCAACGGAACCCAGGGGGTTCCTGTTGCTCGAGCTCAGTCTGTCGACGACATGGACTGCAGCAACCAAAGTATGTCTGTGGACAGAAGTTTATCTGCTGCATTGCTCCCACATGCAAAATCAAGAAAACTCTCTTCAGATCGGACTGATTCAAGAAGGTATATATATAGACGATTTTTTTCCTTGATTACTAGCTTATAATCGGCTTCAACCGTCTAACTACATTCTTACTATCTTTCCAGCTCCATTCTCTTACAGAAGCGACAGTTTTATCATTCTCATAGATCCCAGGTAATAATTTCATCCGGAATACATGGTGGTGCATACAAGGACCTGAGATCCCGTGTTTTTACATTTCTGTGTGTGCAATTCTTCGTGTCGTTAAAGTGTTAATTATGTTATTGACCTTTTGTGTGAAGCCAATGGGTGTTGACCAAGTAATGGCAGACAGGGATAGTGAGGACGAGGTTGACCATGACATTGCCGATCTTGAAGACCGAAGGGTAAATTTGGTCATTTTCTCATCCTCTCATTCTTTTTATTTGTGCATGTATTTTCACAACTTCGGTTCCACGTTCCTTCCACTACGAAATTTTGCAACTGTATTGGCTTTCAAGTTTCAACCTTTCGAAAGGATATGTGAACCATCTCTTCTGAACCAAACAAATTTGAAAATTACTATATCCGACAATTTCAGTTCAGGCGAAACTTGAAAATTTAATGAACACAAACAAATTAATAGTCTCATACCTCGCTGCGACTTCTTAGGTGACGAGGTGCTAAAATACTCTGAGTAATGACGGTTATTTTTCCTTGTACTGCAGATGCTTGATGACTTCGTAGACGTGACTAGAGATGAAAAGCACCTAATGCATTTATGGAATTCATTTGTTAGAAAGCAGAGGTACACAAGAATTTCCAACTTACCGTGATTTTCACTGATTGGACCGCCTTACACAAGAATCTGTGTTAAACGTTTTTTTTTTTAAATGCAATAGGGTGTTGGCTGATGGTCACGTTCCATGGGCCTGCGAGGCATTTCTTCGACTCCATGGCAAGTCGCTGGTTCAGTCCTCAGCTCTCTTCTGGTAATGCTGCTATTGTCAATCTAGTTTCCTTTTTGCTATCGTACATTAACACGGTCACACGTGTCCTTGAAGCATTAAGGTTAATATTTCTTCTTCGTCTGCCGACATCAGGTGCTGGAGATTGTTGATGGTCAAACTATGGAACCACGGCCTTGTTGATGCCGTGACTATGAATAATTGCAGCATGATTCTGCAAACATACCAGGATGAAATCTCCTCCTCCGATGGGGTTTGCTCAAATCCCTGCAAACCCGAGCCGGTTGTAGACTAAATAAGAAGATAACTTGCGTTGGATCGAATAAATCTATTGTATCGAATAATAATTACCCAGTCGTAAGAAGAAGATAAAAAACGACAGTTGAAATTTGTAGTAGTATTAGTTTCAGGAAATGACGGTTGAAATATCGTATATGGAGCTGTGAATCTGTGATGTTTGATGTTGTATATTCGATAATTTTTGTACCAATAATGTTTGTACGATTTATATTCGTCTTAATTTTGCATCTTGAAAAATGTATGAATTTGCAAAATCTCGAATTCTCGTTTAGGAGAAAAACATAATCTAATCGTCGCAAGCAACCAAAAAAAAAAACATTGATTCGATTCCCATCTGCAACTCGATGTTCTCTCTTTTTTTTTTAAAAAAAACATAATCTAAAATCCATGAATAACAACTTTTTAACTACTTTTGTTCGTCTAAAACCAAAAAATAACGAGTCTTTATCTAAATTCAAATTCGGTATCAAAATTCTTTGAAAAAAAAAATCCTGATGTCATGAATCAGGTTCTCCTCCCCTTTCATCTGTTTTTTTTTTTTCGCAAAAGATTAGTTCTTTATTCATCTATATCGGAAATAAAGATAATTACAAAAGCGGGTTTTTAATTTTTTTTATCATTCTATTTTGTTTGTAATTATTACTGTATGAATATTATAGTGTTATACTGTGTATTTGATGCGTAAATTATGTTCAAATTTATGGAATTATTTATGTTCTGTGATCTGGGTTTCATTGAAATTGCTGGGTTTAACTTGGGTTGATTTCATCTAGGGTTTATTTGTTTCATGAATTTAATCCTGGGTATGTAATTTATTGATCAAAAGGGGGTAAAAGATTGTGTCTTTTTTAGGAATTTCAGTGTAATTTTTGGGGAAAAAATGGTGAAATCAGTGCTGTTATTTACAATCCTCGAGTCGAGTGTTTGATTTTCTCACTTATACTCTTCATTTCTTGAAAACGGACTTTGACTGGACGTAACTCTTAGCTTTGACGGGTTCAAATCCGGGTCATGATTTAGGTTATGGATTTTTGTGGTTGAAGTTTTTTTCGAGGGGTTTTTAACTTTGGAATTGTGTCGATTTGCAGTTCTTGTGGGGGCTTGGTTTACCTGAAGACGAAGCTGAATGCAATGATGTTTATGGATTAGACGAAGAACTGCTCGAAATGGTGCCAAAACCCGTTCTTGCTGTGCTTTTCCTTTTCCCTCTTTCTCCCGAGGTATACATCCTTACATCGTCTCTTTTGTAATCTTGACGCTCATTCTCCTGCGACTGATCGATCAATATACTGTTTTCCATGGTAGCTAGAAGCTGAGAGAGCGAAAGAGGACACCTTCAACACGGTAAGTTTCGACAAATAACATTCCAGACTTCCAGTACTGTAAAAATGTAAGATGTTAAACATTTGACAGCGTAGAAATACTCGACAGCATTCAGTAAAGTTTACATTCTGCTGTGGTGTTTGCTTTGCGTTTCAGCTGTACAACGAGAAAGTTTACTTCATGAAGCAGACTGTCGGAAATGCATGCGGGACAATAGGGCTTTTACATGCTATTGGCAACGTCACGTCACAGATTCAGCTTCGTAAGTTCTTCATTCGATTATAACAAAACAACGTGACAGTCCATGTTCGTATTTTCTTATATCATGTACTTACAGGAGAAGATTCTTTCCTAGATAGATTTTATAAAGCCACAGCGAACATGGATCCCGCAGAGGTTAATTGTTAACCGTCTTTTTTTGCCAATGTAATCAATCACGAGAAAATCGCTCAACTTCTCATTGTTTTTTGTTTTTGTTTTAGCGAGCTTTGTTTCTTGAGAAAGATACTGAAATGGAAGCTGCGCATTCAGTCGCAGCTTCTGCTGGTGATACTGAGGTAAGTCACAGTCTTACAGCATGCACATTCATGAGCATGAAATATGTACTGCGATTTGCGACAACTCTGTGTAATCGGACTTCTGTAATTTGTACCAACAGGCTCAGGAGGACGTCGACACTCACTTTATTTTCTTCTCTTGTGTTGATGGTACAACACTGACAGTCGACACTACTCTCTTTCGCTATTTTCCATTCCATACTTTCATCGCTCCTGCCACGTGATCCAATACAGTATGTATTAATGTATTATTGATCCTGTGTTTCGTTGACTTCATTCTCAGGTGAACTGTACGAACTTGATGGAGATAGGGCTAGACCGGTGTCACACGGACCTTCTTCCCCCAACACTTTACTCGAGGTACAGTATCGTTGGAACCTGAAAACACCCAATTTGACAGTAACTCGCCTGAAAATGATTGGAACCTGAAAATACCCGATTTGACCTAAACTCTTACAAACACGAAATGAGTTGAGAGAGTTGCTGGTTCATCCGTTTGCCAAGTCTATGGAACCAAACGTTATGAACTTGACACGGTTTTGTTACATTTCAGGATGCGGCGAAGGTTATCAAAGGTATCATTCAGGAAATTCCTAACAGTATGAACTTCAATGTTATGGCTGTATCAAAGAAGAAGGCTGGAGAATCATCATAGTGAGATGTTGTTGGAGAAACTTTGGACTGTTATAGTTTACTTTGTAATAGTGTAACAGGGTATAAAACTTGTATCGACTGATTCCAACACGTCATAAAACGTAATTTTATGTCTTTTAAAACTCTCTATTGAAATCCAAATGACCTTCGTATTACAATGGGGCATTGTATTTGGTGTGGACTTTGTTCAACGTCAATATGGACCCATTTTATTCTGGTACCCAAAAGGCCGAGAAAACGTGGATAATAACCTTCAAAATCGGTCATTTTTAGCTATTTTTCGAAAGTAGTGAAATTGATCCAAGGCGCGATTTTTTTTGACGAAAAGTTGTCGATAGGAATAGAATGCCTAATCATTATTATCAGAACCCTATCACACAGTTTAAAAATGGAGTACAGAACTTCTTTTGACATATTCCGCCACGTCTCAAAACGCGATTTATATATGGCGTTTAAAAATCTCTATCGAAATCCAAATGACCCTCATATCACACCGAGGCATTTTCCTTGGTGTGGACTTCGTTTAGCTTAAATATGGGTCCATGTTATTTCGGGGCCCAAAAGGTATAACCTTCAAAATCGGTCATTTTTGGCTATTTTTCAAAAGCGGTGAAAGTTGATCTAAAACGCGATTTTTTTTGACGAAAACTAATAAAATGCCTAATAATACCTTGGTCGTCCGTTTTTTTTTTTTTGATATAAAGGAGTCACAAGGACGACTATTAATGCTTAAAGTCTGGAAGAGTAGAGGTCGACAATATGTCGAAATCCAAACCTAAAACCGCGGGCCTAAGATTGGACATGTCTCGGGCCATTTATGAGCTAAGATGGCATAATTCGGATTGGAAGCATATTTTGAATTAAGATGCTAAAAGTCTATGGTGATTACGATTTAATTGAATAATAATAATAATAATAATAATAATAATAATAATAATAATAATTTCGAAAGATTGGAAAAAAAATTGGTTAAGATACAACTTAATTATAGTCAATAAATTTGAAGTTGACATTATTTTCTAATTATTTTTATTGTCATTTTTTCTAATTATTTTCGTTAGAGTTTGATTTTTGTAATATTATTCCCATCGCAATTTAATTTTTCTTCTAGATCCATAAATGGTTATCTAATCGTCTGGTTTGAGGGTGATTATTTTTGAAGTATTATGTCGAAAAAAAAAAAGAAAAAAGAGTAAGTTACTTCATCCAATTCGGACAGTACGAAGATTATACCAGCAGTAGTACATAACTTTATGTACAACTGGTTTTATCATTTTGAGCTTTATCAAAAAAAAATCGAGTTTTGCTGTAAACCTTCAGTATAAATGTTTAAGCTCAAAAACCTAAAATTCAGCTCAGATTTTATAAGCTCGATGGTACTTAATTCGTCATTCATGTCTATCAACTTCTTTTTTTTTTTTTTCCTTGCTTCATAAATCATAGAGTAACACGGTTTTTTTTTATAATGAATTTTAATGTAAAATGGTCTAATAACAAAACTGGTAAGAAACACACGTTTATTATTATAATTATGGATTTTATTATCAATAAAAGTCTGTGAAAAGACCCGTAATTGTTCTAATCCCGAAGGATATATTCAAACATTATTAAATATTTGGGATTACAATTTTGATACGAATGAAGTGTGAAAATAATATTTATTTTTAGAAATGACATACTCGAAACTCGATCCTCTAAGGCCATGTTCTTTTGGACTGAAACTGACTGAACTTAAATTAACTTAATTTAACTGAAGTTGGCCGAAATACAGAGACAGCATAAGCCTCTTGGGACTGAACTGAACTGAACTGAACTGAAACTGACTGAATATAAGTCTAAAAAAACCGTGAATAAATATATGAGGAAGTATGCATTCTAGAAGAAGGTTTGAAGATGGCCAAGAAATACTAACATTACATTACATATTACAGCTTGCGTGAAAGGAACAAAGTCCAAAATTCAACGTCCATCTCCAAAGACAAAAAAACTATTGTTAATGTCACAACTCATAACTCCCAAGTATAAATGCTTAGATAGATAGATGAGTGTTACTTACACCAAGTTGATTGCATTTCAATCACACCTAAATATCATAGCTAATAATAGTCTAATCCACCTTGAGACGATTCAAAAACCCGACTTAAAGTTACTTTATTAGAGTTTTTTTTTGAAGTGAAAGATCAATATTATTATAATAAGTCATTCGGCATCTACAATCGATGTTAAACTAAATAAAGAACACCTTTGAGACAAAGATCGCTATTTGACACATCCTTTCGCGAAGGAATCTATAGATCTGATGAAATAGTCTCTAAAAAGATGAACTTTCTCTATTTTGACAAATAGTAGACCAAGATCTGACCTCGATTGTATCACCATACGTAGAACTTTCATTCCTCTCATGATCTTGCACATAGTTCTTGATAAATATAAGCCGATCGCTATTGGAATAAAGCGTTTCTGAACAGCCTTCTATATATCGTTGTTTATTGACACATCCTTTCGCGAAGGAATCTATAGATATGATGAAATAGTCTCTAAAAAGATGAACTTTCTCTATTTTGACAAATAGTAGACCAAGATCTGACCTCAATTGTATCATCATACGTAGAACTTCCATTCCTGTCACGATGTTGCACATAGTTCTTGATAAGTATAAGCCAAAACTCAAACTCTCGTAAAAGAGAGACTTTTATTGAAGAAAAAATTGATTATCAATTGAGAATTAAACAATTTTTTTAGATTTACCATCGATTAATTATAAACAAGATCAATAGACACAAATATTATTTAAGTTTGGTCTGGTTTGGTCAGGTCAGACAAAGATAGAGGATCTGGATGACTGCAATCTATAAAATAGAACACACGTCCTTGTCTAGGATAGGATAGATGTGACAATTACACAATTCTAAAAAACTTAACCCGTCAATTCAAATTAAAATGATATCGATCTATTTTAATCTTAAAACAGATATACTCGTCTTCGATACAGAGCGATACAAGTAGGGGCAATTGGGATTTTGGGGGTTGGGAGGAGCTTGAAATGTCAAAAGAGGTTGAAAGTCAAGGAATTGAAGGCCCATAACAAGTTAACGGTCTCTTCTTTTTTGGGTTGCACGTGAGACGTGAGACATGACCTCTCAACCCATGTCTACCCTCCCGTCATCTTGGTCTTCCTATGTGGTCACTATTTGACCCGACGAAGTCGTAAAATGAACGTGTCATGTTTTAAACAATAATTTGTGACAATTCTGTTGTGTGTTCACATTGTCGATAGTTGTAACAAGTACAAGACGAAGACGAATGGGCGCCTCGTGAATTTATAACTTGCATTGTATCTTGCCACGAAAGTACCTTGCAAACGCGTGTGCCACCGTATTCCCAGTCGTCAACACCGTCAACCATCTCACACGTTGCTACTACCCAATTATCATCAAAGTGATTTTGTTGAGAAGGTTTGTCATTGATTACGAATTATGTATCCAATATTACGGTGAATAAATTATTGAGACGGTTGGAGTATGGCGTAAAAACTAGCTCTGGGACGGGTACATTTACTTCCTGGATCTGCCCTGAGTACATTCTGAAAATGGTAACATGTTTCCAAATGATGAATGATATCAGCACGATTAAAGACCAAATGACACTTAAAATGTAATTACGATTGCACTTTAACAACATTCTCATTTATACTAAGGAGTAATATCAAGTGATCAACAAATGAAATGTATGAACAAGATTTACCCAAAACACCATCTATACTTAATTACTTACCTACCAAAATACCAATTACTAATACAACTCCTAAATCCTAAACCTAATATTACAACACTTTGACTACTCTCTCCTCCGTATCTACGTGTTCATCCACTTTATTTAATACTTGTATATATAGGTAGTATTATACTGAAAGCGAACGAACATACAGATACAGACAGAGAATTATACTTTGTGACAACTTATGTCACTCATGACATATGATATATGATATGATTAAGCACATAATGATATCAACTTCCTTCCAATCCACAACATTACAAACATCTAACTAATCCACCTAATGATTGCCACTTGGCAATGTGTTCCAACCAACTTGGCACAATCATCCCAACTTGCAACTTTTGTCCTAAAGGGAATCACAAGGACGAATACAGGTCCAATCGATTCAGGATTTGATTAGTCGTTGGATTAATTTTTGCTGCTAATTTTACCGACTAAATCAGCTGACATGAGTAATTGATAGTCTAGCTCAGCTTGGCCGACGACTTGTCCAATTACAACGTTCTTCTTTCGTCTTTTTGGAGAAAAACTATCTGACGAGGACGATGACGTGGTTCTTTCGAGTGAGCCTCGTTTAGATGTAATCCTAACTGGGTCGGGTTCACCCGAGTTAACCCTAAGTGGGAAATTCAACAAAGCCTTGGACCCCCTCATTCTGAACGCGGCCCGGTCGTACGCCAAGGCCGCGTCCTCGGCCGTCTCGAAAGTCCCGAGCCAGACCCGGGCCCCGTTTCTAGCCGGGTCCCGGATCTCGGCCGCGTACTTACCCCACGGCCGACGCCGGACACCTCGGTAGTGCTTCCCCCTCTGCGGGGCCGCCATCGGAAGGCCGACTCTGGGCACCGGTTCCGGCAGCGGCGACACCGGCGAGTCCACCGGCTCCGGCTTCACCGCCACCAAATTTTCCGGCGAGTCCGGCTGACCGGATTCCGGCGACCACCCGGTGTGTACGGCGTCCCTGAGCACCCCGAAAAGCACCATATCCTCTGAATCGTCCTCTTTTAATGGCAATTCTCCCCAATTATTCGTCAAACAAGGGTATAATTGATTGAAACTTGAATTCCTTCGATATACGGGTTTACCACCACCACCACCACCACCACCAATCGACGGATTTCCATTTCGTGGGTCCCAATCTTCCAACAAATATCGTCTAATTGACTCAAGAACAGTATAATCCGACTCGCAATTAGTAGCTAAACTCATTTTCATATGATCTGGATACTCCTAATTTCGACTTAAAATTGAATTTCTTCAACTGGGTAACCGATTAATTAAGCTCAAAATTACCCCCCAATTCAGAACTGGGTAGTTCAAATTTTGAGCTGGGTAGTGAGAATTTGGGGGTTGATAAGATGAATTATGAGATGGGTACTGATGATTTGAGGTTAAAATTAGGAATTATGAACTGGGTAGTGAAGATTTAGGGTTGATAATGTGAATTTGAAGTGGGTTTAGGAAAAAAAATTGATGGTTTAAAATAAAGAGAGAGGAAATTCCAATTTTTTTAAAGTGGTATGAAATGAAGAGGTATATATAGGTGAGATAGGTGCATTCACCTTGAAGCAAATTGGGCATGAAAGGGGGTCCATGGGGATAATTAGTAAATAAATTAGATTATTCAAAATCATCAAAGATTAATTTCCAATATCTTCATTAACTAAATAACTAAATAAATTACTAACGAGGTCATGCCGAATTGTCCGATTATGTCTTCAGATCCTTAGTTTATACTCCCTCCGTCCCAAAATGATTGTCACATAAACTTTTGCACAATAACTAAGAAATTGATGTGATTATTGAGTATGTAGGCAATAATGACTCCTTTATAGGGTGAGTCATAGTGTCTTGTGAGGTGGTGTGAGTTAATGGATGGCAAAATGGTAAATACTTTAACTTGGTAGGGACGAAGTTGTAAAAAGGGATGGACAAAAAAGAAAAGTAGAGAAATGGGACAATCTTTAAGAACCTACCCAAAAAAGAATACGAGACAATCTTAGTGGGACGGAGGGAGTATGACAAATTATTTTCTTCAGTTTTATTAGATTTGATTGCAATTAACACGGTAGTCTTCCTTATGACAAATTATTCTACCTACTGTTATAACGGGTTACATATTGTTAATTAGATAATGATAAAACATTTTTCTGAGAAAATATTAATTGACCTGTTACACAATTACATCATTATGACCGATATCATCATAAAAATAAAAAAAGAATTTGCGAATTATATGAGTGTTAATGGTGGGAAATTAAGGAAACTTTTTCTAATTAATTAATTAATTAATTAATTTAATTTTCTTTAATTAAGTGATAGTTAGTGGTGGAAAATAAAGTGGGCACTTTTTTTTTTTTCTTTTTTTTTTTCTAATTCTTTAGTTTTTAAATGATTATATTTTAATTCTAGAGCTTCTTTGAAACTTCTCACTAGACAAGTGGATTTATAAGTTTTTTTTTTTACTTTTAAGAGATTTTTATAGAGCACGTGGGTTGAAAATTTTGATGAAAGGGGTGACGTCATAGAGGTGATGAAGTTGTGGAAGATGACTTGTTGATTGAATGCTAATTTGTCACATTATTTAGGCACCTACTTCCTCACCTTCCTTAGTTATCAACTTTTGTTTATAATAACGGTTTTTCTAATATGTGTCTAGTGGTACCTGTTAATAAGTTATTTACAGTAAGAATTACATTGATAATATCACGAGAAATTGATATATTTAACCCATAATTATCATAATTTAGACTACATCAATGCGATTTCTTACTGTAAATAGCTTATTAACGTGTGTCCAGTTAGAAAAACCGTTATAATAATACTAATACTAATACAAATATTAATAATAAAACATATGATAATTACGGTCGGAATAAGGTAGTGGACCGTGTTGGGTCATGCTTCACATAATTACAGATAGGGGTCCACTGTATATGGAGGAGAAAAGGGTACGACACAGACATATGGAGGTTTGGTGAGCATGCTCAAACCATTCCTCCAGGCCAGTTTATCGTTGATTTGTTTGCATTTTGAGTGTGCTCCAGTAGTAGGATATGTCGTGTTTGGGGCTAGACACGGTCTTTGTTCTTGAACTTTGGCCTTGGACGATGACCCGTCGGTCCATGATCCATACCTTGTGTGCCATGTGAATACTTCATTCGAAGTAGTGTCATGTAGACTCGTGTTATCTTGTTGGATCATAACCATGCATTACCCAAATGTATCAACTCACCAGTATATATACGTGTCGACTTTCATCTCTAATAGAATACTCGTAATATCTTTCTATGAAATACTTGTACAACAAATCTCATTTTTTTTTCACAAAGAAACAAGGTTGTTTTCAATCAAATGCCAATTTCATTCTACTAGAATTTTCATTGATTAAGACTTTATTTCTAGGAAGATACAAAAAGAAACTTAACTTTTTAATTGTAAAATATCTACACAAATAATCCTTCCAACACTTGATTAAATATCACTACTAATACACATTACACACCAAGTGTTTGTATTCAAAAAAAAAAAAATAGATGTTTCCAATTTCAATCATTTATTTAAATTTACGTAATTACTTTTACTATGAAATGTAAAAAGAGCTACTCCATATTTACAAAAAAATATATAGGGGGCTACTATTCAGTAACACTGCATCAAAATAAAATATTTTTACTGTGAGTGACATAAATATCAAAGTATATAATCCCCTATTCACTAAAACAAAAACCAAGAGGCAAAATAGTCATTTCAACTTTCCCGCCTAATTTCAACCCCTCATTACCTAAATTGGGCTTGAAAAAAAAACTGTATTTTTTTTGTCCAGATTCATTACAAGTCCAATTGTGAATGTGTAATATCAATCCATACAATATCAAAGCTCTTATTTAACTATTACGGAGTAATAGATAAATTCAATTAATTGAAAAATATTAATCATATTTAATATCATAACGTAATTAAATTCAATAATTAGTACTATTATTTTTATTTAAAAATTTGTATTTTTAATATTAATCATGCATGTTAGTATAAAAATTATACTCCGTATAAAATTATTATTATTATTTTTTCATTATTATTTAGTTTACAATATTAATGTTAATACGGAGTCATTTTTTTAGTTATTATTTTAAATATGATATACTCACATATATACTAATATTGTAATAACAATAATGACACGTTATCAATCCAGTGGGTTGACCCGTTCGACGGGTTTTGATCATAAATTAATGGATCATTCCGAGTTTGGGCCAAACTGGTATTGGGTCAAAATTTTAGAGTCTTACTCTTGAACTTACAAATTAAAATGGGTCGATTTACGAGTCAAGACGAAATTTGACGGATCTATTTCCAAATTTAAATGTCCGCTTATCTAATCATAATCACTTAAAATTAGAACAAATTAATTCCAAAAAATATCCTACTAAACTTTAAATATACAAAGTTCCGTGTAATCTTTTTTAATATAGGTAGGATAATTAATTAAGGCATCCAATATTATTTCTTACTTATATTCTGACTATATTATGTGATATATACGAAATACTCTATATAAATTAGGCGCAATTTGATCTATTAATCAGGTTTACTTTTTATAAAATACTAATTTTATGAACGACATATATATAAATATATATAAATAGAAGATAAAAGCATGAACAACATCTCTATTTATTAATAAGACTAATTTTATACTTCGTATACAGGTAGCGACTAAATTTTTACTAATTTCATTCTAATAGAATGTTACCCCATACAGAAAAATAAAGTAATGACAGAATATGTTTTTTTTATTATGGTTTAAAAAAAGTAAAGGTTAAAATTTTTGCGAAGAACGAAAACATAAACGGTAGACTGAAACACTAAAGAAAGAAAAATGTAAATTATTGACTTAATCGAAGGGAATATTTTTGTAAGTAACTAAATTATTTATATATACAAAAACTAATGAAAAAACCGTGCGTAGGCACGGGTTTTGTACTAGTTCTTATGATTGTTGAATATCAAAATACCTACTGTTCTAATTTAAACTGATATATTTATCTTAATATTATGATAAATCACATATGACAGATAAGACATCACTTATTTACCTAAATACGGTGTACTCGTGTTAATTAAAAAATTGTCTTATTTATCTTATTACAAACTTATTAAATCTATTTTATACCTAAAATGAATATGACATTGGAAAAAAATAGTGGCTATGTGTCACGTGTTACTTAGTACTTACTCTTGACAAAATCATTTTAATTAAGACAAAAATTGTAGCCGACAATCATATAAATCAAAGGCAAGTGGAGAAATAATATGAACTCAAAAGAGGATATTATTATTTCTAGGCATTTATGAATAATAATAATAATAATAATAATAATAATAATAATAATAATAATAATAATAATAATAATAATAATAATAATAATAATAATATAGAGAATTGGTTTATTTAAAATATATTGAAATTTGTTAGATAATTTATTAGCTACATGATGATGACAATAAGTTATGCATTAGTGTTCATATTATTATTTCTAGGCATTTGTTAGATTTAAACATTGCATTAGGGTTCAATATTTGTATTAATAACGAGTAAGTCTTCTGAAAAATCGTCACTCACTACGTTAGTGAAATACATAACATTAAAAATGAGAAAGTAAATTAAAAGTTAGCTTCGTTATATGAGATGTCTTTCATTAACATTATTGAGAAACCGTCTTTTATAAGTTTTTGTACAGATCAGAGTATAACTTTGAAGTGGGATAATACTTAAGTTTTTTTGAGGAAATATATGTAAAGGTAAAACATGGTTACTTTAAAATATATGTAAAGGTTAAAGAAATTCAAATATACAATACTTATCTCATATCTCATACATATCTCAAATATAGATATTTAAAGATATTTTACTAGTAATAACCTAATTTCAACAAATTAGATGGTTAATTAAGTGGGACTCAATAAAAGTGGAAAAGAACCGATGATTTCTCTTAATACAAATAAATTTATAACGAGTTAAATTTCATCAAATCTGTATGACAGAGTAAAACTTCTACAATACTCCGTACTTTTCACTAAGGTTTATACTTTTATTATATATCTACAACTGATCGTTATAAGTTTAAGACAGATATATCCGTCTTAAGAAATTGGAGTGTAATCCTGGTACTAGTAAAGAGTATAGTAGTCCCTCTATTTAAGGGTGAATTAAATGAGGGGTGAATGAGACAAGAAGAGATGACATGAATTGAATTGATTGTAAAATGCAAATGGGATGACTAAGAAGAAAGGAAAATGACATGTTTGACATCTATCTCCCTTTTAATTTCTTGGGTACAAACCTCCTAGACATCTTTCAATGGATAAGTTCCACAAATGAGACATTTTTGGAGATGCATATACTTTTGGTAGGTCCTTTCTCACCCCAACTTGCCCTTAAAAAAATGTTATAATCGATTTTTCTAACGTGTGTTCACTGGACATAACGTTAATAAGCTAATTAAAGTAAGTATTACATTGATATTAACGTGTGCTTAGTGGACACATGTTAGAAAAACCATATTCTAATTTATCTCCTACTCGGTGTATCTCTTGAAACGTATGATATGTAACTGTATGTTTTAATGTAGTAACATGGATTAATAGTCGATTTCTTAATAAGTGAGATAAACGTTTTGATGTCAGAAGATTCTTGGTTTGAGATCAGATGGCCTGGGATGTAGTATATGTTTTACCGTTGAGCCATGTCATATATTTTGCATTTGAAAAGAGAAATAGTCTAAGGAGTAGTGAATGTTTGTTTCTATTCTCACGATTAGATCAGAGCTGGCCAAAAATACGGGAAAACACGACCCTGTGGCCCACAATTTCTGAACCCAAACTTCGTCACAATCTGACACTCAAGTGACTGGTCCAAACTATCTCGACGTTGAACGCAATGTAAAGACAAAAACAACTCTCCGGGTTGGCCTCGAGCATGATCAAATGGAGCTTGGAGCAACCCAGCCCAACCCGATTCATTTTCACCTTTAATCATACTCGATATGTTTTAGAAGTAAAACGGATTTGTCGGTTCTCTAGACATTGTACACTATGGAATACCCTACTTGGAGTACTTGACTCCTTTGAAATTTATGAGAAAGGATAGTAGTGAGCAGTCATATTTGTTTTGTTTGAGTCTTCTTGAGTGTGTACTTGGAAGTCTAACAATTTGCTTCCATGACCACAAAAAAAAATCAAGACATAAAGAAGGGAATAGTGAGTAGGTAGTGACTAGTGAAAAAGATGCAAGAAAGGCATGCATATCCTCTCTATTTTTTCCCTCTTCATTTTCTACCGCCGGTTAAAATTCAATCTTTAAACTCTCTGGAAGTATTTAGAACAATAGGGGATGGGGCGACGATAAAACAATGTATTATATCTGATCTATTGCTTCGTATAAGAAATGGAGAGAACGAAGGGAAATAGAGACGATCCTTACCTGCAAAAGAAAGTTCATACGTTATATTATTCCTAGAACACAGATTCTCATTTGTCACAAACTTATGACGGGTCAAGTAAGAAGATAAAACAAAAACAAAGACCATAGATATATTGAAACACCCCACATTAATTGAAGATGTCTTATTTAGAGCTTAAATGACTAGTGTTTAAAAGGGTTGAAAGTACTCGTATCAACAAAGTGTACTTTTCTGGTTATCCATGCAAAAAAAAACTCCACAGTTAAGCGTGCTTGAGTGAGAGTAATCTTAGGATGAGTGATCTTGTGGGAAGGTTTCCGGGATGCGCATGAATGAGGTCAAAATGCGTTGAAAAGAACTTGTGTTGGTCTGTGAGACCAGTACTGAGTCTGATCTGGCGAGCTACCGCGGTGAACATTTCCAATCCTAGGAATGGGCCGGGGTGTTACGGATACTAGCAAAACAATTGTCTTATTTAACCAATTACGAGTAAGAAATTCTTTAACCGTTTTAATCGTAACACAAATATACATACCTATCTTAAGAGAGACCAGCCGTATTCGGAAAGTGAGTGGGTATTGGTGTGGGCATAAAGTTGGACACCAACAATTTGGTTATTGATTTGTCATTGTTACAAGTTCATTATATTAAACTTGATACACTAAAGTTTTTGCTTTATTATAGGGTTGTTTTTTTTGGCTCTTACCAAATGCCAATTGGTATCATCAACTACCCACTTGGCATGCTTGGTTTGTTGTCTTGGCTACCAATAGATGATCATGTAAGTGATATTCTTACTTGGATTTGGATCCTACTTTGTTGTATTCAATTTATAAATTACTTAAAGTTTGTTTTTGGATGATGACGATTGGAGTGTTTATCGGTCCATAATTACATTAATCGAAATTAAAAAAAAAAAAAACTAAATTTGGAGGTTGTATTAGAGATCAACCAGTCGGTTCTTTTCAGGTTTATTGGGTTGATCGAATACCTTTTTATATATCGGAAAATTCATGTGGTACTCCTTGAATTTTGTCATTTTGCATGCGGTACCTAGTTTTTAAGTTTGTACACGTGACATCCTTCTCTAGTACTTGTACGACTGATGTACTTATGCACAGTTGAAAATTTTACTCTGTACGTCGATAAGAGGTGCACGAAATTACGAAAATAGAATCTAAGGGCACCAACACCATGCTGACAACTTTTGAAAAAGATCGGATATTGCGTGGAAAGTGACAAAATTCAAGAGTATCACGTTAATTTTTCGCTGTTATACTGTGGAATTCTTTTACTCTAAGTACAATATAAGATTGATGGTTCGATTTTCATGCTAAATACACATGCTAATTTCGATTATAAAACCATCTTAGGATAACATTAGGAAAATGTGTTATCCAAATTTTCTAAACTTTATAGTTGTGTATTCACATTAAGCTTAATATGATATGTAAAGTATAAAATGTTAGAAATGTACAGCATAAAGCTATTAGGTTTTATTACCGAAAGTCTAGTACTCCCTCCGATTTTTATCTATCTTCCCTATTTCTTTATTGGACTGAAATACCCTTTCTTCCCTATTTCCATTTTAGGCCATCAATATGTGGTCTAGAATCACCTTACATTTCTCTCTCTTCCTTCTTTTATTTTGAACCACACATTTCTACATCCTTATTTTCTTCCCCAAAACCAAAGGGGAAGATAAATAAAAATCGGAGGGAGTATATTATATCCAAATCAATAATCAATAATTATTGGGTGTAATTAGATGTGATATAATAATGTAAAAATCATAATCCAACATTAATAAGAGGATAACAACCTGTAAAGCTATGTGGATTTTCATACAATTCTCAAAGTTTATAATACTAAATTGTCTATTAACAGAGTGTTAATGTGAAACCGTCTCATAAAAATAATTGTCAATTAAAATTAACAAGTGAGATACGTAGTAGTATAACATAACATTCTAAAATAGGAAATATTGTTTCATTTTACTAATATTAGAATACTTCGTGTAAGCGATTTAATTGATAATCCCTCATCGAAAATACGGATATCCACTCTTTTATAAAACCGTTATTCATATAGGGGTTAATATATTATTGGGCCATAAAAATAGAGGGACTGACCTGACCATAAGTAATGGCCCATACTCCAGAGTAGAGCTGGTCATGGGACGTACCGCCTGATTGGGCCGTCCCGTCCGGCCCGAATTTTTAGCGGGCTTGGACACAACATTTTTAAAAATATACAAAGGCCCGGTCCGCAAACCCGTCCCAAACCCGCTAACCCGTCCCGAACCCGCTTGTCCGTGGACCAAAATTTTACAATTAGTCCGGCCCATATCCGACCCGAACCCGCATATTATCACCTCTACTCCAGAGCTCCAGGCCTAAAGGTACGTACAAGGTGGGGTTAAAATAATATTGGGCCTCTTTTTAACACCAAAAACGGTATAAATGAGTAAATTGAGATTCGTAATTCCGTTGAGATTTTCTATCCCAGTTTCATAACCTTTTTTATTAATGAAGAAGGATGAGTGAGAAATGTAAGGATAATTCTAGACCACATGTTGATGACCTAAAATAGAAATAGAGAAGAAGAAAGAATGTTTCAGTCCAATGAAGAAATAGGAAAGATAAATAAAAATCGGAGGGAGTAATTATTTATGTGATAGTGATTACGTGTTACTTCGTACAAAGAAAAAAAAATGCAACACGAGATTGAACGTAAAAGTAGACGAAAAATCTGCACAATATCCAAAAAAATCAACATAAGAATTTGAATATACCCTTTTTAAAAAAAACGATCATTTTATGAAGGCAAATTCTTGTTTGTGACGATACTATCAGTCATAATCCTTCAAACGGGTCAAATAACAACCAAATCACATGTCAAGTTGTCTAGAAAATATCAAATACTACTCCGTATTTTATTTTTGTTAGTATCATGTACTACTATTTGACCCGTTTTAAATTTTTATGACGAATATTCCATCTGAAGCGAGAATTAAATGTTTTATGAAAGTGGGTTGTGTTTGAGATGAGACATGGAAGTTTTGTAGACAAACATAATGAGTGAATTGCTATGCGGGAAGTGTACGTGTTTGTCGACACACGGTTAATTAATTACTCGTAGATGAATTGCGTGAATAACGTGATCAAATTAGGTCTCGACGTGGACGTGGACGTGGACGTGGACGTGGACGTGGACGTACATCATCATCATCATCCCTGTGACGCGGATCGCAATCGCAATTCATGCTCTTTACTCTCACTTTCCGTTTTATTATTAATTAAAATATTTCTCACAAATAATAAAAAAATAAAAATAATGGTCGAGACCACGTATACTCCAAGTCCCACAGTTTGCATTATTAAAGGTTCCAATCAGTACGTTTTTGTGTTGTGACTTGTGATTATTGACCTCAAACATTCACTATATCGTTAATTATTAGAAAACATTTCGTATAAAACATTCCAAGAAGTGACGAAGATATCAAACATAAAGAAAGCTTCCAATTCACTCATATAAGGATTTGTTGGTTTAAAAAAATATTCCCTCTGTTTCTTTGATATCTTCCACATTTTCTTTTTCAACCATTTCTTTGATTTCTTCCACTTTCCTTTTTTCTATCACACTTCTCTCTTACCTAGGTGGCCCACTTACTCTACTGTCTCTCTACTTTTACATATTTTATTGTTTTTCTAAAGAAATGTGCCACTTTTAAGGTGGAAGAAATCATAGAAACGGAGAGAGTAATTTATTTGAATTATTTGACATGTGTATATGTATGATTGGAGGATAAATGGATAATGTGATCCAATTCATCAATCAAACTCTAGCCTAATAATGTTGATATAATAATCAGTTTTTTTAATATGTGTCAACTGGACAAACGTTAATATGTTAATAATATTATCACGAGAAATTGATATATCAACTCATAATTATCATACTTATACAAATTAATTACGAGTATATTTTTTTCCTTAGTAAACATATTAACATGTTTCGAGTGGATACATATTAGAAAAATCGATAATAATAATAATAATAATAATAATAATAATAATAATATAATAATGATGAGGATTTGTTGGTCCAATTATTTTCCTTAATGGATTACTAAGGGGTCGTTTGGTTACTCATCCAATTACCGAGAAGTGCAAGTTCCCAGGAAGTGCATTTTCAGGGAGTTGTTTGGTTGCCCACTTCCTGGGAATTGCCACTTCCCGGGAACTGCCACTTCCTCCATAATGGGGGAAGTTACTCACCAAGCCCCTCCTCGGTGTGTAGAACTTCCCGTATGAAGTCATTTCCCACATATGGCAACCAAACAATATTTTTTAATTCCCATGAAATACAAATTCACGTGAATTTAAAGTTTCCGGTAACTTCATTTTCCCATGGTGAACCAAACGAGCCCTAATACCAGTGATTAGTGATGAGTGATTAGTGAAGGCATGTTAGGTACTGATTTCCTAGTGGACGCTGACTGTACAAGGATTTGTTTAGGAGTGTGTTACTGTATTAATTTATTGGCTCATTAGTTTCTGTACATAGATGTATCGCCTTTATAAGAACGATCATGTGAGAGTTGTAGTGCTTGAAGGACTGAGGACCTGAAGTTATACCTTCTTGACTTTGAAAATGACTTATTTGGAGTACGTGGTTTGCATGATATTGCGTACACTTGTGGGTTTACCCAAAATACATCAAAGGTAACGGTTGCTATAATCGTTTTTAGTTTAAAATGAGTTAAGATATCCAAAACCAATAAGAAAGTTCGACTTGGTTTTGGTTAGGCTTGCATTGACTCACTGGTCCATTTTACCTAATCCGATTAACCGCCTCTTAACCTAGTCACCTGATACATTCAGTAGTGTCTACATAGTACAGATCAGTCCACTCGAGCCCACCAAAACAACCAACTCAAACCATTCATACAAACCAATTTAGGATAGAGCAACAAAACGACTCATCTGATCTGATCTGAATCCGACCCACAGCATGGCCAGGTCAAGAAAAGGTATCATTTACATGATTATGCCATTTTTTTAACTATGTGTTACTGACATGATAATTTTATAACACAAGATTCCATCATTTCCCAAGGAGTTGTACGATGTAACAATCCTATTCGACCTATTATTGTCTATGACGAGAATATCTGTAACAAATTCATAACGGATCAAATAATATTCATCTAGATAAATAAAAGCGAATCATTTTTTTATCTTCTAAATTTATTTTATCCGATCATGTACTATTATTTGATCTATCATCGACACAATTACTCTTACAACTTACATTAAAGTGAGTATATAAGTACGACGTACCATATGATATAATGACAACCACATGTCACACAAAGTTACTACTTATAAAAAATCCCGATATTTTGGATCACCTATCATCAATCACTAGTTGATCACTACTCAATACTCATCCATCACCTCCTCAAATCTCCACTCTTGCTTCCCACATCGATCCTACTCCAAATTCCGTAACCATTTTTCAGGTAAAACCGTCTTACTTTTGTACTTAAAAAATAACCCATATGTGTAATACGTGACCCTTGACCGTTATTTTTTTGCAATCTTTTGCGTATGTATGTCTAATGGTTTACTTTATTAATTACCTACAGTAACAAAGATTGCATTTTTTTTGTCTACTGGTTTTTTTTTTTGAAGGTGGTGGTATAACAATGGTGGTTGAAGCAAAATTCCTCACATTTTCTAAGGATGTTTTTGGAATTACAAAGTACCCTCCTTTTTTTACTGGGCTACCCTCATTTCCCAAGTCTTATTCTTCTAAAGGTAATTTTTTTTTTACTTTTTTGTAATGGGAAAACATTGTAGTTCTAATGCATCAATCTATGTGTTAAATTCGCATAAAGTTTCAGTCCAAAAGAGCATGACCTAACTATTTGTCGATAGATCTTCAAGGTTTTGTAATTTCTTTGTAAAACCGTCTAACTCTAATAGTAAAATCACGGGACATGATATTCATTATTGCGTGGTTCAAACTCGTCAGCATTATATAAAAAAAACTCGACTTGGGTTGATTTTGTTTTTTTGTTTTTTTGGGTTATTGGTGTGTGTAGTAATTTGTTCAACAACCTCTGATGGTAAAGCAACAAGTTCAACAACATTGCAGCTACAAAGTCCATTTATGAGCAAGTTTAATGGAATAAATGGTGCACTGTCAAGTCTGTTTTTCACTGATACAAGAACTCTTGATTACTTTGATGATGAGTATGAAGGAGTCATTGTTAACTCGGATCGATTACCCTCTAATCCCAATGTTTTCGCCTCGTTACTTCATTCTTCGCTTTCGCTTTGGAAACACAAGGTATATATTGATCTTCCTTGATGTCGTCGTAACCTGTAACTTTTCTCAGGAAAAAGGTGTGAAGTAATTCAGTTTGTTGTCGAAATTTTCGCAGGGAAAGAAAGGAATTTGGCTGAAGTTGCCCTCTGAGAATGCTGAACTGGTACCTGTAGCAGTCAAGGTTAGTTTGTGTTTCTGTGCTGTGATGTCTGTTTTTTTCTTCGGATTTGTAGCATTAAATGACATTTCTGGTAGCTGTAAGTAGTAGTTTACAGTTAGTTTGTGTTTCTGTGCTGTGATGTCTGTTTTTTTCTTCGGATTTGTAGCATTAAATGACATTTCTGGTAGCTGTAAGTAGTAGTTTACGGTTAGTTTGTGTTTCTGTACTGTGATGTCTGTTGTTTTCGGATTTGTAGCATCAAATGAGATTTCTGGTTGCAGTAAGTTACAGTTTGCGGTTAGTTTGTGTTTCTGTACTGTGATGTCTGTTGTTTTCGGATTTGTAGCGTTAAATGAGATTTCTGGTTGCAGTAAGTTACAGTTTGCGGTTAGTTTGTGTTCCTGTACTGTGATGTCTGTTGTTTTCGGATTTGTAGCGTTAAATGAGATTTCTGGTTGCAGTAAGTTACAGTTTGCGGTTAGTTTGTGTTCCTGTACTGTGATGTCTGTTGTTTTCGGATTTGTAGCGTTAAATGAGATTTCTGGTTGCAGTAAGTTACAGTTTGCGGTTAGTTTTGTGTTTCTGTACTGTGATGTCTGTTTTTTTCGGATTTGTAGCATTAACTGACATTTCTGGTAGCAGTAAGTACCAGTTTACGGTTAGTGTTTGTTTCTGTAATGTGATGTCTGTTTTTTCGGATTGGTAGCATTGAATGAGATTTCTGGTAGCAGTAGTAAACCAGTAAGTTGCAGTTTAATGTTAGTTTGTCGTTCTGTAAATCGATTAATCAGGAGGGATTTCAGTATCACCACGCCGAGCAAGGTTATGTAATGCTGATCTACTGGATTCCTGAAGGACCCTGCATGTTACCGGCCAATGCCTCGCATCAAGTAGGAGTAGGAGCATTTGTAATCAACGAAAAAAACGAGGTAGATGTTTTTTCCTGAACATTCTTCAGATACGTACAGTCTGACAGTCTGTCATCGATGTTTTAACTAAACTGATGAACAAACGGTTGTTATAGGTGCTTGTAGTGCAGGAGAAGTACTGCGCTCCACCTTTCGTTGGATTTTGGAAAATCCCGACTGGTTTCATCCACGAGGTAACATACTGTACATCACTTGGTAACTTATGTAACATACTGTCAGTCACTTGTTATCGGTTTTGACTCGGGGTTGTTTGGTTATTGATTAGTCTGAGGAAATATTTACTGGAGCTGTTAGGGAAGTGAAGGAGGAAACCGGGGTAAGTACCCTTTAATCACCTCATTTACTGCTGTCGAATTACAGATAAATGCTGTATGTTTGAAATCGCTACCTGTAACCTGTTTCGTCATTGCAGGTTGACACTGAATTCACAGAGGTCATTGCATTCAGGTAACTTATGTAACATACTGTCACCCTATTCAGGCAACACTGAGCCGAGCTGAAAATAAGCTTATACGCCTACATTTTCAGGCACGCACAAAACATGGCATTTGAGAAGTCGGATTTGTTCTTCATTTGCACACTGAAGCCCCTTTCAACAGAAATCAAGGTCGATGATCACGAAATAGAGGCAGCCAAGGTAAACATTTTTACTTAAAAGACACATTTTTTCTTCCAAGAGAATCGAAACTGATGATTTTCATTTTCCTGTACGTAAATGAAGTGGATGCCATTAGTCGAGTTTGTAACGCAGCCATGGATTCAAGAAGACAACATGTTCAAGACAGTAACCGACATTTTCCTTGCACGAATGGGGAAACGATACTGTGGACTGCATGCACATCACCTGATCTCGAAATTCGATGACAGGTCCTCCACTTTGTATTACAATGTGGTCAAAACTGATCAGCAGGATTCTTCTAACTGCAGGGGTAGCTACTGATGTCAGAAATTCTCCTCGACATTATTCTACGAGTTCAGTTCAGTGACGCGTTTAGACGAGTTTTACTTGTATTATGTATAGAGAGTAGCTTCGTTCCAAACGAGTTAAAAACTTAAAATCCGAGGTTTGGATTTTTGTATATATAGATGGATATTTTGGAATGGAATGTAGATATGAATGAAATTGTGCAGAAATTGTGTAGAAATGTGACTGTTTTTGTTTGAATTTGCATTATTTTCCATCAACTTTTATCATGTTCGTCTTCTCTTGGAAAGCGTGTTCTTTCGAAATTCTCTTGATACACGTGATTGTTTTGGTAAATCTCATGGCCAAATAGACAATATCACTCTCGTTAATAGGTGAATCCAGACAGAACGAGGTATCACTCGTAAATATTTCTAAAAATTTTATACAGAATGTCTGTCGATGTGATATTAATCTGACTCGGTTCACCACGAGAAAAGGAACAGCAAAGTTTGACTAACTCGTAACAGATCCAACATACGGAGTAGTTTCGAACCAAAAAGTACTATCCAAAAGTGCAAGAGCGATCTTGTGGTTCTTGTATCTGTATGGCTTGAGGTTATGCCTTCTAGACTTCGAGTCTGTCGTCCTAAGGACTGAATCTACTCAAAATAACGCAAATAATTCATCTCAAAACAATAAAATCCGAATTTTATCTGAATAACCCGTTTACCAGGTGTACCAAACTACCAATAACAAACCCAAGAATCCAATATTCCAAACATCCCAAACAAAAGGGAAAAAAAAAAGGGGGGGAAAAAAATAGAAAACCAAAAAAAAAAAAAAAAAAAAAAAAAACGCCCGTCGCCGGAAATACCCAATTTCTAGGGTTTATCCTCTTTCTCTCTCCAATAATTTCCTCCCGATTCTCGAATTGTCCTCGATTTTCCCCAAATTGGGCTGGCAATACACCGGAAGATCATCGAAATTGGGGAATTGGGGTAATTGCGATTCTGTAAGTGGTAGCTAGGGTTTTCCGGCAGCAAATAATTGCGATTCGGAAATTGATATCGGAAATTGGGGGAAGAATGCGGTTTAGTTTTGGGGGGTGGAGTGGGAAAAAGGAGAGTGAAGGAGGGAAAGAAAGGACGGCATTGTATCTAAATGTATATGATCTAACCCCTGTTAATAATTACTTGTATTGGTTTGGCCTTGGTGTTTTTCATTCCGGAATCGAAGGTGAAGATTCTTCTGTCTTTCTCCGTTTCATTTGATTGTTTACGTATTTATCGAATAATTATGTGTTTTTTTTTACTGTTCTTTGTTGGATGAATTTGGTTGATGAAAATTCTGGGAAATGTATGTGATTAGAGATGGTGGAAGTATGATTTACCTCGTTTATCGTCGTTAGTTTGCTTAATTCCACTTGATTGATCACTTCAAATGGATACATTTTGACCCGCTTTTAGTTTAGGACGGATATGCATGTCGTGGGTGTCGAATGTCGAGGGATTCTTGTTGCATAAAGGTTTGTGAGGCTGCCATTCGTGTTGCATTGCTGAATTTTGTCGCTTTGTCGAATTTCTTCTCATTTTCCGTATTCTAGGTTAGTATATCGCTTTTAGTTTAGGACGGATATGCATGTTGAGGGTGTCGACTGTCGAGGGATTCTTGTTGTTGTGTAAAGGTTTGCGTGGCTGCCATTCGTGTTACATTGCTGAATTTTGTTGCTGTGTCGAATTTCTTCTCATTTTCCGTATTCTAGGTTAGTATATCGCTTTTAGTTTAGGACGGATATGCATGTTGAGGGTGTCGACTGTCGAGGGATTCTTGTTGTTGTGTAAAGGTTTGCGTGGCTGCCATTCGTGTTACATTGCTGAATTTTGTTGCTGTGTCGAATTTCTTCTCATTTTCCGTATTCTAGGTTAGTATATTAGCGCTTGTAGAAGATGCTTCTTTCACGTGAAATGACGCGATTGGAATGATGCAGAAGGGTCACTTTGTTTAGTAGATTTGGGAAATGAGTGGGGAGGGAAGGGAGCGTGGTGTAAATTCAGGTAAAGTGCATGCCTCATTCGGGTTACATTGCTGAATTTTGTCGCTGTGTCAAGTTTCTTCTCATTTTCCGTATTCTAGGTTAGTATATTAGCTTGTAGAAGATGCTTTTTTTTCACGTGAAATGACGTGATTGGAATGATGCACAAGGGTCACTTTGTTTAGTAGTTTTGGGGAATGAGTGGGGAGGGAAGGGAACGGGGTGTAAAATTCAGGTAAAGTGCATGCCTCATTCGGGTTACATTGCTGAATTTTGTCGCTGTGTCAAGTTTCTTCTCATTTTCCATATTCTAGGTTAGTATATTAGCTTGTAGAAGATGCTTTTTTCACGTGAAATGACGTGATTGGAATGATGCACAAGGGTCACTTTGTTCAGTAGATTTGGGGAATGAGTCGGGAGGGAAGGGAACGTGGTGTAAAATTCAGGTAAAGTGCATGCCTCATAGTTTCGAGTCGTGTACCATTTGTTCTGAAACATACTGCTTGCATTGTTGCATCATACATTCGGCGTGTTTCATGGCTTACTTTCTGATGCAAAATCCGAAAATGCAGTTCATGGCATGGAGTATGGATTCGGAGCGCACGATTATTCTACCAGTGGTGTGTTTGAAGTGGAACCCAGGAGCTGCCCTGGATTTATTTTTAGAAAGTCAATACCTCTTGGAAGCACGGACATGTCTCGCCCCGAATTTCGCTCATTTATGCAGGAACTTGCATCAAGGTACCATGGGAACACGTATCATCTGATTGCCAAGAACTGTAACCATTTTACCGATGAAGTCTGTATGAGTCTCACTGGGAATTGCATTCCTGGTTGGGTCAATCGACTTGCACGATTAGGTATGGAAACATACTGTATGTATTTTTCACATTAAAAGCGTGGTTTTAATTACTGTTCTCTCACAAACTTTTATAACCGATGGAATTAGTGCATGTTCATGTTCTAATCACTAATTATCCGCTGCATGACTGCATCTCGGTTTTTGAGTGACTTAATTGACCTGAAATACACTTGTGAAGCTGCAGCCTCATACTTCAATTTCTTACTGCCGGAACAAATTCAAATAGCAGCTGTTCGACAGCGTCCCGATCAATTAACATGCTCAGGCAAGTTTTCTTCACTATCCTCTTAGTTACAGGTCAATGGAGAGGTCATCATTGTTTTGGCTATATTTGTTTTGTAGCTGGTTTACAACTTATAAGTACGACCACAGAGCAAAATCAGGGCCAAGATGTAATTCATCTTGCTTCTGCTCGTTATATTACCGCACGTACCCGTGTGTCCGATACTCGAGTCTAACCCTTGGACATGGGTATGACACTCGAACATTTCATTTTTTTCCCTGAAACATTATGTTTTATTTTCTTTAAAGAAAAAATCGCTTAGCTTAACCTTGAGATATGAAGTCTGTTACATCTGGCGAAAAAAATATGTCCTGTACTGGTTCATCTGGCGACTTTTGTTTCCGCTTTTGTTTTCCCTCCCAATTCGACTTTCAAGACCAATCTATAATTATATATGCTAGAAATGTCTATTCAGAAGCCGTGTTAAACTAAAACGAGGGAAAATACTCTTACGGCAATCACCACTGCAAAGTTAACTCAGTTTTCCAGAAATGGGTGCGGAACCATTAAGACATACAAACGGTTTGAAAAAGAAGGAATTTGCAGATAAAAGAAACGCAATTAAAATCGAAAATCTAGCTTTTCTGCAAATCTTGTTTGCGCTGCGACTTTGCTTCTGTCAGTATAATTGGATTCTTTTGATTATTTGGATGAACAGATGACGGTACAGGATCGTTATCGTCAGCCTCAGGCGACAGCGAGGAAGAGGTGGAGGATCCCGATCACCATCTGCTAACTATACCCGCACCTGATATCGCATTTTTGCAGGAAAAACCTGTTAGACTTGCCAGAGAGCTGATGTAGACTCGTGTAATCGTGTTCATTACTGTTTTTTATAATTAATTTTTTTTTTCTCTCGTTTATTCGCCCTCAAACCTTTTTGTACCATATTCTGTTTCTATTTTTGTAACCTGTCTTCGACTGTACTGTAACAGACCTTACACGGGTCGACTGTATGACATTGTAACATCGTTTTACACAGTAGGAAGATGAGTCGAAACATTGTATAGTCTCCCTATTGTAAGTTGTGTTGTTATCAAGAGTAATGTTAGTAGTATTTCCCTTCAACCCTGTACTTTTCATGGTTTTTTCACTTCTCTTTTCAAAATCTCTCGAAATTTATACGATTAATATTATTATATATACTCGTATGAATTGTATACTCTTACGAAACTTTTTTTCTAAGGAATTTTATTGTTTAATAATAATAATAATAATAATAATAATAATAATAAAATAATAATAATAATAATAATAATAAATTAAATTTTAATAAAGTCTAACTCCTTGTTATTTATTTCGTTCTTAATACAAGTTCCGGTTGATAAATTATATTTAATTATTATTATTATTATTATTATTATTATTATTATTATTATTATTATTATTATTATTATTATTATTATAGTTTTTTGAGTAATATATATTCATAAATATTGAAGTCAAAAGTCTCGCTTTGAAGAAAATAAAATTGGCATATGCTAATATGCTATACTTAATAAACAATTTATCATTGATAATCCAAATTATTCTTACATTTTTTTTTATTTTTTTTTTGTATAAAAAGATCATTAATTTATGAATTTATTAATAGTAAATATATTATAGATTATATTTTTTATGAAATTATATCATTTTATATTATATAACCGTCTTACATTATAATTTACGTTTAATGTATTTATATATTTATACAGATTAGACGTAGCCACCTGGAAACAACAATTATATTATAAACAGGATTAGACATCAAAAAAATAGTCGCACGTTACTCGTTACTTACACAACCTGTAAACAACAACTATTATTGAGTGTAGTCAATGTAATTTCACTACTACAAGTCACGGGAAAGTCAAATCATGTTAAACAATTCTTGCTTAAAAAAGTTAAAACCGTCTCATTCAAGATCGTATTTACATTTTATAATCGATTTTTAATTATGTTAAAAATAAAATGAACGAAGCTTATAAAAAACCTTAACTTAAAACCGTCGTCCTAAACATAACCTATCATAATATTAGTGATCGATAATATAGATAAGACCTAGCTAATAATGATTTTTTTAATATCTGTTTCATTTCAATAAAATAATACTGGTATTACTCTCACGCGTGATTACATACTTATATTCTATCTATCTGATCATTTCCATCACTCGAATGATCGTTGTGTTTGAAGAGTGATTAATATACAATACATATATATATATATACTCCTCGTACCATGCATGCACTAACGGTTGAGTTTCCAGCTTCCAGGATTTGAATTCGTGCCCTTTGACCACGTTGCTTGATATCATGAATTTAGGGGGTGTTCACCTGTCCAAATCCTGACCGGACCGGAAACCCAAAAAATCCAAACTCGCGGACCGGACCGGACCGGACCGGGAAAATATACTAAATTTGAATTATTATTTTTTTAAGCATGGACTGGACCGGACCGGACAGCGGACCGACAACCAAGTTTTTGGAGACCAGCGGACCGACAACCAACTTTTTGAACACCCCTAATCATGATAGATGAATCATCTCAAATAAAACTTGACTAAGACACCGCTGCTATAAATCTGAAGACAAACGGGTTGACGGGTTTGAAAGCTAAAGTCTATATAAAGAGAATAATGTGGCATTTATTTTTCAACTTCCAAGTTATTGTCATTTTGTTGGGTTTGGGAAAGTTATTAAAATACTCAATTTAATAGTAACTTGGTAGTACTACAAAACGTACGTACGTGAAGTTTGTAGCTAGCATGAAGCTTGGTGCACCATTTTTGGTCATCACCTTCATCTTCCACTTAATCTTCCTTCATCTTTCTCATTCTCTTCCATTCATCGTGCTTCATGGTATGTACACACTTATACTAATATACTATCGATCTACTATTTACTTCTGTATACGATATTATGATCAATTCATTGTACGGTTTTCCTAACGTGTGAGCGTGACAATTTGTATGTTACTGATGTAATATATATAGGAATTGGGGATGAGTGTTCGAGCCGTGGGACGAAAGAGTTTACTAAGAATTTGAGTGATTGGTCTAAGTCTGAAGGATACTGCATGTACGCGCTCGCTCTCTCGTTTTCTCTCTTACGTTTTACTTGCAGTGCAGTATTCTGTTGGTTTCGAGCTTTGTCAATGCTTAGATGATGTTCCTGCAACTGTACTGTATCTTTTCAGAAAATATTAGCATTGCTGTCTGCGATTTATAAATATTTCCTGTTACTGGCATTTCAGATCAATGCTTAGATGTTCCTGCACCATTTCTGTGCACGAAAAGCGGGTGCTATATATTTCTGTTTCCTGTTACAGGATTTTTAATGCTTAGATGATGTTCCTGCAACATTGCTGTGCACGAAAAGCGGGTGCTATATATTTCTGTTTCCTGTTACAGGATTTTTAATGCTTAGATGATGTTCCTGCAACTGTATATTTTCAGAATGTAGCATTGCTGTCTGAAAAAAGAGGGTCCTGTATATATATAGATTTCCTGCTATCGACATTTCAATGCTTAGATGTTCCTGCAACTGTATCATTTCAGAGAAGTTGGCAACGGATTCTGGGATTCCTGGTTCACGCCCATCGAAGATCAGGTAAAAGGGAGATAAAAAAAACAGCAGGATTTTTTACATCCTTTATCGACTGTCAAAATTCAAAATGTGTCCTAAAACCTGTTTATTCGTGGCTATTGCAGGCTCGGATTGTTTGCAACAAGGTGAAGAAGATGGAAGTACTCCGCAAAGGTTACGACATCGTTGGTCGATCCCAGGTAATAACTAACTCCCTCAGTCTCAGCTGTCTGCTGTATCTGAAATCGTGTTCATCAGTTCATTGTCCGTCTTATTAATTTGTAGGGAAACTTGATTGCGCGAGGAGTCATAGAATTCTGTGACGAAGGACCACCGGTTAAGAATTACATATCATTTGGAGGACCTCATGCTGGCATCGCTTCAATTCCACTTTGTGGCGTAAGTGAAAACTTTTCATTAGATATTTCTTGATCGAGATCTCACGACTGTCACAGAAGTAAAAACGTCAAGTAATAGGGTAATAATAAGTTAATAACTCGGTCTTTTTATGCAGTCTGGTATATTCTGTGAACTAGCAAATTCACTCATTGAATCCGATGTTTACTCAGACTTCGTTCAGGTGATTTACTGTCACTAACCTTTACTAAATTCCGACATTCTGTCACGCAATTTCTTTTCTAAATTGCATTCTGCTGAATTCGCAGGAACATCTGGCTCCCAGTGGTTATCTTAAGATCCCCAGTGTAAGTACAATTTATCGGATTTTTCCATTTCTATACAAAATCATTCATTCCAAACCTTATTTTCTCCTGTAATTATTACCAAAGCTCGAAAGTAATGCTGTAACCGTCACGAAATCGGGGGTTTCAGGATTTTTGCTTTTTTGTTGCATTCTGTAGACAGCAGATGAACTGTCATGAAATCGAGTTTTACAGGTTTTTTGTACTTTTATGTTGCATTCTATAGACTGCAGACGAACTGGCATGAAATCGGGGTGTTCAGGATTTTTTTCATTGTTTTATTGCATTCTGCAGACTGTATATGAAACTGTCAGTTTTAACATAAACAGCTAATTTTTCGTCAACTGTCAGAATATCAACGGCTACTTGGACAACTGTATCTTTCTTCCGAAGCTCAACAATGAGAAACCTGGTGCAAGAAACTCGACCTACAAAAACCGTTTCAGCAGCTTACAGAATCTAATACTCATAATGGTCAGTCTACTCAGTTCCATTTAGAAACAGTTGCAGGAAATCAGGAATGCAAGTTTGATAACTGTCATTTGGTTTTTGTACTTTTGACAGTCGGAGCAGGACAAGGTGCTGGTGCCAAAAGAAACCTCGTGGTTCGGATACTACCCTGATGGCGAATACAGTCCTTTGCTTCCTGCACAGAAGGTACCAAACAGTTATCATCAAAGTTGTCGTCTGTCGTTACAGCGAGTAACAACGAATTGACAGTCGTGTAATATGTATTGTGTGTTGCAGACAAAACTGTACACAGAAGATTGGATTGGCCTGAAGAAACTGGATGATGCCGGGCGAGTCAAATTTATCAATGTGACAGGTGGACATCTCGGAATTTCTGACGAAAACATGAAAAAGTACATGGTGCCCTACTTGGCGAGCTAAAACTAAAACTCGGAAATGTAGACGAAAAATCTCAGTCTCTTGAGATTGAATGCTGAAAAAACTCGGAACATTAACTAAATAGTTCCGAAATCTGAACCATGGGATTGTACATCATCGTATATGTAAAAATATTTGTATAATCGTTGTACATAAATATTCGTATTTTTCACAACTTTTATTTATTGCATCCAATTTCCGAATATAACATAATATTCCACTATTCACATAATTAGTTTTATTTACTTCCAATTTTTAAATATATAATTTTTTTTTTACTAATCAACCTAAAACCTAACCCCAAATCATTGGTTTAAGGTAACATTGTAACAAGCACCATAATTTTAGCAAATTTTTTTAAATTAATATCTTCTCCATTTTCTAAAAATAAACCAAATAAAATCAAAGATTATCTCCCAACAAAATATTTCCAAAGACAAAAAAATCCACTGAGAGACGTCCCTCTCTATCTTATTAAGAGACCACTTTTCCGTATCACCTCATATCTTATCTGTACCTATATTATTATTATTATTATTTTATTATTAGAAATGAGATAATTTTATTTATGAATTAAAACGCAGTTTATTATTATTATTATTTTTTTTTTTAAAAAAAAATTCAACATTTTATTATTATTATTTCTTATTATTATTATTATTATTATTATTATTATTATTATTATTTATTTATTTATTTATTTATATTTTTTTTAACCAGAACTTGTATTAAGATCGTAACAAATTACAAGAAGTTAGTGGGTATTATTATTAATAATAAACGCAGTTTATTATTATTACTTGTATTATTATTATTATTACTCGATGTACCTCTAAATGATAATTTTGTTCGATATATTTTTACAACAAACGTACAATTTTATATTAATATAGTCTTTTATATTAAACGTACATATTCAATTAGATTTGGTATCAGAATCAGACCGTCTTCTCAGCAGACATACTCGGTGGGACAAAAGAGATCTTGAAGATCCCTGATAAACGTATCATCATCCTCAATCTCCTGATCCTGATATCTTCCCCATATAATTTCCACCCAAAATCCCTATGCAATTTGATTTGATCTCCTCTCCTCTGATCTGATCTGATTCCCCTCCACCTTCATATAACCACCCTTCTCATCCAATTCTCTCATTCCCCATAATCATAATCATAATCGTAATCATAATCATAATCGTAATTATAATAATGGACACCCAATTCCATGTCTTAGCCGTTGATGACAGCATAATCGATCGTAAACTCATCGAAAAACTCCTCAAAACTTCATCATTTCAAGGTATTTTCAGCTTTTCAGTACGATGTTCTTTTTGAGCTGAGTTTGATTTTTGATTATGTTTCCGTATTGTTAATGGGTTTTGTTGTTTATGCAGTTACGGCAGTGGATTCACCGAAGAAGGCACTGGAATATCTGGGATTATTCGCAGGCGACAGCGATACTGAACAATGTGGAATCGAGGTGAACATGATCATAACAGATTACTCAATGCCAGGAATGACAGGATATGAATTACTGAAGAAAGTGAAGGAATCGGAACGATTAAAGGATATTCCAGTCGTGATAATGTCGTCTGAGAACATCCCGTCTAGGATTAACAGGTGTTTGGAAGACGGCGCTGAAGATTTCTTCCTGAAACCAGTCCAACTGTCTGATGTTCATAAACTGAATAAACCTCATCTGCTGAGGTCTAAGTTTCAGCATCAGCATCGTCTCACCGCCTCTGCTGCTGTTCTCTGCAGTTAGTCGCATTACAATACTACTCTCGTCTGATAACCTTTAGGCCAAGACATTTTTGGAAGGCGGTGGCTGAAGATCAGATTTGGTCTTGAAACCCGTTCAATTGTCGTCTACTGTTCATAAAATTAGGCTTAAGACATCTTCGGCTGGTGCTCGAGTACACTGAAGACTGAATGTAGACGGAAAATCACGGTGTTTCTTGAGGTTGAATGCTGAAGAATGCTGATTTTGTAGTTCTGAAATCTGAACCATTTGGGATTGTAGTACTTGTACATCACATTACAAATTTACAACATGATTCTTTCTTATTGATTGATTAATGTAGGAGTATATTCTTAATAAAGGGTTGATGATTGAACTCGTGGATGAATGATACGGAATATTATCCTCGTCTGAACTAAAATATTCACGTTTTTCACAACTTTTATTGCATCCAATTTCGGAATTTCCATATACAAAATCTAACCTAATCCCAAATCACGACAGACAAATGATGGGACTCGGCCCAATTAGTCCGTTCATAACCCTAATTGTAAAATCACGATCATAAAATCGATTAAAAACCCAAACCCAAAATAACTCGACCCGTATCCGAATTGAAAATGGATTGACCTAGTCAGTAAGAGTCTTATGATCAAAGTAATTTCCTTATTATCATCATTTTCCCTTCTTCTCCAAACAATATCAAAAACTTTGAGATCACAATTTCACCAACAAAAAACACTAATTTAACTCATACCCACTTCATAATTATTACTGTAATTAGTTAAAAACAAGAAAAGGATGAAACTTGCTGTACCATTTGTGACATTAATCATCTCTTTAAGCTTCTTCAATGTTTCTCAGTCTGTCCCCTTCATTGTTCTTCATGGTACCTTATTACTCCCTCCGTCTTTTATGTTTCTTCCCGTTTCAATTAAATATTCCTCGATAATAATAACATAATCATATGATATTTTTGATTATATGATATGTTATTCTGAATTTGACTTGGGTTAGTTGACTGAGTTTTCCCAGATTGCTGCAATTTTATGTGTTGATGTATCAAGTATGACCTAAATTGTTGTTCTGGGTGTGATTTTATGAAGGAATTGTGATTACAATCATGAATTTCTGAGGGAAAAAAGAAGAATTACCCTAATTAGTGATTTAATGGTGATATATGCTTTACTCAAATTTCAAGTTTTTAGGTTAAAGTTCCAAACTTTGAGTATAAATTTGGGGAAAGTACAAAAAATTTGATTTTTTTTAGGTGTAAATCGTCCGGTTTAGTCTGGATTCGAGTCAGATAGTACCTTGTGGGCGTTAAAGCTTTCCCTCATGTGTTTTAACACTGCTGCATTGAACTCGAGATCTCTAGTTAAGCTAAAACAGCTTAGGAAAGCTGTTAGTAGAAGTTGATCAATCTAATCGAGTGAGTAATGTCAGGTAGCATAGTAGGGAATGTGTCATTTTCCAAACTCGGTTATGGACGATGTTTGATGGAATACAGGAATTGGGGATCAATGCTCAAATCGTGGAATCACGCAGTTTACTCAGCACTTAAGCGACTGGTCTGGGTCGAAAGGATATTGTGTGTACGTACGCTCTCTTTCGCCTCTCCAGTCCCGCAATTTTCTCTACTTGCAGGTTTCTAGTTGATATCTGAGATTATCTCTCTCTTTTTGTTGTCTTCAACTTCAGTGGAATAGGTGAACGTTCCTGGGATACATGGTTTATTCCCCTCGAAGAGCAGGTAATGCAGAAATATGAATGTTGCAGATACGTTGCATTCGCAATCCTCAAAATCGTGTTCTAAAGTCTATTTTTTTTCGTGTTGCAGACTCAAACTGTATGTGACAAGGTGAAGGAAATGGAAGAACTGCGGGGAGGTTACAACGTTGTCGGTCTGTCTCAGGTAACTCCTACATCTCAGTTACAGTACTAAATCTAGTCGACTAACATGACTTCAGAAAAATCGAGTTTTTTTTGGCAAATTGTAGGGAAATTTGATTGGACGAGCACTTGTCGAGTTCTGTGAAGGAGGACCTCCGGTAAGTGAAAGAAAGCACGGTTAATATTCTGTTCAAGTTTTTGGAGCACCTGCATTCTGAAAGTAACGTGGATTCGTGTTGATATTTCAAACAGGTTAAGAATCTGATCTCACTTGGAGGGCCGCATGCTGGTGTCGCTTCAGTTCCACTTTGTGGGGTACGTGATTATATTCGCATGCTGATACGAATCCATATTTTTCTTCGAATCCTAAAAAAACCGGTCTTTTTGCTTGCAGTCTGGTATATTTTGCGCACTGGTAAATTCACTCGTCAAGTTAGAGATCTACTCCGACTATGTTCAGGTGACTTTCTTATCGCCAATCTGAGTAAAATATCCTATTCTGTTTACAGTTCGATACTTGATTTCCTCCATTAAATGCAATTTGCTGATTTCGCAGGAACATTTAGCTCCCAGTGGCTATCTTAAGATTCCGAATGTGAGAACAATTCCATTTTCTTATCAATTTTTTACATTTCCTTACAGTATCACGACTTTGTTTTCTTGGTTGTTAGGAAATGGATGGGTATTTGGAAAAATGTCGGTTTCTTCCAAAGCTGAACAATGAAATTCCTGGTCACAGAAACTCAACCTACAAGAAGCGTTTCAGCAGCTTACAGAACTTGATACTCATAATGGTCGGTTACATAAAAACTCAATTTTCTTGGTAGTTTTCATCATGTCTGACGGGTTTATAACGTGTTCTTCGCTGTCACAGTTTGAGCAAGACAAAGTGCTGATGCCTAAAGAAACCGCGTGGTTTGGATATTACCCTGATGGCGCTTTCACTCCTCTGCTTTCGCCACAGCAGGTACGTAAAACTGTAATTGTTGCAACTAAATGCTCATGAAAATGCCAAAAAAAAAAAAATATAATAATAATAATTACCATTTGGAGGGTTGAATGCACTAGCCTGAACGAATTGCGTGTATTACAGACGAAACTGTATACTGAAGATTGGATTGGACTGAAAACCCTGGATGATGCTGGTAGAGTGAAATTCGTCAGTGTAACTGGAGGACATCTCCGAATTTCTAATGATGATAAGAAGAAGTATATTGTGCCCTACTTGAAGAGCTAGGACTCGAAAATATACAGCTGCAAGATCACCTTGATGTCCAACACGTAAAAAATGTCGATGTTGAGGTTCACTGTTAATCTCAACAACATTACCACATATTCTTATTCATACTGATTGGCCTGATATATGCTGTGTAAATGCTTCTTCTAAATTGTCTTTTTCGACCACTTTTATTTCGGACCCTTGAATCTTAAAAAAAACGTGTATTATACACTTCAATTTATATCGTTCAATTTATATCGTTTTGGAGGTCGGACAAGGTTGGGTTAGATTGAAACTTATCTTGTACTAGTATCTGAAAAATGAGAAGTAGTACACATGATTCAATATACAAAGGAAAGCCAGCCTTCTCATATTTACAATGGCAGCAGCAGCAGCAGCAAGTAATACAATACTGAATCGAAAACCTTGGATTCCGATGCACAGACATTACAACCTCAATCAATACACACGGATGTCGCTGCTGGATATCTGGAGCGCCCCGAGAGTGCAGTTATCCTCCACGATCTTGTTTTGAGTGTGACACCGGAGCCACCTGCAGGAAATCCTCGCTAAAGCTGCCTGACCTGCTACCCTTACTTTGTATACTACACTTGGGTCGGTAAGGGCTTGGTCCCCTTCGACAATTGGGTCACATGGGTCATATCCATCGAGGTCTGTCGTCGTCACCACTACCACTGACCGATCGTCAAATTCAAACAAGTTTCCTCCTAAAGAAGGCTGTCTTGAGCTTGCAACTGTCGGATCGTGTGTGGGACTGATGTCGGAGTTCTTCACTATCAGACTGTAATACTCCTTGACAGCCTGGAAATAAGAATTTGAAAATGAGAAAAAATTAAGGAGCATGAGTACTACTTAATTTTTTTTTTATTTGCCATTTTAGGAGATTTCAGAAAAATCAAAATCAAAAAATTGTACTACGAAATAACTCCTTAGACGAAGTAAATTATGCGCAGAAGAAAAAGGATGTCTTTTCGGCAGAAAAGAAAGGATGAAGCTAAGCTAGCAGCATAAGACGGTGCAAATACCTGCCATTGAGGAAAAGCAAGGAGAACTCTAGGTCTGATGGACCTTACGTAACTGTAAGCTTCCTCGGGAGTCATTTGCTTGTGTTGCACCTGAATAAATAGATAAAATAGTTAGAAACAAAAGCGAACAGAAAAGTTGTTCCAAACTAATTAGTTATGTAATTGACGTAAGCGCATACCAGGTAACATAAGACGATGGTGGTACTACGACCCCTACCGGCCTTGCAATGCACATAAGTCATCCAACCATTAGTTGCATTTCCTAGTGACCAAAAAACAAGAGTTAGCTCCTAGTAACTCTGTCTGCGGAGAATAACTGCATTTTACACCCTATATACAGCAATAATTCGTGTTCTTATTGGACAAGATAGTTTTTTTGAACAGTTGGCTGTTAGGAACCAAGGAAAGTGAAAAAAATCTTACTGTGAATGAAGTCAACAGCTTGGCATATATCATTCATTGACGGAGCAAAGAGGTAATCTCTAGTCGGCAGCACAAGGTGATCAATACCATGAGCCTGTATGTAAGTTAATCCGAAAGACAGCTTTATTATTTGAGAAAAGAAAGTCAACTGAATGATCAGACAAAGGAGGTTATTACAGTAGTGCTAAGGTTCGACAACAAATGTCACTATAAGGAAACAGGGTTAGCCAAAAGGGTAAGAGGTCAGGTTAGCCAAAACTCACGTGATAAAGAGACGAGGGAACCAGGGTCTCATAGGGTTCGTTTAAAGTAACAACTCCATGAACACCAAGTTCCTTCAACCGCAAAACATCACCAGGGAATGGAACAGCGCCCAGTAGCACAAACTGCGTAAAGACAGTTCCTTTTAATGTTTACTTTCATAGATGTAAAGAACAGCATACAAATCGCACGACAATTGTAGAAAACACTGTAATTTTACATATTCAAACGCAAAGAGACGAAGATGGAACGCAAAGAGACGAGAATCAATTCCAAAGATACATGCCAAACACTGAATCATGGATCGGATGTTACGTATCATGGTACCATGTTCACTAAAGAGTGACTTAAAAGATCAATAACCTCAAAAATTACCAACATTTCACAGTGATTGAACCCAAATTTGCTCAATTCACAAGAATCGACGCAAAAGATACACATCAAACACTGAATAGAAGTATAAAACCGTGTCATGAATCGCAAGTTTCGTGTTCATATAGAATTAGGCAACCCTAGTATCCACCACATTTCATATCAAATCAAATAACAATATCAACAAACAATCACTATAAATATAATCGAATTACTAGAAAAAACACAGCTAATTTTAATCCAATTAAAATAAAAATGTGAAACGGTCTCACAGGAGACGCGATCAAACGATTCGGACCTGATCAATAGGATCCCACCATCGAAACTCGGCCTGCAATTTATTCCGTACAACATTATACAACAAAGTAGGGTAAAAAAGAGCACGAGCACCAGCTCCAATCAACACCATTTTCGGGTCCCAAACGACGTCGTTTCTCCCCAAAACCCTAACCCTAACACTTGCTTGTTGTTCCTCTTCTTCATCATAATCAATAATACTGTGATCATCGACAACAGAATTCGCCGATACCCATTTCCCCTCGATTTCTAACTCCTCGATATGCATATCCAAACAATTGACCCAGAAAACACTCGAATTTAATCGGAAAAATGTAAAAATAGGTTAAAGCATCGGAAACCCTAATCAAGAAATGATTTGGGGTTAGATCATGTGATAAAATTGGGGAAAATCGATTAAGAGTAAAGGGTATTCGATTAGTATGATAAAGATGAAAACTTGATGAAGGATTTAAAGAACGGAGTGGAATTAATTGATGAGAGAGGAAGAGAATGAATGAATTGAAAAATTGGGGATTTCAGTGCAGAAGACAAAAGTAGGCGAATAATTAGGGATTATGACTTAGTGGGGTTTACTTAATCAACTAACTAAAAATCCCTGATTTATGTTAAATTGATTTAAGATTGGTAAAGAATTCGGTAGGTGAATATTAATCACGACGTAATACACTCATTTGAATAAAAAAATAAAAATAATAAAAAAAATTAGACGATATCGTATATTGTACGACTGTTTTACTCAAAAGTCAAAATGATTCAGATTCAAATTTCTAACGGTTTTAAGTCGGTGAAAAGAGATTTTGTATTTCGAGAAACTTGGATCTTACTAATTTGCTAGTTAAGGTCGATACGATGGATTCAGCTTGGGTTCGTTGGAATTCGCAGTCTATATCCACCAATCTGAAAGCTGTTTAGAGTTTGTGGTGATTCAGATCGTGTAAATATGTGCTATTAAACCGAACAGCACAGAAAACTTTAAATTCATTCATCGACAAAAGTAGGTACATCAAATTCATTCGTCGACAAAAGTAGGTACTTCGAATTCATTCGTCGACAAAAGTAGGTGAATTTGAAATGAGATCGAAATTAGTTGGGGTTTATGAAGACACCAAAATTTTAGAGAGGCAGCTTCTCAATTGCGTTATTGAGAAACCTCGGGGAGGTATTTAATTTCTATTTTTCACGGTGCATCTTTCAATAATACAGTGGAAGACGGTCTCTCAGGAGATGTAATCGAATGAAGGGATCAACACCTCCCAACTAGAAATGCAATTCCCATTTCAAGTTTCAACCTCTCCACAGACAACGACCATTTCAATTCATTGCGTTTAAGTTTCCTCATACTCGTACAAACATCATAATCTCATAATAAATGTAATTTCGATGATCGAAACATGCATTTAAGCAAGGTAGTAGGTATTGTTTCGAGGTATATTCGCTTAAATAAAGCTGTTGAAACTCAGAAGGGAGAACTTTATCGCCCTATTGAACAATGATCTCATCCGGATTCAATCCAACCGAAATAAAAGGTCTTCTACCAACACAAATGTCACTTCAAAAATTCAAAGTCAAGACGTTAGACTAACACAATTCGAACCAGAAGGAAACATAGTAGACGGCAAACTTATCACATTATCCTAGCCACCGACAGTCTCCCCCTTTTGGAGGCCATTTCGGATACTGACCTACCTAGAACGCTCTGCGCGGGTCCTGGACGTCTTTCTCCTCTTCTCCTCAAATTTCCAACGTCTCTCTTTAATAAGTGTGCTCAACTGCTCATGACATAACCATCACTGCGCGCAAAAACGGCTAAAACTTGTTTTTTTTTTTTTTTTCCAGCGGACAAACAACGCAACTGATACAGTTGAGCACGAGGAGGTCGAGGACACTCACGCTGACCTGTTTAAACTTATCGAGCAAGACCTTAGGGCGGCCTTGTGGGCGAGTCTCGTCCTCAATTCCGTGCACTTTAGCTCAAATAGATCGTACACTTAAGGTCTAGCCCACGTTTTCAAAACAACCGTAACTCTCACGTGAAACCGTCTCACACTCTCACAGTAATTTCTATGTAGTTACAAATTTAATAACCACCACGATAAATTTGTGTGAGACCGTCAAAAGTCAAAACCTTAACCTATAAACCTTACCTTTGTCCCCTTCGCCACCCTCAAGAACAACAACAACAACAACAACAAATCTCAATTCTAATTGTTCTTCTGCAAATCAAATCAAATCAAATCATCCTCCATCGCCATTTTTCTTCGATTACTATCTCAATTCTCCAGGTATTCAATTCAATTCAATTCATTCATTCTTTGATCATGTTTCGACTTCCTCGTCGCCCAAATTCATTGATTCCTTCATTTCTACTTGATCGTAATTTCTCAGTTTCCCCAATTACTTCTCGGAATGTTTTGATTCATATGAGGAAACACTGTAAATTAGGGTTTCCTAATCTCGTTATTCCCATTAATCTATTCGATCAAATGATGTCTCTTATCCCTCGACCTTCAATTTTCAATTTCAATTATCTATTTGCCGCCATGCTCAAGCTCAAACACCTCAATCCTTACTCTACTCTAATCTCCCTCTCAACCCGACTCCAGTTATCCGGTATCCGATTTGATTCGCATTCTATACGGATTATTGCTAGTTGTTACTCCCATTTGGGCCGGGTTGATTTCGGGTTTTCTCTTTTTGCGATGTCGATTAAGCTTGGTTATGTCGATGATTCGGATACACTTGCTTTGTTTAATGTTTTATTGAATGGTCTTGTCGAAAATGACCGGCTTCCTCGAGCTCTTGAGTTGCTGGATTTAGCTGAAGTTAAGTTAGGGATTCGGCCGAGTAGGGTTACGTATGGCATTGTGGTTAAAGGTCTTTGCAGGGTCGGGGACAGTGCCCGCGCTCTTCACTTGCTTCACCAATTGAATTCGGATTCAAACCCCATGTGTTGTAAGCCTGATATTGTGATGTATAGTACTATCATCGACCGTCTTTGCAAGGAGAAGCGGTTGAATGCGGCCTTGAAACTCTTTTCGTTCATGAAAACCGAGGATGTCAAACCTAATGTAGTCACGTATAGCTCGTTGATACTTGGTTTGATCAGTCTTGGTCGGAAGGGAAAGGCGAAGAAAATGTTGGTTGAGATGATGGAGGATGGCATTTCACCCGATGTTGTCACTTATAACATTTTAGTTGATATGCATTGCAAGGAGGGGATGATTGACGAAGCTCAAGCGATTATACGAATAATGGGTAACCGAGGTGTGAGTCCCAATGTTTTCGTTTACAGTACTTTGTTGAATGGTTATTGCTTGTGCGGCGAGATGGACAAGGCAAGAGAGATTGTCCGTTTGATGGTTGAATCTCAGTGTCAACCTGATGTCGTGATTTATAACACTTTGATCAATGGATATATTAAGTTGAAATGTATTGACAAAGCGTTTGACGTGGTTCAAGAGATGTTTGAACATGGGATTGCTCCTAATGTCAGGGCGTACACCATTCTGATAGATGGGTTGTGTAAGTGTAACAGGGTCCAAATGGCATGGCACTTGTTCGACGACATGCAAATATATGGAATAAGTCCGAATGTTTGGACTTATGCGTGCTTATTGGACGGATTACTCAAAGATGCACAAGTGGATAAGATAGCACCGTTATTAAGAAAGATGAAGTCTACCGGAGTTGCTCCTAATATAATCATCTATAACATCCTTATTCGTGGCTTCTGTCAATTTGGCCAATTTAAAGATGCCGAAAAACTTGTCTATGATCTTCTGTCAAGGGGTTTGAAACCAGATCGTGTTACTTTTAATACCATGGTTACTGGGTTATGCCTAATGGGTCTTGTAAATACCGCTATGGCGTTCCTAGATAAAATGAAGCGGATTGGATGTTATCCCCAAAATGGGTTTTGAAGTTGATGGTAACACTGTCACTTTTACGTGGGCATTCATCTCGTGACAACCTGCAGAGCAGACCACCAGTTCCAAACTTCCAACAACGATTACTTCTCCAGTAATTTGGTGTTAGGATATGGTATTCAAGGTTAATCTTTCAAAATTTGCATCAGGTTATTGAATAATCTAACGAGGTTGTCGTCTTTGGTTGTTTGTTGAACCGAATTTGAATTTTTATTGCAGGTGACGATTTGGATCACTTGATAATCTTCGCAGCAATGCCCGGACTAATCACTGAATATAAGCCTTTGCAACCGTACATAAGTGTATATGACTAAATTTTTCTTCGTCGAACACCTTGTTGGATTCACTTTTGATGATTGGGGTTGTTTTTGTTTATACAAAAGCTCATTTGAGACCGTTTTAAACTTAAGACAGTCTTGTTTCATGTTCCGTTTGCTCATATGATGATTGACACAATAACTATGTTCTAAGTTTAAGTCTGTCGTAAACAAGACTAATCCGATTTGTTTGTGGTTTGGCAGGAATGCAGGATGGTAAGCATGCGAAAGCTTCGTGTCTAGCTTATAAAGATGGTTAGTCTCTATCTCGGGTGTTTTCGCCTTGGCTGGAGTTCCCGTTTCTTCCTACTTCCTAGTAACTGAAATTCTTGCAACGGTGGGACGTTTGTTGTTTGTCGTGTTGATTTATGGGTCGGATTAAGTGCGAAAATTCCGTCCATGGACAAATGGGTTTTCGACAGATTCATAGAACGGGCCTTTTTGAGAATTTCATGGCTAAGCCCGCTTTTTTATGGGCCTATCCGTTCCATTTCTTGGGCTTTTCTGTTAACAAGAGTACATATTTCTGTCACGAATAAGAATTTGGGGTGGTAGGGGGATGGCAATGATTAGACAATGGAGTAGTGAAGGCCATATATCATGATTTGACCATTGACTAGATCTGTGAAGAAAAAGTTGAGTGTGAATACACGTGTGTGTGCAGGAGGTTACACGTGTGCTGTGCTGGGAATGTGCTGGATTCCGAACAACTAACGTTCTGTCGTCGTGTGACAATGTGACCTACTCCCTCCGTTCAGGTCCAAGCTTCCCTTTTGTTTTTTCACGTTTACCAACGCGCATTTTGCATCGTTAATATCTTTCGTAACATATTAGTAAAAGTTATGAAAATTGGATATTAGTAATCTACTTATAAAGACGAATCAAACAAGATCCCACATGAATATATTTTCTCTAATAGATTGTCGTGAATATCGAAAGTTATCCGTGATTGCAAATAGTGTCAAGACAAGGAAGGGGAAGGTTGGAATTGAACGGAGGAAGTAATGTTTTTTAAAACAAAAATTACTCATATAATCATTTATAAGCAATAACATAATTACCTTTGTAGCGCGGAGATATTTACATGTGTTAACCAAGTTGAATGGGTCAAGTCGTGAGTGAGGTTGAATACAAGGTAGCCCGATGTGGAAGAGGGGTGGCCTGACGGAATCCTAAGATTGTTTGGATATAAATGGAGGAAATTACACGATAGTTAGTATAAATCACTAACTTTTCACCACATAAACTTAAGGAAAATAATAAATACAGTCCATAGAGCTGTATCTAAGAGACTATAAAGGGAAATACAGTAATCTTTTAATACATGCATTAATTGTATTGATGTTTGTGTAATTTTTGTTTTAATCCATAAGTTTATGCCAAATTTGGATGATTTTTAATGCTTAAATACAACTCATAGGACTGTATTTAACATTACCGCATAATTAGTATTCTCATCCCCTCTTTAAGTTGTTCCGCCTATCTGTTTATCGAAGTTTCACATTTCTTTTTGGTACTTATATGATTCGTGGTGGACTGGTGATTCTTATTTTTTTTTTTATTTCCTCGCTATATACGAAAATGTGTGTCATTTTTACGAATGCAGGATAGCAAAAATTGAAAATTTTAACTAGATTTTTTAAGTTTGAACAACAGATGCTACCCTTTACTACTAACTAAATTTCCCGGATTACAGTCAAGTTTTAAGAGTGATGGCTTTTGATGGTAAGATTAATACCAAAAGAATGAAAATAAAGAGTGAAGATGAGATATGCCATATGTGAAAAAGTTGAGTAGTCATGTCAATCCAAGTAAGTAAGAGAAATTGATATACTCCCTCCGATTTTTTATTATCTTCCCTATTTTCTTATTGGGTTGAAACACTCTTTCTTCCTTATTTCTATTTTGGACCATCAACATGTGGTCTAGAATCACCATTACATTTCTCTCTCTTCCTTCTTTTATTTTGAACCACACATTCCTACACTCTTATTTTCTTCCCCAAAACCAAAGAGAAAGATAATAAAAAATACAGGTCTCACCTGCAATCACTGACCCACCTAGTTAAGCTAAGCTAGCTTAGATAACCATGTCTTTAACAGAAAGGAAGCTTTTATCATTATTACTTCATTATCATCTCTCCCTTCCCCTATGATTTGATTGAACACCACACCCTTACCCTACAAACACCATGCAACCATTCAAATCTATAGGAAAAAAAAATACTCTCTCCGTTCCATTTGATTATTTACGTTTGTTTTTTCACATTTATCAATGTACGTTTTCTTTTGTCCATATCGTTAGTTACATATTTCTAAATATTATAAAAATTTGATATTTATAACGCACCTGATTAAACAATTTAAACAAGATCTCACATGACTATATTTTATCTTATGAGTATATTAGAAGTTATATCGATAATTACCCTCACTTATGAATAGTGTCCCAAAAAAACAAACGTAAAGAACCTATTGGAACAGAGGAAGTATTTACTCCAACTTCCTATTATTATCTGGTTTGTTTTTGAATGAAAATTAAGGAAGGAGAAACGAGTGACTCAAAAAAGGAAGAAGAAAAGATAGAAATAGAAGAGTAAATATGAACCACACATTGATAATCTAAAAAGAAAGGTGGGACAAATATCAAACTCAGCCCAGCCCAGCCCAAAAAGAAAAGTGAGACAAAAATTAGAAACTTGAAGAAAGTACAATATAGGAAAAAAAATACATATCTATCGTCCATGATACCTAATCTTAACAGGTTAAAATATTTTTGATTTATTTGATGGATTTGATTGGACAATGTTTATGGGCAAAGCTTGAACGTCGAGTGAAAGACGTGAAAGGTTAGAATGAAAAGGGGGCCGAATTCACGTGCACATCACATGGGTAGTGAGCCTCAGCCTTGCACTCGTACTACCACCGCCACACCAATAAACCGAGATGTCTTAGCCTAGTGGTTAGGACTAGGTGCTCTGGGACAGTAGGTCTCGGGTTCGAATCCTCCCTCCCCTTATATTATAATGCGGCTAAGTACGCTCTTCGTTAAACAAAAAAAAAAAACCACCACACCAATAAATTACTCCTTGCTCCGAGTCTGACTTAGAATTTCTATTTCCCTTTTGAATTGAATTATTTTTTTCTTCCCTCCTTTCTTTTTACGTCAGAAATGTATAATCCATATATTCGCTTACCATTTCTTTATCTTCCTTCTTCATTTTTTTTAACGATGAGGGAATCCGCGGTCGCTACCTTTGTTGTAGAGGCTTAAATCTGAGATCCTTGAATTGATGACCACAAGTTTTAATTAACCATTAGCTCTTTCGGATCCTTTTTAATTTTTTAGCCACACTTTTTCCCCCACAAAAATCGTACTCTCTCCGAGTTCCTATTTTTGTTCCACTTTCTTTTTTGGGCTAAAATTTGATTTTTGTCCCATTTTTCTTTTTAGGTCCTCCTTTTTTTTTTTAGCCACTCATTTCCCTTTCCTTAAATTTTATTCTAATTCCAAAAACAAATGGGATAATAATAGGAACTCGGAGGGAGTAAATAAATAAATGAAAAAAAGGGAAATTACACGTGGGATGATGATTGGGGGTGAGGGTGAGGGTGAGTGGAATAATAATTGAAGGAAAGTGGGGGACACGTGGGACAGCTAGCATGCACTCCTGGGGACATTCAATCATTACCCAACATCTTGTCGCCACTCCAATCCTCCATTCTTTATACACTCGATCTCTTTTAACACAGATATTATTAAAACGATCTCCCAAACGGGTTTTGAAGTCCGGTTCTTACACGTCTGGTTGGGTTGGGTTGGGTTGGGTCGAAGTCATGGCTTGATACTCGAGTATATATGGTTCTAAGGTGGGTCGGGCTATGGGCTATGTCCGACTGTAAGTCTGTTACCCCTGCTGGTTCGATTGGGCATTCAGAATTAATTGATGAGAATTGAGACGGGTTGTGCACTTGTGCGAGTTAACCCGCCACAGTGACTGACTCTAATTAATCATAACTTATACGGAGTACAAAATCTTAACAAGTAGTATCTGTCTATCTACCATAGTTGGGTAGCTATTAAATCAAAAAATAGTAATTTGCTTGTCATCATATATGTTTGTCTCGAGCATTTAAAAGTAAATTTAAAATGATACGGAGTAGTCACAAATTGCTTCATATACGGAGTAAGATTTATCCCACCTTGTCTAAGTCCATTATAATAATACTCCCTCTGTTTCATTGATATCTTTCACATTTTCTTTTTCAACCATTTCTTTGATTTCTTCCACTTTCCTTTTTTCTATCACACTTCTCTCTTACTTAGGTGGCCCACTTACTTTACTCCCTCTCTACTTTTACTTATTTTATTATTTTTCTTAAAAAATGTGCCACTTTTAAGGTGGAAAAAATCATAGAAACGGAGGGTATAAAAGAACAACAAATGATCGAGACTGAAATTAATACTGTATTTCAAAAAATAGCAAATAAGTAGCTAGGTTAGTGGGAATTAGGTGGTAGAAATAAATAGAACAAGGGGTTTGGATTAATGATGAAGACATTATGAATGTGAGATGAACTCAATTCCCGTGTTGTGCAATAATTATTATGTTATGTATGTATGTGCATGTACTATCAATGAAGGAATTCAATTCAATTCCAAGGTAAATTAATGCACCTCACACTTTACTCACATCTTACTTAATTTTCTCATTTACTCACTCATCTACCAACTAACATACCTTCAATCCTCCACTATTTCAAACCAACCTGAGACGGTTTCACATATAAATGATAAATGAATAATCTTTTTATACAAAATGTTCATTTTACAGTATGAGATTGACTGTCTCACTTTTGACACAAATTTGACGCTATATGAGTACATGCAAATTACTCAGCTACAAAGTATTACCGATATATATTAAACTCGTTCATTGATAATAATAAATGACTATTTAGTTATTTAATTAAAAGAACGTCTTCTGCTATGACTATATGCATATGAGAGGTCTAATGTATTCTATAATGTGTGTCAAACTGTCAATATATTTATATATATATTCTTATTTAGATTTTCAAGGTAGTAAGAAACTAATAAGGATGACTGAGACGATTGTAAGTAATAACGTTAGCAAAATTAAGGATAATAAGAAGCTGATGATTATGAATTTAGTAATAAGGAACTAATAAGGGTGACTGAGACGATTGTAAGCACTAACGTTAGCAAAATTAAGGATAATAAGAAGCTGATGATTATGAAGTTAGTAATCACTTTTTATATGAACAATCTTACAGTAAAATTATCGTAATTTCATAAGACTATTTCAGGGAAGTTTATAGAAATAATTAGGATAAAACTCTAAATTTGACTACATACATAAAATGAAATAATGGTCAAAAAGCAATAAGGAGTGATAATAATGTAAATTGATTGCAATGAGAGTTTATTAGTCGTCACTTTTTCAATAGGCAAAACGGTGGTTTGTCGAGGGTTTACTAATTTAATTAATAGCCAATAAATTAGGTCAAAAGTATTAAGTGAACCAAACTTTATGTCTTATGAAGATGAGTTACGAGTAAGCAAAAGTTTGACTTTATAGCTCCAAAAATGTAAATCCCGGGAAAGTTTAACCTAAAACAGACAATATCGTAATATTATGGATCGTAGATGAACAAATAGTCCAGTATGAGATACATGCTTCAATGCATAACACAATGATCAAACAACACCGATGTTATACATCAAATTAGTCGTCGCGTTGTTAAAATGATGAGCAACACTATTACACGGTGAGACAGAAGAATAAGTACTTCATTTCAAAAATATTTTCACATTTTATTACACCAGGCTGGACACGGGGGTTCGATTTATATGAGGCTGATACATACCTTGGCATGTTCAGGTTGAACTTGCCAAGGTTTCAAGAGTTGTTGCCCCCGTATGAGATTGATATCTTAGTATGCAGTCAGTCTTTCTTGTGACAGATCATTTAGATAGATACATAAACGATAAAATAGCGTTATTTTCAAGATTATCTCCTTTTATCTCTTTCTAGTCTCTATAGAAATGATTAATATTTGACTCGTTATCACAAAATGACGGATTTATTCACACACCTACCAAAGATTTGAAAGTAAAGAGAGAGATAATAAGAAACAAATGATTATAGACATTAGACATAGAACATGTGATGATTGAAGTGTCACACATACTCCCTTCACACTACCTTGTCCCCCTCTCCCCACTAACACAATCCCCCTTCCTATATCAGTCGTTCGGCTTAAGACGGGTCAAATACATACCATTTGAAGGAAAAACGATAAATATCCTACCAACCTTGCTTCTATCTTTTCTCCTCAAATAATATCTATTTGGCCCGTTATTTGTTTGTGACGGATATTTCCGTCCAAACCAGAATTTGTGTTCCTATATAACTAACCTCCCCCCATTCTTCTTCCCCACTTCATTTCTCAATCTTCTTCCATCAAAATTATCTCTCTTTCTTTAAAACAAAACTTAAAAAAAATCAATAAAATTAATAACAAAAATGGTTGTTGAGAAAGATGATTTGGGTCTCACCTTAACCCTAGCTTGCAACAACACCAACAATAATAATCCTAATAATAATAATAATAATAATAATAATAATAATAATAAAATGGGGTTTTTGATGATGATGATGAAGAGTAGAAACAACAATATTACTCATGAAACGACGTCGTTTAGTACTACTACTACTAATAATAATAATAGTAATCATCTGCAGCTTAACCTAATGCCGTCAACCATCTCCACCCCATCCGTTCTTCGTCCGAAGCTTCCATGGAACCGAACCATCGATTCATTCCTCGCTTCTGGTAAGTCTCTTGTAAAACCGTCTCACTCAATTTTTAATCGAACCGTTGGATTTCTGAATTAATTAAGTTTAAATTGATTTTTTTTTGGTGTAGATCGGAATAATTTGGACACGTGTCCGATCGGGGTGGTAGTGAGCAGATCTGGCGGTTCTGGCGGTGGCGGAGATGAGGACGACGGTGGAGTGTCGTCGCCGAACAGTACATTGTCGACGATGAGTGGTAAGAGGAGCTTTGGTGGCGGCGGAGATGAAATTGACGGTGAAAGAGCGTCGTCTCGTGGTGGCGGTGGTGGCGGTAGTGACGACGAGGACGGTGGTGGTGAGAATTCGAGGAAGAAATTAAGGTTGACTAAGGATCAGTCTGCCACGCTGGAGGATAGTTTTAAGGAACATCATACTCTCAATCCCGTAAGCTTTCCTGAAAAACCGTCTCATATTAAAATAAATTTATTATAAAAACATTAAAATAAAATAAAAATTAAAATAAATTTACTGTAAAACCGTCTCATATTAATTTTTTTAAATTTTTTTTGGTGTGCAGAAGCAAAAGCAGGCTCTTGCTAAAAGGCTAGGACTTAGACCACGTCAAGTGGAGGTTTGGTTCCAAAATCGTAGAGCAAGGTGAGATATTCGTCCTCGGTTTCAATAGATTATTTACGTTTGTCTTTCGATACTATTCATAAAGTGGGGAAAATGTCGATATAACTTCTAATATATAGACTATAATATAAAATATAGTCAGGTGAGATCTTATTTAAATTGTCTAATCCAGTGCATTATAAATATCACTTTTTTATAGTATTTTATTTAGAAATATGTAACTGACGATATGGATAAAAGAAAAAGTGTATTGACAAATATGAAAAAGCAAACGAAAAGAATCAACTAGAACGGGGAGAGTATTTAAACTTTTATTCATTTATTTAGTTGGTTCGATTCAGAAAGAACTTTCCCTTTGTTTAATATATGTGAGGTATATTTTAATTAAAGGAGAATCTTTCTGAATCGGATAAAGTATTTTTATATTTATATTCAATGTTAATAAGTATTTTAATCAAATGAAAATAAATGAACGAGATGGAGGTAGTACCTTTTATCATTAAATCTAAACATAAAAGGGTTAATCTAGACCCGTTTATTATACATGTGTTTCGACTTTCGAGCTTCTTTGAGCCGTGTTTTTCCTCTTTGGTTAGAGATCTGGTCGGATCATTTGGGTCAGGTCAAGTTATAAATCACGTCTAAGTAGTGTCATATTCGTTAATTAATAGGTGAAAAGACGATTTTTTTTAATATATAGTTTTATTTTAGGATGTTATTATTAACGAAATGTGTTGGGAAATACAGGACGAAATTGAAGCAAACAGAAGTGGACTGCGAGTTTCTGAAACAATGTTACGAAAAATTAACAGAAGAAAACAGAAGGTTACAAAAGGAAGTACAAGAATTACGAACATATAAGATGTCACCACAATTCTACATGCAAATGACACCACCTACAACCCTAACCATGTGTCCCTCTTGCGAACGTGTCGCCCCCGCCCCTGGCTCTGGCTCTGGCTCTGGACCCGCGGCACAACCACAAGCCGGTCTGGGTCTAGACTCTAGGCTCAGTCGTCGGCCTGTGGGTGTTGGTGTGTGGCCTCCTACCACGGACTCATCGGCTAGGTTGAACACGGGCGTGGTCAAGAGGGTTTGAGGCCGGTTTTGTCGGAATTATTAATTAGGATGGGAAATGTGAATATTAATGGGTTGTTAGTTGAAAATCCGATTATGAGTAATATATTTTGAAAAATACTCGTATTAATATTAATCATTGTAGGATTAAGGTTTAAGTAAATGTGTTTTTATGTTTATTGACAATATTAATGAGAATGTCAACTAAATTATACTCCCTCCGAGTTCCTATTATTGTCTCACTTTTTTTTTTGGACTGAGTTTGATTTTTGTCTGACTTTCATTTTTAGGCCATCAATGTGTGGTTCACAATTACTTTCCCATTTCTCTCTCTTCCTACCTCTTTTTTCAACCACTCATTTCCCCTTTCTTATTTTTTACCCAAAAATCTTATGGGACAATAATAGGAACTCGGAGGGAGTAGTTTCTTGACTGAAATTGTTCCATGAAATTGTCTGTATATCATTTTTGGACGTTATACATATGCAAGTGAAATTCTTAATGTAACTTGTGAGATCATGTTTAAATTGTCTAATCGAGTATGTTATATATGTCAAATTTTTATAATTTTTAAAAATACGTAACTAAAGAAAACGTATATTGACAAGTGTGAAAGAAAACAGGTACAAACAATTAAATGAGACGGAGAAAGTACAATTAATTAGGCGAATAAATTGGATCCGTACAATTCTCATTAGATCTGTCAAAATTCGATCCGGTCCGAAACCTTGATCAATTATTTTTAGGTCATAACTCTTTTTATTTTTATTTTTTTACCCGCATCATGTTTAATCTGATCCGCATTCAAACCAACCCGTATGACCCGACTCAAGATGCGACGTAACCAATCCATTTGAGGTTTTTTGGGTCATAACCCTTTTTTTTGCCCGTATCACGTTTGATCTGAACTCGAAATAACCCATTAAATTCGACCTGATCCGCATCATTATGACCAACCCGTATGACCCGACTCAAGATCCGACATAACCGACCCATTTGAGAGGTCTAATTCTCATGAATAAAGTGGGCTTACACATTGAACAAACCCCATATCCACCGACCCGACCCGACCCGACCCGGCAAACTCGTATTAGATCACGGTTTATTTATCGTAAAACAAATGATTTTGTGTGTTGAGTTGGACTAAAAGTCGAAGAGCTTGAGACAATCGAAAATGGCGGATAAAACGGAAACGATAAATCTACCCATCATTGATTTGACTGCAATTGACCGCCGTTCTACCGCCGATTCAATTCGACAGGTCAACTCTCTTCTCTTATGGCTTTCGTCTTTCCGTCTCAATCATTTATTTTTCTTTAATCAAACAAATAATCGAGACAGAAAAAGTAATCGATTTCAACTCTGTTTAATATAATTGAGCTCGTAGTTTCCCTTTTCCCCAATTTTGCCAAAACCCTAGAGTATCGCAAAATGACTTACTAAGGACTCGTTTGATTCACCATGGGAAGATGAAGTTATCGGGAAGTCGTGAACTTAAATTCACATGAATTTACAGTATATTTCATGGAAATTACAAAAATTACCAAAAATATTGTTTGGTTGTCGTGTGAGAAATGACTTCATGCGGGAAATTGTATAGCTTTGGTGAGTAACTTGAATATATATGTGATTTTATGAATGAGAGTTTTCAGCAGCTTTGATATATACAGTATTGTCATATGGGTTAGGGTTTTGATGAACTGTCTGATTTTTTTTGGAATTTTTAGGCGTGCATTGAAACAGGATTCTTCTACATTGTAAACCATGGGATTGAGAAAGATTTGGTTGACAGATTGTTCGACGAGAGTAGGAAGTTGTTCGATCTCCCTGTTGAATACAAGATGAAACTGTCTAGGAAGGAACATCGAGGGTATTCTGCAATGTACGCCGAGAAATTAGATACTAGTTTGGATACTCAAGGTCTTCCTTTTTTTTACGAATCCATTGCCATGTCGTCTGTTGAACTGATATAATTGCTATGTTTCTTGCGATTTGGAAGTAGACGTTTTTTCCTGCATTCTGATGCTGTATGGAATGCCTATCTTTCTGACTGCAATGCTGAAATAATACTTTTTCATCGTTTGAGTGACGTGACTTGTTGACGTTTATGGATGGTTAGGAGATCCGAAGGAGACTTTCTACGTTGGTCCACTTGATGGTGAAGTCGGTAATTTGAACCAGTGGCCTTCTGAAGGTAACTGTTCGTTCATTCTTCCGATTCAGGTTTTTTTTCATAGACACGTGAGAGCAGTAACGACACTTATTATCTGTTGGGTTTTGGTTCTTTCTAAACCGCTGAAAATGTATGGAATGTACAGAACTTCTTCCGACTTGGAGACCAACTGTCGAAACTTACCATAGGAAATTACTGTAAGTGTAAGTGTGTAACTATCATAGCTAAGTTTCCGTTCTTAAGAGTCTACTCAACGCTAGAAAGTATGATGAATCAGGAACGCTGCTAAAAGTCTACTGATGCTGATTGCCCTGGCTTTGGACCTGGAAGACGAGATGTTTTTCATACGAGCTAAAGATTCACCAGTGCCATTTCTTCGTCTGTTGCATTACCCGGGTACTGTATAACTTGCTACGTCTATGCTTGTACGGAGTAGTTGACAGAATATCAGCGACATTTTTTACTATCTTCAGTTTGCTAAAACTTTGTTACTTCAATCAGGTGACTTGAGTTCCACTCATGAAGAAGTTTTGGGCGCCTCTGCTCATTCCGATTATGGAATGGTCACTTTACTTGCAAGTGATGGTGTTCCTGGCCTCCAGGTACGTTTGAGGTAGTCAGTTCTTAACAAATTCCTTACAACATCGCCTTTCTTTTTATATGATGATCTTGTACCTCGTTTCTTTAGGTTTGTCGGAAAAAAGACAGTCATCCTCGTATTTGGGAGGATGTTAGTCATATTGAGGGGTATGTTTTAAACATTGAAGACCAAATTGCAGGTTTTGTTGATTTTCTTATCAGTATAGTAACACCACAGTACCACGCATGTGCATTTATGATGTACAGGGCCTTCATTGTTAACATCGGCGATTTGATGGAGAAATGGACTAACAATTTATTCAGGCACGCGTTTCTTTCATGTTTAAGAAAAAACACCGCCCTGTCGTTCCAACCTAATGCAGTTTTATGCTTCGATTGTAGGTCAACATTGCACAGAGTGAATCCAAAGGGAAAAGAACGATACTCAGTACGTAATTTCCCTTTTCCCTGATCTCCTATCTTTCTACGCAACTGGCGTCTCTGCATTTTCACTGATATCTATCTTTCTCTGTTTTTACACTGTCTGACTATGGCGGTTATTTATTTTAAACGATACAGGCTGCTTTCTTCTGCGACCCTCATGCAGATGTCGTGGTAGAATGCTTAGATACCTGCTGCGACGATGCCAATCCCCCAAGGTAATAATAATCACAGTTTCCGACCTCAGTACATAAAACAACACAGTTTTCTTCGTGTAAGACCGGCTTTCAATTCATAGTTACATTAACAATCCCGTTATCTACTTATCTTCTGTCGATTGTAGATTTCCTGCAGTACGTGCTGGTGACTATTTTCGTGAACGATTCAGACTCACGTATGGCGATTAGATCAACAAACAAATCGCGTGCCAACACTTAACACTCAAGTCTACCTTTTTATGCGGGTTTCTTGAAATGGCAATGATCGATGTTCATACATCCTTTTGTGGCACGACGAAGATCATTCCGATGTAGTTTTTGTTATTATAAAAAGGTGATTATTCGCGGGTTTAATAAACTCGGTCTAAAATGATTCATGATTCATTAACAATAATTTGCAACACTACCAACATTATATTTTACACAATTACTTATGCAAGGCGGTTTTCAAGACATTTTTATACGGAGTATTAACTACTACCCCTTCGTTTTTTTTTTTTTGTTTTTTCCCGTTTTAATTAAATATTTCTCACAAACCTTAGACAGCGGGAAAAAGCATAAAAAACCGTGGGAGTAGAGTTTATGATTATTTGAAGAGAAAATTTGGGTTTTTTTTTCCGTATAAAATATTGCGTAATTATCACATTAGATTTTTTTTTTTTTTTTTAAAAAAAAAATATAATTTCTAACCTATAACCTATTGTACAGGATACGGCGCTCTTAATCAATAGGCTAAGACGTCAATTCAAAACAAATAATTTTGTGTGATGATTGTTTGAACACCTCACCTAATTATTTAAACACCTCAATTATATTATTTAAAATAAATAAATAAATAATGATGATTAATTAAGTTGGACTAAAACTCCAAGAGCGAGCTTTCGACAATCGAAAATGGAGGATAAAACCGAAACGATAAATCTGCCCATCATTGATTTGACTTCAATTGACCGCCGTTCGACTGCCGCTTCTATTCGACAGGTCAACTCTTTTCGTCTCGATCATTTATTTTTCTTTTTCCCCAATTGTGCGAAACCGTCACTTAACTTAATTACTCGTGTTAAATATGTTGTTGACTAGATTAGAACCCGTACACTGATGGGATTTGAGCCCAGGTCCTGACTTATGAGTGACGCCACTCTTATTGTGACTTTACCACCTAAACTAGCCGAAATCTGTAAAAAAAAAAAAAAAATGGCTATATTTGTTATAACGGTTTTTCTAACGTGGGTCCCCTGGCACACGTTAATAAGTTAATTATAGCAATATTAACATGGATATTATCATGATAAATTGAAATATTAAGTTCTATTTACCATATTTAGACAATATTTATGATAATTTTACAATAATTAACTTATTAACGTGTGTTCACTGGACACACGTTAGAAAAACCATTGTTATAAAACCCAATCTCCTTACTATGCAATTTGTGTAAGCTCTATAGACGCAAATTATTGTTTGTGACGGGTATACAAACTAACCCACTTACTATTATTCCCTGGACATTATGATTTTGTACTTGTATTATCTACCACGTGATAATTTATCTGTCGTTGATTTGTGATGGATATATATAGATGCATCAGAAGGGAGACGTACTCGTGATTTTAAGTCATTTATGATTTATAGGTTAGGGTTATGATAAATTGTCTGATTTTTGGGATTTTTGGAATATTTAGGCATGCATTGAAACAGGATTCTTCTACATTGTAAACCATGGGATTGAGAAAGATTTGGTTGACAGATTGTTCGACGAGAGTAGAAAGTTGTTCGATCTCCCTGTCGAATACAAGATGAAATTGTCTAGGACAAAAAATCGAGGGTATTCTGCAATGTACGACGAGAAGTTAGATACTACTATGAATACTCAAGGTTAATCATTCATTCTGGATCGAGTCTTATGTTATGTTAATCATTCATCGTTTGAGTGATGACGTGAGTTGTTGACGTTTATGGATGGTTAGGAGATCCGAATGAGTCTTTCTATGTCGGTCAAGTCGATGGTGAAGACAGTAATTTGAACCAGTGGCCTTCTGAAGGTAACTGTAACTGTACGTCTTTTTGAATTAGCCGCGATTGTTTCAGTGCTTTCTAAACCGCTGAAACTGTATGGAATGTACAGAATTTCTTCCGACTTGGAGACCAACTGTCGAAACATACCACAGGAAATTACTGTAAGTGCAACTGTCATAGCTAAGTTTCCGTTGTTAAGAGTTTACTCAACGCTGATGCATCAGGAACGCTGCTAAACGTCTACTGACGCTGATTGCCCTGGCTTTAGACCTGGAAGACGAAATGTTTTTCATACGAGCTGAAGATTCACCAATGTCATTACTTCGCCTGCTGCATTACCCGGGTACTGTAAAACTGTAAAACTGTAAATGTTGCAGTCTATGCTTATACGCAGTTTTGGGTCTTCATTTCGCTCAAACTTTGTTACTTCAGTAGTTCAATCAGGTGATTCGAGTTGCGCTCATGAAGAAGTTTTGGGTGTTTCTGCTCATTCCGATTATGGAATGGTCACTTTACTTGCAAGCGATGGTGTTCCCGGCCTCCAGGTACGTTCCTAACAAAGTCCTTGCAATGGCAACCTCGCCATTCATTTTATATGACGATCTTGTACCTCGTTTCTCTAGGTTTGTCGGGAAAAAGACAGTAGTCCTCGTATTTGGGAGGACGTTCGTCATATTGATGGGTATGTTTTAAACACGACGACAAAATTGCAGGTTCTGACGTTTTGTTGAGTTTCTTATCAGTAGAGTAATACCACAGTACCACGCGTGTGCATTTATGGTTTACAGGGCCTTCATTGTTAACATCGGCGACTTGATGGAGAAATGGACTAACAATTTATTCAGGTACGCACGCACGGCACTGCACTTCTTCCATGTTCTGAATCGTTCATAAAGAAAATACATCGCTCTGCGTCCCAACGTGATGCAGTTTTATGATACGATTGTAGGTCAACATTGCACAGAGTGAATCCAAAGGGAAAAGAACGATACTCAGTAAGGCGCACGTCTCTGCGTTTTCTTCTTCTTCTTTTTCCTGTCTTTGCCCTGTTCTTCATAAGCGATATCTGAGTATCTGACCTATGTCGGGTATTAAAACGATACAGGCTGCTTTCTTCTGCAACCCTCACGCAGACGTCGTGGTAGAATGCTTAGAAACCTGCTGCGACGATTCCAATCCCCCAAGGTAATAATAATCACAGTTTCCGACACTGTTTTGTTGGTGTAAGACCGGCTTACATAGTTACATTATTGACGATTCTGTTATCTTCTGTCGATTGTAGATTTCCTGCAGTACGTACTGGAGACTATTTTCAAGAACGGTTCAGACTCACGTTTGGCGATTAGATCCACCTACCTACCTTGTGGGTCGACGAAGATCATTTCAATGTAATTTCTGTTATTATTAAGAGGTGATTATTATTCGAGGGTTTGATAGTAAATAAACTCGGTCTAAAATTACTCATGAATACTTATGTAACGCGGTTTTTCACAAAATTGTTTTGTAAAGCCATTTCTAATAATTTGACCAGATTATCCTTTTATTAACACATTTTTATATTAACTAACACAGTTTATACTAAATTAATTAGGGCTAATTTAATGAAGAATAAATCCAAAAAAACTAGGGTTTCATTGTTTAATTCAATTGACATCAAATAATAATCAAATAACAAGAAATTTAAATTCAAGCAAAAACCTCGAGAAATTGACGAACAAATTAAAACCCTAAAATCAGTGAATTATCGAATTAAAGCTCGAATTATTAATCAAAGAATCGAGTAATTAACGAATTACTCGTTCGATACATTCTACATTGCATATACGCACTTCTATATATATCCAACATACTTAAGAGTTAAGCAATGCATATAAAAACCCTAATTACAAATTCTTCAACTAGCTTAGTAATTAATCAAATAAAATCAATCAAATAGAAACGATAAACCCTAATTACAAATTCTTCAACTAGCTTAGTAATTAATCACATCAATCAAATAGAAACGATAAACCCTAATTACAAATTCTTCAACTAGCTTAGTAATTAATCAAATAAAATCAATCAAATAGAAACGAGTAATCGCGACGAGATCTAACAAGCTCTTTCAAACCAGGCTCATATGATTTAATCGGGTTAGTAATCTCCTCTTCCTCTTCAATTACTTCAATATTCCACTTCTTGACCTTCACTACATCATTACTGCTCATCGTCATCATCCTTGTTATCTTCTTCTCATTCTTCTTCTTCTTCTTCTTCTTCTTCTTGTTAATCTCCGACAACAACGGCCTCAAAAACTTGCTTGTGTTATTACTCTTCTTCTCGATCATCTTCATCTTCTTAGTAGCCAAGCCTTGGACCGACTTCTTCGATTTGTTGGGGAGGTTGATGTAACGAGTGAACGTAAGCTTCTTGTTTGGAATTTCAGCAGACCGGTATACAACCGTAATCTTCATGCTTAGTTACTTAGTACGTAATTCTTGCTAAATTAGGGCTTTTTTTATTTTGCTTATTATTAGCTAATTAGGGATTTTGTTGTTGTTGTTGTTGTTGTTGTAATGATAATAAATTGGATATGGGTGATTGGTATTTATAGGCAAATTCAAGTAGTATTTTTTTTTTTTTTTTGTTTACGCGTTTTTTAATTAGAAATTAGGAAAGTTTAATGTTTTATGACGGTTTATTAACTTGGTTTTATTATGTTTTTGTGTTAAAATTATTATGGAAAGTTTAGGGTTTTGTGTTAGAAATTAGGAAAGTTTTGTGTTTTCTCGTTTATATATTTTGATTTTTGAATACGTGTTTGAAGCATAATTATTACTCCATCGATTATACAAAGTTCAGGTAGAGAATAGAGCTGATAGTCTGCGGGTTGATCGGCCCGTTAGGTCCAACCCGTTTGGCCCGTTAATTAAGCAGACTCGGTCTTAGTTTATAAAAAATGATTTTTAATGAGTATCAAAAATGGGTCCACTAAAATTAACGGGACGGATACGGACAAAGAAAAATGTCCACGGATAAACCCGCTAGACTCTTTAATTTAATACTCACGATAAATTACGATCCACTAAACGAAAATTTCAACAGTTATAAATGAATTAGTAAATTGTGTAGCAAGTTTTTAAATTAAAAGTTAAAACCTGCATAATAACTTATTCAGTATATTCTTCACTGCTCACCACCAATCTTGCCGTAAATCACCTCCACAATTTATTTGTTTTTTTTTTAACAACCGTCACATATTTAAGACGAGTTTTCACTAAATAACCAGAATAACCATTAAAATTTATTAAAACATAGAGCATTATTTATGTTAGGGCTAGAGTACGTTTTCCCCCTTTAGAATCACTGTCATTACCACGTTAGATTGTGTAAAAATTAGGGTTTTGACATCAAAGAATAATCAAATTAAACAACAACGAGTTACAATTCATACAAAAAATCGAGAATTAACGATCGAATTAATCAAAGAATCCAACGAAATACAATAATAGCTAACGAATTAATCATTCAATACATTCTACATATCATATCATATACTCCGTACTTACTATATACTCCGTACTACTGTAATTATTCATGTAAAAATTGGAGTAATGTTCTCAAGCAATTATTATTATGCATATAATATAATTAATAACAAACCCTAATTACAAAATCTTCATTATTATCCTCCTTAATTAATCAAAATCAATCAAACAAAAACGAGTAATCGCGACGTGATCTAATAAGTTCCTTCAAACCAGGCTCATATTCTTTCGTCGTAGTAGTCTTCTCATCAGTAATAATCTCCCCTTCCTCCTTAATCAATTCGATATTCCACCTCTTACACTTCACATTATTGCTCATCATCATCATCCTCGTTATCTTCTTCTTCTTCTCGATCATCATCTTCTTAGTAGCCAGGCCTTGGACCGACTTCTTCGATTTGTTGGGGAGGTTGATGTAACGAGTGAACGTAAGCTTCTTGTTTGGAATTTCAGCAGAACGATATACAACCGTGATCTTCATGCTTAGTTAATTACTTAGTAGTAGTAGTATTAGTAATTCTTGCTAAATTAGGGCTTTTAATTTTTTTGCTTATTACTAGCTAATTAATTAGGGTTTTTGTTGTTGTTGTTGTAATGATAATAAATTGGAAGGGGATGATTGGTATTTATAGGCAAATACTTACTATTCATAGCTTGATCATCAAGTAGTAATTTTTTTTCGGATTTTCTAACGTGTGCCCAGTAGGCACACGTTAAATTGTTAATTAAGGAATGAATCACCATTATGTTGTCTAAGTATGGTAATTAAGAGTTGGTATTTTAATTTATCGTGATAATAACATTATGATTTCTTCCTTAATTAACATATTAATGTGTGCCCAGTGGGCACACGTTAGAAAAACCGTTTTTTTTTTGTTTACGGGTTTTTTAGTTACAAATTAGGAAAGTTTTATGTTTTATGACAGTTTAATCTGTTTTTGTGTTAGAATTATGGAAAGTTTAGGGTTTTTGGGTTCGAAATTAGGAAAGTTTTGTGCTTTCCGGTTTATTTTGATTTTTGAATCGATTTTTCTAACTGGTTACACGTTAATAATATGCTAATTAAATAAGTATACAACAGTATTATTGCTCAATAATTTTATCAAATTGTGGTTCATCTCACACACATTAAAAAAACCGGTAAAATATTTATATAACAAATAATATACGGAGTAAAAGTGAACGAGTTATTGAGACAGAAAAGTTTATTATAAAACCGTTGTATCATAAAACAATGCTAAAAGTTAGCAATTAAGTTTGATGAAAAAAATCGCTTTTAATGACGATTTTGTTTTTCTAACCGGTCCACAGATCGGGCCTAGGTCTCATAACTTAGACCTAGATCTCTACCCGTATTTTATTCTAAGGACTCAAACCCGACCCAGACCCATTGGATCAACATATGCATGGGATCCAAACCCATTGGGCCTAAGGCCTGGCCCAAACTCGGTTCAAAAGTAGAGCTGGCAAACCGGGCCGGGCCCATCTCTGTGGCCCGGTCCGGCACGAAAATAAGCACGACCCAGCCCGGCACGGTGATGACGTGGCGAAAGCACGAGCACGGCACGGCCGGTTCAAAGTCGGGTCGCGGCGCCAATTTGAAGAAAAGTATGTGCCTAGGCACGGCCCGGCACGAGGCACGGTTGGGCCGGCACGACTCTAAATCCTAAAAAAATGAAAAATCCTGAAAATTTGGTCGGCCACGATGGTCCAGCACGACTTAGGCACGACCGGGTCCGGGCTAGAAACCGTGCCTCGGCGCATATTCTCAGAGTCAGTCACGACACGTCACGACACGGTGGGTCTGGCAGGCACGACTGGGCCGGGCTGGACAGGCACGAAGCACGATTGGGCCGGCACGAAGCACGACCCGGCACGTCCGATTTGCCAGCTCTATTCAAAAGTATCATACCTTTTTAGTTCGGCCCATGGATACGTTGGGCTAAACGGTTTCGGACCCATGTACTTGGGTCATTTGAACCGAGTTGACCGGATGTGGACCGAGTGGTACCGTCCAAAATCCAAACCCATGTTCAACACCTCATTTTTCACGTGCAATAAATAAAGAACCTTCATATTTTTCAACTGAAATTCACACTTCATAATCCAAAATCAGTCCTCAAATTATAATAACGATTTATTTAACGTGTGTTTATTGGACATATATTAACATGTTAATTACTCATAAAGATATTATTATGTACTTTAAAAAAAAAATCGTAATAATAATAGTCATTAATCATTTACGACAATATATCTTACAGTATCGCCGAGATTGTTCTTTTGTCATTTCTGTCTAAATGTATACTTTTCGATCCTTTATAATAATATGATAAATATTTATGTCCAAAATCTCGACTCCAAAATACGAGTAAATCTTCTATAAAACTGTTACACTCACACGTAAACACGACGGAGTTTAGTTTACTAAGAGAATAATTATAAATGAAGGTAACATAAATAAAGGTAACAGTGTTACTAAACCTAATAAAAATATGTACGCTTGACCTAAAAGAGTATATAAATATAAATGAGGTACGCTTGTTATAAAAAACGGTACAAATAAATTTGTCATTTAAAGGTATTTATCTAAATAATAAAGCACAAATTCGAGACGGTCTCTCAACAACTTATTGAGAGACCACTCTTCAGTACCACCTTATGTTTTATTCATATTCTTAAAAGACAACTTTGTTTTGTACTCCCTCCGTTCAAGTCCAAACTTCCCTTTTGCTTTTTCACGTTTGTCAACGCGCATTTTGCATCGTTAATATCTTTCGTAACATATTAGTAAAAATTATGGAAATTGGATATTAATAATCTACTGTACTTTTAAAGACGAATAAAACAAGATCCCACACGGATATATTTTCTCTAATAGATTGTCGTGAATATCAAAAGTTATCCGTGATTGCAAATAGTGTCAAGACAAGGAAGAGGAAGGTTGGAATTGAACGGAGGGAGTACTTATTTTTATAAGAAACGTACTCTCTTTATATTTCTATACTCTTTTATGTTAATCGTAGCTACTTCTATTGGTTTGGTACCACTATTAATTCCATTTATAGTTAGTCTCCAGTAAAAAGTTAAGAGACCGTTTTTAAGGAGACCTACCATAATAAAATATGTACAAATATAATTTAAAATGATTTTTCAATAACTTATGGAGAGACCGTCTCTTCCTACTAAACATAGATACGATGTCGGCCCATAATTACGTTGCAATATCTCTATCCACTCACACCTATCGGTCTGCCACCTACCTCTCTTCTTCATTCACCCATGATTTCATTCATTCATTGAATCGCCATTGTAATCTGAACCCCCCAATTAAATTCCCTCAATTTCATTCAAACTTCGAACCCTAATTCAATTACTCAATCTAAATTCAATTATATATATAGTACTACCCATAATTCAATTCGACGGAACAAATCAAAACCAACCCAGAATCAAAAAATTAATACAATTACAAGAAAGATGGTGCAATTTGAGGGAGGAATTGATTACTTAGGTGATGAGAGAAAAAGTGCGAAATTTGATTTGGAAGCCATGAAAGTTGTATGGGCTGGTGGTAAACATCAGTATGAAATTGGTGATCGTATGGCTCGTCTTGTTGCTAGTGATCCTGTTCGTTCTCTTCTCTATCTCTCGATTTTTTGTTTAATTTGTTCTTAATAGAGAATATCGTATTATTACGGTATAATTTGATCAATTCAATGTGGTTTTGTGTTGGATTTTGATTGATTTGAAAGTCGATTTTTTTTTGTTCTTGTTTGATTGATTGATTGATTGATGCAAAGTGACGATTTTTTGAATTTAGAGTGTATTTTAATTTAATTTAATTTAATTTTGGATTAAATTAATTAAATTTGAATTGTTTGTATAATTTAAAAGTTGAAATCTATGTTCTATTGGTTCAAAGTAATGATTTTTTTTTTTGAAATTTGGGTTTGATTTTAAATTTTAATTGTATCCATCTTCTCCAATTTCACTAAATTCTCATATGAAACGGTTTCACAAACCCTCGATTTCTCATTTGTTCGCCTCACAATATCTAAGACGGTCTCACATGAGAGTACAGAATTTTGATGTTGCATTGAGATAGATTTGTATGTCAAAAAGTTGGAATATTTTCGATTTGTTGTTCGAATGGTGTAAATTTTGGAAGATTCTCCCTCGAGTCAGCGTGTTCTTCCCCTTTGTTTAATCATCTTGTTCTCCGAATGGTGTAAATTTTGGAAGATTCTCCCTCGATTCAGAGTGTTCTTCCCCTTTGTTTAATCATCTTGTTCTCCGAATGGTGTAAATTTTGGGAGATTCTCCCTCGATTCAGAGTGTTCTTCCCCTTTGTTTCATCATCTTGTTCTCCGAATGGTGTAAATTTTGGAAGATTCTCCCTCGATTCAGAGTGTTCTTCCCCTTTTGTTTCATCATCTTGTTCTCCGAATGGTGTAAATTTTGGAAGATTCTCCCTCGATTCAGAGTGTTCTTCCCCTTTGTTTAATCATCTTGTTCTCCGAATGGTGTAAATTTTGGGAGATTCTCCCTCGATTCAGAGTGTTCTTCCCCTTTGTTTAATCATCTTGTTCTCCGAATGGTGTAAATTTTGGGAGATTCTCCCTCGATTCAGAGTGTTCTTCCCCTTTGTTTAATCATCTTGTTCTCCGAATGGTGTAAATTTTGGGAGATTCTCCCTCGATTCAGAGTGTTCTTCCCCTTTTGTTTCATCATCTTGTTCTCCGAATGGTGTAAATTTTGGAAGATTCTCCCTCGATTCAGAGTGTTCTTCCCCTTTGTTTAATCATCTTGTTCTCCGAATGGTGTAAATTTTGGGAGATTCTCCCTCGATTCAGAGTGTTCTTCCCCTTTGTTTCATCATCTTGTTCTCCGAATGGTGTAAATTTTGGAAGATTCTCCCTCGATTCAGAGTGTTCTTCCCCTTTGTTTAATCATCTTGTTCTCCGAATGGTGTAAATTTTGGGAGATTCTCCCTCGATTCAGAGTGTTCTTCCCCTTTGTTTAATCATCTTGTTCTCCGAATGGTGTAAATTTTGGGAGATTCTCCCTCGATTCAGAGTGTTCTTCCCCTTTGTTTCATCATCTTGTTCTCCGAATGGTGTAAATTTTGGAAGATTCTCCCTCGATTCAGAGTGTTCTTCCCCTTTGTTTAATCATCTTGTTCTCCGAATGGTGTAAATTTTGGGAGATTCTCCCTCGATTCAGAGTGTTCTTCCCCTTTGTTTCATCATCTTGTTCTCCGAATGGTGTAAATTTTGGAAGATTCTCCCTCGATTCAGAGTGTTCTTCCCCTTTGTTTCATCATCTTGTTCTCCGAATGGTGTAAATTTTGGAAGATTCTCCCTCGATTCAGAGTGTTCTTCCCCTTTGTTTCATCATCTTGTTCTCCGAATGGTGTAAATTTTGGAAGATTCTCCCTCGAGTCAGAGTGTTCTTCCCCTTTTGTTTAATCATCTTGTTCTCCGAATGGTGTAAATTTTGGAAGATTCTCCCTCGAGTCAGAGTGTTCTTCCCCTTTTGTTTAATCATCTTGTTCTCCGAATGGTGTAAATTTTGGAAGATTCTCCCTCGAGTCAGAGTGTTCTTCCCCTTTTGTTTGATCATCTTGTTCTCCGAATGGTGTAAATTTTGGAAGATGTATTACGAGTTACGACACATTCGAACATGTGTGGTTTGATGCTTTCATCTCGATTCGTGTTCAGGAATTTAACAAAGACGAAAGAATCCAGTTAGAAAGACGAGAGCTGATAAAGAACACTCTACGAAAGGCAACTCATGCATGGAAACGAATCAATGAACTCCGTCTCACTGGTTAGACACATTCCGAATGCTTAGCCATGATCGCTTACTTTTTACAACTCGTCCTTCGTTCCAAAACTTTAAGGTTTTTTTTTGTTAATGGTGTAGAAGAAGAAGCTAGCCTGTTAAGGTTCTACGTCGATGAACCCGCTTTCACCGATCTTCATTGGGTATGTGTAATTCATGCACTCCCTTGTCATATACTCTCTCTGTTCCAATGAATTGTTTGCCTTTTGGTTTTGGCATCAAGGGAAAGAGATCCAATTAGGATGTGACATGTGGAGCCAATGATCAAATTACATGTAAAAAACATTCCTAAAATAGAAAGGACAAACAATTCATTGAGACGCCCCACTATGGAATAGGCAAAAAATTCATTGGAACGGAGGGATTATATTGATATTTCATATTCTTCCTTTGTATGCTAATTTTTATTTTTATTTTTTTATTTTTTTTCGGGGTAGGGAATGTTTATTCCTGCAATCAAGGGACAAGGCACGGACGAGCAGCAGCGAAAATGGCTTCCGTTGGCATATAGAATGCAGATTATTGGGTGTTATGCTCAAACTGAACTCGGCCATGGCTCAAATGTCCAAGGTCTTGAAACGACTGCGACATTTGATCCCGAGGCTGATGAGTTTGTCATTCATAGTCCGACACTGACTTCCAGCAAAGTAAGTTGCAGCTAAAGATGTATCGATAACTTCATAGATGTCTGTTTATCAACTTGTTTAGTTGCCGGTTGTTTGAATTTGACACGGTGAGTGTATCGCAGTGGTGGCCTGGTGGTCTTGGGAAGGTGTCGACACATGCGCTTGTTTATGCTCGTTTGATCGTCGATGGACAAGAACACGGAGTTCATGGTAACTATCTACTAACTACTTTATCCGGTTTTACCTCCATCCGACTTCGTACGATGAGTTGATTTAATGGTGTGTGAACTTTTGTCCTAAGGTTTCATCGTACAACTGCGGAGCTTAGATGATCACTTACCTTTGCCCGGTATTACCGTTGGTGACATTGGAATGAAATTTGGAAACGGAGCGTACAATACTATGGACAATGGAGTCTTGAGAATGGATCACGTCCGCATTCCTCGAGATCAAATGCTCATGCGGTTCGTCCACTGACTATAGTACATTTATTTACATTATTTTTTTTTAGTCGTAAAATGGTTTGATGTTGGATTCCTGACGGTGTGTTGCGTGGGTTCAGGGTGTTACAGGTGACAAGAGAAGGGAAAGTAGTGGAGTCCGACGTCCCTCGACAACTAATCTATGGAACCATGGTTTTCGTCAGGCAGGCCATCGTGAACGATGCTTCACGCGCTCTGTCGAAAGCCGTCTGTATCGCAACTCGATACAGTGCTGTTCGCCGTCAATTTGGGTCTCAAAACGGTCTCGAGACTCAAGTAATTGATTACAAGACCCAACAAAGCAGGCTGTTTCCGCTGCTGGCATCCGCATACGCTTTCAGATTTGTCGGCGAATGGTTGAAATGGCTGTACACCGATGTCAACGAGAAACTACAGGCGAAAGACTTCTCGACACTGCCTGAGGTCCATGCATGCACTGCCGGGCTTAAATCCCTCACGACTTCAATTACTGCCGTACGTCTACAACTTTTATCCTACTCGAGTTTCCCGTCTTTTTTTCAATGCTGTTTTGAGTGACGGTAACCTATTTCTTACAGGACGGGATTGAGGAATGTCGGAAACTGTGTGGAGGGCATGGGTATCTGTGCAGTAGTGGTCTGCCTGAACTATTTGCAGTATACGTCCCTGCGTGTACCTACGAAGGTGACAACGTCGTGTTGCTACTTCAGGTACTATATTTTTCGGCTAATCATAGCTCGTGAAGTCGAGATTTTATGATGTTAAGTTAACCTCACCTGTTTCCTCGCAGGTTGCTCGGTTTCTGATGAAGACCGTAGCTAAACTAGGATCTGGAACACCGCCGGTTGGGACAATCGCTTACATGGGTAGAGCGGAACATCTGATGCAATCCCGCTGTACTGTTCGGAAAGGTATACAGCTGGAATGCTTTATCTCTTCACTCGTTGTTACAGTTCCGCGACTTATTGTTGTGTGTGTTTCGTTGCAGCCGAGGATTGGTCAAACCCTGATGTCGTGATCGAGGCTTTTGAAGCACGGTCTGTGAGAATGGCTGTTGCCTGCGCTCAAAATCTCGGCCGTTTTTCAAACCAAGAGGAAGGTAACAAAAAAAATCGATCTTTCACGGATCCAATATGTTTGAATGTTGTTAATTTACTGAAAATCCACGTCTTTCAGGCTTTTTGGAACTGTCAGCCGATCTAGTTGGGGCTGCGTTGGCTCATTGCCAGCTTATTGTCGTTTCCAAGTAAGTATTCCCGATATATGCTTTCACTTTCATGCTTTCATTATTCTTTGTCCATGAAACGTCTTTCTGTTTTTTTTTTCACGTCAGGTTTATCGATAAACTGCAACAAGACATACCAGGAGACGGAGTGAAGGAACAGCTGCAAGCACTCTGCGGCATCTATGCTCTTTCCATAGTCAAGAAGCATCTTGGCGATTTTCTAGCGACAGGCAGCGTCACCCCGAAGCAAGCTTCCCTCGCTAATGACCTCCTCCGAACCCTATTCTCTCAGGTTTCAACCGTATTCTTACTCTCTTCCCGCTGCATGTGTCGGACATGTGAAAATTAAAAGTATCGTTCTTTTTTGGCTATTGCAGGTTCGTCCAAATGCGATTGCTTTAGTCGATGCCTTCAACTACACCGATCATTTTCTCGCATCAGCTTTGGGTCGGTATGATGGGAATGTGTACCCGAAGCTGTACGAGACAGCGTTGAAGGATCCTATGAATAAGACTGAGGTCTTGGACGGTTACCATGAGTACGTCCGGCCTATGCTCAAGCAACAGCTTCGGAATTCCCGTCTTTAGTTTTCTTCCGAGTATTAGGGTTCTTAATAATTGCGTGGTTGGTCTTCTATGAGATCGTCTTCCACATTTTTTTTAAAGTACCTTTAAAAGAAGCTTGTTTTATGTTTTTTTTTTATACGATCCTAGTCAATAATTATATATAATAAATAAAAACTTACGAAGTATTTTAGTATCTTTTCATTGCGTAATATTTTCGTTTCAATCATTATATATATATGTTTATCTTTTTTTTTTTCCTTAAACGATGCTATCAAACGTGGCAACTGTCGACAGTCGACCAACCTAACCGCGACAGTAATGCTATCAAACCAGCTTCAGTATTACAGAATGCAAGTTTTTCTTACCGATCTGAATCCCGAAGAATGTAAATTTACAGTTTTACTGCTGTAAATATACATCAAGATTTACAACATCGAAAATTTACGAATGAAAGGACCCGACAAGGCTACAGCCAATCTCTGGTATGTAATGTATTCGAATGCTGTTTCTGTTGTTTCTACACATGATATCGACATTATGATTTTACAGATTCGGACTGAAAAACTGTCATCTGGTATGTAATGTATTCGAATGCTGTTTCTGTTGTTTCTACACATGATATCGACATTATGATTTTACAGATTCGGACTGAAAAACTGTCATCTGGTATGTAATGTATTCGAATGCTGTTTCTGTTGTTTCTACACATGATATCGACAGAGGTTTACAAACCTAAACTCTCATTAATCTCTTGTATAATGAAGTAAAATGTTAATCACCTTTTATCCGATTCTTCTTTACATTGTTGTACTCGTAGTATTTTGTACAGCGACGTCCTCCACGTGATTTTCCAACCGGCTTCTTTGTGCTGGCTCTTCGGAACTGAATGCAGTGCAGAATTGCAGATTGTTGCATCTTGTGTTAGTCGGGAATCTGAATCTGAATCTGGTTAAGTCTGCTAAGCCAAATCGAATGCAAAATCATGTGGAACAAATCGTATTTAACAGGTTTTAAATTCCAGAGAAAATGTCTTTGCAACATCTTCAAGTTAGCGAGCATCTTAAGGTACCGTCTAAGAGGTATAGCCTGAAGAATGTTCTTGAGCTCGGGAATATCCTTCTCGGCCACCATAACAGAAAACGCAGTCCAATCAAGGACGTCATCAAACGGAGGGACGAAATTATCTGCAATTATCACGGGAACACACTCGTAGTATATAGCCTCGACGATCCTAGGGCTATTGACTTCAAACCCCATAGGGCAAATGCAAAACTTGCTGGATTTCATGTGCCGAACATATGTCATTTGCCTCGATACAGTCCGGGGAAGAGGGCCGTAAATTCGCATTAGATCATCTTTGTTGTGCCAGTGCTTGAGGAGCAGTGGACGGACTCTGCCGTGCATGTTGCCAGCGAAAAAGGCAAGGATTGAACGTTGAGATACTCTGACTCCACCACCGATGTTTCGTAGTGGCTTCCTTGGTCTTCTTATGGTGGTTTCGGGAAGAGAGACGTCTTTTCCGGACTTGAATATTCCTTCGGACAGATCTGCATTGCATAGTGCTTTTATAGTGTTCGTGATTAGCTCCTCGTGTTCCTTCAGCGTGTAAGGACCCTATAAACACAAATTTACAGGAAAACAAGTTGAATATACTGATCAGACGATGAAATCCTCGAAACAGTACAGTAGGCAATACGATGATGCTGATGCATATGCAAGTACTGAAAGCGGCTAAAATGCTAGTAGTACTTACCCAATCATGGCAAGCGACTAGAAAGTGATCGAACCCATGAGTGCGATTCCAGAACGGATACTTTGCAGCGAGTGAATTGACATAATCCCTCAGGAAAAAAGAAAGCGGCGCTAAATTATGAGACCCTTGGACGTAAAGGGCCTGCTGAAGCTGACGAGCACTGTACGGTAAATAAAACAAATGAGCCTTTTCAGGGTCTTTCGTCACAAACTGTCTGTTTTCGTGTAATAACTTCATGAACCAACCCTCGGACGCATATATTCCACTTAGATGAGGCTCGTGGAATATTGGTGGTCGCCCGTCAGGGTATATGTACACTTTCAGTATAAGTTCCATCAGTTCATAACTCCTGTTGCAGGCAGGACAGTAAAACGTCGATGAATACATCAATCCTGTAATTTTCCTACAAAATCGTTTCAGCATAGTACAGTACAGTAAAACCAAGAACCAACTACAGTAGTTCATCATACCTTTGGAAAAGAGTTACATTCCTGAAAATCGGGCCATAAAGATCAGTATCCTCAGCAGACACTCGTGGGTGCGCTAATTCGTTTTTAGCATACATGAGAGCCTTGTTTGGCGGTAAAGACCAGACGCGTCTCTGCAGCAAAGTTGACAGGCAAAAATGTAAACAATGTCTGAACTCTGAAGACCATCGGAAAACACAAAAATCAATAATGTTTCGAAGCTTTGTAAACCTGCAATGGTGTTGGTGGCATTCGAGGAGGGGGAGGAGGAGGAAGAGGCACAACCAACTCATCATCCCGTCTCTTCCCCTTTCGCCTCCTCCCCCCCTTCCTCCTAGACGGCCGAGGTTTCTCTTCTACGACAGTTTGCACACCCTTTACAATAAGTTCAGTTGAGGAATTCAACGCAACGGGTACCCCGATTTGATGTAATGGCCAGTGTTCTCCATGGCTCAAGCTCAGTTGCAAGGAATTTTTCACGGTTGATACTCGTACTAGTGGAAAAGGAAGGAACGCGATTTGGAGAAAGAGGCCGAGTGTTGTCGAAATGGCTAGTATAAAGAACAACTTTTTCCAGTCGAATTTGTATAATAATACGAATACACGTCTGACTAACTTGTTCATCTCATTCCATTACTTACACCTCCGATATCTTACCTGAAAATTTCGTAATCATAGAAATCTAAGAGAACACTACATATCTTAGAATCAAACTACAACAACGACATTACCCCCACTGCCTCAAAGGCTCCTGCATATCAGTCTTAAGCTTACGACGGATGAAATACTTAGGATAAGACAGATCTCATGTGCCGAGATTGTAGCGAATTATTTGACATTTTCTTCCCAGTTAGGTTAAATTTGACCGGTTTTAAGGTCAAGATGCATCTGTCCATCATAATCATAGAAATCTAAGAGAAAACTACATAGCTTAGAATCAAAATACAACAACAACGACAACTACATTACCCCAGTGCCTCAAAGACTCCTTTCATATCACAAATTCAAACTTACGACTTGTCAAACAGTTAGGATAAGACAGATCTCAGGTGCATAGATGGTAGCGAATTATTTGACATTTTCTTCCCAGTTAGGTTAAATTTGACCGAATTTAAGGTCAAGGCGCATTTGTCCATCATAATCATAGAAATCTAAGAGAACACTACATAGCTTAGAATCAAAATAAAACAACAACGACAACGACATTACACCAGTGCCTCAAAGACTCCTTTCTTATCACAAATTCAAGCTTACGACTTGTCAAACAGTTAGGATAAGACAGATCTCAGGTGCATAGATTGTAGCGAATTATTTGACATTTTCTTCCCAATTAGGTTAAATTTGACCGGTTTTTTTAAGGTTAAGACGCATCTGTCCATCACAAGTACGACGACCAACTTGGCAACTTCTTATGAACTTGTTCATAGAACATTTGAACTAATCTCCAGCTGTGATCCTAACATAGTCACCACATTACTCAAACTCCAGGCATAAAGACGATATCACACGTAAAACCAGACACAAACTTACACACAAATTGAAGTCTAACACGTAAAACTGTCTCATATAGTAGAATTGTCTCATATTAGATGATCATAACATAGTTGCGTAACAAAATTGAATTCTAACACGTAAAACTGTCTCATATTACGAGGGTAGACAACATTGTACGATAAACCCAATTCAAATTAACCAAAAAGAGCAAAAACCCATGATATATTTACCCTTAAAAATTACCATAACACGAAAAAAATTACGAGAAATGTGAAATTAAAACAAAATAAATAAGAAAAGAATGGAAGAACTTACAATGAAAATTAGATGGGGCGATCCCTCTTTATTATACCCAGAAAAAATTGAATTGGTTAGGATGTAACAGAAGAAATTATGAGGAAATTGGAAGAAAGTAAAAGACAGGGGGTGAAAAGTTAAAATTGTGGGGGGTAAAAAGTGAGAAAAAGGGTAAATTTGCCCGCGTTTTTTGCCGGTTAACGGCTGTCGTGTTTCGTGCGGAAAAGTTTCAGCAAATGTTCTTGTCACATTCTTCGTTCTTATACTGCAATATTATTCCGTTACGATATATATTTGATCAGTTATAAAACGACATAAAATATTAGTTGCATTTAATAAATTTCTTAACAAAAAAAAAACTATCGTAAAATATTTTAAATTTGGGTCAAAATGATTTTAGTTAAAAGATAATTTTTTTTTATGAACGAGGGAACCGCAGTCGCTACTTTTTTTGTGCGCTCTGGGTAAACCCTCGGGTGTACGCATAGTCTGCAAACCACGCACACCAAGCTAAACCGTCCGTGGGTGACAGACTCGAAGTCTAGAAGACATAGTCTCAAGCCATACAACTCCCACAGGTTCGCGCTTTCGTGTTTGCAGAGGCTTGAACCTGAGACCCTTTGACCAATGACCACAAGTTTTAACCAAAAGTCAAAAGATAAATCATACTCCCTCCCCTCCACTAAGATTTTCCCACTTTCCTTAAAAGGAAACTCCACTAAGATTTTCCCATTTCAAAAATTTCCTTATTAATCCATTATACTCTCTTCCTATTGGCTACTTTTTCTGATTTGACATCTTGAACCCCACCAAACAATTTACCACCTTCCATTACTCATTCCTTATTCCGTGTGCCATTTACAAATGGGAACATCATTGTGGAGGGGAGGGAGTACTAAATGTAACACTTCCGTTCTTTTACTCTGTACTAACCTAAATGAAATTATAAACATTATGACGTTGTTTGTGAAACGACAGTACCAAATTTGTAATGGTTGATAACATTAGCAGAATACGGTTAGTAGATTTTAGATCATTGTAGGTTTGAAACAACAAAACTTCAACTTGACTTGATCTCTTATTTTAATTAAAAATAATAATTAAAGTCATCTATAAAAAAGAAGCATTACATTATTTGAAGGATTGTATGAGCAAATTAATGATTTACTCCTTCCGTATTTATATATTCGTCCACTTTTAATATAATACTCCACTCATATATTAAACTTTGTGGACGAATATATAGATACGGAGGGAGTATATTTTATACTGTATGTTGGTCCAAATTGTGAAAGTGCTGGAAACATACCAACTGCACATGTATTAGCACATGGTTTAGCTTAAAAGCTTGACAAAACTACCACTAATTATTCTTCTTCCTCCTACAACTCACTTATCGGAACTTTGACGGTTTAGCCATGATAAAATTGAACTGAACTGAACTGAATTTATATATAAGTTTGACACAATAACACGTAAATTATGGAGTAACGAAGAAAAATGCACTGAGGTGGCTTTGTTCTCTCAAAAATTTCAGTTTAGGTAATCCGTGTCGTGTCGTACCACTATTAAGAACGGGTTGCCCACGGTCCATAGCATGCCGTGCTTGGTTGTGCCTGACCAATTTCTTAAGGTTACATTTGGATATTCGGAATTGATTTGAATATCAAGAATTCAATTCCTGTATTTGAATTTCTAGAATTCAAATCCAAATCCAAATCCAAAATGGTGTTTGGGTACCCTTGGATTTGGATTTGGATTTCAGGCGGATGAAGTCGGGCCAAGGTCAGCGATTTTCATTAAAAAAATATAATATGTTCAAATACGAGGAAAAAAATTATAGAAAAACAAATACTACAACAAGATTATGCGAAAAAACAAACAAATGACGGATTTGAAATGACTACCCTATACTAGGGATTTGAGAAAACCAAATTTGAACTAGGTTGGATTTGGGTAAAATTTCAAATCCAAATCCCAAGGTTTCCAAACGCACGAAATATTTCAAATCCGAAATTCAAATCCAAATTCAAGTTCCCAAACATGGCATAAATGATTTTTTTTTGTTTTTTATTAAATATTTTGGGCGTCCTAAGACCATGTCGTACCTAAATCATCCGTGTCATGCCTAGGCATGGTCTTTTTCCTCAAACTGTGGCCCATAGCGTGTCGTGTTGTGCTGAGCTGTGCCTATAGCTGTTCATGGGACGTACCGCCCGATTGGCCCGGCCCGTCCGACCTGATTTTTTAGCGGGCTTGGACACAACATTTTCAAAAATATACAAAGGCCCGGCCTGCGAGCCCGTCCCAAACCCGCTAACCCGCTTGTCCGTGGGCCAAAATTTTACACCTAGCCCGGCCCATATCCGGCCCGAACCCGCAAATGATCACCTCTAGCCGTGCCAAAGTGGGCTCGTATCTTAACGGGTCATGGATCGTGCAGGACCGTGTCAACTTCCATCTCTATGTCCGATCTCCAATCTCGGTCCATATCAATCAGAACCCGTTAATTTTGTATCGAGATTGTACAAATGAAAATAGAAATCGTATCCTACCCGAAGAGGATCGTTTTCAAGTTCGATTGCGATTTTTAGCAACCACGCACAACGAACGAGTTCACTCACTCACTCACTCATCACACCAAATCGGCGGCAAATTTCAACGAGATCTGAATATCTGATCAAAATCACCAAATCAAAACCTGGAAATCGCTCACGAAATTACGATTTCGATGAGGTCGAATTGATTAATTCTGCAGTTTTATCATACAATTCCTACCATATCAACCTACGATCTCTGGTACAGTAGAGTTTAGTGTGTAGTAATGGCGGCTCCATTCTTCAATACTCCTTTTCAACCCTATGTTTATCAGGTACGGTATACATTTTTCCATCGTCTTTACCTACTGCTATCATGAATTCGGAGTTATCTTGATTCATTTTTGTTGTGATTTTGAATGCTAGGTTTAGATATTTGATGCTGTATGAGATATGGAGGATGTTTGATTGTGTTGTTGTTTTGATTTTGATGCTAGGTTTAGGTCGTCGTTTTCCAGTCGAATTATCGATTTTCGCTTGTTTATGATGTAATGAATACTTTTGATTAATTGTATTTGTTGAATTTAGGTTTAGCTCGTCGATTTTCATTGAAAATTTCAATTATCGAACTGTGCAATTATTTCTGTTGAATTTGTGCTGGTGTTTTGATTGATGCTAGGTTTAGGTCGTCATTTTCCAGTTGAATTACCAATTTTCGCTTGTTTATGATGTAATGAATACTTTTGATTAATTGTATTTGTTGAATTTAGGTTTAGCTCGTCGATTTTCATTGGAAATTTCAATTATCGAATTGTGCTAGTTTACGACGGAAGGCGTGTTTCTGGTCAATTGTTTCTGTTGAATTTTGTGCTGGTGTTATGATTTTGATGCTAGATTTAGGCGTTTTCGGGTGAAATCACCGATTTTTGCTGGTTTATGATGCAAGGAATACTTTTGATTAATTGTATCTGTTGAATTTTGTGTTGTTGTTGTTGTGAATTTGAGGCTAGGTTAAAGTCGTTGATTTTCATTGAAATTACCGATTTGTGCTGGTTTATGACATAAGGAGTGCTTTTGATTTTGTTTTTGTTGAATTATCTGCTAGTGTTTTTATTTTGATGCTACGTTATGACGTAAGGGATGCTTTTGATTTAAGTGAGTATACTTCAGGATTGCACTTGATGATTGCCAAGTCTTTTAGAGGTGCTCACGGCTAGGCCGCTAGGTCCTTTGGGTTCAACGTGTGCTTGTTGTTGGACGATGTCCAGTCTGTTCGTTAAGTACTTAAATGTCACATGGTTACTCATGACTTGACCCTTAAGATTTTTAGTTTCCATTGAACTGGTTTTTTTTCTCATACAGAGTCCACAAGATGCAGTCACGCCTTTTCAGATTCTTGGTGGGGAAGCTCAGATAGTTCAGGTATACTTATTATTTATTTTCTGTTTGACGCCAGACCCTAGCAGAAAAACGATATAGTCAAAGTTGAACTTTCAGTTGCATGGTCCCGAATAAGATTGAATTTATTTCTCCTTCTGCTGAATGATTTTATCATAATCAGATTATGCTGAAGCCACAAGAGAGAGTAATAGCTCGACCAGGTATGCCTTAAATTTTTAGTTTCATTATCATTATCTCTTTTGGCCGCCAATGCAACACTGCTTTCTCCGTTTTTTGGTTGGGGTGGGGGGATGGTTTTGGGTTATCGCGTGCGACTTACACTGATCCAGCGAGACAGTGCCGAGATGAAAGTATTTGATGTCTGCAGGTTATGCTTTTCTTCCGAAATAGTTTTCTGTTGCATGTTTGGTTTTTGGATGTAAAGGTTCTCTCTCTTCTATGCTGTGGCAGACGTACGTTTTTTCGATTGAAGGGGAGGAGGACAGGCACTGTGCTTTTGTGATTTCAGGGGCAGAAATGCATAAATAAAATTTATATTTACCACAATAAGATACTATCAATCGTTAAATGACTAGGGTGAAAACTAATTTAATTGTAAGTGAAGGAAATGGTTAAAAACTTAGCATTGGGATTTAACTGTGAGGCAACACACATCTATCATGTACTTTTGTTTAATGATGCCAAACTAAGTTCAACATTATGACTGAATTTGACAAGTAATAAGATAGGTGACGCAGTAAAACCAATGATGTGTTGTTATTGTCTTTATTGGGAAACATCCGCTCTGCTTAAAGGGACATTTTTTTAGATAGATTTTCATTCTTTGGTAAGATCTGGTCTTTGAGAAATTTTAGGATTTTTTTGTAAAAAATTCACCGAAGTTAATACTTATATCTTCTTTGACTTGAAACTTTTGAAAGCTGAGTGTTGCTCTTTTTAATGTTTTCTATACGATGCTAGCAATACATTCTTCTATCATGTTGCGTGGAGGAATAATTATGATTAGTCCGCAGGCTCGATGTGCTACATGTCTGGGTCCGTTCAACTGGACAATCTTTACGTTCCTGAACAAGAGGCCGGAGTATGGAATTGGCTCTTTGGCAAGAGCTTGACTAGCATTGTTCTTCTCAATTCTGGTTCCAGCGATGGATTTGTTGGAGTTGCTGCACCAACACTTGCTAGAATTTTACCGGTTTGTCTATGAGTGTTTTTCGTGTAGTTGACTTCATGTTCATGTTGTCAAAACTCAGTGCACCCGGACCTATTTGAATCACTTCAAATTCTTTTGATATTTATATTACTTTCTTTTCGTCCTGTAGATTGATTTGGCAATGTTCGGTGGAGAACTTCTGTGCCAGGTAGAATACTAGGATTATTTCTTAAACTCAAGATCTTTGGCATCATCCTGTTTTATAGGTGTGTTGATTGGCCATTTATCTAATTTTGACGTCCGATTCTGATGATTTTTTGTAGCCAGATGCATTTTTGTGCTCCGTAAACGATGTCAACGTTACAAATACTACTACTGACCAAAGAGTGCGTAATGTTGTTGCTGGTGCAGAGGTCAGTTTCTAAGCCAGCTCTCAAGTTTATCCTTTTTAATACTTCCAAGCACTTTCCCCTTTTTAAAAATGCTAAGATTATATAAGAGGAGTTAGCTCAAGTGGTATGAGCTCTCTTATACCAACCATGTGGTGGGCGGTTCGATTATTATCCGCGACATAGTCCGCTCATTTAAAAAAGTGCTAAGAGTAAATGGCTGGACTACATCATCATAGAACAAAGATTTGGTACAAACTAACACACATGGATGCTTTTGCATTTTGAAGAGTTTCTTGCGGCAGAAGCTATCTGGTCAGGGGCTTGCGTTCATCGTTGGTGGTGGATCTGGTATGCATTCTTTATTGTGTGGGTGTCTTTTAAATTATCTACGAACTTGCTTTTTAAAGCATGTACTGTCTCCCTTTTAAACATGTGTGATTACATACTCTCTCCATTCTACTATATCGTCCCTCATGTCACTAGGGATCAATTTAGGTAAAATGTGTCGAATTAATCACGAACCCTATGATGTAGATATCCTGCGAAGGAGGTATTTGAGTGCTTGAATTTGGATGCTGAATTCTTTTCTAAAACGGGTGGATTGGTGGAATGTCGGAAAATCAAATCCAAATAGCAACTTGCTTTAAAAGCGGCACATTTCTAGGCTGGCGTACACTTTTCTGAGATGTAGGCGTCAATGTGGGACACCTTCATTATTTTCATTTATGCAATTTACGAGTATTTGATATTGATCTTTGAAAATTCATGACCGCTCGGTTGATAAGAGTTACTCCATTCATCATCATGAATCAGTACAAACTGTTGATATGTACAGTGACTGCCTATCGAGCAAGGTCGTCAAAGTACAGTGACTGCCTATCGGCAAGGTCTTCAAATGATTTTGCGAGGCCCGTTTTAAAAGTTAGATCGAGGCTTCTTAACCTTAGATAATACAGTATATATATGTAACATAAACTCATCAAGTTACTCAGGCGTGGTCATTTGACAAGCAGCGAGTCATTTTTACCTGCATAACATCCCTAGTCTTAAAGATGAGTCAAGTTCGTTAGCTCATCTTTTATGCTTACCGTGGATTCGTATTTTAGATTTCTCTTTCCTTTAGTTGTGCAGAAAAATCTGGATGTGGGGGAAGTACTTGCGGTTGATTCTTCTTGTGTTGTTGCCTTGACGACAACAGTCAACGTTCAGGTCAAACATAATGGTCCTATGCGAAGAGCCGTTTTCGGGGTAAGATTGTTCGTCTGTTATTCGTTATTTTAGAACCATGTGTTGTGGCTCAAAAAAAAAAAAAAAAAAAAAAAAAGAACCATGTGTTGTCTTGCAAACCTTGCAGCATCTTTAAGGTCTTCAGACAGCAGCCTTAGACCCTGTTCTTTTGGACTTATTTTCAGGTTTATTCAGTTCATATGTGTCGAGTTCAATTCAGCTAAATTAAGTCCAAAAGAACAAGATCTTAGTACAACGATAATTTCCAGATGCATGAATGATGAATCCCGTGGATCATTAGTTTCAGGATAAAATCTCAGCCAAACTCGTTTCTCACGTATCTAATCAGGTCGAAATCTTTTTTACGTTGTGTAGGCGGAGAACCTAGTGACAGCCATTCTTACGGGACCTGGGATAGTTTTTATCCAGAGCTTGCCCTTCCAAAGACTTTCTCAGCGTGTTGCTAGGTAATCCCCGACTCTTCTGCGTGCGATACTTTCATTAGTTTCATACATGTACTACACTTACAGTTACAGACAAACCTATTGAAACTACAAATCAAGAGAAATATAGACAGCCTATCGAAATCACAGAAAAAAAGTACGCTCCATGTGTACCTAGCAAACGGGTCAACCCGTCTTGGTCATTTTCAATTTTGTACGACTTATGGTCAAATTGGGTGGGAGTACTGATTTGCACGTGGAAACAAGCATTTGGATCGAGTCAGGTTAAGTCAGGTCAATTTGGGTTCCGGGTCAAGCTCGGGGTTCACTTTGGGTTCGAGTCCTGTTTCTTCGACGAGTCTGTAATTGTTAGTACTATTTCTATGGCAGGGCTGTGACAGCGCCAAACGTAAGGGAGAATCCGAGGTTCTTCATCCAGTTGGGCGTATTCTTTTTCCTGGCGTACGTTGTGATTGTATCGTCGTTGATATTGACTGATGTATAGAACGGCCAACGAGCCCAACCCGTTTTGTTATAGGTAACCCGTTTTTATCCCCATTTGCAGAAATAGTTAAATACCGAATTCATGGGGTAAAGCAGGAGATGTGAGTAGATGTTTGTACTTTTTACCCCCGATTTGTTACTTATCTAGATTAACGGCAGTCTAACGTATGGTAAATTCGAAGAACGGATTTGATAGAACATGTTCGAGATGATTTTTTTTTTTTGTTTACCATTTGTGCTTTGCTTATGATCGTAGACGTGTAGTTTTGCTCCAAGTACATTGATTCGTAACACATAGAACATGTCAAACGCGGAAAAGGTGTTCATAGACACATACTAAATTCGATTATATTTCTAATTAATCTCGTAAAAAAACATCGTAACAAAAATTGTAGGACTTGGAGGGGTTGGGTTGTCCACGCCCCGATCCAGGTTCAGGCAGTATTGGTAAAAAAACATCGTGACAAAATTTTTAGTGAATCCGAATAGTATTGGTGTGAAATTAATGTTTTTTCTACGAGGACGTAATTAATTTTTAACGATTAATCGATAATTACTCACGTTTATTTAAAATCACGATACAAATTATGAAATATTTCGGATAGTTTACGTGGAATCGATAGGAAATAAATCCGATATAATTCAGTCATATCAGTGCAGATCTCCTGTCCCATTTTTATGTACCACTCTATGTGTCACACTATACACGAGATGATATATCATTTACTGCATAAATAAAATATGCAATAAATTTTATAACTTGTTAATGTGTCATCCCGTATATGATGTGGACACAAAAATGTGATGGGAGATCCGATTTGTGTTTTTGTTAACGGTTGGCTTCTCTTGTGACTGATATAACCGTTGCAAGCTTAAGACGGGTCAAGTTGAGGAGATAAAGACAATTAATTACTCCCTCCGTTTCTATGATTTCCGTTTCTATGATTTCTTCCACCTTAAAAGTTGCACATTTCTTACGAAAAACAATAAAATAAGTAAAAGTAGGGAGGGAGTAAAGAAAGTGGGCCACCTAGGGAAGAGAGAAGTGTGATAGAATGGTTGAAAAAGGAAATATTGAAGATATCAAAGAAACAGAGAGAAAGTATTTATCTAGGTCTCACCAATCTTACTTTTGTTCTATCCTCTTATCACAAAATCTTGGGAGAGACAGTCTCTCAATAACTTATTGAGAGACCACTCTTAAGTCCCATTCTATGACTTATTCGTACCCTTAGATGACAACTTTGTTTTGCACCTGTTTTTATAAGAAACATATCATCTTTATACTCCCTCTGTTTATTTGATATCTTCCATATTTCCCTTTTCAACCATTTCTTTGATTTCTTTCACTTTCCTTTTTTCTATCACACTTCTCTCTTACCTTGGTGGCCCACTTACTTTACTCTCTCTACTTTTACTTATTTTATTGTTTTTCTTAAGAAATGTGCCACTTTTAAGGTGGAAAAAATCATAGAAACGGAGGGAGTATTTGTATACTCTTTCAGGTTAATCGTACCTACTTCTATTATGTTTGGTACCACTATTACTCCAATTTGTACTTAGTCTCTCAATAAAGTTAATGAGAGACCTCTCAATAAAGTTAATGAGAGACCGTCTCTCAGGAGACCTACTCATCCTCTTATTTGGTATCTATTTGATAGATTTATGACGGATATCTCCGTCACAAACAAGAATTTGTGTTACGTTAATCCACCGATAGACCGACCAAACCGCGGAATAAATCTAAACTTGGTTCACACCTCAATAAATACACCAACAAACATAACGCTTCTTTTCCCCATACCCTCAATTTTCCCCCTTTTATCCTTTCTCTCTCCTCATCCTCCAAACCCTAAACCTAATCCCTCTCTTACTTCAATGGCCTCCATTCAATCCCCCATCTCCTCCTAGTTCCTCAATCGGTCGCCGATTCTCTATCCGCTGCTTTATTCACTCGTCGATTTCGCTGAAGATTGAATTCGAATCAATCGATTTGATTTGATTTGAATTGAATTGAATTGAATTGATTGAGTTTTGCTGAAGAGGTACGAGTTTGCGTCAGGTGAAGATCGATCCGGTGTTGTGAAGACGAAAGATTGTTACGTTGATTACTCAATCAGATCTTCAAGATCCGAGATCTGTGATCTGAGATTTTCTGGAATTTTTTTCCAGTTTAATCGGTTTTTACGCTGATTTCTACTGTATCGGCAGCTGAATTAGGGTTTTTGCGGAGGATTGAGGTGTCGTCGTCATCAGAGATTCGAAATTTTGGGAGAAGAAGAGATTCCGAAGGCGGCGAAGGGAGATAAAATCGATAATCTCGTGTTCTTCGTTTTGTACTATTTGTTAATTTTTGTGATTATTAATTTGTTTTTAGTTTGAGAAGAGTTCAATTTAGACCGCCTTTTGATCAATAACCCTTACTGCTTTTTCCAGTAAGTTAGGGTTTTTGATATATTGTGCGATCTAGTACCAGTACAACTCTTTCTCTCTACCTTGTTCGATTGATTGATTGATTGATTTCGGCTTTTTTTTTCGAAGAAAAGAAGGAAAAAAAAAGTTTGTTGAAAGTTATGGCAGTTTATTATAAGTTCAAAAGTGCTAAAGATTATGATTCAATTACCATTGACGGTCATTTCATATCGGTTGCGAGTTTAAAAGAACGAATTTTTGAATCAAAGCATTTGGGAAGAGGTACTGATTTCGACCTCGTCGTAACCAATGCCCAAACTAATGAAGGTTGGTTGAGTTTTCATGTTTTTGTTGGTCTAAATTTCGCTTCTAAAAACTTCAATTATTTAGTTTGATTCATCAATACTTGTAGTAGGTGAATTGAAACTTGTTTTTTTGGTCTACATTTTGCGACAAGAAGCTTCGAATTTGGTTTAATTCATCAATGCATCATCATTTAGAGTAGTAGGTGAATTGAATCCTGTTTTTTTGGTCCAAATTTTGCTCTGTAGAGCGCTGAATTTGGGTTAGTTCATCAATGCATCGTCGAATTTGGGTTAGTTTATCAATGCATCATCATCATCATCATCATGTAGCTATATAATTCAAATATGCAGTAGTAGTTGAATTTGATTGAGTTATTGTCCATGCTGTTATTTTTATCATAGGTATATTAGCCTATTAGGTGGTTTCGACATGATAGTGGCTATAGTTATAGGTTTCGAATTTGCACAAGAATGGATTTTTCGGGTTTAGTGTTATTGGGATTTGCCATTATAGTGGTTTGTTGAAGTGAGGTTGACTTAACTGTTGTTAGTGTAGTCCCTGTCGTTCTCTGAGTTCTCTGGATTCCATTGATTGAATATACTCGAGGAGTGTTTATTCAAACAGTAGGAATCAAAAGAATTGGGGGAAGTACAAGTTAGAGTGTTCTTAGGTGACAGAAGCCTTACTAATGTTGAGATTAATCCTACATGAGAAATTAAGAATCAAAATGATTTTGTCTTACACTATATGGGCACAAGTTTTATCGGTTGGGTGCTTTCAGTATTTGTCTGTGTCTACAGTTGTCGAGGGGATTTTGTTTCTTATTAGTGAATAGCTTGAATTCATAGCTGAACCATGGTATCTAATATGGACATCAGTTATGAGTTGTGAGCCAGATTATTGAGGTTGTATTTTGACGGAACCTAACGACCAAGAATAGGCAACATCGGTTGTGATTAAGCCACGATCACAGAGATATTATACTATGAGCCGTACTAACATTTTCTCCGCCTTTTGTCCTGGAAAATTAAACTCATGCTGACTTTCGTCAGGCTATACATGTTCAATTGTTTTGGATGTTCGTTTTAGTGTCTTCTTGCAGCTCTTCAACCCTTTGTCTCTTCTGCAATTTCAGAGTACCCTGACGAAGCAACGTTGATTCCTAAAAACACTTCTGTTTTAATACGTCGCGTTCCAGGGAGGCCTCGCATGACCATTGTTGCGCAACCTGACGAGTATTGCTCAAACTTCTATGCTTTACGATGTTTTATAGGTTATAAGATTAAAATCTGTGCCTTGAAGGCTATTAGTCTAAGGACTGTACTTTTCTGAAATGTACTCATGTGGAAATGATTTAGTATTTTATTATCGGTGTGTTTGTTCTTAAGTGGATATTACTTCTGTCTGTAGGCCTAAGGTGGAGACTGAGGTTGTAGATGATCAACTTGCTAACAGTAACTTCATGACAGCTGATACCTCGGTCATAAATAATGTACATGCTCATTTTCAAAAAGTTTTCTCCGTATTTGCTACGATGGTGTCATGTATGACGGTACTTTAATGTTTATTTTCAGTTCGAAGCTTCAGATTTTGATGATGAGTTTGGGAATGATCTGTATGCAACTATTCCCGAAGTGGCTCCAGGACAATCAAATAATCCAATGCAGGATTCAGCTCCTCCTAGTAAAGCTGACGAAGACAGCAAGTTAAAAGCGTTTCTTGAAACTTCTGGTTTTGACTGGCAACGGTGAGCAGTCAACATTTTACTAGCGTTGTTATGTGTTGAAGAATACTTGTTCTGAAAATTCAATTCTTTGTACTGAAATTGGGTTCGTTATCTTTAATCATGCAGTCAAGGCGGGGATAGTTTTGGTGCAGGGAGAGGTTTCGGTAGGGGTGGAAGAGGTGGACGTGGTTTTGGTATGTGTTAAACGATCTACATGCGTTTTCTAAGTAAATTGTTTTATTTTTACTACTCATTTTTTCATATGCATCTGTTGATTAGGAGGTCGAGGTGTTGGTTTAGAGCGGAAAACGCCTCCACAGGGTTATGTTTGTCACAGGTGTAAAGTTCCTGGTAATTCGTTGTCACTTGATGCTTATCTTGTTTAATTTCGCATTTCTTTCTGTCTTTGGCTTCTTACTATGTTGGAAAATTTATTGCTTCAGGTCACTTTATTCAGCACTGTCCGACAAATGGTGACCCAACTTTCGACCTTAGGAAAGTGAAACCTCCTACAGGAATTCCAAAGTCTATGCTTGTTCCTACGCCAGATGGTCTCTATTCACTGCCAAGTGGAACATCTGCTGTTTTGAAGCCAAACGAGTAAGCTCGCGTTTGTATGTGGCGTGTTTTTGTTGCACTGTACTGTAATAGATTTCTTGAGCTGAGATAGCAATTTGTACTTAACAGGGCTGCTTTCGAAAAAGAGATCGAAGGGCTACCTTCCACTCGGTCTATGGGGGATCTTCCACCAGAGCTTCATTGTCCACTTTGCAAAGAAGTGATGAAAGATGCTGTGTTAACTAGCAAGTGTTGTTTTAGGAGCTTTTGCGATAAATGTAAGCTTGTTATTTACTACGAGTAAAACATTATTTCTCTACACATTTGTCACATATTTAAAGTCAAGCAAAGCTTTTTGTTTATTGTAAATGACTAAGCGCCGGCATCTTAGTATTCGGGTTGTGTGACGTAATGATTCCTGTGGATTTTAATATTGCAAAATAAATAAAATTAGTTCCTGTAACTTTGATTGAGTTGCATTGACTATGTACTATATATCATTTATATGTCAGGTGAACTGTGATTTGTGCATGTCACATTATAGTTTACAATCTACTATATATTGATTGTAAGTTTCACAAGTACGTACTTGGCTATGTTAGATTGTTAGGGCTTTGTGCATTTACAAAGACTAGTCATTTATGTGACTGAAGACTAAGTTGCTATTATGGTTCTTATATGGTGACTCGTTCAAGTAGTGTAACTTCTGGGTTCCGATAATCATTCATGGTTATAGTAAGTTCGTCTCTCAAATTTTTTCAATGTTGATCAGGTATTAGAGATCACATCATTTCCAAGTCAATGTGCATTTGTGGGGCAAACAATATACTTGCTGACGATCTCCTGCCAAACAAGACGGTTAGAGATACAATTAACCGCATCATGGAGTCTGGTAATAGCAGTGCAGATAATGTTGGAAGTGCTGTTCATGTCCAAGGTATTGAAAATAATTTTTTTTATCTAATGTTTTTTCCCCTGATTTCCTTTTTTTCCAAGATTTGAAGTTCTGATGCGTTATCTTTTGTTAGATATGGAGTCTGCACGCTGTCTTCCACCTAAAATCCCGTCACCCACTCAGTCTGCTGCCTCAAAAGGAGAGCAAAAGCTTGCTCCAGAAGTTGAAGAATCTCCAAATGTAAAGGAAACTGTAAATGGAAATATGGCTAGTGATGTACCACCACAGCAACCACAGGCGCAGGCACAGCCACAGCCACAGCCACAGAACTCTGCCAAAGAGAAGATGGTTAAAGTTCCAGATGTATCTGAAGCTACTCATGAGTCCGCTAGTGTGAAGGAACATGTCTCACATAGTACTGTACCTCCCACCGAGGAAGAAGTTCAACAAAAGATGGCAGCCGCTGACGCAGGTATTTTACTTTTAATGTTTGGCTGTTTTTACTTTTAATATAACTTGACGTGTTGTCTAGGGTACCCGACGATTATAAATTTGAAATAGATGAAAATGAAATTGGACTATGCGCGAACCTATGAGGTCTGCATTCCTTGCCCGCCTTCTCTTTTTTCTTAAAAAAAGTAATGTTAGCCTGCCTAAAAAGCGGTCAGGATGAGACGGGTATCATGCGCAGGAAAACCCATTGACAGTTCTAGTATCCTCATCCTCCAGCATGAGATTTGGTCTTATGATTTTGTTTTCAAAAGTTTTTGTGGTGACCTTGTATTGATCTAGTTGATTCTTCTTCTCGGAATCTCGGGTTATGTCCTAATACACAGAATTTGTCGATGATATATGCTGGAAATTTTAGGTGTAGAATTGGGTTTATATTCCATTCCAGTGATCATTTTTTCCACGTGGTTGTCTTTCAGGAAAGAAAAAGAAAAAGAAGAAAAAGGTGCCAGTACCTCCAAATGGTATGCATGCCTATTCATTTAATATCTTGCAGAATGCTAGGTTTTTCGGGTGGTTTTAAGTGCATTCACATTCGTTTTGTTCTACGGCTTTTAATATGATGATCTACAATTGAATTTCTCAGGAGCTGAGATGCCATGGATGGGTGGTATGCAGCAGCCTGCTATGGATGGGTATGGGGGTCCGTCAAACTTCAATCCCTACTGGCAGGGAGGAATGGGAGGAGGAATGCAGCCTCCGATGGATATGGGATATGGGCCGCCTTTTCCTGGGAACATGCCTTTCAATATGGGATACGGTGGTCCGGGTCCTATGGATATGCCTTTCAATATGGGCTATTGTCCGGGCCCTATGGATATCCCTTTTAATATGGGCTATGGTCCTGGCCCAATGATGCCGCCTGGCCCGCCTCCTCCTCAGAGGTATTTGACCGATTGTCCCTTGACGTATTTTGTACAGGGGCGTATTTTGTTTATTTCGTCCATGTACATTCGAGCACTTTTGTCATCTCTGATCCCGTATTGATCTTACTTCACTTTCCAGGGACCTCGCAGCTGAATTCGGTATGGGAATGAATATTAGACCACCAATGAATATTAGTCGAGAAGAATTCGAGGCTAGGAAAGCCGCTGAATTAAGAAGGAAGCGTGAAATGGAGAGACGATTTGAAAAGTAAACAACATCACACCATCGAACTTATTCTTCTTTATCTGCATTCCCCTGAAATTTTCTTACGTGTAAAATTGAAATTGTATTGCAGCAGGGAACTCCCACCAAGGGACCGTGACTTCAGAGAAGGGAGCAGCAGTGCCAACGCCGCCGCCATGCCAATGAAGTCGAAACCTGTATGTCATTTGGTAGCTCAAACTTTCGTCAATTGTAGTTTCGATTACTTGTACTGCAGGCGTTCTTCTTCATGGTTGCGATCTGTGTTTTGGCTAGCGAGCATTTCATATAATACACCCAGTTTCTCGATGGGAACTTTAAGTTCTGCTATGACTTTAGTCGAGGCCAGGAATCGGGATTGTTTGGGGGAAAACCAGTTCAGTTTACTGTACCGTTTCATATTTTCTCGGTTTTTATGTAAATTTCTGTACTTTTATTCCATTTTTTTCTGCAATTATTTTGCAACCAAGGTGGGATCTGTTTTACACATGCCTGTATTTATGGGCTTGTTTTAGGGCAGGCCCGTCAATTTTTCGTTTATTTTTTCCCGTTTCATTTCAGTTTTGGATCTACTCTCCACCGGTAATATAATCGAAATAACACCTGTACAAAATATAAATAAATTGACGGTTATCATATCTAAATTGTTTTATTATTAAAAATGGCAAATTAATGTATTATTACGACATGCTAACCGATTTTAAAAATAAAAGACAAGAGACCACTTATGATCCACGTAGATTCGAAAAATATTTATCGAACATTACTAAGTTTTATTAATTGTTTATTTTTTTTGTATTTTTATATTTTTATATTTATATTTAATAAAGAAATGTCAATTAATTGTTGATAAAGCTCCAAAAAATTAAAAAGCTGATAAATTTTATTAATTCCCTCCAAATTATAAAGCCCAGTTGTAACTGGGCCCTTGTTTTCCGTGACACTTTTGACTTTTCTCGTGTTTGCAGAAACCCCCACCAATTCGAAGGTCTCCGAGCCCAGATCGCTACGATATTGATCGTGAACGGGAACGTGATCGTGATCGTGCCCGTGGGTATGACATTGACCGGGAAAGGGAACGGGAACGAGAACGAGAACGGGATCATGATCGTGCCCATGACCGTCACCACCGTGAAAGGGATAGGTCAAGAGATAGACCCTCTGTGGACCACCGTGAAAGGGAGCGGTCGAGAGACAGACCCCCCGTGGACCATGATCGTGAGCGTGACCGTGATGGCCACTATCGGCGGTCTAGCCACGGTCACCGCTTGGACCGGGTTTCCTTGGAGCGGCACGACAAGGATGTTCCCCGCGCGCCAACAAAGCGAAAAGCCGAACACCAAGAGCCCGACCCCCGGGAGCGGGAACGAGAGCGTGAACGTGAGCATCGTCATCGGTCAGAGTCGAGACCACCGGCAACAGAAGCCGAGGCGGCGGCTCAGGCGGCATTGGACAAGAAGCACAAGGCGAGCGTGTTTTCGAGGATAAGTTTTCCCGAGGAAGAGCTGCTGCCTAATAATAAGAAGAGAAAGGTCTCCACCGACGAGCCCAAGCCCAAACCCAAGCCCAAGTCCAAATCCACCTCGAAGGACCACGAAGCCGGTGGGTCCCACCATCAGAAAAGAACCACCTCCGCCACCGCCGCCACCGCCACACCGTCAACTGCAAACGGGTACCATGATCACGAGATGGTCAAGAAGAGCGTGGCGGCGGCAATGGAGTATGAGTCGAGCGACGACGAGCGGCATTTTAAGAGGAAACCGGCGAGGTACGATCCCTCGCCTCCGCCGAGGGAGGAGTTGGATGAGGCGGCGGGGAGGAGGCACCGTAAGCATAGGTAGTTAACCCGCAGCTCGAACCGTGGGGGTGGGGCCTACTGATATTGGCCCCCACCCCAAGTGTTTGAAGCTTTGATTTGGAGATAAATGCGCAAATTTTGTGACCTTGATCTTAATTTTGCGTACTGCAATGCAAAAACATTTGTAATTTTCTCCCTTTTCGATTAATAGGAATGTAATAATGTACTTTATCCTATTTTTCGGAGTATTATTATATAAAAAAAATTGGTTTACGAGTTCTTGATTTTACATTATACGGAGTAACATCGTCTTTAAAATAAAAACATTTGAAAGACATTTCATTATTTTTGGGTAACGTCGGATTAGTATAAAATCTTCGAGATATATATATATATATATATATATATATATATATATATATATATATATATATATATATATATATATATATATCGAAATTGAACTATTTTATACGGAGTAGTTTTTTAATAATCGTAAGTCATTTTATATTATACGTACGGTTTCTATTTAGATAGTCAATAAAATATCTCAAATATTTCGAAAAATCACCCAAAACGGGCGAATTTGAAGGTTATTATTATTATCCACGTTTTTCGGGTTGATTTGGTTCCGAATTTAAATGTCTCCAAATTCGCACAGAAAATACTCTATACAGTGTAGAAATGTCTAGCTATAACAAAAGATACATACGGGTTAAAATAAACGAATTAAAAAGAAATTCGATTATCTTTCGAGTTACGTCAGATTAAGGCGAAATTTTCGATATATATACTCGAAACTGAATATTTTTAGAATTTTTTAACAATCGTCGGTCAATTTATGTCATATTGGGCCAACATAGATACTCGGCAAAATATCTACGCTTTTCGGCCAAATTTGATCCCGAAATTAATGTATCCAAATTCGCGCAGCAACTACTTCATGCATTGTAGAAATGTCCGCGAATGAAAAAAGGTACATTCGGCACCAAATAAATACATTTAAATGACATTCGACTAATTTTAGAGTCACGTTGTAATCGGGCGAAATCTTCAAATTATGACCAAATCTAAATATTTTTATAGTTTTTTAGCATCCGACGCTCATTTTGTGGCATACGGGGCCTATTATAATGACAAACCAAATATCTCTTATTTTTCGAAAAATCATAGAAACGGACGATTTTGAAGGTTATTATCCACGTTTTTCGGCCAAATTTGGTCCCGAAATAAAATGTTTCCAAATTCGCACAGTAACTGCTCCACGCATTGTAGAAATGTCCGCGAATAAAAAAATGTACATACGACACCAAATAAATACATTTAAAAGGCATCCGACACCTTTTAAAGTCACGTTGTAATCGGACGAAAACATCAAAAATTTACTCGAATCTAAATTCTTTTATAGTTTTTTTAACATCCGACGCTCATTTTTTGTCATACGTGTCCTATTAGAATGACAAACAAAATATCTCTCATTTTTCGAAAAATTATCATAAACGGACGATTTTGAAGGTTATTATCCACGTTTTTCGGTCAAATTCGCTCCCGAAATTAAATGTTTCCAAATTCGCACAGTAACTAGTCCATGCATTGTAGAATGTCCGCGAATTAAAAAAAACACATACGACACCAAATAAATACATTTAAAAGTCATTCGACACCTTTTAAAGTCACGTTATAATCGGGTGAAAACATCAAAAATATACTCGAATCTAAATTCTTTTATAGTTTTTTTAACATCCGACACTCATTTTATGACATACGTGTCCTATTAGAATGACAAACAAAATATCTCTTATTTTTCGAAAAATCATCATAAACGGACGATTTTGAATATTATTATCCACGTTTTTCGGTCAAATTTAATACCGAAATAAAATGTTTCCAAATTCGCACAGTAACTACTCCATGCATGGTAGAAATGTCCGCGAATAAAAAAAAGGTACATACGACACCAAATAAATACATTTAAAAGGCATTCGACACCTTTTAAAGTTACGTTGTAATCGGGCGAAAACATCAAAAATATACTCGAATCTAAATTCTTTTATAGTTTTTTTAACATCCGACGCTCTTTTTAGGACATATGTGTCCTTTTAGAATGACAAACAAAATATCTCTTATTTTTCGAAAAATCATTAGAAACGGACGATTTTGAAGGTTATATTATCCACGTTTTTCGGCCAAATTTGTTCCCGAAATAAAATATTTCTAAATTCACACAATAATTATTCCATGTATTGTAGAAATGTCCGCGAATAAAAAAGGTACATTCGGCACCAAATAAATACTCCCTCCGTTTCTATGATTTCTTCCACCTTAAAAGTTGCACATTTCTTAAGAAAAACAATAAAATAAGTAGAAGTAGAGAGGGAGTAAGGTACGTGGGTCACCCAGGTAAGAGAGAAGTGTGATAGAATAAAAGGAAAGTAGAAGAAATCAAAGAAATGGTTGAAAAAGGAAACGTGGAAGATATCAAAGAAACAGAGGGAGTACATTTAAAAGGCATTCGATCACTTTTAATGTCACGTTGTAATCGGACGAAAACATCAAAAAAAATACTCGAATCTAAATTCTTTTATAGTTTTTTTTAACCTCCGACGCTCATTTTATGGCATGCGGGCCCTATTAGAATGACAAACAAATTATTTCTTATTTTTCAAAAAATCATCAGAAATGGACGATTTTGATGGTTATTATCCACGTTTTTCGGCCAAATTTGATCCCGAAATTAAATGTTTCCGAATTCGCAAAATAATTACTCCATGCATTATAGAAATGTCCGCAAATAAAAGAAGGTACATAGGGCACCAAATAAATACATTTAAAAGGCATTCGACTACTTTTAAAGTCACGTTGTAATCGGCGAAAACATCAAAATATACTCGAATCTAAATTCTTTTTTAGTTTTTTAGCATCCGTCGCTCATTTTATGGCATACAGGCCCTATTAGAATGACAAACAAAATATCTCTCATTTTTCGAAAAATCATCGAAACGGACGATTTTGAAGGTTATTATCCACATTTTCGGCCAAATTTGATCCCAAAATTAAATGTTTCCGAATTCGCAAAATAATTACTCCATGCATTATAGAAATGTCCGCGAATAAAAGAAGGTACATACGACACCAAATAAATACATTTAAAAGGCATTCGACACTTTTTAAGTCACGTTGTAATCGGGTGAAAACTTCAAAATATTCTTGAATCTGAATTCTTTTATAGTTTTTTTTAGCATCCGTCGTTCATTTTATGGCATACGGGTCCTATTTGAATGACAAACAAAATATCTCTCATTTTTCGAAAAATATCAGAAACGATCGATTTTGAAGGTTATTATCCACGTTTTTCGGCCAAATTTGATCTCAAAATAAAATGTTTCCATAAATCAATGATTACAAAGTACTTTGACTAAATCAAAGTATATGTCCATAAATCGTTTTAAAACATTAACCTAATAAAAACGCTACAAATCTTCGAATGAACGATCATTTGCCCGGTCCTCGATCACAGGCAGCACACATCTCGGTATTCACCAAATCCCGCTTCTTTGAACTGACATGTGCATTCTACACAAAGTCAGTGCGTTCTTCTCCAAACCAAACATTTTGCGACAAATTTAAAAGATAAATAAATACCGAGTACTATCATTTAAATAGCTACTTTGTTTTTATAGAATATACGAACATGAATACTTTTAAAAAGAGAAAATATAAAGGAAATACTTTCTTACAATCTTTTCATTCATTTTCCGTTGATCGTCCATTTCTTCTCTGGCTACTGTCACTACATTTTTCTCTTGTTCGTCCTATACTTGTACAAATTACAAAAGTTACGTAGTATTAAACGATTGAAATGAATTCCAAATTGTGATTTTCATTGATAATAATAAGCAATGAAATAGTAGATGATTACAAAATCTAAGTGACTATTGTTACCCAAAAACCAACAAGACCTGCAAAACAACACGAGTAAGTAATAACGGAAATGAAATTCATCAAATGAGAGGGGGAAGAAAGAATACCGAAAAAAAATAGGATTTGGGTATGGATGATACTCGAGAGTCGAAAACCCTTCAAATAACAGGCCATGGATGCTAAATCTGACGCCACTATATCATTGAAACTTCGTCCATTTGCGATAATACTTCGATTTCAGAATAGATGTGTTGTAGTCCGTATTAGACGACTGAAAAAAAAAACCAGCTAAATACAGGTTCCGACTTTCTTTCATGTGCGAAATGTGTGTCATCTTGATTTCGAGCTATTTCTCGCCAAATTTCAGAGATTAAAAGTTCTCGAATCTGACCTAAATTTTGAACTCAACTCTTTGATTCAGTTTATCAACCGAACAATATTGACATTGTCTTGTTTGTGAATGGCGTTCTCCCCAGCAACCAACACATATCGCAAAACCGACATCATTCGACAACTGAAATACATCACACAATCACTGAATGAAGCTCAAACTCCTTCGTTTGCACTTCAACCATACACTCACATACACTTTAGACTCGTTGCCTTTCAGCAAATCTAAGCTAAACTAAAAACAAACAAACCCAACGACACCAAAGCAAATACAAATACAAATACAAAAAAGAAAAAAAAAAAAAAGGATATTCTACGTGGTACCTTTGTGTTTTTTCATTTTTTATGCGGTTCCCCTCCTTTTAGTCAAAATAACTTTGACTCGCGATAACTTATGGACACGGGGTCCAAAAATGACGATATTTTTGCTAAAATCATCGTCTTTACGAGATCCTCGATTTGAGATTTGATTTTTTACGATTTCGAAACTTGTACTACGAGTTATGCTCAGTCAAATGCTTTTAAACGAATAAACTTTGACCGATCATAACTCTCTTTCCCGAGTTCCAAAAGTGATGTTTTTTTTTCCAAACGGATTGTTTTTAAGAGATCTTCAGTTTAAAATTAAAAGCGTCTCTTTTGGAATTCATAGCTAAGAGTTATCGTAAGTCAAAGGTATTTTGAGCAAAATGAGGAATACCACGTAGAATATGAAAAAACACGAGATTACGAGAATATTACTGTATACCTAATATCCCAAAAAATTATATCATGTTGGCAGGAGCTTGATTTCAGTCAGAGTGACACTGACACCAATTCTTTCACTAATTCTAATGTATAAAATACATATTACTGTGCTTAATTGTAACATATATGCACAATTCAATTCAATTCAATTCAATAATGATACATACAGTAATATACAACACAGCATCAACTTCTTTGGTTAGGGCAAATCAAAGATTGAAATAAGATAGAGGAAGTATACTGTATACCTAATCGACGACGGAGGAATTAGAGGATAAGAGACGGCAGGAACTCCGGCAACAACAATGGCGGAACCGGCTCAGTCGACGGAGGAATTGGAGAGTGAGGAGCGCCGCCAAGGGGAGGGTCGGTGGTGGAGGATCGGACGCCGCCGTCATGGCAGAGGCGCCGGCAGGGGTGGGTGAAGGAGATAGGGTTAGGGTTAGGAATGGGTCGATTTGGGGGAAAATTTTAATTAATTAAACTCCGTTGCAAAATAGAAAATTCCGTTCGCGCAAAAAAATAAATTCATTGGCGGTATTTATCCGTTGCAAGATTTATATTCCGTTGCAAAATTGATTGTGCAACGGAATTTGTATCCCTTGCAAAATAATTAATTATTTTACCATCCGACGTTCATTTTATGGCATATGTGTCCGAATGACAAACAAAATATCTCTCATTTTTTCGAAAAATCATCAGAAACGGACGATTTTGAAGATTATTATCCACGTTTTTCGGCCAAATTTGATCCCGAAATAAAATGTTTCCAAATTCGCACAGTAACTAATCTATGCATGATAGAAATGTCCGCAAATAAAAAAAGTACATACGGCATCAAATAAATACATTTAAAAGGCATTCGTTACCTTTTAAAGTCATGTTGTAATCGGGCGAAAACATTAAAATATACTTGAATCTAAATTCTTTTATAGTTTTTTTAACATCCGACGCTCATTTTATGGCATACGTGTCCTATTAGAATGACAAACAAAATATCTCTCATTTTTTCGAAAAATCATCAAAAACGGACGATTTTGAAGGTTATTATCCACGTTTTTCGGTCAAATTTCGTCCCGAAATAAAATGTTTCCAAAGTCGAATAGTAATTACTCCATGCATTGTAGAAATGTCCGCGAATAAAAAAAGGTACATTCGACACCAAATAAATACATTTAAAAGACATTCGACCAATTTTAAAGTCACGTTGTAATCGGGCGAAAACCTCCAGATATAGTCGAATCTAAATTCTTTTATAGTTTTTTTAACATCCTACGCTCATTTTATGGCATAAGGACCCTATTAGAATGACAAACAAAATAATTTTTCCGAAAAATCATCAGAAACAGACGATTTTGAAGGTTATTATTCACGTTTTTCGGCAAAATTTGATCCCGAAATTAAATGTTTTCAAATTCGCATAGTAATTACTCCATGCATTATAGAAATGTCCGCGAATAAAAGAAGGTACATTCGACACCAAATAAATACATTTAAAAGGCATTCGACCACTTTTAAAGTCACGTTGTAATTAGGCGAAAACTTCAAAATATACTCGAATCTAAATTCTTTTAACATCCGACGCTCATTTTATGGCATACGGGCCCTATTAGAATGACAAACAAAATATCTCTCATTTTTCGAATAATCATCAGAAACAGACGATTTTGAAGGTTATTTATCCACGTTTTTCGGCCAAATTTGGTCCCGGAATAAAATGTTTACAAATTCGCACAGTAACTGCTCCACGCATTGTAGTAATGTCCGCAAATAAAAAAGGTACATACGACACCAAATAAATTTATTTAAAAGGCATTCGACACATTTTAAAGTCACGTTGTAATCGGGCGAAAACATAAAAAATATACTTGAATCTAGATTCTTTTAACATCCGACGCTCTTTTTATGGCATACGTGTCCTATTAGAATGACAAACAAAATATCTCTCATTTTTCGAGAAATCATCAAAAACGGACGATTTTGAAGGTTATTATCCACGTTTTTCGGCCAAATTTGATCCCGAAATTAAATGTTTTCAAATTCACAGAGTAATTACTCCATGCATTATAGAAATATCCTCAAATAAAAAAAGGTACATTCTTCACCAAATAAATACATTTAAAAGACATTCAACCACTTTTAAAGTCACGTTGTAATCGGGCGAAAACATCCAAATATAATCGAATCTAAATTCTTTTATTGTTTTTTTTAACATCCAACGCGCATTTTAAGGAATACGGGCCCTATTAGAATGACAAACAAAATATCTCTCATTTTTTGAAAAATTATCAGAAACGGACGATTTTGAAGATTATTATCCACGTTTTTCGGCTAAATTTGATCCCAAAATTAAATGTTTCCATATTCGAAAAATAATTACTCCATTCATTAGACAAATGTCCGCAAATAAAAGAAGGTACATACGGCACCAAATAAATACATTTTAAAAGCATTCGACCACTTTTAAAGTCACGCGTTATAATCGGGCGAAAACATCAAAAATATACTCGAATCTAAATTCTGTTATAGTTTTTCTAACATCCGACGCTCATTTTATGACATCCGTGTCCTATTAGAATGACAAACAATATATCTATCATTTTTCGAAAAATAATCAGAAACGGACGATTTTGAAGGTTATTTATCCACGTTTTTCGGCTAAATTTGGTCCCGAAATAAAATGTTTCCAAATTCGCACAGTAACTAGTCCATGCATTGTAGAAATGTCCGCGGATAAAAATAGGTACATTCGGCACAAAATAAATACATTTAAAAGTCATTCGACACCTTTTAAAGTTACGTTATAATCGGGTGAAAACATCAAAAATATACTCGAATCTAAATTAATTTATAGTTTTTTTAACATCCGACGCTCTTTTTATGGCATACTGGCCATATTAAAATGACAAACAAAATATCTCTCATTTTTCGAAAAATCATCAAAAACGGACGATTTTGAAGATTATTATCCACGTTTTTCGACAAAATTTGATCCCGAAATTAAATGTTTCCGAATTCGCATAGTAATTAGTCCATGCATTATAGAAATGTCCATGAATAAAAGAATGTACATACGGCGCCAAATAAATAAATTTAAAATGCATTCGACTACTTTTAAAGTCACGTTGTAAACGGGCGAAAATTTCAAAATATACTCGAATCTAAATTCTGTTGTAGTTTTTTTTAGCATCCGACGCTCATTTTATGGCATACAGGCCCTTTTAGAATGACAAACAAATTATCTCTTATTTTTTGAAAAATCATCAAAAACGAACTGTTTTGAAGGTTATAATCCACGTTTCTCGGCCAAATTTGGTCCCGAAATAAAAAGTTTCCGAATTCGCATAATAACTAGTTCATGCATGGTAGAAATGTCCGCGAATGAAAAGGTTTATTTAGCACAAAATAAATACATTTAAAAGCAATTCGACACCTTTTAAATTCACGTTGTAATCGGGCGAAAACATCTAAAATATATTCGAATCTAAATTCTTTTATAGTTTTTTAACATCTGACGCTCATTTTATGTCATACGAGCCCTATTAGAAAGACAAACAAAATAACTCTCATTTTTCGAAAAATCATCAGAAACGGACGATTTTGAAGGTTATTATCCACGTTTTTCGGTCAAATTTCGTCCCGAAATAAAATGTTTCAAAAGTCGAACAGTAATTACTCCGTGCATTGTAGAAATGTCCGCGAATAAAAAAAAAGCACATTCGCCACCAAATAAATATATTTAAAAGACATTCGACCACTTTTAAAGTCACGTTGTAATCGGGCGAAAACTTCAAAATATACTCGAATCTAGATCATTTTATTGTTTTTTTAACATCCAACGCTCATTTTAAGGCATACGGGCCCTATTAGAATGACAAACAAAATATCTCTCATTTTTTTGAAAAATCATCAGAAACGGACGATTTTGAAGGTTATTATCCACGTTTTTCGGCTAAATTTGATCCCGAAATTAAATGTTTCCAAATTCGAAAAATAATTACTCCATGCATTAGAGAAATGTCCGCAAATAAAAGAAGGTACATACGGCACCAAATAAATACATTTAAAAGGCATTCGACCACTTTTAAAGTCACGCGTTATAATCGGGCGAAAACATCAAAAATATACTCGAATCTAAATTCTTTTATAGTTTTTCTAACATCCGACGCTCATTTTATGACATCCGTGTCCTATTAGAATGACAAACAAAATATCTCTCATTTTTCGAAAAATCATCAGAAACAGACGATTTTGAAGGTTATTATCCACGTTTTTCGCCAAATTTGGTCGCAAAATTAAATGTTTCCAAATACGAGTCCTATTTAGATAGTCACTGTTAACGAACCATCTCAACCAAAACCTTAAGGCGATGGTTGAGGGCCGTTTATATTCTATTACGCCCCCTCACTCGAATGCCCTTTGGGCTTGAAGAGTGGTTAATGCGCACCGGCTCCCCCGTACCGTGTGCTGAGATTCCACTTGAGAGTTCGAGATATTGGGGGCTACTCCTGGCTCTGATACCATGTCAACGAACCATTTCAACCAAAACCTTAAGGCGACGACGAACCATTTCAACCAAAACCTTAAGGCGACGGTTGAGGACCGTTTATATTCTATTAGTCACTAAAATATCTCACATTTTTGCGAAAAATCAGGTGAAAAGGACGAATTTGAAGGTTATTATTCACGTTTTTCTGACCGATACATTAAAGATTCTGCTCACTTATACGGAGTATATATATTAATATGATCCATGAATAGTGTCTAAAAAGCAAACGTAAATAACGAAATGGAACCGATGAAGTAGGTGTAAGGATTTATTTGCATAAAAAGTTCTTATTATTAACCTTTTATTGAAGTATAAATTGGTCTCATTCATTCAATGAGCTTTTGCAAACTATGAATGAAAGCAGTAATGTAAGTGTCTTCAATCCCTTCAGTTAACAAGAACTTCCTCCATTTCTCATGGTTAACTCGAACCATCGAACCCACTTCATTCTCCTCCGCCTTCATGACCTTCATGACCGCTTCACAAACGGCTTCAGACGTGAAGCTTCCGTCTTCGTCCACGTCTCCCAGCATCTCAACCTCGACCCCGACCATCAAGTCAGTGCTCATCATCCTCGCGTTGATGGACTGGTCTACGGCCTGTGGCAGCATTACTATCTGACACTCGCTAACCATGGCTTCCGACAATGATCCGGCCCCACAATGTGTCAGAAAGCATCCGACTGACGAATGCTGCAGTATCAGCTGTTGCTGTACCCAACCCACGTGAACCACTCCGACGCCTTTTATTCTTTTTTCGTATCCTTCTGGTAAGGCTGACTCCAGGGTTTCGCATTCCCTTGGCAGCTTCAGAGCGGCCAGGAACGGTATGCCTGTACACAGAAGCCGCCAAGCATAAAATTCATCGAATTTGCATTAAAAAAAAAAAGTTATTTCATGAGAATAATCCCACCCATGCGTGTGCTTCTTAAAATAATTCAAACTACTACATGTAATCTCATTTTAATATGAACTCCACTTTCATTAATTAATTAATTTTGCTTTGCTATGTACGAAATTATGACTTGTTATTACCTGTGATAGTGACTTGTTGTAACTTTATAGGGTTTTATTAGGTCCGTTGCAGTCATCGTGAAATCCAAAATTATAATAAAAAATATTTTTTTCGTAACTTCTATAAGAGTTATTGAAAAAGAAATGGAAGATGAATTTTTGGAAAAATTTTAATTTTTTTTTTACCAATGACCGAAAATGAACACGAAATGTGAATCAGAGGAAGAATTATCAAGAGGAAAAGTTGAATAACGGAGGTTCAACAGGTAACCGGGTCCACGTATATTTTTTATTAATTTAAGAAGCACACGCATAGTTGGGATTTTTCGTACTAACCTGTGAGTTCAAGCCCTAGAAGTAGTTCCTGGAACTGGTGTTTTCGGAGGAAGCATTCGCTCCCAAGCGCGCAGTAAATGACGCTATTCTTATCAAAACGGTTCAACCAGGAGTCGAGAGAGTTGTCGAGTTCAGCAGCGGGTGGTTCAGGAATGACAGGACCTGCAAGCAGCAGAGGCTTACTGTAATGTTTCTGAAAGTAATCACAGTAAGGCCCTTCCATTTCCCTGCAGCTTTTCACACAGATTGCATCACACTCTCTGAATGCGACTCCAAGCCTCTCAAACAACGAAATCCCACCTCCGAATTCAGCTTCAGATGCGTTCGACAGACTGCGAGCCTCGTGAGGCCGTAACCTGACAGAAGGGACAGGGAAACCTGGCGGCGGGTTCACCATCTCGGCCTGTGACAGACAGTTGATGGGCAGGTTTCTTGCTTGAGGGGTCAAGTAAGCTATGGTGACCACATAGACAGTGGAGTACAAGACGGACTTGACGTGGTGCTTACGCGCTAGGCTAGGGACCCACTCGGTGAAATCAAAGAAGATGAAGTCGGGTTTGAGGCGAGCGAGATGGGAGTCGATTGTGGCCTGTGATAGGTCCATGGCGGCCATGATGAGGGGCCGGGAAGAGGCGGGGACGTCAGCAGTCGTCTCCGCCCCTTCAGGTAGTCCATTAACATGGGGAAGCGTGACAGGAATGAACGCGATGAGGTGGGGGTGGTGGTTGTGAGACGATAGCTGAGGTTCGGATTTCGAGGGGACGAAAATACTGATTTTGTGACCCCTTTCAGCCAGTTTGTTGGCCAAGTGAAGAAAGGAAGTAATGTGGCCTAAAGCAAACCATGGGCACATTGCTATATGCAAAGATCTGTCATTGCATTGAGACATTGTTGTGTTACTGGAACTATTCTGCGAATTTCGAGTCGCAACAGATTTATACAAAGCCATTACAGGCTTTACAGCCACGTTTTTTCAGACTGAAGTAGGTTGAACTGAACTGAACTGACTAGACCGAGAAAAAGTGAAAAAGAACGAGGCATCTTTCTTATGCACATTTAGATGGCTCACCTAAATGGGGATATATCATTCTAGAAGATAGAGTTTGTTAGAAATCAAATGATGCAGAGAGTTAGTTAGTTTCCATTCTCAGGATGCTGAGCTGAGTTGTAAGTTTTTGAGGCTTAAACATTTATGTGATTTAAATCGACAATTTTACACTAAAGATCAGAAAGTTTACAGCAAAACTCGAAATCTTTGTAATAAAGCTCAAAATCTTAAAATCAGTTGTACATAATAGGGTATGTACAACTGGTTGTATAGTTCAGACTTGGATATAACCGTTAAAGGTATCAAGCGTAAGCCACACAATTGTAATCTTACCGTGGGAGTTATATGGCTCACGGGTGTGCTTTCTAAACTTCAAGTCTGTCACAACACCTCGCCATATTCGAGTATATTTTGAAGTTTTCGCCCGATTACAACGTGACTTTAAAAGTAGTAGAATGTATTTTAAATGTACTTATTTGGTACCCTATGTACCTTCTTTTATTTGCGAACATTTTTATAATGCATGGAGTAATTATTATGCGAATTTAGAAACATTTAATTTCGGAACCAAATTTGACCGAAAAACGTGGATAATAACCTTCAAAAATCGTCCGTTTCTGATGATTTTTCGAAAAATGAGAGATATTATGTTTGTCATTCTAATAAGACAGGTATGTCATAAAATGAGCGTCGGATGTTAAAAAAAATATAAAAGAATGTAGATTCGAGTATATTTTTGATGTTTTCGCCCGATTACAACTTGACTTTAAAAGGTGTCGAATGCCTTTTAAATGTGTTTATTTGATGTCGTATGTACCTTTTTTTTATTTGCGGACATTTCTAGAATGTGTGGAGCAGTTACTGTGCGAATTTGGAAACATTTAATTTCGGGACCAAATTTGTCGAAAAACGTGGATAATAACCTTCAAAATCGTCCTTTTCTGATGATTTTTCGAAAAATGTGATAGTTTTTTTGTTTCTTATTCTAATAGGACACGTATGTCATAAAATGAGCGTCGGATGTTAAATAAACTATAAAAGAATTTAGATTCGAGTATATTTTTGATGTGTTCGCCCGATTACAATACGATTTTAAAAGGTGTCGAATACCTTTTAAATGTATTTATTTGGTGTCGTATGTACTTTTTTTATTTGCGGACATTACTACAATGCGTGGACTAGTTATTTTGCGAATTTGTAAACATTTTATTCCGGGACCAAATTTGGCCGAAAAACGTGGTTTAACCTTCAAAATCGTCCGTTTCTGATAATTTTTCGAAAAATGAAAGATATTTTGTTTGTCATTCTAATAGGGCCCGTATGCCATAAAAAGAGCGTCGGATGTTAAAAAAACTATAAAAGAATTTAGATTCGAGTATATTTTTGATGTTTTCGCCCAATTACAACATGACTTTAAAAGGTGTTGAATGCCTTTTAAATGTATTTATTTGGTGCCGTATGTACCTTCTTTTATTCGCGGACATTTCTTCAATGCATGGAGTAGTTACTGTACGAATTTGGAAACATTTTATTTCGGGACCAAATTTGGCCGAAAAATGTGGATAATAACCTTCAAAGTCGTCCGTTTCTGATTATATTTTTTGAAAAGATAAGAGTTATTTTGTTTGTCATTCTAATAGGGCGCGTACGCCATAAAATGAGCGACAGATCCTAAAAAAACTAAAAAAGAATTTAGATTCGAGTATATTTTGATGTTTTCGCCGATTACAACGTGACTTTAAAAGTAGTCGAATGCCTTTTAAATGCATTTATTTGGTGCCGTATGTACCTTCTTTTATTCGCGGAAATTTCTATAATGCATGGAGTAATTGTTATGCGAATTTGGAAACATTTAATTTCGGGACCAAATTTGGCCGAAAAACATGGATAATAATCTTCAAAATCGTCCGTTTCTGATGATTTTTCAAAAAATGTGAGATATTTTGTTTGTCATTCTAATAGCGCCTGTATGCCATAAAATAAGCGTCGGATGTTAAAAAAAACTATAAAAGAATTTAGATTCGAGTATATTTTGAAGTTTTAGCCCGATTATAAAGTGACTTTAAAAGTAGTCGAATGTCTTTTAAATATATTTATTTGGTACCGTATGTACCTTCTTTTATTTGCGAACATTTCTATAATGCATGGAGTAATTGTTATGCGAATTTGGAAACATTTAATTTCGGGACCAAATTTAGCCGAAAAACGTGGATAATAACCTTCAAAATCGTCCGTTTCAGATGATTTTTCGAAAAACGAGAGATATTTTGTTTGTCATTCTAAAAGAACACGTATGTCATAAAATGAGCGTCGGATGTTAAAAAAACTATAAAAGAATGTATATTCGAGTATATTTTTGATATTTTCGCTCGATTACAACGTGACTTTAAAAGGTGTCGAATATCTTTTAAATGTATTTATTTGGTGCCGTACTTACTTTTTTCATTGGCGGACAATCCTATAATGCATGGAGTAGTTACTGTGTGAATTTAGAAACATTTAATTTCGGGACAAATTTGGCATAAAAACGTGGATAATAACCTTCAAAATCGTCCGTTTCTGATGATTTTTCGAAAAATAAGAGATATTTTGTTTGTCATTCTAATAGGGCATGTATGCCATAAAATGAGCGTCGAATGTTAAAAAAACTATAAAAGAATCTAGATTCGAGTATATTTGGAAGTTTTCGCCCGACTACAACGTGACTTTAAAAGTGATCGAATGCCTTTTAAATGTATTTATTTGGTGCCGTATGTACCTTTTTTTATTCGCGGACATTTCTACCATGCGTGGAGCAGTTACATTGTGAATTTGGAAACATTTAATTTCGGGATCAAATTTGGCCGAAAAACATGGATAATAAACTTCAAAATCGTACGTTTCTAATGATTTTTCGAAAAATTAGAGATATTTTGTTTGTCATTCTAATAGGACACGTATGTCATAAAATAAGCGTCGAATGTTAAAAAAAACTACTATAAAGAATGTAGATTCAAGTATATTTTTGATGTTTTCGCCCGATTATAACGTGACTTTAAAAGGTGTCGAATGCCTTTTAAATTTATATATTTGGTGTCGTACGTACTTTTTTAAATTCGCGGACAATTCTACCATGCATGGAGTAGTTACTGTGCAAATTTAGAAACATTAATTTCGGAACAAAATTTGGTCAAAAAAATGTGAATAATAACCTTCAAAATCATCCACTTCTGATGATTTTTCGAAAAATAAGAGATATTTTTTTTGTCATTCTAATAGGGCCCATATGGCCATATGCCATAAAATGAGCATCGGATGCTAAAAATCATAGATAACACCTCACCATGGATGCTCTCGAAAGGTTGCATGCTTATAGAAACTTCATAAGCAGGTATTGTAACCAAAGGCATGGGTGAAGACACGGGAAGATATCTTAAGTTCGTCTAAACGTTTCAACATTGATAAAACACCGAATACAAACCAAAATTGTCGAATCAAAAGCCAACCCAAATTGGAATGACAGCAATAATGAAATGCAAAAACTGAAATTAACGGTAACGAGGCATGGATTTGGTCTGGTTCCGCTTCCATGTAGCTCTGCGAGAAGGTCTAGCTTTGTGATGAAGATGACCCCTGCCGCGAAGTCCCCTGTATTTCTTTCCAGCCGAGGTTAGACCACGAAGCTCTCGGTGCTTGTGAACCGGATTGCATATCCAGTTGATTCTCGGGTTGTTCCTTACAGCATTGTGGGCTGGGTCTACCAGAATCACTTCAAAGTACTTGTAGGTCGAATCCTGCACCAAACCAGGGCGGCATACATTAGACATATGAATACATTAGATATACAAGAGAACTAGCAAGAGTAGGAAATCTAGTTACGAACCTCGTTGATCCAGTAAGAGTTAAGGACCCTAAGACCACCAAGCTTGCGACCAGCACGCTCCTCAGCGACTGACCTCTTGCTACGCTGGAACTTGAGTTGAGTAACTCCCTGGTTGGTTGGCTTACCATACACAATACCCTTGGGAACTGGTCTCTTGCGACCACCTCTCCTCACTCGAACACGGTAAACAACAAATCCCTGCAATTTCAACAACTTATGAGTGTCGATACCAATCAGGGGAAAAAATCACCACATACACACAAAAAAACAGGAATCACGTTTCTATGCCTTATATTGCTAGTTTCTAAATACTGTCATTTGACGCATAAATTGACTTAAAAAATTCGAAAGAAAATGAATCGATTAAGAAAAGTATCCACACAACAAAAAAATCACTAGGATGCATTTGCATTGTCATTAATGACATGGGTAAACTATCCTCACTCAAATCCATTTTCTTCCCATTTCGATGCTCAAGTAGCATGTCATACCAGTAATCCGCATCTAATCAACACCAAAACAACAAAAATTATATAAAGAAAGTTTGACTACGCCGTTAACAAACTGAATCCTATATCACTTATGTATCGCATTCTACAGTCTACACCCTCTGTCGAAGTCATCTATTTACCTTCGATAGGATACCATACCAATAACCCGCATCTAATCAACACCATCAACCGCTAAAAAACAAAGGGTAAACTATGCAACGGAAAAACTAAAACCTATATCGTTTATGCATCAGATTCTACTCCTTCCATCCAAATCATTTATTTACCTTCGAAAGCATACCATACCAATAACCCACATCTAATCAACACCGTCAACTGCAAAAAACGAAGGCTAAACTATGCAACGGAAAAACTAAAACCTATATCGTTTATGCATCAAATTCTACTCCCTCCATCCAAATCATTTATTTACCTTCGAAAGCATACCATACCATTATACCAATAACCCGCATCTAATCGACACCATCAACTGCAAAAAACGAAGGCTATACTACGCAACGGAAAAACTAAAACCTATATCGTTTATGCATCAAATTCTACTCCCTCCATCCAAATCATTTATTTACCTTCGAAAGCATACCATACCATTATACCAATAACCCGCATCTAATCGACACCATCAACTGCAAAAAACGAAGGATAAACTACGCAGCAGAAAAACTAAAACCTATATCATTTATCCATCAAATTCTTCTCCCTCCATCCAAATCATTTATTTACCTTCGAAAGCATACCATACCAATAACCCACATCTAATCAACACCATCGAATGCCAAAACCGAAGGCTAAACCACGCAATCAAACTAAAACTTACATTGTTTATGCATCAAATTCTACTCCATTCACTCAAATCATCTTTTTAACTTCGATATCAAATCATACCAGTAACCCGCATCTAATCAACACTGTCAAAAGACATGAGACACCTTATAATCCATCTAATCAAAACGGAAACCGTCTCATAATAAACTTATCGGGAGACCGTCTTATTTCGGAATTAGTACTGTCAAAATGCTAAAAACAAAGGCCAAATTACACGACGAACAAACCAAAATCTACATCGTTTATGCATCACATTCACGAAATCACATTCTACATTCACGAAATTACAATCACATTCACGAAACTACAATCAAATTCACTAAAATCAGGGGGAAAAAAGGGGACCTGCTTAGCCTTGTAACCGAGACGGCGGGCCTTGTCGGGTCGGGTAGGACGAGTGACCCGAACAATGGAAGGCAATTGACGGTACTCCCAACAACGAACCCTAAAAACGAATCGCATAACATCCGATTGTTTCTTCCTCCATAGCTCCTGCACGTACTTGTACGCCCCTGTAAAAATCAATTCACATTACACAATCAATCACCATTACCGACCTTGACGACGAAGAAGGAGAGAGACAGAAGAGGGGTACCCATGGTTGTTTGCAGCTGCTGCGACTGGGAAATTAGGGTTTGAGGGGAACGAAATTAAGGGGGTTTTGTAGGGTTAAATGTTGAATTGGGGATTTTGGGGTTTAAAGCCCAATACTCGATTGTGTTGTTTTAGCCCAATACTCACACTCCGGTTGTCGACTTGTCGGTCAGTTAGTCTTTTGTAAAACGGTTTTCATCCCAAATAAAAGTCTATATTTTTTTTACTCTTAGAGACGTATAACATAAAATGACTGACGAATAATAAAAAAAATTCTAAAAAATATTCAGTTTCGAGTATATATATATATATCGAAAATTTCGCCATATTCCAACGTAACTCGAAAGATAATCGAATTTCTTTTAAATGTGTTTAAGTTAAACCGGATATACCTTCTGTTACACCGAGACATTTTTACAATATATGGAGAGGTTACTGTGCGAATTTGGAAACATTTAAATTCGGGACCAGATTGGTACGAAAAACGTGGATAATAACCTTCGAATTCGCATTTTCAGATGATTTTTCGAAAAAATTGAGATATTTTGCTGAGCATCTAAGTTGCACCTGTATAACAAAAAATGACGGACAACCTTTTGTTACACCTAGACATTTTTACACTGTATGGAATATTTATTGTGCGAATTTGGAGACATTAAATTCGGGACCAAATCGGCATGAAAAACGTGGATAATAACCTTCAAATTCGTCTATTTCATATGATTTTTCGAAAAATGTGAGATATTTTGTTGGGCATCTAGGAAGGACTCGTATAACATAAAATGATTGACAGTTGTTAAAAAAAAATCTAAAATTATTCAGTTTCGAGTATATATATCGAAATTTTTGCCTTAATTCGATGTTACTCGAAAGATAATCGAATTTCTTTTAAATGTGTTTAATTTAAACCGGATATACCTTCTGTTCACCGAGACATTTTTACAATATATGGAGAGGTTACTGTGCGAATTTGGAGACATTTAAATTCGGGACCAAATCGGCCTGAAAAACGTGGATAATAACCTTCGAATTCGCATGTTTCAGATGATTTTTCGAAAAATTTAAGATATTTTGCTGAGTATCTAAGTTGCACCTGTATAACAAAAAATGACAGACAACCTTTTGTTACACCTAGACATTTTTACACTGTATGGAATATTTATTGTGCGAATTTGGAGACATTAAATTCGGGACCAAATCGGCATGAAAAACGTGGATAATAACCTTCAAATTCGTCTATTTCATATGATTTTTCGAAAAATGTGAGATATTTTGTTGGGCATCTAGGAAGGACTCGTATAACATAAAATGATTGACAGTTGTTAAAAAAAATCTAAAATTATTCAGTTTCGAGTATATATATCGAAATTTTCGCCTTAATTCGATGTTACTCGAAAGATAATCGAATTTCTTTTAAATTTGTTTATTCTAATCCATATGTACCTTTTGTTACATCTAGACATTTCTACACTGTATGGAATAGTTGTTGTGCGAATTTGGAGACATTTAATTTCGGGACCAAATCGGCCGAAAAACGTGGATAATAACCTTCAAATTCGTCTGTTTCATATGATTTTTCGAAAACTGTGAGATATTTTGCTTAGCATCTAAGTTGGTCCTATATAACATAAAATGACTGACAGCCGTTGAAAAAACTCTAAAAATATTCAGTTTCGAGTATATGTATCGAAAATTTCGCCCTATTCCGACGTAACTTGAAAGATAATCGAATTTCTTTTAAATTTGTTTATTTTAACCCATATACACATTTTGTTACACCTAGACATTTCAACAGTGGATGATGTAGTTACAGTGGGAATTTGGAGACACTTAAATTCAGGAACAAATCGGCACGAAATACGTGGATAATATAACCTTCAAATTCGCCTATTTTAAATGATTTTTCGAAAAATTTGAGATAGGATCATTTAAATAAGACCCGTATAATATAAAATGACTTGCGATTGTAATTAGTCGCATAAGGGAAGAGGATTGAATTTGTGACTTATTGTTCAGGTTAACTAGTTTTAACCACTAGGCCAATACATCCTTGCTTAGCCGGACAAATGTAATCTGGATTTATTAAAAAACTACCTTACTCGTAAATGTAAGTCGCTGTTTTAAGATTGTGTAACCTTAATTATCTCTTTTAATTTTTATTTTTTTTGGTAAAAGAGAAGCGGGATCAGCCCTTAACAAATAAGGTAGAAAAATAAAAGAAATAAACTACCAAACAAAAAACAAAAAACACTTCTACGAGGTAATCGGGACCAATCGTAGCCAAGCCACTCCTCGTGCGTCCTGCTCCACCAAGCGAAATAAATGACATGGAATACTTCTCGGCTCCATCATTTGTATCTGTGGCTCTTGTCCGACTCCAAGATTAGCTAACCAGTCGACACACGAATTACCTTCACGGTAAGCGTGCATGACCTGAAGTACTTCGTCATTTTTCATAAAACCCTTCACAACCCGAGAGTCCGTCTGAATTATGATTCGAGGAAATTTACGATCAAGTGATTAGTATGTACTCCCTCCGTATTCTAATAATTGTCGTTCTCATTTTTCGAGATACTCACTCCTCTCTTCATTGTCTCCCAAAATATATATACCTAAATATGTTGAAATGTACGCTCATATCGAAGGTCTTTTCGTAAAGTATTTTATGTTGTGATTTTTATAATTTTTCAACCGATATATTTTTGTAAAAATTGAATTTAAAGAGTCGTCTTGTAAAATAAAAAACGTCAATTATTTCAATAATCGACAAATTTCCACTTTCCATATTATTATGAGAATATTTTGTACTAGTCGTAGTTCATCGAAAATCCCAAACAACAAGCGGAAGAGAAAATGCCCAGTGGTTGAGACTAGATAAGTTCCGTAACAAAAGAATAAAAAAACAACTAAACCCCTAAAACCCCCAAAAATTCGCAGAATGAAAATTAGGGTTTATCAAAGATTTCCAATCTTCAATCACTGCTTTACCAATCGCAAATTCAATTGTTCAAAACTACTCCATCAATTTCGAAATTCCTCATCTTCGTCTTCCGCTAGAGCTTCTGTTAATTCAAATTCCACCTCTTCCGACGGTATATATATATATATAATCTCTCTTTACTTCATCTCATAATTAAGCTGTTTTTTTTTTGGGTATAAGGTTAATCAATTAGTGTGTGAAGTTATGATGTTAATCATGTGATGCTGAAAGCCTGAAATTGAATAATGTGGTGTAAAAATTGAGTAAATTTTGTGCAGGAAATGCGTATTTGGTACCAGGTGCAACGGTTGCTACCTTGCTTATGCTCGCTGCTCTTCATGCTCGCCGTCTTTACGAGGACAAGAAGGTTTGCTCCATTTCAGTTCCGTTCTACTTTGGTTTTGATGTTTGTCGTGTTTCGGGTGTTTTACCATGTTGGTTTAGTGATGGAGTACTTAGCTCTGAGATCGTAATTTGGAATGGTTGCTATAGCCTATAGGTTGATTGCATTGTAAATACTCACTCCGTCCCAATGAATTGTTTGCCTTTCTATTTTAGGAATGTTTTTTGTATGCAATTTGACCCTTCTCATGAGTTTTGCTCCACATGTCACTTCCTCATTGGATCCCTTACCCTTGGTGCCAAAAGTAAAGGCAAATAATTCATTGAAATGGAGGGAGTAAATATCAGTAACTGCCGGTTTGGAAAACCGTTTGTCCGTGCAAGATTAGCTCTAGCCTGAATTATACCCTGAGGACAAATGGTGAAACAAACAATTGAAAGAGAACGGAAAAGTTGATCCCGACTCATGGTGTTTGAAAGTATAACCAAATGCGTCCTTAATCGTATTCCTCCATTTTTGTAAGGATGGTGCTAAACGGGGAAAAAAAATGGAGTGATAAATTATGCTGCTAAAGCTTTAGAATTTGCGTTTCCTCCTACATCCTAGCTTTTGAATGGTTATGATATGTGTATTGCTGTTATGGTAACTTCTTTTTCTAAGTTCTGAAATTACTTTGGTATTTGAACAGGTTGAAGATGCAAAGGCAAACGGGATAGAAGCAGGGTTTCAGGCTGACGCTAAAGTAAAGCACCATTACATACGCAGACATGCTTACATGTCTAATTATGTAGAACGATATCCTATTATTTAATGTTTGTTAATGTAAGTTTTGACGCTTTTTTGTTTTCTGTGTTGCTTGCCTTAGGCATCATTTTTGGGCATTCTACCCATGCGCACTATTTCTCGTATTTGGGGTTCATTGATGAGTACGGTGAGATTACATTACAAATTTTGTTGAAATTGTAGATTTACAGTGTGCCATATGGGGGTCTGAGATGCACATCTATCTGTCTAATTTGTTGCAGGAACTTCCTGTACAAATGCGGCCATATGTTTATAAAGCATGGGCACGAGCTTTTCATTCTAGTAATTGCCACTTGGATTTCTCTTAGTAGCTGTATTTTGCTCTTTATTCTTAGTCTGAATTCCAAACTGCCCGAATCTCAAGTATTCTTATGTTAGAGTGTCGTATGCAGACTTGGAAGAGGCAGCATTACCTTTGGAAGAATACTCATCATTGAGAGATTTCTTTGCTAGGGGGCTAAAAGCAGGTTCCAGGCCTATAGATAGTGATCCTCAATGCCTGGTAACTGGTAACAGATTCTTGGTTTCTGTAGTAAATTAATATCCTGTTTTGGCATGCATCCTTGAAGGGTTAATAACGGTGGTTCTTTTCAATTTTGTTGTGACAGATCAGCCCAGTAGATGGTATTGTCATGAGGTTTGGGGAGTTGAAAGAACCTGGCGCCGTGATTGAGCAAGTAAAAGGTTTTTCTTATTCTGTGACCGCTCTTCTTGGTAGAAATTCCTTCCTACCTATGGTCTCTGGGAGAGAAGTGGCTGAAAAAAGCAGCGAGATACGAGAAAATCTTTGGGATAAACCCGCAAAGTCTTGGTGGAGAGTTTCCTTCTCCTCACCCAAAATCCGGGATCCTATAACAGCTAGGTAATTCGATTCCAGGTCCCATTACTTCAGCGTGCATGTTTCATGCAGCCATTTCTCACTTGTGATCATGCTTTGATATTGCAGTCCAGTGAAAGGTCTTTTCTACTGTGTCATATACCTAAGTCCGGGAGATTATCATCGAGTACATTCACCTGTTGACTGGAATGTTCTTGTTCGCAGACATTTTGCAGGTGATGCTAAACTCTTTTTTTTCCCTTGTAAATCTCTACTTGGATTTGATTTTTTTTGTTAATTTTGTTGTTGAAGGAATTTGGAGTCTGTTTACATAGTATTGATTTCCGTTTTTTACTTCTGGACACTAAATATTGTTGATCGGTGTTTTGTAGGCCATCTTTATCCTGTGAATGAGCGAGCTACAAGAACCATCAGAAACCTTTATGTTGAGAATGAAAGGGTACTCACACTTTTTTACTCTCACCGATAACCTTAAGTAGATGCGAGAATTCTCCTTTGGCTTGATTATGTTTCCATGGTGAAATATAATTTTCCTTTCATATATGTATCTGCCTTTCGAGTCTTTTGAAGTTTTTTTCTTTTTCTTTTTCTTTTGCAGGTGGTACTGGAAGGTCAATGGCAACAAGGATATCTAGCGCTTGCAGCTATTGGTGCCGCAACCATTGGTTCAATTGAGGTAGACGATTTTAACGATTTTTCTTACACTTTGAAATGACAAAGATATTCGCTGGAAGGCTTTGTTGTACATTTATGTTTCCATCACATTTTGTCCTGTATCTTTGATTCTGTAATCCGTATTTTTTTGGGTATTGAGATTCTGAAGAGATACGTTTAAGTAAAGTCGGACGGTCTTTTTTTTTTCTGCAGTTTTTGATACTGACATCACGTCATCATCTTTTTCGATCCACAGCTTTTCATTGAACCAGAATTGCGGACAAATCAGTCTAAGAAGAAGCTTCTAGAGTCAGAGCCACCGGCAGAACGTGTTTATGATAGAAGAGGTGGCGGTTTGACGGTTAGAAAAGGGGAGGAGGTTAGAACGGACCCTTAACTCGAAATTTTTGCCCCAGTGACACGTATTATAAATCCATTTGACTGATGGTTGAATGCTGCCTCAGGTTGCGGCTTTCAACATGGGATCAACAGTCGTGCTCGTCTTCCAAGCTCCTGTGGCAAAGTCCATTAAAGACGATACTTTATCAGATTTCAGATTCTGTGTCGAGCGTGGTGACAGGATTCGTGTGGGCGAAGCACTTGGGAGATGGCGCGATAAGCGGAATGATCATTGATGGATTATTATTAGGTTACTACATGGATCAGAAGAAACATAGAAACATTTAGGGTTTACGACGATTTGACATTCTTGGGCAAAAAAATAATACTCCTAATCAAAAGTCTAATTCGGAAGTTGATATTTTGATCCATTCGATTTTGTTTATTTGGTACATTCGATTGGTAAGAGTCTAATCCGGATTAATTAGGTAACGAATTCATTGTAGACCAGTAATTAGGTACTGTATTAGGTTGAACAAATTTCTTTAAATGCATGTTTAGCCAACTAATCAGTATGTTCTGATAATGATAATCAAGTCGAGAATCGTATAAGAACTTCTGATTCGGAAGCAACTTCCCAAATCGTAAAAACATGGAGCAGTGTAATGAACAACGAGAGTCGGTTTCCAAATGACCGAGGAACAAAACAGCAAGATTTAAATCACATTTCGCGTAATTTTCAGCTTCAGACAAATCTTTGAAAGGCTCCACTTTTTTCGTATAACAAAATCGACAATGTCTTGCATTTACATTGCTAATCTCACACATGAATCCGATCATTGTGTCACTCTTCATCATCCTCCAAATCACAGTCAAATGAATACATGAATCCATGAAGCAAATCTACGGAGTATATATTTTCTCTACATGTTAAGTTTCGTTATATCAAGCCTTTGTTCCTGAAAACGCAAACCAAACCAAACCAAACATAACACCTCCTATCAGATCAACCCTCGAAAGGTCGCAAATTTTCACAAATTGCAGGCAGATATTGACATAATACTCCGTAACAGGATCAGATGTACGCAACTGTACCCCAAGATGTATCGTTACTTTGACAAGCAAATTAAACTAATCCAAACCGATTGGGTAAAATCTACCACTAACCCACCTCAAGAAATCCTTCGGCTACAACAACAGCATTACCACATTGCCTAAGGGCTCAGGATAGATACACGATCAGTCGATCATGTATACACAACCTTGAGACGGTTTCCAAATGACCCATGATGAAAATTTGCGCAGAAAATCAAAAACATCGAAAGCAACAAAACTTCGCAAATGAGAAAGAGAAGTACCTACGTCTGTTTGGCGAAAGAGGAAGATGAAGGAACGCGTTTGTTTCGAATCATCAAGTAACCCACAGGCAAAATCACACCTACCATCATCACAATTGCACCCATCAAATACCTTATTGCACTTGGTGCTTCTACTTCTACCCATTTTCCCACCTGCCATTGTTATCATACTCAACAATCAAGGTCACCGAAAACCCCATCCCCTATTCACTAAAACAAAAACCAAGGGGCAATATAATCTTTTCAGTTTTCCCGCCTAAATGCTTTTTATAATTATGGAAAGTAGACTTTCTAACTAAAACCATTTCATTTCAACTTTAAGGCCCAATTAAATGAATCGTAAGATAATTTTATTTAGAATATGAGCCCAATAATTCTCAGGATAATTTTAAGAAGAAAATATCTCTAACAACTGTATTACTTAATCTTTTGAATAATTATAATCCTTAAAAGAGTATCAAAATTATACAGAGTACTAGGTATAATTACATAATACTGAGTGGATATATAATTTTCGAAGCCTTACTTTTATACGAGTACTAATTAAAAATTCAGTTATTTGTTTAATAGTAATCATATTTAACATCGATAATATAAATAAATAAAAATACTTGCCATATTTTACGATTAAAAAATTGTAAAAACTATACTCCATATTAAAATTACTATATTTAATTATTTTTTCATTATTTTTTGTAATTTACAATATTAACATTATAAATTTTTAATAATATTTTATTTATTTTTTAATGATATGTCATCGAACCAGCGGGTCAACCCGAGTTTTGATCCTAACTTAATGTACCATTCCAGGTTTGAGCCAAATGGATCACGGGTCAAAGTATTCTTGACCCTAATAAAAAGATGAGATATGTTTACGAGTCGAGTCAAAATTTGACATATCTATTTTCTAATCTAAAAGCGTCTATCTAATCATCTTAATCCCCCAATTAAGAAATAAATTAATTCTCGAAAATACTCTACTAAACAGAGAGTTAAACTGAGCACTAAAAAGGGAAAAGCGTAAACATTATATTGCTTAGACGGAGGAATATAATTTTATCACGTATTTAAGTAAACTCTTTTATAAACAAAATTAATTAAAAAACCGTGCATAGGCACGGGTTTTGCACTAGTTAATTAATCATTCGAAACCCGTTAATCATGCAATTTTAATTTGTTAGTCACTTTTTTTAAGGTTCAAATTGGCCAAACATTTAAAAACATTTAATTCGAAACCCGTTAATCATGCAATTTTAATTTGTTAATCACTTTCTTTAAGATTGCAATTGGGCAAACATTTGAAACCCCCAGTAATTAATTATTTTTCTCACATTGAAAAATCAAGATCATTTGAAAACCCTAGTAATTAATCATTCGAAACCCGTTAATCATGCAATTTTAATTTGTTAATCACTTTCTTTAAGATTGCAATTGGGCAAACATTTGAAAACCCAGTAATTAATTATTTTTCTCACATTGAAAAATCAAGATCAATTGAAAACCCCAGTAATTAATCATTCGAAACCGTTAACTATGCAATGTTAATTTGTTAATCCCTTTATAAGATTGAAATTGGGGAAACATTTGAAAACCCTAGTAATTAATCATTTTTATCACATTCAAGAATCAAGATCATTTGAAAACCCCAGTAATTAATCATTCGAAACCCGTTAATCATGCAATTTTAATTTATTAATCACTTTTTTTAAGGTTGAAATTGGGGAAACATTTGAAAACCCCAGCAATTAATCATTTTTATCACATTCAAGAATCAAGATCATTTGAAAACCCCAGTAATTAATCATTCGAAACCCGTTAATCATGCAATTTTAATTTATTAATCACTTTTTTTAAGGTTGAAATTGGGGAAACATTTGAAAACCCCAGCAATTAATCATTTTTATCACACTCAAGGATCGAGATCATTTGAAAACCCCAGTAATTAATCATTCGAAACCCGTTAATCATGCAATGTTAATTTGTTAATCACTTTATAAGATTGAAATTGGGAAAACATTTGAAAACCCCAGCAATTAATCATTTTTATCACATTCAAAAATCAAGATCATTTGAAAACCCTAGTAATTAATCATTCAAAACCCATTAATTATGCAATGTTAATTTGTTAATCACTGTCTTTAAGTTTCAAATTGGGCATTTTTCCACACTCAAGAATCAAAATCAGTCAAAACCCTAATTAATTAATCAATCAATCAAAACCCTTTAATTGTGCAATGCTAAATTGTTAATCACTGTCTTTAAGTTTCAAATTGGGCATTTTTTCCACACTCAAGAATCAAGATCAGTCAAAACCCTAATCAATTAATTAATCAATCAAATCCCTTTAATTATGCAATGCTAAATCGTTTATCACTGTCTTTAAGTTTCAAATTGGGCATTTTTTCCACACTCAAGAATCAAAATCAGTCAAAACCCTAATTAATTAATCAATCAATCAAAACCATTTAATTATGCAATGCTAAATTGTTAATCACAAGGGTATTTTATAAGGTTGAAATTGGGAATTAAAGCACTGTTCTTGGTAAGAAATAATGAAAAATCACAATCATACATATGAAAGAGAAAGGATAGAAGATTTACAGCCATTATTATTGTGAATTGCTGATGTTGAATTGATGAACAGATGATGAAGATGAAGATTACAGTAATTTTCAAGTGAACTATGTTGTTTGTTCTTGTGCTTCAGTCAACCTGACCCCATTAGGTTCGGGTCATGTCCGGGTCTGGTCGAGTAAAAGCCAAAACGAACACTGATCGAGTATTTATTTGAATTTCAATTTCATTTCAAGCGTTAACTTTTAATCTTCAAATAATCGGAAAATATAAAAGTGTTTTTTACTCTCGGCATCTTCCCTCTAATTGAAATTCAGTCGACAGATAAGCCTTTGAAAACGACAATAAGTCAATAATGCGTTTCGTAAAGAGTTGTTTAAGGCCATGTTCTTTTGGACTGAAACTGACTGAAATATAGAGACAAAATATGCCTCCTGTAGCTGAACTGAAACTGACTGAATATAAGTCCAAAAGAACATGGCCTAAGACTGTTTTTGATTACGGATGATATATGATTCATACGAGTACCTTCTATTTCACTAGATAGAGAATAGCAAGACAGTTATCTAAGAATTGCTCCATGGATTTCATCGGAAATGTTTGATGTGCGAGGTGTAACCAAGTGGCCCAAGGCCTTTCAGAAGAATGCGGATCGGAATCCGGAGAGGTAAAAGGGCCCTGACTTTTTCCAGAATTAGAGTTCGACCACAGCTCCTCCCCTTTTTGGGGGGAATACTCAAACCCTGGGAACCGGGGCCTGGCCATCCTTCGTTTGCGGTTGATCAATGGGAGAATGGCAAATTGGTCAAGTGGGCTGTTGGGCGCCACCTCCCCGCCAAAACGGCTCCAAAACAAACAAAAAGGTGCGTGCCGCTTTTCTTCTTTGACAACCTGCTTCTAAATAAATGGCTTTCCAGCCAGGGATGCGTATTCAAGAGGTTTATGATCTTCTCGAGAAGAAACAGTTTGACATAAATGAACTTACTCGCTTATAGATACACTAAAAACCCGTTTCACTAAGACTATCCCGACCATTTTGCCAAGTCGAGTCTCATATACATTATGAAATCGAAGTTACATTGGATTGTTTTTTGAAGACAAAAACTAAGATCAGGATTTGTTATTTGATCTGAAGACGATGAAGCGAGTTCTCGAGATCTTCAAAACAACCCGCTTGCTGAAACATATTCTGAATTCCGTCAACCCATTGTTGCTTATGACCTTTGCTCTTGCACTTGAACTCCAAAAACCCTTGTGCTGTTTTCAGCCCAAAGTACGCGTCTGGGTCGTCCCCGCTTTCTTTTCTGAACGGCCATGTCGTCAGCTGATCGCAGATTCCGTATATCAAACCTGTTCAAAAATCAAAACCCGTCAAAAGTCTAACGACCCAAAACCGACCCTGAAACACCCTGCATTGATTGAAGATCCTATTTATAAGCTTAAATGACTAGTGCACTTTCTTTTCTGGTCATCCATGGGACGGTTTCCAGGATGCGCATGAGTGAAGTCAAAATGCGCTGGAAAGAACGCGTGTTGGTCTGTGGGACCAGTACAGAGCCTGACGAGCTACCGTGACTAACATTTCCGGTCCTAGGATTAGGCCGGGATGTTACAGAACCACACCCGACTTGAATGAGGCGACCATGATGGTTTTAGAGACGAAATTGAATTGAATTGAAGTCGAACTTACACTTATCCTTCTTAGAGAAAGCACCACCAACATGTTTGCTCTTCAATTTAAGCATAACTTGAGATTTTTTGTTTATGTAAATGGAGACTTGCCTCCATCTTAATCCACCTGAAAATCGTAACAACAATTCCGATTCATCAAAAACCGTCACTAGATGCAATTTTCGACATATTGTTAACGATTAATTAGATAATCACGATCGCTCAAAAAAAAAATTTAGATAATCACGACATTGGTTCTACCAGCTCGACTCTGAACTAAACCCGACAAAAAAAACTATATTATCTACCTAATTGATAGTATTAGATTGGGTTATTGTTAATTAATTAATTAATTACAAGCTATACCTACCTCAACTAAATTAATAGGACATGCATCCTACTTAATTAATTCCATCTTAAATTAATTATCAGAAAATCAGATCATGGGCACCAAATCAGTGTAATTAAAAGTCAATCAATCAAATCTAATCCACTTAATTAACTTAATCCACTTAATTTAATCTAGAAATTTAATAAATAAATAGAAAAAAAGTTGATTAATTTTACCTTTGCTAGTATGCTGCATCAGTTCACCAACACAGGGAAATTTCAGGTCTTCTGATTCACTGCTGTATGAATCTAATTGATTATTATTATTATTATTATTATTATTATTATTATTATTATTATTATTAAGATTATTATTATATGGACTTATACTTGCATTCTTCTTTGCATCCTTTGGCAACCTTGCTCGCAACGCTGATTCCGCTCTCATCGCTACAAAAAATGCAGATAAATACATATGATCGCGTCAAAATTAGGTTTTCAGAACCGAGTCCCAAATCCAATGATACGTTTAGAACAGGGTCTGTCAATTTTATTTAGCGGCCTGCTGCTGTAGTTATTGCAGTAGCAGGAATCCAATGATACATACGTTTAGAACAGGGTCTGTCAAATATATTTAGCGGACTGCTGTAGTTATTGCAGTAGCAGGAATGCAATGATACATACGTTTAGAACAGGGTCTGTCAAATATATTTAGCGGCCTGCTGTAGTTATTGCAGTAGCAGGAATGCAATGATACATACGTTTAGAACAGGGTCTGTCAAATATATTTAGCGGCCTGCTGTATATACCTGTTGCAGCAGCGGCAGTAAGAGTCATGAGGTCGCCAGGGCTTTTAATATCGACAGCAGATTTGACAGCGGAAGCAACACGTTCATGGTCGGCACCAGCGCCCTCAGCAAGTTCGATGCAATGTGATGCTAAGAGTTCCGAAGCTGAAGCGACAGCTCGGCTCATTTTGGAGGTTGAACTGCAGCTACTGGAATTATTATTGGAATGTTCTGATGATGCTACTGCAGCAACAGCAGCAAGAGCTGATGCAAGTCCTGCAATTGTGACAGCGGCGTGCATATGCGCGTTCTCTGCTCTCGCTTTATCCTTTTTCTTGACTGATGTTGTGTGGTGGCGGCTTTGGTGGCTGTTGTGGTGGTTGCTGTGGTGGTGGTGGTGGTTGTTGTGGTGGTGGTGGAACCATTTGCCTAATGCTCCTAATCTCCAGTGATGATGTGCATTATTGTTGTTGTTGTTGTTGTTAGGGTGCTTATCCACCTAATTTAGATAATTATTTAATTAATTAAGCATCGAAATTAAAATTAAATCCATATTCAGTTTGGTTAATCGGTAAAATTAAATTAAAGTCGCTATTAATTATTAGGAACTTCGAAAATAAATGATTCAATCCATTGAATCGCTTGAAATTAAATTAAAGTAACGATAATATATCATATATATATATATATATTGTCGAAAAATTAAAATTAAAACTAAATAAATAAATAAAAGTGTTCTAATTTAATTTAACACTAGGTAGCTAGTAGGGTTTTAAATTTTTTTTGGTTCCACGAAGAGCGCACTTAATCGCATTACAATATAGGGGAGGGGGATTCGAACCTGAGACCTACTGTCTCAGAGCACCTAGTCTTAACCACTAAAGTTTTAAATTTTAATTAAAAGTGTTCGAGCGACATCAATATTATATTATTGTGACACCCTTTAAATCAGATAATTAACTATACAATTAAAATTAACTATAGAATTAATTAATATCGATAAAATTAACCATACAATTAAAACTTCGATCAGTAAAACCATCTTTATGACATCATAAACCCTTCACACACACATGGTAGACCATCTTATGACATCATATATAATGTTCAATGCAGCATGGTTCTATCATCATCGGGTGTTTTAAAAAATCAGCAGAACAAAAGGAGGACGACTTACAAAAAGATGATGATGAGGAGGTGAAGGTGGAGCTTGTTCATGTTCCGGGATCGAAACCTGGCTAAAAAGATTATTATTACTACTACTATCATTATTATTATTATTATTATTATTATTATTATTATTATTAATATTATTGTGATTATTGTGATTATTAATATTAATATAATTATTATGATCAAGGAGGAAATGTTTTTGTTTATTAGCAAGAGCCTTAGAGATTTCCTCAGCAGAAACACTCCATGATCTTGATAAAAACTCCATTGGCTCTTTTGGTGTTTGTGGTTGAACTATCTTTGCTAATGATTTTCCTTCTCCTTCACCTTCACCTTCATCATTATTATTATTAATATTATTATTATTATTATTATTATTATTATTACTAATATTATTATCATTCATTAATCTACTCTTCTTCCATGGTGGAATAACAATTTGACCTTTCTCCATTTTTATTATTTGAAATAATAATAATAATAATAATAATTATTATTATTTTTATTTTTTTAAAACCAGAACTTGTATTAAGATCGAAACAAATTACTTTTTTTATTATTATTATTATTATTATTATTATTATTATTATTAATACAATTTTATTTATATTAGTTTAGTTTGAGGTTGGGTGAGCCAGCTATCTTCTTCCTGTCAAAAAAAAAAAAAACATAGGAAGAATTTAATTTAATTTGATGAGGATGTATAATAAATCATGTGTAATGTTGATATAAAGACAAAAAAAAATGTACTAGGAAATTAAATAGGTATTTGATTGAACATTTAATCAATTAATTGAATGAATGCATAATATAAATGGGTAGTGAGTGTGATGTGAGAGTTGGATTGGATGTGGAAATAAACATTGAATGATGAAAATAATGTATGTAGCTTATTAGTATAGTATGCTTACCTTTATGAAAGTTCTTGGAAGGAATTGGACTTATGAATTTTGATGATGAGTGCATACTTATAACACTTGGGTAGGACATGCAAGTGTATATATACATACGGCTGGTCTTCCTTGTGACGGGTAGGTATATCTATCTGTTAGTCTATCTGTCTTGATTAATTGTTTGTCTTTGGTTTTGGCACAGAGACCAACGAAGGGGAAGAGATCTAATAAATAGGGGTGACATATGGAGCAAAAGTGATATGGAGGATCATTTTACATATAAAAAACTTTCCCAAAATAGAAATGCAAATAAATGACTGAGATAACTTGAAATGGAATAGGCAAACAATTGACCGGAATGGATATATGGAGTATAATGTTAAAATTGGTTCAAATATATCCAACTAGAAAGAAAAAATCAAAAAACTTTTCATACACCCTAGCCACATGAGTTTGTCGTCTAATTATCCCACGTACATATATATTTGACCCGTCATAAGGTTAAGATGGATATATCCGTCACAAACAAGAATTTGCCATATACTCCGTACATAATATTGTATATTATTATCTATTTTGACCAGGTAGTCTTTGTGACGAATTTATCTATTTTGATGATAAAATAGGTTAAATATGTGAAAAATACAATAGATAACACTAATAATGTACACGGGATTTAATTTATCTTATCATGATTATTTAATTTGTTATAAATTTAAGATGGATATACGTTTTTTTTAAATATCGAGTAAGAATTTGTGTGTATATCGAGAGAGGTAGGTCCAAATGAAACATGGAAATGTGGGATGAAATTATAAAATAACACAAAAACTTGTAAGAGACCGTCTCACGGTAATTTATTGTGAGACTTCTCATATAAGAGGTGGTTACAAAATTTGTAACCACCCCTATGTGAGAGCAGGGGCGAATCCAGAGTTCAAATTTTGGGTAGCGATTTCATCATATTTGCTTACTTCATATGAAAATGTATCATTTTTACGAAGTTTGGACTGGCAAAAGTCGATAATTTTAACCATTTTTTTTCAAATTTGGGGTAGCGAATGCTTCCCTTTGCTACTAGCTAGATTCCCCTCTGTGTGAGAGGTCTCACGATAAAATTACGGTGAGACGGTCTCACAGGAGAGTTACTGATAAAATAAATAGGATATATAGAATGGATTAAAGAAATATATATAGGTGGTTAGGGAAATAGAAGGAATAAATAGTTGTGGTTTAAGTATAGCTAAGAGTATTAGAAAATGTGGTTGGCATATGTTATGAAGTAGACATTCAATCCGATTCGAGTCTTTTTCGTAAAATATTATAAAAAAAAATATTAATATTTGAACATATTATTTGAAATTATACGTACCAAGAAAATTATTGAACTTAATAATTTGAGTTTAAGAATAATTTCGAAAATCAAATTTTATATAGATTATTAATGTACTCATCCGTAATTATTATATCGATATTATACGTACACAAATTCTCATATGAGACCTACTAGATTCTACTCCCTCCCCACCACATTGATATTCCCACTTTGACTTGGCACGGTGATCAAGAAGAAAAATATAAAGAGGTATAAATAAAGGTGATAAATTGTTGGGTGGGGTTTAAGATGTCAAATCACAAAATTAACCAATAGGAAGAGAGTATATTGGATGAATAAGGAAAATTTTGAAGTGGGAAAATCATAATGGAGTTTCCTTTTAAGGAAAGTGGGAAAATCTTAGTGGTGGAGAGAGAGTATATGAATTCTGATATCGATTTTTTTCATCAGTTTCAAACTCGGGACATCTGATTAAATCTCGAAATCAATTATTAACCCAACGACGTACGCATGGTACGTAGCCAACGTAGGGCATAATCATTTGAGTGCGGAATAATTTTTTTTTTTTTTTATAATATTTTAAAAAAAAAAAAAAAAAAAAAAAGGGAAAAAAAATGAAGGAAGGAAACAAGGGAGATGTAAATGATGCGGGTAAGGTGGAGTGATGCCTCACTACACTCGTGCATCTAAGCGCGCATATCTAGCTAATCCCAAACCTTCATTCATTCATTCATTCATTGATTGTTGAATTTATGTTTCATTATTAATTAATCGATTTTCTAACGTGTAGGTGTGTTTACTGGACACACGTTAAGATGTTAATTAAAGAAAGAATTACAACGATCTTACAAAGAGAAATTGAAATATTAACTAATAATTACCACACTTAAATAACATCAATGAGATTCCTTTTATAATTAAGATCTTAATGTGTGTCGACTAGCTACACGTTAGAAAAATCGATGATTAATTAATTATGTTAATTGCATTTTTTTGGTTGATTAATTAAGTATAGGGCCGGTGATTATTGCTCTTGTTGGGGGAGAATCTAGATGAACAAAACGTAGACTTTCGGTTGTTCGTTGTTCAATCCCTCGAAAACTATAATCTAAATACTCGTAAACAATTAGATCAACTTAAGGCTACTAGCTAGCCAATCCGACCCTGTTCCCGGTTCACTTTTGTAACTCGGACCGCTTTCTCCTTTGAGTTGGTTTAGAGTCAAAGTGCGAGTGTGCGGCTCACATCTGACCCATGACGTAGCCTAGGTCGATTGTTAGCAATTAAATCTTATGAAGAGAAGAATTATGATATGATCTTATCCAACTCGAGTCTGAATGATTAAACCGAATGGTATATATAGGCCGAAATTCACAAAAAATATGAATCAAAAATTATTAGATTATACACCTGGTTGTATTGTACTAAAGTTATCGAGCTTCTGTGTATATTAACTGAGCTTATACAAGTTTCTGAACTGAGTGGTAAGTTTTTGAGCTTAAATATTTATGTGATTTAACTCGACAACTTTATACTAAAGTTCAGAAAGTTTACATCAAAACTCAAAACTTTTGTGATAAAGCTCAAAATTATAAAATTAGTTGTACATAAAGCTATCTATGGTTGTATAATCTTCTCATTGGAAAAATATACTCCCTCCGTCCTAATGAATTGTTTGTCTATTCCATATTAGGGCGCCTCATTGAATGGTTTGCCTTTCTATTTTAAGAATGTTTTTTATATATAATTTGACCCTTGACTCCACATGTCACAATTCATTGGAACGGAGGGAGTAGTCTAGAATAGTTTATGTTCACGTAATAATGGTGTTGGTGAAACCTTCGACTATTGTAGAGGAATTTGCGAGGTGGTCTAGGTGAGATATACCCAATGAATGAAACTAATAAAAGTTGTCTTTATTCCAAATGATATCAGCTAGATTGCTAAAGTAATCTTTATTTATGAATTGCAATCTAAGGAAGATTTTGGTGATGTCCAATTGGATATGGGTTAATTTTGACATAAATCTAATGAAAATATTTTGTTTTGAGACGGTTTTATAAAAAAAATAATGATCACAAGTTTTAACCACTAGGCAACACCCATATCGACTATGTTTAGGAAAATGAAGGGAGTAATACTTTATATGCAACGATAATTAAGGATATAGGAGTAATCAAGATTTTTTACAAAATAAGTAAGACCTTGCACGGGACTCTTCCTCCCAAAAACCCTAAAAAAGAAAAAGAAAAAATTCTTCGTTCGGGGCTGCCATCTACCAATTTCGGTAGTGGTAAGCCCCAAATTTTAATCTCTATTACAATATTATTATTAATCTTATTTAGTTTTTAGATAATTATGAATAATTCTTGCCTCCTCCTTGGGAGGTTTTGCCCCCATCAATTGATGGGTCTGCTCCTATGTTTTCGGTGGGTTTGCTCCCTCTTTGGGAGAGGTACAAGATTTATGTGCAAGATCATGATCAGAGCAATGAAATTTCTACGTTCGGTGATACAGTTGAGGTCAGATCTCGGTCTATTATTTGTCGAAATAGAGAAAGTTCATCCCTTTGAAGACTTTTTAATCAGATCTATAGATTCCTTCGCGAGAGGCGCTGTCAATAAACAGCGATATATAGAAGGCTATGCAGAAGCGCATTACTCTAATAACGATCTTTGTCTCAAAGATGTTCTTTATTTATTTTTTACAAATTTGTATTCAGTTCAATTTGACATCGTTTGTAGATGCTGGATGGCTAATTATTAATGAAATTGATCTTCACTTCAAAAAAAAAAAAAAAAAGTAAGACCTTGCACGTAGACAACATAGTAAGTACATAAATCACGAACATCTAAATATAAACCATACATGGCAATAATGATGTATATTCAAATAATCTACAAGAAGATAGTAATAGTAATAATTATATGACCCAAAACATCCCATAAACTAGATTTACAAACATAATCATGAGCTCTAAAGCAAGGTGTTCGACCTAATAACAACCCACTTAACACTTAATCATACCTCCACACTCACTCCTGTATGGGCTCGTTTGGTTCATCGTGGAAATATGAAGTTACCGGGAATTTCAAATTCACGTAAATTTGTATTTCATGGAAATTACAAAAATATTGTTTGGTGGCCATGTGGGAAATGACTTTATGTGGGAATTAAGTGGGTAACTTCCTCATTGTGGAATTCTCATGAAATGGACAACCAAACAATAGGTATGTATGTATGTATGTTCCATCCTACTCCGATCCGTATTTACCTCCTAATTATTATTGTATCAATTTATTTATTTATTTATTTATTGTGTTTTCAGTTATGTACTCCGTATTTTCGTCCAAATCATATTTAATATAATGAAATTAGAAATTGTGCCATTAGGGTATGCTTGTAGTTAAAATGAGAACAAAAGAAAAACTATGTGGAAGAATGACCGTCACAAGAGTCTGATAATTTTCTTAAATGTCAAAATTAGCTTAATTTGAGATCGTCTTTTAAACCATTCGCAATACTGATCTCTTCACTACAATCTCAGACTTCAAACATATAAGAATATATATATATATAAATAAAAAATAAAATAAAAAAAAAAAAAACCTAAATCCATCTATATAAGGCGATATTAACCTATTTTAAACTTAATTACTTAGATAATAATTACTTAAACAATGTAATTAGGGGCAAGGATGGTTGTAGGGTAAGCAAAGAACAAAGACCTCAAAGGAAGTAAAATGATGATACCTTAAGATGGGAGAGTGCCCTACAATCTGGAGTCTCTTAACTGTCGGTTTGGCTGCCTTCATGCATATATTTTTGACTAGCTACTCTTCTTTCTTTGGACCACTAATCCACTACTAATACTACTAATACACATACTTATGTTGTACTTTGATACATACTCCCTCCGTTCCAATGAATTGTTTGTCTTTACTTTTGGCATCAAGGGAAAGAGATCCAATTAGAAGGTGACATGTGAAACCAAGGGCCAAATTACATATAAAAAGCATTCCTAATATAAAAAGATAAACAATTCATTGAGACGCCCCAATATAAAATAGGCAAACAATTTATTGGGACGGAGGGATTACATGATAATACTCCACATACACTTTGATCACTACACTTTGCTACTCTACTTTCGTAATTAAGTTAATTAACTTAAAGTTACTATATGAGATCTTGGGAGCACGTGAGCCACACACAGACCAATTGTAACAACCTGGATTATTGTCTATGTGGGGATCAAACTGATAACGTGTCGCCAGAGGCGGCCCAAGGCAGGTGCGGGCTGTTCCGGCGAACTGGGCCTCCAAATTTAAGGGGCCCAATTCACCTGCTTCTTTAGGTATTTAATTCAATTAGGCAAGAATTTAACCTAACATAGAATTTGGTTCAGTGGTACTAGTCTTCTCCTCCTCCTTGGGAGGCCTGTGTTCGAATCCTTTCGTGACCTTTACGAAGAATCGAACCCTGGGCAATGTGTTTCAAAAAAATTATTATCTTTACTACACCAATTGGACACTTCATCACAATAAATTTAATCATATACATGGTATAATTCTTATTTTAGCGCCTTAACTCTCGAACTATTTATGTATTACTTTTTTTTTATGATTGATAAATTTACGATACTATTTCTTAAATAATTTTTTTTTTTTGATGATTTTATAAAAAAAAAATTCCGGTGATTGATAAATTTTACAATATCGTTTTAAATTTTATACCCCATTAAAAATATAATGAGATCATGGGGCCTCCTTCGAATTTTTCGTACAGGGCCTCCGAATTGTCGGAGACGCCTCTGCGTGTCGCGTCTAGATTTTAAGTGTTTTACAAGATTGTTAATTGCTACTCGTAGTTACTAGTTAGGGGTCGCGAAACTAGAACTAAGAGTGTTTTTTTAACTAGAACTCTAGAAGCATCGGTTCTTGTTAATTCCTCGATTCGACACAATTAGCAAAATTATTGTTCTAATAACATAATGAGAGGTAATTGATTAATTCATTACGGAATATATCGTATATTAGAATATTAGATGACAAAGTAGCAATGTAGTACTCCGTATGTATGAGTGCTTATTCGATGTTTAGCGTGGATGACACATTAATGCACATATAAGATCGACAAAAATCCTTTATGTGTGTATTACTCTGTACGACAGTACTTTGTACTACTTATAAACTTTGTATAATATTGCGGAGTATATAATTTTGCTAATGAATTAGTTTTGGATATAAGACGGGATATAAGAGTATAAAACGAGTATAAATAAACCACCTGTAACGATAAAATTCCTTGAGTAAATGTGGAAACAGATAAGGAAAGTAAAGTAATTGTAATGGCCTGGTTTGCCTTATTAGTTGGTAAATCACTTTTGGCCTTTACCTAGATGTTAAATTCGTACGTACTAAATTTATCAACTTTTTCAAACACAATATTTTCCACCCACGAATATTTAGATAAATTGATAATAAATTGTTCGAGCTCAAACAAGATCTTGGGTTCGAAGCTTGGGAACGCAACAATGTTAAAACTTATGAGGAAATCTTAAATTACTGTCCCCAAGTCCTACACTCCTCGAATCTAAACTCAACCTAATGATTTACACCGGAAAAAAAAATTAAAAAGGCAACACGTTTTATTAGTTCTAGTAAAAATACGGAATAATATTTTTTCCGTCTAGATCATTGATAAACAATTGACGACTGACAGATAGGAGTACGTAATACTCCCTCCTTATTGAGTAAGACCCATGTGATTTCTCATATTTCTCTTATCTTCACTCATTTAACTACGAAGTACACTTAATCTCTCACTTTTTTCTTAAAAAGACATCAAATGTCTCTACCTTTTTTTCCATTTTCTTGATATTCGTTCCCAAATCCAATGAGACTTATTCAAGAAAAATGATCGATGAAGTATATTTGAAATTATTGCAAGGAAAGAATAATTGTTGCTTTTTACTGTTAAATAACTTTAATTTCTGCATTTATTCAAACCTACTTGTACTTGTTAATTACTCCCTCCGTATCTATATATTCGTCCACTTTGTTTAATAAATGGGTGGAATATTATATTAAAAGTGGACGAACATATAGATAAGGAGGGAGTATAATCTCTTGGTGGTTGGCATCATCTGAACATCAGGCTGGAACGTCCCCAACTCACGTGTCACTCTAACCAACTAATCAACTCCATCCTCTTTGACCCTTAACAATTATTTGAGACATAACATCCCCTGTAATGACCTGACTTGATACCCGAATTCAGAACCTTGAGTTTGACTTATAATGGGAATGGACTTAACCTCATACGGAGTATGTATGTTGTCTGTCCGATAAAAGTGGTTGATTCGTCTGTAATTTTAGTGAACCTAATTGAACAGTCGAGGCCCATATGACCCGACCCAATAACCTATTCTAACTCGAATTCTTGCAAACACAAGCTGACCCGATCCCAACCCGTTGATCCATTTGAAAGCAGGTCGTTAAGAAGAGCACACTTAATCAAGATGAGACTCAAACACCGAGCTCTTGATCGGGATATAAGATCAGGATAAAAAAAGCTCTAACCACGTTAATTAAAACTTCTTCGCAAATTCAGATCATTTCGGATAAGATTTTTAAGTTAAAAAGTTTCCAATTTACTCACTCAAAAAGCAACTTTTAATTTGTTTTTCATCTCCACTAGTGAAAGTGGCTATTACTCACAAAAGATGCCTATATCAATTAACTTTAGGGGTGCCCTTTTATGTGGTGACAGTAGTCAATTTAACTTTAAACATAGTGAACTTTCTCCACTTCCTTTCAAAGTCACCAAATCATTTGCCATCTTTCCTCTATATACTTGGCACATGTCACGGCTTTTCGCTTAAAATCGATAAATCGCACAAATCATCTAACTTAACTGGTAAAATTACAAAGTTCATGAATTGAATTTTAAAAAAAAATCGTCAAATAATTATCATATATATACTCATTGGATCGAGTTTAGGCTCCCATCGTCCGGTTTGTAAGAGTTTACCCCGTTCATTTTGGGAGTGTCATTTTGGATCATACGAGTTGTATCGTGCGAGGTTAATTTGAATCACGTGATTGTCGATCAGGTTTCGATCAGGTTATACTTAAAGATGATCAGATCGCATCCAGTCAATTTTACGAAATAGGGCAAGATAAAAACTCACAAATGTATCTTATTTTATACATATTGATTCCACAAACTTACTCACACAATACATAAGTTAAAAATAAAAGATCGCAAAAAAAAAAAAAAAAATAAACATTTACAATTCACAAAATGCCCTTAAAATTCCAAAATAAAGAAGAAAGCCCATGGGCCTTAAGGATAGGCATCAGAAGTAGGAACCGGGCCGTGAGACCCGATAAAGATATCACCATACACAAGCCCAGCAAGCCCACCACCAATAAGCGGGCCGACCCAATAGATCCAGCTTTGGGCCAAGTCCCCACTGACAATAGCCGGGCCGAAAGATCGGGCCGGGTTCATTGACCCGCCACTAAACGGGCCGGCAGCCAAGATGTTTGCCCCAACAATGAACCCGATTGCAATCGGGGCAATGATACCCAATTGACCCTTCTTTGGGTCCGCAGCTGTGGCGTAGACGGTGTAGACCAGTGCAAATGTGATGACGATTTCCATTACTATTCCTTCTATTGCGTTCATTCCTGATGCTACTCCGTGGGCCGGGATGCTCTGTGTTGTCAGTAAAACCGTCTTACATTCAGATAAATTGTAACAATGATTTTCTACGAATTTTGTTATGACTCGTCTTACATGAGTGACACATTTTGAACTTTCGAAGTATTGAATCATCGAAATTTTTACTTTTTCATCCTAAATTTATTGTTTACATGATAGTGATGGTGAATCAATATCGACTTTGACCAGACTATCACAAAATATAAACCGTAATGCTTAAAACAATTCGGTGATATACTTTTAAGTATTTTATTTTACTCAGTAGTTATCTATTTCAATACGAGTATGTTCTATGTTGTTTTACTGCAACGAGACATTTACCCATCTTACGCTACAACTTTTACTACCTCTTGGGAAAGTTAATTGTCGACTATGGAGGGTAAATCGGGAATTAGATTGTGATAGTGATGGTCAATCAATATCGACTTTGACCAGACTATATCACATAATATAAACCGTAAATGCTTAAAACTTTTTAGGCAACATGATATGGTAAATATAGTTATCTATTTCAATGTGTGCTAACTGCTAAGTTGTTTTACTGATCAAACGATACGTTTACAGATTTATCCATTTTACACTACAAATTTTACCCCCTCTTGGGAGGGTAAAAGTAATAAATAACTATTGATCGAGAAGAAGGGAGAAATAAACTAGGTTTATTTTTACCTTGCCATTAGTGGTAAATTGGAGAAGAAAACAAGCAACAATAGAGCCAAGAACTTGGGCAACCCAATAGAAGAAGCCAGTGATGATGGTGATGTGGCCGCCGACAGCCAATCCGAAGGTGACAGCTGGATTCAAGTGTCCACCTGAGATATTGGCAGCTATTGAGACCCCAACAAAGAGTGCAAATGCATGAGCCACAGCCACTGCTACTAACCCTGCTGGGTCTAATGCTCCATCATCTGTCAACTTGCCTGCATTTCCATTTACCATCCGATTTAGTTCAGACTCGAGTTTATCACTGTAGTAACTAAGCAGTGAAAATCTCTGTCTCACTTTTATTTCTCAACTCGTGTCCCACAACCTTTATCATGCGACACATCACTACTTGGGGCGACAGACTCGAAGTCTAGATGACATAGCCTCAAGGCATACAACTCCCACAAGAACGCTCTTGTGGGCTTGAACCTGAGACTCATGGGGTTGTTGCCACATGTTTTAACCACTAGGCTCCACCCTTGCGGACGACAGGCTTGACACATCACTGCTTAATTGATTACGTGTCACAAAGAGAAATGATGGGACATGAGATGAAACACAAAAATGGGACAGATAATTTGCACTACTAACCAAGACCATAAACTCATAAAGAACGGTAAAAACTCGTTTTATCTAGTTTGTGGGAGTTGTACGTATGACTTGAGCCTATGTCTTCTAGATTTCGAGTCTGTCGTCTACCGACGGTTTACCTGGTGTGCGTGGTTTGCAGGAGGGTTTACCTAGAGCGCGCCAAAGGTAGCGGCTGCGGGTTCCCTCGTCATAAAAAAAACCTGTTTTATTGGATACTCGAACCGGGTATGTAAGACCACAGGAACGGTAAATTAGTGAAATTTTCTCTCACGAGTTATTTTCAGGTTAATTAGACCGTCAAATACGTCACGTTTGCATGTAATTAATCACGTGTATATTCTTCATGTTTTACTTTTACGCTGTCTACTAGACGACACTTTGACCGGGTAACGGAAACAAAAGGAAAATAGTGTAATTAAGGTAGTTACTTACTAAATGCAACAGCAGATCCAACACCAGCAAAAACAAAGAGAAGGGTTGCAATAAATTCAGCTAAATATGCTTTTAATGAAGCAGCACTAAAGGAATCACCAAAGCTTCCAAATGCCAATTTCACCATTATTTTTAATTAAATTAATTTAATTTACCCACTGTAAATTTTAATTTAATTTTGTAGTAATTAATTACTCAAAAGTAAAAAATAAATTAGTAGATTTTTGATTGAATTGAAACACATAAAATTGCAAGTGTTTATATATATAATCAGGGTTAGAGGCATATTAGTCATTTTGGTCCCACTGTTTGATCATTAGTGACCGTCCTAACCGTCCATCTATTTGATTAATAAGAGCGCATTATCTGAAGCTTACATATAAAATCACTTGTTTTTTTGAAAAATAAATATAAAGCTTACATTATGATGAAAAAAATATAATTAGTGTATACTTAGGGGTCGTTTGGTTACTCATCCAACTATCGGGAAGTGCATTTTCAGGGAGTTGTTTGGTTGCCCACTTCCCGGGAATTGCCACTTCCCGGGAACTGCCACTTCCTCCACAATGGGGGAAGTTACTCACCAAGCCCCCCTCGGTGTGTAGAACTTCCCGCATGAAGTCATTTTCCACTTGGCAACCAAACAATATTTTTTAATTCCCATGAAATACAAATTCACGTGAATTTAAAGTTCTCGGTAAATTCATCTTCCCATGGTGAACCAAACGAGCCCTTAGTATGATGGAATAATATAATGACGGTTTATAAAAAGAGCAGGTCTCGTGAGAGATCGTCTCATAGTAACTATTTAACCTAGTGTCAAGTGTGTGATGAAAAAAATAGAATAGTAATCACTTGTGGCAGGTCTCGGAATAATAGTATTGAGTCTTTGAAGTTTTTGTGTTATTGAGCGGTAAATATTTTTATATAGTGATTACTTTGTACAATTGAGGTCAGATCTCGATATACTTCTTCGTACAGTACAATTTAGGTCAGATCTCGATATACTTCCTTCATTTGTAGTTTATTTTTCCATCGACATTTGACACAATTTTTTTTGTAGAATATAAAATTATAAATTTAAGAAATATTATTAAGGGTAGAAGGGTAAGTGTGTAAATAAGAAAGAATAAAAGTGTAGAGTGTTGCACGGAGTAAATAGTAAGGATACTATGGTAAAATTATTGACCAATTTGGAAATAAGTGAAATGGGAAAATAAAAAAAGTAACCAAAAAAAAAAAAGATATAAAAAAATGGATGAAGTATTATTTTTTAAAACAAACTAAAATTCATCATTTTGAAAGTTATACCATCGAAGGCATAGATTTTTTTCGCGAAAGTTGTATTATGAACCGCTATAGGTAAGTATAAACATGTTATTTTAATATCGATTTTTGTTTCAAGATCAGAAGAATGTTTTTTTTGTTTATTTATTACAAATTTGTATTTCGTTCAATTTGATATCACTCGATCATAGATGTTGTATACGTAGTAGCTTTTTATTAATTAATGAAATTCGTTCTCCACTAAAACAAAAATAAAGGTAATGTTACATAATATGAATGTTTAACTAATATTATTCCTTATAATATTGATGGATTAGATCATTGGATGACTTAATTAATGTTGTTAAATAAGTGTGATTAGGCTGTACCTCTTATCCATAGATTTTAAAGTATTTAATTTTTGGGAGCTTTTTGTGCCAACTAATTAGAATAAAGATAATTTGAAATATATATAATGATTAAAGATTCAAAAACAATAATAATACGGAGTAAATCATTGATTAAGGTCTTGTTTGGTAAACAATATATTGAAGTAAAATTAGTAGAATTTCGATCTAAATGGTAGATTGACCGTCAATCTACTAATTTCATTTGTTTGGTGAACAATATATTGTGATAGCATATTGACCGGAATTTATTATTTTTGAATATGCGGTTAATAGGAGCATATTGAAACAACATTTTCAATCTATACACGAAAACAACACAATTCTTCTAGCAGTAATTATTGTGTACAACCGTTGTACCATGCGACAGTAGTAAAAGTTTGCAACTTAGGATAAAAAGTGACCATTTTAGGTTGGTTAGTTATCAATTTCAGATAAATAGTTACCACTTTTTCATATTAAAACGTGGTCACTATTAAACTTAAAATAGTCACTAAATAACGTAAAGTGATAACTTTTTATCATAAATTAGCTCCATCCTACGGTACAACGGTTGTATAGTATAATTTGTGTTCTTCTAGTTAATTAACAAACCCTCTTTCTTAATTTCGCTAATTCTTTTATTGTAGTATCTGCGCTGCTATTACAAATTTGCTACTGCTATTTGTCAAACAAGGTCCAATTAAGTGGAGCCGGTCCAAAAAATTACTCTACACTACTCCCTCCATTCAAATCCAAGTGTCTCATTTGCTTTTGCACATTTGCCGAGACGCGTTTTGCACTAGCAATATCTTTCATTTTACCTTAGCAAAAATTATAAAAATTTGATATTCTTAATGTGCTCATAAAGACGAATCAAACACAATCTCACATGACTATATTCTCACTTATAGATTGTCAAGAATATCGAAGATTCCCCTCAAGTATGAATAGTGTCAAAAAGTGAAATGAGACACTTGGATTTGAATGGAGAAAGTATATTGCAGAAGTAGTATTAATATGTTGAAAGTACATTTCTGAATTAATTTTCATTTATTAGTACATGAAAAGGAAGAGCAATTCATACCTTTTCAAACTTACCACTTTAGCTTGCACAAAATTTAAGGACCTTACTTACACGAACACATGGCAAATGGGTCAGGTTCGGATCAAACTTGGGTGAATCATATTTGATTAAACCGTTTTCAAATTTGTAGGGGGTAGGTCGAATTTGATAAAACTAGGGGCGTTCAAAAATTGACCCGGACCGGCAAATCGGACCGGACCGGACCGTAAGGTTCGGGTCGGTCCAGACCGGGACACGTACCGGTCCGGTCTCCGGGTCCCAAAAAAGTTGGTAACCGGTCCCCGGTCCGGTCCGGTCCGGGTTTCTTTGTAACCGGTCCGGTCCGCGGGTTTGGGTTTTTTGGGTTTCCGGTCCGGTCCGGATTTGGACCGGTGAACACCCCTAGATAAAACTGAGCTCAATAGAGTTAAATAATGAAGTTGAAATGAGTTTGGGGTTAATAGAACTGAGCAAGATAAAGTTGAAGTCGAGCTGAATGAAGTTAAAATGAATATTCCGTATAAGCCTATCGAGTTGAACCGGGGTGAAGGAGAAAATGAGCATATCCGAAACTGAAGTTTACTAAAATGATCTGAAAATAAGTTCAAAATCCTATCTAAATACTGTTAGAGCGTCCTCTTTCCATGTAACCTATTCATAGAGAATAATCACACCTAATCACTAAAGAGCATGTTTTACCATGGATAATTTGAAACGAGTATATCAATTTTTAATTTAAAAGAGCGTAAGATATTACTTTGGCCCTGTTCTTTTCGGCTTAATTTCAGCCCGTTTCAGACCAACTCAGCTTTTATCAGCTCAGCCCAGCTCTTATCAGCTCAGCTCAGCTCTTATCAGCTCACCTCCAATATTTTTCTTAAAATTATTAGATAATTTATATAAGAAATTATTAGTTTCAGCTTCTATAAATTCAGCTCAGCTCAGCTCAGCTTCTATCAGACCAGCTCAGCTCTTATCAGTCCAGCTCAGCTCCTATCAGACCAGCTCAGCTCAGCTCAGCCCTGTTTCAGCCGAAAAGAACAGGGCCTTCCTCCATTTTCTTTTTATCTTCCCAATTTTCTTTTCGGTCCACTTTTTTTTATCTTCCCATTTCATTTCTTTCCTTTTTGATCCATAATTTTTACCATACTACCCTCACTATTTACAACACTTTCCATCTTTATTATTTCCTATTTACCCACACTTACCATTCTATCCTCAGTATTTTTTAAATTTATTACTTCTTCCATTTTCTTTTTATCTTCCCAATGTTCTTTTTTGGCCACTTTTCTTTTATCTTCCCATTTCATTTATTTCCATTTTAGTTCATAATTTTTACCATACTACCCTTACTATTTACAACACTTCATACCTTTATTCTTTCCTATTCAAGAGTGAACCGGAAGATAAAAAAAAAATGGAGGAAGTATTTTATATTCATTACAAAAAAAAGTATGTCAAAAGTAAATGGGAAGATAAAAAGAAAACGAAGGAAGTATATATTTTCGATATTAAATTTTAGATTTCTTATTATAATACGACTAACTACGTATTTTATTCAAAAAAAAAAAAAAATAACATTAGCAATATTGGGCCGACTGAAAAAAGATGATGGATATATTATACGGTGTAATTACCAATTGAAGAAGGCAAAAAAAAGAAGGCCGCAGGTGAATTTAATGCCATTAAAAACTGTTCCATGTCAGTCAGCCATTCAATGCTCTCAACTGATCACATTCAATTCCATCACTCCCTTTTTCCATCATTTATCCTCATTATTCTTTCGATCTCGTAGTTGCTCTTCGCATTATCAATTTTACTCGATCTTAATTATACAACAAAAAAACATGTAAATGAAAATAAAAATTGGATTTTTTACTTTCTTCATTTTCTTTTTATCTTTCCATTCACTTTTGGCACAATTTTTTTTTGTAATGAATATAAAATGATAAATTTAGTAAATATTGAGAGTAGAAGGGTAAAATGTGTGTAAATAGGAAAGAATAAAGGTATAAGGTGTTGTAAATAGTAAGGGTAGTATGGTAAAAATTATGGACTAAAATGAAAAGAAATGAAATGGGAAGATAAAAAAAAGTGGCCAAAAAAAGAAATTGGAAAGATAAAAAGAAAATGGATGAAGTATTTTATTTTTTTTGAGTAGATATCGTGAGAGACTAAGTATAAAGGGAGGTAACAGTGATATCAAACCTAATAGAAGTAGGTACAATTAACATAAAAGAGTACACAAATATAAAAAAGGTACGCTTGTTATAAAAACAGGTACAAAACAAAGTTGTCATTTAAGGGTACGAATATAATATAGAGTGACACTGAAGAGTGATCTCTCAATAAGTTATTGAGAGACCGTCTCTTCCACGATTTTGTGTATTTTTTTGGGTGCAACTATGAGCGCAATTAGTTGCATTATAACGGAGTAGGAGGGGATTCGAGCATGAGACTACTGTCCCAAAGCACCTGGTCTTGAGTCTTGACCACTGGACTAAGACATCTTCGATGAGTCGAGTTGGGATTAAGGGACAAGGGAATTGAATGCATCTTTGTGCACAAGCTAGTGAATGTCATGTCCTTATTACTTGTCCTATTGCATTTACTTCACTTACTCTCACTACTTTATATTGTTAGTTGGAATAGCAAGCTTTGAACTTTTTTTTTTTTTTTTTTTTTTTTTTTTATGATATATAAACTTTTATATACTTGGGTGAATTGGGTTTTAGGAATTAAAGAAAACCCATTTGAATAGTAAATTTTAAAAGTTCAATTAATTCATAAAGTTTTGATCTTTTTTTTTATTTTATTTTTAAAAAGTTTTGGTTTGATGGGGAGTTTGAAAGTGGTTGGAGATGAAATTTTAGTTGAAAAGAGAAATGTTGAGGAAAAGAAGCATCATAGAAGGTCAAGAAGGTGATGACAAAATTGCATAATTTTAATTTTAATTGTTTTTTTTTTATTATTATTATTATAAATTTTATTTAACTCGCTCTGATTATTTGATATTGCTACATTTGATTAAAATAGTCCGTGTAACAATTCAAAAGAATCGGAGGTAATATAGTTTATTGGGTTGTTGTCTTGCTTCTTTATTTTTAGTAAAGAACAAGTTTATTGGAGTAGATCACTCTTTTGTTTGCTTATTGAAATGGGTTGTGACTTGTGAGTAATAATTGGATATTTTAGACATTTAGTGATTATTTAATTTGAATATAATATTTATAATGTTGTTGGAACTTGGAATGTGCTTTTGTCTTCACCTAATGATTAAAATATTATAGTTTTACGCTAATTCTCATATGAGACGGTTTTGCTCAGTACTTGGAATGTTGCATTGTTTGAAAATCTGAGGGATTTGATGATTTGATCACTTGTAATTGGCAATGTAGATTTTAAAGTCGAGTCGTTTTCTCCTGTGTTTTTGGTAGCATTTCGATTATGGTTGAATGCTATGATGCTGTCTGATCTCTGAATTCAGTAAGCGAGATTGCAGGGTAGTTTTTGAGCCTGAATGCTGTCTGATTTGTGAATTCAGTACGCGAGATTGCTGTGTAATTCATAGCCTGAATGCTGTCTGAATTCACTCATTCAGTACGCGAGATTACAGTGTACGTAATTCATGACCTGAATGCTGTCTGAATTCACTCATTCAGTACGCGAGATTACAGTGTAATTCGTGACCTGAATGCTGTCTGAATTCACTGATTCAGTAAGCGAGATTGCTGTGTAATTCATGGCCTGAATGCTGTCTGAATTCACGAGTAAGCGAGATTACAGTGTAATTCATGGCGTACCTGAATGCTGTCTGAATTCACTGATTCAGTAAGCGAGCATTTCTGTGTAATTTATAGCCTGAATGCTGTTTGAATTCACACATTCAGAAAGTGAGATTGCCGTGTAATTTATGGCCTGAATGCTGCTGTCTGATTTTTTTGTACTGTCAATAATGCAAAGCAAACTACATTCATGATTCATTTACTGTTTCGCTTGCTAAAACGCCTCCATTATTTCGCATTCAGTGCTTCTGACAGGAATGGTGAATTTCCGGGGTTTGAAATTCTGTCTTTTGTCGAACGCAAACATAATTTACCACATGTAAGTTAACTTCCTTCGTCTCACTCAATCGATCATTTTTTTTTTTTTTTTTTTTTTTTTATGTTTAATGATACTGTATTCTTTTTGTAGGACTCGCCGATTTCTACAAGAACACATGGCTCTCAAACCTCTCACGGACAATCCGTCGATTCAAGTACATGCTCATCGAATCAGCGAGCCTCCTTAGAAAAAGATGTAAGTACATTTCGTAGCAGAATGTAGCGATCTGGCATTCTTCTCGTGTATAATGTCGTGTTTGTATTACAGATTCAACTCCTGCAATTCCGGCTTCAGCAGGAAAAATCAATGCGGACGATGCTTGAGAAAGCAATTGGTCGAACTTCCAGTACATTATCTCCCGGTCACAGGCATTTCGCTTCTCAGGTAACTCTGAACTGTACTGCAACTTCATAGCATTCTGAAATTTTTCGGTAATAAAAAGATGTGATGTGTTTTCTCAGACGAAGGAACTGATCAGCGAGATTGAGTCACTGGAAGAAGAGGTGGCGAACAGAGAACAGCGAGTTCTAACTCTATACAGGAGCATATTCGAGAAGAGTGTCAGTAGACCGCCTTCTGAACAAAGCTCCGGCATTACTTCTCCTGCTCACGCCAAGACGAAACCAAGAAAACACCCAAGCATCATCTCAAGCGCGTTTTGTTCTTCCAACAACTTCCCCTTTCGAGCGTTCTCTTTGAAAAGCGCTTCTGACAATAGAGACAGCAGGATGATCAGAAGTAGTACCGCCATTCCGTACAAGAAGTCTTCTTCCAGCGTTATCAGGGTAATTCTATACGACTATTCAAGTCCTCAAAATTACGAGTTTTTTTTTTTTTTTTGCTAGGATTAATTTTTTGTTTGTGTTTCAGGCTGACGGAAAACTGCCCTTCCGAGAAAAACCTCCTGCAGCGCGAACATTAAAGGATCATCTACATCAATGCCCTAGCAAACTGTCTGAAGAAATGGTTAGGTGCATGGCTGCAGTCTACTGCTGGCTTTGTGGCATTGTATCGACAAAACCAGAAGTTATTAAACCGTCTTCAAAGCCAACCGCTAATCTTCCTCCTCAGAAGCCTATGGTAGAAATATCGTCAATGCCAGCCGACAAAAAACGATATTCTCAAGCTTCTTATGCAATCAACAACTACAGGTGTGTACTGTACTACTGTACTACTGTACTGTGTTTCATTGTTTCGAGTTTTTTTTTTTACTGTAAATGAAGAACTGATTGATGTTTCAGAGCGCTGGTCGAGCAACTGGAGAAAGTCGATGTGAGCCAGATGGAGGCGAGAGCTCAGATCGCGTTTTGGATCAATGTCTACAATTCTCTCATAATGCATGTAAGCATCATACATGATACAGTACATCCGTCAATGCAACAGTCTGTCTAACAGTCACAGTCTTTTTCCTGCTGTGGATTCACCAGAATTCCGATCTTTTATGTTCACGTGTCTTCTGCAGGCGTATTTAGCATACGGAATTCCACATAGCACACTAAGAAGAGTAGCTCTCTTTCACAAGGTACTGCAATTTTTACTGAACTCGTAAAAAATCCGTCAAAGGTGCATTACATTATTTACGCTGTGGAAAAAAATTGACGGGTTTTTTGGGGTTAGTGCAGGCAGCTTATAACATTGGGGGACTGGTAATAAGTGCGAATGCGATTGAGCATTCGATTTTCTGTTTTCATACGACTCGAGTTGGAGGGGTATGTAATTGCATGCTGTTCTATCTCACTTTAATTAATCCTTCATTGATTAAATTTATCATTGTGTTCATAACTAACTGTGATTTATTCCAGTGGCTTGAAACCATATTATCAACTGCATTCCGAAAGAAATCTGCAGAAGAGAAGCAACTCATCAGTCTAAAACTCGGTCTTCCGAATTCACAGTCTGCTGTTAGCTTTGCCCTCTGCACCGGCGCCTTTTCCGACCCTGTGGTAATAATCTTCTAAAACCCTTGTCAATTAATCCCCTTTTTTGTGAAATTAATCGTCTTTCATATCGGGTCAACCTGATCGGGTCGGGTCACTTCGTGTTCGGGCTGATTTTGGGTCTTTGTTCATTTTTTAAAGAGATATCAACAATCGGGTCAATTCGGGATACGGGTCAAACTCGAGTCTCGGGTCGGGTGTCGGGTTGGGCCTGTTTTTTAGTTATCATACTTCAAAAATGTGAAAGTTATCGTCTTTTATAACGGGTCAACCGGGTTGGATCAATTCATTTTGTGTTCAGCAAGTTGATTTTTTTTTAGAGATATCGATTCGCATGCTGTAATAAACAATTGGGTCAATTCGTGTTTTTAGAGATGTCGACTCAGGTCACGGGTGGAGCTTAGGTTTTTGGTTCGGGTGTTGGGTCGGTTCAAAAATATTTAGTCTTATCGATTTCAAATATTCAATCCTGGTTTCGCCTCTGCGTGCCTTCGTGCAGCTGAAGGTGTACACAGCAGGAAATGTGAAAGAAGAGCTGGAAACAGCAAAGAGAGAATTCCTGCAAACCAACATAATAGTCAAGAAATCGAAGAAAGTGTTCCTACCGAAGCTGCTCGAAAGGGTAGCCCGGGAGGCTGGGATGGCGTCCGACAGCCTCGTGAAATGGGTTTGTGAGAACGTCGACAAAAAACTTCATAACTCGATCCAACGATGCATAGACGGAAACAACGGGAAAAAGCCGTCGCAAATCATTGAATGGTTACCTCATTGCTCTAAATTCAGATATGCTTTCTCCCAAGAACTTGCTACTAAGCCTTGGTGGATCTGATTGATTTTTTTTGTCCAGAGAAGAACGCATTATGTCGCAGGTGAGAATCGAACCCTCAATCTCTCAGTCAAGTGAGAAGAGCGCACTATGTCGCAGGAAATTTGAGGTCTAATTGTTGTAATTTGAGAATGGATTTTTCTGTAGTATTTTGTTGTACAAAATTGTGATGATGATGTTAGTGTTGTTTGTATATAGCACATTTTTAATTTATTTCATCGAGTTGTTAGTCTTCTAAAAGACGGTTTTATGTTAAGTAACGTAACAGATTGATGACCTAAAAGAATCACGGGTGATCATATCATCAGGTCTCATAATATATATTTATCGTAAAACCATCTAATTTTTTGTGTAGTTTGTAATGTAAAGATATATTATAATAGTTGGACATCAAATATCGCTTAAGGTTTTAGTTGAGTTGGTTCATCTAACAGTTAAAAACTCCAAATTTCACATTAATTACCTTAATTTCCTTGAAAAATCAGACATACGGAGTAGGAGTACGTAGTAATTAATCTATGAGCACCTTTAGACGGTCTCACGTTTGTTTATATTCCATTTACTTCAATAAGTTGTATACATTTGATTAAAATATAAGCACGACACATATTACAAAAATGTACTCCATGCCCATAAGGGTGTTGCCTAGTGGTTAAAACTTGTGGTCATCGGCCCAAGGGTCTCAGGTTCAAGCCCCTGCAAGCGCGAACTTGTGGGAGTTGTATGGCTTGAGACTATGCCTCTAGACTTCGAGCCTGTCGCCCACGGGCGGTTTACCTTGGTGTGCGTGGTTAGGTTAGTTAAGAAGGTGAGTTAATTGAGGAACAAGGAAGACAAAATAAGGGAAAAAATGGAGGATAAATTGAAAGGTGAAGAGAGGAAATAGGGAATGTGAAGAAATTCTGTTGACAACTTGAAATGAAGGAAGGAATTATACCAAGAATATTTTTTTATGCCAAAAATTTATAATAAACGGTCTTTTAATAATGTTAACAACAGACCTCTCGTCACATTGCATGATATGGGTTGCGCACTTACGCTTAAATTTTCTTTAATTTTTGGTGTTATGTATAGAGTATATGTCTCAAGGAGTGTTACCCTTTTTTTAATGTATTTTTTACGACTATTTTCTTCCTCATTTTATAAATAGGAAAACAATTTTATTTTTTTTGTCGACGAAGAAAGAGCATCGGATTACATGTTGTTTGAATTCTCGGAACCCATATATTACATTCGTTATTGAAAATAATAACAACATGAATATGGACTACTAAATAAATAGGAAAACAATTGAATCACAAAATTGCATATAATTTGCATCATTTTATTTATGACTTTATAAAATACGGACTATCTACTACACTAAAAAAAATATACCGTGCAAATAAATATGGTTTCTAAAAAATTTGAACTTGTGACTCACTAAGTCGCTATAGTATACAGTATGTCAATAATTTAGTATACATTATTAATTCTTACTCCGTATTAACTACTCGGAGTATTAATTTTGGATTTTTTTTTTTAATGATATACTGTATATATGTATATGAAAAACTTACAAACTATCTAAAAAATCCGTAGATTTTAAGAGATCTTACAATAATATGCGTAAAATCCTCTAATTAAAGATTTTTGGATAAAATTTACTCGTATCATTTATCAATTACACAAATATTTACATAACCCATAGATATAATTTATTTTATTTTCATTTTTATATATGTGTTCTTCTTTTTTTAATGTTTGAAAGCTAAGACACAATTTCTGTTAATTAGCTTTGGTATAGATAATAATGTTTAAATTATCCGATCCCCTTCCTTCTTTTTTGTGTGTAAAAGAAAAACCTCGAAAACAATTACTCGTAATATATTTTCATCCCGCATTATTATCGCTTTAGATGACAGAGAATTCACGTACATCGATTTATTATTCGAGTCTAGCTAAAAAATACTCGGTAACTCAAAAAAAATCAAATATCATGTAAATATACTACGAGAAATTAAATACTACTCCATACGTATTTCAATATGTATGTATATCCTCTAATTTTTATACTTTTATACAATTGTAATTAAGAGATAATTGACAAAAAAAATATATACTTACCATCAATTTAATATGTACTTTTCTCATCTCAGATCCGTCATTGTTTAACAATCGACAAGACAGAGTAAAGTAAAGATCGATGTCTACAATCTATATACTTCTAGGATCGATATTCACATCATAATAATAATAATTCTGAACCCGTAATCGTTGCAACGACACAAAATTATCCATATAAGTATGAGTAATAATAGTATATGTCATGTAAAATAAAAATATCATTCATTTATTCATTCATTAACATTACAGTAATTATTGTGTACAGCCGTTGTACCATGCGACAATAGTAAAAGTTTGCAACTTAGGATAAAAAGTGATTATTTTAGGTTAGTTAGTTACCACTTTCAGATAAATAGTCACCACTTTTTCATATTAAAACATGGTCACTATTTAACTTAAAGTGGTCACTAAATAACGTAAAGTGGTAACTTTTTATCATAAATTGGTCCGTCGTACGGTACAACGGTTGTATAGTATAATTTGTGTAAACAATATATAGGAAGTACGTGATTTTCTTTTTATATCTTAATAAACTGTATCACAACATAAGACCATTTTTCGCTAGGTTATGTTATCAACCAAAAAATTTGTACTCCCTCCGATTTTTATCTATCTTCCCTGTTTTTTTATTGGGCTGAAATACTCTTTCAGCCCTATTTCTATTTTGGGCCATCAACATGTGATCTAGAATCACCCTTACATTTCTCTCTCTTTCTTCTTTTATTTTGAACCACACGTTACTACGCCCTTATTTTCTTCCCCAAAACCAAAGGGGAAGATAATAAAAAATCGGAGGGAGTAATTGTTTTTTTGTACTTAAAAGTTACTCCCTCCCATCCAAACAATCCTTGACATGAGATTTTTCATCAAAATTAAGAAAAGTAGTAAAAGTAAGGGTATTATTGGTAAATCAAATGGTGTTATGGGTCCACCAAACTTAAAGTAAGGAAAAAAGTAGTGACATTTTGTGTAAATAGAGGAAGGATATGAGGATGATAAGGTAAAGTCTTTTGCCAAAAAGGGATTGTAAAGAATTGATTGGATTGTCCATTTATAGTAAGTGTAAAGAATTGAATGGATGAGAGGGAGTACTACTAATATTCTACTAGTAGTAGCCGCCAAAGATAAACAGAAACCCTAACTGCAAAACCTCGGATTCCACACAAAAACCTCGTACGACAGTTACATCGTACTCCCACTAATCACTCCTCTTAACACACTTACACTACTATATATGGCAGTTTAATAGCAGTTACTCAATCTTAACTCCTTCCCTTCTTCATTCACTCTTCCCTCTAATTACTTCTCTCTCTACTTAATACTTAATTAACCACCCCCTTAATTACTTCTCTCTCTACTTAATAACCAACCTTACATAACTCCCTTTTTTCCCTACCTAGCTTCATCACTAATCACCTTACTTACTTAACTCCACTAATCACACCCAAATGACATTACTTGATTACTCCTCTTACTTACTTGAGCCACAAAAGCAAGAATACTACACCTACCCTTCTCATAATTATAATTATGTTGATTATGATGCTAATTATGGTTATGGTTATGCTAATGATAATGGTTATTCTTGTAATTATGATTACGGTTATGGTTATGAGTATGATTACGAGCATTCGCAGTCTGAAGCTGAGCTACTTTGCTTTGATGATCCTAACCCACCTTCTCTTCTCGACCTCGATTTCAACCCTAATCCCACTCTTAATAACCTCGACCCGCTAATCATCCCACCACCACCACCACTACCACTACTACCTCAACAGGATTATTATTCCTACAATTTCGTCCAACATTTTGGTGATGCGCCTTTTCCCAAGAAACATTGCGTCGACATCAACGACAATGTGAAGGTGGAGAGGGAGAGGGAGGTGTCGACGCAGAGTAAGGCGGCGAGGGAGAGGAGGAGGAGGATAACGGAGAAGACGCAAGAGTTAGGGAAGTTGGTGCCGGGAGGTAGTAAGATGAATACTGCTGAAATGTTTCAAGCTGCTGCTAATTATGTTAAGTTTATGCAAGCTCAATTAGGGCTCCTTAATACTCTTCAATCTTTACCCAAGGTAAAAAAAATTAACTAATTAATGCTAATTAGATTGTAGATCGATTGTTTAGTCGAGTTTAATTTGATGAGTTGAATCGAGTTTGTTTAATTGAGTCTGAGTTTGAGTCGGGTAAACGTAATGACCTAGTAAGAGCTCGATAATTAATTATCAATTAATGCTTCTTAATTATATATGCTCTAATTGTATATACTAATCTTTTAATTATATCATTGTTTAAGCTAATTAGATCGTAGATTGTATTAGTCGAGCTTGATGAGTTGAATCGAGTTTGTTTAATTGAGTCTGAGTTTGAGTCGGGTGATGACCTAGTAAGAGCTCGATAATAACCATTTAATTCTTCTTAATCATCCTCTAATTATATATTTTAATCTTTTGATTATATCTTTGTTTAAGCTAATTAATTAGATTGTAGATTGTTTAGTTGAGTTTAATTTGATGAGTTGAATCGAGTTTGTTTAATTGAGTCTGAGTTTGAGTCGAGTAATTAATGACCTAGTAAGAGCTCGATAATAACCAATTAATGTTTTTTAATCATGCTCTAATTATATTTATATATTTATTAACCTTTCGATTATATCTTTGTTTAAGCTAATTAGATTGTAGATTGTTTAGTCGAGTTTAATTTGATGAGTTGAATCGAGTTTGAGTTTGAGTCGGGTAATGACCTACTAAGAGCTCAATAATTAAGAACCAATTAATGCTTCTTAACTATGTTCTAATTAATTATGTACATTAATCTTTCGATTATATCTTTGTTTAAGCTAATTAGATCGTCATAGATTGTTGTAGTCGAGCTTGATGAGTTGAATTGAGTTTGGTTTGATCGAGTTTGTTTAATTGAGTCTAAGTTTGAGTCGGGTAATGATCGACCAATTTGAGATTAGTAAGAGCTCGATAATAATGTTTGCTTCGTCTAGCAATGCCCTAACTTGATTAGGGCAGTTTGATTATTAATGTAATTAGATTGTTTAGTGAAGCTTAATTTAATGAGTTGAATCGAGTTTGATTTGATCGAGTTTGAATATGACTCGAGTAATTAGTGAGAGCTGAATATAAGGAACAGTTGTCGCATTATCTTGTATCGGTCGATATCAATATTACAAAAATGTACATAGGAATTTTTAGGGGGAAGTTCGGGTAGTTATTAGACAAAGCTAATTAATTGTAGAAATTAGATATAAACATTTGACTAAAATGAAGAAAAATTATAAATAAATATTTTTTTTGAGGGGAAATACAAATAAATAAATAAATAATTAATTAATTTTTTCATTGTGTAACCCTTATTTGTAGGCCTAATGATAGGCAAGTTGTTACCACTAAAGGAATCCAATTATGTATTTATAAATTAATAAAAATGCTTTTTTTTTTGTAATTTTCAAGTAGTTTCATGTAATTATTGTAAATAAAACTCAAATTTATATTCTAAAATGAAAATATCGCTTTCGAAAAAATGATTTGATAGAAACAGTGCATATATTGAACCCTTTAACAGTTTAACGCGGTAGGATTTATTTCACAACTCTAATAATCGTTGAAAATATCATTTAAAATGAGATTGCTTATTATTTGTCGACTATAATTGTTATTTTTGGTTGCTCCGAGACATTTTGATGATTAAGTTCGATTTATAATGTGCGTGCAGGAAAGTGTTAAGGACGCGAACTTGAACAACCTTCCGATTTTAGGGTCACCCTTGATCCAAGAGAAGCTATATGCAAAGGAGAAGTGTTTATTTCCCATTGATTTTCTACCCATATTGAAAGAGCATTTGGATTTTGAAGAAAATCCTTCAATTTCAAAGGATATAAATGACCTAATAATTCATTAATTAACAACTGATATCGGTCGATAATATGTTAATTTAATTTAATTTAAGTATATGATTAGATTAGAATGCAATTACATCTAACAACACATTAGTTTAGTTGCTAATTGTAATTGCTTCTAACTAGCTTAGCTTAATTTAATTTAATTAGCTTCTAATTCTTCAATTTCTAATTTAATTTCTAATTTTAGTACTCTTATTATTTGTTGTTGGTACTATATGTAATATGTTAACCATTAACATATTCATTTATTATTTATTGAATAATCATGTATTTTCGAACAAATTAAATATTGTTGGTTTGTAATGAATTATGCTTTATTTAAAACTTTTTTGTTATATTGTCACGTTATCATATATTGTCACATGGATTCATGATCGATGTTATATTTATTTTTGTTCAAATAATTTATTTTATTTATTTATTTTTGTGAATTAATTTTAATTTGATGGTAAATAAACGAAATGAATAAAAAAATAATTAGTCAGTTAAAATGATTTAAATTTTTGAAGATGACATACAACCTCGACTTATTGAACAACATAAAATTGTACTTCGTATTACGCATTTATAATTGATAAATTCTTATATATGACGAACATATCATATCTGTCGTCAGACCGTCACAAATTTCTGATAAGTCAAATTTATAATTGACTTTGTAGTCATTTTCTTCAACTCTCAATCTCGTGTATTAGTGGGCTTTCCAAGGGAGTCCATTTTGCAAGTTGGGCTGCATGCCTAGTTGCCTACACCCAATGCTCCAACCAAACAAATTTAAACCATAGAACCTAAGCCAGGTAGCTAGATCCTAACTAATCACATTAGTTCGAGTCGCTTGCGAACATTTCGAGTTGAGTCAATGATTGTTTGAGTAAACTTGTTAAATTGTGAACCCGAGCCCGAACACGAGTCAAGCTCGCATGGGCTAAGTTTGAGCAAGCAGAGCTCGAGTTGCTTGTGAGCCGGCTCGTCTCATTATCACCCCTGTGTATCGTACTCTCATCTGTAATATACCAATGTATATAATCATCTTATATCGTTTTAGTTCCTATTAATATAGATATAACAAAAAAAAACTTCGAACTTAACAAAAGAATATCTTTGTGGCAATGGCATTGCCCGATGTTAATGAATCAAAAGGTCATGGATTCGAAACTCTGTCAACATCTTCACGTCATTTATAAAAAACCAATACATCAACCCAGAAGACTTCGTCACTCGACATAATCTTATAAAAGTGCCAAGTTGAAATTCGAAATTAGATACTACAGTGAACTTTTAGCAGTAAAATCCACCATACTTTTACCATATACGGAATAATTTTTCCCCTAACGGTTATGTAGTTTGCGTAAAGGTTCTCAAAGTTTATTCCAAAGTGACAAATAAGATTAACTTGGACTAACCGATCCAAACCGAAGCAAATAAGGAAAAATCCTTTTCCATCTTCAAGTCCAACGAAAAAGATGATCGGTGTCCGACCCGTTTTATCCAATTACTACTAGGAGTGTTCACCAGTCCAAACTCGGACCGGACCGGATTGACCCGTGGACCCGAAACCCAAAAAATCCAAACCGACAGACCGTAAAAATATACTCCCTCTGTTTCTTTGATATCTTCCACATTTCCTTTTTCAACCATTTCTTTGATTTCTTCCACTTTCTTTTTTTCTATCACACTTCTCTCTTACCTAGGTGACCCACCTACTCTACTCCCTCTCTACTTTTACTTATTTTATTGTTTTTCTTAAGAAATGTGCCACTTTTTAAGGTGGAAGAAATCATAGAAACGGAGGTGGCCCACTTACTTTACTCCCTCTCTACTTTTACTTATTTTATTGTTTTTCTTAAGAAATGTGTCACTTTTAAGGTGGAAGAAATCATAGAAACGGAGGGAGTATAAAATTTGATTTCGTTATGAGTGTGGACCGGTCACCAAGTTTTTGAAGACCCGAAGACCAGACCGGTATATACCACAGTCCAGTTTACCCATCCAGACAACTTTTTAAACACCGCTAACCACTACAAGCAATTTATTACCCTTTCTAAATACATAATAATCACATTCATATACGAACGAGTAGTATACAATGTACGAGATATAAAAACACGAGAATGAGACAGAGAATACGGCTTCACACTTCCAAAGTTCCAAAGTAAGCAAAAACACTTAAAATCAATCCAACGCACCAAATCGCACCACAAATCACATCAACACCATCTGAAACTCAATCTCAACCGTTAGATCACATTTCCCCCAAATTTCAAAATCACACATTTTATACACACTCTCTCTCTTTCTCTTTCCCCCTTTTTTTTATACTCCTCAACTACACTTAACTTCGCTCAATTGAAAAACCTCGAACTCTCGCACTTTATTCGCCGGAGATTCTTCGCCGTCGCCGTAAATCCCTCTTTTCGCTGCTCAAGTAAGTTCGATTAACTTCATGTTCAGTTTAATTAGGTTTAATTTGATTGATTTTTGATTGGTTTCGATGTTTCTGAGAAATTAGGGTTTTTTTTTCTGGTGGTTTTGGTGTAGGTTTAGGTAGTGAGCTAATGACTGTTGGATTGGGGAAGTGATAGGGAAGTTCTTTGCCGTCGTCGGAAATTCGTTCTTTTTGCTGTGTAAGTAAGCTTGAGTAACTGAGTAAGTGCTCTTCGTTTGATTGCTGATTAGTTTCGACATTTCTGAGAAATTAGGGTTTGTTTGGGGGTGGTTTTGATGTAGGTTTAGGTAGTAAGCTAATGACTGTTGGATTGGGGAAGTGATAGGTAGATTCTTTGCTGTTGCTGGAAATTCGTCCTTTTTGCTGCGTAAGTAAGTTTGAGTAAGTGCTGTTCGTTTGATTGTTGATTTTCGACATTTCTGAGGAATTAGGGTTTGTTTGGGGTGGTTTTGGTGTAGGTTTAGGTTAGTAAGCTAATGACTGTTGGATTGGGGAAGTGATAGGGAAGTTCTTTGCCGTCGTCGGAAATTCGTCCTTTTTGCTGTGTAAGTAAGCTTGAGTAACTGAGTAAGTGCTCTTCGTTTGATTGCTGATTAGTTTCGACATTTCTGAGAAATTAGGGTTTGTTTGGGGGTGGTTTTGATGTAGGTTTAGGTAGTAAGCTAATGACTGTTGGATTGGGGAAGTGATAGGTAGATTCTTTGCTGTTGCTGGAAATTCGTTCTTTTTGCTGCGTAAGTAAGTTTGAGTAAGTGCTGTTCGTTTGATTGTTGATTTTCGACATTTCTGAGGAATTAGGGTTTGTTTGGGGTGATTTTGGTGTAGGTTTAGGTTAGTAAGCTAATGACTGTTGGATTGGGGAAGTGCTAGGGAAGTCCTTTGCTGTTGCTGGAAATTCGTCTTTTTTTTTGCTGTGTAAGTAAGCTTGAGTAAGTGCTCTTTGTTTGATTGTTGATTAGTTTCAACATTTCTGAGAAATTAGGGTTTGTTTGGGGTGGTTTTGGTGTAGGTTTAGGTAGTAAGCTAATGACTGTTGGATTGGGGAAGTGATAGGTAGGTTCTTTGCTGTTGCTGGAAATACGTCCTTTTTGCTGCGTAAGTAAGTTTGAGTAAGTGCTGTTCGTTTGATTGTTGATTTTCGACATTTCTGAGGAATTAGGGTTTGTTTGGGGTGGTTTTGGTGTAGGTTTAGGTTAGTAAGCTAATGACTGTTGGATTGGGGAAGTGCTAGGAAAGTTCTTTGCTGTTGCTGGAAATTCATCTTTTTTTTTGCTGTGTAAGTAAGCTTGAGTAAGTGCTCTTTGTTTGATTGTTGATTAGTTTCGACATTTCTGAGAAATTAGGGTTTGTTTGGGGTGGTTTTGGTGTAGGTTTAGGTAGTAAGCTAATGACTGTTGGATTGGGGAAGTGATAGGTAGGTTCTTTGCTGTTGCTGGAAATTCGTCCTTTTTGCTGTGTAAGTAAGCTTGAGTAAGTGGTCTTCGTTTGATTGTTGATTAGTTTCGACATTTCTGAGGAATTAGGGTTTTGTTGTGGTGTTTTTGGTGTAGGTTTAGGTAGTAAGCTAATGACTGTTGGATTGGGGAAGTGATAGGTAGGTTCTTTACTGTTGCTGGAAATTCGTCTTTTTTTTGCTGCGTAAGTAAGTTTGAGTAAGTGCTCTTCGTTTGATTGTTGATTAGTTTCGACATTTATGAGAAACTAGGGTTTGTCTGGGGTGGTGTTTTTGGTGTAGGTTTAGGTAGTAAGCTAATGACTGTTGGATTGGGGACGTGCTAGGGAAGTTCTTTGCCGTCGTCGGAAATTTGTCCTCTTTGCTGTGTTAGTAAGTTTGAGTAAGTGCTCTTTGTTTGATTGTTGATTAGTTTTGACATTTCTGAGAAATTAGGGTTTTTTTAGGTTTAGGTAGTAAGCTAATGACTGTTGGATTGGGGAAGTGATAGGTAGATTCTTTGCTGTTGCTGGAAATTCGTCTTTTTTTGCTGTGTAAGTAAGTTTGAGTAAGTGCTCTTTGTTTGATTGTTGAATAGTTTCGACATTTCTGAGAAATTAGGGTTTTTTTTGCGGTGTTTTTGGTGTAGGTTTAGGTGGTAAGCTAATGACTGTTGGATTGGGGAAGTGATAGGGAAGTTCTTTGCCGTCGTCGGAAATTCGTCCTTTTTGCTGTGTAAGTAAGCTTGAGTAACTGAGTAAGTGCTCTTCGTTTGATTGCTGATTAGTTTCGACATTTCTGAGAAATTAGGGTTTGTTTGGGGGTGGTTTTGATGTCGGTTTAGGTAGTAAGCTAATGCCTGTTGGATTAGGGTAGTGATAGGGAAGTTCTTTGCCGTTGTCGGAAATTCGTCCTTTTTGCTGTGTAAGTAAGTTTGAGTAAGTGGTCTTTGTTTGGTTGTTGATTAGTTTCGAGATTACTAGTAGATGAGAGTTTTTGCGGTGTTTTTGGCGAAGGTTTAGGTAGTAAGCTACTGGCTGTTGGTTTGGGGAAGTGATAGGGATTAGGGAGATTCTGGCCGTCAACGTAAATTCTGCTTTTTTGTTGCTGCTAAGTAAGTTTAATTCAGTGTTATTAAGTTTGAGTTTTGATTAGTTTTGAGATTTCTGAAAAATTAGGGGTTCTGCGGTGTTTGTGTTTTTGGGGTTGATTTAGGTAGTAAGCTCATGACTGTTGGATTAGGGAAGTGATAGTGAGATTATTCGCTGCCCCATGAATTCCTCTTTTTTTGCTGCACAACTGAGTTTAATTAAGTATTCTTTGTTTGATTTTGGATTGGTTATTTGGTTTTGAGATTGCTGAAAAACTAGGGGTTTTTGGTGACAGTTTATGTAGTAAGCTAATGACTGTTGGTTTAGGGAAGTGATAGGAAGATTCTTGCCGTCGTCGTAAATTCTGCCTTTTTTTTCTGCTAAGTAAATTTAGTTCAGTGTTATTAAGTTTGATTTTGGATTAGTTTCGAGATTTCTGAAAAATTAGGGGTTCTGCGGTGTTTGTGTTTTTGGGGTTGATTTAGGTAGTAAGCTAATGACTGTTGGATTATGGAAGTGATAGTGAGATTGTTCGTTGCCCCATAAGTTCCTCTTTTTTTGCTGCTCAACTGAGTTTAATTAAGTGTTCTTTGTTTGATTTTGGATTGGTTTTGAAATTGCTGAAAAACTAGGGTTTTTGTGGTGTTTTTGATGACGCTTTATGTAGTAAGCTAATGACTGTTGGATTGGGGAAGTGATAGGGTGATTGTTCGCTGTTGCAGGACATTTTTTTGTTGGTTAAGTAAATTTAATCAAGTGTTCATTGTGTTTAATCAAGTGGTTCTTCATTTTATTAATTTCGAGATTGCTGAAAAATTAGGGTTATGTGGTGTTTTTGGTGTAGGGTAAGGTAGTAAGCCATTAACTGTGGCTGTAGGGAGATTCTCTGCCGTCGTACGAAACTTCTCTCTCTCTTTTTTTTTTTTTTGCTTTCGTAAGTTAACTTAATTTTTTTTGATTATGATGCTCTTTACTTTCGACATTGCTGAAAAATTAGGGGTTTTGTGGTGTAGGTGAAGGTGGTGAGGTGATGACCGTTGGATTAGCGACGCGATAAATTGACGGTCAAGATTTCGTCACCTTATGGAGGGAGGTATCATCTTTTTACTGCCTTTATTACCGTAATTTGTCTCTTGTAGAACAGTTTTACTCTAGTATTTCAATGGCATAAAGTTTGACCTATAGGAGCTAAAGAGTAGTCCGTAGTAAAATGGGAGCATCGAAATGGGAGCAGTTACAATTTTGGTGAGTGGGTATGCCGTAGATTTAGCAGGTGACTGGGATTGAGTTTTTTACAGCCTGTAAAAGCTATCGAAATGTGTATTATACACTGGTAGTTTTTTATAAATAGAGTGCCTCCAGTAATTATTTCTAGTGGTAAAGGTATAAGCTTTCATAGTCTTAAACTTTAAGTATCCTAAAGGCGTATAATGTCTGCTTCATTGCTGCATTGGATGTGCCTCACAGCTCACCATTATATAAGATTACATTATCTAATTCTTCTGTCAAATATAATGCCCCCGGCTAGGTATGCAACCATATATAGGGGGACTCTTAACTGAGACATTTACATCAGTGACAAATAGGCGCAGACGTTCCAATTATTCAATAATTGAAGCAAGGAAATAGATTTGTTCATTTGTATTATTTATGGCTTGTTGGTGTATCATGACGTTGTCCTTTTCGGCTTCTGTTGTGGTAGGAATAAACCAATGGATTATGATGACAATGATATCTCGCGGCATAGTCTTCATTTAGCAAGTGAAGGTAGGAGTAGAGCTTCCTCAGGGCTAAAATCATATGATTTTCCCAAGTTTGACTTTGATGATAATCTCCAAGGTCATTTGAGGTTTGATAGTCTAGTTGAGAACGAGGTATTTTTGGGTATCCCAAGTCAAGAAGACAACCAGTGGATCGAGGATTACTCCCAAGTAAGTAATGGAATGGAGTTTAACTCGACTCCAGCTGATTCATGTCCAAATACTAGAAGAGATAACGTTTGGTCTGAGGCAACATCCTCAGAATCCGTTGAAATGCTTTTAAAATCTGTTGGCCAGGAAGAGATGATGCCTGCAGGGAGCATCATACATGGGACGAATGTGTGTAAAGATCAGGGGGGTTTAGTAAGACATGTAGAATCCAGTATTGATCTAGATATGAGAAACGCAGACACCATGGGATCTAGGGATGAAGTTCATGAAAATCCTAGTCAAAACAAGCCCTTGGAGGAGCAACTGCCTCTTGTTGAAGTTACTTCACTAAATTCTGAAAATGCGGATTTTTCATTTGAAAATCCTTACAATTTGATCCCCAGCACAGTGGGTGCGAGGAGTGGCATGTCAGCAAATGATGGAGAACTTGATGCTCAGCCTGCTCATGAAAACATAGAAGGGCCTAATAAAGTTGTCGTGCTTGCCACCTCTGAAGCCTCGTTACAGATGAATGCCAACGTTTCACGCGTAATCTGCAATGAGAGTGAGCATGAACGACATGATTCCACTGGGGGAGAGATAGAAGACGTTATGGTTTTGGAAGAAAACACTATAAAAAGTAGTGTTGATACATCTATCATGGGTGGCACCCCTTGTTTGGCACTGGAGTCCAGAGTAGAGAGCAGCGCAAATGCTGCTGAGGCAAACTTTGACTGTCCTGAGCCCAAAGATTCCGGTGGTTTTCCAAGTAATATAGCGCACGAGCTGTTATTACCAGGAGATGAGAAAACGTCATCGAGAAGTTCAGTTCAGACAGATGAGTGTGAAATTAAAACTTTGGCTACAAGTAGTGATATGGGAGATACCCTTAACGAATTTCAGGATGGGTTTAGAGATGGTAGCAACCATCATCCTGCCGAGTTGGGGTACTTTGCTGAACATTGTACTAGTCCTGATGGAAAGAGGGATTCTTCTATACAATCGATTCCCAGACTGGATAAATCAATGTCGGATGATGTGCAAAAAAGTCAGTCTCCAAGCAGGACATTGAGTGAGACACCTTTGTTAACAGTGGAGGATAAAAAGATTTCTATAGAAAAGGCTGATTGGATCACTAATGTTGATACCGGTGAACCTAGCAACCCAGATATGTCATTTTCTGATGCTGTAAAACACGAAACTAGGGAAGTTGAAGGATGTGTTCATGATTCTGCACTAACACAAGAAGGTCCCAGAGCGCATTTAGCTGGTGATTCCTGTCATGTGATTGAAGAAAACTTGCCTCATGCACAAGCTGAGTTTTGTGCGACTGAGGAAGTTAATCGTGAAAGTGGTGAGCAGGATGGAAATCTTCCTGTTTGTCCTGGCAATATGCTTCCTGAGAATATTGTGACACTCACTACTCACATGGAAACTCAGTCTGTAGGTGAAGAGGAAATGATCAAAGGTAATGACGATCTTCATAATTTACAAGCTCCAACTTCTGGGGAAACTGAAGCAGGTAATATACACCTTTTTGATGATATGTACGCACTTTGCTTTTGGACTATGGGTTTGGTGTTTCTTTGTTCTTTTATTTGTTGGTGATATTTGAGAAAAATTTCCCTGCATCAGTAATGCCGCATCATATATGCGTCCCTCTCACAAAACAATATTTGATTATAATAATATTAAGGGAAGTTACAGATGAAAAAGAAAACTGCTCTAAATGCTTAATCCTCAATTGGTGTGTTGCACACTTGCACCGCATCAGATTCGCTACAGATGCAGCAAAATATTGTGCTGATATTGAACTGTTTCGATAGCCGGCATAAATTAGGCGACTTCCGGCTATATAAGCAGAATATAGAGACTAATTTGTTTTGTCTGAATTAGCAGATGAACTTTCTCCTCGTGTAGAAAGCACAGTTGTGGTTGCAGCAAATGATCCTCAGGAGGATGGACAGGGGAAATTATCTGTTGTTGGATTCAACAATTCAGATCATATATCTGGAGAGGATGGTTTGAAAAAATTGCCCGATACTCATCTTATAACTGGAGCAGTTGGTTTCTCTGATGGGAAAGCTGCTGATAATTGTGGACAGAGCCCTGTCTCCAAAGTTGCTGGAACTTCTCTGCATTCTGTGAAGAAATGTAATGAAATGGGCAGCAGCAAAACTCCATCTTCAGTACCCATTAATTCTATGGATTTGGATGATGAAGTTAATGGTTGCCAGAAGTCTGACTTGAAGGGGAGCTGTGATGCTGATATACATAGTGAGAATAAACATGAAATAACAATGATGAAATCTGAGGAAAATGAAGATTTAACACACCCAGGTGATTCTTTGATCAGTATATTTGCATTCAGATTGTTTATATAATTGGTGATTGTCGTCCATATATTCTGCCTGAGCGCATTTGTGTCACCTCTTCCCTTGTTTTTCAAGTTTGCAGCTCTTCAGCATTTTGATGCTTACTTTTGTTTTCTCATTTTCTATTTAACAATCATGTGATATCCTTATCCGTGGCTTTCGTTGTGACCTGCTGGGATTCGTTTATTTAACCATTAAATTGTAGAGTTCGGCACTCGGGCACAATCCCGTTTAGATACTTCTAACGAGTTTGTGTAGCACAGGGTCACTGTGCTTACTGGATGAAATTCTTGGTCTCTTCATTCGTTTTTTAATAAATCATATATATATTTATTGCTGTCTGAAATAAGAGTTATGTGTCCAGAGGTTGATAAAACGTCTTGTGGATCTCCAACTATCATAAGTTCAAGTGAACTTTCTGTAATGGAGACTACTGATCACGAAGAAGTTAAGGTTTCCAAGGTTACAGGAAATGCTATCAAGTGTAGCCAAACCATTGCTGAGGATATGAAAGGTAAAGATCTGCCAGGAGATGATCATAGCTTTACATTTAAGGTGAATGCGATGCCGGATACAACCCAAGAGCCAGAAACAAGTTGGTCGCCATTTCACGATTCTGACAAATGCAACCCCACCATTGTAAGTATGACAGGGTTTCAAGAGATGATCTTGTGACATGCTAGAATAGATAGAGTATAAAATTTCCAAGTCCTGTGGTTTCATTTGACTTCAAAATTCTAATTAGGTTTTCTTTTGAATCATCAATGGCGTGTTTTAGGTGGCAAATGAGAGTACGCCTCTCTGCAAAGGGAAGACGGAAAAATTGCTTACACCGAAAACTTCTCGCCAAAGTCCCCGGATTACTGATGTAGAGCCTGTAAAGGGGACTCCTAAAGGAACTTATGAACGCAAAGGAAGACGTACATCAGGCAAAGGAGCTACAAAGGAGAGTTCTAAAAAGGGTAGTCAAGCAAGGGGCCCACCCCAAGAGCATTCTGCTGGAATAGACGATAAAAGTTTGAATAGTTCATTGAGTGCACCTAGTAGTAGTCCATACGTCCAATTTGGGCACATGCAGTCCTATGGGAATATTGGAGAACGCTCAAAGCTATCACTACCGGGAGTTCCTCCCACATCAAATCTTCCAGACATGAATGCTTCTGCTTTGACCAAGAGTATATCTACATCACCCAAGATTATTTCTATGTCACCCACACCTCGGCAACCTTTCACTGACTTGCAGCAAGTCCAACTACGAGCTCAGATATTTGTCTATGGATCTCTCATGTCAGTGCTTTCTCTTTGATCTTTCATTCCACAATGTGATCTGCGTTTCATTGAATGAATGCTCAGTAAATCTGCAAATATCTTTTTTTATACTCTTTCTTGCCTTCTTTATGTCAAGGCAATCCGACCAACCCGCTTTTATTTTAGGAAAAAAATGTACTAACTTAATGCCTTTTATATACCGCTATTTGCAACCTTAGGTATCAAGTTTTGATTTTTTTTAATTGGTACTACTATATGTAAAAATTGGTATATATTTATATTAGGTATTAACTACCAATTTATCCATCTGTTTTATTCATATATATGTAAATGATTTCCTTTATGATTATGGATTTCTTTATTTTTTGTGCAGCCAAGGAACTGCCCCTGATGAGGCTTGTATGGTTTCAGCCTTTGGGCCGTCTGGTAGGTTGTCATACAATCCATGAAGTTTTGAATACGCTTCTAGTTGCTTCTAACATGTGATGTTGTAGATGCAGGAAGGATGACTTGGGACTCTGTTTGGCGGACTGCTGTTGATAGGGTTCGGTCCCAAAAGTCAAGTTGCAGTACCACTGAAACACCTCTGCATTTACAGTCAGGTAGAATCCTAGATTTTCTATGTTTCTGATTTTGATTGGTTGGCTTTATATTATTGCACTAATCTCATATGGATCGCAGCAGGTGGAAGGGCCTCTGATTCAACTGTTAAACACAGTTCGAATCCAACTAAGTTGTCATCTACACCTGTAAGTAAAGTCAGCAATAAGGATACTCCTGCAACAATGGCGAGTCCTATGATACCCTTGTCGTCTCCCCTTTGGAGCCTTTCTACACCTTTGCGTGACAACATGCCTTCTAGCACAATGCATAAAGGGCCTGTCATGGGTTTTCAGCAGACAGCTACACCGTTGCATTCTTTTCAGACTCCACCTATAGGGAGCTTTAGTGGTCATTCACCTTGGGCTTCTCAATCATGCTTCCCTGGTCCTTGGCTGCCCTCTCCACAAACAACTTCATTTAGTCCAAGTGTTCAGTTTCAGCCAGTAACCATGACTGAAACAGTGAAATTAACACCTGTCAGAGATAATTCATCGATATTAGCTTCTGGTGTGAAGCACATGACATCAGTAACTACTGTTCACTCGGTGGCTCCTAGCCCTGTCAATGCAGGAGTTTCTCTACAGCGTGACACGAAAACGGTACCACCTGAGCTTAAGTCTAGCGATTCAAAGCCTAGAAAGAGGAAAAAGATCACAGCCTCTGATCATATTGCTTCCGCCTCAGCCTCTGAACCTCAAACACTGCCAGTAGATGGCATTAAATCATCATCGGTTGATGTTTCTGCTCTTGCACTCCCTCAACCGGATTCTACTCCAGGATCGTATATTGCTGATAATCCTACAGATCCCTCTAATAAGTGTGAACTAGACACGGTAAAGGATGTTACGTGTTCCGAAGAGTGTCTGAAAAATGTTGTGGAAGCTAAGGAGCAGGCAGAGAATGCTTCAGTTCTTGCTGCAAATGCTGTTACTCATTGTGAAGATATGTGGGGCAAATTAGCTAAACAAAAGGAGTCTGGACTTAACCCGGAATCGGAATCAAAGTTGATTACAGCGGCTGCTGCTATAGCTGCTGCGGCATCTGTTGCGAAAGCGGCTGCAGCAGCCGCGAAAGTGGCGTACAATGCTGCATTGCAGGCAAAGTTATTGGCTGATGAGGCCTTTCTTCCCGGTAAACGTGGCGTGGTTTCATCTAGTGCAAAATTCTCCTCTAATGTGCATGAATTACAAAATGCTACACCAGTATCCATATTTAAATCGGAGAAGTCGTCTAATGCGCCAAACTCAATTCTTGTTGCTGCAAAAGAAGCTGCGAAGCGAAGGGTAGAAGCGGCTTCAGCTGCTTCAAAACAAGCTGAGAACTTGGATGCTATAGTGAAAGCTGCTGAGCTTGCTGCATCAGCAGTTTCTCAAGCAGGGAAAATAGTGGCTATGGGCGAGCCATTATCTTTGGTTGATCTAATAAAAGCTGGGCCAGATGGATACTGGAAGTTACCTCAGATTCCAGAAGAGTTGGGTGATAGATCGGGGGATGACAACAAGGATAAGTCTAAGGCTCATCATTTGACAGAAGCCGGTGATGTTCATACCAAGCCCTCTGAGGTAGATTCAGTAGCAAGAGGACCAAGGAAAAGGAGTCATTTCAAGATGCACCAAGGGGAGAGATTAAAGGACTCAGTGGATGATGGGATGAGTCATTCTGATGGCATCATGGGCTCTGTCGATCCTGAAGAGAAAAAGATCGTGTCCGGGATGGATGAAGAAAAGTCCTCCATGGCGACTTCTGAACATGATAGTGCTCAAAGAACTATTACTATGCAGAATGAGAATTTGCCGTATCCTTTTTCTGATGGAAACATCAGGGAGGATGGTCCTGTTGAGGTTTGTGTCCATTGAATAGATTTGTTACATGTTTTTTTTTGAAGGTTTAATGGTTATTTTTTCCATAGTTGTGCCATTCTTCTTTGGCTCCATACTTCCTTTGAACTTTTTTTTTTGTACTTTTTGGATGACCTTTTATGTAGCATGTTGCCTCTTTGGTTTCCGTTCCTTTTATGTAGGTTTGGAAGTGTGGAGGTAACTTGAGATCAGCCTGGTACTCTGCAAAGATCATAAAGTTAGAACTTGACAAAGCTTATGTCTGCTACAACGATCTCTCTTCAGAGGAAGGTAGTCCTGACAATTAGTCATGTCGATAGCACCTCTTCTTTCTCTGACTAGAATACAGTAAATAGAAAACTGTGAAAACAAAATATTTTGTGTGATATTAAATTGATCTTTTTACTTCTTTGTACTCAAATGTGTCCGTGATATCTAACGCATGGGGTTGGTATCCCTCTTGGATTTTTGAATCAAATGTGTGAAACTAATTGTCTTTTTTACGTCCTGACAATGTATCAGAAATCATGCTCTTGCTAGATAGCCGTCCCATCATACTTGATTAATTCTAATTTGAGTGCTTGTCCTTTACGTTACACTGAATCAAAATTGTTACTTTGATGAATCTTCATGTTTTTTACGCTGCATTCATCGATGTTGATGATGAAGCAAAGGTCGGGAATACTCTCTAATTTTGGTTCACAAACTTTGGTAAAACAGGCTGTGTAACTCTTTGTAAAACTTATTTGTTTTTGAACCACTATCGGCTCAATAATCTATCCTGATTGTTTTGTAAGATATTTATGCCTGAATCTTTGTTTTCTTTTCTCACTTTTGTTGGCTCTCTTCTTCATTCTTTGGGGGAGGCTACCTAGAAAAAGCTGGTATTGATTTGCCTTCTTCTATATGCAATCCTAGGGTCTGGCAACCTTTATGAATGGGTAAGCTTTGATGGTGAAGGGCAAAAGGCTCCTGTGATTCGCGCTGCCTATCCTTTGAGTTCGTTACAATATCAAGGAACAAGAAAGAGGCGCAGGGCTGCTTCAGGGGACTATGCATGGGGCGTTGGAGACAAGGTTGATGTTTGGATTGATGACTGGTAAGCTACTGTATTCATCTTAGGCATTTACTACTTTCTAGAAATCCCTTCGTCCCTCAGGATAGTTTACACTTCCCATCTTAGCTTGTTCTTGCCAATAGTTTATGGTTCCTTTTCAGATATGTCTTTTGTGGCGAATAGTGGGTCTTGGATTTCTTACCTCACTTGCATTTTCAGGGATAGTGGGGGTGCCTTCTTTGTTATTCGTTAGTTATGATCTTTTATGGTGTAGGGTCCCCTAGGGCAAGTTTATTAAGCTTTTCGGGAGTACCTATTAGGCAAGTGGCTACATTGGTTTGAACTTTTAAGCCATTTTAATGATGATTCTGCATGGGAGTTGTTTGAGGACGGTGTTGTGTATATGATTCTCAAAAAAACGCATCTTCAACTATATGCACCTGCAATTTCAATTTGACCAGATTGGGTTGGGGTTTTCTGTATTTTAAAACTCTTCCGATTTCAAAAGAATACTGATCTTAGGTTCTTTTGTTTGGTGGTAAATTCTGATAGATCGAAGCTTGGCTGTAGGAAAATATTTTGGTTAATTATGCTTTTTTTAGCAAGTAGAGAAATGCTTTATTACCACTTTTACCCCTATCGTATATAGCGAGTCTCATTTCTACCAGTGTCACCCCCTCCTTAGTGATTAATGCATTGGGAGTTGAGAGATTCCAAACTTATTACGTTGTCACATTTTTTTTTTCTTATTTACTAATCAGTAGGGTTATGTAGACCATTTTGAGTTTGTTAAATTAATGTCTCTTTTATGGCTTCATTTTGTTTTTTATGCACTGATTGGCTGTTTCTAGCCGAATCTCCTTTGCTCATAACTGACGAGAGATGCCATTTTTTTCCAGCTGGTGCGAAGGTGTAGTGACCGAAAAAAATGAAAATGATGAAACCACTTTGAAAGTTTATTTTCCAGGTTTGTCTATTTTTGAGTTGGTGCTATTAGGACTTGCGCGTGCTGAAAGTTATCGACATTTCTTCCCTGTATTATCCTCTTTTCTGCTCTGCTTGTTGCAGCTCAAGGAAGGACCTTAGTCGTCAGAGCATGGAATCTTCGGACATCACGATCGTGGATTGATGGAAATTGGGTCGAATGTGCCTCTTCGAAAGAACATCGTTCTTCTGATCTGGTAAAATGGATTGTTTACCTTTTATTTCCGGCTGTCAATAGCATTCCTAAGGGACTTCCATTGACACTCACGATTATAACATGTTTTTTTTTTCTCTTTTTTATCGTGTTCAGGGTGATGCACCACAAGAGAAACGACAAAAGATGGGGAGTCCTATCAATGTGAAGGATAAGTTGCCCAATGAAGGAAAGTTGGCCGTGGCGGATCCTGTGGAATCAAAGACTTTGCCTCTGTCGATTAGTGAAAGAACATTTGATTTAGGTAAAATTGCGAAAGGGGATAGTAAGGGTGTTGCGCGTAGACCACTGAGGTCCGGGCAGCAAAAGGAAGGATCTAGAGTGGTATTTGGAGTTCCGAAACCCACTGGCAAAACACAGAAATTTATGGAAGTCAGTAAACATTTTCCTGCAAGTAAGGGCGACAAAAATAAGGAGACATCCGACCAGGTCAGATTTTCGAAGTACTCAACGCCGCAAGCTACAAGCTCACAGGGATGGAAAGTTCCGTCAAGAACTTACACCAGGGAAAAAAGAACAGTCGAATCTAAACCAAAAGTTCCTATGACAAGAAAGTCTCATCGCACGTTACCCCAACAAAAAGAGAATTCTAGCTCTAGATCAGGTGACGTGGACAGCAGTACATTTCATGGTTCTGATGTTGAGGATTCTTCTGCTAGTCACGATGTTAATTCATCAGCGAAAACATCAGATCATGGTTTTGATTTGTCCGATGAGCGCTCAGAAGCTCCTTTATCGTCTTTGATATCCCATTCTTCTTCAAGTACTGGTTCTAAGAAGGTTCCTTTATCACATAATAGACCGGGTAGACTGAATAGAGGAAGGCTAGCACCTTCTGGTGGAAAGTTAAATAAAATAGAGGAAGACAAAGTCTACGCTGCTGATTCTGGTAAATTTGATGATGATGCTTCTGGGCCTCGTAGATCTAATCGGAGATTTCAGCCAACACATAGAGTAAGTTCTCTGCCTTAATTTCCTATAAAGATCAGTATCTTCTCTTTTCCCATTTTCGGAGATTTTTGTTACCAAATAACCTCAATAATTTTTTTCAAATTACAATATTGCCATTGGTTTGATGTACTCCTACCATATTACCACACAACTACTCCGTAATTCGTACAATTTATACCCCACTTGTGAACTTTTTCGTTTTTTTTAATTATTTTGATTAAAAATTGTGCAAGAGCAAATGGAAAATAAAAAATGGAGGAAGTAAAAATCGTGCTGTATTCGTATGTGTACTTATTGATTTACCCATATCCTGCTATCCATGCATAGTAAAATCTACTATACCGAAACAAAACCAGTGAGGATATTGACCCGGTTTTGATATCTGATAAAAGTCCTGTAGATGCATCGACAGCTTTCATGGCTTGACGTTGTGAAAATATCATGATTGAGGGATAGCGGTTGCCAATTGATTTTGGAAGTTACTTCGTAAGTAATTTTTTTTTTTTATGCAGTTATTGGAAGGCCTGCAGAGTTCTATGGTAATCCCGAAGATGCCCTCTGTTTCACAAGAGAAAAGTCAAAGAAATCCGAGTAGGAATATGTTCACTAGAGGTAAACATTCTATCATATGACGTCGTCTCATGGTAATTTTGAGACTTGTCTCATACTCCCTCCGTTCCATTTGATTATTTACGTTTGCTTTTTTACACTTGTCAATGCACGTTTTCTTTTATCCATATCGTTAGTTACACATTTCTAAATATTATAAAAATTTGATATTTATAACGCACTAGATTAGACAATTTAAACAAGATTTCACATGACTATATTTTATATACTCCGTATATTAGAAGTTACAATAATTATAGCGTACAACCGTTGTATCGTGCGACAATAATAAAATTTGTAATTTATAATAAAAAGTGACCATTTTAGGTTAGCTAGTTATCACTTTTAGATAGATAGTAACCACTTTTTCGTATAAAAAAATGGTCACTATTTAACCTAAAGTGGTCACTAAATAACCTAAAATGATAACTTTTTACCATAAATTCAGTCCGTCGTACGGTACAACGGTTGTATAGTATAATTTGTGTAGAAGTTATATCGATAATTTTCCTCACTTATGAATAGTGACCAAAAAGCTAACGTAAAGAACCTATTGGAACGGAGGAAGTAGGACAATTTAAACCAAAAACATTCTCAATCTTTCGTAATTTACAGGAAAATAACCTCACGGATCGAGAAACTAAGAGGACGATGCCATGCCAGTTTCTTTCTGGGAAGAACAAGCTCTACTGATTTATTAGGCTTATATCTACATCAATCATGTGTATGTATATTTATAGTTTGCATTTAGGGAGAGGTAAAAAGACTTGCATTTACCTTAAATTTTTAGCAGTAAAAAAAAAATCTGTTGTGTAGCCTTAAATTTCGAAATTGTAGGGTCCTTTAGTTTGGGAGGCTATACCCTTAACCTTAAGGGCCTCCCAACAATTGTAGAGCACTTGATTGCAGTTTGGGGTAGTTCGGGGCGTCGAGATGCCTTTCTCTATGTCGATCTGCTTCTTTGTTCAATAATTGTAAAACTCTTGTTGTGAGAACACAAGTCTCCCGTTATTCCGAGATTTGAGGACGTAATTCCCGTTATATCTCATGTATCGACTGCTAACCTTTTAACGGTTCTAGATATTTATGGCTGAATCTCGACTTGGTATAATTAGACATGATGTATTGACCTAATTCTACATGTATGTATTTGTTGTGAGAACAGAAGTCCCGTTATTCCGAGATTTGAGGACGTAGTTGCCGTTATATCTCATGTATCGACTGCTAACCCTTTAACGGTTCTGGATATCTATGGCTGAAAATCGACTTGGTATAGTTAGTTATACACATGATATATTGACCTAATGCTACATGTGTTTAGCGTGTATTAAGAATAAAACGGGTTGAATAATACCAACTTGATTGAATAGGACGAGTTTTTCGGGTAATTTTTAGGTGCATGATTTTTGTCTAATCAATTACACTCTGTATTTGACCCGACCCCTTTTCTAGTTAGATGGATAATACTGTCTTAAACACTTCAAGGAAACTACAGTGTAAACTATGAATCTAAAAAGTGTCGGATTTCTTAATCTTCACCGAAAATTATGTAAGAACGCCATGGTGATATTACATGCAGGTATCGTAGAAAATTTGATGAGAGGCGATACTTTTGAGCTGGAGTTCGAACAACAAAATTGTCCACGTGACTCCCTTCACACACGAACGAAAAAAAAAAAGGTACTCCGTAATAAGCTGTGGTATTCAAAAATCAAAATTACCCGGATGACTCGGTTTACACAAAATGTACTACAGTAAAAGAAAAGAAGTACAGTAAAAAGGGTTGGTAAAAGTATTTTATAAACAATTGGAGATCATCAGAGATTCACTGATAGTGATATTTACATCAACCTAGCTCAAATTTTGCACTCACAAAACACCTCACACAAACTTCAACAACTCTCTATACCTTCTTCGGAGCCTTATTCCGAATAATCGGCTATGTTGGAGGCTAGGTTACGCCTTTTAACATTGTCGTCAATGGCGAGTTTTCCTGTCGGCTGCCACCCACCCACCTGCTGTAAGCCCTCTTTTATCCGGACGTTGGACCGACTAAGGTTAACTTGATCTCTATGAAAAACCCGTCATTAATCAATCCATGGGAATCACACCCGTCTCAAAAACTCATCCACGTCAGCGTCAGCGTCCTTAGGGGAACCCGACACTTCTCCGATGGTTCCGTTCCCGAGCTTACGCCACCCATCGCTCACGGAAACATCGTCGTTGTCTTCAACCGTTCCATTAACGGACGGTTTGGTACGCCTCTTACATATGCAATCCGCGGGGAATTCTTGGAAGTCGCCCTTTCCGAATTTCATTTCGTCGGGTTCTCCCATGAACCCCCTTTGGGCCGACTTGACCTTTTTCGCGAATTCTTTCCACCCCATTTTGTCTCGAGACATTAACAAAGCACTAAGCTTTTTCGCGTTGGGTTTAATCGTCCTTTTGTGCCCCATGTACCTCCTGAATATCATCCACAAAAAAAAAAAAACACGATAAATTTAGCAAAACCATATAAACGGAACAAATTTTCTAAACTGCGCTCGACTGAAATGTTCTTAGTTCTTACCTTCGGCCTGCAAGTATCTTTGCCATGTTGCCATTGTTGTTGGTGACAAACACGTCGCTCTCGTCACACACAATGTAGTCTATTGCAGCGAGGCGGGAAGAGAAGGGTACCAAAGATTTCAACTCGTCACCAGCGAGCATATCTTTTGTGTAGAAGTTTGGGAAAAGTTCTTTAAGAGGTTGCAGTGTTGCCTCCCCACCATAGATTTCGCCAGAAGCCACGTAAACATAGGTATCGTTTTTAAAGCCGAGCGCTCTAAGCATCACACCGACTTCTTCGGGAGTGAGTGGACATTTCCCTCGTTTACGCTCTTCGAGTGGGCTTAGGTCCTAGATACAATTAAAACAAACTTAGATTACAAGTTCGAGCAAAAATACAAAGAAATGAACTTGATGAAATGACGGTATGTAAGAAATTGAGGAAAGGCTCACAGGTAAGGTGTCCCAACGCTTCCTTATCTCACGCAGTTCGTCAATTTCTTTTTCACCGCCTCCATAATAGCACCCGGAGAATGCCAGCATGTCAGGTTCGAATCTACACGAGTGCCCATTAAAACGGATTCAAATACTACCACATGACCGTATTAGGGTAAACGGATTCAAATACTCCGTGTGTGAAATATATATTGCTAGGTAAAAAAAATCCCGCTTTTTTTTTTTCTTCCAGGATGATTGAAATTACTTGAATTGAGCTTCGAATTTAGTAGCTTTAATTATATGAAACCAACCTTACATGAACGGCGATAAAGCGTGATGCCATTTGACGTATTCTCTTTACTGCCTTAACACCAACTTCTTGAATTGGCTTTGTAAATCTCAGTGCATGATAATTTACTCGACATCGTAATTTTTGAAGTTCTGGATCAAGATCGTTAGCCAGCCTATAGTCAAATTTGTATAGCTGTACAACCTGCACACATTGAAGCAATTTCAGGCTCCGAAAAATCTTCACTTAGTTTAGGCAGTGTTATCGAAAGGTAAAATTGGTGTAATATAAGTGAGTAAGTTCTCTCTTACACGTCTTCTCAAGAGTATAGGTAAGACTAGCTCGTAATAGTCTTCTGGGGTTGATTTTCTTGGCACACGCATAGTATATGGAGGCTTCTCCATAGATCTCATGACTTTATCAGGAACCCTTTTAACAATTTTCACGTCTTTTGCAAGAGAACGTATGAACCAGTCAACATCAAAAATGTCAGCGAAGTCACTGCACAAACGATGAAAATATAAAATTAGAGAAAGAGGATAGGGTAGGGGCTGAAGTCTGAATGAAAACTTTCTATTTCGAGACTGCGTTCAAGTTAAATAAAAAATAAATCTTATACCTCTCATCTTTCCAGTATGAGTTATGATCTAGTGAAGGAACTACCAAAGTGGCGTTGAGTATCCGAGCTACAACTACAGCGTCTGTTATCTGTGAAAATAAAATCAGCAAAATCCTGGAAACGGGGAAAAGGAGAAAACTAGAAACATGCGAACAAGGCATTTTACGAGTCTGCAAGCTTAATATGGAAAACTCGAATAGTGACATACCCCAGTCCTTTGTTGATTGAGCCCTCCACTAGTCGCTATAAGCAAATAGCCATTCGATAATCTCTCAGGAACAGCCGCTACATGGAACGACGACAAGACCATTAGCTTAAGACCACCAAACTTAACTTATAAGGCGCATGAAGGTACCCATGTCCGATACTTGACATTCCGACACTTTTATCTTAGACCTAAAATTTAGACAGCTTTTCATAGAATAGCCGAGTTCCAACACATGGATAGGAACCTATGTCCGAAGTCCGAACCTATGAAACCCATTCGACTTTTGAATACCGAGGAAGAGGATACACATATGAAACTGGTAATGGGAAAGATGAGGTGACTGTTGCATTATAAAGAGTATCATCATCCCACTCCAAACAATATTCTTGCCTTTTACAATCGGAGTGATGAACACACCACTTTGGAATTCAACAAAGTAGGCAGAAGAAGCGGATAATTAAGAGTATTAAGACTTTGAATGAAGATAGAATGATACTTACAACGAAAATGTCGGCCTCTTTTACTGCACCCATAATAAACTTCTGTATAGCTCGACTTCCATATATTAATTCGTTCACGATGACCCGCAGCCTACAAAATCAAAATACCTCATTATACATATCCACAGTCCACACACAACAGGTTCAAAACTTGCGAGGCTATACCGGGTTACTGGTTACTAACGCATAGATACCTTGTTATATTCAGCTCTAAACAAGGAAACTGTTAATACCAAGCTAATGCATACAACAGTCTAGGACAACAATTGAGAGCACATTTCCCTCCTACTCGAAACGTGCTCCCTCTCCTCCTATTCTTTGGGGTTGCGTAAAGTTCATTTCTTGGCCCGTTCAATGGAATTCATACATTTCTAAATTCGTCAAAGTCCCGTTTCTATAACTCTCTACTTGACCATTACCGTTTGAATTAAAATAACACATTCGAGTCATTCCTATTTTGCATTCCATCTTCCAAAACATATGGAACAATTCGAAAGAACACAAGGGAGTAATCAACTATAAATGGAAACCAATAACAACCCATAAAACTGAAACCAATCAAAATTCATCATGTATGATATAGACATTATACTTCCTCCATCTTCAGTCACTCATCGCAAATAATATAAAAGGTAAACAAGCGACAGACGTGGAAGGAGTAGTACTCAATTAAAGCACAACACTTTAGCAAACTTCATGATTACTCTCATAACATGCTTAAACCAACATCAAATCAACAATATGTTACTCCTATTAGAAACAACACATCACGTCAGCATCATAATCGCCCTCGTACCAAAAAAATCATCATGTATGATATAGACATTATACTTCCTCCATCTTCAGTCACTTATCGTAAATAATATAAAAGGTAAACAAGTGACAGACGTGACAAGAGTAGTACTCAATTAAAGCACAACACTTTTGCAAACTTCATGATTACTCTCATAACATGCTTAAACCAACATCAAATGAAAAAACACATCACGTCAGCATCATAATCGTCCTCGTACCAAAAAAAGAACATCAAAAACACAAAATTCAAGTAGTACATTGTTCATTAAAGGAAAATAAATAAATTAAAACTTCAAATTGAAAAAAGTAGTAGTAGTAGTTATAGAAATAATACCCAAGTGTTGTAGAAACCCTTCTTAATCAAGTGCTGAGAGTAGTACTCAAGATCAGAAACAACATGCCCAGTAAACAAAGAAATCAAACCAAACCCAAATAACATAATTCCACAAACAAATGACCATGAAATTGGCTTTCTTCTAGATTTCCAATAACTTATATGTTGTTGTTGTTGTTGTTTAACATCAATTTTGCTATTATTATTAATAACAATTACTCCTAAATCACCATTTCCATTACAATTTCCATTCATGGTAGTATCATTACCACCCAAAAATGGCATCAATACTCAAAATTTACAAAAGATTGGAACTTTGATATATGAGAGTAAGAACCCTAGAAAATTGAATTGGGGGCAGGCATTGAAATTGGGGGAAAGAGGATGAATTAGAAAAATTGAGTGACTACCCAGATCATATAATGGGATTTGAATATCTGGGTTGGGTTTTAATTGGGATGATCTGGAGTGAAGGACAAGGTTTTTGTGTGTTGCTTGTGTGAGATAGTGGAGAAGTGGACACAAAAAAATTAGAGTTTGTATTTAATGTAAGTGAAATTCATCAAGGAGTGAAGAAGGACCATTTTCGATTATTGAAATATCGTCTTTCACTATAAACCACGAGTAAGAAATTTGCGTAGAAAAAACAAAAAAAAAAAAAAATATTCTAGACAATCCCAATTAATATACGAGTGGTTACTTATTAATGTTAACGATATACTGATTTTTTAAGTTTTCGCAATGAAAATGACAAAATAGTACGTATTACATCACTAGTTGTATATACAACCACCTCAAAATTGTTGAATTTTTGTGTATATATATTTACTGAATTTATACAGATTTTTGAGCAACTCGACAACTTTTCACTAAAACTCGAAAAATTTACAAAAAAAACTCGAAAACTTTGTAATAATACTAAAAATTTGTTGAATTTCTGTGTATATATATTTACTGAATTTATACAGGTTTTTGAGCAACTCGACAACTTTTCACTAAAACTCGAAAAATTTACAAAAAAAAATTCGAAAACTTTGTAATAATACTCAAAATCATAAAAAATAATTGTACATAGAACTACATACGGGTTGTATAATCTACTTATTGATGAAAATGAGGTTGAAAGTGATTTTAATTGTTTTTAAAAATTTTAGTATAGTGTTATTTAAGTTTTGGGGTTTTGTAAAAAATTTGGATTATATTATGATTTGTTTGTGTTCATTTGACCTAGCATCTTATTGATATTTTTTCTTCTTTTTGGTCTTAGCTTGAATCTCAATGATGACTAATGATTTTGTGAGAGCCATTGATTGATTTTGAATTGACAGAAAAAAAAAAAATCTCTATAAATTTCGATGATCGATATATTCATTATATTGGTATAACCGGTCAAACATTTAATTATTGAGGTAAGTAAAAACAAAATATCGTCGTTTTCAAAATTGTCTCCTCTTGTCCCTTTCTACATAGTACTCCGTAAATGGTTAATATTTGATCTGTTATAACAAAATGACGAATATTTTCATCATAAATAAGGCATTGTGATTTTGAAGTCGGTATGATAAATGCTCCATCTTATTCATTCAATAGTTATCGGGTAATTTTTGGATAAAAAATTAAGAAAAAAAAAAATAAGTGGTTTATTACAAGACTAAACTCAATCACGCGACATAAAAAAAAATTCTCCAAACAATTATCAAAAATGAAAATAGATAATTATAATATTAAATACTAATACACCTTAAAAACGATTATCAATGATTCGTAGGAAGTATAAATGTATAGTGTATACGGCTATGAATTCTAAAATAATTTAAGATTTAATACTAATTCGTATATGACATTTAATTTTACGATATTTAGCTACTCAACTTGTTTACTTTTCAATTTTTAAAATACTTAAATTTAACCAAATGTAATACATTGATTCGTCACGTTTATAAAAACACAAATTACTTAAAGAAAATATAATTAATTACTTTCAAAAAAAGAAAATATAATTAATTAATTAAAAGTCATGTTAATTAAAAAATTATATTCATCATCATTATACAAATAGCTTTTTGAAATTTATTATTCTAACCTTTGGTAGCACTCTTTTTATAGATCAAATACCTTTAATCACCTTAGTGCTCTACCATAGTGCTCAACTAAACTCCACTTTCTACAATATACGGTTTATAATGGTATTATTATCTGTCCTAAATTATAATATACGTTAAAATATATATCAAATAATATAATAAATCGTCTAAGAAATGTCAAATATTTTATCTTTATCAGCATTATTATGCGATAATATTTAACTCATTTTAAGATTTAACACAGATATTTTATCTTAAACAACAGTAAATAATTATTTAATCACATAAAAAAAGATGTTAAAGTGTTTTTATTCATTTTTTTGTCACAACATGTAATATTGGAGTATATACATGGTCGGCTCCATGTGCTCTTATATGGTCATGGAATACATTATACTATCTTTGATTTTATTTTTTTGAAAAAAAAGGGCTTAAAATAAAATATCTATCGGTTTAGGTCGATTTTTTTTTTTTTTTTTTGAAATCGTGTCCACACTCCACATCGACTTATTGTGCATAAATCCGCGACTGACAGAGGCAATTCTATAAAAGACAAATCGACCCTAAATCCAGCCTCAATCAATCAAACTTACTTCGACACAACTTTGATAAATAATTTTAAAACTACCCAAAATGACAAATCGCAAAAAAACGTCGTTATTTCTAAAGTTTTTTTTTTTTTTTTTTGAAAAAATTGACATTTGTTAAATTCACGATCAATATCATGTTAATTAATATCATAGGCCCAATAAGTACAAAAAAAAATAAAAATATCATAGGCCCAATAAATAGAGACAAAGAGTCAATGTCCAACTGCAAATAGATTTGCCCAATGTTTGAGAATGATCTCTTCTGGCAAAACTGACCCGATCCAAATAATTCAACCCGACCCCAATTCGACATTTGAACCGAAAATTTGAGTTTGACTTGTAATACGAGTTCATCTGGCCTAACCCGAAATAAAAAAATAACGTGGATAATACACTTCAATTTGCGGCGTTTTCAATCGACATTAAATTATCGCGTAGTTACAGTTACACCATCAAATGTTCTCGGTTGGAACTAAAATTTTGTGTTTGCCTTATATACAACCTAGGTAACATCCCGTAAAATTTTTGGCTATATTTTTTTTGGAATCCAAATTTGCAAAAAAACGTGGATAATACACTTCAATTTGAGGTGTTTTCGACCGATATTATATTATCGTGCAAAAACACCATCAAATGTTTTCTGTTGGAGCTAAAATTTTGTGTGGGCATTATATAAGGCCGAGATATCACTCCGTAAAATTTTCGGCTATATTTTTTTTGGAATCCAAATTTCCAAAAAAACGTGGATAATACACTTCAATTTGAGAAATTTTCGACCGATATTAGTTTATCGCGTAAAGACAACATCAAATGTTTTCTTTTGGAGCTAAAATTTTGGGTAGGCGTAATATACGGCCTAGGTAACAGCCCGTAACATTTTCGGCCATATTTTATTTGAGACTCCAAATTTGCAAAAAACGTGGATAATACACTTCAATTTGAGGCGTTTTCGACCGATATTAGTTTATCGCGTATCAAATATTTTCTGTTGCAGCTAAAATTTTGTGTGGGCGTAATATACGGCCTAGGTAACATCCCGTAACTTTTTTGGCCATATTTTATTTGGACTCCAAATTTGCAAAAAAACGTGGATAATACACTTCAATTTGAGGCATTTTCGACCGACATTAGTTTATCGCGTAAAGACACCATCAAATGTTTTCTGTTGGAGCTAAAATTATGTGTGGGCGTAATATACGGCCTTGGTAACACCCCGTAAAATTTCCGGCCATATTTTATTTGGGCTCCAAATTTGCAAAAAAACGTGGATAATACACTTCAATTTGAGGCATTTTCGACCGATATTAGTTTATCGCGTAGTTACACCATCAAATAATTTTTGTTGGAGCTAAAATTTTGTGTAGGCGTAATATACGGCCTTGGTAACACCCCGTAAAATTTTCGGCCATATTTTATTTGGACTCCAAATTTGCAAAAAAGCGTGGATAATACACTTCAATTTGAGGCGTTTTTGACCGATAGTAGTTTATCGCGTAAAGACATCATCAAATGTTTTCTGTTGGAGCTAAAATTTTGTGTGGGCGTAATATACGGCCTTGGTAACACCCCGTAAAATTTCCGGCCATATTTTATTTGGTTTCCAAATTTGCAAAAAAACGTGGATAATACACTTTAATTTGAGGCATTTTCGACCGATATTAGTTTATCGCGTAGTTACACCATCAAATAATTTTTGTTGGAGCTAAAATTTTGTGTAGGCGTAATATACGGCCTTGGTAACACCCCGTAACATTTTCGGCCATATTTTATTTGGACTCCAAATTTGCAAAAAAGCCTGGATAATACACTTCAATTTGAGGCGTTTTCGACCGATATTAGTTTATCGCGTAAAGACACCATCAAATGTTTTCTGTTGGAGCTAAAATTTCGTGGGGGCGTAATATACGGCCTAGGTAACACTCCGTAAAATTTTCGACCATATTTTATTTGGACTCCAAAGTTGCAAAAAAACGTGGATAATAGCCTTCAAAATCGGTCATTTTCAGCTTTTTTTTATAGCGATGAAAGTTGTTCTAAAACGCGAATGTTTTTGACGAAAACTTGTTGATAGGAATAGAGTGCCTTACAATGATTATTAAAACCCTCAGACACGATATATATAAAATGTAATATAGAACTTGTTTCGACGGATTTCAACACGTCCCAAAGGTATTCCAATGCCTTTTTAAAAACTACATACATTGAGATCCAAATGAACCTGATATTATACCTAGACATTGTATTTGGTGTGGAGTTTGTTCAGCGCGATTATGGAAGCACTTTATTCCGGGACCCAAAATGCCAAAAGAACGTGGATAATAGCCTTCAAAATCGCTCATTTTCAGCTATTTTTTATAGCGATGAAAGTTTTTATAAAACGCGAATGTTTTTGACGAGAACTTGTTGATAGGAATAGATCTAGTACTTAAGAGTGTGTTTGGTCGAGAGTAGTCTAAGAATGGACGACCTTCTGGAAAAGTCAAAATACGCTGGAAGAGACCTGTATTGGTTTATGAGGACAGTACACGATCTGTTGAGCGCCATAAGTGATACCACAATCCACAGAAAAATGCATGACTTTATCTCAACGCAATAATAATAAGATTCATTCTCATAAAATTAGTACAAAAAAACAAAATTGTCACCTTTCAATGTTGTCAATTGTCAATTTAATTAGGTCAACAAATAACTAATTCAGTTGAGCTAAATCAAACAACTTATTACTTTATTATTTATATTTATATTTCATTCAGAGTATTACAAATTATAGTGTAAAACGTTCTCACGTGTAGTAGTATAAATGATAATCTATTTCACGAAATATATAAAACTGTCTTACACAATAATTTTACAATGCATACAATGCATTTTCTTTGTTTTATGTGACAATATATACTATCGTAGTGATTAGTGTTAAAAAAAAAAAGCGAAGAAGAAAAGTATTACTCCGTATAATCGTAGAAAGAAATATTTATTCAAGTGCCAATTAGATCTACTAATTTTAATGCAATTATAAATTATTATTATATGGAAATATTGCTAGAAATAACTAGAATTATCTTAATGAGATACAAATAATGTTTTTTCTTAAAAGCCAAGCATATAATTAACCAATTATAGAAATCGAGTAGAAAATAATAATAATAATAATAATAATAATAATAATAATAAAAAAAAAAAAATTAAAAAAATAAATAATAAAAAAAATAAAAATAATAATAATAATAATACAAAAAGTATAATAATAATAATAATAATAATAATAATAATAATAATAATAATAATAATAATAATAATAATAATAATAATACAAAAAGTATAATAATAATAATAATAATAATAATAATAATAATAATAATAATAATAATAATACACAAAGTATATTATAATTTCGATTTTCGTATAATGAATCGTATTATCTTTCTTACTTCCTACTTAATAATAATAATAATAATAATAATAATAATAATAATAATAATAATAATAATAATAATAATACACAAAGTATATTATAATTTCGATTTTTGTATAATGAATCGTATTATCTTTCTTACTTCCTACTCCATAATCAAATCGATTGAATAATTATACCCATCACTCAAACTCAAATTCAAACTCAAACTCGACCGTATCTCTTTTACCTACAAAACTCAATATTTTCCAAATAATTACAATAATAATAGGAGTAATAAAATTAATTAATTAATTAAAGAAGCAAGTACATTAGTTCACCCACTCATTCTTCATTTAGCAAAAAAAAAAAATTACAAATAAATTGAATTAATTACTTTAATTAATTTCTCCTCCCACAATCTTTCACCACTCCCCCCTTTTTATTTTCATTCTTAAACCCTAATTTATCTCATTAAATACTTTAAATTCCATGCATACAAAAAAAAAATCACAAGTAATATAAAAAAAAAACCCTAATTAAACCCCTCTTCATCGACTTCCCATCACCATGCACATGCACGTCTCATTATTATTATTATTATTATTATTCCCACTCATCGTCTTTTTCTCGGGATCAGCGTCCTCAGAGGAGGACGCTGATCCCTACAGGTGGCACAACTTCTCGAAACTTGTGAATGTCGAGAAAGGAACTCGCGCCACCAACCTCCGCCACCTCAAACACTACTTCCACCGCTTCGGCTACCTTCAACCACCGTCGCCGTCATCGCCGGCGAACTTTTCCGACGACTTTGACGCCGACCTTGAATCCGCCATCTCGAGCTACCAGAGAAACCTCGGGTTACCGGTCACCGGAAAACTCGACGGCGATACCGTCGACGTCATCACCTCGCCGAGGTGCGGCCTCGCCGACAACCACCACCATCTCCACGAAACGCGTCGTTTTGAGTATTTCTCGGGGCGGCCGCGGTGGGGGGAGGTGAAGAAGAAACACATGACGCTGACGTACGCATTCGATGAGGCGCATTTTATGAATATTGTTGATTACGTAAGCAAGAAGGAAGTAAAAGCGGTTTTTAACCGCGCGTTTAACCGTTGGTCGACGGTAATTCCCGTAAATTTTACCGAAATTGGTAATTACCGTACGGCCGAGATTAAAATCGGGTTTCATAAGGGGGACCACGGGGACGGGGAGCCGTTCGACGGGGTATTAGGGATCTTGGCCCACGCGTTTAGTCCGGAAAACGGGCGGGTTCATTTAGACGGAGACGAAACGTGGGCCGTTGATTTGGGATCGGAGAAGTCGATCAGGGCCGTTGATTTGGAATCGGTGGCTACGCACGAGATTGGTCACGTGCTTGGGTTAGCTCATTCTTCGGTTAAGGGTTCGGTTATGTATCCGATCCTGAAGGCTAGGAGTAGGAAAGTGGAGTTACGGGTTGATGACGTGGACGGGGTTCAGGCTTTGTATGGGTCCAACCCGGGTTTTAATTACGGGTCGTTGGTGTCTGAGGAGAGTTCAGATTGTGGTCGTGGTCGTGGTCGTGGTTGTCGTGGTGTTGAATTGATTGGATTGTCGATCTGGTGGTTATTGGTCGTTATGAATTTGATTTAATTACCTAATGGAGTAGGTTTGTCCATTGCATTAGGTATGATGATGTCGAGGCAATGTTAGACCGTCTCATAAAAATTTAACGTGAGACACACAATCTAATGAGGGTAAATTTTACCGGCTTAATTACTATCATTGAGATTATTCTCTCTTACTCGAATCTGGACTATACCAAAATTCGGTATTTTACACAAAAATTTGAGCAATTACTTCCTCGATCTGTCTGAGTTATTGGTTTACCAGTAGTTATCACTGATTAAAATATTTCTTACCATAACACAAATAATTTGGTTTAAAGTTTACTCATAAACAAATAACTGATGGAAATATTTGTCCTCTACCATACATTTCATCGGTTTTAATCATTTATTTAACTTTACTAATTAACATGCTTTTCACAACTTATATAAAAGATAAATAAATGATTACGATCTAGTCAACAAAGATCACAATAAAACGAGAAACACCGTAATATCATAACAAACCCAATTACGAGCATGGAGTAGCTCAAGTAAATTGGTACCATTTTACACGAAAACAAACATACGACGGATAATACGTCACTAGATATGCATGCATGCATGCATGGCCGTTAATGATACATACGAGTACGTACCACGTAGTATATGTATCATTACCACCACCATGCATGCATGCCTAAGTTCTTAATCCTTGCATTGCAGGATATGCATTATTATTAGGGCACATGAAAATAAAAACAAGTAGATAGCTAGGGTACTTTAATTAATTAATTAATCAATTAATTAGGGAATAATAACGTAGATTATTCCACTAATCAACTAATTATGCAATTAATTAACAGGCAAAGGTAGGGAGGTCGCAAGCGTTAATAAGAACAGCGACGGTCCTGCTAAGGTTAAGACCGCTAAGAGTACCACCAAGGAGTCCACCGACGAGAGGGAGGCCGTAGATGGGGCCGAGGACGGAGAGAAGGAGTGGACTCACAAGGCCGGTGCAGATACAAGCCTTTAAATCAGCATCCAAAAGGCCTTCAACAAGAGTACAACACGAGGTCGTTTTGTAACTACCGGGTGTGGTAGTAGTACTCACTGTCGCAATTAGGTTAGCCCATGGTAGCCCAACGCAAACGTCGAGGGAGGTGCAGGGTGTGGTTGTTGCGTTCGTTGACACGAACGCAAACATGGCTAGGTTAGCCAGGATCATTGTTGCTACTGCCTTGGTGTTGTTGAAACCCATTTTTATTAGTTATTATTGTTAGGGTTTGTTGATTTGATGAACTTAAACTCTCGTTCATGCCGTTTTATAGGGTTCGAACAAGGGTAGTCATGTCATTTCACGTACCCTCTTGCTATTTTATTTATTTAATTAATCAACTTATTATTATACTTAATTGGTTAATTACTAATTACTCCGTATGTAGTTAATTTTAATTACCACTTTGATTATACTAATACCACCATCTTTAGTATAGTTTTGCGGACTATTAGCTAGCTCCGATCCTATACTTACGCAGCCTCTATGCATGTGTGCTCGATTGCTAATTATCCAAGTTATCGAAGATGTCTTAACCTAGTGGTCTGGTTAGGTTAAGACTAGGTAATAATGTGGACGATAAGTCCAGGTTCGAATTCTTCCTCCCCTATACCTATATTGTAATGCGATTAAGTGCGCGCTTCGTTGAAAAAAAAAAATGTTAATCCAAGTAATAACGACTTTCCATGAACGATTCCAAAAACGACTTAGCTTTGCCATTGATCTTAGTTCTTTCAAAATACGGAAGGGACATCGAAGGGCAGTGACTTAAACCACACGTTATTTATTTATTAATTACTTTAACTGGAACTAGAATATCGGAATGTCAAGAAATTCTACTAATTACTACTATTAACTACAATATATTAATATTGTCTAATACTCCGTAGGAACTTAATTAAATTAGAAGCTAGCGATGAATATGGCAGTGTACTATCTGTATATGTACGATCGACTATATATATTAATCATTCCTAATATTCTATATTTAGAAAGTGTACCGTGTACGTACGATAATTGATCTCTAGGTTACGTTAATTTGTACTACTAACTTGTCATTGCATGCTGAATAGGTGTAGAGTCTAGTTAAGTTCAGATTCGAGTCGGGTATATATAGGTGGTAAAGCTAAAAGCTCTCGCTCTCCCGTGAGGCCGCGATCTCGACTCATGAGTTTTAATACTATTGTAGGTGTATGTGCTGCATAACATGCATTCTTAGGGTTCGAAACTGAGACCTACTGTATGTCCCAGAGCACATAGTCTGCTCTATCAAGTTTTTTTTAGTTCAACGAAGAGCGCACCTAGTCGCATTACAATATAGGGGAGGGGGATTCGAACCTGAGACCTACTGTCCCAGAGCACATAGTCTTAACCACTAGACCAAGACATCTTCGATACCCTCACTACATAATAACCCGTCCAAAAGACAATAATATTGAGTATTGACCGAGAATTTGAGCTAGTAACCCGTCCATTCGACCCAAAACAAACCTACCAAATATAAATATGAGGTGATATATATTGAGTTTTGGGACTCGTTTGGTTCACCATGGAAAGATGGAGTTACCGCCTTACCGGAAACTTAAATTCACGTGAATTTGTATTTCATGGGAATTGCAAAAATATTGTTTGGTTGCCATGCATGTAGGAAATAACTTCATGCGGGAAATTCTACCCACCCAGTGGGAGCTTGGTGATTAACTTCCTCATTATGGAGGAAGTGACAATTCCTAGGAAGTGTCAATTCCCGGAAAGTGGGCAACCAAACAACATCCCAATTTATCAATTCATAGGGAGTTCTACTTCCCATGATTTAAGAGGGCAACCAAACGACCTCTACTGAGACTTTGATCGAGTTCCACCATGGCCATGAATATGGATATTCTATATTCCCTATAAGTTTAGAATTTTTTTTATGAAAATGGTGGCCAATTTAAATTGTTTAACACTACTAGTTGATCCTAATAAATTGGCCTTTACTTCATTTATCGAGGTTTTAGAAAATATTGTTCGTACAACTTCACTAATCCTAATTTGGGATTGATCAATAATAGTCGGTGACTAATTAGTTTAATAATACTCCTTACTCCGTATTATATATTCCCCTCTAATGGATTTGGAAACGATTGAAGAGTCTTATAGAATATAAACGGACCTCAACCACCACTTTAAGAATTTTGGTATCGGAGCCAAAGATCAAGAGTTCGAACCCTAACAGCGTGTAATCTCAGCACACGATATTGGGAAGCATGTGCATAGTAATTTAACCACTCATCATCTTAAGGTTTTGGTTGAGATGGTTCGTTAACAGAGTCATTGATCAAAATTCAAGATCAACGTCTCTTATATATTAACATTGTTGAGAGATCGTCTTCTATAAGATCAATGTCTCTTATATATTAACGTTGTTGAGAGATCGTCTTCTACAAGATTTTCCTAAATTGAAATAGCTGATCGATCGAGAGCCTGAAACAAAATGAACTTAATAGGAGCTGAGCTGAACTAAACAACTGTAGGACCAACCGGAGCCAAATAGTAAGTTGATGCATGAAAAGTTTTTTTTTTTTTTTTTTTTTTTTTTGATGAACGAGGGAACCCGCAGCCGCTACCTTTTTGGTACGCTCTGGGTACAAGTTACATACTGAGTAACTTCACTAACTTGCATTAGTTCACGCGTAGGGCTGCGTAAGTATAGGATCGAAAGAGTGAGCAAAACTATACTAAAGATGGTGGTAATTTGATAATCAAAGTGGTAATTAATTAAGTATAATTAAGCTAATAATAATAATATAATTATAATTAATAAGTACGTGATTAACGAAGAAAATGGTGTGAAATGACATAACTACCCTTGTTTGAACCCTATAAAAAGGCAAGAACAAGAGTTTAAGTTCATCAAATCAACAAACCCTAACAATAATATAACCAAAAACATACAAAAAAAAAAAAACACTAACAAAAATGGGTTTCAACAACACCAAGGTAGTAGCAACAATGATCCTGGCTAACCTAGCCATGTTTGCGTTCGTGTCAACGAACGCAACAATCACACCCTGCACCTCCCTCGACGTTTGCGTTGGCCTACCATGGGCTAACCTAATTGCGACGGTGAGTACTACTACCACACCCGGTAGTTACAAAACGACCTCGTGTTGTACTCTTGTTGAAGGCCTTTTGGATGCTGATTTGAAGGCTTGTATCTGCACCGGCCTTGTGAGTCCACTCCTTCTCTCCGTCCTCGGCCCCATCTACGGCCTCCCTCTCGTCGGTGGACTCCTTGGTGGTACTCTTAGCGGTCTTAACCTTAGCAGGACCGTCGCTGTTCTTATTAACGCTTGCGACCTCCCTACCTTCGTCTGTTAATTAATTGCTTAATTAGTTGATTAGTGGAATAATCTATGTTATTATTCCCTAATTAATCTATGTTTTTTTTTTCCGTTTTCGTTTGCCCTAATAATAATGCGTGTGATGCAAGTATTATGAACTTAAGCATGCATGCATGCATGGCGGTAACGGAGCACAGTACGTAGTACGTACTAGTGTGTACGTATTATCGACCGTCATGCATATCAGTGGTAGCTACGTACATATCTTTTCTTCAAGCTCCATTCTTGTAATAGGGTTTGATAATGAGATCGACTTGGTTATTATTTACTGTTTTATCGATCTTCAATAAACTATCGGGATGGAACTAAGCGCAATCAGAACAGATCATGATCCGAGCAAGCATTTTACAAAAAGTTACGGTATCCTCCTTCTACTAAAAGAATAGGGAGAGAGGGTTAGGAATATGATGAGATGTCAAGCTCTTGTGAAAAGTTTTCCCTCCAAAAACACTCTTACCTCAATATGGAAATAAATCAACCATTAATTTCATAATATAATCATAAAATCTAAATTGAAACCAAACTATATAATTATGGAGAATTAGACCAAAAATACTTTAATAAAGAAAACAACTAAGTGATCATATGGAGAATTGGTTTCGTGATATATTATGGAGAATTATGGAGAATTGGTTTCGTGATATATTTTATTTATTTATTTAACTATCATGGGAAAATTGAGGAAAAATATAATCAGTTTTATAAAAAACATTACTCGCACGAAACTATTGTAGATCCACTAGAACAAAAAAAACATATTTATTTAAGTATATTAAATGAGATTATGAAAATAAAAAACTAAATAAAAATTTTTAGATATATACCGCGCATTAGTGCGTGGGATCTACACTAGTTATACAATTAAATAAATAAAAAGTTCGAGAGTTCGATCAATATCTTCACTAGTTTTTTTTTTTTTTTTTTTTTTTTTGAAAGTGAAGATCAATATCATTAATAATAAGCCATCCGGCATCTACAAACGATGTCAAATTGAACTGAATACAAATTTGTGAAAAATAAATAAAGAACATCATTGAGACAAAGATCACTATTAGAATAATGCGCTTCTGCATAGCCTTCTATATATCGTTGTTTATTGACACAACCTTTCGCGAAGGAATCCATAGATCTGATGAAATAGCCTCCAAGATGATGAACTTCCTCTATTTTGACAAATAGTAGACCGAGATCTGCCCTCAATTGTATCGCCGTACGCAAGGATTTCATTGCTCTCATGATCTTGCACATAATTCTTGAAATCTAAGAACTATACTAATGTAAAGGACCGAAACATCGAAATAAAGGAAAAAACCTTCAAAAAAAGGACCAAAACAACTCTCATAAAAGAGAGACTTTTATTGAATAAGATTTAATAACTAGTAATTGAGACTTAAACAATTTTCGGGGCTTACCATCGATTAATCATCAATGGAGGCCCCAGATCGAGGAGGAAAAGTAGGGTTTTTTTGTGAGAAAGGGGAGGAAAAACTAGGGTTTTTTATATCTTCACTTGTTTACTAATATGTTATTTATCAATAAGTGAATCAACGATGATAATATATCCAATTGAAAGTTTAAGACATGTTAAGACGTTAATCAAGTTACTAACAATAAATACTGCGATTCAAATATTAATTAAATCTAAATTTGAAGGTTTTGAATTTTTGATTGAAACTTAGCCAAATTTGGGAGAGTATATATATTTTCAAATTGCTCGTAATTTTTAAGGCGAATTTATATCGTGATTTCGAATCAAATGTTTATTGCCATGACCTAACAAAATAAAAATAAACTCTGATATGAGTCGAAAAATTCAGAACTACTAATCTACTCCGCACTATCCAATTAAACTGATTAAGTAACCTTTTCAATCCAATTGACCTAAATTAAAAATCCGAAATTGAATATATTTGAACATTTTTTTTTGAACTCCCAAATTCGGGATTAGCCCGTTGGATTAGAATCAAATAGTACCAAATGTGCAATGTTCTCCGGACCTTGACCCTCCATCCCAAGCAAGTTCGTCTACTGAAACTACTAGCTTGAAATTGACCTAGCTCATGGACGACTCGATTACATTGAACCATTTATCCTAAACTGAAAAATCGAGACTAAATTTCAATATAAAAACACATCTCGACTTCAAGGATTTTCTAATCAATTCTTTGTTTAATAATGATATACTCCGTACTTCAAAAAAAACTTATACTATGTAATAAAAATTAAATGAATGTTAACACCTTAACTGATCGATACTTTGTATTATGTTAATAACTCAACTAGATTCATTCAAACGCGAAATAACAAGTAAACAAACCTAATTAAATGAAATCGGTCGGATCAAATTCGAATTTAAACCGACACATTGCTCAATTCAAATAAAATCGATCCGATTAATCCGAGATCTTTTTTGTCTAACTATATATTTTTTTTCATTACAATATAGGAAGAAAGATTCGAACTTGAGACCCACTGTCTTAGAGCACCTACTAGAGGTGGCAAATCGGACGTGCCGGGCCGTGCTTTGTGTCGGCTCAGTCGTGCTTCGTGCCTGTCCAGCCCGGCCCAGTCGTGCCTGGCAGACCCACCGTGCCGTGCCGTGTCGTGCCTGACTCTGAGAACATGCGCCGAGGCACGGTTCCTAGCCCGGGCCCGGTCGTGCCTAAGTCGTGCCGGACCAAATTTTCAGGATTTTTCATTTTTTTGGAATTTAGAGTCGTGCCGGCCCAACCGTGCCTCGTGCCGGGCCGTGCCTAGGCACGAACTTTTCTTCAAATTGGCGCCGCGGCCCGACTTGGAACCGGTCGTGCCATGCCCGTGCTTTTGCCACGTCATCACCGTGCCGGGCCGGGTCGTGCTTTTTTTCGTGCCGGACCGGGCCACCGAGATGGGCCCGGCCCGATTTGCCAGCTCTAGCACCTAGTCATCATAGCCACTATACTGAGGCATCTTCGATATTCGGGTTACTATATTGAGAAAAAAGAATTAACCTGAAATAATAATTACGGTAGTACGGAATACTGTTACTATTTGCAGTAATTTTTTTTTTTTTACGATGTCGTCGTCTACTTCCAACACAAATAACTTCTTCATCATCATCTCATGTATTTTCTCTCTCTAAAACATTCTCTTTCTCTCTCTAGATTCAATCATATTGATCGATCGCACCCGTCACGCAAATCGTTGATCTGTAAGTTAATCATCTAATTTCCGTTATTTTAATTAATTAATCGGTTTGAACTTCTGTGTTAATGGCATCAGCTTAATTGAAATTTTTGATTTGATCGCAAAAAAAAACTATGAATTTCGTGATTATTGAATTATGTTAGCTTATGATGATGGGTTTAGAGGTGTAGGCGGAATGAATTCTGATGTTTGATTGTTGATTTTCTGGGGGGAATTATGATGGATCGTAAGTTTGGGGTGAAATTGAAGTTGGAATGAGTGATTAGGGTTTGAGGATTTTGGGGGTTGGATTGGTAGGTGACTTAAGGAGGAGGGTTGATTGTATCGATGGCGTCGAATCCTCCGTTTGGGTTGGAGGATCAGACGGATGAGGATTTTTTTGATAAGTTAGTTGATGATGGCGGCGGCGGTGGTGGTGATGGTGAGGGGAGTGATTTCATGGGTGTGTCGGATTTAGTGTCGAGTTTAGGTGATCTAAGTGGGTTGGTGGATGGGGATGGGGATGGGGATGGAGATGTTGAGGTGAAAGAATTTGAGAATCTTGGTGTAAGTGAGGTAGATCATGGGAATGTGGATCCCGATACGAAGGATTTGGGGGTGATTGATGACAATTCTGGTGGTTTTTCGGGTGTTTCGGCTACACGGGAACAGGTCAGTGATGGTGGGGAGGTAACTTCTTCGATGGTGTCGTCGGGTTCGTTTTGCTTTGATAATGGGCCGGTGGTGGAAGATGAGGTTGGGGTTTCGAAGGGAGAGACGGGGTTGAAGGGGGAGAGTAGTGGCGCTAGTGGCCCGTCTAGTGGTGGTGTGAAGGAGGTTCAATGGAGTGCTTTCGCTGACTCGTCTGATCTTGATAGTGGCGGTTTTGGGTCTTATGATGATTTCCTTAACGACTTTGGACAGGGTGTAGGGAATGTGCAGAACGAAGCAAATGATGTGTTTGGTAATGACACTGTCGCCAATGTTGCTACTGAAAATGCTAATGCTAATGCTTATGGTTTTACTGAAGGAACGGAACACATTGCCAGTACAGTTGACACTAATAGTGCAGAGTATTATGAAAATCAGTACCCTGGTTGGAAATTTGATCCGAACACTGGGCAGTGGTATCAAGTGGATACCGCTGATGTAAATATGCATGGAAACGTTTCTGGGAGTGGGGAAGGGCAATGGGGTGTTTCTGATGCAAACACATCCCAAGTTTTTTATTCGCAGCAAAATGTTCACAGCAGTGTTGGAAGTGTAGGTCAGGTTAGTAGTAGCGCGAGTTTCTCTGATTGGAATCATACTTTGAGCCAGACTGGGGAATATCAGTATCCGGCTCATATGGTTTTCGACCCGCAGTACCCTGGCTGGTATTATGACACATTAGCACAGGAATGGCGTTCTTTGGACGCATATCATTCATCGATTCAGTCAGCAGAGTTAATTCATAATCAGAATGGCCAAGATGGTCAAGGGATTAATATCAATGGGCTTCAAGTATCCAACAATGAAAGCGTAAATAAAAACCAGACTTATGGAACTTCCTTCGGACTGTATAATCAGCAATTTTCAAATGATGGGCAGTCTAACTTCGCAACGAATACCGGGTCTGCTGTCAATTATCACGCGGGTGGTCAATCATGGCCTAGCTTTGACTCTAATGTGTATAGTAACACTCGCGTGAGCTCACCTTCATACAGCGAAGCAAATCAGAATATGGATAGGGGTAACTGGGATGGTTCTGCTGGCAATGTTTTCCAGTCATTTAATCATACTCAGCAGCAAAATGGAGCACTTCAATACTCGGCTGAATTTTACGGTAATCAAAATCCAGGGAATGTTTCCCAACCATTATTTCCTAATGGCCATCAGGTCTCTTATGCACCAACCGACGAGACTAGATCACTTGGTGGGCGTCCTCCGCATGCTCTAGTTGCATTTGGATTTGGAGGGAAGCTTTTAGTAATGAAGGATACCAGAGCTTCTGGGTTTTCATTGCAGGGAAGTAAGGTATAATCATTTTATCAGTTCTTTGATGTCATATTGTCTCCTGTTTCATTCTCTTTGATTGACAAAATGACCATACCTTCCGTATTGTTATTACTTCGGTACTTTTTTTTTCCGGTTTCTTTATTTTGTTTTGCATTATCCTTCTCCCGCAGGTTGCTGAAGGACGCTCTCTTTCTGTTCTTAACCTGATGGAAGTTGTGGGTGTGAACCATGGTCCGTTAGGTTCTGCAGTATGCGATTCTGGCTATTTCCAACCTTTATGTCACCAATCATTTCCTGGTCCTTTAGTTGGTGGCAATGCGGGAACTAAAGAGCTGAATCGATGGATTGATGGAAGGATTGCAAATTGTGGGGTGATGAGTAGTAATGATGGTAAAGGTGAAGGTCCTAAATTGCTTCTCTCCTTGTTAAAGGTTGCATGCCAACACTATGGAAAGCTTCGATCCTTTGGTGCAGATTCGGGGCTGAAGGTAACCGTGCCATTTAATGCTTTAATCTTTGAAGGTAGTGAGTTTAAGACGTCTTTCGTTAAAAGGTTCCTTGTCTTGCTGGCATTATGGTCATTTGTAGCAATTCTCCTTCCCAATCCGACTGTTGTATTTCCTTATTTATATTCATCGATTGTATTTAGTTTCCCTATAGTAAAGGCTCTAGAATAATATTTCAGGACAACGACCTTCCAGAGTCAGCGGTTGCCAGTCTCTTTGCCTCTGCCAAGAAGAACACTGGGCACTTTCAGGGTAGTGCTATTGCAAAGTGCATGATGACCTTACCATCTGAAGCACAGATTCAGGTATTTTAGACCTTTCTTTTGGGGGAATGTGTTAAACTGCTGATCACGTGTCAAATATATTGAGACATTTTTATGGCAGGCAACTGCCTCTGAGGTACAAAACCTTCTTATTTCTGGTAGAAAGAGGGATGCTTTACGGTGTGCTCAAGAGGGACAGTTCTGGGAGTTTGCGCTGATTCTTGCTCGAGAACTTGGTGACCAGGTTTGTACTCTCGTCAATTTTCCATCTTTTATCATTAAAATTCACCCTAGGATTACCTGACCCCTCTAATTGATGCTTTGCCTGTTTGTTGGGTCTTTTGCAGTTCTATACTGATACTGTGAAGCAGATGGCAGTTAGCCAGTTAGTATCCGGATCGCCTTTGAGAACCTTGTGCCTGCTGATAGCAAAGAGACCTGAAGAGGTCTTTTCCAACACCGTTATGCCTGCTAACAATCTCAACCCCTCTGCATCGGCTATGTCTCCACGACATGCACAGGTAAATTCCTCCCATGAAAGAACTTAAATCTTAAACCATGATATAAGAAACAATGTGTAATCAAAATTTTTGAGGAACATAAATTTCTGTACTATGAAACAGAGTGCAGGCTCTAGCATGCTGGCCAACTGGGAGGAGAACTTGGCCGTAATAACTGCAAACAGAACAGAGAATGATCACCTTGTGATCACCCACTTGGGAGATTGCCTTTGGAAGGAAAGAAATGATGTATGTCCTCTATATCCGTTTATCAGCCGACAGCTACAACTTCCCTCTAGTTTTATGAACTTGGCTGTAAGAATGTTTCAGCCCGTTCTCACATGGGGTTGATGGTACAGGTGATTGCTGCACATATCTGTTACATGATTGCAGAGGCTGATTTCGAGTTGTATTCAGACTCTTCAAGATTGTGTCTGATTGGCGCAGACCACTGGAACTTTCCGAGGACATATGCGAGTCCTGAGGCTATTCAGGTGAATATCAGGTCCTTACATTTCCACCGGCCACATGTTTGCCTCTTGGTCTTACACACACTGTTATTTCCCTTTACTAGTGTTTCTACATGATAACTTTCCTTTTACTTATGGTCTGTGTGGCATGAAATCAGCGTATTTCTTCGCCACAATTTGTAGCCATGGCAACCTGATTAATTTAGTAGCGTACAATAATATTCATGTGAATTGGTGCACAGGTATTAAAGTCTGAAGATTGAGAAGTAACGTTGATATTGATCTCTCATCCTCTTTTCTTTTTTTTTTTTTTGTATTGTAGAGAACAGAGCTGTTTGAATATGCAAAGGTTACTGGTAATTCGCAGTTTGTTCTGCTTCCTCTTCAGCCATATAAACTCGTCTATGCACATATGCTGGCAGAAGTGGGAAGAGTGTCCGATGCATTGAAGTATGTCACGCTTCTCACCTCCATTCTATTGCAGATTTTAGTTATACTTTTATTTGCCTCAGCCGTGGTTTAATTCAGATACTGCCAAGCTGTTCACAAAGTTTTAAAATCTGGACGATCACCGGAGGTGGACATGTGGAAGCAGTTGTTGTCGTCTCTTGAGGATAGAATCCGGACTCACCAACAGGTTCGGTTCCTGGTTTTGTTTTTTAAAAATTTTAAGCTATCATTTGTCGTTGCAAGAGTGATCTGAGTGCTAGTTCTTACGTGTTGCCAGAGCGGATATGCAGCGAACCTAGCTCCAGGAAAGATAGTAGGCAGACTTCTTAATCTTTTTGATAGTACAGCTCATCGTGTTGTTGGTGGACTCCCTCCACCCGCTCCATCAACTGTGATGAGCAACGGGCATCACTATCAATCATCGGGCTCAAAGGTAAGAAGCAGTCAGTCGACTATGGGTATGTCATCGTTGATGCCATCAGCATCCATGGAGCCAATAAACGAACGGGCTGGAGATGGAAGTAAAAAGGCGTTGCATAACAGAAGCGTTTCAGAGCCCAATATCGGTAGAATACCAACGCCGGTATGACTCACATGTCTCATCTCTCTGTTTCGCCCTTATTTTTTTGGATTTGATCATCTCCTAATTAAATCTTAAATTATGGGCGCGGTTCAGGAACAGGTGGACACCCCAAGTGAACCAACTTCTTCCACTTCGGATGGAAAAACTCCTAGCCCATCTGGAACATCCCGCTTGGGCCGTTTTAGCTTTGGTGCTGCTATCTTTCAAAAGACTTTCGGGTTAGTCTTGAAGACTCGTCAAGGTCGTCAGGTAGAACCTTATAGACAAATTTTGAGTCACATTGCCGGTCATATAAAATGCATACTATATACGAATTCTAATGATAAATTTGTCTATATCGTCAAAGGCTAAATTAGGGGACACCAATAAGTTCTACTACGATGAAAAGCTAAAGAGATGGGTGGAGGAGGGTGCGGAACCACCAGCCGAAGAACCTGCACTTGCACCTCCTCCAACGAATACATCCTTCCAAGCCGAGAAACCAGATCCCTACCCAAAGAACGCGTTTAACAATACACTCAGTTCCAGCGGAGCTCCAGAACCTGCCGGTTCAACCCCTCCTGGAAGTAGTATGGGGATACCGTCTCTTCCACCAAGTTCAAATCAGTTCTCAGCTCGTGGCCGGATGGGTGTTCGGTCAAGGTATGTATACTTTTTTTAAGGATCGAGAATAGTTGTTCACAAAGCACATCTTCATTTCTGACAAGTACGATGGTTGATCTCTCTAAACAGGTATGTCGACACGTTCAACAAAGGTGGCGGGGCCTCCACAAATACGTTCCAGGCACCATCAATCCCGTCATCTCAACCCGCCAGTCTTTCAAATGCTAAATTTTTCATTCCCACAGCATCGTCACAAAATCAACCAACATTTGGCACGGACTCAGGAAGAAGTGATGTTTCAGAAAGCGAAGAGCAGACACCAACCAAATCCGGGATGGGGAAGGACCCTTTCCAAAACCTACCACCGTCGTTCCCTGGTGGAACATTGCAGAGGTACCCGAGCGTTGATAACATAGCAAGACAGGGAGTTAGGATCGGGAATAATATTAGTAGTTCGAGTGAGCCACCACAATCACGCCGAACTGCTTCCTTGAGTGCAATTCCTAGTGATGCATACATTTCACCGCCGACAAATGAGGTAAAACCTTCTCCACTGTCCTTCATGCCTAGCAACCAATCGTCGGGTAGTCTGCACAACAGTAATGGCAGTTATGGGGATGATCTCCATGAAGTTGAACTCTGACAAAAAAATGGTGCTGTAAATATCAAGTTTTGCATCGTATGTTCACACTGGAATCAGAACCTGACTGATCTTCGCAGGGATAGATATATTTTTTTTTCGTTAATATTTATATATATATAAGTTTATGCGATCTCACATCTCCAGTAAGCTAATGTATGTCGAGAAATTGGAAACCGAATACTGTAATGTAAGCATAGAGCTAGGTTGTTCGCCCGTAGCTAATAGATCATTTCAATTCGTTGATTTTTTCAGATATTAGACAGTCGAAACATTTTTTTTTACCCTTTTTAATTTGGAAAGGCTCAATAATGGAAATGAATTAGCTGATATTATCGTCTTTCCAGTGTTCGTTCCATATGATCTTTATGTTGTTGCGGCGACTGAAAACGCTGCACCGTGACTGATGTACTGGCAAATTAGCATTCTGTATGTTGTGGATAGTAGATGTAGCAGCAAATCAGGGTAAATATCGATCTCTTTTTCACAGGTTGCTCTCGTGTGAACGTCCCTTGCTCCCTAATAACTCATCGCAAAATCGAAACAAATTTATGAGCGAGACACGGGCAGTAAGACATAGCTCAACATGTACACAAGCTTAATGCCAAAAGACAGCATATATGTACTTTCCCAAAATAATAACTCCAGTCTTAAGTCTTAAGAAACAGATTAGTCTTCTTCCTCAGTCTTATAGTATTCAAAATAGCAGGATTAGCAGCTAGAAGGCGAGGTTTGGTCTCGGTCTGCATCATACAACAAGTCGATAAGTGGCGTGTTTGCCAGCAGTCTCACTGCGCCGTGTTATCTTCACAACTTGTCCACGCCTGAGTCCATAGTATTTTGCAACCGGGTCCTTCAGCTGAATACGCGGTAGCTGCATTGTCATAGTAGGCCAATTGTGATGTCAAAAAGAGGGTGTATTCATTAATGTTACGGAAAACCAGTGTCGTGATTTCAAATTAACACATTTCCGCGTTTTTTTGTGAAATAGTACAAGGTACACGAATGAGCTATCCATTCTTCGACTTAGCTTTTGAGGTAAGTTTTCCGATTCCTATATCATTATGCTTTTCGCAAAGTGAGCAAGAAACAGTATGTACCTCAGACTCCTTAAGAGTATATTTCTGTAGCAGGGTCTTCTTATCATCTTCTGTTAGCGGCTGATATTCAGGCACCATCTTATGCTTCGTAACATTAAACAGCAGCTCCGTCTCCTGCGAGAATGCATCAGCACAGCACAGAGGTCTTTACAAATGCCGAAAAACTAACACCCAACATAGCATAATTAACAGGAAAACAGAAGTAGCAGAGAACAGGCGAATTGTATGTACTATATAATTAACCTTGAAAACCTGAACGTAGACGTTGACAGAAGACAGACATGTCGCGAGAGCAATGGGGGTTACATGCTGTCGAACCACAAAGATGACGGTATGAACTCCCTCGTCTTGCATCTGAGATATTGTGTTGTTCACAGTCGAATTACCAAGTCGTTCAGTGAACAAAACCAGTATCTGCAGCGAAAGAAACAACCAATGCAACTTAGATATATATATATATAAGAAGTCGGTTCTTGAATCTTGATCGATTCACAAGGAAATCAGGACATATTCAAGTGAAAAAACAGTCACCGAAAACAATCTGTGTTAACAGAAGAATGAATATCCGAATTCTTTGTTGAACTTAACCCTCCGATTTTCCTTAAAAACATCATCAAATCGATCATTCATTAGTCAGTTTAGTCGATATTGCCACATTTAGTACCCATCTAGAATTCAACCACGTTGAGCGACCTTTCACATTTCGTGTCATAACCATTAACCACACGTCAAAACATTGTACCATTCTCAGTCGATATTGCCACATTTAGTACCCATTAGAGTATCAAACCACATTGAGCGACATTACACATTTCGTGTCATAACAATTAACCACACGTCAACACATTGTACCATTCTCAGTCGATATTGCCACATTTAGTACCCATTAGAGTATTCAACCACATTTGAGCGACATTACACATTTCGTGTCATAACCATTAACAACACGTCAAAAGATTGTACCATTCTCAGTCGATATTGCCACAAAAAAAACCTTCAAAATCGAGATTTATTTAATACTAAACCAACGAAGAACGATATCTAATCGAAGATTACGATTACCTGATCAGTAATGTCACCTTGTTTAGTCTTACGAATCTCGAACCCGGAATTATCATGAGCATACCAGTCGATGAACTGTTCCATACTCATATCAAGGTCTGAATCAGAGACAAGATAACCTCGATCTTTCACCATTTCCATTACTACTTTGTAACATCTGTACTTCTTTGAATTCTCTTGGTTCGATTCAGTCATTGTTTTCACCCAATTTCCTGCAAAATTCCCCAATTATTCTAGTAAATTTAGTGAAGATCAACGTTTTTTCTGAGCTGAAACTTGGAAAATTAAATCAAAACCCATTAAAACCCAGACGCCCAAATCCCCATTAAAACTCAAAATTACAGTCGTATAAGTTAATTAATCCGATTTCGAACGTAAGCGGTACAAAAATACTCGTCGTTTTGCTGAATTCTTCCCCAATTATTCGACTAAACAAACAATTATTCAAATAAATTTAGTGAAAATCCACTTTTTTTTGAGCTGAAACTTGGAAAATTAAATCAAAACCCATTAAAACCCAGACGCCCAAATCCCCAATAAAATTCAAAAACACAGTCGTATAAGTTAATCAATCCGATTTCGAACGTAATCGGTACGTAAATAGTCAAATACTCGTCGTTTTGCTGAATTTTTACCGATTTCGATTTTCAAATTTCGCGACCCGTATGAAGGAAATCAAAGTTGGTAATAATAATGAGTTAATTTGAGCTGAAATAATGATAATACAGTAGAAATTACGTAGTGTTAAGCGATGAAGTAGAGAAGCTTAAGAAAAAATGGCGACTGTAAAAAGTAAGGAATTGTAGTAAAAATGAGAATCTCCGTACAATTAATTACCTCCTTTTATTGGTGGTTGTGGGCCCTTTGTTGGGGTCGAGATTGAGCGGATTATCTGTCTCATTTTTGTGCTGAAGACGGTGATTCAGATGGAGGCGGAAACTCGAGGTATATTTTTACTGAGTTGATCTATTTGTTTAATCGACTCATTTGAAGTTTAAGACGAATGAGGATCGAAAACTTGAGATTACTTTTGAAAGCGGTAAAAATTGTTCGAAAGTGCGAATATTTTTGACAAATATTACTTGGGGACATTGTACTTGATGCGGACTTTGTTCAGCGCGAATATGGATTCATTTTATGTCAGGAACTAAAAGGCCGAAAAAACGTGGGTAATAACCTTCAAAATTGATCGTTTTTTTACTATTTTTTCTAAAGCGGTAAAAATTGATCGAAAGTGCGAATATTTTTGGCAAATATTACTCCGGGACATTGCACATGATATGGACTTTGTTCAGTGCGAATATGGATCTATTTTATTCCGGGACCTAAAAAACCGAAAAAACGTGGATAATTACCTTTAAAATCGGTCATTTTTGACAATTTTTTGAAAGCGGTAAAAATTGTTCAAAAGTGCGAATATTTTTGGCAAATATTACTCCGGGACATTGCACATGATATGGACTTTGTTCAGTGCGAATATGGATCTATTTTATTCCGGGACCTAAAAAGCCGAAAAAACGTGGATAATAACCTTCAAAATCGGTGGTTTTTGACTCTTTTTTAAAACAGCAAAAATTGTTCAAAAGTGAGAATCTCTTTGGCGAATATTACTCCGGGACATTGCACATGATATGGACTTTGTTCAGCGCGAATATGAATCCATTTTATGTCGGGACCTAAAAAGCCGAAAAAATGTGGATAATAACCTTCAAAATCGGTCGTTTTTTACTCTTTTTTTAAAGCAGCAAAAATAGTTCGAAAGTGCGAATATTTTTGGCAAATATTACTCCGGGACATTGCACATGATATGGACTTTGTTCAGCGAGAATATGAATCCATTTTATGTCGGGACCTAAAAAGCCGAAAAAACGTGGATTATTATCTTCAAAATCGGTCGTTTTTGTCAATTTTTTTGAAGCAGTAAAAATTGTTCGAAAGTGCGAATATTTTTGGCAGGTATTACTCCGGGACATTGCACATGATATGGACTTTGTTGAGTACGAATATGAATCCATTTTATTCCGGGACTAAAAAGTCGAAAAAACGTGGATAATAACCTTCAAATTAAAATCGGTCGTTTTTGACTCTTTTTTTAAAGCAGCAAAAATTGTTCGAAAGTGCGAATATTTTTTTTGGCAAATATTAATCCGGGACATTGTACTTGACGTGGACTTTGTTCAGCGCGAATATGGATACATTTTTTGTCGGGACCTAAAAAGCCGATAAAACGTGGATAATAACCTTCAAAATCGTTCGTTTTAGACTCTTTTTTTAAAGCACCAAAAATTGTTCGAAAGTGCGAATATTTTTGGCAAATATTACTCCGGGATATTGCACATGATATGGACTTTATTGAGTGCGAATATGAATCCATTTTATTCCGGAACCTAAAAAGCCGAAAAACCGTGGATAATAACCTTCAAAATTGGTCATTTTTGTCAGTTTTTTTAAAGCGGTAAAAATTGTTCGAATGTGCGAATATTTTTGGCAAATATTAATCCGGGACATTGTACTTGACGTGGACTTTGTTCAGCGCGAATATGGACACATTTTTTGTCGGGACCTAAAAAGCCGAAAAAACGTGGATAATAACCTTCAAAATCGTTCGTTTTTTACTCTTTTTTTAAAGCAGCAAAAATTGTTCGAAAGTGCGAATATTTTTGGCAAATATTACTCCGGGACATCGCACATGATATAGACTTTGTTGAGTGCGAATATGAATCCATTTTATTCCGGAACCTAAAAAGCCGAAAAACCGTGGATAATAACCTTCAAAATTGGTCATTTTTGTCAGTTTTTTTAAAGCAGTAAAAATTGTTCGAATGTGCGAATATTTTTGGCAAATATTAATCAGGGACATTGTACTTGATGTGGACTTTGTTCAGCGCGAATATGGACATATTTTTTGTCGGGACCTAAAATGCCGAAAAAACGTGGATAATAACCTTTAAAATTGATCGTTTTTTACTCTTTTTTTTTAAAGCAGTAATTTTTTTTCGAATGTGCGAATATTTGTGACAAATATTACTCCGGGACATTGCACATGATATGGACTTTGTTCAGTGCGAATATGAATCTATTTTTTGTCGGGACCTAAAAAGCCGAAAAAAGGTGGATAATAACCTTCAAAATCGGTCGTTTTTGTCAATTTTTTTAAAGCAGTAATAATTGTTCGAAAGTGCAAATATTTTTAGCAAATATTAATCCGGGACATTGTACTTAATTGACGTGAACTTTGTTCAGCGCGAATATGGATACATTTTTTGTCGGGACCTAAAAAGCCGATAAAACGTGGATAATAACCTTCAAAGTTGATCGTTTTTGACTATTTTTGTAAAGCCGTAAAAATAGTTCGAAAGTGCGAATGTTTTTGGCAAATATTACTTCGAGATATTGCACATGATATGGACTTTGTTCAGTGCGAATATGGATCTATTTTATTCCAGGACCTAAAAAACCGATTAAACGTGGATAATAACCTTCAAAATCGGTCATTTTTGACAATTTTTTGAAAGCAGTAAAAATTGTTCAAAAGTGCGAATCTCTTATGCGAATATTACACCAGCACATTGTAATTGATATGGACTTTGTTCAGTGCGAATATGAATCCATTTTATTCCGGGACCTAAAAAGCCGAAAATACGTGGATAATAACCTTCAAAATCGATCGTTTTTGTCAATTTTTTGAAAGCGGTAAAAATTGTTCAAAAGTGCGAATCTCTATATCTGATAAAAAAAACTATCAAAGCCTTTAAAAAAAACTACTCCATATATAAATTGGTGCATTAACCATGTTTCGTCTAATCTGACATGATTCGAAACGTATTTTTACCTCGTTTCGTCACTTTTATAACGTTTCTCATATATTTATTTGCAATATTATTCTTTATTGAAAATGTTCTTTTTGAATTTCTAGAACGAACAATTGAAGTTCGAAACGTTATTGAACTTTTGTGTCTCATTCCATGGGTCACTCCATACAATAACTGACACATTCACACATCGACCATTATACAAATAAAATATACAACAAATATCATAATGTGATCTCTCCAGAGTTACATTACACCGTCACTTTTTCAATAACAAAGCATTATATTACGTATGAGTTTGGAATCAGGAATGCAGCCCGAATGTTTTTCGAGTTTTTCCCACAAACAAATCTCTAGATTTGATCAAACCAGGAAGACACCCATGGACAGTAAACCCGTTGATCTGCGCCACACCGTCTTTCTTTCCAAGCGACACCAACGCCAATGGCTTCGAAGCCGGCTTGTATGCACTCAATCTCGCCGTCTCATCCCCACCCTGATCTCCTCTCACCAACGTCTTTATGTTCTTCGCTGTCAAGTTCGCGTGCTCCATCGCTAAATACCCTTGCTTCAGTTCCTGATCAAACCCGTCCAATATCACACCATTCAGACAACAAGCAACATCGTAAATTATACTCAGGGTCGGCCAATGAAATTCGAAGGCCATGTTCCAACTTCAATATGGAGGCCCTTAGTACTATAGAATACTATTAAATCGAACCCGCAACCTCAAAATCAACATTAACTACCTGGACCACCACACTTTTGCTAATTTTGTATACTTGGGCTCTAATTTCTAGAACCGAAAGGATCACCCTATGGGCAGTCCCTGATTATACTCTATCACCGTTACATTAAGTCACTTGGGTACGTATGATAGCGTCTATTCTAGGATTTATACCTTAACACGATACTCATTGTCGTGGCATTTTGGCACTAACAAGGGGTTGAACGAGAACGACTGCCTCATTAATGGTCAGATGATCAGCTCGTGATCCTACCAAAGATGTCTCAGCCTAGTAGTTAAGATTAGGTGTTCTGGGACAGTAGATTCCAGGTTCGAATCCTCCCTTCCCTGTATTGTAATGCGACTAAGTGCGCTGTTCGATGAACCAAAAAAAAAACTGAAGAGAAGCTGAAAAGAATAACGGGGGACAACAATGAAGTACGAGTAATATGTATGACTTACGGGAACATTGGTGATGTCTCCGATGGCAAAGACGTTGTTGTGACCGGTCACCCTAAAACATGTATCGACAGTAAGACTTCCGTTCTCACTCAAACAATCTTTTAACATAGTGTCCTTGAGCCATGAAGATCCGAGTGGCTTTCCGGTACAATTGAAATACAAATCAGCAACGATAGTTTCCCCTTCGGACGTTTCATAAACGCCTTCATCATCGGATGATGATGGTTTCGAAGTAACGGTTTGGTTGAGTAACACATCAACTTTTTTCGAGATTAACCATTCCAACGCTTTCTGTGCCGCCTTCGTCCCTATGAATTGCAACAGCCTCGACCCACGGTTTACTAGGGTTATCTTCTTATCGGGAAATTGTGTCGCGATTTCTCCGGCCAATTCCACGCCCGTTGGACCGCCTCCAACGATTAATACCGAGCTACACGCTTTGATCTTATCATAATCTGTAATCACAACAGAATGCATTATTAAGTTTTGGTTGGGATGGTTCATCTAACACTGTATCACACATGATTCAGTAAATCCAATCATCTTAGGGTTTTGGTTCAGATGATTCATCTGACAATATCGACCAGGTACCTTGGACAGTAGGTTTCAGGTTCGAATCTTTAGCTAAAAACAGCATAATTCGCGATTAATTAATGGTTAGGAGATCGAGAATAATCATACATGCTTGGAAGTTGCGAAGACTGTCAGCTCGAGTAAGAGGATCGGAATGAACATGACCGGTCGCAATGACAAGATAATCATAAGGAATACGATCACCATTCGCGGTCAAGACTTCAGTTTGTGTGATGTTCTTGGCTAAAGAAGTGACCAAATTCACTTGTGGGAGAAAATCAGTGTAATTAATCAATATTCTTTCAGCAAATGATAGATCCACCATTGATCTTAAGGTAGCCCATGTTATCTCTAGGTAGTCCTTCCTGTAGTAAACCAGCAACGATTAGTTCAACAAAACGCGTACTTAATCGCATTAAAATCTACCAGACACTCGAAATGTAACCCAAATTGACGTGACGTCTTGACCTAATAACCAACTTGACTCGTACGAACTGAACTCTGGTTAACCCGTTTCTCGAGTCTGTCTACCACAGAATATGATTTATATCTATTTGAGGAATCATTTGTCATGTTATTCAATATTGTAACGATGGATAATCCGTGACAGGGGACAAAATTAGACGAGGATAAAAGGAGAGAAGGGTAGAAATTACGTACGGGTCGATGAGGGTAACATGAGCATCATTCTGAAGGTTCTTGGCCAGAAGAGCGCCCGCGACTCCGCCACCAATTATTACCACATTTTTGTTCTTCATCTTGAAACTAGCTAGATCGATCCGCTTCAATGAATATGAATAATGAATACGAATATGAATACGAATACGAATATGAATGTGTTAGGGTATGAATTTATAAGAAAAAATGAAGGAACGAACGAATTGGCGTGTTGTTGTGAATTGTGATTACGCGATTAAGGAAAGCATTTTGCCGACGGTTTGTTGTGTCAACAAAGAATGAATGACTTGAGCACAAACATCATCCATCCTTCTTTTAATATGGAGGGCTCCCCCGGGCCCGGGCCCGGGCCCCTGCCCCTTTAAAATTTATCGATATTAATAATGTACTCCTCAACAACATCATCGATATTAATAATAGGTCACAGCTTCGAATCCCTTTTCCTCTATCACAAGAAAATTAAAAAAAATGTCCTCTAATGTTCGCAAATCGTTGAACCATTTCAAAATACTCGTTACATATACGGGGTATGAATAATATCAAAAAGGAAGATTAGAGTTCGGATAAAATGAAGAAAGTACTACTCGTAAACTGGTTCAAATAAATAGAATACCGATTTTGTTATTTACTTAGGCAAAGGGTGATCGATGCTAAGTTTATTTATCGAGGGTAATGTACTACGTACAGTACATTTTTAATGAAATGTGACTAAAACTACACATCTACTCGTAGAATATAAGGGCGGGCGGTTTTGACACTGGCAATGTATAATACCGTCATTAATACCATAGCTCTAAGTATAACTCTCAATTCCCTAAACAACTGCGTTTTCACTATCAAAACATATGAACGATGCTGAACATAAACTCAAAATAATATGCATAAATGCCGCGTCTCTTATAGCACCATTCAACAAGAGTTCTAAGCCCACCAGTTTACGTCTGGACTCCTAAGACGTCACCGCCTCACCGGTCACCAGTCACAAATAGTCGTCAGTCAACCACATTACACACAGTTCAAATGCAAGACATTTCTTATAAGCTACTACTACTATAACACATCACATCTCAGAGGGAGGCTGCCGCCTTGCATCGCTTTCAACGAGCTTCATACTGCACAACTGCAGTGTAAAATCTTTGTTATCAGTAAAAAACGGCGTACATTAGATGGAAAATGGTACAAATAAAGCATTATATGATTTGCTGCACACTGATGAGATCTATAAAACCCCCAAAACAATGACTAACAATCGCAATTTACAGGTTAAACAAAACCGTCTGCGCAAAGACTCCTTTTAGGGGGAATTTGGTTCATCAAAGGGAAAGAAAACCGTCGAGCCACCTAACCCTAGTTCTAAACCACCACCACCTCCACCATGAAAACAACTTCCTCAGTTCCTCACCACCTGAAACCCCCTCTCCTACCCCATAAAACACTAGATCTGATGTTTACTGTGGTAGGGGAGGGGGTTACGGGTGGTGGCTCACGTGGGTCGGCACGGTTATAGTGAGGTTTAGGCGGAGAGGTAACATCAGTGATGAAGTGGTGGTGGAGACGGTGATTATCTGCACTATTTGCATTATACCAGCTAACTAGCTAAGGTTGACATTGTGAAAGAGAATGGCAAACAATAAAAACTCACTTCTGCGAGTCCTTTTCTTGTAAAGAATGCGGTATCCGCATTCACGGCATTGAATCACATCACCACTCTTCAACGTGTTCTCTTGTCCACAGTCTACAAAAGAGAAACAAATGTCACAGAAAGATATGTAGTAAACACAACGGTAACAAAAGCATAAACTAATCCATAACGACAAATCAATTGAAAGTAGTTAGAAAAAATAAGCACCTCCACAAACGTAACTGACACTATCGGTCTGAGGAGGCTGAGAATCCATTGTTCAGCAAATCTGTTCATTATAAGATATAAAATGAGTGCAGTCACGGAAAAAAAAAAAAATTGTAACAAGAACTTGGTAAGCTGTAAACCATTTTCGGAAACACTTACGTAGTAGCAAACTAGTAATTACGAAGTACTCAAAATAAACACTTGATCTAAAACATAAAATTGATATAGGCAAAAAAAATTGTAAGTTGAGATATAACACGCATCAATTGACATATAGCGCAAATATCGACAAACTGGTATCATAAAAAAATGTTCATACAAACAACTTGGGAGTGGCAAGTGATGAAGAAAATCGTGTAAGCAAACCGAAATCAGCAAGAAAAATCCCAAAAAACATGTCACTGATAAAATTACTGAACTGAAACCGTTTGAAATATACTCCGTAACACCCATCAATTGAAATACAGCTCAAATATCGACAAACTGGTATCAAAAAAAATGTTCATACAAACAACTTGGGAGCGGCAAGTGATGAAGAAAATCGTGTAAGCAAACCAAAATCAGCAAGAAAAATCCCAAGAATCATGTAACTGATAAAATTAGTGAACTGAAATCGTTCAATAGCTAGTTAACCACGAAAGTAGCAAATTTATACTAAAACGACACGCTACTAAAAGAGTGACACAACAAACGAATACCATCGTCACCATCACCGCGCAATCGCGTTCAGTGTTCACAGTTGCATTTGCATTACTAGTTTGCTACCTAAACTTTTAAATTTAGGTTTAGACCACGAAAACTCTAACCCTCGCTTCGACATCGTTCTCCAACATCATAAAACAAATCAAAAACTCACTAAAACAACAGAATCGTCTACAGAAATCGTTTAATAACCAATTAAGAAGCAAATTTAAATCGAAACAGATGAACATCAATACAGAAATAGATCAAAAGTTTGAAATCACGCGTAATCACATCAACAGCAACATGAATACTCGAAATAAGTAAAGAAAGAAGCATCAATTAACGAAATAAATCGATTTTTTTAGTACTAAACCCTAAATACCCAAATACATAAACAAAAACGAATCAAAATTCGATTTACTACCTGACAAATTGCGATTCAATAAGAAAATTAACGAAATTAGTAGAACACTCGACAATTTCAATTCCAATTTTTCCCCCAATTTCGATTTTTTCAATTTCTAAACCTACACAGAATTGCTAGATGAAAGGTTGAAATAGTCGATTTATTACCAGAGAATATGAGAGATTAGAAGTCGGCGGTGAAGAACGGAGGACGGAAGGTGGTTACTGAGACGGCGAATCGGCGGCGGCGGCGGCGGCGGCACGGAGAGTGAGAAGAGAAAAGACGAGGGCTTAACAAGAAGAACCGTGATTCGTGAAATATATACTCCGTATAAGAATCGGTTCACTAAACCGATTTTCTATTTAGTTCGGGTCTGATCTTTGTGACGGATATATCCATTACACTAAACGGGTTAAGTAGTGGTCAACCGGTCAAGCACTCCGTATTAATTACTTTGTAGTTGGTTTTTTGGTTCAACGAAACGTGCACTTAGTCGCATTACAATACAGAGAATGAGGATTCGAACCTGTGAGGGCTTTTACCAATTGTACGGGATACCAACTAGTCTTAACCATTAGACTAAGACATCTTCGGTTCTGTATTTGGTTAGATAAGGATAATAAAATATTGTTGTTTTCGTAGTTGTTTTATCTGGTTCTTTTCTACATAGACGGTTAATATTTGATTACATCAACCGCATGAAAAATCGTATTTGTTTAAGAATCGAATCCCGTAGTTGATTTCCCTCGTCCACACTCGCACAATTAAAAAAAATTATTCGCGTAGCTTTGAACTTCTCGTACAATATACTCGTAGGAGTATAAATTATGGTAAAGTCGTGGTCTCATCCAGATGTAACAATATTACTCTATAGTCTGTACACAGTAACACAACACAATACATGACGGGGAAAAATTCACCAAATCGAACAATTGTTACATCTATATCGATGAGATAATAACCGTCTTACATTTTGTCGATAAAAGATAAATTAAATTCGTGTCTAAAACTCAGATTGAGAATATCATATTATTACGATATTTTTGTAGGTTTAGGAAATACGATATTACAATAATATTGTGTGAATAAAAGGTACGGAGTAAAATATATTATCTACGATAGAAATGTGAAATTATATTACTTCGTATTAGCTAGTTTCCTAATTTAGGTAGATTTAATATCATTATGATACTATAAATATGAGACTCGATTAATAATACAAAACCTCATCTTTATATTTTATCAAGTCTCGTTTAAGATGAGTCATCCATTTTAAACTTCAACTTCGATGATAAGACAATATTATTACTTTGTACTCGTATTACTTTTCTCTGAGTCGAGCCTTTTATTTTTGTCTTTAACTCAACATTATCTCAATTACTTACTTATTCAGTCGAACAGATATATCCGTGTTAAAAATAAAATTTGGATACCAACAATTGCTAGTGATCCACTTCATTCATCAATTAATATGCTCATCAAGAAATTTCCTAGCAACTTCCACTTTTTTGTTTTGTGGTTTGTGTGTCTTAATCACATCAAATTTAAATAGCTAGTTAATCATATTTTATGTTATTTACCTTATTAGTGAATGTCAATTTCGCTTTAAAAAAAAAGACGGTATCTCAAGTGACTTACTCATTAAAAATAAATTCGAAATTATAAGTAAATGTTTCCATGAAATTTGCGACATATTTATACTTTATAATATCGTAAAAGATGACATTTTAAAAAAAAAAAAAAAAAATCGAAACTCTTATTTCATTTTTATCTTAATAATTTAATAAGATATCGTTTTTCTAAATTGTTAGGCCCTATGCAAATAATGCAATCCAAACTTACTCCCAACTTCCAAGTTTCATGCACTCGATTGCTTACGTGAATCTAGGAAATACACTCGATTCTCCGTCTCAATAATTTATTTACGTTTTAAGTATAAAAAAAAAAAAAAAGTGATCGAAAATTTGAAATATATATATACATGACGGAATTAAGTACATTCGAGTATACAAATAGTTCTACGAGTAAACGTTTATATCCAACTAAAAAAAAAAAACTTTTTATATCAACCGTTTAATCGATCTTGCATCACACATAATGTATACGAGTACATGTTATCATAAAAAAAACGTTTACAGACTTAATATCAACATAATGTCACCTGATTACGTTAACTCATTTTTTTTCTACGAAACATAAAAAAAAAGGTACATTATTTACCATACACTGATACACAAACTACTTAATAATTAATGTAACATCAATTCTGATATTTTCTGGATCATTTATTTACTGTTTATATTTTTTATTTAAAATATTTTGATCAAAAGTAAATAAATGACCGAGATACAGAACAATCACGACTTACTAATTAATTAAAGAGCAATCATGGAGAGTTCATGCAAACTATCTTCATGATCTTCATTATTATCAAATCGTATCGAACCCAAATGCCTTCTAGTTCGAGTTAATCGCTCGCTAATCAATCGAAGAGCACGGTCCCACCTCGCACTACGATGATGAAGATCACCATTGTTGTTGTTGTCGAGGATAATTCGAGTTAGCTGAAACATGAAAAGTCGAGACGAGTAGAACAAGTCGATGTAGGCTTGTCGAATGAGACGTACACTCGTCGACATTCGTAGAATAAAAGGGAAGATTAAGCTAACCATGATTGGAGTGCAACCATGGGTGACTGCTTTGGTTAGCTTCAGTTTTGCTAGGGCTAGTAAGTGAAAACCCATGAGAGATTAATTAATTAATTAATTAAGTAATTAAGGTAATTAAATGCTACCGTAGATAATTATATGTTACGAAGAATATAAAATCTAGGAAGAGACGGTTTTTTTATAAAATCTAGGAAGAGACGGTTTTTTATGTAATTTTTTTTTTTTTTGAAGTTTTCTCTCATGTATGTATATATGTATGGTGGAGTGTTAAGAGTGTAGATATATATAGCTATAAGCTATATCATCTTGTATATATTATGTACACTATTATCCTAAATATGTGGAGAATTGTAGATGAAAAATTGAGTTAAAATGAAGTAATAGAATGTATATATATGCATGGAGTTTATGATATTACCTCCGTTCCAATCAATTATTATAGCAATAAATTAAAAATTATTCTCTTTAAAAATATCAATTTTAAAATTTATTTCATTTTGAAAATTTTGTTAAAAATAAATCTCAAAATCTATCAAAACTTCAAAAATTGTTCACAAATTTATTTTTAGGACGAAAATATCCTTGGCTAGAGAGTGAGATGGGGTAATATGTCATGAAAAAGTTAAGGGCATTTTCGTCAAAAAAATTATATTTTGGAGCAATTTTTGAACTTTTGATAGATTTTGGAAGTTATTTTTAACGAAAATTTTAAAAGGGAGTAAATTTTAAAATTGGTATCTTAAAAGGAAGTAATTTTTAATTTACTCTTATTATTATAAGACCATTGCGGGCAGAATCAACTTTATTAGCTGAGGTTAATGATGCTCCGTCTTCGTCATTTATTGTCTTATCCATATTACTGCACTTAGTTGCATTACAATATAAGAACCTACTGTCCCAGAGCACCTAACCTTAACCACTAGGCTAAGATATCTTAGATATAATACTCCATACTTTGTAAGGGCTCGTTTGGTTCACCATGGGAAGATGAAGTTACCGGGAACTTTAAATTCACGTGAATTTGTATTTGGTTGGTTGCCATGTGGGAAATGACTTCATGCGGGAAGTTCTACACACCGAGGGGGGCTTGGTGAGTAATTTCCCCCATTGTGAAGGAAGTGGCAGTTCCCGGGAAGTGGGCAATCAAACAACTCTCTGAAAATGCTTCCTGGTAACTTGCACTTCCCGGTAATTGGATGAGTAACCAAACGACCCCTAAGAGTATACTGTATATAGTTTAGTGAATAGTGCTATCTCTTGATTTTGGAATGCACACATGTAAAGGTGCATGTAATAATCACCAATACGTTAATTAAGTCATTGACATTACATGAAAGAAAGAACATCGTGCTTTTAAAATATGATGATGATTAAATTAGATCGTGATTAACATATTTTAACAATTATATTATTATATCGAAGATGTACTAATCTATCGGTTAAGATCGATTAGGTACTTTGTGATAATAGGTCGCAGGTTTGAATCGCCCTTATATTATACTTGGAGGAATGCGGTTAAGTCGAAGTTATTGTATGTCAAAGTAGTTTTGATTGATTATTTAACTTGGAAGTCGTCATATATACTGTACTTACGACCAAAATCAATTCTTCTTTGTATCGTATTTCTCGTAATGACAAGCCGTTTAAAGAAAAAAAAAACTCATCTAACTTTTTTTAAAACTCGTAAACATATACTCCTTTATGGTCCTAGGATCGATTATTAGTATAAAAATTAAACAAATATTGAAGAATTAATAATTTTGTGACTTTTGAAGAAGTTTTAACGAATAATGTTCACGTGATTGTTCCTTAGTCATTAGCCTAAACTTTACTTATACTCATCGTATTATCATTCAATTTGTTCATTTCAAATGTTTATTCTAAAGTACTGTCACATGTGCACATACTCCCTCCGATTCACAAAGATATTCCCCTTTGTTTAATATATGTGAGGTATATTTTAATCAAAGGGGAAAATCTTTGTGAATCAGAGGAAGTATTTATTAATTACTCCAGTATTTTAAAGAAAGTTACTCTCTTTCTTACTTTTCAAAAAAGTAAAAAATGGTGCCCTAAAGCACACTGCCATGCATCACGTACACACCACTTTGCATGAATAATAATTACTCGTTAAGTCACGTCTTATATTCATGTGTCGAGTCAAATACTGATCCGATAAGTTTTGCTAAGAACTTAAGACTAGTGATGATAATGAATACCGTAGTACTCCCTCCTAGGTTTTTATATCTTCTCTCTTTCCTTTTTGGCACTAGTTCACCAATCTTCTCTCTTTCCATTTTTGGGTTGTACTTTAATCAATTTTTTATTCTTTCCTTTACTCACAAATCCCACCATATTTCTACTTTATACCCTACATTTTCTTACTTTAATCAATTCTTTAATAGTTTCTTAATCTTTGTGCCAAAAAAAAAGAGGGAGGAAATAAAGAAATAGGAGGGAGTATTATGGTATCACGATAAAATATATTATTATAAAGACTATTTTATCATAATATAATCGTTCAAAATTTTAATATTATGATAAACTCCCCTTATTATTCTTATTAATGATATCGTTAAAATTTAAGTTAATTTTTTCTCCTTTGTGCTCGTCCTCCATATAGGATGTTACTTTGAATTTAATAAGAACGAAACCGGTTAATTTGATCCCTTTTTATTGTTCCCGATATAATTAACTTAATACAATTATTCGATAAGAATGTCTCCAATAATGTTTGAAAATAGCGAGCAGATGTGGATCCCATTTTCTTATTATACTAGTTGGAAAGCCCGTGCGATGCACGGGCCTATTTTCAGTGAAAATGATAATGACACAGGTTAGAGGATTGTATTAATTTAATTTGTTAAACTATTGGTTGACAGACTTTTATTTATATAATAAAATTTCATCGTCTTATTATAATTTCTTGATGTGGAATATTTTACTTCAATTTATAGCCTTAAGAGTTGTTATAAGACTCAAAAGATTTTTCTGGTTAATATCTAAAATGAATAATTTATTTTATTTATGATATACTTCGTAGTATAAAATTTTGTCAACTCATCATAATTTTTCGATGTAGGATAGTTCTACTCAAAAGATTTTTAATTGATATCTAAAGACGCTGATTACTTTTATTTATATAATACTCCCTCCGAGTTTCTGTCACTGACACGTATTTCTTTTTGGGCCGAGTTTGATCTTTTATCCATTTTCAATTTTTGGCCATAAATGTGTGGTTCACACTTAGCCACACATTTCTCTTTCTTCCTCTTTCTTTTTTGAGTCACTCATTTGTCCCTTCTTATTTTAGACCAAAATCCAAAGGTGTCAACGTTAGGAACTCGGAGGGAGTAGAATTTCATCACCTTAATGCAATTTTTCGATGTGGATAATTTTAATTAAATCTATAGCCTTAAGAGCTATTATAATACTCAAAAGATTTTTTATTAATATCTAAAAATGAATAATTTTTCTTATCGATGATGTAGAATTTCACACACGATTATAGTCTTAAGAGCTTTTTAAGACTCAAAAGAGAAATTTTTACTTAAGTTTATTATAGTCCTAAGAGCTTTTCTAAAACTGCAAAGATGTTTGTTTTGTATCTATGAAATTCATGACTTTGTAATAATTTTTCGATGTGAGAAATTTTACTCAAGTTTATATTTTTAAGAGTTTATATTAAGACTCAAAACTGTGGGATATATTACTTAATTAAGTTTATGGTCTTAAAACTTTTTTTTTAAGATCCAAAAGATTTTGTTTTTCATCTAAGTTATTAAGGACGAACGATAACTATTATTTATATAATAGAATTCGAACACCTTATTATGTATTTATATAATAGAATTCGATCACCTTATTACGTATTTATATAATAGAATTCGATCACCTTATTACGAAGTATACTTTTGGATAAATGATTATCTAAAACGAATGATTTCTCTTATTTATAATATCTCATCATAATTTTTAATTTCACTTAAATTTATAGTTTAAAAAACTCTTTTTAGGACTCAAAAGATTCTAAACGGAGTTCTGTTTGATATCGTCACAGTTTTAAGAACTCATTTTAGGACTCAAAAGATTTCTGTTTGATATCCAAAGACGATGATAACTTTTATTTATATAATAAAATTTCATCACTTTTTTGTAATATTTCGATGTGGGATAATTTTACTTCAATTTATAGCATTAAGAGGAGTATTATAAGATTTAAAAGATTTTTTTATTAATATCTAAAAACGAATAATTTCTCTTATTGAGATGTAGAATTTCATCAGCTCATCATAATTTCATCAGATCATAATTTAAGTTTATAGTCTTAAAAATTTCTTTTAGGATTCAAAAGATTTCCCGTTGATATCTAAAGACGAATGATTGCTTTTACTTAAATTTATAACTTTTTTTATAAGACAAATCTTTTTGATTAATATCTAAAAACAAATGAGGTCTCTTATTTGTGATATAGAATTTCATCTCTCATCATAATTTTTTATAGTCTTAAAAACTCTTTTTAGAACTCTAATTTTGGTTAATATCTAAACACAAATGATTTCTCTTTACCATCAGCTTACGGTACTAAGAGCATTTTTAAGACTCAAAAATTTTTTAGCTGATATCCAAGGACAAATGATTATTATTTATAATATAGAATTCATCACGTCATCATAATTTTTTGATGTGAGACAACGTTAGGATAATTATAATAATAAATGAGTTTATTTTTATATCTAACTTAAGAATGGGCGATTACTCTTATTTACTCCCTCCTAGTTCAAGTATTCCTCCCCAATTTTTTGGGGAGAGATTAAGAAATGGGTAAAAAGTGGGGTATAAAGTGTAAAAGGTGGGGTATGGAGTGAAAAGGTATTGAGTTTAGGTGTGGAGGAAAAGAATAAAGAATTGAAGGAAGAATAAAGAATGATTAAAAGTACATCCAAAAAAGGAAAGTGAGAAGAAAACCAAACTAAGCTCAAAAAGAAAAGTGGGAGGAATACTCAAAACCAGGAGGGAGTATATAATAAAATTCGATTACCTTATTATAATTTTTCGATGTGGGATAATCTTACCTTAATTTATAGTCTTAAGTGCTTTTGTAAGACTCAATTTTTTTTATATCTAAGAACGAATGATTTAACTTATTTATAATATCAAATTCCATCACCTCATAAATTTTCGATATATATAGAATAGTTTTGACTTAAGTTTAGATATAGTTTTAAGAACTTATGTAATAATTTTACTTGAGTTCATAGTCTTAAGAGGTTTTTTAAGACTTAATTGAGTTTTGGAAGATATTTAATAATGAATGATTAGTCAATAACGAATGATTAGTCATAATTTTGGAGGAATGATTACTTTTATTTGTATAATAACATTTCATCGGCTTATTGTAGAATTAATTACTCTTATTTCTTATTTATAATATATTTCATCACATTGTTATAATTTTTCAATGTGATGTCACTTAAGTTTGTAGTCTTATTATTTTCTAAGACTCAAAAGTTTTTTTTATTGATTTTAAGAACGAATGATTAGTCATATTTATAATATATAATTCTATTATCATAATTTTTTTGATGTGGGATAATTTACTGTCTTAAAAACTCCTTTGAAGACCCAAAAGAACACATGATTACTCTTATTTATAGTATAGAATCATCATCTTATTTTAATTGTTTCGATGTGGTACAATTTTAAGTCATATAGTCTTATTAAGAGTTTTTTTAAGAGAAGTTTTTTAGTAGATATTCAAAAACAATGATTACTCTTATTTATATTATAGAATTTCATAACCTAATCATAATATAATTTCTCGATGTGGATAATTACTTAAGGCTATATGACTTACTAAGGTCGGATGATTACAATTGACATAATTTGATTACTTAAGGCTATATGACTTACTTTAAGGCTATATCAAAAAAAATTGAATCATTATAGATATCTAAGGTCAGATGATTACTATTATTTATAATATAGAATTTCAATCACCTTATTATCATTTGTCGATGTGGGATAACTTTAATATCTTTATATGTAATAAATTCATCACTTTTTCGAGCAAATAATATGAAACAAATAATATGAAATGTATACTCTATTGAAATCATTTTCTACCACGAATCTAATTAATTTATTTTTATAATTTTATTTACGATAACTTTTTGTTAAATGAAATTTAAAGATTTTTAGATGAAAATTTATAAAACATCACATTAATATGATAGATTAAATAAATTGATTGTAACAATTAAAAGATTCTCTACTTGATTTTTTTTATCATTAATGATACTTTCCTAAATTGAGTTTTGATGTAACGGACCAATCATATCGCTCGAAAACTTCCTCCTTTATATATATATATTGATTGATTTAGAATCGCACTCAGTTAATAAAAAGATATAAAAACGGAAAATTTCTCATTAATGTTAATAAAATATTTATATTTTATAAGATTTTGTGTTATTTTTGAAGTATTATGCGTAACACCATCTTAATTAATTCTTAAACTTACTCATTCATTATTATTTCTATAATTAGGAATATTAAATGAACCACATTACATGAATTGAAACTAGTCTTGCATGATTATTTTTTTTAGATTACAACATTTATAAAACCGTTTTATATTATAAAACCCTCGAATGTATACAGATTTCTTCACCCGTAAAAGAAATTAGTGAACGTTACGAATATTAGTTTACAAAAATTAGAATAAAGACCTCTAAACTTTAAATTTAATTTCTTCGATCTGAATCCTCTACTATTTCACCTATTTCACGACACAAACTTTTCACAAAAGAATGTACGACGTACGAATACTGCAAAGTTTTGAAGAGAATCGATTTCTTTATTTGTAGTACGATCGAAGAATATTAGCAAAACCCCGTAATAAAACTTGTTATTTTTTTTTTTCGATATGCCAATCTTCGTAGGCAAGAAAAAGGTTTCGACGTCAAAGTTTCTTACATTTAGCGTACCATATCTCAAACTTCTTCTTTGTTTCTTTCTTTTCCCACAGTTTACTTGTATCTTTGTCTCTACTAAAGGTACGTTTTTATCATTTCTTCTTCAATTCATTTAACATAATAATAAATGCTTATTAATTTCGATTTAATATATATATATATATATATATATATATATATATATATATAACTTCGATTTTAATTCAACGTTACGTTCCTCCATGCATGCATGCATGCATGGTTAACTACGCGAAAAAGTCGTCTTTAATTTCTGTTTCAGTTACGTGAATTTGTAATTTTTCGCAATATTAGTAACTAGGACTAAGATTATTAATAGAATTAATCAGAGTAAATTAAAAATTACTCCCTTTTAAAATATCAATTTTAAAATTTTACTCCCTTTTGAGGTTTTTGTTAAAAAAAACTCTCGAAATCTATCAAAAGTTCAAAAATTACTCCTAAATTTATTTTTAGAACGAAAATACCCTTGGCTAGAGGGTGAGGTGAAGTAATATGGCATAAAAAAAAGTTAGGACCATTTTCGTCCAAAAAATATATTTTGGAGCAATTTTTCAACTTTTATAGATTTTGTGAGTTATTTTTAACAAATTTTTTAAAAGAGAGTAATTTTTAATTTACTCCATTAATAATATAATAGTTACCTCGATCATTAGCTTAAGATTTTGGTTCGAATCCTGGCGGCCCTAATATATATCTGAATTCTCGAGTGGAAACTCAGTACATGATACGAATAAATAGGACCTGTCATTATACGAGAAGTCTCTCTGTCCGTCTCTGGTTAGTTTCTGTGATAATTATTGAATAGGAATGGTGAAATGTTGTTATAGGAGTAAAAAAAATGAGGACATCATCATTGAAGTACCTTCATACATTAAACAAGCAAGTATGGAAAGGCAAACGTACGACGACCTCGTCGACAACAGATGAGGTCTCGAAAGACGATCAAGCCGTCCAATCGTTGCGTGACTCCCTCCTCCTTGACGGCCGCCTCCCCGCGGCCAAGCTCTGTGATTATCATACTCTTTTACGGTCTGTATTTATTAATTTCCTTTTATTTCTTTTTTATTATTTCGTGTATTAATTAATTAAAAGTCGCGTTTTTTGTATTCATATCAAAGCTAGTAGGCCGTTTTTAATTAACAGTCGATATATTCGTTCTTTCTACAATTTGTTAATTCAGTCGAAACAAATTCTAAATTACAGATTTGTGAAAATGAGGGATTATGACATCTCAAAAGCCAAAGACTCATTTTTGAAGTATTTAAAATGGAGAGAAGAATTTGGTGTTGATGCCCTTTACAAGGTTATGTAACCTCTAACCGTTTTTCCCACCTCGGACCAATAATGTTCATTCTTTATTCAGTACAGTTAAAGCTAAGTCCACTAGTCTAGCGTCATTAATTTGTCGGACGTGAAACTGTTTGAACTCGTTAATGGAAAATAGGATTATACACCTGGTTGTACAATTTTTTTTGTGATTTATTGACAACTTTACAGTAAAGCTCAGAAATTTTACAGCAAAACTCGAAATCTGTGTGATAAAGTTCAAAATCTTAAAACCAGTTATACATAGAGCTATGTGCAACTGGTTGTATAATCCTCTAATTGCTTGTTAATCAATGACCCTGAATACGAAACTGAACCAACTCGGCCTTCCAGGAGTTCAAGTTCGACGAATTTGCACAAGTACAAAAGCACTACCCACACGGGTTTCACGGGGTTGATAGATTTGGTAGGCCGGTGTACATCGAGAGGATGGGGATGTTGGATATCGATGCTCTTTTACGAGTCACTACAGTCGAAAGATTGGTGAAACATCATGTGTATGAACAAGAGAAAACCGCTCGCTTGAGGTTCCCTGCTTGCACTGTTTTGGCTAGAACCCAAATCGCTTCTACTACCGCCATTTTAGACGTCAAGGGCCTGGTAATACGTTACAAACACGACATTGAATTACGAAGGAAGTATTGTTTCAGGATGATTTTTCGATTTTTTTTTGGTTTGAATTTTCAGGGAGTTTCGAGTTTTACAAAGTCTGCAAGAGATCTTTTCACAGAATTTCAAAAGATTGCTAGCAATTACTACCCTGAGGTATTAGAAATTGGTCGTCGAGTTTAGTAGTTTTGAATGCAATATGAACTTAATCAGTAAAGTACATTGCAGACATTGAATAGCCTACTGATCATCAATGCCGGATCAAGCTTCAGGATCCTCTGGAAAGCTCTGAATACGTTTCTCGACGCTCATACTTCCGCTAAGATACAAGTAATTAATAACTCCTCGATTCATCCGTCTTCATCTAACTTCCTGCACTTCCTGCAATCCTGCAATAACAATCATGCTGTACTACTGTTATACTGTAATCTCTCCGTTCCAATGAATTGTTTGCCTTTGTTTTTGGCACCAAGGGTAAGACATCCAATGAGGAAGTGACATGTGGAGCAAAACTCATGAGAATGGTCAAATTACATATAAAAAAATATTCCTAAAATAGAAAGGCAAACAATTCATTGAGACGCCCAATATGGAATAGGCAAACAATTCATTGGGACGAAGAGAGTATAACTGTATTGTCTTTGTATTAACTGTTTTTACCAGGTTTTGGGGAGTAACTTCAGAAGCAAACTCGTCGAAATCATTGATCCAAGGTACTACTGAGTACTCCCTCCCATCCATTCAATGTTTGACATTGGTTTTTTCATAACTTTTAAGAAAAGTGGTAAAAGTAAGAGTATTATTGGTAAATCAAGTGGTGTTATGGGTCCACCAAACTTTAAAGTAAGGAAAAAGTAGTGGCATTTTGTGTAAATAAAGGAAGGATATGGGGATTATAAGGTAAAATCTTTTGCCAAAAGGGGAATGTAAAGAATTGATTGGATTGTCCATTTATAGTAAGTGTAAAGAATTGAATGGATGGGAGGGAGTAATAACTACATCTGTTATTCAATTATTCAATTACTCGAGTAACTTCATATGACGAAATTGCTGAAATAATGACAGTAACTTGCCGGATTTCCTAGGCGGGGAATGCACATGTTCCGCCCAAGGCGGGTGTTTGTTAAGCGATAAAGGACCCTGGCAGAATCCCCGAATTTTACAGAAACTCCAGGTTAATTGAATAATGCTCTGATTTTAAAGTATTACTGTATTTCTCAGTGTTACTGTGTTAGCATTCAGCTGTAACTGTAAGTCTGAAACTCCAGGTTAATTGAATAATGCTCTGATTTTACAGGTATTACTGTATTTCTCAGTGTTACTGTGTTAGAATTCACCTGTAACTGTAAGTCTGAAACTCCAGGTTAACTGAATAATACTCTGATTTTACAGTATTACTGTAATTCTCGGTGTTACTGTGTTAGCATTCAGCTGTAACTGTAAGTCTGAAACTCCAGGTTAATTGAATAATGCTCTGATTTTACGGTAATACTGTAATTCTCAGTGTTACTGTGTTAGCATTCAGCTGTAACTGTAAGTCTGAAACTCCAGGTTAATTGAATAATGCTCTGATTTTACAGTATTACTGTATTTCTCAGTGTTACTGTGTTAGCATTCAACTGTAACTGTAAGTCTGTAACTGTGATGTTTATGTGACAGTCGGCTAAGTCTAAGGACGAAGGGGATTTCGCTACAATCGAAGAAGCCTGGGTACGATTAGTGACTCATTTTACGTTCTATGTAATGCTAATAATTATGTTATGATGATGACGGGATTTGGATAAATTAAATACAGTTGAGTGCTCAAAGTACGCCGGATTATAGGTCGCTGCAATGGAGTAAGGAAGGAGGAAGTAGTTATAATAATACGTCATTGTCGGAAACTATCAGCCAGCTTGAACTTACAACGGATGAAGCTCGAAATGTAAAATTTTAATTCTGTTTATTGAAATGTAATTAATCATACCTAGAGAAAATAGCAGACTCGAATTTAGTGAGTTCTTCGTCTATTTGTTGCAGAAAATTCAAGGAGTCGAACGAGCCCTCCAAGATACTAAGCAGGTATAATTAATACGAGTCCTCATATGAGACGGTTTTACAGGAGAGTGATTGAGTATTATTATTGCTTCGTATCTTACTAATAATATTGAGCTTGAATCGCAGGTGTTGGAAAGTATTGTACAACAAATTGATGATCTGAAGATGAATCTAAAAAACGTGATTGATCTCGAAAGAAGCCGACGAAATTACTTTGTTAGGGGTTAGGCCGTTAGGGTATGTAGTCATGCTTTGCGACTCCTTGGTATATGAGACGGTCTAACGATACTAACTGGAAAAAGGAAAAGCCTAGTTTTCGCGAGGTTAAATGTAAATATTATGGCTTCGACATTGATGTCGTTCTAAAACGACAAGCCTGATTGATGTTTTGGATGTTGGAATCGTTTTTAGGGTCTTGCTTGTGTCGAGATCATGTTGTGGTGCCAGAAACAAAACTTGACTAATAATACGACTAAGGATATACGAGGGTTGGACATGGTGAAAGATTGTTGTGAGCTTCGAAGCAAATTGGAAATCGAATATAAAACAACTAAGAATAAATTTATATTGTACGGTATTATGATGAAAATGAAGAAAATAAACTATTATGTATCATTAACATTGGTAATAAATGAATGTCTCGTGACATTCCGCCATCGGTATTTAGTTCATTTCATGTTATTTCCGAGACACATGTTAATGATGATATACTTAATTATATTCTGATACGATTTTTCTAACGTGTGTCCACTGGGCACACGTTAATAAGCTAATTAAAGCAAAATTTACATGGATATTATCATGATAAATTGAAATAATAAGTTCTATTTAGGGTTATTCCATCTTCTTAAATTAATTTAAACTATACGTAATCTTATTTTAATACGAACTACGCCTTCATTAACCTCGTTTTGCTATGGATGACCGGCTACCTGTTGAACTTCTCTTATTCAACTCTTCATCTTCTGATTCACAGTTTGTGTTCATTTTCGGCCATTAATAATAAAAAAAACCGGAAATTCATCTTTCATTTTTTTTTTCAATTAGTCTTATAGAAGCTATGAAAAAAAATGTTTTAATTATAAAAAATGCACTTTCTTTTCTGGTTTCCCCAGGACAAGAACCCCACAGTTAAGCGTGCTTGACTTAAAGCAATCTTAGGATGGGTGACCTCAATGCACTGGAAAAGACCTGTGTTGATTTGTGGGGCCAGTACATAACCAGTTGAGCGCCATAAGTGATACCACAGTTCAGAAGTGGTGGGGTGTTACAAATACAGTCTTTAAGGAAAATTAAAGAACTTTTTTTTTGAAAATTTAAAAAATTATGACAATTGTTATCAAAAAAATTTAATTGTGATAAAAGTTTTATGATAATGAAAAATTAATTGTGAAAAGTTATACTTACACCGATACAATTAATACAAGTATTCAGAATTTGTTTTCTTCACCTCTTAGATACAATTGTATTCATCATTTCCCCATCTAATATATAAACGTTCGTGAAATAACTCGTATTTAACCCGACATTATACTTTTTACCCGAATAGAAATGAATGACCGAAAACCACACTATCCGAACTAATTAACCTATTAAATTAAACAATCGAAAACCCCCTTAATGAGCTAGCTGCCGAGCTATTTGTGCTGGTCCAGAAGCTCCGGAGATTTGTGCACCAAAACTGATTATGGGTTCCTGCCTTTCTCCTGACACTAAGGGGATTATAGGACGCTGCAATGGAGTAAGGGTGGAGATTTCTTAGAACATAAATCACTATCCGTGTATAATTACATCGACCAATCACAGCCTTCCACGGTTTCACCAATAACTACCCTATTCATACCACATTTACCCTTTTAAATTTTTTATCTGATTTCAAATATTTACCCCCTTCTCTTCGCCTTCTCGCTCGATCATTAAGCAAAGCAATGGAGCATCAAATTCCTGTCGAAGATATACTTGTTTAGTAATTAAGGTATGGATAAAGTATCTATGGTTGATTTCAATAATCAATGGTCAAGATCCTTCGGCAAAAGCACAATCCATGTGCTTGAGAAGTCCAATCGGATGTCACAATCCGTGATTTTATTTCATCCAATATTAACCGAAGAAATTATTGACGTATATACAAACCTAGAATCTAATTATATATTTTACTATCTACAAAAAAAAATGTTAAATAAATAACAAAACAAGTCCCATAATAATTATGCTTCATAAAACTTGTCACAATTTTATATATTTTTTAAAAAAATTGCCACAATGTTTTTTGAAATTTGATATTTTTTGTGATAAAATTGATCATTATAAAATAAGCACTAGCGAATTAACCCGACCCAAAAAATCAATTCACATGAACGCAAACCAAACCATCAATTACCAATTGTGACACGAGTATTTCTTCGAAACTATTAATCTCATATACTCCATTCGGATGCTGCTTCAATGACATAATTAGATGATTCGATCACGAAATCACATCATTACTAATTAGATGATTCGATCACAAAATCACATAATTACTATGGTTTTCATGTTCAAACCATTTTTATTCTTAATTGATCATCTTGGCTTTTAAGTATGGGTCCTACCTACCCTACTACTATAGTTGTACGCTTGTACACTACTTGTAATTTATCAATAAGCTCAAAATGGTAATTATTCTGATTCCTTCAGAATAAAGCTAACCCCCTCGGGTATTATCTCTTTCAATTCGCCAATGAGTAAAACGATGATGATGGATCCAGAAAAAAATATTTAGATTCGCCAATGAGTAAGAGGATGTGATATCAAGTACGTAAATGCCACCTGATTCGGACAATTTAATGATAGCCCTAAAATTAGAACCTCCAAGTTTGCAAAGTAGTTAGAGAGGGGCGTAAAAGCATATTTCCAACAAATTGATACTTTTGAAGATAACCTAAAAAACGCTAATGATCTCGAAAGAAGCTGACGAAATTACATTGTTAGGGGTTAGGGTATGTAGTCCTGCTTTGCGACTCCTTGGTATATGAGACGGTCTAACGATACTAACTGGAAAAAGGAAAAGCCTAGTGTTCGTGAAACTGCATTATGTACAAGGTTAAATGTAAATTATTATGGCCTCGACATACGAGGGTTGGACACAGTGAAAGACTGTTGTGAGCATCGAAGCAAATTGAAAAGCGAATATAAACATTTTACTTTGTAAAACAACTCAGAATAAATTTATACCGTACATATCTAGTAGTGTTCCACAATATTAGTAATTTTATTATCCCATTATACTTCGAGCAAGTCCAATGGTAAGTTACAAATGTTTGTAATTTGCTTTGCCACATCGATTTTTGTAGCTACTTTGTTTTTTGCCTACATAACGCTCCAATGGTAGATCGTAACATCTTGTAGCTTGCTTGGTCCACATTAATATTTTCACCCAATGAAAAAATTTTCATTTATTTTTTAAATACAAGCTAATGTAGCTCTATCAAACTACAATGACTTACAATCTACAACAAAAAATTCATCTTCAATAGTAAGCTACATGCTTACTATTTTGCAAATATTGCAAGTAAGTCCCTAAAAAATACTATTGGATTTGCTCTAATTACTCTCGTACCAATTGTAAAGATTTTGGGAATTTTTTATGTAAATTGAAAGCTACTCCGTATCAAATAAAATAAAATAAAGGGTTATTTCATGAGAATAATAATACCAATGATGCGTGTGCTTCTTAAATAATACAAACTATACGTAATCTCATTTTAATACGAACTATATCTTCATTAACCTCTATTTGATATGAGTGACCGGCTACCTGTTGAACCTCCCTTATTCAACTCTTTCTCCAATTCTTCTTCTTCTGATTTACATTTCGTATTCATTTTCGGCCATTGAAAAAAAAAATTAAATTTTCCGAAAATTCATCTTCCATTTCTTTTTCATTTAGTTCTATAGAAGCTATGAAAAAAAATGTTTTTATTGTTATTTTGGCTTTCACGATGACTGCAACGGATCTAATAAAATTCTGGAAAGTTACAACAAGTCACTATGACCTGTAATAGCAAGTCATAATTTCATACATAACAAAACGAGATTAATAAATGCGTAGTTCATATTAAAATGAGATTACGTATAATTTGGATATTATTCCCATGAAATAACCCTAAAATAAAATACTACAGAGTAATTAATAAGACAATAAAATTTTGTATCTCACAATCATTTAATACTCCTCATTTAAGACAATAAAACCTTCTCATTTAAGAACGGGTGAAAAAGAATCTCAAGAGGCTTCACATGGTGATGCTTCCATGGTCGGCCTTCGGCCACATGCTCCCCTTCTTCAACCTCGCCACATCGTTGGCTAACCACGGTGTCCGAATCTCATACCTATCGACCCCACGTAACATCAAACGTCTTCCTAAAATCCCTCAAAACTTATCCTCTCTTATAAAATACGTACCCATACCAATGCCACGCCTTTTTCAAACACGGAATCTCAGCCAGTTCGATATCACTGGTTGCCTCCGCTCTGTCCTTAAGGTCCAGAGACGGTGGCATTGGTATGGGTACGTATTTTATAAGGGAGGATAAGTTTTGAGGGATTTTAGGAAGGCGTTCGATGTTACCTGGGGTCGACAGGTACGAGATTCGGACACCGTGGTTGGCCAACGATGTGGTGAGATTGAAGAAGGGGAGCATGTGGCCGAAGGCCGGCCATGGAAGCATCACCATGTGAAGCTCTTCTTTGTTTGTGGTTGCCATTTGAACATGAGATGTTTTTTCTTGAGTACGTACTCTGTTTTTGGTGTACATATGCTTAGAGGATTATGACACTTTTATATAGACAAAAATATCAACAACGAGACCCACGAGGATCATCTACTTTTACTGTATTGATTGATTGGTAAAGAACAAAGAGGGCTAATTGAAACTTTGAAAGAAAACCGAAGAGCGCATTAGTCGCATTACAATATAGGGCAGAGAGATTTCGAACACGAGACGTATTGTAGGTCCAGCATACTTAGTATTATCCACTGGGCTATGACATCTTCGTTTCGTTTATCTTTCTTTAGTGTGGTTTAAAGAACATGTATTAAGTCGCAGATGAGACTCAAGTATCAACTAGGCTATCGTTAAACACGGATCCAACCCATCTAGTCATGAAATCCTAAAGCATCACGCCGTCACCTACTCGTCATGCAAGCACTACTGCACTAGAGAGTTAGATGACGACAAGCAAAACCACAACGGTGTGTGCTAAGTAACCAATGACTTAATCTAAATGGAAGAAAAAAAAAATATTAACAGAGTGTTATGAATTACATTAGTAAAAACTCAAACAAACATGTGTAAAATGTTATTACCATGCTTCTTAGTACCACTTCACATTAGGGCATTTCAATACAAGTCCACAATTTCAGCTTGTTGTTGTCCATAGATGAGAGCAGAATATTTTAACGTAAAATCGTCTCATTTAAGAACAAGTGGAAAAGAAAATCTCAAATATTATCACCATTTTCTCTGTTTTGTTTTAGGAATCCAACGAAGTCAGTAACATAACGCTCCTGCAAATCATGGTCACCAAAAACTCGTGCAAGTTCCGTAACTTTGGCTTTGATTTTGTGTGCTTCATCTCCGACCATGGCTCTTCTGAGTGCATCAGCAACGTTGTTTCGAGTGTATGATCCATCATCATCTCTTCGTTCTACTTCGACACCTAAACCTTTCTCGACCATGAGCGTAGCATTTATACATTGTTCACTAGTGCCGGGCAATATTATAGCATTATGCCCATGTTGCACCGTCTCGAGTGTTGTGCTCCATCCGCCATGAAATAAGACGCCACCAACCGATGCATGAGCCAAAATCTCGAGCTGTGGCGCCCATCCGAGACACACAATACCTGATAAACAATGCACATAATGAAGAATATCTAAAAGCTCAACTAATCAAAATAAAAATAAATGATAGAGCTATATACTCGGTCATTGGTTTAACTGTGATTAAAATACTAAACACAAATAATGTAAAAGTTAGACATATGAGTTAATATCTTGGTATATATACAGAGTATACCTTTTTCTGAGGTCCGGTTAGAAAAATCGGGCGGCAATGCATCAGAATCATCCGCTGCCCAAGAGGGTTTCGCGAGAGCCCAAACGAAGGGTACCTTTGAGAGTTCGAGACCATATGCAATCTCATATACTTCGTGTTTCGTGAGTTTGACCTCACTCCCGAACGTTACATAGACAACCGATCCCTGGATTTGTCGATCGACCCATTTGAAAATCTTTTCCCAAGACGCGTCATCTCCAATTTTTTGTTTACGAACGATTTTGGAAGGCGGTAGCACGCCGACCGGCACGATTGGCTTATTCTTAAATTTGGATTGCGCGCGATCAAGAGAGTCCGCTTCAAACTCTCGGCAAGTACGTGCACAAATTGCATTACATCCAGTAATCAACTTGAAACCACCTCTCTGAGCGGCTGTCATCCCTGTATTCGAGAAATAGTTTTTAATATTTGCGAGAAATATTTTAATCAAAAACAAAATTATAAATTACGTTACTTCATCAAATCATTCCAAAAAATTATCCCCTACCTTATATTTGCGAGAAATATTTTAGTTTTATTAGTAAATGGGAGGGGTGACCATCCTAGGAAGACAGAGAGTTATTTACTAATAGAATATAAACGGACCTCAACCATCGCCTTAAGGTTTTGGTTGAGATGGTTCGTTAACATTTACGTTTGACTTATCTATGATCCAAGGGTCGAGAATCATATTTAGGTCAAGATTTACGAGTTTGACCCTGAATATTGACTTGAGAATGTTAGATTTCGCGGGGTCATTTTTTAACCGGTCTACCTAGCAGGATGACATTGGGTCCAAGATTCGACTAAAACTCTTCGGGTCAGACTCTAATAGGACATGACGGGTCTGGGTCATAGATAAGTCAAACGTAAATAAAACTGACCCATGCGGGGCTGGGTCGACATGACGGGTCTGGGTCATAGATAAGTCACCTCTCTGAGTTCAGACCCATGCGGGGCTGGGTCGACATGACGGGTCTTGGTCTGGGATTGGGTCCTACTAAACCTGACCCAGATTCGACCCGACCCATTGCCATACCGACACTGCCCGACCATACAAAACGGTAAAAAACCAATTTGACTAGGAGAAAACAGAGGCTAAGGTAATATTAATGCATACCAAACTCGTCCTTCTCCTCCTTGTCATCTTGCACCGTGTACGACGGGGCGGGAGTGGTCGGGCACATGAGGGTGGCCGAAAAAATGCCGAAAACCACGAGCTGAGCTCGGCATTGCTGCGCAACCTCAGGCATCCAGTACGCCAAAAAATCACACATAATCCAATCGGGTAGATCACCCGAAACATAACTCAATACGGGCTCATAAAGCCCGTCATACGCCTTTTTCAAACACGGAAACTCAGCCAGTTCGATATCACTGGTTGCCTCCGCCCCGTCCTTCAGGTCCAGAGACGGAGGCATGGGAATGGGTACGTATTTCATAAGGGAGGTTAAGTTTTGTGGGATTTCAGGAAGGCGTTCAATGTTACGTGGGGTCGACAGGTATGAGATTCGGACACCGTGGTTGGCCAACGATGTGGCGAGGTTGAAGAAGGGGAGCATGTGGCCGAAGGCTGACCATGGAAGCATCACTATGTGAAGCTGCTCTTCTTCTTTGGTGTTTGTTGCCATTTTTGTACTTAATTAGTACTATGGTTTGGTGTACATGTCCCACTTTTATAGACTATAAATAGATAGATATCACAAAACGATATCAACAGCGAGACCCACGAGGACAGGATCATGAGTCGAGACAGATTTATACTTTTTCGTTTCATTCATTTGTTTGCATTTTAGATTCATAGTGATTAGTATTCTAATAAAAAACAAACAAATGAACGAGACTGGGAGAGTAATAGTTATTGCGTGAGAGAGTACGGTATTCTAGAGTCTAGACACCAAAATTTTATAAATTTCGGTATCTATTTAGGTACGGAGTATAATATACTCCCTCCGTTCAATTGATTGTTTGCCTTTGTTTTTGGCACCGAGAGGAAGAGATCCAATTAGAAGGTGGCATGTGGAATCAAGTATCAAATTACATATAAAAAGCAATCTTAAAATAGAAAGACAAACAATTCATTGAGACGCCCCAATATAAAATAGGCAAACAATTCATTGAAACGAAGGGAGTATATCTTTAGTATTTGGAGAAATTACCAAAAAATATTGTTAATATGCTCTAGAATATTCTAATAGCTCTTTAAGCTACCAGCAATAAATTAAATATAGGTATTCTATTTAGGGCTTAGAGGAGGTCGGATTAAATGAAATAAGTCATCAAAAAGATTCATCTTCTCCCTACGAAATTTAAGTCAGATTAAATGACTCGTAGTACTATCAGAACCCTAGCCTTCGAGAGCCGTTTGGATCAAGAGATAGACCCACATTATTGTTCTACACTACCTCCGTTCCATAAAGATCGCCTCATTTCCTCATTACCTACAATGCATACGAACAACAAGTAACCCTCAACATGACCCGATCAAGCTAATTGACGAGTTGCCTTAACATAGCAAACGACGATAAATACAAGTCGTAACGGCCTAACGGGTCGACCTACACTCTTGACCACCTCTACTTAAGTCCATAGCCATCCATGGTCCATCAAAGCACCAAATAGACCTGACAAAACTGACCCGGTCCGAATATGTCAATTCGAACCTGACTTGATACCCAAACTGATGATCCTTAGTTGACCCGTAACCCGAAATGATCCGACCCAACCCAAAGTCAACCCGAATTCTACAACTTGAAAGTGACCCGACTCGGTGGACCCGTTTGCTAGATTTAGGGGTGTTCACAAAGTGGCCCGGACCGGACCGGGTCATATACCGGTCCGGTCTCCGGGTCGCCAAAAACTTGGTGACCGGTCTGCGGTCCAGTCCTTTCTACATTTTCAAAAAACAATCAAATTTAGTGTATTTTTACGGTCTGGCTCGGTCCGGATTTCTTTGTTAACTGGTCCGGTCCATGGGTTTGAATGTTTGGATTTGTCGATCCGTGGGTCAATCCGATCTGGATTTGGACGGTGAACGTCAACAACCATAGATGGTCACGTACTCGTGGCGTTACACATTTCCCACTTTCCCCATCAAAATCAAAACTCCCCTAAAATTCAAAAATCAACACGCACACCTAAATTACTCTCGATTTCTCCGTCGCTCCAGAAAATCTCGAAACACGAGAAAAATCAGATAAAACCTCGATCGATCGATTTAATCCTCTCCAGATCTCTCAGATCAATTCAATTCAAATTAATTTAAAAATCGCCGCCATTAACGTTGCTTCGAGATGAGCACGGGCGAGCTTCTCAGCATTGAACCTCTCGAACTCAAATTCGCACGTAATATCATCATTCCATTGTTATGATCATCTTTTTTTCTCTCAATTTTTTCGATTTGATTGGATTATTTTTGATTTTGAGGTTTTCGTGTTGTTGATTGATTTTAGTTGAGCTAAAGAAGCAGATCTCGTGTTCGCTTCAATTATCGAACAAGACTGACAATTATGTCGCATTCAAGGTACGAATCTTGCATCATTTTTGATCGATTTTGCTCAGTTTTGCTCAATTTATCATGACAATTATGCTGCATGATTGCGGAGTTTGTGTTTGATTTGATTTGATTTTTGTTTCGTTTATTCTGTTGATTTTTGGTTCAATTTCGTTTGCTGCTGATCATTTAGCTCGATTTTCCGCTGTTTTGATTGAAACTTCTGTATGATTGCGGAATTTGTGTTCGATTTGATTTTTGTTTCGTTTGCTCTGATGATTTTGTGTTCAATTTCGTTTGCTGGTGATCATTTAGCTTGATTTTCCGCTGTTTTGATTGAAACTTCTGTATGATTGCGGAATTTGTGTTCGATTTGATTTTTGTTTCGTTTGCTCTGATGATTTTGTGTTCAATTTCGTTTGCTGGTGATCATTTAGCTTGATTTTCCGCTGTTTTGATTGAGACTTCTGTATAATTGCGGAATTTCTGTTTGATTTGATTTTTGTTTCGTTTGCTCTGTTGATTTTTTTGTTCAATTTCGTTTGCTGGTGATCATTTAGCTCGATTTTCCGCTGTTTTGATTGAGACTTCTGTATGATTTGCAGAATTTGTGTTTGATTTGGTTTTTGTTCGTTTGTTTGTATCATCTTGCTCGACTTTACTCAATTTTTGTCAAAATTTTAGGTCAAAACCACGAATCCGAAGAAATATTGTGTTCGTCCGAATACTGGAGTCGTTTTGCCTCGATCGACATGCGACATAGTAGGTGCGTGTCTTTCGATCCGTGTTGATTAATATGTCTATAATTCATTTGCTTTTGACAATTTGACAGTGATTGTTATTTGTTGATGATTTGAGATGCGTGTCTTTGTTATAATGCTAGTAACAATGCAAGCGCAAAAGGAAGTTCCTGCTGATATGCAATGCAAGGACAAATTCCTTCTGCAGAGTGTTATCGCGCCGCCTGGTGTGGCCGCTAAAGATATCACCCCGGAAATGGTAATCTGTTATTCACCTGCTAGTTGTTAATTGTTATGAATTTTATACTTGAATTTCGGCATCCTCAAGTTGACATTAGCTTCACAAGCGGTGATATTTTTGTGACATCCTGTTAAGTTTGTGTTAATCAACGACATTTTGAGTTCTCTAGGAAAGTGTTATCCTACTGTTTAAGGTTATACTCATAGTTGAATTGTAATGTCACCAATTGAATCCGAGCTTCGCAAATGGGGCTTTATTTGAGAATTTCTGTTATGTTCGCTGTAATCAGAAACATTTTGGGTTCTCTAGAAATGGTAATCGTTCTTCATGTACTAGTTGTTACTAAGGTTATACTTGAATTGTGGCGGCCCCGATTGAACCCAAGCCTTTCTTTGTGAATTCCTGTTAAGTTCGCGGTAATCAAAATCAACTTGGCTTCTCTAGAAACGGTATTCACTCTTCATGTAGTGGTGGTTTTAGGGTTTTACGGAGTACTTGATTTATGGCGTCCCAAATTGAAATCGAGCTTTGTAAATCGTGCTTTATTTCTGAAATTCTTTAAAGATGACATTACATCATAAACTGTTTTGAGGGGTATCTTATATAGTTGTATACTGTGAATCTTAATATATGGGTTTTAACTCGAGAGTGTTGCACTATCTATGGTTAATTAGGACTCATTAGATTTCTTTTGCGAGTTCAGTTCAGCAAGGAGGCAGGGCACGTGGTCGAGGAGTGCAAATTGAAAGTTGTTTATGTTTCCCCAGCTCAACCACCGTCACCAGTTCCAGAAGGTGAGGAGGAAGGAGGTTCTCCAAGGGGTTCCGTTTCGGACAATGGACATTTGAGTGGTTCTGAATCTGCTGCTGTGAGTGTCTTCATGATTCATTTATGTATTTTTTTCGATATTTCAAATCTCATTGATGTCTTATGGACTCCTTCACCGAAATTGCAGGGACCAAGAGCATTTGGCGATTCTCAAGATAGATCTACAGATGTATAATTCCTTCCTTATCCTGCCATTTTTTGTTCATGTGCTGTTCATTTCTTTTGTTCTAAATTGGTTACGATCAGATTTGGCGTCTTGGCTTCTTGTATGATTTGGTCATATGATTAGGTTTAGCATTTTATCATATAAAAATGCCACTTGAAAGGGTGTCGTGTTCAAAGGACCAGCATTTGCTGTGTATTTCTATATGCACGTGGTTAGCTGAAATAATTCAACGGATATAATTTCTTCTCGGTTTATGATCCTGATTTGTGATAGGTATATTGAATTATCGATGCGTGTTTGTTAATTTTGTACTTATTTATGCCAACTCCAGGCAAAAGCTCTCATTGCGAAGCTGACGGAAGAGAAAAATGCTGCTATCCAGCAAAATAATAAATTGAGACAGGAGCTGGTGAGTACCTACGCCTTTCATGCAGTGATACTTGTTGCTTTTGGCTAGCATAGAAACCCATTACAGCTTGCAATATATTTATTTGTCGTGTTTTTACATCCTCAAAATTATTTCTGGTTTATTTGTCGTGTTTTTGCCTTTCTCTTCACCTTATGTTGTTTTTAGTGAATAATCAATCGGCTATGTGACCTCTGTAAAAATTGAATGAACAATACTATCCTCAATACAAGAATCACTAATACTTTTGTAGGACGTTTCCAATATATCCTCTTATCGCTTTCTCATACAAGTTTCTATGAGACGTTGTTTGTAGATAGAGAACTATTACAAGTTTCTATGAGACGGTCTGTTGATTCGACATGTCAATCACAGCACCACGTGAGGAGATAGAGAACTATTACGATCATATTTTCTCAGTATCAGTATCGTATAATCTTTGTTTGTTTGCACCTGTTGTTGAGAGGGAAATACTTGAAATTTATTGCTTGGTATGGAAGTATGTTTGTCGGACTTGATCTTCATGCAGCTTATTATATACGCCTCAAAATTGTCTACCCTAGAATTTAATGCGTAAAACTGAAAAGGGTTGCATGAAAAAAATCCCCCCATTTTACCCTAGCTAACTAGATAACACACGTGTTATCCTCATCATTAATTCATCCGATACTTCTTTGCACAAAAAAAAAAATGCGTTCATTATTCTGATTTTACATCGACAACTAGCTATCGTATTCAGATTCTCTGCCATCTTACAATTTCGATGAAATATGTTCTACAGGAGCTTTTGAGGCGAGAGGCAAGCAAAGGGCAAGGTGGTGTTTCGTTCATGCTCGTGATATTAGTCGGCTTGATTGGGATAATTCTGGGCTACATCTTGAAGAAGGCGTGATGTACGAGTTTCAAAACTTCAAGTAATCAATCCTTTTATCTTATTTGTGTGTCTGTTATTGAAGAACACATAATAGTGTCGATACTACCCTGTGACTATTCAAACGAGTTTAAAGCGGGGGGAAACGGTCTTGGTCTTTTAGGCGGTGTTCTTGGGTTTGTAGTTAAAGTGAATTAGACTAATCGACTATCACTGTTAGACTTATTAATTTTTTTCTTGTGAGACCCCCCTCGATGTTTTGCTCGCAATTGATTCTTTGGTGTTGTAGCGAACCTATATTTTTCAGTTCGGGTACTTGGACATTTATCTCCAGTGACAACGCGGGTTTTCTGTAGAAATCGAAAGTATGTTTGGATCATTGAGGAATGGCAGGTTAAAGAGTCGCTGTTCTGTTTTTACTGCTGTAACTTGTAGCAGTGATTGAGGAACTCGAATTTGCAACTTATGTTCTTGCACAAACATTTTCGAGCGTGTCTAAATTACTCGCTGTCGCAATTCCTCGTGTAAACTTGTCAGTTAAAATTAGAGCTCGAACTTGGATTAGAAGAAGCTTGAACTCGAACCAAGTTCCATAGTAAGGAAATCTCCGTCATCCTTCCTTCACTTTAGCAGACTGTTACATAGAAATCACAGTTACAATAACGCATTGATGCTAATGCGAGTAAATCGTACTGTAAAATCAGAGCATTCATTTCAACTATCTGTAAAATTCTCGGATTCTGCCAAGGTCCGTTATCGCTTAACAAACACCCGCCTAGCTTATAGGTGGAAATCCGGCAAGCTAAGTAGTTTTCCGTCAACTATTCATCTTAGATGTACTCGATTAGTCGATTCTCTACTTCATCTACTTAAACCACTCGTTAGTAATAATAAAAATAAAAATAAAAGCTGTTGCGCGTCCCGGCATCCTGAACCATAGAAAATTTCTGAATCCGCTTGAAACTGAAAAATAACATCGTCCCCAATCTACAGAGTAGTAAACTATTATTATTATTATTATTATTATTATTATTATTATTATTACGGAATATTAATTACTCATTAATCTACTAAACTAGGATTAAAATTATTGTAAATGTTAAATCATGTCAAACATATATCCAACTAGAAAAAAAAAATACCGAAAATCTTTGACTACAATCTATTGAAATTCGTTCGTGTCCCTTACTGCGTCAAAATTGAAGTGATACACGGCTTTCGGTAATTTGAAAGTCCGAAATAATAATGGCAAAAAATTATTTGGGGGTGATGCTTGAGCTAATAAGATGACCACAAAAAATCGAGCAACGAAAACACCATACGCATAAATACTCAGGTGTGACAGCCTCACAATATCAATATTGTAAAACCTTTTATATACGAGAGGTGGTTACAAATGTGTAACTAACTTTCACAACATTTTTATCGTGACACTCGATACTTCAATATTTAATTAACAAGTCGGAAAAAATAATTATACAGCTTTTACCCTTTTACCTTATTAGGTGTACATATAGTAAAAAAAACATCCTCATCCAATCTATCTTAGTTGCAGAAGTAAATCCAGGTAACTTTTTTTTTTTTTTTTTTTTTTTTGAGTGAATTATTCATGATTTCATCTCTGTTTTGCTGCTGCTCTGGTTTTTTTTTTTTTTTTTTCCATGATTTTATCTTGTTTTTAGCAAATTACCGTAGCAGAGTAAGTTACAGTATTTTTCTGGGTTGTTCATAAATTTTTCAATTACCTACCCATTATTCCAGATCCCAGTTATTTTACTATTATTACTACGATATGATTAATTGATTATTAGTGTGATTTATGCACGACTGTTTTATTGGATACGACTTGACGGTTTCGAAGCTAAGGGTAATTGAATTCAACTTTTTATTTATTTATTTATTTTCACAAAAACTCGTAAAAGACGGTCTCTCAATATTACCTACTCTTCATTATATTATCTTTGATATGAAGGTGTTAAAAAGTTTGAAACTGGTAATTTCACGCTTTTGATTTGTGTTTTTGTAAGACTTTTTACCTAATTTCCTCAAGTTTTTTTTTTTTTTTTTTTCCCCTTTTTCCGAGAATTGGTAGTTTCCTATTAGCATTAGGAAATATAGAAGCAAACGCAAACGGAATTAGGAAATATAGAAGCAAATGCAAACGGAATCAGGAAATATAGAAGCAAACGGAATTAGGACATATAGAAGCAAATGCAAACGGAATTAGGAAATTGGAAATATAGAAGAAAACGGAATTAGGAAATATAGAAGCAAATGCAAACGGAATTAGGAAATTGGAAATATAGAAGAAAACGGAATTAGGAAATATAGAAGCAAATGGAATTAGGAAATACGGAGTAAAACATTGATGACTCTCTTTGTATATATATATATATATATCAATCTTCATTCAATGAATGAATGATACTCAGAATAGAACTGAATTGGAAGGAGCTGATTTCCTGGAATCTCGATTCTAATTTGTGAAGTGAATACTAAACTAAGTAGCTTATTGGGTGAATTTTCAGTTGAACATCATCATCAACCAAAATGTGTCTTGCTGCTGAGAATAACCGTTGTCCTGCCCTCGATCCTTGCATCCAAAAGGTATGTTTTTTTTAATGATCCGCTTGAGTTATGTTCCCTATCGCCTTTAGGTTATGGCAGCGGTGACCAAAACCGTATTTCCAATGTGTCTTTTGAAACCGGCTCGATCTGATCTGACTTGACTTGGGTTTTTGTTTTCAGGAAGCAAGTTGCATGGAAAGTGATGATAGGATGAGTGAACTACCGAACGATGTCCTCGTGTTAATCCTCTCTTTTCTCACAACAGAAGAAATTAGAAGAACGAGTGTCGTCTGCAAAAAATGGAGACGGTGGGTGTTGGGGTATTATCCCAAGTTAATCTTTAAATTTGAAGGTGAGATGAGATGTTGCGGTTTTTGGTATGAGAATAGAAATAATGACGAGGCACTTGCCAAACAAAGGTCTACTTTTGTTCGACGAGTTGATCATATTATGAATCAGTATTTGGATTCATCGATGGATGAATTGAGGGTCGCTTTTGATTTGGATAAAAATTGCCAATCTCATGTCGACAATTGGGTGGGTTTCGCCCTAAGAAGACGAGTCAAAACAATTGACTTCAACTTTAGGCCGGTTTATTGGCGGTTGGATACAGATGACACCCGTTGTGGTTTCTCCCCTTTGCCACACGTCACTCATTCCTTGACATCTTTGTCCCTCAGTACTCTTAGCATTACATCAGAAGTTGTCGAAAGCATTCTGGTTTCATGCCCCGTCCTTGAGAGCCTGACCATCTTTGACTCCCGAACTTTGACAAGCATAAGATCGAGTGTATGTGTATCATCGTTGAAACATTTGGAGGTAACTAATTGTTTCCAACTCCAAACAATCGATATTTTTTCTGCTCCAAAGATGGTTGTATTCAGATACAACGGTCATCCTATAGAGCTGAATATCGGAGATGCCACGTCACTTTCTTCCGTCTTCATTGGTGCGGGTCCAGGGGAGGAAATATCATATGCTTTTACGCCCCTCTCTAACTACTTTCCGCGCTTGGAGGTTCTAATTTTACAGCTATCGTTAAATTGTCCGAATCAGGTACTTGGCATTTACATAATTGATATCACATCCTCTTACTCATTGGCGAATCTAAATATTTTTTTTCTGGATCTGTCATCATCATTTTATTTGATACGGTTTTCTTTTTCTTGAATGTAGTGTAATAATAGTGTCAAACACTTGCAATTTCCAATTTTGAGGAGACTTAAGGTGCTAGAATTACGTATTTCTGGACATCATAATTCAAGCCTACTTGGTTGGGCTCCGTTTATTGAAGCATGTCCGGTCATTGAAAAATTGATACTCAAGGTAAAATGATACTCATGTGTGTCGTATACTTGATGTTTCTTTGGATGAATAGAAGCGCTTTACTTATGGATTTTATTTTATTTTGTATGCAGTTTGATTGTCTTGACTATGGCATTAACGGTAACATAGCTAAAGGTGTTAGTCGGTCACCCCTAACGAGCTTGAAGAAATTGGAGATTTATGGCTATTGTGGACGCCGTGTTGACATTCAGTTTGCTGCTTATGTATTCGAGAATGCCATTAATCTGCAACATGTATTTGTAGAAGTTGAACTGACACCCTATAAGGTGTCTTCGGAAACACCTATCCGTGTTCGCGAATTGAAAGAGATAATACCCGAGGGTGTTAGCTTCGTTCTGAAGGAATCGGAATAACTATCATTTGTACAAGTAGTGTACAACTAGAAGCACCAATAAGTAAGAATTTATACTAGTCCTAGTGTAAGTGTGTAACCTTATTTATAGATGATCAAATAAGAATGATTTGAACATGAAAACCATAGTAATAATGAAGATGACAATTGACAAGTTGATGTATATGAGTTGAATCATCTAATTATGTCATTGAAGCGGCATCCGAATGGAGTATATGAGTTGAATAGTTTCGTGCAGACTGTAGATGCTGTATGTTTGGTTGAATGCTGTATGTTTGTGCAGGTGGGTATACTCGTATGTATGTAACTAAGTCGACTGACAACTACCAAATCGATTGTATAATCACAGTAGCTAACTGAGTATACACTTGAGACAATGCAAATAAGCTACATTTACTGATTGAACTTCAGTCTATCATTTACTGAACTGTTCTGCAAAATACCTGCAGCGCCTGCAGAATCTCCAGCAACCTGCAGTAAAATACCTGAACGTTGTGCAGCAATAATGCCGAGTTCAGCTCCTGCTTTTTTCTACTTACGCGGCCGCCTTCATTTGCTCTACCACTCCCACCCCGTCCTACGCGGTGCAAGTTGACAAGGGGGAGAAGGACGAGTCAGGTACGTATAGGGTGCAGTCCGAAATCTAACATGTTCAACCCGTTTTTTTAGGGTCAAACTTGTAAATCTTGACTGGATATGACTCGTTGACTTTTTGGGTTGACACTTGACCCTTGGATCATAGATAAGTCAAACCTAAACAATACTCCCTCTGTCTGTGTACATCTGACGTATTGTAGTATCTCGTTATTATTGATTCAAAAGAATTATTACTCTGTATCTCACAGATATTAAAAATTCGTCGTATTATTATGAAATTGGACGACAAGTTAACCTCTTGAACATCAGGGATGACGGCCTCTCACAGAGGTGGTATCAAGTTGATTACTGGATGTAATGCAATTTGTGCACGCACTTTCCGAGAGTTTGAAGCGGACTCGCTTGATCGTGCGCAATCCAGATTTAAGAACAAGCCGATGGTGCCAGTCGGCGTGTTACCGCCTTCCAAAGTCCTCCGTAAACAACACATTGGAGATTTGGAAATGATGCGTCTTGGGACAAGATTTTCAAATGACTTGATCGACAAATCCATGGATCGGTTGTCTATGTAGCGTTCGGGAGTGAGGTCAAACTTACGAAACACAAAGTATACGAGATTGCAAAGTATATGAGATTAAATTAAATAATTCTCATTAAATAGTTTTATTTATTTATTTGTTTATTATTTTTAGATAACCTTACATTATTGCAACATTTTTTCTTTTGGAAAATAGTAAAACTTAAATGGTGTTTTACACATTCCAAAGTGATAACTCCGTTATTGACCGCTTTTCTACACCCTTTTGACGTTTATTTAGCCTCGATTAATCGTATTTCCTTTGGCATTCCGACTCATTTCGCCTATACTTTGTATTACACGGGTTTTTGCGTTTGTTGTTCGTTTTTAGGCATTTCCGTGACGAAAACGATGAAACTTGAGCATGCCCGGGTAAAAGGAGGCATGGACCGAGTTCGAGCCTAAACAAGCGCATAGAAGACAAGAAACGGGAAAATGGGCATAGGAAGAGAATAGCACGGTGGACCGTGCGATTCTCAAGTCAGGAGGTTAAGACCGTGCGATTCTCACCGTGCGTAACACATGTTTCGTGCGTTACTCCGGTTTTGCCATTTCACTTTGTTTTTCGACCGGTTTTCTATGTAACCTAATTAGAAGTATAAATACTCAATTTCTTATTTTTGCCTCCCAAGCTTCCATAACATCTTAGCACCATACTTTGAATTATTTGGGGTTTTTGAGAGAATTTGTAGTTTTTGAAGATTTTCATCCTCCTCATTCAAGATTCAAGCTTTATATATTATTTTCTTCTATTATTATCTCCTTTGTCTCTCCATCTTTGGTAATCTCTAATCTTTATTCTAGTTTTGTTTTTCTTCATTTTTTTTCCTAATTTCTTAGTTTTATTTGTTAGCTCTTGTTAGTTCATCTTAGTCTTCTCTTTTCTTTGTTTGTTACTCTAGTTTGCAATTAGTTTAGTTTTCTCTTACTTTGTTCATATTTATGAATTTCATGTTAGTATTAGAGATCTCCAATTAGATTCCTCCAATTTGACCATTTTCACATAATTGGTAATATAATTCAATTTACAACAATGTTCATAGTTAAAGACTCCACCTTTATGCTTAATTCCACCAATTTAGCCATGATTAGTGAGTAGTCACCCACTAGGGGTCGATGAAGCCTAAATTCGCCTAAATTGCGCCTCTTGTATGTTTTGTATCGATTGAATTGGGTAATTGGGTAAAGTGGTGTGGAGGATTTTGGATTGCCTTGGTTTAGGAGTTTGAGACGGTCCCGATCCCTTGGTCATCGATGGGAGTCGATTAGGATGGGTAACCGGTTTGACCCTATATCTTGCCTTACCGTACTAGATCGAACACGGGAGTGGTGTCTAGCGTGGTATCCTACACACTAGTATGCGTGCCTTTTTGACTTGAGTCGGTTTGGGATTTATCACGGGAGTGACCCTCGAATTTGACTTAGGGATTCCGCTATACGAACCCGGGAGGGAGGTAAACGGGAAATTAAGCCGGACATGAACCCGGGAGGGAGGTGGCCGACCTAGACGATACAACTTTGCCCTTAATCCCGATTCCTTCGATACTCGATGTACTTTGGTGCGATTTAGGTGGATTGAAGCGACATCGTTCCCTAGTTCCTTTTATTCTTGATTAATCGTTATTCCACTAGTTATCATTTTTCCTTAATTTAGTTTCATCTTCTTTTTAGTAGTATCTTCTCTTAGTTAATATTCATTCACCTAGCTTTAGTCCCCTATCACCAATCTTTATCGACTTAGATAAACAATAAGAATTGAAACGACTAGGAATCACCACACTCCTTGTGGACCGACCCTTTCTAGTGCAACGATTATATCGTGCGCTTGCGAGGTAATTAAAACCCCAACACAAAGCTATTTTAATGGCTCTCAATTACAAGGATGTTACAAACCGGGTTCTTATTTTAGAACCGAGTTCTTAAGTTTAAGAACAAACTTAATTTTGCAATAGAAGAACTTGTGTAAGTGGGTTCTTGTCGACAACCCCAATAAAAAAAATCACTATTGCACTTGCTCTTAGAGGGCTATTAGAATATTCTAGAGTATGTTAACAATATTTATTGATAATTTCTCCAAACATTACATATACTCTGTACCTACATATATAGATATACCGAAATCTATAAAATTTTGGTGTCTAGACTCTAGATTACTCTCTCACACAATAACTAATAGATATACCGAAATCTATAAAATTTTGGTGTCTAGACTCTAGATTACTCTCTCACACAATAACTATTACTCCTTCTGTCTCGTTCATTTGTTTGCTTTTGATTAGAAATGGTAGAAAAAAGTAGGGCTCGTTTGGTTCACCATGGGAAGATGGAGTTACCGAGAACTTAAATTCACGTGAATTTGTATTTCATAGGAATTACAATAATATTGTTTGGTTGCCAGGTGGGAAATGACTTCATGCGGTAAGTTCTACCCACCAAGGGGACTTTCCCGCATTGTGGAGGAAGTGTCAATTCCCGGGCAGTGGGCAACCAAACATCATCCCAGTTTATCAATTCATGGAAAGTTATATTTCCGATGATTTAAGAGGGCAACCAAACGACCCATAAATCTGTCTCGAACGTTTTCAGCACTACTTAGAGTTATTATCTTTCTTTATTACCTAGCTATCGATACTGTACTCGTGGGTCTCGCTATTGATGTCGTTTTGTGATAAATATTTGTTTATAGTATATAAAAGTGGGAGATGTACACCAAAAACCATAGTACCAAGCACAAAAATGGCAACAAACACCAAAAAAGAAGAGCAGCTTCATGTAGTGATGCTACCATGGTCGGCCTTCGGCCACATGCTCCCCTTCTTCAACCTCGCCACATCGTTGGCCAACCACGGTGTCCGAATCTCATACCTGTCGACCCCACGTAACATCGAACGCCTTCCTGAAATCCCTCAAAACTTAACCTCCCTTATGAAATACGTACCCATTCCCATGCCTCCGTCTCTGGACCTGAAGGACGGGGCGGAGGCAACCAGTGATATCGAACTGGCTGAGTTTCCGTGTTTGAAAAAGGCGTATGACGGGCTTTATGAGCCCGTATTGAGTTATGTTTCGGGTGATCTACCCGATTGGATTATGTGTGATTTTTTGGCGTACTGGATGCCTGAGGTTGCGCAGCAATGCCGAGCTCAGCTCGTGGTTTTCGGCATTTTTTCGGCCACCCTCATGTGCCCGACCACTCCCGCCCCGTCGTACACGGTGCAAGATGACAAGGAGGAGAAGGACGAGTTTGGTATGCATTAATATTACCTTAGCCTCTGTTTTCTCCTAGTCAAATTGGTTTTTTACCGTTTTGTATGGTCGGGCAGTGTCGGTATGGCAATGGGTCGGGTCGGATCTGGGTCAGGTTTAGTAGGACCCAATCCCAGACCAAGACCCGTCATGTCGACCCAGCCCCGCATGGGTCTGAACTCAGAGAGGTGACTTATCTATGACCCAGACCCGTCATGTCGACCCAGCCCTGCATGGGTCAGTTTTATTTACGTTTGACTTATCTATGACCCAGACCCGTCATGTCGAACCATCTCAACCAAAATCTTAAGGCGATGGTTGAGGCCCGTTTATATTCTATTACGCCCCCTCACTTGAATGCCGATATTGGGGGCTGCCAGGGTTCGAACTCATGACCTCTAGGCGATGGTTGAGGTCCGTTTATATTCTATTAGTAAATAACTCTCTGTCTTCCTAGGATGGTCACCCCTCCCATTTACTAATAAAACTAAAATATTTCTCGCAAATATAAGGTAGGGGATAATTTTTTGGAATGATTTGATGAAGTAACGTAATTTGTAATTTTGTTTTTGATTAAAATATTTCTCGCAAATATTAAAAACTATTTCTCGAATACAGGGATGACAGCCGCTCAGAGAGGTGGTTTCAAGTTGATTACTGGATGTAATGCAATTTGTGCACGTACTTGCCGAGAGTTTGAAGCGGACTCTCTTGATCGCGCGCAATCCAAATTTAAGAATAAGCCAATCGTGCCGGTCGGCGTGCTACCGCCTTCCAAAATCGTTCGTAAACAAAAAATTGGAGATGACGCGTCTTGGGAAAAGATTTTCAAATGGGTCGATCGACAAATCCAGGGATCGGTTGTCTATGTAACGTTCGGGAGTGAGGTCAAACTCACGAAACACGAAGTATACGAGATTGCATATGGTCTCGAACTCTCACAATTACCCTTCATTTGGGCTCTAGCGAAACCCTCTTGGGCAAAAGATGATTCTGATGCATTACCGCCCGATTTTTCTAACCGGACCTCAGAAAAAGGTATACTCAAGTGTAAATACTAAGATATTAACTCGTATGTCTAACTTTTACATTATTTGTGTTTAGTATTTTAATCAAAGTTAAACAAATTACTGAGTATATCTGCTTGTCACATATTCTTCATTACGTGCATTCTTTATTAGGCATTGTGTGTCTCGGATGGGCGCCACAGCTCGAGATTTTGGCTCATGCATCGGTTGGTGGTGTCTTATTTCATGGCGGATGGAGCACAACACTCGAGACGGTGCAACATGGGCATAATGCTATAATATTGCCCGGCACTAGTGAACAATGTATAAATGCTAGGCTCATGGTCGAGAAAGGTTTAGGTGTCGAAGTAGAACGAAAAGACGATGATGGATCATACACTCGAAACAACGTAGCTGATGCACTCAGAAGAGCCATGATTGGAGATGAAGCACACAAAATCAAAGCCAAAGTTATTGAACTTGCACGCATTTTTGGTGACCATGATCTGCAGGAGCGTTATGTTACTAACTTCATCGAATTCCTCAAACAATACAGAGAAAATAACGAGAAGGTTTTACGTTAATGTACACTCAGAGCATTGAGAACATCAATAAGATAAGTTGTGGTGGTGTGTCGTAGACTCGTAGTGTTTGTACGTGATTCGACCAATCCTAGTAGTGAGTTTAAGAGCGTGTACGTTTTTTTGTATAATGTGTATTTTTCCAATTTCTTCGAGTGCGGAGTAATAAATGATTGTGAGATAGTACAAAATTCTATTGTCTTATTAATCAGCAAGTTTCGTGAAAGACCGTCTCATGATAAGATATCGTGAGACATACTAATAAGATTAAAAAAATAAAATATATGTGATATAAGAATTTGTGTTGATATTATTGCTTGATATTATTACTCCATACTATTTCGATTTAGTAGTAAATGTTACGAGTAGATTATAATTTGCACAAGTCGTTTTCGTATTGGGGTACGTGCGAGGGTCAGTAGAAGAGGACAAATTCTTGTTTGTGACGGAAATATCCTTCATAAACGTGTGACAGGTCAAATAATACTCACATAAGCTTGTGTTTTCTAACTAAATGATAGTATTTGACCCGTCACCAAATTTATGACGGATATATCTGTCACAAGAAAAACTTACCGCAAGAGGAGGCGCATTCAATTCATTGATCGTCTTGTTTGGTCCATGTCTCTTATCTTGTTGCTTGGCCACTTGGTCCATGGCTCTATGTATTTATTAATTATACCCTTATCTTCACCCAAGGTTACAAGTTTCGAGTCTGTCGCCCACAGGCGATTTACCTGGTGTACGTGGTTTATAGGCTATGCGTACACCGAGGGTTTATCCAGAGCGCACTACAAGTTTCAACGAAAATCTACCAAAACTTACCGCAACTACTTACAATGATTGTCACGTGGTCGCATTGCATTATAGATCGACGTATTGTCTAGGGTATATAAGTTGATCCGTTTGTGAGGTCTACGAGTGATCGATACACTATATAAAGAAGTGACTACTAAACCAAAGAAATTAAGCTTTTCAATAATGGAAGCAACAAAAAACAAAGAAGAGCTTCATGTAGTGATGCTTCCATGGTCGGCCTTCGGCCACATGCTCCCATTCTTCAACCTCGCCACATCGTTGGCCAACCACGGTGTCAGAATCTCGTACCTGTCGACCCCACGTAACATCGAATGACTTCCTGAAATCCCTCAAAACTTAACCTCCCTTATGAAATACGTACCACTTCCCATGCCTTCGTCTCCTGTCCTGAAGGACAGAGCGGAGGCAACCAGTGATGTCGAAATGGCTGACATTCCGTATTTGAAAAAAGCGTATGACGGGCTTTTTGACCCGGTATTGAATTATGTTTCGGGTGATTTACCCGATTGGATTATGTGTGATTTTTTGGCGTACTGGATGCCTGAGGTTGCGCAGCAATGCCGAGCTCAGCTCATGTATTTCGCCACGTGTTCGCCCACCCTTTTGTGCCCTACGACGACTCCGTCGTACGTGGTGCAAGATGACACGGAGAAGGACGAGTCTGGTATATTATTTTTGCCTCTAAATTATCCAAACTATACATTTCTCTTTTGCATATTTGTCGAGGCGCGTTTTGCATCATCGATATCTTTCATTTTACATTAGCAAAAATTATAAAAATTTAATATTCTTGACCTACTCGTAAAGATGAATCAAACAAGATTCCAGATGACTATATTTTGTCTTATAGATTGTCGAGAATATCGAAAATTTTCTTTTAGTCGTGAATAGTGTCAAAAAAAAGAAGTGTGTAGTTTGGATTTGAACGGAGGGAGTACTCCGTATGTAAATAAAGATACTCCCCTCCGTTCAAATCAATTTCATAATTATTGTGCACTATCCATAGGTAAAAAGAATCATCGATATAACTTTTAATATATACGATAAAATATAGTAATGTGAGATCTTGTTTAAATTGTCTAATCGAGTGTACGTATGATGAATACCAAATTTTTATAATTTTTAGAAATATGTAACTAAATATATAGACAAAAGAAAACATGTATTGATGTACGTGATAAAACAAATGAATGGAATTGATTGGAACAGAGGAAGTATAAACAAAACAAAATGTGAATTAACAAGTATGATAAAACAAACCTAAGAGCATCCCCATCTATCCTCCATTCTCCATTCTTGGAGGAGAATGGAGAAAAATGGTTCCTTCATCCATGGAGAAACCATTCTTCATGGAGAATAGAAGATATTTATTCTTTCAAACGAATGGAGTGGAGAATGAAAATCGTGGGTCCCCATGATAAAAATATTAATATTAAAATAAATTAAAGAGATGTGTAAATGAATGAATGAAGTAATGAAATGTGTTGGGACCACAGGAGAATAAAAACTTCATTCTTGGATGGAGCAATTATTTTATGTTGGAAAAAATAGGAAAAAAAGTAATGAGGTGGATGAGGTGGGTCTCATCCAAGAGTAACCATTTGACCATTTACGGAGTATTATAAATAGTCAAATGTCTCGTCATTATTAAATTCATAAGAATTGGAGTATCTATATTTTTAATCAAAATATTTCTTACAAATATTAAATTTTCGTCGTATTATTTATGAAATTTGAAGATAAACCATCTGTTGAACATCAGGATCTCGACTCTCGAAAGAGCGGTTAGGATGATTACTGGATGTAAAGCAATTTGTATACGCACTTGCCGAGAGTTCGAAGCGGACTCTCTTGATTACGCAGAAACCATATATAAGAACAGGCCGATCATCCCAGTCGGTATTCTACCGCCTTCCAAAGTCGTCGTCCGTAAACAACAAATTGGAGATGACGATGCGTCTTGGGACAAGATTTTCAAATGGCTCGATCGACAAATAATCCAGGGATCGGTTGTGTATGTAACATTCGGGAGTGAGGCCAAACTCACGAAACATGAAGTATACGAGATTGCATATGGTCTCGAACTCTCACAGTTACCCTTCGTTTGGGCTCTAGCGAAACCTTCCTGGGCAAAAGATGATCACGAAGCATTACCGCCCGATTTTTCTAACCGGACATCAGAAAAAGGTATACTCAAGTGTATATATATATATAGTAAGATATTACTTCATGCATGTATTTTCTGTGACAAATATTTTTCCGTAGAAGGTTTTTCACATTTTTAGAGACGTGTTTTACATCATCTATATCTTCTATTTTGCATTAGTAAAAATCATAAAAAAAGATTGATATTATGTACTTGTAGAGACGAATCAAACAATATCTCACGTGACTATATTTTCTCTGGTGGATTGTCGAGAATATAGAGAATTCACTCCACTTGTCAATTTTTTGCCACGAATTATTCTGTGGCTAAAAATATTCACATATTCTTCTTTATTCTCACACATTTTCTTTATTTATGTGCATTTCTAATTATCAGGCATTGTGTGTCTCGGATGGGTGCCACAACTCGAGATTTTGGCTCATGCATCGGTGGGTGGCGTCTTATTTCATGGCGGACGGAGCACAACCCTCGAGACGCTGCTACATGGGCATAATGCTATAATATTGCCCTGCGCTAATGATCAATGGGCAAATGCTAGGCTCATGGTCGAGAAAGGTTTAGGTATCGAAGTAGAACGAAGAGATGATGATGGATCATACACTCCAAACAACGTAGCTGATGCACTCAGAAGAGCCATGGTTGGAGACGAAGCACACAAAATCAAAGCCAAAGTTACTGAACTTGCACGAGTTTTTCGTGACCATGATTTACAGGAGCGTTATTTTACTGACTTTATCGAATACCTCAAACAAAACAGAGAAAGTAGCGATAATAATTGAGATGAATTTTTTCTTTTTCATCCGTTCATAAATGAGAAGATTTTACGTTAATGTACACTCAAAGCATTGAGAACAATAAGATAAGTTGTGGTGTGTCGTTGTACTGTTAGTGATTCGACTAACAATAAGAGCCGGTGTTACACCATTTTTTCAATCAATAGACATATACATAGTACGTGTATTTGATATTATTACTTTGGAAAATTCACGAGTAATGATGGCCAGTATTGATGGTTTTATAATACATACAGAGTAATACCAGTAATTCTCTTGTGAGACCATCTCACGATAATTGTCAAAATAAACTGAAAATTGATACGGTATTTCATTTACAAAAAAAAAATAAAAAAAAAAAAAAAATGTAACATCTTTGGTACGCTTTGGTTTGTGGCTCTATGTTGATTACCCTTTTCTTCACGTAATAATTTTTATTTTTATTTTTTATTTTTTATTTTTTTTGCCAGCAAAGACAAACCACCTTACAACAAGTTCAGAGTCAACACTAAATAGTGTTCTCTATTGTTAAGTGATTGGGAAACTTAAAGAACGCCTAAAAACGAGAATTCTACGAGTCCACCATAGCATCGTCCAAGTTGTAAACTTCACGTAAGGTTAGATATCTACTACAACTCACAACGATTGTGTTTGCTAAGCGTAGGATTAAGAACTCTAAACGGGTATATCTTCGAAAACTTATAAGAATAGATCCGAAAACGACTAGAATTCAATGTAATTCGGTTAGTCGGTTTGATGCAAACTCAACATGATTACCAACTCAACAACCCAAAAATATCTCAATTTTTAAAAAACACGATATGATCCAACTTTATTGTTCAACGAAACGCATACTTAGTCGCACACTTTACGAGCCCGTTTTGGATTATGTTTCGGGTCATTTACCCGATTGGATTATGTGTGATTTTTTGGCGTACTGGATGCCTCGGATTGCTGATCAATGTCGAATCAATCTTATGTTTTTCTCTATTTTTACGGCGTATACCATGAGTTTTGTCGCTCCTCCTCCGTCTGGAGGAGGAGGAGACGTACACAAGGAGGACAAAGAGTCGGAGATACTCAACGGGGAAAGGCTCACCAGGGTGATCAGGTACAGTCGTTTTTTTTTAAATAATATAAAAAGTAAACAAATGACTGAGAGACACTGGGCATATGTATCAGGGGATGTGAAGCAATAGGAATCCGTAGTTGTAGAGAGTTCGAAGGGGAGTACATTGATAAGTTGCAATCCATAACTAAAAAGCCGGTTGTGGCAGCGGGCGGCGTGCTACCACCTTCTAAAGTCGTTGTGAGACGAGGAAGAAGCGAGGAGGATGATGGTCGCTGGGACGAGGTGTTCAAGTGGTTAGACCGACAAATCACGGGTTCAGTTGTCTATGTAGGATTCGGGCGACAAATCACGGGTTCAGTTGTCTATGTAGGATTCGGGAGTGAGTACAAACTAACGAAAGACGAAGTATATGAGATAGCGTATGGTCTCGAGATGTCACAATTGCCGTTTGTTTGGGCGCTAAGGAGACCGACTTGGGCCGTAGACGATGTTGAAGCCTTGCCCCCGGATTTTGGCCATAGAACTTTCGAAAAAGGTATCCACATGAGTAGTACTTGATCTGTCACTAGGAAGACCTTACTGTTCTTAATGGGTAATTTTTAGGGTTATTTCATGGGAATAATACCAACTATGTGTGTACTTCTTAAAATAATTCAAACTATATGTAATCTCATTTTAATATGAACTACGCATTCATTAATCTCGTTTTGTTATGTATGAAATTATGACTTGATATTACAGGTCATTGTGACTGTAACTTTCTAGGTTTTATTAGGTCCGTCGCTGTCATCGTGAAAGCCAAAATAAAAATAAAAACTTTTTTTTTCATAGCTTCTATAAGAATAAATGAAAAAGAAATGGAAGATGAATTTTCGGAATTTTTTTTTTCAATGGCCGAAAATGAACACGAAATGTAAATCTGAAGAAGAAGGGTTAGAGAAAGAGTTGAACAAGGGAGGTTCAACAGGTAGTCGGTCACTCATAGCATAGCGAAGTTAATGAACACATAGTTCGTATTAAAATAAGATTACGTATAGTTTGTATTAATTTAAGAAACACATGCATAATTGGTATTATTCTCATAAAATAAGGATAATTTTTACAGGTATGGTGTGTCTAGGATGGGTGCCACAACTCGAGATACTGGCCCACGCATCAGTGGGTGGCTCGTTGTTTCACGCAGGATGGAGTACGATTGTGGAGACGTTGCAACACGGGCATAATGTGGCAATGTTGCCCTGCGCTCATGATCAAGCGCTTAATGGAAGGCTGATGGTCGAGAAAGGTTTAGGTATCAAAGTACAACGAAGAGAAGACGGATCGTACACTAGAAATGATATAGCCGATGCTCTCAAACGAGTCATGCTCGGAGATGAAGCTAACGAAATCAAAGCTCGAGCTACGAAGGCTGCACAAGTATTTGGTGACCGGAATTTACAAGACGAATATTATGCTCTTCGCTTCGTTGATTTTCTCAAACAAAATCCAAAAAACTAAAGAGAAAAAAACACATCACCAGATAGTCAATTTAAGACATGTATTTTTTAGAGGGCGATAAATAAGAGTAAAATTTTTATCAAACAGAATTGGCCACATATTTTAAGCAGATCTCTGTTCAATTTTTGTTGTATTTTGAGGTGATGATTGATCGTTTATATAATGTTCGTCTTTTTGAATCAAAAATATATACCTCGAGTATGTAGGATAGTTATTTTTTGTACAAATTTAATTAGGTGTAGGGAGATTTTTATTTTATATAAATTTTTATATTCTTTATTTAAATTAAAAGAAATATATTAAAACTTTAATTAGATTATTATTTTATTATATTAGTAGGTCTAGATAAGTTACCTAAAACGGTCTTATGTGACAGTTATTTAATAATATTAAAAGTAATTTTTCTCTCCTTTTACATTGATTTTCGTGTCTAAAATACATGAGAATTACTATCTAGTAAGATGAAGTAAATTAAGTTAATTAATCCGCACAATATAGGAACTTTTAAGTTTTAACCCAGTAAAAAAGGTGTTTACTCTGTAATAAGGAAAGTCCGAGATTTCACTAAACTCAAAACGGGTCTTGAGAGATCGGCTTAAAATTAAATCTGACCGATTAAATACTCCCTCGGTCTCTGCAGAAGAATTACCTCTTTCCTTTTTGGATCGTGTCTTAGTCGGGAGTAGGATTCATTACTCGGTCATTATTAATATTGATCCTCGGTATGCTGCCATAGTAGCTCCCGATCTCCCATCTTCTTTGTATATGAAAACGATAGAAAATTCAGGCGAAGGTAGCTCAATTAAGAAGATAAAGCTGCATGATTCAATTAGGGTATGTTTCTCATTCATTACTTAGTTGTTTTTTTAATTCCTTGTTATATTTTGTCTGCAAATTTCCCCCTAGGAGTTTGAGTTAATTATCTTCTGTTCTATGAAAGATCCAAACTTTGAGGTATTTCTTAATCTAAGGGTGAATTAGAGTATTAATTAATGTGAATTAAGTATACCCAGAAACATAATCTTGAAGTAGGGTATAGAATTGGGTAATCTGGAATCGGATATCCGGTTTTGCTTACCCCTAGCGTAGAGTGATGGAAAGAAACATGAACATAATCTGTTTATTCGACATGTTTGCCAATCATTATGGTTCACTTGTACTCTCGGGTCTCAAAAGATTTGAACTATATGACAGGTAGAGGGATCAACAGTGAGCAGCCGTCTAAGCGGATTGCCTGATGAGGTTCTGTGTCACATTCTCTCGTTTATATCCCTGCGCGATTCAGTAAGAGCAAGGTCGTTGTCTAGTAGGTGGAGATATCTTTCTGCTGAACGTCCTGGTCCTGCTCTCCACTTTGATGTGGTTAATGTGTTGGGTAGTGAACATGCACATGACAAGCGTTATCAGTCCGAATTTGTAAGAGCTGTTGATCAGTTTCTAGACACTTGGAAAGGTCGGAGTCGTTTAACTTCGTTTAAAGTCCGCTTCTGTCTAGGCAACAAACATGCTTCACATATTGATGCGTGGGTTCAAACTGCTATTAGTATGGGAATTAAGGATTTAGAACTCAATTTTTCCCCGACCAACATTGAAGAATATGTGCTTTCTCATGAACTACTGACGGCCTCTTTATTTAAATGTTTACGACTGTCAAGGTGTGTCCTAACCTTTTCTCCTGGGTGCACTTCTTGGATAAGTCGATTAACTATTCTTGAGTTGTCCTTTGTACCTTTGAATGAATTTGACGGCATATCGGCTATTTTGTCTGCTGGCTTGAATCTTATTGAACTAAGACTGTATCATTGTTGCATGCCAATATTCCCAAGTGAATTGTCCTTAAATGTCGGGCTCCCCCGTTTGAAGAAACTGGACATTAGTGATTGTCTGACACAGATTGAGCTCAATTGTCCGAAGCTCGAGACATTTGTATGTCGAAGTCGGGTAGGAAACTTCAAATTTTCACATGTCCCTGTGTTGACAAAAGTGAGCATGAGCCTGATTTTTCATCCTCGGGGCTGCGTGTTGATCTTTGATGGTCTTGCTAGAGACGCTCCTATGCTTCAAGAATTGTCACTTCGTGTGATGACTGAGGTCAGTACTTAGATAATAATCAATTGTGGATGCTTTGTGATATAATTCCTCAATGCGTGCTTGCCTTTGCTTTTATGACGACATTTCTTGTTTATTACTATCAGGTACAACCGTTGCCTGCATACTATCCTATGACGTCTCTAAAGCGACTGCACTTGGATGCTAATGTTCCGTCAGGCTTCGACCTTTTCACCATCACTTACTTGTTAAATGCCTCTCCTTTCCTTGAGACATTACATCTGGAGGTTAGTCTATTCCGTTTTCTTTTATTTCAATCTATACTCCTCAGGGAATAGACTTGTGAATTTTTAAGGTTTGAGACGCGTGTTTTCAAATGATCTTGCATAGTGTGTTGAGTCATGCATTCTAAGTCACATTTAGGTCTCATCTTTCTTTCTGAATTTCGATATCCTCTCAAGATCTTGCATAGTGTTGAGCTCGATTAAAGACAGAATGTATATATTATGATATGTGGTTCTTAAACTTGATGCAGACTCCTATATTTCTAACTTGTTTGTTAATCGTTGGCAATCATGATTTCTCCTTACAGTTGCGTTTGCGTGATTACACCAAAAAGAGTCCTGAAAGAGTATATTCAGATCACCCACACTTGAAGTTGAAGGAAGTCAAAATCGAGGGATTTCAGGAAGAGTGTAATGAGATGAAGCTTGCCCAATATTTGCTGAAAAATGCTGTGGCTCTTCAGCGAATGGTCATTGCCAATGGCTGCCCCTGTCACTTGAGTCGAGAAGCGGTTATAAGGAACTGTGACTGTTCCCCGTGGAGACAAGACATAGCGACCACCCTGCTTCGAGAAAGTAAAACAACCCCAGAATTGGTTATTCTGGGTCTTTTATTCAACCACCGATCTAATGTTGTTGAAAATGGGATATGTCCCCCGTTATCCAAAATGAGTTACTCCGCCTCGTAATAAGACATTGTTATGCAATATAACTACTTGTATAATCACAATTTATTTTAATGTTATCCCAACGAGTTTATTCAGGATTCTACTAAACATTTTTTCTTCTCTTTGAATGTGTCTACCGACTCAAGTATCCATTAAATGTTGAATTTGTAACATACACAACCATTTTGGCTATTGTAGTATGTTACGACCTAATGGCGAGACAAAGAGTAAAGCGATCAAAGATAAGAACTGAGTATAAAAATCAATGGTATATTTAAGAGCATCAATTAAGCAGCAAAAAAAAAAACATTCCAAGTGATCTCCGTTCAATTTTTGTTGTGCGATCTTTGTTTAATTTTTGTTGTGTGTTTGAGGTGATAATGGATCGTTTATATTGCCTAAGTGTGCAGTGAGATTTTTTATTCTATATAAATTTTTATATTCTTTATTTAAATTAAAAAAATATATTAAAATTTTAATTAGGTTATTATTTTATTATATTAATAGGTCTAGATAAATTACCTCATACGGTCTTACATGAAAATAACAGCTATTTTAATAATATTAAAAGTAATTTTTCTTTCCTTTTACATTGATATCCGTGTCTAAAATATGTGAGAAATATCCGGTAAGATGAAGTAAGTTAAGTTAATTAATCCGCACCATATACGAACTTTTAACTCAGTAAAGAAGGTGTTTACCAAAAAAAAAAAAAAAAAAAAAAATTATTTCATGACAATAATACCAACTATAAGGGGCTTCTTAGAATAATCTCAACTATACGTAATCTCGTTTTGATATGAACTATGTCTTCATTAATCTCGTTTCGCTATGGACAAAATTATGACCTGCTATTATCGGTTATAGTGACCGGTTGTGACTTTCTAGGGTACTTTAGTGTTCCGTCGTCGTTCATGAAAGCCAAAACAACAAGAAAATTAAAGTATTTTTTCATGGCTTCTGTAATACTAATCGGAAAAAAAAAATGGAAGATGATTTTTGGGAAGATTAAAAAAAATTTAACCAATAGCCGAAACTGAAGAGGAAGGTTCAACCAGTTTTCTACGTAACCGGTCACCTATATCAATGAGGGATTAATGAAGATATAGTTAATATTAAAACGAGATTACGTATAGTTGACATTATTGTAAGAATCCTTTTACCATTGGTATTAAATAACCAAAAAAAAAAAAAAAACTTACTCCGTAATAAGGAAAGCTTTGATCCGAGATTTCACTAAGCTCAAAACGGATCTTGAGAGATCGACTTAAAATCAAATTTGACCCGATTAAATCCGAGCGCGTACAAGATTAGTGATGGTTTAAATACTCCCTCGGTCTCTGCAGAAGAATTACTTTTTTCTTTTCGGATCGTCTCTCTATAGCTCCCGATCTCCCATATTTGTATGAAAATGATGGAAAATTCAGGCGAAGGTAGCTCAAATAAGAAGATAAAGCTGCGTGATTCAATTAGGGTATGTTTCTCATTCATTACTTAGTTGTTTTTTGAATTTCTTGTTGTATTTTGTTTGCAAATTTCCCCCTAGGAGTTTGAGTTAATTATCTTCTGTTCTATGAAAGATCCAAACTTTGAGGTATTTCTTAATCTAAGGGTAAATTAGAGTATTAATTAATGTGAATTAAGTATACCCGGAAACATAATCTTGTATGAGTAGTATAGAATTGGGTAATCTGGAATCGGTTCAGGTAGAACTAGAAGAAGCATATCAGTTATACCACCTAGAAGAGCATATCGGTTATTCATACATAACTACTTAACCGACTGGGTTTTGTTGGTATAACCGATATGCTTATTATAATCGATATGCTCTTCTAGGTAATAGGAGTCACATAGAAGGATGAAAACATAGAACATGGGTTTTCGATCAAACCTATTATCGTCAAATTAGTAGTATGAATAGATTTGAACTCTCGGGTCTGAAAAGATTTGAACTTTATGACAGGTAGAGGGATCAAGCCGTCTAAGCGGATTGCCTGATGAGGTTCTGTGCCACATTCTCTCCTTTATATCCCTGCGCGATTCAGTAAGAGCAAGGTCGTTGTCTCGTAGGTGGAGATATCTTTCCGCTGACCGTCCTGGTCCTGCTCTCCACTTTGATGCGCTTAATGTGTTGGGTAGTGAACATGCCAACGATGTGCGTAATCAATCCAAATTTGTAAGAGCTGTTGATCAGTTTCTAGACACTTGGAAAGGTTGGAGTCATCGTCTAACCTCATTTAAAATCCACTTCTATCTAGGCAACAAACATGCTTCACATATCGATACATGGCTTCGAACTGCTATTAGTATGGGAATTAAGGATTTGGAACTTAATTTTTCCCCGACCAACAGGGTTGAAGCATATGTGCTTTCTCATCAACTACTGGCGGCCTCTTTATTAAAATGTTTACGACTGACTCATTGTGTCCCAACCTTTTCTCCTGGGTGCACTACTTGGATAAGTCGATTAACTATTCTTGAGTTGTCCTTTGTACCTTTGAATGAGATTGCGGACATATCGGCTATTTTGTCTGCTGGCTTGAATCTTACTGAACTAAGCCTGGATAACTGTTGCATGCTAAGTGAATTGTCCTTAAATGTTGAGCTCCCCCGTTTGAAGAAACTGCTCTTTGACGGCTGTCTGAGGCAGATTGAGCTCAATTGTCCCAAGCTCGAGACATTTGAATGTGGAAGCCGGGTAAGAAACTTCAAATTTTCGCATGTCCCTGTGTTGACAAAAGTGAGCATGAGCCTGATTTTTCATCCTCGGGGCTGCGTGTTGATCTTTGATGGTCTTGCTAGAGATGCTCCTATGCTTCAAGAATTGTCACTTTGTGTGATGACTGAGGTTAGTACTTACAGTTAATCATTTATGGATGCTTTGTGATATTATTCCTCATTGCCTGTTTGCTTGTTGCTTTTATGACGACATTTCTTGTTTATTACTACTATCAGGTACAACCGTTGCCTGCATACTATCCTATGACGTCTCTAAAGCGACTGCACTTGGATGCTAATGTTCCGTCAGGCTTCGACCTTTTCACCCTCACTTACTTGTTAAATGCCTCTCCTTTCCTTGAGACATTACATCTGGAGGTTAGTCTATTCCATTTCCTTTTATTTCAAATGATACTCCTCAAGGAATGGACTAGTGAATTTTAAGGTTTGAGACTTTGAGACGCGTGTTTCCGAATGATTTCGCATAGTGTTGTTTCATGCATTTTAAGTCACATTTAGGTCTCATCTTCCTTTCTGAATTTCAATATCGACACATCTGTGTTGACCTAAATCATCAAGGAATGTACTATTATGATATGTGGTTCTTAAACTTGATGCAGACTCCTATGTTTCTAACTTGTTTGTTAATCGTTGGCATTTGTGATTTCTCCTTGCGTACGAACAGTTGCGTTTGTGTCATTACACCAAAAAGAGTCCTGAAAGAGTATATTCAGATCACCCACACTTTAAGTTGAAAGAAGTCAAAATTGAAGGATTTCGGGAAGAGTGTAATGAGATGAAGCTTGCCCAATATTTGCTGAAAAATGCCGTTGCTCTTCAGCGAATGGTCATTGCCAATGACTGCCCATGTTGCTCGAGTGGAGAAGCAGTTATAAGGTACTGCCAGTGTTCCCCGTGGAGGCAGGAAATAGCGAACACCCTTCTTCAAGAAATTAAAACAACTGCAGAATTGGTTATTCTAGGTCTCTTGTTCAACCGCTGATCTAATCTTGTTGAAAATGGGATGTGTCCCCGTTGTCCAGAATGAGTTGCTCCATCTCTAAATATAGCCAATACATCCCTACGACAATATTTACGACATGGGTGCCAAACCCCGTTTAGCACCAACAGCCTTTCATCTTTGAGGCGGAACAAACCATGGATTTCGTGTTTATATTCCTTAATTTAAGACATTGTGATGTAATATGACTACTTGTTGAATCGTGAAGTTTTAATGTTATCTCAAAGAATTTACTCATGATTCTACTAAACATGTTTTTTCTTCCGGCTAAATGTGTCTACCGTCTTAGATATCCATAACATACACTACTAAAGCAGAAACAAACTCAAGGTGAAAGACAGGTGAAGAAGCTCGAATTTGAAAATTGGTATGAAAACGCGATGTTGTAGCAATTCCTCAGTCATCCGTGAAATTTAGTATCTGAAGTTTAAGATAGATGATCGAGTAGTAGAATTTGAGACAAAAGAGATTGGTATTCTTCTCATTACATCAGACTAATGTAATATGTAATGGCTGAAATAGAGTTTGAGTTTGCTGGCATCTTCTTTGTAGTTGGTTTGGTTTGGCTGGTAACTCGGCTGCTACTCGATCATATCTTTCTTTCTTTGTTTTCTGCAATCGGAAAGACATGAGTATATCGAAATTCAGAAACATCTTAACCCATTCCATTCTACATTACAGTAGTGATCCTAGCTTGCTTACCATCCAGTGAAATATGGATGCTGTAATGCTTCCTTTGCTGTTATCCTCTTCTCCGGATTAATGCAGAGCAACCTCTGCATCCAGGCAGCAATCATAGCAATTGAAATTAATTAATTATCTTAAAATTCTCAACCGAAACTAAAATGGTAAAATCAGTTTCAAAAGATAATGGAGTCACCGATAATAGATTATTGCCATGATCATCTAGTCTCATAGTACTGAAAGTCGCCTGAAAATAAGCATTCAATACTACAAATGAATTAACAGTCCACAGTCCAGTAGACAGTAGTAGTACTACATCAAATTATACCATACCTGAGGGTATACCGGAAGACCCGTGGGGAAATTTGGAGACGAATGCACCCCAGACCAGCTCTCTTCAGTAGGTGTTCCAAGTACGCTTCAAGATAAGTACAACGATATCATTATCCCATTAATGAAGTTAATATATACTCGTACTGTAGTTAGTTAGGTTACTTAGTACCTGAATATGGCTCCCAACATGTCTCTACTACCATCTCCTGTTCTTTGAGTTGGCATGGTGAAAGGCAACTTAGAGTTAACCAACTCCACCATAACACATCCTACTGCCCACATGTCGATAGCCGTTGTGTAAGGGTTGATTTCCAGAAGAACCTCGGGCGCTCTAAACAATAGAGTCGCCACCTGCAATAATAATACATTATACATCACATCATTGAGTTTTCAAGCGTCGAAAAATAATTGAAAAAATTAAAAATAAAACCTGAGGAGACAAGTTATAGCCAAGTAAGCGTGATAAACCGAAATCAGCAAGCTTCAATTTGAAATTGGACCAATCAGTTGAACCCAAGAGTATGTTTTCTGGTTTAATATCTCTGTGAGCTATATTCTTCTCATGGAGGTAATCCAAGGCCGAAAGTAATTGAAACATAACCGCCTAAAATTTGAAATCATCATAACTTAATTTTTTTTTGTTCAACAAAGAGCACACTTAGTCGCATTACAATATAGGGGAAGAGGATTCACACTTACTTTCACTTTAGCAGAGTCGACGTTCCCATTTTTGAACTTTTCTATGAGCATCTTCAAATTGCAGTGCATATATTCCATGAGAAAATTAACTGTCCCCAAAGGCTTAGTAAAAACATTTATCAACTTAATGATATTTTCATGTCGAAAATCATACATGATTGAAATTTCCCTTGCCAATTCTTGATTGATGTCATTGTCACTTAAAAAAATTGATTTAAGTGCAACTTCTTCATTCGTTTCCGTATCCAAGCCTTTGTATACCGTCCCAAACGAACCTTCACCGAGAATTTGATCGCTAATCACATACTTGTTGTATTTGATCGGATGTGTAGATACTGACACTTTGTCTGGTTTACTAAACTTGAGCTTATCGTGGTTCGATCTGTTGCTTTCCTCTAGTTCAGAGAACAGTTGATGACTTATATACCTCTATTTTCAACACATAACAAACACAAATCGGTATACAAGATAGAAGCTTGCTTAACGAGGATGGAAAAGTAGACGAATATAATGCTCGTCTAGTCTAGTAGCCAAAGGATACACACATGAGCGAGTATGGTGCCTCTCGATTATAAACAAGGCGTCATGACACTATAAGATTGATATCTAGTCGCTTTGGCAGCTTGCAATTTTAAAAGACCTTGCTTTTGCTCAGATGTTAGTTGAGGGTGGACTAGGATCGGATTTCCTTTCATTTCGCTATACTGACTTGGATGGACAGTCGTTAAAGTCGACAGTTAATCAAGGTATAACCTTTATTATTCATTACAGACTGACTGGTTTAACGACAGCAGCAACAACAACAACGACAACAGCCGCAGCAACAACAACAATAACAACAACAACAACAACAACAACAACAACAACAACAACAACAACAACAACAACAACAACAACAACAACAACAACAACAACAACAACAACAACAACAACAACAACAACAACAACAACAACAACAACAACAACAACAACAACAACAACAACAACAACAACAACAACAACAACAACAACAACAACAACAACAACAACACACCAACAAGAAGTTGAACCAATTAACATGGCAAAATTTAATTAGTGTACTTTACCTTAAAGTTGTTCAATTTTATTACTCGTAATAACAAAATTGTTGAGATATACTCCCCGTCCAAGTGAATTCTTTACGTTTGTTTTTTTGACACTATTCATGAGGTGGAATGATCTCGACTATAATTTCTAATATATGACGTAAAATATAGTCATGTAAGATATTTTTTTGAATGGTTTTGATAAGTACGGAGTATATATTAAGATTATCAAATTTTTGAATTTTTAATAACATGTAAATAAAGATATGAACGAAATGAAATGTACATCGACAACTGTGAAAAAGCAAACGTAAAGAATTCATTTGGACGGAGGAAGTACTATACGGTAATGATAATTCAACAAGTTTGTGTAAAAAAACTCAATAATTTTGAACCGGTTGGAGATACAACGATACTCCTTACAAATCATACAATTAAATATACAATCTGTCGTATAATCTTTTTTCCCGAGAATTGATCAGGTTCAGATGAAACAATTCGTAATACTCCGTACATGGATTTACGCTAGATATAAGATCAAAGTCATTATCTCTTCATAACGTTACTTTTTTTCTAAAACTTTTTAAAAATTTATCTGTTACGGAGTATAACATTATTAAGAGATTTATCGCAATATATTTAATTTGCACTTTTGATGTACGGAGTATCTATAGTGCATTATTGTTATAATCTTGAGTTGAATTTTATGTAATGGACAAGACTAGAAAAATGTGCCAACTTTTTTATTTTATTTTATTTTATTAATGTAAGTATATTTTTTAAAAAAGTAACTATAGTTAAGTACTCAACTAAATTACACTAATAATTGTTAAAAATAATAAAAGAATGAATATAAAAGTAATTTACGTAAATTATGTACTCCCTCCGTTCCAACCATTTGTATCCATTTGCTTTATGCACGTATGTCGATACTCGTTTTATTTTGTCTATATCTTTAACTACGTATTACTAAAAGTTAAAAAAATTTGTTATTCGAAATGCATTCGATTAAACGATTTAAACAAGATCACACATGAATATATTTTATCTTATATATTAGAACTTATATCGCAAATTCATCATACTTATAAATAGTGTTAAAAAAGCAAATGTATACTATTCAATGGAACGGAGGGAGTATCTCGGAGGATTTACTCTGTAGTGTATCATAAAAAGGTAGCGAGATTTGCTTCTTATAGAAAACACTAATTACCACGTGAGACGGTCTCACACGTACAACGGTCCATCTGTATATAATCTTCACCTATTTATCAAACACAAATTCTTGGGAGAGACGGTCTCTCAATAATTTATTGAGAGACCACTCTTCAGTACCACTTCATGTTCTATTCGTACCCTTAAATGACAACTTTGTTTTGTATCTGTTTTTATAAGAAGCGTACCCTCTTTATATTTGTATACTCTTTTATGTTAATCATACCTACTTGTATTGGTCCCACTGTTATTTTTCCATTTGTACTTAGTCTCTCAGTAAAGTTAATGAGAGACCTTCTCTCAGAAAATCTACTCTTTATCACATACTCGTAATAAATAAAGTTATAATTTTATAGTAACAAATCGTTTCTTGTGTAAGATCGTCTTATACAATGAGTTGTCCATTAAAAAAAATTGAGTGTGACAGAGGATGGTTTCCTTAAATAGAGTATTTGACATTTTGACAGGAAGAATGGAAGGAGTAAGAGGAAATAAGGATATAAGCTTATTGGCTACTTTATACTCGTTCTGTTTCTTTGATATCTTCCACATTTCCTTTTTCAACTATTTCTTTGATTTCTTCCACTTTCCTTTTTTCTATCACACTTCTCTCTTACCTAGGTGGCCCACTTACTTTACTCTCTCTACCTTTACTTATTTTATTGTTTTTTTTAAGAAATGTGCCACTTTTAAGGTGGAAGAAATCGTAGAAACGGAGGGAGTACTGATTTCACTCTTTTTGCCTTCACGTTTTCTGATACAATATGCAGCTCCACAGTTTTTTTTTACTTTTCCTAACATCAAAATGTATATGCTCTCAGTTTTTGGAGTAATGTTTAACCTGTTTTAGTGAAATATTTCTCCCATTTATCGAGGAAATGAAAGAAAATATAAAAATTTGGATGAATAATCGGTTTGAACATCCTTTCTATTACTCCCTCCGTTCAAGTCCGAGCTTCCCTTTTGTTTTTTCACGTTTGCCAACGCGCATTTTGCATCGTTAATATCTTTCATAACATACTAGTAAAAATTATGGACATTGAATATTACTCCCTCCGATTCTTTAGATTCGCAACATATTCCATATTTGACAAATTCATTAAGTTTGCAACATTTCTATAATAGGTAGGTTTTGTTTATGTTAACTTTTTACTTTATTAGTGAGACCCACCATCCCCACTCACAACCTTATTATTTGTGCAAATAGTAAACGTTGCGAATCTAAAGAATTGGAGGGAGTAATAATGTACTTTTAAAGACAAATCAAACAAGATTCCACGTAATATATATTTTCTTACGCGGCTCCGCCTAATCCAACCCTAAACCCTTTTCCCTAATAGATTGTCGTGAATATCGAAAGTTCTCCTTGATTGTGAATAGTGTCAAAAGAGAAAAGGAAAGCTTGGACTTGAACTGAGGGAGTACAACTACGAGTAGTACTTTGAAACGCCGTCAGTTGTTACCACTATACTCACAGGAACCTATTACATAAGGAGTATTTCGCAACGAAAATTTCTACTCCGTATCCTTTTTATTTCATCTTCTTTCGGGACTAATGGAGTTTTTCTAAACTTAATTAATACGAGTGTCAAATATGAACTACACAGCACGGTGCCTAACGTGAAGGGGTAATAGCCCGTTGAGCCATCGCCTCTCAGATTATCCCTGGCAGCCGAGCTTGACCCTCTGTATATATTCATGAACTCTTCCCTTTGCAACCTCAATGCCAATGCTCCTGCATCTTCATCCTGTGCTGCTGCTGCTGCAACTCCTCTTCTTCCTAGATTTCTCGCTGCAGACGTAATGTCTCAAGGAAAGTGATGGTGAAAAGGTCGAAGCCTGAGGGAACATTAGCATCCAAGTGCAGTCGCTTTAGAGACGTCATAGGATAGTATGCAGGCAACGGTTGTACTTGTACCTGATAGTAGTAATAAACAAGAAATGTATGTTGTCATAAAAGCAAGCATCCATTGAGGAATAATATCACAAAGCATCCACAATTGATTATATCTAAGCACTAACCTCAGTCATCACACGAAGTGACAATTCTTGAAGCATAGGAGCATCTCTAGCAAGACCATCAAAGATCAACACGCAGCCCCAAGGATAAAGAATCAGGCTCATGCTCACTTTTGTCAACACAGGGACGTGCGAAAATTTGAAGTTTCTTACCCGACTTCGACATACAAATGTCTCGAGCTTCGGACAATTGAGCTCAATCTGTGTCAGACTATCACTAATGTCCAGTTTCTTCAAACGGGGGAGCCCGACATTTAAGGACAATTCACTTGGGAATATTGGCATGCAACAATGATACAGTCTTAGTTCAGTAAGATTCATGCCAGCAGACAAAATAGCCGATATGTCATCAAATTCACTTCCTACTGTTTGGATCGTTGCATTTGGACCTTTCTCATTCTTGAATCAGCTGTTTTACCAATAATCAACACAGGAGCAGCTACCATCTTTGAAATGATGAAACCTGGTGTTGTCTCGTACTATGATTTCCCTCTGCTCTATGCTCGATATGAACTTAATGGCTCCATGACAATCCCCACACACTCTTAAATTCTTGAATATCCGTATAGGAACATCAGCGGGCAACTTCATCAGCCCATAAGCAACTGCCAATTTCTCGCTATGCTGTAACAAAAGCTCCTGTTTTTGCTCATCCCCGACATCATGCAATGCATATTCAAGGTCAGGAACGTACCCGGCCAATTTCATTTTCCTCTCTAGTTCCCGGAGTTTCTCGTGTATGGAGGGTAATTCCAGGTGCATTCTTTCGCTTGATCTAAATTCATGGATGACACCTTTTATCTCAATCCAACTACAACCGGGAATTTTGACTACATTATTATTCCTCATGGATTGCCAAACCCTAGAAACATTCTCCCATTGATTCTTCACTGCATAGACATTAGCTAGTTGAACATATGCTGCTGCATTTGTTGGGTCGATACTGAGCAAGTTATTAGCGGCAAATTCGGCCAAATCTATGTTCTTATGGATCCTAGAAGCTCCCAATAGGCTTCCAAATATAGCAGGGTGTGGTTTGAAAGGCATTTTCTTTATCAAATCGGTAGCTTCTTGGAGTTTGCCAGCGCGTCCTAGGAGGTCAACCATGCACGAGTAGTGTTGGGGCTTAGGTTTAATCCCATACTCCTTTTCCATTGATTCAAAATACTGAATTCCGAGATCAACAAGTCCAACATGGTTGCAAGCAGATAGAACTTCTACAAACGTGATCCAATCTGGCTTGATACTCTCGGTTCTCATTTGATCAAATAGAGCAAGAGCTCTTTCGCTACACCCAAAAGCAGCAAACCCTGAAATCATCGAATTCCAAGAGACTAAATCTTTCCTCGGAATTTCTAAAAACAATTTCCACGCATCATCTAACACTCCGCATTTGCTGTACATACTCAGCAATGAAGTGCCGACAGTTGTGTCTGAATATAACGGAGATTTATACACAAATTGATGAATTTGCCTCCCTAAGACCAGTGCCGACAGATTGCTACAACCCAACAAAGCACTAGCCAAGGTCAACGGAGACGGCTTCATGTCAGAATCCATCATTTTCTTGAAGAGCTTCACGGCATCACCTGACCGAGAATTCTCTATGTAACCTGCAATCATGGCATTCCACGAAACAACATTCCGCATTGGCACATCATCAAAGATCCTTTTCGCCACTTGAACATTACCGAGTCTCATATACCCCGTGATCAAGGCAGTGCGAGCAACCACGTTCTTAAACGGATCCAAGCGAAACAGTCTTTCCGCCATCTCCAAGTCCCCAAACTCCACATAACCTGAGATCATAGCATTCCAAGACACAGCATTCCTGCCCGGCATTGCAGAGAAAAGCCTCTGCGCATCCTCCATCAACCCATTCTCTACAAAACCCGTAACCATTGTATTCCAGGACGCAATATCCTTTACGGGCATCCGCCCAAACAACCGCTTAGCGCCATTAACATCCAAATTTCTCATGTAACAAGACAACATTGTATTGTACGAGAAAATATCCGGGTGTGGAATTTCATCAAACAGGTGGCAGGCCTCTCGTAATGTCCCCGGTCTTTTCGAGTAACCCGCTAGCATAGAATTCCAAGTAACAATACTCTTAAGCGGCATCTGACTGAACACTGTTACAGCAGATTCGAGATCATCGGATCTTATATGTTCAGTAATCATCCTATTACATGAAATAACATCGCAAGTAGCAGCAACAGCAGCAGCAGCAGCAGCAGCAGCAGCACGAATTCGATGTGGGTTTTCATTGACATGGGTGTGGTAAGTTATTAGATCAACAAATAAAGGCGGGAAATGGCGTTTCTGTGAGGAAGTGAAGTAAAAAAGGCGATTCATTTCGGTATATTTCGTTAGGTTAGTTTCGTTAAGTTTAACTACCATATGATATCGTATGGTCAGGGTTAAGTGTGAAAATTTGGCCAACGGATAAGCGGGTTAGTGAGTTTAGGACGGACTCACGGGTCAGGCCTTTGTATATTTTGAAAATATTGTATCCACACTCGCTAAAAATTAAGACTGAACGGTTCCATACGACACGACCCATGATCAACATTGACTCATTGACCTTTGCCTAAAAATCGGGTAAGTTCAAAATATTCGTCAAGCTTGAATCTTTCGTTCCTTAAAAAAAAATTGAATCTTTTGTCAACATTTAATGGATACTTAGTCGGTAGACACGTTCAATTAGAAAAAAAAAATGTTTTGTACGGAGTAGAATTCTGAATAAACTCTTTGGTAAAACATTAAAAAATTTGTTACATATGAAACTTAATATTACAAAAAAGTCACAATGTGTTATTACGAGATGGAGTAACTCATTCTGGACAACGGGGGTAAATCCCATTTTCAACAAAATTAGATCGGTGGTTGAATAGAAGACCTAGAATAAACAATTCTGCGGTTGTTTTACTTTCTCGAAGCAGGGTGGTCGCTATGTCTTGTCTCCACGAGGAACAATCACAGTTCCTTATAACCGCTTCTCGACGCAAGTGACAGGGGCAGCCATTGGCGATGACCATTCGCTGAAGAGCCACAGCATTTTTCACCAAATATTGGGCAAACTTCATGTCATTACACTTTTCCAGAAATCCCTCGATTTTGACTTCTTTCAACTTCAAGTGTGGGTGATCTGAATATACTCTTTCCGGACTCTTTTTGGTGTAATCACGCATACGCAACTGTAAGGAGAAATCACAAATGCCAACGATTAACAAACAAGTTAGAAAAATAGGAGTATATTTATGCAAGATCCTGAGAGGATATCGAAATTCAGACAGGAAGATGAGACCTAAATGTGACTTAGAATGCATGACTCAACACGCACTATGCAAGATCATTTGGAAACACACGTCTCAAACCTTAACAATTCACTAGTCTATCCCTTGAAGAGTATAGTTTGAAATAAAAGAAAACGGAATAGACTAACCTTCAGATTTAATGTCTCAAGGAAAGGAGAGGCATTTAACAAGTAAGTAATGATGCAAAGGTCGAAGCCTGACGGAACATCAGCATCCAAATCCAATTGCTTTAGAGACATCATAGGATAGTATGCAGGCAACGGTTGTACCTATAGACGATAGTAATAAAGAAGAAATGTCGTCAGAAAGCAACAAGCAAGCAGGCAATGAGGAATAATATCACAAAACATCCACAATTGATTATATCTAAGTACTAACCCCAGTCACAATACAAAGTGACAATTTTTGAAGCATAGGAGCACCTCTTGCAAGAGCATCAATGATCAACGTGCAGTCCCGAGGATTAAAATTGAGGTTCATACTTACTTTTGTCAACATAGGGACATGCGAAAATTTGAAGCTTCTTACCCGACGTCCACATTCAAATGTCTCAAGCTTCGGACAATTGAGCTCAATCTGCGTCAGATTACCATCATCAATGTCCAGTGTCTTCAAACGGGGGAGCCCGACATTTAAGAACAATCCACTTGGGATTATTGGCTTGCAAAAGTGATACAGTCTTAGTGATGTAAGATTCAAGCCAGCAGACATAATAGCCGATATGCCGTCAAACTCATTCAAAGGTACAAAGGACAACTCAAGAACAGTTAATCGACTTATCCAAGAAGTGCACCCAGGAGAAAAGGTTAGGACACACCTTGACAGTCGTAAACATTTAAATGAAGAGGCCGCCAGTAGTTGATGAGAAAGCACGTATTCTTCAACCCAGTAGCTCCGGGAAAAATCGAGTGCCAAATCCTTAATTCCCATGCTAATAGCAGTTTGAACCCACGCATCAATATGTGATGCATGTTTGTTGTCTAGACAGAAGTGGACTTTAAATGAAGTTAGACGACTCCAACCTTTCCAAGTGTCTAGAAACTGATCCACAGCTCTTACAAATTTGGATTGATTACGCATGTCGAGGGCATGTTCACTACCAAACACATTAAGAGCATCAAAGTGGAGAGCAGGACCAGGACGGTCAGCAGAAAGATATCTCCACCTACGAGACAACGACCTTGCTCTTACTGAATCGCGCAGGGATATAAACGAGAGAATGTGGCACAGAACCTCATCAGGCAATCCGCTTAGACGGCTGCTCACTGTTGATCCCTCTACCTGTCATATAGTTCAAATCTTTTGAGACCCGAGAGTACAAGTGAACCATAATGATTGGCAAACATGTCGAATAAACAGATACGTTCATGTTTCTTTCCATCACTCTACGCCAGGGTGAACAAAACCGGATATCCGATTCCAGATTACCCAATTCTATACACTACTTACAAGATTATGTTTCCAGGTATACTTAATTTACATTAATTAATTAATTAATTAATACTCTAATTTACCCTTAGATTAAGAAATGCCTCAAAGTTTGGATCTTTGATCCCGAGAACAGAAGGTAATTAACTCAAACTCTCAGGGGAAATTTGTAAACAAAATATAACAAGGAATTCAAAAAACGACTAAGGCCCTGTTCTTTTCGGCTTAATTTCAGCCCGTTTCAGACCAGCTCAGCCCAGCTCTTATCAGCTCAGCCCAGCTCTTATCAACTCAGCTCAGCTCAGCTCCAATATTTTTCTTAAAATTATTAGATAATTTATATAAGAAATTATTAGTTTCAGTTTCTATAAATTCAGCTCAGCTCAGTTTCTATCAGACCAGCTCAGCTCTTATCAGTTCAGCTCAGCTCAGCTCTTATCAGACCAGCTCAGCTCAGCTCAGCCTTGTTTCAGCCGAAAAGAACAGGGCCTAAGTAATGAATGAGAAACATACCCTTATTGAATCACGCAGCTTTATCTTCTTATTTGAGCTACCTTCGCCTGAATTTTCCATAGTTTTCATACAGTGATGGAAGATCGGGACTCGGGAGCTACTGTACCAGCGCAGGTAAGTTCGATATCATGCAATCCTTTAATAATATAAGTCCTCGTTACCTACTCTGTGTTTACTTTGGATTTTCAAGTAAAATTCTTATAGATCGTTATTATAATTAAAGGGCGATTATATTATTTCCCTAAAATAACCCCGTGATTTTATCACGATACTAATTTCTACTCTTTCCAAAAAAAATTTATCTTCCTTCTTCTTTTTGACACTAGTTCGATTATCTTCTGTCTTTCTATTTTTTGGTTATACATTTATATTTTAATCAATTTTTTATTTTCCTTCAATTTTTTATTCTTTTCATTACTCACAAACTCTACCATATTTCTACTTTATACAATTATACTCCACATTTTCTTACTTTAATCAATTCTTTATTCTCTTTTTAATATTTGTGCCAAAAAAAAGAGGGAAAATATAAACAACCAGGAGTGAGTAACTTGTTTTTAAACACGAATATCAATGCAAGTAGAGAGATTAGATAATACATGTCACTTTTTGATTTTGAAATCATTTGAGTCAGGTTAGTTTCGTCAAGTCTGACTACTCTATGATATCGTAAATTGAGGTGATCGTATTCGGGTTCGGTCCAAGCATGAACTAAGTGTGAAAATTTGGCCCGTTGATAAGCGGGTTAGTGAGTTTGGGACGGGCTTACGGACCGGACCTTTGTATATTTTTGAAAATATTGTATCCAAACTTGCTAAAAATTCGGACTGAACGGTCCATTCGACCCGATCCATGATCAATTCTATTGGTAAAAACATTGACTCTTGACCTTTGACTAAAAATCGGGTCAATTCAAAATATTCGTCAAGCTTGAGCTTGAGATTTGAATCTTTCGTCAAGCGAGGTAGGGTTGCAGAGTAACAATGGCGGAAATGGAAGAATTGAAAAGATTACAAACCAATATACTCCAAAGAATATCACACCTTGAGCTCACATATTTTCCCCCCAATTCTATAAACCCTAATTCTCCCTCCACCGCCGACGACGCCACCGCGGAACGACTGTCCGACATTCTTCGATCAGGCGGCGTTGTCGACTTCACTTTCAAGGTAGTCCCGTCCGACTACTACGATCGTCCGCTTGATGTTCGCCGTCAGCTTCTCGACGCCGCTTCGATTCATCATCTCTGTAAATCTATTGTTTTGGTACGTTTTTGATCGTTAATTCTTTGATTTCATTACTGCAAGCTGATGATGAATTTATAGCGAAAATGTCGGATTAATTGATGAATTTGGGTTGTTTTGTGTAATTCAAGTTATTTGCGATTGTTTGATTACATCGTTTATCGTTAATTTTTGATTTAATTTAGTGTAAGTTAGGGTTTTTCTCGTTGATGACAAATTTGCTGCGGAATTGTTGAATTAGTTGATGAATTTGCTTAATTTAGGGTTCTTTGTTGTATTTCATTATTTCCTTCATAGTTTTTTGTAATTTAGGTTATTTTCGATTGTTTAATTACATCTTTTATCCTTCATTTTTCGATTAATTTGGCTGTTATAGTGTTCAAATTTGTAGTTTTGGGTAGATTAGGTTATTGCAATTGGGGTTTTATTGGTGATGTGATGTTGCATGAACTCAACACTTGATGATGATTTTGTCGCGGCATTGTTGCATTAATAGATGAATCTTCTTGCTTAAGTGTTTGAATGAGTTGCTTAAGTGCATTGTCGCGGCATTGTTGCAGTCTCTTGTTTGCGCTCAAATTGGTGGTGATTTTGTGGGTTTTAGCTTTTTTTAGGGTTCACAGTAGTAGGAACTTCAGCAATAGAAAGCTGTATATCATTGAGAAGTACGAGTAATAGAATTGCGTTAGGAGATCTAAGTGGTGCTTGGTTATTACTGAGCATTGGTCGAAGTATTTTCTAGTTGTGAAATCTGAATTGTGGTTCTTAATCTTCACATGCAGTGAAGGTTGCATCCTGTGCTGTAAGAGGTAATATATTGCGGGGGTTTCTTTGGGTTATATCACGCGCCTTACTGATGGACTGTACAACTTACCGTTTTGCTTTATACGTTTTGTGTTCCCTTCACATTTTTGTATACCGGTGACTGAGATTCATATTAAAACTCACAAGTCACAACCTTGAGGATTAAATCTAAACTTCTAATAAATTTGGTTGCACTTATTTTCGAGGTTGGATAAGGAAGTGATACTTTTATTGTATACATGTTCAAGTGGTTATGCAAATGTGATACTCCGTATTTTTTACAATGATCCTTAAGTAGACTGCATTTACTTTCATTTGTTGACTTCTTGATGATGGAAGAGTTATTTTCATTGTTTAGGCTGAGGTAGATGTAAGCTAATTATCTCACATACAGTTAGTGGCTTATGTAAGATGTAACCCTTTGTGCCAACTTCTATTTCAGGTTAATACGCAGGCACCATCACACATTGTTGATTGTAGCAACCGGAATAATTCTAAGTATTATATTGTTGTTGTCCAGGTGCTTATCGTCTCTTCTCTTCTCTTCTCTTCTGCCTTTTTAAGTTGTAACCAGTTTGTTACTGATTATGGTTTGTGTTTTGATCAGTATACAGCAAGATTCAGTGCCGATATGGTGAAGAACTACCTTTATTCACTTAATGATGGCAAAGTACCTAAAAAGAAATTCAATTGTGAGTGAATCTCTACTGTAAGTACTACTCGTTATATTTAGACTCTTTCTCATGGAAGGCCAAATCTTTTGGGATTCACAGTGTCCCAGGTGGAATATTTTGAATATTAGACAATATGCTTTTATTTTAAATGGTTGTTCACTTACAATATTACGACGTAGTTTACTGAAACAGTTGTGTGAACTTCGTGTTCTATTATGCTATACTTCTTACAGCTTTGTTAAGTCTGTATCAAAAGGACGAGAAGTTGAAAGACGAGAGAAAATTGAGTGGTTTCATGTATTATGCCCTCGTGGAATAGTGCACATTGTCTCCACTTTGTCTGTCCTTGCCTTATGATGGTTTGCAGCATTGCACCGTTTTGTATTGTGTATTCATTAATGTTTACCTATAGTAATGTCATAAGTTGTCGATGTTTGGAGCTTACTGTCTGACTTTCCGTTTTCTTCCTTTTTTGGGTAGTGAGGCTTGCTCCTGAGGAGGTATCAAACAAGTTGACGGGTTTTGGGCACAATGCTGTTACGTGTATTGGTATGAAGACTGACATACCAGTAAGTATATATCTTTTCTTCTCTTTTATCTGGAAACGGAGGTATCCTACTGAACCCATAGCCTCGTTGGTATTTGTTCATCGACTGCGCACATGTGATCAATGGATGTCTGAAATGTTATTACTTACTCCGTACTACTTTTTGTCATCAACGAATGTCTGAAATGTTATTTGCTCATCGACTGCAACAGGTTATATTGGACGAGGCAATTGCAAAACTTTCACCCGACTATTTCTGGTTGGGAGGTGGAGAGGTGTACTTGAAGATGGGAATCAGGACATCAGAATTCATTCGATTCACAAATCCCTTCATTTTCAGCTGTAGTACCTCGTCTTGATATCGCCAGAAAATCTATCTGAAGTTTTCTACCGGAATATTGAAATTGCGCTTGTGCATCATAGGAGCAAGTAATCGAGCTACATGACACCGAATTTGTCATAAGGTATTGACTCATCAACTAATGCTCTACCATTTTTTTTAGCAATTAGTCGTTTAGAAGACGGTCTCACATATTTGAAGCGTAAGAATACACATTCATTGAGATGTAGCTGTCGGACACTCGACCATTTCGAACAGCTTGGACCCATTTTACACATTTAACATTTTGGTTTGCACCCGGGGTGGCATTGGGCCAACTCAGATCGGATTCGTGGCATTAGGCCTAGGTACAATTCAAGTGGTGATTGGGCTAGTAAAACTAGGCCCAAAATAATGGGCCGGGCTAGACTGGCATCCGTTTTCGAACTCTAGTCGGGCATGAGCCCAGCTCATAGCCACCTCTATCTCATTCATAAATTTGTGATATTATATTTACGGTTTGTCTCCCTTGTCACGAAACTATTAACGGGTCAAGTAGCACTCACATAGCTAGATAAGAGTATAAGACAAAATTAGAATATTCGTTAATAGCAAATTTTTTTCATTATTAGACATTCTATTCCTATCGACAAGTTTTCATCAAAAAACATTCGGGTTTAGATCAATTTTCTCCGCTTATGAAAAATAGCCAAAAACGATTGATTTTGAAGGTTATTATCCATGTTTTTTCGGCCTTTTGGGTCAAGAAATAAAATGTTTCCAAATTCGCGCCGAACATATCTCATACCAAATGAAATGTCCCGGTGCAATATGAGGGTCACATGGTTTTAAATCGAGATCTTTAAGAGCCATAATTTTATCGTTCGAGAGGTGTCGAAATCATTCGAAACACGAGTTATATTTCGATTTATATCGTGTCAGAGGGTTCGAATAATCATTATTAGGCATTCTTTTCCTATCGACAAGTTTTCGTCAAAAATCATTCGCGTTAAATCAACTTTCACCGCTTAAAAAATAGCCAAAAACGATCGATTTTGAAGGTAATAATCCACGTTTTTTCGGCCATTTAGGTCCCGTAATAAAATGGCTCCAAATTCACGCCAAACAAACCTCACACAAAATGAAATGTCCCGGTGTAATGTGAGTGTCATACGGTTTTAAATCGAGATCTTTAAGAGCCATAATTTTATCGTTCGAGAGGTGTCGAAATCTTTCGAAACATGAGTTATATTCCAATTTATATTGTGTCAGAGGTTTCGAATAATCATTATTAGAAATTTTTTTCCTATCGACAAGTTTTCGTCAAAAAACATTCATGTTTAGATCAACTTTCACCGCTTACAAAAAATAGCCAAAAATGATCGATTTTGAAGGTAATAATCCACGTTTTTTCGGCCACTTAAATCCCAAAATAAAATGGCTCCAAATTCGCGCCAAAAAAACCCCCACATCAAATGAAATGTTTTCGGTGTAATATGAGGGTCATATGTTTTAAATCGAGACCTTTAAGAGCCATAATTTTATCGTTCGAGAGGTGTCGGAATCAATCGAAAAACGAGTTATAATACAACTTATATCGTGTTAGAGGGTTCGAATAATCAATATTAGGCATTCTATTCCTATTGACAAATTTTCGTCAAAAGAAATTCGCGGGCAACTTTCACCGCTTACGAAAAATAGACAAAAACGATCGATTTTGAAGGTAATAATCCACGTTTTTTCGGTCATTTAGGTCCCGAAATAAAATGGCTTCAAATTCACGCCAAACAAACCCTACAGCAAATGAAAAGTTCCGGTGTAATATGAGGGTCATATAGTTTTAAATCGAGACCTTTAAGAGACATAATTTTATCGTTCGAGAGGTGTCGGAATCAGTCGAAGAGCGAGTTATAATCCAATTTATATCGTGTCACAGGGTTCGAATAATCATTATTAGACATTCTTTTCCTATCGACAAGTTTTCGTCAAAAAATAATTTGCGTTTAGATCAACTTTCAGCCCTTTCGAAAAATAGCCAAAAACGATCGATTTTGAAGGTAATAATCCACGTTTTTCGGCCATTTAGGTCCCGAAATAAAATGGCTCCAAATTCATGCCAAACAAACCCCACAGCAAATGAAATGTCCCGGTGTAATGTGAGTGTCATACGGTTTTAAATCGAGACCTTTAAGAGCCATAATCTTATCGTTCGATAGGTGTCGGAATCAGTCGAAAAACGAGTTATAATCCAATTTATATCGTGTCAGAGGGTTCGAATAATCATTGTCATGCATTCTATTCCTATTAACAAGTTTTCGTCAAAAAACATTCGCGTTTAGATCAACTTTCACCGCTTACGAAAATTAGCCAAAAATGATCAATTTTGAAGGTAATAATCCACGTTTTTTCGACCTTTTGGGTCCCGAAATAAAATGGCTCCAAATTCGTACCAAACAAACACGACACCTAATGAAATGTCCCCGTGTAATATGAGGGTCATATGGTTTTAAATCGAGACCTTTAAGAGCCATAATTTTATCGTTCGAGAGGTGTCGTAATCAGTCGAAACATGAGTTATATTCCGATTTATATCGTCTCAGAGGGTTCGAATAATCATTATTAGGCATTCTATTCCTATTGACAAGTTTTCGTTAAAAAAATTCGCGTTTAGATCAAACATTCACTACTTACGAAAAATAGACAAAAACGATCGATTTTGAAGGTAATAATCCACGTTTTTTCGGCCATTTAGGTCCCGTAATAAAATGGCTCCAAATTCACGCCAAACAAACCTCACACAAAATGAAATGTCCCGGTGTAATGTGAGTGTCAAACGGTTTTAAATCGAGACCTTTAAGAGCCATAATTTTATCATTCGAGAGGTGTCCGAATCAGTCGAAAAACGAGTTATAATCCAATTTATATCGTGTCAGAGGGTTCGAATAATCATTGTCAGGCATTCTATTCCTATCGACAAGTTTTCGTCAAAAAACATTCGCGTTTAAATCAACTTTCATCGCTTACGAAAATTAACCAAAAACGATCAATTTTGAAGGTAATAATCCACATTTTTTCGACCTTTTGGGTCCCGATATAAAATGGCTCCAAATGCTCGCCAAACAAACCCGATACCTAATGAAATGTCAACGTGTAATATGAGGGTCACATGGTTTTAAATCGAGATCTTTAAGAGCCATAATTTTATCGTTCGAGAGGTGTCGAAATCATTCGAAACACGAGTTATATTTCGATTTATATCGTGTCAGAGGGTTCGAATAATCATTATTAGGCATTCTTTTCCTATCGACAAGTTTTCGTCAAAAATCATTCGCGTTAAATCAACTTTCACCGCTTAAAAAATAGCCAAAAACGATCGATTTTGAAGGTAATAATCCACGTTTTTTCGGCCATTTAGGTCCCGTAATAAAATGGCTCCAAATTCACGCCAAACAAACCTCACACAAAATGAAATGTCACGGTGTAATGTGAGTGTCATACGGTTTTAAATCGAGATCTTTAAGAGCCATAATTTTATCGTTCGAGAGGTGTCGAAATCTTTCGAAACATGAGTTATATTCCAATTTATATCGTGTCAGAGGTTTCGAATAATCATTATTAGAAATTCTTTTCCTATCGACAAGTTTTCGTCAAAAAACATTCATGTTTAGATCAACTTTCACCGCTTACAAAAAATAGCCAAAAATGATCGATTTTGAAGGTAATAATCCACGTTTTTTCGACCGTTTAGGCCCTGAAATAAAATGACTCCAAATTCGCAACAAACAAAATCCACACCTAATGAAATGTCCCGGTGTAATATGAGGGTCACATGGTTTTAAATCGAGACCTTCAAGAGCCATAATTTTATCGTTCGAGAGGTGTCGTAATCAGTCGAAACATGAGTTATATTCTGATTTATTTCGTGTCAGAGGGTTCGAATAATCATTACTCCCTCCGGACACTATTTTTTGCCCCATTACCCCATTATTTGTGAGGAGTATTTTAATGAAATGGGGCAAAAAAATAGTGTCCGGAGGGAGTATTAGGCATTCTTTTCCTGTCGACAAGTTTTCGTCAAAAATCATTAGCGTTTAGATCAACTTTCACCGCTTTCAAAAAATAGCCAAAAACAATCGATTTTGAAGGTAATAATCCACATTTTTTCGCCCATTTAGGTCCCGTAATAAAATGGCTCCAAATTCACGCCTAACAAACCTCACACAAAATGAAATGTCCCAGTGTAATGTGAGTGTCATATGGTTTTAAATCGAGACCTTTAAGAGCCATAATTTTATCGTTCGAGAGGTGTCGGAATCAGTCGAAAAACGAGTTATAATCCAACTTATATCGTGTCAGAGGGTTCGAATAAATCATTATTAGGCATTCTATTCCTATTGACAAGTTTTCGTCAAAAAAAATCGCGTTTAGATCAACATTCACTGCTTACGAAAAATAGACAAAAACGATCGATATTGAAGGTAATAATCCACGTTTTTTTGGCCTTTTGGGCTCCGAAATAAAATGGCTCCAAATTCGCAACAAACAAAATCCACACCAAATGAAATGTCCCGGTGTAATATGAGGGTCACATGGTTTTAAATCGAGATCTTTAAGAGCCATAATTTTATCGTTCTAGAGGTGTCGGAATCAGTCGAAACATGAGTTATATTCCGATTTAAATCGTGTCAGAGGGTTCGAATAATCATTGTTAGGCATTCTATTCCTACCGACAAGTTTTCGTCAAAGAACATTCGCGTTTAAATCAACTTTCACCGGTTACGAAAAATAGCCAAAAACGATCGATTTTGAAGGTAATAATCCATGTTTTTCGGCCTTTTAGGTCCCGAAATAAAATGGCTCCAAATTCGCGACAGACAAACCCTACACCAAATGAAATGTCCCGGTGTAATATGAGGGTAATATAGTTTTAAATCGAGACCTTTAAGAGCCTTAATTTTATCGTTCGATAGTTGTCGGAATCAGTTGAAACATGAGTTATATTCCAATTTATATCGTGTTACGGGGTTCGAATAATCATTATTAGGCATTCTTTTCCTATCGACAAGTTTTCGTCAAAAAACATTTGCGTTTAGATCAACTTTCACCGCTTACGAAAAATTGCCAAAAACGATCGATTTTGAAGGTAATAATCCACGTTTTTTCGGCCTTTTAGGTCCCGAAATAAAATGGCCCCAAATTCACGCCAAACAAACCCCACAGCAAATGAAATATTCCGGTGTAATATGAGGGTCATATGGTTTTAAATCGAGACCTTTAAGAGCCATAATTTTATCGATTGAGAGGTGTCGGAATCAGTCAAAACTTGAGTTATATTCCAATTTATATCGTGTCAGAGAGTTCGAATAATCATTATTAGGCTATATATTTCTATCGACAAGTTTTCTTTAAAAAATATTCAAGTTTAGATAGATCAACTTTCACCGCTTACGAAAAATAGCCAAAAACGATCGATTTTTAAGGTAATAATCCACGTTTTTTCGGCATTTTAGGTTCCAAAATAAAATGGCTCCAAATTCGCACCAAATAAACTCCACAACAAATGAAATATCCCGTTATAATATGAGGGTCATATGGTTTTAAATCCTGATTTTTAAGAGCCATAATTTTATCGTTCGAGAGGTGTCGGAATCAGTTGAAACATGAATTATATTCCAATTTATATCGTGTCAGAGGGTTCAAATAATCATTATTAGACATTCTATTCCTATCGAGTAGTTTTCATCAAAAAAACTTCCGCGTTTAGATCAACTTTCCTAGCTTACGAAAAATAGTCAAAAACAGTCAATTTTGAAGGTTATTATCCACGTTTTTTTCTGTCTTTGGGTTCCCGAAAAAAAATAGTTCCAAATTCGCGTCGAACAAATCCCATACCCTCTTGCAATTGTTTTCTAACTACTACAAAAATTCTAATTTATTACAGGAGAACCCTATCAAAAAAGCATCGATCAAATTATTGACTATCTATAAGTATTAAGTTTTGAAAACTACTAGTACAATTACTACTATTTGAATTTTTTTAGTCATAACGGTTTAAAATAAGGAACTCTTTTATTGGATCGTCCTATATTATTGGACGTACTCAAATGAGAATAAATCTGATTTAAAAAGCGCTATATCATGTTAAAACAAATACAATAGTTATGAGACGATCATTCCGTTATTATTTTCGTGAAATAGTTCTATACTTTTATTATATAGAACTGTCGATACATTAACTATTGGACATGCATAACTCTAGTCAAAGCATTAATACTAAAGGAATAATATACGACGACTACATCAATTTCCAATTATATTGCTAATTTACCACGCACATAGGGTTAGGTAAACATGTGTACTCGGTATGTAACTACCACGTAATCTGTCTGTCTCAATTATTTATTTATTTTTAATTAAAATATCTTCATAAAAAATACTCTATATATTGTTAAAAATAAATAAACGAGTGAAATCGTAATAAGAGTTTTGTTAAATACAACCCTAATTTATATCAAAGGTTAAAAGAGAAAATAAATTCTTAATTCTTTGTATTAATTACAATTTTTTCTTCAATTTCTAAATTTATATCAAATTTTAACAATATTTAATATTTAAACACAATTCCAAGAACCGTATTTAACGTAACTTTCATGCATTGGACGTTCAAAATTCTCGTTGAATGCCTATGCATGCATTGGACATGCAAAACTCTAGTCAAAGAAAGAAAATAAATACAGTAACAAGTTTCCAAGTTAATTAATTAAATGAAGGAGCCTAGGGTTTTACGTACGTGTATGATCATTCTTCCATGCATGCATGACAAATTAATTGGCTAATTACGTAAACCTAATCCATCTTAAATTCCTATATATACCCACACACTTAAACTCAACAAATCAACAACGACTCATCCTTCTCATTCAACATTCAACAAATTAATTATTACGATATATTAACGTATATACAATGGGAAAACTATTGAACGACAATGTCGAAGACAATGTTCCTCATATCGCGGTTTGCCCTAGTGCAGGAATGGCACACCTACTCCCTTTTCTTAGGGTATCCTCGATGTTGTCGTCCTTCGACTGTAAGGTCACTCTCATGACGGTCCACCCGACTCTCTCCACCGCTGAATCCACCCAAATCACCTCCTTCCTAGCCTCCCACCCTCACATTTCCTCACTCGATGCCCGCCTTCCTTCTTTATCTCTAAACAACAATCCAATGTCGTCGGTCCATAATAATAATAATAATAATGTTACTGTCGATAATGCTAATGCTAGCACAACCACCCACCCGGCTGCCGGTCCTGACCCTTTCTTCCTTCGATACAAAGCCATTTCTGACTCGGCTCATATCCTGGCTCGTAACCTTATTGTTAATCTCACCACTCCTCCTACTGCGATCCTTTGTGATATTATGTATGTTTCGGGGTTCCAGTCTGCCCTAGGCCAGACTGGAATCCCTATCTATGTTCTACCAATTACCTCGACTAGGTTTTTCTCCTTTGCGACTTATTTTTCTCAACTTGGGAAAGATGTTATCAACGATGATGACAAGGATGAATTGGTGGTGGCTTCGGGTATGAAAGCGGTAACTAAGTCTAACATACCTCCACCATTCTTTAACCCTAATCACATTTTCACTAAGTTGATTGTTTTGAACTCTTCTTGGCTTCATAAGTGTAAGGGAATTGTTACCTATAGCTTTGAGTACCTTGAGAAGGAGACTTTGAGTGCCTTAAGAGATGGGAATGCCTTAAGTTATCTTCCTCCTATTTTCACTATTGGCCCCTTGAAGCCACTCTATGAAGATTGTGCAAATGCAAACAACCCTAACCCTAACCCTAACCCTAACCCTAACCCTAGTTACTTGTCATGGTTAGATGACCACCCATCCGAATCGGTTCTATATGTCAACTTTGGTAGTCGGACCGCCATGACGAAAGAACAGATTAGGGAGCTTGGAGATGGGCTTGATATGAGTGGGGTGAGATTCTTATGGGTGATCAAGACGACCGTCGTCGACAACCAAGAGACCGAAAGCTTGGAAGAGTTGTTAGGAGAAGCTTTTCTTGAGAAGATGGGTGAGTTGAAAAAGGGTCTAGTGCTTAAGCAATGGGTGGACCAGGACCGGGTGCTGGTCCACCCTGCTGTAGGAGGGTTCATGACTCACTGTGGATGGAACTCGATCACTGAGACTGCTAAGTGCGGCCTTCCAGTTCTTGGGTGGCCGTTACACGGGGACCAAAGAGTCAATGCCGAGGTGGTCGAGGCGTCGGGATTAGGTGTTTGGGCTAGGGAGTGGGGGTGGATTAGGGAGAGGTTAGTGAAGAAAGAAGAGATTTGTAAGATGATTAAGGAGGTGATGATGAGTAAAGAGTTAAGGGAGAGTGCCAAAAGAGTTGGGGTAGAAGCTTCCAAAGCATGGGAGGCTCCTAATGGTACTTCTTCTAGAATGATGTCTAAGCTCTTCCAACACATGACATCTAATTATAAGAATTAAATCATCATTAATATTTAATAATAATGTCTACTTAAGAATATTATTATCCCAAGTTGAGTTAATTGACTTGTAGGACTATTGCATGTAATGCATTTTAATAACAAACTACTTAATTATCAAATTATTCATAGCATTTAGTCGGATTTGTCTCATATCATTCAGACCTGATCGAACCAATGGGTTAGTAGTCCGACCTACATAACTTCATATATCTAGATTTGGTCGATTTAATCGATTTGTCCCCAACCTACCCCACGTTAAGGCCGGTCCGAAACTCAACTTGATATAAAAACACACTAGTAGTACACTACACACTACATATATACCTTTTGTTTTTGTTTTTGTTTTTTTTTTTTTTTTTTTGATGAACGAGGGAACCCGCATCCGCTACCTTTTTGGTGCGCTCGAAGTCTAGAGACATAGTTTCAAGCCAGCTTGCAGGGGCTTGAACCTGAGACCCTTGGGCCGATAACCACAAGTTTTAACCACTAGGCAACACCCTTATGAGCTATATACCTTTTGTTATTTAAATAGAAAATGTGGATTTTGTCGTTGGATGAACTCCTCATGATGATGACAAAAAAAATAAAAAAGACGTCCAAAAGAGACCCGAAAACAAAGTGGTAGTATAATAGCGTGAAAGGTTGGGTTGGGTTGGGTTGGGTGAAGTCGAAGTCGAAGGACCACAAACGCAACCAAATATCCAATAAAATACAAACCAAGTTTACAACTTTTACAACCAGACATATATGTCTACTGGTCCTCCCTACTAACCTACCTTTAACCTTTGTACTCGACTTCGAACACTTGACGCATTGGATTGATATATCTGTCTTAAACTCGAAACATATCAAAATAAATGATAGAAACAACAAAAAACGTACGTGTATTACCGAAGACAATGGTTAACGTATTTATCGAAGATGTATTGGTTCAATGGTTAAGATTAGGTGCTCTGGGACAGTAGGACTCGGGTTTGAATCCCAACTTTCTCTATATTGTAATGCGACTAACTACGTTCTTTAGTCCAGTAATCCAAAGTGGGCTCTTGGGTTGTTGTGCATGCCAGAGAGACAGCATGCATGCAGCTTATACATACGCTCCCTTATCACAAGACGTCAACACCAACCAACCAATGAACCCGTTTCCTCAAATTATCGTGTAAGACCGTCATATGTGCACAGTGCGTGGAACGAGTATATAAATATTTCTAAGCCTTTAACTATCGTTTTAAGATTTTGGTTGAGTTGGTTTCAAACATGGTATCCGAACCAGCGTGACAAAAGATCATTTCAAACAGATTCAGAATATTAATTAACTCGTTCATTAACGGATATATCTGTTACAAATTACATTACTGAATATAATATAATAAGATTATGGAATAGGACCTACGAGTATTAAAGAAAACAAAAGGTAGTCCTTAAACTGTCGTTGTCCATAGCTAGCAAATAGTACTCGTAGCATGTTCTTGCCTATATAAATTTATAACTTTTCATTTGTCCCCTCTCAATTCAAACCCTTAATTAATTATAAAAATTTAACCCAAGCCACTTGCAAATTATCGAATTCTTAATTCCAAAATTTTTGGAGTCGACCAACATGAATCATTATCTGAATTGTCGAGTCGTTTCCATAAAATAATCGTATAAAAAGCATACTCGATCCGTGTTGAGTTTACAGTGTTGGACGCATGGAGCATTGTCTCACATCGAATATAGTAGGATTAGAATGTGAGGAGATCTTATACTCCCTCCGTCCCTAAATGATTGTCTCATTTCCCTATTATTTGTGAGGGGTATTTTAATGAAATGTGACAATCTTAGTAGGACGGAGGTACACACTGTCAAATTCAGTAGCTTCAGCCTTCGATTCTTTAAAATTGCTACGTTTTTTTTATATTAGTAGTGCTATAATGAAGAAATAATGACAAATTAAAAATTGTGACCTACTTATCCTTCGTGATGTTAATCTCCTAACTTAAAGCAAAAATTGAGTGAATTTAAGGCAAATGAATACTATAAAAATAACACAGTTTCAAGAGAGACTGTCTTTCCATAAGTTATTGAAAGACCACCCCCAGTGCCACCTTATATGTTGTTCGTACCTATTTTATTATTATATGGTGTTCGTACCTACTGACAAAAGGACTATGTCTGTAATATGAATAGGTCACCGACGGATCGTTTTCTACTAAATTAGCAGATAGACATAACATAAAAAAATGAAAATTACTTTGTTTTCTTTCAATAACGTTATTGAAAGATCGTTTCTCTTAAATGTGTAGACTAATATAGAGTAGTAGTATTATAATACTCCCTCTGTTTCTTTGATATCTTCCACATTTTCTTTTTCAATCATTTCTTTGATTTCTTCTACTTTCCTTTTTTCTATCACATTTCTCTCTTACCTAGGTGGCTCACTTACTTTACTCCCTCTCTACTTTTACTTATTTTATTGTTTTTCTTAGAAATATGTCACTTTTAAGGTGAAGAAATCATAGAAACGGAGGAGTATTATATAATGATTATAATAAGAAAGAAAAAAAGTAAAGTAGTGAAGGAAATGGTATGACCCCATGGGGTGTGATTAGCAATTGTCCTACAAAAACAATGCAAACCCTGGGGACCCAATTCAATGCACAGTAAGACAAAAGCTACTCACTGACACCCATAATAATAATCCCACATTTCCCTCTCCTCACCACCATACATATTCAACATCAAATTAAATTAAATTAAATAATTCAAATTAAAAAAAAAAAAAAAAAAACCTTCAATTAATTAATATAATAATTATCTATTCATTTTAGATCACAAAAATCAAGGATAATTAATTACTCCCTCCGTTTCTATGATTTCTTCCACCTTAAAAGTGATACATTTCTTAAGAAAAACAATAAAATAAGTAAAAATAGAGAGGAAGTAAAGTAAGTGGGCCACTAAGTAAAAGAGAAGTGTGATAGAAAAAAAAGAAAGTGGAAGAAATCAAAGAAATGTTTGAAAAAGGAAATGTGGAAGATATCACAGAAACAGAGGGAGTAATTAATTAATTAATTAAATTATCTTCCTTTTCGCACAATCAAATAACTAAAAAGATCGTCTCTTACGAGTTTTTGTAATAACGAGTAATAATAATAAATGGAAGACAATGAAATATGGGAGGAGACCCAAGGTCATGTGGATTAACATTGTCAAAGACATTCACAAAAAAAGCACCAAAGCTTTGCAAATCCAAAGTATACCCTTCAACAACTAACAACCATGAAATCCGTAAGGGTGTAGCCTGGTGGTTAAAACATGTGGTCACAATCCCATGGGTCTCAGGTTCAAGTCCCTACAGGACCCAGAACACACCAAAGGTAGCGGCTGTAGATTCTCATGCAAGCGGGTGTAAGACTGTCTAAGGTGTGTAATGTAAAACCGTAGAAGGCTAACACGTTTCCCCAAAAACTTACCATGAAACGGTCCTACAGGAGCAATAGTTTAATGAGAGAAGATCTAAAACTCCACTGAACAAAAGATTTTCGCGGCGGGAAATATAAAAAACAATGTTCAAGTTGATTGTATCAATACTAATAATACAATACTATTAACTTGACTATGTCATCAAGTTTGATTTTTTTAGCCCCTCTTCATCATCAGACAATAAGTTAGGATCCAATCAAAGACGAATGCATAGATATCTCGATCACAAGGGAAAGTTTCAGATCGGACTAAAGGCGAATGCATGCATGCAGTCGAGATGTAATGAACAGTTTTGAACATGATGATCTGATATAATGAACATTTGGGAGGGAAGAGATCACATTCTCCGAATTACTAAACCATTAAAAATGTCGAAAAATAAGCTACTAGATTTGCAGTTAAATATGTTCTCCTTGTACAGCGCAAAATAATACTCGGAAGAAGACAGACCCGAAATTGGATGAAGGATAAGAAGCTTACGAGTGCTGCTGACAGTTTGGTTTAGTTCAGTTCAGTTCACTTCAGCACCTCCATGCTGAAGCTGCAACAAGCTCACGTCGCTGCCAGCTCAGCACCAGAGAAGCCTGTCGCTTCTCGACGTGGAACCCTCTCCCGGGGGTTCTCTTCACAATGTAATCTGCTTGGGTTTCTGTGAAGTTACTGAACTGCAAAGGGACAAAACCGGCTGAGGCGAAGAGGTTTTTCCAGTGAGGCATCTTGTCGGGTGCATGAAGACGTCCTAGAACCGAGTTTTCAATCCCTGGCTGGACGAAAAACTTCTCGACTTTGTTCACAAGGTCGGGAGCTACATTGAGACCGTCGAGGGACTCCAACAGATTAATGCAGGATTCCAATGTGTGGATTAGGTGTTGCGGGAAGGGGAGGTCGCAACGATCAAACCCTCTGTCGAAACACACTACAATCTTCGGCGAATGTTGCTTGATAAACCGGAGAATCGATGGGAGGAGCGACGGTTTGGTCGAGGATGCCCAAATGGGGATATTCACGGCAAAACACTCGTTATCAGACGTTGAGAACTCGGGAAAGGACGACAAAGACGGGTCAAACGAGTCCAAATTCACGATTTGGAGTTCGAATGCAATGCCCGTGTCATTTGCAAACTGGACGAGGTTTTCACGGACAAGTGAGAGCTCAAAAGGGTGTGTCGTTGGGGAGACGACACTAGTAATATGCAATGCAGGTGCAGGAGCTCCCCGTTTCCTCAAGGGGAGCTCCTGAATCAACGACGCCCACTGCGCACCACAACCAATATCGAAATCAACAATATGAATATCACTAACATCATCATCGTGACCATCGACAGCCTCGAGAATGGCTTGAGTGGAAGTAAAATTGACAAACTGAGTAATCGGGGAGACCTCAGAGAAGACCTTATAAGCATTCATCTTATGGACAATGTCGTAAGGGGTGAGCGTCTTAGGCGGAGGAACAGACACCGGGTTGCTTAGCTGAAGGAGCATTTGGAGAGCTTCCTTGAGGTACATTGCCGCCCTGACAAGAGGCGGTTTTCCCTGAACCGAAAGAAACTGTTGATTGAGCCGCGCCAATATCTCTTGCGCGAGTGAGAAATTCCCAGATTGTATCATGTCAGCTGCTTTATACAGCTGCTCCTTAACACCCTCCTCTATCCCCTTCCCCTGACCCAAACCCAAACCCAACCCGGACGAGACTCGGGTCAGCCCACCCACACCCATATGGCATTGCTGCCTGGGGTCGAGAAACGGGTCCAGGATCAAACCCGGGTTATGCCTCTTCGGGTTGGGTTGAAACGGATCGAACTGCGGACAATAACTACTATTATTACTATTATTACCAGCAAGAGGGGGTGAAATTAGGAAGCTAGGGTTTGAGATGGGGTGAGTCTGTTGCTGGTTGATAACCAAATGCGGGTTCAACAATTGAGTCGGAAATTGCAATTGGGTCGGGTTCAAATTGAACCCGGCACCATCAGAACAACAAACCTGGTCAACAACACCAAGACCGGCATTACCCTCAAAATGGGTCCCCATAACAGAAGTCGGGTTGTTATTACCAGATTGCAACAAATGCTTCATACCCGAACCCGGGTCATTATCATCCGGGTCATTATCACCCGGGTCACCCATGATCCAAGGCAGTAATGCTCCATCCCCATTTGGGAATAAACTATCCCATTCCTCCAACCCAATACCACCACCGCCTCCGCCACCGCCTCCACCGCCGCCTACTTGAGGGCATGCCGGGTCCGCCACCCCGGCTGAAATGCAGTTTACTCCGCTTCCGCCGCCGCCTCCACCGCCGTCAGTGAAGGATGAAGAAAGAGTAGATGCTGAAGCTGATGCTGGGTCACTCTCCACCCCACTTGTTCTTGAACAACTATTATTATTACTAATATTATTGTTGTTGTTGTTGTTGTTCTTGTTGTTAGAATAAACTGGCAATTGTTGTTGTTGTTGTTGTTGATGGTGGTGGTGAGATTTCCACTTTGAAGGAATTTGAGCAACTTCAACAACACCCTTTTCTTGCAATTTGTAGGGCATAGTTTGCATCTATACCAAAAACCAAATTCAACCCAAATCAACATCCATAATTACAAATCTAAATTAATTTTTTTTAAATTTAAAAAAAAAAAAAAAAAAAAACAAGATTTGGGGAAGAAGAAATTAGATATAATAATAATAAATAATAAATAATAATACCATAGTTAGAGGTTGATCTAAAAGCCCATTTCACTAGTATAATAATATCTTCAACTTCAATTAAACCTTGCTTCAAAGATAACCAACATTACAAATATTTTTTGGACTTCTTAGAAGAAGAAGAAGGTTTTTTTTTTTTTTTTTTTTTTTTTTTTTTTTGGATTTTGTTGTTGATGTTGTTGTTGGAGGTGGTGGAGGTGGAGGTAGGAACAATGAGTAAATTTGTAATTAGAGTAGAAGTTATTTTGTTGTTGTAAGAAAGAAAGTGTAGAGTGGTAGTAGTACTATGTACCCTCTTCCTCCTTCTCCTTCTTCTTCTCCCTCCTCCTTGTTTGTTCTGCAATGGATGCGTGCATCATAAAAAAGTTAAAATAAAGTTTGCCTTCTTCTCTCCCTCTCTCCTTCTTTCTCTTTCTAGCTAGCTATCTAATCTCTTTACTTTATCTGCCTATCCCTCTTCTATTTCGGTGTGTTTTTTCTTTTCGTTTTATTACTCTCCTTGTGTGAATATCTCAATGTAAGATTATGTGTGATGTGTCCGACTCTACTCGATCATAAACTCGTCTTGGAGTCACGTACTTTCTCCATTCCAATAGGTTCTTTACGTGTGGTCCTTTTAGTATTTCCTCCCATTCACCAATAGGTTCTTTACATGTGGTCCTTTTAGTACTCCCTCACATTCATTCAATCCTTGACATGGGGATTTCACAACTTTTAAGAAAAGTGGTAAAAGTAAGGGTATTATTGGTAAATCAAATGGTTTTATGGGTCCACCAAACTTAAAGTAAGGAAAAAGTAGTGGCATTTTTTGTAAATAGAGTAAGGATATAAGGATTATAAGGTAAAGTGTTTTGCCAAAAAGGGAATGTAAAGAATTGATTGGATTGTCCATTTATAGTAAGTGTAAAGAATTGAATGGATGGGAGGGAGTAGTATTTATAAGTGGATGAAATTATCGATACAACTTTTGATTTATAAGATAAAAATATAGTTGTGCGAGATCTTATTTAAGTTGTATGATCGAATGCGTTATAAATATCGAATTTTTATAATTTTTTTAGAAATAGGTAGTTAAAGATATAGACAAAAGAAAACGTGTGTTGGCAAGTGTGAAAAAGCAAATATAAAGAACCAAATGGAATGGAGGGAATACGAGGTACATTATCAATCGTACTTCCTCCATTCCAATAGCTTCTTTACAATTGTTTTTTTTTGGTACTATTCATAAGTGGATGAAATTATCGATATAACTTCTACTCCGTAATATATAAGATAAAATATAATCATGCGAGATCTTGTTTAAATTGTCTAATCGAATGCGTTATAAATATCGAGTTTTTATAATTTTTAGAAATATGTAACTAAAGATATGGACAAAAGAAAACGTGCACTGAAAAATGTGAAAAAAAAAAAAAAAAAAAAAAACAAACGTAAATAATCAAATGAAATGAAGGGAGTATCATCTTGTTATAACGGGTTAATATTATTCGTATGATTAGATTGGGCAAAATTAGAATGCATTAATGATAATAAATGATTTGTCATTTGACACTCGTCAGTTGTCACAAAGAATAATGTGTCTTCCACTTAACAATAAAAAACGTGGGACTTTAAAAGAAATTGGAAAGAAAAAAACGTGTATCGATGTAATTCATTTATTGGATCGTATGTTTAGAGTTGTGCTCGTGCGCCACGAGGCCCACGACTCCCACACGAATCTTAAGTAGAAGTATTTGAATTTTAAAGATTCAATTTTAAGACTACTCGAAAGTTTTTGGTATGTTGTTGATAGTCTTGAGACTAGACACGGATGAGTTTTTGAACAATACTCACCTCGAGACTAACAAGTTTCTCTTTCTTCGACTTGTTTCTTTCGAAATTTGGTTAATCTAAGGTTACGATTTGATCTGAATTGCACTCGAAATGATCAACCTAGAGTTGATTCGATTTTTTTGATCAGAAATGACTCATCCCAACACTAACTAACCCGATCCCATCTGATTGACCCGTTTGCCAAGTCTAACGTATGATACTAAACGAGACACGAAATCTTTATTGTTTTTTTGCACCCTATCTAACTAACACCTCTCATCAACTAATAAACTAATAAAGGAGTAGTAATAATTTTGTCACATAAATATCCATTGAAAAACCTAATTTATACTTCCTCTGATTTTTTATTATCTTCCTCCTTGGTTTTGGGGAAGAAAATAAAGGTGTAGGAATGTGTGGTTCAGAATAAAAGAAGGAAGAGAGAGAAATGTAAGGGTGATTCTAGACCACATGTTGATGGCCCAAAATGAAAATAGGGAAGAAAAGGTGTTTCAGTCCAATAAGGAAATAGAGAAGATAATAAAAAATCGGAGGGAGTACATTTTATGTCAATTGTCCTCAAGGTTGATGGAAAAGGTATACTAATATAATCATATATGTATAATATAGAACCGGGGAGACAAAAAAAAAACAATAATAAAATTGCATTAAACTAAAAAAATAAATAACATAATAATTGTACTAAAATAAAGAATTGAACCGGTTTGCTTATTCAATCATTTTGCCGAACATTGTCAAATGGTTGGGTGAAAACTGGAGGACTAGTCGGTTTCCGACCCCTTCCATGCATCTTTACTTAAATAAATATCGGTTTTTCTAATATGGGTCCACTGGACACACGTTAATAAATTAATTATAGCAATATTGTCGTGAATGTTGTTTAAATATGGTAAATAGAATTTAATATTTCAGTTTATCATGATAATATCCACGTTAATATTGCTATAATTAACTTATTAACGTGTGTCCAGTCAATACACGTTAGAAAAACCGAATAAATATATAGTTTCAATCCAAATGAATAATGTATTTGTACATAGGATTCATAGGATTCACCCGACCTAAAAACAATGCAATTTAAAATCCACTTTGATGAAATTTGGTGAAATGAACGTTTGAACCCGACCTAAATAAAAGACTAATTCAACAATTGATTATTTATCACGACACGGTGCAAGTCCAAATCGAATACTCTTATCTATCCATTTCTCTCAATTATAATGAATATGCAGTGCGTAAATCCAAAATTACAGAGTAATAATGGACAAATATCTTCGGGATTACTTGTGTTTTCATCAGGATAATGTGGCTTGTGTTTTCATCTGATCGAGGTCTGACCCAAGCAACATTTTTTTATAATAAATGACTCGTCTTTGTAGTGGAACGGGCTTGGAAACCAAAAGGGCTAGCTACCTATGTCATGCATGCTACCAAACGACCTAATGTGGTTGGTCGAGCCAAGCTAACCAATCACATTATTAGTCAGGTATATATAACTATAAAGTTAATCAAGTCGTTTTTTCTAAAGTTTAAGAAGAGTCACAAGTACGATTATGATGCTGACGAGATTCGAACCCTAGATCATGACTATCACCTCTCATAAATCACCAGTGCTGTTGACCGAGCCAAGCTAACCCATCACATTATTAGTTAGGTATAACTATAAAGTTAATCAAGTCGTTTTTTTCTAAAGTTTAAGAACAGTCACAAGGACGATTATGATGTTGACGAGCTAGATTCGAACCCTAGATCACGACTATCACCTCTCATACATCAGCAGTACCGATAAGATATTATTATTGTAATAATATTAAGGTTAGGCCACGTCTAAAAGGGGTAGTGATGACTAAGTTTATGAAGACTCTTGTGATACACAAAGTAAATAAACAAGAAAGTAAGGTAAAGTTGGGGAGTTGGGGGGGAGATAATGGCTAAAAGGAAGAACGGCATGAGATGCAAACAAAGAATATCGTGTCTTATACTTCTTATAACAGAACATGCCAGCTTGCTTGCTCTTATGTATCAACCTCCCTCCCTCCCTCTTATTTCCTCCATACGTTCTTGATGTACACTATATCATCTTCTTCTTACTTCATACATCTCTTACTCTACAACTATATAACCGACTCAACCAGGTCATGATCTGAGTTCGAATCCTAGTCGCTTCAGGTTTCAGTATTCCTAACTAGCTCTCGAGTGAAAACTCAGTACATACATAGAACGGGGATGAAAACTCTCGAGTGACCTAGCTAACCCATGCCGATACTAGTTAATAATAACAAGGTCAAAGAGATACGACTGATCACCAATCATGAATTAGATCAAATCTGACCAGACCGAATCAAGCAAGTACAGTATAGTTTGACTCTTTTTAATGAAAGAGTTTTTTTTTTCAAATCTATCTTGGATTAGACCGTTTATGATTGAAGATCAGAACAAATGCGATAATGACCTAACTCATACCGATACTAGTTAATAACAAGGTCAAATAGATACACGACTATTCACCAGTCATGAATTAGATCAGATCTGACCAGACCGAACCGAGCAAGCTAAGTCTAGTATAGTTCAATTGTTTTAACGAAAGATTGTTTTTCAAATCTTTGTCGGATCAGACCGGTCTGATTGGAGACCAGACCAAATGCGATAATGACCTAACCCATACCGATACTAGTTAAAATAACAAGGTCAAAGAGATACGATTGATCACCCGTCATGAATGAGATCAGATCTAACCAGACCGAACCGAGCAAGTCCAGTTCGACCGTGTTTACTAAAAAAAGTGTTTTTCAAATCTATATCAGATCGAACCACTCCCGATTAGAGACAGGACCAAATGCGAACGGGCCGACCCGGTTTACCAACCCTACAAACCCGGGTAGTCCAGTTCGACTGTTTTACTAAAAGACTATTTTTCAAATCTATATCAGATCGAACCATTCCCGATTAGAGACGAGACCAAATGCGAACGGGCCGACCCGGTTTACCAACCCTACAAACCCGGGTAGTCCAGTTCGACTGTTTTACTAAAAGACTATTTTTCAAATCTATATCAGATCGAACCATTCCCGATTAGAGACGAGACCAAATGCGAACGGGCCGACCCGGTTTACCAACCCTACAAACCCGGGTAGTCCAGTTCGACTGTTTTACTAAAATAGTATTTTTCAAATCTATATCAGATCAGGCCATTCCCGATTAGAGACGGGACCAAATGCGAACGGGCCGACCCGGTTTACCAACCCTACAAACCCGGGTATGATGGATATCAGTGTTCCAAGAGAGCTAGGACCCAGTAACAAGAATTGTGGTGAGGGTTGATTGGGCTAAGGCCCATCAAATCTCTCTTTATAATTTTACTCCCTACGATTTTTTATTATCTTCCCTATTTTCTTATTGGCTGAAACACCCTTTCTTCCTTATGTCCATTTTAGGCCATCAACATGTGGTCTAGAATCACCCTTACATTTCTCTCTCTTTCTTCTTTTATTTTGAACCACACATTCCTACACTCTTATTTTCTTTCCCAAAACCAAAGGGAAAGATAATAAAAAATCGGAGGAAGTATTTTTTATTGCCTTCTTCTCTTTTTATTAAACTTTTGTTTGGTGGCTGTTAATACTGTTATTATTGGAGTAGTTGTTGTTGCCTGTTGGATGTTGGATTGTTGGTTGTTGTTCCTTCACCCCTACAAAACGACGAGTTTTAATTAAAACCAAAAGTAAAAGCTGTTCAAGTACTTGCAACTTTAGATGATTCAGTGAATCTATGGGCCCACCTTGTCATTTATTTTACTGTATCAAAGTACTGTGCACGTGATGGTTAAAGAGTTAAGTCCTCATGTCACGTGTATTCACATGACGGGTCAAATATTTTCCGTTTAATTTGATTTCGTCAATACATAATTTGTTATAATAAGTGACGGATATTTATAATCGCAAACTTTATTTTGAGGTGATTTTAAGGGATACGACGATTGTATAATTATAATTACTCTGTAATCCGTATGCATGTTGGAGTCCTTTGTATTTTTATTGTCTTATTAAACGACGAGTAAATATGTAAATTGCTTGTAAAATTATTACTCCGTATATTCTATTTTAGTAATTTTTTTTTTAATGAACAAGGGAACCCGCAACCATTACCTTTTTTTGTGCGATATGGGTAAACCCTCGAAGTCTAGAGGCATAGTCTGAGACCCTTGGACCGTTGACCACAAGTTTTAACCACTAGGCAACACCCTTATGGGCAACTTATTTATTTTTTTTATTAAAATACTTATTACAAATAATATATTCCATAAAAGATAAAAAAATATGCAGGGACTAAATGGCTAATAGCGGGTTCAGGGGAGCGGGGGAACTGGGCCTCCAAATTTATTGGGCCTCATAATCGTTTTTTGTTGAGTTTTTCCTTTGGGCAAACATGATATCTTTGTCCTTTGTCATGACTTATAATGAGCTTATTTTGAATGTGTATTTGAATGGGCTTGGGCTTGGGCTTGGGCTTGGGCTTGGGTGGTATTTCCTAGTTGGGCTTGATTGAAACATAGTTGGAGACTTGGTGTTTTAGTGGTACGGTAGCCTATTTTGTACAAGTTGACCCACAATCAAACCTAGTAAATCGGGTGACACGTCAAATAATTCTTGGTTCGATAATCTCGGGTTTTAATGGAATGGGTCATTCGAGTATTGGGTCAGGTCATTTAGAGGCCCACTTGTTTGGGTCATATTTCCACTTTCGCTTCAAATTTGTTGTTTATTACGGTGACATCGAGTCATTTTAATCAAGGTCGAGTCATTTTGAATAAATATATTTTAGTTTGGATCGTTTCCGTACGTATTCATCTATTTAAGTTGGCCACATTGTCTTAAATCATAACCCAACAATTTTTTTTCTTCATTGTTATAACACGATAATAAAACCTATTACTCCGTACTACAATAGAACGTCCATAATCAATAATGGACGTACTTCACCTTCTTCTAAAACCTAAGCCAATAACTAACTAACTAAATGATCAGATATTGATCAAACTTTAGGACTAGCGTATAGAGCGGAGTCCGTATCTATCTATATGTTCGTCCACTTTATTTAATATATGGGTGGAGTATTATATTAAAAATGGACGAACATATAGATACGGAGAGAGTAGAATATAAACGGGGCACAACCATAGTTAGGCTTTGGTTGAATTGATTCTGTAACATGACCTCAGAGACAGAGGTCACGAGTTCGAACCTGACAGCCCCAAATATCTCGAACTCTCTCTTGAAACCTTAAGATTTTGATTGAATTGGTCCTGTAACAATAAATTTCTTTTAATTATTGCATTTGCAGAATACTCGTAAGATTTTACTGGAAATAGAGAGTTTTTGGGTTTCACCCCTGTTGTACGTCATTACTCATTACTATATTTATGAAAGTTATATGATGATGATGTAAACTGCGTGCTTCGGTAAACTCGCAGTTTTCAGTTTTCTGTAGTTTTTTTTTTTTTCTCGTGAGGTGAAGATCAGTTTCATTAATAAAATAGGCCATACGGCATCTACAATGAACAGAATACAAATTTGTTATAAATAAATAAAAATCATTCTGCCTGAGACAAAGATGTTATTAGAGTAACACCCTTCTGCATAGTTTTCAATGCATCGCTGTTTATTGACACAGTCTTTCGCGAAGGAATCTATTGATCTGATGATACAGTATTCAAAAGAATGAAATTTCCCTATTTTGACAAATAGTAAATCGAAATCTGACCTCAATTGTGACACCATAGGTAGAAATTTCACGACTCTTATGATCTTGCACGTAGTTCTTACACCTCTCCATTGGAGAGAACAAACCCACCAAAAACATAGAAACAACCCCATCAATTGTTGGGAACAAAACTCCCAATTAGAGAGACATGAGTTATTTTGTAATCTAAACAAATTAAAATTAAAATTAATATTAATAGTAACGATTGGGGCTTACGGTAGATGACAGCCCCTAGACTTACATGATTTTTTTTTCGGGGTTTGGGGGAGAGGCACGAGGGGGAGTTTTTTTTTTTTTTTTTTTTTTTTTTTTTTCGGTAAGTCCCAAGTGATTGTCAATTACTCTTTTATCTTTATTCACTCCTTATTTAGTTCGTCTTCTTACGGTAAATTTATGATCATATTATGATAATATTGTATTTTAGGAATCGAGATTATAAACCATTTTAGTGGAAAAGAATCCGACCTTAATTAATAGAGTATAAAGTAGATCTACTGAGAGACGGTATCTCGTTAAATTTATTGAAAAATCAATTACAAATGAAGATAAGATTAGTACAAAACCTATTAAAAATAATACAATTAATTTAAAAGAATATATAAATATAAAAAGAATTTAATAAGACGTAATCTGTAGCATGGCAATTGGCATTACTAGAAATAGAGCTGTGTGTTTTTCACCTCTGTCGCATTTTTTTGTGAAATTTCAACAAAGTTATTAATGCAATGTTGAAATTACCTGTGGAAGTAATAAATATATCTCATACCAGTAGCTAGTTCATAAAATTATGCACACAACAATATAAATTTTTTTTTATCACGGGTGTATACGTTACAAAGTTCACAAAATTTTGAAAGAGACGGTCTCTCAATAACTTATTGAGAGATGACTCTTCAGTATCACTCTATGTCCTATTCGTATCCTTAAATGACAACTTTGTTTTGTACATGTTTTTATAACAAGTGTACCCTCTTTATATTTGTATATTCTTTTATATAGGTTAATCGTACCTACTTCTATTAAGTTTGGTATCACTATTACCTCTATTTGTACTTAGTCTCTCAGTGAAATTGATGAGAGACCATCTCTCAGAGACCTACTCTACAAAGTTATTATACAAAGTAATGAGCTATCGTATAATAAGATAAGATAAAATCAGAATACATTCATAATAATAAATATTTCGTCTTTTATGTGGGGATGATTTCACTACAAAAAAAAAAGGTAAAGTTCTGACCTAATGGTAAAGTTCTGACCTAATGTCACTAGAATTAAGGATTTATGGGGTAAGAGACCATCAAAGACTCCTATCTAGATGAAGAAAACTTTTTGAATTATGAATTTTTAGTAATTCTATAATCGGTGTTTAATTTCTTTTATATTCATTGTGAGAAATATTTTAATCAAACGTAAATAAATGAATGAGACGGAAAAAATATACAAGTATCACTATACTTTATTTCAAAAATGTTAATCATATTTTAGTTAATTTCCGAGTAAAAAATTAAACATTTCATATTCTTTTTTTTTTATGTAAAGAAAAATATTAGAGCTTAATTAAATAATATTGTAAGTAGAGAGTACAATTGCAAGCGAAACTTTTATTTAATTCGCTCCAAGTAAAACGTACATTAACATTAACGTGTCAAATTATTCTCCACCACGCCCCGTAGACTCAAACGAGTAATACGGAACGTAAAACTGTAACGAACTATCATATTCCGTCAGAATGAATGTAACATCGTCACGTATCATCTCTTTCAACTCCTTAATACGTTTAGGTTCATCTTGCGAATAACTTCGTTGAACGTCGTTTACCACCTCAACTACGACCTGTTCGAGGTTGATGGCATTCTCGATTACAAAAGTGGCTAACTCGATATCTATACGACGCCCACAATAGCCATACATTTCCAATGTCTTCAAGCTCTTTAGTGGTGAACCATTTCTTTTTCTTATCAACCGATTATAGCCATAGTCGGTACCAATAAACTGCATGGACAACAATATATATAAAAGTTATTCCGATAACATACAGATGTCAGTTAGCTTAGCCTACAACCTAGGTTCGAATTTTTACCTTGAGTGTCAATTTTTCGAGGACCGGACATGCTTCAATTAAGGGAGTCCAACCTAGGAGGCTTAATGAATGCTCACCACTAATGCACAAGTCTAGCACCTTAAGTTTACCTAAAAGTGGCAGCTCCATGTGCTCAACTCCAAGATTATACTGCAACAAGACGGTTATATCCATTTTAATAAAAAAAACACGTCAAATAATAATCAGGTAGATATAAGATTGAGTGTCACGTGGGAAAATTGGATTATATACCTGGCAAAATTGTTGAGCTTTTATATATATTTATTAAGTTTATAAAAGTTTCTGAGCTAAGTTGTAAGTTTTTGAGCTTCAGAAAATTTACAGCAAAACTCGAAAACTTTGTGATAAAGCTCAAAATCTTAAAACCAGTTGTACATAGAACTATGTACAACTGCGCTGGTGGTATAATCATCTAATTGGCGTGCACGTGCACGTGCACGTATGTAGTATTCAATTTGGATAGGTTTTAATGGTAAAATGGATATATCTGTTCGAAAAAGGAGGACTAACCGGAGGGACGAAGGTGCACCCTACAGATATCCGTAAAGACATCACCTCCAACTGCGAAAAATACATGTACATTGGCTCGAAAGCGTATAGTATTTCCTGCCCTGGACCTCCGCCAATGAAGACCGAAGAAAGTGAGACGGCGTCACGAATGTTGAGCTCTATAGGCTGTCCCAAGTACCAAAACGACACCATTTTTGGGGCGGAAATGTCGATTTTCTGCAGAAGGTCGCAGAACGAGACCTCCAAATTTTTCAATGACAATACGGGAACAGGGGATACTATGCTTGTTAACAAAACCTCCGATTTTCTGATGCACAGGTTTTCAAGAACAGGGCACGAAACTAGAATGCTTTCGACGACTTCTGATGTAATATTAACCAGATTGAGGAACAACGATGCCAAATTATTCGGGTTTTGTCGTTTGAAGGACATCAAAACGGGTCGGGCTGGATCCAACCGATCAAAAACAGGTGTAAAGTCGATTTTGAGTGTTGTAACCCGTTTTTTCAGTGCGAATTCAACCCAATTGTCGATACTAGATTGCCAGGTTTTGTCGAGATCAAAGGCGACCCTGAATTCGTCTATGGACGAATCCGAGTGTTGTAGGATCGCATTGTCGACAACTCTGATGAACTCCGATCTTTGTTTGAAGAGTTCCTCGTCGTTGTCTCTAATCTCGAACCAAAGATTGAAAATTTCCTTCGAACCTTGGAAATTTAGCTTAGGATAGTGACCTAATAACCATCGTCTCCATTTTTTGGAGACGATGCTACTTCTTTTAACTTCTTTCGTTGTAAGAAACGAAAGGATTAATATTATCACGTCGTTTGGTAGCAAACTCAATCGATCATTCATCATTTTGCTGCTCGCTTTACCGCCCTGTGGATGTCATCGAAACATAAACGACATGATGATTACATTAATTTGGGACGGGTTTGTGTCACGTACCCGTGATTCCATGAATTTAAAAAAAAAAAAAAAAAAAAAAAGTCTAAAACATATCTATTACAATTTTTTTTTTTTTTTTTTTTTTGTCAAACACGACCTTTAGTTAAAAAAAAAAAAAAAAGTGAAATCTAGGTAAAATAAAGAAGAAAATTTCAAGAGAAAAAATACAGTATACAAGTCCAACAACACAAGTGAATGAATAATGTAATTACATAATGTTCGAACTCACGGATTTTTAAACCTTTTACTTACTTACTGGGAGGCGAATTACTAATGAAACAAAGTAAACGAGAGAAAAAAAAAAGGTCGAAAATCAAGCTAAAAATTTTCAGATTATCGATCTTTAAAATGCGTTCGTTTCTGTAATAATAAATTGTTTATTAACGTGTGTCATTAGGTCATCGATAAACTCATAAACTATTAGTCAAATCCTAAAGGGATTTTTGTGAAACAGAGCAAAATCTATAACTAAAGATATTGAATTAAAAAAAAAAAAAAAAAAAAAAAAGTTACCTGGATTTTCTGAGGAAAAGATGGACTGTTAATATGAGAGGTAGCAGTGAAAAAGTATTATGGAAATATTGTCAAATACCGAATTTACCCTCAAATAATTTAACCTAGGGTAGTATTATTATTGTTTTTTTTTTTTTTTCGGGAATGAGTGAGTCACAAGGACGATATTAATGTGACTGGATATGAACCTCAAATTATTACTGTAGTATTCTGTATTACTTGTTTGGATTTTTACCAATTGAATTAATTGACATCTACACGGTAACATTGTATTGTACTCCCTCCATTCTCTTGAATAAGTCCCCTTAGGGGTGGACACGGATACCAAGGAAAAGGGGGTAAAGTAGGGGTATTTGTTGTCTTTTTAAGAAATGGGGTGGGGTAGAGTAAGTATATTAAATGAGTGAAGGAGAGAGAAATATGAGGGTAAAATAGTAAAAAAAAAGTTTGAACTTTACCTTATTAGGAAATGAGGCTAATCCAAATATTTTGAACACTCGTTTTTTTTCTAAAATCATAACCAAACATTTTTTTTTTCTTCATTTTTATAACACGATAATAAAACCTATTGCTCCGTACTACAATAGAACATCCATAATAATTATGGACGTACTTCACCTTCTTCCCCCACTCATAGCATATATTCTCAAGTAAAATTCTCTTTTTACCGCGGAATTAAGTCATTTCGTAGCCTATCGATCGCTTAGATGTTATATATATCATCCTCATGCTTAGTATGTTTCGTATGCCTTTAATATTTGTATACTTTTTTAGGTTACCATTAACTATCCTAAAAGGATTATTTATTGCACATAAAAAATAAAGTTGGAGTGACGAATTTATTATTAATAGAACGTAATACGAGTACAACAAATATTAATAATCGTAGACAAATCTAGTACTCGTAAAAATAGAGAACAATCTTCCTTTCGTAAAACTAAGAATCATAGAACGTGTTTTGACGTATCAGGATGTGCTCGTATTGTTCCGGACCAAAAAATCTCTGAAAAACGTGTACTACAAGCTTCAAATTGAGCCGTTCGTAAGGTCATATATATGGAACGGGTTTCATTATTTGGCATTATATTACTATAGCTAGATAAGTTTTTGTCAAAAAACATTTGCGTTTTAGAAACACATTCATCACTGTCAAGGGTACCTGAAAATGACTGATTTTGAAGGTTATTATCCACGTTTTTTTGGCGTTTTGAGTCCCAGAATAAAATGGTTTCATAATCGCACTGAACAAACTCCACACCAAATACAATGTCCCGGTGTAATATTAGTTTCATTGGATCTCAATGAAGTCTTTAAAAAGCCATTTGATTGCGTTTTGAGACGTGTTGGTGTCCGTCGAAACAAGTTATATTTTCAATTTTATATCGTGTCCGAATGTTTTAATAATCATTATTAGGCATTCTAATTTCATCGACAAGTTTTCATCAAAAAATATTCGCGTTTAGATCAGCTTTCCCCACTTACGAAAAATTGCCAAAAATGATCGATTTTAAAGATTATTATCCACGTATTTTCGGCTTTTTGTGTCCCGAAATAAAATGGTTTCAAATTCATGCCAAATAAACCTCACACCAAATGAAATGTCCCGGTATAATATGAGGGTCATATGGTTTTAAATCGAGACCTTTAAGAGCGCCATAATTTTATCGTTCGAGAGGTGTCGGAATCAGTCGAAACATGAGTTTCATTCAAATTTATATCGTGTCAGAGGGTTCGAATAAAAATTATTAGGCATTCTATTCCTATCTATAAGTTTTCGTCAAAAAATATTCGCGTCTAGATCAACTTTCCCCGCTTACGAAAAATAGCCAAAAATGATCGATTTTGGAGGTTATTATCCACGTTTTTTTTTACATTTTGGGTCCCGGAATAAAATGGTTCCAAATTCACGCCAAACAAACCCTACACCAAATGAAATATCCCGATGTAATATGAGAGTCATATGGTGTTAAATCGAGACCTTGAAGGGCCATAATTTTATCGTTTGAGAGGTGTCGGAATCAGTTGAAACATGAGTTATATTCAAATTTATATCGTGTCAGAGGTTCGAATAATCATTATTAGGTATTATATTCCTATCGACGAGTTTTCGTCAAAAAACATTCGCGTCTAGATCAACATTCCCCGCTTACGAAAAATAGCCAAAAACAATCGATTTTGAAGGTTATTAACCACGTTTTTTTCGGTCTCTTGGGTCCCAAAATAAAATGGTTCCAAATTCGCACCAAACAAACTACACACCAAATGAAATGTCCCGGTATAATATGAGGGTCACATGATTTTAAATCGAGACCTTTAAAAGCCATAATTTTATCGTTAGAAAGGTGTCGGAATCAGTCAAAACATGAGTTATATTCCAATTTATATCATGTCGGAGAGTTCGAATAATTATTACTGTATTACGTACCGTATTATATTTCTATCGACAAGTTTTCGTAAAAAAACATTTGCGTTTAGATCAATTTTCCCCGCTTACTAGAGTTTTAATAGTAGGAATATAACCCATACCTAAATATTTTCGAGAGGTTACTGAAGCGTGTCATTCTATCACAGTAGTAAAAATAAATAAATAAATAATCGAGACAGAAATAATAAAATGGATCAATCAAACGGATTAATACAGGTCGAGTCATTTCGAGTCAGTCATACATTTTGGATCGGTTCTAGCTTCGGTTTTCACGATTCATAATTCACAACTCACGGTTTACACTGCACCCAGCTCTCCCCTCCCTCCTTCCCTAAATTTCGAAACCCTCCTTCACACCGCGACGACGGCGTTTCACTCCGTACCGCGCGTCTCCGCCAGAAAATGACGTCATTGAGGACGCCATGGAGAGGGTTCACGACGAGTTCGTATCGGAAACCGGTCCGGTCAGAAAGTGGTTCAACAATGTACGTCGTCCTTTTTACGGATTGTTATTCGTTTGATTTTGATTTTGCTTCGTTTTCGGTGTTTTTGATCGATTTAGGTGTGATTGTGTGAATTGTGATGGTTAATTAGGGTTTTTAATGGTTTAATGATTTTGATTTTGTTTCGTTTTCGGTGTTTTTGATCGATTTTCTGGTGTGATTGTGTGAATTGCGATGGTTAATTAGGGTTTTTAACGGTTGAATGATTTTGATTTTGATTTTGTTTCGTTTTCGATGTTTTTGATTGATTTAGGTGTGATTGTGTAAATTGTGATGGTTAATTAGGGTTTTTAATGGTTTAATTTGTGATGAGAAATGGCGAAATGCTACTGATCTGGTGTTAACACTCGTAATTAACTAAGAATTGATTGGTGTGCATTATTTATGCCTCGTTAAAGGCATTCAATTACTGACAAATGTGTATTTTCCGTTGATTAGTTTGGTTAATTGAGGTTTTAAGTGATTTATGTTTGGTTAATTAGGGTTTTGGATGGTTTAATTAATCTGTGATGAGAAATGCTACTGGTCTGGTGTTAAAACTCGTAATTAGCTAAGAATTATTGGTGTGCATTATTTATGCCTCGCTAAAGGCATTCAAGAACTGGCGAATGTGTATTTTCCGTTGATTTGTTTGGTTTTATTGAGATTTTAGGTGATTATGTTTGGTTAATTAGGGTTTTAGATGGTTTAATTAATCTGTGATGAGGAATGAAGAAATGCTACTGATCGGGTATTAAAACTCGGAAATCAGCTAAAAATTTCTAAGGGATCAGTATCCCTCAAAAATCTCCCATAAATCGGATCGATATCCCTAAAATCTGGGGATGGAACCACTAGATTCAAGCGATCTTCACTCTGTTCATCAGCAGTAAACCTAATCATGCACATTAGGAGCAATTACTACTCCGTAGTTTTATTAGCTATGGGTACACCAGATCATGAGGTGTTGTTCTTGCAATTAACTTCTTTCTTCTTATTAATGGTACGTTGGAACAATAAAATTATTACATATGATTTTTGTGCAGAACATACAAAATGAACGAGGTTGCCATTTTGGAAGTTGTGAGAACAAACTTTAAGGCCATCTTATCCTTGGTGAAGAAGGAGGAATCACTGGAGACTCTTCGTCGGACTACCTTTGGTGCATTGACCCTTTAGGTCATTTCATTGTACTCTTGCAAGATTGCTAAGCTTTATTTCAGCTTCTATGTTATGTTGAATATTTATATCTAATTCAATCAGTCTCATTACTCTTACTGTCTGCTGTACAATATGCGCAGATGGTACGACAAATTTTCCCCATGGCTATCCTAGCTTTGCAGTTTCTGTGGGTGTTCTGTTCCGTGGTAGACCAGTTGCTGCTGCAGTGGTAAAATATTTAATTCTCTATATTTCCTTTGCTAAGTTTAGAATGATAGTCATGATATCATAGTATGGAGAGAAATAGTATGTGGTGATACTGATGAAATGAAAGCTGGAGAGATATGTTGAGGGTTAGGAAAGCACAACGACCGGTTGACCACAATTATGAGACTAAAGAGGAAAGGTCCTACTGTCCACGTATAAAGTTTAAAGATGAAAAAACCAAAAGGAAAGGAGGGTATAAAATGAGTGGAAGATTAATCGATCATTAAAAGTAAAGGTCCGACAATGAGTAACATTTTAAGCAATAGGCCCATTGTTAACTCTTGGCTTGTTTATAGTATGAACTTTTACCAAGATGAGGTTAAAGAACGGTTCAATGGAATTTGACAAAACTGTAAGGGGTCAATCGTAACTCGAGTCTATTTGAAACAAATTGCCAATATCCCCTTGTAACAAAAGAATACACGATTTCTACACTTGGATACCCATATTTAATGGCTGATATGTTCCTAGTTCCTACTCGCAACTAAACATGAAAGTATTGGGCTTTGATTAATGTTTAGGTTGAATTTGTTGGCGGAGCTATGTGTTGGAACACCCGTACAAGTTGCTACTGATCGGGTTTTGGCATTATTAATGCATGTCTTTGGATTGTACTTGTCATAGGAGTGCACGAGGAAGCACAAGAGGAGGATCTTCATAATGTCTTTGGAGAGTTCGGCCAGCTGCAAAATTTACATTTGAATTTGGATCGTCGTACTGGGTTTGTTAAGGTAAGAATTAAACATCTTTTCATCATCTGTGTTTCCTCCTATTGTTATATTCGGTTGTTATTAATTACTCCGTACTTAATCAGTAGGCTTTAGCTACTTGTTTCACTTCTACGTATTACTTCCTCCCATTCGTGTTTTCCCACATAGTTTTATGAGAGTATTATCACATTAAGGGGAAAGAATTGGCAAGTTGACCATCCAATCAAAGTATTAAACCAAACACTAAAACCCCACGACTATCGCCACAACCAACACCACGATTTCAGTCACTGCTGTCATTTCATCCATAACCCTAAAACACCCTTTTCCATACCTGTGGCATGTGTCGACTCCTATTTGTTCAAGGTGGGCAGTATGTCTGTCTCGTGACACGTAATCCTTTAAAATATGCATCCCATCCTAGTCTTCGGAGTCGACAAGTAGCTAGCGGTGAGGTCGGCCGATGGACAAGGGAGATGGAGGGTTGAACCTATATGAAGACTTGGAAAAGAGGGGATGGGTTTGAATTATATCCTAATGGGCTACGTTATGAGATTTTTTGGAATAGGTTTAGTAATGTCAATGTTTGAAGTGTCTATCTAAAATGTCTCTCGCAGTCTCGCCTTCATCCTTTTCCTTCGAAGATGAACTTATTTCGGTGCTTCCCAATCGCCCAACAACCCATAATAATCTTCCTCTCTCCTATTCCTGCATGTTCCTCCACACATCCTCCACCCACATTTTCACCCTCTTAAGCCCAACTTCCTTCTTAATCTCCACCCATCCCATTCTAATAATCGCATCCCATGCTCTCAAATCTCCTTCGTTGGTCCCAAAATTTGGGAGGATGCGTTATCTGACCCAAGGAATAGGCCAGTCAATTTTCGACGAGTTTTGTTCTGGGGTTCCGGTCCTCCGAAAAACGTGTATTATACACTACGATTTCGGTCGTTTAGGAGGTCGTTACGGGTAGTGTCTCGATTTCTTTTGATTTTGTTGGCACGTCTTCCCGGACTCTTCCATATGTCCCCGCTTCAATTTTGGCCTCAAATATCGAGTACACGTCCACTTTGGAGTTGTTTTCGTGTATTCATCAATGATAGTTTATCGCTTCCCAATGCTCTCAAATCTCCTCCGTTGGTCCCAAAATTTTGGGAGGACGCGTTATCTAACCCGACGAATAGCCCAGCCAATTTCGACGAGTTTTGTTCCGGGGTCCTGTTTCTACGAAAAACGTGTATTATACACTAAGATTTCGGCCTTCCGGGAGGTCGTTTCGGGCAGTGTCTCGATTTCTTCTGATTTTTTTGCCACTTCTTCCCGCACTCTTCTATATGTCCTCGCTTCAATTTAGGCCTTAAATATCAAGTACATGTCCACTTTGGAGTTGTTTTCGTGTATTCGTCGACGATAGTTTATCGCTTCCCGATGCTCTCAAATCTCCTCCGTTAGTCCCAAAATTTTGGAAGAACGTGTTATCTGGCCCGAGGAATAACCCAGTTAATTTTCGACGAGTTTTTTCCGGGGTCCCGGTTCTCTGAAAAACGTGTATTATACGCTACGATTTCGGCCGTCCGGGAGTTCGTTTCGGGCATTGACTCGATTTCTTCTGATTTTGTTGCCATGTCTTCCCGGACTCTTCCTTGTATCCCCGCTTCAATTTCGGCCTCAAATATTGAGTACACGTTCACTTTGGAGTTGTTTTCGTGTATTCGTTGATGATAGTTTATCGCTTCCCGATCCTCTCAAATCTCCTCCGTTGGTCCCAAAATTTTGGGAGGACGCGTTATCTGACCCAAGGATTAGCCCAGTCAATTTTCGACGAGTTTTGTTCCGGGGTCCCGTTTCTCCGAAAAACGTGTATTATATACACTACGATTTCGGCATTCCGGGAGGTCGTTTCGGGCAGTGTCTCAATTTCTTCTGATTTTGTTGCCACGTCTTCCCGGACTCTTTCCATGTATCCCCGCTTCAATTTCGACCTCAAATATCGAGTACACATCCACTTTGGAGTTGTTTTTGTGTATTTGTCGACGATAGTTTATCGCTTTCTGAGAGGCTCAATTCTCCTCCGTTGGTCCTAAATTTCTGGGAGAACGCGTTATCGAACCTATGGAATTAGCCTGCCATTTATATACACTATGATTTAGTACACAGCCTCAAGTATTTAGTACTAGATTAACTATACACTATGCCTTAAATCTGAAATGATGTCTTATCTGAACTAAATAATAGATTAACTTAGCTCCTTAACACAACTCGCTTTCGTAATTATGAAATTCTGTGACGGATTCATTGCATGAGTTAGAATTTATGACGAACTTATAATATTATGGCAGGTTTTTCTTCAATGCATGGAGCGGCGAATCTTTCAATTTGCGACGGATTTCTCAGAATTTGCGGCTTGACTAATACATAGGTTGCGACGGATTTTTAAAAGAAAAATTGCCAAATTTGCGACAGATTTTTTTTAAAAAAATTGCAGAATTTGCGACGGATTTTTTTTAAAAATTACCTAATTTGCGACCAAATTTCCAAAAAAATTGCAGAATTTGCGTTGGATTTACAAAAAAAATTAACAAATTGCGACCGAATTTCTAAAAAAATTACTAAATTTGCGACCGAATTGAAAAAGTTTTTACCAAATTTGCGACCGAATTGAAAAAGTTTTTACCAAATTTGCGACCAAATCTGTAAGAAAATTACGAGTACCAAATTTGCGACCAAATCTGTAAGAAAATTACGAGTACCAAATTTGCGACCGAATCTGGGGAAAAGATCATGAAATTTTTGACCGAATTTGTAAAAAAATTACCAAATTTGTGACCAAATCATTAAAAAAATGCAGAATTTGTGACCGAATATGTAAAAAATCACGAAGTTTGTGACCAAATCTGTAAAAGAATTAACAATATTGCGATTAAATCATTAAAAAATTGCAGAATTTGTGACCGAGTCTGTAAAAAAATCATGTAATTTGCGACCGAGTCTGTAAAAAAAGTACCAAATTTGCGACCGAATCTGGGAAAAATATCACGCAATTTGTGACCGAATTTGTAAAAAAATTACCAAATTTGCGACCGATTCTGTTAAAAAAAGTACCAAATTTGCGACCGAATCTGTAAAAAAAATCACCAAATTTGCGACTGATTCTGTTAAAAAAATTACCAAATTTGTGACCGATTCTGTTAAAAAAATCACGAAATTTGCGACAGATCCTGTCGGAAAAATTACCAAATTCGCGACAGAATCACTAAAATAATTACCAAATTTGCGACCGATTCTGTTAAAAAAATCACGAAATTTGCCACAGATCCTAAAATTAACAATTTCGCGACAGAATCACTAAAATAATTACCAAATTTGCGACCGATTCTGTTAAAAAAATCACGAAACTTGCCACATCCTGTTGAAAACATTACCGATTTCGCGACAGAATCACTAAAATAACTACCAAATTTGCGACCGATTCTGTTAAAAAAATCACGAAATTCTCAACGAAACCTGTTGAAAAAATTACCAATTTTGCGACCAAATCTCTAAAAAAATTAACAAATTTGCAACCAAATCTCTAAATAAATTGCAGTTTCTGCAACCAAATTCTTCAAAAAAAAAAATGCAAAATTTGCTAGGGATTTTTTTAAAAAAAATTAAGATTTACGCCTTATATTTTTCACAATTTTGCGACCGATTTTTTAAAAAAAATTGCATAATTTAAAATCATAATTTTTAATTGCATAATTTGCGACGGATTTTTAGGATTTGCGAAGAATCCATTTTTTGCAGGGTCAAAGACCAACTGAGACCATTTCAGTCTCCTCATGTTAACGTTGTTCATTCCGACGATTGGGTTGTTTTTTGTTTCTTCAGAAACAGCTCTCCAATCATCGGAACGAACCATCACAGATTAAATGAAAACAATTTATACAAGCATTACACACAGACAACAATGTATCGAAGCATAACTTAAAAACAAACACATTATACAACATGCAACCCTTTCATCGATACGACCATTTGTGAAGCCGTTAATACCCTTCGGCTTAATACCTTCTTCGAGGACTCCTTGATTGGTGTCCACGTGCTGGTGATCTGTATCAAATGAACAAAATCATGTCCACAAATTGTATAATAACACCGTCTCATACCATAAAACAAGTTCTGATTTGACTCATGCTATAAGACGGAATAAGTTGATACCACAAGAGACATGAATAAGACCCAGTTCTTTTCGGCTTAATTTCAGCCCGTTTCAGACCAGCTCAGCTTTTATCAGCTCAACCCAGCTCTTATCAGCTCAGCTCCAATATTTTTCTTCAAATTGTTAGATAATTTATATAAGAAATTATTATTTTCAGTTTCTATAAATTCAGCTCAGCTCTTATCAGTCCAGCTCAGCTCCTATCAGACCAGCTCAGCCTTGTTTTAGCCGAAAAGAACATGGCCTAAGTGATAAATATATAAACAAAGAGTCGAACCATCGTCACAATTAGACCAAATATAAGAAAATGGACAATCTTAAATATTTAGGACAAGTATGTAGTTTTACAAGTGTTAAAGAGATGTCATTACCTGAGATCGAAAGAGTGGTGAGGCTGCACGCTTGCACGTACTCCATAACGTTCGAAAGCCTACAATGAAATTATCAGTGCGAATGGTAAAAAGCAACCTGGTAGAGTTTGTGGTCAAATACGAGCACCTGCCCACTTTCTCCTATGGGTGTGTGTTGGGTCACGGTGAGCAAGGACCTTACGAGGATGGGGAGGGTTTCACCATGGAAAGTGATGAAAGCCTTTGCTTCGAATGGAGTAGGAAAAGGGTAATTTTACGACAATATGAAACATTTACGACAATAACGGCTGAAATCATAGTGTATAATGCACGTTTTCCGAAAATCCGAGACATTGCCCGAAAGGACCCTCGGACGGCTGAAATCGTAGTGTATAATACACGTTTTTCGGATATCCGGGACCCCGAAACAAAACGTATCGAAAATTGACTGGCTTATTCCTTAGGTTCGATAACGCGTTCTCCCAAAATTTTGGGACCAACGGAGGAGATTTGAGAGTATCTGGAAGCAATAAACTAACGTCGATAAATACACGAAAGCAACTCTAAAGTGGATGTGTACTCGATATTTGAGGCCGAAACTGAATTGGGGATTTATGGAAGAGTCCGGGAAGTCGTGGTAACAAAATCGGAAGAAACCGAGACACCGCCTGTAACGACCTCCCGGAAGGCTGAAATCGTAGTGTATAATACACGTTTTTCGAAGAAACGGTACCCCGGAACAAAACTCATCGAAAATTGACTGGCCTATTCCTCGGGTCATATAACGCGTGCTCCCAAAATTTTGGGACCAACAGAGGAGATTTGAGAACATCGGGGACCGATAAACTACCGTCGATAAATACACGAAAACAACTCTAAAGTGGATGTGTACTCGATATTTGAGGCCGAAATTGAAGTGGGGACATATGGAAGAGTCCGGGAAGATGTAGTAACTTCCGAGACACTGCCGGAAATGACATCCCGGAAGGCCGAAATCGTAGGGTATAATACACGTTTTTCAAAGAAACGGGACCCCGGAACAAAACTCGTCGAAAATTGACTGGCCCATTCCACAGGTCAGATAACGCATCCTTCCAAAATTTTGGGTCCAACAGAAGAGATTTGAGAGCATCGAGGAGCGATAAATAATCGTTGACGAATACACGCAAACAACTCCAAAATGGACGTGTACTCGATATTTGAGGCTAAAATTGAAGTGAGGACATATGGAAGAGTCCGGGAAGACGTGGCAACAAAATCAGAAGAAATCGAGACAATGCCCGAAACGACCTCCCGGAATGCCGAAATCGTAGTGTATAATACACGTTTTTCGGAGAAACGGGACCCCGGAACAAAACTCGTCGAAAATTGACCGGACTATTCGTCGAGTTAGATAACGCGTCTTCCCAAAATTTTGGGACCAACGGAGGAGATTTGAGGGCATTGGGAAGCGATAAACTATCATTGATGAATACACGAAAACAACTCCAAAGTGGACCTGTACTCGATATTTGAGACCAAAATTGAAGCGGGGACATATGGAAGAGTCCGGGAAGACGTGCCAACAAAATCAAAAGAAATCGAGACACTACCCGAAACGACCTCCCAAACGACCGAAATCGTAAGGTATAATATACTCACGTTTTTCGGAGAAACATGACCCCGGAACAAAACTCGTCGAAAAATGACTGGGCAAATCCTTGGGTCAGATATCACGTCCTCCCAAAAATTTGGGACCAACGGAGGAGATTTGAGAGGATCGGGAAGAGATAAACTATCATCAACGAATACACGAAAACAACTCCAAAGTGAACGTGTACTCAATATTTGAGGCCGAAATTGAAGCGGGGATACATGGACAAATACGGGAAGACATGGCAACAAAATCAGAAGAAATCGAGACACTTCCCGAAACGACCTCCCGGACGGTCGAAATCGTAGTGTATAATACACGTTTTTCGGAGAAACGGGACCCCGGAACAAAACTCATCGAAAATTGACTAAGCTATTCCTCGAGTCAGATAACACGTACTCTCAAAAGTTTGAGACCAACGGATGAGATTGAGAGCATCGGGAAACGATAAACTATCGTCGACGAATACACGAAAACAACTCCAAAGTGGACATGTACTCGATATTTGAGACCGAAATTGAAGCGGGGACATATAGAAGAGTCCCGGAAGACATGGCAACAAAATCAGAAGAAATCGAGACACTGCCCGAAATGACCTCCCGAAAGGCCGAAATCGTAGTGTATAATACACGTTTTTCGGAGAAACAGGACCCCGGAACAAAACTCGTCGAAAATTGACTGGGCTAATCCTTGGGTCAGATAACGCGTCCTCCCAAAATTTTGGGACCAACGGAGGAGATTTGAGAGGATCGGGAAGCGATAAACTATCATGAACGAATACACGAAAACAACTCCAAAGTGAACGTGTACTCAATATTTGAGGCCGAAATTGAAGCGGGGATACATGGAAGAGTCTGGGAAGATATGGCAACAAAATCAGAAGAAATCGAGACAATGCCCGAAACAAACTCCCGGACGACCGAAATCGTAGCGTATAATACACGTTTTTCGGAGAACCGGGACCCCGGAACAAAACTCGTCGAAAATTAACTGGGCTATTCCTCGGGCCAGATAACACGTTCTTCCAAAATTTTGGGACTAACGGAGGAGATTTGAGAGCATCGGGAAGCGATAAACTATCGTCGACGAATACACGAAAACAACTCCAAAGTGGACATGTACTCGATATTTAAGGCCGAAATTGAAGCGAGGACATATAGAAGAGTCCAGGAAGAAGTGGCAAAAAAATCAGAAGAAATCGAGACACTGCCCGAAACGACCTCCCGGAAGGCCGAAATCTTAGTGTATAATCTACACGTTTTTCGTAGAAACGGGACCCCGGAACAAAACTCGTCGAAAATTGACTGGGCTATTCGTCGGGTTAGATAACGCGTCCTCCCAAAATTTTGGGACCAACGGAGGAGATTTGAGAGCACGGGAAGCGATTATTAGGATGGGATGGGTGGAGATGGAAGTTGGGCTTGAGAGGGTGAAAAAGTGGGTGGAGGATGTGTGGAGGAACGTGCAGGAATAGGAGAGAGGGAAGATTATTATGGGTTGTTGGGCGATTTGGGAAGCTCCGAAATAAGTTCATCTTCGAGGGGAAAAGGATGAAGGCGAGAGACATTATAGGAGAGACATTTCAAACATTGACATTACTAAACCTATTCCAAAAAATCTCATAACGTAGCCCATTAGGATATAATTCAAACCCATCCCCTCTTTTCCAAGTCTTCAAATAGGTTCAACCCTCCATCTCCCTTGTCCATCGACCGACCTCACCGCTAACTACTTGTCGACTCCGAAGACTAGGATGGGATGCATATTTTAAAGGATTACGTGTCACGAGACAGACATACTGCCCACCTTGAAAAATAGGAGTCGACACATGCCACAGGTATGGAAAAGGGTGTTTGTGTTTCGGATCAGCCACAACTGAAGACCAAACACCCTCTTTCCTCCTACACCAACACCCAACTATCACAAAAACAATCCCTCCTCCCTCCCTTTCTTGCTTCTTCAACACGATCTATATTCCAGGCCCTCACCTTCAAAATCTTCCTTCGACAATGATGGAGGTTTTAGGGTTATGGAAGAAACGACAGCGGTGACTGAAATCGTGGTGTTGGTTGTGGCGATAGTGGTGGGATTTTAGTGTTTGGTTTAATACTTTGGTTGGATGGTCAACATGCCAATTCTTTCCGCTTAAAGTGATACACTCATAAAACTATGTGGGAAAACACGAATGGGAGGAAGTAATACGTAGAAGTGTAACAAGTAGCTAAAGCCTACTGATTAAGTAATTAATAACAACTGAATATAATAACAATAGGAGGAAACACAGATGACGAAAAGATGTTTAATTCTTACCTTAACAAAACCAGTACGATGATCCCAATTCAAATGTAAATTTTGCAGCTGGCCGAACTCTCCAAAGACATTACGAAGATCCTCCTCTTGTGCTTCCTCATGCATTCCCGTGACATACATATATATAACAAAACTGAGATGAGTAAAGCAACATGAAGTATTTGTATCAGGAGCCCCCACTACACTACACCAGAGAATATCCCTCAAACCACAAATTGCAACAAACACAATTACAGATGGAGCATTTTTTCAAAGTCTACCTTAATGTATCAACTATACCAATGTACCACAGTACCGGTTTTTTTGGGATGTTTCGATTTCTTTCGTGATTTCCGATACTTTTTCTGTGATCAAATTGGTGCGATGAACTGGATTGTTGTTGATTTGATTGTCGTAAGTGAAGTTGTAAAGAGCAAAGAGATTTGTAGTGACAACTGAAAATAGCATGATTAGGTATACTGCTGATGAACAGAGCGAACATCGCTTGAATCTAGCGTTCCATCCCCAATTTTTAGGGATATCGATCCCATTTTTGGGGGATTTTTTAGGGACACTGATCCCCCAAAATTTTTTAGCTGATTTCCGAGTTTTAATACCCGATCAGTAGCATTTCCCCATTACTCATCACAAATTAATCAACCCATCCAAAACCCTAATTAACCAAACATAATCATCAGAAAACACATATTCGCCAGTTCTTGGATGCCTTTAACGAGGCATAATGCACACCAATTTTAAGCTAGTGTCCGAGTTTTAACACCAAATCAGTAGCATTTCGCCATTTCTCATCACAGATTAACTAAACCATCCAAAACCCTAATTAACCAAACATAAATCACCTAAAACCTCAATTAACCAAACTAATCAACGGAAAATACACATTCGCCAGTTATTAAATTCCTTTAACGAGGCATAATGCACACCAATTTTAAGCTAATTTCCGAGTTTTAACACCAAATCAGTAGCATTTCTCATCACAGATTAATTAAACCATCCAAAACCCTAATTAACCAAATGTAAATCACCTAAAACCTCAATTAACCAAACTAATCAACGGAAAATACACATTCGCCAGTAATTGAATGCCTTTAACGAGGCATAAATAATGCACACCAATCAATTCTTACCAATCACGAGTTTTAACACCAGATCAGTAGCATTTCGCCATTTCTCATCACAAATTAAACCATTAAAAACCCTAATTAACCATCACAATTCACACAATCACACCTAAATCGATCAAAAACACCAAAAACGAAACAAAATCAAAATCATTAAACCATTAAAAACCCTAATTAACCACCGCAATTCACACAATCACACCTAAAAATCGATCAAAGACACCGAAACGAAAAAAATCAAAATCATTAAACCATTAAAAACCCTAATTAACCATCACAATTCACACAATCACACCTGAAAATCGATCAAAAACACCGAAAACGAAACAAAATCAAAATCAAAATCATTAAACCATTAAAAATCCTAATTAACCATCACAATTCACACAATCACACCTAAATCGATCAAAAACGAAATAAAATCAAAATCAAACGAATAACAATCAGAAAAGGACGACGTACATTGTTGAAGCGCTTTCTGACCGGACCGGTTTCCGTTACGAACTCATCGTGAACCTTCTCCATGTCGTCCTCAATGACGTCATTTTCCGGCGGGCGGTACGGCGTCGGTCGGTGGTCGGAGTGAAACGCCGTCGTTGCGGTGTGAAGGAGGGTTTCGAAATTTAGGGAAGGAGGGAGGGGAGAGCTGGGTGCAGTGTAAACCGTTAGTTGTGAATTATGAATCGTGAAAACCGAAGCTCGAACCGATCCAAAATGTATGATAGACTCGATATGACTCGACCTGTATTAATCCGTTTGATTGATCCATTTTATTATCTCTACTTAAGAATTTAATAATATATTTTTTCTGTTTCGGTCATTTATTTATTTACTTTTACTGTGATAAAATGACACGCTTCAGTCTCTCGAAAATATTTAACTAAATATATTACAAAAAAGAAACGTAACTTGTATTAAGAAAAAAAAATAACGGGACTTATTGTTATTATTATTATTATTATTATTCCCTTCATCCAAATTATATTGACCACAAATTATATTGAAAATGAAAGTTGAGAGAAAATGTGGGGTCAAAAATTGAAATTATATGAAAGACATACGAAATATACTAAGGGTAAGATTATTGGTAGTCTTGAGGTGAGTCTTGAGGGAGTCTTGTCTCAAGACTCAGGTGAGTCTTACCAATAATGTTGCAAAATCTTGAGGAAAGTCTTCAGATTTTTGGTAGTCTTGAGGAAGTCTTAAGATTTTTGGTAGTCTTGAGAAGATTATTGTGAATCTTGTATCAAGACTCGTGCGGGGTCTACTAATAAAATACCAAAGTCTTAAGTTGAGTCTTGAATTGTAAAGATTCCACTTAAGACTTTTGTGGGGTCATGACTTATGTTACGTAATTCTCGACCTATTATCCGATAAATTACTCGTATTTATACAATTTTTTATTTTCAATTGTTTTAAAGTTTCACTTGTTTAATTGTCCATCTATCCCAAAAAATTTTTTTCCGTCTCGATTATTTGTTTACCTTTTATATTATTTATAAGAATTTTTTTAATCAAAGGTAAATAAATGAACAAGACAAAGGGAGTATAAAATCAATTAACCCTCGATCCCTAATAAACTTTTTAATACGAAGTACGTATTTAACTAATAAATCACATAATTAACCAATTTAACGTACGAAATAATTGCTTAATTAAACATTTAATTAACTAATTACACACTTATTTAACAAATAAAAATACAATTTCACTTAATTAACTGAGTTAACGTAATTAAACACTTATTTAACAAATAGAAATGCAAGTAACTAATTATACGTAATTAACTAATTAAACACGTTATTTTGAAAATGAAAAAAAATGGATGACCGTCCGATCACCGACGTTTTTTTTTTTTTTTTTTTTTTTGCAAAATAACAATTACGAGTACATTTTGGTTCTAAGGGAATCACAAGTCAATAACCTAAATCGATATACCTAAGACTATGTACGAAAAAATAATATTAAAATATCGTAAATTAATATAAGCAAGGAATAATTAAAATATCACAAATCATCCGGATCTATAATATGAACGAAGTCCTTAAGATCGTCTACCCGTATTTTTGTATGTCACACAAAAACAAACAACACTAAAATAAAACAAGTTAAGTTTTTTAATTAAATTAAATAGTAAAGTAAGTAGTAAGTTGTACCGAACAAGTAAGTTGTACAGTAATTGTTTAATCACAAACTAAACCAAATTAATTAACTTCTTTACCAAAAAAGGGTCAAAGTCTGATTGATAATGTATAAAGTCTGAGGTGGGTCCGAGGAAAGTCTGAGCAATAAACAAATAATAAAAGTGAGTGGAAAGCTGAGGTGGCAGAGTCTTAAGACTTTGGAAAATCTGTCTGATAATATAATGTTACCCTAAGCATGAGGATGATATAATATACTCTCTCCGTTCCAACCATTTGTATACGTTTGCTTTATGCACGTACGTCGACACACGTTTTCTTTTGTCTATATTTTTAGTTATGTGTTACTAAAAATTATAAAAATTTGATGTTTAATTAATTAATTTGATGTGTTACAAAAATTTAATTAATTTTTACATAATTCATGTTACATTAACTTTTTAACATGATTAATCGATTGTTTACAATAATTTTGCGTTTACTTTTTATTTATTTTGTTTCTTTAATCTGTATTCTTATGGGAATATTGTCTAAATTTTAAACTACACAATTTTACACGAGCCAACAATTCAACACTCGTTTTTTTAATAAAAATGTTACAAAGTCTCCCAAAAAAACAGAATAGATTCAGACGTATATAATTAATAATGCGCGGTCGTAGCACGGCATATCATTTTCCTAAAAATCGAAAGTAAACTCTTAGTAGAATAACTTGACAAATACTCCTAAGAAAGAATAAATCTACAATTTGATGAGCAAAAACAAAATAGGATTGTATGTAGTTTCCTCTAATAATGTCTCCTAGTTGTGCTAAATTGAGAGTGAAAGTGTGATTTTGATAGTCATCTCAAATAATCTCATATACTTGGAATCAAAGTAAATGAGATTTCGGTCAGATCTCGGTCTACTATTTGTCAAAATAGAAGAAGTTCATCATCTTGGAGGCTATTTCATCAGATCTATAGATTCCTTCGCGAAAGGCTGCGTCAATAAACAACGATATATAGAAGGCTATGCAGAAGCGCATTATTCTAATAGTGATCTTTGTTTCAATGATGTTATTTATTTATTTTTCACAAATCTGTATTCAGTTCAATTTGACATCATTTGTAGATGCCGGATGACTTATTATTAATGATATTGATCTTCACTTTCAAAAAAAAATAAAAAAAATAAATGAGATTTCTCTCCTTCACTCATTTTATTAGTGGCTATTAAAAGTGATTCAGTTTTTCTAACGTGTGTCCAGTGGACACACGTTAATATGTTAATTAAGTAAGAAATCACAATGATATTATCACGATAAATTGAAATATTAACTCTTAATTATATACTTAGATAACATAATGATGATTCATTCCGTAATTAACATATTAACGTGTGTCCAATGGGCACACGTTAGAGAAATCGAAAGTGATTTAACAACTCTAACAAGGGAACACAATCAACATCATATAAACAAAAGTCAGCTTTACTAATTGGTTCTTATTATTCAAGACAAAAAAAAAATCCCAATTTGTTGATTAAAGTCTTATACTCCCTCCCGTCATTATTTATCGCCCCGCTTACTTTTGCACGTAAAATAAGGAATGAATATAAAATGGTAAGAAATGATGGTTGGGTAGTGAAAAATGAATATAAAATGGTAAAGAAATGAATGGTGGGCCTTAAAGTGTAAAATTCAATGTCATTTCTTGTAAATAAAGGATAGAAAGAAGGATAATATGGTAAAAGTGTAAGATATAAAAGGAAAGTGGGGAAGTGGGGCAAAAAATGAAAACCTTCCAAATAAGGAAAGTGGGGCGAAAAATAGTGTCCGGAGGGAGTATTATACTACTCCCTCCGGACACTATTTTTTGCCCCACTTCATTAAAATACTCCTCACATATATTGAACTAGTGGGACGAAAAATAGTGTCCGGAGGGAGTATGAAATTGTTATCTCATAATGTGTAGATTTGGCCACCGAGGTCAATAAAAACGAATTATTTGAATTAGAATTAGATCGAATCATATTCTGAACTTTATTATCTTGTCGTTTACACCTAAACGGATCAGATGGGGTTGAATTCTTCGTTGCTTATACCTAAATGATCATGATATTGTTGACGAAAATGAAGAACAGTAATGGAACTAGCTAAAACAAATCGAAATATAAATGAAACTAGTCGATCTCGTAAAGAAATTGGTTGAGGTTATCTCGTAAACATGTTACATGCACCCACATTACATATATTTAGTCGACAAGTTGTGTATTGGTCCTATAGACCAACACATGTTCCTTCTAGTGTATTTTAGTCTCACTCAGCTCATGCACATCCCGGAAACCTTTTCAGGAGGTCATCATCCTTTCACGGACAACCAGAAAAGAAAGTATAATTTGTCGAATTGATACGATAACTATCATATCAATAATACCGTCTCTGAGCACTCATCTGATTACCTTAAATCATATCCAGTATCCTCTTAAATTAAACGTATTTACAGATTGATATGTACATCGAGGTTTCACATTTAAGATTATGATTTATGCATTACAATCAGGGGCGAAACCGAAATTTTCAAAATGAGATAATAATGCCGACTTGATATTAGAGAGAAGGTTCGATTTTGTCTACGAGTTGCATGGAATGCATGAACCAATGCAAATTGCAATTTACGAACAAACATTATTGCCTGTATCATACGATACGACGACGTATCGATGTCTTTAATGAATAACCTTCATAATACGACATTTTTGAAGTCGTGACGATAATATACTAGCATTAATTACATTAAGTATTATACAATTGAAGAAGTATCATATTTGAGTTTGTTATTGTATTAACGGTTTTGATAACGTATGACCACTGACTCACTGAACACACGTTAATGTGTATTGTAAATAAGAGTAGTTAATATTTTAATTTTTCGAGGTGATATTCAGATATTCTTATAATTCTTACTCGTACTTTATAAACTCATTAACGTATGTACGTCCAGTGAACAGACATTAGAAAACCAACGTTGTCTTAAAGGTTTGTAAATGATGTCTTCATGACGCAGTTATTACAATGAGAAATGTATTTTTCTTTATATATAATCGAACTAAACTAAATAAATTTTGATATTTTAGTTGGAGTACAAAATTAAGCACTTAGTACAATCGAACTCGATGTAAACATATTATTAAGTTTATTTGCCATAAACGTAGGTACGTTCATTATTTGACATCAACTTTAGAAAGACGTCTTTTAATAATGTTACTAAGCTAAGAGTCCTCTCACATGATTTATTTAATTCTCATTTTTTATGTTACATTTTTCATTAGTTGAACTGAAGTAACCCGATTTGGTTAGTTGACGCATGGTAATGAACCTAACGAGCGTAAACAAAACCGAATTAATTAGGTTAAACTTATTAACTTAACTACATTGGTTTGAAAATAAGTTGGAAATAAAATAAAAATGGCACTGTCATATATATCACTGAAAACCGACTCTCATTCTGTATTGTTAAGGAGTACATACCTAGCAACGTTGATGGTAGATTTTGCGATTCTATTATACTCCGTATTAAGCAATATACTAGGAGTAGTAACGTAATACTAGGAGTAGTAACGTACATATATAACTATAGAGTAGATCTCCTGAAAGACGGTCTCTCATTAACTTTACTGAGAGACTAAGTACAAATGAAAGTAACAGTAGTACCAAACCTAATAGAAGTAGGTACGATTAACATAAAAAAGTATACAAATCTAAAGAGGGTACGCTTCTTATAAAAATAAGTACAAAACACAGTTGTTATTTAAGGGTACGAATAGGACACAAAGTGGTACTGAAGAGTGATCTCTCAATAAGTTATTGAGAAACCGTCTCTCCCAAGAATTTGTGATAACTATATAACAACGTAACATGTCACAAGTGAGACTATACATTAGTACATTAATGCATTACCATTATTGTGCTTTTATTTCACGATTTAAAACTCCGATAGTTCTATTCACTCTTAATAAGTTAATAAAACATATAACACGATACTATTGTCGAATATATACTTGTCACTTTACCCTCAATAATACGTTAAGGGCCACTCTTATTATGACTCAAAATCTAAAGTCCATAATTAGGGCTTGGATTTTACTTGCAACTAACCCTCGATCTTCACATGATATGGACCGCTACTTATTATTACTCCCTCCGTCCCAATGAATTGTTTGCATTTATTTTTGGTACCAACGGGAAGAGATCTAGAGAAAGTGACATGTGGAGTCAAACTCATGAGAACGACCAAATTACCTATAAAAAAACATTCCTAAAATAAAAAAGCAAACAATTCGTTGAGACAACGAAACGGTCCAATAAGAAATAGACAAACAATTGATTGAGACGAAGAGAACATTACACTAGTTACTTATGGAAAGATAATAAATGCATATCTTCATATTTATTTATTCTTTAAAAGGAAAAACAATTACTCCCTCTGTTTCTTTGATATCTTCCGCATTTCCTTTTTCAACAATTTCTTTGATTTCTTCCACTTTCCTTCACCTCTCTCTTCTCTAGGTGGTCCACTTACTTTACTCTCTCTCTACTTTTACTTATTTTATTGTTTTTCTTAAAAAATGTGCCACTTTTAAGGTGGAAGAAATCATAGAAACGGAGGGAGTATAATAATAATGTTGAAAAGTCTTCATGTTTTGTGCCTATAAATATCATGCAAAATTAAACTTAAATAATCAAATCAAACCCTCCAATTATATTGCAAACTACACAATATACAATATCCTATAGCCTCATAAGTTCACTATAACATGGCTACTTCACACACTATGGTACTAAGTTACCTCCTATGCCTTAACCTAATGTTCTTCACTTTGGTTAGTGCCAACTACTATGTCCCTACCCCTTGCCCACCACCACCGTCCGGTGGTGGTGGTGGTGGACCACCTAAATCAACACCGCCATCAGGTGGTGGGACACCTGGAACCCCTACAGGCGGTGGGACACCTAAATCAACGCCGCCTTCAGGTGGGACACCTGGAACACCATCAGGTGGTGGGACACCTAAATCAACACCGCCGTCAGCAGCATCACCACCGTCTTCGGGGGGAAGCGATGAGAAATGCCCCATCGACATCCTTAAGCTAGGGGCATGTGCCAATGTCCTAAGCGGATTGGTCGGTGTAGTACTCGGAGTCTCACCATCAAGTCAATGTTGCCCTCTTCTGAGTGGGTTGACTGACCTCGACGCTGCCATATGCCTTTGCACTGCCCTTAAGGCCAGTGTCTTGGGAATCAACCTCAACGTTCCCGTTTCTTTGAGCGTCTTACTCAACTATTGTAAGAAGAAGTCCGACTTCCAGTGCTCTTAAGCACCTCAGACCAGACCAGACACCGTGCAACGGTCTTACAGGATAATTACCCTATATATTCTCAAAGACGGTCCTTACGTTGTTGCATGGGAACTCACCCTCACCATACTAAAATAATAATTAATGCCATTAATATTGTTATGTATGTATACATGTTTATTTATTTCTTGCATATTTGCTTTTGTTTTAACACAAATTATAGTATACAATCGTTGTACCGTACGACGGCCTAATTCATGGTAAAAAGTTACCACTTTATGTTAATTAGTGACCACTTTAAGTTAAATAGTGACCATGTTTTCATATGAAAAAGTGGTAACTATTTATCTAAAAGTGGTAACTAACTAACCTAAAATGATTACTTTTTATCATAAGTTGCAAACTTTTACTATTGTCGCATGGTATAACGGTTGCACACAATAATTGTTGTTGTTTTAATTTGATTGTATTATTGGTGATCAGTTAAGTTAACCCTTAATTGACTTAAAGCCATCTCTCATGCATGTATTTATGAACTATATATAGTTGATATTTTGGTTCGAGTGTACGTGAATTTATAACGTGACAATATGTATAATACATTGTGACAGTTTTACTTTCTCGAATTTAAATATATATATACGGAGTATAGTGTGATTTTGTTTTAGTTACGCATTTTTCTCTTAGTTCGGATATAAGTACTATAGTTATGTTGCACTTTGGTACGACATTACCCGATACATTATAAGCTAAGTTTATAACATCGTGTGCGTATATATAGACGATAATCTCTTAAATGTTTATTATGCATGAATATACTAAATAAAAACTCGACCACGTACGAGGCTTTTATTTTTATTTTATTTCCAGTTCAAATGAACGCGCGTGTAATATATTGTGGATATGATTTTTTTACTTGAACTAACTCTTATTAAATGATTTTATGAAACGCAGTTCAATGTTTACCAAAACACTCGGTCGGTCCTATACTTATATAACACATAATATGAGAAGATCATACCCAAGTAACCCAACCATTATCTTAAAAACTTTAAGATGATGATTGAGGTATAATTAATATTCGAATGTTTTTTGGAGCACGATAGTTCGATAGAGCACATGAAATTAAAGTTTCGATCGAACAAATGAGATAATTTTACTTAGATTTAACACGTACCCCATCTTTCTTAAATTAATACTCCTTACTTATTACTCCGTAATAGATAATTTTACTTAGATTTACCACCCAAGTTATAAAAATTTGTAAGGGAAAAAAGAGGGAAATTTGATACTTATATATTGGCTCGAGTTAGGCCCAAGTTAAATTTATCGATTTGTGATACTATTAGGGTTCGAACACCAGATGATGAGTCCGCTCATGATTTTACTATTTTACCGATTAAGTTAATTAACTGATGTGATAAAACCCCTCAACAAAAAAAATGATGTAATAAATGTTGGAAATAATTGTTAGAAATAATGCAAAGACAATATGTTGACTATTGTTGCATTGTAAGGGTATCTCCCATTAAATAACATATTGACACCAATTTTCATGATGGTTATGAATATCATTATCTTCATAGTAATGACAATTCATTTCCTATCATAAAGTGACTTTGGATACCTTTTGAGATTAGTCTCATATGACACTTATTATATAAGTATGAGAATGATAAGACATATGAGGACATACATCATATACTTCTCATCATCCAAATCTCTTGATAAATTCTGAGTATACCATCGAGTTCCAACTCCTAATGGTTGAGTACACAATCTTTTAGGAGTGTTGTGTGACCTTGGGGGACGACGTCCATTCCGATTTGTACCGTAGTCGGAGCGATTTCGTTTCTCATTCAGTGGCCTTCATACCACGACATAACAACATGTATTTACCAGTTATATATCGCCCCTACAGTGACCCTATATTTCCAACAATAAAATCTAAGGATTTGTTCTTTTGGACTTAATTATGCTGAACTAAACTGAACTGAATCAAAATGAGACTTCTGTGGATGAACTGAACTGGAAAATAAGTTGAAAAGAACATGACCGAAGTGCTTTGAAATGTAGAACGCAGCCCATATATGTTGAATAAAAAAGCCCAGCAAGGCAGTAAGTTCACCTGAGGATAATGAGCCCAAAGGGCCCGGATAGAGTAACACTAACACATTCACAGCCCAGCTCTTCAGCAAAAAAACACGGCCCGAATCGGCTGATGAAACGGGTTGTTTACTCTCATCCTCAAAATGATGCTCCGTATTTGTTTAGATCTCGTATGAAGGAGAATTTTTTTTTTTATCGTTTTAATGTTTTTTTAATTGAAATATTAATTTATTTAGCGTTCATTTGAAACTGCCTGGACTTCCAATCAAGGGGTTATGGATTTGAATCTCACGTGGTACGAGTAATATATTTTTACAAAAATAATACTCATATGTTCATAGTGAGGATCGAACCCTAGACTATTAGGCCATGTTCTTTTGGACTGAAACTGACTGAACTTAGATTAACTGAACTTAATTTAACTAAAACCGACTGAAATATAGAGACAAAATATGCCTCTTAGAGCTGAACTGAAATGAACTGAAACTGACTGAATAAAGACTAGGGCCTTAATGGCCAAACATAATACGAGTACAAATTTCATGAGATCTACTGGTAGAATAACTTCAGCATCATAAAATAATTCTACATGATATATAGGACTGACCATAACAGCAATAATATATACTCCGTAGTTCGATAATCAGTTTACAACCTCCTTGTTTTTAAGTTATTTACAACCGCTACTTTTAATTTGGACTCGTTTTATACTATATGACGGTCTTATTACACAAAGGTGTTCACATTTGAGATAATGTGGTATTATGGTTTAAGGATTAGGAACCATGAGATGAAGAATGCCGACTTGGTTGAGTGATATACAGAAGCTTCCTATTTGTCTTACATGAACAAAATTGGAATTTTGGAAAAACATTGTTTGCGTCAAACCGACGTATCGATGTCTTAAAAATGAAACGTTTACAAGACGACATTTTTCTTTTTAAGTCCAAGACAAATAATAATAATAATAATAATAATAATAATAATAATAATACATCAATAATTTATTTGTTTGATATTATAATTTTAGAAAGATTTTGAGTTTCATTATTGAGTTTCTTAATTTCTAAATTGATAAATAAAAACAATAATTTCCAAATTATGGAGTATACTATATGTATTACTTGTATAGTGGAGTATTAGCTTAGCTTAGTTTGATGTCGATATTATATGAGCGTGACCAGAGATTGTGATGATGATTCATCTAACATGATATCAAGTCCAGCATGATCAAAGATCACGTGTTTGAATCCCGACATTTCAAATATATCACTAGAAAAATTTCGACACTTGGTAGGGGAGCATGTGCACTAATCACTATTCAAATTCGATGAACATTTGTGGACGATATAAAAATATAATAGTTGGATCTCCATCAGTATTTTAAAAATTTTGGTGAGTTGATTGATATAAAATTATAAATATACTAAAATGTTCGATTTCAATATAATAAGATTTTTGTTGAGATAATTAATAGAATACGAGTGAAACTAACGACATTATACCGAATGAGTAAAACTAGAAATAATCGAACCTAATACAAATATATAGTAAGTACTTAGTACAAAAGAATGAGGTTTTATTATTATTATTATTATTATTATTATTATTATTATATATGTCACCGAGTTCATAATCTTTTATGTTAGTCATCGTAAACAAATGTGTATTTTATGCTTTGACCCTAGTACAAATATATACTTTGTATTCCTTACCAACGCCGTATAATTTTATTTATATATTGTTATATTTCTTAATAATCGATCTATAATTTAGGTCGATCTGATTTCATAACATACGTGGTAGGATGTTGTCTAACTCAACAAGCAATAAAAGGTATTGAGTGATATTTTGAATATTTCACTATGTACTCTACCTTTCATATTCCATCAAGATTTTTTTTTTATTTTGCATAAAAAACTAGCTTAACTAAAAAAAATCAATTCAAGTCTCGAAAAAAAAAAAAATTCCGTATCAATTTGCCTAGACATTTTTTTCACATTTTTGAAATAAAATAAAAATGACGAATATATTAAAAGAAAAAACTACTCTAATTACTTCGTACTTCCTAATTAATTTCCTACGGTATAACTATATATATTACTTCGCATTTAATTTATATATTCCTCGATTCAATTATTATTGTATCACTTTTTTTTGTCGAAAAGGGTATTAAATATATCCTTTCAAACTTAAAATAAACACGTCACATATCGTATATAATAGATGAGACAAAAACAAAATATCTAGATAGATTTATTTTAAAAGAGACCAGCATATTAATAATGTATAACGTCTCGAAAAAAAAAAAAAAAACTGTTCAATTATCAACATTATCGTTCTTTTATTTCATGATTTGAAGTTCTGTTCACTCTTACACAATACACAAAATACACAATAGTATTATTGTCATATTTGTCCCTTTACTCTCTCATTATACTTTACATACATTAAGTCCATATTTCGAGCTGGATTTACTTGAACCCTCTTCACATGGTCGGACCACACCCCTCACTTAGGGCTAGATCGATTACATGGATAATAATATTCATCTATTTTGAAGCACAAGTTCTTGTTCAGTTAAGATCGGTATATCTGTTTTAAGTTTATGATTGATTAAATCGTATAAATAAGACAAAGACGGAATGCATATGGAATAGTACGTAAGAGATTTGTCACGTCGGAGATTTGAAATGTTATTGGTTTCGTTAAACGTTTAAGATGAATATATCAGTGGTAATATAGACCAGTTATTCTTCGAATATACGGATATTATTTCTTCAAAAGGAAAAAAAAATATGGAAAAATTTGCATGGTTTTTTTCTATAAATACCAAGGGAAAATTGAACTCAAATAATCAAATCAAATCAAATCCCTCCTCTCAATATCATACTCCATAGTACAATATATTAGCCTTATAAGTAATATAAGGTCATTGTGTCCCTTATAACATGGCTTCACGTAGTATGGCACTAGGTTTCCTCTTGTGCCTTAACCTAGTGTTCTTTACTTTGGTTAGTGCTAGCTACGACGAGGTCCCTTGCCCACCACCCGAGTCACCTGAGTCACCTCCGGAACCAACGACCCCTACACTACCAACAACATCACCAGCAGCTGGTACGCCTCCAGCAACTGATACACCAACAACCCCAGCACTACCAACAACGCCTCCAGCAACTGATACACCTCCCCTACCAACAACACCACCATCAGCTGGTACACCTCCTGAACCTTATACACCTACACTACCAACAACGCCGCCAGCAGCTGGTACGCCTCCACCAACTGATACACCCCCAGTACCAACAACCCCAACACTACCAACAACACCGCCAGCAACTGGTACGCCTCCACCAACTGATACACCCCCAGTACCAACAACACCGCCAGCAGCCGGTACGCCTCCAGCAACTGGTACACCCCCACTACCAACAACGCCGCCTGCAGCCGGTACGCCTCCAGCAACTGGTACACCCCCACTCCCAACAACGCCGCCAGCAGCCGGTACGCCTCCAGCAACTGGTACACCCCCACTCCCAACAACGCCGCCAGCAGCTAGTACGCCGCCAGCAGCCGGTACGCCTCCAGCAACTGGTACACCCCCACTACCAACAACAACACCAGCAGCCGGTACGCCTCCAGCAACTGGTACACCCCCACTACCAACAACACCACCAGCAGCCGGTACTCCTCCAGCAACTGGTACACCCCCACTACCAACAACACCACCAGCAGCCGGTACGCCTCCAGCAACTGGTACACCCCCACTACCAACAACACCACCAGCAGCCGGTACGCCTCCAGCAACTGGTACACCCCCACTACCAACAACACCACCAGCAGCCGGTACGCCTCCAGCAACTGGTACACCACCACTACCAACAACCCCAACACTACCAACAACACCACCGGCAGCCGGTACGCCTCCAGCAACTGGTACACCACCACTACCAACAACCCCAACACTACCAACAACACCACCGGCAGCCGGTACGCCTCCAGCAACTGGTACACCTCCACTACCAACAACACCACCGGCAGCCGGTACGCCTCCAGCAACTGGTACACCTCCACTACCAACAACACCACCGGCAACCGGTACGCCTCCAGCAACTGGTACACCCCCACTACCAACAACCCCAACACTACCAACAACCCCACCAGCAGCCGGTACGCCTCCAGCAACTGGTACACCCCCATTACCAACAACCCCAACACTACCAACAACACCACCAGCAGCTGGTACACCTCCAGCAACTGATACACCCCCACTACCAACAACACCACCGGCAGCTGGTACGCCTCCAGCAACTGATACACCCCCACTACCAACAACACCACCGGCAGCTGGTACGCCTCCAGCAACTGGTACACCCCCACTACCAACAACCCCAACACTACCAACAACACCACCATCATCTGTAATGCCTCCAGTACCAGGAACCCCATCACTACCAACCCCACCATCAACTGCAACACCACCAATGCCAATAATGCCAACACCACCGTCCACGTTGACACCCCCTACACCATCAACTGTATTGCCCCCATTACCATCAATCCCAATACTACCAATACCACCCGTGACACCCCCAACTGCAATGCCCCCAATGCCAGAAACCCCTATGCCAGCAACACCACCATCAGCTACACCCCCAACATCCGGAACACAAGCGTCACCACCATCTTCTGGAGAAGACGACAAATGTCCCATCGACGTCCTCAAGCTAGCAGCGTGTACCAACGTTCTAGGCGGACTCCTTGGCGTAGTGTTGGGGACTCCACCATCAAGTCAATGTTGCTCTCTTATTAGTGGGTTAACTGACCTTGACGCTGCCATATGCCTTTGCACTGCCCTTAAGGCTAATGTCTTGGGCATTAACCTTAACGTTCCCATATCTTTGTCCGTGTTGCTCAACTACTGTGACAAGGCCGGACAAGCCTCCTCCTTCCAGTGCTCCTCCTCATAATCACTTAAACCACTCTACGTACAACAGTCTTGCACGATAATTGCTCGTTTCTCAGAGACATAGACGGCCCCTACACCGTGAATCATCCCGATGCTAAAAATGCCAATATTGTTATTATGTTTGCTTCTTGTACTTATGTTGTATTGTCTTCTACATATGTTTGCTTCTTGTATCTCATGTTTAAGTTGATTGTATTGAAGATGGGTTAAGTTATCCTTTGATTAACTTAAATCCGTCTCTTATGAGTTTATTATCCCTATAATTGATCATTCTCGTCATCGTTCGAGTGTATTATGTCCTGCAATATGAGTATTAATTTCTTGAACACATGTTTTTGTAATTTCGTCCACTTTAAATTCTTGAGTATACTGTATCCTTCCTTTCTTCATACGAGTGATACGACATTCCATGGTTATATTACACTTTCCGTTTCCCGTAATTACATGTATCATACTCCGTATTTCATAATCCTTGACGAAGAAAAAAAAAATCAAACGAGAAGAACACAATAATTAACGTAACGAATGAAAGTTTCTAACAATTGAACTACGGAGTACAATGCATGGAGTATAACTGATTTCTCACACTAAAATATTACTCTCTCGGTTTCGTTCATATGCCTTTGATTAAAATATTTCTTACAAAAACTATAAAAGACAAACAAATAAACGAGACGGAGTGACTAATAGGGGTATATGAGACATAATACTTTGTGTTTTATGGTTCACATAAATGATAGATACGGAGTATAATGTATGCATGCAGCGGTCCAAGTATAAGAGACGAATGAATAAAGAAACAAATGAGCACATTATAGCCCATATAGTTCATTATACAAGTGTAAAGTAATGCATTGATTGTGGCTTGTGAAAATGATATATTTATATCAAATATCTTTGATTAATTATATTATTTATATATATATACACACAATTTCATTTTATATATTTTATTGATTTTCCGATCCTAATTTTATTCATTTCTAGTAGATTATATAATATAATTTATAGAACATTTTTAGGTTAAAAGATTTCCGTAGGTGATGGAAACAATAAGATAATTATAAGGTCGTCGCAATATAATATTAAAACATGATCAAATTAATACGGAGTACTATTTCAGTTTTTATCCATATATTTACATATGTATAAAAAGACCACATTTAGAACGAAATAAACTAAAGTGAAAAGAATGAAGTAGTTAGAATTGATTTAATTAATTTGTTTCATTTTTCAAATTAATGAAATTATTTCTGTCACGAAAAGTTGGAAATGCAACAAGGTTCAAACTCATGCGTAAAAGATAATGTACCGAGTATATATCAATCACTTTTATGGTAGGTGCTACATATAAAACTCGAATTCCAACTAAATCAGACCGTTATTTTATTTTATTTTTAAAAAATAAAAAAAAATAAAAAAATCCAAACATAGGAGTGTCAATACTCGAAGCATTCCTTAACAACGTGTCATAATTTTTGTAAAAAGAACAAAACTTTATCATTCAACACTAAAAAAATATTAAAAAGAGATTTTTTTTTTTTTTTTTTTAAAAAAAAAAAAAATTTACCACTACCTCTGTCCTAAAAAGATCGTTATATTTTTTCATTATATGTGAAAAATATTATAATGAAACGGAATAATCTTAATGCGATGGAGGTAATATTATTTTACGCTAAAATACAAGTTTTGTACACATCTTCAATAGTTTTGTAATACGTGTTGTTTCATGGTTTTAGCATAACATGTCTCAACTTGTCTTTACGTACACATTTTGCATGCAATTGATAGCTTATAGTCACGGGTTTCTCAACACTCTAACTATATAAATTCCCATGCATGCACAATTTATACACTCATAAATCAAATAAAAATTAAAAGATCTAGGTAAATAAATCTAGGTCTAATTAAATTAATTAAAAGAGTAAGAAAAACCCTAATTAATCATGGGAAAATTTTCAAAAATTAATGCTATGTTTTTTATCTATATGATTTGCATGACAATCTCATTGCCACCCATATATGCATGTGGATCTTGTGGTAAACCTAGCCCTCATTACCCACACCCGCACCCACGACCACCACCCCATCACGGTGGCAAGCCGCCACACCATGGTGGAGGTGGTGGTGGTGGACACGGACATAAAGGTCCGCGTCCACCACATGGTGGAGGTGGACCACCTGTAATCATACCACCTATAATCATCCCAGCACCACCTGTCATAACACCTGCTCCTCCTGTCATCATCATGCCTCCTACTCCTTACCCTCCATCTCACGGCCCTCCAGGGCTTCCAGGCACGCCAGGTATTCCTGGCACTCCAGGCAGTCCTGGATCACCAGGTTCCCCTGGCACGCCATCAAGTCCTGGTGCGCCTGGTGCACCAGGCACTCCAGGCAGTCCTGGATCACCAGGTTCCCCTGGCAAGCCTGGTGCACCAGGCAGTCCTGGGACGCCAGGTGCACCATGCAAAGGCGGGGGCGGTGGAGGTGGAGGAGGAGGGCATGGGCCGCCACCAGGGAAAGGCGGCGGCGGTGGTGGGAAGGCGGGGAAGTGTCCAATAGATGCAGTAAAGCTAGGGCTATGCTTAGATGTGGTGGGAGGGTTGGTGCATGTAGTAATAGGAGACCCAGTGAAGAATGTGTGTTGTCCAGTGTTGCAAGGTTTACTAGAAGTAGAGGCAGCACTTTGTCTATGCACTGCAATCAAGCTTAAACTGCTAAACTTGAACATATATATTCCTCTTGCTCTTTCAGTTCTTGCTCAATGTGGGATCAAGCCTCCAAAGGATTACATTTGCCCTCCTATCTCCTAATCTCTTCTCTTAATAATAATAACGGGTTTTCTAACGTGTGTTCACTGGACACACGTTAGAAAAACCGTAATAATAATAATAATACTTAGTATAATAATTTCTACTTTGTTAGTGTTAAACTCTCCTAATAGTAGTGTGTGTTTTCTTTTAAAAGAAAATAAAATGGCAAACCAACTCAGTTTGATCCATAATGTTATTGTATGTTGTTCTTATTATTATTGTACTCTTATTATGTACTATGGCTTAATCGTAACGAGGCTAATGATATTCGAACTTGGGATCTACTAACCTTACTATACATTTTTCGATTGTCACTCGATAGTAGGACGAGTCGAGTAGTTTCTAAATATCGTATATAGACCAGGTTACGTTGCAAAAGATAGCGACTACGAATTCACCATTTTTTTTAAAAAAAAAAAAGGTTTTTTTAATATTCGATATTAATTAATGTACAAATTACAAAGCAACAAAAGAATAATGATAATAATATAAGATTTTACATCTTTAATTACAACTTGGAGGACTAAATACAAATTAATGACTGAACTACATGTACAATTTGTGTACATTTGACTATAGAAAATCTTCTTTCTACCTCATATCATCAAACATTTATTCCTCCCTTGTAACCAAAGTAATGAACATAAGACTATAAACCCTAATAATATATATTAACCTAATTAATTTCATCATTTTCTTCTCCTCTTTGTTACGAAAATCGGTCCATCACGAAGAAAACGAAAGTACATACGTATCGTTCTATGGCTATACCATCGGAATTTTCCGTTGCCTCACCACCTTGAGAAGTTTTGGCAATAATGCATGTTGATCCTTCTGTAATCACGAAAACTGATATGAGACGGTTTTACATGTGAGACAGACTCATCGGCGGCCTTTTAATTAGTAAGCATAATGAATTGTGCACCTGACGACGAACAGTCAGTTTTCGGAGGATTGGTTGAGATCGTCGTTGATTTCTCCGAAGATATTAGGGCATCCATCCCAATTTCCGCGATCTCTAGCCTCCCAATACCCACCTTTGTAGTGATACGTGCCGTCTTCACCTTCTTTCTCAAACCATCTCGGTTTCCATCCATCGTCTTGTAATTTTCTTGACTGTGATTAACAAAAATGATTCAGCTTTAAAACATATGATATCGTCACACACACAACACAAGATTGGGCATGAATAGTAGAATACCATTCGCTGTCTCTGTTCAAGGCGTAGTTTCTCAGTATTTGCTCGATCATACTCCCCGTTCTCCAGATGTCGTTGATCGGGTCTAAGTCTTGAGTCAGTTGGGGGAAGCTTACCCTTAATTCATGATAAAATAGACGCACGCAGTCAGACAAGTACGAGTAGCAAATACAATGCACACAAAAAAAAACGGATGTATAAAATCTCACAGTTATTACCTCAAGACCGGGTGTCAATTCATTGAGAGTAATGGCGAAGTTAGTCAAGTTGTATCGAGTAAGATTAGGGGTAGGCTTGACCCGTCTCCACACCAAGGAATCATCATTAGACGAACTTATATCTTTAGCCTTCTTGGTTCCGTCTCCTTTAGAGAAATGAATACTGTCATCCCATTTCCCATATACTGTTCCGACTTTGCTCCCTGTGACATCCTCGACAACCCCTTGAACCTGCAGCATGATAAACTTGAGAATCCAGCATAACCAAAGGGAAACTTAGGAACATGCTAAAGGAAGGGAGCGCAGCTGACCTGATTTGGGGTGCGGTCGAGAAAAGATTGGCCTTTGAATTTAAGCGTACAAGAGTATTCGCGGTTGCCACGTATGGACATCGTCCCATGATGATTACAATATATTTTGCCGATGATCAGGTTATGGATGCTTGTTGTCACCTGAAAAGATCGAGCAAAGCACATAAAATCGCTTTCAAACCCACGTTATTACCAGTTACCACCCCTCGTGAACATTGTCACAGACTGTAGTACTGTACCTTGCTCCACTGGAATATTTCTCCATCATCGAACTCAAGCGTTAAAAGTCCGACTGGGTCAAGTTGAATAGATTGACCCCAAAATCTGCTCTTGATGTTGCTGTCTGCCCAGAACTTCCATCCCCTGCCTTCACAATGACAGGCCACGAGAGTCGGATGGTGACTGACCTGCGACAAATGTACAGAAATATTAGAAAACCTTCACTGCACAAAGCTAAGGAAGCGAATTCTCGGGAAAACAAACCTTTTCGGAGAAAAATCTGAACCCTTTCTCAGGATAATCGGCCTCGTAAGTTTCTCCTAGCAGAGGATTAAACGGTTTACAGAGCCGCCCTTCGGTCGATGCATAACCTGAAACAGCAAAAGCTGCAACATTTACTATTCTCATGAAACTGTTCCCCTGAAAGCAAAAAAACAGAAGATAAAAAGATTGTGATTATTACACTATTTCGGCTTAAGTCGAGACAGTAATGCAATATCTCATACTCCGTATACATACCCTTTCATCAATGATTCATTATGCTACTTTTTCAATGTCGAAAAACTACAGTTTACAAAATGAAACTATATTTAAACCAAAAGGCGAAGTACTTACAGTTTTCCCATATTCGTAGGCTTGATCTAATAGTTCAGAATATTCCATGTCTTCACAACATTTCTGAAGGGATGAAATAGGCTCGTTAAAGTAAACCGGGAGGCAAACTCTGGTGAGATCTTTTCCGACATTGTCTTTGATCATAGACCAAAGACTGACAGCTTTCTCTTTTTCGACTGGATCTGGAAGTTTTGTTCGCCTTTTAATATTAGTCACAACACCGCCTTGATTATCTTTTCCGGACTCACTATCGGATGAAGATTTAATGAAGTAGTCTTTTGCGTCATAATAGCAGTAACCTTCTTCTTCTTCTAATGCATCTTCCAACTCTTGCTTGTCCGTGTACTCTGATGACTCGGTTGTGCTACATTCTAGCCATCCAGAGCGTATATCAAGGTCAGACACGATTTTAAAAAAAAAAAAAAAAAGATAAGCTGTCACGGAGCATTGCTGATTGGCTAACGCTTTCAATCGACATTAAAAGTTTAAAGTCGACAGACAATAGTTGCATTCCGTTACTCTGGAAAAATCTAAACTCGAAACTAAAGGGGAGAACAGATAGAAAGAGCACCATAGTGTCAAATACCGCTATATTTTGCTCGTTCTCTACGCGTGTACTCCCGCTTGGTTAAGGGATATTCAGCGCCACTTATTCCAGAGACTTCAATTTCAGTATTTGACGATGCCTGCGCACACATTAGTAAAACCGTTGTCTGTTTCAGTACTTGATGCCGCCTTATAATCAGTGTGATCAAGAGGAAATAAAACTATATCAGTACAAATTCAAGGTTAAGTTATTTACTCGAGGGTAAAAGCAAAGCAAGCGTAAAATTTGACCTGAATGACCCAACCCGACACCTGAATGACCTGACTCAGTTAACACGTTTGCCGGGTTTAGGTAAAATACCTCTAATTGCCTTAATGTATCGAGCAATTTAGTCCTTTCCTCACAAAGAACCTTCATTTGTCCTTGTATTTCTGTAAATTCCGAAAGCATAATCTGCTCACAATCATTCAAAAGCAACTCATCGGCTCCATCTTCGAGCAACCGCTTCTTCAGTCTCTCTGTCGAAACAGATATACTGCCAGGGGTCACGGTGAAGTTATCGTTCAACCCTCCTCTCAGGGTGTAAAGACTCGTTGTTGCAGCCAACGCTTTCAACCACAACTCTCTTTCATGCTTTGAATTACTTCTAAGATGAAGGGTCTTTGTAGCTGTAAATATGTAAAACCTCTTATTGTCAGACTTGCTTCCTCGAAATGTCGACACCTGATGAAATTGTATTGTAAAATTAAACTTACACCGGTCATCAAAGAAAAAGAAAACGCTTCGCAAAATCACACCACCCCACCTCGTAACTACTGATAACTACAAAAAACTTCTTTAAATCTTCAAAACTCGAGATCTCTACCATTTCAGTAAAAAAAAATCCGCCATTTTTATCAGACTACCGTCACTTTTAGACATAAAATGGTCAAATCATACATACAACGGTGGCATACAAGACGTACTGTAAACTCATATGGTCCTATCATGTTCAAGATTCGATGTTTGACTCGAGTACGCTGAGTCTGAAAATTTTCCATCACTCAAAAAACCCAAACCTCAGAAATCTTCAAAACTCGAGATCTCTACCATTTCAGTAAAAAAAATCCGCCATTTCTATCAGACTACCGTCACTTTTTAGACATAAAATGGTAAAATCGCATACAAGACCTACTGTAAACTCATATGGTCCAACCATGTTCAAGATTCGATGTTTGACTCGAGTACGCTGGGTGAAGATGGACCTCACAATGATCCTAAAGGTGACAAATCCACCTTATCTTAAACCAAAAACTAAGCTCTTAAACCATAATGGACCACATTAGAATCAAAATGAGGCCAAAAACCCTAAAAAGATGAAGAAAGGCCAACAAATAAAGACCCACATAAACAGCAGATTTTAGCTGATGGGTTACTGTATTACTCCCACAAATACAAATCAGAAATTAATGAAATCAGACAAATTGGCAGATAGAATCATAAATATAATACGCGTAACAGTAATGCAGTTCAATTACTCGTACACGGTTGGTCTCTCTTGCGACTGTGTGTCTATTGTACCGTACCCAGGAAAAAGTTACCGCCTTGGTATCATAGTAAAAAGTTACCGTAATAGTTAGATTTTGATGACTGTCACAAACGAGAAATCGGAACTTACCCCTCAGATAAATGCCAAATACTACTCTACATATCAAACATGTCACAACTCACACACCAGTTGTGCCCAACAACAAGTCAAATAAAGATAAATCAGTAGTACTTCTAGCATTCCAGCAAACTTTGTCTATCTTTGTTTTGGTCCATCAATCATCAAATCATGTTTCAACAAAAAGTAAAATAAATCTTTAAGAAAAAGCATTCAAATCTAGCATTCTGAACACGACTGAAACAACATCGACTGATGACTCTTGTTTGAGACCGTCTAACACTAAGAACGGCATGCAAATACAGCATTGAGTTAGACGGGTGGGTATTCCGTACTCGTATTCTAAATCTAGCATTCTGAACACGACTGTAACAACATCGACTGATGACTCTTGTTTGAGACCGTCTAACACTAAGAACGGCATGCAAATACAGCATTGAGTTAGACGGGTGGGTATTCCGTATTCGTATTCTAAATCTAGCATTCTGAACACGACTGTAACAACATCGACTGATGACTCTTGTTTAAGACCGTCTAACACTAAGAACGGCATGCAAATACAGCATTGAGTTAGACGGGTGGGTATTCCGTACTCGTATTCTAAATCTAGCATTCTGAACACGACTGTAACAACATCGACTGATGACTCTTGTTTGAGACCGTCTAACACTAAGAACGGCATGCAAATACAGCATTGAGTTAGACGGGTGGGTATTCCGTATTCGTATTCTAAATCTAGCATTCTGAACACGACTGTAACAACATCGACTGATGACTCTTGTTTAAGACCGTCTAACACTAAGAACGGCATGCAAATACAGCATTGAGTTAGACGGGTGGGTATTCCGTATTCGTATTCTAAATCTAGCATTCTGAACACGACTGAAACAACATCGACTGATGACTCTTGTTTAAGACCGTCTAACACTAAGAACGGCACGCAAAATACAGCATTGAGTTAGACTGGTGGGTATTCGTATAGTAAACGGGACATTATAAACGGGTTATTGAAAGTTGAAACTAGATCCTAGTAGATAATAACACGGATTCTTGTATAAAACCGTCTTTTTTTCCAAAAGAGATGAAAATGAAGACGTGTTGTGACCCCCACATCTTTGTAAACATAATAAAGGTCCCCCTAATTTGTTCACCTAGCTAGCTTTGCACGGTGCACCCTGTTGATTGTGACCCACTTACAGTTGCAAAAATAATTTAAATAGTTTTATAAGTACCTTTTATTTCATTTTTAATATAATATAATATAATATAAATAAAATTAATGATATTATATTTAAAATAAATCAAATTAATACGGAGTAGATTATACAACAAGTTCTACATTAACTCCATATACAACTCGTTTTATGAATTTTGAATTTTGTTGTAAACTTTCTGATTTTTAGTGAAAAATTGTCGAGCTTAATCAAAGAAACACAAGTATTTAAGTTCTGTAAGTATACACAAAAGTTCGTCAATTTTGAGATGTACTCCCTCCGTATCTATATGTTCGTCCACTTTCAATATAATACTCCACCTACCCCCTCCCATCCATTCAATCTTTGACATGGGGATTTCACAACTTTTAAGAAAAGTGGTAAAAGTAAGGGTATTATTGGTAAATCAAATGGTTTTATGGGTCCACCAAACTTAAAGTAAGGAAAAAAGTAGTGGCATTTTGTGTAAATAGAGTAAAGATATAAGAATTATAAGATAAAGTGTTTTGCCAAAAAGAGAATGTAAAGAATTGATTGGATTGTCCATTTATAGTAAGGGTAAAGAATTGAATGGATGGGAGGGAGCATATATTAAACAAAGTGGACGAACATATAGATACGGAGGTAGTAGTACGTACAACTGGTGATATAATATTATTTTCCGAAATAATTACAGTAGAATTACATGGGTAGTAGACTAGTAGTACTACAACATACACATATTTCCAATGCATTAAACAAATGCAAATAATAATTTCATGAATTTCTGGGGATATTCAACTCAAGTACAGGCACTAAATTAATTGAAACACTAACTCCATAACATTCAACTTTCAACATTCAATATTCAACATTCATCACAATATCGACTCAATAATAATAATAATTCATTTCGATAAACACGTGAAATGGGACAGAGGATCCGTTCTACTAATTCAAACTACCCGTAAACTAGATTAATCAAAATAAAAAAAAAAACGCGTAAAAATGGGACTGAAGATCCGCATTGTACTATTCACATAAAAATGAAACAGATAATTTACTTAATTACGGAGTATTATTCAACAAAATAATCGATTAATTAATTGATTGATTAATTAAAATAAAACACGTCCCCACATACAAAACCCGATTCACAATCGATTTAATTAAAAATAAATCATTATATTATACGGAGTATTCGTTTTACGGTTTTACCTCAAGGTGAACGACCGAATTGTTGGATTTTTTACCGGGTTTATTACCGCGACGACCGCAGCTGTCGACCCGAACCAGCCGAGCAGACGTCAGATCACCGATGACGGTGACGTCACGGGGCAGCGAAGACGACAACGACTCGAGATTCTGGGGGGAGAGAATCTTGGTATACGACAACCCGCCGTCGCCACGTAACAGAAACCACCGCGATCGCCACCCTTTTCCGTAATTGGTCCACTTAAAAAGCGGGCCGGCGACGCTCACGTCGGATCCGGCCCGGTTCACGACCGTCTCCGGCGACCCGATCACCGGCGGAGCCCCGTTTCCTGCCCCGCCTCCGTCTAATGGTACGCAACAGAGGGAATGCATTTCCTTCACCCGCATTTTTTTCGAGGGTTTGAATTGGTGGGGGGGGTAATTGAAATAATGGGTTTTGATTATGTGAGGTGGGGAGTGATTAGTGGAGGTTGTACATTGGCTTTTTTTCTTCTTATTTTTAGATTAATGGAGGGATTAGGGGATCTTGAATCTTGATTGATCTGATGAAAATGGAAGGAGTTTGAGTTTTTTGGAAATGGTGATATGAGGAAGGAGGAAGAAGGAAGAAGAGAAGGTTGTATAAAAATGGAGTTTTGGTGATTTTATTTTTATTTAATGTGAGATCATATGATGGTGTGTGTGGTGGTAGGTTGGGTGTAGATCCGGTATACGGGTCATTCAGTTCGGTTTTGAGTTAATGGGTCGATTCGGTAAAAGAGTGAGTGACACGATTGGGTTTGTGTTATCGGTCTTAGTCTGATAAACGGGTTATTCAGATTCAGTTCAGCTTCAGTTAATGGCTCGATTCGGTAAATGAGTGAATAACCCGATTGTAAACGGGTCATTCAGTTCGGTTTTGAGTTAATGGCTCGATTCTGTAAAAGAGTAATTGACCCGGTTGGGTTTGATTATCGGTCTTGGTCTGATAAACGGGTTATTCAGATTCAGTACAGCTTCAGTTAATGGCTCGATTCGGTAAGTGAGTAACTCGGGTGTAAACGGGTCATGCAGTTCGGTTTTGAGTTAATGGCTCGATTATGTAAAAGAGTGAGTGACACGGTTGGATTTCTGTTATCGGTCTTAGTCTGATAAACGGGTTATTCAGTTCAGCTTCAGCTTCAGCTTCAGTTAATGGGTCGATTCGGTAAATGAGTAACCCAATTTGGGTTGGGTTCGTTTTGATCGGATTTGCTTATCCGTTTGAGTTACTTGATGTCGGTTCAGCATAGGTTTGGGTGTCAGTTGAGATTTATGTGAAAGATCTGCCATTAACAATTACTCCATAATATTTAAAAATAAAAATAGTGGTTTGGACCCAAAAATGAAATCTGAATACTTCGTATAACCGTATATCATAAGTTGATTCCAAGAATGATATTTTTTTTTTCGGGTTTGTTTCAATCGGTCTAAGCTATTTAAGGTTGGATGCCTTCGAGTTAGTCAGTGTCAAATTAAGTGAGATTCGAGTTGGACCATCGTTGGATCAATTGAGACTTATACGGAGTAACAATTAAAATAGTGGTTGGACCGAAAATGAACTATATATCGTAAGCTAACCCCATGACCGCGATAGGACTTCATGAAGACACATTCGGGTTTTGGGTCACATTCGAAGCCAATGTGTTGAGAATGAGTGAATTTGCAAAAGATTGATTCAAGTGAAGTGTTCAGCAAATCAAGCAATTGAACCTTTTAATTGCTTCAGTTTTTCACCAGTAGTACTGTTCTACAGACGACGAAACTATAAAAACTTATCATGAAACCGTATCATAGTGATTCAGAACTGAAACAACGTGAATGAAAACAAGATGTTATCGAAGATCAGAAAAACTGTCGGTTTTGATTGATTACACAATCTGCTGTAAATGCAACGAAATACTCCACTGCAATCGTTGTTTGATCGTAGAAATTTCGAGTTACAGACAGTACAGCTACAGCAAACCTAGTTGATTTTTGAGGGCATCACTAGTTATTCGAGTACTACTACTACTACTAATTCGACAGGAGAACAATACCACGAGCGAGCATTATTCCGTGAACTGTAAGACTGTAAACTGTAAAGACTACTGCATTCAAATCTTGGTGAAATCTGCAGGAACATTGCATTCAAAATCTTGGTGAAATCGACAGTAGGCCAGCCAACGTCAATCAATTAACATAAACAATCGGGTACAAGTCACCCAAATCGAATTAATTCCAGCATTACATTTGAGTACCTAAAGAGTTATTGAGCTCATTTCCACAGTTCGTGCGCAGCTCAGAACTTGAAACAGGTCGTAAAATCGCAATTACAGGTTCACAGCAATGAATGCATTACAGTAAGTAAACTCTTCAATGCAGCTCGATACAACAAACGTAAAGAATCAGATGAGTCGAGCATTTCAAAACCCATGCAAAAATCTAAAGAATCAGCTGAATTGAGTATTTCAAAACCCTAGATACAGAAACGTAAAGAATCAGATGAATCGATTATTTTTCAAAAGGCGATCAATGAACAAGGCATTAAGAGACCCAATACAACACCCAACAATGACATCACCGACGTAATGGCGGCCGAAAACAACCCTAGAGACGGCGGTCCCAATCGCCCAAACCCAAACCACCCCAACCCACCGCGGATCAACCACACTGCCGCCGCCATGGAAACTAAGGTCGAAGAAGGCGGCGATGAAGCAAACCCTAGAAGCGTGGCCGGAGGGGAAGGAGAACCGGTCGACGGCGAGGGTGGGGCCCATGGGGTGCGAGTTGTGGGCCGGGCGAGGGCGGCGGACGAGGAATTTGACGAGGCCGACTACGATGATATCGGAAATGAGGCCGAGGAGGATTGATAGGAGGAACTGAAAGAGGGGGTGGTGGTGGTGGTGGTTGTGGCGGTGGTGGAAGAGGAGGAGGATGGTGAGGGGGAACCATAATCGGCCATCGCCGGTGATTTCGAGGAATTTTAGGAGGAATGGCGGGATTAGTGGGGTGGTTAGTGTGTGGACGGTGGTTGTTACGGTGGCGTCTAAGGTGGTTAGATGGTGGAAAAGGGGTTGTTGTTGCGGCGGCGGCGGCGGCGGTGGAGACGGTTGTTTTGACATGATGGAGGAGATTTGAGGAAATGAGAGTGTTTTGAATCTTTGATCGCTCTATAATATTTGAATATGTCTCCTGAGGGACGGTCTCTCGTTAAATTTTACTGAGATACTAAGTACAAATGGAAGTAAACGTGGTACCAAATCTAATAGAAGTAGATACGATTAACCTAAAAGATTATACAAATATAAAGAGGGTATACTTGTTATAAAAAAGGTACAAAACAAAATTATAAAATGGTACGAATAGGACATAGAGTGGTACTGAAGGGTGGTCTCTCAATAAGTTATTGAGAAACCGTCTCTTCCAAAATTTTGTGATAATATTTACTCCGGATACTATTTTTTGCATTATTTCATTAAAATATTTCTCACAAATATTAAAGTAATGGGACAAAAAATAGTGTCCTGAGAAAATAATTAATTAATTTTCGAATATTTTTATTCCGTAATATAAAATCTTGAAAAATCGTGTATTATATGAGTAAACGTTAATTCGAGCCATTCAGAAGGGCTTAGGGGGAAAGATTTCGTCTTGTTTTTTTTTTTTTTCCTGGCACGTGTTTGGGATCGGTTGAGAAGGTACTCAGTCCGATTTCAGACCCAAACAAAAACTATACTATGTCACCCTTTCAAAATTTATCAATTTTTTATAAATGCTGGTTTTGCACATATCGCTCGAGACCATCATACAGTCATACGTTCTACCGAGTATGTTAATGCTCAAAAATTTTGTAGCCATTTTATTTGACCTTATTAGCACCTCGTGCAAAGTGCAATATACGATCATTTTTGCTCTGAATCCCTAATTCTTGAATTAGACCGTTGGGAGGGTCCTATATTGAACAACCTATATCTAGCGCCTACTGGGGTTTCGAGGCGTTCTTGGTTCTCATACATGAAAAAATATCGTAATTAATTATTCTTTTATAGAAATGAACCGTTTCACGTATGAGATCGTCTTATTCTGTGATTTACGTTACTAATAATATTATAATAATAATTGTTTGATATATTAAGATGTCTTTATTTGATCCTAGACAATCCATGTTATCATACAATTTTGTCTAATTTATGTTGTCTACTTGTTTATTATTATTCAGCTTTGCTTGTCAGTGGTTGAGATTTGAGTACTTTTTTTTTTTTTTTTTGATGAACGATGGAACCCGCAGCCGCTACCTTTTTGGTGCGTTCTGGGTAAACCCTCGGGTGTACGCATAGCCTGCAAATCACACACACCAAGGTAAACCGACAGACTCGAAGTCTAGAGGCATAGTCTCAAGCCATACAACTCCCACAAGTTCGCGCTTGCAGGAGCTTGAACCTGAGACCCTTCGGCCGATAACCACAAGTTTTAACCACTAAGCAACACCCTTATAGGCAAATTTGAGTACTTGTTGCAACTAACCCTAAACAAATCCAAAATAATAATTATCCAAGTGTATTTGATTTGATTTGATGATTAATAATTTGTTTTGTGACAATTCAAACAAATAATAATACATAATATCTAAGAGGAGTTCAATTATAGGTGCCTTTGTTAATAATGTTTTTTTTTGGTGAAGAGGGAGCCTGCAGTCGCTACCTTTGGTGCACTCTGGATAAATCCTTGGATATACGCAATAGCCTGTAAATCACGCACAGACAGACTCCCACGAGAACAAACATTCTTGCAGGGGGCTTGAACCTAAGACCCATGAATTTATTAATAATGTGATTAGCTTGATTAAGTGGAAGAAACAAAAACATGTTCAACATATCTAATCCACAATAATAATCACTAATTTGGTAGAATTTATAGTCAAATGACATTCTCATTGTCCCCTCTTTTTGTTTTTATTTCTTTGAATTTATGCCTAAATTCGTACTCCGTACTTGATATGATATGATAATCCCGTGTCTAAGTAAGATTCTAGTGAAATAATTTTCTAGGACGGAAAATTTTCAACAGGAGAATCATTGAATCTATTCATAAATCATAAACGTTTCTAGTTATTAGAGTCGGTGATACTCGTAATCTTAAATTCTTAATATACATCCCTGATGATACAGTGATACTCATATTATTATATACGGAGTAATTATTAATCATAGGTATGTACAGTAATTAAGAATAAGTTTACATGAAAATATTATTCGTTGGATGTGTTTTTAATTTTTTATAACAAAATCAAATACGAAGTACTATATTTTTTTAATATTTATTTTTCGTTTATTGGTAAAGTCAATATTAGACTAGGGTATGGCAAAAGAATAATCAAATACGGAGTATCAATAAAAGAGAAAACAAAAAAGTCATAAATGCATATATCAAAACAATAATCATTATTCCACCAAAAGAAAACAAGATTAATCATTAAAAGGGAAAATAAAAAAAATAAAAAATAAAAAATAAAAAATCGAGTATGGAGTAATAATTTATCATTTGTGAGAATTTTTCGGTTGATTTTTTATACTAAAAAAAAGAATTTTTCGGTTGATTATTATTAATCATTAAAAGGGAAAATAATAAAAAAAATCGAGTATGAAGTAATAATTTATCATTTGTGAGAATTTTTCGGTTGATTTTTTATACTAAAAAAAAGAATTTTTCGGTTGATTATTATTAATCATTACAAGGGAAAATACTAAATAAAAAAATCGAATATGGAGTAATAATTTATCATTTGTGAGAATTTTTCGATTGATTATTAAATACGAAATGCATTTTTAATTTTTTTTTATTATCCTATTAAGTACCATGAGCAACAGACAAAAACAGTAGCTAACGTGAGGATGGTATGGGCAAAGTGCAAACATTTTGTAAAATATTTCAGACATTTCAGGAGAGAGGTCTCTCAATAAAGTTATTAGAATATGGTCTGACATTGAACGTCAGAGAGATCTCCAAATAACGTTATTAAAAAACCATCGCTCAAAAATTGTTGCTCGTTCTTGCACGAAAAAATACCAAACGTACCCATTAGATAATAATGAGATAATCGAACATCTATGTATCTTTTTTTTTTTTTTTTGGGTTAGACCGTTCGTCCTAACCATAATTGCATCGATACAAGACGGACAAATCGATAATCATAGTAATAAAAACGACCCTACAATGTCAAAGAATATCGACCCACGAATCCGAGACGCTCCTACATACGGGTTTCATGCTTGCTTCTTCGGGAATCACGGCTCTCAATGATAGGCACGCGAACGTCCACGACAAAATTCAGTCCGCTGCCATTCGTGTTTTTTTTTTTGTACGACCGGGATGGATCGTACTAATGGGCTTCCATCAATACGTACAACGGTTTCCCCTTCAACCGGTCTCGGCCCTAATCAAAATACGAAGTCATTAATTACGACACAAAACATGATTAATCATTTAATCGAAACCTAAAGCGAAGATCAACGGTCCTGACCTTGAGATCGGGTAGTTCGATGAGACACGCACATTCGACTACTTCGGCTCCAGCGCGTTCTGTAGGATGAAACGGAAGATCGTCAAGACTCAAACTGACTGAACTTAACTTAACTGAAGATCGTCAAGACTCAAACTGACTGAACTTAACTTAACTGGAGTGGACTGAAATATAGAGACAAACTATGTCTCCTGAAGCTGAATTGAACTGAAACTGACTGAATATAATTCCAAAAGAACAGAGCCTAACAGTAACAAACTCGGTAAAATGACCCGACTTGAAGTGGGTTGACCCGTTTAATTAACGTACCTAGTAAGCTCATGGCGGCACAAAGAGTGCCGCCGGTGGCCACCAAATCATCGACGACCAATGCACGTTCGCCTAGCTCAACTGCACCGACATGCATCTCTAGACAATCGCTTCCGTACTCTAACACGTACTCCTCCGAAATAACTTCACCTGTCAAACAAGACACGCGACACCCCGGCTTGTATTAGAAGTTACTAGAACACGACATTTCCGATGCATTGACAGTATTGACAGTATTGACCGTACCAGGCAATTTTCTCGGCTTTCTCAAAGGAACAAACTTTGCTCCAATCGCCAACGCAATAGGTGGACCGAAAATAAAGCCTCTTGCTTCAATACCTATGACGACAGTCGACAGACAATGACATTCAGTTTAACCTTAAACGCGATCAAACCAAAATATCAAAAACTTACGATAATCACAGTGAATCAGTAAAACAGCGACACATTAAGACTAGGTATACATACAACAAGGTGACAGTCGAAGTAACAACAGGGACGTCACTTATACTAAATCGCAAGAGGGCGAAAGATGAATAATAATAAGAAGAAGATAAAAAAAAAACATAAAGACGAAATGTCGTGTAGTCGATGTGTGTTTAAAAACAATTGGCCTGTATATCGTCTTTAAATCTAATCAAGAGATTTCGAAACATGCACAATGATCAGGGCATGAGCAAATGTTGTAGGACTGGAAGTCCCACATTTGGAGGGAAAGGACAGAAATCCTAAATTTTGACAAATCATAGACAGCACATGATAGCAAATCTGACCCCCAACATCATCTCACTTAAATGAATAATCCAAATGAATGATCTCGCCATCAACTCATCGATCATAATCTACTATATACACGAGATAATTATAAGTTTTCACCAAAAGACGTCAAGGGTGTATAATCTATAAAGCGATAGTAAAAAGGGATTATCGGTTGAAAATCGAGGTTAAAAAAGGATTTTTGAAAGTGGGAAATTGTAAACATCACCTAAAAAGTAAAGGCACTAGTGAGTAGTGACATTATTAAGGCATTAGTGTTAATGTCAAGACATTTAGTAGAGGACAATAGAGCATGAAGAAGAAAGAAATAAAGAATATTACATCCCTTTTTCATTGCTTCCAACTCAAAGAGCTTTTAGTCAATGTTAAGCATGATGAGAGGATGTGAACAGAACAGAACAGAACCGAACACCCCCCTCTTTCTATATTGTAATGCGACTAAGTGCGCGCGAACCAGGCACAGCTGACCTGATCTGAAACGATCCAAAGTGACTCAATGCGGAGTATGATGTAGACAAGTCCCGAACCCCACTTGACCGGACTCATCAACCTGAACCCGACTGGATGGAACCATTTACGAGTTCCAGAAACACTCGAAAGGTGAAGAGAATCAAGGAGGAAATCGGAAGGGTCCACCGGGAAATATTGGATCCAAGGACAGGGCCATAAGAAAACAATGGAAGCTGCTCGTTTATATAGTCACAGATTGTAATCAATTAACACACACACACAAACCCCACCCCCAACAACAACACAAATCACTCCACTCTCCCACTCACTCTTCATCCAACAGTCTTTTCTCTAAATTTCATTGTTCCAAAATCTATGTCCATTCTAATCATCAATCTTACACTACTATGTAGTATTTTGTACCATACTCGATCTATTGTTCCATCGGCTTTTTCCTAGGAGCGTTACAGTTACAGTCGTCCTGAACTTCGATTGTGATTGGTCTATAGTCCGGACACAGGACAAAACATCTAGAAAAGTCGAGTTCAATAAGCTTAAAGAAAACCCAACGAGGTTATCTTAGGAGGGTTGGCGAGATTTTGAGTCAGGTAGGAGCGACCTTACTCAAAATGGCCCCCAACCCTCCTAAACTAACCTGACTCAAAACGCGTGGCAAACCCGAAATGACCTGAACCAAATTAAATCGATGTACAACCATCTTTGTTTCTCCCATGATAAAGGTCCACCATTTCATGGAGTTAATAAAAAAAAATGATAAAAAAAAAAGTAGGAAAAAGAAGGGAAAAAAACAATCTTTTTGCCACTCAAGAGTAAACTAGTTTAACTAGTGCTCTTTTTGCAACTTTATTAAAACCTACAACAACAACAAAAAAAAAAAAAAAAAGAGGCCAAAGAGGCCCCAAACCTACCCATTTTATCCATATCACTCACTACTTATAACAAAAGGGTATATTTCCTACTTGCAAATTTCATAATTCTCTCAAGTTTTAGCTGCATCAGAGTCAAAATTTTGGGATAGCGAGTTCATCATATTCGCTTACTATATACGAAAATGTGACATTTTTACGAGTTTTGGGTAGCAAAAGTCAATAATCTTAACCAATTATTTTAAGTTTGGGGGCAACGAATGCTGTCATTTGCTACTAGCTAGATTCCCCTCTGCCAGACGGCGTGCAAAACGAGTCTTACCACTCGACTACTTAACATAGTTGGGCACTATAAGAATTGAACCCGTGACCCTTCAACTACGAAATAATACTCAGTTACTCACTAAGGGCTCGACCATTGGACCGACTTGATTATTGCGAGCGAGTATAGAATCAAATGGAACGGAGGAAGTAATGAATACGAGTATGAATTATAAATTGGTGGGACATTTTGTTACCTGCAACAACAGAAATGTTCTTGTTTTTGTAGCGCTCCACAAATAAATCCACAGTATCTTTGAATGCCTTTGGATCAAGCAATAATGTTGTGATGTCTTGGAACATTATACCTTCATACCAAAAAAAACAACAATTTTTATTAAATTTTCACTAAAATTGCAAGTAAAACACCATTTTGTGTTTTAAAAAAAAAAAAAAAAACTCCAATTTTTGTTAAAATAAACATAAATTGGACATAAAATACACCAAAATTGCAAGTTTATACACAAATTCTTATATGAGACGGTTTCACATGATAATAGCGGGAAAAAAACTATTTATTTACAAACATTTACCCAAAAAAAAAAACATAAATTGCACATAAAACACACAAAAAAAATGCATTTTTTTTAATTAAATAAATACAGTAAAGTTAAATTAAAAAAGACAGAAACTTTAGTGAAATTAACAAATACCAAGAAAAGATACTGCAATGGGAATACAGCTTACAGAAAAAATGGTTAAAATTATCGACTTTTTGCTACCCAAAATTCGTAAATATGAAAGCTTAACATAAGTGTAAAACAGCAGGATGAAACTCGCTACCCAAAATTTTAGTTCTAGATTCGGCATGAAGATATGAATTTAAAAAAAATTAACAATTACCCAGAAAATGTAAGCAAATAATATGAACAGAAAATACAGAATATTTGATAAAATTAACAAATAATCGACAAAAAAAAAACCGAATTGCTGAAGAAATGCAAATATGAAGAAAAAAGACAGCAACTTTAATGGCATTTACTGTATTTTTTTTTGAAGGAAAAAAGAAATTAATTAATTAATTAATTAATTAATTACCTGGTTTAGGAAAATTAGGAACAACTCTGATTTTATTGTTAATGTAAGAGAGACGAGGATCAGTACCACCATTACAGGTTGACGACATTGTTGTATGAATTGAAGAATTAAAATTATTTGGTTTGGTTAAGGTTATTTAGTTGATTGATGGGGGAGTAATAAATAAAGTTGGAGTAATTGAGAGAAATTAAAATTAGTTGCTATATTTATAGAGAGAAGTGAGAGACGGTCTCCCAGAAAACGGTCTTAGGACTTGTTTGATTACTCATAAAATTAACGAGAAGTGCAAGATTCCATGAATTGCATTTTCAGAAAGTTGTTTGGTTGCCCCTAGAGGTGATCATATGCGGGTTCGGGTCGGACACGGGCCGGGCTAATTGTGAAATTTTGGCCCACGGACAAGCGGGTTCGGGACGGATTAGCGGGTTTGGGACGGGTTTGCGGGCCGGGCCTTTGTATATTTTTAAAAATGTTGTGTCCAAGCCCGCTAAAAATTCGGGCCGATCGGGCGGTACGTCCCATGACCAGCTATAGTTGCCCCCTTGGTTTGGTGTGTATAACTTTTCGCATGAAGTCATTTCTCAACTGACAACCAAACATTATCTTTGTAATTCACATGAAATACAAATTCACGTGAATTTAAGTTTCCGGTAACTTCATCTTCCCATGGTGAACCAAACGAGCCCTTAATAAAAGACCGTCTCTCAGCATAGAGTACCAGATTTGTAAGTAATATTCAGCTGATAACGTTACTAAAATGTGGTTAGACGATTGTGATAGCAGAAGTTTGACTATCAAATTAAATCAGAATTAACAGAGTACAAGACAATTGTTTTAATTTTAGCTAGATGTGTGTATACAAAGCGTGGAAGCAATACGGAGGCTCATTGGATGGATGACACGTTTTGTGTCTCTGTGGGTGATGAGGCTGTATTTGACTCTGATTTCCCGATAACTGCTGGGTAGTTGTCGAAAGTTGATTTATTACTTATAATAAAAGTTACTGTGCTTTACCTCAACAAAAAAGAAAGACGTTTTCTACGATAAATTGAATATGCTGCTATTAGCGACATATTGAAAAACGATAAACTTCAATTAATATGCTATCGAAATATATGCGGTTTATTAAATACTACTACGTGAAATTAATAGATTGATTGGCAATTACTCCCTCCGTTCAAGTCCAAGCTTCCCTTTTGCCTTTTCACGTTTGCCAACGCGCATTTTGCATCGTTAATATCTTTCGTAACATATTAGTAAAAATTATGGAAATTGGATATTAATAATCTAATTTTAAAGACGAATCAAACAAGATCCCACATGCATATATTTTCTCTAATAGATTGTCCTGAATATCGAAAGTTATCCGTGATTGCAAATAGTGTCAAGACAAAAAAGGGAAAGATTGGAATTGAACGGAGGGAGTACTATTTAAGTCGAACTCTTTTACAAAGTATTTTATTTCATACAATATATATGTTGTCAATTTACATACATTTCGAATTATACCGTAGATTAACTATCAACGTACTAATTTCAAAGGTTTGATAAAACAATATATTTCGATATCATATTACTTGGAATCTATTATTTTTAAGATGTTACTATTACCATGCATCATATTGAAATAACATAATGTATTTAATTTAATTATCAAATTTAATAACATACGATCTATATGCCTATATTAATTTGTTTGTCATATTCATACATTCAAATGTACTGCTACTACGCACGTTATACTCTCTTCGATTCTTTAGATTCGCAACATATTCCATATTTGGCAAATTCATTAGGTTTGCAACATTTCTATAATAGGTAGGTTTTGTTTGTGTCTTTATTGGTGAGACCCACCATCTCCACTCACAACCTTATTATTTGTGCAAATAGTAAACGTTGCGAATCTAAAGAATCGGAGGGAGTACTTCTCTTACACTTGTTCATTTGACTTTTAATGTTATTAATTAATTAATTAATTAATTAATAGAATATGCAAACATTTAATAAATTAAAATATAATAATGGAGTATACTCCAACTGTAATATTATAATAGTATTTTATTGAGAAGATTCCTAAAATAGTATTTTTCAAATTCATTGTCAAAGTAATTTTTAATATTAAGTGTTATTTCTCAATAAAAAAAACACAACTATTACCTATTACGTAGTATATCCTTGTGACGAGAAAAGAAACATTTTATTCTTAAGCATATTTTTATTTTCATTTGACGTAATTAAAGCATGACATAAAGTGACTTTATTATTGATTGTATGTAGGAAACTCGCTTTTAAAGATTATGTCATCGTGCTTACGTCTCTACGTCTTTTCGTCCGAACTAATAATTTTTGAATAATTTTATGAAGGGAATTAACGATAAAAAGTAGAAAAGTATGTATTATATCTTTACTTGAAGAAGTAGTTTACCTAAATTTTTTGTGACAATTACGAAAGATCCCATGTTAGTCGAGTAGTCATAGATACTCTTATGTGACGAACTAACGTGCGCTTCTTTTTTATTTTCTCTTTGGCATTCATAACTACTGTACGTGATAAAATTCGAACATGAAATCATAAATATACGAGTATATTGCATGTAGTCAGTACCTTCAGTATTTCTGTTCAACGAAACGTACGTACATACAAATTTACAATGCAATGATATCGATAATAATACTGTATATTTTAACGTACAGCTAGAATAAAACATCTTTGATAACCGTATTAATCGCTGCTTTAAATGCTGGTTAGGACCGGGCCGGACCGGACCGGGTTGGCAAAGGTGCAAGTGGGAAAATCCAAAGGAGGTTATTGGCATTGTGAAAGTGACTAAGCATCAAAAATTTGGCATTTAAAAGGTCTTTATTTTCCTTCCCTAAAACACCTCAAACTACCCCCTTTAAATCAGTTGAGATCATCTGTCACATTTTTATGTCCAATTTTCTGTTCATAACCTTTATCATGCGATATTTCACCTCTTAATTGATCAAAATAGGGATTAATTATATGATAGTGATTACGTGTCAATAAGAGAAATAATGAAACAGTAAATGTGAGACATAATGGGACAGAGGACCTACGCTGCTACTACTCACCTACTTTTGTTGTTTATTCAATTTTGGGACCAAACATTTTAGACTATCTAGTTGGATTCGTAACTAATTCGTAATTTTGTATCTACCTCCTAGCTCGTTCACACAAAAATAAACAAAACCGGGTCAGAAAGAAAGAAAAAAAAACGGATTTTTTAAGTCATGCCCTGAAAATATGGACTGTAACACCCCAGTCCAAACTAGGACCGAAAATGTTAGTCGCGGTAGCTCACCAAGCTCTGAACTGGTCCCAGAGACCAACACGAGTCCTTTTAACTGTGGAGTTCTCTTGCATGGATGACCAGAAAAGAAAGTGCACTTTGTTGTTATGAGTAGTACTTTCAATCCCTTTAAGCACTAGTCATTTAAACTCATAAATAGGACATCTTCAATCAATGTAGGGTGTTTCACGGAGTACTGGTACCGAGAAAATGGGACAAAACCGTTCATACCCTACGTTATGTCCTTTATTCGACAATTTGAGTTAATGTATACTCGTATCAAAGATCTCTCGAAAATAGTCACGAAATCAAAGATTTTATTTGTACTACTACTACTAAATTTTTACGTACGTAGTTTGGTCCCCCTTGTTGAAATATGAAAAAAAAAAAAAGGGTTTTGTTTCTCAATAAAAATCTTGTACGTCGTGCTTCTTCGGTCATTGGCTTCTCATTGCATTGAACAACTACTAAATATTTCGAAGTTTGAAACAAAATATTACGTTGAATACGATTATATATATATAATTTGAACGGTCCATCGATCTGTTAGATTCGCAACATTTACTATTTGCATAAATAATAAGGTTGTGAGTGGAGATGGTGGGTCTCACCAATAAAGTAAAAAACTTACCCAAACAAAAACCTACCTATTATAGAAATGTTGCAAACCTAATGAATTTGCCAAATATGGAATATGTTGCGAATCCAAAGAATAGGAGGGAGTAATAAATATATCTGTTTATCATATAACATTACAACGAATAAAAAATGTCCTAATTATAATCGATAAGATCGACCATTATAAACTAGGTGATTTTGAATGGTCAAGAGGGAAAAAAAAAGTAGTACTCCCTCTGTTTTTTAATATAAGTCATTCTCACCCTTCGAGATAACTTCTTTTCTCTTCAATATCTCTCACAACATGAGAAAAAATACTATGAAATGTATACTAATTTGAAAGCTCTTTTCGTAAGTAATTTTATGGTGCAATTTTTAAAATTTTTGGAATAATATGTTTACATAAAAATTAAAGTCAAACCTTCACCTCGAAAAAATCAAACGTCATATAAAAAAATACTGAGGGAGTATATAAATTAGGTGATTTTGAATCAGGTTCAAAGTCGATATAAATTTGACAAAATTGGAGATATAAATTTGACCCAATGAATGAATTAAAGCCGAAGTAATTAATTAAAGTCGTAATTAAGATTTAGCAAGATGTTATTAATGTATATATACAGTAAATATAAGGTGGATTTGATTTGATCATCCAAAAAGAAAAAGAAAAAAGGTCCATTTAGGTCCCGTTTTTTTTGACTTATATTCAGTCAGTTTCAGTTCAATTTAGTTCAGTTCAGCTCCAGGAGACATATTTTATCACTATATTTTAGTCTACGTCAGTTAAGTTAAGTTTAGTTAAATTAAGTTTAGTCACTTTCATTTCAAAAGAACTGGGCCTAAATGCCTAAATTATTGATGAAAAAATGGGGTAACATACCTGCATCAAATTCTTATATGTTGACTTTTGGTGATATTATTATTATTATTATTATTATTATTTTTTTTTTTTAATTATAAAATGGAACTTGCATCAAACACCAAAATAAATTACAAGAAGTTAGAGGGGAGCCGAGATACTATCTGGGCCCCCACTTCCTTAGCGATAGCAAAACTAATTCTGGTGAAAATGTGAACTGCGGCACGCGCTCCAGCATCCTGCGACCCGAATCCGCTGGAGCAGAGAGACAGCCTCCGTGTCGAGCTCGCCACGTAATACTTTATTATTATTATTATTATTATTATTATTATTATTATTATTATTATTACGAAAATTCTTATTTGTGATGAAATTATCCGTAATATTATTATGATGGGTCACGTAATACTTTTTTAGATAGAAAAGACAAAAACAAATCACATAAAAAACTTAAAAAAATGTCGATTTGTTTTCACCTGACTAAATAATTATTACTTGATCCGTTATAAAATAAGATAGATAATTCCGTTATAAGAAAGACTAACTGTACGAGGGTGGACGAGAGGATAATATAGGAACGAATGTTTGTCACGCAAAAGATTATCTTCTTCACTCGAAAACGATGTTTATTGCACTTTCACTTCCTCCCACACCCCTATTCATAATCCTATATATTCTTTTTTATTTTATTTTATTTTTTTAAACTCTAATTATAATAATAATAATAAAAAAATGATATGATTGATACTTTTAAATATTTTTTTTAAAATCCCATCTCACCTAAATTAAATAATTAAGTAAGTTTCTGGAGAGATTCTCTCGTACTACTAAATTAGCGTGTCAGTGTGTGATATGATTCTCGTAAATAATATTGCGAGACATCTTTTATAAGATTTTGTGGAATTATATTTACGATTATAGTCCTACAAAAAACACTTTTGGCAAAAAAATAAAATAAAAAAAGTTACTAATAATAATAAAAATAAATACATTCAATAGTATTACAATAACGTGAAAGACGATCAAACCTGTAATCTATTGTCGATATCTACCATCACAAACTCATTTAATACAAAAATAATCACAGAATAATACGTAGAAAACTCTTTAATCGATCAAAATCATGAAAAATCGTATTCATAGACAACAGAATTTCTGTAAGTATTTTTTTTAATACTTCGTCCGTCCACTATTTATCGCCCCACTCCATTAAAATATCTCTCACATATATTCATGGAGTGGGGCGATAAATAATGGACGGAGGAAGTAATAACCTATGTACTTCAATATTTTATGGAACATGGATTGCGTCACTGTGACTTCAACTATCTCATCTCTACTTCAACTTCACAACGGTCAGATTTTCAGAACATAGTATGCAGGTATGCTGTTTCATTGACCACAACTCAACTCAAGTCAACTCCTCATTATTCTATGTATAAATAACGAGTATATCTGTCACAAATAATACTCATAATACTCTGTTGGTTAGATAAAAATACGAGTATGAAACAAGTAATTTGTTACTCATTGAGTTTACTTTATCTAACTATGTGATATTATTTGACCAGTCGGTCAGTCCATCACTGAAGAAGAGATCGAGAATTACTCTAATAATACTTTATATTATAATGATATTATAAAATCCTTTCCATGGCAAATTAGTATGAAAAATGGTGACATTTTTATGCACAATATTTCATCTATTTACCGACACGACACGACACGACATGACACCAGGAGACGACAAGTCGTCTCACGACCCCTAAATAGTAAAAGCAAATTATGAGAGTTTTTTATGGATAAATAGCGCGAAATTCACTAGACCTAAGCATAAGATCGATAAATCGACCATTGATGCTAGTAGGCTAGCTTAGTTTCGACCAAGTCTAGATCGCCTGCCCCTTTTTGGAATGAACCAGTCAGTTTCATCGAGCATCTTATTATTAGCCCTCATTCTTTTGTACTCACGAGATCTTATAACACCGTCAAAGATGTTAATGTCTTCTCTGATCTCGTGCCTTGACAGCGAGGATAAGCTTGACAGTACGTCTTTCTGGAAGTTCTTCAGCCGGGATCCTCTTTTCAGCTTGTACTTGCCATCTGATGCCTTCTCCTGCGGCACATCCACGACGAATGCATTGGATGAGATAGAGTAATCTTCAGGTCCGCATTCTTTAGCATTAAGCACCATTGCCTCGTATGAGTCAATGGAACGCTGAGGCTGGTTCTGCTCCTCGTGCTGTTTTGAGACTAGTTTTGTCGAGAAATCGATGAATTCTGCTGATTTGTCACGAGATAGCTGAATCAGTAATGCTGCAGCGTTCTTCACGATTTCACCCTCGTCTGATTCTTCAGTTTTAGAGAGGATCAGAGTGTTCGAGTCAAGATTTTCAGTGATTGATACAGTTTGACAGACGGGTTTTGGATTCGGGTTTGGATTCGGATCCTCCTTGAAGCCGGATTCAAGCACCACCACTTCACCCTTCTCAAACCCGCATGGAAGTTTTGGTTTTGGGTCAGACCCGTTATTGTAAAGCTCCACACCAGAATTATTTTGACAGACGGGTTTTGGATTCGGATCCTCCTTGAAGCCGGATTCTAGCCCCACCACTACTTCACCCGTCTCAAACCCGCATGGAAGTTTTGGGTCAGACCCGTTTTGGGTCAGCTCCACAGCAGAATTATTTTCACACAAGGGTTTTGGGTTTGGGTTTGGATTTGGATCCTCCTTCGGACCCAGTACCATTTCAGCCGTGGCCAAATCGCATGTAAGCAGCCCGTTCAAGAGCTCTGAAGACGATCCAAGGCTCTCAATTTTCGGGTCAGACCAATGATTCACACCGGATTCAGTTTGAAACACGGGTTTTGGATTCGGGCCCACCACTAAGCCCGGTTCTGGCCCGACTGCTTTACCCTTCTCAAATCCGGATTGAAGCAGCCCGTTTGAGAGCCCAAATACGGATTGAAGCAGCCTGTTTGAGAGCTTCGACGAAGATCCGCCAAAGTCGAGTTTCGGGTAAGCCGTGGTAATGTAAGCCCCCACACCATAATCATTTTGGCATACGGGTTTTGGATTTGGGCCTACCACTAAGCCCGATTCTGGCCCGACTGCTTTACCCTTCTCAAATCCGGATTGAAGCTGCCCGTTTGAGAGCTTCGACGAAGATCCGCCAAAGTCGAGTTTCGGGTAAGCCGTGGTGATGTAAGGCCCCACACCATAATCATTTTTGCATACGGGTTTTGGATTAGGATATGGATCTGGATTTGGATTTGGATCCACCATTAAGCCCGATTCTAGCACAACTGCATCACAGGGAGTCTCAAACCCGTTTGAGAGCTTCAACGAAGATCCGTCATTCTCAATTTTTGGGTCGGACGCGGTACGGTAAAGCTCCACACCATAACCATTTTCACATACGGGTTTTGGATTTGGATTAGGTTCCATCACAAAGCCCGACTCTGGCCCGACTGCTTCACCTGTCTCAAACCCACATGGACGAAGCCCATGTGAGAGCGAAGATGATCCGACACTCTCCACTTTCGTGTCAGACACAGTACTTAAATGCGCCACACCAGACTCGTCAGAATCAGAATCAGAAACAAGATCGATAAATGGTGTTTTGCCTCGATTGTCTTCAGGCATATTACTCGCTACACTCGTCCTGTTCACTCCCATCAGATTATCGAGCATGTGACCTATATCATGCGTTTGAGCACGCCTGTTAAGATTTAATTCTCCCGTAGAACGATGAAAGGCCTCCACCAATGAATTGAATGTTATGGAATTAGTATTTGTCAAATCTGGTTGATCATCAAGCTGAATTACATTAAGGTCTAACGTCATGGGTCGCTGAGGAACCGGTGTATTGGAAGCCGCAGTGTCCCCATTCAATCCTGCGAATTCAAGATACAAACACTCGTGAATTATGATGCGAATTTGTGTTAATTTTATGTGTCACGGACCCAAATATAAAGAGTCGACATAACATGGTACCTGAGTTACCGAACATTAGTCTGTGAAAAATTCGATCCTCATCTCTGACAGGTCTGCTCATCGGTGCAGCACTGTTAGATGCAGAACCAATTACAGACTTTTTGAAGACATGTTTTTCTCTGAGAGATGAAATCGGGGAAGAAAACCCATGATTTGCATCACGATTTAGATTTTCGGAATTTGGGTTTTCGAGATCAATAATCTCAGGTGGAGGTTCACGTGCTGCCGCTTTTCCCAACCAAGATCGATGTTCACCCTTTTTACTGGTTTCTTCACCGCGACCCAAAGAGAGGTCTAGATCGATATCCATTGTATGTCCTCTAAGCTTTGCTTCAATAAATGAACCTCGAACTGGAGCATTAGCAGATTGACGAATGAATTCATCGGCTGAAAGCTGCAGATCGAGGGGCTTCGGCTTATGCCCAGGCGTGCTACAATGCATGCCACTCTGCAAGTGAAGATCGATGTAATAGACGATTCATCAAAGATTTTAAACCACATTTAATGTGCAAACTACGGCGAAATCATCTACACGGATCAAAACAAGTCCAAGAAATCTCCAAATGTCGTAAGATAACTTGTATAATTAAGAGACAATTCATCAAAGATATAACCACATTTAATGTGAAAAAAACGGCATAATCGCAGACGAAGGGCAACAGATTACGCAGATCAAAACAAGTCCAAGAAATCTCAAAAAATTTGTACGATGCCTTGAACATCAACATCATCAACAACATCATCGGAGCGTTAGCCCCCAAAAAGATTTGGGGTCGGCTAACATGAATCATCAAGTCAAGAGTTAAAAATACAAAGAAGAAAAAAAAGTAATAAAAAAAACGTGAATTTAAGCCAGGGACGTAGATCGAGAAATTAAGATAAAATGACACCATACGGCCGCATGAACGAGATACCATTAGATATACATGAATCAAAACAAGTTCAATAAATCTCCGCATGTTGTAAGATCCCTTTGTACAATCAAGAGTAAAAAATACGGGCGGAAAGACATGATATAGCAGCATTTGAAGGAGATATACAGATCAAAATAAGTCCAAGAAATCTACAAATTTTGTACGATCGAAAGGAGAAAAAAATACAAGAAAAAAAAATATGAAATTGAATAAGAGACGTCGATCAATAAATCAAAATCAAAATAAAATGAAACGATAAAAGTAGCGTGTCGTGAAGGATATACCAAAGATCAGCCTGAGTGACTCACCATGAATGATTTTGCTTGACTGTTTAGACTAGAATTTACAGCCCTCGTATCAGGCTGGTAATCATCTAAACCCTTCTGCTTGCGGCCGTCAGTCATCGCTGTTTGTATCCTATACAACCGATGAAGTTCAATGACCTGAAGTAGGCAAATGAGTTTAGGTTATATGTTTTTGTGGTTTTAGGGATCGTATTTATACAGATTTTGAGCCAGAATAACTGACATTAATTTCCAAAGAACTCACGAGAATGTCGATGGTACTGATTAGAAAAAATATCTATGGACGAATTCGGAAAGATATTACTAATTGCAAAAGGCGGAAAAATTATAGATAAGGACGCGGAATTGACTGATGGAATACCTGCCCCATAAACATGAGTTCTTGATTAAGCATTGTTTGCTTTAATCTTCCTTTTAATGAATCCGAACAGAACTGAACTGAATTTAGATCGATATGACCTTCATTCAGCATTTTTTGCCTTGTCCGGAATAGAGAGAGGAGCGACTCTCGAACTTGAGCTCGCTCTCTTCCATTCCTGCATCATATAATTTCACAAACGTGAGCTGAGTTGAGCTGAACTGAACTGAAACGGAGGCAAACTGATCATTATCTAAACAAGGAAAACTAGCAGAATCAATGTAGTAACGCATACGCACCCATTTATATTAAAAACAGGCTATCTATTGCAGGATTACGACTTTGGCCGGATATTTACAACTACATCTACTAAATATCAAGATTTAAAGAGATCAGTAAAACCACACCTCCAAGATTAACCGTATTTGAAATAACTAGAGGAGATTATTGCGACTAAAGTTGCACTCGATTCATCGCTCAGCAGGTGACAGTACCAGAAAGCAGGTGAAGTAGTCATTTTTACTTCACAGTACCGTAAATTTGTAACAGTAACATAGTTCTAACTCTACTGTTTTTCGCAATTCAGTTCCTGTCTCAACTTATCTCCGATCTCAGTTAATAAGAGGACCGACTTCTATCCTAACATTTCAACTTATGTGTCCACTGAATCACTGATTCAACAGAAATTTCGAAACTGAACTTGGCTTCAAGTAATAATCTTTCCCGCTTCAAGCGATTAAAAAATGTCTGCTACGTTGATTATTAAGCGAGTCACGAGGACTAACTTTTCCAATGTCGATGAGTTTCTAAACAACATCGTGATTCATAAGTACATCCACTCACGAAGGCATAGTTCTGACTACTGTTTTTCTTCAGTTCCTGTCTCAACTCATCTCCGATCCCAGTTAATAAGAGGACCGAATTCTATAACAGAAATTTTCAACTGAACTTGGCTTCAAGTAATAATTTTTTCCGCTTCAAGCGATAAAAAAAAAACACAACTGCCTGCCTCGAACATCTCAGCTACGTTCATTATCAAGCGAGTCACAACGACCAACTTTCTGATCACCTTTACCATTACAAACTAAGCTAGCTAACCCCTACGGCCTACCGTCTACACCATTCTCATTTCAGAACCACTTCATACAATGCATCAACTCTGCCGACTCTGATGACCTTTACCGACTAAGCTAGCTAACGCCTACGCCCTACCGTCTACACCATTCTCATTTTGGAACCACTTCATACAATGTATCAACTCTATGGACTATGATCAATGTATGAACTTTCTGATGACCTTTACCAACTAAGCTAGCTAACGCCTACTTCCTACGCCCTACTGTCTACACCATTCTCATTTCGGAACCACGTCATACAATGTATCAACTCTATGGACTATGATCAATGTATGAACTTTCTGATGACCTTTACCAACTAAGCTAGCTAACGCCTACTCCCTACACCCTACCGTCTACACCATTCTCATTTGGGAACCACGTCATACAATGTATTATTGTATGAACTCTATGGACTATGATCAATGTATGACCTTTCCGATGACTTTACCAACTAAGCTAGCTAACGCCTAAGCCCTACGCCCTATCGTCTACACCATTCTCATTTGGGAACCACGTCATACAATGTATCAACTCTATGGACTATGAGTCTATGATCAATGTATGAACTTTCCGATGATCCTTACCAGCTAAGCTAGCTAACGCCTAAGCCCTACAGTTTACACCATTCTCATTTCGGAACCACTTCATACAATTTATGAGCTCAATGGACTATGATCAATTAGTTTAGTACTTTACTACTATAGTTAGTCTAATCATTAGTATAATAACTCACAAATTCACAATTATAACCTCACAATTCACAATTATATCAAAAGTTTCGATATTGATTTTGCATATTTATCCTCAAATCATCAAAGAATCAAAATTGCAACAACATAATTTAGCCAAAAAAACAATGATTAAAGCAAACCAAAACCAAAACCAAAATCATTGACCCTAATATTCTTCAATTTAGCTCAATCATACACAAAACCATAATCATTATATTTGCTCAAACATACATCATAATCATCACAATTCACAAACATAATAGTACTAGAATGACGAACACAAAAGAACCAACGTAAATTCCCTAAAAAAACATTCATTGAACCCACCATTGTTGCTATAATGAATCAAAGAGATTAGAAGCAGAATAAGAAGTAAATGCGAAAAACGACAAGTACCCAGATTATAATATTGGCAGAAGAGTAAAACCCAGAAAGGAAATCAATAGATATAATGCATAAGAAGAAGTATATACAGTAGAGAGAGGATGGAAGTGTACCAGGGATCCACAGAGGTACGAACCGTAGAAGAAGAAGAGTGAGAAACAAAAACAAGAACGGTCTAGCGAGAGACGGTCTTTTATTAAATTTACTGAGACATCAATTACAAATAAATGTAACAGTACCGAAGATGTCTTCGCCCAGTGGTTAAGATTAGGTGCTCTGGGACAGTAAGATCTCAGGTTCGAATCCCTCTCCCCTATATTGTAATGCGACTAAGTGCGCTAGGTACGAATAAGACTTTAAAGTGATATAGATAAGTGGTCTCTCAATAAGTTATGGACAGACGGTCTGTTATAGGAATTTGTGATTAAAGTGTGGGGGGTGGTCACAATTAAACAATGTTGTTTTTTGTATGCTTCAATAAACGTCACATTCCTATCTAATTAGGGACTACTAGTAGTACTATAGTGTTAACTGTCACTATAATGACCCGATATCCGATATCGGGAACAGTCTTACTGTCTTTGTGATCTTACTTGAGTTCTGACTTGAAAAAGGTTACGTGATTCGAGAAAATAAAGATACTGTTACGTAATATGAATATATGATGATTGTATGATGCGTAACAGCGTAATAGGTTTGTAGTTTGAAGCACTAGACTTGATGGGACATTCTTATGTCTAGTCCGAGCTTGGCCTAGATAAGGTTCGGAAAATGTTGCATGGGCTTTGTCACGACGTCTTAGCTCGTATATCACAAGGGTTGACAAGTGAGATTGAAGATGAATAATGATGAGAAGCGAGGATTTTGTCTGATACGATGGTTGTATGGTGTGTAACAGATTTGTAGTTTGAAGCACTAGACGTGACGGGACATTATTATGTCTAGTTCGAGCTTGACCTAGATAAGGTTCGGAAAATGTTGCATGGGCGTTGTCTTGACGTCTCGTTAGCACATCGAGTGAAAATTGTGTGATTCAAGGTAGTGATATAAGGGTTTACGATTGAGATTAGGTGGTGAAGATGAACAACGAGGAGAAGCGAGGATTTGTAACAGGTTTGTAACGAGGGGAAGATGAACAATGATCGTTGTTTGGTGTGTAACAGGTTTGTAGTTGACATGGCATATTCCTTATGTGTTATGTCTAACCCGGGCTAATAAAATATCAGCGGTCAATAAAATAAAATTGTGTAAATGTCTAGTATAAAATCAAGTATGAGCCGAGTAATTTCAGTCAATAATGTTACAAAATACGAGTATTTAACAAGTCGAGTATATATGAGTAGTACGAGATACATTATAAGTTATGAAAACGGGTAACGAATTGCAGAATGATTTTATAAAAAAAAAAAAAAAAAAATTATGTCTCTTTCAAGTTTCAACTGTATGCCTGTATGTAGCACCGGTACTCTTCTTTTATGCCATTTCCTGATCAGATAGTTTTACGCGTGAGACGGTTCATTTCTATTAAATGACAATATTATTTATTATTAATGAATGAGTTAAAGATGGTTTCACGCATATAAGACCGGGTGCGTATACCCGCAGCCGCTACTTTTTTGGTGCGCTCTGGGTAAATCCTCGGGTATGTAAACGCTAGGGGTATTCAAAAAGTGGCCCGGACCGGCAAACCCGACCGACCCGGACCGTACGGTCCGGTCCGGTCCGGTCCGCGGGTCTCCAAAAACTTGGTTGCCGGTCCGCGGTCCGGTCCGGTCCACCCTTAAAAAAATTAATTAAATTTAGTGTATTTTGTCTGTCCGGTCCGGTCCGGGTTTTTTGTTAACCGATCCGGTCCGCGGGTTTGGTATTTTTGGGTTTCCGGTCCACGGGTCAAGCCGGTCCGGTCCGGTCCGGGTTTGGACCGGTGAACACCCCTAGGTAAACCGTCTGTGGGCGACAGGCTCGAAGTCTAGAAGGCATAGTCTGCGCTTGTAGGGCTTGAACCTGAAACCCTTGGGCCGATGACTACAAGTTTTAACCACTCGGCAACACCCTTATGGACAACCGTTCACTTTTGCTAAAAGATAATTTTATTTTATTTTGGTTCAACGAAGAGCGCACTTACTCGCATTACTACAATATAGGGGGAGGGAGATTCGAACCTGAAATCTACTAGAGTACTTAGTCTTAACCACTAGGCCAAGACATTTTCGATAATAATTTCATTTATTATTGATGAATCGTAAATAAGTAAAGTTTTTATATCGAAGGACGTTGTACCGTATAAGACCGTTTTATAAAGTCTCTTAAATTTTCTAGTATTATTTTAATTTCTACCGTACTCATATCTGTTGGCTAAAGAAATCCAGTCAGAATTTTTTGCGACCGTTTCATTGCTGGAAAAAGCTTCCACAGAATAACTAATAAAAGGACACTTGGCTTACTTTGGGGGCTCCTATCCATTTTAAGAAAAATTCTTATTTGTGACGAAAATATCTGTTTTAAGTTTATAACGGGTTAAATATGTAGGATAAGACAGACGCATGTGTTCCGTATATTTTACACAAAAGCTATAGAGTTGGTCTGTCATTAACTTATCGAGACAACCACTTTTAATATTCTTGTTTTATTATTAGTTGTACTCGTATTTCATTTTGTATATTTGTTTTTATAACAAACGTACCATTTTTCTCGTTATACTATTTTCTATTATACGTACGTATTATATTACTTTCAGTACCATTTTTACATCAAGGTGTAATTGGTCTTCAATAAGTTTAGTGAAAGATCGTCTCTTCCTCAGGTAAAAAACAAAATAAATAGGACCCATAATTATGTGAAAGATCTTTCGTTAACGTTAATGAAAAACTATATCTCTTAGTTTTTGGGTTAAATTAATTTAAGTAGGAAATGATAATTATGAGATTTTCTCTTAAATGTGAATATATTTTCCCATATCTGATTAGCAATTAATTTCAGCTTTGTTTGACGCGACATTTGAGGAAAGGTTATTTAATCAAAATTGCTTATTTAACCAAAATTTCGTAACTTCTCCGTTTCATTTGATTTGTTGCATTTGCTTTTAGAACATTATTGATAGGTGAGTGATATCGTCAATCTAACTTCTACGGAGTAATATATAAGATAAAATATAGCCACGTGAGATATTGTTTAAATTGTCTAATCGAGTATGTTATAAACATCAAATTATCCATCAATTATAGGCCCGATTCATTTTTGTTTTTTTTTTGTTTTTTTTGTTTTGTTTTTGCCCAAGAAAAACAGAGGAGATTACATAATGTTTGGGCTCTGGTAGCCCATAAAACATCCCTTATATATATTATACATAGAAACGAAATACGAGACAACTATTAATACGGTTCATTTTAGTTGAAAGACTCAGAACCGAAAAGAACATAACCTAATGAGACTTGTCAAACGGGTCAGATGGGTTGGATCTCGAGTCAGGTTAAAATATAAGTCGAACCTGGCGGGTCGTGTTTCGACCCTAAATTAATGGGTTATGGGTCGAAAAAAAAAGGGTTCATGATCATGAAAAAATGGGTCGGTGGGTCAGGTTCGAGGATCCGGTCAAGTTGGTTAATACTTAATAGATTCTGGTTTCGACTTTTGATCCTGTTTCCTTGTATTTTAATTCGATTAAAGTGCACGTTTCGTTGATTCTAATAATATAATATTAAAAAATAGAGTAAATTAAAAATGACTCCCTTTTAAAATATCAATTTTAAAATTTACTCCCTTTTGAAATTTTTGTTAAAAATAACTACCAAAATCTATCAAAAGTTCAAAAATTGTTCCCAAATTTTTTTTTAGGACGAAAATGTCCTTGGTTAGAGGGTGTGGTGAAGTAATATGGCATAAAAAAGTTAGGGACATTTTCGTCCAAAAAATATATTTTGGAGTAATTTTTGAACTTTTGATAGATTTTGGGAATTATTTTTAACAAAAATTTCAAAAGGGAGTAAATTTTAAAATTGATATTTTAAAAGGGAGTAATTTTTAATTTACTCTATTTTTTAATATTATCAACATGTAAAATAATTGTTGTGTTGACAATGTGACAAATTCAATAACTGGCAACAGGCTAATCTAATTGATTTTATATATCAATGAAATAAATATATATATAATACTTCAAATTGCAGTATAATAAATTAATTAATTGATTGATATACTTGATCTATACACAATTAATTGATTAATTAAAATTTAAAATTGCAATAAAAATTTAATTAGCAAAATGACATGTAAAAAAGTGGCAGTGGTGGGCGGGGGCGCGGCCGGGCTGGTGGCAGCACGTGAGCTACGTAGGGAAGGTCACGTGGTGACCGTGTTCGAGCGTGGGACCCGGTTAGGTGGTACTTGGGTTTACACACCCGAAACTGAATCTGATTCGCTTGGACTCGACCCATCTAGGACCGTTGTCCATTCCAGTCTGTACCACTCTCTTCGTGCCAACATCCCTCGCGAACTGTTGGGTTTTCGTGATTTCCCTTGTCTTGTTTCGGACTTACCTGACAGAGATTCGCGCAGATATCCAAAACACGAGGAGGTGTTGGCGTACCTGAAGGACTTTGCTTTTGAATTTCAACTCGACGAGCTCATTCGCTGTCAAACTGAGGTTGTCTTTGTCGGATTGGAAACAGACGGGAAATGGAAGGTCAAATCGAAGAAGAAGAAGAAAAACAGCAAGGAAGAAGAAGAATCGGATGGTGAAATTTATGATGCTGTGGTTATCTGCTGTGGACATTACACTGAACCAAGAACCGCCGACATTCCTGGTAAATCTATTTAATCAGGACCGGCCAATGAAATTTGGACGCCCTGTTCCGACTTTAATATGGGCCCCTTCATAATCAATCTTAACCATCTTAATGAGGCCCTTCACCTACTTGGGGCCCCGGTTCCTAGAACCGAATGGATCAACCTATTATGTAATCTGTATTTGATCATACAGGAATCGAGGATTGGCCGGGGCTGCAGTCTCACAGCCACAATTACCGAACTCCTGAGGCCTACCAAGATCAAGTATGTCGCGAATCAAATCTATTTGCTGAAATGCTGTCAATTTCGATTTTATTTATTTTTACTGCTATCGATCAGGTTGTAGTTTTGATAGGGGGTTCGATAAGTGTACTTGATATCTGCAAAGATATAGCTGAAGTAGCGAAAGAAGTCCATGTCGCCTGTCGATCAGAACGTGGACGAAGTTTTATTCAGAAACTTGGTTTACACAACGTGTTTCTTCATCCGCTGGTAAACGTCTTTACTCCCTATTTCCATATATAACAATCGAATAAAGCGATAAATTTTAGAAAAACAATGCATATGACGCGTTTGTGCAGATAGACCGAGTTCATGAGGATGGAAGAGTCGCGTTTCAAGATGATACTGAGGTGTTTGCAGATGCCATCCTACATTGCACAGGGTATTTTCTAGATCTAGTTTACTACAGGCTCGGGTCAGGTCAGGTCAGGATATTTCAAATTTGGGTCCGGGTTAGGTCGAGTCAGGTCTTCAGTTAGGGTGTCAGACTGTCAACCTGTCAAGTCATACTATCATTTAGGTTGAGACAAACCCGGATCTCCACTTCGGATGTCAGGCTGGTTTTTTGGGTCAGGTCAATTTTCCAGGTCGAGGCTGTATTTCAACATATACAATTTTTTTTCAGGTACAAGTATCATTACCCGTTTCTTCAGACAGGTGATACTGTAAATGTAGATGATAATCGAGTTGGACCGTTATATAAACACGTCTTCCCGCCTACATTAGCCCCGGGGATCTCATTCATTGGCATACCGAGTTTTGTAAGTTCTGCTTTAATTTTTTTTTTTTTTGCATTATTACAAGTCTTCATATGTAGGCCGTGTTCTTTTCAAAGTCTTTTTAGTTGAATTTTTCTGTCGAAAAGAACAAATTTTTTTTGATGTTTTTCTGATTTTCTTTTTAACAACAGGTTGCACCTTTTATACATTTCGAACTTCAAAGTAAATGGGTAGCAGGGGTGTTGTCGGGGCGAATACCACTTCCTTCGGAGGAAGAAATGATGCAAGACGTCAAGGATTTATACTCGAAATTGGAAGCAACAAATGTGGCAAAGCGACATACTCACAAGATTAACGATTTTGAGGTAAACGTGTTCTTTGGTCTTAAGCTCTATTCTTTCCAGCTTATTTTCAGTCTGTTTTAGTTCAAAGTAAATTGTGTGTTGATCTTATGGCAGTTTGAGATCGAGGATTGGATGGCTAAGCAATGTGGTTGCGCTCCAATCGAGAAATGGAGAAAGGAAATGTTCTACGCCGAGTACATAGGCTTTATCGCCAGACCAAACACATTTCGAGATGAACTAAACTGCGGTGAAGAGTTGTGTTTACAAGCTGACCAAGAATTTAAGCAATACTTGGTTTGTAAACGAGGTTAAGACTTAAAAGACACTGAGACAGTTTAAAGTCGATAACTTGTTTTTGTAATCAATTGAGCCTGTAATCGCGTAGAAACATTGTACGAAGTACTCCATAATTCATTAAGCTTTCTAATATATTTCTACTAATATCAATATCCTAAGGAGTATCTAACAAACATGATCACAATATGAAAGAAATTCTCACATGGTAATTAGGTGCATTGATTGTAAAAGTATGCAAGCTTGTGTATTTAGGTAGCTGTTTCGAGAATTGTCTCTTAAACTCAAATAGTCGCATGTTCCATATTAGAGGTGATCATTTGCGAGTTTGGGCCGGACACGGGCCGGGCTAGGTGTGAAATTTTGAAAATGTTAGTGTCCAAACCCGTTAAAAATTTGGGTCGGACGGACTAGGCCAATCGGGCTGTACGTTCCATGAACACCTATATTCAACTTTGATGAAGGAGGGAAAGACCTGCTTTATAAGTCGGGGATTTCTCATTTCTCCCTCTATTGTCAATTGATTTTTAGAATAGAACCCTCTCGTCTTCTGAAGTGAACTCTTTCCGATTCTAGGGTGGGTACCTGTGCATTGTTTTTATAAGTGGGCTTACACGTGAGGGGGTGCGGAAAAACCTTGGAAGTGGGCTTACATGTGGGTACTTGTAGTAGCTAGCTAGGCGAGTAGCTTTAGGTAAGATACTTACGGGGATACTTTTTACCGTCGGCGCTTTACTTCTTACCGTCGGCGTTAATTACGTAAAAAGACCGTTTTGCCCTTTATTAATATTTGTTTTTTGGTTTGCGTTTTTAATATTTTCGATTAACGAAATCGAAAATATTTACGATTTTTACTTTGAAGTCGTCTTCCCCAAATCGAATTTTTTAAAGACCGTTTATTAATTGTCCGTGGGGTTACGCCGTTTTATTAGTTTGGTTCATATATATTTCGGAAAACCGTATTTATAAATTTTTGAAAACCGTATTTGAAAAACTGGATGACTCGATTTTTGAATATCGAGTTTTAATTAACCTAACTACCTAACCCCCCATCCCCCTTCCCCTTCCCCCACGTAATTTTGAAAATCCCCCTTCCCCTTCATCTCCCTCGTGTTCCAATCCCCCCAACCCCATTTCCGTTCTCCACTTCCCCCTTCTTCCCATCCATTTCCCCATTCCGTTCACCTCCCTTCCTTCTTAATTTCTTCACCTTCTTTATCTCGACGAAGTTTAATCGATTTGAAGTGGATTTGACTTGAAGCGGTTCCGTTCTTATCTCGACTTGAAGCGGTTTTTGTGAATTCAACTATAGGGTTGGTTTAATCGAATTTTCGTGATAGTATTGGAGGTAAAAATTTTATTTGATTTCTCTACTTTACCTTATTAACTCGATTAAATTGATTTATATTGTAGATCTGGGTAGTTTGGTTGATATAAATGAATTCGTGAAGGACGGTTTCGCTGTAGGCCGCGTGAATAGATCGAAAACTGAAAAAAAATCCCGAATCGAGCGAATTTCTGGGCACCCCCATGCTAGAGTCGAAGAAATCCTTCGATATGCGGAAGGGGTTCTCGAGTGATTTCTTCGACTTAGCCATGGGGCTCTCGAAAAAATCACTCGATTCCCCCCCCCTTTTCCGGTTTTTTTTTTTTAGCTCGATTAACGCGGCATCTGTTTTGTGGTTATTTATTTGCGTTTTTCACTCGATTTTACTTTTAATTTTAATTTGGTTTGGTTTTTGCGATTTCAGTTCATCGATTTGAACTGAAGTTACAGGTGAAGTTACGGTTTGGTTTGGTTTTTTGCGTTTTTGCGGTTTAGTTCCTCATTACCTGAAGTTACAGGTGAAGTTGCGGTTTAGAATTGAGAAGTTAGTTAAATAATTAAAGTACAAATAACATTACCCCGAAGTGTAAAGGCGGTCCATCAGTGGCCATATTCGTAACCCCGGCACCGAAGACTAGATAAAAATGATCGAAAAGACAAAAATATTGATATTTTTGGGAGAGATAAAAAAACAAAGATGTGGGGGTAAATTTTATTTTTACCACAAAAAAAACCGACCTTTATAGAAAACCGAGTTCCGTATAATACAAACATCGAAAATAAAAAATATTCACCAACAAGTTTTGTTCAACGGAAAATCAATAAAATGTAATTAGAATAAAAAATGTCATTTCCCGTCAATCCGATTCGAAACTAATCGAAAAAAGGTAATATTACGGTAATCGAAAAGAACGGTTTTTAAACCGAGTATTTCATTCAACGAAAATGTCAAAGTACTATTAATTACATCATTAATAGGAAGGGCAAAACGGTCCTTTTACGTAATTAACGCCGACGGTAAGAAGTAAAGCGCTGAAGGTAAAAAGTAGTTGCGATACTTACGAGTATACATTAAAACAACACACGTTGGCTATTGAAAAACGCATTTAATCGCAATATAACAAAGGGGAGATCAAACTTTGGACTAGGGATGTCAATGGATCGGGTTCGGGTCGGGTGAAGCCTCACCCGCATCCATCCGTTACATTAAATACATCATCCATCCATCCATCATCCACGGGTGAAACGGATGGATCGGGTGATAAATGGATGACGATTTAATTATTTTTAAAGGCTCAAAAAATGTATTAAATGTTATTCATGCTAAACATATAAAGCCAAATTGTATTATATTAAGAACTCTTACTTAATTTTGTAACTTAATCTTTATTTTTACATTATAAAAAGTATAATAATTTAGTACTTCCTATTAAATATCCTAATTTTTGTATAAATGTATATATTTTTTTTTGTAAAATAGAAAGAATATCGGGTGATGGATGGATAACGGGTGGATTTAGCTTCATCCGTCATCCATCCATCATCCGCTAATTTCGGGTTTTCATCCATCCATTTAAATCGGGTGGATGGATATTTAACGGTTTCGGGTGAAATTGACATCCCTACTTTGGACCTATTGTCCAGGACTCGAGGGTACCGAGTTTTTTTCCTGGAGAGCCCGAGGTCAGTTAAGTAGAGAGATTAAGGAAGACTAATCTTGGACATAAATTGCAATAATAATAATAATTATAATAATAATAATATAAATGATGATATCGAAAAAGGTGGCAGTGGTGGGAGGTGGACCGGCGGGGTTAGTGGCCGCACGTGAGCTACGTAGGGAAGATCACGTGGTGGTCGTGTTTGAGCGTGGGACCCGTTTAGGTGGGACTTGGGTTTACACGCCCGAAACTGACTCTGACCCGCTTGGACTCGACCCATTTAGGACGGTTGTTCATTCTAGCCTTTACAAGTCCCTTCGAATTAACATGCCTAGAGAACTTATGGGCTACCGCGATTTTCCATTTCTCGTTTCAGGTAGTTAGCCAATTCCCGACATCAGAATGCCAAAATTTATATGTTAGTTTCGGTCACATATATGTTAGTTTTGTTTCGTGCAGACTTGCCTGACAGAGATTCGCGGAGGTATCCGACTCATGAGGAGGTATTGAAATATTTGGAGGATTTCGCTGGCGAATTCAGGCTCGAGGAGCTCATTCGCTATCAAACTGAGGTACTGTTTGTCGGATTGGAAGAAGACGGAAAATGGAAGGTAAAATCAAAGAAAAACAACAACAACAACATCAACATCAACAACAACAGCAGCAGCAGCAGCAGCAGCAGCAACAGCAGCAGCAACAACAGCAACAACAAAGAATTGGATAATGAAACTTATGATGCTGTTGTTATCTGTAATGGCCATTACACTGAACCAAAAATCGCCAACATTCCTGGTAAACCGTAAACTAATCTGGTTTGGGTATCCGGTTTTGCTCAGCCCTAGTAATTAATCTGTTTTAAGTCATACAGGTATAGAGGTTTGGCCGGGGTGGCAATGTCACAGCCACAATTATCGTACTCCTAAGCCTTATCAAAATCGAGTATGTTGAGACATTGGGTAAAATTGAACAGTTTCGCTCTTGATATATATATAATTACGGTTTTTTCTGCTATCATCAGATTGTAGTCCTTATTGGCGGGTCCACAAGTGCTAATGATATCTGCAAGGACATAGCCGGTGCTGCAAAAGAAGTCCATGTAGCGTGCAGGTCGGACCCTGGAACGCGTTTTATGAAGACACTCGTTTTTGACAACGTTTTTCTCCATTCAATGGTAAGCACTTGCTCTCATAGCAGTTCAAGCAGTAGAGCTCGATCTCTTACATTGGATTTGGAGCGTAATCATATACAAAATGCAGATCGACAGAGTCCACGAGGATGGAAGAGTCGCGTTTCAAGATGATTCCGATGATGTGATTGCAGATGTCATCCTACATTGTACAGGGTAAGTACATTTTTTTTGAACTCAGGTCACGACATAACCAGTTAAGTTAGCCGATATCTGTATTTTGTATCAGGTACAAGTTTCACTACCCCTTCCTTCACACGGATGGTGTCATGACTGTAGATGATAATCGAGTTGGACCGTTGTATAAGCATGTTTTCCCTCCCGCTCTAGCCCCCGGGATTTCATTTATTGGCATACCAAGTCATGTAAGTTTTGTCCTCAGCTCACTTCAGTTCAGTATAGTTCAGTCGAAAAGAGTGAGGCCTAATACCGTATTACTTAATTCACAGGTTGCGCCTTTTATACATTTCGAACTTCAAAGTAAATGGGTGGCTGGGGTGTTGTCGGGGCGAATACCACTTCCTTCAAAAGAACAAATGATGCAAGACGTCAAAGATTTATACTCGAAATTGGAAGCGACAAATGTGCCAAAGCCACACACTCACAGGCTTAACGATTTTGAGGTGATTATATTAAATGTGTTTTTTTACGTCTTGGACCCTTTTCTTCTCAGCTCATTTCAGTTCAGTTCAGTTCAACCAGATTCTGGTTTTGGCAGTTTGAGATCGAGGATTGGATGGCTAAGCAATGTGGTTGCGCTCCAATCGAGAAATGGAGAAAGGAAATGTTCTATGCCGAGTACATTTGCTTTATCACCAGAACAAATACATTTCGAGATGAACTAAATTACGAATACATAACATGAAAAAAAAAACGTGCCATTAACAACTATTGTTCACTGTGCACCTTCAATGCGTGATTAATTTATTTTTATTCTTTTACGCAAGCTCTAGAGACGATTGGTGAGGGAAGGGACGAGGAGAAGGCAAACACCAAATCGACTCGGTCTCCAATGTACTTGAAAAACAGTAGAATCGTCGATAATAACATAAAGCTAATAGAATATAAACGGGCATCAACCATTGCCTTAAGGTTTTGGCTAAGTTGGTTCGTTAGCACTGATGGTATCAGAGCCAGAGGTCACGAGTTCGAACCCTGGTAGCCCCCCAATATCTCGAACTCTCAAGCCCAAAGGGCATTCGAGTGAGGGGGCGTAATAGAATATAAACGGACCTCAACCATTGCCTTAAGGTTTTGGTTAAGTTGGTTCGCTAATAAAAGCGACGACCTGTCAGGCTGTCGCGGAGGAGAGACTATGATCTTTTAAGAACTTCCTATTTGATTATTTTATACTCGTACTTTTTCAAGTGAATATCCAATAAAAAAATCTCAAACATTTACGTAAATTTGAAAGGAACACCTAAACGTGTTAGTATAGTGCATGGACCAATGGACGTACGGTGTATAGTGTGTAGACGTATAGCATTTACCTAAATCAAACAATACATACACCTAACTTGAATGAATTGTACCACCATTATGTTACACATTATCTTAGGGCTTCTACCACCGAACTGTTGTTCTCTCTTGAAACGAATATAAAAATCGGTTTAAGATTATAACATGTCAAAATACGGAGTAGAAATATCTTATCGTGTTGTTTGATGGTACAAGAAGATTAGTTTCCTTTGTGACTGTATATTCGTCATAAAGTTAAAACGGGATCAAATAATGATTAACAGATATGGGTAGCTAGCTAGGTAAAACAAAATTAGAATGCATCGGGAATAACAAATGAAAATTTGTCGCATTATAACAGAGGAGATATTGAAATTTGGACCTACTGTCCAGGGTACCGAGTTTTTTTTTTTTTTTTTTTTTTTTTTGGAGAGCTGGAGTTCAGTATAAGTAGAGAGATCAAGGAAGGCTAATCTTGGACATCATAAATAAATAAATAAATAAATAAATTATACGAGTATAAATGATAATATCGAGAAAGGTGGCAGTGGTGGGAGGTGGCCCGGCGGGGTTAGTGGCCTCACGTGAGCTACATAGGGAAGGTCACGTGGTGGTCGTGTTTGAGCGTGGGACCCGTTTAGGTGGGACTTGGGTTTACACGCCCGAAACTGACTCTGACCCGCTTGGACTCGACCCATTTAGGACGGTTGTTCATTCTAGCCTTTACAAGTCCCTTCGGATTAACATGCCTAGAGAACTTATGGGCTACCGCGACTTTCCATTTCTCGTTTCAGGTAATTATTTTTCTAGAACGCAAAATATAGTTGCTTCGGGACTCCAACTTATTTCATTACGATTAGAGAATGACGTACCTGGATTTGAATACCCTTTTATCTCATAGTACTATATATATATATATATATATATAGGACGATTAACTCCCAGATTGATGTACGGTTGTTGAATAATACGAGTACAATATAGTACTACGAGATAAAAGGGTATTCAAATCCAGGAACATCAATCTGGGAGTTCCGGTTACATACATGTCATTTGTCTTTATTTCGTGCAGACTTGCCTAACAGAGATTCGCGGAGGTATCCGACTCATGAGGAGGTACTGAAGTATTTGGAGGAGTTCACTGGCGAATTCAGGCTCGAGGAGCTCATTCGCTATCAAACTGAGGTACTGTTTGTCGGATTGGAAGAAGACGGAAAATGGAAGGTAAAATCCAGGAAAAACAACAACAACAACAACAACAACAACAACAACAACAACAACAACAACAACATGGAATCGGATGAAACTTATGATGCCGTGGTTATCTGTAATGGCCATTACACTGAACCAAAAATCGCCAACATTCCTGGTAAACCGTAAACTAATCTGGTTTGGGTATCCGGTTTTGCTCAGCCCTAGTAATTACATTAATTAATCTGTTTTTATTGATACAGGTATCGAGGTTTGGCCGGGGTGGCAATGTCACAGCCACAATTATCGTACTCCTAAGCCTTATCAAAATCGAGTATGTTGAGACACTGGAAAATTTTGACGGTTTTGCTCTCGCGTCTCTAAATTACTCCCTCTATTTCATTGATATCTTCCACATTTCCTTTTTCAACCATTTCTTTGATTTCTTCTACTTTCTTTTTTTGGCTACCAAACATTCTCTTTTACCTAGGTGGCCCACTTACTTTACTTTCTGTCTACTTTAATATATTTTATTGTTTTTCTTAAGAAATGTGTCACTTTAAGGTGAAAGAAATCAATGAAATGAAGGGGGTATAATTACGGGTTCTCCTGGTAACAGGTTGTAGTCTTGATTGGCGGGTCCACAAGTGCTAATGATATCTGCAAGGACATAGCCGGTGCTGCAAGAGAAGTCCATGTAGCGTGTAGGTCGGACCCTGGAAGGCGTTTTATGAGGAAACTCGGTTTTGACAACGTTTTTGTCCATTCAATGGTAAGAACTTATTTCTTACTCCAAGTCTCGAACCGTGAGGATGAATAAAGAGTCACGTTTTATTGGCAGATCGACAGAGTCCACGAGGATGGAAGAGTCGCGTTTCAAGATGATTCTGACGATGTTATTGCAGATGTCATTCTACATTGTACAGGGTAAGTACATTTTTTTTGAACTTAGTTCACGACGTAACCAGTTAAGTTAGTTGATATCTGTATTATGTACCAGGTACAAGTTTCACTACCCCTTCCTTCACACGGGTGGTGTCGTGACTGTAGATGATAATCGTGTTGGACCGTTGTATAAACATGTTTTTCCTCCCGCTCTAGCCCCCGGGATCTCGTTTATTGGCATACCAAGTTATGTAAGTTTTGTTTCATACTATAGCAAACAATGCAACTAAATTCGATGATGTTGTCTTTTCTGATTCAATGGTATTGTACTATTATAACTAGGTTATGCCATTTGTAACATTCGAACTTCAAAGTAAATGGATAGCCGGGGTGTTGTCAGAACGATTATCACTTCCGTCAGAAGACAAAATGATGCAAGACGTAGAAGCGTTCTACTCGAAATTAGACGCTACAAACGTCCCAAAGCGATATACTCACAAGCTTGGATTCGAGGTACGTAGTCCTATACATCTTGCGAATTTGACTCATTACATTTACGGATTTCCTCATTAAAATTTACGGGTTGTGTTGGCTAGTTCGAGATGGAGGATTGGTTGGCGAAGCAATGTGGTTGCCCTCCGATAGAGAAATGGAGAAAGGATACGTTCAACGCGGCTTTCATCGACTTGATGGACCGACCAAGTACATTTCGTGATGAGGACGGTTTCAACGAAGAGCCGAACCGACAATTCAACAACATAAGCAATGAAAATTAACGAGGTTAGAGGTTTGATTCTCATCTGTGACGTGCCGATGTAGAGTGTACTAGTAAAAAAAGTTGACGAAAAATAAATGCACCAGCCGGGAATCGAACCCGGGTCTGTACCGTGGCAGGGTACTATTCTACCACTAGACCACTGGTGCTCATGTGGGAATATTAATTATCTCAATTATTTTAAATTAACAAATGAGATTAAGACGTTTTTATATACTCTCTCGGATTTTTTATTATCTTCCCCTTTGGTTTTGGGAAGAAAATAAGGGCGTAGGAATGTGTGGTTCAAAATAAAAGAAGGAAGAGAGAGAAATGTAAGGGTGATTCTAGACCATATATTGATGGCCCAAAATAGAAATAGGGAAGAAAGAGTGTTTCAGTCCAATAAGGAAATAGGGAAGATAATAAAAAATCGGAGGGAGTATTCAACAACTTACACTTGTTTCTCAATAAATAAATTTTAAAAAATAAAAAAAAAAATTAGAACATTTAGACTAAATTTAGAAGTATTTTATACATATAAAAATTATGAATTTAATATGGGACGAAATATGTTAAAAAATATTGTGTTACGGTATCTTGAGATCCCGTAAAAATAAACATTGGTTTGCGACTAATTGTGGGGTCAAGAGACACTTAATCAAAAATTAAATGTTTCGAAAAAATAATAATAATAAATTGTGTTGGGAAAGTGAGACGTTGCTACATGGTAAAGTAAGAACATTTCCTCGAACGATATAATATGTGATCATTTATTCACTTATTCATATGACCGTGTCTAATATTGGTTTACGTTCGTCCTCAAACATGTACGGAATACTTCACAGTTCACACCTCGTATGTATCAATTCACTTTACTTATCATTCACGTTGCTGATTTTAAAAACGTAAATCACGTAATTTTGCATGAGTTAATAACCTTAATTGATGGGAAAAAAACCATTTTATGCGCAAAAAATTTGGGAGATGAAAAAAAAACAAAATCCCCACTTGTCAAACATACTCCGAGTAGGTCTATTGAAAGACAATCGACGATCTTTTGTTAAGTTTACTGAGAGATCGTGTCTTCGAATACTTTATATACTAAAAATATAACCCAAAATGGCATTAACCTTTTACTTCTTAGTACCCAAAAAAGGACAAAATAGTTTCTATTTTTAGAAAGAAAAAAAGAAGATAAACCCACTTCAACACAAAGGAGCCCGGTTGGGTACCCTTTTCCTCCGGTTCAAGTGAGCATCAGCCGGTTCAGAGCAAACAGAAACTCGGTTCGGACCACGTTGGTTAGCCGAAAGATTACTTCGTTTTTTCCTCACTACCTCGGTTGTCGCAGTGCACAAGAGAGCGGTCTGGAGATCACTGGTACCGGTCGAACAAGACGAGTATGGGTTCGAACCGGGTGAGTCGAGGACCGAGTCAGTGGTTACTTGGCATTCGTCCACGTCAGAAAATCTCATTTTAGTTCGGTTTAACAAGTTAATTTCCAAGCTCCCATGTGTTGCAACAATGTGCTTAACCTACAAAATTAACATAATATAATATAATAACATTAAATATCGTGTAAATTTACGTAAATTCTCTGATTAATAATTTAACACGTAACTCATCTCATACTCTTCTAGTATTAAGAATGTTAATTATTATCAAGTTGTATAAAACCGTCTTACACGAAATAAAATATTAAAAAAAAATCAGTAAAATCATCGAACCACCATATATTATCGATATAAATTAAATCTCTAATAAAACAGTTTTACATAAACCATAAAATAAACGACTAATTAGTTCTTTTAGTCGATTTAAAAACTTAACGTCATACAGTTTTCTGAACCCGTTTTTCACAATGACATAATCAATTAATCATGTACTCAAACTTAAGACTTTTACGTGATTATGTTACATATCGATAATCAATTATTATTATTATTATTATTATTATTATTATTATTATTATTATAAAACAGAACTTACATTAACACCAGAACAAATTACAAGAAGCTAGAGGGGAGCCGAGATACTATCTGACCCCCATCCCTTAGCAATAGCAAAACTAATTCTAGTGAAAAAACTTACTTCCTCCATTTTCTTTTTATCTTCCCAATTTTCTGTTTTGGCCACTTTTTTTTTATCTTCCCATTTCATTTATTTCCATTTTAGTCCATAATTTTTACCATACTACCCTTACTATTTACAACACTTTATACCTTTATTCTTTCCTATTTACACACATTTTACCCTTCTACTCTCAATATTTACTAAATTTATCCTTTTATATTCATTACAAAAAAAATTGTGCCAAAAGTGAATGGGAAGATAAAAAAAAATGAAGGAAGTATTATTATTATTATTATTATTATTATTATTATTATTATTATTATTATAAAAACGGAACTTGTATTATTATTATTATTATTATTATTATTATTAGTATTAATTAAATAAATAAATAATTAGGAGGGAGAGAAATGAATAAAACCTTGCAAGAAAGAGAGCAAAAGATGAAAGGGTCTTGAAGGTAACGATTACATGTGAAGCATGAAGTATCAGCACCTCTGTAATATCTGCATAATGGTCTCTCCTTCAAAAATACCACCTTTGCACTATTTGTTATATATGCCTTCATCAAAATAAAACAAATTATTAAAATAAATATATATATTTATTTGTCGATAAGAAAATGTCAAAAATCTCGTTCAAAACCGTCTTAATTAAAGCTTTAAACTCATCGTCTTTTCTTATTTACGTGTTTAGATGTAGTAGGATTGAGTAAGACGGTTTACAAAGAATACTAGCTCGTAAATTTAAATACAAATGAATAACGGAAAATAGGATTATATACCTGGTTGTATAATACTAACATTGTACAACCAGCGCAAAGTTGTTGAGCTTTTGTGTATATATTTATCGAGTCTATAAAAGTTTCTGATCGAGCTGAGTTGTAAGTTTTTGATCGAGCTTAAATGTTTATGTGATTTAACTCGACAACTTTACATTAGAGCTCAGAAAGTTTACAGCGAAACTCGAAATCTTTGTGATAAAGCTCAAAATCTTAAAATCAGTTGTATATAGAGCTACGTACAACTGGTGGTATAATCCTCTAATTGATGAATAACTATGCTAAAAATTTCATTTAAGACCGTCTTTAACTCTTAAGCTTAAAACCCGTGTTTTTTTTTTAATCATGTTTTGAATAATGTAAGATTAAGACGGTTTTAAATAAGAATAACTCGTAAATTTAAGATTTGATTTAAGATCATCTTATGCTTAAAAATCAGTGTATTTATTTATTTTTATTTTTTTTCCTCATGATTTTTTTGAATAATGTAAAATTAAGACGGTTTTAAACAAGAATAACTCGTTAATTTAAAAATAAATGAACTCGTTCCATGAGAAATCCTAAAATCTCATTTAAGACCGTTTTAAACTTAAAACTCGTATATTTTTTTTATTATTATTTTTTATTATTTTTTTTCATGTTTCGGATAACATAAGAACGTGAGATTAAGACGGTTTTAAACGAGAATAACTCGTAAATTTAAAATAAATGAACTCGTTCCATGAGAAATCCTAAAATCTCATTTAAGACCGTTTTAAACTTAAAACTCGTATATTTTTTTTATTATTTTTTTTAAATTTTTTTTCATGTTTCGGATAACATAAGAACGTGAGATTAAGACGGTTTTAAACGAGAATAACTCGTAAATTTAAAATAAATGAACTCGTTCCATGAGAAATCCTAAAATCTCATTTAAGACCGTTTTAAACTTAAAACTCGTATATTTTTTTTATTATTTTGTTTTAATTTTTTTTCATGTTTCGGATAACATAAGAACGTGAGATTAAGACGGTTTTAAACGAGAATAACTCGTAAATTTAAAATAAATGAACTCGTTCCATGAGAAATCCTAAAATCTCATTTAAGACCGTTTTAAACTTAAAACTCGTATATTTTTTTTATTATTTTTTTTTAATTTTTTTTCATGTTTCGGATAACATAAGAACGTGAGATTAAGACGGTTTTAAACGAGAATAACTCGTAAATTTAAAATAAATGAACTCGTTCCATGAGAAATCCTAAAATCTCATTTAAGACCGTTTTAAACTTAAAACTCGTATATTTTTTTTATTATTATTTTTTTATTTTTTTTCATGTTTCGGATAACATAAGAACGTGAGATTAAGACGGTTTTAAACGAGAATAAGTCGTAAATTTAAAAATAAATGAACTCGTTCCATGAGAAATCCTAAAATCTCATTTAAGACCGTTTTAAACTTAAAACTCGTATATTTTTTTTTTTTTTTTCATGTTTCGGATAACATAAGAACGCGAGATTAAGACGGTTTTAAACGAGAATAACTCGTAAATTTAAAAATAAATGAACTCGTTCCATGAGAAATCCTAAAATCTCATTTAAGACCGTTTTAAACTTAAAACTCGTATATTTTTTTTATTATTTTTTTTTAATTTTTTTTCATGTTTCGGATAACATAAGAACGTGAGATTAAGACGGTTTTAAACGAGAATAACTCGTAAATTTAAAATAAATGAACTCGTTCCATGAGAAATCCTAAAATCTCATTTAAGACCGTTTTAAACTTAAAACTCGTATATTTTTTTTATTATTTTTTTTTAATTTTTTTTCATGTTTCGGATAACATAAGAACGTGAGATTAAGACGGTTTTAAACGAGAATAACTCGTAAATTTAAAATAAATGAACTCGTTCCATGAGAAATCCTAAAATCTCATTTAAGACCGTTTTAAACTTAAAACTCGTATATTTTTTTTATTATTATTTTTTTATTTTTTTTCATGTTTCGGATAACATAAGAACGTGAGATTAAGACGGTTTTAAACGAGAATAAGTCGTAAATTTAAAAATAAATGAACTCGTTCCATGAGAAATCCTAAAATCTCATTTAAGACCGTTTTAAACTTAAAACTCGTATATATTTTTTTTTTTCATGTTTCGGATAACATAAGAACGTGAGATTAAGACGGTTTTAAACGAGAATAACTCGTAAATTTAAAAATAAATGAACTCGTTCCATGAGAAATCCTAAAATCTCATTTAAGACCGTTTTAAACTTAAAACTCGTATATTTTTTTTTTTTCATGTTTCGGATAACATAAGAACGTGAGATTAAGACGGTTTTAAACGAGAATAACTCGTAAATTTAAAAATAAATGAACTCGTTCCATGAGAAATCCTAAAATCTCATTTAAGACCGTTTTAAACTTAAAACTCGTATATTTTTTTTTTTTCATGTTTCGGATAACATAAGAACGTGAGATTAAGACGGTTTTAAACGAGAATAACTCGTAAATTTAAAAATAAATGAACTCGTTCCATGAGAAATCCTAAAATCTCATTTAAGACCGTTTTAAACTTAAAACTTGTATATTTTTATTTTTATTTTATTTTTTTTCATGTTTCGGATAACATAAGAACGTGAGATTAAGACGGTTTTAAACGAGAATTACTCGTAAATTTAAAAATAAATGAACTCGTCTTTTTTTTTCCATAACAAATCCTAAAATCTCATTTAAGACCTTCTTAAACTTGAAACTCGTATTTTTCTTTATTATATTTTTTTTTTCATGTTTTGGATAACATAAGAACGTGAGATTTTTGACGATTTTAAACGAGAATTACTCGTAAATTTAAAAATAAATGAACTCATCTTTTTTTCCATAAGAAATCCTAAAATCTCATTTAAGAACCATCTTAAACTTAAAACTCGAAAAAAAAAAAAAAAAAAAAAAAAAAAAAAGAAAAAGAAAAAAGAAAAATCATGTTTTGGATGACGTAAAAACTTAAGATTAAGACGGTTTTAAACGAGAATAAAGTCGTAAATTGAGTGTTTTAAAGAGAAATTATTTACTTGAATGCCAGAGCAATCCATCAAATTCTGGGCATCAGAAAGCTTAAGAACATCCTGGTACACATATCTTCTCACCTAATAATCAAATAATCACAATAAAAACACATCAAATTTCAACTTTTATGTAATAATTAATGAGAAAAATTAAGATTTACCCGAAGAAAAATATGGTTTCGGTGTCGAAACCGACATGATTGACAGAGACTAGAGCAACAATCGAAGCAGAAGAGATTTTTTTCAGGTTGTTTTTTGTTGGAATGAATCGAACATGGCTCAAAGAAATCTTCTTTTAGGAGTGAATTCAACCATTCTGGAATCGATCGATAACCCACCTGTTCAATTCACATCAATTATTATGAATTAATCACAATTTACAGAGGAATTCTGGGAAAAAATAACAGAGGAATTTGATGAAATTACAAAAAAAAAAAAAAAAAAAAAACAAATAGTATAATTAATTAATTCGAAAATATTTAATGAATGTAATAGTAATAATAATAATTAATTCGTCGTAATTCACAACAATAATCATTAAGAACAAAAAAAAAATAAGTGAAATTTTGAGGGAAAAAAAACAGAGGAATTTGATGAAATTACTTAACTTTTTAGTATAATTAATTAATTAATTAATTAATTAATTACAAAATTATTATAAAGTGAAATTCAGAGGTTTCAAAGTATGAAATTTATAAATTAATGAATTTAGTAATTAATCCGTCAGAATTGACATCAATAATCATTAAGAACAAAAAAAAAAACTGAAATTTTGAGGAAAAAAACAGAGGAATTTTATTTTATTAAATTGAAATTGAAGAATAACCCATTTGATGAAATTACGAAACTTTTTAGTATATAATTAATTACAAAATTATAAAATTGAATTCAGAGGTTTCAGAGTATGAAATTTGTAATTCGAAAACATTTAATAAATGTAATAATATTTAAAAAATGGGAAAAAAATTAGAAGAAAATAAAAAATTACGATGATTATTATTATTATTATTATTATTATTATAAGAAGAAAAAGAAGAATTGAAGATTAGGGTACCATGATTAGAGTGAAAGAAATTGAGAGGTGTGAATTTGGGGAAAAAAACAGAGGAAGTTGATTTATGAAAATGGTGAGAGGTGATGATGATATTAAAGGTTGGTTTTGAAGGCACTGGTAGTAGTGGCAGAAGAGTTGTACGAAAATAGTTGTCGTTTTATGACACTTTGTAGTACTACTACTACTGCTAATCCCTATGATAACGGTTGGAGCCGACATATCTGTCATAACATTAAAACGATACATGATTTGTTATAAATTTAAGATAGATATTTCCGTCATAAATAAGAAACACAAATTCTTGGGAGAGACGGTCTCTCAATAACTTATTGAGAGACCACTCTTCGGTACTACTTTATGATCTATTCGTACTCTTAAATGATAACTTTGTTTGTATACTCTTTTATGTTAATCGTACCTACTTCTATTAGGTTTGGTACTACTGTTACTTTCATTTGTACTTAGTCTCTTAATAAAGTTAATGAGAGACCGTCTTTCAGGAGACCTACCCAATAAGAAATTGGCTAAATGGTAAGAGTAGGTCTCCTGAGAGACGGTCTCTCATTAACTTTACTAATAGATTAAGTACAAATGGAATGAACAGTGGTACCAAACCTAATAAAAGTAGGTACGATTAATATAAAAGAGTATACAAATATAAAGAGGATACGCTTCTTATAAAAACAGGTACAAAACAAAGTTGTCATTTAAGGGTACGAATAAGACATAGATAGAGTGGTATTGAAGAGTGATCTCTCAATAAGTTATTGAGAGACCGGCCCTCCCAAGATTTTATGAAATGGTAATGGTAATTTGGTTTTTTGGTTACGGAGATATCAGATATCCGTTGTGATGTATGGATTACGGAGTAATTACGAGTTATAACTGCTCATTTAGGGAAGAAAAAAAAAAGACGAAAATATTGTTATGGTCTAGGAACAATGGTTTGTTCTTATCGAGTTAAATGGATAATACTACTTCATATTGATTTATTTTAATAAAACAATTGATAATGTGTCACAAGAGGGACTAACTATATGCTCCGTACTTCCTCCGTCTCTAAAATATTGTCTCATTTTCCTATTATATGTGAGGAGTATTTTAATGAAACAGGACAATCTCAGTGGGACAGAGGTAGGAATGTAGGATGATATTTCTATATTTTTCATATGGTCCTTTTCTATGATGATTATGTGGGCTAAATTTTTGATGATTGTTAAAGGGTTATGGTTGAGTTATACTCCCTCCGGACACAATTTATCGCCCCACTTTCCTTATTTGGAAGGTTTTTATTTTTTGCCCCACTTCTCTACTTTCCTTTTCTATCTTACACTTTTACCATATTATCCCTCTTTCTATCCTTTATTTACAAGAAATGTCAATGAATTTTACATTCAAGGCCCATCATTCATTTCTTTACCATTTTATATTCATTTTTCACTACTCCACCATCATTTTTTACCATTTTATATTCCTTCCTTATTTTACGTGCAAAAGTGAGCGGGACAATAAATAATGACCGGAGGGAGCATAACATGATTGGTTAGGTTTATAGGTGGGTGCAATATCGGAGTAACCTAGATACGATTGGGTAAAACATGAACTGATACGACACGATCCACTTTAATCCATTCTATAATCGACCTTAGTGATGTCCATTCTATGATCAGTACAGTCGCGGAACGTCTTAAATTCAGAGACGAAATGACAGTACAGTAGCATCAGTTACTGTGGCATGACAGTACAGTAGCATCACTGTAAAGGAAATCGGACGAAATGAAGAACTCAAGAACATACAGAAACTTGAAAACATGTTTTTCGACCTTGCAATTCAACACGACAGCAGAATACAGTAATACGAGTGTAAGATTGAAGCAGAAAGTGATTCAAATTTATTAATACGGGTATACGATTGAAGAAATGACAGTACAGTAGTAGCATTACTTACTGTGGCATGACAGTACAGTACAGTAGCATCACTGTAAAGGAAATCGGACGAAATGAAGAACTCAAGAATATACAGAAACTTGAAAACATGTTTTTCGATCTTGCAATTCAACACGACACCAGAATACAGTAGTACGAGTATAAGATTGAAGCAATATGTGATTCAAATTTATTAAGAAAAAATGAATCAAATAGATGAACATTCTGATAATACATAATCGGAGTTAGATCGAGTGGGAGCAACATATTTACCTAATGGGAAAAAAAAACCGAGGAAGAGGAAACACAAAATATGTCGGGCAATTTACTTGAAATCATTATAGTTAGGACCAAAAACGTCGTTTAACCTATCCTTAATCCTGGTTAATGTACCTTCAATAGCGATATCAAAGGCATCCTTCTTAGTCCTTAACCCGAGAGAACTGCCATGTTTCCTGTACATGACATTCGGTATCAACTCCATAACTTTCTCCCTCATTCTCCTCACCTCGCTCCTTGGAATCGCCATTAAAACATCCACCACTTTTAGCCCTTTGAACACGACGTCTTCCTTGGGTATTGATACTGAAAACTCGTTGAATTCGTCTGGGGGAAGATGCCATTGGAACTGGGTTTTCGCTGATTGGTCCTCGAAGAAGACTGGTATGCAGCCTGCTATCATCCCGTCGAATGTTGACCGTCTTGCTGGTGTTTCTCCTGGTGGTTGTAAGCAGAAGCTCGCCTCCAGCATCGGTTTCATGTACCTGATCACAGTCGCGACACACAGGCTAGAATCAGCACCCCACACGATTCACGTGAATCAAACACCGTTACAGCAATCAGCAATCAATAAGATCGATCAAAATCAAGTGAAAAACAGATAGAACTACCAATGCATAAGAATTACAGAAACCGCGATCAAATTTGATTCATCACAATTCGCAATCATGCTCACAAATCCCATCAAAATCGAATGAAAATCACACAAATTGCAATGAATGCATAAGAATTATCATAGATTCAACTACTTAATTCGTTCTTCACGCAAAATCTAACCCTAAATCCAATCAAATCTACAATGCAGCATAAGAATCATCATATAAATCGCGACTTATTTGATTCACACAATTCACATGAACTCGATCCCAAAATACTAAATTCAATCAAAATCTAACCCTAAATCCAATCAAATCTACATAAATCGCGACTTATTTGATTCACAAAATTCACATGAACTCGATCCCAAAATTCAATCGAATCCAATCAAATCCAATATACTACCTGATAGGATCATGCTCGCAAATGCCATTAGAGCAATCAACAATGTCACAAACCTTCCGAAACCTCCCACCAAACCCGTCACCCAAACTCGAATTCGACCCGCATTCCTCCCGAATACTCCTCCGAATATTCGGGTTACCCGTCGTCCCGGTCCCACCACCACCAGCAAACAACATAAGCGTACTCCGCCTCGACCGCCGCACCCTCAACACCCACGCCTCCAACAACGCCAAACTACCCGGATGAAACGACGTCGGATGCGGCACCGCCTGCTCCTGCCACCCCCACGCCCGCCCCTCCAACGTCAACGCCGTCAAATTGAAAAACTCCGGTGACGTCAGGAATGACGTCCCCCACAACCTCCCCTCCCCCTCCTCCTCCCCCTCCCCCTCCCCCTCCTGAACCGGAAGCGGTTGAGAGAAGTCCAAAGCGGTTCGAGCCATCACCAAGAAATGATCATGTCCACCGAACCGGGCCCAAATCTCCGGGTCGTTCGCCGGGTCGGTAAGGTAGTTGAAAAGCTCGGCGCCGTGGAGGTGAGATGAGTTGTAGAGGTCGCCGTAGAGGTAACGGAGGGAGTCGAGGGAGGAGTAGTAAGGGAGGAAGATTACGGCGGCGATGCGGTGGTCGTCGGTGAGGCAAGGGTACTCAAGGAGACGGCGATGGAAGACGAGCTCAAGCATATGCGGGTCGGTTCGGTACCATGAGTTGGACCGGTTATGGGTCTTTTGACCCAACCCGTGGTTGGCCAAATACGGGCAGAAGTCGTCGAATAAAGGGAAGTAGGCGGAGCAGTTAGAGAGGAGGTCGGTGTTGAATTTTGAAGGGAGGCTTCGGATGTGGATCCATCGGTTCGTGCAGTCGGGTTCTCGGGTTTGGGTTTGGGTTTGGGCGAGGCATGAGATCTGGTGGAGTATGAGGATGAGGACAAGGAATGTGAAGGTGGGGCAACAATGGCGGTTTTTAGAGGGTGACATTGAAGTTTTCTGGGTTTGAGATGAGTGGAGGTGTGACAGTGTAAACTGTAAAAGTATGGAAATGGTGGAAATGTGTTAATAATAATAATAATAATAATAATAATTAAATTAATTAATTAATTATGATTAGCAACGTAAAAGTTTGCGTTAGTTACGTTCATTAATTGTTTGAAATTTTTGAGTTGATTTTTAGCCACTACTCACTCCATTTATACTCATTTACCGTCATTTTATAATAACGGATCAAATATTATTCATTTAGTCGCACTATTTCTCATAATTTCATCTATTTAATTTTTTAAATTTATTATAAATGGACAATCCAATTAATTCTTTAGATTCTCTTTTGATAAAAGATTTTATCATATAATACTCGTATCCTTTCTCTATTTACACAAAATATCACTACTTTTTCCTTAGTTTAAGTTTAATGGACCCACAAAATCATTTAATTTATCAATAATAACCTTACTTTTATCAATTATAAAATCGATCATATAAATAATTGAATGAATGAGAGGAGGTACACTATTAACATTCTTACTCGTATTAGACTCGGACATCTTTGATAAATTACGTACTCTCTCCGTTCAAGTCCAAGCTTCCCCTTCCTTGTTTTGACACTATTCACAATCAAGGATAACTTTCGATATTCACGACAATCTATTAGAAAAAATATATTCATGTGAGATCTTGTTTGATTCGTCTTTAAAAGTACATTATTAATATCCAATTTTCATAATTTTTACTAATATGTTACGAAAGATATTAACGATGCAAAATGTGCGTTGGTAAACGTGAAAAAGCAAAAGGGAAGCTTGGACTTGAACGGAGGGAGTACCATAAATTGTTCGGTACATTTAAATATTTGAGACCGTCTCACAATAACTCATCGTGAGACCGTCTCACACAAGAATTTGTTTTGAATATTACTCCGTATTTGATAGATGAAACTCATCCCAACAACAAATCCACAAAGACCTACTTTTGACATCACACTACAAGACCACCTACTAAAACGAGTCAACTCGCCACTCAATCCGCCATTGTTACTCACCTCTTACCTCCAACAACAACAACAACAATGTCAGCTGCAACTTCTCCCACCACCTTCGCCCCCTCTCTCCAGGTATCTCTCTCTTTCCATGATCATCGTGTGAATACCCCCAATTATCCGATAGAATACCTAATTTGTGATCATCATATTAAAAATCAGCTCACGGTTCCGTAATTATTGTGTAAGACGATCCTGATTAATTGAATATTCGATACGAAAATGCGATTAAGTGTCGAATAAAAATGATCATTGATTTAATTGGAGGAATGATTTGTGATCTTCATATTAAAAATCAGCTCACAGTTCGTAATTATTGTGTAAGTCGATCCTGATTAGTTGAATATTCGATACGAAAATGCGATTAATTGCGCGCTTCTTCGGGAAAAAATGATTATTGATTTTATTGGAGGAATGATTTGTGATCTTCATGTTAAAAATCAGCTCACCGTTCTGTAGTTATTGTGTAAGACGATCCTGATTAGTTGAATATTCGATATGAAAACATATTGATGTATGCGATTAATTGTGCGCTTCTTCGATGAAAGATGATCATTGATTTAATTGGACGAATGATTTGTAGCTCATGGTTCTGTAATTATTGTGTAAGACGATCCTGATTAGTTGAATATTCGATATGAAAACATATTGATATATGCGATTAAGTGCGTGCTTCTTTCGAGGAAAAATGATTATTGATTTAATTGGAGGAATGATTTGTAAACTCAACTGACTGTCGGATCGAATTGAAATCAGGTGACCGGACCTCAGCTGACCGTCCGATCCTCATCATCGCCTAATCTTAATCTTACTTTCGCTTCCCGACGTGGCGCCTCGTTTCCTGTCCTCCGTGCTTTGCCTAACAACATCTCTTCCGTTGACGCTGGTATTTTCTATTCTTAGTTACACCGTGTGTACCATGTCATTGTAACACTGGCGAATTGAATTTGCTTCTGCGTCAGGAAGTCACCTGAAATGATCACGGCCGTAGTTATTTTTTTCCACTTAATTTCAGCCAGTTCACTCGATCAGAATGGACATGGCGGCCTTAGTTATTCTTGTAAACCTAATTAGTTTAGGCATCGTGCAAATGCACGTTATTTGTGGAATTGTTGTTCGATAATGTGGTGCATGCGGTGGATGTAAAGAAATTCTCATTTTTTTCGGATAGAATCTTTGGTAAACGGTGTTTCTTTCTTTTTGAAGGAGTTAGTAGTGAGCTAGATGCTGTATCAAGCTTCAGTGAGATAGTTCCTGATACTGTCATTTTCGATGATTTTGAGCGGTAATTACTTTAATCAGAAACTGAATTTCGAAGTTAATTTCTCTGCAGTTGGGAGTGTTAGATTGATATGGAGTAGTATACATAATTAAAGTATTTAATGCAATGTATTATTGTAGGTTTCCTCCAACTGCAGCGACAGTTAGCTCATCGCTTTTGCTAGGCATTCTGAGCCTCCCTGACACTATATTCAAGGTGAACTCCATCATCTGATTAAATTGTGTGAATTCCGCTGATATCGGAATCTTGTTAACCTCTAAAACCAGAAAATTAAATTAGACAGAGCTATATTTTTACCTTAAAGTCCCGTTAATAGTTATATACTTATTTAGAGATGCACTTATGTGCTAATCACAACCCTGAAGAACGTTATACACGTTAATTGTATCGTTTTTTATATGCAGAGTGCAGTCGACACTGCGCTTGCTGATAACATGTGTGCTAGTATTGAAAGGCCTGATATTAGAATGTCATGTTTCTTCAACAAGGTTTGGCTTTTTTGTCCATTCCATTTCGTACTACTAATATTTTTGTAAGATTTGAGGTAGGTTATCAGCGAAGTGACATTTTCTATTTGTTGATGATTTTGATAGGCGCTAGTAAATGTTGGGACAGATTTGGCCAAACTAGTTCCTGGTAGAGTGTCGACTGAAGTGGATTCTCGTCTTGCTTATGACACTCATGGGATTGTTCGCAAGGTAATGGTGAATTAGGTCAAATCCGTTCTATGTTTGGTCTGTGATGTTTGGTATACCATGAATGAGAAGTGCTTCCATACTAGTGACTCTAATGTAGTAATTATGTGTTTGGTATACCTGTTAGTGGATGCTAACAGGTACTCGTACTACGTAAGTAGTATTCCCGGTTTGCCTTTGATGGTTTCAACTAGTTTCATACTCTCATCGTTGTGTGTCGATCAACTAACATTGTAGACTATTCTTTGATTTCTGTTTGTACTGGATAATATTGTTCATGGTTTCTATGCTCTTCCTGAAATCGTAGGTGCATGATTTGTTGAAGCTATACAATGATTTCGACATCCCAGCAGAACGTCTGCTGTTCAAAATTCCTTCAACCTGGCAGGTGTATGAGAGTTTGTTTTTATCTTTTGTTCTTGGAGATGATAAATACTTCCGTCTTCCGTCACGTGTGCTCAAATACATCTGTTCCATTTGTTCTCAGGGTATAGAGGCTGCAAGAGTGTTGGAATCCGAAGGCATACAAACTCACCTAACATTTGTTTATAGGTATTCTGCATCAAATCTCTAATACCGGTTATACTATACTTTTATCTTCGCTTCATAGATAATCTGTCATCAGTTTTGTTTCTGGTTATACTGTACTTTTATCTTCACTTCAACGACTTATCTATGATAATTCAGTTTTGCTCAAGCTGCTGCAGCAGCACAAGCAGGTGCATCCGTCATTCAAATCTTTGTTGGTCGCATAAGGGTAAATTCTTACCATCTAAACCTCTAGAAATGCTTGTTGAACCGCTTTTCTAGTTTCCCGAGTAAAGCTCATGTTCTTTTAGGATTGGGCTCGCAATCACGCTGGTGATCCTGAGATTGAAGCTGCTCTAAAGAGAGGGGAGGATCCTGGACTAGCCTTGGTGGGTTACTTTACTACTCCGTATTGCATTATAAATTGCTGCATAAAATGCCGTTATAATGAAGTAACTACTCTCTATTGGGTGCTCATTAAAGTCGACTTAAGATTCTAGCAGCATCCATAATAACAAGTTTCCATCGCGTCTGAATAATTTTCAGGTGACAAAAGCATACAACTACATTCATAAATATGGCCACAAATCAAAGCTAATGGCCGCAGCAGTTCGCAACAAGCAGGACCTGTTTAGTCTTGTCGGGTAATTCATCTTCTTTTTCTTCTGTTTGTTTCTGGAGTATTTCACGTCATTTCTTCGGCAGTATTGGGCTTTGGTGATTTATCATGCACTGCAGGGCCCTGAAACTCTTGAAGGTCGATTTTTATCGCCTAATCGGGTACTATGTACTCACTGACTAACCTGCTTGTTGTGGTTTATTCAGTGTCGACTATATCATTGCACCTCTAAAAGTCCTTCAGTCGCTTAAAGAATCAACAACTTCCCCAGACGAGAAGTACGGATTTGTGAGAAGACTGTCCCCTGAATCCGCTGCTGCTTTCGAGTTTAGTCAAGAAGAGGTTAGCTATATATCTTTCCACTATTCTCCTCGAGTTGTCATTATCGACAAGATCTTCAAATCGAGTGATTATATTGTTTGTTGGATATTCGATCCATTGGTCGGAAAATGGGATGTTAATTAAGTTAAGACTTATGAAACAGGTAGTGAAGTGGGACCAGAAAAGCTTGGCATCGGCGATGGGGCCGGCGGCTGTGGAGCTTCTGGCAGCTGGCATCGATGGCTATGCTAACCAAGCAAATAGAGTCGAGGATTTATTCGGCAAGATTTGGCCGCCTCCTAATGTCTAAATCATTGTGTGGTGCCGATCTGACCCAACCCGACTCCACCCGACCTGTTTCCTTCCCATGATACGGTTTCGCCTCTTGAGATGTACTAACTTGCTTTTGTAATCGTTGTTGTATGATTGTACTTTGATGTTGGGATACTAATCCTTTGATCTTGAGCTAGTAATTTGTTGTTTTCTTTGGACAAAAGTGTAAAATCCAGTCCGGACCGGACCCGGAATAAAAAATTCCGGTCCGGTCTCAGGTCCATCATTATGGGGATTCCGAGTTCCGGTCCGGTCCAGTCCTGACCTGGTTTTTTCCGGTCCGGATTGGGAAGACCGGAATTATATTTATTTCATAAAAATTCCGGTCCAAATCGGTCCAAATCGTCCGGAATTTCAAAAAAAATTGAAAATTTCGACCCGGTTTGAAAATTTTAGATTCTAGTCCGGATTTTTTTTGAAGATTCCGGTCTGGTCCTAGACCGGTGCTTGGGCTTACTTATTTAACGTTTCGGATATCTCGAGAGTCTGTCTTAACTCAAGTACAGGAGTAACATTTAACAATGTTTTATGTCATTGTTGTATAAATAAAATACGTCTCATTTCCAATAATTAAATATATTTTCAAGTTTTAACAACAATATTTTCATACCGTAAAAGAATATGTGATTGGAATGAAACAGATTATAATTATAAACGAGAAGTCTTATTTTCACGATGTTTAAGGCCAACGATTTATCGTCAGATACGAGTGACGTGACATTTTATTTCATAGTGGTTAGTTATTCTATTAGATGTCGTAAACATTTTACCGTCGAGACTAAACAAAATTATACCAGAGCGGATTATCCGTCCCATTTTTGTGTTCCACTCCGTGGTCTACACCATACACTGGATGACCCCTCACTTACTCAACAAATAAAATAAGTAACAAATATCATACACTTGTTGACGTGTCATTCAGTGTATGGTGTAGCACAAAATGGGACGGGAGATCCGCATTGAAATTATACTCGTAATTCAAAATTAGAAAACACAAGAACCCTAAAAAAAAAACTTGTCAGCCTTCAATCTTCATCCCTTCCGCCTTGATTCAGCGCATCAACTCTTCCCCAGATCTTACAAACAAGGTTGGTTCGATTCGTAATTGCACTTTCTATTCTTTTTTCAATTTCAATTAGTTTTCTGGGTTCATAATTACTGTTAAAAGCTATGAATTTTGATGCAATCACGACTCAACTCTAGAATAGTAGAATTAATAGTGATGAATCGATTATTTCCTTGCAATCAAACTGTTCAATTCTCACGAATTTTCATAGTTTTTGATTTAATCAATCCCGCTAATTTAGGGTTCACGATTTCTGATTTACCCCCAATTTTATAGTACTAATTTCCAGCTCACAAAATCATGGCAGTAGGTTGTAGACTTGTAGCTACACATCCGATTCTCATAAGCAGAAGAAACAAAATCTAACTGTGTTTACGTAGATTTTCAATTTTCATCTTGTCCATGTCGATTTTCACCTCTACGTCTGAATTGAACTTAGTTGAAAAGAAGTTGAAAAGAACAGGATCGGTCTTAGTCACTGATCGTTCTTTTTTTTTTTTTTTTTTTTTTGTTGCAGTTAGGACGATGGTTGCTGTCACTGATTCCATTGCGTGTGAGAGCGGCGAACATGTCGAGCCTGCATGGACTGTAGTTCTACCTCGTCGCAAAAAACGAACAGGCCGGCCTACTACAGCTCCCTCACAACAAGACACGCGCCCGACGCCCTGGACCCCACCAGACACCGAAGTCGACACTGCCAAAGAATCAAAATTACTGCGCGACATGCAATCGTGCTTGAAAAAACTCGAGGGTTCAAAGTTTTACGATCTCTTTGTTAAACAAATCGAAGACCCGGAAGTCTGTACGTGTTTTACCAGAGTTTTGGGGTCGGAACCAAGGATGAACATGGTGATATACGGTATAGGAAGCATTGAATCATTCGAAGGGCCGAGGTTGCAGCTCAGCCTTGCGATCCTGATGAAACGACGGTTTGAATGGGTCGGTGATATTGAGGTGTTTGACCCGATTCTTTCAGGGACGGAAACCAAGGTCGTGGAATCGTTTGGATGTTGTGTGATGTCGGTGAATGAGGAAGGAAGAAGAGAGAGTGTAAACCCGATGATGTTCTTCATGCCTCATTGCGAGGCAGTGTTGTATCATAACTTGTTGCAGACGAACTGGGATGTGAAGAAGCTGAGGAATATGGCGTTGTTTGGAAACAGTTTCGAGGAATACGAGCATCATGCGTCTGTGGTGAAGGACTATGTAGCTTCTGATTATACTGAGCGTATCTTAACTGCTCGAACGTTCGCTCAGGAATTCAGAATCCCGGTGTGTTCTGATTATCACTGCAAAAAAGCTTTCCATGACTCGAGTTGGCATTTTTTCAACCCTGATTCGGAGAGAGACTTGCCAATCCTCCGCTAGTCCATCAATTTATAACGGGTCAAATATCCATTTCTTCTGGGTCGACCCTAGAAGAGCGGTCTCAAAACACACTAAAAGAGACGTAAGTAGCCTCAAAACTGCTCTAAAAGTGCGGTCTTGCCAAGGGAAAACAAGAGAAAACACAAGATAAATCGAGCATAAAACATCAGAGATCGATGCTTGGAGGTGGCAACTGAATCAATCGGTCGGAATCGATGTTTTTTTTTATTAATTTAAAGATGTACTCGTAATTAGTAATGAGAGGATTCTTTTAGTGAAATCGATGTTTTTCGAGGTGAAATAATTTTTTTAGAGTGAAAGTTATATTTTCAATTAGTTTGTATTCTCTCCATTTTTTTCATTTATTTGTCTTGGATTAAAATAATTATCACAGTGAATATAAAAAACTAATAGATGAATTAAACCGAAGGAGTAATGATTAATTAGTGAAATTTTTTACTAGAAATTTGGGTGAAATCGATGGTTTTGAAGATGAAATCAACGGCTTGTAATGAATAATTAACGTGATTTTGTAATGAAACCGATTATATTAGAAGCGAAATCAATTTGAAATTAAATCGATTTTTTTTTTTTATTAATTTAAAGATGTAACTAATGATTAGAGGCTTTTTTTTTTTTTTTTTTTTTAGCGAAATAGACCTTTTTTTTATAGTGAAATCAATTTTTTTAATTTGATGAATAATTAATTATCGGATTTTTTTTAAGTGAAAATTTGGAGCGGAATCGATGTTTATTTTCTAAGATGAAATCGACAATTTACAACACGATTAATTAGCGTGATTTTTATAGTGAACCCCATTATATCAAAGTGGATCGATATTTGGAATAATAATTAGTCGTCAGCCAGCTAAGTCCGACCATTTCCCATGCAACCAAGTTCAAGGTCCAGTAGCGAAGGTCGAACCCAAACCCAGACCCGGGTCGAGACCGACCAGTGATCAGTGGCCAGGTGGCATTAGCCGTTGATGTGATGGACCAATCAAAAGAGAGGTGGATCCAGATCAGATAATCCAGATCATGTTGGTTGTATTTACACCCAGGAAACCCGGTTTTTTAATTAGAGTGCATGTGGTTGACGCAAAACTACAAAGCTAGGAAGGAGAGGAGTGATCCTTCAACATGTTATGTTCCCCCACCCTTCCCTATCATTAGTGGCTTCCCACTCTTGTCTCGTCCATCTTTCTTAAAACCGATATATATATATATATCTGTCTGTCTGTCTTATCTTCAAAATGATCGAGTCATGTGTCATAACATCTTATGGTTACTTTCTAGATAATCGGCTTTATAACGCAACTGTCATGGAATTGATCTGAACGAACCAACCATTGGATTTGAAGTGTGGATGTAACTGAAACTGAAGTCTTCCTGTGTACCTGGGGTTGAGATTCGAACTCAGGTCGTGGTGGGTGAGTCACGTACTCTGATATTATGTTATGGAAACAATTCAGCCAAAACGTTAAGGGCGGTGACTGGATGTCCAGAAATGTACTCTGTATATATACTCTAACAGCAAGTGTTCATATGCATTGACGGGTTTAAAGTATGGATGTAACTCAATTCTTCTCATATCTGGGGTTGAGATTCGAACTCAGGACCTCTGGTCGCGCGTTGACTCGCTTTGATATTATATTGAAACAATTCAGCCAAAACATTAAAGGCGATGGCTGGAGATCCAGAAATGTACTCTGTATATGTACTCTAACAGCAAGTGTTCATATGCATCGACGAGTTTAAAGTGTGGATGTAACTCAAGTCTTCCCATAATACCTTGGGTTGAGATTCGAACTCACAACCTCTGGTAGCGGTGACTCACTCTGATATTATATTGAAACAATTCAGCCAAAACATTAAAGGCGATGGCTGGAGATCCAGAAATGTACTCTGTATATGTACTTTAACAGCAAGTAGTGTTCATACGCATTGACGGGTTTAAAGTGTGGATGTAAGTCAAGTCTTCCCATAATACCCGGGGTTGAGATTCGAACTCACGACCTCTGGTCGCGCGTTGACTCGCTCTGATATTATCTTATTGAAACAATTCAGCCAAAACTCCGTATATATATACTCTAACAGCAAGTGTTCATATGAATTGACGTGTTTAATTTTATATTTAGTACCGATATCTTAGTGTTTTGAACAAGAATTTACTAGGAATAAAAAGTTGATCTATCTATCTTTCCTGCAAATCAATTGACCTTTGTTTCTATGTTCATTCACCACATTTTTTTTTGGATTATTCCTTGTATTATTAATGTGGATTTGTCCCTTTTTCAATATTGATTCAAATCATGAGAGTATGACATGGATACACATGATACCATATACTCCCTCCGGTTATTATTTTTCGCCTCACTTCATGAATATTTGTGAGGTGTATTTTAATAGAATGGGGCGAAAAATAGTGTCCGGAGGGAGTATTTTTTTAAAGGAGGGAAAGAATTATTGTCACATTTTCTGTGTTTTATTTTGTACTACGAATTTAGAGTAACTCGCTTTAGGAGGCATAACCCTTAAATTATGCTAACGACTGTGAAATTTATATTATGCACATATGTAAGTAGTTTGAGAGATCATCGTTTAACATTAAGTTTATGTGAGATACTGAGAATAATACTAGCAGCAAATTAAAAATTACTCCCTTCGAAGTTGCTTTTATTAAAATTTACTACCTTTTAAGATTTTATTATTATTTAACAGCCAAAAAGATAGAAAAGTTCAAAATTTGCTTGCAATTGTAATCTCTGGCATGGTACTCCGGCGAAACTGGATTTTCTATCCTTTTTTTGCCTTTTAATGCCCAAACTACCCCTCTTCTTTATATCCTAATGAAATCCCATAGTTTTTTTCTAAGGTCGTATTGTTTGATTGTCGTTTTTTTTTTGACAAAAATTGATTGTTGAATTTCTAAAGTTTACGATTTAGGGTATTTGGGGTTTTTTCTGGGTTTGGGAATTGGAATGAAGATAGTGAAGGGGAAAACGAGGTTGAGTGAGGTGGTGGTACGCTGAGGGGCAATTCGGTCAACTTATTACTGAATTGGCCGGATTTTACCAATGCAAACAATTTTTGAACTTTTTATCTTTTTGGCTGTTAAATAATAATAAAATCTTAAAAGGGAGTAAATTTTAATAAACGCAACTTTGAAGGGAGTAATTTCTAATTTGCTCTAATACTAACTACATTACAAGATTAACGAATTTTTTTTTAAAATTACTCCGCAATTAATAATAACCTTCGATCCTAATAAAACACGAGGTATTCCATGTTTGACATTCAAATTCACAATGTTTTCTCTCTTTTCGACTTTGTTTATTTTTCATCTTTTCGTGCTCCATATATACTCCGTAATATATATTCCGTATACATACTTTAAAAATCTTACCGTCTTACTAAGTTACTCGTGATTTATTTTATTCAATCTAATGGTCAAATAGTAGATTTACATAAACTTATTCTACCCAATCATCACACATTGACAAATAAATAAAAATACATAATTGCATACAAGTGATGCAACATGAGCAAAATAATTCATTGCCTTTCTCTCGGATTTAAAGTTCTCACAATAAATTATCATACGACTGTGACATACTCGTATGAGAATTGATATTACTTGATTGTCATTAAGGACTCGCAAGGTCAATTTTCAGAAACCGTGAATTTTATTCGATTTCCACAAATTTATACTTTGTATGTCAGGATCGATATCATATATGGAATTCTATTAACGTAGATATCAATCAACTTACACGATAAAATACTAAAATCACACGATCTAATACTCGTCACTAATTCGAGATTCAAAATCCGTCAGCATCATAATCACCCACATAAATTTAAAAATACTCTAATTTTAATAATTTATTATCTAATAAAACAAGAAAACATCTATGATTCCAATTTCCTAATTGATTTAGTGCATCTCCCCCAACAAAAATAATTACTATGATTGAGAATCTTGATTTCTTTCCTATTTATTTAATTACTTGGATAATTATTTTATTATTATTATTATTATTATTATTATTATTATTATTATTATTTTATTATTATTATTTTTTTTTTTCATGATCCTAATACACACACAACACACCCTATAAATACACAACCAACTTTTTTCCTCCTCACATATTTCTCACCAATTCTTTTATTTTTATTTTTTTTTCCCCTTCACTAACCTCACCAATGTACATTATTCCTAACCATTAGCAAAAAAAAAAAAAAAAAAAAAAAATCGTCAAATAACAGAGTAAATCATCTGAGAGACGGTCGAGAACATGGTTGTTGACTCATCATCCGAACTTCCCTACTCATACGCCCCGTTATCCCCGGGTCATGACCCACATGGCTCAACAACCCGGCTCACAAAGCGGTCTAGATCGCTCAGAGCCGGGTTAGCCATCTTATCCGGGCTCATGATATTGGCATTGACCATTGGCTCAGTCGATTATTACAACAACAAAAAGAATAATCCCGTTATTCAGGCAGAGGGTGGTTTGAACCTGAGACCTGGCCCCGAGAATTTGGCTAGCGTGGTTACCACAAGCGGACCGGGTTCAAATGACGTGGCGTTCACGGTGACACGTGGTAGGCCCCACGGCGTGTCGGAAAAGGCTAATAATTTGCCGTTACGTGGGCTTCGATTGCCCGTTTTCGATTGGAATGATGTTCAATTGTCTTGGCAGAGGACTGCTTTTCACTTTCAACCCGAAAAAAATTGGATGAACGGTAATTTTTTTTTTTACCTATTGTTTTTACGTTTAATTACACTAAAATTTTAGTTACATCAGAATTCTCGTACGAAAAGGACTCACCCTATATGATCACAAAATTAATATTTCGACCATTTTATGATTATTTGTGATAAATAATTTAATGAAAAGAGACAAAAATAAAATAAAATAATGAACGGATGAAGTATTAAAATAATTTATTACTCCGAAAAGCTGAAAGTACAGAGTATAATATCTGTTTTATTATTATTATTATTATTATTAATTAATTTAATAATTTGAGACATTAATTTGAAAATTAAACTAACATTATCTTTGTTGTTTTTGCTGTAATCTGCTGCTGTTTATGATCATGGTCGGTCCAACTGTCGATATTCTTCTTCAGATCCAAACGGTAATTATTTCTTCTTACGACCTTTCCAAATATAATAATTCGAATAAACAGCTACCCACCTGTCGTAGATGAGTAATTTCTTTTACCCGAATTAGTATATGACAATACTAAATCGTTACGTATCGATCATCATATTGTTAGCTAGCTAGTTTGTTTAATGCATTTATCAATAGTTAGGTTATTGCATGACCTACATGGAACTACAACTGCGTCGGTTAGAACTTGTATGAGACAGTCTCATTGAAATTACGGTTCAAATCAGTTGATAATCACTACGTTTCATTCATCTGATTATTGTGAGACGGTTTTACACATATTTGTAGGTCCGTTGTACTACAAAGGATGGTACCACTTCTTCTACCAATACAACCCGGGTGGTGCAATATGGGGCAACATTGTGTGGGGCCACGCAGTGTCGAAAGATTTGGTCAATTGGGAACACCTTCCTTTAGCCATGGTCGCGGACCAATGGTACGACTTCAACGGGGTTTGGACTGGGTCTGCGACCATCCTACCCGACGGTCAAATCATGATGTTGTATACTGGGTCCACCAATGAGTCGATCCAAGTCCAGAACCTCGCGTACCCTGCCAACTTATCTGACCCTCTCCTTCGCGAATGGGTCAAGTACCCGGGTAACCCGGTCCTGGTCCCGCCACCCGGGATCCTCAAATCGGACTTCCGTGACCCGACAACGGCTTGGAAGACGTCCGATGGCAAGTGGCGGATCACAATCGGGTCCAAAACTGTCGACAAAACCGGCATTGCCCTTGTTTACGAGACGACCAATTTCAAGGACTTTACCCTCTTGGACAACATCCTACACTCTGTGCCAGGTCAGAAAACTATTAACATGTGTTCAGTGGTCTACATACGGTTCTAATTTCAAACGTTTAAGTAAACTTTTGAATTTGAATATACCGTGCATACATTAATCGCATATTATTTTGTAGGGACCGGTATGTGGGAGTGCGTGGACTTCTACCCGGTATCCATATCCGAGACAAACGGGTTGGACACGTCCATTGAAGGCCCATTAGTGAAGCACGTGCTTAAGGCAAGCATGGACGATGATAGGCAAGATTACTACGCACTAGGAACGTACAACGAGCGTAATGTTACATGGGTACCCGATAATCCATCCATCGACGTTGGAATTGGACTAAGGTACGATTATGGAGGGAAATTCTACGCATCCAAGACGTTTTACGACCAAGAGAAGAAGAGACGGATTCTGTGGGGTTGGATCCCTGAAAGTGATAGTGAAGCTGCCGATGTTAGAAAAGGATGGTCCGCTCTTCAGGTACCTGACCTGACCTAAACCTGACTCGATTTAATTACAGTCCCTTCTGAACCATATGACCCGACCTGACCCAAAACCTTTTCGACTGACCCAATTGTCATATTATGAATGCAGGCTCTTCCAAGAACGGTCTTGTTTGACCAAAAGACCGGAACCAACTTAATCTTATGGCCGGTGGAGGAAGTCGAGACTTTGAGACACAAAAGCAACCATTTCGACAATGTTGTCGTTTCACCGGGCTCCATCATCCCCTTGGACGTTGGGTCCGCCACTGAGGTTCGAATATATATACATCTTTCTAGTTTGACTTTTCCTGGTCAAAGTTTGAAAACGTTGACCATACATTCTTTCATTTTTTTTTTAAAATACAGAGTGACTGAGTCAAAGTTTTTGGTTACAGATGGACATAGTAGCGGATTTTAAGGTGGATCAAGAGGCGATAGACGAGCTACCGGTCTCAACAGAGAAATATAGTTGCCCTACAAGTAAGGGAGCGACACAAAGAGGTGCACTAGGGCCTTTCGGGTTTTTAGTCCTCGCTGATAACGACCTCAACGAGTACACCCCGGTCTATTTCTACATTGTCAAAACGACTGGCGGAACCCTCAAAACTTTCTTCTGCTCCGACTTATCTAGGTCGTCTATAGCACCTGATGTCGTCAAAGACGTCTATGGCAGCACCGTTCCTGTTCTCAAAGGCGAGAATTTATCCATGAGAATCCTCGTAAGCAACCAAACAAAACTCTATTCCGAAATTTACAAGATTATGTTAATTTGCGCGATTTGTGAAATAATTTGTGGTTTTCGACCAACAGGTGGATCATTCGATAGTAGAAGCGTTTGCACAAGGCGGAAGGACGAGCATCACGAACCGTGTGTACCCAACAAAAGCGATATACAAAGACGCGAAGCTGTACTTGTTCAACAACGCGACAACTGCGACCGTGACAGCCTCTGTTAAAACCTGGCAAATGAGTACTTCTTCTTCTTCTTCGCGTACGCATTACAACATTTGGGTTTCTCTTACGATTATTTTTTCGATTTTTTTCGTCATCCATCAATCTTTATTCTGAACATAAAAAAAATTAACAATATCTCATTTTTTTCGGGTTTTTTTTTTTGTTTTTTTCGTCGAAAAAATAGGTTATTTATAGAAGGACGTAGAAGAAAAACAGAGAACATACATTTCCAGCATGGAAGAGGAGGATGAGCAATGGCTGTGGAGTCGACTCGATTATTCATTTATTCATTCATTCAGCTCGACGATTCATATACATACCAATATACCATTCATTTGTGTCGTGATCGCGACAAATAAGCATGTCTCGACCTCTCGCCATTGCTCTATCCCTTCCGTATTTGTAATCGATTTTTTTGTTCAGTAATTTATTTGATTTACGAAGAAGAAGTAAAGTCTCGTGTGAGATGGTTATACAAAGGAATGAACTGCCATAATTGTGGAGTTCGATCAATTTGATTGTCATTCTATTAGCTCAATCGATAAATTATTGTGTGAGACCGTTTACATTACATGATGGACCGACCCAAAACAATATAGCCCAAACCAAAACGCAATTAGGATGGATTTACATTCACTTTTCTTCTTGGGCTTTGCTTATATATATACCTTGAGATCTGGATCCACTGATTGGGATGCGGATCTGGATCTGGATCTGGATTCGGTCCGTTGTCATCCCTACATGAGAGGTTTCTGATTAACGGTAATAAGAAACCAGATCTCTCGAGTTTTTGTGTCGCTTTTTTTAGTTATTTTCATTTAGTATAGAGCAAGTCTCCTTTGTGACAGATGGTTGAAAATTAAACCGTTATCAGTTGGATCCCTGCTTTGATTCGCCCTTTACTTTACTTATTATATTTTCTGACGGTCTGTCTCAATAATTATTTGTATACCTATTTGAAATTCCTATCACCTAAAAAGTCCAAAATAATTTTAATATTGCTCTCTTTATCCCGATCATTTGTTTACCTCTACTTATAATATAAAAGGAGTAAAATGAGTTGGAGCCATGTTCTTTTTGATTGAATTGAATTGAAGTACTGAGACAAAATGAGTGGATTGGGTAGAGCTGGCAAAGCGGACGTGTCGGGCCGTGGTTTGTGTCCGTCCAGCCCGACTCAGTCGTGTCTGGCAGGTCCACCGTGTCGTGCCTGACTCTGAGAACATGTGCTGAGGCACGGTTCCTAACCCGTGCCCGACCAAATTTTCAGGTTTTTTCATTTTTTTTGGGATTTAGAGTCGTGCTGGCCGAGCCTAGGCACGGACTTTTCTTCAAATTGGGTCACGGCTCGACTTGGGACCGGTCATACTGTGCCCGTGCTTTTCGCCACGTCAGCACCGTGTCGGGCCGATTCGCGCTTTTTTTTTTGTGCCGGACCGGGCCGACTTGATTTGTCAACTCCACTCTTGGACTAAACTGAAAATAAGTTGAAAAAAATAGGACCCTACTCGATTACACAAAAACTTGTATGAGACTGTCTCACGATAATTTATCGTAAGACGGCTCATATAAGAGGTGGTTATTATCGTGAGACGGTTGTGAGTTTACTGACTCTATTATAAGTGATAATAATCCATTTTAAATTTAAATTTTAAGACGGATATTTTTGTACAAAATGAAGAAATAGTAATGGATTATATTAGTAACACAAGTTGGGGTTGGGCTAATAAGTTGAGGCCACGTAATATAATGTATGTATGGAGCGTGAAGGAAGGCGAGTTAGCGTGGTTATGATGAAGAGCCAATTACGCCAAGATTTGTGGCCGCTGGTCGTCTTGACTCCCATTATATATATATATATATATACGATTTTTCTAACGTATGCCCACTGGACACACATTAATAAGTCGATTAAGGTAAAAATCACATTGATATTATCACGAGAAAATGAAATATTAAACCATATTTACCATACTTACACAATATCAATGTGATTTGTTACCTTAATCAGCTTATTAACATGTGTCCAGTGGGCACACGTTAGAAAAACCGATATATATATATATATATATATATATATATATATATATATATATATAAAAGTATTTCTTGAATTACGCAAATTTTCTTGAATAATACGATTCCTAATTATAATGTGAATACTCTATGCGATTATGGTATAGTATCTCCATTATTTCTAGAATATTGCAATCGAACTTTCCTACCCTCTTTCTATGCAATTTATTTATTTTATTTTTCTAACCTTTAAATAATTACGTATCATAATTCATAAGAGTACTAGGTAATAATTACGATGCTCTCGACGTTCATTTTTAAATTTCTTACTCTCCTTTTCAAATACGGAGTAATTTTTATTTTTATTTTTATTTTCAAATATATATATATTGTCTATCTCTAAATTTTTATTTTTCAAATAGTTTGTGTTTTACCTATTAACGGCTAATCAATGAATAATATGACACCACGAATTGGAAAGTAAAATCTGAATCCGTTAGTTTAATTTGACACAGAGGAGTATATAATTTGACACCGTCACATATATACCGAACTTTGGAACCCTGAAAATCCGAACTGTATCCATTTAAACCCAAGTCATTATCATCCCTATAGGCTATGGCACGACCAAATTAAAGGCCTCAAAAAGATTAGATCATTACTCATCATACTCCAGTATGGTACGAGTACTATGGTCTCCACTGTCATCGATTATAGGCGAGTATCCAACGACTCATCACTCATGTACGAAAATACTTTTATAACGAGTTAAATATTACTCGTACTCATTTAGACAACCTAGAAAATGACAATAATATTTTGTCCTTCCTTTAATAACTACTCCCTCCCCTCCACTAAAATTTTCCCACTTTCCTTAAAAGGAAACTCCACTAAGATTTTCCCATTTCAAAACTTTCCTTATTAATTCATTATACCCTCTTCCTATTGGCTACTTTTTCTGATTTGACATCTTGAACCCTACCTAACAATTTACCACCTTTCATTACTCATTCCTTTCCTTATTCCGTGTGCCATTTACAAATGGGAACATCATTGTGGGGGGAGGGAGTATGATTTTTTTCTTTTCGACCGTTTTACTCCTAATAATAATATAGTCGGAGTACCTCGTCCCTGGATGAAATTTGAACTTCCGAAAGTAGATGTGGAATGAACAAGTTACAACGTTTAAACCGTTTTATGACGAATTAACGGGTCAAAAGTAGATGAAGACGATCCAAACCAATAAAAAAAAGTGGGGATTTAGGCGGGAAGCATAGAATGAAGGTGTGAATAAGTATGAGGTGGATGCGCGTGTAGCTTTTGATCCGTAAATATATGAACTGTCAATTGGTTGGCATTATTCATTCATAATCTCTGTACTCCTTCCGTTCCATTTGATTCTTTATGTATTTTTTCATAACTGTTAATATACGTTTTCTTTTGTTCATATCTTTAATTATATATTTCTAAAAAAATTAAATATTTGATATTTATAACGTATTCAATTAGACAATTTAAACCAGATCTAACATAACTATACTCCCTCCACCCCACTAAGATTTTCCCACTTTCCTTAAAAGGAAACCCCACTAAGATTTTCCCACTTCAAAACTTTCCTTATTCATCCAATTTACTCTCTTTCTATTGGTTACTTTTTGTGATTTGACTTCTTGAACCCCACCAAATAATTTACCACCCTTCATTATTAATTTCTTAATGCATGTGCCATATTGAAATGGGAACATCAATGTGGTGAGGAGGGAGTATTTTATTTTATATATTAAAAGTTATATCGACAATCGCCATCTTAGGAATAGTGTCCAAAAAACAAACGTAAAGAACTTATTTGAATTGACGAGGTATTTCGTATAGCGTGGCATGGCCACTCTTAAAGGAGATATCATTACCGACAAAAGCGGCTTGCATACTTGTGTTCTTCACCATTCAACTAATCATCTTCTTTATCTCTCTTAATTACCATTTCTTTCTTGGGTAGGTCTCGTGAGACGGTCTCTCACTCATTTTACTGAGAGACTAAGTATAAATGAAAGTAACAGTGGTACCAAACCTAATAGGAGTAGGTACGATTAACATAAAAGAATATACAAATATAAAGAGGGTACGGTTGTTATAAAAACAGATACAAAACAAAGTTGTCATTTAATGGTACGAATATGACATAGAGTGGTACTGAAGAGTGGTCTCTCAATAAGTTAATGAGAGACCGTCTCTCCCAAGAATTTGTGTTCTTTTAATTACTGTATTTAATTAATTTATCATCGACTATATTTTTTATAAAATCGTCTTATATACAGTATTATATTACTATTAATACCAACTAAAATTATGACACATCGTCACGTTTGTTATAAAATTTTATGTTTTCGATCTTAATTATTGTGTGAGACAGTTTTTTATAAAACGGTTAGTATTTCGGTCGTATTAATAAAGGATTAATTATTATTATTATTATTATTGATGTTGTTAAACTTTAGCTTTGGCATACATTCCTTTATTTCTTTTCATTTTTTAAGTTTTGTTAATTGTAGCTTTTGTTTAAGTTGTAAGATAATCCAAAGCTAGACGTTATTAGTATAATTAACTTGTTCAAGGTATCACTTTGGGCAAAATGTTAGTCAACCAAGTTGTGGCTTTTTTATGGATTAAGCTTCTCTTTAAGTAAAAATCAATCGAAAAAATAACTAAACCCTGAAAATTTAACTGAACTCGATTAAATTAGTCTGAATTTAGAGCTACTATTTGATAAAATAACATAAACGAACAATAACGTTCGTCATTATTGTTACCATTACTATTGTTATTACTCCCTCCGTTTCATTGATTTCTTCCACCTTAAAAGTGACACATTTTTTAAGAAAAATAATAAAATAAGTTAAAGTAGAGAGAGAGTAAAGTAAGTGGGCCACCTAGGTAAGAGAGAAGTGTGATAGAAAAAAGGAAAGTGGAAGAAATCAAAAAAATGATTGGAAAAGGAAATGTGGAAGATATCAAAGAAACAGAGAGAGTACATGTCAATTTAGAGTAGTCCTTTCTATAAATAATTTAGCAAAGTGTTGGGGTCCTTATCATTTCACACTTAGCCTAAAAAAGAATTCGTTAGGTTGAAGCTATTCCAAATAGAGTAGGTCTACTGAGAGATAATCTTTTATCAAATTTATTGAGAGATGGATTACAAATGAAGGTAACTATGATACCAAACCTAATAAAAATAGGTACATCTAATCATAAAATAGGTACGAATAAGAATTAAACTGTTACTGACAAGTGATCTCTCAATAACTTATGAAAAAACCGTCTCTCCCAACTTTGTATTCCAAATATATAATGCAACAAAACTACAACGGTAGGATTATGAGGAAATAGTACGTATACTTTACCTTAATTACAAGCCACATGATGATCAACAAAACTACACGAAAGTCAAAACATAATCTAATTTACAGAGTAATGATCTAGTTGAAAATCAACCCAATTCAACAAGTTATTAGTTATTACCCAACTAGAATTCATAAAATAATTAAATTAACTGAAATAAATAATCGAGACAGTGAGAATAATGACTTCTCAATGTTAATACCATGTTGCGATATAGAGAGTACGCACTAGATAGAGTTGATTGAGATTCTATTTGACGTGAATTTCATATACTGTAGTCACTTACTTGTAACTTATTTTTGTGTACGTGTTTGACAAGTAGTTTATTCCTCAAATAAGATAACTGAAATGAAAAAACAGTTAAAATAACGTGTGAAATTATGCTAGCTGAAAAGTTTATTGGTTTCCTTTTTCCGCTATATAGCCCCTATATATCAGGACGTCCTCGTTGACATAACTACACATCAAGATCCCTGTGATGGTCATCTCTCGAAACGACAACAAAAATAAATTTATGTCATAAGTGAACACATCCTTTTATACATCTAAACCTTGAGAGTATGTCTTTGTTCTACGAAATATTTTACTTTAAAAACCATTTATATGTTTTAAATAAAGAAAAAAAAACTTTCGAAAATACGGAATATAAAACTTTTACATAATTACACTATTATAAGAACAGATGTTGAGAATTTGTACTCCGTGTAAAATTCTTAAATTTTTTGTTTTATTTTCAAAATTCTAATTTAATCAAGAATAATCAATTTAATTAAAGTTTCTTATAATTATCTTCCTCAGGATTTAATTCAACATTTCTATCAAATATATATCTGAAGTCGAAAATATAATCAAATAAAATATTGTAAATATATACAAATATATTTATATTTATTATACTACTCCATATGAGATAAAGTTTTTAAAAAAAATGTAATGAAGAAAAATACGGACAAAATATATACAAAATACGGGCAAAATACGTACTTCCTCCGTAATGTATGACAAATTGTCATACAGTACAATTTGACAAAATGTCCCACTTTTTTTTTGACTCAGTTTCACAAATTTTCATAAATTTGTCGTAAATTGTCATTTTCTCTTTCTTATTTTCCACAATTTTTTTTTGGGACAATAAACTCGGAGGGATTACATTATACAAGTAATAAGTCAAACACAAATTCTTGGGAGAGACGGTCTTTCAATAATTTATTGAGAGACCACTCTTCAGTACCACTTTATGTTCTATTCGTACCCTTAATGGACAGATTGAATTAGTTTGAAGAAATATTACTCCCTCCGATTTTTTATTATCTTTCCTATTTTCTTACTGGACTGAAACACTCTTTCTTCCCTATTTTCATTTTGGGCCATCAACATGTGATCTAGAATCACCCTTACATTTCTCCCTCTTCCTTATTTTATTTTGAACCATACCTTCTTACACCCTTATAAAAAATCGGAGGGAGTACAAGTAATAAGTCAAACACAAATTTTTGGGAGAGACGGTCTTTCAATAATTTATTGAGAGACCACTCTTCAGTACCACTTTATGTTCTATTCGTACCCTTAAATGGGCAGATTGAATTGTTTGAAGAAATATTACTACCTCCCATCCATTCAATCCTTGACATGGAGGGTTTCACAAGTTTTAAGAAAAGTAGTAAAAGTAAGGGTATTATTGGTAAATCAAATGGTTTTATGGGCCCACCAAATTTAAAGTAAGGAAAAAGTAGTGACATTTTGTGTAAATAGAGTAAGTATATAAGGATTATAAGGTAAAATGTTTTGCCAAAAAGGGAATGTAAAGAATTGATTGGATTGTCCATTTATAGTAAGTGTAAAGAATTGAATGGATGGAAGAGAGTATTTATTTATTTATTTTTATTTTTTTGAAGAAAAGAGGCTCCCATAATAAAAAGCCAGCTAAAATAGCAGTGTTAATCTCTTGTCTCTATGCTTCACTCTCTCTCTTCAAACTCTCTCTTCCTCCTCACACTCTAGCTTCTCTGCTTCCCCCCCCCCCCCATCTCCAAGCTGATAATGTAAACATTTTGAGCTCAAAATACCACCATTTTTAAACCTCTTACAATCTTCAAAGAACACACACTTTACACACACAAAAAAAAAAAAAAAAAAACTCACCATTGTTATTATTATTCTTTGAAGTTGAAAAAAACAACAGCAATGGGTTCCATTAACATGATAATGTTGCTTTTCCTGCACATTTCAGTGTTGTTGTTTTTAGTGAGCTTCATTTCAGCTGATGATCCCTTCATTTCCTTTGATTTTGAAGTCTCCTACATTACTGCCTCTCCTCTGGGTATTCCCCAGCAGGTAACATTTTGTAGATTATGCTCCTAATTCATTAGATCTCTCCTTTTTTGGGTTGTTTTTAGGTTATTTAGTTCATGGGTTTTGCTCAAAATTTGATCTTGAGTGGTGGGTATAGCTCAAAAATTGGGTTTGAGTGATGGGTTATGCTCAAAATTTTGAGTTTTAGTATTGGGTAGTTATCCAAATTTGTTTTTTTTTTTTGGGGTAGAAATTTGACTTTTTAAGAAATGGGATTTTTTCAAAATTTGATTTTGAGTAATGGGTATTGCTCAAAATTTGATTTTGAGTGTTGGTTTATGCTCCAAATTTACTTTTAAGTAATGGGTATTGCTTCAAATTTGATTTTTTTAGATATGGGTATTGCTCAAAATTTGATTTGGAGTAATGGGTATTGCTCAAAATTTGATTTTGAGATATGGGTAATGCTTCAAATTTGATTTTTTTTTGAGATAAGGGTATTGCTCAAATTTTGATTTTGAGTAATGGGTATTGCTCCAAATTTGATTTTGAGTGTTGGGTATTGTTTCAAATTTGATTTTTTGAGATATGGGTATTGCTCAAAATTTGATTTTGAGAAATGGGTTTTGCTCAAAAATAGATTTTTGAGACATGGGTATTGCTCAAAATTTGATTTGGAGTAATGGGTTTTGCTCAAAATTTGGTTTTGAGTAATGGGTTTTTCTCAATTTGTAGTAAAGTTATTGTCTTTCTTCTAGATCTACAAAATGTGCTTTTGTATGAGAGTGTGTTTTTGTACTAAGTAGATACAGTATATAGTAAAGTTTTAATCTTTTTTACTTGTATTATTGTTCATGTTACTTATGAATTTACCCAAAAGTTTAAACCTTTTTTTACAATATTTGGAATGTTGTGTTTGCATTGCAGGTAATTGCTATTAATGGTAAATTTCCTGGACCTCCCATCAATGTGACTACTAACAACCATGTTGTTGTGAATGTGCGCAATAAACTTGATGAAAATTTGTTGATGACATGGTAAATTTCCCAATTTCACCCTCAAATCTTGCATCTTTGATCCCAAATTCACAATAGTTCTTTATTTGGTGTGTGTTTTTTTATGTGAGTGTCGCGAATTCAAGCCAATTCACTCCAATTTTTGATGTGTGTCGCCAATCGGATTGAATGGAGGAAGTACCTTTTGTTGAATACATAAAAAAGATATAGTAGTAAAAAGCTTCAAATTTTGTTCAAGCCATTTGGAAAATATAATGTTCGATCTTCCCTCGCTTCACTAAGTAAAACTTTAAATTCAGGAAATATGATGTATGTCTTCCATTTTTTCAAAAACCCGTCACATAGTTTGACAAATGTAGTGAATTGGGAGTGAACAAGCGAGAAGTACAATCCATCGAAAAGTTTGCTAAGAAGCTTGTAATTTGGTTTATAGGGCCGGTGTTTTCCAGAGAAAAAGTTGCTGGCAAGATGGAGTACTTGGAACAAATTGTCCAATTCCTCCGAAGTGGAATTGGACTTACAATTTCCAAGTGAAGGATCAAATTGGAAGTTTTTTTTACTTCCCTTCTATCAATTTCCAAAGAGCTTCCGGTGGATTCGGAGCTTTTTTCATAAACCCTCGTTCAATCATTCCGATTCCCTTTGCTCCTCCGGCTGATGACATTATCATTTTGATCGGGGATTGGTACACTAGGAATCACACGGTATGTTGCCTTTTGCAGTATGTTTGAAAAATAATTACTCGTACGTTTTTCTTAGGTTTCAGTGATGGCATGATGTTGATTGTGTTGGTCGTAAAACATGATTGTATAGTTGTGGTCAGATTTTAGTTAAAATTTAGGTGGAAAGTTGTTAGGAGTACAATTTAATGTTCCTAACTACAAATTTTGTTAGTGTTGCTATCACTATACGGCCGGATGGGGTCAATACGCTGTATAAGCTCGTTTTGATTTTTGTTATGTCGTTTTCTGTGATCAGGATTTGAGGAAGACCCTCAACGGAGGGAAATCTCTAGGGATGCCCGATGGTGTTCTTATTAACGGGAAAGGGCCTTACAGATATAATGACACTCTTGTCCCTGATGGCATCGATTATGAGACTATTAATGTCCATCCAGGTAAATATTACGGAGTATTACTTGTTTTTACTGATTCAACTAAACTCGTTTATAGTTATAGTCAACCAATCAGCATGGTATCAGAGCCAGCGTGAACAAATGTTTTGGTTGCCCTAATTACTCCTTATATGTGTCGTCGATCTTCCAGGGAGAACATATCGTTTACGTGTCCACAACGTTGGGATATCAACAAGCTTGAACTTCAGAATTCAAAGCCACAACCTTTTGTTAGCAGAAGTCGAGGGATCCTACACCGTGCAACAAAACTACACTAGCATGGACATTCATGTCGGACAATCTTACTCGTTTCTCCTGACGACTGACCAGAATGCCAGCTCGGATTACTACATTGTTGCAAGTGCTCGGAATGTCAATGAAACGATTTGGACGAGGGTTACTGGTGTAGCGGTCTTGAGCTATTCCAACTCCAAAGGGAAGGCTCACGGTCACCTTCCTGACCCTCCACAAGATGAATTCGACAAGACGTTTTCCATGAACCAAGCTAGATCGATCAGGTTTGTTTCGACTACTCTTCAGTTTACGGACTCCACTCGCGTCAGTTTATGGATTTGGATGTGAAATTTTGTCATTATGTGTTATATAGGTGGAATGTAAGTGCGAGCGGTGCCCGTCCTAACCCACAAGGATCCTTCAAATACGGGAGCATAAACGTGACCGATGTATTTGTTATCAAGAACAAGCCACCGGTGAAAATAGATGGAAAGAAACGCACGACTCTCAACGGGGTTTCATTCGTTAACCCGGCCACACCCATGAGGCTAGCCGACAAGCATAAAGTGAAGGGAGACTATAAGCTTGACTTTCCCCATAGGCCCATCACCGGCCCACCTAAAATGGAAACCTCGATCATCAACGGTACTTTCCGAGGTTTCATTGAGATCATCCTACAAAACAACGAGACCAAGGTTCATACGTATCGCCTTGATGGTTACAACTTTTTCGTTGTTGGGTAAGAAGAGTCTTCTTCCTTCATTACTCATTACATTTACTCCTCGTGTAGTAAGGGTAACATTATCAGCAAGACTCTCCAAATTTTTAAGACGCTGTCACCTCAGCTTTCCACTAACTTTTAATATTTATTTATTCCTCGGACTCACCTCACCTCAGACTCAGCTTAGATTTTATACATTATCAGTTAGTCAGACTTTGCTCAGACTCACCTGACAGACTCCGAGTGTTGCTTTTCTCATTTGCGTGACATCATTGCAGGATGGACTTCGGTGAGTGGACCGAGAGCAGCAGAGGAACGTATAACAAATGGGACGGAATTGCTCGAACCACAGCTCAGGTATACCCGGGAGCATGGACAGCAATACTGGTTTCACTTGACAATGTCGGTGTGTGGAACTTGAGAACTGAAAACCTCGACGCCTGGTACCTCGGACAAGAAACCTATATCCGAGTGATCAATCCCGAGACTGCAAGCAATCCCTCTTTAGCCTTCAAAACCGAGTTACCCCCTCCCGACAACGTCCTATTCTGTGGTGCTCTAAGCAAGCTACAAAAGTACGCATCATACATTCATACCTCAATTTTACAGCGAATGTCGTTTTTTTTAGTACTGATGCTGTTTTTCTTGACTGGTTTGTTTCCGACAGGCCTGAAGACATATCTTCTGCGACGAGCAACTCAGTTCAGTTAATCCTTACACTGGTATTGATTGGTTTTGCCGGTTTCCTGTTTCATTGACGGGTTAGCGACCATTTGTTGAAGGGAGCATAGATTTGTTATCGAGATTTGTCTGTCTGTCTGTCTGCGTGTATCATCAGTGTATGCCTGTTAGAACTGTCAATATTCGACGTCACCCATTTTTCGGCGTTTTTTATTTTAGTTTGAACCCGTCCAATTTATATTATCCCGGATGCTCCGATAATTTATGTAGTAGCTTAATTTATCGAAAGATTAATCATTCTTTTTATTCCTTATATTAAAGTGTAATGACTATTTTAATTTTTATCAAGAAGTGTTCATAAGAATTCACTTTTCTCGTCGAGTTACTACATTTTGTTTCGTTGTGTTACTTCAACTCTTCACTTTCATTTTTTTTTCTCGAAGATATATGTATAATATCCGAATTTAAATCATTCTAATCCGAAACTTGTCATAGTAGATCATGTTTATATTTTGAGAAAAGTTTCAAGAAATGCATTTGTGTGAGTTGTCAAAGGATAATGTGGACCTAAATTGGTGGGGGGAAACAACAAATGACAAGCATTGAGACAAGCTAAGGGGCATCCAAAGCTCGACCAGATATCTGAGGATCCGAGCTTGACTCGTAACCTGATTCTAGTGAGTCAACCTGGCCTATTTGACCCTTCCGACTTGAATATGAAGTATCCTGACTCATCTAGGTCGACATGGGATTCTCATCATAAATCGGATCCGAGCTTGACTCGTAACTTGATTCCAGTGAGTCAACCTGGCCTATTTGACCCTTCCGACTTGAATATGAAGTATCCTGACTCATCTAGGTCGACATGGGATTCTCATCATAAATCGGATCCGAGCTTGACTCGTAACTTGATTCCAGTGAGTCAACCTGGCCTATTTGACCCTTCCGACTTGAATATGAAGTATCCTGACTCATCTAGGTCGACATGGGATTCTCATCATAAATCGGATCCGAGCTTGACTCGTAACCTGATTCCAGTGAGTCAACCTGGCCTATTTGACCCTTCCGACTTGAATATGAAGTATCCTGACTCATCTAGGTCGACATGGGATTCTCATCATAAATCGGATCCGAGCTTGACTCGTAACCTGATTCCAGTGAGTCAACCTGGCCTATTTGACCCTTCCGACTTGAATAGGAAGTATCCCGACCGACCCAACTAGGTCGACATGGGATTCTCATCATAAACCGGACCCAAACTGACCAAATCGAGTTGACCCACTTAAGAGATCTAGTCTCACATGTGCTCCAAAGTGACCCACCCCAGCTAGGTAGCCAAGAGCAGAAGAGAGGCAGTCCCAAATCCACACACATCATTACTCATGAGAGTTAATAAGACAGACAAGACATGGAATATAAAGACAGACATTAGTTATACTTATGCTGTACAAGGCTGGGGGTTGGCTGTATACCTTCCCAAAATGTCTCTGGATGTTTACGGATATATCTGTCACAAACTTATACTCCCTCCGTTCAAGTCCAAGCTTCCCTTTTACTTTTTCACGTTTGCCAACGCGCATTTTGCATCGTTAATATCTTTCGTAACATATTGGTCAAAATTATGGAAATTGGATATTAATAATCTACTTTCAAAGACGAATCAAACAAGATCCCACGTGCATATATTTTCTCTAATAGATTGTCGTGAATATCGAAAGTTATCCGTGATTGCAAATAGTGTCAAGACAAGGAAGGAGAAGGTTGGAATTGAACGGAGGGAGTAACAAATGAATTATTTATTGTCCACATGTATAACGACATTATGTTCTTTGTCACGTTCACACTACTTAGACCTGTCACAGGGTTGTGCCGTCACAACCAAGAATTCGTGTTGTATAATATTATTTGATCTATTTTTTAAGGTTTAGACGGATATATTCGTTTTGATGACGGAGTAGAATATGTGTAATTAAATTGGGGGCCAACTACTTGATGTTGCAGTTGGTACAGAACTAACTACACACCTTTAGCAGGTGTGCTCACATGACTTACCACATGCTCCCTCTCATCCATTCAATTCTTTACACTTATTATAAATGGACAATCCAATTAATTCTTTACCTTCCCTTTTTGGCAAAAGACTTTACCTTATCATCCTCATATCCTTCCTCTATTTACACAAAATGCCACTACTTTTTTCCTTACTTTAAGTTTGGTGGACCCATAACACCATTTGATTTACCAATAATACCCTTACTTTTACCACTTTTCTTAATTTTGATGAAAAATCTCATGTCAAGGATTGTTTGGATGGGAGGGAGTACTCATTTTTGAGAGTGATAAAAACAATGTAATCCCTCCGATCTTTTATTATTTTCCCTTTTGGTTTTGGGAAGAAAATAAGGGTGCAGGAACGTGTGGTTCAAAATAAAAGAAGGAAGAGAGAAATGTAATAGTGATTCTAGACCACATATTGATGACCCAAAATAGAAATAGGGAAGAAAGGGTGTTTCAGCCCAATAAGGAAATAGGGAAGATAATAAAAAATCGGAGGGAGTAGGAGATATGATGTATTGATGTTATCTACTTGTTGCCTCTGTTTATACTCCCTCCGTATCTATATGTTCGTCCACTTTTAATATAATACCCCACCTATATATTAAACAAAGTGGACGAACATATAGATACGGAGGTAATAATTTTTTTATTTTATTTTTTATTTTATTTTTTAAAGTTGTGGTCCTAATATACATATACCTTTAAAAGTTGTACTCATACTTAATAAACTATTCAAATATACTACTCCGTATCCCTTAATAAATATTTACGGAATTTCGAAGAATATATTCACAAATAATTACTAGAGTACTTTGTATATGAGACAGTCGTAAGTTATAGAATGGATTTTGAGTACTTTCTTTACTTCAATGAAAGCTCCCACTTTTCTTGTTTCGTAAATTTCTTTGAAGCTTCTACTTTCTTTTTTGATATCACTCTTCTCTCTTACATAAATGGCCCACCTGCTTTACCCTTTCTCTCTACTTTTGAATATTTTATTATTGTTCTTAAAAAAAATATATGCTTTTTTAAGTGGAATCTTTCGTTGAAATGGAGGGAGTACGAGATTAACGGTATATCCTGAAGAGAAAATAAACAACCTTGATTAGTTTAATGGGCTGGAATATATTGGACCTTTGGGTGCAATTTCGGGCCGGAGGGGTTGAGTTAAAAAGGGTTGGGCCGAGCTGGCCAGGGTCAATAATGTCAAGTTTTCGAGTTCGTCTTCAAGTTATTGGGTTGGACGATATCGGGTCAATTTTGAATTTCTGATCAAATTTGGATACGCTACTAAGGAATAGTATTTTTTATCTTGTATTTCGGTTATATTTTTGTTAGTGTCTAAATATCAGAAAAAGTCCGTAAGGGTGTTATCCACGTTTTTTTTACAAATTTGGAATCTAAATAAAATATGGCCGAAAATTTTACGGGAGGTTACCTAAGCCGTATATTACGTCCACACGGAGCTCCAACAGAGAACATTTAATAGTGTCTTTACGCGATACTAATATCGGTCGAAAACGCATCAAATTGAAGTGAATTTAGAGTCCAAATAAAATATGGCCGACATAATATTATGCCCACACAAAATTTTAGCTCCAACATAGAATATTTGATGGTGTAATTACGCAATAAACTATTGTCGGTCGAAAACGCCTCAAATTGAAGTGTATTATTCACGTTTTATTTGCAAATTTGGAGTCCAAATAAAATATGGCCGAAAATGTTACCGGGTGTTACCTAGGCCGTATATTACGCCCCCACAAAATTTTAGTTCCAACAGAGAACATTTGATGGTGTAACTACGCAATAAACTAATGTTGGTCGAAAACGCCTTAAATTGAAGTGTATTATCAACGTTTTTTTTTTTTCAAATTTGGAGTCCAAATAAAATATGACCGAAAATTTTACGGGATGTTACCTAGGCCGTATATTACGCCCACATAATTTTAGCTCTAACAAAGAACATTTAATAGTGTAACTAGGCAATAAACTAATATCGGTCGAAAATGCCTCAAATTGAAGTGTATTATCCACGTTTTTTTTGCAAATTTGGAGTCCAAATAAAATATGGCTGAAAATTTTACGGGATGTTACCTAGGCCGTATATTACGCCCACACAAAATTTTAGCTACAACAGAAAACATTTGATGGTGTAACTACGCAATAATCTAATATCGGTCGAAAACACCTCAAATTAAAGTGTATTATCCACGTTTTTTTTGCAAATTTGGAGTCCGAATAAAATATGGCCGAAAATTTTGCGGGATGTTACCTAGGCCGTAAATTACGCCCACACAAAAATTTTCTCCAAAAGAAAACATTTGATAGTGTCTTTACGCGATAAACTAATATCGGTCGAAAACTTCTCAAATTGAAGTGTATTATCCACGTTTTTTTGCAAATTTGGAGTTTAAATAAAATATGACCGAAAATTTTACGGGTGTTACCTAGACCGTATATTACGCCCACACAAAATTTTAGCTCCAACAGAGAGCATTTGATGGTGTAACTACACAATAAACTAATGTCGGTCGAAAACGCCTGAAATGGAAGTGTATTATCCACGTTTTTTTGCAAATTTGGAGTCCAAATAAAATATGGCCGAAAATTTTACGGATGTTACCTAGGCTGTATATTACGCTCACATATAATTTTAGCTCCAACAGAAAACATTTGATAGTGTCTTTACGCGATAAACTAATGTCGGTCGAAAATGCCTCAAATTGAAGTGTATTATTCATATTTTTTTTGCAAATTTGAAGTCCAAATAAATAATGGCCGAAAGTTTTACGGGATGTTAACTAGGCAGTATATTACGCTCACACATAATTTTAGCTCTAACAAAAAACATTTGATAGTGTCTTTACGCGAAAATTAATGCCGGTCGAAAACGCCTCAAATTGAAGTGTATTATCCACATTTTTTTTTGCAAATTTGGAGTCCAAATAAATTATAGTCGAAAATGTTACGGGATGTCACCTAGGATGTATATTACGCCCACACAAAACATTTGATGGTGTATTTACGCGATTAACTAATATCGGTCGAAAACGCCTCAAATTGAAGTGTATTATTCACGTTTTTTTGCAAATTTGGAGTCCAAATAAAATATGGCCGAAAATTTACGGGATGTTACCTAAGCTGTATACTAAGCTCACACAAAATTTTAGCTCCAATAGAGAACATTTGATGGTGTAACTACGCAATAAACTAATGTCGGTCGAAAATGCCTCAAATTGAAGTGTATTATCCATTTTTTTTGCAAATTTGGAGTCCAAACAAATTATGGCAGAAAATTTTACGGGACGTTACCTAGGCAGTATATTACGCCCACACAAAATTTTAGCTCTAACAGAAAACATTTGATAGTGTCTTTACGTGATAAACTAATGTCCGTCGAAAATGCCTCAAGTTGAAGTGTATTATCCACATTTTTTTTGCAAATTTGGAGTCCAAATAAAATATGGCCAAAATTTTTACGGGATGTTATCTAGGCCGTAAATTACGCCCACACAAAGGTTTTCTCCAACAGAGAACATTTGATAGTGTATTTACGCGATAAACTAATATCGTCGAAAATGCCTCAAATTGAAGTACTATATTATTCACGTTTTTTTTGCAAATTTGGAGTCCAAATAAAATATGATCGAAAATTTTACGAGATGTTATTTAGGCCGTATATTACGTCCACACAAAATTTTAGCTGCAACAGAAAATATTTGATGTTGTAATTACGCGATAAACTAATATCGTTATCAAAAAAGAAAAAAAATCAGAAAAAGATAACGTGTCTTTTTCTTATCCAATCCTTTGGTGAGTCCAAAGATATGGTTTTGGCTTAGTAGAAAAAGATCCTTCTTTCTTTATATTTTTTTTTTTTCATCCTTCAATATTTTTTTTAATATAATTTACAAAAAAAAATGGCACAATCTTCATTTTCAATGCTTTCTCTAAAACCCCCAACCCATTTTTCCAATATTTCTTCACATTATTCGAGTCGGATTATTTGTCGAGTTGAACCATCAAAACCCGATAATAATAATGTCACACTTTCATTAGGTAAACGATGAGTCAAAAACTCGTTATTCTTTTATTTTACGTTACATTTTGAACACGTAAATTAATTATTATTATTATTATTATTATTATTATTAATTATTTTATTGTTGTTATAATTTTAGAGTCAAAGAAGTTGAAGTCATGGGTTAGCACAGCATTAGCTGCAGTAGCAGTAGTAAGCTTGAGTACAAGTTTTCCTGCAATGGCTGATTTGAACAAGTTTGAAGCGGAACAACGAGGCGAATTTGGGATTGGTTCTGCTGCTCAATTTGGTTCTGCTGATCTCAAGTTCGTTTCCTCCGATTTACGCTTCTGTTTTGTTCGTTTTTTACAGTTTTACAGCATTTTTTTACTGATGTTTTCGGTGTGTTGCAGGAAAGCAGTGCATCAGAATGAAAATTTCAGGTAAAATGACAGTTCAGTTCAGTTATATTATTACTGTCAGGTTAAGAATTTCGTAGAATTTGTGTTTAACAGACGGGCGAATTTCACGTCAGCTGATATGAGAGAATCGGATTTCAGTGGATCAACGTTTAACGGTGCATACCTTGAAAAAGCCGTTGCTTTTAAGGCCAATTTCACCGGTATGTACAATTTCAGGTCTTGTAGCATCAGAGATGTGTTCTGAACTGTAAACTGATGCTAACAGTTTTCCTTCTGATTTCAGGTGCTGATCTAAGCGACACACTGATGGATCGCATGGTAAGTACAGCGTAAAACTTTGTGACTGCTGCTGTAAAACCGTCTCATATAAACGCAGCTTACAGTATCATTCACCTGTACAACTTTGCGACAGCTGCTGTAAAACTGTCTCATATAAATGCAGATTATGCAGTTCACAGTGTCATTCAACTGTACGACTTTGTGACTGCTGCTGTAAAACCGTCTCATGTAAATACAGCTTATAATAACATTCTAGTGTAAAATTGTGTCTAAAACCGTTTCATATAAATACAGTTTACAGACTTACAGTAGCATTCAGCTGCAATACTCTGCGACAGCTGCTGTAAAACCTGTAAAACCCGTCTCATATAACAGCAACTTACAGACTTACAGTAGCATTCACTGCAATACTTTGCGACAGAGGCTGTAAAACCTGTAAAACCCGTCTCATATAACAGCAACTCACAGACTTACAGTAGCATTCAGCTGCTATACTTTGTGACAGCTGCTGTGAAACCTGTAAAACCCGTCTCATATAGCTGCAGCTTACTGTATCATTCAACTGTAACTACTGTATGTAGGTCCTGAACGAAGCGAATCTCACAAACGCTGTCCTCGCAAGATCAGTCCTCACACGGAGTGACCTAGCAGGTGCTGTCATTGACGGTGCAGATTTCAGCGATGCTGTTATCGACCTTTCACAAAAACAGGTAAAATACTCACTGTCTCAAACTCTCAATGCACATTAACTTCCTAGTAAAAGTGAGACTTATGAATGTTATAATTACTGTACTGTTACTGCAATCGACAGGCTTTGTGCAAATACGCGAATGGAACAAACCCGGTAACAGGGGTGAGTACAAGAGCAAGCCTCGGCTGTGGAAACAACCGAAGAAATGCATATGGAAGTCCATCTTCTCCGTTATTAAGTGCTCCTCCTCAGAAATTACTCGATAAAGACGGATTCTGCGATTCAGCTACTGGTCTCTGTGAAGCAAATTAACCATTTACAGTATTATTTTTACAGGATTCCTGTACTATATTTGGTCGCGGCATTACATAGTTTTGTACAGTATGTATTCGATTTAGGACCGCCCTTCGAACCTTCGCTTTGTACCCGATGCATAATGTGTAGTGGTCGTTTTAACCCATATCGGAATCCTCAAATGTTCTCCATTGCTCCATATATTTTGGTTTGGAAGTTACTATCGACCCAATGAAAACTCCGTACAATTTTCAGTCATTTCTATTCCGGACATTTTATGACGGGACCTAAAAAGTAGGAAAAAAATGTGGATAATAACCTTTAAAATCGGTCGTTTTTGACTATTTTTTGAAAGCGGTAAAAATGGATCGAAAGTGCGAATATTTTTTGGCAAATATTACACCGGGACATTGTACTTGATGTGCACTTTGTTCAGCGCGAATATAGATAGGGAGTACATTTTATGTCGGAACCTAAAAAGCCAAAAAACGTGGATAATAACCTTCAAAAATTTTCCTTTGGGAAGGAGGAGTGGAGGGTACCAATCGAGCTTTAGTGAGCTGGGAAAAAATATGTCATCCTAAAGAAGAGGGTGGCTTAGGGGTACGAGACTTGACAATTTGGAACGAGACAGCGGTGGCAAAATTGGCCTCGTGGGTTTTTGATCAGCCTGATAGATTGTGGGTCCGTTGGGTGAATAGCATTTATTTGAAGGGTAAGGCATGGCGTGATTATCAGCCTCAAGCTGATGTCACGTGGGCTTGGAGGAAGATCTGTCATGCAAAGGAAAAAGTCAAGGATATGTTTGAGAATGGTTTATGGCATGGCTCTTGTACTACGTACTCGATCTCCAGGGCTTATGAGAAGCTTCGTGATCGAGTCCCGAAGGTTGGTTGGAGCCGGCTTGTTTGGAGTGATTGGAATCTTCCGAAACACAGCTTTATTTCTTGGCTAGTGTTTAAGGGGCTCTAAACACGAGATCGAAGCTCTTGAGGTTTGGGGTGGCAGATTCAGACCTTTGTTATTTTTGTGAAGCGCAGGCCGAGACTTTTGAACATCTTTTCTTTGGATGTTGTTGGAGCGTGCGGATTATTGATGTTTTGAGTGTCTGGAGTCTGGACGAGGAAGAGGATTCCGAGTACTAGAAGCTTGGATTGGGCGACTAAAGTAAGGGGTTCCAAACTTCAATGTAACGTTCTCCGTGCTGTAGCTAATGCGGCTATTTATCACATATGGAGGCAACGGAATGTGTGTCGAATAGAAGGACTAGTTCGATCAACAGCCGGAGAATATTGCCAGGTTGATTAAATTAGATGTTAGAAGTAGAATTTTTTGTAAGATTAAATACCCGATAAGTGTTAGAGACGCTCGATGGCTGCATAATCTGATGTAGTCATTTCTTTGTAAGATTTCCACCTTTTAATTTATCTTATCCTTTACCAAAAAAAAAAAAACCTTCAAAATCGGTCGTTTTTGAAAGCGGTAGAAATTGTTCGAAAGTAAGAATATTTTTGACAAATATTACACCGGGACATTGTACTTGATGTGGACTTTAATCAACGCGAATATAGATACATTTTATGTTGGAACCTAAAAAGCCAAAAAAATATGGATACCTTCAAAATCGATCGTTTTTGACTATTTTTTTAAAGCGGTAAAAATAGATCGAAAGGGCAAATATTATTGATAAATATTACACCGGGAGATTGTACTTGATCTGCCCACACAAAACTTTAGCTCTAACAGAGAATATTTGATGGTGTAACTACGCGATAAACTAATGTCGGTCGAAAACGCCTCAAATTGAAGTGTATTATCCATATTTTTTTGCAAATTTAGAGTCCAAATAAAATAAGCCCAAACTTTTACGGGGTGAGACCTAGGCCGTATATTACGCCCACACAAAAGTTTAGCTTCAAAAAAAAAAACATTTGATAGTGTCTTTACGCGATAAACTAATATCGATCGAAAACGCCTCAAATTGAAGTGTATTATTCGCGTTTTTTTTCAAACTTGGAGTCTAAATAAAATATGGCCGAAAATTTTACGGGGTGTTACCTAGGACGTATAATACGCCCACACAAAATTTTAGCTCCAACATAAAACATTTGATGGTGTCTTTACGCGATAAACTAATGTCGGTCGAAAACGCCTCAAATACACGTTTTTCTGCAAGTTTGGATTCCAAAATAAAAGATAGCCGAAAATGTTACGGGGTGTTACTTAGGTCGTATGTTACGCCCACACAAAATTTTAGCTCCAACAGATAACATTTGATGGCGTAACTATGCGAAAAATTAATATCGGTCAAAAACGCCTCAAATTGAAGTGTATTATCTACATTTTTTTTTGTAAATTTGGAATCCAAAAAAAATATGGCCGAAAATATAACGGGGTGTTACCTAGGCCGTATCTTACGGCCACACAAATTTTTAGCTTCAACAGAAAACATTTGAAGTGTCTTTACGCGATAAACTAATATCGGTCGAAAACGCCTCAAATTGAAGTGTATTATTCACTTTTTTTTTTGTTGTAAATTTTGAGTCCAAATAAAATATGGCCAAAAATATTACGGGGTTTTACCTAGGTCGTATATTACGCCCACAAATTTTTTTAGCTCAACCAGAAAACATTTAATAGTGTTTTTATGCGATAAACTAATATCGGTCGAAAACGCCTCAAATTGAAGTGTATTATCTATGTTTTTTTTGTAAATTTGGGGTCCAAATAAAATATGACCAAAAATGTTACGGGATGTTACCTAGGCAGTATATTACGTCTACACAAAATTATAGCTCAAATAGAAAACATTTGATAGTGTCTTTACTCGATAAACTAATATCGGTCGAAAATGCCACAAATTGAAGTGTATTATCTATGTTTTTTTTGTAAATTTGGGGTCCAAATAAAATATGACCAAAAATGTTACGGGATGTTACCTAGGCCGTATATTACGTCTACACAAAATTTTAGCTCAAATAGAAAATATTTGATAGTGTCATTACACGATAAACTAATATCGGTCGAAAACGCCTGAAATTGAAGTATATAATTCACGTTTTTTTGTAAATTTGGAGTCCAAATAAAATATGGCCGAAAATATTACGGGGTGTTAACTAGGCCGTATATTACGTCTACACAAAATTTTAGCTCAAATAGAAAACATTTGATAGTGTCTTTACGGGATAAACTAATATCGGTCGAAAACGCCTCAAATTGAAGTGTATAATTCACGTTTTTTTTTGTAAATTTGGAGTCCAAATAAAATATGGCCGAAAATATTACGGGGTGTTACATAGGCCTTATATTACGTCTACGCAAAATTTTAGCTCAAATAGAAAACATTTGATAGTGTCTTTACACGATAAACTAATATCGGTCGAAAACGCCTCAAGTTGAAGTGTATTATTCACGTTTTTTTTGTAAATTTGGAGTCCAAATAAAATATGGCCGAAAATATTACGGGGTGTTACCTAGGCCGTATATTATGTCTACGCAAAATTTTAGCTCAAATAGAAAATATTTGATAGTGTCTTTACACGATAAACTAATATCGGTCGAAAACACCTCAAATTGAAGTGTATAATTCACGTTTTTTTGTAAATTTGGAGTCCAAATAAAATATGGCCGAAAATATTACGGGGTGTTACCTAGGCCGTATAATATGTCAACGCAAAATTTTAGCTCAAATAGAAAACATTTGAGAGTGTCTTTACGCGAGAAACTAATATCGTTCGATAACGCCTCAAATTGAAGTGATCACGTTTTTTTTTTTGTAAATTTGGAGTCCAAATAAAATATGGCCGAAAATATTACGGGGTGTTAACTTGGCCGTATATTACGTCTACACTAAATTTTAGCTCAAATAGAAAACATTTGATAGTGTCTTTACAGGATAAACTAATATCGGTCGAAAACGTCTCAAATTGAAGTGTATTATTCACGTATTTTTGTAAATTTGGAGTCCAAATAAAATATGGCCGAAAATATTACGGGGTGTTAACTAGGCCGTATATTACGTCTACACAAAATTTTAGCTCAAATAGAAAACATTTGATAGTGTCTTTACACGATAAACTAATATCGGTCGAAAACGCCTCAAATTGAAGTGTATTATTCACGTTTTTTTTGTAAATTTGGAGTCCAAATAAAATATGGCCGAAAATATTACGGGGTGTTACCTAGGCCGTATATTATGTCAACGCAAAATTTTAGCTCAAATAGAAAACATTTGATAGTGTCTTTACGCGATAAACTAATATCGGTCGAAAACGCCTCAAATTGAAGTGTATTCACGTTTTTTTTGTAAATTTGGATTCCAAATAAAATATGGCCGAAAGTATTAAGGGGTGTTAACTTGGCCGTATATTATGTCTACGCAAAATTTTAGCTCAAATAGAAAACATTTGATAGTGTCTTTACAGGATAAACTTATATCGGTCGAAAACGCCTAAAATTGAAGTGTATTATTCACGTTTTTTTTGTAATTTGGAGTCCAAATAAAATATGGCCGAAAATATTACAGGATGTTACCTAGGCCGTATATTACGTCTACGCAAAATTTTAGCTCAAATAGAAAACATTTGATAGTGTCTTTACGCGATAAACTAATATCGGTCGAAAACGCTTCAAATTGAAGTTTATTATCTATGTTTTTTTTGTAAATTTGGAGTCCAAATAAAATATGGCCGAAAATATTACGGGGTGTTAACTTGGCCGTATATTACGTCTACGCAAAATTTTAGGTCAAATAGAAAACATTTGATAGTGTCTTTACACGATAAACTAATATCGGTCGAAAACGCCTCAAATTGAAGTGTATTATTCACGTTTTTTTTTGTAAATTTGGAGTCCAAATAAAATATGGCCGAAAATATTACGCGGTGTTACCTAGGCCGTATATTATGTCTACGCAAAATTTTAGCTCAAATAGAAGACATTTGATAGTGTCTTTACACGATAAACTAATATCGGTCGAAAACGCCTCAAATTGAAGTGTATTATTCACGTTTTTTTTGTAAATTTGGAGTCCAAATAAAATATGGCCGAAAATATTACGGGGTGTTAACTTGGCCGTATATTACGTCTACACTAAATTTTAGCTCAAATAGAAAACATTTGATAGTGTCTTTACAGGATAAACTAATATCGTTCGATAACGCCCCAAATTGAAGTGATCACGTTTTTTTTTTGTAAATTTGGAGTCCAAATAAAATATGGCCGAAAATATTACGGGGTGTTACCTAGGCCGTATATTACGTCTACGCAAAATTTTAGCTCAAATAGAAAACATTTGATAGTGTCTTTACACGATAAACTAATATCGGTCGAAAACGCCTCAAATTGAAGTGTATTGTTCACGTGTTTTTGTAAATTTGGAGTCCAAATAAAATATGGCCGAAAATATTACGGGGTGTTACCTAGGCCGTATATTACGTCTACTCAAAATTTTAGCTCAAATAGAAAACATTTGATAGTGTCTTTACACGATAAACTAATATCGGTCGAAAACGCCTCAAATTGAAGTGTATTATTCACGTTTTTTTTGTAAATTTGGAGTCCAAATAAAATATGGCCGAAAATATTACGGGGTGTTAACTTGGCCGTATATTACGTCTACGCAAAATTTTACCTCAAATAGAAAACATTTGAAAGTGTCTTTACACGATAAACTAATATCGGTCGAAAACGCCTCAAATTTAAGTTTATTATTCACGTTTTTTTTGTAAATTTGGAGTCCAAATAAAATATGGCCGAAAATATTACGGGGTGTTAACTTGGCCGTATATTACGTCTACACAAAATTTTAACTCAAATAGAAAACATTTGATAGTGTCTTTACGCGATAAACTAAGATCGGTCGAAAACGCCTCAAATTGAAGTGTATTATTCACGTTTTTTTTGTAAATTTGGAGTCCAAATAAAATATGGCCGACAATATTACGGGGTGTTAACTAGACCGTATATTACGTCTACACCAAATTTTAGCTCAAATAGAAAACATTTGATAGTGTCTTTACGGGATAAACTAATATCGGTCGAAAACGCCTCAAATTGAAGTGTATTATTCACGTTTTTTTGTAAATTTGGAGTCCAAATAAAATATGGCCGAAAATTTTACGGGGTGTTAACTAGGCCGTATATTACGTCTACACCAAATTTTAGCTCAAATAGAAAACATTTGATAGTGTCTTTACGGGATAAACTAATATCGGTCGAAAACGCCTCAAATTGAAGTGTATTATTCACGTTTTTTTTGTAAATTTGGAGTCCAAATAAAATATGGCCGAAAATATTACGGGGTGTTAACTTGGCCGTATATTACGTCTACACTAAATTTTAGCTCAAATAGAAAACATTTGATAGTGTCTTTACAGGATAAACTAATATCGGTCGAAAACGTCTCAAATTGAAGTGTATTATTCACGTATTTTTGTAAATTTGGAGTCCAAATAAAATATGGCCGAAAATATTACGGGCTGTTAACTAGGCCGAATATTACGTCTACACAAAATTTTAGCTCAAATAGAAAACATTTGATAGTGTCTTTACACGATAAACTAATATCGGTCGAAAACGCCTCAAATTGAAGTGTATTATTCACGTTTTTTTTGTAAATTTGGAGTCCAAATAAAATATGGCCGAAAATATTACGGGGTGTTACCTAGGCCGTATATTATGTCTACGCAAAATTTTAGCTCAAATAGAAAACATTTGATAGTGTCTTTACGCGATAAACTAATATCGGTCGAAAACGCCTCAAATTGAAGTGTATTCACGTTTTTTTTGTAAATTTGGATTCCAAATAAAATATGGCCGAAAGTATTAAGGGGTGTTAACTTGGCCGTATATTATGTCTACGCAAAATTTTAGCTCAAATAGAAAACATTTGATAGTGTCTTTACAGGATAAACTTATATCGGTCGAAAACGCCTAAAATTGAAGTGTATTATTCACGTTTTTTTTGTAATTTGGAGTCCAAATAAAATATGGCCGAAAATATTACAGGATGTTACCTAGGCCGTATATTACGTCTACGCAAAATTTTAGCTCAAATAGAAAACATTTGATAGTGTCTTTACGCGATAAACTAATATCGGTCGAAAACGCTTCAAATTGAAGTTTATTATCTATGTTTTTTTTGTAAATTTGGAGTCCAAATAAAATCTGGCCGAAAATATTACGGGGTGTTAACTTGGCCGTATATTACGTCTACGCAAAATTTTAGGTCAAATAGAAAACATTTGATAGTGTCTTTACACGATAAACTAATATCGGTCGAAAACGCCTCAAATTGAAGTTTATTATTCACGTTTTTTTTGTAAATTTGGAGTCCAAATAAAATATGGCCGAAAATATTACGGGGTGTTAACTTGGCCGTATATTACGTCTACACAAAATTTTAACTCAAATAGAAAACATTTGATAGTGTCTTTACGCGATAAACTAAGATCGGTCGAAAACGCCTCAAATTGAAGTGTATTATTCACGTTTTTTTTGTAAATTTGGAGTCCAAATAAAATATGGCCGACAATATTACGGGGTGTTAACTAGGCCGTATATTACGTCTACACCAAATTTTAGCTCAAATAGAAAACATTTGATAGTGTCTTTACGGGATAAACTAATATCGGTCGAAAACGCCTCAAATTGAAGTGTATTATTCACGTTTTTTTGTAAATTTGGAGTCCAAATAAAATATGGCCGAAAATTTTACGGGGTGTTAACTAGGCCGTATATTACGTCTACACCAAATTTTAGCTCAAATAGAAAACATCTGATAGTGTCTTTACGGGATAAACTAATATCGGTCGAAAACGCCTCAAATTGAAGTGTATTATTCACGTTTTTTTTGTAAATTTGGAGTCCAAAAAAAATATGGCTGAAAATATTACGGGGTGTTACCTAGGCCGTATATTACGTCTACGCAAAATTTTAGCTCAAATAGAAAACATTTGATAGTGTCTTTACACGATAAACTAATATCGGTCGAAAACGCCTCAAATTGAAGTGTATTATTCACGTTTTTTTTATAAATTTGGAGTCCAAATAAAATATGGCCGAAAATATTACGGGGTGTTAACTTGGCCGTATATTACGTCTACACTAAATTTTAGCTCAAATAGAAAACATTTGATAGTGTCTTTACAGAATAAACTAATATCGGTCGAAAACGCCTCAAATTGAAGTGTATTATTCACGTTTTTTTGTAAATTTGGAGTCCAAATAAAATATGGCCGAAAATAATACGGGGTGTTAACTAGGCCGTATATTACGTCTACACCAAATTTTAGCTCAAATAGAAAACATTTGATAGTGTCTTTACGGGATAAACTAATATCGGTCGAAAACGCCTCAAATTGAAGTGTATTATTCACGTTTTTTTTGTAAATTTGGAGTCCAAAAAAAATATGGCCGAAAATATTACAGGGTGTTACCTAGGCCGTATATTACGTCTACGCAAAATTTTAGCTCAAATAGAAAACATTTGATAGTGTCTTTACACGATAAACTAATATCGGTCGAAAACGCCTCAAATTGAAGTGTATTATTCACGTTTTTTTTGTAAATTTGGAGTCCAAATAAAATATGGCCGAAAATATTACGGGGTGTTAACTTGGCCGTATATTACGTCTACACTAAATTTTAGCTCAAATAGAAAACATTTGATAGTGTCTTTACAGGATAAACTAATATCGGTCGAAAACGTCTCAAATTGAAGTGTATTATTCACGTATTTTTGTAAATTTGGAGTCCAAATAAAATATGGCCGAAAATATTACGGGGTGTTAACTTGGCCGTATATTACGTCTACGCAAAATTTTAGGTCAAATAGAAAACATTTGATAGTGTCTTTACACGATAAACTAATATCGGTCGAAAACGCCTCAAATTGAAGTGTATTATTCACGTTTTTTTTTGTAAATTTGGAGTCCAAATAAAATATGGCCGAAAATATTACGGGGTGTTACCTAGGCCGTATATTATGTCTACGCAAAATTTTAGCTCAAATAGAAAACATTTGATAGTGTCTTTACGCGATAAACTAATATCGGTCGAAAACGCCTCAAATTGAAGTGTATTATTCACGTTTTTTTTGTAAATTTGGATTCCAAATAAAATATGGCCGAAAGTATTAAGGGGTGTTAACTTGGCCGTATATTATGTCTACGCAAAATTTTAGCTCAAATAGAAAACATTTGATAGTGTCTTTACAGGATAAACTTATATCGGTCGAAAACGCCTAAAATTGAAGTGTATTATTCACGTTTTTTTTGTAATTTGGAGTCCAAATAAAATATGGCCGAAAATATTACAGGATGTTACCTAGGCCGTATATTACGTCTACGCAAAATTTTAGCTCAAATAGAAAACATTTGATAGTGTCTTTACGCGATAAACTAATATCGGTCGAAAACGCTTCAAATTGAAGTGTATTATCTATGTTTTTTTTGTAAATTTGGAGTCCAAATAAAATATGGCCGAAAATATTACGGGGTGTTAACTTGGCCGTATATTACGTCAACGCAAAATTTTAGGTCAAATAGAAAACATTTGATAGTGTCTTTACACGATAAACTAATATCGGTCGAAAACGCCTCAAATTGAAGTGTATTATTCACGTTTTTTTTTTGTAAATTTGGAGTCCAAATAAAATATGGCCGAAAATATTACGCGGTGTTACCTAGTCCGTATATTATGTCTACGCAAAATTTTAGCTCAAATAGAAGACATTTGATAGTGTCTTTACACGATAAACTAATATCGGTCGAAAACGCTTCAAATTGATGTGTATTATTCACGTTTTTTTTGTAAATTTGGAGTCCAAATAAAATATGGCCGAAAATATTACGGGGTGTTAACTTGGCCGTATATTACGTCTACACTAAATTTTAGCTCAAATCGAAAACATTTGATAGTGTCTTTACAGGATAAACTAATATCGTTCGATAACGCCCCAAATTGAAGTGATCACGTTTTTTTTTTGTAAATTTGGAGTCCAAATAAAATATGGCCGAAAATATTACGGGGTGTTACCTAGGCCGTATATTACGTCTACGCAAAATTTTAGCTCAAATAGAAAACATTTGATAGTGTCTTTACACGATAAACTAATATCGGTCGAAAACGCCTCAAATTGAAGTGTATTGTTCACGTGTTTTTGTAAATTTGGAATCCAAATAAAATATGGCCGAAAATATTACGGGGTGTTACCTAGGCCGTATATTACGTCTACGCAAAATTTTAGCTCAAATAGAAAACATTTGATAGTGTCTTTACACGATAAACTAATATCGGTCGAAAACGCCTCAAATTGAAGTGTATTATTCACGTTTTTTTTGTAAATTTGGAGTCCAAATAAAATATGGCCGAAAATATTACGGGGTGTTAACTTGGCCGTATATTACGTCTACGCAAAATTTTAGCTCAAATAGAAAACATTTGAAAGTGTCTTTACACGATAAACTAATATTGGTCGAAAACGCCTCAAATTAAAGTGTATTATTCACGTTTTTTTTGTAAATTTGGGGTCCAAATAAAATATGACCAAAAATGTTACGGGATGTTACCTAGGCCGTATGTTACGTCTACGCAAAATTTTAGCTCAAATAGAAAACATTTGATAGTGTCTTTACACGATAAACTAATATCGGTCGAAAACGCCTCAAATTGAAGTGTATTATTCACGTTTTTTTTGTAAATTTAGGGTCCAAATAAAATATGACCAAAAATGTTACGGGATGTTACCTAGGCCGTATATTACGTCTACGCAAAATTTTAGCTCAAATAGAAAACATTTGATAGTGTCTTTACGCGATAAACTAATATCGGTCGAAAACGCCTCAAATTGAAGTGTATTATCTATGTTTTTTTTTTAAATTTGGGGTCCAAATAAAATATGACCAAAAATATTACGGGATGTTACCTAGGCCGTATATTACGTCTACACAAAATTTTAGCTCAAATAGAAAACATTTGATAGTGTCTTTACGCGATAAACTAATATCGGTCGAAAACGCCTCAAATTGAAGTGTATTATTCACGTTTTTTTTGTAAATTTGGAGTCCAAAAAAAATATGGCCGAAAATATTACGGGGTGTTACCTAGGCCGTATATTACGTCTACGCAAATTTTTAGCTCAAATAGAAAACATTTGATAGTGTCTTTACACGTTAAACTAATATCGGTCGAAAACGCCTCAAATTGAAGTGTATTATTCACGTTTTTTTTGTAAATTTGGAGTCCAAATAAAATATGGCCGAAAATATTACGGGGTGTCACCTAGGCCGTATATTATGTCTACGCAAAATTTTAGCTCAAATAGAAAACATTTGATAGTGTCTTTACGCGATAAACTAATATCGGTCGAAAACGCCTCAAATTGAAGTGTATTATTCACGTTTTTTTTGTAAATTTGGAGTCAAAAAAAAATATGGCCGAAAATATTACGGGGTGTTACCTAGGCCGTATGTTACGTCTACGCAAATTTTTAGCTCAAATAGAAAACATTTGATAGTGTCTTTACACGATAAACTAATATCGGTCGAAAACGCCTCAAATTGAAGTGTATTATTCACGTTTTTTTTGTAAATTTAGGGTCCAAATAAAATATGACCAAAAATGTTACGGGACGTTACCTAGGCCGTATATTACGTCTACACAAAATTTTAGCTCAAATAGAAAACATTTGATAGTGTCTTTACGCGATAAACTAATATCGGTCGAAAACGCCTCAAATTGAAGTGTATTATCTATGTTTTTTTTTTAAATTTGGGGTCCAAAAAAAATATGGCCGAAAATATTACGGGGTGTTACCTAGGCCGTATATTACGTCTACGCAAATTTTTAGCTCAAATAGAAAACATTTGATAGTGTCTTTACACGTTAAACTAATATCGGTCGAAAATGCCTCAAATTGAAGTGTATTATTCACGTTTTTTTTGTAAATTTGGAGTCCAAATAAAATATGGCCGGAAATATTACGGGTTGTTACCTAGGCCGTATATTATGTCTACGCAAAATTTTAGCTCAAATAGAAAACATTTGATAGTGTGTTTACGCGATAAACTAATATCGATCGAAAACGCCTCAAATTGAAGTGTATTATTCACGTTTTTTTTGTAAATTTGGAGTCCAAATAAAATATGGCCGAAAATATTACGGGGTGTTACCTAGGCCGTATATTATGTCTACGCAAAATTTTAGCTCAAATAGAAAACATTTGATAGTGTCTTTACGCGATAAACTAATATCGGTCGAAAACGCCTTAAATTGAAGTGTATTATTCACGTTTTTTTTGTAAATTTAGGGTCCAAAAAAAATATGGCCGAAAATATTACGGGGTGTTACCTAGGCCGTATATTACGTCTACGCAAATTTTTAGCTCAAATAGAAAACATTTGATAGTGTCTTTACACGATAAACTAATATCGGTCGAAAACGCCTCAAATTGAAGTGTATTATTCACGTTTTTTTTGTAAATTTGGAGTCCAAATAAAATATGGCCGAAAATATTACGGGGTGTTAACTTGGCCGTATATTACGTCTACACTAAATTTTAGCTCAAATAGAAAACATTTGATAGTGTCTTTACAGGATAAACTAATATCGGTCGAAAACACCTCAAATTGAAGTGTATTATTCACGTATTTTTGTAAATTTGGAGTCCGAATAAAATATGACCGAAAATATTACGGGGTGTTAACTAGGCCGTATATTTCGTCTACACCAAATTTTAGCTCAAATAGAAAACATTTGATAGTGTCTTTACACGATAAACTAATATAGGTCGAAAACGCCTCAAATTGAAGTGTATTATTCACGTTTTTTTTGTAAATTTGGGGTCCAAATAAAATATGACCAAAAATGTTACGGGATGTTACCTAGGTTGTATATTACGTCTACACAAAATTTTAGCTCAAATAGAAAACATTTGATAGTGTCTTTACAGGATAAACTAATATCGGTCGAAAACGCCTCAAATTAAAGTGTATTATTCACGTTTTTTTTGTAAATTTGGAGTCCAAATAAAATATGGCCGAAAATATTACGGGGTGTTACCTAGGCCGTATATTATGTCTACGCATAATTTTAGCTCAAATAGAAAATATTTGATAGTGTCTTTACGGGATAAACTAATATCGGTCGAAAACGCCTCAAATTGAAGTGTATTATTCACGTTTTTTTTGTAAATTTGGAGTCCAAATAAAATATGGCCGAAAATATTACGGGGTGTTACCTAGGCCGTATATTACGTCTAAACAAAATTTTAGCTCAAATAGAAAACATTTGATAGTGTCTTTACACGATAAATTTATATGGTCGAAAACGCCTCAAATTGAAGTGTATTATTCACGTTTTTTTTGTAAATTTGGGGTCCAAATAAAATATGTCAAAAAATGTTACGGGATGTTACCTAGGCCGTATATTACGTCTACACAAAATTTTAGCTCAAATAGAAAACATTTGATAGTGTCTTTACACGATAAACTAATATCGGTCGAAAACGCCTCAAATTGAAGTGTATTATTCACGTTTTTTTTGTAAATTTGGAGTCCAAATAAAATTTGGCCGAAAATATTACGGGGTGTTACCTAGGCCGTATATTACGTCTACGCAAAATTTTAGCTCAAATAGAATACATTTGATAGTGTCTTTACGGGATAAACTAATATCGGTCGAAAACGCCTCAAATTGAAGTGTATTATTCACGTTTTTTTGTAAATTTGGAGTCCAAATAAAATATGGCCGAAAATATTACGGGGTGTTAACTAGGCCGTATATTACGTCTACACCAAATTTTAGCTCAAATAGAAAATATTTGATAGTGTCTTTACGGGATAAACTAATATCGGTCGAAAATGCCTCAAATTGAAGTGTATTATTCACGTTTTTTTTGTAATTTTGGAGTCCAAAAAAAATATGGCCGAAAATATTACGGGGTGTTACCTAGGCCGTATATTACGTCTACACAAAATTTTAGCTCAAATAGAAAACATTTGATAGTGTCTTTACACGATAAACTAATATCGGTCGAAAACGCCTCAAATTGAAGTGTATTATTCACGTTTTTTTTGTAAATTTGGAGTCCAAATAAAATATGGCCGAAAATATTACGGGGTGTTACCTAGGCCGTATATTATGTCTACGCATAATTTTAGCTCAAATAGATAATATTTGATAGTGTCTTTACGGGATAAACTAATATCGGTCGAAAACGCCTCAAATTGAAGTGTTATTATTCACGTTTTTTTTGTAAATTTGGAGTCCAAAAAAAATATGGCCGAAAATATTACGGGGTGTTACCTAGGCCGTATATTACGTCTACGCAAAATTTTAGCTCAAATAGAAAACATTTGATAGTGTCTTTACACGATAAACTAATATCGGTCGAAAACGCCTCAAATTGAAGTGTATTATTCAAGTTTTTTTTGTAAATTTGGGGTCCAAATAAAATATGACCAAAAATATTACGAAATGTTACCTAGGCCGTATATTACGTCTACACAAAATTTTAGCTCAAATTGAAAACATTTGATAGTGTCTTTACGCGATAAACTAATATCGGTCGAAAACGCCTCAAATTGAAGTGTATTATTCACGTTTTTTTTGTAAATTTGGAGTCCAAATAAAATATGGCCGAAAATATTACGGGGTGTTAACTAGGCCGTATATTACGTCTACGCAAAATTTTAGCTCAAATAGAAAACATTTGATAGTGTCTTTACACGATAAACTAATATCGGTCGAAAACGCCTCAAATTGAAGTGTATTATTCACGTTTTTTTTGTAAATTTGGAGTCCAAATAAAATATGGCCGAAAATATTACGGGGTGTTAACTTGGCCGTATATTACGTCTACACTAAATTTTAGCTCAAATAGAAAACATTTGATAGTGTCTTTACAGGATAAACTAATATCGGTCGAAAACGCCTCAAATTGAAGTGTATTATTCACGTTTTTTTGTAAGTTTGGAGTCCAAATAAAATATGGCCGAAAATATTACGGGGTGTTAACTAGGCCGTATATTACGTCTGCACCAAATTTTAGCTCAAATTGAAAACATTTGATAGTGTCTTTACGAGATAAACTAATATCGGTCGAAAACGCCTCAACTTGAAGTGTATTATTTACGTTTTTTTTGTAAATTTGGAGTCCAAAAAAAATATGGCCGAAAATATTACGGGGTGTTACCTAGGCCGTATATTACGTCTACGCAAAATTTTAGCTCAAATAGAAAACATTTGATAGTGTCTTTACACGATAAACTAATATCGGTCGAAAACGCCTCAAATTGAAGTGTATTATTCACGTTTTTTTTATAAATTTGGAGTCCAAATAAAATATGGCCGAAAATATTACGGGGTGTTAACTTGGCCGTATATTACGTCTACACTAAATTTTAGCTCAAATAGAAAACATTTGATAGTGTCTTTACAGGATAAACTAATATCGGTCGAAAACGCCTCAAATTGAAGTGTATTATTCACGTTTTTTTGTAAATTTGGAGTCCAAATAAAATATGGCCGAAAATAATACGGGGTGTTAACTAGGCCGTATATTACGTCTACACCAAATTTTAGCTCAAATAGAAAACATTTGATAGTGTCTTTACGGGATAAACTAATATCGGTCGAAAACGCCTCAAATTGAAGTGTATTATTCACGTTTTTTTTGTAAATTTGGAGTCCAAAAAAAATATGGCCGAAAATATTACGGGGTGTTACCTAGGCCGTATATTACGTCTACGCAAAATTTTAGCTCAAATAGAAAACATTTGATAGTGTCTTTACACGATAAACTAATATCGGTCGAAAACGCCTTAAATTGAAGTGTATTATTCACTTTTTTTTTGTAAATTTGGAGTCCAAATAAAATATGGCCGAAAATAATACGGGGTGTTAACTAGGCCGTATATTACGTCTACACCAAATTTTAGCTCAAATAGAAAACATTTGATAGTGTCTTTACGGGATAAACTAATATCGGTCGAAAACGCCTCAAATTGAAGTGTATTATTCACGTTTTTTTTGTAAATTTGGAGTCCAAAAAAAATATGGCCGAAAATATTACAGGGTGTTACCTAGGCCGTATATTACGTCTACGCAAAATTTTAGCTCAAATAGAAAACATTTGATAGTGTCTTTACACGATAAACTAATATCGGTCGAAAACGCCTCAAATTGAAGTGTATTATTCACGTTTTTTTTGTAAATTTGGAGTCCAAATAAAATATGGCCGAAAATATTACGGGGTGTTAACTTGGCCGTATATTACGTCTACACTAAATTTTAGCTCAAATTGAAAACATTTGATAGTGTCTTTACAGGATAAACTAATATCGGTCGAAAACGCCTCAAATTGAAGTGTATTATTCACGTTTTTTTGTAAATTTGGAGTCCAAATAAAATATGGCCGAAAATATTACGGGGTGTTAACTAGGCCGTATATTACGTCTACACCAAATTTTAGCTCAAATAGAAAACATTTGATAGTGTCTTTACGGGATAAACTAATATCGGTCGAAAACGCCTCAAATTGAAGTGTATTATTCACGTTTTTTTTGTAAATTTGGAGTCCAAAAAAAATATGGCCGAAAATATTACGGGGTGTTACCTAGGCCGTATATTACGTCTACGCAAAATTTTAGCTCAAATAGAAAACATTTGATAGTGTCTTTACACGATAAACTAATATCGGTCGAAAACGCCTCAAATTGAAGTGTATTATTCACGTTTTTTTTTGTAAATTTGGATTCCAAATAAAATATGGCCGAAAATATTACGGGGTGTTACCTAGGCCGTATATTACGTCTACGCAAAATTTTAGCTCAAATAGAAAACATTTGATAGTGTCTTTACAGGATAAACTAATATCGGTCGAAAACTCCTCAAATTGAAGTGTATTATTCACGTTTTTTTGTAAATTTGGAGTCCAAATAAAATATGGCCGAAAATATTACGGGGTGTTAACTAGGCCGTATATTACGTCTACACAAAATTTAAACTCAAATAGAAAACATTTGATAGTGTCTTTACACGATAAACTAATATCGGTCGAAAACGCCTCAAATTGAAGTGTATTATTCACGTTTTTTTTGTAAATTTGGAGTCCAAATAAAATATGGCCGAAAATATTACGGGGTGTTAACTTGGCCGTATATTACGTCTACACTAAATTTTAGCTCAAATAGAAAACATTTGATAGTGTCTTTACAGGATAAACTAATATCGGTCGAAAACGCCTCAAATTGAAGTGTATTATTCACGTTTTTTTGTAAATTTGGAGTCCAAATAAAATATGGCCGAAAATATTACGGGGTGTTAACTAGGCCGTATATTACGTCTACACCAAATTTTAGCTCAAATAGAAAACATTTGATAGTGTCTTTACAGGATAAACTAATATCGGTCGAAAACGCCTCAAATTGAAGTGTATTATTCACGTTTTTTTTGTAAATTTGGAGTCCAAATAAAATATGGCCGAAAATATTACGGGGTGTTACCTAGGCCGTATATTACGTCTACGCAAAATTTTAGCTCAAATAGAAAACATTTGATAGTGTCTTTACACGATAAACTAATATCGGTCGAAAACGCCTCAAATTGAAGTGTATTATTCACGTTTTTTTTTGTAAATTTGGATTCCAAATAAAATATGGCCGAAAATATTACGGGGTGTTACCTAGGCCGTATATTACGTCTACGCAAAATTTTAGCTCAAATAGAAAACATTTGATAGTGTCTTTACAGGATAAACTAATATCGGTCGAAAACGCCTCAAATTGAAGTGTATTATTCACGTTTTTTTGTAAATTTGGAGTCCAAATAAAATATGGCCGAAAATATTACGGGGTGTTAACTAGGCCGTATATTAAGTCTACACCAAATTTTAGCTCAAATAGAAAATATTTGATAGTGTCTTTACGGGATAAACTAATATCGGTCGAAAACGCCTCAAATTGAAGTGTATTATTCACGTTTTTTTTGTAAATTTGGAGTCCAAAAAAAATATGGCCGAAAATATTACGGGGTGTTACCTAGGCCGTATATTATGTCTACGCATAATTTTAGCTCAAATAGAAAATATTTGATATTGTCTTTACGGGATAAACTAATATCGGTCGAAAACGCCTCAAATTGAAGTGTATTATTCACGTTTTTTTTGTAAATTTGGAGTCCAAAAAAATATGGCCGAAAATATTACGGGTTGTTACCTAGGCCGTATATTACGTCTACGTAAAAATTTTAGCTCAAATAGAAAACATTTGATAGTGTCTTTACACGATAAACTAATATCGGTCGAAAACGCCTCAAATTGATGAAGTGTATTATTCACGTTCTTTTTGTAAATTTGGGGTCCAAATAAAATATGACCAAAAATGTTACGGGATGTTACCTAGGCCATATATTACGTCTACACAAAATTTTAGATCAAATAGAAAACATTTGATTGTGTCTTTACACGATAAACTAATATCGGTCGAAAACGCCTCAAATTGAAGTGTATTATTCACGTTTTTTTTGTAAATTTGGGCTCCAAATAAAATATGACCAAAAATATTACGGGATGTTACCTAGGCCGTATATTACGTCTACACAAAATTTTAGCTCAAATAGAAAACATTTGATAGTGTCTTTACGCGATAAACTAATATCGGTCGAAAACGCCTCAAATTGAAGTGTATTATTCACGTTTTTTTTTGTAAATTTGGGGTCCAAAAAAAATATGGCCGAAAATATTACGGGGTGTTACCAAGGCCGTATATTACGTCTACGCAAAATTTTAGCTCAAATAGAAAACATTTGATAGTGTCTTTACACGATAAACTTATATCGGTCGAAAACGCCTCAAATTGAAGTGTATTATTCACGTTTTTTTTTGTAAATTCGGGTGTTGGGGTTTTAATTACCTCGCAAGCGCACGATATAATCGTTGCACTAGAAAGGGTCGGTCAATAAGGAGTGTGGTGATTCCTAGTCGTTTTAATTCTAATAGTTTATCTAAGTCGATAGAGAGGTAGGATTGGTGATCTACAACTACAAAAAGAAAATAGAAAACTAAATAAGAAACAAACGAAAACTAAAAACGACGGTTACTCAATAGAGAAAGGCCTAGGGTCCGACTTAACCTCCAACATGTCATAATCGTGGGTAAGGAATACCGAGCATCGGATTGCTAGGGATGATAGGAATAGTGGAACGCCTCTTGGGGTTGGCTACCTCCCTCCCGGGTTCGTAATCCAACTAAGCTAAAACCGATCACCTCCCTCCCGGGTTCGTGAGTCGGCTCATTAAGTCCGCGTCTAACCCCGGTCCTTTCTCTCCCCTCTCCCAAGGTGAAGAGTCTAAACCGATAATTTGGGTACCCTACCAAGTTCTCACTCCCGTGTTCAACTAGGCGGGGCAAGGCATGACAAGAGACGAGGTTTACTACCTAGACCTAACCGACTCCCGTCGGTGGACAAGGGTCAAGAGTTCAAACACAACCAAATGCCAAGTCGATTCCCGATCCCCCAAACTACCCAATTCCCATTTATCCCCAAACAATCCAAATACGGAATTCAAACCCACAATCTAGGCATGTCGGGGTCAAATCGTCCCCTAGAAAAAGACTACTCACTAAACATGACTAAATTAGTAAAATTAAGTGTAAAGGTGGAATCTTTAACTATGAACATTCTTAATAATTGATTTTTACTCCTAATCATGCAAGAATGACTACTTTGGGAAAATCTAATTGGAGGAACAAATAAAAATGGGGAATAAACAAACTACAACAATGAAGAACTAGCAAAACAACAAGGATGAAGATGAACTAAGGTGAACTAACAAAATAAAAACAAATAACAAAATTGGTCAAATTGGGGATTTTTAATTTGGTTTCTATGTCTAACATGAAAAGGCTCACAAACATGAACAAGAGGAAGAAGGAACAACCCAAAAGAAAACTAATCAATTGTAAACTACTAAGATGAACTAACAAAAATGAGAAATTAACAAAATTAAAGCAAAGGAAGAAGCAAAAATTACCCACTTAAAGAGGATGGAGAGATTAGGAAGAATAGATAATAATAATCATAAAAAGCTTGAATCTTGGACAATAAGGAAGATGAAGATCTTCAAGATACTACAAAGCCTCTCTAAAACCCCAAAATAATTCAAAATAAAATCTTGTGTAATGAAAAACTTGAGAGGCAAAATTAAGAATTTGAGTATTTATACTTCTAATTAGGTTACATAGAAAACCGGTCGAAAAACGAAGTGAAATGGCAAAACCGGAGTAACGCACGAAACATGCGTTTCGCACGGTGAGAATCGCACGGTCCTAACCTCCTGACTTGAGAATCGCACGGTGGACCGTGCTATTCTCTTCCTATGCCAATTTTCCCGTTTCTTGTCTTCTATGCGCTTGTTTAGGCTCGAACTCGGGTCATGTACCTCCTTTTACCCGGGCATGCTCAAGTTTCATCGTTTTCGTCACGGAAATGCCTAAAAACGAACAACAAACGCAAAAACCCGTGTAATACAAAATATAGGCGAAATGAGCCGGAATGCCAAAGAAAATACGATTAATCGAGGCTAAATAAACGTCAAACGGGTGTAGAAAAGCGGTCAATAACGGAGTTATCAACCTCCCCACACTAGACATTTACTCGTCCTCGAGTAAGCGCGACAAAGGCAAAGACAAGCACCTAGACTACAAAGAGTGAATGCACAATATAAGCATCCCTCGACCACTCACTAAACTATTACTAACCGCATGAGTATTAGCGCACTCAACGCCCTTTCAACTCACAACGACATACCATGAGGATAGGTATCCCGTTGCGAGGCAAGTTGGGTCTTGCACAAAACTATTGACACAAACAATCGATTAAGCCCACAAATACAAGACATGTTTGCATCACAAAAGGAAAACACCGTCACCCTCATCAAGACGGCGGGAAAAACACTAATCATCCACCTATTATGAAAACTAACATTCTCAAACTAGTTAACCTACAAGACATGGACAAAAATCTAATACTATAGCTATAAATTACTATGAACATCGATAATCTAGCAAATTTTCTCCCAACCTTCCAAATAAATTACAAGAGGGCGTAAGATGGCGTGGAAAGGTAGAACCGTGGTGTTATAAAACACTGTAGGTAAGTGTGCCTCGACCTCTTTATGAAATAAAGAGAAGGATCGTCCCAAAACTCAATATGACCAAATAATCCAAGTAAAAAAAAGGAATAGAAAAGTGATAATTCCAATGACCGGTTTACCACCGCTATCTTCCTTCCTCAGGAACTCGGTCCCTCGGTAGGCCCTTCACGATGGCTCCCCAAATCAACGGAAAATTTATTTATTTTGATGTGTGGTGATCTTTTTTTCGATTTTCATAGTTTTTTTTTTTTTTTTTTTTTTTTTTTTTTCTCCCCTTGATTTCTTTCTTCTTCTTCTTCTTTTCTTTCTTTTTTCGATTTTTTTCGATTTTTTTTTTTTCTTCGATTTTGAAGTGGGGGAAGCATCACGTAATAGAATCACCAAAAACAAAAGGCAAAAATTAATGTGGAAGGTGTTTGTGGTATTTGATAGGTAAACTTGGATTATAAAAAATGGTCATAAGAGTAAAGGTCACCTAGGAACACGAGACACGGTAACCAAGGAGTTTTCACACCACGGGGGATCAAAATGGTCAAATGCAAACCCCCGAGTAATCTATTTGGTAGGGAGGGTGGACCTAAGCTAGAATGTCGATAAACCTAGTATTTTAAAGCTATTCTACTAGATTCAAGTCCTACATCAAGGTAAGTAAAACTAATAAGAGAATGTAAGCTCCAAAAATAAGCTTCAAGACTAGGTTTTCGAAAAGTTTTACACTACTCTAAGACACACTAGACTAGACACTAATCACACAAAAATAAAGAAAACAAATAAAACAAAACACAAATGAATCAATTTCCACAAGCAAGCAAGCAACCAACAACCCAAATGTTCATCCAAGAACCTCCAATACAATCAAAATCCCATCCTCCTTCAACAAATGCAAGGAAAAAAAAAGGAATAAGGTGGAAAGAATATACCGGGACGGTCTTCATCCATCTACCTCGGATTTTGATTTTTGGCGTCCGACGGGTTGTTTACCTACACAAGGGAAAAAGAGGAAACAACACAAAAATAAATATATGTACACAAGCTACACTAAATCAAACTAGACACACAAGACTCCTCCCCACACTTGAACTTTGCATTGTCCCCAATGCAAAACTCAAGATGGAAAGAAGAATGGAAGTAAAAAAACTAGGAATTAAAAAAAAACTAAGGAAAGATTAAAAGAAACTAAGAAAATCTAATAAAAAAAAAATGAAAGAAAGTAAAATAAATAATTTTTTTTTTTTGGATTTTCAAGTGGTGCTTTAGTGTAATCAAGTCACTAAAGCACCGGGAGCAAAACATTTGGATTTTTCAATGGATTTTCGGTGTAATCAAGTCACCGAAAATCCGGGAGCAATAATTTTGGATTTTTCGAAAATGGAAATCCGGTGTAATCACATCACCGAATTTCCGGGAGCAATAATCGTACTCTCATCATTCATCACTCAACACTAGCAAATACACCAAGAATAACTTCATCAAAACTAGCCATCACAAGTTTCACCAAATCAAAAATTTCCACTCAAAGTTCCACGAATCCTCAAGTATAAACTCGCATCCAACAATCACCAAACTCACCCTCCAAAACTCACCCCACCTATATACTCCACTCCTCACCATACAACACAACCACTCAACTCCTCAACGATCACCAACACAACCGAAAACTACCTCCCCACACTTAAATGAAATCATGAAGTTCAATGGGGAGGGGGGAAACGAGAGTAGAAACTATCAAAGAAAGAATTTACCGAGTTTTCAATTCGGTGGATAGATCCCATCGCTTCTTCGTGTTGTTGTTGGGATAATGTTCGGATTTCCTCGATGGACCGACGATTCTCCTCGTGGTTAGAGGTCACAAGGTCCGAGAGTGTGTTGATTTGGGTAGTAATAGCGGACATATCCCAAGGTGTGTAGCTCGGTTGGGGAAATCCTTGTCCGTACCCAAATGGTGGTTGTTGACCATGCCCATGTCCAAATTGTGAACCTTGCCCATACCCAAATTGTGGACCGGTGTTGAAAGAAGAGGGACCGGGTTGGTGCATAGATGAGCGGGGAGGATCAAGAGGACGACCTTGTTCCTCTTCCTCATTCTCATCCTCAAACTCGTCCTCATACACGATGCGGGAAGGGTCATGGCCATAATTGGCGTATTCCCAAGGGGAGTAGATGTCCTTACGGACAAATTCATTCATTCTCAAAGGCATACCCCAATTTTCCCGGTTTGAGATCGTAACATGGGGCTTTTCCGGTAGTATCATGGAGCGAAGGGAGGTTATGTAAAATAGGAGTCGGGCGACTCCATCCATTGTGGTGATACAAATTGAGTTTTCAAGGTAGTCGGTGTCAATGTAGGTACCGCCGGAGGCTCTAGGTTCTGGTTCTGTAATCATTCCCAACCCTTGGGCAATCAATGTCACTAGACCCCCACCCACTATTACTTTAGGTGTGACCACAGTCATCGAATGAAGGTGTGCGACCACGGCCTTGGTGAAGTCGATTGTTAGAGGCCGGTTATATAACACTTCCATGAGTGATTGAAGTGCTACCGCGCTCACCCGGTGTTGGGTTTCATAAGAACCGATAAGGATTTCCGAAAATAGGCGCAAAACATAACGGAGGGCGGGGTTGCGTATCTCACTAAGAGCGGTTGTCCTAGCCTCATACGGTTCATTGGTCCTAGCAATTTCCCTCCAAAACTCCGCTCTCTCCTTGACTACCTCCGCCTTTTTAGAGGCTTTTTCCTTAGCTTGGTGAATGAAATTTATACCGAGGATTCGGGCCAACCTTTCTAAGCTCAAGGTAAATTCATTACCTAGTAATTGAAATGAGATGGATGGGTTGTGGCCCGAGGTGTTGGTGGTGAGGGTTGCAAGAAATTCACAAGTCAATGACTTAAAACTATAGGCATGCATGAAAGCAATCGGGCAATTAAACCGCTCTATTAGGACATCTAGATCATCATCTATGCCCGTTGCTATCGTAGTCTCTCGGTGAAAAAACCGAGTCGGTTTAAATCCCGCTTTCATAAGTTGTTTATACTTAGCACGCTGTTTTTCTAAATTAAAGCCTACATTATCAGACTTGTATTTAAATAAGCTTACCCTTTGCTTTGTAAGAGCGGGTTCGGAGGAGGAAGATGCTTCCGTACCTATTATTGGTCTTTTTGGTGCCATGAGTAGATGTGGACCAACGAGGTATGCTGTAGAAGTTGTCTCCGACCCGAATCAAAACCGTCACCCACCCGGAAAAATTTTTTCAGCCCGGAATCGCCTCAAAGTAATCTCAAAAGAACCGCGGCGCTTCAAATACCCGTCCTTCAGAAGATGAGTCAATTTGAAGGAGAGTAAAAAGGCTAAAAATTAGATCTAGGAATTTTTTGTGATGATGAACTTTGTTATTTATGGTGGATTTGTGTAGTGTAGAGTGAAGAGGGAGTAGTAAGGGAGAGAATGGTGCAAAAATTAGGTGATTTGGGTTTGTTTTGAGGATTATATGGGAAAAATAGGTTGAAGGTGGATGAAGGTTTAATGGAGATATGAAGATGGATGTTGGGGAAGATGAAGATGTGAAGGATTAGTATTAATAATAATAATAATAATAATAATAGTAATAATAGTGTGATAGGAGGGAATGAGGGGGGGTCGGGTATTAGTATTAAATTTTTTTTTTTTTTTTTTTTTTTTAGATTTTCTTAGTTTCTTTTAATCTTTCCTTAGTTTTTTTTTAATTCCTAGTTTTTTTACTTCCTTTCTTCTTTCCATCTTGAGTTTTGCATTGGGGACAATGCAAAGTTCAAGTGTGGGGAGGAGTCTTGTGTGTCTAGTTTGATTTAGTGTAGCTTGTGTACATATATTTGTTTTTGTGTTGTTTCCTCTTTTTCCCTTGTGTAGGTAAACAACCCGTCGGACGCCAAAAATCAAAATCCGAGGTAGATGGATGAAGACCGTCCCCGGCAACGGCGCCAAAAACTTGTTGGGGTTTTAATTACCTCGCAAGCGCACGATATAATCGTTGCACTAGAAAGGGTCGGTCCACAAGGAGTGTGGTGATTCCTAGTCGTTTTAATTCTAATAGTTTATCTAAGTCGATAGAGAGGTAAGATTGGTGATCTACAACTACAAAAAGAAAATAGAAAACTAAATAAGAAACAAACGAAAACTAAAAACGACGGTTACTCAATAGAGAAAGGCCTAGGGTCCGACTTAACCTCCAACATGTCATAATCGTGGGTAAGGAATACCGAGCATCGGATTGCTAGGGATGATAGGAATAGTGGAACGCCTCTTGGGGTTGGCTACCTCCCTCCCGGGTTCGTAATCCAACTAAGCTAAAACCGATCACCTCCCTCCCGGGTTCGTGAGTCGGCTCATTAAGTCCGCGTCTAACCCCGGTCCTTTCTCTCCCCTCTCCCAAGGTGAAGAGTCTAAACCGATAATTTGGGTACCCTACCAAGTTCTCACTCCCGTGTTCAACTAGGCGGGGCAAGGCATGACAAGAGACGAGGTTTACTACCTAGACCTAACCGACTCCCGTCGGTGGACAAGGGTCAAGAGTTCAAACACAACCAAATGCCAAGTCGATTCCCGATCCCCCAAACTACCCAATTCCCATTTATCCCCAAACAATCCAAATACGGAATTCAAACCCACAATCTAGGCATGTCGGGGTCAAATCGTCCCCTAGAAAAAGACTACTCACTAAACATGACTAAATTAGTAAAATTAAGTGTAAAGGTGGAATCTTTAACTATGAACATTCTTAATAATTGATTTTTACTCCTAATCATGCAAGAATGACTACTTTGGGAAAATCTAATTGGAGGAACAAATAAAAATGGGGAATAAACAAACTACAACAATGAAGAACTAGCAAAACAACAAGGATGAAGATGAACTAAGGTGAACTAACAAAATAAAAACAAATAACAAAATTGGTCAAATTGGGGATTTTTAATTTGGGGTTTCTATGTCTAACATGAAAAGGCTCACAAACATGAACAAGAGGAAGAAGGAACAACCCAAAAGAAAACTAATCAATTGTAAACTACTAAGATGAACTAACAAAAATGAGAAATTAACAAAATTAAAGCAAAGGAAGAAGCAAAAATTACCCACTTAAAGAGGATGGAGAGATTAGGAAGAATAGATAATAATAATCATAAAAAGCTTGAATCTTGGACAATAAGGAAGATGAAGATCTTCAAGATACTACAAAGCCTCTCTAAAACCCCAAAATAATTCAAAATAAAATCTTGTGTAATGAAAAACTTGAGAGGCAAAATTAAGAATTTGAGTATTTATACTTCTAATTAGGTTACATAGAAAACCGGTCGAAAAACGAAGTGAAATGGCAAAACCGGAGTAACGCACGAAACATGCGTTTCGCACGGTGAGAATCGCACGGTCCTAACCTCCTGACTTGAGAATCGCACGGTGGACCGTGCTATTCTCTTCCTATGCCAATTTTCCCGTTTCTTGTCTTCTATGCGCTTGTTTAGGCTCGAACTCGGGTCATGTACCTCCTTTTACCCGGGCATGCTCAAGTTTCATCGTTTTCGTCACGGAAATGCCTAAAAACGAACAACAAACGCAAAAACCCGTGTAATACAAAATATAGGCGAAATGAGCCGGAATGCCAAAGAAAATACGATTAATCGAGGCTAAATAAACGTCAAACGGGTGTAGAAAAGCGGTCAATAACGGAGTTATCAACCTCCCCACACTAGACATTTACTCGTCCTCGAGTAAGCGCGACAAAGGCAAAGACAAGCACCTAGACTACAAAGAGTGAATGCACAATATAAGCATCCCTCGACCACTCACTAAACTATTACTAACCGCATGAGTATTAGCGCACTCAACGCCCTTTCAACTCACAACGACATACCATGAGGATAGGTATCCCGTTGCGAGGCAAGTTGGGTCTTGCACAAAACTATTGACACAAACAATCGATTAAGCCCACAAATACAAGACATGTTTGCATCACAAAAGGAAAACACCGTCACCCTCATCAAGACGGCGGGAAAAACACTAATCATCCACCTATTATGAAAACTAACATTCTCAAACTAGTTAACCTACAAGACATGGACAAAAATCTAATACTATAGCTATAAATTACTATGAACATCGATAATCTAGCAAATTTTCTCCCAACCTTCCAAATAAATTACAAGAGGGCGTAAGATGGCGTGGAAAGGTAGAACCGTGGTGTTATAAAACACTGTAGGTAAGTGTGCCTCGACCTCTTTATGAAATAAAGAGAAGGATCGTCCCAAAACTCAATATGACCAAATAATCCAAGTAAAAAAAAGGAATAGAAAAGTGATAATTCCAATGACCGGTTTACCACCGCTATCTTCCTTCCTCAGGAACTCGGTCCCTCGGTAGGCCCTTCACGATGGCTCCCCAAATCAACGGAAAATTTATTTATTTTGATGTGTGGTGATCTTTTTTTCGATTTTCATAGTTTTTTTTTTTTTTTTTTTTTTTTTTTTTTTTTTTTTCTCCCCTTGATTTCTTTCTTCTTCTTCTTCTTTTCTTTCTTTTTTCGATTTTTTTCGATTTTTTTTTTTTCTTCGATTTTGAAGTGGGGGAAGCATCACGTAATAGAATCACCAAAAACAAAAGGCAAAAATTAATGTGGAAGGTGTTTGTGGTATTTGATAGGTAAACTTGGATTATAAAAAATGGTCATAAGAGTAAAGGTCACCTAGGAACACGAGACACGGTAACCAAGGAGTTTTCACACCACGGGGGATCAAAATGGTCAAATGCAAACCCCCGAGTAATCTATTTGGTAGGGAGGGTGGACCTAAGCTAGAATGTCGATAAACCTAGTATTTTAAAGCTATTCTACTAGATTCAAGTCCTACATCAAGGTAAGTAAAACTAATAAGAGAATGTAAGCTCCAAAAATAAGCTTCAAGACTAGGTTTTCGAAAAGTTTTACACTACTCTAAGACACACTAGACTAGACACTAATCACACAAAAATAAAGAAAACAAATAAAACAAAACACAAATGAATCAATTTCCACAAGCAAGCAAGCAACCAACAACCCAAATGTTCATCCAAGAACCTCCAATACAATCAAAATCCCATCCTCCTTCAACAAATGCAAGGAAAAAAAAAGGAATAAGGTGGAAAGAATATACCGGGACGGTCTTCATCCATCTACCTCGGATTTTGATTTTTGGCGTCCGACGGGTTGTTTACCTACACAAGGGAAAAAGAGGAAACAACACAAAAATAAATATATGTACACAAGCTACACTAAATCAAACTAGACACACAAGACTCCTCCCCACACTTGAACTTTGCATTGTCCCCAATGCAAAACTCAAGATGGAAAGAAGAATGGAAGTAAAAAAACTAGGAATTAAAAAAAAACTAAGGAAAGATTAAAAGAAACTAAGAAAATCTAATAAAAAAAAAATGAAAGAAAGTAAAATAAATAATTTTTTTTTTTTGGATTTTCAAGTGGTGCTTTAGTGTAATCAAGTCACTAAAGCACCGGGAGCAAAACATTTGGATTTTTCAATGGATTTTCGGTGTAATCAAGTCACCGAAAATCCGGGAGCAATAATTTTGGATTTTTCGAAAATGGAAATCCGGTGTAATCACATCACCGAATTTCCGGGAGCAATAATCGTACTCTCATCATTCATCACTCAACACTAGCAAATACACCAAGAATAACTTCATCAAAACTAGCCATCACAAGTTTCACCAAATCAAAAATTTCCACTCAAAGTTCCACGAATCCTCAAGTATAAACTCGCATCCAACAATCACCAAACTCACCCTCCAAAACTCACCCCACCTATATACTCCACTCCTCACCATACAACACAACCACTCAACTCCTCAACGATCACCAACACAACCGAAAACTACCTCCCCACACTTAAATGAAATCATGAAGTTCAATGGGGAGGGGGGAAACGAGAGTAGAAACTATCAAAGAAAGAATTTACCGAGTTTTCAATTCGGTGGATAGATCCCATCGCTTCTTCGTGTTGTTGTTGGGATAATGTTCGGATTTCCTCGATGGACCGACGATTCTCCTCGTGGTTAGAGGTCACAAGGTCCGAGAGTGTGTTGATTTGGGTAGTAATAGCGGACATATCCCAAGGTGTGTAGCTCGGTTGGGGAAATCCTTGTCCGTACCCAAATGGTGGTTGTTGACCATGCCCATGTCCAAATTGTGAACCTTGCCCATACCCAAATTGTGGACCGGTGTTGAAAGAAGAGGGACCGGGTTGGTGCATAGATGAGCGGGGAGGATCAAGAGGACGGCCTTGTTCCTCTTCCTCATTCTCATCCTCAAACTCGTCCTCATACACGATGCGGGAAGGGTCATGGCCATAATTGGCGTATTCCCAAGGGGAGTAGATGTCCTTACGGACAAATTCATTCATTCTCAAAGGCATACCCCAATTTTCCCGGTTTGAGATCGTAACATGGGGTTTTCCGGTAGTATCATGGAGCGAAGGGAGGTTATGTAAAATAGGAGTCGGGCGACTCCATCCATTGTGGTGATACAAATTGAGTTTTCAAGGTAGTCGGTGTCAATGTAGGTACCGCCGGAGGCTCTAGGTTCTGGTTCTGTAATCATTCCCAACCCTTGGGCAATCAATGTCACTAGACCCCCACCCACTATTACTTTAGGTGTGACCACAGTCATCGAATGAAGGTGTGCGACCACGGCCTTGGTGAAGTCGATTGTTAGAGGCCGGTTATATAACACTTCCATGAGTGATTGAAGTGCTACCGCGCTCACCCGGTGTTGGGTTTCATAAGAACCGATAAGGATTTCCGAAAATAGGCGCAAAACATAACGGAGGGCGGGGTTGCGTATCTCACTAAGAGCGGTTGTCCTAGCCTCATACGGTTCATTGGTCCTAGCAATTTCCCTCCAAAACTCCGCTCTCTCCTTGACTACCTCCGCCTTTTTAGAGGCTTTTTCCTTAGCTTGGTGAATGAAATTTATACCGAGGATTCGGGCCAACCTTTCTAAGCTCAAGGTAAATTCATTACCTAGTAATTGAAATGAGATGGATGGGTTGTGGCCCGAGGTGTTGGTGGTGAGGGTTGCAAGAAATTCACAAGTCAATGACTTAAAACTATAGGCATGCATGAAAGCAATCGGGCAATTAAACCGCTCTATTAGGACATCTAGATCATCATCTATGCCCGTTGCTATCGTAGTCTCTCGGTGAAAAAACCGAGTCGGTTTAAATCCCGCTTTCATAAGTTGTTTATACTTAGCACGCTGTTTTTCTAAATTAAAGCCTACATTATCAGACTTGTATTTAAATAAGCTTACCCTTTGCTTTGTAAGAGCGGGTTCGGAGGAGGAAGATGCTTCCGTACCTATTATTGGTCTTTTTGGTGCCATGAGTAGATGTGGACCAACGAGGTATGCTGTAGAAGTTGTCTCCGACCCGAATCAAAACCGTCACCCACCCGGAAAATTTTTTTCAGCCCGGAATCGCCTCAAAGTAATCTCAAAAGAACCGCGGCGCTTCAAATACCCGTCCTTCAGAAGATGAGTCAATTTGAAGGAGAGTAAAAAGGCTAAAAATTAGATCTAGGAATTTTTTGTGATGATGAACTTTGTTATTTATGGTGGATTTGTGTAGTGTAGAGTGAAGAGGGAGTAGTAAGGGAGAGAATGGTGCAAAAATTAGGTGATTTGGGTTTGTTTTGAGGATTATATGGGAAAAATAGGTTGAAGGTGGATGAAGGTTTAATGGAGATATGAAGATGGATGTTGGGGAAGATGAAGATGTGAAGGATTAGTATTAATAATAATAATAATAATAATAATAATAGTAATAATAGTGTGATAGGAGGGAATGAGGGGGGGTCGGGTATTAGTATTAAATTTTTTTTTTTTTTTTTTTTTTTTTAGATTTTCTTAGTTTCTTTTAATCTTTCCTTAGTTTTTTTTTAATTCCTAGTTTTTTTACTTCCTTTCTTCTTTCCATCTTGAGTTTTGCATTGGGGACAATGCAAAGTTCAAGTGTGGGGAGGAGTCTTGTGTGTCTAGTTTGATTTAGTGTAGCTTGTGTACATATATTTGTTTTTGTGTTGTTTCCTCTTTTTCCCTTGTGTAGGTAAACAACCCGTCGGACGCCAAAAATCAAAATCCGAGGTAGATGGATGAAGACCGTCCCCGGCAACGGCGCCAAAAACTTGTTGGGGTTTTAATTACCTCGCAAGCGCACGATATAATCGTTGCACTAGAAAGGGTCGGTCCACAAGGAGTGTGGTGATTCCTAGTCGTTTTAATTCTAATAGTTTATCTAAGTCGATAGAGAGGTAAGATTGGTGATCTACAACTACAAAAAGAAAATAGAAAACTAAATAAGAAACAAACGAAAACTAAAAACGACGGTTACTCAATAGAGAAAGGCCTAGGGTCCGACTTAACCTCCAACATGTCATAATCGTGGGTAAGGAATACCGAGCATCGGATTGCTAGGGATGATAGGAATAGTGGAACGCCTCTTGGGGTTGGCTACCTCCCTCCCGGGTTCGTAATCCAACTAAGCTAAAACCGATCACCTCCCTCCCGGGTTCGTGAGTCGGCTCATTAAGTCCGCGTCTAACCCCGGTCCTTTCTCTCCCCTCTCCCAAGGTGAAGAGTCTAAACCGATAATTTGGGTACCCTACCAAGTTCTCACTCCCGTGTTCAACTAGGCGGGGCAAGGCATGACAAGAGACGAGGTTTACTACCTAGACCTAACCGACTCCCGTCGGTGGACAAGGGTCAAGAGTTCAAACACAACCAAATGCCAAGTCGATTCCCGATCCCCCAAACTACCCAATTCCCATTTATCCCCAAACAATCCAAATACGGAATTCAAACCCACAATCTAGGCATGTCGGGGTCAAATCGTCCCCTAGAAAAAGACTACTCACTAAACATGACTAAATTAGTAAAATTAAGTGTAAAGGTGGAATCTTTAACTATGAACATTCTTAATAATTGATTTTTACTCCTAATCATGCAAGAATGACTACTTTGGGAAAATCTAATTGGAGGAACAAATAAAAATGGGGAATAAACAAACTACAACAATGAAGAACTAGCAAAACAACAAGGATGAAGATGAACTAAGGTGAACTAACAAAATAAAAACAAATAACAAAATTGGTCAAATTGGGGATTTTTAATTTGGTTTCTATGTCTAACATGAAAAGGCTCACAAACATGAACAAGAGGAAGAAGGAACAACCCAAAAGAAAACTAATCAATTGTAAACTACTAAGATGAACTAACAAAAATGAGAAATTAACAAAATTAAAGCAAAGGAAGAAGCAAAAATTACCCACTTAAAGAGGATGGAGAGATTAGGAAGAATAGATAATAATAATCATAAAAAGCTTGAATCTTGGACAATAAGGAAGATGAAGATCTTCAAGATACTACAAAGCCTCTCTAAAACCCCAAAATAATTCAAAATAAAATCTTGTGTAATGAAAAACTTGAGAGGCAAAATTAAGAATTTGAGTATTTATACTTCTAATTAGGTTACATAGAAAACCGGTCGAAAAACGAAGTGAAATGGCAAAACCGGAGTAACGCACGAAACATGCGTTTCGCACGGTGAGAATCGCACGGTCCTAACCTCCTGACTTGAGAATCGCACGGTGGACCGTGCTATTCTCTTCCTATGCCAATTTTCCCGTTTCTTGTCTTCTATGCGCTTGTTTAGGCTCGAACTCGGGTCATGTACCTCCTTTTACCCGGACATGCTCAAGTTTCATCGTTTTCGTCACGGAAATGCCTAAAAACGAACAACAAACGCAAAAACCCGTGTAATACAAAATATAGGCGAAATGAGCCGGAATGCCAAAGAAAATACGATTAATCGAGGCTAAATAAACGTCAAACGGGTGTAGAAAAGCGGTCAATAACGGAGTTATCAACCTCCCCACACTAGACATTTACTCGTCCTCGAGTAAGCGCGACAAAGGCAAAGACAAGCACCTAGACTACAAAGAGTGAATGCACAATATAAGCATCCCTCGACCACTCACTAAACTATTACTAACCGCATGAGTATTAGCGCACTCAACGCCCTTTCAACTCACAACGACATACCATGAGGATAGGTATCCCGTTGCGAGGCAAGTTGGGTCTTGCACAAAACTATTGACACAAACAATCGATTAAGCCCACAAATACAAGACATGTTTGCATCACAAAAGGAAAACACCGTCACCCTCATCAAGACGGCGGGAAAAACACTAATCATCCACCTATTATGAAAACTAACATTCTCAAACTAGTTAACCTACAAGACATGGACAAAAATCTAATACTATAGCTATAAATTACTATGAACATCGATAATCTAGCAAATTTTCTCCCAACCTTCCAAATAAATTACAAGAGGGCGTAAGATGGCGTGGAAAGGTAGAACCGTGGTGTTATAAAACACTGTAGGTAAGTGTGCCTCGACCTCTTTATGAAATAAAGAGAAGGATCGTCCCAAAACTCAATATGACCAAATAATCCAAGTAAAAAAAAGGAATAGAAAAGTGATAATTCCAATGACCGGTTTACCACCGCTATCTTCCTTCCTCAGGAACTCGGTCCCTCGGTAGGCCCTTCACGATGGCTCCCCAAATCAACGGAAAATTTATTTATTTTGATGTGTGGTGATCTTTTTTTCGATTTTCATAGTTTTTTTTTTTTTTTTTTTTTTTTTTTTTTTTTTCTCCCCTTGATTTCTTTCTTCTTCTTCTTTTCTTTCTTTTTTCGATTTTTTTCGATTTTTTTTTTTTTCTTCGATTTTGAAGTGGGGGAAGCATCACGTAATAGAATCACCAAAAACAAAAGGCAAAAATTAATGTGGAAGGTGTTTGTGGTATTTGATAGGTAAACTTGGATTATAAAAAATGGTCATAAGAGTAAAGGTCACCTAGGAACACGAGACACGGTAACCAAGGAGTTTTCACACCACGGGGGATCAAAATGGTCAAATGCAAACCCCCGAGTAATCTATTTGGTAGGGAGGGTGGACCTAAGCTAGAATGTCGATAAACCTAGTATTTTAAAGCTATTCTACTAGATTCAAGTCCTACATCAAGGTAAGTAAAACTAATAAGAGAATGTAAGCTCCAAAAATAAGCTTCAAGACTAGGTTTTCGAAAAGTTTTACACTACTCTAAGACACACTAGACTAGACACTAATCACACAAAAATAAAGAAAACAAATAAAACAAAACACAAATGAATCAATTTCCACAAGCAAGCAAGCAACCAACAACCCAAATGTTCATCCAAGAACCTCCAATACAATCAAAATCCCATCCTCCTTCAACAAATGCAAGGAAAAAAAAAGGAATAAGGTGGAAAGAATATACCGGGACGGTCTTCATCCATCTACCTCGGATTTTGATTTTTGGCGTCCGACGGGTTGTTTACCTACACAAGGGAAAAAGAGGAAACAACACAAAAATAAATATATGTACACAAGCTACACTAAATCAAACTAGACACACAAGACTCCTCCCCACACTTGAACTTTGCATTGTCCCCAATGCAAAACTCAAGATGGAAAGAAGAATGGAAGTAAAAAAACTAGGAATTAAAAAAAAACTAAGGAAAGATTAAAAGAAACTAAGAAAATCTAATAAAAAAAAATGAAAGAAAGTAAAATAAATAATTTTTTTTTTTTGGATTTTCAAGTGGTGCTTTAGTGTAATCAAGTCACTAAAGCACCGGGAGCAAAACATTTGGATTTTTCAATGGATTTTCGGTGTAATCAAGTCACCGAAAATCCGGGAGCAATAATTTTGGATTTTTCGAAAATGGAAATCCGGTGTAATCACATCACCGAATTTCCGGGAGCAATAATCGTACTCTCATCATTCATCACTCAACACTAGCAAATACACCAAGAATAACTTCATCAAAACTAGCCATCACAAGTTTCACCAAATCAAAAATTTCCACTCAAAGTTCCACGAATCCTCAAGTATAAACTCGCATCCAACAATCACCAAACTCACCCTCCAAAACTCACCCCACCTATATACTCCACTCCTCACCATACAACACAACCACTCAACTCCTCAACGATCACCAACACAACCGAAAACTACCTCCCCACACTTAAATGAAATCATGAAGTTCAATGGGGAGGGGGGAAACGAGAGTAGAAACTATCAAAGAAAGAATTTACCGAGTTTTCAATTCGGTGGATAGATCCCATCGCTTCTTCGTGTTGTTGTTGGGATAATGTTCGGATTTCCTCGATGGACCGACGATTCTCCTCGTGGTTAGAGGTCACAAGGTCCGAGAGTGTGTTGATTTGGGTAGTAATAGCGGACATATCCCAAGGTGTGTAGCTCGGTTGGGGAAATCCTTGTCCGTACCCAAATGGTGGTTGTTGACCATGCCCATGTCCAAATTGTGAACCTTGCCCATACCCAAATTGTGGACCGGTGTTGAAAGAAGAGGGACCGGGTTGGTGCATAGATGAGCGGGGAGGATCAAGAGGACGGCCTTGTTCCTCTTCCTCATTCTCATCCTCAAACTCGTCCTCATACACGATGCGGGAAGGGTCATGGCCATAATTGGCGTATTCCCAAGGGGAGTAGATGTCCTTACGGACAAATTCATTCATTCTCAAAGGCATACCCCAATTTTCCCGGTTTGAGATCGTAACATGGGGCTTGTCCGGTAGTATCATGGAGCGAAGGGAGGTTATGTAAAATAGGAGTCGGGCGACTCCATCCATTGTGGTGATACAAATTGAGTTTTCAAGGTAGTCGGTGTCAATGTAGGTACCGCCGGAGGCTCTAGGTTCTGGTTCTGTAATCATTCCCAACCCTTGGGCAATCAATGTCACTAGACCCCCACCCACTATTACTTTAGGTGTGACCACAGTCATCGAATGAAGGTGTGCGACCACGGCCTTGGTGAAGTCGATTGTTAGAGGCCGGTTATATAACACTTCCATGAGTGATTGAAGTGCTACCGCGCTCACCCGGTGTTGGGTTTCATAAGAACCGATAAGGATTTCCGAAAATAGGCGCAAAACATAACGGAGGGCGGGGTTGCGTATCTCACTAAGAGCGGTTGTCCTAGCCTCATACGGTTCATTGGTCCTAGCAATTTCCCTCCAAAACTCCGCTCTCTCCTTGACTACCTCCGCCTTTTTAGAGGCTTTTTCCTTAGCTTGGTGAATGAAATTTATACCGAGGATTCGGGCCAACCTTTCTAAGCTCAAGGTAAATTCATTACCTAGTAATTGAAATGAGATGGATGGGTTGTGGCCCGAGGTGTTGGTGGTGAGGGTTGCAAGAAATTCACAAGTCAATGACTTAAAACTATAGGCATGCATGAAAGCAATCGGGCAATTAAACCGCTCTATTAGGACATCTAGATCATCATCTATGCCCGTTGCTATCGTAGTCTCTCGGTGAAAAAACCGAGTCGGTTTAAATCCCGCTTTCATAAGTTGTTTATACTTAGCACGCTGTTTTTCTAAATTAAAGCCTACATTATCAGACTTGTATTTAAATAAGCTTACCCTTTGCTTTGTAAGAGCGGGTTCGGAGGAGGAAGATGCTTCCGTACCTATTATTGGTCTTTTTGGTGCCATGAGTAGATGTGGACCAACGAGGTATGCTGTAGAAGTTGTCTCCGACCCGAATCAAAACCGTCACCCACCCGGAAAAATTTTTTCAGCCCGGAATCGCCTCAAAGTAATCTCAAAAGAACCGCGGCGCTTCAAATACCCGTCCTTCAGAAGATGAGTCAATTTGAAGGAGAGTAAAAAGGCTAAAAATTAGATCTAGGAATTTTTTGTGATGATGAACTTTGTTATTTATGGTGGATTTGTGTAGTGTAGAGTGAAGAGGGAGTAGTAAGGGAGAGAATGGTGCAAAAATTAGGTGATTTGGGTTTGTTTTGAGGATTATATGGGAAAAATAGGTTGAAGGTGGATGAAGGTTTAATGGAGATATGAAGATGGATGTTGGGGAAGATGAAGATGTGAAGGATTAGTATTAATAATAATAATAATAATAATAATAATAATAATAGTAATAATAGTGTGATAGGAGGGAATGAGGGGGGGTCGGGTATTAGTATTAAATTTTTTTTTTTTTTTTTTTTTTTTAGATTTTCTTAGTTTCTTTTAATCTTTCCTTAGTTTTTTTTTAATTCCTAGTTTTTTTACTTCCTTTCTTCTTTCCATCTTGAGTTTTGCATTGGGGACAATGCAAAGTTCAAGTGTGGGGAGGAGTCTTGTGTGTCTAGTTTGATTTAGTGTAGCTTGTGTACATATATTTGTTTTTGTGTTGTTTCCTCTTTTTCCCTTGTGTAGGTAAACAACCCGTCGGACGCCAAAAATCAAAATCCGAGGTAGATGGATGAAGACCGTCCCCGGCAACGGCGCCAAAAACTTGTTGGGGTTTTAATTATCTCGCAAGCGCACGATATAATCGTTGCACTAGAAAGGGTCGGTCCACAAGGAGTGTGGTGATTCCTAGTCGTTTTAATTCTAATAGTTTATCTAAGTCGATAGAGAGGTAAGATTGGTGATCTACAACTACAAAAAGAAAATAGAAAACTAAATAAGAAACAAACGAAAACTAAAAACGACGGTTACTCAATAGAGAAAGGCCTAGGGTCCGACTTAACCTCCAACATGTCATAATCGTGGGTAAGGAATACCGAGCATCGGATTGCTAGGGATGATAGGAATAGTGGAACGCCTCTTGGGGTTGGCTACCTCCCTCCCGGGTTCGTAATCCAACTAAGCTAAAACCGATCACCTCCCTCCCGGGTTCGTGAGTCGGCTCATTAAGTCCGCGTCTAACCCCGGTCCTTTCTCTCCCCTCTCCCAAGGTGAAGAGTCTAAACCGATAATTTGGGTACCCTACCAAGTTCTCACTCCCGTGTTCAACTAGGCGGGGCAAGGCATGATAAGAGACGAGGTTTACTACCTAGACCTAACCGACTCCCGTCGGTGGACAAGGGTCAAGAGTTCAAACACAACCAAATGCCAAGTCGATTCCCGATCCCCCAAACTACCCAATTCCCATTTATCCCCAAACAATCCAAATACGGAATTCAAACCCACAATCTAGGCATGTCGGGGTCAAATCGTCCCCTAGAAAAAGACTACTCACTAAACATGACTAAATTAGTAAAATTAAGTGTAAAGGTGGAATCTTTAACTATGAACATTCTTAATAATTGATTTTTACTCCTAATCATGCAAGAATGACTACTTTGGGAAAATCTAATTGGAGGAACAAATAAAAATGGGGAATAAACAAACTACAACAATGAAGAACTAGCAAAACAACAAGGATGAAGATGAACTAAGGTGAACTAACAAAATAAAAACAAATAACAAAATTGGTCAAATTGGGGATTTTTAATTTGGGGTTTCTATGTCTAACATGAAAAGGCTCACAAACATGAACAAGAGGAAGAAGGAACAACCCAAAAGAAAACTAATCAATTGTAAACTACTAAGATGAACTAACAAAAATGAGAAATTAACAAAATTAAAGCAAAGGAAGAAGCAAAAATTACCCACTTAAAGAGGATGGAGAGATTAGGAAGAATAGATAATAATAATCATAAAAAGCTTGAATCTTGGACAATAAGGAAGATGAAGATCTTCAAGATACTACAAAGCCTCTCTAAAACCCCAAAATAATTCAAAATAAAATCTTGTGTAATGAAAAACTTGAGAGGCAAAATTAAGAATTTGAGTATTTATACTTCTAATTAGGTTACATAGAAAACCGGTCGAAAAACGAAGTGAAATGGCAAAACCGGAGTAACGCACGAAACATGCGTTTCGCACGGTGAGAATCGCACGGTCCTAACCTCCTGACTTGAGAATCGCACGGTGGACCGTGCTATTCTCTTCCTATGCTAATTTTCCCGTTTCTTGTCTTCTATGCGCTTGTTTAGGCTCGAACTCGGGTCATGTATCTCCTTTTACCCGGGCATGCTCAAGTTTCATCGTTTTCGTCACGGAAATGCCTAAAAACGAACAACAAACGCAAAAACCCGTGTAATACAAAATATAGGCGAAATGAGCCGGAATGCCAAAGAAAATACGATTAATCGAGGCTAAATAAACGTCAAACGGGTGTAGAAAAGCGGTCAATAACGGAGTTATCATCGGGGTCCAAATAAAATATGACCAAAAATGTTACGGGATGTTACCTAGGCCGTATATTACGTCTACACAAAATTTTAGATCAAATAGAAAATATTTGATAGTGTCTTTACACGATAAACTAATATCGGTCGAAAACGCCTCAAATTGAAGTGTATTATTCACGTTTTTTTTGTAAATTTGGGGTCCAAATAAAATATGACCAAAAATATTACGGGATGTTACCTAGGCCGTATATTACGTCTACACAAAATTTTAGCTCAAATAGAAAACATTTGATAGTGTCTTTACGCGATAAACTAATATCGGTCGAAAACGCCTCAAATTGAAGTGTATTATTCACGTTTTTTTTGTAAATTTGGAGTCCAAAAAAAATATGGCCGAAAATATTACGGGGTGTTACCTAGGCCGTATATTACGTCTACGCAAAATTTTAGCTCAAATAGAAAACATTTGATAGTGTCTTTACACGATAAACTAATATCGGTCGAAAACGCCTCAAATTGAAGTGTATTATTCACGTTTTTTTTTGTAAATTTGGGGTCCAAATAAAATATGACCAAAAATGTTACGGAATGTTACCTAGGCCGTATATTTCGTCTACACAAAATTTTAGCTCAAATAGAAAACATTTGATAGTGTCTTTACACGATAAACTAATATCGGTCGAAAACGCCTCAAATTGAAGTGTATTATTCACGTTTTTTTTGTAAATTTGGGGTCCAAATAAAATATGACCAAAAATATTACGGGATGTTACCTAGGCCGTATATTACGTCTACACAAAATTTTAGCTCAAATAGAAAACATTTGATAGTGTCTTTACGCGATAAACTAATATCGGTCGAAAACGCCTCAAATTGAAGTGTATTATTCACGTTTTTTTTGTAAATTTGGAGTCCAAAAAAAATATGACCGAAAATATTACGGGGTGTTACCTAGGCCGTATATTACGTCTACGCAAAATTTTAGCTCAAATAGAAAACATTTGATAGTGTCTTTACACGATAAACTTATATCGGTCGAAAACGCCTCAAATTGAAGTATATTATTCACGTTTTTTTTGTAAATTCGGGGTCCAAATAAAATATGACCAAAAATGTTACGGGATGTTACCTAGGCCGTATATTACGTCTACACAAAATTTTAGCTCAAATAGAAAACATTTGATAGTGTCTTTACACAATAAACTAATATCGGTCGAAAACGCCTCAAATTGAAGTGTATTATTCACGTTTTTTTTGTAAATTTGGAGTCCAAATAAAATATGGCCGAAAATATTACGGGGTGTTACCTAGGCCGTATATTATGTCTACGCATAATTTTAGCTCAAATAGAAAACATTTGATAGTGTCTTTACGGGATAAACTAATATCGGTCGAAAACGCCTCAAATTGAAGTGTATTATTCACGTTTTTTTTTGTAAATTTGGAGTCCAAAAAAAATATGGCCGAAAATATTACGGGGTGTTACCTAGGCCGTATATTACGTCTACGCAAAATTTTAGCTCAAATAGAAAACATTTGATAGTGTCTTTACACGATAAACTAATATCGGTCGAAAACGCCTCAAATTGAAGTGTATTATTCACGTTTTTTTTTGTAAATTTTGGGTCCAAATAAAATATGACCAAAAATATTACGGAATGTTACCTAGGCCGTATATTACGTCTACACAAAATTTTAGCTCAAATAGAAAACATTTGATAGTGTCTTTACACGATAAACTAATATCGGTCGAAAACGCCTCAAATTGAAGTGTATTATTCACGTTTTTTTTGTAAATTTGGGGTCCAAATAAAATATGACCAAAAATATTACGGGATGTTACCTAGGCCGTATATTACGTCTACACAAAATTTTAGCTCAAATAGAAAACATTTGATAGTGTCTTTACACGATAAACTAATATCGGTCGAAAACGCCTCAAATTGAAGTGTATTATTCACGTTTTTTTTTGTAAATTTGGGGTCCAAATAAAATATGACCAAAAATGTTACGGAATGTTACCTAGGCCGTATATTTCGTCTACACAAAATTTTAGCTCAAATAGAAAACATTTGATAGTGTCTTTACACGATAAACTAATATCGGTCGAAAACGCCTCAAATTGAAGTGTATTATTCACGTTTTTTTTGTAAATTTGGAGTCCAAAAAAAATATGGCCGAAAATATTACGGGGTGTTACCTAGGCCGTATATTATGTCTACGCAAAATTTTAGCTCAAATAGAAAACATTTGATAGTGTCTTTACGCGATAAACTAATAACGGTCGAAAACGCCTCAAATTGAAGTTTATTATTCACGTTTTTTTTGTAAATTTGGATTCCAAAAAAAATATGGCCGAAAATATTACGGGGTGTTACCTAGGCCGTATATTACGTCTACGCAAAATTTTAGCTCAAATAGAAAACATTTGATAGTGTCTTTACGCGATAAACTAATAACGGTCGAAAACGCCTCAAATTGAAGTTTATTATTCACGTTTTTTTTGTAAATTTAGAGTCCAAATAAAATATGGCCGAAAATATTACGGGGTGTTACCTAGGCCGTATGTTAAGTCTATGCCAAATTTTAGCTCAAATAGAAAACATTTGATAGTGTCTTTACATGATAAACTAATATCGGTCGAAAACGCCTCAAATTAAAGTGTATTATTCACCATTTTTTTTGTAAATTTGGAGTCCAAATAAAATATGGCCGAAAATATTACGGGGTGTTACCTAGGCCGTATATTACGTCTACGCAAAATTTTAGCTCAAATAGAAAACATTTGATAGTGTCTTTATACGATAAACTAATATCGGTCGAAACGCCTCAAATTGAAGTGTATTATTATCTACGTTTTTTTTTGTAAATTTGGGGTCCAAATAAAATATGACCAAAAATGTTACGGGATGTTACCTAGCCGTATATTACGCCCACACAAAATTTTAGTTCAAATAGAAAACATTTGGTAGTGTCTTTAGGCGATAAACTAATATCGGTCGAAAATGACTTAAATTGAAGTGTATTATCCACTTTTTTTTTATGTAAATTTGGAGTCCAAATAAAATATGACCGAAAATATTACGGAGTGTTACCTAGGCCGTATATTACGCCCACACAAAATTTTAGCTTTAACAGAAAATATTTGATAGTGTCTTTACGCGATAAACTAATCTCGGTCGAAAACGCCTCAAGTTGAAGTGTATTATCCACGTTTTTTTGCAAATTGTGAGTCCAAATTTGAAGTGTATTATCTATGGATCCATTTTATTCCCGAACCTAAAAAGCCGAAAAAACGTGGATAATACTCTTCAAAATCGGTCGTTTTTGACTATTTTTTAAAGCGGTAAAAATTGTTCGAATGTGCAAATATTTTTGGCAAATATTACACCGCCACACTGTACTTGATGCGGACTTTGTTCGACACGAATATTGGATCCATTTTATGTCGGGACCTAAAAAGCCGAAAAAACATGGATAATAACCTTCAAAATCGATCGTTTTTTACTATTTTTTGAAAACGGTAAAAACTGTTAGAAAGTGCGAATATTACACCGGGACATTGTACATGACGTGGACTTTGTTCAGCGCGAATAAGGAAATATTTTATGTCGGGACCTAAAAAGCCGTAAAAACGTTGATAATAATCTTCTAAATCGATCATTTTTTTTCAATTTTTCAAAAGCGGTAAAATTTATTATTATTATTATTTATTTATTTTTATAAAAATTGTTAGAAAGTGTCAAAAATCATCCTCATAAGCTCATAGTTTTTGTTTAAAGTGGGGACGAAATTTCGTCAGACCACATAAATGTATAATTTATTACAAAAAAACTGACCAAAAAAGCAATAAATATACACACGATCGTGACATTTCGAATTCCTCCACTATTAATTGCTCTATTCATGCATGTCATACTTCAATTCATATTTAAATCGATTTTAAAAAAAAATCACAATGATATTATCACGATAAATTGAAATACCAACTATCGATTACCATATTTAGACAATATAATGTTGATTTATTCTTTAATTAACGTATTAATGTGTGTCCAGTGAATCCACATTAAAAAAATTCAAAAACCGTACTTAGAGCGTCCCCATCCATTGTTTTTTCTTCATTCTTGATGGAGGATGGAGAAAATTTGGTCCTCCATCCAAGAATGAAATATTCTTGATGAAGGAGAGGTTAAAACCATTTGTTCACTCAAATGGAAGAAAGAATTAGAATTGTGGGCTAAGTTGATTTTGGAACTAATTTAGAGAATAATAAATTCATTCTTGGATGGAGGAGCTTCTTAAGATGAAAAAATTAATGAAGAAACGATGAAGGGGAATGAATAGGTCCCACTCAAAAATGAAAAATTCATTGATGAACAGCTCTTGAATTACACCAACTAAGCATCCTAACCTTATAAAACCAAATAAAAATCTCATATATATATATATATATATATATATATATATATATATATATATATATATATAAAAATAAATATAAATAAACGATATCATAGCTATATTGTTACGATATCTTCGATATCTATTACAAAATCAAATCAAATAATTTTAATAAAATGTAATAATCATCCGGTTCAACTCATATAAAATCACATTCACTTACTTCCTCTATTTCTCATTATTTTCTCATAATCAAAACCCGACTCATAATTTAAAAAAAAAAACGATGATGTATAGAAGAAAAATCAGAGGATTTAAAATGGGTAGGAAAATAATCCGGGTTTTCAAATGGGTCACCCGGTTCACCAGCAAAAACCGTAAGTTAAGCGGTTCAACCATGCAAAGAAACAACAAAGCATTCTCCAAGTTACTCCAATGGGGGAGAAAATTCCTTAAACCGGGTTCAAACCGGAATTATATCCGGTTGGGCCGTGAACCGGGTATTGGTGCTAAACCGGTTCGAGTTCCAAAGGGACAGTTGGCGGTATACGTTGGCGAATCAGATGATGACACGCGGCGTGTTTTGGTGCCGGTTGTGTTTCTGAATCATCCGTTGTTTGAGAAGTTATTAAAGGAAGCTGAGAGGGTTTACGGGTTCGATCATCCGGGTCGGATCACGATACCGTGCCCGTTATCCGAGTTCGAGGATGTCAAGACTAGGATTGCTGAAACATCGTCTTCGTCGACCAAATGTCGGTCGCCCGTGTTTAGTTGTGTTACGATGAGTCTAAGGTGTTTATCGACTTGATTATGTTATCGGGTTCTTCTCATTTTTCAAAATCGGAGAACCCGAACAAATCGAGAATTAGTTTTTTTTTTTTTTTTAGTGAGTCGGTTTTATGCATGCATGCATGGTTAATAATCGAATTGTAAATTTGGAGAACGTAAAAAATTAATCGTATCAACGAGTTTTTTTATCTACTGGTTGTAATTTCCATGAGAAATTGTAATTCTTATGGAATTTTAATTTTAATCCAATAAAAGTAGGGAATTTGATCGTTAAACTCTAATTAAATTAAATTAATTAGCGTTTGTTGGAATCGTTATTTAACTACTCTAATCGTAATTTTATTATGTACTTAATTTTACAAGACATTGTCGAAGCGGATTATAATCTGATCTATATAGAGTAATGTATATTTTTCAAATAACAAACGAATCGAGTTGATTTCATTAGAGTATTTCCAATGGTAGGTTAAGGTTTAATTTTTTTTTACTTCAGTCAAATTCAACTTATTTCAGCTTAATTTAGTTAAATTCAGTTCAGTCAAACTCACACATTTCAGTTAAGTTATAAGGTCTTGTAGTTTGTCACTGAAGTCGCTCTTACTTTACTACATACTTCGTACTTTGTATCAGATTAATTAAACATCAACGTGTCTAATGGTGAAGTTTCTATCGTTTTACAAATGAATACTCGCCATAGACAAGTTAGACAAACGGTTTTTCTAACGTTATTGGGGACACGTTAATATGTTATTTAAGAAATGAATCCCATTATATTGTCTAAGTATGGTAAATTAAGAATTGATATTTCAAACTATCGTGATAATATCATTGTAATTTCTTACTTAATTAACATATTAATTAACATCTGCCAACTGGACACACGTTAGAAAAAATCGTCAGACAAATAATTGAAGCACATGGATTGATGCATGAAAGTAATGGAACTCTAACAATTATGAATTAATGACAAAAACTAAGTTACAAAATACTCAAATTACTAAAAATAAAAGCCGGTTTAGTGAAAAAGATTGGTTTGGAATTATGTGTTGTACCATAATCTTAAGAGAATCCACTGTACTACTACTACTATTCATTTTTTTTTTTAGCGAATAGATCATTTTATTAATAAAAAGTCATACGATATCTACAACTTATATCGAAATTAAACGGATACAATGCTATAAAATTTGAATAAAATAAATTCTCGTCAAAATAAAGATCTCTCACTATGATTTTGATCTCCGCTTCTGCCCATCCTCTTTCAACATATCGCTGTTTAATGATATAGTTTTTCACAAGAAGGTCTTGATTTTGTAATGGTGTTTGATTTTGTAATATCGGTTTTTCTAACGTGTGCCCACTGGGCACACGTTAATAAGTTAATTCGGGCAAGATTAAAATTGATATCGTATAAGTATGGTAACTAAAGCTTAATATTTCAACTTCTCAGGATAATATCAGGGTAAATGTTCCCTTAATTAGATTATTAACATGTGCCACTGGGCACATGTTAGAAAAACCGTTGTAATATTCATATTATTAGTGGTGTTTGATTTTGTAATGCAACAATATATTTTGTGTCCACAATTCACTTACATACCAAGATTTTATTCCACTACTTCCTTAACTACTTGTGCTCTCTATAATGATCATTGCTTCCTATAATCAAATTCTTGTTCGTCTTCGTGATAGGAATATTCGTCTCAAATCTTAAGACATGTCAAATATATATACTTGATCATATAGCAAGTTGAGTAAGAAATGTTATACTGTACTGAGTGTACTCCGTCTTAGTATCCACGATCTTCCCATTTCTTTAATATATATGAGATATATTTTAATCAAAGGAGATCAGAAGATCATGGAAACTATGAGAGAGTACGAAATAGTACTTATTAGTCTCATGTGATAGCATTTGACTCGTTTTAAGATTATGACGAACATTTCGTCTTAAACAAGACCAATTATTTATTGAAATAAGCAAATTCAAAACCTCATAGTTTTTTTTTTAAAGTGAAAATCAATAATATTAATAATAAGCCATCCGGCATCTACAAACGATGTCAAATTGAACTGAATACAAATTTGTGAAAAATAAATAAAGAACATCATTGAGACAAAGATCACTATTAGAATAATGCGCTTCTGCATAGCCTTCTATATATCGTTGTTTATTGACACAGCCTTTCGCGAAGGAATCTATAGATCTGCTGAAATAACCTCCAAGATGATGAACTTCCTCTATTTTGACAAATAATAGACAGAGATCTGACCCCAATTATATCGCCGTACGTAGGGAACCTCATAGTTACATAAGGAGTATTTATATAAGTGAATTGAGTAGACAGACAAGTAGATCGAATATATGGTGGTGGTTGTTGTTGTTGTTGTTGTTTGAGTAGAAGTTATGAGTACGACATCTGTGGTTTTAATAATTTTTGAGACATATCGACCGCCTTATTTACGCAAGATATACTACATAATATAAATATAAATGATTAAAATGAATATGCATGGTTATTTAATTTGACAACCCTTATACAAACTCACATACAATAATTGCATACTCCCTCGAAGTTCCTATGATTGTCCCGTTTCTTTTTGGGTTGGAAAATAAGAAAGGAAAAATGAGTGTTAAAAAAAAAAAAAAAAAAAAAAGGAAGAGAGATAAATGGGTGGGTGAATATGAACCACACATTTATGGCCTAAAATGAAAACTGGGTAAAAGATTGACCTTAACACAAAAAGGAAAATGGGACAATGTTAGAAACTCGGAGGGAGTATTTTATAAATTGTCTACATTGTTTAGTACGTAACTAATTACAATTACTTAACAATAAAATACAAAGTAAAATCTTTTACCCAGAAAAGACACTATGCTTTACTCATTGTTTTTTGTCTTCTTACAAAATATTTCTGTAAATTTAGTCAAAGTTAAAAGAACCGTCGTAACTCGTAAGTTGATCACTTTGTACTTCGTACTTGTTTTTTTCATACAACAACGGGTAACTTTCCTTTTCTTATAGAGAATATACCTCGTGAGTTGTAAATTTGTGATGTATTTTTTCTTCAAATCAAAAATTTCGTAAAGATAGTGAATTTTGGAGGGATGGTCTTTCCTAGAACTCGTCAATGAATTATGAGTAATTTATACTTGCAACTGAAAATTTTTAAATTACAGTTAAAATAATAATGATATGAATAAGCAACAAGAAGCTGGAATAGCTCAGCTGGTTAGAGCGTGTGGCTGTTAACCACAAGGTCGGAGGTTCGAACCCTCCTTCTAGCGTTTTTTAGTTTCTCACATTTTCCCCCTCAAATCTCCACGCAAATACCCACAACCACCCATCACTTACTCAGCTTCAAATTCTCCAAAAAAAATGAATTTTACTCAACCAAATTCATTACACAAAATGTGACAAAAAATAATGTAATTTATACGCCGAAAATTTCAGATCTCAACCACCTAACTGCAATGTTTCACTTCTTATTCAAACCCAAAAGGGATCGAAAGTTATGTCTCAGCCGCTTCAATATAGACCAAAAAATGGAAATTTTCGCTAAAAGCAACAGTCGTGTTGATGGTCGCAGATGAGTCAGAGAACATAGATTGACAATGTGAATCTAGTACCTACCCCTCCATGAATGCCACTTCAGTTTAAGCTGAAACCACAAAGGAGGTATACCTAAAACACCTCCCTGCAATCTCGGATCAAAAACATCAAAGTTAACCCGTCTTAAAGAATCCAACAGAATTTGAGTCGGAACAGCCGGGAGCAGCACAGGGACGGCTTCAGAAGGTAAAGTTTTCGCCAATTCGCGAGCTTTCTCCAAATGGGTATTTGCTGATGAAGCCATCTCAAAAACCGCGTTACTAAGCCCCTCTCTGAAATCCACAGTACTTCCCGTGTTACCCCCGTCTTGGATCGAAAGACCGTGTTTAGCCCCAATATCAGATGGTATGTACGCAAAATGACGATGACGACTTGCATGATACGGAAGTGATCTTAAAAGCAAGGAAATCCCGCTGGCTTTACCGATGTGAGAAGCAGCATGATCAGCTACAGTCGAGTTGATACCTCCAGACTGTAATGTCATGTACAAGATGGTGGACTGAGTGTCCTCGGCGTATTTTTCAAGCTCTTCGATAGTTTTTGGGACCTCGTCAGGTTCACGTTGCGCATCTTTTATTCGGGCTTCAACCGATCTTTTCAGCCAGGCTTTGCTTATCTTATGCTCGGATAGAACCGATGAAAGGGACTGAGCTATAGGATGCTCGATCACTTTATTGGCATAGATTTTGTCGATTGCATCTTGCCACCAAACAAGGCGCATCAGGCCGATCCGGGGGTCGGACGCAACGTCCATTGCTTTGGCTGTTTCGACATTGAAAGCACGGAGAGCGAAGGCAGCTTTTCGCATTTCAGGGGGAAGTTCGAGGAGGCACAGGTAATTGTGGTAGTCGTAGTTTCTTACTTGTTGTACACAGTAGGAGAAAGCAGACTTTAAGCTGCTAGACTTAGAAGCCGCACTCATCTATGAAATTTCGCTGTACCTACGAAAAGCCGAACAAGTAAGCATCCCTAGATCGAGGTACCAAGCTAAAAAGCAACATAATACAAAAAGTTCTACACCGAGTTTCACAAAAAAAAAGGTTAAGTTTTCAAGCATGGTATCCAGCAGAACCATATCACAGCAAAACCGTAACAATTCAAGGAATTCAATGCCTACTTTCTGCTTATTAACATACCCAAGTTTCAGCACATAAAAAAAGTTCAACAGAAGCTGCCCATATGCCAAAAGAGTAAGTTCTCAGATTTGGTATTTACGATTACAGTATCGTGGTGCTTAATGCATCATTACTCCTGCAGCATTATAGCGTGCTCAAATAGTATGATTTTCTGAATAACTTACTATAAGAAACAATGGCCGTTTTTCATGGTAACGAGTATCAGAATTTTGAGTACTCGTGGTATAACAGAACTACTAGTGCTGCTAAAATCAAAGTAATGTTCGTCGTCACAAAAGCATCTAGAATGGCAGCGAGGCCACGACAGAAAGATCGTTACTTTTTCCCATAATCCATAATGTCTAGCCCTTCTAATCCGATATCATCATCCAAAGTTGCATTTTGCAACTCGAAATTCGGAATCAATATAAATTTCATCAAATTCAATTCTAGAAATCAAAATGTTTGGAACTCAATTCAAAACTTCAATTCCGCAACCAGCTAGATTAAGTACTAAATTACTGACCCGAATAACGATATTAATTCATATGATCATAAACCCAGAATTATGAAGATTTGATTAGTGATTACTTCAATTATCGATTGTTATTCATCTTGAAACCAATTTACGGATAGAAACCCTAAATAATCAGCTAGATTGAGTAGTGAAAATTTAGTGATTTGACTAGCATTTCAAACCCTAAAAAAATCAACAATAAAATCGCAACGCAATGCACATATGTACATCGAATTACAGGATAAATTGGGGGAAATGCAGATGAAATCGTAATTTGACGAAAGTGAGAAATACCTTTGATTAATGTTCGATTGGATCGAATTGATTTGAATTGAATTGAAGCTAGGGTTTGAGGTTCTTCGATCAATTAAAAGATGGGTGTAATAAAATGTTCAATAGAATCGAGCTCCAGACCTTGAGTTTACCACTTTACCCATTTTCGATACTTGAACCCGAATTAAAAAGTGGGTTCGTCTCTCTCACAAAAGCTTTTCGACTTCATCAATTTTCATTACCCCTCCGATTTTTTATTATCTTCCCCCTGAATTGTAAGGATGATCCTAGACCATGTTGATGGCTCAAAATGGAAATAGGGAAGAAAGAGTATTTCAGCCTAATAAGGAAATAGGGAAGATAATAAAAAATCGGAGGGAGTATTTATTAACGATACTTTGAATCATTACGGTGAAAATAAAATAATTTTCATCATTTACAAGTATTTTTTTGACGGAATTTGATTTTTTATCTACTTTTCATTTTAGATTCTAAATGTTCGAGGAATAAAAGTTACTTCCTTCGTTCCATACGTATTTGTAATTTGATATTTATAACGTACTCGTTTAGACAATTTAAATAAGATCCCACGTGACTATATTTTATCTTATACATTAACGATTTCACTCACCTATGAATAGTGCCCAAAATAGAACGAAGGAAGTATTACTGAATTTCGGACAAATCGGGGTCCAAATTTGTGACACAAACGAGAATTTGTTTTGGTTTATAGAGTCGAGTACATTAAATAAAGAGGAAGTTGAAGAGAAAATGTACAATAACTAAGGTCAACTTGATATTGATATGATCTAGTTCAAGTTTAATCAAAATACTGAAGTTTAATCAGACAACAAACTGAGGATTGACAAAACAAAGTTGCTCAAAACTTCCATGAAAACAACCACATTCAATTACAGAGTTTAGATGTCAAAATGGTGATGAAACAATCATGTCCCTCGATATCAACCTTCCGATGCAAAGATCATAATAGATCATCGAAGTTGAACGATTCCTGCACTAACCAGCTTCTGAATCTTGTTCATCACCCCTGGGTTCTTTGTGTGCTCTTGTGCTGCCTTGGGATTCTCTTGGAAGTCGACCAGCACCTACGCAAATCATCAGACCATCAGTATAATCACATACAGAGTGTAATCAAAGCGATCCATAAAATGACGGGGATTTGATAGCATTGTTGTCAGTGTTTAGTCGATATAAGTAGCATTAGAACACAGTCGTGCAAATCATCAGACCCTCAGTATAATCACATACAGAGTATAATCAAAGAAATCCATAAAATGACGGGGATTTGATAGCATTGTTCAGTGTTTAGTCGATGTATTAGCATTAGAACACAGTCGTACCTGTCTCATAACAGGGTCGGTGAGGATGCTCTGGATCTCCGGATCCTGCATTCCCTTTGCCTGCAAAAATCACAAGTGTTGTGAATACACATTCTTTAACTATTGACATGCTTGATCCAGTTCCAACGAATAAGCATCTCAGACGAGGAGGTCTTGCAGTGCGTACAACCAGTCGTTTATATAGAGGAGGTAATACTTGACTCATTTTGTATCTAAAAACGGATACGTCTATCTTAAACGAGAATTTGTGACGTGTTAAGAACTTAAGATAGTGTACCTGTCTCTCCTTCAGCTCATCAGGAGTCAAATCACCACGGCTCGCCTTATTAATTTGCCCAACACACCTGTAAAACAATTTTGCCGACAAAAATCAACACCATCTTCCACATAGATAGACTCCTAAGAGATGATCTTAGAAATAGAAATCCGAGAAGTATACGATTAATATCAGAAGACTGTCTCACTAGAGAATTCTTGGAGTAAAACAAACCTGCGTACGCCATCCAATAACTCTTGGTTGCTTGGGTCGAGCTTAAGTCCCTCTTGATAAGTTTCCATGGCCTTTTCATACTCCTTCATGAAGAATTGGACGGCACCCTTCCTGGTGTACCCCTTTACAAAGGTAGGGTCGAGTTCAATGCACTTCTCTGCATCCTTCAAAGCTTCTGGCATGGCTGTCAGCTTTGTGTAGCTTGCTGCTCTGTTGCTGTAAGCCTGTATTACAGAAGCTCAGAAACTGCAAAGTCGACAACACCAGTAGAGACATTATAGCGACGAAGGGTTTGGAGAGACAGAAACCGACCTTTGCATCCTTAGGGTTCCTCTTGATAGCTTCTGAGTAATGCTTCACTGCTTCGGGATACTTCTGCTCCTTGAAGTATTCATTTCCTGCGCAGACAGACACAGGAAAACAACATGAATTTAAGTAACTAGCAAATACTACTTGCAAAAAAAACCCAGAAGCTTCATTTTCAATGCCCGGCCATACAGCAACCAGAGGCAGCATAAATTCGGAAGTAAACAAGGCATTCATAAATCTTAATTTCAGAGTTCCGGTCTACTTTCACGCCTCTGAGTCATCTCGGGCATGATTTGAGAAGTAAACAATGCATCAAATCGAAAACTCATGGGCCTTACAAAAGGCCAAAGTTTACTTGACACTTCAGTAAGCTGTCATGCCATGTAACCATACATCACGGCACTTCATTTTAGACCAAAACATTGTAAACTTCACACAAAATAGATATATCCAACCATGTTGTGTCCCATACTTGGAGATGAGGCAGAGTAAAATAGATATGAACCGCTCAATGCTAACAACACAGCAGAAAAGGAGTGGCTACCTTTTTCACGTTCTTCATCTGCAATCTTCGGGTCATAATACTCCTGTTGCTCAAGGTCTTTCTTCGACTTCTGGGCATCATTCAGCTTCTTCAGTGTATCAGGGTTGCGGTGCTCAGTGAGAGCTTTATTGAAAGCCTCTATAGCGACATCATAGTCTTGCGATGTCTTTGCTAGCTTCACCAATGCAGTTCCCTTCCTAGTCAAAGCCCTGGCTACCATCTTGTAATCTGATCGAAGCTCCCGGCCTCTTTCCACGGCTTTGTCACAATCCTTAATGCACTCATCATACTACACACACACAAAGAAAAAATAACCGAATTAAAACAAAAATAACCAAGAAACCGATGCTACAGAAATAGATAAACATCGCAGATGAACAGTCCCATGCTGCAGCTGCTACAACAGAACAAGTGGTTCACACTATCGTAAACAAATCCAACTTAAGCTAGAAATTCAATCCCGTCACTTCTGTAAGTATATACCATTCCCAAAAGTACACAACATTCGTTTAGCAATGGTGCAAACCAACTTATTACACTCAATGCACGCCAGCAAGTCAGCAACATCTGATTATTTAAAAGTTGCAACAAATCAACTCGTTCTAATAACCACGCCATAGATAAACCTCAACAAACTAAAATAAACTGAATCATCACCCAACATACCATGAATAACAAAGGTATAGATTCAAGATTATAATAACACAGAACTCGCTACACTTGAAGCACAAGCAATTCGTTAAATAAGCACAACTTAATCTAAACCAAGTACATTAAATCAAATGACTACACGAGATATAAAGCGACAATGCAAACAAGCTAAAGTACCACGCCACAAGCTTCTAACTCAATCCGTCGATAAACAACCATGAACTATCTAATTCAACCATTAACCCTATACCCATCAACAACACAATTTAACGACAAATCGCATTAAACTATATAACTACACAGAAAAGCATAAAACCTAAAATCGGAAATCATGTGAACCCTACATGGGAACTATCTAGTATCTAGAGCTCGACATTGAGAGTCGAAAATCAACCACTACCCCTACACCAATTGAATCACTCCCAACAATAAACCCAATGCATTAGCACACAAGATTAGCCCCAAATTGCATTTAACAAGAAAGCATAAACCCTAAAAAATTGAATGAGATTAGTCAATAAACTTCCCTAATCTTCAAGTAAACAGCAACACAATGCAAACCAACTTAAGCACAATCGACATAGCGAATCGTAATTCAAGCATCAACCCAATGCCCATTAAACCACAAACAAATACAGTAATAATTATACCAAAAAAACACAAACCCTAATAAATGGAATTGAATTGAATTGAATCGAATCGAATTGTACCTTCCCCATTTCCAAGTAGACAGCAGCGCGATTAGTCAAGTAAGAAATATCTTCATCGTCAAGCTCAATCGCCTTACTATAATGCGCAATCGCCTTCTCGAATTCCTTCTTCTTATAGGCAGAATTCCCCAATTCCTTCTCCTTCTTCGCCTCCGCCTTCCCCCCATCCATCACCACCTCCTCCGCCACCACCTTCTCCTCTTTCTTCTCAACCTTCTTCTCCTCCCTCGGCGCCGCCGTCTCCGCCGCCGCATCCGACGCCTCACCCATCGGAAAATCATCATCACCCGCCGTCCTCATCTTAATATTCAACAGAACTCCAAGAGACTGCATAACCCTCTGATCCTGCAAGTACAGATTCAAATTACTAGGGTTTTTCTGAATATCCTGCATCATCCTGACGTAATCAGGCTGCTGTAGGAAAACCCGGGTAGTCGGGTCAGCGGTCAGCTTCGCCCACATCTCCGGCCCAGAAAACGCATCACCAAACGGACTCGGACCGGCCGGTCCAGCCGGTCGCATCCGCCTCGCATCGGCTAAACCGGACTTCAAAACCTCGTTCTCCGGTTCAATCTCCAGTCCCTTACTATACGCCTCAACCGCCTCCGCCACATTCCGCAACCCTAAGTGGGCCGACCCGAGTCGGCTGTACCCTTTGGCCCAGTCGGGTTTCAGCGAGACGGTCTTCTCGGCGTCGGACAAGGCGGCGGAGAAGTTGCCTAAGGAGGCGTAGGCGGCGGATCGGTTGGAGTAGAGGACGTGGTTGGAAGGGGAAAGTGTGATTGCTTCGGTGAAGTGTTTGATTGCTTCTTCGTAGTTCTTGGCTGAAAACGCTGCGTTTCCTCTTGCTTTAGCTTCGTCCGCCATTGTTATGGAGGTTGGAGATTGTTGGGGTTTTGTTTGAAGGTGAGATTGTGAGGAGAAATTGGGGGATTTAATAGAGAAAGTTTCGAGGAAGACGAGAGGGTTCTTGTTGGCTTGTCGGGGGTTCTCGAATGTTCTTTATGACCTAAAACACTTCACTCGACGCGTTCTTTCCAACTTATTTTCAGTTCAGATTGATAATTTCATGTTACAATATCTTCTAATCGTATAATAGATTACAGTACATTATAAATATCAATTTTTTTTTTATAACTTTTAAAAATACGTAACTAAAGATATAGATAAAAGAAAACGTGCATTTAGTCGCATTACAATAGGGAGGAGGAGTATTCGAACCTGAAACTTACAGTCCCAAAGCAATCACAACTCTTAGTAAACTGAACATATCACAACTCTTAGTGACGGTTCATTGATGTCTTGCAATATCCATTCGATTTCATCAGATCCCGGATGTGATATGGATAATTATATTTTTTTACTCCGTATAAAGAGAGGTACAAAAGTGATTTGATAGTGACAGGGTTCGAACACCTATACACACAAGAGATAAATACGAATACGGATACGGATACGGATACGGATACACGGACGCTTGGGTCAATACTCGAGTAAAACATGAAAAAATACATACAAGATGGAAGCATGTTATACACACAAGACAAATTCGAATATGAATACGAAGGCGAATGCGCATAGAGATATGAATACGAAGATGGATATGGATACGGATACGGATATGGATAAAAAAATGAGGCAATCTGCATTTGCAGTCAATAATATACTACAGTGTAGTTGTAGTATCTCTTGTACAAATATTGATCACAAAACTTAAGGATATCCGTTTGCAGGATACCGTCAAACCGGAACATCAACATTCAAAAACCATGGCTAGTCCTGCGACAGACGCGACCTAAGCACTGACCGCTTCCTCTTTCGAAGCTGCAAGTTGGTTCTGAATGTGCTGGGGAACCACGTCGAATTTGGCGAGCTGCATTGTGTAGGAAGCTCGGCCTTTAGTCATTCCTCGCAATGTGCTCACGTACTGGAACATCTCGGCCAACGGGACCAATGCATCTACAATCTGCACAACATCCCACCACGTTAAATCAGACGGTATTAATTACAGTATTACAGTATTACAGTAGCGATGATATTTACCTTGAGGCCACCAGGTTTATCGCCAAAGTTGTTGATTTGCCCTCTCCTAGAGTTAAGATCACCAATCACATCTCCGAGGTGTTCTTCAGGCGTGATGACGTCAACTTTCATTATGGGTTCTAACATCTTTGGACCGGCTTTCCTCATGCCCTCACGGAATGCTCCTCTGGCAGCAAGCTGGAAAGCTAAGACACTGGAATCAACGTCGTGGTATGAACCATCGACCAATGCAGCGCGTACATCAACCACAGGGAATCCTGCGAGCACACCGTTGCTCATGCATTCTTCCAGTCCCTTCATGACCCCGGGAATATACTCTCGTGGGACTGCACCACCCTTGATCTCACTCACAAACTCGTATCCACTTCCAGCTTCCAATGGTTCGAAACGAACTGTTATGTCAGCAAACTGTCCTTGACCACCTGATTGTTTCTTGTGAACGTACTTTATTTCTGATACTTTGGAAATGCTTTCACGGTAGTTCACTTGTGGTGCACCGACATTAGCCTCGACCTGTGATATGATACAGTCATCAATCCAGTAATCGTTTAAAAACAAAACAAATGTGTATAGAGAAGATACATCATAGTATCATACGGACCTTGAATTCCCGCTTGAGCCTGTCGACAATGATCTCAAGATGTAATTCTCCCATCCCTTCGATGATCGTTTGGTTGACCTCCTCATCACGAGAAAAGTGGAAAGATGGATCTTCTTGAGCAAGCTTAATCAAACCATTAGCCATTTTATCAATGTCGGCTTTAGTCTTAGGTTCAATAGCAACCTTGATTACAGGGTCGGGGAAATCCATCCGTTCCAGGACAATAGGTTTCTCAGGGTCCGACAGAGTTTCACCGGTGATTGTATCTTTCAATCCAGCGAGAGCAACGATATCACCTGTTACCGCCACCTTAACATCCTCTCTACTGTTAGCATGCATTTCAAGAAGCCTACCGATTCTTTCTTTCTTGCCCTTGTTTGCGTTAACTACATAAGATCCCGCCGCTAGTTTTCCTGAATAGACTCTCACAAACGTCAACGACCCCACAAAGGAGTCACTCATGATCTTAAACGCCAACCCGGAAAACGGTTCGTCATCACTAGCCTTTCTCTCGAGGATCAACTCTGGATTTTCAGGATCGGTACCCTTCATTGGAGGTAAGTCCATTGGTGATGGAAGATAATCAACGACCGCATCAAGCAAAGGTTGAACACCCTTATTCTTAAACGCTGAACCACACATTACGGGCACAAAGGTTGCCGAGATAGTCCCTTTCCTTATAAGTTGCTTGATAGTCGCCTCATCAGGCTCCTTCCCTTCTAAATAACCCTCCATAGCCTCGTCATCAAGTTCTACAATGTTTTCTATCAACTCTGCCCTATATTCAGCTGCCAGTTCTTCGAGATCAGCAGGAATATCTTCATAACTGAACTGCGCTCCCAGTTCTTCACCCGACCAAACTATAGCCTTCATCCTCACAAGATCGACAACTCCTGCAAAAGTGTCTTCAGCACCAATAGGCAACTGAAGTACAACAGGCCTTGCACCTAAATTTGTTACTATCATATCCCGTGTTCTGAAAAAGTTAGCACCCATACGATCCATTTTATTAACAAAACATATACGAGGCACTCCATACTTATCGGCTTGCCTCCACACTGTTTCAGACTGCGGTTCCACACCGGCAACACTGTCAAAAAGGCATATAGCACCGTCCAACACCCTAAGAGCACGTTCGACCTCTAATGTGAAGTCGACGTGACCGGGGGTGTCAATGATGTTTATACGATGCTTGTTCCAGTAGGTTGTTGTTGCAGCAGAAGTGATGGTGATCCCTCGTTCTTGCTCTTGTTCCATCCAATCCATGGTAGCTGTTCCCTCATGCACCTCACCTATCTTGTAGTTTCGGCCCGTGTAGTACAGGACTCTCTCGGTTGTAGTAGTCTTTCCAGCATCAATGTGTGCCATAATTCCTATGTTACGGTAATCTTTCAGTGGGATTTGACGCTTTCCATCTGATAAAAAAATATTCATTCCAACGTTAGAAAAGTCTCCGATAAAGGACCCTAATAAGGCTTCCGGATAAGCAAGCATGCATTCCATACAACAACCACTTTCTTAAGCAAAGTTAGATACAGAAAAGTGACGATTCTTCTAACACGGAGTATGATTTATGAAAACAAAACCACTACAACAATTACAAAGTATAACTCATACCTTGTAGTCGTAGTACAAAACGTCTATGTGATATGAAAGTAGACAAACAAAGTCATATAGGACATTGAAAGTTGCACTTGGGATAGAGATGGTACCATACGAAGAGGGTGGGTATGGGATTCCAAGGGGTTGGGGTGACCTTTATATCCATTGCGTATCTAACTCCATTCCGAAATCCCTCAACCTTCCATTCCAATGTACCCAATCAAACACCATATAGGTTTTTAACTCCATTCTAGAACCCCAACCGAACACCTCTAGGTATCGAACTCCATTCCAAAAAAACCCCAAACAAACACTAGAATGGACGTAATCCATTCAATTCCATTCCAATGTACCCAACCAAACTCCATCCCATTCTTTTCGACCGACACTATAGGAGTTGAACTTGATTTAGTTGAAATGGGCATATACCACTTGAACTGATCTAAAGAACAAAAATGAGCTGAACTAAACTTGTAGAGCCCGAGGTGAACCGATTCGACCTAATTGAACTGAAATTAAGTGCAAAAGAACAACCATAAACCCTATAAACCCTATCTTCAATCCACAACAAATACACAAGTCTAATTCGAAAAAAATACCTTAAAAACACACAGTCATCATACAAACTAACAAAATGAGTAATCATAATCCCTCAAATACACTAAAACCCACTTAGGATATTGCACAACTTTGCATATTTTCTATACCCAATCCTCAACAAATACAATAGCAAAATTCAAAACTTTACCCCAAAAAACTACAATAATCAAGCAAACTAACAACATGGGCAATCATAATTCCCTAATTACACCAAAACCCACTTAGGATATTGCACAACTTTGCATATTTTCTATACCCAATCCTCAACAAATACAATAGCAAAATTCAAAACTTTAGCAAAAAAATACAATAATCAAGCAAACTAACAAAATGGGCAATCATAATTTCTCAAATAAACCAAAACCCATCAAGGAAATCTCATAAAATTGGATATACTTTCTGGGTTAGAAACCTCACCATCAGCAGCCATGGCAAAAACAGAGAATTTCTTGGTGTTCTTCTGCAAAGTTTGCACCTTTGTGGGAGTAAACTGACTAATACCCACACTCCCAAACAACTCAGAGAAAGAAGATGAAGATGAAGATGACGTCACATTCCGGCGACATCTCCGCCGTTGTACGGCTGCAACACGGCGGTTTTGGGAGGAAACAGAGAGAAGTCTTCTTGAAGAAGAAGAAGAAGAACCATTGATACTGCAAATTGGCTCTAATGTTCCTGTTATTCTCAGTGATTCTGCTGCCATTTTTCTGTGTAATTGTTTGATTAAATTGTCTAAAATTGCCTAAAATTTTCTGTTAGAAGTCCATAGGAATTGCAGTCTAGTGATTTTGTGCAAAAATATTGAGAAATGGGTGATGTTTTTGGGTGGTGTGGAAGTGGGTTTGATATAAGGAGAAATGTGAGGCTAGAGTTTTGAGAGGAGGGGAAGTATGTAGAATTGTGGATATGTAACCTTATTATCGAGAAATCTGACAGATATATTCGTCACAAGCTTAAGATTTACTCTATTAAATAAATAGTACCCGTGTGAATGAATATATAACGAGAAATGAGAAATCATTTTTCACTTTTCTATGAATTTTTTCTTTTTTGTCTGATCTATGCTTGTTGACATGTCACATGTTTATGATGGATATAACCGTTACAAATACGAATTTGGGTTGATTATAATTAAAGTTGGAAACTTGTGGAAATGATGGTGGGGATTTTGGGTCATGGGAGGGTAGATAGAGGTCACAAATTTTGGGATACTTGTGGCATTTCACTCACCATGGTTTTCCAAATTATTAGGATTTTTTTTTATATTTTAGAGAAATTGATGAGATGTTGATTAGAGCTTGTGACTTCGATGGATCGACCCACACACAAGTACACGACATTAAAACGAGGAGATAATCAATTAACGAAAAATAATTTGAAATAAATACTAGTACTAATTCGATAACTAAGTAATAATTAAGTAGTTTATTATTAAAATGCATTACAAAATTAAGAGAGCATTACATGCAATAGTCCTACAAGTCAATTAACAATATAATGTAATCAACTTGGGATAATAATATTCTTAAGTAGACATTATTATTAAATATTAATGATGATTTAATTCTTATAATTAGATGTCATGTGTTGGAAGAGCTTAGACATCATTCTAGAAGAAGTACCATTAGGAGCCTCCCATGCTTTGGAAGCTTCTACCCCAACTCTCTTGGCACTCTCCCTTAACTCCTTACTCATCATCACATCCTTAATCATCTTACTAATCTCTTCCTTCTTCACTAACCTCTCCCTAATCCACCCCCACTCCCTAGCCCAAACACCTAATCCCGACGCCTCGACCACCTCGGCATTGACTCTTTGGTCCCCGTGTAACGGCCACCCAAGAACTGGAAGGCCGGACTTAGCAGTCTCAGTGATCGAGTTCCATCCACAGTGAGTCATGAACCCTCCTACAGCAGGGTGGACCAGCACCCGGTCCTGGTCCACCCATTGCTTAAGCACTAGACCCTTTTTCAACTCACCCATCTTCTCAAGAAAAGCTTCTCCTAACAACTCTTCCAAGCTTTCGGTCTCTTGGTTGTCGACAACGGTCGTCTTGATCACCCATAAGAATCTCACCCCACTCATATCAAGCCCATCTCCAAGCTCCCTAATCTGTTCTTTCGTCATGGCGGTCCGACTACCAAAGTTGACATATAGAACCGATTCGGATGGGTGGTCATCTAACCATGACAAGTAACTAGGGTTAGGGTTAGGGTTAGGGTTAGGGTTAGGGTTGTTTCCATTTGCACAATCTTCATAGAGTGGCTTTAAGGGGCCAATAGTGAAAATAGGAGGAAGATAACTTAAGGCATTCCCATCTCTTAAGGCACTCAAAGTCTCCTTCTCAAGGTACTCAAAGCTATAGGTAACAATTCCCTTACACTTATGAAGCCAAGAAGAGTTCAAAACAATCAACTTGGTAAAAATGTGATTAGGGTTAAAGAATGGTGGAGGTATGTTAGACTTAGTTACCGCTTTCATACCCGAAGCCACCACCAATTCATCCTTGTCATCATCGTTGATAACATCTTTCCCAACTTGAGAAAAATAAGTCGCAAAGGAGAAAAACCTAGTCGAGGTAATTGGTAGAACATAAATAGGGATTCCAGTATGCCCTAGGGCAGACTGGAACCCCGAAACATACATAATATCACAAAGGATCACAGTCGGAGGAGTGGTGAGATTATCAATAAGGTTACGAGCCAGGATATGAGCCGAGTCAGAAATGGCTTTGTATCGAAGGAAGAAAGGGTCAGGACCGGCAGCCGGGTGGGTGGTTGTGCTAGCATTAGCATTATCGACAGTAACATTATTATTATTATTATTATGGACCGACGACATTGGATTGTTGTTTAGAGATAAAGAAGGAAGGCGGGCATCGAGTGAGGAAATGTGAGGGTGGGAGGCTAGGAAGGAGGTGATTTGGGTGGATTCAGCGGTGGAGAGAGTCGGGTGGACCGTCATGAGAGTGACCTTACAGTCGAAGGACGACAACATCGAGGATACCCTAAGAAAAGGGAGTAAGTGTGCCATTCCTGCACTAGGGCAAACCGCAATATGTGGAACATTGTCTTCAACGTTGTCGTTCAATAACTTTCCCATTGTATATACGTTAATATATCGTAATAGTTAATTTGTTGAATGTTGAATGTTGAATGAGAAGGATGAGTTGTTGGTTTGTTTCAGTTTAAGTGTGTGTATATATAGGAATTTAGGATGGATTAGGTTTTGCATTATTATTATTAAGGTTTTTTTATAACGTGTGCCCATTGGATACACGTTAATATAGTAAGTTAATTAAAGCAATATTTACGTGGATATTATCGTGATAAATTGAAATATTAAGTTCTATTTACCATACTTCGACGATATCTATGTTAATATTGTTTTAATTATCGTATTAATGTGTGATCAGTGAATACACATTATAAAAACCGTTATTATTATTAACCAATTAGTAATTTTCTTTGACTAGAATTTTGCGATGTTCCAATGCATGCATAGGCTTTTACGAGTAAGTTTTAACTTGAATTTTGAACGTCTGATGCATTGGTACAACAAATTTGTGGTAGGTAAGTCTTTGACTAGAGTTTGCATGCCCAATGTAGGTTTTTAATTATAGAGGAGTCTCGTAAAAGATCATCTCACGATAATTTTTATCGTGAGACATATTAACCGAAATAAAAAAAAAAAAAATACTCAAAGATACCTAACATATGAGTGATCTCGTAATAATCTTATTGTAAGACCGTCTTATATAAGAATTTGTGTTTAGTTAGAGTTTTCATGTCTAATGAATGGATTTTTTACATGTTAGATGTAATTTAGCCTTCGATACATACGACTATTTTACCCGCCAAATAGTTATATGAGATAATCCTATATAAGTACTCCGTATATAACTAACAGCACGTCACACGTGTCAATATGTAGTCAGTGATCTAGCTGGTGAACCATGTAAATCCGTTTGTCATCACCTTTTTTTTATTGCTTTTTATTTATTTGTTTTTCACACATAATAATAACTGTTTAAAATATTCAATATGAGAAATATTTTAATCAAAAGGTAAACCAATATTAGTTTGCACAAACGGTACTCCAAGCAAAATGAAAAACTAAACGTGGATAATTAACGGGGATTATTGAAATCGAACTTATTATTAGCCGAAGAGCTAACAACACCAGTGCTAGGCGCGACACTCAGTCCTGTCGACATTGTTGTGTTTGACTCAGGGCCGCCAAGGAAGACGTCTTGAGGACACCGAGGTGTAGGCAGAACCGCAGACTGGGGACCCGAATTGAGGTTGTGTAGTATTTCCGACATTTTCGGCCTTTCACTACTTTTTTCTTGGACACATAGTAACCCTAATTGGATACATTTTTGGACTTCATAGCTCGAAAATGAGTCCTTCATCAATGGATCCATTATTAATTCCAAGGAATTTTTATCGTCGTGCCAACATCGCCACACCTGCATAGATATTCTCGCATTTATTCTCAGTACGAGACATTTTAATTTGACAAAAAAAGTGGTTAAAACATGTGACCATAATCCCATGTGTCTCAGATTCAAGCCTCTGCAAGAGCGTTCTTGTGGGAGTTGTATGGCTTTGAGGCTATGTCATCTAAACTTCGAGCTGTCGCCCAAAAGGTGGCTTAACTTACATGGTGTGCGTGGTTTGCAGGCTATTGCGACATGAGTTAGTGATCAGCTCACGACGACAGACAAAAATAAATAAAATTGATAGTACTCACATATTTCAATAGATCTTCGGGTAGTTCCCCTGCATCGTCAGTGCTGTACCCGTTGACACTTCTACCACTTATAATCTCCAAGACTAGTACGCCGAATGCATATACGTCTGTTTGTGTTGTGATTTGTCCTCTATAATATTCCGGAGCCATATAACCTCTACAAAATATATTCAACAAAACGTATGAAAATGAAATGAACGTGTACAGAAAATATATAGTACAGTAAAATCATAAATTTCAAAATAAACCGAAATTAAAACTAGCTTGCCTGGTTCCAATAACGTTGTAGGTTTGGGCAGCACGGGTTTGGTCAGGGCCAAATTTTCGAGCTAGCCCAAAGTCAGCTATCTTTGGTTTCATACGTGCATCTAACAATACATTGGCCGCTTTGAGATCGCGATGGATTGTTTTTTGAGGAGCGTCGTCGTGTAGATATAACATTCCTCGTGCAACGCCTTTTATGATCTCAAATCGATCCGACCACTTCAGTTTTGCTCTTTGGGCTTCACTATCTATATATTTCACGACGAAAACAAAAACATCATACAAAAAAAGTTGGTTAATTAGTGAACAAAGTTCAGCAGAAAAAGATTTAGAAAGCAAATAATAAATTATATTTCTAATTATAGAAGTTTACCGAATAGGAAATAATCGAGACTTTTATTGACGGCTAATTCATACACAAGCAATGCTTCGCCGTTCATCAAGCAAAACCCGAGTAACTGGACCAAATTCCGGTGTTTAAGCTTCGCAAGAAGCTCAACTTCGGCTTGGAATTCCTTCTCACCTTGGCCGGATTCCGGTGATAGCCTTTTCACCGCGATTTCCAGCCCATTTGGTAAGATCCCCTAAGAGTTTAGTTTAGCCGGTAAAGTCAGAAAAAGTGTTACTTGACTTGTAAGTTAAGTTATAACGTGGCTGGGTTCAAATCCTGACAGCCTAATAGTTTGTCCTTATTGTAACTTCGTACCTTATAAACAAAACCGAATCCTCCTCCTCCAATTTTGTTGTTAACTGAGAAATCGTTAGTGGCAACTTTGAGAGTCTCCAAATCGTATTCAGACGACTCTTCGGACTTGAAACCTGACTTGTTTTCTGAAAGCTTCTTAGACACCGAAGCTGAAGCCCCAGATTCAGGTGGTGTATCACCGGGTGACAGACTTTGATTTGGCAAGACACGTTCATTTTTTCGCTCTGCATATTATCAGGGCATCAACAATTGCATGGGATATACACTAGTTAGGTAATTAACTCAATTAGTCAATTACATGAACGACGTTGTTACCTCTGCGTTTGCGAATGCAAACGATAGATATGACGACTATAGCGAGCACCACCACGACGACTATCGACACCACAACGGCCGTTATTGTTGAGCTGCCTTTTTTCCCTGCGCGACACCATGCAACAGACAAATTTGTTTACTTTTATATTATTTGCAAGAAAACATTTTTTTTTTTGAAATCAAGAAAACATTATTTTTAATTAAAGGTAAACAAATGATTGATAACGATGGTGTAATACCTGACGTGGATGTTGTATTACTCGTATTAGATTTGGCCGGAGCAGTAGAGTTCACTGTGAATATTATATAACAAAAGAGTAAATTAAAAATTACTCCCTTTTAAAATACCAATTTTAAAATTTACTCCCTTTTGAAATCTTTGTTAAAAATAACTCCCAAAATCTGCTTACTACATTTCGTCGTCGACATTTCAGCCACGTCGTCGGCGCTTTATATGTGAATTTACTCTTTTACCCTTCCTCTAATTATGATTATTGATATTAATTAAGTTTGTTAATTAATGTAATTAATATTTCCGAGTAAATTAAAATTACGGTTTTTGTACTCTTGAACGGTTTTTGAGGCACGTGTCTCAACGTAACTCTTTTACCCTTATGTAATATATTCTAATGAATTTAATTAAGTTTCTTAACTAACGTAACAAATATATTCCCGACTAATTTGAAATGTCGGTTTTTGGACTATTGAACGGTCTCCGAGACACGTGTCTCAATGTATCCTGGGAATATGTTTAGGAAATTTATATTTCGCAGAAATCGATCCCACCATCAGCCAAATCGATACCAAAATCGAATATAGAAAACAATAACTACTCAATTAGGGTATATATCATACACAAATTAGCTATGGGGAACCTAAACTATCAATCTAATATTAATTATAATCGAAATGGGGATCGATTTTTCGCGAACTGGGTCTGGAAACAGACCTCGACGCCGGAAAACCGCGTCTGGGGGGTCCCCTAGACGCATGAATTTCGCGTCTAAGAGGCCCCTCAGACGCATGAATTTCGCGTCGAGGAGGTCCCCTAGACGCGAAATTCATGCGTCTGAGGGGCCTCCTAGATGCGAAATTCATGCGTCTGAGGGGCCTCTCAGACGCATGAATTTCGCGTCGAGGAGGCCCCTCAAACGCATGAATTTCGCGTCGAGGAGGCCCCTCAGACGCATAATTCATGCGTTTAGGAGGTCACTCAGACGCATATTTCTCGCTTTTCCATTCCGTCTACCTACATTCGCCCATACCAACATTCGACATCGATTTTCACAACAAATCCAGCACATAAACGACATGTTACACAACAAAATGCGATTTTTTAAACTAAACTAACACATCTCACACAAGTTTTAACTAAACTAACACATCTAACACAAGTTTTAATAAAAGTAAAAAAAGACAAAGACAATGGAGTGGACGGAACGGTTTGAAAATTTTAAAACCGCTTTGTTAACGAGTTTCATTACCTAATCTAACTAATCTAACTTCATAACATTAGTTAAGTAATCTAAAAAAGCCAAGGGCAAGATCGTCTTTCAGCACTAAAAACGCCGACGACGTGGCTGAAATGCCGACGACGAAAAATAGCACTCCAAAAAATTTAGGAGCAATTTTTGAACTTTTAATAGATTTTGGTAGTTATTTTTAACAAAAATTTCAAAAGGGAGTAAATTTTAAAATTGATATTTTAAAAGGGAGTAATTTTTAATTTACTCATAACAAAACAATGTAATACGATTAAGTGCGTTCTTCGATGACAAAAAAAACATTCATTTTTCCATTTTATTCAGTTTTATTATGTAATATTCCGTAATTGATTTATAATAATAAAGTATATGAAATAAGAATTTTTTTGTAAGAATATTACTTAGATGGATCGAATTTAAGTTGACTTTCGATTGGAAAAAATCATTTTTAAGTCACGGTCAAATATTTTTTTTACTCGAACTCAGTATGACCCATTAATATTATCACATACGGAGTATTTTTTAAATTGTATTTTTCGATTTTAACTTGAATTATCAAGATCGATGATAACGTTTTCTCACCTTTTGTGGATGAATTCAATAATACAGCATCTGTAAAAACAAAATTAAATAAAACAATCGTCAAATATCAAAATAAATAACAACAATAATAATAATAAAATTCTCCCATTTATAACAATAATAATGTTTCTTTTTTTCCACATATTTTCATCAAAACTTACGAATTTGAACGTAAAAAAAAAAAAGTCAAACGCGAAGAACACAACACCATTTCAAATAAAAAAAAAAAAAAAATCCGTATCTAACTTAAACCTGGACAAAGCAAGCGAACCCCAAGAATGCTCGAGCTGCAATACTTGATAAAACCGTCAACAAAATTTGTGTCATTGCTAAAAGCATTACACATACAAACCGTGTTATTAACCTGAGTTTCGTGTTCAATTTCCATGCAACACAACATTGAATTATCGGTCGTCACTGCACCACCACAATCGTCTTCTAACATCTTCATTACACACGATGAATTTGTAGACGACGTCCATTCGCCTGATGTCGGTACTACCATAACCCATAATAATAATAACACAATCGACATCAATGAAATTAACGATTTTTTAGACATTTAATTAATTTTTAGGTATTATGGAGTAGTTTTTTTTTTTTTTTTTTTTTTTGGTTTAGGTTTTTTGCGACGAGTATGTAGTTGATAAATAAGAGGTGGGACGTATGTATGTATGTAATTGATATAAATGTAGTTTTTTTAATTCGTGTGACTAGTCTTTGTTCACAAGTCACAACTACGACACGTCTGGGTAAAACTGATCTAATAATCTGTATTATATTATATTCCAACTGACTCGATCATGATCTACTGTAACCTAAATTAACTTGACTCGATATACCTAAAAAAGTTCAAGTTCATATATATATATAGTAAAATAATGTAAAATGAACGGTAACAAAAATGATCGACACGACTTATTAGTTATATCCAAATCAGGTCACCTGACCTGATATTTACGAACCAGAAAGTGATCCGACCACGGCTAACCTGATCTAGTTGACCTTTGTGCCAACTGGTTGACCTGTATGCCAAGTACTCCCTCCGGATACTATTTTTTATCTCATTATCTCAATATTTGTGAACGTACAGTCATTTTGACCTATAATAGGTTATTGTATTGTATAAATGCATGGTGGGATCATGCAAGTAGCATTGTAAGAAGATGAAAGTGAAGAAAAGTGCTTCCCATGTTGGTAGGATTAATATCTTAGTTTGACTTAATTACGATTTTACCAGTTAAGTTGGTTGAAATTTACGTGTTGACACGTAACAAGTAGCACTAATTAACACAAACTATATATATATATATATATGTTCCAAGCAATAATACGAAAATTAAATGCGCAGTTTAAAAATAAAGCGAGTACATGATCGTCGAATTGGTTTGATTTTTAGGGATATCGAATCATTTTAGATAATCAACGAGGATTTTTGAAGTCAGAAATATTAGTCGCAGAGCTAATAACACCAGAGCTAGGTGCTGTCGTTGAAGATGTCGTGATTGCTTGAGGGCCGCCAAGGAAAACATCTTGAGGGCACCGAGGTGTAGGCAGAACTGCAGACTGGGGACCCGAATTGAGGTTGTGTAGAATTTTCGACATTTTCGGCCTTTCAGTGCTTTTTTCTTGGACACATAGTAACCCTAATTGGATGCATTTTTGTACTTCATAGCTTGAAAATGAGTCTTTCATCAATGGATCCATTATTAGTTCCAAGGAATTCTTGTCGTCGTACCAACATCGCCACACCTACAGAGATATTATTCACGCGTCTATCAGTACGAGACTTTTTGAAAAAGATACACATAAATTTTTTCTTATAAATTAAAAAATAACTCTCAAAATCTATCAAAAGTTCAAAAATTACCTCAAAATTTATTTTTAGAACGAAAATGCACTTGGCTAGAGGGTGAGGTAATATGGTACAAAAAAAGTTAGGGGCATTTTCGTCCAAAAACTATATTTACTCCATTTTGAAATTTTTGTTAAAAATAACTCTCAAAATCTATCAAAAATTCAAAAATTACCTCAAAATTTAATTTTAGGACGAAAATGCACTTGGCTAGAGGGTGAGGTGAAGTAATATGACATAAAAAAGTTAGGGGCATTTTCGTCCAAAAATTATATTTTGGAGCAATTTTTTAACTTTTGATAGATTTTGGAAGTTATTTTTACCAAAATTTCGAAAGGGGGTAAATTTTAAAATTGGTATCTTAAAATGGAGTAATTTTTAATTTACTCTAAAAAAAGTCAAATTAAATATACTCACATATTTCAATAGATCTTCGGGTAGGTTCCCTGAATCGTCAGTGCTGTACCCGTTGACACTTCTACCGGTTATAATCTCCAGGATTAGTACGCCAAAGGCATATACGTCTGTTTGTAGTGTAATTTCTCCTCTATAATATTCAGGAGCCATATAACCTCTGTAATAATAATAGTAATAATAATAATAAACATTTTTACGTGTTAGATTAAAATATTTCTTACATATATTCACTCAGCAGACATAATCGAGACATGCCTGGTTCCCATAATGTTATAGGTTTGGGCAGCACGGGTTTGTTCAGGGCCACATTTTCGCGCCAACCCAAAGTCAGCTATCTTCGGTTTCATATGCGCATCTAACAAGACATTGGCTGCTTTGAGATCGCGATGGATTGTTTTTTCAGGAGCGTCGTCGTGTAGATATAACATTCCTCGTGCAACGCCTTTTATGATCTCGAATCTATTCGACCACTTCAGTTTCGCTCTTTGGGCTTCACTATCTATATATTTCACGACGAAAAAAAAAATTCATACAAAAAAAATTAGTTAGTGGACAAAGTTTAGCAGAAACAGATTTAGAAAGCAAATAATAAATTATATTTCTAATTATAGAAGTTTACCGAATAGGAAATAATCGAGACTTTTATTGACGGCTAATTCATACACAAGCAATGCTTCGTCGTTCATCAAGCAAAATCCGAGTAACTGGACCAAATTCCGGTGTTTAAGCTTCGCTAGAAGCTCAACTTCGGCTTGGAATTCCTTTTCACCTTGGCCGGAATCTGGTGAAAGTCTTTTCACCGCGATTTCCAGCCCATTTTGTAAGATTCCCTAACAGTAAAAAAAAAACTTTTATTATCGAGTACATACAATAAGGGCTCGTTTGTTTGATCCCTCACTTCCTGGAAATTGCAACTTCCCATGAAATGCTTTCAATGGGGGACTCAAACTCACCCCATCACTTGCAATTCCTGCATGATGCGGAAAGTTGTTCATCGACCCCCTCGGTGAGTTGCACTTCCCACATCCCAAATTATTCAAATGACTTTTTTACCCCTACTCCACCCATCTATTTTTCACTTAACCCTAATTTCTCATCCCCGTTCTTTATTTACGGCTTCATCTCAACTTTTCTGCATTATTTTTTTTTAACTCAAATTTTTTTGGTTAACTCAGAATTTATTGCTTCTGCTCATCTATTTTTTGGTTAACACAGATTTTTTTTAAAAATAAATAAATTAATGTTCGTTATTTTTTACGCTGATAAAATGTAATTTGGTTACGACTGCATATTATAGTGAAGACAATTTCAAATATTTCTTAAGTTGCTGAAATTAAAGAAAAATGTTACCTTATAGACAAAACCAAATCCGCCTCCACCGATTTTGTTGTCAATTGAGAAATTGTTGGTGGCGGTTTTGAGAGTCTCTAAATCGTATTCAGACGACTCCTGATCAGGCTTGAAGCCCGACTTGCTTTCCAATGACTCCTCCGATTTGAAATTCACTTTATTATTATCACCGTGTGACAGACTTTGACTTGGCAAGACACGTTCATTTTTTAACCCTGCATGCGTCATATTATCATGATACAGATAATAAAGATTTATTATTACTGGATTATTAGGCATGTCGCATGCATGCATACATGCACGATATATATAATAATAAGTTAATTTTATTTAATTAACTCGATTAAGATTTGAATATTTTTACCTTTTCGTTTGCGAATGCAAACGATAGATATGCCGGCTATGGCAAGCACCACCACGACGACTATTGACACCACAACGGCCGTTATTGTTGAGCTGCCTTTTTTACCTGCGCGACACCAACGGGTACTTTTTTTTCTATTGTTTTCGTTCTTTTATAAAATTAACAAATAATTGTAAACGAGTATTATTTCCATATATCGTAAGACAATATCATAATATCGTAAAATAAATTACCTGATGGCGAGGGTGGCGTGGTAGAATTGACGGCCGGAGTAGTATTATTAGTAGTAGTTGTAGAATTGACTGTGAATATAACAAAAAAATGTAAACTTAGTCGTTAACCATTGTCTCGTACAAATTTTTGTGATTTTTTTTTTTTTCAGTTTATAATCGATGATTGATTAATAAATTACATGACATATGAAATTTAGTGCAATATTATTATATTTTTATACTCCGTATATAATAAAATAAAATAAAACTAGGATGAACCTCAAATATAATATTTTCCATACTTTTAATTAAAATTTAAAGTAAAGTATTTGTAATCAATTATGAATCGTTTTTTCTAATATGTGTCCACTGGGTACACGTTAATAAGTTAATTATAACAATATTAACACGGATATTATCATGATAAATTGAAATACTAAGTTCTATTTACCATACGTAGACAATATCCATGATAATATTGCTATAATTATTTTATCAGATTAGAAAAACCGATTATGAATTTATGATCAGATCATAACAATTTCTCACCTGGGGATGGAGTTGCTAATACAATATCTGTGAATCAAAATTAAATAAACCACTCGTCAAAATACTAAAATACATTATATATAGATAAAAAAAAAAAAAACAATATTATCAATACCCTAATTTGAAAAAAAAAAAAAAACGATGGACCGACATAAATATCCTCTGAAACCGTCACACATTATCTATTTATCTCGTGAAGATTTTCTACATCCTCATGATCAAAATTTTACCAATAACTTTGACGTAATCTTAAAAAGTCAAACGTGAAAAACACGACATTAAATTACCCCGAAACTGTAATTAATTATATATATTTACCTGGACAGGCCATGCGAACTTGAAGATCGTTTGCACTGGTGCAATGAGCCCGATAACCATCGACAAAATCCGTATCATTGCTAAAAGCACCACACATACACACCGTATCAGTCGACGTCGCCTGCGTAATCTGCATGCAACACACCGTCGCATTATCGACTGTAACTGCACTACAATCGTCTGCTAACAACGTAAGAACACACGGTGCATTAGTCGAGCTCGTCCATTCTCCTGATATCGGTAACACAACACATAATATCACGATCGACACCAACAAAAGTAACGGGTTTTGAGTCATTTAATTTAACCGGTTTATTTGATGAATTAATTGATTTTTCGGGTTTAGGGTTTTTTCGACGGTATGAATAATCATGTGAGAGTGGCTGATAAATAAGGGTTGGTACGTCCGTACGTATGTCTCATGTGTATGTAATTGATTGAGATATAAGTAGTTTTTTAAGTATAGTGTACAAGTCGTGATGGTGAAGGTACATCTGACAAACTGATCCGACCCGTAATCCAAATTAACCCGAAATAAACTTGATCGTCCAACAACTAAATTGAGTCGACCCGAATGCATATTCACTTTGATAGACGAACCAACTATTCAGTATATAGTATACATGAATCTTTATCGAAGATGTCTTAGTCTATATTGCTGGTTAGGACTAGGTTTCCTGAACAGTAAACGATCTCAGGTTCGAATCCCCGACCCTTCCCTGACCTTATTCCCCAGATTGATTCTGACTCAGTTGACTTGTTTGTCGGGTCTAAATTTACCTATACACATAGTGGAAACATGCAAGTAGCTAGCAAATAATAAGAGATGAAAGGTGTAGTATACTAGAATAGATGGATGTAATGATGTATGTACGTTTGCACTACGTGTGTAGCTACGTGCTTGCATGTTTATTTGAGGTGTCAATCGGGTTACTCGGGTCAGTTATGATCGAGCTAGCTAGTAGAGCTCGCATGGTTCGTAGTATAGTCATCTTGAATTTGAGGTTTGCTTTGGCGGGGTCAAAATACTTAATTATGTGGGTCACGATGGGTTGGGTGGTCGGAGATAAGTCAAGAAGCTAGCGACCCTATCTCCGGCTAGAAGGTGGGATGATGGTAATAAAATATAAACGGGTCTTAACCATATATAATATCTTAAGGTTTTGGTTGAGTTGGTTCCATAACCTGGTATTAAAGTCAGAACTCATGAGTTCGAACCCTGTTAGCCATCAATATCTCGAACTCGCTCTTAAGTGGAAAAATCAGTACACTAACCACTCTTCTAACTCGATAGACATTAGAATAGACTGAGGAACGTAATAAAATATAAATGGACTTCAACCATAATCTTCTTAAAATTTGATTGAGTTGGTTTCATAACAAATACTCCGTAGTAATTAAGAGCTGGGGTTTGATGGAGGTTTTCTTTTTCTGAAATAAATGTAACTGCATTATTGGTACGTAGTTTGGTACACGTAAAAATCAATGGTGTGCTTTTGCATTATTATTGGCTACAATTAATTTTGATAAAGATGTACGAGTACAACGTAATTGCAATTGAGTGTGCCATATGCTATATGATTGGCCTTTTTTCCTCTCTAGTTGTTATCGATCTTTTCGTATACATAGGGCCGGTTTATAGGGTGATTCATTCGGTTCTAGGAACCGGGGTCCAAGTAGGTGAAGGGCCTCAATATATTTATATTGATCATACAAAATAAACAAGAAGTGGTACATTGGTGTAGTGGTTAAGATGGTTAATAATAATGTTGATCTTGAGATTGTGGGTTCGATTCTCCATATTGAAGTTGGAACATGACCTCTGAATTTCAGGGAGTCGTTTTACGTCGAATCAGGGAATTGTTTTACGTCGAAAAAGAGATATATTCGAGGTAAAGATATGAAGTTAAAACCATCACCTAATTTTATTATTCATGAAAATTACAAATTTATTTAAGATTTCAATATTTTATATTCCTTTTTATACTTATTTTTTGTGGAGTAATTTTTAAATGAAGTACGTATATGTTTATAAGGAAAAAAGTAGAAAACATGCATTACTATAAAACACACATACCGAAGATGTCTTGGCCTAGTGGTTAAGACTAGGTGCTCTAGGACAGTAGGTTCCAGGTTCGAATCCCCAAATAAAACACACGTGAATGCCTTTAGATTTTATTGAAATATGTTGATGACGAGGTTACTCCATAGTACATAGTCCATACAATAGACAACACAATAAACATCGTTAACATAAAAAATACTCGTAACATTATGATCATGGCTCATGGGTCCATGATCATATATACATAATGATAGAGCATCAACAACAATACTACGAGTGATCTAAAGGCCAATGAAGAAGACGATGATCGAGTTCGTTCATATTACACCGGGGCTGAAGCATCATCACTGTTCGATGTCACCTGTACACCAACCAGGCACCAATACTTTTACACCGGTATCATTGATATATGTAAGAAGTATTATATTGAAATGGAACAATCATAGAGTATATATAGCAGGGCGAAGGTTGGGTCATAGAAATTTTATATATTTCGGTATCTATTTATGTCCAATATCTTTAGTAGAAGTATTTAGATATAATTATCAATAAATATTGTGATAATATCTTGGAATACTCTAAAATATTCTTAGTTTTTTCCTATCTAAGTTATTATTATTAGGCTATAAATACGGTCTTGTGTTTAGGGTTTAGAAGAAATCAGATGGATTAAGTCTCAAAACAACCTCATCCCATCATCGTATATATGTAGGTAAATGGAATAAGTCACAAACTCTTCAAGATGGAATCAAGAGATCCACGGAAAGTATAACCGTCAATCTTTCGATTATAAAATAAAACTTTTGTGTTCCATATTATTTCGCATCTGTTATTTAATTATCGCAGGTGTGATATTTTATGTTTTAATAAGTAAGGGTGGTGGGTGCAATCGTTTAGTTCCTGAGACCGAACCTGAAACCCAACCGTCTGACCCGTTCGACAGATCTAAATACGAGTATATATATATATATATATATATATATATATATATATATATATATATACTCCCTCCGAGTTACTATTATTGTCTCACTTTCCCTTTTGGATTGAGTTTGATTTTTGTCTTACTTTCCTTTTTAGGCCATCAATTTGTGGTTCACAATTACCCTCTCATTTCTCTCTCTTCCTTCCTCTCTTTTCAATCACTCATTTTCCCTTCCTTATTTTTCACCCAAAACTTTTTGGGACAATAATAGAAACTCGGAGGGAGTAATGTACGTACCTGAGAAAGGGGGAATAAGGGGATGGTCTTCCCGCACCCGTCAATTAAACTTGGATTCAAAACGAGGAGGAGGTTTGTTGAAATAAAAGCCTTTTTTTTTTATTAAAATTATTATTGTAACGACGGTATGTATTTACTTGATTTTATTTGTGTGATTCTTTGCCTCGATTATGTCTCTATTTATAGAGGTAGGATTTCCGTACCAAAAAAATAATAAGATACTCCCTTCAAGTTGCTATGATAAGAGTGCGCAACATCACAAATAAGAATCGAACCTCCAACCTCAAGATCGGAGTAAATGAACTCTTATCAATTGGGCTTACCGTTCTTCCCTCCATAATTTTCTTTTATGTTACAGTACAGCTAGGGGTGTTCAGAAATTGACCCGGACCGGCAAACCGGACCGTAAGGTCCGGGTCGGTCCAGACCGGGACATGTACCGGTCCGGTCTCTGGGTCCCAAAAAAGTTGGCAACCGGTCCCCGGTCCGGTCCACACTTTAAAAAAATATCAAATTTAGTGTATTTTACGGTCCGGTCCGGTCTTAAGAGGATCCAGTCCGGTTCGAGTTTCTTTGTTAACCGGTCCGGTCCGCGGATTTGAGTTTTTTGGATAGCCGGTCCGCGGGTCAAACCGGTCTGGTCAGGTCCGGTCCGGGTTTGGACCGGTGAACACCCCTAAATACAGCACAGGAATTCGGAGAGAGTAATAAATGAACGTACGGATTAGTTGCTTAAAAGTACGGAGTAATAATAATAAGTTGGGTGAAAAAATAGAGAGTAATTAATGAATTTACGAAAATGCCTTTATTTAGAAGGTGAGATGCTGAATTGATAGGGAATAAAAAAATTGAGGACATTTTCGTCTAAAAATTATATTTTGGAACAATTTTTGAACTTTCGCTTAATTTTTAGAGTTATTTTTAACAAAAAATTTAATAGAGAGTAATTTTCAAAAATAATAATTTAAAAAGGAGTAATTCTTTTTTTTTTTTTTTTAAAATTTACTCTATTAATTTCTCATTTTTTTGGGTACAATTCTAATCTCTAAATTCAGTAAATATATATATAAAAACTCAACAAACATTGTACAACCAGGTGTATATATAATTCTATTTTCCGCGCAATAATTTTGTTTATTATCCTTGATATTTGTATTTCTTCTTACACTTGTCTCTTACGGAGTAATTTTTAAACGAAGTATACATATATAAAGAGAAAAATAGAAAACATTACTATAAATCAAACACACTTGAATGCCTTTAGATTTTATTGAAATATGTTGATGATGAGGTTACTACATTGACAATATAGTCCATAAACAACACAGTTTTAACTTAATAGTAAAAGGAAACACATTAAACAACGTAAAAAAAAAACATGCACAACATAAAAGATAACATGATCATGGCTCATAGATATGTCCATGACCGTATTATAATGATCGATAGAGCATCAACAACATTGAGAACGAATGATCTAAAGGCCAATGAAGAAGACGATGATCGAATCCACATTACACTGGGGCCGAAGCTCCATCACTGTTCGATGTCACCTGTACACCAACCACCAATATTAGAAATACTTCCTCCGTTCCATTTGATTGTTTGCGTTTGCTTTTTCACACTTGTCAATGCACGTTTTCTTTTGTCTATATTTTTAGTTATGTATTTCTAAAAATCATATAAATTTGATATTTATAACTAATAGAATATAAACGGGCTTCAACCATCGCCTTAAGGTTTTGGTTGGGTTGGTTCGTTAACATGGTATAGAATATAAACGGGCCTCAACCATAGCTTTAAGGTTTTGGTTGAGATGGTTCATTCGTTATAACATGGTATCAGAGCCAGAGGTCACGAGTTCGAACCCTGGCAGCCCCCAATATCTCGAACTTTTAAGTGGAATCTCAGCACACGGTACGGAGGAACCGGTGCGCACTAACCACTCTTCAAGCCCAAAGGGCATTCGAGTGAGGGGGCGTAATAGAATATAAACGGGCCTCAACCATAGCCTTAAGGTTTTGGTTGAGATGGTTCGTTAACAATAACGTACTCGATTAGACAATTTAAACAAGATCCCACGTGACTATGTTTTATCTTATATATTAGAAGTTACATTGACGATTTCATGATCACATGTGAATAGTGCCCAAAAAACAAATGCAAACAACCAAATGGAACGGAAGGAGTATGTAACTAAATATATGGACAAAAAAAATGTGTATTGACAAGTGCGAAAAAACAAACGTATATAGAATAAAATTGAGGTACAAACGTAGAGAATAATAGCAGTTTCGTACGATTTATATTACACAGTTATTTTTGTATATTCAGAATTATCTTTTAATCTCATTAGTCAAATAATATCACACACATTGTTAATTAATAAAGTAAACCTAGAAAGTACTGTAATAAATTACGCCGAATTTATTTTTATTGTCGTCAAAAATAAGAATTTGTTTTGAATCAGATTAGAACGTAGTATCTATAGAGAGTCGAAGACTCAAATTAAAGGTGTACCTGAAGAAAGGGAAATTGGTCCTCGTCAATAAAACTTGGGTTCAAAACGAGGAGGGTTGAAATATCCGTCATTTTGTTGATTGAAATTATTATTATTATTATTATTATTGTAACGACGTTATGTATTTGCTTTTATTACTTAGGATTTTATTTGTGTGATTCTTTGCCTTGTTTATCTCTCTATTTATAGAGGAACGATTTCCGATCCGTATCCAAAAAAAAGTATTGTTTGAGACGAGCATATACGTTATTGTAATTAAACTTGTGACAGCTCAAATATTACTGATCTGATCTAGATATATAAAGACAAAAACATTTGTAACTCTCGATGAACTATTCTGATTTTGTCTTATCTAGTCATGTAACTGAATTTAACCTGTTATAACATTGTCACGGATATATCCTTCAAGTTTAACGTACAATACAAATTGTACTATAATGTAAGACGATTTCACGCATGAAACAATAACTCAGGTTTAAACGAACGTATTTGCATTATTGGTAGTTTGGTACACAAAAATACAAAAATGGTAAGTGCGTGTTTTTTTTTGCATTATTGAGAATCGCGATCCTCGTGGGAAATTAAAAGAACAGAGATATTCGAGGTAAAGGATACGAAATTAAAAATAAGAAGGGATTTTCTACGTGGTACCCCTGAACTTTTTGATTTTCTACCCCGTACCCCTACCATTTTTACATGTATACATGGTACCCTTGTACTTTACTAAAAGTTTCTTTGGTACCCCTAAACTTTCTTATTATTTTTATTGGTACACCTAAACTTTTTTTCCGTCAAGTTTTGGCAACAAATTACTTTTTTATGTTCAAGATTAAAAGTTAAAACGTCATTTAACATACCTACTTAACCGATAATTGAACTAAAACTAACAATTTTGTACGTATTTGCAGTTATACTCCGAATCTAAAAGAATTATATTTTTGACGTTATATTGTCAAATAAAATGATAACTTAAATTAAGCTCAATTACTTGTTAATTATCTAAGTTAAATGATAATGAAGTCTTAATCCTAAGCTAATAACATAACCTAACGGCAAAATTTCATGGAAAAAAAACTTTTGGGGCGCTAGTTAAATTAATAGTAAACTTCAAGGATATCATGTATAGACAAAGAAAAGGTAGGGGTACCAGGTAGAAAAATGAAAAATATAGGGGTACCGCGTAGAAAATCCCAAATAAGAAATTTCGTCAGCATAATATATATTTACGTTCATTGTTCCTTTTTAATTACTTTGCACCCGAAAAAAAAAAAAAAGTGATCGATCAACGACTATCTTTGAACTGAGGCCAGGCCGATGAGTTAACATCGCCCGTACTAGAAACCCTACTTTGATCAGTCAACGACGTCGTTGACTGATCGGGGCTACTACTACTATAAAAGTAATGAGGTCGAGGCATTGCTCGACCACTAGCACCCTCGTCTGGGTTCGAGTTGAGCTTGTGTATGACTGTCGACATGCTTGGCCTCTTGTCGACGTTGTCGTGCAAACAAAGTAAGCCTAGGTTGATGCATTTCTCGACTTCATCCCTCGAGAACGACTCATTCAACATCGGATCCATTATCTCTATTGAGTTCCCTTCTGTCCAACATCTCCAAGCCTACAAATAAAAAATACTGACGTTCAGTTTTTTTTTAGCGAACAGATCATTTCATTAATAAAAAGTCATGCAACTTATAAAATGGAAAAAAAATAACAGAGGACTGTACTCACAAATCCCAAGAGGTTTTCGGCGAGTTCTTCAGATTGACTCGAAATCCTTCGTCCACTAATAATCTCCAATATTATCGCGCCAAAAGCATATACATCTGATTTCGTCGAGAATTGTCCATGATATCTATACTCGGGAGATATATAACCCCTGTAATTATTCATCATTCACGAAGAATTGTTATGAAACATAATATGTCTGTTGAACAGATTTTAAAGTATTATTATTCTAATAATATAGTAATATAATTTTAATTCTCTCGTGAATATGATGATACTGAAATTCAATATTATCCATCAAAACATACTCAGTCCCAGCAACGAAGCGAGTATGGACATAGGTTTGATCAACCGCGCAAATTCTTGCCAGTCCAAAGTCAGCTATCTTGGCGTTCATCTTCGCGTCCAACAACACATTAGCTGCTTTGAGATCTCGATGGATCGTTCTTTCAGGAGAGTCGTCATGTAGGTATAACAGTCCTCGAGCAATTCCTCTAATAATCTCAAATCTAGCTGGCCACTTCAATTGTTGTCGTTTTATATTATCTGTCACGAAAAAAAAAAAAAGAAAAAAAATTACATTGACTCAGCTCGAAAAGCTACAAAATTAGATAATTTTCACTCTTTTTTTTACGAAAGATTTAATCACGTTATATCTTTTTTTTTCAGCATATCAAATATTCTCGATATAATTAATTAAGCGGGCTTAATTAATTAAGTTCGCGATCTTAATAATAATATACTTACCGAATAAAATATAGTCGAGACTTTTATTAGGCATTAATTCGTACACAAGTAACGCCTCGCCTTCTTTCAAGCAAAACCCTAGTAATTGTACCAAATTTCGATGTCGAAGATTTGCAAGAAGTTCGATTTCTGCCCTAAATTCTTTATCACCTTGCCCTGACCCTTGTGATAATCTTTTCACAGCAATTTCACGTCCATCTATTAACATACCCTAAAACAAATTTAAAAAAAAAAAAAAAAAAAACTAATTACTCGCATAATTAAAATAATAAATTACGTATTTTAATTTTTTTTTATTATTTGTGAGAAATATTTTAATTAAAGATAAATAACTGACTGAGATACAGGGCAGTACCTTATAAACAAAACCAAAACCTCCGCGACCAATTATGTTGTCGTCTGAGAAATAATTAGTGGCGGTTTGTAGAGTCGTCAATTCAAACTCGTCCGTCTTGGAACGGTCCATTTTGGTCACAGGAGACGACGACCATTGAGACACCTTCGACATTGGTGTCGAGGCCGATACAATAGGAGCATTATTATTATTATTATTATTATTATTATTATTATTATTAGAAAAACCCGTAAAATTGGTAGGATTATTATTATTCTGATAATTGTTATTACTATTATTATTATTATTGTTATTATAAGGATAATTATTATTATTATTATTGTTACTAAAATTATTATTATTATTATGATTACTATTATTATTATTATTATTATTATAAGGATAATTTTGAATATTTGGAGTGATTTTTGGGTGTCTACTTTTGCAAATGCAAAAGATAGATACGATTATGACGAGTATCACCACCAGGCTGACAACCACCCCAACAATCGTATTTATTATTTGGTTTCCCGTTCCTGCATGGTCACCATGAAATCATCTCTTAGCCTCGAAAAATTAAAATAACATCTGATCTATGGATAACAGGTCGCTGGTTCAAATATCTTTTATTTTGAAACTATATTTTAATTAACTTACGACCTTACCTGATGTTGGAGTATTCGCGGTAGATGATGAACCAGTCGATTTAACCGGAGTAGTAGTTGAACTAGCTACGAGTACAACAACAACAACAACAACAACAACAACAAAAACAATGGTATATATCAAAGATAATCATCGAGCATTAACAGAAAACTTCAGAGAGACGATATTATAATTATATTATTCTCGTTCCTAAATTATTACTATGTCATTTACATAAAATATATACTACTCCGGTTGACCAGAGGGGAATCTAGCTAGTAGCAAGGAGTAGCACTCGCTACCCCAAACTTACAAAAAAATTGTTAAAAATATCGACTTTTGCTACTACAAAAATCGTGATGATGAAACTTTTTCATACGTAGTAACCAAATATAATAATCTCGCTACCCAAAATTTTAGGTCTAGATTCGCTCCTGCGGTTGACTACCCTAGTTGTTCATGAAACGAGTATATAATTTGTAAACCGGTAGTATTTCATGATATATTATTCTATCTGTTACGTTCATTTGTATGTCTTTAATTAAAATATTTCTCGTAATAATAAATATAAAAGATAAAACGAGAAACAACTTACAAACTTACAACCTTCCACGATGCATATATCTCAATTATTATTAGTTGACTAACACCCAATCAACTTCTTGGCTTTACTTGTTGACTTTGACTATTTAATAAAGAAAGTCAATATTATCGTTTCAGAATAAAAATGATTTATACATAAAATTTAAAAGTTCATGTTTATTACCAAATTATCTTTCATAAAATATAAATTTCGTCAAAAAAAAAATCATTTACATGTCAAAAAATACGATCAAGGTACCATCTTGGATACTGTGAAAAAACAAATGAAAAGAAAATAAAAAAAAATGGAGGGAGTATTTACTATGTGTATTCTTGTACTCCCTCTGTTCCAATCATTTCCATACGTTTGCTTTTTCACACTTGTCGATGCACGTTGTCTTTTATCTATATTTTTAGCTACGTATTTCTAAAAATTATAAAAAATTGATATTCATGATGCATTCGATTATAGACAATTTAAACAAGATCTCATATGACTATATTTTATCGTATATATTAAAAGTTATATCGATAATTATTCTCATCTATGAATAGTGCATAGTATCCAAATGCATGGAAATGATTGGAACGGAGGGAGTATTCAATACACATTATTTATTTTATTTTTTGAATACCCACTACACATTATTTATGTTTACTCTATAATATTTCTTGAAATAACTTCAAAAAAAAAAATTCAAAGAGATTAATTACCACATTTTAAGCCATTTGTGATTATCTTTATGCAAAACCGTCTTACAAAAATACAAGTATAATTTAATGAACTACTACAAATTATGAGCCACTTCAACAAAGTTTTAGTAATCGATAAAACCATTTTACGTAAGAGTATTTCCTAGCTACCTGGGGGCGAAAACATGTTGGAAGTATCTGGAGGGGTAGAAGTGTCTGTGCCCGTGTCCGTACCAGTTTTCTGAGCAATTAAATAATCTATAAACCACAGATAAATAAATCCTCATCGATCAATAATAATTAAGAATATACAGAGTATATCTTTTTTAAGCGTATGTTCTCGTGATACACTAAAACCGCAAATAAAATAAACAATAGATTTATCTAGCGCGAAAGTGGTGATTAACCCCTTTAACTTTCATCAATTGTGAGATTAACCCCCGTTTCAATGGTAGTAATTAAGTCTCATAACTTTGGTTAGAAGTGAAATAATTCAATCCAAATTTTTTACTTTTCAATTAAAATTGCACCTTAAAAACAAAAGCTCAATTTATTTATACATTTTCTTTGTATATTTATAAAATGTATGCAATTTTTATTATGTTTTGGGAAAAAACAATCTGAATGAATTACATAAAATCGATAAATTATGAACAATTACAGAGTATATTAAAATTATTAAAAAAAAAACTTTATAAATTATGTTAATAAATTATTTAATTGCTTTTAAAATATCAATAATTATTCAGTATATTATTAGTTTATTTATATATAACATGATTAAGGATATATATAACATTTGAAATTTCATCTCATAATTGCCCAAACTTAAGTGAATTAATTATAACTTTCGCGATTTATCTAGAAATAATAACGTTAAAAGTAATAAGGTCTCCTTTTTTTTAACGTGTGCCCTACTAAAAAAAATTCACGAGATGTCGAGATTACATACATACCTTGGCACATCGTGACAACTTGGTTGTAAGTACTCTCGGCGGCGCAAGTGGACGCAAAAGAAATAGCGAGGCTAGCATCGGTGTCAAAGGCGGTGCACATACAGTCGAGATCGGCCTTGGTTTCGTTCAAGACGGAGTTACAACATTTGGTAGAGTCGGCCAACAACGACATGCTACAAACACCTTCTAATACTTTTGTAACGCATGGTGTCGACGTTGTTGCACTCAATTGTTGTGCTAATATTCCTAAATTATTATTATTATTATTATTATTATTATTAATAAACCATAATAATAATGATGTTAATAATAATTTCGATATTATTGTTAATTTTTGCATTTTTATGGGTTTTTTTTGTATGTAATTAACTAATTTTAGTTGTTTTTTTGAGGTTGATTAAAGGGATTTATAGGTTAATAATTTATAAATTTGTGACGTAATATTATAATTAATATTGTAATTAGTGCCCATAAGGGTGTTGCCCAGTGGTTAAAACTTGTGGTCATCGGTCCAAGGGTCTCAGGTTCAAGCCCCTGCAAGCGCGAACTTGTGGGAGTTGTATGGCTTGAGACTATGCCTCTAGACTTCGAACCTGTCAAGGTAACGGTTGCGGGTTCCCTCGTTCATCAAAAAAAAAAAAATTATTGTAATTAGTTTACGGGTCGTCTTTAAGTTGCATGCACATTCACTATGCTGGCAATGCTAATTACATAATGCAAGTAGAAGCAAATAATCAAGAGTATGAATGAATGTTCAACAACCACGAGATTCTTGTTTGTGACGAGTATATCTGTCAGGGTCAAATACTGTATTATTGTAGATAAAGATAAAGTATTTGCATTTTCTGAGATATTCTGATTTTAATTTGTCGTGTGTGGTCATGTGAATGATATTTGATCAGTTATAAATGTGTGATGGATATACCCGTTATAAGAGATACCAACTGGGAAGGGAAGAGTCAAGTGTGGGAGGTCTTGCCCGAACAACGGGTCGGACCAGTTATCAACTAACTCGGTCACTCGGGTGGCGTCATCTCATTATTCTTTTTCAATTTCTAGAGAATTTTTTTTATTATTTTCTTAGTTACTATCAATTTCATATATTTGCTTTATCACATACACTAATGCACCGTTCCAATCTATTTCATACCTTTGCTTTATCACGTACACCAATGCATGTTTTCTTTTGTCCATATCTTTAGTTACTTATTATTTCCAAATATTATTAAAATATTGATATTCATGATGCACTCGATTAGACAATTTAAACCAGATTTCACATAACTATATTTTATCGTAAATATATTAAAAGTTATATCGACGATTCTTCTCACCTGCGAATAGTGCACCATAATCAAATATATGAATTTTGAATTTTTGAGATTAAAAAAAATACTCCCTCCGGACACTATTTTTTGCCCTATTTTATTAAAATATTCCTCACAAATAATGGGGTAATTGGGCAAAAAAAATAGTGTCCGAAGGGAGTAGAAATCTAGAAGGTGGATGTACCTTGGGATGTTCAAAAAGTGACCCGGACCAGTAAACCGGACAAGCTACATACCGGTTTAGTCCGCGGGTTTCCAAAAATTTGGTTGCCAGTTCACGGTCCGGTCCGGTTCATACTCAAAAAAATTAATCAAATTTAGTGTATTTTGCCAGTCCGATCCGTTCCGAATTTCTTTGTTAATCGGTTCGGTCCACGGGTTTGAATTTTTTGGATTGCCGGTCCGGGTTTGGACCGGTGAATACCCCCAGATGTACCATATGTGTATTTGGGAAATTGAAGTTGTGGGGTTTGTATTTGTCTATAGTTTTACACTTTTACCTTGAGTATTTTTTTTAGTTTTTTTTACGTACCAAACTCCAAAATTTGGTTACTTTTTTAAGTTATAGTGTGGTAGGTTAATACGGATTAAGTCGAAGTTGAAAATGTATGAATATAAGTCCAAAATAACATGACCTTAGTTCACCATCTCAACTTTCTTTCAACTTAGATAAACACCTGGAATTAAAACAACTAGATATCACTTTGATGGCAGTTATCCCTACATTTTTCATCCGTCGGTGCTTAGTAACGAGAATTATATTGGATTTGTTACAACCTTCCGTCTCCTACGGAAATTGTTACCTTTAATTTGGAGGTTGAAAGGTTTGACAGACTGAAGGTCAACGTGGACGTCCTGAACTGCATTGGAGTCATGGGAGGGCCCTTCAGCATGTTCCACGAACATGACGGAGATGAACTGGACAAGACGTTGCACATGTTAGAGTCTTCTTCTTCTTCTACTACAGTAGTGGAATCTATTGGTCTACCGAGAGAGGTGAGATTAAGGCGCATCAATCAAATAATCGGATTTACGAGGACAGGCAAGTTTTTTGTGACGCAGTTTATATATTGTCCGGGAGAGGACATGAGTCTTAATCTATTGATAGTTGACACCCGCACAAAACCTGTCCAGTACTCGCTCCTTGGAGTGTTTCCTTCCGATGCTCAAATTGCAATATATGTTCCAAGCCTAGTTTCACCTTTCCCCCCATAGATGATGGAGGAGTCTATAGCATTGAATAAACAGCATTCACAAATATTATCAATTTCCTCTTACACAAAATTTCGTAAACAAAAATTACAAAACGGAACAATATTTGCAATCTCATCGAATTTCCTCCCTATACGGTTACATATTTGATAACAGCCCCGCGAATCTTCTCCATGAATTCCGCAGTTTGCTTCTGTTCAAAAAAATATTGAAAAATGATGATATGACTTAGAGAATGTTATCATCAGATTTCGTTCCGAACAGAAAAATGGATACATAAACTCGAAATATGACAGGCTAGTACTCCGCCTTTGATTTCAACTGACAGGAAAACTCTGAATGCAATAAAAACTCAGTTTCGAAAGCTGAGCTGACAGGAACTCTGAATGCAATAAAAACTTCAGTCTAGAAAGGTGAACTGACAGTCTGACAGGGACTCTGAATGCATTGAGAGTTGTTAGGAAAACGGTTTTGCCGTTCAACTGACAGCAACTCTGAATGCAGTAAAAACTCAGTTTAGAAAGCTGAACTGACAGGAACTCTGAATGCATTGAGAGAGAAATTAGGAAAACGGTTTTGCCGTTCAACTGACAGCAACTCTGAATGCAATAAAAACTCAGTCTAGAAAGCGGAAGTGACAGGAACTGTTAATGCAGTAAAAACTCAATCTAAAGAGATGAACTGACGGGAAATCTGAATGGCATCGAGAGAGTAATTAGGAGAACAGTTTTTGCCATTCAACTGACAGGAAAACTCTGAATGCAATAAAACTCAGTTTCGATAGCTGAACTGACAGGGAAACTCTGAATGCAATAAACGAATGCTATATTACTCACAGGAACACTAACCTGATCACTTTGATAAGCGCTTGCTATATTTTCATCAAGAAGCGTCAATAAAGACCGATTCACCTCATTCTGTTCCACCAACTCAAGCAACTGCAAGTAAACACACAACGACATGACGAAATTATAAACTCGAATTCAATAATCCTGTACAAAGGACGAATTGCATGCTTACAGACTTACAGTAGTCTTTATATTCTTTGATGTAAAAATTTTGGTAAGACTTTGCTTTGCTTTTACGAGCTCGCCCTGCATTCTGTCGTATGCTTCTGCAAGAGCAAGGACATCAGGCAGATGTGAGCACGAGTTTCAGTTAAAATGACGGAACTGAAAAAGTGAAAAACATCTGATGAAACAGACCGGTTGCCTCAAGAAGGGCCGCCTGCAATGCTTCCAGCTCGATCAATCGATCCTCTATTTCCTAAGAAAACTCGAAAACAGCAGTTCAGGTTCAAGTAATGGATCTTGCAAAGCTATCTACTGACGGGGAGTTTCGTTAGTTGTTAGACAATTTACCTGAGTTTTATCCAAGGAGAAACGAAGCAGCCCAATTTCCGATTTCAAATCTCTGAAAAACTCGTCGTCTAACCTGGGCCTCAACCTCGAGATCTCATATTCAATCTCTTGAGCCTCAGTGTCGAGGAAATACTCTATTAGTTTCGACGTTGTATCCGGTATTACTCTTGACTGAAATTCAACATCCCCCCAATCACAAAAACCACATTTAGAGTCACTATAATCAAATCAATCACTTCAAAAGATAGAATTTTTTTTTTGGTTCAACGAAGAACGCACCTAGTCGCATTACAATATAGGGGAGGAGGATTCGAACCTGAGATCTACGGTCCCAGAGCACTAGTCCTAGCCACTAGGTTTAGACATCTTTGGTAAAAGATACTCCGTAGAATTTTGAAGAAAACCCATTAAAGAAGAGAGAAAAGGGTACTAGAATATATAAAAAAAATAATTACGACTTAATTTTTTACGATTCTTTACGACTTAATTTCACGAGTTTGAACCCTTACCGCCTCGATTTTGATTAAAATAATTCGGCAATTAGAGTCACCATAATCGAATCAATCACTTCAAAAGACAGAATTTTGAGCGAAACCCATTAAAGAAGAGAGAAAAGGGTACTAGAATATATATATATATATAAAAAATTAATTACGACTTAATTTCACGAGTTTGAACCCTTACAGCCTCGATCTTGATTGAAATAATTCGGCAATTAGAGTCCACCATAATCGAATCAATCACTAACTCACCCAAAACTTTAAGGCGATGGTTGAGGCCCATTTATATTCTATTACGGCCCCTCACTCGAATGAACTCGTGACCTCTGACTCTGATACCATGTTAACAAACCAATCCACCCAAAACCATAAGCCGATGGTTGAGGCCCGTTTATATTCTATTAAAAAAGACAGAATTTTGAGGAAAACCCATTAAAGAAGAGAGAAAAGGGTACTAGAAAATATATAAAAATAACCTGACGAAAAGCTTCACGTCGGTCTTTCTCTTCCCTCAAATGGCGTTCATAAGCTTCTTTAGCTTCATCATCTTTCTCAAATTTCTTCTTGAACTCTAACCTTGTTATATGCCCTGGTTCTACTGGGGTTTTGAACAATCCATTTGGATCCTGCACTTCCATCAAAAACAACAACAACAACAACAACAAACCAAAATGTCAAAAAAATAAAAAAAAAAACCGTCTTTCTTTCTGTGAGACCGTCTTACTCTATAATTTGTGAAGCTGATTATTGCATACGTACCCAAACGCATGAAATTCTGGGTTTTGGAGAAGGGAAGATGTTGATGCGTGGGCGTATGGTGGAAATCCCGAAGCTTAGTGCTGCCATTGAAGTGATTTGATTTGATTGAATTGAAGTGAAAAAATTTGAGTGAATGAAGTGAAGTTCTTGGCTATAAACGGTTTATCTGTTTTGGTTGGATAACGGTTATCTCATTTTCGGTTTTTTTTTGGGGTTGAAATTACTATTATACCCTTTCCCTCCACAAGTTTGATTTGTGTGGGTCAAGGGGTTATTGGGCCTTATGGGCCCATTAAGAGGCCCATGAGAAGTTGTGGGATTGACAAACGGTTCAACCAGGTCGGGTTTGGGTCGGGCCGGATCATTTTGGGTACGGGTCATTTTCGGTTTTTTTTTTGGGTTGAAATTACTATTATACCCTTTCCCTCCACAAGTTTGATTTGTGTGGGTCAAGGGGTTATTGGGCCTTATGGGCCCATTAAGAGGCCCATGAGAAGTTGCGGAATTGACAGGCGGTTCAACCAGGTCGGGCCGGATCATTTTCGGTTTTTTTTTTGGGTTGAAATTACTATTATACCCTTTCCCTCCACAAGTTTCATTTGTATGGGTCAAGGGTTATTGGGCCTTATGGGCCCATTAAGAGGCCTAAGAGGCCCATGAGAAGTTGCGGGAATGCGGGATTGACAAACTGTTCAACCAGGTCGGGTTTGGGTCGGGCCGGATCATTTTGGGTACGGGTCATTTTCTGTTTTTTTTTGGGTTGAAATTACTATTATACCCTTTCCCTCCACAAGTTTGATTTGTATGGGTCAAGGGTTATTGGGCCTTATGGGCCCATTAAAAGGCCCATGAGAAGTCGCTGAATTGACAAACGGGTCAACCAGGTCAGGTTTGGGTCGGGCCAGATCATTTTGGGTATGGATCATTTTTCGTGTTTGTTAGGGACTTAGGGATAACGACATGTTTTCTATAATAATATTTGGGACAATTTCGGGTTATTGGTTCGTGTCAGTACACTGTACCATGAACGATGGCATGTTAAGTTGTCTAGGTATTGTAATTTGAATGTATCTGTTCATGTGGAAAATATTTGAATTGTCGTAAGTTTCTGCTGGACATGTCTGTCACGATAACGAAATTTTTTTTTTTTTTGAAACTTAATTACTTGTTAATTGTATGTAAGATACATTGCTTCAACTTGCTTGATGACTAAAAAAAAGTGGAGCTATCTATCACAAAAATAAGAGTGAGTTAGGTATATCTTGAGGAACATGCAATATTAATGTAAAAAGAAAGCAAAGTAATTTAGTGTAATAGTTTAGAATACAAATTAAAATTGATGGTATTCTTATGTACAAGCAACAAACTAATTAAGTGTAATAATACTGTATATAATTTACACAAATTCTTGTTTATGACGATCATATCCATCATACTAATATGACTAGACTAGTCAAATACGGAGTAATGTTTATTAAGGTAAAAGAAGACAAACATAAATCATATAGGTCATATTAATAAAAATAATATCGTGTTTTTTTCTGTCTAAATGATCATTATTTAATTAGTTATAAACTTATAAATTTATAACGATATTGTAGGTACAGATTTTGGACTTGTAAGTTGTAACTACATGCCTCTAAGATGTCCTTAGTTTACTAGACAACTTAAATCTTATAAGCAATGCTACCCTTATTGCTTAGGGTAATTTTAGGTTTTACTATGTAGGCTGATATCCTAACTTTCGTATCTACTTGAGAATCGAGGCTTATTTTATTTTATTTTATTTTAAACTAGTTTTTACTCCCTTTACCACGACTCGAAAGGATGACAGAAAATTCGAAAATACACTTATTAGGTAGACGACGATCAATTCCGTTGTAAAGTGATTATTAGAATTTTTTTTTTATTTATATATGATGATATATAATCAAATGTTTTGATATATTATCCATGATGATATTTCACCTTTATTTTTTCATGGTTGAAGCTATAAAAAATTAACTAAATATTTTTTTTGAGGGTGAAATTTAACTAAATATTCTGTATAAGTTAAATTAAGTCTGTGAAAATTTTATTTATAGGATGAATTTTTGTACGTCAAAAATTAGATCCTATGATAGTTTAAGCTGTATAATAAATAGTACGATTCGTTCATATATTGATATATCAAAATCTTATGAAACCGATGATTAAAATTCAACTACGGAGTATTATATTTATACTATCATATTAGAAAACTTACTTTATCTTTAGACCGTTAATTCATTCTCTTACAAAAATTGTAGTTCCTTTATCAGTACTTATCTTTTAACTTATCTTAAGACTGTCTCATATGAGTTTTTATGTTTATCGTAAGAGTGCTAACGTAAGACGAGTATAGTATAAAAACAATTTATTTATTCTAAACAACAATTATAATCTAATTAACAACATTTAATTAATTAATTAATCTGTCGTTGAATATTCGACAAATTTGTGTAATAAAAAATAAATACTCCCTCCGATTTTTTATTATCTTCCCTATTTTCTTATTGGGCTGAAATACTATTTCTTCCCTATTTTCATTTTGGACCATCAACATGTGGTCTAGAATCACCCTTACATTTCTCTTTCTTCCTTCTTTTATTTTGAACCACACATTCCTATACCCTTATTTTCTTTCCAAAATCAAAGGGAAAAATAATAAAAAATCGGACGGAGGAAATAATTAGATGTGGGAGATAATCTTGAATGGTTGTTCATATTTTTATGCGGATCTTGAGGTTCTGTGAAATTAGGGCATGTGTAACTCCGTACGATATAGAATAATGACGTGCTTAATTATGTTTAGATGGTACTCCTACTTCTACTAGCTCAAAAGTGTGTTTTTTATTTTATTTTAATCTATCTAGTACTCCCTCCGATTACCTGTGTTCTTCTCCTTTCTTTTTTGGGAAGAAAATAAGGAGAGAGTAATTATATTATTAGAATAATGGGGTGGAATGAAAAAGTAAGAGAGAGAAATATTATATTAATTAAATGGGAAAAAGTAGAATGAAAAAGTAGGAGAAAGAATATTATATTAATTAAATGAGAAAAAGTGTGGTGAAAAAGTAGGAGAGATGAATATTATATTAATTAATAAAGAGGTAAAACTTTCCTTAAATGGAAAGAGGGAAGAAAATCAAACTCAGTCCAAAAAGAAAATATGGAAAAACATAGGTAATCGGAGGGAGTACATAGTTGTAAATATTTCGATCAATTTAGTTTAATTTAGTTTATTTTAATTTAATTTGAGTCTTACAAATATTATGAGTAAATATTACTATACTTATTATGTACGGAGTAGTAAACTGTAATTATTAAGTGAAAAGATTTTTGAAAAATGTTAAATTTATCTTAATACTCTGTAATCTGTATGTATTGTTTGATCGTTTTAATTGAAGAGATACGAGATTGTGGCCTTGTTTGCATTGGTAAACTTCATATTGGGTGAAAATTAGCGGATTTCAATCTAAATAATACGGAGTAGTTTTTACTGTCAATCAACTAATTTCATATGTTTAGTAAACATCATATTGTTATAACATATTGACCGTAATTTATTATTTTGAATATGTTGCTATTATTGCTAATAGCAGCATGTTGAAATAACATATTTAATTTATACCTGAACACAACTCGATTATCATCTAATCTACTAACTACACTTAATTAATTACTAAATTAATCGAATGATGATGATTAATTACACTTGATTAAGACTATCTTATTTACAGAGTATTATGTTGTGAACTTTATATTAATCAAATTAAATACATAATCTGAATAATATGTCGACCCGAATATAAAGCTACGAAATGGGTCAAACCTAAGAACAATCTAGAATTAACAAGTGTCACAATATGGAGTACATTAGAAAAGTGTGATGATTTTTTATTTTATTTTATTTTATTTTATTATTGGACTAACCAAAATATGTGGCCAATGCAATAGAAAAATATAAGGAAAAAAAAAAAAAAAAAAAAAAAAAAGTGGCGTAGTGAAATTACATAACGGGCATGGGCCACACCTGAGACGGGAAGAGTCCACTCACAAGACAAGAGGGTTCCACTCTAAAATCAATTGGCAATTAGGGGTGTTCACCGGTCCAAACCCGGACCGGACCGGTTTGACCCGCGGACCGGAAACCCAAAAAACCCAAACCCGCGGACCGGATCGGTTAACAAAGAAACCCGGACCGGACCAGACCGTAAAAATACACTAAATTTGATATTTTTTTAAAGTATGGACCGGACTGGGGATCGGTTACCAACTTTTTTGGGACCTGGAGACCGGACCGGTACGTGCCCCGGTCTGGACCGACCCGGACCTTACGGTCCGGTCCGGGTCAATTTTTGAACACCCCTATTGGCAATAGAGAAAGTAACCCTTACTTTATAAGGTGGATCATCTTTCTCTCATCTTTCAATGTGGGACACATGTGATTACTTGGATTTAGGAGTCATTCTCGACAGCGAGTAATATCAAAATTAAATAAAATGTGATTGGTTTATCCATTGAAACCTGTAAACCGCATGCGTGCCGGTTTCTTTTGTACGTGTGGTCTACTTCAACTTATTATTTTAATTAATTCTCGTATTTCAGTCCAATTTTGATTACGTTTTCCAATAAATCGTCTCACATTAGTTTAATACAGTACATCGTATAATAATTAAGACGAGACTTAATTATTGTGTGTATTAAATTAGAAAAATAATTACTTTATTGTGAAACGATCTCACTAGAAAATTAGTGATGCTAAAAAGTTAAATATTTGTTTCGTATTCTATGGTAAAATCGTTTTACATAAATAATTAAATACGAATATTGTTTAAGATCACTCACTTATTACACAAATACAAATACAAATACTTGAAGGAGTAGATAGTACGTAAAATGTTTTTAATTACGTGGATCGTTATATTGTATTAGATATAAGTAAAATACTCCGTAGTTATCATAATTTATACTCCGTACTTAGTACAACATTTTATCTAACGACTATAAATCTATAAGACGGAGGGAGTATATCAGGCTTCAATAACATGTCATAAATAATACCGTATTCCCTCCGCCACTAAGATTTTTTTCCACTTTCCTTAAAAGGAAACTCTACTAAGATTTTTCCACTTCAAAAGTTTCCTTATTCATCCAATATATTCTCTTTCTACCCAACAATTTACCACCTTTCATTAGTACGGAGTTCTCCGTACTCTGTAATTCAGATTGTTTTTGTTTTTATTTTTTTTCGTAGGAATAGTAACTTGCATTTATTAATGGGTTATTTCATGACAATAATACCAACTATAAGGGGGCTTCTTAGATTAATCCCAACTATATGTAATCTCGTTTTAATATGAACTATGCCTTCATTAATCTCTCATTGATATAGATGACCGGTTACCTAGAATAGCGGTTAAACCTTCCTCTTTAGTTTCGGCTGTTGGTTAAATTTTTTTTGAATCTTCCCAAAATTCATCTTGCATTTTTTTTTTTCTGATTAGTATTATAGAAGCAATGAAAAAATGCTTAATTTTCTTGTTCTTTTGGCTTTCATGAACGACGACGGAACACTCAAGGACCCTAGAAAGTCACAACCGGTCACTATTACCGGCAATAGCAGGTCATAATTTTGCCCATAACAAAATGAGATTAATGAAGGCATAGTTCATATTAAAACGAGATTACGTATAGTTGAGATTATTCTAAGAAGCCCCGTCATAGTTGGTATTATTGTCATGAATAACCATTTATTAATTTGTGTAGAAATTGTGACAAAATAGAAATAAAATTAAAGACAATAATTTTTTCACATTCATGCATGTGGCCGTGCACATAATATACTCCCTTCGTCCCAATGAATTGTTTTTCTATTTCATATTGGGGCGTCTCAATAAATTGTTTGTCTTTCTATTTTAGGAATGTTTTTATATGTAATTTGACATTTTTCATGAGTACGTTTGACTCCACGTGTCACTTTCTCATTGGATCTCTTTCCTTTAATATCAAAAAATAAAGGCAAACAATTCATTAGAAGGAAGGGAAGGGAAGTACATTAGAAAATCATCATCTAATTCTAGATGGTCTACTTAAAAAAACAAAAGTCAATACTCTTATTTATACTATCAATAAGTCTTAAGCTACTACTACTCCTACTAGTTCTTGTACTATCAATAATAATATTCAAAAAAAACTTGTAATTTCGTATGTGAAATATTTAGACGATCAGGGCCGGTCTATAGGATGTTACATTCGATTTTACGAACCGGGTTCAAGTAGATGAAGGGGTTCAATATCTATATTGATTATACAAAACTAGTTCTTTATGAATAAGTAGATGAAGGGGCTCAAGTAGTTCTTGTACTATCAATAATAATATTCAAAAAAAAACTTGTAATTCCGTATGTGAAATATTTAGACGATCAGGGCCGGTTCATAGGATGTTACATTCGATTTTACGAACCGGGCTCAAGTAGATGAAGGGGTTCAATATCTATATTTATTGATTATACAAAACTAGCAGAAGTGGTACATTTGATTTAATTTCTATATTGCTCATCTATTAAGGACTTCCATATTAAAATTGGAACATAACCTCTAAATTTCATTGGCCGGCCCTGTAGACGACCATTGACAATAATATAACGTGTTTTATGACTATCATAATCGGTATATGTACAAATCTCAGTTGTTAAAATAAAGCTGCCGTCAACGACGTGTGTATGCTGTATGCGTGTAGCTTCATGACTAAAATTGCATCTATATATATATGCATAGCTAGTGGCTAATGGCCAAAGCAATTGAACCGCTAATATCCCGTCCCATTTTGTGTCCCATTTTGTGTGCCACATCATACACTGAATGACACATCAACAAGTGCATGATATTTGTTATCTATTTTATTTGTTGAGTAAACGAGGTGTCATCCAGTGTATGGTGTGGCACACCGAGTGGGACACAAAAATGAGACGGGTGATCCGCTCTGAAGAATTATATGCCATGACCATGAGGAGTTATTGCTTTGTAGTAATTTTCAATACTAAAATCGAAAGCGATTATCTGATCATGACCCTTAACTTGATACGATTTGATTCATTAAGGAAGATCTTAAAGTGAAACTAACATAACGCGTTGTTGAAGCGATCATTAGCCCTAGTTAGTCAACCTGACGTTAGTTTGACTTGAATAATTATTGAGTTGGTCTCCCTTGAGACAGATATATATTACCTGTCACAGAATTATAACGGGTCAAATATCACCCCACATGACTAGATAAGACAAACTGAGAATGCATCGGGAATAACAACTGATCCGGCAATGCTCGACCTAGCTAACCTGACAAATCCCTCTAAATGATTCAACTCAACAATGCCTAGCTCGAACTCGACTTACCCGAAACCAAGGTACGTAAGAATTGACTTGATCGACTAATAACTCAACCCAAATCCGGCCGATCCAAACCAGTAGGCACGCATGTAGGTAATCACGACGTGAACCCAATATGATCATTTGACCACGCTGACCGGCTGACCCTAATCCAAACCGAACCCAATTAACCTAGTTACCACTTCTAAATATTGGGAACTCAACCCAAATCCGGCCGATCCAAACCAGTACCCACGCATGTAATCACGACGTGAACCCAATATGATCATTTGACCACACCAATGACCTAAATCCAAACCGAACCCAATTGACCTAGTTACCACTTCTAAATATTGGGAACTCAACCCAAATCCGGCCGATCCAAACCAGTACACACGCATGTAATCACGACGTGAACCCAATATGATCATTTGACCACACCAATGACCTAAATCCAAACCGAACCCAATTGACCTAGTTACCACTTCTAAATATTGGGAACTCAACCCAAATCCGGCCGATCCAAACCAGTACACACGCATGTAATCACGACGTGAACCCAATATGATCATTTGACCACACCAATGACCCTAATCCAAACCGAACCCAATTGACCTAGTTACCACTTCTAAATATTGGGAACTCAACCCAAATCCGGCCGATCCAAACCAGTACACACGCATGTAAACACAACGTGAACCCAATATGATCATTTGGCCACACTGATCGACGACCCTAATCCAAACCGAACCCAATTGAGCTAGTTACGACCTCTAAATATTGGGAAACAAGATGGTGGTGTGTGAGTATAAACCCAAAAACTCATATGAGACCGTCTCACGGTAATTTACCGTGAGACCTCTCACATAAGAGGTGGTTACTAAATTTGTAACCACCTCATATGTGAGACGGTCTCACAGGAGAGTTACTGGAGTATAAATGTATAATCAAGTGCCAAAACAGGCTCATAAGAGAAGATAAGATGCCATGATGAAAGTGATAGTTGATCATCTCACTATCTATGCTCACCACACCACACCACATGAGTTGATCCTGACAATAAACCATTAACCATGGTTACACACTTTACACATTAATTACTCCCTCCGTTCCATTTGGTGGTTTGAGTTTGCTTCTTTGACACGATTTATAGGTGATTGAAATCGTCAATGTAACTTCTAATATACGGAGTATAAGATAAAATATAGTCATGTGAGATCCTGTTTAAATTGACTAATCGAGTATGTCATATATATCAATTTTTTTTATAATTTTTAGAAATATGTAAATAAAGATACAAACACAAGAAAACGTACATTAATAAGTGTGAAAAAATAAATGCAAACAATCAAATAGAACAGAGAGAGTAAAACATAAGGGAATACAAGCCACTAGTAGTCTAGTACTACAAGTCTACAATGCAATCCCTCGTCCCATTTTCGCGGCTCATCAGTGTTCTACATCATACACGGGATGACATATCAACAACTTATAATATTCGTTGCATATTTTATTCATGTAATAGACGATGTGTCATCCCGTATATGGTGTGACAAACAGAGTGTGACAAAAAAATGGGACAGGAGATCTACATTGAGGCCAGTTCTATCCACTCAATTTAACACATAAAATAAAATAAAATAAACAAAAATAAATAATGACGAAAGTGGTGATGCTATGTTTGAGTAAGCTTGCAAAAACAGGAAAAACTTCTATTTTATAATCAATGAAATTTTGAAATAAAAATAATAATAATAATAATAATAATAATAAATTTATTATTAAAAATAAAAAGGAAAAAATAATAAATCTTTTCAAAGAGGAAATGCTTATGTGTAGCACTCTAGTTGGGTCACCCAATCTTACTCCATTTTGGTGTGGGCCTAAAGCTTCTTGTTCCCGAGCACCTTTCACAATCCGATCTCTCTTCTGACGGGTATATATATCCAAACCTAGTCAAATCAATATTATGTCGAATAATGTGGATTGCACCTACATACATACGTCTTCAAAAAACCGACACTTCGAATTCACTCAACCCTAGCTTGGCTCAATCTAAACTCGAAAACGTCCTAAATCCAAACTAATTAACACGACATGAATCTGATCGGGTTGACTCGTTTTCCCGAACTAGGTATATACTCTCTGCTTTTGACACCAAGGGAAAAAGATCCAATGAGGAAGTAACATGCGGAGCCAAACTCATGAGAATGGTCAAATTACATATAAAAAACATTCAAAATAGAAAGACAAACAATTCATTCAGATTTCAGACGTTACAGTATGGAATAGGCAAACAATTCATTGAGACAGAGGGAGTATGTCTTATTAATACAGATCGAGTCTCGTCCTAGTTAGATAGACATGTTATGTTATGTCTTTTTTTGTTTTTATCTCATCTGACATATTTAACTCGATTTGAAATTTAAAACTGATATACCAGTCCGAAATGATTTGTATACTTTGGTGTGGTGTCCTACCTCAAAAAAACAAAATTTTTTATATATATGTTGGTAGAAAGAAGTAAGAAATAAAGGGCATTAACTTATATTAAAGGACCCAACCCAATTCTATAAGTCACCCCTTTATATAAAGGTTGGTGCACTAGACTTTTGTTATGTGTCATTTCACACAAGTAAGCTAAGAGTCTAAGTTGTTTGTGCAATCACATTAGTTATTATAACTCTTCAATATCCTCATTATTATCATTTGCATTGTTGCCCAATAGTGTTACATTAAGGTTGTTTTGTTCCTAGCGGGCGCTCGCTGCGTACTTACTTACTTATTACGTGTGATAATAAAAGATATTCGATGGGTCGACAGCCTTGTTGCGACAAACTAGGGGTGAAGAAAGGGCCGTGGACCGCCGATGAAGACAAGAAACTAATCAACTTCATTCTCACCAACGGTCAATGTTGTTGGAGGGCCGTCCCTAAACTAGCCGGCCTACGTCGTTGTGGAAAGAGCTGTCGTCTGAGATGGACTAATTATCTTCGACCTGACTTGAAAAGGGGTCTTCTTAGTGAAGATGAAGAACAACTGGTTATCGACCTTCATGCTCGTCTTGGCAACAGGTTTGTATTCATATCATATAACATACAACTGGTCGATCTCTTATAAGATCTGTATTATCATATTAATATAACACATGAATATTCAACTCGTTGCTCAAATTGTTGGAGGAATGAAACCCGCAGGAGCTATTTCACATCTTATTGACGACATCCTGAGTGAATGTTCTTATTTTCATTGTTGTAGTTTCAGGTTTATCCCTAGGGCTAAAAACTCTAGAGCTCATAGACTAGCATCTATGACGCTAAAGAGAATGTAATTTTATATAGGTTTTCCGTTGAAAAAAAAAAAAAAAAAGAATATTCAACATAAATCCAATAACTCATCATTCATTCATTCAAATTTAATTATCATTTTTTCTAACGCGGGCACACATTAATAAGCTAATTATAGCAATATTAACATGAATATTATCATGATAAATTGAAATATTAAGTTCGATTTACCATACTTAGACAATATCCATAATAATTTTATTATAACTAAAGCGTTTAACTATTGTATTATGCATGATGATTTTCGCATAAAACAATGCGGATCTTCTGTCCCATTTTGTGTCTCACTCTGTGTGTCACACCATATACTGATTGACACATCAACAAGTGTATGATATTTGTTACTTATTTTATTTGTTGAGTAAGCGAGGTGTTATCCAGTGTATGGTGTGGCACACGAAATGGGACACAAAAATGGGACGGGTGATCCGCTCTGAATTAAATAGTGACAATGTCGTCCATAGAAGATCATGAAATAAATACGATAGTATGTACAGTATATTTTCGTAATTTATTTATAATCTCTAATAACTTTACACTTAAATTATTCTATATTTAGAATAATCTACTATAACACTATCCTTTTAGTTGACATGTTAATTTTTTTTTTGGTGTTAAATTAAAAAAATAATTGATCGAAGTAGACAAACAAACCACGTCCTTTGCTTGAAGTAACTTTTAAGTTAACTTGTTACGTAACTTTTGCATGATTTTGACAATAGTAAAATAATATTTTTTTTTTTTGGTTGTTTTATTAAAATAATGACGTTGTCCACAATAATTATCAATGTCTTTTTACTTAAATAATGGTAAAAACTTATTGTGTACTATAATAATAACTATTTATTGCTAATTATGAAAGTTGATAACTTTTTTTTTGGACCGACTTGTCTAATTATGTTTTTTTGTTTATCGACTATGATGATAAACCAGATGGTCGAAGATTGCTGCTAGATTACCTGGAAGAACAGATAACGAGATCAAAAATCACTGGAATACTCATATCAAGAAGAAGCTTATTAAGATGGGCATTAATCCCGTTACCCATGAACCATTAAATACTAATAATAATAATAATAACAACGATAATAATAATAATAATAATAATAATGATAATAATAATATAATTAGTAAGAACAATGTTCAAAACCAATCATCCTCATTATCCTCTAATAATAATAATAATAATAATAATAATAATAATAATAATTCGGATATTAGCACGGCCGAATCCTTGCTTAATAATCAAGCATCCTCGTCGTCATCATCGTCATTAGAGACTCATAATTGTCCATTAAGCACCTTAACAACGGTGTTTAACGCGACGTCCGAAAATAATAGCCCTCCTTCTATCGATAATAGCTTAATTATTGATGATATTAGCATTAATGATGCCCTAATAAGTTGTTTATGGGACGATAATTACGATATTTCTCCATGGAATTACCCTAATAATAATAATAACAATAATAATAATAACAACAACAACAACAACAACAACAACAACAACAATAATAATAATAATAATAATAATAATGTCGTCCTGCCAGCATGGGAGGACGACAATAATTCATGGTTACTAGACTGTCAAGATTTCGGGATACAGGATTTCGGGATTGATGTTATGAATACGTTGGACGTGTTAGAAATGGGTTGCGATCAGTCGATATTTAATCAACATTTTTTTTAAGTATGGTCACACCCGAGAGTTAATTAATCTCGTGATTAAGGCGAGATAATTAATCCAATCTTGTTCAAATGTTAATTAGATTTAATTAATTTTACGTAGTTGTAATTTATTTATTTTATGTACGTTATTGTGAGAAAAATATACTCGGATGGAGGTTTTTAATTAGCTCAACCATACATCGTTTTGAGTATCATATCATATACAATACTGTTAGAAAATATTGTCGAGATTATTATCGACTGTATTTCATAACAGAACACGATCATACCAAAGTGATACGGGGTACATTATTGTAATTGTAATAATAATAATAATAATAATAATAATAATAATAATAATAAATATACTTGTTACTTTATCATGTTTGTAAATTATATATTCTACCTTTTGTGTATTTATGATGTACATGCATTGTATGATGTATTTTTCCACAATAAGAATAATATTTAATTTACACAAATGGTCTTTTTTTATATTATCCAAAAGAACATTATGACTAATATTTCCTTGATGAAAAGTCTTACAATGATTAATTAATTATAATTATTATAACCCCTCAAAAAAAAAGTATAATTATTATAATATAATATAATAAATATTGTGAAAAAAAGTCTAAACCAAAAACTTAAGATTATGGTTAATTACATACCGTCAATTACTGAAAATAAGATTATACATCTGGTTGTACAATAGTACTGTATTATATATATAACCAAAGCAAAGTTGTTGAATTTTTGTATATATTTATTGAGTTTATAAAAGTTTTTGAGCTTAAACATTTATGTGATTAATTAACTCGACAATTTTACACTAAAGTTCAGAAAGTTTACATCAAAACTCAAAACTTTTGTGATAATTCTCAAAATTTTAAAACCGATTGTTCATAAAGCTATGTCGTACAACTGATTGTATAATCTTCTTTATTATATCGTAATCATTAGAATTAGAATTATTATTCAAGTGTGATGACCATAATTAATTAAGTTGTACTCCAAAACCATAATCAACGTCTAATTACATACAATCAACTCAGATTAGACCTATCTAGTCCATCGGTCTAGTAGTTGCAATTACATCTTAATTAATTATTTTTATTAATATTAATTAATATTAATATTAATATTAATATTAATATTATGTAATTTTTACATTTGATTACCTAAGCATGATTCCAAAATGATGCCATGTTACATTAATTAACATAATTAATTACTACCTTAGCTTGTGTTAAGTAACTAAATGGTAATTAGGTCATAATTACTTGTGTAATTAACATATAATCATCGTATATTACTCAATTAGTTTAATTAATAATAAAATAATAATAATAATAATAATAGCGATATAAAGTTTATCCAAATTTTCAAAGACCAACTTTCTAAACTACGTATAAATGAAATATTTTGTGCGAGAATCTGGATAATTATTTCACAAATTATAGAGTAAGACAGTTTCATATGTACAATGACCAATCTTTATAAAAAAAAACGATAATTGATTTATTATTGATAATAATCGAAATACTATTCATTTCTTTTATTTTAGTTATTTGTTTTCTTTTGATTAATTAAAATTCATTTTAGTATAATATAAACGTAAAATTATAATAAGAACACAAATTATACTATACAACCGTTGTACCGTACGACGGAACTAATTTATGATAAAAAATTACCACTTTACGTTATTTAGTGACTATTTTAAGTTAAATAGTGAACACGTTTTAATATGAAAAAGTGGTAACTATTTATCTGAAATTGGTAACTAACTAACTTAAAATGGTCATTTTTTATCCTAAGTTGCAAACTTTTACTACTGTCGCATGGTACAACGGTTATACACAATAATTACTGTAATAAGAATAGTCACAAGGGGTAGTGATGGAAATTGTTGACTTAAATGCATGCATGCATAAATTGCATATATATTGTGTTTAATTTGGGGCGGTGGATTTATCACTATAGAAACAATAATAATAATAATAATGGATAATATGATTATATAGTCTACTATTTTGTTTTTTTAATTACGATTTTTCTAACGTGGGTTCACTGAACACACATTAATATGTATGTTTATTAAGTAATAAATTACAATGATATTGTCTAAGTATGCGAAATATGGATTATAATTATTTCAATTTATCGTGATAATATCATTATAATTTATTCCTTGATAAGCATATTAACGTGTGTCCAGTGGGCACACGTTAAAAAAAACCGTTCTAATTAAGAAGAATTATCAAGTCGATCATGATGTTGACGGGATTCAAACCCACTTCAGGCTATAAATATCATTATCTTTCGTAATTATCTTACTAATTAAATTAGTTGACATATAATCCGTGATTAGCTAGTAGTGTCCTATTTTGTTGAGTGCATAATATATATATATACTCCCTCCGTTCCAATCAATTCCATACGTTTGCTTTTGCACACTTGTCGATGCACGTTTTCTTTTGTCTATATCTTTAGCTACATATTTCTAAAATTTATAAAAATTTGATATTCATGATGCATTCGATTAGACAATTTAAACAAGATCTCACGTGACTATATTTTATCGTATATATTAAAAGTTATATCGATAGTTCTTCTCATTTATGAATAGTGCATAATATCCAAATGCATGGAAATGATTGGAACGGAGGGAGTACAAGAGTTAAAATGTGGATGGTCCCTTATATTATAAGTTCATTCATTCCAAGGTTAGAAATTGAAGGATGTTACGAAACCAATTCAACCAAAATCTTAACCTCGTACCATCCATTTGAGAGTTCGAGATATTGGGGGCTGTCAGGGTTCGAACTCGTGACCTCTGACTCTGATACCATATTACGAAACCAGTCATTCAACCAAAATCTTAAGCCGATAATTGAGGTCCGTTCATTCAATCCAAGGTTAGAAATTGAAGGATGTTACGAAACCAATTCAACCAAAACCTTAACCCCGTACCATCCATTTGAGAATTCGAGATATTGGGGGCTGACAGAGTTCGAACTCGTGACCTCTGGGTCTGATACCATATTACGAAACCAGTCATTCAACCAAAACATTAAGACGATGGTTGAAATTCGTTTATATTCGACTAAAGAAAATAAAAATAAAGGTAAGGTCCTTAAGGGTGTAAGGCATGCCAAACATAAAGGGGCAATGGATGGTCCTACAATTTTAATGTTAGTTTTATGGAGCAATGAGTTGCCTATTTTTCATTAAAGGAAGAGGATATAATGGAATTTTGAATCATTATATTTGATTCATTCCTCAAACTTTTTAACATCCACTTTGTCTCCAAAATTATTTGAGCATTTTAATTGTCTTTTTATTTATTTATTTATTTTCTTTTTATCGAATGTAAAAATATTCGATTAAATAAGATATTTCTGACGTTATTGTATACTCGTATGATGTTATTAGTTGTGCATTGGTAGGAGTAAAGGGTCCGATCCGATCATATAGAAATTTGATTCACAAGAATAATGTTATCAGTTACTAACATTTTTCTCAGTATTTTACTCAGACATTCACAGTAATTATACAATTAACAGTTCTTTATTAGAGAAAGATGTTGAACTTTTATGAGCAAGTTAATAATTACTCCCTTCAAAGTTGTTCTTATTAAAATTTACTCCCTTTTATTTTATTTTTTTATTATTTAACAGCCAAAAAGATACGAAAGATCAAAATTTACTTGCAATTGTACACTCCGGCACGACACTCCGGCAAAATTGAATTTTTTACCCTTTTTTTTGCCTTTTAATACCCAAACTACCCCTCCCTTTTATATGCTAATTGAAATCCCATTAATTTATCCAAAGCCATATAATCTTCAATCTCATCCCACACCAACTAAAACCGATTCTTCCATACCTCATCCCACATCATCTTCCGTCTTGTTAATTCTTCCAAATTAAGCTTGTTTCACAAATTTGGGTTTGGAAATGGGAATGAAGAGAGTGAAAGGGAAAGAGGTTCAGTGAGGTGATGATAGGCTGAGGGGCAGTTTGGTCAAGTTATTAATGAATTGGCCGGATTTTACAACGCAAGCAAATTTTGAACTTTTGTATCTTTTGGACTGTTAAATAATAATAAAAATTCATAAGGGAGTAAATTTTAAAAACCGCAACTTTGAAGGGAGTAATTTTTAATTTGCTCAACTTTTATTAAAAAAAAGGGAGTTTTTTTATTTTGAAATTTGTTTGTAATTCTATTTGTTAAGCTTCCATGTATTTTGAGTACCTAGAAATTATCATTTGTAATTATATATACGCACATATAATTAAGAAACGGTTAGTGTTTATATAAAGTCATAACAAGTGATTCTTAATTTTTCGTAACTAGAATTCGAATCTCATTGAGTCATTTCACATATTGTATTTATTTACCTTTGCGAGTCCTTTACATAAAAATGAACATTAATTATATAATATATATACACGAAGATAGCACTACCACATTTCGTCGTCGATATTTCAGCCACGTCGTCGGCGCTTTATACGTGAATTTACACTTTTACCCTTTCTTAATTGTGATTAATGATATTAATTAAGTTTATTAATTAATTTAATTAATATTTCCGAGTAAATTAAAATTACGGTTTTTGTACTTTTGAACGATTTTTGAGGCACGTGTCTCAACGTAACTCTTTTACCCTTCTGTAATTGTGATTAATGAAATCAATTAAGTTTCTTAATTAATGTAACTATTATATTCCCGACTAATTTGAAATTACGGTTTTTTGAACTTTTGAACGGTTTTTGAGACATGTGTCTCAATGTAACTCGGGAATATCTTTTTCTATATTCGATTTTGGTATCGGTTTAGGTGAGATTAAGATCGATTTGTGCGAATAGGGGCGCGTTTTTTGGGTTTGGGGCCGCTGAAAATCGACCTGGACGCTCAAAATCCGCGTCTGGGGGGTCCCCCGGACACCAAAAACTCCCAAAATCCGCGTCTGGGGGGGAAAAATTTGTAATTACCAAGGCTCGAACCCACAACCTCTTGAAGACAAATGAGACTCTTTACCACTAAACCAACTGAACATTATTGATAAAGCTTACTAAAATATTATCTATATTTGATTCTAAAACTCCCTAAAATCGCCTATTAATACAATTTTAATATTATTAATAATATTAGTGTTGTTGTGGGTGGGGAGGATATATAATATAACATAATCCGTAACATAATAAAGTGACGGTTTTCAAAAAAAAAAACGTTTTATTATCGAGTTTCATTAACATGATTAAACTTTTTAATTTCATTAACAAAGTTAGTGAATGTAATTAGGGAAGGACGTTGTTGTCTTTTCACATTAAAAAAACCGCCGACAACCTAATTTCTAGAAAAGTCGGGTTTCTCTAAAGAAAAGACGTTTTTTTTTAAGTGAGAGAAAATAAAATTAAATATGGTGAGTGGAGTTTGAGTGGATATATAATAAGGATAAGATAATAACGGAACGGTTTGAAAAATTAAAAATCGCTTCATTAACGAGTTTCAATAACTAATCTAACTTCTAAAATTACATAACATTAGTTAACTAATCTAATTAAGGCAAGGGCAAGATCGTCTTTAACATTAAAAAACGTCGACGACGTGGCTGAAATGTCGACGACGAAAAACAGCACTCGAAGATAGTCGATAAAAGTGTCCTTTCTTTTTCATTTTCTATTTTAATTTTGTAAATAAAAAAAAAACGTTGTATATTTGTCAATTTCCTATAAAGTGGGCTCCAATGAATGAAGAAGTTGGTAGCTTAATGATTTTCCACTTTGTAAACAAATGTAAGAGTTTGGTGGTAAAGTAAAGCCCAACACCCTCCAATCAAATTCAAGGACATTACACGTAAATTTACGTTTATAAAAAAAAATTAAAAAATTATTTAGTTTAAAGAAATTATAATAATAAAGAAAAATATAATAAATTAATAATAAATCAATTATTAAGTTCATAAAGTTTTTCGCACGGAAAAAAATCGAATCTCCTACCTGTCGGTCAAAGTAAGAAAACTTTTTAACACTTGAGCAGTTGAGCTTACCCCTTATTTTCCGTTCATTCTCATATATGTCTTGGCCTAGTGGTTAAGATTAGGTGCTCTGGGACAGTAGGTCTCAGGTTCGAATTCCCTCTCCCCCTATATTATAATGCGACTAAGTGCGCTCTTCGTCGAACCAAAAAAAAATTTAGTACAGTTAAGTACTTAAGTTTGTGTTAATCAATTCAGTTATTTTCAGCTGGAAAGAACTGGATCGATCGAAGTGTTATTAAAGTGTCATTGTGGCACAATAGGATTGAAGATTGCAAAATCTAAGGTATGAAGTAATTATTATTATTAAATTCATGATTAATTAAACTTTTAAAATGGGTTTAGTTAGTTTAAGTGTGCCTTTAATTTAACTTGAGTACATCTCTTAACTTTCATCCTCCTTGTAATATGACATCTGTTATCCATTTCATAAAGTTTATACATTTGTTTGGTTTTATCATAAGTATGTCCAAGTATTAGTGCAACTTGTGATGTTTCAAGCCAACAAGTAAAATAACGTGAAAGAAAAATGATAAATACAGTCCTAAGGATTATATATATAAGAAAATTAAAATAGGAAATAAATACAGTAATTAAGTACCATGTTAAAAATGTTTTACTTCCTCCATTTTCTTTTTATCTTCTCATTCACTTTTGACACAATTTTTTTTGTAATGAATATAAAATGATAAATTTAGTAAATGTTGAGAGTAGAAGGGTAAAATGTGTGTAAATAGGAAAAAATAAAGGTATAAAGTGTTGTAAATAGTAAGGGTAGTATGGTAAAAATTATGGACTAAAATGGAAAGAAATGAAATGGGAAGATAAAAAAAAAGTGACCAAAAAAAGAAATTGGGAAGATAAAAAGAAAATGGAGGAAGTACATGGTTTTTCATGAATTTGGTACCATTATAATTTATTTCGGAATCCAAAAGATAGAGAAAACATGAATAATAACCTTCAAAATTGATCGTTTTTTTTGCTATTTTTCGTAAGTGGAAAAAGCTGATCTAAACGCGAATGTTTTTTGACGAAAACTTGTCGATAGGAATAGATTGTCTAAAGGAACATTTCATTTGGTGTGGGGTTTGTTTGGCGCAAATTTAGGATCATTTTATTTCGGAACCCAAAAGGCCAAAAAAACGTAGATAATAACCTTCAAAATCGATCATTTTTCGCTATTTATCGTAAGCAGGGAAAGTTGATCTAAACGCGATTTTTTTTGACAAAAACTTGTCGATAGAAATAGAATGCTTGATACAACGACAAAACGGTAAAATTGATGATCAATGAATAATGTCTAGTCCGACCAGGTCGAGTTGTTTAAGTTTTCATCGAGTTTAATCAACACCCCCCAAAATTTTGAAGTGTATTATTGTACTCGTATTTTCTTTATATATAGAGTATTTAATACTCCGTAAATCAATACCAAATACGGAGTATATAGTATACTTTTAAACCGATTATATTCTTTCTTGAAAGTATTTTAATTATTACGAGGCTACTGCTTTTCATTGTTTAACTTTTAGGTTTATTCCTAGGTCTCAAAACACCCTTGCACATGATCTAGCTTCAGGTGCTCTTAAAGGGAAGTGACCAGGAATCTGTTGTATCTCTTTGGCAAAAAAAAAAAAAAAAAAAAAAAAAAAAAAAAAGAGAAAAATAAATAATCTCTCTGGTAAGTTGTACTTCCTTCGTTCAAATCCAAAGTGTACATTAAAAATAAGTTTGCGAGAAATCATGGTGTCATGGAAATAAATGACGGTTCTCAAATTCATACAAGTGTCGGGGGAAAAAAAGAGAATGCAAGAACTTCATGAGACCGTCTTAACTAAGAATTACTCCGTAGTATGTATTATAAGACAATGTTAACAAAACTAACCTCACGTCGTTGTGAGATCGTCTCTCAGAAACCAAGTCTACAAATTGGGCTACTTTTGATTAGATCCAAATCAACCTACAAGACGGGTTCGCATCATCAATATCAAACTAGAAACTCCGTATTATCAAGACTACCCGTTTAGATGAACGGTACAAAAGCAAAATTCGTAGGGAATAACGAAACTGAAACACCCAAGGTTAATTGAAGAAGTCCTATTTATTAGCTGGCAGTAGTCTAAGGATGGGTGACCTTCTGGAAAGGTTTCGGGGAAGCGCATGAGTGAGGACAAAATGCGCTGGAAAGGACTCGTGTTCGTCTGTGGGACCAGTACAAAGCCTGGCGGTTAAGATTTTCGATCCTAATTTGGGCCGGGGTGTTACGAAAGCATTGGCTCATCTATGAAGATGGCATTGGCATGGCAATATGGCATAGATGTGGTAGTACTTGACCCATTTTAAGTACAAAACGGATATCTCCGTCTTAGGAGTAGTTCAAAAATTCATGGGAGAGAGGGAGGGAGGGAGGGAGGAAAGAAAACTTACTTTGTGTCCGAATAGATCACGAATGTTATCGATGCCATACAATATCATGGTCGGTCTGCGACAATAAGACAACACATCACATTACATTACATTACATTCGAGAAATCGTGTTTTTCTTAAATGAAGAATGATTTTGTAAGAGAAGTCGATCCTTTACCTTTCGAGAGACAATCCCCATGCAATCACCTGAACATCTTCTGGGAGACCCATTGGTCGTAACATTTCAGGTCGGAACATTCCAGAGTTTCCGATTTCCATCCACTTTCCTATGCCTTCATGGTAACTGGTCGCGGTGCATACAAAATCCAAATCATTAGATTTCAAGTTGGGCCTCTCCTAATTAGGGGCGTCCTATAAGTGTAAGACGGTCCTATAAAAGTGCCGCTTTTGTTGGGTTTTTCTTCTCTTTTGGGCTCGTCTAATGTACGACTGTCCTAAAGGAAGGTTACTCGACTCAAAAAGGATGCATATCGGTAGCCCTTTACCTGAATATCTCCATACTAGGTTCAGTGTAAGGATTGTAAGCAGGCTTGAATTTCAATTTTGTCATGCCTGCAGATTAATACAAAGATCAAACTTCCTATCGACAGAGATCAATGAAGAGTTGAAGACATAAAATTCTGCCATGTTTTCATTATTTATTACTCCGTACTATTAAGAAACTGGTACACAGTTCCAGGTTCAAAACATGTCGGTGGTTATTACCTAGACAGGAGAAAAACTCCTGCAGAACACCAATGAGATGCCCTAGGGAGAGACCTCGATCGCATATAAGACCTGAAAGAGGACAAAACAGCCTGGTTACACAAGTACTCATGCACTCGTACCATATATTCATCGAACTTTTTCTTTTTCAAAACGGGGATTCATTATAACCAAAAGAAATCCAAACCATACCTTCGATCTGATGGAATTCTGCCAAGTGTGTTCGATCAACTGCTTCGTTTCTGAATACACGATCTATTGAGAAGTATCTTTTGGGAACAAATGGTTTTTGCTGCAACCAACACAGAAAACTTTTATGAGTATTTGCCAGTTTGAAAACTACAATACGTGATAGCACGTGGAAACTCTTATAAAGCCGAAAAAAAATGCAATCTCTTCTACCTGTGCAAGTGCATACAACATCCTTGAAGAAACAGCAGTCGTGTGTGTACGCAAGACATTTTTATTAGCTTCCTCTCTTTTCCATTCACACCCATACCTATAAATAAACATAGTTTCTCGTTTAGAAGATAAGAAGATAAGAACAGCAGCTGATGCTACAACTTGATCAGATATAAAGAAGCACAAAGTAACATACCCTCTGGATCCATATCCTCCAGATTCGTGAACACGCTTCACCCTTTCAACGTAATCCTCGGGTAGTGATTTGGTAGTAGAAGGTGCTGTATATGGCAAACATTTGATTAAAACATGGCAACACGAAAGATACAGGAACTTAGTAGAAGTAACACAATACCTTGCAAAAAGAAAGTGTCATGTGAATCGCGAGCTGGGTGTTGCTGAGGCTGGAACAGAGCGTCAAAATTCCAGAAGCTGAAGCATAAAAACAAAAAGGTAGTAACATGTAAGCCTGACTATTTTTTGTCTGAAAAATCATAATATTATTACTAGAAAAACATGTCAGAGAACAGGGAAGCCGCCAAAGTAGAAGCACAAACTATGCTAATTCCTTTAGATAAAAGGGTAATTGTTAGTATTAATAAAACAATAGAAGTAGGTGAAGAACAAATGAACCTGCTTTCAACGAACAAGTCTGTTGGCATTTCCTCAAACCTGCATTTTACCAGCACAATGGCATTAACATAAATCATGTGGTAATTGAGAATCTTTTGTCAATCAAAACAATAGCATGCAATAATCAAGAACAAGATCTTACCCCATCCGAATGAAAATCATTTTGAACTGTTGTTTAACCTGTAATATAAAAGCGTATAATGATTCACCGCCTCAATTACAAAAAAGAATAAAGGTAAACAATACAAAAGTTACTTATGCAATCCTTTTGAAATACTCGGAGCCTTGACCAACCATGGTACCCACACACCCAGCAAATTCTTTTAATTATGTTAAATTAGAATCAAGCTGATAGCCAAAGACTCCAACCAGACAGCTTTATATCAGGGAAGAGTAGCAGGTGAAAGGAAGAAGTAAACTAACCTTGAGTAAAGCATGCAAATGACCACGTTCAGAAGGTAAACCTTTAGCATTGAAGTTGTATTCTTTAAACTCTGAAGTTTTCCAGTCACCACTGTGAAAATGACAAACAAAAAGACCAACTAAATCACATATGTAGCACACAAAAGCAATTATCAGACAATAAACGATTTATTTAAGTGCCTACTCATTTGGTATATACCTTTGCAAGTTTTCTCGCGTCAAATCTGTTGCTACTTTCGACCTCTTTGGAGCATATTTAGGACCCTTACGTAGTGAGTATCCCTTCCACGTCCTAGAGAACAAAGCACAATTCCCACAATCAAAAAGACATATAGACCCTCATAGTAAGAGGCTACTTAAGAAATGAAACAAGAGATGCAAACATCAGATAAAAATCCTTACTGGGGAGTAATCAGTTTTCTCTTCTTAAGAGCATTAATATCTTCTTGACCGACCGCCTGAGATGATGATTATGTCACTCGTGAAAACCCAAAAAAGCTAGCATACCATTTACTCAGAATATTGTGCGCAGAAGGGAAAACCATAGCTAGTTTTAAACAAATACATCACATAGATCCCATGATAAATATCTTACAAAATAGGAAGCATGAAAAAACTACTCTATCAAAAACTACATCAAGACATTCGAATGGCAAAACCATTTGCTTCCTCAACATAAATCACATCAGAGGAACACATTTTTCAATTAGAAACACAAGACAACTTACTTCACCGTCTTGTATCCGAACGAGTAACTGCTTCACCTCATCATCAACACTCTCAACCTGCAGCAGGAAGACTATATTTAAATCCACAATTAAACAGCACTAACCAATAAAAACTAACACGAGTTTGAACCATCGGGGAGCTACTGTGAAAGAGGACTACTAATGGACCAAAGACGATTAGGCGGTGATGTGAAAAACTAAAAACATCTACTCCCTCCCAGATCTTCGCCAACTACATTGACTATTAGAATACCAACTGCAATAAAACCTCTTAATTTCGATTGCCTCAAGACATTTGTCCAATAAGCTCGAATTACGAGGCAAAGTTGGCTTCGGCCATCGTTATATATCAGCCACGACACCCCCCGTGGCTGAAATTTTAAATTTGCCACAAAACCACCAACATCAGGCCAAAGAGCAATTATTAGATCAACCATCAAAATGCACTATAATACTATGCCTGTAATGCTCTCGATGTTAGGGGATGATTTGTCATGAGCCCTTATGGAAAGCAAGTTCACAGTGGACATCTCAAAAACTAGATCACGTACCTTCCTCAATATTAATTGCTTTCCTCTCTCTACCCATTTGTTCTTCATTGCTTGTGAGGACCCAATTTTGTACACAGAGGGATCAAGCTTTTTCTACATGCACCACAAAAATAATTTCGATGTAAGAACATATAGTAGAAAAAGAGATGGAAACTGAGAAAATACTCGATTTTCAAATACTATAAAATGCAACTACAATTAACCTGCAGTTCATCAGGTGGGATACCATCAGCTGGTATGGCCAAGAAAAATTGAATTTCAGGGGAACCAGCAACAGCATAGTTTTTCCCTTCATCAGTAAGGACCCACCTCTCCCTCTTAATATCCTGTAAGCATCCCAGAGTTTTAACAGTGGAAGATCATTAACATAACATGCAGTTGGGACAAAGGCCGATGATTTTGGGCTCGAATCAACAAAATACGACAAGAACTCAATTCAGCTACCAGCCTACCATGGCATAGCATGACACTACTCAAAAAGCAGTAACAATGGCACACAAATAAACCCCATCCAATCGATACTTTTCTCGACATTGAGCAGTTGAAAAGGCTAGAAATCACTCACTCTCCGAATATTAACTATATTTGAAAGGACAAACGACAACTAATTAAACAAAAACAATCAACCATAATCATTCATACTCCAATCATGGACGGGATCATCTGTGATTAAAATAAGATACTCCGTAGTAGCTAAATTAAGCTACTACTATGATATAGCATGACATGAATCACAAAATTACATCAACACCACACACAACGGACGGACACCAGCCGGTATTATTTATTGATTTCAACATTTAGCGAATGTAAACTCACACTCTTCAAATATCGTCTTTACTTCAAAACACAGCAAGTTGAAACAAAACAATGAAACTCGATCGCCACTACTTGTATGGTTAATCACAATTGAGCTCGATACTGTACTTCAACTAACCAACCTCCATACAACAGTAACAGCAACACTAATTGAAAAACGTGAGCTCGATCCTGTACTACAACTCACCCTTTTCAAATATCATCTTTACTTCAAAACACAGCGAGTTGAAACAAAACAATGAAACTCGATCGCCACTACTTGTATGGTTAATCACAATTGAGCTCGATATTGTACTTCAACTAACCAACCTCCATAGAACAGTAACAGCAACACTAATTGAAAAACGTGAGCTCGATCGCTAATATAACCAATCAACCTCAATAAAACAATAACAACTGCTCCCTCCGATTCTGAGAATCGCCACCATTTGATTACAATACTCCTCACAAATCTTAAAAACCACGGTAATCACGGAGAATCGGAAGTAGTACATCAGCAGCAACAACAACAACAACGACGACAACGACAACGACAACATCAGTAACGAAAATTAGTGAGCTAAATCGCTACTAATAACTAATCAACTTCAATAACTACATACCTGAGCTACGACAAATTCAAATCCATGGAGGCTCTTGGTGACATTGACGACCTCGTCATGATCGAGACCGAATTCGACGGCGAAAGTTCCGGAATCGGCAATTTGGTCGTTCTTCTCCAAATATCCCAAAATCGCTTCTTCCGCCATCGTTTTAACACTGAAATTAACCAGAACAATCGAAGCAGGTGATGAAACCCTAGGTTCGAAATCGAGAATGGAGTGTGGATGAAGAAGAAGAAGAAGAAGAAGAAGAAGAAGAAGAAGAAGAAGAATTTGGGCGATAAATACCTAGAATTGCTGTTGGCTTCACGCTTCACACTTCTTCTTCTTCTTCTTCTTTCTTCGGGTGGCAGAATGTGGTTTTAGGTATTGCTGTTCATGTATCGACCCGATTGACCCGTCCCGTCCGACCCGAATTTTTAACGGGCTTGGACTCAATATTTTCAAAAATATAAAAGGACTAGCCCGTGAACCCATCCCAAACCCGCTAACCAGCTTGTTCGTGGGCAAAATTTCACGCTTAGTCTGGTCCATGTCCAGCCCGAACCCGCAAATGATCACCTCTAGTTTTAGGTTAGTTTTCTCGGGCTCGGAGTATAATACTGATTCCACTCCATCTCGCTAAATAGGTCACCGATATAGCTGGTCATGGGACGTACCGCCCGATTGGCCCGTCCCGTCCGGCCCGAATTTTTAGCGGTCTTGGACACAATATTTTTAAAAATATACAAAGGCCCGGCCCGCAAACCCGTCCCAAACCCGCTAACCCGTTCCGAACCCGCTTGTCCGTGGGCCAAAGTTTCACAGTTAGCCCGGCCCGTGTCCGGCCCGAACCCGCATATGATCACCTCTAGTCACCGAGTCCCACAATACTTTCGGTCAAAAGATTACTTCCACCGTTCCATTAAATTATTTACGTTTGCTTTTTGGACACTATTCATAGGTTTATGGAATTATCGATATAACTTCTGATATATACAGTAAGATAAAATATTGTATTTTGTTTAAATTGTCTGATCGAATGCGTTATAAATATCGAATTTTTATAATTTTTAGAAATATGCATCTAAAGATATGGATAAAAGAAAACATGCATTGGCAAGTGTGAAAAAGCAAACGTAAAGAATCAAATAGAACGAAGAGAGTAATAAACTAACAATATATGTACAAAAAGTAAACATAAACTACGACAGGGAAAGTAAACGTAGACGACTCCTATAAGATCTTAACCTTAGGTTTCTCCGAATTTATTCACGTTCTATCACGAACACCCCTAGTCCTGTACTCTCGTAGCTATAGGCGCTATAGCAAAGACTTGTGAGTAAAATACTAGATCCGACAAAAATGAGGCGACCCAAATAACTCAACCCAAAACCGACCCAGTACCCGAAATGAAGTCTAAAGTTCGACTCACAAAAAAAAATGAAAAATAACAAACCCGAAAAAACTCAACCCAACTCGGAGCACATTTGAACTAAATCTGACTCAATCGACCCATTCAGAAGAAGGTCCACAAGATAGGTTAAGAGGCCCCGGCCAAGGCTAACCCAAGGAAAATCCATCACTGGTTACAGAATCACATAAATCTGGGTCAGTTAGTATTGCATCCTTGTTACTCCTTCCAACCCACTATGATTCACCCACTTATTATTTTTTAATCCCTCACATTTGAATAAAAATGGGTAAATCATTGTGGAACAAAGAAAGTATATCATTTTCTCCCTTTTATCGTAGAATAAGTTATTGAGAGACCGTCTCTCTCAAATTTTGTGTCTCCTGAGAGACGGTCTCTTGTTAACTTTCCCTTTTATCGTAGAATAAGTTATTGAGAGACCGTCTCTCTCAAATTTTGTGTCTCCTGAGAGACGGTCTCTTGTTAACTTTACTGAGAGACTAGTACAAATGGAACTAATAGTGATACCAAACCAAAGAGGGTACACTTGTTATAAAAACAGGTACAAAACAAAATTATTATTTAAAAATACGAATAGGACATAGAGTGGTACAGTAAAGTGATCTCTCAATAAATTATTAAGAGACCGTCTTTCTCAAAATTACGTGTTTATCGTAAGTAACGAATTATCAATACTCAAGTTCAAAATGTCTACATTGTGTTTTTGGTGTTTTACTCGCGTTTTATACATAGCAATCCGTAAGTGGTTTACTCAGAGCACATCGGAAGTAGTAATAGCCAGAAGACGAGAAATAGAGTTCATGAAAATCGCTGAGTAATAAGAAGTCTCCAAAGAAAGTAACGGTTTGGTATGCAGCAATAAGAACTAGCAGCTAGAACAAACTAGAGAGAAACATCGGTTTGCAAAACACAGTATTTTAATTCGATGACTAATAAACTCAATACGGGCAAAGCAAAATGTCTAGACCGACTGGATCGGAATGATGATGGAAGTTGAAAGGAACATCTCACTTAAGAGGAATGAACCTTGAAGAGTGGGTGGCACCAATACCGGGTCTACCGTGCTTAACGGGCTTGTAGCTGATGGAAAACTCGGCCAAGTAGTGACCGATCATTTCGGGCTTGATTTCGACCTGGTTGAAGGTCTTGCCGTTGTACACACCAATGATGCTACCGATCATCTCGGGAACAATGACCATGTTTCGGAGGTGAGTCCTTACTGGCTCGGGCTTCTCCCCTTGTGGTGCTTCACGTTTCTGTTGAAACACGGAAAAAAGACTAAGAGTCTGAACAAAAGAGTCACTATTCTCGATTTCTTTCACAGAATTAAGAAACTCAACACTTCAAGGGGATCAAAGATTGATTAACATGTAGATGAAAACAGCAGCGAGGAAAGTTCAGAGAAAAGTAATGAAATCGACCGCCACAGAATACAACTGGAAATGTATACCCATATCGACAAACAACCAGAAAGTAAATAAGGATAAGAAACATACCGCCTTGCGAAGCTTCTTGATGAGAGCCATGGGCTTCCTCTTCAAACCTCTTCCGAGCCTGCAATTGACCAAAACAAAACAAGATCAGCAAAAATTGAGGAACGATATAACATAATGTAGAAACCAAGTACAATTATACAACTTTTTCACAAAATCTAATATAGACTATAACCTATCCCAGCACATTCCATGATAAAGACCTTACGCATTTGTATGAAATACAACAAACATGCAATAACATCTACACATCATCTCATGACAACAACAAATGAGTTCACAAGCATAACAACAAACACGTAAACATTTAGTTCAAAAACTTATGAATACGAAAAATTATACTGAAAAACAGTGCTGTAGAATTTATCCAACATGACATCCCTAATGCCTACGAAACCTCATTAGATGAAAATAAAATAAAATTATGCTCAATCATGTAAGATTATAACAAAACAATTATGCGGGGCATCAAATCGCTTCACAATTTGAACAACACATTTCATGACAACACAGACAACACAGTTCCGCGAAATTCATATAGAATATACAGAGTTGTTTACAAAACAAATCTATCATGTTAAACAGTCCTACAGCATCGAAATATTTCATACAAATTCAGCATCTCAAATCAGTTTACCATTAAATCAGTATTTATCTATACTAAAACATATTTCTACAAAATTAATACGAAAAACATAAGCTCTACAAATAATGGTATGAATACGGATAAATTATGGAGAAGGTACACCAATTCTCATTGATAAATCAAGTTATAATGCAATAGAAGAGGCCGTTACACGACATACAACGCGACAACTAAAGAGAAACAAGATGCAATTCAAAATGCACAAAAAACACATAGAAAAACATAAGCTATACAACAAACCATATGAATACATTTCAATTCTGGAAAAGGTAAACAGGAATTCTCATCGATAAACCTAGTTATCACGCAGTAGAAGAGGCTGTGATACGACATACTTACGGGACAACTAGACAAAGAACAAACGATTCAAAATGCAGAGAAAACGCAAAGAAAAACATAAACTATACAACAAATCATATTAATACGAATAAATTCTACAGCAATTCTCTTCGATAAATCAAGTTATCACGCAGTAGAAGAGGCTGTTATACCACATACAACAATCTACGGCGACAACTAAAGAGACAAAATGCGAATCAAAATGCAGAGAAAACGATATAAAATGTGAAAGGTAAACAGTAATTCACATCAACAGATCAAGTTATCACACAGTAGAAGCGGCTGTTATACGACATACAACAATCTACAGCGACTACTAAAGAGACAAAATGCGATTCAAATTGCAGAGAAAACACGAAAAAAAAGGTGAAAATTAAACAGTAACTATCATCGACAAATCATGTTATCACGCAGTAGAAGCGACTGTTATACGACATACAACGATCTATGGCGACAACTAAACAAACAACATTCAATTACAAATGCAGAGAAAACGCGAAAAAAGGTGAAAGGTAAACAGTAATCCTCATCAACAAATCAAGTTATCACGCAGTAGAAGCGACTGTTATACGACATACAACGATCTATGGCGACAACTAAACAAACAACATTCAATTACAAATGCAGAGAAAACGCGAAAAAAGGTGAAAGGTAAACAGTAATCCTCATCGACAAATCAAGTTATCACGCAGTAGAAGCGGCTGTTATACGACATACAACGATCTATGGCGACAACTAAACAAACAACAATTCAATTACAAATGCAGAGAAAACGCGAAAAAAGGTGAAAGGTAAACAGTAATTATCATCGACAAATCAAGTTATCACGCAGTAGAAGCGGCTGTTATGCGACATACAACGATCTACGGCGACAACTAAACAAACAACATTCAATTACAAATGCAGAGAAAACGCGAAAAAAGGCGAAAGGTAAACAGTAATTATCATCGACAAATCATGTTATCACGCAGTAGAAGCGGCTGTTATACGACATACAACGATCTATGGCGACAACTAAACAAACAACATTCAATTACAAATGCAGAGAAAACGCGAAAAAAGGTGAAAGGTAAACAGTAATTATCATCGACAAATCATGTTATCACGCAGTAGAAGCGGCTGTTATACGACATACAACGATCTACGGCGACAACTAAACAAACAACATTCAATTACAAATGCAGAGAAAACGCGAAAAAAGGCGAAAGGTAAACAGTAATTATCATCGACAAATCATGTTATCACGCAGTAGAAGCGGCTGTTATACGACATACAACGATCTATGGCGACAACTAAACAAACAACATTCAATTACAAATGCAGAGAAAACGCGAAAAAAGGTGAAAGGTAAACAGTAATTATCATCGACAAATCATGTTATCACGCAGTAGAAGCGGCTGTTATACGACATACAACGATCTACGGCGACAACTAAACAAACAACATTCAATTACAAATGCAGAGAAAACGCGAAAAAAGGCGAAAGGTAAACAGTAATTATCATCGACAAATCATGTTATCACGCAGTAGAAGCGGCTGTTATACGACATACAACGATCTATGGCGACAACTAAACAAACAACATTCAATTACAAATGCAGAGAAAACGCGAAAAAAGGTGAAAGGTAAACAGTAATTATCATCGACAAATCATGTTATCACGCAGTAGAAGCGGCTGTTATACGACATACAACGATCTATGGCGACAACTAAACAAATAAACATTCAATTACAAATGCAGAGAAAACGCGAAAAAAAGGCGAAAGGTAAACAGTAATCCTCATCGACAAATCAAGTTATCACGCAGTAGAAGCGGCTGTTATACGACATACAACGATCTACGACGACGAAATGCGAATCAAAATGCAGAGAAAACGCGAAAAAAAAAACACGAACAAATTCGAAAATCGAAGAAAACGCGAGAAAACAACCTTCTGCGAATACGAGCAGGAAAGAGCTTAACAAGCTCATCAGTGTTCATGTCAAGAAGAGCATCAAGATCAATTCCACGGAAAGCGAACTTCCTGAACGTCCTCTTTTTCGGCGCTGCAATGGCGGCCGCCGCATCAGCCACTTCTACATCCGCCTGTTTTCAAATTCAATCGAATATATCATAAACTAAGATATCATCATAGCAGAAAACACAGACTAATTAACGGAAGAAATCGATTGAAAAGAGGAATTAGGGTTCATACCATGATTGAAGATTGAAATGAATTGTTGAGAGAAAAGCTGGTGGCTGCTGCGCGAAGTTGGAGGTAGAGAGGGGATGGTGTAGTACTGGTATAAAGGGGATGCTAGGGTTTGGGAGAGTGATGGGGTTTTATATGAAATGGGTTGTGGTAGTAGTACATGGGTCATGGTACTCTTGGACTTATAACTTATTGTTGTATATATGGCCCAAATTGTGTTGTTAAACAAACCTTGGGCTTGATTTGGTTATGATTAGGGGTGTGCAAAATTCGGGTCGGACCGGAAAAATGGACCGGATCGGACCGGAATCTACGGGCCGGATCCGGAATAACAAATTCCGGTCCGGTCTCCGGGCCATCATTTTGGGCGATTCCGGGTTCCGGTCCGGTCCGGTCCTGACCCAGTATTTTTCGGTCCGGACCGGAAAACCCGGAATTATGCTTATTTCTTAAAAATTCCGGGTTTTCCGGTCCAAACCGGGCCAACCGGTCCAACCGGGTCGGAATTTTGGACCGGAATTCCCAAAAAAATTGAAAATTTCGGGCCAACGGGTCCGGTCCGGGTCGGACCCGGTATTTTTTCGGACAGGACCAGGGTCAATATTTTGGTTTCCGGTCCGGGTCCAGGGTCATGAAATTTGACGATTCCGTATCCGGGTCCGGTCCGGGTCCAACCGGGTCCGGTCCGGGTCGGACCGGGTTGGCCCGGTTACACAGCCCTAGTTATGATATGTTGACATGTTAGTCCGTTTGACAAACGGTAGTACTCCCTTCGAGTTTAAGATATATATTTCCCTGAGGTTTTTGGGAGAAAAAAATAATGGTGTGGAATAGAGCTGGCAAATCGATCGGGCCCATCTCGGTGGCCCGGTCCGGCACGAAAATAAGCATGACCTGGCCCGATAAGGTGATGACGTGGCGAAAAGCACGGGACGACAGGACCGGTCCCAAGTCGGGCCGCGGCACCAATTTGAAGAAAAGTCTGTGCCTAGACATGGTCCGGCACGAGGCACGGTTGGGCTCACGCGATTCTAAATCCCAAAAGAAAATGAAAAATTTTGACATTTGGTCGGGCACGACAGCCCGACACGACTTAGGCACGACCGAGTCTGGGCTAGGAATCCGGCACGGCACGGTGGGCCTGCCAAACATGACTGAGTCGGGCTGGACGGACACGAAACACGACTCGACCGGCACGAGGCACAGTCCGGTACGTCCGATTTGCTAGCTCTAGTGTGGAAATGTGTGGCTAAAAAATGAAGGAGGAAGAGAGAAAGAAAAGAATGGGTGAATATGAGTCGCATCTTCATGACTTGAAAAGGAAAAAGAGATTAGTAATTAGCGAATTGTGAGACAAATGTTGTAATCTGACACTCACGATCCTAACCCGCGTTTGGACGAGTTTTTGACACGTTGTACTTTGAGAATATATGAGGGTATTCACATTTTCGTCGGTATGTGGTTGTAATGTTTATAATTTAGTTTGACGGTTCGTTTAGTGATCCAAACTTACTAGTATTATGTTATAATCGCCACCGAACAATTATGCGATTTTCGAAAATTGTTCGAGTCAACTTTAATCCTTAGTTTCAAGAGTCGAATTAGAATGACATAGAACCAACAGGGGCGGGGATGCGTGAAGTAATGGACAACGAAGTCAAATGTAGTGGCAATAGAGGTTGATGAGATAAGTTTGAGTTAGGGGGTAAAGGGAGGTGAGAGTTATGGTGGTGATTGAGGGGGTGAGTCAAAGTTATAAGAAGTGGGGGGAGTCTTACGCGCGTGGTGGGAGTTCACGGTGTGGTAGGAACTAGGAAGTTAGGATTAAAACGATATAGTGGCAGAAACAATGTAAATTTGGAATTAAAACACACTGATGTTCTATATTTTACAAAAAAAATGATCAATCAATAGAAACACCATTTTTTACAAAAGGGCTAAATTTTTTTTAAAAAAAAAAAAAACCTTAAAAGGGTTATACAAATCAAGAAATAGTATAAAAAAATAAAGTTGGATTCACGCTACTCGCTAGCTCACACCCAATACTCAGCAGCAAGTACTTGTCACGTTATAAACATATATAACGACCACATCAGTAGGGAGTATCGGACATTCTCTCAGCCATATTATATCACATGGAAACTAATAGCATTATTATATCGAAACATTAAAACGATATAATAAAAATAAATTTTCAAAGAAACTGAAAGCGACTGTCAACCTGCAAGTTAAAATTTATCGATAATAATAATATTCAAAACGATGTTTGAAAATCAATCGGTACAACGGAATAGACTTTCACCAGGATAATACTCGAACTAGCTTCGAGAATTTAGGACTCGTTTGGTTACTCACTTAATTACCGGAAAATGCAAAATCCAGGAAGTGCATTTTCAAAGAGTTGTTTGGTTGCCCATTTTATGGGAATTGCCACTTCCCAGAAATTGTCACTTCCTACATAATGGGGGAAGTTACTCACCAAGTCCCCCTTGGTGGGTAGAATTTCCCGCATGAAGTCATTTCCCACATGACAACCAAACAGTTTTTTTGTAATTTCCATCAAATACAAATTCACGTGAATTTAAGTTCTCGATAATTTCATCTTCCCATGGTGAACCAAACAAGCTCTTAGTCAAAACAAATCAGACTTCGGTCTCTAACTAGGCAACTCAACTATAACAGGACTGCGTGCAACAAGATTATGACTTAAATAATGTACATCTCTCCTTAACACAAATGATGACCAGTTCAACGACCAATGCATCTCAGATAGACACACCAACTTTATAGTTGATGGCAAAACATAGACATTAGCAATAAGAAGCGACAACAACAACAAAGGAACAACAATAATCATAAGACGAATAAACGCAACGGAATGCGAACGGAGGACATGAAAAAAATGAATAGAATAGAGGAATAGAATATGAATCGAAACCGAAGACGATAACAACAGTCATGTACAAACAAGGTTGATCAGAAACATGCACGAATTTAAGTACAACAATTGCACAACATCAACCGAAAATAGAGAAACGCAAACCGAGGGAGACGAACACGCATCAGCAATGAACAATGATGAAACATTACTGATACATATCAGTAAACAACGAACTCGACATCAAAACCGAGTGAAACAGGGGCACGAGAACGAGACTAACAACGGCAGAACAGTTGACAACATCAGCAACGACAATGATGAAAACAAGAAGGAAAACGAAGGGAAAAGAAGAACCGGAGGCTACCTTCAGATCACCATATGGTTGATGGAAAGAAGCAAGTCTGAAATTACATACGAAGTTGATTCAAGAAGTAAAAACTAATGTCGAGGATATAGTTAGAAGAATAGTCCATGCATAGTATTTCTACTATTTGGAATGGAAACCGATATCATATACGAGTATTTAAACACTACTTGTATTTGGTAATGTGGAGTTAATGAATATATTTTCATTTTACAAAAGCAAAATAGTCATTCTCTTTGCCTATAGTTAGTGGACATTAGAAGCATATGGTATACATATTAATCAAGTTTTACTAAAGTCATTGATTGCTTGCTTGTTGAATCATGCATGGTGGCTATTGGTTTTTGTTGACATACATATAATGTAACTATATATATGTGTTGTAGAGCACATATAACTACCATGGTGCAAGGCAAATCTACGACATTTGATGATTTGAAGTCTTGACTACACGTCAACTATGGAAACGTGGTAAATATATATATGAGGGTGCGAAGAGAAAAATACAAATATGGAGGTTCGAATAAATCATACGTGTATATATTTGTGTTAGAAAAGTTTGGATAAACTTCATTTATCTTGATTAATATGTATAGACATCACGTAAGCATATTTGTTTCACGATAATATTAATGAAAATGTTTTTCATTTCATATTGACGACAGAACAACGTTATCAAAATAAGTTTGTTAAATAGAGTAATCAATGCGAGCTTTATTCGATTTGTTATTTAGTCGTTTATGAGCGAATTGTAGTTGATAGGGCATTTGAAGCAAAACATGGAAAGTTATCTAATCTATGTACATCCAGGTATACTTACGTGTTCATCTTCGCCGACGACTTTTTCATTGTTATGCTTGTATGAAAATATATAGGCAGACCTTAAGTGTCTAAATACTACTCCGGTATAGAAAATATATGAAAACTTTAATTTGTGGGCATATATACACTACTCTGTATATCACATAACACACCTGATAATAACGATATCAACGCAAACTAGTTATTGCGGTAATCAATATGCACGTCACTTAGTTAATTACCTTGTCAATTACAAACAAACTACAGTTAATAAGACATTTGAAGCAAAACAAAGAAAGCAATCTACTCTCTATCCATCTAGTCCCGCCACGTGTTCATCTTCGTCGACACTAAAACTCGAATCTCGACACTCAAAACTCATTCAATTCTCCCGCTTTTTACTCCGTCACGTTCCCCAGTATCCCTACAATCACATCAAGCTCCAAAACTCCGGTGAAAACCTCACCACACTCCCCCAGATCCCTCAGACCGCAACCAGCTCACTCAGGACCTTGAACACGACCACTTCCAGCTCCGACCACGATATCTCCCAAACCGCTCCACCTCAACCCGCAACCGACCACTCATATCAAACCTCACATAATTCCCTACCCGAAACACCGAACCACATAAAAATTCACCAACCCAAACTCAATCTATCAATAGATCAATCAACCCAAGAAACACACTTTACAACCCACCATTTTGAAGCAACCTTCCAAAAATATACCTTTCTACCTCAATCCAACCCCCTCCCCCCCTTAAATCCTCCCCCCTTACCTCATCTTACATCCTCAACCGTTGATCGTTTCCCAATCCAACGGTCAGTATCATCCCATTTTCAAATAGAGTCCACGATCCGTGTGACACATCTCTCGACCAATCAGAACGCTCCGTTCACGATTTTCCTTACGTACATTTCTTACACTATATAAACCTTCTGTAGTAGACCAAGTTTCTCACATCCAAAGAAAATCTCAAGAAATCCCCAAATCAATTTGCATTTTCCCGACCAATTCTTGTTACCAAACCCTAGTTTTACGGAAATGGCAGCCACCGAGGAAGTTATTCCGGCGACTGAGGAGGAGACTGCCGCCACCACGACGGCGGAAGCCACGGCGACGGAGAATCCTGCTGCGAAGACGACTAAAGCTTCGAAGGCGAAGAAGACGAAGGAATCGAAGCCGAAGAAACCTCGAAGCTCTCCTACTCATCCTCCTTACTTCGAGGTATCATACATTGCTCTCTTGCGCTTCTTCGTTTCTTTGAGCTTGTATACGTTCTTCAATGGCGGAAACTGTGGTAAATGAAGTAGGAAGTGGATTAGATTCTTGTTTTAATGGCGGAAATTGAGTTGATTCGCTTATTTTAGCTATTTAATGGAGTTTAAGCTGATTGTGATGTTTTAATGGCGGAAACTGTGGTAAATGAAGCAGGAAGTGGATTAGATTCTTGTTTTAATGGCGGAAATTGAGTTGATTCGCTTATTTTAGTTATTTAACGGAGTTTAAGCTGATTGTGATGTTTCAATGGCGGAAATTGAGTTGATTATAGCTTATTTTAGTTGTTTAATGGAGTTTTAAGCTGATTGTGATGCTTTAATGGCGGAAATTTCAGATGATTAGCGATGCGATAACGACATTGAAGGAGAGAACCGGTTCAAGTCAGTATGCGATCCAGAAATTCATCGAACAGAAGTACACGAATCTTCCTGGAAACTTCAAGAAGATTCTTCTCGTCAATTTACGAAAGTTCGTCGCTTCTGAACGTCTCATCAAGGTCAAAGCTTCTTACAAGCTTCCTTCCGCCGCCGCCGCCGCAAAACCGAAACCGAAACCTAAAACCACCGCCGCCGCCACCGCCAAGCCGAAGTCAAAATCGAAATCCACCAAATCCGCCACCGCCACCCCCACCGCCGCTAAGTCGAAGTCAAAAGCAAAATCCACCACCACCACCACCACCGCTAAGCCGAAAGCAAAAGCAAAAGCCGCCACCACATCCAAGGCGAAGACCGTAACTGCGAAGAAATCGACTCCGGCGGCTAAGTCGAAGGCTAAGGGGAAGGGAAAGGGAAAGGCGACGGCGGCGCCTGCTGCTAAATCCAAAGCCAAAGCTGCACCACCGGCTAAGGCGAAGGCGAAAACTGCTGGAACTAAGAGAAAGGCTCCTGCTTCTGCTGCTAAAGAGAAGAAACCTGCTAAGGTCGCGAAAACCACCGCGAAATCGACTCCTGCTAAGAAGAAGACAGCTGCAGCAAAGAAGACAGCTGCAGCAAAGCCAGCTGCTAAGAAGAAGAAGACAACAGCAAAGCCAGCAGCGAAGGCGGCGGCTCCTGCAGCAGCAGCAGCAAAGACTGGAAGGAAGGCTCCGACGAATAGGTCGAGGCCTACAAGAGGGAGGAAGTGAATCGAATTGAATCGAATCAAGGTGAGTTGAATTGAATTGAATTGAATTGAATTGAATTGAAATCTAGGGTTTGTAGAAGATGAAGATTGGGGATGTGTACATGTGAAATGTGGTTGTTGTTCTTGAGTTTAGTTTGGGTGTTAGTAATGTTGAGGGAAGGGAGAGATTTAGAGGGCGCCCATACATACAAGTTTTTAGTGGATTTTGATTATCAGTTTTTTTAGCTGAAATCTTTTACTACTTTTTTTTTTTTTTTTTTTTTTAGATCTTGTTTTAGGGTTTTAATTGAAGTATTATTGTTGGATTTAATGAAATGAGGAGTTCAGATTCTGGATTTCTGGGCTTCATTTTTCAATTGGGTTTCGGTTTCGCTTCAGATTGCATCAATTTATATATATCGAATGTTGAAATGCTTGAATCTCTGTCAAATCATAAATTCCGATTACATTTTGAAAATTTGCTGTACATTGGATTTGAACTGGTGAAGAACTGAGTTATATTGTCGTCGATTCAGACTGTGTTGATAACTTGATACGGTGAAGAACCAAGTTATATTGTCGTCGATTCAGACTGTGTTGATAACTTGATACGGTGAAGAACCAAGTTATATTGTCGTCGATTCAGACTGTGTTGATAACTTGATACGGTGAAGAACTGAGTTATATTGTCGTCGATTCAGACTGTGTAGATATGGTGAAGGACTGAGTTATATTGTTGTCGATTAAGACTGTGTAGATACGGTTATACAGACTACTGTTGCAGCTTTTAAGTCTCAATGTACAATGTCTACGGTATGTCGGTATCTGTATAACCCTAAAGGATCCAGTTTTGACGGTTTCATTACAGGGAAGAGAGGCGAGTTAGTGACAGTGACAGCTTATACAGTTTGCATGTATCGTTCAGGGAAGCTGCTCTCGTAGCCATTGAAGGCGGTAAGTTCTTAGAACCATTTAGCTGGCTGTCGGACACGACACTCTGAAACTGAAACTTCAGAATTTTTCATACCAGTTGGTTTTTAAACTAAAAGCAAAACTCGCCATTTTATTTGTTTCGGAACAAAAAAGGTAAGGTAATGTAACATACTCGGAAAAACTTCCATCAAACCGCTGAGTTTTATTTGCTTCATTGAGTAACGAATGTACAACAAATTTCTATTAATTTTCACATCCAACTTTCGAAAATTCAGAAACAAGTTGTAAATTTGTAACAGTGTAAATGTGTAATACATCAGAATGTAATCGAGACTGAAACAAAATTCTAATCTTCGCATCAAGGTTAGTGCTTACGATACTCTCGCCTCCTAGAAACGGAGTCATAATCAAAGTGAAATCTGAGGACGGAAATGGTTTTGTGCGAGTTCCTCGAGTTTATTGATGACCTTTTGAGCCACACTGGTGTATCCTACGGCGCTAGCTGACTCTGGTGATGATATAACTATTGGAATGCCTTCATCACCGCAACTCCTATTCTTCATCTCTATCGGTATCTGCAAAGGAAAAAAAAAACGTTTTTTAAACCCCCGTTTGAGAAATAACGTTAAAATCAGTGAATAGTTTGAGCGAGGGCAGTAATAAACTTACATCACCAAGATAATCGAGCGACAGCTCTTCCGCAGTTCTCCGTGCACCTCCTTCCCCGAAGATATACGAAGGCTTGTCACAGTGCGGGCATTTAAAGCAGCTCATGTTTTCGATGATTCCTACAATCTGTGCACCAAATAAAAAGCACAAAAATAATCGACTAACGTAACAGGAATCGCAGAATTACATAAAACAGTAATCTTCTCAGAGATTCCACCTTCAATGTGTATTGCCTGTTGATCTTAAGTTCTACGATCTAAATCATGCTCATATCGACAGTTTTTCGAAGAAATCACACAATTTTTTTTTAGAGATTCCAAGTTTTCTCATGCATGAATGCATGATTCCCTTTCGTACAACGTTTCACGTCTAATCGATGTAAACATGTTACTTGATGAAATCGTACAAAAATTCTCTGGAATTAATCTTACCGGAACATCAACCTTAGAGAACATGAGAGCCCCTCTTCGAGCATCTAGTAATGCAATATCTTGTGGAGTTGAGACGATAATAGCACCTTCGAATGTAACAAAAAACAAAAGAAATCGTATTTCAAGAACGCACTTCGAACATTAATCATTGAAAATTTAAAAGAGTGAGATCGTTATGGAAATTATGTGCGGGATTGGTATTATTATTTAGTTCGCTCTCGAGTCGACATGGAAATAATTAACTAAATCTACCTGATAATTGCAATCGTTGAGAAATAGTGAGTTGAGCATCACCGGTACCAGGCGGCATGTCCACGACAAGAATATCTAGCGTCCCCCACTCGACTCCTTTGGCCATTTTCTCAAGAGCGCTCATTACCTGAAAAACTATAGTTAAACCGAGATGAAAATTGGAGCGTCGTGATTATATGGAATGCAAATTTACTTTGGATCTTCAACCAAATGTAAAAATATTTAACAAGATTTATTACCATGGGACCTCTCCATACGATTGGTTGATCCTTCTCCACGAGTAATCCCATTGACATGCACTTGACTCCGTAATTTTCCTTTGGAATCATCTTCAAGTCTAAAGAAGTCGAGAAGATTGAGCCTAAGTATCTAAGGTATAAAATATAAATTCTTATAAAGATTTGGGGTCGGCTAACCTGAATCAATATCTGAGGTCGTCATCCATAAAAATAAAAAATAACAATAAAAAATAAAAATAAAAAGAAAGGCGAACAATACAATAAAATAACTCTAATAAAAATACAGTTTCAAACTCAAAATATAAATAAATTCTTGAAATTTTAACAAATAAACTTCATTAAATTTTTTTTTTTCATTGACAAAATAACACTAGTATATTATTTTTTTTTTTTTGAAAAATTTGTTTATGATGAATGTGAAGAATTTATTATACAATACGGTTTTATTATTTTAGCATTTATTCATGGTCAAAGAATCTAAACTATAACTTCAAATGTAAAACTAGGAAGATTATACCGGGATTGTGAAAGTATCATAGTAGCATTGATCCAAGATATTGCGCGATAAAAAAAAATCGCTAGTAATTTGTAAAATCGAGTATCACGATCCAAAATTGTTCTCGTCACCTTCATTTATTTCCGGCTTTCCACTAATTTTCATCGTTGTTGGGATAGAAGGTCCATATACGTCAGCATCAAGCAAACCAACAGCAAGTCGATACCTATTTGCAAGGGCAGCAGCCAAGTTAACTGCAGACAGAAAGTTTCATAAACATGCATCAGCAAAGCAGCACGAAACTTCATAATCTGGTTGCGTTATATTCAGCGTACATCAAAATTGGGTGATTTTCAACGATACAACCTCGAAGTAATGCCTTCACGGCTTCACCATCAAAATTGGTTTGGTTCTTAATTCTTCGTTATTTTAACAACGCATTGAACAAAGAGAAAATTTGAGCCTGGTGATCCTACGTCACGCGACGTAAACACTGGGTTTTGAAGCCAATATAAGCATTTGTAACCAAATTTAACATCGTCTGAGTTTATTACTACCGTTATTAACATCAAAGATTGCATCTTTTACGTATTTTCAAATCCAACATCATCGATCTGAGCTGATAATCCCCATTAATAACAACAAAGATCGAATCTTTTAGCTACTTTGTGAATGCATCATGTACAAAATGAGCAAAATTCACTCAATCAATCAACTCTTGATCTAAATTCTAACCAAACAAGAACATAAATTGGTTTTCGAAGCCAATATGAGCACGCTTGAGTCCTGACCAAATTCGACTCCTTTTTTCTCGTTCATTTGTTTACCTTTGATTAAAATACTCCGCACAAATAATATATACGGACTAAAAGGTAAACACATGAATTGACATGATCGAGACAGAAAGAGTATATCATGTGCAAAAATGAGCAAAATTCACTTCATCAACCTAATCACATTGCCCAACGAAAAATCGAGTATAAAATCGAACCCAATATAAATCCAAACCCACCAAATTCTTCATCATCTGAGCTGATAAATTGATAATAATCACCATTATTAACAACACAAATTACATCTTTTAACCTAATTTTGAACTAGTTTGATGCCCGTGCGATGCACGGGTGCAACAATAACTTTATAATAGGATTGTTCTATTATCACCTAATTACCATCCTTTAATTCGGCTAATTTAATTTGATACTCAACCATGTTATTACAATCTACAAACCGTGTTTTGCTAATATTATACTACTTTGGCAGAATTGGTCAGTCAAAATTCAGTCAATCAACTCTTGATCAAACCCTAACCACAAAAAAAAAAAAAAATTGAAGTATAAACAATAAAAATTGAATCTTTAAGCAACTTTTTGATTGATTCAATCAGGATGAACACATTGAACCCCCAAAATTTTTGCAAGAAAATCCCTTCAAATATTTCTGCAAGAAAATTCAATTTAGGTCAAAAACCCCCAAAAATTCCAGAAAAAAAAAATGAATTAAAAGAGTAATACTTCAATTAAAACCCAGAAAAAATTACTGTAATTACCAAATTGTTGAAAGCATTGAACTTTAATATCCCCTTCATGGCGGCGGCGGCGGCGGTGATACCGGCGGTGGTAGGAAGTGCGGTGGTCAAAATTGAGTCAAATGTGATTAATTTAAAAAAAAAAAAATTGCAAATATTTGGGCTTTTTTATCCAAGTTGTTTGGACTTGGGCAACTCTTGATTTTTGGATTGATGTATCAAAAAAAAGTTCGGAAAATATTTCATAACGTCGACATTAATTGATCAAATGATTCGAAAAGTAGGAGTAATAATTAATTAATTAATAGTAATTAATTATGATACGAATTTAAAGATATATGATTTCGGGGTCTGGTCGGAGAAAAAAATGGATAATAACTACTCGTAATAACCTTCAAAATGCCTGCAAGGGTGGAGCCTAGTGGTTAAAACATGTGGCCACAACCCCATGGGTCTCAGGTTCAAGCCCCTGCAAGAGCGTGTTCTTGTGGGAGTTGTATGGCCTGAGGCTATGCCATCTAGGCTTCGAGCCTGTCGTCCAAAGGGCGGTTTACATGGTGTGCGTGGTTTGCAGGCTATTGCGTACACCGGGGGTTTACCCAGAGCGCAAAAAAAAAACCTTCAAAATGGTAAGACGGTCTTAATAAAACAAGAATTCGAGAAGATGTCGATCTTTTGGGCCTACAAATTGGGTCGGATGGATGATCCATCGCAAGTTTTAAAGCCCGTTTATTCCCTTGACACTTGGACCGAAAGACCAAAGTTATGTACGCGTGTGTTATAATTTTGGATTGAATTAGATTGAATTAAACTGATCTGTAGTAGACTGGACACCGAAAACAAAATGAATACTCTGTATTTATTCTCTAAAAAAGAAAATACTACTATGGTTTTACGAAGCCCTTTTTATCGCAAATGTAAATTCTACCGAGTATTTTTCTTCTAATAATACTTCATCTGGGAAAATAATATTATACACTTGGTTGTACAATACCATTATACAATAAAGGTAAAGTTGTTGAGATTTTGCGTATATTTACTGATCTGATATAAGATTCTGAGCTGAGTTGTAACTTTTTTAGCTTAAACATTTACAGTATGTGATTTAACCCGACAACTTTATACCAAAGCTCAAAAAGTTTACAGTAAAACTCGAAACATTTGTGATAAAGTTCAAAATCATAAAACCAGTTGTTCATAGAATTATGCACGTACAACTGGTTATACAATCTTCTTACTGCTTCATCTATTCCATCCATTTGTACACGTTTACCTTCGTTTACCTTATAAACGTATTTTTGATACTGTATTAGAAATTTGATATTCATAATGAATTCGATCCAACTTATAATTACAAGGCGTCATGCATGACTATTATCTAGTGTCCTTAAATGAAGTGGGCAGAGGTTGAAAAAGATAAGAGTATTTTTTACTTTTTTGGGAAAGTGTAGACAAACAGTTAGAGCCCATTCAATTCCATATTGCAATTGAATCATAATGAACCATGTGATCAGTTATTCTTCCGTCAGACCGTCTCACGAATAGTCACGATAACTTATCGTCAGACCTACAAATGTGAGAGCATAAAATCTTGAGAGAGACGGTCTCTTAATACTCCCTCCGTCCCAAAATGTTTGTCCCGTTTACTTTTGCACGATAACTAAGAAAATGATGTGATGATTGAGTATATAGGCAATCATGACTACTTTATAGGGTGATGTGTGAGGTGGTGTGAGTTAATGGAATGACAAAATGGTAAATACTTTGTCTTAGTAGGGACGAAGTTGTAAAAAAGGATAGACTCAAAAGGAAAGTTCAGAAATGGGACAATCATTAAGAACCTACCCAAAAAGAAATACGGGACAATCTTAGTGAGACGGAGGGAGTAACTTATTGAGAGACCACTTTTCCGTACCACTCTATGTCCTATTCGTACCCTTAAATGACAACTTTGTTTTGTAAGTACTTGTTTTTATAAGAAGCGTACCCTCTTTATATTTGTATACTCTTTTATGTTAATCGTACTACCTATTTCTATTAGGTTTGGTACCACTGTTACTTCCATTTGTACTTAGTCTCTCAGTAAAGTTAATAACCGTCTCTCAGGAGACCTACTCGCATGTGAGAGGTCTTATTATAAACTTATTGTGAGACTGTCTCATACAAGAATTTATTGTGATTTTATCGTGAACTTGTAGGTGTAACCCCATCACCTGATCACCCCATTTGTACTCCCTCTGTTCACTATCTTTTGCTCTGTTTCATTAAAATATTTCTCACAAATAATGATGAAACGAGGCAAAAGATGGATACGAGAGAAAATTTTACCGTATTTCGTAGAAATGGTGAAAAATGATGCGTAAAGAATTGAATGGATACGAGAGAATAATATTGGTGTGTACTTTATGTCAATGTTACATTAAAGTCATTGTCTTCGAACCCAAATTAAATCCGATCTAACAATCTACTCATACTAAGTAATTATTATACCCGTCTATAATAAATGGATAAGGGACCGTTTAGTTTTATAGTAAGTAGTACTCTGTATATGTTTAATCTATTATAGTATCAAAGTCAGTGCAACCACGTGCTCATCGAATCCTGATAGCGGTGTGTACTACTCCCTCCGATTCTTTAGATTCGCAACGTTTACTATTTGCACAAATAATAAGGTTGTGAGTGGAGATGGTGGGTCCCACCAATAAAGTAAAAAGGTTACACAAACAAAAACCTACTTATTATAGAAATGTTGCAAACCTAATGAATTTGCCAAATATGGAATATGTTGCGAATCTAAAGAATTAGAGGGAGTACTAACATAAAACCGACGTAAACAAGTACCGAGTATATTATATTAATAAGTTTCATTTTACAACGATTTTTGAAATATTAAAACATGCTTAGATCTTAAAATCAAAAACTTAAAAGTTAAACGATTTACCGTAAAAAGTAAAAACCAGCCGTTAATTTTGTAAAATCGCATGTTATTTACCCTAATACCGTGTAAAAAAGTTTTCGATAAAAACTTTTTTACACGGGTATGTTTTCGAGTAAATAACAAATTCACGTGATCAGATATAATAAAACCGTCTTAAACAGACTTAATTAGTCATTTCCTGAATTCGAACCTAACCGGAAAACCACCTTGCATGATTGCGGTCAAGGACACCACGTAAACCGGCTCAAACCCAGCCTCGACCGCAGGGACCACCCTGAACCTCTCCAGAACCCCGGTCACGACCCGCTTCATCTGCATGAAGGCCATATCCTTCCCTAAACAAATCCGGGGGCCCGCATGAAAAACGGGGTACGAATACGGGTCACGTGGCACGAACCGCCACTTCTTCTTCTTCTTCCCGGAAACCGGGTCCACCTCCTCCTCCTCCTCCTTCAACCACCTCTCGGGCCGAAACTCGGCCCAGTCTGGTCCCCACAGCTTCTCCATCCGGCCCATCGCGTAGGGCACGTACCCGACCGACGTGCCCTTGGTCACCTTCGTCCCGTCGGGCAGCACGTCGTCTGTCGTCGCCTCTCGGAAGTTTATCGCTATTGGCGGGTATATCCTCATGCTCTCGCACAATGCCGCGTGTGTATACACCATGTCCTTGATCTCCTCGAACGAGTCCAACTGGCTCTGGCTCTGCCTTTGCCTCTGCCTCTGGCTCTCCTGGTCGTTGTTCTGGGCCTTTTTGTGGGCCTTCTTCGACTGGATTTCCTTAAGGATCTCCAGCTCGGCCCGGGGGTTCTTGTGGAGGACCCAGAAGAACCACGTCAGCGAGGCTGACGTGGTGTCGCGACCAGCTAATATGGTCGCGTTCACCATATCGACCATGTACTTGTCAGTCAGGTTCGGGTCGTACTTCAAGAGCCGCTCCAAGATGTTCCTGAGCGTGTTTTCCTCGGATTTCGACTCTAGGATACGTTGTTTTACGGGTTTAACCACCAAATTTGCGTAATCCTGCATGATTCTTATGTCCCGTTTCAACCTTTTCTCGTACCCGATGTTGAAAAACCTACATATCTTCCACGTCATCGGGTGGATCGCCCTGTACCTGATAACAGAAAAAAAAAAAAAAAAAAAAAAAACATTCTCAATCATTTATTTATCTTTAATTAAAATAAGAGTAAATTGAAAATTACAAATTTTAAATTTTAAAATTTTGTTATTTTTAACGCCCAAAATCTATTAAAAGTTCAAAAAGTGTTCCAAAATTTATTTTTAGGACGAAAATGCCCTTGATTGGAGGGTGGAGTGAAGTAATTTGGCATAAACAAAAGTTAGGGACATTTTCGTCCAAAAACAATATTTTGGAGCAATTTTTGAACTTTTGCTAGATTTTGTGAATTATTTTTAACAAAAATTTCAAAAAAGAGTAAATTTTAAAATAAATATTTTAATTAAAAGGTACTCTTAATTAAAATAAATCTCTCATACAATATACGGAGTAAACGTTAAATAAATGACTTAAACATAAATATTATTACATTTAAATGCCTAGTATGGAGTATATATATTCTACTCGTATGTAACAGGTCGATCAATTATTAATTTAATAAATTTAATGAGAGATCGTCTGTTTCTAATTTTTGTAATCAGAATGAATATCGATTAATAATAGTACTTCCTCCATTTTCTTTTTATCTTCCCAATTTCCTTTTCGATCCACTTTTTTTTTTATCTTCCCATTTCATTTCTTTTCTTTTTGGTCCATAATTTTTACCATAGTACCCCTTACTATTTACAACACTTTTCATCTTTATTATTTTCTATTTACCCACACTTACCATTCTACCCTCACTATTTTTTAAATTTATTATTTTATATTCATTATAAAAAAAAAATATGCCAAAAGTAAATGGAAGATAAAAAGAAAATGGAGGAAGTACCTCATTTCACTAATCATGACGGCCTCGTCGAAGGCCTCAGAAAACTGGTCGTTAGGCAACGTAGGTGACAAGTAACCGGGATCATGGCCGAAAGAACTCATGCAAATGTTGTCGAACGCAAACCGTTTCAGCAAATCCTGAAGATCGTACACTTTTCGGGTCCTCGCCCCTTCGGCCAACAACGGAATGAGCCTCGCCGTGAGCTCTAAATCCAAGAAATTATCGACGTACCGGTGTAAATATTTCGAGCTAAATCCGTGACTCGCGATATTTCTCTGTACTTTCCACGCGTCTCCGTTCGTCGTAAACATACCTGTAACATAACATAACATAACATAACATAACATAACATAACATAACATAAAGACAGTAATTATAATGTACAATCATTGTACCGTGCGATAATAATAAAAATTTGTAATTTAGGATAAAAAGATATCATTTTAGGTTAACTAATTACTACTTTCAGATAAATAGTTAAAAAAAATTCGTATAAAAAAGTGGTCATTATTTAACCTAAAAATAGTCACTAAATAATCTAAAGTGATAATATTTTACCATAAATTCAGTCTGTCGTACCATACAATGGTTGCATAACATAATTATATTATACGAGTATTATTAATGAAAAGTTATATGTCACCGTATTTTTTTTTTGGTTCAACGAAGAGCGCACTTAGTCGCATTACAATATAGGGAGAGGGATTCGAACCTGAGACCTACTGTCCCAAAGTACCTAGTCCTAACCACTAGACTAAAACATCTTCGGTTATATGTCACCGTATTTATGAAACAATAATCTATAAAAATTCTCGAAGTCAATCTATATTGTACTTTCTCGAAAATAAATTTAACGGTTTCCAAGATGAAACTTTGACGGTATTTTACAACATGCATATTATAAATGTTATTTTTTTTATTAAAAAAATAACATTTTGTGAAATATGGTTTGATAATATATCTTGGTATTTATTTTAATTGATCACAAATTATTATCGCATTTCAATTAAATTCTTCTCCCATATATTTATAAAATAAAATAATAGTAGTAATAATTTATAACCGGCTAGATATTAATTTCAATTAATTTTTTCACATAAATACTTTCGAGATATTATTATGATAATATTATAACATTCTGAAGTAATAATATATTCCGTATTTTGTTAATATATCTCCTAATAATAATAATACGAGAAATGATATAAAAACGACTCTTAGGCTTGTATTTAACTTAATATTCTCTCCGTTGCATTTGATTCTTTACGTTTGTTTTTTCACACTTGTCAATGCACGTTTTTTTTTATCCATATCTTTAGCTACATATTTCTAAAATTTATAAAAATTCGATATTTATAACGCATTCATTTAAACAATTTAAACAAGATATAATTATATTTTATCTTATATATTATAAATTATATCGACAATTCCATCAACTTCCAAAAAAACAAATGTAAAAAACATATTGGAACAGAGCAAATACTACTACTACTAATAATAATAATAATTGGTTTTGCCAAAGGAGTGGGTGCCCAGATAGTATTTCGGCTACCCACTAACTTCTTGTAATTGGTTTTGTTACTAATATAAGTTCGATTTTATAATAATAATAATAATAATAATAATAATAATAATAATAATAATAATAATAATTGCTAAGGGAGTGGGGACTCGGATAGTATCTCGGCTTCCCTCTAACTTCTTGTAATTTGTTCTGGTGTTTAATGCGAGTTTCGTTTTAAAAAATAAAAAAATAAAAAAAAATAATAAAATTCATCAATAAAATTCTTCATTTATTATAATAAAATTCATCAATAAAATTCTCCATTTATAATAAAATAAATAAATAAAATAAAATAAAATAAAATAAAATAATAATAATAATAGCATACGTACCATCCCCAAAAACGTCGCGAAACGAGTTCTTATGATTGGGCCCTTTCTCGTAAATGGAGAACTTGGTCTTAAGAATGTGTTCGACGATGGCAGGATTGCCAGTAAAGACGATTTTGCCCCCGAAGGGACGACGGGTGACAAAGGTGGAAGAAGGGGAAGAGATTAATAGGTTTGACAACCATTGGAATTTATCCTCCTTGTGTTGGCGCAATGCAATTATTTGGCTAATTAATGGGATTGACTTTAGTGCCCTAATTATAATTATAATTAGGGCACTCGAGTTTTTGTTTTTGTTGTTGTCGTTGTTGTTGTTGTTGGTTTTCGAAGAGAAAATGTTGTTGAAAAATAGTAAGATTAGTAGTGGAAACATGAAAATTGTTAGAAAAAAAAGGATTAGTTTGAGAATTTGCAACATATTTTATTTTTTTTGAGATTTTTTTTTTGATTTTTTTTTGATTTTTTTTGGATTAATTGAAGTGTAAAGTGAAGTGGGTTTTTGAGTGTGAGGTTTAGGGTATTTTGTAGTAGTAAATATATGAGGTGAGGGAGTAGGGTAGTTAGTTGTTTGGTGGGTAAACTTAAATGGGAGCAATAAATTAACTAAACATTGCATTTATGTAATATCTCGGTCAAAATTAGGATCGGAAATGTTAGTTGCGGTAACTCATGAGGTTCTGTACTGGTTCACAGATCAACACAAGTCATTTTCAACGCATTTTGCATTTATGTAACATTCCGGTCAAGATTAGGATCGGAAATGTTAGTCATGGTAGTTTATTAGGCTCTGTGCTGGTCCCACAAGCTAACATAAGTCCTTTCCAGCACATTTTGTCACCATCCTAAGATAGATTACTCTTATTCAAGCACGCTTAACTGTGAAGCTCTTTTACATGGATGACCAGAAAGAAAAGAAAGTGCACTTTGTTGATATGAGTAGTACTTTCAATCCCAAGTACTAGTCATTTAATTAAGCTCATAAATAGAACATCTTCAATTCTTTTAAGTACTAGTCATTTAAGTTCATAAATAGATCATCTTCAATCAATGTGAGATGTTTCAACACAATAATTACTGTTTAGGTAAAGAGCAATGATAAATTAAAGGTAGATCACAAATTATAATCGTTGTACTGTGGGACAAGCTTTAAAATCAGGAATTTATGGTAAAAAATTATCACTTTAGTTTATTTAGTGATCACTTTAGATTAAATAAAGATCACTTTTTTATCGTTATTATTTCTTTGGTAAGAAACATACATTGTGTACCTTTTATTGTAGGGATGGGTACCTATATAATTATTTCTATTATTGGGTGTTTGTATACTCCGTATATATTTGTCTAGATTTGGATCGGTTGTTGAATATAATGGTTTCGATATAATGGAATAATATGTAGTATATCGTTGGTTCAAATTCGAAATACACATTTCTCTTATGAACACTATTTACAACTAAATTATTATTTTTAAAATATTTTCGACAATCTCTAAGAAAAAATGTATTCAGCTGAAATCGTGAGAACGTACACAATTTATGGCTTGAATTTAATTTGAAAGTACAGAAATATGGAGTGATGTATTTCACGATCTATCCATTTGATTAAAATATATACATATAAACGAATATATAATGAGTACTACGTAGAACATTAATGGACGGAAATTATGTACTATATTCCAAACCTGTGTTCCGAATCAGTGGGTCTCTCTTGCGACGGACCTATCCGTCATATTAATAAAACGGGCCAAATACATACCACATGTATGAATTGATCCGCACTGATGAATAAGACAACTACTCCCTCCGTTCAATTTCAACCTTCTCCTTCCCTGTCTTGACACTATTTGCAATCACGGATAACTTTCGATATTCACGACAATCTATTAGAGAAAATATATGCATGTGAGATCTTGTTTGATTCGTCTTTAAAAGTAGATTATTAATATCCAATTTCCATAATTTTTACTAATATGTTACGAAAGATATTAACGATGCAAAATGCGCGTTGACAAACGTGAAAAAGCAAAAGGGAAGCTTGGACTTGAACGGAGGTAGTAGTTTGCTATGTCCCAACCATACTTTATTTTTGTCTTTAGTATAATACTTGACCCATTAGAAATTTGTGACAGATATTTCTGTCACAAACAAGAGTTTATAGTTCCGAATAACCCAAACCCAAAACCAAAACCATTTGCTCTTCAACTACTCAGTCATTCTTACAACAATTAAGTGTATATTGACCTAAACATACAGTTGCCAATTCAAAGCTACTAGTCCTATAGCTTGATAGATAGCTTTCATCTATCAGTTAGTCTCCCTTGTAACGGTACTATCCACCGTATCCTTATAACGGGTCAAGTAATAACCATTTAAGTTAGGTAGGGACAAATCATTGGTATTTCCCATGTGAATTACTTTTTATCTTTTATACTTAAACGGATATTATTTGACTCGTCATACAAATATGACGGATAACTCCGTCATAAACAAAAATTTGTCTCATTTACACATACTTGTGTACATGTGATTTGCATTTAATTATACTGAGTAGATACTATAGTACATTGCATTGTATACATACATGATACATGCAATTTATTTTCAACACCTACTACCTATCTTTGCAAAAAAAAAAAAAAAAATTGTGGACAATGTGTACCGTTAATTACAACTACAGTAACTTTTCTATGAGACCATCTCACGGTAATCTTAACGTGAGACCTCTCATACACCTTTTATATAAAAGATCTCGCGATAAAATACCGTGAGACGGTCTCATATGAAGTTGAGCTAGTCTTTATATGAGAGGTCTCACGAGAAGATTACGAAACTATTGAGTAGCCCAACTTCATTCTCCTTCACAAGCCCAATCCCACAACTCTCCCTTTACCCACTTCCTAGCCCAATTCCATTTCCTCACCAACCCATATCTCATAACCCAAGTCAATCCACAAGTCAAGGTTGATAATTCATGATAGTGTGGTTAGCTAGGGCAGAGCACGGATCAGATATCCGTTCCAAAGTGATATAGTAGTTGAGATCGGATATCCAAAGTTCATGGACAACTCGGTTCAAGTCCCATTTACCGAACAAACATACATATTGTCGTTGTATTGGTCCAACTAGGGATGTTCATCGGTCCAAACTCGGACCGGACCGGATAGACCCGCGGACTGGCAAACCAAAAAATCCAAACCAGCGGACCGGGCCATAAAAATACACTAAATTTGATTACTTTTTTCAAGTGTAGACATGACCGGGCACTAAATTTGATTACTTTTTTCAAATGTGGACCGGACCAGTCCGGACCTGATCGGACCCTTTTAAGACGACCGGACCATAAAAATACACTAAATTTGATGACTTTTTCCAAGTGTGGACTGGATCGGACCAAACCGCGGATCGGACCAGTATGTGCCCCCGTCCGGACCGGACCGTCATTTGCCCGGTTCGGACCAGACCGAACCGTACAGTCCTCGAGTCGATCCAACTTACCAGTCCGGATCGCTTTTTGAACACTCCTATCCAACCATCCGTCAACCCGAACCCAAACCCAAACCCTTGACCGGGTCCAAGGTCTATCTTGAAGAAGTGGTGATGTAGTGTGAAAAGTGGTAAACGTGACACGTAAAACTTTAGTTAAGAATCACATGATGCATACATGATACATCACACCATCTGTTAGGGGTATTCACCGGTCCAAACTCGGACTAAACCGAATAAACCCGCGGACCAGCAACCCAAAAAATTCAAATCCGTAGACTGAACCGGTTAACAAAGAAATCCAAACCAGACCGTAAATTTGATTACTTTCTTCAAGTGTGGACCAGACCGGACCGAACTATAAATCGATAACCAAGTTTTTGGAGACCCGCAAACCGGACTGTTACGTGACTTCCCTCATTGTTGTTCCCCACTTCCAAACTTCCACATGCACCTCGTGTTTTATTTACTTTTATTTTGTCACCTCTTATTATAATAATATAAATAAAAATAAAAATACTCTCTTTTTGTCCAATTAACATTAAAAAAAAAAAAAAAAATCCTCAAAACCCTTATAATTTCATCTGAATTTAATCCTGTAAAAAACTCTGTTTTTTCCCCCCTGTAATCCATCCAGGTAATTTCAGTTTTTACTTCTGTTAGTAAATTTTTTGGAGTAATTTTTAATTTTATTACAGTATTATTTTAGATTTTTAGTGTATTATTTATAATAATTTGTATAATTAAGAATTGATTGAGTAATTAAAGAATTTAAGAGTAACCCAGATGATGTTTTTGTGATTTGAAGTGATTAATTGAGAAATTAGAGAGACCCAAGTTGTTATTTTGGGTGAAAATGTCTGGAAATTGTGTGTTGAATGATGAAGATAAGGTTATGGTGGAAGCAGTGGTGGGTGTTGATGCATTTAATTTCTTGAATTCTAGGGATTTTGATGGATCTTTAATTGGATTTCATAGTAATTTAGGAGGTGATATGAAGAATTTGCAGCAAAAACTATGCCAAATTGTTGAGAATTCTGGTTGCAATTGGAATTATTCAATTTTTTGGCAAATTGGGAGTAGTAAGGATGGAAGGGAGGTGTTGGGTTGGAGTGATGGCCATTGTCGGAACTCGAACTCAAACTCGAACTCAAATTCAAACTCGGGTTTAGTAGTTGGGGATGAGGGAATTGGAAATCGGGTTGTTGTTGCGAAGAAATTGCAAGCTTGTTTTGGGGAATCGAACTCAAATTCAAACTCGGGTTTAGGAGTTGGGGAAGAGGGAATTGGAAATCGGGTTGTTGTTGCGAAGAAATTGCAAGCTTGTTTTGGGGAATCGAACTCAAATTCAAACTCGGGTTTAGGAGTTGGGGAAGAGGGAATTAGAAATCGGGTTTTGGTTGCGAAGAAATTGCAAGCTTGTTTTGGGGAATCGAAAGACGGAAACTTTGGTGCTAATAAGTTGGATGATGATGATAGTAGTAATGTGTCTAGTGTGGAGATGTTTTACCTTACATCCATGTATTATTACTTTGATTTAGACTCGGGTTTAGGCCCGGCCAAATCGTTTGCTAGTGGTAGGCCGATTTGGGTTTCGGATAGTATAGATGAGTACTATCATTCTCGACGACATTTGGCTAAAGCGGCCGGATTCCAAACGCTTGTGTTTGTTCCTTTGAAAACCGGAGTTTTGGAGTTGGGTTCCGTTGTTAAAGTTAGTGAAGATCAAAACTTGATCCAAATGGTAAAAACTCGATTTTTGGGTGAATTACCTTGTTTGGAGGGTAGTAAGTCGGGAACTAAGATTTTCGGGCTTGAACTAAGTCTAGGCGATGATAGTAAAAGGAAGTTTTTAGGCACGGAAAACGACATAGTTCACCCGGGCGAGCCCATGGAAGAAGAAGCGGGTGCGGGTGCGGGTCTGGGTCCGGGTCCTAAACCGAGAAAGAGAGGTAGGAAACCGGGGAACGGGAGAGAAGAGGCAATGAACCATGTTGTGGCCGAACGCCAACGACGGGAGAAGCTTAACCAACGGTTTTATGCATTGAGATCGGTTGTCCCAAGAATTTCGAAGATGGACAAGGCGTCTCTCCTAGGAGACGCGATTTCATACATAACCGAGATGCAAACAAAGTTGAAGCTACTCGAAGCTGAAAAACAAACACGAAAACAATTCACTACTACTACTATTCCCGAGATTGATTTTCAGGGACGGGAAAATAGTAGTACTAACAATGCAATAGTGAGTGTCCGTTGTCCGTTGGATACTCACCCGGTTGCTAGAGTTGTAAGGGCAATGAGGGAACAAGAAATTATTGGTTCCGAGGCTAAAGTTTCCATGATAGACGACGAGATTGTTCATACATTCACCATCAAACCCAAGTATGGAGGTGCTCAGAAACTGAAAGAGACGCTTCTCGCCGCTCTTTCTAAGTGACAATGCCAAGAGTTCTTTTGTGTATGTGCCAAGTATATATATATATCGTTGTAATGTCGATTTCTCATTTCTCATATTTTGTTCGATATAAAGGTAGCGCTGCGTAAACCGTAAACACAGACTTTGTAGAACTTGTGTTCCTATAATAGGTCATGTTTTCATGTTCAATGGAGCTTTAGACTCAAATGTTCAATGTTCTTTTAGTTGTGTATTGTTTTTTTTGTTTTCATCGAAAAGCGCATTTAGTCGCAATACGACATAGGGGAAGTGGGTATTCGAATCTGAGACTTACTGTCCCAGAGCACCTAGTCTTAACTACTAGTAATTCGTTAGTTATGGATTGTTACCCATAAAGCAAAATACGGAGTAACTCATTATATATTATTCTCTCCGTCTCCGTCTTTCTTAACGATTTTTTTGCGCCGGTACAACTAGGGATGTGCAACGGTTCCAGGAGTCCAGGGACCAGGACCAGACCGGACTGGAATCTAAAAATGTTGGACCTGGACCAGACCGAAATTTTCATTTTTTTTTGAAATTCCGGTCCCAAATTTCGGACCGGTTAGACCCAGTTAGACCGGAATTTTTATCAAATAAATATAATTCCGGTCTTTTCGGTCCGAACCGGAAAAAACCAGGTCAGGACTAGACCGAACCGGAACCCTGAATCGTCAAAATTGATGGACCGAGAGTCCGAGACCAGACCAGAATTTTTTATTTCGGGTCCGGTCCATTTTTCCGGTCCGGACCGGATTTTGTACACCTTAAGTACAACGGTTGTATACAATAATTTGTGATTTTTTCGGGTTGAACGACAACTGAACTGAACTGAAATGAAAAACCGATCCACTATCCAAAACGTATAAATAAGATTCGAAGAGAGAGAGAGAGAGACGCACGGTAGAGAGAGAGAAGGAGAAGAGAGAAATGGCAGCCATTAATAATCTCCAAGAAAAACGCATCGTTTTCAGGCCACTACCCTTCATCATCTTCATCATCGTCAATGTCTCCGAATCTTCAGGTTTTTTTGTATTACACACATCTATCTTTTCATTTTCTCCTGTACATTTCGATTTTCATCCAAATTCGATTGATTGATTGATTGATTCTGCGTTGATTTGTTCTTTTGAAAGTCTATCCTATTGAATTTTCAGTGCAATTGTTTCAATTAAGCTTTGAATTGGGGGCAGTATACTGTGTACCTGTGATTATGACATAATGTTGTTGAATTGGGGGTTGATCTAGGGTTTGCGAGAGATCGTCTTTTCGCTTTTAATTGGAAATCAAAGGCAAATTTTAAATGGTATGCTTCAATTTTAAATGGTATGTTTCAATTAAGCTTTGAATTGGGGGCGGTACTGTGTACCTGTGATTATGACATAATGTTGTTGAATTGGGGGTTGATCTAGGGTTTGCGAGAAATCGTCTCTTGCTTTTAATTGGAAATCAAAGGCAAATTTTAGATGGTATGCTTCATTTTTTTTTTTTTAGTGTCATTAGAAAGAGAATGATCTCATATCCTCGTATCGCACTGAATCATTGCTCGATGAATGGTATGCGTTGCCTGAGTGTAGGTTAGGTGGTTATGTTAACATTCCCTATGTGACGGTTTTGCGCAACATGACAAGGGGATGTCAATAAATGAGCTGTAATGATCTTATTTGAGAATTTTGTGCCACAAACAAGGGAATGGTTGGGAAGATTAAGCTTTGCGCAACATGATTATATACTGAGCTGGATAATTTGTTTTAAGGCTGATGTAATGATCATACTCGAGAATTTTTGCTAGGAAAACAGGATTATTAAGAAGAAGAAGCTTTGAGCAACATGAGTTAATGATAGCTTATGCACCGTGTTTAATGATAGGGATAAACGAGGTGGATAATTTTATTACAAGGCCTCTGTAATTACTGTGTTTGATAATCTATGCTGCGAAAACGAGGGATATTTAGGAAGAATCAGCTTTGCAGTGTTTGTGTTGTCTAGTTTGGTGATGTTCTTTGCGTGTTCGTGAAATGATTATTGGTTTGCAGGGTACTCAGGTGAATTTTGTAGTGGGTTTTCACGTGTGGGTTGAGGACCCAGAGGTATGCTGGATTGACGGGCAAGTATCTAAAATCAATGGGGATGATGTTGAAGTCGAAACTTCAAATGGCAAGCAGGTGAAAACTAGGTAGCATAGTTGTTGCATTGCATCAAGTTTCTGACTTAAGTTGTTCTCAATGTAGTACAGCATACTACTATGCCTTTAAATGCATGTATACTACTAATACTATGCATGTAATTTTTTAGTTGGAAGGAGATAATATAATACGGAGTAGGATAACTCATAACCGAAAGTAAGAAGATCCTATTGAGACGAGAGTACAACTGCACGTGATTACTTATATTTAATGCTGTTTTATTCCTTATTGCCGTTTATCACTTATATAGTTTGCTGTCGAATCGTAGTAGGATAGGGACAGGACTCTCAACTTGCAGTGTTGCCTTACTTTGTGCTCTTTACTGGTGGTCTCTGTTCTTTAATTTACCCATCATAGTTTGCATGTTTTCTATGCATGTAGTACAATTTTCATTTCTGACCTTTAATTAATCTTATGTGTATCTGGCATTTTCAATTGCTCGGCTGTTGTATTCATCGTTTCTAGTTTTGTACATTTTTATCTGATAGATTACAGCAAATCGATCAAAAGTATATCCGATGGATATGGAAGCTCCAGAAGATGGAGTTGATGACATGACAAAGATGTCATACTTGCATGAGCCTGGAGTTTTACATAATTTAGCAACTCGATATTCGCGTAATGAAATATATGTAAGTTTTATTTTCATTCAATATCTAACTATATGACTGCTTGTCTTTTGAGAGATCACCAATTGCTGCACCTATGGACCGGTTCTGTTATAATCCAATATCCTTTTCTTTGACATCATGGCAGACTTATACTGGAAATATACTTATTGCTGTAAATCCATTCCAAAGACTACCTGGAATATATGATATCCAAATGATGGATCATTACAAGGGAGCGCCACTTGGAAAGCTCAGCCCTCATGTTTTCGCAATTGGTGATGTAGCATTCAGGTGATTTTGTTTTCCTAATTTCTTAATTATCAATTCTTGTTTATGCCTGAATCTAGGATACTCATAGCACCTCATATTGTATTGAACTAGGGCAATGATCAATGAGGGCAAAAGCAATTCCATCTTGGTCAGCGGAGAAAGTGGGGCAGGGAAGACTGAGACCACTAAAATGCTTATGCGTTATATTGCCTATTTGGGTGGTCGTGCTGCTGCGGAAGGACGAACTGTTGAACAACAAGTTTTGGAGGTCAGAAGCATTATAATTTGTATGCATGCAAATATTGTATGCACTTACGAGTGGTTGAGTAGGTAAGTAATATTACTGAGGTAGAAATAATTGCTTATCTAGTGAGCAATCAAGCTGTGCAGATGCAGAGAAATTCAAGGAGAAAGTCTAAAGAATGGTAGGTGGATATCAAGTAGACAATAGAGTATGAATCTTTGAACAAGAACGGAGATAAACTTTTATTCAATTTGATTGCCTGATCGTAATGATTTTAGTATTACCCTTTAGCTTTGTTTGGACGGAGAAATTCAAATTATGCGGGGAAGGTAGGGGAAAATGTTCTTGTTTGGATAGAAGGGAGATGGAGAGACTCATTTCCCTCCAGTTAACCAAATTAGGATTCTTCAAATAGTGGATATATTGGCAAGGAAAATGATATCCCTTCCCTTACGCCTGTAATTGTATCCAAGTAGAGTGTTAACGCTAAAATCTCGGCACGTGATAGAAGTATCTCTTTTACAAGTTATTGTTACCAAGTTACGGAGTAGCATTTTAAGACACTAGTCATATGAAATGAATAATTTATCCACTATCTTGAAGTTATTTCTCAACTATAGGGGATCCCCATGCAAAATAAATTAATTATTAAAAATAGGGAACTCTGCAACTGAAATACTTACATTGGACAAACCTGCATCATTTGATTCCTATATGTAAAAACCGATGCATTTTTTGTATATCGTTAAGCATATGTTTCCAAACAGTATTTTTTTTTTCTTGCCTGTTGGCTGCCCTCTGATTTTCTACAAGGAGACATACAGCATGCGAGAATCCAGTTAACATAAATGTTTTTGTTTTCATATTTGTCAGTTGCCTTCGTACTCTTTACATATTGCCGGGTTGAAAAGCTTTGATTTTCATGACATCCTCTTACTCTGGAAGCTTCATGACATTAAACTTGTTTTAAGCTTCTGAAGGGAAAAATATAATGCTATAAGTTTCACTGTGTATCAGATCCTCTGTTTGTGTATCCGTCATCTCTCTGTACATATTTTTTTTACAGTGGAAAGAAAACTGCAATTCATCATTATAATTGTGCAAAGTAGTTGCATCTTTACTTCATTGCATCTGACAGTAAAATTTAGGGAGTTTCTTAAAGAGATGGTTTTGTTTGCACCTTGTTACGTGATGAAATATTTGTATTTTTTTGTAAGAGATGCATACGGCACAATGTGCAGTACATTACTTTCACATCCACTTGGTCCCATGTACATCTATTTACGACACTCCTGTATTTATTTTAAAATGTTCAGAGATTATTGTTGTCTAATTTCCACTTGTGTCATTACTTTGAATGTAGTCAAATCCTGTTTTAGAAGCTTTTGGCAATGCAAAAACAGTCCGAAATAACAATTCAAGGTTTGATTCTTCTGCTTAATTTTAGAAAATGCTTTTCGTATGTGTACACTGCAGTTCTGTTTTAGACTTTTTTTTCTTATTTTTTTTTAAAATTCACCTCATGCTGGAACTTACACTGTGTTTGCAATATGTCGATGTAGTCGTTTCGGAAAATTTGTTGAGATACAATTTGACAAGCGTGGAAGAATATCTGGAGCGGCCATTAGAACATATCTCCTTGAAAGGTCTCGTGTTTGCCAAATTTCGGATCCCGAGCGCAACTACCACTGCTTTTATCTTCTTTGTTCAGCACCAAAAGAGGTAATGCACCCAAAGTTATATTTTTCTTGTAATTTTGCTTGGTAACGTAGTAATTTTTTCCTTGATCAGGAAGTTGAAAAGTACAAGCTTGGAAATCCTCGATCTTTTCACTATCTTAATCAATCAAGCTGCTATGAGTTAGATGGCATAAATGATGAACAAGAATATCTTCATACGAGAAGTGCTATGGACATAGTTGGAATAAGTAAGGAAGAACAGGTATTTGTTTTGTGTATGTAATGCTTTATTGCATCTATGTGGACGGCTTGAAATATCTTACACGTTCGTTGAATTACTCTCAAGGATGCCATTTTCTGTGTGGTGGCTGCGATTCTTCATCTGGGTAATGTAGAGTTTTGTAAAGGCCAAGAAGTTGATTCTTCTGTTCTTAAGGATGATGAGTCCAAGTTCCATCTTCAGATAGCAGCCGAGCTTCTCGCGTATGTTCATGTTGCTGAAAATGTTATGTTGCATTCGATAATTTGACAACTATTTGCTTTAATTGTTAATTTATCCTTTTTAATTCAGGTGTGATCTAGTGGGTTTGGAGGATGCTCTCTGCAAACGTGTCATGATCACCCCAGAGGAAGTGATAAAGAGGAGCCTTGACCCAGAGGCAGCTACAACTAACAGAGATGGTCTAGCAAAAACTATATATTCCCGCCTGTTTGATTGGTATTACTGGAATTTGAATACTTTTTATGCTGTGTCTATGCAGCAGATTATTTGGAATTTTTTCTGTGAAAGTTTTATCATAATTTCGTCTTTAATTTATAGGTTGGTGGATAAAATCAACAATTCCATTGGTCAAGATCCTAATTCAACGTGTTTAATTGGAGTCCTCGACATCTATGGTTTTGAAAGTTTCAAGACTAACAGGTAAACAAGGGAGGTCTATAAACCAACTCCCCTACGAAATAAAATCCTCCCTTATATATTACGAGTACTCCGTATTAGTGACCCGTCAATTTGATCAATACTTCCATAGTCATTTTTGTTAGTTAAAAATTTTCTATTGTTGGTGACCCTTTAACCTCAAGGGTGATCCTTACTAGTTTGTAGTTTGTTTTATATCATTAGTGCTCGTTTGAGTTTTAGACCACTTTAATTGACCCTTTTTATCTTCAATCGTAATGTGGCATTGCTACAAGTTGTAAGACTTTTTTACTACTAGTATATAATTAATTGGTTTTCTATTAAGTTACCTAGTTCTATTGTCGTGCAGTTTTGAGCAATTTTGCATCAATTACACGAATGAAAAGCTGCAGCAACATTTTAATCAGGTCATTTTCCTTTAAAATCGTAAAGGTTGAATCTTAGTATAGTTTTAGTGTTTTGTAACCTGTACATAGCTAAACTTTCACGCCATGTGATCTGCAGCATGTTTTTAAGATGGAGCAAGAGGAGTACACTAAAGAGGAAATTGATTGGAGCTATATTGAATTTGTGGATAATCAAGATGTCTTGGACCTCATAGAGAAGGTTCCGTTTTACTACACTCGTTTCAAAATGCATGAGGTTTTAGCTGTATATTAAATCAAGGAGTCAGTGAGAAAGATGATGTGCCCTTATTTAATCTGTTTGGGAAAGGGGAAACAATTGGAAGATGTGAGTGAATTATGTAATGGGCTTTCTCAGAAAACATGAAAGGATATGAATGTCAAGGCGTGCTGCGTCTTCATAAATATTACTCCCTCTATCCCAATTTTATTGTCCCCGTTGACTAAAATTTAGATTTAAGAAATACTCCGTAGTAGGTAAATGACATTATTGTCCCTTATTTAACTAGGGGTAAAATAAAGAGTTCACTACTTTTATTACTATGTTTGGAAAGGGGACAATAAATTTGGGATGAACAAATAAGGAAATGGGGACAATAAATGTGGGATGGAGGGAGTAGTATATTTTTGGGCCTCAACATATCAGCTGTATCTGAAAGTGTGCATACAGTTTTATTAATAAGGAGTTCTAACTAAGGATGATTTCTGACTTTTCTCATTGTCCATGCAGAAACCTGGAGGAATTATTGCTCTGCTTGATGAAGCTTGGTGAGATATTTTGTATACTTTCAGTTTCGAATTTTCGATGTAACTCTTTTATTTTCACTTAACTACAATTATACACTTATACTCTTAGTCTGTAGCACTTAAGAGAATAAGCCTTGATCTTCACATGCTCGGTAAAGTAACAATCAGTACAAAAGCAGTGATTTTGATTATTAGTTTTTGATCTCTGCTCTGATTTTATCAGCATGTTTCCAAAGTCAACTCATGAAACGTTCTCGGAAAAGTTGTATCAAACTTTCAAATCTCACAAATGCTTCATCAAGCCAAAGTTGGCGCGTACTGATTTCACGATTGCCCATTATGCTGGAGAGGTTACTTGGATTTCTTTCCTCTATAATTGCTAAACAATGGGGTTTGCTTGACTGGCTCTATAATTCTCATCCAACCTAATACCCTGTTTTAGGTTCAATACCAATCGGATCAGTTTTTGGACAAAAACAAAGATTATGTTGTCCCCGAACACCAGGATCTGCTGGCTGCTTCTAAATGTTCCTTCGTAGCAGGCCTTTTCCCTCCAGTTCCTGAGGAGACAACTAAGACATCTAAGTTCTCGTCTATAGGTTCGCGATTTAAGGTATTGTTTACTCTGACAGTCTATTCATTTTATTGGCCATCATAATTGCATCTTTTAAGTTCCCGTCTTTTGGATCTCGGTTAAAGTGAATACATTGTTATTCACAAACTAAACTTTACTTTGATTCAGATGCAACTACAACAATTGATGGAAACTCTGAATTCGACAGAACCTCATTACATCAGATGTGTAAAACCAAATAATCTTCTTAAACCTGCTATATTTGAGAATAGCAATGTCATTCAACAGCTACGTTGTGGTGTGAGTACATCTCAGTTACAAAACTTATTTCCATGTTTAATTGTATCTACCATATCTATACTAACGCTTCTGTTTAGGGCGTTCTAGAAGCAATTAGAATCAGCTGTGCTGGATATCCCACGCACCGGACATTTTTCGAATTTATTTGTCGATTTAAGATTCTTGCTCCAGAGGCAGTGACAGAAAGGTAAGTGTTTATTTTTGTATGTAAACCCAAAATCTTAGCTGTGCTTTCAGTTGAGATGGTGCAACCAATGAGTTCTGGTTCATTTTACTTATACCCGCAGTGATCCAGAGAATGTCGTGTGCTCAAAAATTTTGGAAAAGATGGGGTTAGCTGGATATCAGGTTAGACAAGATTTTTCAATTTCGTATTTACCTGTATTATGCTGTGTTGACAGTCGTAGAAAGTTATTGGTTTGTCAATGTTTTGGGTTCTGACTTCTGAGGAGACTATACTGTAAGGAGTACCGATGTATTTGATTTCACATATGAAGAGGACATTATATCATAGAATGAATTTCTTGATGATAATCTTTGGGCATCTGTTACTTTTGCTTGCCAGTAACCGTCTACTTGTATATCTAAATTCTGAAGGTCGATCTTGATGTAATTTTTGTTTTCCCGTCAAATTGAGATTGCTTCACATTTTGTTTGGAATTTGGAGGCTAAGAAATAGTCTGAGATGTTCTGTTTCTCATTCACTGCATGTATATCCTTTGATATTGTATATTACTTCGTATCCTTTATCTTCTCATTTCAATATTTGATTTCTTATCAAAAACTATAGATAGGGAAAACAAGCGTTTTTCTGAGAGCTGGTCAAATGGCTGAGTTAGATGGGCGCAGAACTGAGATAATGAACAGTGCTGCCAAGACTATCCAAAGGAGAAGTAAAACTTATGTTGCACGTCAGCATTTTCTAGTTTTGTGCAACACTGCTATTATAATGCAATCATTTTGCAGGGGTAAGCTCTTGGGCGATTTTGAGAAAATAAGAGTGCTCTGTTTATATTTATAGAGTATATCTAATGTGTTTCACAATTTTCATATATCCAAGGATTATTAAATATCTAATGTTTCTTTTTTCGTTACCACCCTTTTCATGGGCTTGATAGGAAAACTAGTTCGCAATACCTTTGAGAATATGAGAAGAAATGCATCTTCCGTGAAAATCCAGAAGAACTTGCGAAGACACTTGTCCAGAAAGTCTTACACTAGAGTTCAGTTCTCAGCACTCACCTTGCAAACAGGGGGTCGTGCCATGGTTGCTCGCAATGAGTTCAGATTTAAAAGGCAAGAAAGGGCAGCAGTTATTATTCAGGTTAGAATACTTTCAATGGAAATCAGTTCCCAGTTATTTTTCATAAGGATACTGATCTTATTTTTTGACTGGATAATCGTAGGCTCTTTGGCGGTGCTATATGTCATTTACATGCTACAAGAAGGTGAGGCGGGCCACAATTCTTGCACAATGTCAGTGGAGGGTACAGCTAAGTCGAAAAGAACTAAGAAAGCTGAAGAAGGTGTGTAAATTTTATGATGTGTATGTTCTTACTGTTTTCTTAGACTCACTTTCACTACAAATTTCTGATACCTTTCAAATTCTGAATTAGCAAACCACGTCGTCCACTTGGATGTTTCTTCAGTTGCCTCTAATATTGGGTGGCTTTTTGAACTTTGAAGTATAATTATTTGATATTTTTTTCTTTTGAAATTAGTAGCGTAGCAACTTGGTTATATTACAACAAGTACCTTAAAATGATAATCATACTATCGTAAGTATGGGTATTTTTGTGATTTTAATCACGAAAGTTACTATGATAACTATAATTGATGCTCAAGTTCCTTATCACTGAAAATCAGTCGCCCAGGTTTGCTAGTTGTGATGGGCACTAATAAGTGCTGGTCAATATAACAGCGGTCTACTCATGTATAAAGCTACATTGATGAGTCACCGATAAATTAAGCCTAAGAAAAACATTTCTTTTGCTCTGGTAACTTTAGCACTTGTGCAACTAATTTTAGTCAGCTGAAATTATCATGATGAGGCAATATATTTTTTTTGTTTGGCATGCCTTGTTTTGCTTGGTTTTAGTTGGTTACCATTATATATACTCTTGCCAATTTTCTATTAGGCTGCCGGAGAAACAGGTGCACTCAAAGAAGCAAAAGATAGACTCGAGAAAACTGTTGAAGAACTCACACGGCGTCTGCAGTCGGAGAAACGTTTAAGGGTATCCTTCTTGTTGCCTAAAGAATATCTTTATTCTATACGAGTATTAGATTCAGACCTTTCGATGAAACTATGGGACTTGCTACTGTCATTTTCTTGAGGACATTTGATGGGATCTGCCAGCCAATTTTCACTTTGGAGGAAAAATAGCAACAAACTTCATATTGACTGATTAGACTTGTCGTTAATGCTAAACATGACATGTTAAAACTCCACAAGAAGTCTACTCCAGAGCGGTTGCTAAATCTTCTTGTGCATTAACCAAGGTGCACAAGCTATAAACTTTTTTCGGAAATAGTGCCTAGGGCTTAGTGGGAGGGGCCTTGCTGGCCTTCTTGTGCAAACATGATCATGTTGTTGATGGTACTGCAGTTCTGCTAAAAGCTGTAGTAACGTATTTCGGACTTTGAAGATTTTTTTTTTTTTTTTTCCAAATAACTACACAAATGGCTTACTCTTAGCCTATCTGCTGTCAGGTTAAATGAGTTGGGTCCAAAAGGATGGTACTCCATCCTATAATTTGCACTTGCCCTATTTTTCAAACTCCCTAAACGTATATGAAAAGGGGTATTCCAAAGAATAGGAGTTCCGTACATGAGAATGTTGATGCAAAATAGGAGTTCTGTGTATGCCCGGGATTGTATAGAGTTTTGTGTTTCAAAATGAATTTGGAACTATAGATTATCATTGATTTTAATGATCTATGGACCAACTGTTTGATGGACGACACTGCAAAAACAATCCCCCAAGCAGCCTGCTCAATGTTGCGTAGGAAACATAAATTGTTCCCCTTTAATATATCCAGTTTTTGTTGGTAAGGAAATAGACATATTATTCATACATGGATCTTTTTAGATGGACATCGAAGAATCTAAAGAGGCTAAAGAGCGGGAGATAGAAAAGTTGCAACAATCTTTGCAAGAGATGAAGAAGCGAATTGATGAAAAAGATGACTTGGTAGTCAAAGAGTGTGCTTTGGCTCAAAAGGTAATTGAAGAAGCAACATTTGTTGTTGAAGAAACTCCAATTACTATTGGTGATTCTGAAAATAACAAGGCTTTGACTACAGAAGTAGACAGATTAAAGGTAATGTGCCGAATTGCTGATTGGCTTATTGATATTCTTGCCTGTAAATATTAATTTTAGTTAAGAGGTGCGGCACTGTTTGTTATCTGGAAGTTTAACGTATAATGCATCCTTAACTCACGGTTCTCTTCATCATAAATCCCCATGTTTCCTTTTCCTGTTAGAACTTAGAACAGAACCGTAAATCGCATAATATGATATGCTGTCAAGATATAGCTATATGTGATATATGCTTGGTGCTTGTTTTTTACGGGGACCTTGTACTTTGCTTTTTGAGTTTTTAAACTCTTGAACTGTTCATATTGTGCAGGAATTATTAGAGTCAGAAAGACAAAGAGCTGACGAATGGGAAAGGAAGTATGCAGAAGCTCATGAATCAAGTGAAGAGAAACGTAAGAAACTAGAAGAAACCGAGAGAAGAGTTTATCAACTTCAAGATTCTCTCAATGGGTAATTACATGTCCAAATAATTTATTCATCAAAAGTTTTTAGTTATTTTTTTCATTGTTCCATTGCTTATTCCTTTCCTTTCTGATAAGGGATGTTAGGTGTGGACACTGGACACCCAGATTATTATTTACAAAAGGAAACTAGAACCAAAATGCAAAAGATGCATACTCTCAGAGTATGTAGAAAACTAGAAACACGGCCGATTGATTTTCATTTAGGGTCATCGAAATACAGACTTTCTATGTTGCTGCCTTGCTAGTGTAAGGCCTTCTACATCCGACCCCCACCCACCAGTGGAAGCCCTCGAGGCAATGGGTTATGTTAACTTGGTTGTTAATGACTTTTTGCTGTTGATGATTTGAAATCTGACCAACATATTATCTCCAAAAAGCTTCAACGTCTGCATGTATTATTTTCATACTGTTTGAATTAATAATTGTCTTCTTAGATTGTAAGACTATGCTCTTTAGTTTTTAGCCTCGTAAAGCTCTTTAGTTATCGTTTCTTCTAGTGCTCTATCATTTGCTGCTTAACAATTACAATAATGTTGAATTTTTCCTGCAGTTTGCTCTCTGTTGTCCTCAATATATACTTGCGTTAACCTTATAGGTGTGAAGCTATGTAGTAAACCATTGCTTTCAAGTAGAACCATATTATGATAGAGGTTTATACTTTTCAAAATTGAAAAATATATATTCATTGGTCTGAAGTCTTTTCTTAGGCAAACCAAATTTGAAGGTAACTGTAATTGAAAGAATGGATAGTTATGAAATTTGTTCGTTACTTGACTAACAGTAGATATGATTAGTATGTCTCAGGATGATATCCTGCATGTCTGACCAATTCTCTGAATTGAAAATGATTTTGCGTGGCTCAAACTCGAGCCATGCTTCCAAGAATACAATCAGAGACGCCGATGCTGATATTTTCTCAACGTCTTCTGATTCATCATCATCATCATCATCTGATTCTGATTTAACTTTTCCAACTCCTGCTTCAACTTCAACGAACTTTTCCTTCCTAAATCCCGATGCTCTCAAGTTGGTTACCGAGGATCTTTCACATGCTGACACTAGAGGTTAGTTCGGCTTCATAGTGTCATCTACTCTACACCCATGTGGTGAAACATTTAAGAAATAAAATAAAAATAAAAATGCGGTGAAAGTAACTTTTTCATTTGTGAATCTCTATTCCACAGTAACTTTTAGATCTTCACCCATCCATTTCACTTGTGAATCTCTATTCCGCAGGACACCATCTTTTTCATTGATAGTGCCTTTTCAGTTTTTTTTGTGTATTTAGGAAACCTTAAAAGTAACTTTCCTCTCTTTCTTTCTTTCTCTTGATGCTTGCATTGTGCAGGATCTGTCAACTGGGAAAGTGATCAGGAGGGGGCCTTCGCCTTCGATGAGATTTTCTGACGGAAATTGCTCTTCCTACCTTTTGTAATTCCTTAGACTCACCCACCGGCCACAGTACACGGCATGGCCTTGTAAGAACTAGCCAAATGTTCATAATATGGTGTAGAAGCTGAGTGATTGTACAGTCCCTTTAGAATGATCTAAATTCCAAAGCTTTCATATTATATTATGAATAACGTACATTCAATCCTCCATCAGCTAATTGAAGCCTATTAAGCCTAACCTAGGTGTCACACACGCCTTCCTTTCTCACCCCTAAGAGCTTGTGAGTTCATACGATAATTTGTCCAAAAAGCATCACAATCCTATTTTTAAAACTGCTCAGGTGAATTTACTTGTGCTTGAGCTTATCTCTGTCGCCCCTAAAGAAGACATTCCCCCCTCCTCCACCAGTACCAGTTGAAGGCCGCACAAAACTGCATCATCCGATCCTGCCTCTTCAAATTTGATATCCTCCTTATCTAACATATTTTGGTAAGTCTCATTATTTTACCCTCTTCTTACTAATAGCCTGTGGTTGTTCATGCCATTGTACCTTTATTTCTTCTCTTGGTTCTGCGTTGCCGCCTCTACTGATCAGAAAAAGATGTTCAAGTATCCAAATAATTAAATTGTATACTCGTACAAATTCTCTATTTCTGAAGCCAATAAAGCGAAAGTTGGTGGAACAATTTTGGAAGATATTAGTTGGATTTTTAATAATTAATTCTCTCAAAACAGAAAATGAAACTTTAGCCTATAGTTTTTAAAGAATCCATCTGTTCAGTTCGGTGTGTTTTCTTTGATGGTCACGAAGATTTTTTATTTTTTATTTTTTTTTTCCCGGATGACAGGAGATTATCTGTTTGCACACTGTGGTTCCAGTGAAGAATCGTAAACTTTTTCCTTCATTAGTTTGTTTAGGTCATGAGCTATGATACGCATGAATCATTTGACTATGTTGTATACTTATATCACAATTCACATTGAAGTAAGAATTACAATCATCGTAGATTTGAATCTTCTGTGGAAATATATCCTTGGGTGATGTATTATATGCGGGAAAGTTGGAATATGTGTGTTTTGCCTGAATTCTGTCTATATATTGGAATATTTCGGTTTGAGACATATTGTGACCTCTGAAGACTAAAACCTATGCTATGATTTCTATCTACTTCACCATCCATCCTTTTCCCCTAACTCATTTGTCTTAATATACAGTTAAAGATTAGTCTTACTGGAACTGTGGAAGTGCTCTATGTTAACAATTGTACTTTTCTGCAATTATTATCTGAAAGGCGATATCCCTGGTTTATGTCTAAATCTCGACAGATATCATCCCCAATCCCATCATGAAGTTGTCCTGGAGACTGTTCATAAAATACTGCTCGTATATGAGATAGAGCTACATTTATCCAGGGCTTGCATGGGGTGGGAGGAATAGTTACTAGAGTAATGAAGGAGAACGGTGGTGGTGGAAGGAGGGCCAATCTCGTCTACCCTCCCCTTATGTTGCTAATGCGTAGTTACTCGTTTGAACTTTACCTAACAAACTTTATTAGATTCAGTAAAGAATCGATTTCCTTTGATACTAATAAGCATGATCATCTTGCTGTATGTCCCCTGGCGTTTTGAATGTTCAAGGCTTGTGGTGTGCTTAACCTCTTTGTGCTTTCAATACAGGACTAAGGCAACCTACATCCTATCTACAGGTGGCCAAAAGCAGCCCCCACATTTGGGCCTGTTTATGCCAGCCCGGGTCACAGCCCGGGTATGGCCGCCAGGACCATAATATCACGGCCCAACCTAGCCTGCAGGCTCCTTAAGAAACGATTTTAAAAAAAAAAATGCTATATGGGCTGGGACTGGGTCACACAAGTGAAAGCCGAGTCCCGGCCCTGGCCTGTGCCCATTTTGAACAGACTGTCTCCGCCCCCGCCCAAGCCTGAGCCGGCTTGCATTGGCACGACTCACCTAACAGGTCTAGAGAGACGAGCCTTTGAGGCCCTGGCATACTGTTTCTATCTATGAGTGGGAATATTACGGATAACATTCATAGTATACTTCGTTTTTGTGCGGTTCATAGCTAGTTACTCCTCATCATCTGAACAACAGTGTTACACAGTGGTTGAAAATTGAAATCGTCGTTCTTTTGTTGCTTATGAAGTTGATTATTTATGCTATTAGGCTGGAGGAAAGGCTTAGCTACTTAGAATCGGAGAATAAAGTTTTTCGTCAACAAGCTATAACAATGGCTCAGAATAACAAGCTGCTGGCAGCACGCTCTAGATCACTAATGCAGGTAAAATTTGATTTAATTTCACATCGCAAACTTCTTTTGTCATCATAATCTTACTGTCAAAATTTATTCAATAATAACGCGTTATTATCATTCTGAATGACTGCAGAGATCGGACAGTGGTACAAGGCAATCGGTACTATCTATGCTCAAACCCTTTTTGCATTTGTATTGTCAAGCAACAGTTCTTTGTTTCTACTATCAGTCATTTAAATTAAGTCACACTGAAATTTTCAGAATTTTCGAAGTGCATCATTACATTTAAGGACTCGCAGTGAAGATCGAGGGCCGAGCTCCAAAATCATTCAATGACGACAAACAGCGAGAACGAGCATTCTACCCACATACTAGTTCAGAGTTCAGACAATCGGGCAAGAAACTGAGGTCAGTAGTTTCAGAAAAAAAAAAAAAAAACAAAGTATACTTTTTTAAAGTCAAATTCGTAAAATATTGACATTGATGATATTTAGTCGAATATAAAAAGGGATAATCTACATGATACCATCGTATATATTATCGACTGATGATATTCCTCACTCACAAATTCCGAAAGCTGACATTTTTTTCTCAACAGAAGTTCAATGATGAATTTATTGCCGTATTGGGTACACACACCATACATCATAGAAAATGAAAAAAAAAAAAAAAAAACATTGGGTGTCATGTTGAATATCCCAAAATAATTTTGTCGTATTTTAGACCGTGAAAAGTCAAATGAGTTATTTGGAAATGTTTTCGCAGTCTCAGGATAACAATGGTATCGTAGCATGTCGGCTTCCAGAAACATCATCCCTGTTAGTTACTGCTGTTTCACGTTTACAACGAATGCTAAACAGCAGCACTGCAGCAGTGTTGCCGGAGTAATCGTAGTACAACTCAGGTGCTCAGCTGTCGCCTGTCGGTCTCTGTTGACGGATTCTGTGGAAGGATGATCCGATCCAGGTACTGCTGTTGGATACACAGATTATGTGAGGTTAGTGACAGTGTTAGCAGCAGAAGATGTGTAAATATTTTTAGGTAGAGAACGATCTCACGTTGTGAAACAGTCACTTTACATAAAAAGATCATTTGTTTGTTGATTAATAAATTAATCGTCATTTATACAAAAAATTGGATCATTTTACGCATAGAAATCATTTCACTCTATAATTTGTAATCATGCTAATATATTATTTTGTAGTATGAATATTGAGTAGTTATTTTATTGATTTTTTTTTTTTTTTTTTTTTGTATTGACTATATATGCTTGAGGAAAGTATGAAACCAAATACGGAGTATGTATTACTCCCTTCGGACACTACTTTTTGCCCCATTTCATTAAAATACTGATCGCAAATATTTAGACAATGGCACAAAAAATAATGTCTGGAGGGAGTATGAGTTATGGATTAGTAGGAGTAAATTACTTGTATAAATATTGTATGGGTTATGAATGAGAGGATACGGATACGGATACGGATACATATACGGATACGGATACGGATTCTTCAATCACACAATATCATGGATTCGATCGGAATTTGTTGGTCTTAATATGATCCATATCGCCGAAGGTCATGGCCACCGGAATGATGACAGAAGTTGCTATTGGAGAGATGTGTTAGCCCTATACGATCTATACGATGAGAATAATCGGGTTAATTTGAATAATTGATAAGGGAGTTGAAGAGCATATATTCTTGACAAATCTCCACCACAGCCCACGGGTGAGAAACACATTAAAAAGAGGAAAAACCCAAGATCGAATTTCAAAAAAAATATATATATATATATACTCGTATATTTCATGTTTTGACTGTTTCCGACATCTCTCGAACGATAAAATTATGGTTGTTAAAGATCTCAATTTAAAACCATATATATGACCTCCATGTTACACCGGGACATTTCATTTGGTGTGGGGTTTGTTTGACACAAATTTGGAACTTTTTTATTTAAGGACCCAAAATGCCAAAAAAAAACGTGAATAATAACCTTCAAAATCGATCGTTTTTGGCTATTTTTCGTAAACGGAAAAAATTGATCTAGATGCAAATATTTTTTGACAAAAACTTGTCGATAGAAATAGAATTGCCTAATAATGATTATTCGAACCCTCTGACACGATATAATTTGGAAAATATAACTCATGTTTCGACTGATTCCAACACCTCTCGAACGATAAAATTATGTCTCTTAAAAGTCTCAATTTAAAACCATATGACCCTCGCTTTACACCTGGACATTTCATTTGGTGTCAGGTTTGTTTGACACGAATTTGGAACCATTTATTTCGGGACCCAAAAGGCCGAAAAAACGTGGATAATAACCTTTCAAAATCGATCGTTTTTGGCTATTTTTCGTAAGCGGGGAGAGTTGATTTAAACGCGAATTCTTTTCGACAAAAACTTCCCTAGCTCCATGAATCACCGAGCCATGGATAATTATCAGAGTAGCATTGTAGAATCCGATTACTCGTATTAAACAAGAATTTCTACATTACAGTTCGGTTTGAAGTAAAAATTGGAAAAACTGAGCGGATTCGACCACACTAATAAAAACTTTTCTTCGTCTCTTTATTTTTCACTATCTTCGTCTTCTTACACTCTTTTTTACTCCAACAAAGCGGACGATCTGATCTTCTAGTGAGTAGACCCGTAATCAATCCAAATCCGCTCGACCTTAGCTCGACTAAAAATCAGTCAAAACCGATTTGTTCTGAGCCAAGAATCTTGAATTGTACTCCTACAAGTTGACACTAATTAAACCGTAAATGTTTTTGTTCAACGAATAACGCACTTAGTCGCATTACAATATAGGGAAGTGGATTCAAACCGGAGACATACTGTCCCAGAGCACCTAGTACTAACCACTGGGTCAAAACATCTTCGGTAATTAAACCGTTGTTGCAGCAGCAGCAGCAGCAGCAGCCGCCGCCTTAACCTAAGATGGACTTAACAACATGAACGGTGAAGACGGTGTTGTAAGCATCAGTTAGCTCGAACAGACATACATCTCCGAATTCCAAACCGGCGTGTCTTGCAAACTCAGTCCACCCTCTACCAAACGAGCAATTAAATCGAGATTTGTAACAGCGTACAGGCCATTGTTTTCCGTCTTCCTCGCTCATCTTTAGCTTAACTGCACACCTTCTTATATGATATCGAGCGAATTCTCTGAAAATCTGCTGCATCAATCAAGTTTTAAAGACTATATATTCAGTATAGTATAATCAATCAATCAATTTCCGAATGGATTCGTAACTTCCGACTTCATGGTTGAAAAACTTTTACAGTTGGGTTTAAGGGTGTTCAAAAAGTGACCCAGATCGTAAAGTCCGGGTCGATCCAGACAGGGGCACATACTGGTCCGGTCCACACTTTAAAAAAATAAATCAAATTTAGTATATTTTTTTGGTTCGGTTCGGTCCGGTTTAAGAGGATACGGTCTGAGTTTCTTTGTTAACCAGTCCGGTCCGCAAGTTTGGATTTTTGGGGTTGCCAGTCCGCGGGTCACTCTGGTCCGGTCCGGGTTTGGACCGGGTTTGGACCGGTGAACAGCCGTAGTTGGGTTAGATACTTAGATTGATTTCAGATGGACTCACCGGTCCAAAACCGGATAAGACCGGACAACCGTAAACACATCAGTGTATGTCTGGTTACTCGATTTAAAATAAAATAAAATAAAATAAAATAAAATAAAATGTAATTGCAGCAATAAGTCAGATTTAGCAAGTGATGATGAAAGCAGAAGCAGGACTTGCCGGGATGCGGCCCCAATGTAAAGCAGCTGATTTTATACGAGCGACAAAGAAAGGTCGTGAGGGAACAGGAAGTCCGGCAGCAGCTGCGCCTTTCAGTTCTTTCTTATAAGTCATCAGCCATACAGGAAGCTTACTTCCTGTAGTACAAAGGATCATGTAACTAAGAATTTAGACCCTTTACGCGATTTAAGTCCGCTGTCTCATACAAGTGTACAACAAGAAGAAAATAACCTGGTGCCAAAAGCTCCTGCCAAGAGGAAGCGCGGATGTCGTGGCCAGGGGACTTCGAATGCATGCACTCTAATTTCACTTCAGTTGTTCATATGCAAAAACCGCAAAATATGAGCTGTTAAGTACTTCAAGCATATGGCAATATGTGTTTTGATGGTAAAAAAAAGGATCCAAATACTAGCATTTCATGATAATAAGACGGTTTTTGTTATTTGAATCCGTTTTAGCATTAAAACAAAGCATCAGAAACAAGCATAAATGTTGTTAGCCGATATGTTACCTGACTGAGAGGCATTATCATTTTCACTCCCTGCATCAGCAATAGTTTCACGCGATTCCACCGACAGTGGCACCTCATTGTCTTCACCATCCATATTTATACCTTCTGATGGCGAATGCAAATCATCTACGACTAGAGTAACGCGCTCATGCTCATTGCCATCACAGAGTTCTTCAAGAAACTCGGGGTCAAGATCACCACGATTAGAACCATACTCAACTATAGAACTAGTAGTATTATTATATGGTATCTCACAAGCAGTTGTATCAAATAGTTTGACATTGAAGTCTGAATTTCCGTTGTATGTGAACACAATGAAGTATCCATAACCTATGGAAAAACGGTCCACAAATCGTTCCCAACCGTCACTAAACCAAAGCTTATTATCCTCATTGACCAATGCTACTCGATGGGTTTCACCTGTAGGAACAGTGAGCTGGCATGTTTCTGAGATTTCGTCTCCGACTGTGCTTCCAAAGGTCTCTGGAAGCCTCTACAAAAACCCGAAACCAACAAAGCAGGGAATTGTCACAAGCTAGAAAGTACTCCCTCAGTATCAGAATATATGACGTTTTGACTTTTCGAGGTGAGCCTTTGACTTTAATTTTCATGTAAATATATTAGTTCAAATTTTTTAAAAATTACACCATAAAATTCTTTACAAAAAAAAGATTTCAAATGAGTATACATTTTATGATATTTTTTCTTATATTTTGAGAGATATTGAAGAGAGAAAGAGATGTCTCGAAAAGTGAGAACGACTTATAAAAAAACAGAGGGAGTAGTAGAAACCATGGCATTTCAATTAATTAGAGTGTCACAGAATCGCCCTCGACTCAGCCAATACACAATACGCCCTCCATTCGTAAATGATTGCTACGTTTCATGAATATACGTGAAAAGTATTATTTTGAAATGGGACAATTTACCCTAGCATAATGATTCATTTGATCCCAATTTTCATCATAATTCACCACTGAAAAATATACTCCCTCCCCTCCACTAAGATCTTCCCACTTTCCTTAAAAGGAAACTCCACTAAGATTTTCCCACTTCAAAACTTTCTTTATTCATCAATTATACTCTCTTCCTATTGGTTACTTTTTATGATTTGACATCTTGAATCCCACCAAATAATTTACCACCTTTTATTATTCATTTCTTAATCCATGTACCATATCAAAATGGAAAGATCATTGTGGAGAGGAGGGAGTACTCTTATATATACACCCACCAATCAAATCCAATATTCTCATTTGAATTGTTACGGTCTACGAGATAACACTTTGACCGCATTATCAAGTACAACAAGCTAGTATCTAGGTAAATTGTCTTTATCACGAGATATCTATTTAACCCGTTTTAACTTTAAAACGGATATATCCGTCTTAAGCAATAATTTGGGTAGCAGTAGTGACATTTAGTTAAATATGAGAGAAAAAGTTACCAGCTTGCTGAACTGTGTAGAGGGAGTGAGAATGAGCTTGAAGAAAGAAAAAGGGTGATGATGAAGCTCCATTATATCCATCCTGCAACAAACTCCAAGCAATGACAAGTCCTGTTAAAACCAAAAAACGGTTACTCTCCCTTGTGACGGATTATCCATCGTACAATGGATCATATAATAATCATTTAGTTTAATAAGAACACAGCATTTATAGCTTGTGAAGGTGGTTGAAAATGGTGAAAGGGTGGCTAGTGATGGTCACTCATGGTGATTGGTATAGTGAAGAAGGTAAAGTAGAAAATGGCAGACTGATTTGAGTGGACTGTTGAAGAAAACGAAGGTAGATTTTTTTTTAATAATAAAAAATTAGGCAAAGTTTTCGGATAAAACAAGTTGCAAGGATCTATTTGAGAATAGGGTAGGCATAATAAAATATAAACGAGGCTCAACCACCGCCTTAAGGTTTTGTTTAAGATGGTTCATTAACATCCCTAACAGTCCTAACAGAGTTAGAGGCCACGAGTTCGAACACTAACAGCCCCCAATATCTTAAATAAGTTACTCCCTCCGATTACCTGTGTTCTTCCCCTTTCTTTTTGGGGAAGAAAATAAGGAAGGAGTAATTATATTAGTAGAATAATGGGGGTGGAATGAAAAAGTAGGAGAGAGAAATATTATATTAATTAAATGGGAAAAAGTAGAATGAAAAAGTAGGAGAAAGAATATTATATTAATTAAATGAGAAAAAGTGTGATGAAAAAGTAGGAGAGATGAATATTATATTAATTAATAAAGAGGTAAAACTTTACTTAAATGGAAAGAGGGAAGAAAATCAAACTCAGGCCAAAAAGGAAATAGGGAAGAACATAGGTAATCGGAGGGAGTACATTTCACAAGTGATTTTTATATACTTTCCAAGTTTCTATTATGTTTTCTTTTATTTTTTAAGTGAAAAATACGGGTGAAAGAATGGTTTGCTCAAAATAAAAGAAGAATGAGAGAAAAATGTGTAATAAAACTATACCACAAATAAATTGTAATTTTAGTTTCAAAATCAAAGATCTCATGAAAGTGAAATTTGAAAGTAAAAAAAAATTGTCATTTTTTAACTTGTAGCCGGTGTTATGATCGTTGAAAGTGCTTTTGTTAATAAAAAATTAAACCAACCATAAGTTCATAACTCTCAGTTTTACGAGTTTAGAAACCGGTGATTCATAATTCCAAATCAAAGATTTCATCAAGACGGTCCAAATTAATCAACGCTTGCATAACAAAAAAAATCGCAGCCTTATTATGGAAACTCAGTCGAGATAATATAGATACAGGAGATCTAAACACTGCATGTTTTCAGTTAGTTTTAGTTTCGACTCGACATAATCAGGAATTTCATGCAGTGCAGGAATGCAATGTATCACTGGATCAACAAACTCGACAATGCAGGTCATCACTTACCTAATTTTCGGGTGTTGCAGACTCAATAGACGAGCTCGAGAGCCTGGCAAATGACTTGGCAGCCCATTTGTGGGTGTTGTATAGGACATGTTTGTCGAGAGGATGGCCGGGTTTACACACATAGTCCACCAAATAATCAACTGAAACACATGGAATTTCATGTCTTAATAAATCCTGAACCCATGCATCAGCCCGGTGTATTCCCTGACTAACAACGGCAAAATCAACTCCTGCGTCTAGGAACCGAGTGTATGGTGGTGCTGTTGCTAGGATTGTCCCCTCTCCGGCTTTTACAACACGCTTTAGTGTATCCTGTTTTTATACAGTAGTTAATAGTTAAGCATCTACCTGAGATAAAAGGAAAATACTGATAACTTTCCATTTTGTTACCGATTAACCAGTTAAACGAATATTGTTATCTTGAACAAAAATTTGTGAAGAAAAAATAGTATAGGGAGAAAAATACCAAGGATGGAGCGATGCATTGTCCATATACTACAATCCGCATCCCATGAAAGGCACCGTGCCCTGTCTTCTCCCTCAGAAGGCGCCATTTTCTAGGAGCCTCGAGATTTATGGAGCTATCTTCACTAAGACCGTTTTTATGCCATTCATAAGTGTCTTCTGGCAAGAATTTTCCTGCCTGAATACTTTCTGTCAAGTATTCAGACTTCAGAATCCAACTGCATTCAATTAAAATGATAAATATCAAGAGCATGTAAAATATCCAGATTACAAAATTACTAGTAGAGTAGTTCATAATATACCTTCCTGAAGCTGCAGCGGCAAAAAACTTTTCTGTTCTGCGAATTGGGTCAGGAACGACAAAATGTGTTGCTTTGTAACACCATTGATGAGAATCTCTGCAATGTTTTCCTTTAAGACGTTTGATGAGTCGTTGAAACTCCTTTCTCTGTAACCTATGCCCACTAACAAGAAAACATGCTTGTTCATTTTTAATAGCTGTCAAATCACTCGGAATAGTCACGGAGTCTGAACTAATAGCATTGTCATCCCTTAGAGTCGGAGTAGACTTAGGTGCATCGCCATTACTTTTGCCTTCATCTTCATGAAAAAGAGGCTCCCTTTCCTTCTCGGCCTTGTTTAACACGAGAGGATCATCACCAAAACCAGAAGCATTTGATTTGCCAGACAGAGTGCCGGATTTACCATCAAGAACTTGCATATCTTCCTTTTCAGCTGAAATATGACTCGTCGACTTGGTTGAAAGTATAGTCCTGCGTCTCTTTTTTGCAGCCTGTTTAACAACCTTGGTAGTACACTCATTGTTTGCACAAGGGTCCCTCTCATTTTCGACTTCAATCTGCACCTTTTCTGAATTGAATGTACCTGACAACTTCTTACACAGTTTATCGTCATGTCGATCATGTTTATCACGACTTGACTCAACTTGAACAAGCTCCTTCATTAATTGATCTCCACACATTTTCTTTCCAGCAGCTGTCACAGCATTTCCATTTACACTCTCTTTCTCCTCCCCGACTTTTCTACCTACATCAACATCTGCATCCTGAAACACTTCTTTTGGTGCTCTAACGACAGTTTTCTCCTTAGTGTGATCAGAAATCACTTTCTTCTGTACCGAATGTTGATTCTCAGGCTGCTTTACTTCATGTTTGTATGTGTTGGCAAAGGGTTCGGCCTCATACGTTTCCCTATTGACATGGTTTACAGCATCATTTATTTGAACCATCACGGTGTTGGATCCATCCACCATCTGAGGGGCCATATCATTATCAACAATAGATGAAATTGCATTATCCTTTCGTGCAATTTCACTGGTTTGACGCAATACCACATTATCATTGGAGAAACTGCCACTGAGAGAGCCCTTCTGAGCATCAGTCGTCTTCCTGCATGCTCTAAGTCTAGAACCCAATTTTTTCCTAGCAGCCACTTTCCTAACATCAGCATTCAAATCGGAATTCTCGACCATTAAAGACTCTAACTTCTTCAACTCAGGAGAAGAGGATGCATTTTCTGGTATAAACTGTGGCTTAGCCGTCTCGTGGTCCACACCTGAAACAACTCGAGTGCCCATGTCAGATTTGCCAACTTCTAGCGTCTCCATCGTTAAAGATTCACATGGAACGCCATTCAGTAACTTGTCTTCAGATGCCCTAACAGTTTCAAAGCCCATTCCGCTGCTGATACCAAGGGAACTATTTTTGCGTTTCTTAAGAGGACTACACACTGGTGTTCCAGGCTCTGATGCATCTACTCTTTTACTAGCAGTGGCCATTAATTTCCGTGATTTGGATTTTCTAGCAGTTTTTCTCAAGTCTGAAGGAGTGGAGTGATCTATTAAAGACTCGTTGGATCGTTTTGAACTTTCTCCATTGATGTTCCCCCATTCTTCTCCAACATGCAATGGACTACTCGTCTTTCTCACATTCAGTTCACCATTTTCTTCAGAATCTTCAATCACAGCCTCCAACATTTCCAACTCATAGCCACTGCAGGACGGAAAAAAAGTTTTTAGATAGAGAAATTTTTTATTTACTAGAATCAGTTGGCGAAATTATCAACCTTTTACAATAATGTTCTTCTGGCAGGATATTCCACTCCTTTAGGCTGCAAAGTAACACAAGAAGTAGTAAATAACTTACATGAAATTATACAAGAAAGAGCCTGAAATCCCGAATGTTAAAATCCCAAAGGATGTAAGGTTATCAGACAAACATACCAATCTTCCAACCAACGATGATTTACTAGTTTTATTTTCGGATGCTTGCAACCCGACAGATATTTAGCCCCTGTCGGAATAGCAAGTTAAGTCAAACATATATACGAGCATGTGACTGTAACAAGGGAAAAAGGATTAACTGTCCTGTGTATCATCAAAGCGTGCTGAAACGGCAGCATAACATCATATGCTGTCAACCAGAGATAAGCTGTAAGGATCGAAGAAGCAGTCGGGATAAAAGAATCGCTAACCTTCAAATTTGTAGCATATAAGATGAGTAGCATTTCCCGGATTCAGTGGTTTAGAAAACTTTGCTCCCATTAACTGCACCATTTTCTGCAACAAAGATCAATAGATCTTAACATCAACACCTCATATAAATTCCTGAACGGAAGTAACAGAAAAGAATCGATGTAATACCTCTATGTGATCGCGTAGATAACCCTGGTATCCCGTCAAACAAATAACAAGCTTTTTGGCACCCGGAATACCATTCAGTTCCTTTAGTGGCCTGAATATAATCTGCAAAGAGCAAACAAACAGAAAATAATGCAATATTCGACGAATGATACAACAAAGGAAAGCGCAAACGTCCAAGGAAGTCGTAAATGGAGCTTACAGACGAAGCATTAGCCAGCTTTCCAGCGATTAAGCTCTGATGAATCCATGAAACTGTAACAAGTGTCTTTCCGTTCCGTATAGCAGCAGCACAAATAGGATCATCCTATGCACATCAGACACGACAAATTGACGATTAATTCAGAAATGCTAACAACGATTGGCGCATATGTAAGAAATCCAACTCTCGACTTTGATGTTATCAGTTCAGCGTGAGACGGTCTCAAGTACGACTAAAAAATACACAAAATTATACCTACCCCAATATCTCGAACTCTCAAGTGGAATCTCAGTACACGTTACGGGGAGCCTGTTGGCACTAACCACTCTTCAAGCCCAAAGGACAAATGAGGGGGCGTAATAGAATATAAACGAGCATCAACCATCACTTTAAGTTTTGGTTGAGATGGTTCGTTATCAGTATAAGGGTCATTTAGACTTCAATGCGGACCTTTAGAAGCCATAATATAGCATTTTATAACGTGTCGAAATCTGTCGAAACAAGTTCTAAACATCATTTTATACGACTTGGTTCGTTATCAGTACGTAATCTCTCTAATTTTTTCGTCTCAATCATTTGTTTATCGTGGATTAAAATGAAATTCACAAAGAATCAAAACGGTAAACATTTTTAAAAAATGAATCAGAAGGAGGAAGTATTTGGTTGAATGTAAAACCTAATCCCCAAACTAATTTCATAAATTTCCTAAATTCACAAATGATCAAAGTATTTTATTGAAATGAGGCAATAATTGCAAACGAAGGGAGTATAACCCTAACTATTAATTTCCATCTCGATCATTTGTTTACTTGATAACATGTACTTGCTCCGTTCAAATCCAAGCTACACAATCTACACATTTGTCGAGTCGAGTTTTACATCATCAATATTCATTCATTTTACGTTAGCAAACAAGATCGTAGGTGACTATATTTTCACTATAGATTGTCGAGAATATCGAATGTAAAATCAATAAAGAAGAAGAAGAAGAAGAATGAGAGAAGATTACGAGTAAAAGGTTAAAGACGATGACATGAGTACAATCACCAGAATAATCAGCAACATAAACTCCACCGGAACTTACAATCGTCGATTTCACCTACAAAATTCGCAATCGACATTGATTACCATGATTAACATGAATAATTGAATTGATTAACCTTTACAGAAGAGAACAAATTGAAGAACCTGATCGTGACTTTCGGGTTGGAACCCGGCAAGATGAAACCGGATTCCTTCAAATAGGTTCGGATTCAAGGACGCCATTGTTAGCTTTTGCTGTCACTGTCGTTTGACGGAGGTTATCGTTGTTATTGTGTGAGACGATTTCACGAGTATAAAAATGGCGGGAAAAAGGAAGGAGAAGAGTTGCAGTACGAGGGAAGCTTGAGTTGCAGTACGAGGGAAGCTTTGAGGGGAATTATTGGAGATGGCGGGAACAATTTTGTCCGGTCCGGACCGGACCGGAATCTTCCAGAATAGAAACTTCTAGACCGGTTTTAGGTCCATCATTTTGGGCGATTTAGGGTTCCGGTCCTGACCAGGTTTTTTCCGGTCCGGATCAGTTTGGACCGGAAAGATCAGAATTATATTGATAAAAAAAATTGGTCTAACTGGTCCAGGTTCAAGATTTTTAGATTCTGGTTCGGATTTTTTTGAAGATTCTGGTTCAGTCCAAACCGGATCTGATTCGGTCCTTGACCGGTGCACAGCCCTAATTTTGTATAGAGACGATTGTTTGCGAGCTTGGGCCAAATATTGAAAAGAACAGGGCCTGAATACCGATATTAGCCCATGTTCGTCGGACTGGAATAGCATTTAATAATAAAATAATTATAGATTTTTTATATAATTTTTACTTATAAATACGGTAAATATTTAATTTTGATAACATTAGTTATATTAAATACGGAGTATTATTAATATTAAAATAAATACTTTATTAATATTAAAACATAAATGAATTAATCGTTCTCTCATCGATATTTTACAGTAAGAAAATAGGAGTATTAGTTGTTACCGATATCAATGTATATATTAAAAATATATTATTAAATAAAACATGTTTATTCTCATTAATATCAAGTACTGATATATTAAATTAGATATTTAAGAAAATTAAAAATAAAATTGTATTTATGGTAAAAAAAACAAAAAAAATAAAGAAAATTAATGTTTTCAAAGTGCGTTAATAACCCGTATTTGACCCGAAATCCGACCCAAAACACGTATAAACCCGACTCATATACAACCCGTATTTCTCAAACCCGAAATACATCCGATCCATATTAAAGTTTTGATTTTTTTTGCAACAAAATCGTCATTGATTCGGGGTATTAACTCGATATGTTTCTATTTTAACAAAAAATTTATTATAACATTCCAAAAAAATTAAATAATATTCTCATTCGGGATAAAAATAATATATATAAAAAAGTTATAGGATACGACAAATCCGATACCAATTTATTAACATTTTTTAATTAATTATTCGAGAATGGATATAAATTACTATAAATATAGGTTGATGTCATTAAAAAAAAAAAAAAAAAAAACTCATTGTTTTGTAATTCATAGTTTTTTTTTTAGTGTCAATTATTTTTGTATTGAATTAATAATGGCAAATCTTTTCGCGAGTTGTATACCAAGTAATACAATCCCGGAAAAATATGTTTGTCCACCGGAAAAAAGAGCAGGTAGAGTCGGTAAATTATTACAGTATTTACAAAGGTGGATCCATAAGTTTTTTTTTATGGTGTAGCAAATTTATACTCCATATATTAGACAAATAAATGGAGAAATAGTTAATTATTATTCGTACAATAATATGTATTAATAATAAGATTATGAATTTGATTAATTAATGATCTAGAATGTGTATCGGAAATTATAAGTTTTTTTTTTGTGCATAAATAAACATGTATACGTGCACATAACTAATACGGAGTATATTTTTTTTGTTTTTAGGTAACGCTAAGAAAGCTGATATTCCCGTCATTGATCTCCATGACGAAGGTAATTCAGATGCAATAATGAAGGCAAGCCAAGATTTCGGAATATTTATGGTTCGTATCTAAGCAGTTAACACAGTAATCTTGTCAATTTTTTTTATATAATAGACTATTTAATGACATTATGTTAAAATACTGGTCTAAGATAGTTGAAATTAAATAACATTTTAGACGAATATGATTAAAGGAGTATGAAGATATATCGCATATCAAATTATTATTTCACGATATAATTAACAATATGCGAAAATAATTCAATAGATTATTTTCTATTCTTTAATCAACTACTATATATGTAACTTTGAAGTGCTCTATTTGAGGCATTTCATGCCTAAAACGCCTCAAATATAGGTTTTTTTTGGAGCCGCAAATTATATTTTTTCTGCGAGTGTTCATAGATTATATTGTCGCAGGTGATCAACCATGGGATCCCAATCGAACAAATGAACAAGGCAATGGAAGTCTTTGACGAGTTTTTTAAGTTACCTTCAGAAGAAAAGTCGAAATATCCCATGGAATCCGATACCAAAAAAGTGTGTAGAGCATATACAAGTACCTTCGACTATGACACTGAAGAATTTCATAATTGGAGGGATTGTTTGACCGCGGAATGTACCCCTTTGGATGAATGCATCAAATTCTGGCCTCAAAACCCTCAGAATTTTAAGTAAATTTCTATTCGTTGATGTAATTTTCGACGCAATTTTCATTAGATGATTTAGCCTTGTGCCCTGGTTAAGATTAGGTATCAGAGTCGAATCTTTGATGCATTAATATAATGTTGTTGTTCTATCAATTGTCACTTTGTTTTTCCAGGTCAGTGATCGGAGAATATACTAGAGGGGTAAAAGAACTACGTTTAAGGCTCCTTGAGCAAATATCCATAGGGCTTGGATTAGAACGAGATCACCTTACCGGTGAGCTAAGTAAAGGTGTAGCTCTGACGGTGAACCATTATCCACCTTCCCCTAACCCGGATTTGACGTTGGGACTTCATGAACACGAGGATGCAGCGGCCGTCATAACCATAATGCAAGCTACTGATGTTCCGGCATTTCAGTTTTTGAAGGATGATCAGTGGTTCACTGTTGAGACTCGCCCAGACGCTTTCTTGGTGTTCATGGGTAGTCAAATTGAGGTACGACGACTAATCTTTGATTTCACCAAAGATGTCTTAGTGGTTAAAACCATGTAACCTGGACAATAGTCAGCAGGTTCAGATCACCTCCCCTTATTGTAATGCGACCAAGTGCACGATCTGTCGAAAAAAAATACACAGTAATAATTTAATCTCGGTTACTTGTTTACCTTTCTGATAAGTGAAATTCGAAATTTGGTGATGTGTGCAGGTGATTAGCAACGGAAAGTTAAAGGCGGTGAGACACAGAGTAACAAGTACAAGCATGAGTCGATACAGTGTGGTTTTCTTCATATATCCTTCACCCGAGTGTGTTGTGGAGCCGGCTAAGGCAATTCTTGAAGCAGAAAATACCCCATCACATTACAAGTCCTTTAAATTTAAGGACTTTTTTGATATATACATCGGTCCTAAATCCGAAGGAATTGAAGTCGATCAACATGCTAAAAACTTGCAAATAAATCATACTCCTAGTGGTTGAGATCAGGTGTTGTGGACTATAGGTCCAGGTTCGAATTACCCATCCCCATACACTGTAATACGAAGAAAAAAAAAAAACGGTGGCGGCTTGTAATTGACTTTTTTTTTTTTTTACTATTGGCAAATGGGCATTGGTACAACGATTATTTATAGAACTACTACCTGGTTCAACGATTATTTATAGAACTACTGCGAAGTTGGGGTAAGCATTGGTTCGAATCATACTCCGAAATCGCTAAGATAAAATCAGACGAGACTAAAAATTGAGAACTAAGCTACGGGGGACTGACCTAAAATTTTCGGTATTGAATCGAATCAAATCAAACCGGATTGAAAATTGAGACGTATGTTACATTACATGGATCAAATTGGACCGAAAATCGAGAACCGAGTTATTCATATACCGAGAAGTAGGAGTGTGCTGTGTTCATCGATCCCAAACCCGAACCAGACTAGATAAATAGAACCGAAGACCGGTCACCCCAAAAGTCCAAACCCAAAGACCGGAACAATTAGACGGAGACCCAAACTGGACCCATTTAAGACCAAAGACCCTTTCACCGGTCCAAACCCAGACCGGACCAGATTGACCCGCAGAACGAAAACCCCAAAAATCCAAACCTGCGGACCGGACCAATTAAAAAAGAAACCCGGACCGGACCGTAGAAATACACTAAATTTGTTATCTTTGTTAAGTGTGGACCGGACCGGACCGCAGACCGTCACCAAATTTTTTGTGACCCGAAGACCAGACCGGTATGTGCCCGATCTAGACGAATTTTTGAACACCCCTATTTGGAGCGAACCAGACCGGAAAACTCAGAAATCATAATACACCCGTAACGCGGCTGCTGCTTTTTCAGGTGCGATTCCAATTTCTAGGGTTTCATGTTTTCGTTCCTCATAGTACTGCATTGATTCATTTGGGGAAATCAATTTAGGGTTTCTACAATATCGTTCATTCTAAAATCAATGTAATCGGGCATCAATTATTCAATTTTGTTGTATATACATTTGATGAACTGCTGATTTCTGTTTGTTTATTACCCCGTATTATTTTCGTGCATTTCATGGTAAATTGAATTTGTTTTTGCATCAATTTTTAGTCGGATTCGTATAATAAATGTAGTAGGAGTAATTCGTTTTGTTGGTTGTTGATAATTTTTTGGAATTACTGGATTTGACGAGGGATTAGGGTTTGCGAAATAGGTTGTATAAATTGAGAGATGGTTAGGGTTAGGGGTAAGAGTTTATGGAGTATGATTTAGCGAATCAGAAGTCGAAAATTTATGAAAGATGCAGCTACTGATTACACCGTTTTTTTCTGCTGTTCGTTTCGTCTTTTGTTAGTGTAAGAATTTTGATTGTGTGTTGATGAATGATGATTGATGTGTTACGGACTGTACGCTAAAATCTGAGGTGAATCGGGTGCTGAAATTCACGTGAATTTAATTGATGCAATGTCCCAAATCCCAATTTGGGGAAAAAAAAATCGTGCCTAGGCAGTTGGCCTACAGTGACATTGTTAATGTAGTAGCTCATTGTTGTGGAATTCCGATATTGATGCACAAATGGTGTTTGCTAAAAAGATGTCGATTTTAAACATACAACATTGTTTGCTAAAAAGATGGGATGTCGACATGTCGTCTTGTGCATGAGGTGTGCGCTTTTGCCTCTTGCTTTTCCGTCTTCTTGCTACGACAACTTTGCTTGCGCTTATTAATCTAATGGATAGCTGTACGAGACTTTCTTACTCTGTTTATGCCAGTGGCCGTGAGTTGACTTGTATGTGTTTCAGTTCATTTGGTGTTCCTGTTCTTGAGGATTCTTCCGCCCTGCGCTAGTTATTAAATCGATGAAAAAATGCATTTACTGCATAAATGACTGCCTCTAGATTTTGTCTGCTGCTATTCCAAATCACTCAACATCGCTGTAGATTGTGTGATCGATGAGATGCATCACATTGTAGATTTCTGAGCTCCTTTCTGAACAATAGTTCCCGTCATTCTCATTTGTTGTTCTTCCATTTTTGACTTATACGTGTTTCAATTTGTTTGGTGTTTCTGTTTTTGCGGCTTCTTCTTCTCCCTGTGCTTAATTATGAAATCCACGACGAAAAATGCATCTCTACTGTAGTTTGCTGCACATTGTAAATTTCCGACTGTCAAAACAAGCATCTTTATTTCAGTTCAATATCCTTTGAATAATCATTATTCTGCTACTGTAATAGGAATCGGGAAAATGAAGAAAGGATTGCACCCTCAGATGCAATGGATAACATACGTGACTCAGTCGGGAAGATTGATGAACGTGATGATGAGCAAGATTCACAGAGAACCCAAAGTTTACCACTTACGAGCGAAAAGAGAGATAGCTGAGAGCTTAGGCCCGATAGCCAGGTTCAACCGCCGTTATGGACTGGAGCAAAACGAAGAAACTAAAACTACCGATGACAAGTAGAATCAATCTACAGCTCGACAGCGACACTTTCTTGATTTCTTTTTTCTTGTGCTTCATTGGTTTATTGTCAGTGACCCTCCAGTTGGTATTCCGAGAATAAGTCCGCTCCTTTTGGTGATCTCGGCTGCCACGCTACAAAACTTGTATCGACTCATAATACCATCTCTCTTACCTTCCGAACCTCAAAGAATTGATTGTTGTTGGGGTGTTGCGATATTGGCGGGACCATATCGAGTTATGTTGGCTTAGTGATATGATACTCGGAGCTTCAAAACATGAAAATAAGATTATACACTTGGTTGTACAATAAAATTTTCTGAGCTAATTTCTAAATTTTTGAGTTTAAATATTTATGTGATTTAACTCGACAATTTTACACTAAAGCTCAGAAAGTTTACAGCAAAACTCAAAATTTTTATGATAAAACTCAAAATCTTAAAACCAGTTGTACATAGAATTATATACAACTGGTTGTGTAATCCTCTAACAGGATAATCCGATTCTTCCATTCAATTTTTTTCCCGGGTTGTTTCGTTGCTTCGTCTAACCAAAAATAAAATTACAAGCAAAAAATTTCTTTTGTGGTATAAGATGAGTTACAAGGACGAATTCGGATCATATAAAGTGTCGTAAAATGTGTTAATCGATTCTGTTGGAAAAAACGAGACTCAAATCCTTAAAAAATACTCATATTACATTGCTAAAAAAGTAAATTGCAAATTTTTACTATTGTCGAATGGTACAACGGTTCCATTTATAGGCTTATAGCAAAGAGGATCAACAATCAAACGACTTGCAAATCGAAATACAAACCTTCCAAAATTTAATATCGTGAATCAAAAAAAAAAAAAATTCTAAACGATCACAAAGCTCAGCTTATAACGTTCTATGACGATTAGAGCTTCATGACCCGACAATGACAAAAGCCACATTCGGAATAATAGTAGATAAGCAGCGAATTACTATCGACCTATTAGTCTATTACTACACCGTAAAAAAATCTAAGACTAAAGTGTTGATCGATGATGTTACAGAGAAGAGAAGAGAAGAGAACCCGGTTTGAAGAAGGGGTGTCAAAAATTACTGCAAGCGGTAAATAATGGTTATATAGGTTACGGTTTTTTAACCGAGGACTTGCTTGATTTTTTGCTTTTGGTCGTCGGACAATGAAGTCGGAAACAAAACTTCGAAGGTGACGTAAAGGTTGCCTTTCTTGTTGCTCAGATGTAATGGCATTCCTTCTCCTTTGAACTTCCTCACTTCCTTCGGCTTCGTAATGCCCTGCGCTCATATCCCAAGTTGTTAACTCGTTTAAATTACGTTCAGTTGCGTTCAGTTGCGCTCAGACGTTTTAAAATAAATTTAAAGGAAGTGTGTGTATGCATGAAAAGCGAAGAATCTGACCTTGGAGCCAATGTCGACCAAATGTTCATCAAGGTGTTTGATTGTCTTTTCGAAACCAACAAGCGCTTGAAGCTGTAGAAACGACATCAGATTAACAAGCAACGTTTGAAGAAAAAGATTACGACTTTTTAGCAGACGACTGTAATTAAAATCTTCAACAAAATGCTCGAAATAATTGCAAGCTTCAGATGCCGAAGATAATTTCAGTGAAACCGAACTAATAGTCGCAATGTGTCATCCTTATTCCAATAATTACATATCCGATTTGACCTATGGATGAATATGCAAGCATACGTTTCATGCTTGTTTGTGTAATAGCAATCAGATTCCCCAATATCATGCTAAGAATAGCTAGTATTTCGAGAAGAAGATGCCATTCGTTTGATGGGAAATAAAAAGGAATATCGAAAATTCGAGTGGCTGAAGCTGAAGCAGCTACTTTCGAAGTAACAGAAAGAAAAGCAACGACTGGAGTGGGAGAGTCAGAGTCGAAAAGTGCATAATAGTCGCTAACGCTACTGCATTTTCAGTTATCTACCGGTCCAAATTTAACTGTTTGACGGACAATTCATGATAATGTACCTTAAAATGAAATGCTTAAGGTTAAAATCTTATTATGAACTTTGAGTGAAGTACCAAAACGAGTAGCTCGGTCCATCAAATCGGATTTTTGTTAATCAATTTATGTTATGTACTGTATGACATTACTAGTGAGTAAAGGGGGTGTAACTGTTCAAGCACGGAACTCGAAAGGCGTACCAGTGAGCCAGTCAAAGTAAACAGAGCGAGCACGAACAGCAGCTAATAATGCAACTAGAATCAGACGAAGCTTGGAGGTCATGTAAGAATATATGCATATAGTACTCACCAAAGTAATAGTAACAGTGGTACGTAGATCATCTCCATCTCTCACGAAAACATCATGGGGTGCAGTGCGGATACGAAACTGCAAGATACACAAGTTCTTCAAATTCTTCTGATCATAGATGCAGTGTAGCACAAAATAATGTTTTTGAACCAAATGTTTAGCTAACAGGACTACAGGAGTACCTTCAAATCGCCAGGTTCTCCGTCTATTTTGGGCTCACCGTCTTCATAGAAAGATATTTCCTGTAAAAAGTGTCAACGTCAAATATATTATTACTCCCTCCATCCATACGAACTACTGGATGTATGATATGATCAAACAATGCAGCAGCAAAGACTTACTTCCCCATCTTTCATCCCCTTTTCGATATCCACTGTCAAAGAGTAACCTTCACGTTCGAATTTCACATTAGCACACTTGTCGCAAACCTGTAGAAAATAGAATCAGAAACAAATCCAAGAAAATTGTAGGAAGCGTGTACTACAGCATCAAAGTCCTTCAGGATACGCAGATCAAGTATAAATCACGGTTGCTTAAATTTATATAGGCATCGTAACGTGCAGTGAAGCAAACCGAGATGAGAGCCACAAATAATACTTTGAATGACAAATCGTGGTAGCAACAGAAAGCGAGATAGAATTAACCTGCTCTGTCATCTGTTGGTACATTCCTGGACCTATCTGCCGATGATAGACCTCATTACGACAGTTGCAGTTTCTTTTCCCTGGAGCGGGCTTAATAACATTTTTCTCCCTCCAAACCTGGCATATTCACGAACTAGATTACTTGGCTATAATGTTAACATACGTGGAGAAAAGAGCGTTCTTTAAAACAACAAAACAAACCCAAAAGACTTCGACTACTGATTACCTCAAATATGTGAGTCAGACCCGCCAATCAAATATGTTAGTTAAACCCGCTAATTAGCCTGCTAATTATAATTAGCTTTTGCAAGCCAATATTAAATCCGCTGCTAAACGGAGCCTAGATCCAGAAAAGAACACCAAGCAAATAAGAATTTCAACGAGCATAAACATATCTTTACCTTCATCGTGCCTCCCATGTACAAATCTTCTAGTGATGCTTCTAGATCTACAATCACATCATCCCCTTTCACTATTTTCTCTTCCTCTTCTTCCTCCATACCACCTCCAAAGAATCTAGAACAAGTAGCGAAATTTGAGAACCACCAAGTGAATTGATTGAAATCAGTCAAATTTATCGTGGACAAACTTTACATGCCAAATCATTAGAGAGCATTCAGAGCAACAACTACCATGAAAACAGCTTCACAGAGAACAACTAATTACGGAGCAACAAATACTTACTAACGGCAGTAGACAGAACGATAATTATTAATATGATCTCAGAGAGCAGTAAATTACTACGTCCTGAGATCATTTAGCCCTCAGCGCAGTAAATAGTTGTTTAGGACAGTGCAACAGAGTAAATGACGTACTACACTTTCCTGATATGTAAATGTTTTCGCGAATTTTACCCGGGGAAGTAAATTGGGGTAGAAGGTGCTACTTAACCCAATCGAAAAGCACAATTACATACACATCTTTGTGTTGCCATTGTTTCCTACTACTCCAAACCTAACAATCATATCTTGGATTCAGTAAACTATATACCTTTTTCTTCCAATGCACGAGATTGACACTTTAAAAGATTTTGAAGTATCTTGCATCAGCAAACTATATACATTTTTCTCCGCAGACTAACATGTGCAAAATTGCCAAAGCACGAGTTCAGCACTTTAACGAATACACGGTTTGGAGTTACTCATGAAGTGAAATCATAAAGGTTGATCAGTTTATTCGACGCCCCAACCCACCATAATCACCACCAAAACCTCATTTGCTCATTTGTCCAAGTAATCAAGTAACTAGCAACACCGTCACTGAAACACTATACTAAAATCTTTTGTTACTTTGTCTCAACAAATCTCAAGTCACCTAACAATCAAAGACTATCAAAACGAAACTAATCTATAATCTCATACGCTAATTAATCAAAGAAATCAACACAGCACCCATACTACTAGAAGAAATCATTTTCTCAGCAATGTTAATCAAACAACACAATTCTCAAGTCATCAAACATCCAAAACACTAGTCTATCCTGAATCGTTAAAAGCGAATTCTATCACGTCGTTTGATAAAAATGCACCTAACACATACTCTATAAAAGCGAATCACGAATTAGTAGGTAGGGGGTACTCATAGCTAGCGAATCCGATAACCATGGTTCCAAACACTATCCAAAGTTCCAAACTGTGATACATATGACATTAATAATACCGTAAACAGTAATCAACTTACTGACTGAAAATGTCCTGCATATTCATTCCACCACCACCTCTACCGCCGCCGCTTGCGGCGTGTTGTTTCAGACCTTCCTCGCCATACCGATCATAAATTTTCCTCTTCTCACTATCTGATAGAACTTCATACGCTGCAAAAAATTAAAATCAATCAAATACATAATCACACACACAAAAAAAAAAAACCTAAAATCTTCAGCAAAAACACTGACAGTAACTACTCCCTCCGTCTCGATCATTTGTTCGACTTTTATACTATTCGTGAGGCGTATTTTAATCAAAGAATAACAAATGATCGAGTGGAAATCGAATTACCATTGCTCATTTCGGCGAACTTTTTGTTCGCTTCTTCATTGCCTTGATTCTTATCAGGATGATATTTCAATGCAAGTTTTCTATAAGCTCTTTTGATCTGATCATCCGACGCACCTTTCGGAATTTGCAATATATCGTAAAAGCTCTTCCTATACACAATTTCATCACAAATCAGCTAATTTTCTTCAATGAAATCGCAATTAATCGGGAATTTTTTTAAAAAAACAATCAATGAAACAACAAGAAGAAGAACATACGCTGCAATGGCGAATACAGCGTGCGAAAAAATACACAAAACGAACAAAAAACTCGTCGTTTTCGTCGTTCTCGCCATTGTTGAGGAGAGAAATCGCGATCTCTCCGCGTAAAATCACCAGATTTTGCTTAAAATACCTCTAAATTAATCGAATTTCGGCAGATTTTGATCTGAATTTGATCAACAAATCAAGAATTCGTGTGTTTTTTTGAATTTCTTTGAGGATTTGAGTGATGAAAAATGATGTGCGCGAAGATTCGCAGATGATGAGTGAAGTTTGTTGTCGAAGTTCGTTTTAGTGTGTTTTGGGCCAACGTGTTCTTCAACGGAACCCACCAATCAGAAACAAGTATTTGTTGGTTCTGTCCAATTGAGTAACGACACGTGTCGTCTAAATTCTGTTAATTTTTTGAAAACGAGTTTGTGACGTACTCATTGACTTGAGGTAGATTGTTGGCCGGTCAATATAATTTGGATTCGTCAGACACCTCGGGTTCGGGTCGAATCCTGAACCCCTGAATCAGTCCGTTTGTATTACTCCCTCCGTTTCTATAATTTCTTCCACCTTAAAAGTGACATATTTCTTAAGAAAAGAGAAGTGTGATAAAAAAAAAAAAAAAGTGGAAGAAATCAAAGAAATTGTTGAAAAAAGAAATGTGAAAGATATCAAAGAAACCGAGGGAGTATTTGTTTGTTTCGTGATTATTTAGTTTAATAGTCGAGTTTAGTCTAATTAGCGTAATTTTTGTGTAATTGTCGAAAGTTTGGTAGTACTTTTGATTATCATGAAATCTTAGCTGTGACGGTCATATCCGTCATAAACTTGTAATGGTCGAATAAAGAGATACGACGTAGTACAAAAAAACCATAGTAATGGTTAGAGGATAGCACATGTGTTGTATTTTCCCACATATATGACCTGTTATAAACTTCTGATAGATATACCCGTCATAAGAAGACTTACTGATTAATTATTTGGTCTTGTAGTTACATAGAGGGGTCAAGACTAGTGGTGTTCAAAAAGTGGCCCAGACCAACGAACCGGGGAACATACCGGTCTAGTATGCGGGTCGCCAATAAGTTGGCGACTGATGGATATACCCCGTCATAAGAAGACTTACTCAACAATTATTTGGTCTTGCAGTTACCTAGAGGGGTCGAGATTATGGATGTTCAAAAAGTGGTCTAGACCAACAAACCGGACCGCAATGAACCGGGGAAAATACCTGTCCAGTTTGCGGGTCCCCAATAAGTTGGCGACCGGTCCACCCTTACAAATTTATCTTAGTGTATTTTTACTGTCTGATCCAGTTCGGTCCGAGTTTCTTTGTTAACCGATCCGATCCGCAGATTTGAATTTTTGGGATTCCAGATCCACAAATCAATCCGATCCAGTTCGAGTGTATACCGATGAACACCCCTAGTCAAGAATTAGCCTTAAGTCATACCAAATCAAGATCAAACCCGAATGAACATCCGATTAGTTAACCGATTCGAACTTTAACCGCACCGATTTGAAGAACTCATCCAACGAGACAACCCCACTCGTTTCTTCAACGATCTCGATCGATAACAAAAACAACTCAGATCAATGGTGTAAACAACTTTCGCTCGATCTTTGATGGCTGATAATACTGCAGCTAACCAATTGATGGTACATTATACTCTTGAATGTAAATTTAATCAAGCTGTTGTCAGTTGCATGGTTTAATTTCTGTGAATTTAGGTTTTTTTTTTTCTTTTGTTTGACTGTTAATAGGAGGTCTCTAATGGCGGAAATGTTGAAAGCTCAATGGATGTGCTTGATTTAGGTGCATTTGTTGGTGATTTGTCAATTGAAGAAGATTTTGGCAGGTGGGTTTCTTTAGTTTTTGTAGTTAGTTTACTGGGTAATGTTTGTAATTTGCGATTGACTAACCTGAATCATTGTCGAAACTGTTAGAGCTTTAGATATGGATTTTACTTGTGTGTGTGAATTCTAGTTTACTGGGTAATGTTTGCAATTTGCGATCGACTAACATGAATCATTTGTCGAAACTGTTAGAGCTTTAGATATGGATTTTACTTCTGTGTGTGTGAATTCTAGTTTACTGGGTAATGTTTGTAATTTGCGATCGACTAACATGAATCATTTGTCGAAACTGTTAGAGCTTTAGATATGGATTTTACTTGTGTGTGTGAATTCTAGTTTACTGGGTAATGTTTGCAATTTGCGATCGACTGACATGAATCATTGTCGAAAGTGTTAGAGCTTTAAATAGGGAGTTTACTAGTGTGTGTGTGAATTCTAGTTTACTGGGTATTGTTTGTAATTTGCGATTGACTAACATGAATCATTGTCGAAACTGTTAGAGTTTTAGATATGGATTTTACTTGTGTGTGTGAATTCTAGTTTACTGGGTAATGTTTGTAATTTGCGATCGACTAACCTGAATCATTGTCGAAACTGTTAGAGCTTTAGATATGGATTTTACTTCTGTGTGTGTGAATTCTAGTTTACTGGGTAATGTTTGTAATTTGCGATCGACTAACATGAATCAGTTGTTGAAAGTGTTAGAGGCGGCGTAGAGCTTTAGATGATGGATTCTACGTGTGTGTGTGAATTCTAGTTTACTGGGTAATGTTTGTAATTTGCGATCGACTAACATGAATCATTTGTCGAAAGTGTTAGAGGCGGCGTAGAGCTTTAGATATGGATTTTACTAGTGTGAGTGTGTGTGAATTCTAGTCAAAAAAAAGAAAGAATTGAGTGTTGTGGTTGAGTTAGAACTGTTCAATTCTCGGAATCAGACAAAATAAGGTAAGATTACAGGGATTGGAGGAGGAAGATGATCATGGCCGTCGCATGAAATTTGGAGGCTCTTAGTAGAATGGAGTACTATTAAATAATCTTACTCGATTCCTTAAAAAAACGAGTTCTAGAGGAGCTGAACACACAACATCTATGTTGAATATACATAATTGAGGCCCTTCCCTTACTTGGGTCCCGGTTTCTACAACCGGATTGAACATCCTTTGGCTCGGCCCTAACGATGATGAGTGTCGCATTTCTCGATTTGTCGAGCAATATTGTGGTTAAGTTCATCAGTGAATGAACAAGTTACTGTTGGCTTCATCTAGTAGTATTAGTTATCTGTGCTTGATTTTTGCTACATTCAGAGATAGATCACTGTGCAAGATTGTTTCTCACATCATTGACGGCATAAAGTAATATTTAACTTTTTTTTTTCTAGTGATGATGTGTCACTCGAAGGACTTCAACATGAACTGGAAGAATGTAAAAACGATGACGTAAGTGCTCTCTTACTTGGCAAGACTTCACTTGAAGTTGGCAGATTGCCATATTGTATTCTTTGCTTTTCTTCAAGTGCTTAGTGGTGTTACATCTTGGTGTCTCGTCACGACCTGTCTTCATCTTCTTATTGATATATAACTTGAAGAAAAACCTCATTACCATTCAGGCTCTGGCTCTGAGTCTCACGATAAACCTGCAAAATTTGTCCGCTAACACGGATAATTTGATCCGCTTCCTTGGAAAGCCTTTTCCTACCGATGGTCCTAGTAATTATCTGACTTTGATATACGATAAAATAAAGCAAAGTGGTACACTAGTGTCCGCACTTGTCTTGTGAAGTTGCATAGAGTCGATGCATATTATATTGAAGAATTTTCAGTAAGTATCATCTGTAAGCTTCATTCCTGTGTTTCACACAAGCGAAAGGGTGCGTGCATCAGTGTCTTATCCCGCAACGTGCAGGCAAGATGGGTAAAACCTTGAGGTGCAAGTTCTGTAGGTTCAGTTAGCTAGCAAAGCTCCTTTTATATCCCCAAAAGCTTACTCATGAGTCATGGCATGCCTAATAGGTGAAAGATGGGTGACACGAGTTTTCATTGCTTTTGTTGGGGAGGATGATGAATATCATATTTGGGTGGGTATATGTTCTTAAAGATTAAGGGGTTGGGGTCTCAATAGAATAATGACCAAAAACACTACTTCTATTTGGAAATGGCTATTCCACACCGTATTATGGCATTTGAAATTCCTGCAGGATTAACTAGGTAGCAATGTTCCGTTTCTAGGAATATTGTCGATGGTGTGTTTGTTATGCTGATGTGCCATTAGATTAGTTGATTTTTCATAGGAATAAGATCCTTTCGGGATTCGTTGGCCAAACAGAGTTGCCTTTCCGTTTCATATCCTCGTGGTGCTCGCCATCGAACTTGCTTCAGCTATTGGCAATAACCTGCCCGTTGTAAAATGTGTTGTTTGCAGTTTAATAAATTCTCCTGTGCAGGTGGTAGCTAATATCCTTTCAAAAGGTATCAAATTACGTGATTACACAAAGACGGTTGAAAAAAACCTTAGAGAAGTTGAGTTGGATTCTATTCAGGTTTGTGTCGTGTTATTTTCACATTTTGTGATTTGTTTAATTTAAAATATCCCGTATTTTCTTCAAGGAATCCTAATCATATACTTGTCGGAACTTAAAATTCAAAATTACTTAATACGGAGTACTATGTATTACTATTATTTGGTTATACATTATAAAATTTTATCATTGCCCTGGTTTTGTACAATCTCTTATTGCTCCATCTCTTTTTAACTATGCAGGACTATATTACAGAAAGTGACAATCTTTTATCACTTCACGATCAAATCCGCGACTGTGATATGATCCTGTCACAGATGGAATCCCTTCTTAGTGGATTTCAGGTATGTGATAATTTCCTAAAAAAGTAAATAAGGGATTATAAAGTACCGTCACAGACGGCTCTTTGTCATTGAAAACTTCCGCTGTCTGTCTAGTTAGTTTATTATGTTTTCATAACTGTGAAACATTTTTCTATTGTTGGTGAATGAGTCCTTATGATCAATTGTAAGTCACTGCTGTATTCCTCGGTGCTTCCGTTCCTCTACTGCTGCATGTTTTCTTAATATTGTCGCTGATTTGGTCAGGCTGAGATTGGATCGATAAGTTCAGATATAAAAGTTCTTCAAGAGAAGTCCATGGACATGGGTTTGAAGCTGAAGAATCGCAAGGTATGATGCCAGAATGGTTTCATGAGTTCACCTTTTCAAAATCGAAGTACTTGTGATCTTGAGCTTTACTTTTTAACTTCTTGCTATGTTTCTCTGTATTGACTGCAACTTCTGCAAGTGTCCGACTTGACACACTGTCAAGTTCAGACATTTTTTTTTCTCAAAATGTCTCTGTCTTCGGCTAAAAATGAAGCATTGTTTAGAAATCGGAATGTGAGGCATGCGACGCATCACGCATTGCCAAAGTTAAGTGGCTGGTCATCAACTAGAAATGTGTTTATATTTTGCATCGGGTGCAATATACATTAAGTTTTAGACTTTTTCGTATTTGTGAAGGTAAAGATAACTTAGAGATGAGTCGATTTGTCTTTGATAATTTTTCCGTTGTCTTTTCTTTAGTGGTGAGTTAGTTAACCATAGCAAATTTCGTTGCAAATGTTTTCACTAACGGTGCTAATCAATTTAATCTCCCCTTTCCCTATTTGTGATTTCTATCTTAGCTAATTTTGATTGTTGAGTGACAATAATCCTATTTTCTATAATTACACCGTTTATACAACAACTGCATAATGGTCCTCATGTTGTACGATATTAGGTGGCAGAATCAAAGTTGGCCAAATTTGTTGAAGATATTATTGTCCCACCAAGGATGATTGATGTAATTGTTGATGGTGAGGTAATTATTTATCGTGGCTGCTTAAATTTTTTCTCTTTGTATCGTTTTTTGTATCCACTTTTATCGGATAATATCGCTTGTAATATTTTCAAAGTACGGAAGTAATGTGCTCCGAAATAACAATATGTTTTGCAATGCCGCGATTTTTTTATATACTATTTTCTTCTTTGTGCAGCGATGCTTACGTAACTTTTGATGCATCAGTATTTCGTCTTTACTCCAGAAATCAATTTACGGGATCTATTATTTGATAGTTTATGACATGAATCTTTTTTATGGTGGTCCATCTTGTGTTGTGACATGTCTGATACTTTAATTCTCTTCTAGGTCAACGACGAGTACATTAGAACTCTAGAGATACTCAGTAAGAAGTTGAAGTTTGTGGCTACAGATTCTGCTGTGAGTACATCAATGGCTCTGAAAGATGTCCAGCCTGAGTTAGAAAGACTTCGCCAAAAGGCAATTTCCAAGGTGACCGGAGCTCATTATGCCACAATTTTACATTTTGAGCCTGATAATGTCGGAAAATAACTAAAATTTATTGTTCTAGCATCTTAGCATCTTGGTAGCGTATTAATCTCAACGCTTATTTTTCTTATCGCTGAGGCGCTGAGCATCAGATTCATGTGTAATTTTGTAGGTGTTTGAATTCATTGTTCAGAAGCTTTATGCATTGAGAAAACCGAAAACAAACATCCAGATTCTACAACAAAGTGTTCTCCTGAAATATAAGTGAGTAGTGCGCTAATGTTGCCGTATTATATTACAATTTGATTAGTTAATATCTTGTGTAGTCTATTTTTCACATTTTCTTAGTTAGGCTTATTTGAAGTGTTTCGAAACTAAGAGAGCTCTGATCATACACTTTGCAGGTATGTTATTTCTTTTATGAAAGAACATGGCAAAGAGGTGTATAGTGAAGTGCGAGCAGCTTACATTGATACGATGAACAAGGTAATTTCTATAAATTAAATATATTGATGCTTGGGATCTAAAAAATAACGATATTATGCATAATCAATATATTGTTACTATTTTCCTCAAAAAAAAAAAATACTCCGTATATGGTTACTAAAGGTGCGTGAGTCCGGTAGTGTCATCACACTGGCATCTTTCATGTCGTAAACTGTATGCCCTTCTCGCATTTTTCTAGCGTACATTTATAATCACATTTGAATACTGCATAACTCAATTTATCTTCGATGGGATTCTGAAGTTTTTGTGTACCTTTAGGGTAGATTACTAGACTTAAAAGTAAAAGAGTTCAATGTGCGTTTTTTTTTGTCCTGCCTTTGGTCCCCATGCCCTCCAAGCACATAATGTCATAACGAGCACTGACTTCTGTTACCTTAGATCATAATAATGTATGCATGTTGATGTTTCAGGTCCTGAGTGCACATTTTCGGGCTTATATTCAGTCCCTGGAGAAATTGCAGCTCGATATTGCTACATCCAGTGATTTGATCGGTATTGAAGCTAGGAGCAGTGGACTTTTCTCCGCCAGAAGAGAACCTCTGAAGAATCGTTCCTCTGTTTTTGCACTGGGGGATAGGATAAACATTTTAAAGGTTTCTATGTTTATACCTGTCTTCTAAATTTCTGCATTTTACGACCTGCCATCACGTGTAATGCGTTTAGAAAAGCCATGGTTTTGGGGTCGGTTGTACAATGTTTTAGTAATGTCTACATTTTTGTTTCATTTTATTTATTGTTCCTTTCGCCTTAAGCTTCTAAATCCCGTGTTGTGAGTCTTCTAACTTCTTCTGCATCGACACATTCCTGTATTTTCACCTACATTTTTCGTTGTATTCAGGAAATCGATCAACCTGCACTGATTCCCCATATAGCAGAAGCAAGCTCCCAGAAGTATCCCTACGAAGTCCTTTTCCGGAGCTTGAACAAACTACTAATGGATACTTCTAGCTCTGAGTATGTACGAGAATCCAAATTCGATTTCATTGTTACTGCCTACATAGTACTCCGTATTTGATATTGTTGATATCTTGACCTGATCTGCTTTTGTGTAGGTATCTTTTCTGTGGCGACTTCTTTGGGGAAGAGGTATTATTTAACGAGATTTTTGCAGGTACAGCAAATTTATCTTGTTTTGGTAAACGAGAGTATTTATGTTGGTACGGTAAACCTAAAGCCTATTCGACAAATTATCGTAATTCCCGTTTCCTTTCAGGCCCATTCGCAGTTATTGACGAGCACTTCAGCGCAATCTTATCAAATTCTTTCGATGCTATTGGCTTAATGCTTATGATCCGTCTTACCCATCAGCACCAGGTGTGTCTTCTATCTGTTATTTACTTCTCTCTTGATTATAACTGATAAACTGTTGATTGAATCGGGTTGTTCTTTCAGCTTATTATGTCAAGGAGGCGCATTCCTTGCTTGGATTCTTATTTGGATAAGGTTTGTGTATTTTACGAGCCATTTGTTTTAACTGAGTCGTTGGGTAAAACGTGTTTCTACTCTTTTGCCATTAGCATGTACATTCTGGTGGTTTGGTAAGCTATGTTAAGATACGCTCCAGTCCGAACCCCTTCTAGCCGGTCTGGCCTTTGGATTGTCCGGTCCACAGTTCATCCGGTTCGGTCTGGTCATGTTCCGGATCAGTGAACACATGTTCATTATACGACAATTAGACTGATAAACGTTTCATTCGAGGTGGGTACGGGTAGGGCGGTCCAAACCCGGATCGGACCAGACCGGACCGGAGTGACCCGCGGACCGGCAACTCAAAAAATCCAAACCCGCGGACCGGATTGGACCGGACCGGACCGCGGACCAGCAACCAAGTTTTTGGAGACCCGTGAACCGGACCGGTATATGGCCCGGTCCGGATCGAAGTGGACTGTACGGTCCGGGTCGGTCAGGTTTGCTGGTCCGGGTCACTTTTTGAACACCCCTAGGTACGGGTTTGCTCTTTTCATAACCCCGTTGGTTATTTTGTTGTATACACAATTGATGAGCAGGCGAACATCTCACTATGGCCGCGGTTTAAGATGGTCTTCGACATGCACCTCAGTAGTCTTCGGAGTGCAAATGTGAAAACATTGTGGGAAGACGATGTTCATCCTCATTATGTCATGCGGCGTTACGCTGAGTTTACTGCTTCTCTCATTCACCTCAACGTTGAATATGGAGACGGGCAGGTCAGATTCCTCAATTCTTAGTACTCCGTATCATTTTGCAGCACGTGATGATGAATCAACCAACACCGTTCCTCTCATTTTATTGTCTTTCAGTTGGAAATGAACTTAGAAAGACTTAGAATGGCTGTCGATGATTTGATTATGAAGCTATCGACACAGTTTCGCAAGTCCAAACTGCAGAGCGTGTTTCTTATCAACAATTACGACATGACGATTTCTGTTTTAAAGGTCAGTTATTTCACTGTCAAAACACACCCTACAACATTCTTTTTTTAAAAAAAATAAAATAAAAAATCAATAATCTCATTTTATTTATAAATCATGGGTTTCTGTGAAATTTCAGGAAGCGGTTCCAGATGGCGGAAAAATTCAGATGCATTTCGAGGATGTTTTGAAGAGCCAAACTAGTATTTTTGTGGTGAGTTTTTCGATATGCTTGTCAACGAACTCGTGTCTAAATACTCCATAATTATCAAAAAAAAATCAAAGATTATACTCCTAAGATATACGAGTAAAATTTATGTAAATCTTAAAACTTACAAAACGCACAAACCGTTTTTTTTTTTTTTTTTTTTTTAATCCGAGCGTTATGTTACTTGCTCATGCAGGAAGAGCTACTACTAGAGCACTTCAGCGATCTGATCAAGTTCGTAAAGACAAGGGCATGTAAGGATTTCTACTAATCTAAATTAGGCCTGTTCACCGGTCCAAACCCGAACCAGATTGACCCGCGGACTGGCATCCCCAAAAATCCAAACCCGTGGACCGGACCGGTTAACAAAGAAACCCGGACCAGACCGAACCGGACCGTCTTAGGACCGGACCAGTATGTGCCCTGGTCCTGTTTGCCGGTCCGGACCACTTTTTGAACAGCCCTAAATTCTAAATGTAATCTTTCTTTTGTTTGATTTTTATTTTGAACTTTTTTTTTTTTGTTATGGTGATGATGGATTAGCCGAGGACCCAAGTTCAAGTACAGAGAAGGCGATAACGGTTAGTGATGTGGAGCCACTAGTGAAGGACTTTGCTAGCAGATGGAAAGACTCAATAGAGTTGATGCACAAAGATGTGATCACTTCTTTCAGCAACTTCTTGTGTGGCATGGAGATCTTGAGAACGTCGTTGACCCAATTGCTCCTCTACTACACTCGACTCACCGAGTGCGTCAAAAAAGTGTCCGGTGGGTCCGCCCTTAACAAAGATCTCGTTTCCATACAATTAATCATACACGAGATCCGCAAGTTCTCGAGGACGTTCTAGCCGTTTCTAATCTTGATTTTTCGGAAATTTGTCAAAGGGGAAAATCCGAGGTCATTTTAGTCTTGGAGTCTTGGGGAGAGAGGGGTTAATTTTTCGATACTAGCCGGAAATGTTGGATTTTGATCTTCTTGTTGTTGGAAACTAGTATAGTCTCGTGCATACTTGCACAATATATTTCAACTGTTGATGTATTTTTATAGCCGGAAATGTTGGATTTTGTCTTGATTCTTGAACATTTTGTATGTAGATGATGAACATATTATTCAAATTTGATGTATGAAGCATTGAAACTAATACTCCTCACAAATAAATACGAGTATAAAAGATAAACAAATGAACCAGATCAAGAATAAATCATTAAATATCCCTCATGAAATAAGTTGCGCGTAAGTATATATACTCCCTCCGTTTCAATGAGTTCCATACATTTACCTTTTTAGACAGTATTCACCAGTGAAAACAATATTCGATATCAAATTTTTATACTCCCTCCTGGTTTCTAAGATCTTCCCTCTTTCCTTTTGACACTAGTTCAATCATCTTTCCTTCTTTCCATTTTTGGGTTAGCTTTTAGAAATACGTAACTAAAATTATAGACAAAAGAAAGCGAGCATTGACATACCGGTATAAAGCAAATACTCCCTTCGTTCCAACGAATTGTATACGTTTGCTTTATGCACGTACGTCGATACTCGCTTTCTTTTGTCTATATCTTTCGTTACGTGCTACTAAAAATTATAAAAATTTGATATTCATAATGTATTTGATTAGACGATTTAAACAAGATCTTACCTGACTATCTTTTATCTTATATATTAGAAGCTATAGTGAAGATTCTCATTACTTATAAAATAGTGTAAAAAAAACAAATGTATACAATTGGTTGGAATTCATTGGAACGGAGGGAATAAATTACAAGTTAGCAACAATATACACATATTCCGTTGTCGTCCAGCGGTTAGGATATCTGGCTTTCACCCAGGAGACCCGGGTTCGATTCCCGGCAACGGAATCTTTTTATTTTTTCTATTATTATTATTTTTTTTTATTATAAATAGGAGAATTTTATTGATGAATCAAAACGTAGTTTATAAAAAATTGGTGGATAGTCAAGAATTTATTATTATTATTATTATTATTATTATTATTATTATTTTTTTTTTTTTACTCCATCCGTTCCATTTGATTCTTTACGTTTGCTCTTTCACACTTGGCAATGCACGTTTTCTTTTGTTCATATCTTTAGATACATATTTCTAAAAAATTTAAAAATTTGATATTTATAACGTACTCGATTAAACAATTTAAACAAGATCTCACATGATTATATTTTATCTCATATATTAGAAGTTATATCGACAATCTCCTCCACCTAGGAATAGTGTCCAAAAGCAAACGTAAAGAAACTATTGGAACGGAGAGAGTATCATTTATTTTTATTCCTCTCTTTGCCCTTCACAATCCCCTTTCTGCTGCAAACTATTTTAACCCAAGGTTGAAGAAGAAGAAGAAGAAAGAAATCACATTTTTCACATGATTAATTATTCAAACTTTCATATTATAATATTATTATCAAATGAAATTAAATTAATTAAATTAATTAATTAATTAATTATATGTAGTAGGAGTAGTTATTATTATGTTAACTTCCTTGTTCAACAAATACAACTTACTAATCTCTCTAACCACAAAAAAACCACCATTGTTTTCTTCAATCACCCGCCATTGTTACACCTTCTCAAAAACTCGACCAAATTACTCAAAATTTGAAGAAATGAAGTATGTATTGGTGACAGGAGGAGTAGTGAGTGGATTAGGGAAGGGAGTTACTGCAAGTAGTATTGGTGTTGTTCTTAAAGCTTGTGGCCTTCGTGTTACTTCTATCAAGATTGGTTCGTCTCTTCATTTTTCTGGGTTTTGCTCAATTTTTTTGATTGTGTTTGATTAGGCAGAAGTTTTTTTAGGGTTTTTGCTCAATTTTTCAATTTATTGGGGTTGTTAATTTGTCTTGATTGAGTTTGAATAGGGATAATTTTTCTGGGTTTTGCCCAAATTTTCAAATTTTGGATTGTGAATTTTTCTGGGTTTTGCTCAATTTTTTTGATTGTGTTTGAATAGGCATCATTTTTGTTAGGGTTTTTGCTCAAATTTTCAATTTATTGGGGGTTGTTAATTTGTCTTGATTGAGTTTGAATAGGGATAATTTTTCTGGGTTTTTCCCAATTTTTCAAATTTTGGATTGTGAATTTTTCTGGGTTTTGCTCAATTTTTTTGGATTTTGAATTTGTCGTGATTGAGTTTGAATAGGCATAATTTTTGTTAGGGTTTTTGCTCAATTTTTCAATTTATTGGGGTTGTTAATTTGTCTTGATTGAGTTTGAATAGGGATAATTTTTCAGGGTTTTGCTCAATTATCAATTTTTTTGATTGTGAATTTGTCTGAATAGGGATAATTTTTCTGGGTTTTGCTCAATGTTTTAATTTTCTGGATTGTGAATTTGTCTTAATTGAGTTTGAATAGAGATAAATTTTCCAGCGTTTTGCCCAATTTTTCAAATTTTGGATTGTGAATTTTTCTGGGTTTTGTTCAATTTTTTTTGATTTTGAATTTGTCTTAATTGAGTTTGAATAGGCACATTTTTGTTAGGGTTTTTGCTCAATTTTTCAATTTATTGGGGTTGTTAATTTGTCTTGATTGAGTTTGAATAAGGATAATTTTTCTGGGCTTTACCCAAATTTTCAAATTTTGGATTGTGAATTTTTCTGGGTTTTGCTCAATTTTTTTGATTTTTATAATTTTTTTGGATTTTGAATTTGTGGTAATTGAGTTTGAATAGGCATAATTTTTGTTAGGGTTTTTGCTCAAATTTTCAATATATTGGGGTTGTTAATTTGTCTTGATTGAGTTTGAATAGGGATAATTTTTCAGGGTTTTGCTCCATTTTTTAATTTTCTGGATTGTGAATTTGTCTTAATTGAGTTTGAATAGGGATAGATTTTCCAGGGTTTTGCCCAATTTTTCAAATTTTGGATTGTGATTTTTTCAGGGTTTTGCTCAATTTTTTTTTTTTTTTTTTTTCGGTTTTGAATTTGTCTACATTGAGTTTGAATAGGGATGATTTTTCCAGATGTTTTGCCCAAATTTTCATGGATTGTGAATTTTTCTGGGTTTTGCTCAATTTTTTTGATTTTTATAATTTTTTGGGTTTTGAATTTGTCTTAATTGAGTTTGAATAGGCATAATTTTTTTTAGGGTTTTTGCTCAATTTTTCAATTTTTTAGTTTATTGGGTTGTTATTTGTCTTGATTGAGTTTGCATAGGTATAAATTTTCAGGGTTTTTGCTCAATTTTTTTGTTATTGCGAATTTGTATTAATTGAGTTTGCATAGATATAATTTTTCTAGGGTTTTGCTCAAATTTTCAATTTTTTTAATTGTGAATTTGTCTGAATTGAGTTTGAATAGGCAAAATTTGTCAGGGTTTTGCTCAAGTTTTCAACTTTTTCTTGTATTATCTGTGTTAATTAGTTTGAAAGTGTAATTTTTTTTAGGGTTTTGCTCAACTTTTGACCTTTTTTTTGTATTGTATTGTATGTTTGTCACATGTGTGTGATTAAGTTTGATAAAAAGGTAATCCATTTGGGTATTGCTCAAGTTTCCAACTTTTTTTCGGTATTGAAAAGCCTTTTTATATGATTGTTTGTAGACGACTTGACGACTTCAGGTACCCCTAATCTTTTCGGGACTAAGACTCTTGATGTTGTTGTCGTTGTCGTTTCTCTGTATTGACTTCAAAATTGTTCGCGTCGAGAACTTTTCTTGATATAGCTCAACTTTTCAATTTTTCTTGGACGGACTAATATGTGGGTATTGCTCAAGCTTTCAACTTTTTTCGTATGGTTGGATAATTTCGTGTCATTTGTTGCAGATCCTTACTTAAACACGGATGCTGGCACTATGTCTCCTTTTGAGCATGGAGAAGTTTTTGTACTCGATGACGGAGGAGAGGTTTGCTTTTATCTATATTCGCCCTCTTACCGAAGATGACACATCTTCAATTCTACACTACTCTCTTTTTAACTGATGGTGTAGACTGTAGTGTATTTCACAGTTACTTGTTAATGGCTTCCATGAGATAATTTACGGTCTCTCCACTGGCTTGCAGTTTCATTTACTAATCAGTGTTCTAATTTTTACTGACGACCTTAAAAACATGCAAATTTCAGCTACTGGACATTTGTTCTTTTGCGTGTCTTGTTAAAATGCTCAAACTATGTTCAATTTCTCGAGTTTTTTTTTGTCCCTTGCATTGCATGCTTAATCTTCGCTTTTGTTGTTACGTTTTCATCTAAGAGTAGTTTCTCCATCGTTTTCTCTCAGCGTATTTTTGATGTTGCTGATATCCACGAACTTTAGGTCTTTCGAATGCTGATTTCTGCTTTTATTTTGTTAAAAAAAAAAAGGTGGACTTAGATCTTGGTAACTACGAGCGTTTCATAGACGTGACTCTTACTCGAGACAACAACATTACTACTGGAAAGATATACCAGGTGACTTCCAGTCAAATTTTTGAACAATTATATCAAGTCTTACGAGTTACGACTACAATTTGCTCAAATAATTAACCCGTTTACTTCATTATTACAGTCTGTTCTTGATAGGGAGCGGAAAGGTGATTATCTTGGAAAAACCGTACAGGTGACTTGATATGATATAATCACAATTAGTGCCCTGATGTTATATTATTTCGGATTTGAGCAAGTCTTGATGCATTTATTCGTTTGAAGGTTGTTCCACACATAACAGATGCCATCAAAGAGTGGATTCGATCAGTTGCAGCAATCCCTGTTGACGGAAAAGAGGGGCCGGCCGATGTTTGTGTTATAGAGTTAGGAGGGACCGTAGGTAAACATGCTGCCCTTTTAGATTTATTCGTGTTCGTCCTTTATAATATTCCGTGAACTAAATGTAAATTTTTTCAAATGTGAAGGTGATATTGAGTCAATGCCGTTCATTGAGGCTCTACGTCAATTATCTTTTACAGTTGGTATGTGTAAAATTCTGGTAACTGTTTCTGTTCGGAAATTCCGTATGTTGTAGTATAATAAAATTCTGGTATCTTTTGTCGATTCCCTTTACAGGAAAAGAGAATTTCTGTCTTGTTCATGTAAGCCTCATACCAGTTCTAGGAGTCGTGGGAGAACAGGTACTCGATCATCCAAAGAAAATCTTCATCTCTGTCAGATCTCGCTTACTTTCAGTGTTTCATATCGTGTTTCTTCGTCTTCCTTCAGTTGTCTTGCTACACATCCGTCTCGTCCATTATATGATTAATTGATTATATATCCTTTGATTTGAGATGTAGAAAACAAAGCCTACTCAACATAGCGTTCGAGAACTGAGAGCATTAGGCTTAACTCCTCATCTACTTGCTTGCCGTTCTGCACAGGTCAGTTACTTTGATAATCGAATAAGCGAGTTATTGACTGGTCTTGACTTCTTGACTCTCTTGAGTTCATATATGCTAAAAAATACAGCTATTAGTGTATTTTCGGTTTGCTGATCTTAGTTAGTATTTTGAGGTTAGTGTCTCGTTTATTGAACTGCAGCCTTTGTTAGACAATACGAAGGAGAAGTTATCACAGTTTTGTCATGTTCCGGTAAGTGGCTTGCAAGAAGTTCTTATGCTTTCGGAGTTTTGAAGATCCAATAATAATTGTTAGGGCGCGTTGTTTGACGATCATTGTTGACTACCTACAGTTGGAAAATGTTCTTAACATCCACGACGTTCCAAACATTTGGCATGTCCCACTTCTACTTCGGGTGCGTCTATCGTTTAGATGTTTGACTTTTACTTAACAAAGTTTTCCTTTCACGTGTTTTGTTATTCCTACTAAACATATCGTCTGCTGCAGAATCAAAATGCTCATCAAGCTATACTGAGACAACTAGATTTACTCGAGTAAGTTCTTTCTTGCAATCGTTTATGTCACGTCTCTGTTGTCGCCGGTCTTTATCTTTACTGTCCCATTTCCTTCTGATTTCTCCAGCATTGCTGTTGCTCCTGATTTGCAAGAATGGACCGACCGTGCGACAAAATATGATAACCTAACGACCTCTGTCAGTATTTAACTGCCTAATCTTATCGTTTTCCATTTGTTACTCCACCTTGCCGATTTATATTTACAGACATCTCATGTTGGCAGGTTAGGATTGCTATGGTTGGAAAATATGTCGGTTTTCAAGATTCTTACTTGTCTGTCGTGAAGGTGAGTCATAACCCACTTCTAGTTCTCTGTCTCGCTCAAAATCGATGTAGGGAAAACTGATGAACTCTCGTGGATGAACTCTCGTGCAGGCTCTTTTGCATGCCTGCATTGCATGTTCTTTGAAGCCCACAATCGACTGGATTGCAGCTTCTGACCTCGAAGACGAAAGTGCTCAATCGGTATCAATCTCTTGCTCGATGAATACACCTTTTGATATAATTCTCCGAATATTTGTGCTTAGAAAGTTACTTATCCTCATTCCTAAATTTGTGCCTAGACTCCGGATGCGCACGCTTCAGCATGGAAAACTCTAAAGGTGTCTTGACTGTTATGCCTATTCTCTCCGTAATATTGACTATTTTGGTTTTCGTATGTTCTGCTGTCTAAAATATTGTCATAAATTTAGCATCACGGTGTATTATGTGTGTAGAACGCTTCATGTGTACTGGTCCCTGGTGGATTCGGTGACCGTGGAGTAGGAGGAATGATACTAGCTGCAAAGTATGCTCGTGAGAATAACGTACCCTACTTGGGAATCTGCTTGGGGATGCAGATTTCCGTCCTTGAATATGCCCGATCTGTAAGTACACGTACTATTCTCCCACTTTTATTGTAATACGGAGTCTCAATTATCTTCGACTAATAATCGTGTAGATTCTGGGTTGGCAAAATGCTAACAGTGAAGAGTTCGACGAGAAAGCTGCAAATCCTGTCATCATATTCATGCCTGAGGTATGCCATAATACAGGCTCACGTTGTGAGACGATCCCTTTGTGTAAAAGTCACGTATTTATCAGTGATCGTCGTTTTTACAGTCTATAGTTTGTGTTATCTGTGTATCTAGGGATCCCGAACGCACATGGGAAACACGATGAGGTTAGGTTCAAGACGAACCTTATTCCAAACACCAGATTGCGTAACTTCTAAATTGTAAGCTAATCATTACAGCATCTCTTTTCTTCACATTTTGACGTCATTTTCAGTAAATACTCGCATTTCCCGAGGCACATATCACATATGGATTTATGGGTTATGTTTGATTGATGTTGTTTAGGTATCACAACTCAAAGTTTGTGGATGAACGTCACCGCCACAGATACGAGGTGTGTTCATCTTGCTAATAATAATGCATGCATCGTGGATTACGTAATAATATAAGATGGTTGGTTTCCGTTATTGAAATTTGTATTAGTAACATAAATACGATGCAGGTGAATCCAAATATGATAGCTCCTTTGGAAGAAGGTGGCCTTAAATTTGTGGGGAGGGATGAAACCGGAGAACGAATGGAGGTATTTTTCCGTCATTTTTCAGTCATCTTCTTATGGTGTGACAGGCGTTAAATTTTGGGATTTTCTCGCTTGGACTCCTCGACATCTTCATTTCATTTTCACTTCGAAATGGGTACTTACCAGATTTTCACTTCGAAAAAAAAAATCAATGATTTCGAAATGTGTTGCAGATATTGGAATTGCCGGGTCATCCATATTATGTCGGCGTTCAGTTCCATCCCGAATTCAAATCAAGGCCCGGAAAACCGTCTGCTCCATTTTTAGGTAACTTCTTGTGTGTGTGTGTGTGAATTTTGAGTCGGAAAAAAAAAAAAAAAAAAAAAAAAAAAACGCGGCGTCTAATGCTATACTGTCCGAAACTGGTATTGCAGGTCTAATTCTTGCAGCAACAAAGCAATTAGAAGGCTATCTGAAAACTTTGCAGAATGGGAGCTAAAAGCTATACGCTTGTTGCATGCTCGTCGACTTTTCCATTCATTCTTTTATACTCCATATTTCCTGAAACGGTAAGCGTCCCCCCCGAAATCTGAACTTTTTTTTTTAGTTGTCGTATATTTGCATATATTCATGATTGAAGAAGACCGAGTATTTCCGAAGCTCATAGAATATCAGTAAGATCTGAATAATTACTGCGATGATCGTTTGTCATCTGGATTCGATCATCTGGATTCTTTTGGGTTTTACCTCAAGTATTTGACGCTTCTTGGTTTTTCGATGACATTAATTTTATGGAATTTTCGTTTCGTAGTAATGTTTCTTTCCATCATTGTTCATTTGATTCTTTACGTTTGTTTTTTTCACACTTGTCGATGCACGTTTTCTTTTGTCCATATCTTTGGTTACATATTTCCAAAAAAATTAAAAATTCGATGTTTATAACGTACTCGATTAAACAATTTAAACAAGATCACACGACTATATTTTATCTTATATATTAGATTATTAGAAGTTATATCGACAATTTCATTCACTTATAAATAGTGCCCAAAAAGTAAATGTAAAGAACCTATTAGAACGAAAGAAGTACTATCATATATCTCATATATGAAAACTTCATGACTATATTTTATCTTATATATTAGAAGTTATATCGACAATCTTCCCACCTATGAATAGTGTTCAAAAAAACAGATGTAAAGAACCTATTGAAACGAAGGAAGTACTCGTATTGTATATCTCATATATGAAAACTCGGTATTTACACGCGCCGTAACAAAAAAATCAAAAAAAAAAAAAATTCGAAAAAAAAAAAAAAAAAAAAAAAAAAAAAACATGACATTTTTTGAGAATGATATAATGTGTTGATTCAAAGTGCTTGAATGTTAATGTTGTTGTTGTTGTTGTCGTCCTCGTCTTTGCTGAAATGAAATCTGTTTTTGCATCTTCATTTGTTCATAGAATTTAGCAATAAACTCCTCGGCTTTAACATCGATCCCTTCACCTTCATCCTCCCCATCTTCCTTACGACAATGGCCGCCTCCTCGATACCCTACATCCTCATAATCCCCACCGTTGTTGTCGTCCTCGTCGTCACCAAAGTCATAATCAAAGTCGACCACCTCCGGCCTAATACACGGCATCATAAACCTCAACGACCCATGTCGGTGGTGGAACACGGGCGTGTCCTCAAACGAGAGCTCTCGCTCGCCATACCGTATCATATCCCGTGACACCTTGTTATTATGATGATCATAACCGCCTTTGAGGTACTTGGGCACGTGTCTTAGCTCGGCCATGAACCGGCATTTTAGTAAACCGCCTTTCCTTGCCCATAACAATGCTAGCCTTAGGACTCGCCATGCTCGACGTCCCGCTTCCTCGCATTTCGATCTTTGCTTTCCCATCACTTTTTTTTTTGTTGGAAATTTGTTTTTTTTTTTTTTTTTTTTTTTTTGACGATTTAGGAAGTTTGATATGTTGGAGAAAAGTTATGGGTGTATTTATATATATAGATTTTATTTAAATAAATAAATAAATTATGGTATAATAGAAAATGTTGGTGTAAGTAAGTTGTAACGCGGTGTGTGATTGGAGAGAGTAAACAAGGGGCTATGGGAACACGGTTGTAATGTGGGTCCCTACAGCTGATCACACTCAGAGTAGAGAGACGGTCTCTCATTAACCTTACTGAGAGACTAAGTACAAATGAAAGTAACAGTGGTACCAAACCTAATAGAAGTAGGTACGATTAACATTATGAGTATACAAATATAAAGAGGGTACGCTTCTTATAAAAACAGGTACACAACAAAGTTATCATTTAAGGGTACGAATAGGACATAAAGTGGTACTGAAGAGCGGTCTCTCAATAACTTATTTTGTGTTTGCGTGAAAAGTTTAATCATTTACTGTTCAAGTGTATACTGATTGTCTGATTATATGGGAAATGTTCCTGAATTCCTCTCCCAGTGTTTTCGATTTCTTCAAAAAATCATTCAGAATTCAAGTTACTTTCTCCGTATTTATATGTTTGTCCACTTTATTTAATATATGGGTGAAATATTATATTAAAAGTGGACCCGTATTTATATGTTTGTCCACTTTATTTAATATATGGGTGAAATATTATATTAAAAGTGGACGAACATATAGATACGGAGGTAGTAATTCTGAAATCATTACTTCCAATTGCAATTATTACCATTATTACAACATCAAAGTACTGTATCAAACAAGTGGTGCTAGTGGTTTATTAAGAATTGAGATATTTATAATTTCCCTAAAATAAATACTTTATCCGTTCTAATGAATTGTTTGCCTTTTATTTTGGCAGTAAGGGAAAGATATCCAATTAGAAAGTGACATGTAGAGCCAATGATCAAATTAAATATAAAAAGCATTTCAAAAATAGAAAGGCAAACAATTCATTGAGACGTCCCAATATGGAATAAGCAAACAATTCATTGGGACGAAGGGAGTAACTAAAATAAACACTTGGGGTGTATTTTTAGACCTTTGAAATAAATCGTTGTATAAATTTTATACTACGTGCAACAACCGAGTAGCTCATGAAGTTGCTCGACGAGCGCTTCAAGATTTTTCATCGTTATTGGATCAGGATCGTGTACTGCTGAATCCCGTCATGAACTTTGTTAGTATTAGTATTTCTAAACCCACATGGGATTTCGTAGAGAAACGAATTCGTCATTTATACCAGGTTGTTGTATGGTACAGTTATACGTTATACAACGATCTTATGATTGTACTTGTTAAATAATCCGTGTTATGCACGGATATCGAAGAGTTGGATAATGGGAAGGGCCCCCGAAAATGATGGAAAATATGGGTTGGATTTTTGTTTTTTTTGTTGGTAGCAAACACTGAAACACGTTACAAGTAACGTAGTAGCATTACAAATTAAACTTAGATACTCCCTCCGTTCAAGTCCAAGCTTCCCTTTTGCTTTTTCACGTTTGTCAACGCGCATTTTGCATCGTTAATATCTTTCGTAATATATTAGTAAAAATTATGAAAATTGGATATTAATAATGTACTTTTAAAGACGAATCAAACAAGATCTCACATGAATATATTTTTTCTAATAGATTGTCGTGAATATCGAAAGTTATACTTGATTGTGAATAGTGTCAAAACAAGGAAGGGGAAGCTTGGACTTGAACGGAGTGAGTATATATATATATATATATATATATATATATTTTTTTTTTTTTTTTTTTTTTTTTTTTTTTTTTTGGGTCAACGAAAAGCATACTTAGTCGCATTACAATATAGAGAAAGGGGAATTCGAACCTGAGACCTACTGTCCAGAGCACCTAGTACTAATGACTAGGTTAAGACATTTTCGGTATTAAATTTAGATATTAAGATTGTTAGTACTTCAATGATTGCAAAACATTTGTATAATTCTTCTTATATTAATTGCTTTTGTTGACCTTTTTGTTGTCTTAGCGGCCGCAGTTCTAATGAAACATCATGGAAATTACAATTACAATTACAATTACTCTGCCCTTTATCTTCTCTTAGTTATCTCTGTTGGTCTATAACCGATGTCTAGATAAGTCGAAATCAGAATTATCGAGATTAGTTTGAGGATTTGGTAGGGCATTATTGGTACAACAATAACGATAACAATAACAATAACAATAACAATGTTGTGTTACTAGATTTTATACTCGTACTTGATATTCTAAGGCACTTTGTCTAAGGTTAACGTTGTTAGTCGGTTTCAAGTCCAGATAAAATAGAAGGTTTTATATTCTAAGGACGTAAAGTGGTTTATATTGCTCAAACAGTCTAGGTCCATAAGCCCAACCCGGTCCAGCCTTATATTTAAGAGTGCTTGGGCTTATGATTTTAGGCCCATAAAAGCCCAACTCGGCCAAAAGGCCCATGCTAAAAATTGGGCTGGATATTAGCTGTGTTTAAGGCCCGGCCCTAAGGCCCAACCGAGAAGTCCATTAAAAGCCCTTTAGGGCCGGGTATCGACCCATGATCACCTCTTCGGTTATCAAGTTTAACCTAAAGACCAGCAATAATATAAACACCAAAGATTTCAGTTAGTTTATCAACTCCTAATCATCAATGTATATAATTAAAAAAAAAACAACCCTAGTTTTTCCTCCTCTTTCTCCCAAAAAAACCCTACTTTTCCTCATCAATCTGGGACCTCCATCGATGATTAATCGATGGTAAGCCCCCAAAAATTGTTTGAATCTTAATTACTAATTATCAAATCTTATTCAATAAAAGTCTCTCTTTTATGAGAGTTGTTTCGTCCTTTTTTTTTTAAGGTTTTTTCCTTTATTTCGAGGTTTCAGTCCTTTACATTAGTATAGTTCTTAGATTTCAAGAACTATGTGCAAGATCATGAGAACAATGGAATCCCTACGTACATCTTGGAGGCTATTTCAGCAGATCTATAGATTTCTTTCAGCAGATCTATAGATTCCTTCGCGAAAGGCTGTGTCAATAAACAACGATATATAGTAGGCTATGCAGAAGCGCATTATTCTAATAGTGATCTTTTGTTTCAATGATGTTCTTTATTTATTTTTTACAAATTTGTATTCAGTTCAATTTATATAATTAAAAGAGATTTTTTTTACAAGCAAGAATCTAATTTTTTTAAAATACTAAAAAATTTAAATATTATACTCCCTCTCATCCAAACTATAAATGGACAATCCAATCAATTCTTTACCTTCCTCTTTTGGCAAAAGATTTTACCTTTTAATCCTCATATCTTTCCTCTATTTACACAAAATGCCACTACTTTTTCCTTACTTTAATTTTGGTGGATCCATAACACCATTTGATTTACCAATAATACCCTTACTTTTACCACTTTTTCTTAAAATTGATGAAAATCCTTATGTCAAGGATTGTTTGGATGGGAGGGAGTATATCCATATTAAAAATGAATAAGATAAATAATACTCGCATTGCAGTAGAATTGTTTAAGACAAAATCAAATGAAAATGTAATGGATTACAGTGAGGCAAGAGCAGAGCAGAGCCTCGGTAATGGTATGCACTCCGTTCTCGATTTTGTTGTGATTCCCTTACATTGTTTCCATCGATATCCAGTATTCACCCTCGAAATTGATATTTCAGTTACTCTCACGTGAGACCGTTTCACGATAACTTATCGTGAGACTTGCTAATATGATTGAATATATTACGGAGTAATAATAAAACTAACTCCCTTATATGTGTTGACATTCTATAGTACTCCCTCCGTTTTTATGATTTCTTAAGAAAAATCCGTTTTTATGATTTCTTAAGAAAAATAATAAAATAACTAAAAGTAGAGAGGGAGTAAACCAGGTGGGCCAGGAAATGTGGAAGATATCAAAGAACTAATTAATTAATACCAAGACTCGGGATTACTTTAAGTAAACTAAGCGATAATATTACGGTAACCTCTCTTATGATGACGTGAAAACATTAGATGTAAATAGTTTCGTACAAGCACTGACACCAAGTCGATAATGGGTTCATCGTCTCATGGTATGAACCTTTTACACAATAATTACGATAAATAATCAGCTTGGAAATCGAAGACACATATATGCATCAAATATCGTAGTTTATTTCTTCATCATAATATAAATTGATTGCCATTTGCTTAGATTCAAATTCAATGTATGCAAACCAATGAACAATGAAACAATAATATCATTATCACTAAATAAAAATGTTAGATAGTCACCACAAAAAAAAATAAAAAAAAAATAAAACCTAAAACTAAATAAAAATGTTGGGATCAAATTCATTTATAATTAATTAATCTAATTATACCACAAATTCAATTCAACCAACAAAATTAAATTTACATTATTCATGACCAAATTCCCCATGAATAATAATAATAATAATAATAATAATAATAATAATAATAATAATAATAATAATAATAATAATAATAATAATAATAATACTCCCTCCGGACACTATTTTTCGCCCCACTAGCTTAATAGATGTGAGGAGTATTTTAATGAAGTGGGGCAAAAAATAGTGTCCGGAGGGAGTAGTAAATTAAAAATTACTCCCTTTTAAGATACTAATTTTAAAATTTACTCCCTTTTGATTTTTTTGTTAAAAATAACTCCAAAAATCTATCAAAAGTTCAAAAATTACTTCAAAATATATTTTTTTGACGAAAATGCCCCCAATTTTTTTATGCCATATTACTTCACCTCACCCTCTAACCAAGGGCATTTTCGTCCTAAAAACAAATTTGGTAGCAATTTTTGAACTTTTGATAGATTTTGGGAGTTATTTTTAACAAAAATTTCAAAAGAAAGTAAATTTTAAAATTGGTATCTTAAAAGGGAGTAATTTTTAATTTACTCTAATAATAATAATAATAATCTAATTTTTCCCTAATTTTTTCGCCCTTAATTAACCCCGTCAATGTCATAATTTCCCGTTCAATACAAACCAATTTCACGATAATACTATCATAAAACCGTCTCATAATACATATTTTATGACACAGACATGTTTGACACAAACCAGTTTCACGATAATATCATTGTAAAACCGTCTTTTTGTTCAATACCCATGAACCAACTCATTGACTTTATTCTTAAACCAACGTAACCCTTTTTTGATCGAAGCTTTGACTTTCCCTTCCATCGTATAAACCTTATACTTCACAACCCGTTTCTTCCTCTTCATTTCCGGGTCATTAAACCCGCCCCATTTCTTCCCCCCCTTCTTCTTCGTCGTATCCCGGGTCGCCTCGATTTGGTTTTGGTACGGCAATGAATCGGGTGATGACCCTGACCCTGACCCGTCACGCGACGCGTACACCCGCCCACTTGTTACAATACTATGATCCCTTCTTGGGTCGACCCGATAATTCGACCCGTATTGATCACCCATGTATTAATTACTGTTGATCGATTAATTATGTGATTAATTAGTGAAACTAATTAATATTTTTGGGGAAAAATTTGATTATATGTACAATGTAATTGCATATGGTTTGAGATTGGAGGGATGTATTGTGTATATAATCATCATTATTTATATATATATTTATATATATATATCCATGATTTACGGTTTATGAAGGAGGGGAATGTAACGTGGTGAAAATAATTTTATAATAACGTAGTTGGACGAATCTCGCATTTCATTATAGGGTAGGTCTCCTGAGAAACGGTCTCTCATTAACTTTACTGAGAGACTAAGTACAAATGGAAGTAACAGTGGTACCAAACCTAATAGAAGTAGGTACGATTAACATAAAAGAGTATACAAATATAAGGGCTCGTTTGGTTCATCATGGGAAGATGGAGTTACCGGGAACTTAAATTCACGTGAATTTAAGTTTCATGGGAATTACAAAAATATTGTTTGGTTTTCATGTGGGAAATAACTTCACGCAGGAAGTTGTACACACCAAGGGGGCCTTGGTGAGTAACTTCCCCCGTTATAGAGGAAGTGGCAATTCCCAGAGAGTGGCAATTCCTGGGAAGTGGACAACCAAACAACATCCCAATTTATCGATTCATGGGAAGTTAGACTTCCCATGATTTAAGAGGACAACCAAACGACCCCTAAATATGGTACGCTTGTTATAAAAACAGGTACAAAACAAAATTGTCATTTAAGAGTACGAATATAACATAAAGTAGTACTGAATAATGGTCTCTCAATAATTTGTGTTCATTATAATATAGTACTCCATATTACAAAGTTCGTTTAGATTAAAGATATTGTAGTCTAGTGATTGTTGGTGATTTAAGTGTAAATACCGGTTCATTTTAACGTACTCGAGTGTGTGAATTCAATATAATATACGGAGTAATATGAGTTCGGGGAAGTACGGAGTGTACGCTTATATATACAGTAATTAATTGCGAATTCACGGTACCGGGCTCATACGGTACCCTCTGACGAGCGAAATTTTGGCGCCAGATTTGTTTGAACAAATTTTGGTGGGAATTTTTGGAGAGTCGCAAGTCTTCAGAAACTCGTATCCTTGCTCGTTCAAGATCAATCCGAAAAACACAAGCAAAAATCTGTACAAAATACTTCATATTTACATCTCCGTTTATTGTGCAAATTCAAAGGAACACCGTCTTATCTCAGTAGAAAATTCGGTACAACCGTGCACTGAAATTAAGGGTCGAATTGTTCTATTCGCACATAACAGTGGTTACTACTTGAATCAAAAATACGATACGTTTTGCTTTTGTCACGTTACAACGTAGGGAACGGGAGATTCAAACCCGAGACCTACTGTCGTAGGGTATATATAATCTTTGGACTTTTAATCACTGGACTATGACATGTTCGATATCGAATCTAGGATACATTACTTTGGGGAAGTTTTTACTGCAGGTCTTGCTTGTGACGGGTCAAATAATACCCATGTGGTAGTTAAGACAAAAGACCTTCCCACATGTTGCTTCTGTCTTATCTCCCCACATGGGTAATACTTGACCCGTCGTATACATATGACGGATATGACCGTCACAAGTAAAAATTCGCGTGATTTGTGGTATGTTGGTAATGGGTTTCTGAGCCCATTAGTACTTTTTAAATCTATAGTCTAATTTTTTATTAGGGGATATTATATTGACAAAAAAATGTACTTAAGAGATTGATTAGCTGGATGATTAGAGGCTAATTAATCACTAATCAGGTTAGAAATCAGAAATTAGGAGGACAGCTTGCAATCTGATTTAGTCATTATCTGGATTTCTGGTATGCTACCTATCTACTACTCCCTCCGTTCAAGTCCAAGCTTCCCCTTCCTTGTTTTGACACTGTTCACAATCAAGGATAACTTTCGATATTCACGACAATCTATTAGAAAAAATATATTCATGTGAGATCTTGTTTGATTCGTCTTTAAAAGTACATTATTAATATCCAATTTTCATAATTTTTACTAATATGTTACGAAAAATATTAACGATGCAAAATGCGCGTTGGGAAACGTGAAAAAGCAAAAGGGAAGCTTGGACTTGAACGGAGGGAGTACTACAATGTTAAAGTCCAACCTTTCCTTTTATTTTATCACGTTTGTCAACACGTATTTTACGTTGTTAATATCTTTCGTAACATATTAGTAAAAATTATAGAAATTGGATACTCCCTCTATCCATTTTTAATCTTCTTACTTTCCTTTTTGGATTGTCCATCTTTAAACTTCCTACTTACAATATTTCCTCTTTTAGTTAATTTTTGTGGTCCATATCATTTCTGACCCCACATTTTCTCTCAACTTTCATTTTCCACCACCCACACTACACTCCACCCTTAATTTTTTTGCCTACTCCCCAATGAAGTTTAAATTTGGATGGAGGGAGTATTAATAATTTACATTTAAAGACGAATCAAACAAGAACCACATAGATATATTTTATCTAATAGATTATCGTGAATATCGAAAGTTCTCCGTGAATAATATCGAAAAGGAAAATGGGTAGGTTCGACTTGAACAGGCGGAGTAAATGACTAATGTTTGTAGGATAAAATCAAATCTTATGGAAACTTGGGATGGGATGCACTCTCACTACTCAATTTGTCATTTTATTATTATTATTATTATTATTATTATTATTATTATTGAAGATGGTTATATTTAGTGGTGTTTAGTGTTCATAGAATCTTATGTTGATATGACATCTCAATTTATGTCAGACTGTCGGCTGCAATCTATCAAGTTAGATAAAATTAATTATCTTCAAAATCTTAGAAATTCAAAGACCCTCTTGTGAAAAGCTGTATCATTAAATAACGATATGTTGAAAGAGGATGTGCAGAAGCGGAGATCAAAATCTTAGTGAGAGATCTTTGTTTTAATGAGAATTTATTTTACTCAAATTTTATGGTATTGTATTCGTTCAAATTTGATATAAGTTTTAGATGTTGTATGACTTTTTATTAATGAAATGATCTTTTCGTTCAAAAAAAAATAATCTTATGTTGAAATCTGGCTCTAGCATAATCTTAGCTTAGATGCTTAATTTTATTAATTCCGTATTAAAGATGTCTTAATCCTATGGTTAGGAGTGGATATTTTGGATAATGGATCTCTACGGAGTAATTCGACTAAGCGCGTGCTTTGTCGAACCAAAACAAGGAGTATTATGCTACTCCTCCGAGTACTTATTATCGATCATTTTACTTTTGTGTAATTATATAGAATTTGTTAATTAATTGTAACTAACTAATTACTTCGTTAAATTACAATAAAAAAAATTATATGAATTCTATTCCAAATACATCGATTCAACAAAAAAAAATTATCACAGCATAACCCACAACATGTCAAATGCGAAAAAGTGACTAAATATACCGTATGCCTTATAAAGCAAAATATTTCAACGAAAGAGTAAGCGTATTGTGCTTTTGAAACACACAACACATAAGCATGTACCCCGTACTTATTCAGTTGTGGTACTTATTTACCCATTTTATTTTGGGACTTGCTAAATCATACCCATATTTTTACTATTTCATACCCACGTTTCCCAAACTACCCCTCTCATTTTTCCAATCAATTTATCATCACTTTATCTTTTCCCTCTTTCTCTCTTCTCCAATCAATTAGGGTTTAAGAAGAAAAACAATCAATAATATAACATTCAATTCAATGACTAATTAAAAAATAAATTATTAATAAAAACAACACAGTTGATCGTCTCAAATACAAATTATTATTTGTTAAAGTTTAATCTAATTAGGGCTTAATTAGAAATTGAATAAGAAATTAGGGTTTTAAAAAGAAATCGAATACAAAATTAATCAATAAAAACAAAATTAATCAATAAAAACAAAATTAGGGTTAATCGAATATAAAAGTGAAATTATTAATAAAAACAACAAAATTACTTGTCTCACGTGTAAATTATGATCCATAATCGTAAAGTTATCGAAGCGTTTAGTTAGTTTTCGAGGGATTGATAAAAGAAAGAAAGTGTTAGGTTTTAAGAGATGGAAAAAGGGTAGCCAAGGGAAAAATAATGAAAACTTGGGTATGAACTAGTAAAAACTGGGTATGATTTAGCAACTACTTTTATTTTTCTCAATGTTACACATAAGCATTATTTACGTATCTTTTTCTTTAATTCTCCAAATATATATACATTCGAAATTGCTTTTAAAAATGAAAAAAAAAAAAAAAAAAAAAAACTAAAAAATACTCAAACTTCACTGGGTTGAGCTCGAGCCGATTTCAAACTTCGTTTTTAAAGCTCGAAGAATTTCGATTTCAATACAAACTCGATCAAACTCAAATTTTCAAACCGATCAGAACCCACCTAAGCTCGAGCTCAAATCGACTCGATTAGCCACACCTACCAACAAGTAACAAAGTCTGGCAACTAACAATGAATTAGGGTTTAAGAAAACCCCCAAAAAAAACATCACAGAATCAACAATACTCTCATTATGGTCTCTCTATCAACATGGTGTCGTTACTTTGGCCACAAGCTTGAATACTCCATGGCTATCAGTTGGAAGGTACTCTTTTCTTCATCTTCTTTATTATTTATTATTATTATTATTATATGCATTACAATTTACAATTTTACCCAATTTCTGTGTTGCTTCATTGATTTTTGTTGATTTTGTGAAGAATTTGAGTGATTTGTTCATGGGTTTTGGATTGTTTGGTGAATTATGGATAAAGTTTGATTCTTTGAGGTTTTTTAATCAAAAAAATTGATCATGGTTGATTAATTTTGTTGATTTTAGGGTTTAGTTATGAAGATTTTTAGCAATTAGTTGATGTGTTTTTGTTTTTCTTGGTGAAATTTTGCAGAAAGTTTGATTCTTTGGGGTTTTGATTTTGTTTATTATGCATTTTTAATCAAAATTTGATCCTGGGTTGATTAATTTTGTTGATTTTAGGGTTTAGTTATGAAGATTTTTGAGCAATTAGTTGATGTGTTTTTGGTTTTCCTTGGTGAAATTTTGCAGAAAGTTTGATTCTTTTGGGTTTTTTAATCAAAAAAATTGATCATGGTTGATTAATTTTGTTGATTTTAGGGTTTAGTTATGGAGAGTTTGATCAATTAGTTGATGTGTTTTTGTTTTTTCTCGGTGAAATGTGGAGAAAGTTCGAGTCTTTAGGGTTCAGTGATTCTTGTTTTGCTGCATTTTGATGTGATGATTGCTGCATTTTGGAGTTAGGGTTTATGGATTGCTATTTTTTTTAATCTAATTCCATTCTTGCTCCGAATTTCGAAAAATGCAACATCTGTTTGCAATTTCTCTATTAGATTGAACGGAGTTCTTCTTGATAATTGTTAGCTGAAATCGGAAAATTTCGGATTGGTTATGTAATGTTAATCGAAATCATTTACTGTTAAAGAGAGGAAGTATATGAACATTATTGGAAATTTGTTTATGGAATGCTGAATTGTACGGAGTATTGGTTTTTCACTATATCGATATGAGATATCGCCTGAGAAATCACCCTGAATCACCGCTACCATGACTATGACCTATACCGAGATCTTGAACCATGCCATGTTTATCATTTGGTATGTTGAGCTAATTCGCAAGTACTTTTCACGTCTATGATCGCAGTTTTATGTTTGCATCATGCAAGTCTATTACCGAATTTGAATTGGTGCATTCATTATTTTTCTGCAATTAGACTGTAGTGGTAAAGGTGCCTGACTTTGCATGTAATGTGTGCGCGCGCGTGTAGCACTATCAAGGAGGTCATATAACCGAAAGAGAAGTGGGCGACACGGTGTGGAAAAACCTGCTTCAGGGCAAATTGACTTTCTTACATTGGAATAAAGGAGACGAGATGGCTCCCACGATAGGATCACAGGGTGGAACGCTTTTAGTTCGAAAGATACCCATTCCAGAACGGTAATTCCACGTTAACCTTTCTTACTGTCCTCTATTTTCGCCCTCAACCCCGTAGGTATTACCTACCTACCTACCTACCTATGTTGCTGTTGAGTTATTAATTACTGCTCGTGCACAGTATCGTCGTTGTTGCACTTATGGGTCGAATCCATAAGGGGCGATTGGAGTACCAGTCGGTTCAAATCTACGAGTTTGGCTATCAGTTCAGTTCAGTTCAGTTGGGGGCCGCAAAAAAAGAGGGCCTAACTATGAACATAATTGTGATTTGTGATTTGTCGATGTATTTTCTTCCTAACTATGTGTATAAATGTGTTGATGAGGATGACAGTCGTGTTTTCGTTGGAGACGTGGTGGTAATGAAAGACCCTGACGACCCAGCTAATTATCTCGTCAGAAGACTGGCTGCACTCGAGGGTTACGAAATGGTCTCCAAGGATGAAAAAGAGGAACCTTTTGTTCTCGACAAGGACGAATGCTGGGTTCTTGCTGACAACGAAGATTTAAAACCTAAGGTACTTACTTTTTCCCATTTCCCATCTTTTTGAATTCGAAGAAATCGTTAGAGGTTATATATTGCTGGTTTTTGATCAGGATGCAAAAGACAGTCGGATATTTGGTCCAGTTCAAATGACAGACATAATCGGTAGAGTTATATATTGCTTGCGGAATGCTGTTGATCACGGTCCTGTCAGCAACAGGTAAATTTCCTGCATTTTCTGTTCTATAAAACTGTCTCATATAAGCGAGTTATTTGTTCGGTAATCTGAAGACCTAATTTCTATTTTTTGCAGTATTTTCGGTGAAAGGAAGGATTATCCTGTATTAGAGGTTGAGTTAGATGTCGACGAGATGGCCAAAAATCACAAGGCGTGATCTGAATTCTTAATGTTAGGTCACGCCTCACGCAGTCACGCGATCTCTTATTCCGTTGAAAATTCATGCTGTCTGGAATTTTTTTTTGCGCTGTGTTCTTCGTCTGCCATTTCATGGTGTACCGGAAATGAGAGAGCCCTAACTGAACTCGTTTTGTATGTTCCTTCGTTCGTTCGCTCCCCATTCCTTGTTGATGAGAATCATTCATTATTGTCGAAAATTACTTCAAGTAATAAAGTGTAAGACATGAATGAATATCCGTTTTAATGTCGATAACAGAACAATTTCATCCCGAGTAAGAATTTGGCATACTCTCGATGAGCCCTAACATGACCGGTCCAAGACCGGCCCAGAATTTTCAATTTTTTTTTTTGAAATTCCGGTCCAAAATTCTGGACTGGTTGGACCAGTTAGATCGGAATTTTTATCAAATAAATATAATTCCAGTCCAGACTGGAAAAAACCGGGTCAGGACCGAACCGGAACGGAATCCAGAATCGTCCAAAATGATGGACCTGAGACCGTAGTAAGAATTTGGCTTACTTTCGGACGGGACCGGAATTTTCAATTTTTTTTTGAAATCCGGTTCAAAATTCCGGACTGGTTGGACCGGTTTGGGCCGGTTAGACCGGAATTTTTATCAAATAAATATAATTCCGGTCTTTCCGGACCGAAAAAAATCGGGTCAGGATCGGACCGGACCGGAACTCGGAATCGCCCAAAATGATGGACCTGAGACCGGACCGGAATTTTTTATTCTGGGTCCGGTTCGGACCGGATTTTGCATACCCCTATCAAACCGTATTCACATCATACATACGGGTAGGGGTGTTCACCGGTCCAAACCCGGACCAGATCGGTTTGACCCGCGGACCGGAAACCCAAAAAACCCAAACCCGCGGACCGGACCGGTTAACAAAGAAACCCGGACCGGACCCTCTTAAGACCGGACGGGACCGTAAAAATACACTAAATTTGATATTTTTTTAAAGTGTGGACCGGACCGGGGACCGATTATCAACTTTTTTGGGACCCGGAGACCGGACCGGTACGTGCCCCGGTCTGGACCGACCCGGACCTTACGGTCAGGTCCGGTCCGGGTCAAAATTTGAACACCCCTACATACGGGTTTAGACCGGGTATTCATAAATATTCGCCCATTTTATTTTCGGGTTAGCTTTTTGGGTTGCGTGTCAAGCTCGGGTCTCCAACGAATCAAACAACCGGATATATGAAAATTGAAAAATCAAAAATTTTGTAGCAGTAATCCCAATTTAGAAAAACCTCCATTGAAATACACCATTTGAAGGTGAAGTTGAAGGTGTCATGTCTCCAGCTCTAGGCCTAAACATCATTTCCACCCATACCCATGTTCAAGGTAACCCTCTTCTTTTCTTCAAGTTTCCATTTTTTATTTTTATTTTTTTCAATTTGGATAGCGAATTATCAATGTAATTATACAGTAAATTGAAACAAAAATCTAGGGTTTAATCGAATAATTCATATTTGTCGTTGTTTCAAGATTCTAATTTTAATTGTAATTCAAGTTTCGAGGAATTTGTGTATGTTATCTGTTCCTTAATTATCCCATTTATTCAATTAGGTCATTTTGATTGGTATGATTTCGGATAATGATTCATGTTGTTTTGGGGACGAAGACTCCGATATTGTTGTTATTGTTGTGTGGTATGAAGTTGTTATCTTGTGTGAAAATGGTGTTTTGGTAGCTATGGGTGATGCTCACCAAGTGTATGTGGAAATGCCCCATTGAATTGAATTGGGTTGTAGAATACTACTCCCTCCGTCCCAAAATGTTTGTCCCGTTTACTTTTGCACGATAACTAAGTAAATGGTGTGATGATTGAGTAGATAGGCAATCATGACTACTTTATAGGGTGATGTGTGAGGTGGTGTGGGTTAATGGAATGGCAAAATGGTAAATACTTTGTCTTAGTAGGGACGAAGTTGTAAAAAAGGATAGACTAAAAAGGAAAGTTGAGAAATGGGACAATCATTAAGAACCTACCCAAAAAGGAATACGGGACAATCTTAGTGGGACGGAGGGAGTACAATTTATCGCTACAATCGTCTCTCAGCATCTCAAGGGTTTCCGCAAATTGCAAGTTAGGGGGATCCCGGGGTCCTATGACGAGTCAAATATCACACACACAGGGGTAGATAAGTAGATTCGACAAAATCGGAATGTCTAGGGAGTAGCAAATGCTTCTCTTCATCTACGTGGGTGTGATACTTTACTCGTCACAAACAACAATTTGTGTGTTTTGCAAATGTCATTTCTAGCTTCTTATTGCAAAGTCGAGCTTAAATTTTTGTGGGTGTAGTTTTTTTTCCAATCTCGGTAGTAGTTTGGAGATGAATATTGGAACTTGTATTTACGGTACAGAATTCTTAGTCCGAGGGGAGATTGTTGTGCCAGCATTCTGAGAATAAGTGGTGTAGTTTGGTGAACATATTTCGGATATTTCTGATACCGTGTCTTTGACTCTATCATGCTCAGTTAAAGTTGTATGTCAGTTTTCAGTTACCGTGTTTTCAGTTTTACAGCTTGTGTGATTGTTACTTGTATGTCGTCATGTCTGATTCTCTCTTATTCCCGCATTTTGTAGGCTATGGACCGTCTGAAACCGTTTTCCTCTCTTGCTTCGGTGTTCCTGGAAGTAAATTAAATTCATTTCAGGCGAAAGTAGTTTCTGCCAAGTGTTCTTTGAAGCACGCGTCGTTTGTCTGCAAGGCAGGTTCTGCTGCAGGTGACCAGAGAAGAAATCCGAACTTTAGGCAAAACAGGAATATATTCTCTCGAAGTAGGAACAAGTATATTGAAGAGAGAGATAACGCTGAGAACCTCGATGAATCCGAGTTTGTGTCGACAAAAAACGGGCCAATACTTTCGCTCTCTAACAACAACCCGAAGCCCAGCGCCGCCACTGCTGCTCCCGGACAAAGAGAACGAGATATTGTCGAACTCTTCCGAAGGGTTCAGGCACAACTTCGCGAACGGGCGGCCGTCAAAGAAGAGAGCAAGTTCGATCCAACGAAAGCACAAAACAAAGAGAGCGAAACTGTCGATTCCCTTCTTAACCTTCTGAGAAAACATTCAGTCGAGCAAGGTCAAAGAAAAGTCAACGGTGGCAACGGTGAGTTTGGTGTTGACCGCACTAGACCGAATGGCAAACCGGGTGGAGATAAGACCAAGAGCTTTACAAGATCTAAAAATGTCGTTGTCGTCAAGGAAGAACCTCAAGAAACCGTTAGACCTTCCGTTGGCAGGCCGGTTTCCAATTTCAGGCGACGGTCTCCAGTCCCTAGAGTCAAGTACGAGCCAATTGTCTCTAGCGATAATGATACCGATACCTATGATTCTCTAACTCAGTCTGAACTCGACATAAACATGAACGGGGCTGGGACTGATTATGAACCCGTTCCTGATTATGAGTCCGAGTCCGAGTCTGATCTCGAATCAGAAATAGATATAACATCTGGGCTAGAATTAGACGAGGAAGAGGAAGAAGAAGACGTAGAACTAGAAGAACCAGAAGTCGAGTTGGAGCCTGAAAATGAGTTTGTCGAGAATATCAATGTCAATGCAGATGAAGATGTCTGTGATGAGAAAGAAGATAGAGTAAAACAACACAGTGAGATCGGGGATTTGAGTACGATGAAGCTAGTAGAGTTGAGGGCAATGGCTAAAGCGCGAGGCGTGAAAGGGTTTTCGAAGCTAAAGAAGTCTGAGCTTGTTGGGTTGCTCAGTGAAGATGATTCATAATGACAGAGCCATCTGCACTTACTTTTTACTCTTTTAAGTCATGTTGAGTTAGGTCACGTAAAACCTTGCCAGAGGTTCTAATCGAGAATTCCATGCTTGTTGAAACCGATACTCACCAGCCATGATATTTTTATATCGAGCAGGTTCTGTTATGGTGAGCTCTTCGGCAGGCTTGAGATTTCAGTTCCAATGCGGTGATAGTGACATGTGAGACGGAGTAAGCACCACTCTTGTTTGTTATGGTGATTAGGTCCGGATCATAGTGGCCCGGTAATCCACAAGTCAAAGTCGGGAAGGGACATCGTGGATGTCGGTCCACCATAAGTCTACTACTAACGGCCGTTTGTAAATCGTCTTTGAAAAATGTCCTCCTCGATCCGAGTCCTTGTGTAATATAGCCAAGCAATTGGCTCTCCAGATTTCTTGTACTTTCAAGAAAATAAAAAAAATACGGAGTACTAATTAATCATGCGTAGGAATAGGATCGTCTCCAAAGAGTATACGGAGTATACGAAATCAATAGAAGAAAGAAGCACTAGACAAAGTCGGAATTCGAGCTGGTTTATGAGACGGTTTTAGTAGCAAGTATGGACAATTAGAGCTGGCAAATCGAACGTGTCGGGCTGTGCTTCGTGCCTATCCACATGGCAGGCCCACCGTGTCGTGCCGATCCGTGCCTGACTCTGAGAACATGCGTCGAGGCACGGTTCCTAGCCCGGGCCCGGTCGTGCCTAAGTCGTGCCGGGCCGTTGTGCCCGACCAAATTTTCAGGATTTTTATTTTTTTTGAGATTTAGAGTCGTGCCGGCCCGACCGTGCCTCGTGCTGGGCCGGGCCTAGGCATGAACTTTTCTTCAAATTGGCACCGCGGCCCGACTTGGAACCAGTCGAGCCGTGCCCGTACTTTTCGTCATGTCATCACCGTGCTGGGTCGGGTCTAGAGCCGGCAAAAAAGGACACGACACGAAAACACGACACGAAATAAACGGGTTTGGGTTGAGGGTTGATGACCCATTTATGTATGTGGGTCGACACGAACACGACATGAAACTTAAATGGGTCGGGTTTGGGTTGAGGGGTTCGTGACCCGTTTAACAATGACACGAACACAAACACGACACGACCCGATCTGCTTGCCCGGTTTAGTCGGGTCGGGTCGTGCTTATTTTCGTGTCGGACCGGGCCACCGAGATGGGCCCGGCCCAGCTCTACAATTGACAATAGATTCGAAATTACACATTAGCCCCTTTGACATCAAATTACTCTTTAGGGTCGCAATACCTAAAATCGCGAAAAAAATCCCCAAATTTCCCAGAAATTGTATCGATTGATAGAAAAACCCTAATCTCCGGTATGTTTGCTTCTCTAATTCTTCATTAATTCGATATTTTGTATACATTGCTGATTCAACTTCCTTATGCCTGTTTAAAACCCTAATTGTTGTTGATCTGCCGAATTATTCTTTGTGTCTAAGCATTTGAGTGAACAATTTTAAGTGTTTTAGGTTATAATCAAGTTTAAAACCCTAATTGCTGTCGTTTTTTCGTTGCTGTTGTTGTGCTTGTGGTTGTCGTCGTCGTTGTTTTTATTTTGTTCGTAATTCGAGTAACTCCGATTTCGTGATTCCTGTTAATTGAGAATTCGATTGCCTCTTGAAATTAGCTAGGTGCTCACTTCATTCAGTCTTGTGGGCATAAAGGATTACTTGTAGAGTTGTGGTTCTGGTTGTCGTCGTCGTTGTTTTTATTTTGTCGGAAGATTAGGGATTAGATTGCTTCGTTGGTGGGACTGCAATGGTTCGTAACTCGAGTAACTCGGATTTCGTGATTCCTGTTGATTGAGAATTCGATTGCCTCTTGAAATTAGCTAGTTGGGCATAAAGGGTTACTTGTAGAGTTGTAGGTGTGTTTGAGTGAAGCACAACAACAACGACAACAACAAGAATTGGCTCGTAAACCCTAGATAATTTTGGGTCAGATAGTATGATTTATCGTTCAAACCGTCAATGCCAAGTAGGAAGTATTTCATGTGATATCTTGTATGGTTATTGACATGAGGTATTCAGTAGAAGTTGAACCAAATTTGTAATGGGCCGTCTCGGCCCGAGAATCTGTTCCATATGTTGACTGGTTTGCTCATTTGTTCTCATTTTTTTGTTTGCGTGATTTTCATAGAGTTTGGTCTTAGATAGAATCATAGAAGATAGGTGCATTGCAGGAAGAACACATTACTTTTTCTCAATTCAACAAGAACAGTAATTTGCCCTTAATCGTTAAATAATTTTGGGTATCTGGAACCGGTAATGAGTAAATGACAAGTATTATAAGGAACTAAATTCGATGTACTTGTTTTTGAATCGAGGTTAATGTATATATTCTATGTGGGAAATACTACCGTGGTGTACGTCTTGTATGGTTGTTATCTTGTAGTCAGTAGAAATCTGGTTTGCCCAATTTGCTGGTTCGTTCACTTATGTTTGTTTGTGTGTGATTGTGTTAGTGTTGGTGTTAGACTGAATGCCAAAACTCATATGAGACGGTTTCACAATAACGTTATTGTGAGACCTCTCACATAAGGGTGATTACTTTTTTTTTTAAATTTATTTTAGTGTGTTTTAGTTACGTCTCACAATAAGTTTGTGTGAGACCGTCTCACAAGAGACTAACTCTAGACTGAAAATAGGTGCGGTAGCAGGAAGAATACAATGCTTCAAATTCGACTTAACAAAGGGTCATCTCAAGATGGTGGCATTGGAGCTAAGTCTTTGCCGGAGGAGACAGTGACTGTGGCATGTCCTGATCACCTTGTCCTTGCTGACTTGCCTGTAGCCAAAGGTCTTGGTTCTGCAACTTCTGCTTCGATTGTGAAGATTGTAGGTCGTAGGTCCCGACGACAGCTAGCAGAGCGAGTTCACTTTTGTGTTCGTTGTGATTACCCTATTGCAGTTTATGGTCGTCTGGTATGGTCTTGCACTTTTTCTTTAAGAGTGTTTATTCTATGGATGCTGATATACTTGCACAGTTCTGCTACCAGTTCTTCTCACAACTTTCATACTTTGTAAATAGTAATTATAGTTAATGCACATAATGAAAATCATACTATTCGCTCAGGTCTGACTTCTGAGATGAGTGCTTGAGCTTTTTCTTTGTCGTTGTGACCTATTCATTTGCTTACTGAATTATGGGTAAAGAACTAAAGAAGTGAGTACTAGATTACTATATATAATCATGACTAGAAAGTCGAAACTATATTTGATACTACAGTTAGCATGTTAGGTAGCAAAAGCATCGGTTTTGAGTGTATGTGAACTTACTATTATTTGTAATATGAGGTAGAACCTGAGCATTAGAATGTGTTTTCCTGTTGTATTTTGTTATTTGGACAAGGTGATAAACTGATAATGATAGTGATGAGAAGTTTGCTCGATTTTTATTGTAAACAGCTTGGAGAACAATGCATGAGATTTCAGTTATGTTAAAATTAAACGAGAGAAAACAACAATGTCTATCCTGGTACCGAGTTGGTGATTTAATTAGCTTTCTCATACGAGTACTAAACAATTTTACAAATTTGCAGAGCCCTTGCGAGCACGCTTTCTGTCTTGATTGTGCAAGAAGTGACTCAATCTGCTATTTGTAAGTATCTACTCCACTATATTTTGCTTTTATGCTTGATTGTGAAGCCCGATATACCCGTTTGCAACTATAGTATACTACGCCAACCTAATAAACATTTTAATTACACGTGTGATTCATTTTCCTGAATTATAAGGTACTGGTGCATTACCTAAATATACGAAGACTTGATTGTGAGTCACATACTGATTGTTGAGATGATGGAATTCGTGAGATTAAGGCTTATTTTTTTTATGTTGTTTCACCGATTTTTGTCCCTTGTTCTTTGTTTTTATCAATTCGACCCTTCATCTTCTCGTTGTCCTTTCTCTCTTTTCTTTTATTTTTTATCTTTTTGTCATAGTTTCGACAATGCCATGTCCAATGAGAACAAGTTTCCTCTTGTTTGTTACTTGCGCTGTTCAATGTACTTGCAGACTATTGTCTTTAAAACTGGGGGGTGCTTTCAGGAATAAAACTCTACATTTTCGATTTTTCGTGAGTGTGATTTGACTACGAAATTTTCACAGTTTTTGTTTGTGTGGCAGATGCGATGAACGGATCCAAAAGATTCAAACGATCAAAATGATGGAAGGGATCTACGTATGCGCAGCTCCTCACTGCCTCACATCCTTCCTGAAAAAAACTGATTTTGAATCTCACATATACAATAACCATTCCGACTTACTTCTGCCTAATATGATGAAGAAAGAATATTTCAATGAACCCGAGGTATCAGGCACTACTAAACAGGCTTCAACGATGGATACTACTCTTCGGGGTCCACAACGGCCTGGCTGGCCGTCTAATTCTGATCCCCCGTCAAATGACCGTGACGATAAAAATCGCCGCTCACAACCGAGAGATCAACCCCAACCTCCTCTTCGACCGCTTATGCATCCAAAACCGCCACCACAATGGCAGCCCAACCCGTCTGAGTCTCAGCCCGATCACTGGCCCATGGGTATGCCGCAGCAGCAACAGCAACAACAGCAGCAGCAGAATCCCGACACACCAATGTACCCACAACAATCGCCTAATTTTCCAATGCATGGCAATCCGAATCCAATGATGATGGGTCCTCCTCCTCCATTTGGGTTCCCTCCGTTCCAGTCCGACGGAGCTCCACCCTTTTACGGCGGGCATGGCCCGTATGAACTTGCACGATCAGACTCGGCCCAAGAAGTTGGATCGGATCAAGGAACAGGAATGGGCTTTACCCCCGGACCAGGTGGTGGTGGTCCTACTAATTTCCCTGAAGGTTATTCTCGTCCTTGGAACACGGGACCTGCGAATCCTCCTTTCGAAGCAACCCAAAGCAGTCAAGGTGGCCCACCACCGCCTCCACCTGGCCCACCGCCTCCTCATCTACTGCAGCATCAAAACAGTTACATGTCAAGTGATATGAGTAATGACGGAAGGAATTATGGATGGCAGTCCGAGAGACGCAGTAACTTTGGAGGCAGCAACCAGGACTGATATGCAAGCCGACTTTGCCGTATTTCATTTCATTTCCAGTAACTCATGCACAAGACTAAACTATCTCATACTATGTAATACCGTTTCATAAAAAGCGTCTCTTATGCACTAGACTATATTATGGGTAGCAGTTTTTATCATAAAACCGTCTCACTAGTGAGGAAGCTTCCATTTGCAGTGTAGCCAAGATATGATAGAATAAGAAGAAGAAGAAGAAGAAGAAGATAACGTGAAAGAGTGAGGTCACATGGGTCGAGCAAACAAGAATCTGAAGGCAATGAGTGAAGCCACATGTAGAATCTTTGAAATGTTTCAAGTCCATAAGACCATAACTATTCTGGTCGAGTAAGTCTTTCTTATGACGGATATATCCGTATTCGTCACAAGGGAATAACGGGTCAAATAGTATCATTGGATTAGAAAAGACAAGGTTACTGGGTAGCACCTGACTTTGTTTTATTTACACAAGTGGGTATTATTTGACCTGTCACATGTTTATGATGGATAGTTTCGTCACAAACAAGAATTTGCGGTTCTGGTCTGGTTATTGTTTACATTATGAGGAACATTTCTTTGTTTCCTTGCAACTCTCCTTCACCCACATGAATCAATTAATTCAAACTTAAATCTCAGATTCATTCATTAACTCCTAGCTCTAGTACATCCCCTCTAAATTAGGTTTTAGATGGCCATCTCCGTTAATTTAGTTGATAAAGTTATAAAAATTTGTGTTTATTACCCGCGTTAAATCAGTTGGTAAATTCATGAAAAATGATGATCAGAACACAACGCAACCTCCATTGACCGTCAAAATGAGGATCATGGCAGTAATTATTGTGTACAACTGTGGTACAATGCGATAATAGTAAAAAAATTACAATTTATGGTAAAAAGTGATCATTTTAAGTTAGTTAGTTACCGCTTTCATATAAATAGTTACCACGTTTTCGTATCAAAAAATGGTCACTGTTTAACCTAACGTAGTCATTAAATAACCCAAACTGGTAACATTTTACCGTAAATTCCTAATCTTAAGACTCGTCACACGGTACAATGTTGTTATACTACATTATCATTTGTGTAAAGAGGCAGAGCGGATCTTTTGTCCCATTTTGGTGTCTCATTCCGTGTGTTACATCATACAGTTGAATAGGTGGGACACAAAATGGTACGGGAGATCCTCACCGGTAAAGAGGGGGGCCCATGTGAGGATTCCAATAGTATTTTTTATTTTATTTTTTTGCTTCAACGAAGAGCGTACTTAGTCGCATTACAATATAGGGGAGGGGGATTCGAACCTGAGACCTACTGTCCCGGAGCACCTAGTCCTAACCACTGGGCTAAGACATCGGTAGGATTCGAATAGTATATAAGGAGAGTGATACTGACTCCAATTTTTTCCCTCCCATTTTTTTTTACGTATCATGCGGACAACAACAAATAATTTCCCGCATTCTTCGCTTCTCTCTACATTTCTTCCTTGATCTTCAACTTTTTATCAATAATTCCATATTTTCTGCAGATTTTCGCGGTTTTACGATCGTCATTGCACTCCCGAATTTCTCACGGTATTCGATTTTCATCCTCATTTGTCAATTATTTTACTGTTTTTTTCTCGATAATTTGATGCGTTAGGGTTCCAATTGGGGGAATTTCATGATTGTTTCGGAGTATCAGTGTTTCGGTTAAGTTTCGTTGGAGCTAGATCGATCGCATGTCGTTTTTGTTACGAGGTGAAAATTATTGGTTTGTTGATGTTTTGAGCTTTTTTGATCAAGAGAGTATGTGATGTTGTAGTATTTTACTGTTTTTTTTCTCGATAATTTGATGCGTTAGGGTTCCAATTGGGGGAATTTCATGATTGTTTCGGAGTATCAGTGTTTCGGTTAAGTTTCGTTGGAGCTAGATCGATCGCATGTCGTTTTTGTTACGAGGTGAAAATTATTGGTTTGTTGATGTTTTGAGCTTTTTTGATCAAGAGAGTATGTGATGTTGTAGTATTTGACTGTTTTTTTCGATAATTTGATGCGTTAGGGTTCCAATTGGGGGAATTTCACGATTATTTTGATGTCATTAGATTGTTTTCCGGAGTTTCTGTGTTTTGGTTAAGTTTCGTTGGAGCTAGATCAATCGCATGTCGTTTTCGTGACGAGGTGAAGATTATTGGTTTGTTGATGTTTTGAGCTTTTTTGATCAAGAGATTATGATAGATGTTGTAGTTTTCAAGTTACTGAATTCGTGTCGATTTTAGGTGACTTCGATCAATCATGTTTAGCTTAGGATCATTGAAATTGAGTAATATTGTGCGTAGGATTGTCAATTTTTGTAGCGATTGGTGAACACTTATGGAGTAATTAATGTCATGATTTGTCGTGTTTATCGAGCTTTTTTCCCTGTAAAGTAGCTAGTCTGTGTTGATTTTGATCGACTTTGATCGATTATTGTTAGCTTAGGATCATTGAAATTGAGTAATATTGTGCGTAGGATTGTCAATTTTGGTTGCGATTGGTGAACAAACACTACTGTATGAATTTATTGCCTTATGGAGTAAAATGTTGTGAATTGTCGTGTTTGTCGAGCTTTTTTCCCTGTAAAGTAGCTAGTTTGTGTTGATTTCGATTGACTTTGATCGATTATTGTTAGCTTAGTATCGAAGAAGTTGAGCAATATCGCGTGTAAGATTGTCAACTATCGTTGTTGTTGTTGGTGGTGAAAACTATTGGCTTAATGTCTAATGGAGTAATTAATGTTGTGAATTGTCGTGTTTATCGAGGTTTTTTCCCTGTAAAGTAGCTAGTTTGTGTTGATTTTGATTGACTTTGATCGATTATTGTTAGCTTAGTATCAATGAAGTTGATCGAGCAATATTGCGTGTAATTGGCTTAATGTCTAATGGAGTAATGTTGTGTATTGTCAACTATCGTTTTTTTAAATGTAAATCGTGCTGAAGTATCTAATTTGTATCAATGTTGATCGACTCTGATCAATTACGTTTCAATTCTAGCCGTGATTGGTGAAAATATAGCTGATTTTGGGGTTAAATGGTGAATTCGTGATAAGATTGAATCAAACTTCGAGGCTGAGTATCTACATTTGATCCGTTTTGAGTATCATGACGATATTGAGTGTGAATCACCTCTTTCGATTGCACTTAAACCCTTTTACAACTTCGTATGGTTACGATGTTTGCAATGCACTTATACATCTGAAAAGCTCTTACCTTTGTAATGCTGTGATTTTTGATGTATGTTGCAGGTAATGTGAGGCTAGAATCTTAACATTTTTGCCAAATGATGTCAGATTTTGAACAGTTTCAGATGAAGTGTTTTCGGTTGGATGCCTGAAAAGTCGCTGTTGCTGCTGATGTTGAAGTCCTGACTACATACTGAGTTTTCGTGAATACTTTTGAGTGATAATCAAGAAAATGAGTACATCCAAGAGTTGGTTCCATAAACTTCAACCCCGCGATAAGCTGAGGTCTAATTCTAAAAACAAGGATTCCGGAATGGGGGCCAAGGATGGTTTGGGCTCATCAACGTCAGATGACGACTCACCCTCAAACATTACTAAACAGCGGGTTGCAGCCGCAAAACAATATATCGAGAAGCATTACAAGGAGCAGATGAGAAATTTGCAAGAGAGGAGGGAACGGTATGCTTCGCTTTATGACTTTGTGCCTACCCAACAAATGAATGTCATATCTTTATTGCTTAAGCTGCTACATTTGTCATCATGGCTTTCCACTGCAGGAAGAATGCTGTCTTACTCTGCTGTCGTCGTTTAGTCTATTTCTATGTTTTTGCGTTGTTAAATATAATTGAGATTTCATATAAAATCTAGTGGAAAACAGTTTCGGGGGGCCAATTTAATCATACAACGCGGTATGTGTGAACAGGCGGAATGAATTAGAGAAGAAGTTGGCTGATGCTGATGTATCTGAAGAAGACCAGAACAATCTACTTAAGTTTTTGGAGAAGAAGGAGACGGAATACATGCGTCTTCAAAGGCATAAAATGGGGGCGGATGATTTCGAGCTATTGACAATGATTGGGAAGGGAGCATTTGGCGAGGTACCGTAATCTGTAGACTTTGAAGTCTTTCACATTGTGCTATCAATATCAATGTGTGCCCTTCTTATGAAACAGGTCAGAGTTTGTAGGGAAAAGACAACTGGCCATGTATATGCCATGAAAAAACTCAAAAAGTCGGAGATGCTTCGTCGAGGACAAGTATGACTCCTAGTTTGCTTACTTGAACATCAAAGTACTTATTGTCTGTTCCGTTATTCATTCAAAAATGCAGCCGGATAATTTCTTAAAATTGTAGGTGGAACATGTGAAAGCAGAAAGGAATCTGCTTGCTGAAGTCGACAGCAATTGCATCGTTAAGCTTTATTGTTCATTTCAAGACGAGGAATTCTTGTATCTTATCATGGAGTATCTTCCCGGCGGTGATATGATGACGTTACTTATGAGGAAGGATACATTGACAGAGGACGAGTCGAGATTCTATATCGCAGAAACTGTATTAGCCGTAAAATCAATCCACAAACACAACTACATTCACAGGTTTCTGATCGAATAAGCTCGATCTCTAATTTTCATTATCCCAGTAACATTACTTACATTCACAGGTTTCTGAACAATGCTAACCTCCTTGAATTGTGTGTCTTTTCAGAGACATTAAGCCCGACAACCTGCTACTGGATAGATACGGCCACTTGAGGCTGTCAGATTTCGGCCTTTGTAAACCATTAGACTGCAGTACACTAGAAGAGAATTTCGAAGTTACCAGTACAAACGGAGGATCACCCACAGACGATGGCGCTTCAAAGCCTAGGCGAACTCAGCAAGAACAGCTTCAGCACTGGCAAAAGAACCGTAGAATGCTTGTACGTTCACTTTTTACAGCTGTATTTCTGAATTACAGGTCTTAATGTGCCCGGGATTTCTTTTGGGATGGTCGGAATAGTCGATCTTTGATGATGGTATAATATCGGGATTTGCAGGCTTATTCCACTGTTGGTACACCTGATTATATTGCGCCCGAAGTACTACTGAAGAAGGGTTACGGAATGGAATGTGATTGGTAAGAATTCCAAGTCGTTGATAGATATCTTGTCGATATCTTGTGGCCTTCTGACTATTTATCCGATCATTCTTTTCGCAGGTGGTCGCTTGGCGCAATAATGTTTGAAATGCTAGTCGGGTATCCACCCTTTTACTCCGATGACCCCATGACAACTTGTCGAAAGGTAAATACAACATGAATATTTCAGTGTTCTCGCTCTTTGCAATACACGAGAATCGTCAGGAAATTCAGATTTTTGTTACTGTATGTCCAGATTGTAAATTGGAAAACTCATTTAAAGTTCCCCGAGGAAGCGAAGCTAACTCCTGAAGCAATCGATCTTATCAGTAAGCTGTTGTGCAATGTCAATGAGAGACTCGGTTCAAATGGCGCTGATGAAATACAGGTGTTTTTCGTCTTTCCTCCTGTTCTCGACAATCTTTCAAAAATTTGTACAAAATTAACGAAGCTCGCTATCCTTGTTTTTGTCGACATCAGGCGCATCCCTGGTTTGACGGTACAGACTGGGACCGAATATATCAAATGGAGGCCGCTTTTATTCCCGAGGTCAACGACGATTTAGACACACAAAATTTCGAGAAGTTTGATGAGGTAAATCAATTTGTTTCTTACTCGTCTATGCTGTCGACATTCTTTACTCTATATTTTTTTCGTCAACTTACTGCATTTTTTCGACATTGAAGGCTGACCATCCAATGCACTCGACATCAAAATCCGGTCCTTGGAGAAAGGTGAGCAACTTTGGTGATCAGATCAACCAATGTTAACTAACCTTGACGACCTGACCGTCTTCGGACGCCTAATTTCTATTCTGCTGGTTCTACAGATGCTTTCGTCGAAGGACCTCAATTTCGTGGGATACACATACAAGAACTTCGAAATTGTGAACGATTATCAAGTTCCTGGCGTCGGTATAGTCCTTCACCCTTTTTGCCTATCTCCGCAATCCTGTTTTTTTTGGTTCAACGAAGAGCGCACTTAGTCGCATTACAATATAGGGGAAAGGGCATTCGAACCTGAACCTGCTGTCACAGATTACCTAGTCCTAACCACTAGATAAAACATCTTCGGTTATCTCCACAATCCTGTTTGATGCATACATTTTGTTTACTTATAATAGAATATAAACGGACCTCAACTATCGCCTTAAAGGTTTTGGTTTGGATTGGTTTCGTAACATAGTATCAAAGTCATAGGTCACGAGTTCGAACCCTGACAGCCCCCAATATCTCACACTACTGATGTTTGACATTTCGTCATCTGATGCCTATGCAGCCGAAATAAAGAAGAAAGACACTAAAATCAAGAGACCGTCGATTAAATCACTTTTCGGTATGTCCCAATTTTTACACTTCCCACTTTATCTTCAATTTTTGTGTATCATGGTTCACAGAAAAAAAGATTATACACCTGGTTGTACAATAGCATTGTACAATCAAGGCAAAGTTGTTGAGCTTTATATATATATATATTCGGCCGCTTGTTGCAGAGGAAGACTCGTCTGATTCATCAGAAGCTGCTTCGACAAGCGGCGATCAATCCGTTAAAGGGAGCTTTCTAAACCTGTTACCTCCGCAATTAGAAGTTTCTCACACTCAAACCGACTCCTCCTCACTCGACAAAATTTCTTAAACTGAAGACGGACTTAGAGTTTAGGCACACATTGTATTTTTTTCGTAACACCAGAAAATCGCGGTGATTGATAGACGATGATATACAAAACTATTGTAAAGTGAACTACTCGTATTTGTTGATGATCGAAACCCCATTCAATTCGTACGTAAATTTGATGAAAGCTGAAAATGTATAATGTAAAAGAACCGGTCATTCTTGTTGTACAAGTGACTAAGTGAGAGCTTGAAGCTGTTTGTACCGTCACGCATGTTAAAACCAAATGACCCTCATATTACACCGGGATATTTCATTTGGTGTAGGGTTTGTTTTTCGCGAATTAGGAATCATTTTATTTCGGGACCCAAAAATCCGAAAAAAACGTGGATAATAACCTCCAAAATCAATCGTTTTTTTGCTATTTGTTGTAAACGTGGAAACATTTGTTGTTTTTTGACGAAAACTTGTGGAGAGGTTTAGAATGTCTAATAATGAGTATTCGAATCCTCTGAGAGGATATAAAATGTAATATAACACTTGTTTCGACCGATTCCGACACCTCTCAAATGATAAATTATGGCTCTTAAAGGTTCCTATTTAAAACCAAATGACCCTCATATTACATCGGGACATTTCATTTGGTGTGGGTTTTGTTTGACGCGAATTTGGAACCATTTTATTTCGGGACCCAAAAGACCGAAAAAACGTGGATAATAACCTTCAAAATCGATCGTTTTTTTGCTATTTTTCGTAAACGGTGAAAATTTATCTAAACGCAATTTTTTTCAATATATAAGTTACCTTTCTTTTTTCAATCGAATTTTTTCTTAATACAAGTTACGTTTCTTTTTTCAATATATTTAGTTAAATATTTTCGAGAGGTTACTGAAACCTATCATTCTATCGCAGTAAAAGTAAATAAATACGGAGTAAATGATAAGAGTCGGAAGGAATATATATTGTTAAATTCGTAAGTAGAAATAATAAAATGGATCAATCAAACGGATTAATACAGATCGAGTCATTTCGAGTTTGTCGTACATTTTGGATCGGTTCTAGCTTCGGTTTTCACGATTCATAATTCACAACTCACAACGCACCCAGCTCTACCCTCCCCCCCCCTAAATTTCGAAACCCTTCTCCACACCGCAACGACGGCGTTTCACCCCGACCACCGAACGGCGCCGTATCGCCCGCCGAAAAATGACGTCATTGAGGACGACATGGAGAAGGTTCACGATTGAGTTCGTATCGGAAACCGGTCCGATCAAAAAGTGCTTCAACAATGTACGTCGTCCTTTTCGGATTGTTATTCGTTTGATTTTGATTTTGTTTCGATTTCGGTGTTTTTGATCGATTTAGGTGTGATTGTGTGAATTGTGATGGTTAATTAGGGTTTTTAATGCTTTAATTTGTGATGAGAAAGGACGAGTCGTTTGATTTTGTTTCGTTTTCGGTGTTTTTGATCGATTTAGGTGTGATTGTGTGAATTGTGATGGTTAATTAAGGTTTTTAATGGTTTAATTTGTGATGAGAATGGCGAAATGTTACTGATCTGGTGTTAAAACTCGTAATTAGCTAAGAATTGATTGGTGTGCATTATTTATGCCTCATTAAAGGCATTCAAGAACTGGCGAATGTGTGTTTTCTTTTGATTTGTTTGGTTAATTGAGGTTTTAGGTGATTTATGTTTGGTTAATTAGGGTTTTGGATGGTTTAATTAATCTGTGATGAGTAATGAGGAAATGCTACTGATCAGGTATTAAAACTCGGAAATCAGCTAAAAATTTCCAAGGGATCAGTATCCCTAAAAAATCTCCCAAAAATGGGATCGATATCCCTAAAATTTGGGGATGGAACCACTAGATTCAAGCGATCTTCACTCTGTTCATCAGCAGTAAACCTAATCATGCACATTAGGAGCAATTACTACTCCGTAGTTTTATTAGCTATGGGTACACCAGATCATGAGGTGTTGTTCTTGCAATTAACTTCTTTCTTCTCATTAATGGTGGGTCGGAACAATAAAATTATTACATATGATTTTTGTGCAGAACAGATACAATGAGCGAGGTTGCCATTTTGGAAGTTGTGAGAACAAACTTTAAGGCCATCTCATCCTTGGTGAAGAAGGAGGAATCACTGGAGTCTCTTCGTCGGACTACCTTTGGTGCATTGACCCTTTAGGTCATTCCATTCTACTCTTGCAAGATTGCTAAGCTTTATTTCAGATTCTATGTTATGTTGAATATTTATATCTAATTCAATCAGTCCCATTACTCTTACTGTCTGCTGTACAATATGCGCAGATGGTACGAGAAGTGTTGCCCATGGCTATCCTAGCTTTGCAGTTTCTGTGTGTGTTCTGTTCCGTGGTAGACCAGTTGCTGCTGCAGTGGTAAATTATTTAATTCTCTATATTTCCTTTGCTAAGTTTAGAATGATAGTCATGATATCATAGTATGGAGAGAAATAGTATGTGGTGATACTGATGAAAATGAAAGCTGGAGAGATATGTTGAGGCTTAGGAAAGCACAATGACCGGTTGACCACAATTATGAGACTAAAGAGGAAAGGTCCTACTTAATAGAATATAAACGGGACTCAACCATCGCCTTAAGGTTTTGGTTGAGATGGTTCGTTAACATGGTATCAGAGCCAGAGGTCACGAGTTCGAACCCTGGCAGCCCCCAATATCTCGAACTCTCAAGTGGAATGTCAGCACACGGTACGGGGGAGCCGATGCGCACTAACCACTCTTCAAGCCCAATGGGCATTCGAGTGAGGGGGCGTAATAGAATATAAACGGGACTCAACCATCGCCTTAAGGTTTTGGTTGAGATGGTTCGTTAACACTACTGTCCACGTATAAAGTTTAAAGATGAACAAACCAAAAGGAAAGGAGGGTATAAAATGAGTGGAAGATTAATCGATCATTAATAGTAAAGGTCCGACAATGAGTAACATTTTAAGCAATAGGCCCATTGTTAACTCTTGGCTTGTTTATAGTCTGAACTTTTACCGAGATGAGGTTAAAGAACGGTTCAATGGAATTTGACAAATTTGTAAGGGGTCAATCGTAACTCAAGTCTATTTGAAACAAATTGCCAATATCCCCTTGTAACAAAAGAATACACGATTTCTACACTTGGATACCCATATTTAATGGCTGATATGTTCCTAGTTCCTACTCGCAACTAAACATGAAAGTATTGGGCTTAATGTTTAGGTTGAATTTGTTGGCGGAGCTATGTGTTGGAACACCCGCACTAGTTGCTACTGACCGGGTTTTGGCATTATTAATCTATGTCTTTGGATTGTACTTGTCACAGGAGTGCACGAGGAAGCACAAGAGGAGGATCTTCATAATGTCTTTGGAGAGTTCGGCCAGCTGCAAAATTTACATTTGAATTTGGATCGTCGTACTGGGTTTGTTAAGGTAAGAATTAAACATCTTTTCGTCATCTGTGTTTCCTCCTATTGTTATATTCGGTTGTTATTAATTACTTAATCAGTAGGCTTTAGCTACTTGTTACACTTCTACGTATTACTTCCTCCCATTCGTGTTTTCCCACAGTTTTATGAGTGTATCACTTTAAGGGGAAAGAATTGGCATGTCGACCATCCAATCAAAGTATTAAACCAAACACTAAGACCCCACCACTATCGTCACAACCAACACGATTTCAGTCACTGCTGTCGTTTCTTTCATAACCCTAAAACACCATTTTCCATACCTGTGGCATGAGTCGACTCCTATTTGTTCAAGGTGGGCAGTATGTCTGTCTCGTGACACATAATCCTTTAAAATATGCATCCCAGCCTAGTCTTTTGAGTCGACAAGTAGCTAGCGGTGAGGTCGGCCGATGGACAAGGGAGATGGAGGGTTGCACCTATTTGAAGACTTGGAAAAGAGGGGATGGGTTTGAATTATATCCTATTGGGCTATGTTATGAGATTTTTTGGAATAGGTTTAGTAATGTCAATGTTTGAAGTGTCTATCTAAAATGTCTCTCGCCTTCATCCTTTTCCCCTCGAAGATGAACTTATTTCGGAGCTTCCCAAATCGCCCAACAACCCATAATAATCTTCCTCTCTCCTATTCCTGCACGTTCCTCCACACATCCTCCACCCACATTTTCACCCTCTTAAGCCCAACTTCCTTCTTAATCTCCACCCATCCCATCCTAATAATCGCTTCCCATGCTCTCAAATCTCCTTTGTTGGTCCCAAAATTTTGGGAGGATGCGTTATCTGACCCGAGGAATAGCCCAGTCAATTTTCGACGAGTTTTGTTCCGGGGTCCCATTTCTCCGAAAAACGTGTATTATACACTACGATTTCGGCCTTCCGGGAGGTCAATTTCGGGCAGTGTCTCGATTTCTTTTGATTTTGTTGCCACGTTTTCCCGGACTCTTCCATGTCCCCGCTTCAATTTCGGCCTCAAATATTGAGTACACGTCCACTTTGGAGTTGTTTTCGTGTATTCATCAACGGTAGTTTATCGCTTCCCAATGCTCTTAAATCTCCTCCGTTGGTCCCAAAATTTTGGAGGACGCGTTATCTGGCCCAAGGAATAGCCCAGTCAATTTTCGACGAGTTTTGTTCCGGGGTCTCAGTTCTCCGAAAAACGTGTATTATACACTACGATTTCGGCCGTCCGGGAGGTCGTTTCGGGAAGTGTCTCGGTTTCTTCCGATTTTGTTACCACGTATTCCCGGACTCTTCCATATATCCCCACTTCAATTTCAGCCTCAAATATCGAGCACACGTCTACTTTGGAGTTGTTTTCGTGTATTTGTCGACGGTAGTTTATCACTCCCGATGCTCTCAAATCTCCTCCGTTGGTCCCAAAATTTTGGGGGGATGCGTTATCTTATCCAAGGAATAGCCCACTCAATTTTCGACGAGATTTGTTCCGGGGTCCCGTTTTTCCGAAAAACGTGTATTATACACTATGATTTCGGCCTTCCGGGAAGTCGTTTCGGGCAGTGTCTCAATTTCTTCTGATTTTGTTGCCACGTCTTCCCGAACTCTTTCATATGTCCCCGCTTCAATTTCGGCCTCAAATATCAAGTACACGTCCACTTTGGAGTTGTTTTCGTGCATTTATCAACGATAGTTTATTGCTTCCCGATGCTCTCAAATCTCCTCCGTTGGTCCCAAAATTTTGGGAGGACGCGTTATCTGACCCGAGGAATAGGCCAGTCTATTTTCGACGAGTTTTGTTTCGGGGTCCCGGATTACCGAAAAAACGTGTATTATACACTATGATTTCAGCTGTCCCGGGGCCGTTTCGGGCAATGTCTTGGTTTCTTCCGATTTGTTTACCACGTCTTTTCGGACCCTTTCGTATTCCCCCATTTCAATTTCAGCCTCAAATATCAAGTACACGTCTACTTTGCACCCGTTTTCGTGTATTTGTCGACGATGGTTTATCGCTTTCCAATTGGTTCATTTCTCTTCCGTTTGTCCTAAATTTCTGGGAGGACGTGTTATTGACCCTAAGGAATTAGCCTGTCAATTTTCGTCATGTTTTGTTTTGGGTCCTGGATCTCCAAAAAAACGTGCATTATACACTATGATTTCAGCCGTTATTGTCGTAAATGTTTCAGATTGTCGTAATACTACCCTTTTCTTACTCCATTCGAAGCAAAAGCTTTCATCACTTTCCCCATCCTCGTAAGGTCCTTGCTCACCATGACCCAACACACATCCATAGGAGAAGGTAGGCAGGTGCTCGTATTTTACCACAAACTCTACCAGGTTGCCTTTTATCATTCGCACTGTGATAATTTCATTGTAGGGTTTTCGAACGTCATAGAGTATGTGCAGCCTCACCACTCTTTCGATCTCTGGTAATGACGTACTCGTAAAACGACATACTTGTCCAGAATATTTAAGATTGTCCATTTTCTTATATTTGGTCTAATTGTGACGAGGGTTCGACTCTTTGTTTATATATTTATTTATCACTTATTCATGTCTCTTGTGGTATCAACTTATACCGTCTTATAGCATGAGTCAAATCAGAACTTGTTTTATGGTATGAGACGGTGTTATTATACAATTCGTGGACATGATTTTGTTCATTTGATACAGATCACCAGCACGTGGACACCAATCAAGGAGTCCTCCAAGATGGTATTAAGCCGAAGGATATTAACTGCTTCACAAATGGTCGTATCGATGAAAGGGTTGCGTGTTGTATAATGTGTTTTTAAGTTCTTATGCTTCGATACATTGTCGTCTGTGTGTAATGTTTTTTTTATTGCCGTCGCTGTGTGTAATGCTTGTATAAATTGTTTTCATTTAAGCTGTGATGGTTCGTTCCGATGATTGGAGAGCAGTTTCTGAAGAAACGGAAAACAACCCAATTGTCGGAATGAACAACGTAACATGAAGAGACTTTGGTCTCTTAAGCTTGAAACGGTCTCAGTTGATCTTTCACCCTACAAAAAAAATGGGTTAAAGGAATCAAAATTAAGAGTTCTGGTGGATTATGTAAATAAAAAATGATTTAAAATTGGATTCTTCGTAAATCCTAAAAATCCGTCGCAAATTATGCAACATTTTTTTTAACATTATGGTTCTAAATTATGAATTTTTTTAAAAAAATTGGTCGCAAAATTTTGAAAAATATAAGGCGTAAATTTTGAAAAAACTGCAATTCTTTTTAAAGATTTGGTCGTAAATTCTGCAATTTTTTTAGGAATTCGGTTGCGAATTCTGCAGATTATTTAAAGGCTTTGGTGGCAAATTAGGTAAATTTTTGTAGATTCGGTCGCAAATTTAATAATTTTTTAAACAAATTCGGTCGCAAATTTTGTGATTTTTTTCCCATATTCAGTCCCAAATTTCGTAATTTTTTAACAGATTTGGTCGCAAATTTGGTATTTTTTGGCAGATCCAGTCACAAATTACGTGATTTTTTCACAGATTCGGTGGCAAATTTTGGAATTTTTTCCCAGATTCAGACCCAAATTTTGTATTTTTTTTCCCAGATTCGGTCGCAAATTTGGTAATTTTTTACAGATGGAATCACAAATTTCGTGATTTTTCCCGAGATTCGGTCGCAAATTTTGTGATTTTTTTCCTAGTTTCGGTCGCAAATTTAGTATTTTTTTACGGACACGGTCGAAAATTTGGTAATTTTTTTACAGATTCAGCCACAAATTTGGCAAAAAAATTTTAAATTCGGTTAGTAATTTTATTTGAAATTCAGTCGCAGTTTGTTAATTTATTTTTGTAAATCCAACGCAAATTCAGCAATTTCTTTAAAGATTCGATCACATATTTGGTAATTTTTTTAAAGATTCAGTCGCATATTTGGTAATTTTTTTTAAGATAAGGTCGCAAATTAGTTAATTTTTTTTACAGATTCGACCGCAAATTTAATAATTTTTTTACAGATTCGGTCGCAAATTTGGTAATTTTCTTTGCAAATCATCCGCAAATTCTGCAACTTTTTTGGAAATTTGGTAGTTTTAAAAAAAAGTCCATCACAAATTCTGCTTTTTTTTAAAAAAAATCGATCGCAAATTCTGAAAAACCCGTTGCAAATTGAAAGATTCGCCGCTCCATGCATTGAAGAAAGACCTACAAAAGAAAACCCGCCGTAATATTATAAGTTCGTCATAAATTCTAACTCATGCAACGAATCCGTCACAGAATTTCATAATTACGAAATCGAGTTGTGTAAAAACATCATTTCAGATTTTAAGGAGCTCAGTTAATCTATTACTAAATACTTGAGGCTGTGTACTAAATCATACGGAGTAGTGTATAAAAATGGCAGGCTTATTCCATAGGTTCAATAACGCGTACTCCCAAAAATTTAGGACCAACGGAGGAGAATTGAGCCTCACAAAAAGCAATAAGCTATCGACGACGAATACACGAAAACAACTCCAAAGTTGACGTGTACTCGATATTTGAAGACGAAAATGAAGGGGGGACATATGAAAGAGTCCGGAAAGACGTGGCAACAAAATCAGAAGAAATCGAGACACTGCCCGAAACGACTTCCCGGAAGTCCGAAAGCGTAATGTATAATACACGTTTTTCGGAGAAACGGGACCCCGGAACAAAACTCGTCGAAAATTGACTGGGCTATTCCTCGGGTCAGTTAACGCGTCCTCCCAAAATTTTAGGACCAACGGAGGAGATTTGAGAGCATCGGGAAGCGATAAACTATCGACGACGAATACACGAAAACAACTCGAAAGTGGACGTGTACTTGATATTTGAGCCCGAAATTGACGTGGGAACATATGGAAGAGTCTGGAAAGACGTGGCAACAAAATCAGAAGAAATCGAGACACTGCCCGAAACGACTTCCCGGGAGGCCTAAACGGAGTGTATAATACACGTTTTTCGGAGAAATTGGACCCCGGAACAAAACTCGTCAAAAATTGACTGGGTTATTCCTCGGGTCAGTTAACGCGTCCTCCCAAAATTTTGGGACCAACGGAGGAGATTTGAGAGCATCGGGAAGCGATAAACTATCGTCGACGAATACACGAAAACAACTCGAAAGTGGACGTGTACTCGATATTTGAGCCCGAAATTGACGTGGGAACATATGGAAGAGTCCGGAAAAACGTGGCAACAAGATCAGAAGAAATCGAGACACTGCCCGAAACGACTTCCCGGGAGGCCTAAATCGGAGTGTATAATACACGTTTTTCGGAGAAATTGGACCCCGGAACAAAACTCGTCGAAAATTGACAGGTTATTCCTCGGGTCAGTTAACGCGTCCTACCAAAATTTTGGGACCAACGGAGGAGATTTGAGAGCATCGGGAAGCGATAAACTATCGTCGACGAATACACGAAAACAACTCGAAAGTGGACGTGTACTCGATATTTGAGCCCGAAATTGACGTGGGAACATATGGAAGAGTCCGGAAAGACGTGGCAACAAGATCAGAAGAAATCGAGACACTGCGCGAAATGACTTCCCGGAAGGCCGAAATCGTAGTGTATAATACACGTTTTTCGGAGAAATTGGACCCCGGAACAAAACTCGTCGAAAATTGACTGGGTTATTCCTCGGGTCAGTTAACGCGTCCTCCCAAAATTTTAGGACCAACGGAGGAGATTTGAGAGCATCGGGAAGCGATAAACTATCGTCGACGAATACACGAAAACAACTCGAAAGTGGACGTGTACTCGATATTTGAGCCCGAAATTGACGTGGGAACATATGGAAGAGTCCGGAAAAACGTGGCAACAAGATCAGAAGAAATCGAGACACTGCCCGAAACGACTTCCCGGGAGGCCTAAATCGGAGTGTATAATACACGTTTTTCGGAGAAATTGGACCCCGGAACAAAACTCGTCGAAAATTGACTGGGTTATTCCTCGGGTCAGTTAACGCGTCCTCCCAAAATTTTGGGACCAACGGAGGAGATTTGAGAGCATCGGGAAGCGATAAACTATCGTCGACGAATACACGAAAACAACTCGAAAGTGGACGTGTACTCGATATTTGAGCCCGAAATTGACGTGGGAACATATGGAAGAGTCCGGAAAGACGTGGCAACAAGATCAGAAGAAATCGAGACACTGCGCGAAATGACTTCCCGGAAGGCCGAAATCGTAGTGTATAATACACGTTTTTCGGAGAAATTGGACCCCGGAACAAAACTCGTCGAAAATTGACTGGGTTATTCCTCGGGTCAGTTAACGCGTCCTCCCAAAATTTTGGGACCAACGGAGGAGATTTGAGAGCATCGGGAAGCGATAAACTATCGTCGACGAATACACGAAAACAACTCGAAAGTGGATGTGTACTCGATATTCGAGCCCGAAATAGACGTGGGAACATATAGAAGAGTCCGGAAAGACGTGGCAACAAGATCAGAAGAAATCGAGACACTGCCCGAAACGACTTCCCGGAAGGCCTAAATCGTAGTGTATAATACACGTTTTTCGGAGAAATTGGACCCCGGAACAAAACTCGTCGAAAATTGACTGGGTTATTCCTCGGGACAGTTAACGCGTCCTCCCAAAATTTTAGGACCAACGGAGGAGATTTGAGAGCATCGTGAAGCGATAAACTATCGTCGACGAATACACGAAAACAACTCGAAAGTGGACGTGTACTCGATATTTGAGCCCGAAATTGACGTGGGAACATATGGAAGAGTCCGGAAAGACGTGGCAACAAGATCAGAAGAAATCGAGACACTGCCCGAAACGACTTCCCGGGAGGCCTAAATCGGAGTGTATAATACACGTTTTTCGGAGAAATTGGACCCCGGAACAAAACTCGTCGAAAATTGACTGGGTTATTCCTCGGGTCAGTTAACGCGTCCCCCCAAAATTTTGGGACCAACGGAGGAGATTTGAGAGCATCGGGAGTGATAAACTACCGTCGACAAATACACGAAAACAACTCCAAAGTAGACGTGTGCTCGATATTTGAAGCCCGAAATTGACGTGGGAACATATGGAAGAGTCCGGGAATACGTGGTAACAAAATCGGAAGAAACCGAGACACTTCCCGAAACGACCTCCCGGACGGCCGAAATCGTAGTGTATAATACACATTTTTCGGAGAACTGAGACCCCGGAACAAAACTCGTCGAAAATTGACTGGGCTATTCCTCGGGTCAGTTAACGCGTCCTCCCAAAATTTTGGGACCAACGGAGGAGATTTGAGAGCATCGGGAAGCGATAAACTATCGTCGACGAATACACGAAAACAACTCGAAAGTGGACGTGTACTCGATATTTGAGCCCGAAATTGACGTGGGAACATATGGAAGAGTCCGGAAAGACGTGGCAACAAGATCAGAAGAAATCGAGACACTGCCCGAAACGACTTCCCGGAAGGCCGAAATCATAGTGTATAATACACGTTTTTCGGAAAAACGGGACCCCGGAACAAATCTCGTCGAAAATTGAGTGGGCTATTCCTTGGATAAGATAACGCGTCCCCCCAAAATTTTGGAACCAACGGAGGAGATTTGAGAGCATCGGGAAGCGATAAACTATCGTCGACGTATACACGAAAACAACTCGAAAGTGGACGTGTACTCGATATTTGAGCCCGAAATTGACGTGGGAACATATGGAAGAGTCCGGAAAGACGTGGCAACAAGATCAGAAGAAATCGAGACACTGCCCGAAATGACTTCCCGGAAGGCTGAAATCGTAGTGTATAATACACGTTTTTCGGAGAAATTGGACCCCGGAACAAAACTCGTCGCAAATTGACTGGGTTATTCCTCGGGTCTGTTAACGCGTTCTCCCAAAATTTTGGGACCAACGGAGGAGATTTAAGAGCATCGGGAAACGATAAACTATCGTTGACGAATACACGAAAACAACTCCAAAGTGGATGTGTACTCGATATTTGAAGTCAAAATTGAAGCGGGGACATATGGAAGAGTCTGGGAAGACGTGACAACAAATTGAAGAAATCGAGACACTGCCGGAAACAACCTCCCGGAAGGTCGAAATCGTAGTGTATAATACACGTTTTTCGGAGATCCAAGGCCCCGGAACAAAACTCGTCGATAATTGACTGGGCTATTCCTAGAGTCAGATAACACGTTCTCCCAAAATTTTGGGACCAACGGAGGAGATTTGAGAGCATCAGGGAGCGAAAAACTACCGTTGAAAAATACACGAAAACAACTCTAAAGAGGATGTGTACTTATTATTTCAGGCCGAAATCTAAGAGGGGACATATAGAAGAGTCCGAGAAGACGTGGCAACAAAATCAGAAGAAATCGAGACACCGTCCGAAACGACCTCCCGGACGGCCGAAATCATAGTGTATATATAGTACACGTTTTTCGGAGAACCGAGACCCCAGAACAAAACTCGTCGAAAATTGACTGGGTTATTCCTTGGGTCAGATAACGCGTCCTCCCAAAATTTTGGGACCAACGGATGAGATTTGAGAGCATCGGGAAACGATAAATTATCGTTGATGAATACACGAAAACAACTCGAAAGTCGACGTGTACTCGATATTTGAGTTTATAGATAGACACTTCAAATAGATAGACATTATAGATAGACACTTCAAACATTGACATTACTAAACCTATTCCAAAAAATCCCCTCTTTTCCAAGACTTCAAATAGGTGCAACCCTCCATCTCCCTTGTCCATCGGCCGACCTCACCGCTAGCTGTTGACTCCGAAGACTAGGCTGGGATGCATATTTTAAAGGATTACGAGTCACTAGACAGATATACTGCCCACCTTAAACAAATAGGAGTCGACACATGCCACAGGTATGGAAAATGGTGTTTTAAGGTTATGGAAGAAACGACAGAAGTGACTAAAATCGTGGTGTTGGTTGTGGCGATAATGGTGGGGTTTTGGTGTTTTGTTTAGTACTTTGATTGGATGGTCAACTAGCCAATTCTTTCCCCTTAAAGTGATACACTCATAAAACTGTGGGAAAACACGAATGGGAGGAAGTAATACGTAGAAGTGTAACAAGTAGCTAAAGCCTACTGATTAAGTAATTAATAACAACCGAATATAACAATAGGAGGAAACACAGATGACGAAAAGATGTTTAATTCTTACCTTAACAAACCCAGTACGATGATCCAAATTCAAATGTAAATTTTGCAGCTGGCCGAACTTTCCAAAGACATTATGAAGATCCTCCTCTTGTGCTTCCTCGTGCACTCCCGTGACAAGTACAATCCAAAGACGTAGTACATTAATACATATATATAACAAAACTGAGATGAGTAAAGCAACATGAAGTATTTGTATCAGGACTCAGGAGCCCCCACTACACTACACCAGAGAATATCCCTCAGACCACAAATTGCAACAAACACAATTACAGATGGAGCGTTTTTTCAAAGTCTGCCTTAATGTATCAACTATATCAATGTACCACAGTACCAGTTTTTTTTTGGGATGTTTTTTCGATTTCTTTCATGATTTCTGATACTTTTTCTGCGATCAAATTGGTGTGATGAACTGGATTGCTGTTGATTTGATTGTTGTAAGTGAAGGCGTAAAGAGCGAAGAGATTTGTAGTGACGATTGAAAATAGCATGATTATGTTTACTGCTGATGAACAGAGTGAAGATTGCTTGAATCTAGCGGTTCCATCCCCAATTTTTAGGGATATCGATCCCATTTTTGGGGGATTTTTTAGGAATACTGATCCTCCAGAAATTTTTAGCTGATTTCTGAGTTTTAATACCCAATCAGTAGCATTTCCCCATTACTCGTCACAGACTAATTAAACCATCCAAAACCCTAATTAACCAAACCAAACATAATCCTCAGAAAACACACATTCGCCAGTTCTTGAATGCCGAGGCATAATGCACACCAATTTTAAGCTAGTTTCCGAGTTTTAACACCAAATCAGTAATATTTCGCCATTTCTCATCACAGATTAACTAAACCATCCAAAACCCTAATTAACCAAACATAAATCACCTAAAACCTCAATTAACCAAACTAATCAACGGAAAATACATGTTCGCCAGTTATTGAATGCCTTTAACGAGGCATAATGCACACCAATTTTAAGCTAATTTCCGAGTTTTAACACCAAATTAGTAGCATTTCTCATCACAGATTAATTGAACCATCCAAAACCCTAATTAACCAAACATAATCACCTAAAACCTCAATTAACCAAACAAATCAACGGAAAATGCACATTTGCCAGTTATTGAATGCCTTTAACAAGGCATAAATAATGCACACCAATCAATTCATAGTTAATTACGAGTTTTAACAACAGATCAGTAGTATTTCGCTATTTCTCATCACAAATTAAAGCATTAAAAACCCTAATTAACCATCACAATTCACACAATCACACCTAAATCGATCAAAAACATCGAAAACGAAACAAAATCAAAATCAAAATCATCAAACCATTAAAACCCCTAATTAACCATCACAATTCACACAATCACGCCTAAATCGATCAAAAACATCGAAAACGAAACAAAATCAAAATCATTAAAAACCCTAATTAACCATCACAATTCACACAATCACGCCTAAATCAATCAAAACACCGAAAACGAAACAAAATCAAAATCAAAATTAAACTCAAACGAATAACAATCGAAAGGACGACGTACATTGTCGAAAAGGACGATGTACAATCGAAAAGGACGACCGGTTTCCGACACGAACTCATCGTCAACCTTCTCCGTGACGTCCTTGATGACGTCATTTTCCGGCGGGCGGTACGGCGTCGATCGGTGGTCGAGTGAAACGACGTCGTTTCGGTGTGAGGAATGGTTTTGAAATTTAGGGAAGGAAGGAGGGAGGGGGAGAACCGAAGCTCGTGAGTTGTGAATTATGAATCGTGAAAACCGAAGCTAGAACCGATCCAAAATGTATGATAGACTCGAAATGACTGGACCTGTATTATTAATCCGTTTGATTGATCCATTTTATTATCTCTACTTACGAATTTAACTATATATATTCCTTCCGACTCTTGTCATTTACTCGTATTTATTTACTTTTATTACTGTGATAGAATGACACGCTTCAGTAATCTCTCGAAAATATTTGTGTACGAGTATATTCTTACTATTAAAGCTCTAGTAAGCGAGGAAAATTAATCTAAACACGAATGTTTTCTGACGAAAACTTGTCGATAAAAATAAAATGCTTAATAATGATTATTCGAACCCTCTGACACGATATAAATTGGAATATAACTCATGTTTCAACAGATTCCGACACCTCTCGAACAATAAAATTATGGCTCTTAAAGGTCTCGATTTAAAACCAGATGAACCTAATATTACACCGGAACATTTCAACCGGAACATTTCATTTGGTGTAGGGTTTGTTTGGTGCGAATTTGAACCATTTTATTTCAGGACTCAAAAGGTCGAAAAAACGTGGATAATATAACCTTCAAAATCGACCTTTTTTTGCTATTTTTCGTAAACGGGTAAAGTTTATCTAAACGTGATCTTTTTTTGACGAAAACTTATGGCTAGGTTTAGAATGTCTAGTAATGAGTATTCGAGACTTCAGACACGATATAAATTGTAATATAACACTTGTTTCGACTGATTCCGACACCTCTCAAACGATAAAATTATGGCTCTTAAAGGTCCCTATTTAAAACCAAATGCCCCTCATATTACACCGGGACATTTCACTCGGTGTGGAGTTTGTTTGGCGCGAATTTGGAACTATTTTATTTCGGGATCCAAAAGGTCGAAAAAACGTGGATAATAATCTTCAAAATCGATCGTTTTTTTTCTATTTTTCGTAAACGGGGAAAGTATATCTAAACACAATTTTTTTTTGATGAAACTCTTGGGTAGGTTAACAATGCCTGATAATGAATATTCAACCCTCTGACGCGATATAAAATATGATATAACACTTGTTTCGACTAATTCCGACACATCTGATCAAACGATGAAATTATGACTCTTAAAGGTCTCGAATTAAAATCAAATGACCCTCATATTACACCGGGACATTTCATTTAATTTGGGGTTTGTTTGGCGCGAACAGTAATTATTGTGTACAACGGTTGTCCATGCAACAGTAGTAAAAGTTTGCAACTTATGATAAAAAGTGATCATTTTAGGTTAGTTAGTTACCACTCTCAGATAAATAATTACCATTTTTTCATATTAAAACGTGGTTACTATAATTTGTGAAAAAACAACTAACTTTTGCACAAATAACAGATTTGTAACGAAAACTTTGTAGAACAACAAATATGTACAGTATTATCTTACATGGTCCACAATCACACTTATTTACATTTTAATCGAACTCAAATATTACTTGACCCGTTTTAATGTTAGAACGAATATGTTCGATCCTACGACGCCAATGTTAACCTATTTTACTCCAACATACCACTTACACATCGTGTTGCATGTCCGACACGACAGATTATTGAAGTCAATTATTACTCGACTCGTCTTAATAATATGTTTGATCACCTCGACACTTCACTTACGTGTCGTGCCCCGTCCACGTGTCAGACACGTATCATATCTGATACGACACGACACGTGGACGGACTCCTCCAAAACCCACTCCTATAAAACATATCCCACATCCCTTCCTCCATCTCCGCCGCCGCCGTCACCGTCGCCGCCACCTCCGCCACCACCATCGCCGCCGCCTCCTCCTCGGCCGAATCATAACACGAGTCGCGGGGGATGACGGCGGCGGAAGACGACTTTTTCGTCGTCCGCCGTCTCCGCCGCCGCCTGATCGCCTTCCGGCATATCCCCGCCGGAAGCTTGTACACCACGGTGACCACCAAGTTGACCACCGTGCACGGGCAGCAACACAACACCGCCACGCACTCCGCCGCCGTGCCGCCCGCCACCTCTGCGACACGCGACCGTGACGAAGTCAATCGTGGGTCCCGTCGGATTATAATTTTATTCTTTTTCGTCATTTTAGTCATTAATTATTACTCCGTATCAATTAATAATTAAATTACTTTAATTAGTTAATTAGACGAATTATTAGATTAATTAAGATGTTAATTTTTGGAGGGAATTTGTGTGGTTAGACTTAATATTAGGCAAATTAATGGTGTGGGAAATTTGAGGTTAGTAGTTAGAAGTGAGATATGAGGTTGGTTTTATAGAGTAGTTTGTGTACAAAATCAGACACATAGATACAAAGAGAATATTATGAGTAAGTAGTTGAACGAAATGTTCGTCACAAATCGATGACAGATGAAATAATATTACAGGGTACATGGTTAGATAAGACAAATTTAAAAAGTTCTCGTAGCAAATTATTTATCTTTATCTGATCAGCGGACCAAGAAGATGTTATTTGATCTATCATAAAGTTATGACGGACATATTCTCGTAAAAACAAACAAACAAGAATTTTTCATTATATTTATATATATGGATTGAAAACATTTTTTTTTTCAATGATTGGGTTGTGACTTTGTAAGTAGGCCTAGTCATACAAGAAATGGGCCGGTCGTAGAGGGAGTACTACTAGTACTCCCTCCGTTCCAATCAATTTCATACGTTTACTTTTTTCACACTTATCGATGCACATTTTCTTTTGCCTATATCTTTAGCTACGTATTTCTAAAAAATATAAAAATTTGACATTCATGATGCATTCGATTAGACAATTTAAACAAGATCTCACATGACTATATTTTATCGTATATATTAAAAGTTATATCGATAATTCTTCTCATCTATGAATAGTTCATAATATCCAAATATATGGAAATGATTGAAACGGAGGGAGTATATAATAGAGGAACAAGCTTGAAGGTTCTTGAGTATGACATTTTAAATTTCATATATTTGATTTTTAAAAAGATTTTGACAAATATATCATTTTTAAAATTAAAATGAATCATATACGGAGTAATATTTTCCCGAATTATATGGTAGAATTATGTTACTCCCTCCGGTCATTATTTATCGCCTCACTCACTTTTGCACATAAAATAAGAAATGAATATAAAATGATAAATAAATGATGATGAGACAGTGAAAAATGAATATAAAATGGTAAAGAAATAAATGGTGGGCCTTAAAGTATAAAATTCAATGACATTTCTTGTAAATAAATGATAGAAAGAAGGATAGTATGAAAAAATGTAAGATATAAAAGAAAAGTGAGAAGTGGGGCAAAAAATAAAAAACTGCCAAATAAAGAAAGTGAAGAGAAAAATAGTGACCGCATGGAGTATGATATAAGATGGGTCCATAAGGGAAAAGTTCAAAGAATTATATTTGTAACACCCAGAATTATTTATTTAACAATTAACAACAATAATTTAATTTTCTAACGTGTCCACTGGGTACACGTTAACAAGTTAATTATAGCAATATTATCATAGATATTGTCTAAGTATTATAAATAGAACTTAATATTTCAATTTATCACGATAATATCCATGTTAATATTGCTATAATTAACTTATTAACGTGTGCTCATTGCCCATAAGGGTGTTGCCTAGTGGTTAAAACTTGTGGTCATCGCCCAAGAGTCTCAGGTTCAAGCCCCTCATAGAGACTATGCCTCTAGACTTCGAGCATGTCGCCCACGGGCGGTTTACCCCCTCATAGAGACTATGCCTCTAAACTTCGAGCTTGTCGCCCACGGGCGGTTGGTTTACCTTGATGTACGTGGTTTGCAGGCTATGCGTACACCAAGGGTTTACCCAGAGCGCACCAAAAAGGTAGCGCCTGCGGGTTTCCCTCGTTCATTAAAAAAAAAAAAAAAAAAAAAAAAAACGTGTGCTCATTGGACACACGTTAGAAAAACCGATTTAATAAAGTCATTTTCAAAATAATCCAAAATAATTTATTCACATTGAATCAGCACCAACACAGCAATCAAGTGTTGAATCCAGGAATTTTAAACAATGATTTTGCCACAATCAATTCAATTCAATATCTACATCAACAGGTCGACGACTAGAAGCCTGTATATGATATAACGACATTCTTAACACCATTAAATCTTCTAAAATGATCGATTTTGAAGGTTATTATCCACGTTTTTTTTTTATATTAGTCTACGCACTTCATTGCCCTGCAATCTTCTAAATTCATTGGTAGGAATTAGGATAAGGTCCCGATGTCTCAATGATTTTCCGATATTATTCAATAGTGAAATTTTAAAATTTGTTCGATGGTAAAATTAAGTCCCCTTAAGTTGCTTAATGGTAAAAATTTAGTTCTCGATCTTAAGTTTAGATTGTACCTTTTCAACTTTAACCAAAAGTAAAGCTTTTTTTTTTTTTTTAAAAAAAAATCAAAATTTTACGACATTATACAACGCTTTCAACACAAAAATCATTTAACTTAATTATTTATACTCCAAACCGATATAGATTGAATGTTTTAGGATGAAGTCGAGTCGAGTGTATACTACCCCGTACAATTTAAGAAAAAACAATAAAAGGGTCCAAAACGATAAAATTGTACTCATATTACCGAGTGTCCGAGATGTAAAAATCAACAATTTTTTTTTTTTTTTAACAGATTTTCAGTTGTGAAATCTTAAAGAGTGTCTGAGAAGAAGGATCGGATCCCGTAAACTAAGGGGAGGGTCGATTCTCGCCTGTGACTAAGTGCACGTTTCTCTATACCAAAAAATTGACATTTTTCAGAAAGGAAACCTGATAGAGTAAAAGACTTCTTATCTGATTAATTCTATGCTGAAGAATACTTCAGGCTTTTGTCGTCTATCCCATGAAATTCATAATCACCAGATGTAGAACAAGATTGCAAAGAACGAAGTCTGCAAATGCTCGCTCTGGGGCTAAATCCTGCAATTAGATGCAGAAATCGAAGAATAAGAAGCAGCACGAATGTCGTAAATAAGAAAATCATAGAGTAACTTGGTGTTCGTCTGTCAATCCTAGCAAACTTTAAGACATTAGCGTCTCAGTATGATGCAATAATTTATGGTCAAAACCAGAAAATTTCGATCAGTGTTAAATTACCACGATGTGATATATTCTGACTTGAAATAGATCGCATCATATCGAGATTTGACGTGCATCACAATTACAGCGAGATTTAACATTTACAGCGTGATCATTTCCGCACCATTTACTTTTCACCCCAAACCAGAGCATTGCAAATCTTTTTTACTACCCGCTACTATTGCATAATGATGTGTCGAGTTTCTCTTTACCTCTTTTCGATTGACAAAAGCTGCTTCAATTACTCAAATTCAATTTACGTGTAATCTTAGGGTTTGCATGGGATGGCGAAACTACTACGTGAATGATAGAGCTCAAAACGAAGGGAAAGAACAAAAGACGGGAAAAAGGGTTAACATTACTCCCGTGTAGGGGTAATACATTCCCAAACGAGAAATTTGGAGGTAACTATTATCCCTTTATGTGAAATTATTACCCTACCGTCCTCGTTTCCACCATCCACTACCACCACTTTCCATCCCTTTCCCATTGTATCGAGCTTGGTAAAAAAAAAAAAACTTCCATACAAATGTACTTTATGTTCAACCTTTACGCAAACATCTCGACACAGTTGAAGTAAAAAAAATAAAAATAAAAACACGGAGAAAGAACCATATACCTTGAATTCCTTGTTCTCCTTGTTCACTTGAATGCGGAGACACACTACAACAACATTTAAATGACATACGTTTTAACTTGACTAAAAATAGCGAAAAAAACGACAAATGGTTAGTGATAGATACGGAGTACATGTTATACTTACCGGCAAGAACAGCTGTCCCAACACAAGACAGTACACCAGACAAGAAAGAATTGAATGGGAATGATCCTACTGCTGCCATATAAGCTACCTGAACGGGAAAAACGGGAGATGATAAAGTAAATGAAAGTAGGAAAAATCCTGCAGAAAGTTATCTTTGAGCGCCAATGTCATTACAGTATGTAGTCGATTCGATGATAATAAGATAACCAACAACTAATAGTATTCTAACATAGTCCCAGGATTCCAACAGCCGAAATTAGGGTTCCACCTTTAAAAAAAAAACCACAAAACAAACCAGAAATCCTTAATTCAGCAATTTCAAATTATACTTAGATACGAATCCAGATAGTTTTGAAATTGGCATTCATTCACTTATATCAAATCAAATGAACCGGGCACAATGCAATCACAGTATGTAGTTGATCGTTAATAAAATCACCAACAACTAACAGAATACTAACAAAATCACCGGATTCTAACAGCCAAAATTAGGGTTCTACCTTTAAAAAAACGCAAAATAAACTAGAAATCCCTAATTCAACAATTTCTGATATAAAATCCATATTACAATTAGATACGAACCCAAATAGTTTTGCCCATACCAAATCAAACGAAATGGGTACTATGCCATCACAGTACGCAGTCGATTGGATAACAAGATCACCAGCAACTAACAGAATACTGACACAATCACCATATTGGCACATTCTAACAACCGAAATTAGGGTTCTATCTTAAAAAATGCACAAAATAAACCAGAAATCCCTAAACTCAGCAATTTCTGATATCAAATCCATACTACACTTGAAATCCTCATTCATTCACTCACATCAAATCAAATGAACCGGGCACAATGCCATCAAAGTACGTAGTCGATTCGATAATAAAATCACCAACAATTAACAGGATTCTAACATAATCTCAGGATCCAAAAAGCCGAAATTAGGGTTCCACCTTACCAAAAACCCACAAACAAACTAGAAACCCCTAAATTCAGCAATTTCTGATATCAAATCCATACTACACTAGAAATTCTCATACATTCACCCATACCAAATCAAACGAACTGGGCACAACGCCATCACAGTACGCAATCGATTCAATAATAAGATCACCAACAATTAACAGGATTCCAAAATCCGAAATTAGGGTTCCACCTTTTAAAAACAAACATACGAAATAACCCAGAAATCCCTAAATTCAGAAACCCATAAACCCAGAAATCCCTAAATTCAGAAACCCACAAAAACTAAACTTGAATACTACGAATAATTACCTGAATTAGAGCAGTAGAAACGGCGAAGACAATGTATAAATCGATGATCTACAAACCCAAAAAAAACCATCAAATCATCAAAAACACAACCAAAACAGAAGAAATCAGTGAGAGTGAAGACCGGAAGAAACCTTGAGATTGGTAGGAGTGGCGGAATAAGCGGAACGAAGGGAGTTGAAGAGTGCCGTTGCATCCTTGCTCGTTGACCTCGCCATTAATGTCTTCTCTCTTTTCTCTCTCCTCTCCGTGTCCTCGTTTTTTATCCACTCCGTTTCCGTTTCCGTCTCCGTCTCCGTCTCGGTCAATAATTGACGGTTTTCGTGTACAAAGTAAACGTAAATAATTTCGTGTCGTGAAGGTAGTAATTTGTTTCGGTTCGAATTTATCTCGGTTAATAATTTACGTTTTTCGGGTGTATATATACTCCTACTATTTTTATTTTTATTTTAATTCAGCGAAAAGCGCACTGAGTCGTATTACAATATAGGGGAGGGAGATTCGAATCTGAGACCTACTGTCTCAGAGCACTAGTCCTAACCACTAGGATAAGACATCTTCGGTATATATATATATACTCCTACTATATAACCATATTAAGGAGACCGAGTACACCTAGCAAACGGGCAAACCGGCCATTTCAGATTTAGATCGTTTTTTGGGTTTGTTATTTTCGACTTTGGGTTATCGTCTCGTACTCTCGTGTCAAGGGTCAGTTTCGGGTGGCCGGATTTCATTCTGGTTACGGATCAAACTCAGGTCTTCAATTTAGCTGGTGTTGGGTCGGGTTCGGGTGACGTTATTCAGGTCGGTCAGCTTTGCTAGGTTCAAATCCAAGGGAGTATATTTGTTTGTGTTTTTTAGTCTCGGTTTTTAAAATCAATTACTCGATCCGACACTGAACTGAAGAATTGAGCTTCACTTGTATTCGAGAACTGACCCAACTCAACCCGACTCAAACCTAGTAATTCTCTATTCCCGTGTATGAATTAACACATGCTCGTTAAACAAAACTCGAACTACAGCCAATCTCGAGCTTGATTATCATCCCTACTTGGAAGTTGGAACCCAACATCATCCGAACATGAACCCAATCCGACCCGTTTTAACTCAAATTCTTGCAAATCCGAACATGAACCCAATCCGACCCGTTTTAACTCAAATTCTTGCAAATCCGAACATGAACCCAATCCGACCCGTTTTAACTCATCAAATCCGAACATGAACCCAACCCGACCCGATTCAAAACTAACTTAACCTTTCCCCTCCCTCAAGGCTCAACTCAATCTCTGTAGAACTGTAGTCTCATCTCTATGCCCAAATCGCTGAGCAAATTACCACCAAATCAAATCAAATCAATTCAATTCAATTCAATTCAATTTAATTTAATTCAATTACTAAACCCTATTAATTTAATTGAAGAACAATATAAAGTAATCCCCTTTCTTTCCCAATTTTTAATTTTTCTTATTAATGTTTTAATTAGTGAACTAATCATGATTATGCTTGTGTTTTTTGCTTACAGATTGAATAAAATTATGTGGGTTTCAAGAATTTATGGTATTGGAGCTCATGCATTAAGAAATTTGGCTCAAGGTTTGTTTTTTCCATTGCCTCAAAAAACCCGAGTTTGGATCGTCTGTCCCACTTTTGTGTCTCGTCTCGTGTCCCATTATCGACTTATTAGCTTATGTAGTTATGTTTGCACTTTTGATGTTTTTTTTTTATTATTTTTTTTAAAAAAAAAAAAATTAAAAATTAAAAATTGGCTGTAGAATGCTGTGGTATGAGATGAATTTTCAATGATCGTCGTAGATGCCAACTAGCTTAGTTATCATCTCGGGTTCAAATCCGTGAGCATCAAAATCGCTACTAGCATATTTGTTGAGGCGCATTTTACGGTATCAATATCTTTCATGGTGCATTAGTAAAAGTTATAAAAAGTTGATATTTTTAACGTAAAGATGAATCAAATAAGATTGCACGTGAGCGTATTATTTTCACTTATGGATTGTCGTGAATGTTAAAGATTATCTTTAGTTTTGAAGATCGTCTAAAAAGCATAAGCGATAAGTGGATTTGAATGGAGAGAGTATCGGTATTGCCACCCTTGTTGAGTCTTTGAGAATTTACGGTTAGGGGGCTTACGCGTTGCATGTAGTTTTACTCTTTTTTTTTGTGAAAGATCTCATTTTTGGGCGTTGCTAGTGATTAATAGAGTGAAACAATAGAGACTTGTGTGTTTGATTTTGAGTTTTTCAAAGCACAATCGAGAACGTGTTTGTTGTGTCTTAGATAAAGCCGGTGGACTCATGATCATGATAATGACGGAGTTTTTCTTCGGTGTTGTAGACAAGAGCCGTAAGATGAGGTCTATGTTGCTCAAACTCGTTTAGTACGTATCCAAGTGTCCGAGTCGACTATTTTTATGAAAATTCGGCATACTTTGGTTTAAATTGAAGAGTCCGAGTGTCATAGTCATACCCATGTCCACGTGACCGTGTATCAAAGTGTCGGGCACGAGTAAGCAATGTAATTAGAAGAGTCGGACTAACATAGTGCTCTTTGTTCGACTAGGGCAAGGAGGAATTACACCAAGGACTTCGTATTCCAATGCATCTGGTCGCAGCATTAAGTCAATACTACGGCCTCAGCAGGTATTGTTTATCCGAGTTTTCACTTACTTTTCGAAATTAGTAAAAACAGACGGTGCATGTGTCGAGTGTCAAAGTCCGATTCTTCACAGTGATAAATTCTCAATCCTTTCATAAAATTCTTCTGTTTTCCATTCAGAAGCATCAATATTTTTGTACCACAACTGCAGTAAATTCTAGCGCTGACGACAATGATGAAGAGCAGCAAACGTAAGTGACATTTTCCCTCCGTCATTTTTTTTTTGTTACTTCAAACTGCTAGCAGTAATTGTAGTGTATAACCCTTTCCGTTTCTTTCTATTCATCTTCTGCGGTGGTTGTAACTCTGTAGAATAAACGTGACGTTTGTTGAAACTGATGGAACGGAGGTTATTGCTAAGGTTCCCGTCGGGACAAATATGTTAGAAGCTGCGCTTTCACATGACATCGAGCTTGAAGGTTAGCACTCTACAATAGCCATGTTATAACTTATTACGGAGTAGTATCCTATAAGGCCTGTTTTTTCCGGCTGAAATTGGCTTAACTGAACTAAATAGGGCCGAATTTACTAAGACAAACTGAACTTAACGGTGCTGGTGCTGAACTTAAATGAAGTGAATGGGTCTGAAGTTTTCACATCGACGATGAACTATTGGTTGAATGAAGTCATGCTCAACTTTTCACATATAGTGATATTGCTTTGTACTCTTGTAGCATTATGTTAAAAAAATTCCGTTATCTGAGATCAGAAGTAAACCCATATTCCGCTGTTTTTATTTTCAGGAGCCTGTGAGGGATCCTGTGCGTGTTCGACATGTCACTTAATTGTAACGGTAAGTCAGTCAATATCTACCGTCATTTCTGTTTTTTTGCACTATGTTATTCCCCTGCATCGGCTCAAAAACGTGGAATGTGTATCATGTATGTATATAACGTGTTGGGATCGTGGCGTTTGGCAGGATGTGAGTTACTACAACAAACTACCGGACCCAACGGATGAAGAAACCGATATGTTGGACCTTGCATTAGGACTTACTGTTGCGTAAGTCACCTTACCGTCTTCTCCATTTATCACTAGTTTTGATCCGTTTCTATGTCGGTATCCAATAATAGTATTCGACTGCTTGTGTAGGTCTCGTTTGGGGTGCCAAATTGTAGCAACACCTGACATAGACGGAATTCGCTTAGCTGTTCCTAATCCCACAACAAGCATTTAAATTTCCTTTCTTTCTACCAAAACCGGCATCAGAATACACTGCTCGAGCGACTTCACATTGATTTCTTTTTGTAACGGGGTTTTGCACGTGGAAGACAAGCAACTATATGTAGCTGAATTCGGTCCTTGTAGCTGTCTCAATTCGAGGGCAATGGCGCCAAAAACTCGAGTTTCTTTTGGATTTTCTAGTCTAGGAAACTTGTATAAACAAATGTAAACAAAAGGGTATCAATAACTTGTGTTTTTGGGCACGAAGAGGTTTGTGTGTGTCTATTGATTGTGAATGTAGGAATGTAACCGAAGTGTCATGAGAGGACTCTTTCGCACCCTGCGACAGACCTAAGTTAGGCAAACCTAAAGAGTACACCTAACTCGAAATAACAAGGGTGTTGTCACGGGAAGATTCTTTCGTGCCCTATGAAAAAGTTTTTGTCGGCCTACTTGTAGTCATGTCACAAGCTAAATTAGGCAACCCGAACACTACGCCTAAGTCGAAATAACAAGAAAGAGTGTTGTCACGAGATGATTCTTTCGCATCTAAGAAAAGCTCGTGTGTCATCCAACTTTCACAATTCGAACCAGAAATGAGCTGATCCGATCCAATTAACCCGTTTGTCCGGTCTATTAACGAGTCAGTAACTCTCATCTCTGTCGTACCGTTGTGAGGTCTATTAACGAGTGAGTAACTCTTATCTCTGTCGCAAGGTACAACGGTTTTACAGAGGTACCAACATGGATTTTGATACAAAACTAGAAAGGAACTTGAAGGAAATGCTTGCCAATTAACGGTAATTACCAAACTTCAACCAAAAATTGATTCAATATACTCATCACTCATCTCATTCTCATTTCATCACACTTACTTGTAAATTCATAATTCCAACTTTTTCCAATTTTACTTACACAAAATGCAATCCCTCTCATCTTCTCAACCCTTCATCACCAACTCCACAATTCCTGTACAATCTCCAAATTCCAGCAATTTCACTAGGAATCTCAGTTTTCCTGCTAAATTCTCTACTACCCAATTCAATTCTTGCAGAAATAGAAAAAGGGTATCAATCAATTCTAAGTTTAATGGTTTACAGTTTGTAGGTTTTTGCAGTTCTCACTCTTTCAGTAATTTCAGAACTACCCAGTTTGGTTCATTGGGTTGTGTAAATTGTAAGAAAATTAGGGTTCTTGAGGTGAATTGTGTAGTGGGTAGGAGAAAGATTGAAAATTTGGGGAAGTTAAGGGCAGTGGTGAATGTTGATGAATTGAGATTAGGGTTTGGCTCATTGGGTTATGTTAATTGTACTAAAGTTTGTAGCTTTATGAGTGATGGATTGAGCTCAGGGTTTTGTAATTCGGAATCGGGATTACGAAATCAGAACAAATTTAGGGTTTTTGAGGTGAATTGTGTTGTGAATAGGAGAAAAATGGGAAATTTGGGGAGGTTAAGGGCAGTGATGAATGTTGATGGATTGAGCTCAGGGTATTGTAATTCGGAATCGGGATTACGAAATCAGAACAAATTTAGGGTTTTTGAGGTGAATTGTGTTGTGAATAGGAGAAAGATGGGAAATTTGGGGAAATTAAGGGCAGTGATGAATGTAGATGAACTGAGCTCAGGGTTTTGTAATTCGGAATCGGGGTTACGAAATCAGAACAAAGTTAGGGTTTTAGGGAGGTTAGGGTTTTGTAATTCGGAATCGGGATTACGAAATCAGAACAAATTTAGGGTTTTAAGGGCAGTGATGAATGTAGATGATGAAGTGGTGGGAGGAGAAATAAGTGGAGGTGAAGATATGGAGAAGTATGATGCAATAGTGATAGGGTCGGGTATTGGCGGGTTGGTTGCAGGAACACAGTTGGCTGTGAAAGGGGCAAAGGTTTTGGTGTTGGAAAAGTATGTGATTCCTGGTGGTAGTTCCGGGTTTTACGAGAGGGATGGGTATACATTTGATGTCGGTTCGTCTGTGATGTTCGGCTTCAGTGATCAGGTATGCAATACCTAAGCTTGGGATGATTTTTTCTGTGCTTTTTTCCCCTTGTTTTGCCTTGATGTTGTAGACTTGTGAATTGTGATTTTGGCTGATATTTCATACTCGGACATGGGTATGACTCTTGGCCTCTTCATCGTAAACCAAAATATGCTGAATTTTCATAAAAATAGACGAGTTCCGACACTTGGATGCACACCCGTGTCAAATACTTCTAAACTAGTCCGAGGAACTCAGGATTGGCCGAAGTGGAGACTAAGCTCAACTTGTTTTAAGAGCACAAGTTAAAGTTTGAGAACTCGGCTTAATGTCTTGCTTTTTAAATGCATTGTGGCATTGCAGGGTAATCTGAACTTAATCACTCAGGCATTAGCAGCAGTAGGCCATAAGATGGAAGTCATACCCGACCCTACGACCGTCCACTTTCATCTACCGAATAACCTTTCTGTTCTAGTGCACAGATACTACGAGGATTTCGTCACTGAATTGACTAGTAAGTTTCCCCATGAAAAAGACGGGATTCTCAAATTCTATGGGGTGTGTTGGAAGGTCAGTTTCAAATTACGCCATTTTACGCTCTCTTCAAGTTATCATCTTCGTGTCTTCTGAGATCGGAAGTTAATAGTCCGTAGTTGTTTGCATTGTGTAGATCTTTAATGCGTTGAACTCGTTGGAGTTGAAGTCACTCGAGGAACCCCTCTATCTTTTTGGACAGTTCTTTCAAAAGCCTCTTGAATGTTTAACCCTCGGTAAGTCATTTCTGTTTGTCATCCTCATCGTACTTTCAGTGATCGCATTTCCCCATGAATATCCAATATTAGAATACGATGTTTCTCCGACCCGTTTAGAAGTATCTCAACTGGTGCGTGTCCAAATGTCAGACTCGGCTATTTTTATAAAAATTCTGCATATTTTTGGCTTAAAATGAAGAGTCCAAGTGTCAAGTGTCCGACACGGGTACACGAGAAAATTAGAAGTGTCGGATTAACAGTGTTAGAACGATGTACGATTGATGTCTAAAGTCCTACTACTTGTCTTCTTCCAGCCTTTTACTTGCCTCAAAATGCTGGAGCAATAGCTCGAAAATATATTAAGGATCCTGAACTGTTATCCTTCATAGATGCTGAGGTAATTCACGTTGCTAAGTTTTGTTGACCTCGGCATATGCTTAACACGCGGAGTTAAAACACTTATCCAAAACAATCCGCAACATTGTGATCAAATCATAAAGATTCGTCTGATTCTTGCAGTGTTTTATCGTGAGCACCGTTAATGCTTTGCAAACTCCGATGATTAATGCAAGTATGGTAAGATATACTCATATCTATACGACTATACACATACTTCACGCGATTTTTTTGGGGTTTTTTCCACATATATACGAGATAATACTATTTTTTGAGACGAGATGATGTACGGTATTATAGGTACTATGTGATAGGCATTTCGGAGGGATCAACTATCCTGTAGGCGGTGTCGGTGGAATAGCCAAGTCTCTTGCACAAGGCCTAGTTGATCAGGGAAGCAAAATACTTTACAAAGCAAATGTGACGAGCATCATCCTGGAACACGGGAAAGCTGTAAGCTCGTGTTATCTTAGATGCTATGATCACTTAGTATGGGAAAGCTTAAGGTGCTTACTGCTTACCTATGCTGCTCGGACTCGTTTAGAAGTATCTGACACGAGTGTGTATCCGAGTGTCGGACTTGCCTATTTTTATGAAAACTCGGCATATTTTGGTTTAAAATGAAGAGTCCAAGTGTCACCTACTGCTTACGCCGTTTATTGGTACAGGTTGGAGTAAGGCTTTCTGATGGACGGGAGTTTTATGCCCGAACCATTATATCAAATGCCACCCGTTGGGATACCTTTGGTAAGTTCAGTCAAGGAACAATGCTTTCGTATTCTTTATACCTATGTTACTCCGACTCTTCTAATTACTTTGCTTACCCCTGTCCGACACTTGACAATCAGACATGGGTATGTCATTTGAACTCTTCATTTTAAACTAAAATCTGCCGAATTTCGTAAAAATAGTTGAGTCCGACATTTGGATACAGATACTTGATACTTCTAAACAAGTCCGGGCACCTCTCCACGAGTTTTATTCGTTTCATTAGAGGATGTCGCTTTGCAGGAAAGCTTTTGAAATCGGAGAAGCTACCGAAAGAAGAGGAAAGTTTTCAGAAATTATACGTTCAGGCGCCATCGTTTCTTTCTATACATATGGGAGTCAAGGCCGAGGTCTTACCTCCAGATACAGATTGCCACCACTTTATTCTTGAGGTGACTTTGTTTGTTTGATAGTCTCACTCACGAAAACCCTTTACGGTTTCATCCTTATCGTTTATGTGCTTCGGGGAAAAAAAACTGATGCTTGAATGCTTGATGGTGTTGTTCTTTGTCACGTAGACGGACTGGAAAGATTTAGAAAAGCCTTATGGAAGCATATTTTTGAGCATTCCGACAGTGCTCGATCCTTCATTGGCTCCTAAAGGACATCACATACTACACATATTTACAACGTCTTCCATCGATGACTGGCAGGTAACTATCCATCAAATAAAAAAAAATGTCTGGTTTGCTTTGATTCTATCATATTAGACTCTTGGCCAAGGCATCCAAATGAAGTGTCGGAATAACATAGGTCATATTCATTTTTTTGTCCCGCGCAAGGTCACCGATGCTTCTTTGAAAGAATCCATTTTACATTTCTTCCGTAGGGACTTTCTCGGGCAGGCTACAATGAAAAGAAGGAACTTATTGCCGATGAAATCATTAGTAGATTGGAGAAGAAGTTGTTTCCGGGGCTGAAATCTTCAATCACATTTATCGAGGTAGTTTCTCTTACCGATGTGGCTTCCCTTGGTAGCTTCCGAGTTCTGCCTATGGTGGGGTAAAGAGGGTTGGGGACATTGAATGCACGATAGTGTTTGATGAAAAAATCTCGTGTTCTAGGTTTTTTTTGTTGTTTCTCACGTTTTTCTGTTAGAAAACTCGGAATTTTGGAATGGCTGGTGCAGTTGGTAGTTTTGAACTTTTGATATGTAGTTTCTGATAGTTACATATCGTGATGACAGGTTGGGACACCAAAGACGCACAGACGATACTTGGCTCGTGATAATGGCACATACGGACCAATGCCACGAGCCGTTCCAAAAGGGTTGCTCGGCATGCCATTCAATACAACGGTTAACTCAAATATTTAATCACGTTTTCAGCGTTAATGTATCATCATTACGTTGACGTGTGAACCAAGTTTTCTGGTATCAATCTTGCAGGCAATCGACGGTCTTTACTGTGTCGGTGATAGCTGTTTCCCGGGGCAAGGAGTCATAGCTGTTGCCTTTTCCGGAATAATGTGTGCTCATAGAGTGGCAGCTGATACCGGTGAGTTACAGTGCTTATTGTATAAGACGGTTTCACACTGTATAACGGTCCCTTTGTATAACTTGTGTTGCGATGACTTGTATAACTTGTATAACTCAGCCTCATGATGACTTGTGTTGCGATGAAATATGGCTTTGAATGCAGGGTTTGAGAAATCTTCCCCGGTACTTGACGCTGCCCTCCTTCGTTTGCTTGGATGGTTTAGGACATTGGCATGAACAACAAGAAATACAAGCTTACGAGCTTGAAGCTCATTAAAAAAAGGCGACGGGATAGATCAAATTACCCGTTTGATATGCGGTTGAGATCAAGGTGAAGAAAGTTCAAGGTTCTTTCGAAATTTTGAGCTATACAAGGGGATTGGGATCAATATATGTTGTACATACAACACTTGATAAAATACACTCGTAGTTCATAATAAGTGAAAATGGATGATTTTTCGTTTAATACGAAGTACGAATACTTGCTAACAATAACTTGTAATTTGAAAAATCAACCTATTCTTGGAATAAAGATACGTTATGTTTTACTCTTGGTTCAATTCTGAGGTTAATTAAATCTAGACCTAACAAACGGGTCAACCAGGTCGGGTTCAGGTGGGTCAAGCTACTTTCAGGTGAGACAAAATATGGTTGCCTTCGGGTGGGGAGGTGTCATTTCGGGTTCTAGTTAATTTTGGATTTGTTTCTTTTAACTTCTTTAGAAATATCGATTTGTTTTCTATAAAAAAATTATTCAGATCAATTCCGAGTTAGGCCAGGTCAATTGTTATTGGTCAAACTCGAATCTTCAATTCGGATGGGGTGGATAGGATCAATATTCTTTTCAGTTCAACCACGGGAGGTTTATTTTGTCTTGACTACATCAACCCATGTCAATGTTCAATTCAACTCACTTTAGTTCAATTCTTTTGGTTTAACTCACGTCAATCTATTTCAATCCAAAAGAACATGACCTTATGTGAGGTTAGAACAACTCCCAAATACGCAAACAAATTACAGTTCCGGGACTACTCGACATTCACCATGATAAAAACTGCAACTTCTTCAATGTCCATTACTAATCCTGCATCGAGCATCATATTTCCCTCGGTGCTTAACAAGTCTACATCGTCAATTAATTTAGTAGTTATAACGTTAAAACCGATTTACAGCACAAAAGTTTGCATTAAGCTAAGCGGGGTGATAAACCTCCCGAGAAACCAGTGAAATTCGAGATTTGGATCAAATAGGAGAAAGAGTAGCTACTTGGGAACCATCTGCGAATTTGAGACCCTTCAAACATGCCATATGCATATCGTTAGTAACTACGCTTGTCGGGATGCCAAATGTATAATCGACTTCTTGCGAATCTCCTCTCGTCTCATCTTTCTCGGATTTGCGGCCAACTTCGAGAGCAGCATTCAGTCCCATTGAGTTTGGTTCCGTGGTAAAGCTGCGCGTAATCCATTTGAAAGGAACTATAGATTAGTACTCGTAACTTTTAGTTGAAGGAAGCACATTATAGAACACCCTCGGTTGGTCCTGTGTCCGACCGTTGTATGGTGTGATGTGATGGAGACGGTAAGCGAGCAACTTGAGCTCAGCTCGGTCAAAGCTCGGCTCAATAACTTAACGAGTCAAGCCGAGGAGCCATTGACTCAGCTTGGCTCGAAATTATGGGATTAGTTAATATTTTGCTCGTATTTGCAAAAATATTAATCATAATTATATTTTTTTTCACCCTATGAAATGTTCTAGGTTTGGGTGAGGCTCGAGCTCGATTTTAGCTCGTGAGCTTGTTTGTGAGCTCAAGGGTTCAAATTTTGCTTAACGAGCACAAGCCGTAAGGCCAAATTCGGCTCGTTATCATCCCTAGGTAAAACCGTAAAAGTGTCACTTTACATCAGAAAATGATCACTTTTTTCTTGGTCGCACCATAGGATAGTTGAAGAGTATAATTTGCGTCGGACCACGGGTCTCCGAACAATATACTCGTGCAAATTCGAGTCACTCTCGGCTTTGAAAAATCGAGTTGACTTCGAGGCGGGTTTCGTGTTTATTATTTTCAACTGTTTTTATGGATATTGACTCGTTTTCTACAATAACATTCAGGTCAGTTCCGGGCTAGGCCAGGTCAATTCGAGGGTCGGGTCGGGTTCAAATCAGATCATTCCGGGTCTGTTTTGCCAGGTCTACATATGCTCAACAAATCGAAAACAGCATTTCAAGGCGGAAATGTAATGTAAACGGAATGAACATACCTTGCCTCGAAACTCTTTCCCTCTGAGGACATAGTTGAGCATACAGAGGACACGATCCAGGGTGGAAGATAAGAACCCTTCAATTCTATACTGTACGAAACACCACCTTTAGAACCGTCATCTTTTGTGGCCGACTCTTTTAATTGCAAAGAGTTTCCTCTCTTAATTTCTTTGCATTTCACCTGCAATAATGACAGTTGGCTGAGCAAAAACCAGAATAGCAACTCACCGGACTCGGGATACGATATTTCAACAATTTAGCATTGACAAAGATGAACGTAAGTTCAGCCATCAGTTAAATACAATAACAACATCAGAGCCTTAGTCCCAAAAAGAGTTGGGGTCGGCTAACATGAATCATTATCCGAAATTGTCAAGTCGTTTTCAAAAAAAAAAATATCATACAAAAAGAAGCAGTCCCAAAAAGATTTGAGGTCGGCTAACATGAATCATTATCAGAAATAATTAAGCCGTTTCCAAAAAATTATAATATAATGTAAAAAGTTTCAAACTCGAAATAAAGTTGAAAGCATTAATATAGTTTCAAACTGCGGAACTACCTAAACAAGTCAATATGAATACGGAGTATATGATTGCAATGACTGACCTCTGGGGAAGAGAGAGCAGCATTCGAGAATGGCGAGGGAGCACATAAAACAGGCACATCCATACTGCTCAACATCGTCAACAACGATCTATAAAGAACAAAGATGGGCAGTGAGATATAAAACGTGTCTTCTAACTAGAGATATGTAATCAATTACGAGGAGACTGTGAGGTACCTATAATTTAGCAGAAAATCGTAAAGTCCATGAACACTTTCATTGCCCTTTAAAGCTAATAAGGACTTTGGGCTGTTGTCCACGTCAGGCATCGAACTCATACGCTTTGCCTGCATATGATTTAAGTCAAAAGAATGTAAGAAAATCAAGGAAACAGTAGCAGCTGTAGATGCTAGCACGACTGTTGGAAATGCATTTAGTTATACTTCATGAATTACGTAGTTTTCTGATCCACGTTCCGATATTCCAGAACAAAAGTGACATCAAATATAAATCAATGATTTAGAAGCAACCTGTCCCAAATTCTGTTTCTCGATCTCAGATAGCTCAACCAAGTCTTCCCTGCTTATCTGCTCATCAACTTCCGACGAGCAAAACGGCATAGAGTAAGATATATCCTGATATTATAAAAAAATGAAGAATGTTACCTCTCGAGATACTGTAGTAACTCTATTGAAGGTAATATATCAAGGTAAAAGGACAAAGGATATGCATATCAAAAGTGCATAATCGTAAAAAAAAAAACATGTGCATTTGGCTTCAAATCTAAGGAAGTACGAAGTGCAATGACAATATCTGATAAAATTCTTCACAATGTTCATCAGATCAATAGGATACTATAACGAACTAACTAATGTTCAAGAACTCGAGATTTCAGCAAACCACAAACGTGAACGAAGAGATATTCAAAAGCTGACTAGAAGTAGCAAAAGAGCAATACAACTTACGTGTTCCCTCAACAAAGATCTTAAACCTCTGGTAGATTGAGAGATGTAAGCATTGCATGTTCGTTTCCCTTCCTTCATCCCATCATCAACAGCAGTGAACATAACCACGAACTGTGATGCACAAACTGGTAGTGATTTTACCGAGATATATATTAGAACATAAGATCCAGAAACAACACAAGATTGAATGACAAAAGACAATTTTCTCGACATTATGCATGAGCCACATTTTTCTATGGGAGGGCAGTGTATCGAGAATCTGAGAGTAACAGACAAATTTACAATTTTTGGACTGATGGTCCAATACGTTACCAGACTACCTAGCAATTTTATCAAAAAGTGGTATTAGATATTTCAATCGGATTTGTTTCTTAATCATCATGACTTCTCTAGTATCTTAATTTTGATAAGCTTCACAGGCCAATTCATGACCACGATTCCACAAATATCCAGCATCAGCTCAATCGCTGTATTTGATCTTAGCTGAAGTTAAACAAATTTTGGATCCAAAGTCAAACACCTGAACTAGGTGCCCCAAATGATCAAGAATCAAGAACATCGACTATTTTCCATGACACGGATGAGATATGAAATGACAATCTTATCGTCCCTAGACACAAGTATTTGTGCAAGGTCTCTCTAATTTTGGTTTGACTTCGGAAAAATAATACGCTTATTACTTACCATAGAAGATGTTACAGACTCTCTTCCTTAGCATGTAATAAAGGCTCCTAAAAGAATCCTCCCAAGCAAGTTGCCGTTTACCTAAGAAATCCATCTCCGCTGCAAAGATGACGGTGTTACGATATTATGGATACAAACTACTGCAAATGAGAAATTCTCAACTGAAAAGGGGATTACATAGTATATATACCTCCCCCATTAGATGAACTCAGCACAGAAATTACAGAGGCAGGTAATGAAGACTGGGGGTAAATCCACGAGTGCAAACAAGATTCCGTAGCAGCAGGAGATTTCGAAATGGCGTCATTACTTACGTTACCAAGATGGCCAGAAGATTGAAATGAGAATGGAGTCATTGCATTGTATGTGCCACTCATAAATAATCTGTGAAGCCTGAAATCACCATTATAAGAAAAAGATCAATTACCAAGAAACGCTATCTTGATTCTTGAATATCAAAGAACGGTTGAGATAATATCAAATCTAAAACCATATAACTTAGAGCATAATGATCAGCAGACACCTAGTTTAAGTCACACTGAGATTATTACAGTGAGAACAAGTAGTTATCACAAGAAGGAATGTAGGATTCTTTATCTTTAAAGAAAAAATTACGAGATTTGCGAGTAAATGCATGCATACAAAGCAAACAAGATGAATAAGACCAGACACGATGCATTTTTACCAACATCACGCTAATCACCAACAAATGTTAGAGAGGAAAACGATATTTGTATCCGATTGAAAAGGAAAGGTGCACTGAATACTTAGTAAAGAAGAGCATCTTTAACAATGGTGAAAAGAACAGATGCCTCACCTATCCACAGGAGCTGAGGATACAATACGAATGGTAGTTTTAAGTGTAAGATCAAGAGGGGCTTTTCTTCCAGGAACAAGTATTTCTGAATCAAAGGTTGCCATCAACGATGATTTAACGTCACCCAATTTTCCTGCAGAATTAGGTGGCGAACAAGAACCAGAAGTCTCACGAGCAGCTAGACCTTTGAATGCCTTGTCCTAAAATATATCAGTCAGTTAATTAACCATATATAACCGTTATAAAACAACCTCAAGATAACAGATAAAGAAAAGCAAAACAAAGGCAGCGGAAAATACCACGTCAACGGATCCTTGCTCTGTAAAGTTTTCAAAACCTAACGAGAGCTCTGCCACACTACGAAATTTGTTATGGTTTTCTTTATCAGAACTTTGACCAGAAATGCTGTCTTTGGCATTTGCAACTGCTGCATGTTTACTGACAGAAGAGCAAGGAGAGAACATAAATCAACTGCATAAATCCAAATTTATAGTACATATACTACATATATATACCGTTGCAATGGCTGATAATTACCTAATATCAACAAAGGTAGACAATATTACAGAATAAAATTGTGAATTCACAAATTTCATACCTATTAAGATCCTGATGACTCTTGAGCGTCACATTTGAAGAAAAGGAAGTCTTTAATCCGACCCCTTTAAAAGCTTGACTATCCTGCAAACAATTGTTCAAAATAACGAAAACGGTGATCAGCAATCATCCAAAAGTAACGGTGCCTCTAATCTCTTTCCAGTGCAAATGCTCAAACATTGCAGATGCTGATAGCACGGAAATCACCTTTAAGCTTGTTTTATTAGTGAGCACATCGAGCCGACTGGTTGGCTTTCTAGCCTGAAATACTTCATCGAGTCGCTTCTCTACGAATCTTGTATTCTTAAGACCTAACTTCATTGTCCCAGAGTCAACGGTACTTGTATTTCTGACAGTAGTAAACAGGAATACAGTGTTAGAACTTCCAACACAGCACGATAGCCCCTTATCCTCCAACAAAGAACAGAAATAAAAAGAGATATCGTGAACTAGAAAATCTTAAGTTTTGGATACCGAACAAAGGAATTCACTTCCCTCCAAATCCATCCCCTCACTTTCCCTCCAAATTCTTTAATCCAAAGTCCAAACATGCGCTAAGCAAAACAACTAGAAAAACAAGTACATACTCGAAAGGAGAAGACACACACGGTAAGTCCACAGCGATTCTTCTCTTTAACTGTTCTCCCTGTCATGTAGAAATAGAGCTAAATGAGGACGTTGACGAGCAACAATCAAACTCATTATCTACGTAAAACAAACTGATACAGAATAATCCGTAATAATTAAGATAATATACAGCTCCATCTAAGCAAAAATTACACACAAGATCGATTCTTAAAATCTACCTATCTAGTATACACTATAACAATGTTTTTTTGACTCATTTCAACTAAATACATTTACGACACTATCCTAAATGCCTACAAATTGCTGTTACGGTAATCACAAGTTGATGACAATCAAAATACTCACATTGTCTCAATCATTTGTTTAAGCTCAATTAAAATAGTCAAAATCATAGAATCTAACAGGCAAAAACGACAGCATCTTGCGTTTAAGCGTATTAAAATAGAAGAAAGAACCAACTCACAACTAAATCAGCAACATCCGCCTGTGTTAGCTAGCAATAATCGTACCTCCTAAGATAATACAGAATCGAAAACTATTCTCCATCTAAGCAAAAACTATACACACGATCGATTCTTGAAATCTATATTAATCTATACACTATAACAATGTCGTTTTCGCCTCATTTCAGCTAATCACAAGTTCTCGAGAATCAAATTACTCACTTCGTCTCAATCATTTGTTTAAAATTGATTAAAACACTCGATATCACAGAATCTGACGGCAAAAACGACAGTGTTTTGCATTAAGCGTATTCAGCTAAAAGAGATAACTCACTCGCAACTGAAAAGAAGCACGAATATACAGAAATATCATAGAACCTAATCTGGCGGCAAAAACGACAACGTTTTGCGCGTAGAAGAGAGAACTCACTCGCAACTGAGAAGAAGCACGAATAACATAGAAACATCATAGAATCTAATCTGACGGAAAAAACGACAGCGTTTTGCGCATAGAAGAGAGAACTCACTCGCAACTGAGAAGAAGCACGAATAATACAGAAACATTCATAGAACCTAATCTGACACCAAAAACGACAGCGTTTTGCGCGTAGAAGAGAGAACTCACTCGCAACTGAGAAGAAACACGAACAATATAGAAATATCATAGAACCTAATCTGACACCAAAAACGACAGCGTTTTGCGTAGAAGGACGAATAATATAGAAATATCATAGAACCTAATCTGACGGCAAAAACGACAGTGTTTTGCGCGTAGAAGAGAGAACTCACTCGCAACTGAGAAAAAGCACTAATAACACAAAAACATCATATAACCTAATCTGACGGCAAAAACGACAGCGTTTTGCGCGTAGAAGAGAGAACTCACTCGCAACTGAGAAGGAGTTTTACGCTTGAGTAGCGGTCGAGAAGCGTTAACAGCGGCGGCAGCAGCGGCGGCGCCGTAAAACGGCATAGAATCCGACGGCAAAGACGACGGCGGTACAACAGCTTTAGCAACTTCAGCCATTATCAATGGAGGATAGATAGATATCAAATTCAATCAATTCAATTTCTCTCCTACTTCTTTCCTATCAAATTGAAGTATACATCAACTGCACACAAATCAAATCAAACCAAATCAAATCACATCAAATCAAAATCAAATTAGGTTAGATTATCAGATTCACTGTAACAATTCGATTGGGGGAAATCGAAAAATGTGAGAGGTTACCTGAGGAGAGAGAGAGATGAACGGGAGAATGGGAGGGAAAATGAAAGAATTGGGAAAGTTAAGGGAAACAAATTAGGATTTGAATCCCCAATGTCAATTTCGTTTTCGTTTTTGTTTTCATTTTTCTCCCGCCTTTTATGTTTTTTTTGGCAAATCATTCGATTTAGTCCGAATTTGAGTCGACTAAAAACTTGAAGACGGTCCCGAATAGACCGACAACGAGTCAATCGGGTCGGGTAAGAAGAATCCGGTCAAGATCCGATTATTTTCAGTTTTTTTGGAATATATCAACTCGTTTTCTGTCAAAACATACACTCGGGTTTTTTCGAGTTAGAGCAGATCAAAATCGGATCCTTAGTTTAGATGTCTGGTCGAGTCATTCTGGTCAAATCTCCAAAGTACTCCCTCCCATTCATTGGAAAAACCCACTTTACTTTTGGAACAAATATTAAGGCAAGTGGACTTTTGGAACAAATATTAAGGCAAGTGGGTAAGTTGGATCACTTTACCAAAATATTCCTACACTTTTTAGTTGTGTGGTGGTTACAGAAGAGGATAGTTGTGGGGTATGTAATAAGGGTATTTATGTCTTTTGCTTGGGTGAAACTTTTCATTTAAAAAAAGTGCGTTTTTCTAGTGAATGAGCCAAATAAGGAATAGTGTGTTTTTCCAGTGAATGAGAGAGAATAAATTTTAATGGTGTGACACAATAACACGCTATTTTACCGAATGTTTGCTCTTCGTTAATCAGTAGGACTATAGGAAGTACTATCGGAGAGTCTTCGGAGAAAAATACAAACTTGAGAGTCGAGACCGACAATGAATGTCAGACAGGAAAACAATTTAGAAACAAAACATGGCTCTTTGTAGTAGTAGTAGTAGTAATAAATATTTTCGAGTTTCCGACAAGAACTAATGCAGAAGGCGAAACGCAAAATTCACGACAAATCACTCTGCAGAAGCGAACGACTTTGATTGATTGTTACGAGTACACAAAGCTACGCACATCAGGCACGTATTTAGCGGATTAGAGTGCGGGACTGACCCTCTAGTCTCGAGTGTTAAGGCCTTCAGGCTGTAGTAGGCAACAACATAAGAAGAAAAGGTTGATCGTGTCCTTAAAGTTCCGGCATGCCTCTTCCGGTTTTAGGATCGTATGTCTTCTCCATCACGAGATCCATTGGAGTATCCTTTGGTCCGGCTGCAGAGAGGGAACGGAATGAGGAAGTGTTCAAGTTAGAACGGAAAGAATGACAAGACGACGAAGCCACACGGTATAATCAACTAATCCAGTGCCAGGGTTATGAAGGGTATTAACGATACTTCCACGAAACACGTTATTTTTAAGCAACAAGTATGTACAGTTCAGAAACTTACGAGCTGTAGGCCGGGGTGTAGCCCTAATCTTTAAAATTTCTGGACGAGGTATTATGGTTCCGGATGCTCCTATGCCTCTTGACACTCTAACTTTTGTACCGTCCTCTAAGTATTTAATACCTACTTTGCAAGGCTTTCTGCACGAGATATGATTAATCGTGATTAGTGGCAGAACGCAGAAGGATGCTAGAACATGAGATCAGTAACTTCTTGTTTCAGGAATCAGGACAGTATACACATACCCTGTAACTGGGTCGACGACTTGAACATTTGATACATGCAGTGGTGCTTCGACTGAGAAAATCCCTCCTTCATGCCCTTGACCTTGTTTAATGTGCTTTTTGACCTGGAAAAGAGAATCGGTAAGCAATACAGACTTACAGACGACATCCCTCGAATTCGAGTGGTCGGATGAACTACGCTGAGATATCTAGAAAACAAGAACGGTGGGTCCCGGTGGATGGGCCCGGGGACCCAAAGGTATTAGTAGAAAAGACGTCAAATCTCCATATTCCACATGCATACCAAAGGCCATAACAACAAGATTACCACTAGAGTCCTAGAGCTCCCACAAAAGGTAAGGTAAGGGGGTCTAATGTACACAAGTTTACCCGTGTTAGCAACACTAAGATGCCGTTTCAAAACGACTTAATATGTATCCTATAATTAGCCCAACGGCCATAACAACAACATTACCACTAGAGTCCTGGAGCTCCGATAAAATCCAAGGTACGGGGGTCGGATTTGTGCAACTTTACCCATGTTAGCACCACTACGACACTGTTTCTAAATTGACCTAAAATGTATCCTAAGATTAGCCTAAAGGTCATAACAACAACATTGCTACTAAAGTCCTCGAGATTCAACAAAAAATGCAGGCGACTTAACCCGTGTTAGCACCACTAAGACGCTCTTTCCACACTGACCTAATACAACTCCTAAAATTAGCCCAAATGCCATAACAACGACATTACCACTAGAATCCTCGAGCTCCCACAAAATGCAAGGTAAGGGGGTCGGATTTGTACAACTTTACCCGGTATTAGCAACAGCAAGTCGGTATTTCCAAATGACCCAACACGAAACTTAATCGGACCTCTGTGATAACACTAAGAATCCTAGAGGCCATAACAACATTACTACTAGAGTCCTCGAGCTCCCACAAATATGCAAGGTAAACGGGATCTTATGTACGCAACTTTACCCGTGTTAGCGCCACTAAGACACTGTTTTTAAATCGGCTTAATATAGTAATATACAACCTAGAATTAGCTCAAATGCCATAACAGCAACGTTACTACTAGAGTCCTCGAGCTCCCACAAATACGCAAGGTAAAGGGGTCTAATGTACGCAACTTTACCCGTGTTAGCACCACTAAGACACTGTTTTTAAATCGGCTTAATATAGTAATATACAACCTAGAATTAGCCCTAAAGGCCATAACAGCAACATTACTACTAGAATCCTCGAGCTCCCATAAATATGCAAGGTCAAGGGGGTCTAATGTACGCAACTTTGCCCGTGTTAGCACCACTAAGACAGTGTTTCCAAAATAACCGAATATACATCCTAAAATTAGCACAAAAGGCCATGACAGCAACATTACTACTAGAATCCTCGAGCTCCCACAAAATGCAAGCTAAGGGGGTCCGATTTGCGCAGTTTTACACGGTGTTAGCGACACTAAGACAGGTATTTCCCAATAATTAAATCGGTAATTACATCGAATTCAGCTTCCCAATGCTAAGACACTGATGACCTAATACGAAACCCTAAATCGGAAACAGCATCGAACTCAATTCCCCAATTACAAAATCACAGTAGACATTAGAGAAGGATTTCATACAAGATTTTTGCCCTCGACAATGACGCGATTCTGTGAACGAATAACACGTTTGATAAGCCCAGTTTCACCTCTATCTTTTCCCCTAATTATCATCACCTATACACACACACAAAAAATCAACACACAAATCAACCAAAACCCTAAAAGAAAACAACGATTTTAAAAGGGAGTGAAATTGGTAGGTGGAACTTACACTATCACCTCTAACAATCTTCCAATTTTGTATAAGTTTCTGGGCAGCTTTCCATCCCATTTTGAATTTTCCCCCAAATTGATTTCTTCAGTAGTAGCAACAATGGCGGATTCTGATTGTATAAACCTGCGGCTTAATTGCTTAAACCCATGTTGGGTTAGTTTTTTACTATTGGACTTTATGATGAACAAAGCCCATTGAATTGGTTCAAAAGAACCCGGGTTGGTTCGTGGGATTACGGGTTTGTATATAATCTGACGAGCTATTCTCGAGTAGATGTGGTTATATACGGGTTTGGGTCGGACATGGGTCGGGTTAAGTGTTCAATTTTGGTCCATGGACAAGCGGGTTAGCGGGTTTGGGACGGGTTCACAGGCTGGACCTTTGTATATTTTAAAAAATGTTGTGTCCAAACCCGCTAAAAATTCGGGTCAGATGAAACAGGTCAATCGGACGGTACGACCCATGATAAGCTCTATTCTCGAGGTTAACTTTCGGTTTGTACCGTGTTGGCCGTTATGGTGTTTAGTGTTCTTCGCATAAATTGTTTGGTGGGACAGTCGTATAATATTAGACTAATCTGATTGAGAAACTCGTGTTGGTTTGCGGGGTTACGGGTTTGCATGCAACCTGACGAGCTATTCTCGAGGTTGACTTTCAGTGTTGTATTCTCCGTACACTTTGTTTAGGATAGTCGTATGTTGTTAGACTAATCTGATTAAGCAACTAGTGTTGGTTTGCGGGATCATGGTTTGTATACGACCTGCCAAGCTCCTCTCGAGGTTAACTTTTGATTTGTACCGTGTTGGCCATCAGGGTGTTGCATTCTTAGCACAAATTGTTTGGTAGGATTGTCGTATGTTGTTAGATTAATCCGATTAATTATTTGATAAACGTAAACAGATGACGAAGACAATGAAAAAAAAAAAAAACTTTTCCCATATGATAAATATACACATGATTAAAGGGAAGTACTAAACCTCAATTATCCACTTACTTTTGTTCATATCCTCAAAAAAATCACGAGAGTGACACAAAGTTGTAAAATTCATGAACTATAGCAAACCTCAAATACTTGCACATTATTTGGTATTTCCTCCGTCCCAGTGAATTCTTTACCTTTGTTTTAATAAGTACATTAAGATTATTAAATTTTTATAATTGTTAATAACACGTAAATAAAGATATGAACGAAATGAAATGTACCTCGACAAGCGTGAAAAAACAAACGTAAAGAATTCATTGGGACCAATGGGACGGAGGAAGTATAACTATTTTCTTTGGTATAACTATTTTTGTAAGTCATTCGATTTAGTCTGGATTTCAATAGTAGCTCAAACGCGTTAAAATCAGGGCCGGTCCATAGGTGATCAATTCGGTTCTAGGAACCGGGGCCCAAGTAGGTGAAGAGCCTCAATGTTAATAGTATTGGTTATAGTACAAAACTAGTTGAAAAGCCCGTGCGATGCACGGGTCAATTTTTAGTGACATCGATAGTAATACTGAGTTGGATAAATACATAAATTGGCGAGACTACACAACAGTAGAAAGTAAGTCGAAGGTAAGAATATGTCTAATAGTAAGTGAATGTGTTTCTAGTGAAGTATATGCGGTCAAAAGATGTAAGGTTCATATCTAAAGACGAATAATTATTCTTAATTATATACTCCTTCGGAGTTCCTATATTCTTCCCTATTTCTTTTAGAATTGAGTTTGATCTTCTTCTCTATTTTCATTTATGGAAAACTTTTTCATACAACTTTATCATCTTTAATTAATATAAATTTTTTTTCTCTCATACTTTTCTAATCCACTTTTTCTCTTTACTTTTATTTTTACAATAAAATTTTATCACCTTATTATAATTTCTCTATGTGGGATAATTTTACTTCAATTTATAGCCTTAAGAGCTGTTATATGATTCAAAAGATTTTTGGTTAATATCTAAAAACGAATAATTTCTCTTACCCATAATTTTTTGGTTGATATCTAAAGACGAATGATTCCTCTTTATTATACTATGTATAATAGAATTTCATCATCTTATTACGAAGTATATTTTTTTGATGTGTCAGGACGAATGATTACTATTTATAATATAGATATTCATCACCCGTCATAATTTTTCAATTTTTCGATTTGGGATAACATTATTTAAGTTTATAGTTTGAAGAACTCTTTTTGATACCCGGAATTTTTGGTTGCTATTTTAAGAACAGTTAATTACTCTTATTTATACTGTTATATAATATATCAACTTATTATAAATTTTCGTTGTGCCGTAATTTTACTTGAGTTCATAGTCTTTAGCATTTTGAATTACTCCCAATTATTATAATTTTTCGATGTGGGATAACTTTAATTAAGTTTATACGGAGTAATAATTTTAAGAGCATTTTTAAGATTCAAAATTTTTTGATTGAAAACTAAGGGTGAATGATTACAATTTATGATATAAACATCCATCACCTCATCATAACTTTTCGATGTGAGATAGTTTTAATTAAGTATACCGTTTAAGAGAATTCTTAAGACTCAATTTTTTTGTTGATATCAAGGACGAATGATTACTATTTACGGTATAAAATAAAATTTTAACACCTCATTACTCTTATTTATATGTTTTGTTATATACAACCCTAAGGGTTGTATTTAAGAGATTAAAATCTTCCAAATTTAGTATAAACATAGAACTTGAAGCCCAAATTTCATTTACATTCATGCAATTAATACATGTATTGGAAAAAATTATTTTCTCTTATGGTGTCTTAATACATACCTTAGGGTTGTATTAATGTATTTACCATTTTCCTATTTATATTATAATATTACGTCACCCTATTAGATGTAAGATAATTTTATTTAAATTTATAGATTTAAGAACTTTCTTACAAAAAAACTCCTTTTAAGACCCAAATTTTTTTTATATCAAGGGACGAAAGATTACTTTTATTTATAATATAGAATTCCATCGTCTTACTTAAATTTTAGATTTGGGATATTTTTCCTTTTTTATTTGTAATATATTAATCACTTGTTCGAACAAATAATATGAATTTTATGTTAATAAATGCATTTTCTACCACGATATTGTCAAATTTACGATAATACTTATAGATCCGAAATTTTTTTGATTGATACTTAAGAATCAATGATGACTCTTATTTTCCACATTATTTTTTCAACGTAGGACAAACAAAATTACGATAACTTTTTTGGGAAACGAATGTAATTTTTACATAAAACTATAATTTCTCACGAATTATTTTATTAAAAATGTAAATCTAATTCTATTAGAGCATCCTCATCCAAGAATGATTTTTTCATTCTTGGGTGGGACCCGTCTAATCCACTTCGTTAATTTTATTCTACTTTTTTCATCATAAAAGAATTGCTCTATCCAAGAATGAAATTTTTATTCTCCCGTGGGTCCCAACATATTTCATTACTCCATTCATTCATTTACACATCACAACGAAAATTTATAATAAGTTGATATATTATATAACAGTATAAATAAGAGTAATTAACTGTTCTTAAAATAGCAACCAAAAATTCCGGGTATCAAAAAGAGTTCTTCAAACTATAAACTTAAATAATGTTATCCCAAATCGAAAAATTGAAAAATTATGACGGGTGATGAATATCTATATTATAAATAGTAATCATTCGTCCTGACACATCAAAAAAATATACTTCGTAATAAGATGATGAAATTCTATTATACATAGTATAATAAAGAGGAATCATTCGTCTTTAGATATCAACCAAAAAATTATGGGTAAGAGAAATTATTCGTTTTTAGATATTAACCAAAAATCTTTTGAATCATATAACAGCTCTTAAGGCTATAAATTGAAGTAAAATTATCCCACATAGAGAAATTATAATAAGGTGATAAAATTTTATTGTAAAAATAAAAGTAAAGAGAAAAAGTGGATTAGAAAAGTATGAGAGAAAAAAAATTTATATTAATTAAAGATGATAAAGTTGTATGAAAAAGTTTTCCATAAATGAAAATAGAGAAGAAGATCAAACTCAATTCTAAAAGAAATAGGGAAGAATATAGGAACTCCGAAGGAGTATATAATTAAGAATAATTATTCGTCTTTAGATATGAACCTTACATCTTTTGACCGCATATACTTCACTAGAAACACATTCACTTACTATTAGACATATTCTTACCTTCGACTTACTTTCTACTGTTGTGTAGTCTCGCCAATTTATGTATTTATCCAACTCAGTATTACTATCGATGTCACTAAAAATTGACCCGTGCATCGCACGGGCTTTTCAACTAGTTTTGTACTATAACCAATACTATTAACATTGAGGCTCTTCACCTACTTGGGCCCCGGTTCCTAGAACCGAATTGATCACCTATGGACCGGCCCTGATTTTAACGCGTTTGAGCTACTATTGAAATCCAGACTAAATCGAATGACTTACAAAAATAGTTATACCAAAGAAAATAGTTATACTTCCTCCGTCCCATTGGTCCCAATGAATTCTTTACGTTTGTTTTTTCACGCTTGTCGAGGTACATTTCATTTCGTTCATATCTTTATTTACGTGTTATTAACAATTATAAAAATTTAATAATCTTAATGTACTTATTAAAACAAAGGTAAAGAATTCACTGGGACGGAGGAAATACCAAATAATGTGCAAGTATTTGAGGTTTGCTATAGTTCATGAATTTTACAACTTTGTGTCACTCTCGTGATTTTTTTGAGGATATGAACAAAAGTAAGTGGATAATTGAGGTTTAGTACTTCCCTTTAATCATGTGTATATTTATCATATGGGAAAAGTTTTTTTTTTTTTTCATTGTCTTCGTCATCTGTTTACGTTTATCAAATAATTAATCGGATTAATCTAACAACATACGACAATCCTACCAAACAATTTGTGCTAAGAATGCAACACCCTGATGGCCAACACGGTACAAATCAAAAGTTAACCTCGAGAGGAGCTTGGCAGGTCGTATACAAACCATGATCCCGCAAACCAACACTAGTTGCTTAATCAGATTAGTCTAACAACATACGACTATCCTAAACAAAGTGTACGGAGAATACAACACTGAAAGTCAACCTCGAGAATAGCTCGTCAGGTTGCATGCAAACCCGTAACCCCGCAAACCAACACGAGTTTCTCAATCAGATTAGTCTAATATTATACGACTGTCCCACCAAACAATTTATGCGAAGAACACTAAACACCATAACGGCCAACACGGTACAAACCGAAAGTTAACCTCGAGAATAGAGCTTATCATGGGTCGTACCGTCCGATTGACCTGTTTCATCTGACCCGAATTTTTAGCGGGTTTGGACACAACATTTTTTAAAATATACAAAGGTCCAGCCTGTGAACCCGTCCCAAACCCGCTAACCCGCTTGTCCATGGACCAAAATTGAACACTTAACCCGACCCATGTCCGACCCAAACCCGTATATAACCACATCTACTCGAGAATAGCTCGTCAGATTATATACAAACCCGTAATCCCACGAACCAACCCGGGTTCTTTTGAACCAATTCAATGGGCTTTGTTCATCATAAAGTCCAATAGTAAAAAACTAACCCAACATGGGTTTAAGCAATTAAGCCGCAGGTTTATACAATCAGAATCCGCCATTGTTGCTACTACTGAAGAAATCAATTTGGGGGAAAATTCAAAATGGGATGGAAAGCTGCCCAGAAACTTATACAAAATTGGAAGATTGTTAGAGGTGATAGTGTAAGTTCCACCTACCAATTTCACTCCCTTTTAAAATCGTTGTTTTCTTTTAGGGTTTTGGTTGATTTGTGTGTTGATTTTTTGTGTGTGTGTATAGGTGATGATAATTAGGGGAAAAGATAGAGGTGAAACTGGGCTTATCAAACGTGTTATTCGTTCACAGAATCGCGTCATTGTCGAGGGCAAAAATCTTGTATGAAATCCTTCTCTAATGTCTACTGTGATTTTGTAATTGGGGAATTGAGTTCGATGCTGTTTCCGATTTAGGGTTTCGTATTAGGTCATCAGTGTCTTAGCATTGGGAAGCTGAATTCGATGTAATTACCGATTTAATTATTGGGAAATACCTGTCTTAGTGTCGCTAACACCGTGTAAAACTGCGCAAATCGGACCCCCTTAGCTTGCATTTTGTGGGAGCTCGAGGATTCTAGTAGTAATGTTGCTGTCATGGCCTTTTGTGCTAATTTTAGGATGTATATTCGGTTATTTTGGAAACACTGTCTTAGTGGTGCTAACACGGGCAAAGTTGCGTACATTAGACCCCCTTGACCTTGCATATTTATGGGAGCTCGAGGATTCTAGTAGTAATGTTGCTGTTATGGCCTTTAGGGCTAATTCTAGGTTGTATATTACTATATTAAGCCGATTTAAAAACAGTGTCTTAGTGGTGCTAACACGGGTAAAGTTGCGTACATTAGACCCCTTTACCTTGCGTATTTGTGGGAGCTCGAGGACTCTAGTAGTAACGTTGCTGTTATGGCATTTGAGCTAATTCTAGGTTGTATATTACTATATTAAGCCGATTTAAAAACAGTGTCTTAGTGGCGCTAACACGGGTAAAGTTGCGTACATAAGATCCCGTTTACCTTGCATATTTGTGGGAGCTCGAGGACTCTAGTAGTAATGTTGTTATGGCCTCTAGGATTCTTAGTGTTATCACAGAGGTCCGATTAAGTTTCGTGTTGGGTCATTTGGAAATACCGACTTGCTGTTGCTAATACCGGGTAAAGTTGTACAAATCCGACCCCCTTACCTTGCATTTTGTGGGAGCTCGAGGATTCTAGTGGTAATGTCGTTGTTATGGCATTTGGGCTAATTTTAGGAGTTGTATTAGGTCAGTGTGGAAAGAGCGTCTTAGTGGTGCTAACACGGGTTAAGTCGCCTGCATTTTTTGTTGAATCTCGAGGACTTTAGTAGCAATGTTGTTGTTATGACCTTTAGGCTAATCTTAGGATACATTTTAGGTCAATTTAGAAACAGTGTCGTAGTGGTGCTAACATGGGTAAAGTTGCACAAATCCGACCCCCGTACCTTGGATTTTATCGGAGCTCCAGGACTCTAGTGGTAATGTTGTTGTTATGGCCGTTGGGCTAATTATAGGATACATATTAAGTCGTTTTGAAACGGCATCTTAGTGTTGCTAACACGGGTAAACTTGTGTACATTAGACCCCCTTACCTTACCTTTTGTGGGAGCTCTAGGACTCTAGTGGTAATCTTGTTGTTATGGCCTTTGGTATGCATGTGGAATATGGAGATTTGACGTCTTTTCTACTAATACCTTTGGGTCCCCGGGCCCATCCACCGGGACCCACCGTTCTTGTTTTCTAGATATCTCAGCGTAGTTCATCCGACCACTCGAATTCGAGGGATGTCGTCTGTAAGTCTGTATTGCTTACCGATTCTCTTTTCCAGGTCAAAAAGCACATTAAACAAGGTCAAGGGCATGAAGGAGGGATTTTCTCAGTCGAAGCACCACTGCATGTATCAAATGTTCAAGTCGTCGACCCAGTTACAGGGTATGTGTATACTGTCCTGATTCCTGAAACAAGAAGTTACTGATCTCATGTTTTAGTAACCGTGCAACGCACGGGCATCCATCTAGTATTTTTTTTAAAACAGTACTTTTACCAAAAATAGTTGACGAATTGAAAGAAACGTTTATTTACTCTTAAACAAATTTTTTAACCTATCATATTTGCACCCAAATGCTCAATAATTTGGATATTCAAAAGAATTTTCACAATTTGTTTTTTGAAATTTAATTGTGACAAATATTTCAGGGAATATATCATCATTATGTTGTTTATTTTGTTTTTTATTTGAAATAATTTAGAAATATAAATTATTTACTTGAATGATTTATTTCTATAATTGTAAATAACAAACAAGACTTTATTTAAACGTTAAATTACCGATATTTAAAAGAATTGTCACAATTTGTTTTTAGAAATTTAATTGTGACAAATATTTAACGGAATATATCGTTATTATGTTGATTATTTTGTTTTTTATTTGACATAATTTAGAAATATAAATAACATGATGAGCAATATAGAAATTGAACCCACAAACTCAAGATTTCAAGACTTTTGTTAATCAATATATATATATATGTATATATATATATATGTATATATATAGAGTCGAGATCGGGTGAGAACTCCTACTACGGTGAGAACCGTGAGAACTCTTTATTTCAATCATTTTTTATTTTACGTAAAATCTAAATTGATTACTAGCTCGCCTATCCGCAAAACCCCAAATTAAACCCTAAATCCCAGAATTCGTCCGCCTCTCCCAGAAAGAAATCAATGGCGATGAAAGCGGCGGTGATGGCGGCAATGTCAGCGACGAAACCCCGAGTGCTTAACCGTCTTTTCACAACCTCGGCTTTCAACTTCTCGCCGCCTCAACAATCATCTCAACAACCCGCTGCTCCTCTCGCCGATCCTTCCCCTAACCTCTTCGTCTCCGGTTATTCTCTCTCTGTCTTCCTCCCTTTTCATTTTTATAGATTATTTTTTATATTTTCACTTGATACATGGTGTGATTTGAACCAATTGCTAAAAATATTTATTGGGTTTTTTTTTGGTATGAAATGATGATGGAATGAGGGCATAGTCGGTTTAGCTGCAATTTTGTCGAAAATTGTGATTTTGAATATGAAAAAGATGAAGAATCTATGAAACTTGAGAGGCTCCATTTTCTTTTATATTTTGGTTTAAGACAGAGGGCGCCATTATGATGTTCATGGGATCGAAGCCAGACCATGAGTACCACCCACCTAGCTAGTTGGCATCTGCAAAGTTACGATGTTCTTTAAAGTGTTTTAGTTTGTAATCATTAAAGATAAATGGGAGCAATCGGGATGGATCAAGTGTTTGATACCGAGTATTTTTGTTTGGCCTTCCAATGTTTCTATGTCTTTATGAATATGATAAATGGAAGTTTTAGACTTTAGATGTTTAAATGCGTTAGATGGTTTGGTTTGTCACCTTGCGTCCGTATATTAGCAGCTGCATAACGAATGATTCCTGGATGTAGAAATCTAAAAATTTAGTGAGTTCATAATAAATGTTACGTGGATTCACTCATAACTATTTGTCATGTCCAAGTGCTGCAACCGACTATTTTGATAATTTCATCTTGTGACTTTACCACTACATAAGACTAAATTAGTAAGGCCTGCTTGCTGAGATTATTAGTTAGTCTTCTACTAGGTGCATTATGCTTATGCATGTGGAGACAGGGTGGTACATCCTCTGCGAATAAAACCTTACTATATTTTATCGCTAGTAACAGACGTATGCTTGTTTTGAACATTTCCAATTCACTTGTATATTGTAAAAGTTTTATCCATTTTGCAGAATAAAACTGAATCTATCATTTGCCTTGTTATAATGTTTTGAGCAACTAGCAACTTGCAGTTAAACTAAGGAGTATTAGTTTGGGACACTAATTTAAATGATGGTCATATTTTGCAGTTTCTTGATGAGAACACACTTGGCTGCTTTAGTTCTTCTTTGTTTTGTTGACTGTGTTAGTTTGTTAATTTCTTATTGTGTATGGAAATCCGGACCGATGAGTCGTGACAATTCTCTCAAATATTACATGCTGATATGTTGCTTTCATTTAATACCTTCCGTGATGGAATCCTTCCGTTTTGGATAATTATGTTTCTTCTACTGTTACACACAACACATTTTTAATGCCAGACACACTATAAAGCTTCCTTTTTTCTTCATCATTGCACAATTGTTGCCATCATTTTCAACATAAATGATTCATTCCTTAATTTGGGCTCTAGTTGCAGTCAATCAGTACACCATCCTCCAGTAAAAATCACCCAAGCCATTCTTTTTCCTGCATAATGTGCTTTCTAGACTTCTAGTACTCTTGGTAGTGAATACCGCTGAAATTGAGATGGATTAAGTTCTTTGGGGTGCTCCCAGCTCGTTCTTTCTTGTGAATTTTGGAGTTACATTTAATCTAAATCAGTTCTGGTAAATTTATGAAACCGGATGGGCCAGATGACTTGTTGGTGCCCCCTCCCCCCCCCCCCTCACAACACCCACCCATCCGGAGTAAGGTTTGAAACCCGTGTCATTTGGTAAAGCATTGAGCCTGATGATATTAAGTTCTTTTTCTTGCATCTAGAGCATCTTGTTTTTCAAGGGCTCCTTTTTTGGTTAGCTATTGTTCGGAAGAAGTGACTAAATCTATTTTTAAACGTAGGACTCAGCAAACGCACCACTACAGAAGGACTGCATGAAGCTTTTTCCAAGTTTGGCGAAGTGGTTCATGGTATGCTTACTACAAGTATATCCTAGGATTCAGAAACCTTCCTTAGCAAGCCGTCATTTTCTGATTAGTAGTGTCATTGTTCAATGCAGCAAAAGTGGTGACTGATCGCGGCTCTGGCTTTTCGAAAGGATTCGGATTTGTGAAGTATTCTACTACAGAAGAGGCTGCAGCAGGAATTGAAGGCATGAATGGCGCGGTGAGTGATCTGTGACAGATGAGTTGTTTTGTGGTCCCTGAGTTCTATTATATTATCTGGATAGGCAACGATTCCCCCGAGTGTTTGCAGGTTTTACATACTGAATGAATCTTGAGTGACAAATGACCTTGTCTTTTGCTTTTGCTGTAGTTTCTGGATGGTTGGGTGATTTTCGCGGAGTTTGCTAAACCACGACCACCTTCTGCATATCAGCAGCAAAATGGAAGCTCTTCCTTCGGCAGAGGAAGATTTTGATGAATTTGCAGGTTCTAGTTGTACTATTTGGATCATGAAAACTTGTCTGAGATCAACCTATTAAATCTATAATTAAACATGTACTCCATAGACAAGCATTTAGGTGTGTATTATATACGGAGTATGTGACACCGTCTCATACAAGACTCACACTATGTTTAGCAAAAAAGAGCTGTATTTCCTTAAGGTGGTCGGTCCAGTGCTAAAAAATTACTGCTAATCCGGGGCTGGGGAATCTGGTATTTGCATTTTTTGTGGACATCATGCTTGTAAGTTGTAATAGTATGATTTTGTAGGCTTAATTCAAAAAAGATTTGATGTGGTCCAAGTCCAAGGTGTGATTAATCTGATAGTTTGTCATTAGCCAAAGGTAATGTTAGCTTATCAGAGTTGGCTGAAAATGGTTAGAATCTTATACGTTCGGGGCAAGTAACCCGTATTAGATTAACTTCGTAATACTCCGTATTAGATTTTACACCCTTTCGTAACCCGGATTTCCCCTATTTGTATACCCTCTCCAAACCCTGCATCACCATTACACAACCATCATCCTACCGTCATTCCTCCACTGCACGACTTCTCTGGTGAAGCTCCGCTCACTGCCGCCGCCTCCCGCCACCCATCACCACCATATCTGACATAGGCAATTTCACATCAATCTCTATTGATTCAGAACTCTCAACTTCCCCAAAATTTTGTTCTCTTCCTATCATCAGTCATTCTTCACTTGCTATTTACCGTAGGACACAATTATATTCTTTTATTATAGCACACATGTATTCAACCATACACTAATTACCATAAAACACATGTACTTAATCCGACCCGTGACATACTGTATTTTTTTGAGTTCATATCGTGTTGATGAAATGGAATGGGCACCCCAAACATGAACCATTGTGGGTCGTGTCGTACTTGTGCATGCCCAAATAATTCCTCCTCTTCCACCCCATTTCTTTGCATTTTTGACGTGAATTCAAGTATGTCGTATCTTGTATGGATTAAGCAAAATATTCTTTATCAAATCTAGGCTAAAACACAATCCATAGTTCATCGCATGTGAATCCGTGCCAAAATGGACTTCTGCCTTATTGAATCATGGATCGTGCTCCACACCAAACAAGCCTACTTTACACTTATGCACCAACTTTTGAGTAACTATGGCCCCGTTTGGTAAACGACATATTGAGAAAAAATTAGCAGATTCCGGCCTAAATAGTAGATTGACCAACAAACTACTAATTTCATGTGTTTGGTAAATGACATATTGCGATAGCATATTGGTCGGAATCTACTGTTTTTGATTATGCTGCTAATAGGAGCATATTGAAACAATATATTGAATTCATACCTGAAAACCACTCGATTCTTTCACAAAAATACTCGGTATCAAACACTTGATCCATCCCGATTGCTCCCATTTATCTTTAATGATTACAAACTAAAACACTTTAAAGAAAGTCGCAACTTTGCAGATGCCAACTAGCTAGGTGGGTGGTACTCATGGTCTGGCTTCGATCCCATGATCATCATAATGGCGCTCTCTGTCTTAAACCAAAATATAAAAGAAAATGGAGCCTCTCAAGTTTCATAGATTCTTCATCTTTTTCATATTCAAAATCACAATTTCCGACAAAATTGCAGCTAAACCGACTATGCCCTCATTCCATCATCATTTCATACCAAAAAAACCCAATAAATATTTTTAGCAATTGGTTCAAATCACACCATGTATCAAGTGAAAATATAAAAAATAATCTATAAAAATGAAAAGGGAGGAAGACAGAGAGAGAATAACCGGAGACGAAGAGGTTAGGGGAAGGATCGGCGAGAGGAGCAGCGGGTTGTTGAGATGATTGTTGAGGCGGCGAGAAGTTGAAAGCCGAGGTTGTGAAAAGACGGTTAAGCACTTGGAGTTTCGTCGCTGACATTGCTGCCATCACCGCCGCTTTCATCGCCATTGATTTCTTTCTGGGAGAGGCGGACGGATTCTGTGGTTTAGGGTTTAATTTGGGGTTTTGCGGATAGGCGAGCTAGTAATCAATTTAGATTTTACGTAAAATAAAAAAAGGTTGAAATAAAGGGTTCACACGGTTCTCACCGTAGTAGGAGTTCTCACCCGATCTCGACTATATATATATATATATTGATTAACAAAAGTCTTGAAATCTTGAGTTTGTGGGTTCAATTTCTATATTGCTCATCATGTTATTTATATTTCTAAATTATGTCAAATAAAAAACAAAATAATCAACATAATAACGATATATTTCGTTAAATATTTGTCACAATTAAATTTCTAAAAACAAATTGTGACAATTCTTTTAAATATCGGTAATTTAACGTTTAAATAAAGTCTTGTTTGTTATTTACAATTATAGAAATAAATCATTCAAGTATATAGTTTATATTTCTAAATTATTTCAAATAAAAAACAAAATAAACAACATAATGATGATATATTCCCTGAAATATTTGTCACAATTAAATTTCAAAAAACAAATTGTGAAAATTCTTTTGAATATCCAAATTATTGAGCATTTGGGTGCAAATATGATAGGTTAAAAAATTTGTTTAAGAGTAAATAAACGTTTCTTTCAATTCGTCAACTATTTTTGGTAAAAGTATTGTTTTAAAAAAAATATTAGGGTTTAATTTTTTTCAATTAAAAACTACTTTGTAATTTTTCCAATAATTTTTTTTTTCAAGTGAAACTACCGTCTGTTTGCGTTGTAAAAAAAAATTTACTTAAAGAGTAGACATGACAACAGATAAACCGGATGGAGCTCGGGTTAGCTCAACTTCATGTCAAAAAAATCACGTCAACTTCGTGTTGAACGAAGTCATTTCGGGTTTCGGACATTTTCAGGTTTGTTAATGACATCGATTCGTTTGCTACAACAAACATCCGAGTCCCCCGGATTATGCCGAGTCAGATGAAACTCGAGTTTCAATACGAATTTCGAATCAAATGTGGATCAGATAATTCGAATCGAGTAAGTTTTACGAGTTTGTACATATTGTTGTGATGAGTTGTGAAAAGTGTGACCGTGTGCGATCACAAAAGGGCATGACGATTGACGCCCCATGAGTGATGAGCTATTGAGGTGTGGCTAGTCGACAACACGATTTCTATTCGTACTAAAACTCTCGGGCGGTCGGGCCGAAGCCCAAACCCACCAATAAGTGGGCATCTTTTCTGTCACAATTCATGCACTTTTCATCACACACATACCTTCCCACCTTGTTGGGCCCACTTTTCTAGCCATCAAATATTACTGCCCGTATCTGTTACGACGGATATATTTAGATTTGTCAAAACTACATCTGAATAGTTCATTTCAAACCCGATTCAGTATTCGAATTGAAAACTCGAGTTTGACTTGTAACTAGATCGGACAGGACTAGCTAGACCGAATATTTTGGATTTGGTCCAGTCCAAGACCGAAACTTTTAGGTTCGATCTTCGGACCATTGGTCCAGTATGATCCGATTCAGTCCAATCTTGGACCGATGCTCACCCATGACCTAACCTGAATGATCTGTATATTTTTTGTAGCATAAGAGTCTATATCCCTGGAAAAAAAAGTTCGGAAATTACTCATCATGTATTTGTTTCGTCTTTATTTAATCTTCTTTTTGACTCACTACAGTATCATTAGATTCATCAAATTTATTCAGTTCGGATCAGTTAAGTCCAACAGTATATCATCATTTGACAACAACACTTGTCTTATAAAATTCAAAACCAAGTAACAAGCCAACAATATTCAATCACAAGTCATTTTACACCTTATAAATAACTTGGCTTACCTTTCTCTAACTATATCATCTTAATATCCTACAAAAAATTTACATAATTAATATAAATTAATATAAATATAATTAATAAAAAATAAAATTAATTATTATAAATGGGTTCATTATCGCAACCCGAAGTAGTCGAAGACTGTTTCGGAGTACTAAAACTATACGACGATGGATCAATTCACAGGGTCGACGAATCTGAGATCGATTTTGGAAAATATAATTCAGCTGAAAATGTTGTGATCGTCGACGACGGTAATCAAGTTGAATGGGAAGATTATATATATGATGAAATTAATCAATTATACCTTAGGGTTTATAAACCTAAACCTAACCCTATTACTTGTGGTGCAAGTAAGGGTAAAATGGTAATATTATACTTTTTGCATGGGGGTGGATTTTGCCTTGGGTCTCGTACGTGGCCTAATTCTCATAACTATTGCCTTCTTCTTTCGTTTAAACTTCAAGCTATTCTTATTGCACCCGATTACAGGTCAGTTCCGTTCTTAAATAATTGACGTTTTTATTTTACGAGTCGTGACTTTGAATTATGAAAGTTTTTTACGTTCTTAAATAATTAGCATTTTTTATTTTACGAGAAACGGTTTCTTGATGACTGAATTATGGGTACAAAATGTATTTTTTTAATATTTTTTTTTAATAAATTAAAGTCAACTATATATAATAAATCCAATAATAATACAAGTAGATATTGTATAATTGAATAGTCTAATTATTGAGCTCGAAATGTTTGAACTTTGACCAACAATACAGTAAAAGACGTAAATTATTGTAGTACGGTTTTTATGTATAATTATATTATATAAGACTATATATTTATCGAAATGTCTTTTATCAAATAATATCTTTGACAAAAAATAATTACTGAGTAGTAGTATATAATATATGTATAGCTACGACAAAACCGTTAAAATATTACCTCGAAAACTGTAAAAATAAATAAAGGAAAAGAACACTCTGGCATCAGTATATTAACTTTCAGCTTAAGTTTTCGTTCGTTAATATGGTTTATCTAACATGACATCAGACAGTTAACGTGAGTACGTGCGTGACTATATATTACCTTTTAGTTTATGTTTTCGTTATTAATATTTAATATACGTTTCATCTAACATGTTATTATCAGAGTTAACGTGACTAAAATTCACGACTTCAATTACCCTTTCAATCTCCAATTTTTAACGTATACTTTTATGTAATTATAAGACGATTTTACAAAAGACGGTAATAATTATTCGACAGATTAGCACCTGAACACAGGCTTCCAGCAGCAATAGAAGATGGATTAAATGCATTGAAATGGCTCAAATTACAATCCAAATTAATTCAAAAAATTGATAATAATAATAATAATAATAATAATAATAATAATAATAATAATAATAAGTTAATTAAAGATGAAGGGGTTGACTTAAGTAAAGTCTTTATAATTGGGGATTCATCTGGTGGAAATATTGCACATCACATGGCAATGAATCTCGGATCCGAAAAATCAACCGAACCTGACTTGGTTCGGGTTCGTGGGTACGTTCTCTTAGGTCCGTTTTTCGGAGGGTCGGATAGGACTATTTCTGAGGCAGACGGTCCTCCCGAACCTACTCTTACTCTGGACTCCCTTGACAGGTATACTTATATATATATATATATATATATATATATATATATATATATATATATATATATATATATATATTACTCGTAGTTATTATTACTCTCTTTATCCTGATTTTATCGTCTTTATCGACTAAACTTCAGATTAAAAAATACGGAGTAGTAAGAAAATGACGTTATTATCCTTTGACTTATTTTTAAAAATAAAATAAGGAAAAAAGAAAGATAAAATCGAGATGGGACGATATTTTTTTATAAAAAAACGATTATAACAAAATATTTTACTTTGTATTAATTGTAGTATGTATATATACAAGTTTTTATCGTGGTTATTATGTGAAACGGTCCATTATTGTACCTGTATGGAGTATATAAAAATTATATTATTGGACAGTTATACGCGTGAAATCGTCTTACTCTATAATTTACGTCGTATAATATAATCTAAGAGATATTCCCCTATATATTATTACTTGATCATAATTATATTGTTGACTTTATGATTGGCATGATTATCATAATTTGATAAGAAAATAATAGGGGCATGAATCTACATTTAATATTAGGATTATGCATGTCATTATCAAATTAAAATGAGTCGTTCACATTAATATATATATAACGTGACATAACTTAAATTATGACAAATTAAAACTACGAAAAATAACAAATAAAAAAAAAACATAAAATAAGGAAAATATTTCACTAATTTATCGTGAAAAATCTGATGATAAACTTATTATAAAACCGTGTCATAGTATTAAATATTATATGGATGGCAAATTAAAGTGGAGAATAATAAAAGATCATATGGATTGATTATTGATGTCATTGTCTAAACCTTTTTCTATGAACTATATAATGTCTACATCAGAAAATGACATTATTAATTAATTAATTAAACACATTTTTTAAATTATTTGCCGACTTAATCAAAGCCCTCACTTTAAGTATATTAATTAGCGAAATTTTCTGAACACGTAGATCAACTGGTAAACGATTTATTACGAGATTATTGGTTTATTTTAATTAAAGATCTCGAGTTCAAACCCTAAAAAAGGAGTGAAAAAAAAAAAACTATATTAGTGGCAAAAAAAAGGATGACATGTTGTAAAACTACCAATTTATGAGTTTAGAAACTATAATTATTAGGATTAATTTATTTATTTTTTAAAAAAGAATTAAATATCTCGTAAAGATAATAAATTTAAAAATAAAATTTGTCGTTTTTTAAAGTAGAACCCGAGAATTACGCTCAGTCGAATAATAATTGAGTAGGTCTCCTGAAAGACGGTCTTTCATTAACTTTACTGAGAGACTAAGTACAAATGTAAGTAACAGTGGTACCAAACCTAATATAAGTAGGTACGATTAACATAAAAGTGTATACAAATATAAAGAGGGTACATTTCTTATAAAAACAGGTACAAAACAAAATTGTCATTTAAGGGTACGAATAAAACATAAAGTGGTACTGAAGAATGGTCTCTCCCAAAAATGTGTGATAATAATTATCGTCATGGTCGCGCTTGAAAAATAAAGTTGAAAGCGTAATAAACAAAAAATAAAAAAATAAAAAAAAAATAATAATAAGCCGCCAATTTTGATGATAAAATTTAAAGAAGAAACGTCTCATGTTAAAAACAAGATAAAGATATAGATAAAATCAACTTAATTAGAAGATCACGTGGGTCCGATTAAGACGATCTGATACCGTGAAACGATCCATGTAAAAAGTAAAAATGGAGATAATAACAACCTCCGTTACTCAGATTCTTCTATGAAACATCCAGTTCGACACAACTATTCTGGTAAAAAAAACGTGAAATGATCCATGTAAAAAGTGAAAACGGAGATAATAATAACCAGTGTTACTCAGATTCCTATGAAGCGTCCTGTCCGACACAACTATTCTGGTAAAAAAAATCGGGTTTTTTGGTCTAAATTGAAGTATCGAAGTGTCGTGTCAGTGTCGGACCCATAAGTGAAGTGTCGGAATAACAGAGGTAATAAACATGTAGTTAGATCTTATACATCAGACCGTTTTATACGATAATTTGTGTTTTTTTGTCCTATCGATGAAGGTTTTGGAGATTATCGTTGCCTGTGGGAGAAACTCGAGACCATCCATCGGCAAACCCGTTTGGACCGGACAGTCCGAGTCTCGAAAACGTAAAGCTCGATCCGATGCTTGTCATAGCGGGCGGGGACGAGATAATGAAGGACCGAATCGAAGATTATGCGAACCGGTTAAAGAAACTCGGGAACGATATCACGTATGTTGAATTCGAAGCACAATATCACGGGTTCTATTTGCACGAGTCTAGCTCGCCCGCCTCGTCCCGCCTTCTTACGCTCATCCAACGCTTCATTTCCGGAAATTAATCGTGTGTGAAGAGAATAATTACGATTTGATTATTTGCTAAGTGTTCGTAATTTGTAGAAATATCGACATGTTTCCTACAATAAAAGTCGGGGTCATTCGGGTTAGGCCGGGTCGTGCCGGACCGTGCTTCGTTTCGGCCCAGTCGTGCTTCGTCCCCGCCCGGCTCGGCTCAGTCGTGTCGTGTCTGGCAGGTCCATCGTGCCGTGTCGGGCTGTGCCTGACTATGATAACATGCGCCAAGGCACGATACCCAGCCCGGGTCGATCATGTCATGTTGTCGACCTGTCGTGCCCAACCAAATTTTCAGAATTTTTCATTTTTTTAGGATTTAAGTCGTATAGGGCCTACCGTGCCTCGTGCCTAGGCACAGACTTTTCTTCAAATTGGTGTTGCGGCCCGACTTGGGACTGATTGTGCTATGCCCGTGCTTTTCGCCACATCATCACCATGCCGGGCCGCCAAGATGGGCCCAACCCGATTTGCCCGTTCTAGTTACGGGTCAAACTCGGACCTTAATTTTGGATATCGGGTCGGGTTCAGATTAGCGGGTTGATTTTGTAAAAAGTTTAGTATGATGTTTCAAATGCATTTCTTCGGAACATGAAGAAATTTTCTCGTTTCATAAGTCGATGTAATACTGAATTATTGCGAAATCCGATGGCGCTAGTGTCGCAAAATACAAATTTATGAGACGATAATGTAGTATAAGATCGGTTTAGCTCTCGAAGAAGCGCAACGAAGAACGGAAAATGGAGCGTCGAGGGGTTAAAATAATGTCTGTCATACGGTTTTTTACAAACAGACGTGAGGAGGGATTAGCTTTCCGGGATTCATGATGTTGTTCGGATCCAAAGCCGCTTTTATACTTTTCATCGTCCGTAAGTTCTCTATTCCCAGCTCTTGCTCCAGGTACTGTAATCGAGATATAACACGTGAAATGACCTTTTTGCCCTTTATTTGTCCGACTGGGAAATCGAGATCAGAAGACGTAAAAAAAACAAGAACATATAATAGGGTTTTTCGATACCTTCATTTTGCCGGTTCCAACTCCGTGTTCCCCGGTGCAAGTTCCTGTGATAGATGTGGTTTAACTATGTTACTCCGACAACTACACATCACGACACTTCTATACTTCAATTTAGAAAAAAAAAATAAAAAAAAATGAAAAATCCAAAAATAGGCACGTCGGACACGAGAGCTCGTAAGTGGTTAGCATGAGTACACCCGTGTGATTAGACCTGGCCCGACCCGACCCGAACTATGACTCGTAACCTGAATCGACCCGGCCTAACCTGGAAGTGGCCAAATGTTTTTTTTTTTTTTTTTAATAGAAAATAGTCGATATCCCTAAAAAAAAGAGGTTGAAAATAACAAATCCGAAATGATCCGGCCTGACCCAAAGTCAACCCGATTCCTTTGACACGAAAGTGGCCAGACGCGTTTGCCAGGTGTACCTACGTGTGATCGGTTGCAAGGAGATTGATTGGGTGTGAATCGAATTTATCATTATGCAATTAATTACCTTCCATTGATAAAGCGGTCTTGACCATGAACTGATTCAATCGTTCAGCTTCTCGTCTGTGCTCTTCATTGCCGGGATCAAACAAGATAACAGTATGGAAGTTTCCGTCACCAGCATGAGCAATAACCGCGCTGTTCAAGATTCCGAATTTCCCCCCCAAAAAAATGGAAAATACTGAGATAAAAGTTACATCACTCGGAAAAGATGTCGTCATAAGTAAATAAAGAAATACTGTACCATATTAATGGAGATGCATCCAGCACGTCTTTGGACGTTGAAATTAACTCTGCAAGACGAGAAAGCGGCACGCAAACATCCTGCAGGAAGAAAATCGATCATAACGATCATAGGAATGTGTGGCGTTTGAAGAGCGGGAATGGAAGAACCAGCACGTAAATTGACTCACTGAAATCATGGCTTCGTACGAAGGCTCCATAGCAAAACATGCCCAGAGCGCTTCTTTCCTCATCTGCAGTAAAAAAAGTCGAAAATTACAGCATCACGTTTTTTCAACCCCCTCTCGTGATTTAGGCCTTAGTTTGATAAATTTACCTTCCATAGCTCCTTCTTTGCTTCGGGTTCTTCAGCGAAGATAAAATCGGAACCATTATGCTCAGAAACAATCTTCTGCACGATCAATGTCTGCTCACGTGAATATGCTTCTGTCGGAAGAACAAGCCAACGTAAAAAATCAAATCACCCGACAAAATTACCAATAGCACGACCAAATTTCGACTGAGTAACATGGTTTATTACCTGTTCCGATGAATTCAAATAACAAGGTAGGTTTTTCGGGTAAATTTGTCCCATTTGCAATATTTATCGCCCTCACTTGAACCTCGTCTAGAAGCTCTACACGAGATACCTACACGAGTGCATAAGATTAGCTAGCAGGCATTAGTGGAGTACGTGTGATAGAATTCGCATTTTTCGTCACCTGTATTCCCGACATCATAGTGGCAATAGCTACATCAGCGGCGTCCTTTACTGAAGTAAAATTACACCTAGCAACCTGTAAGTAAGTAAGTTCTCCATCAGTCAAAACTCTGAAGACCACGACACCTCGTTGAAGAGTCTTAGTAACACACGCTGCTGGTTTTCTTCGATAGATTCGTTTAGGGGTTTTTTTTTATTAAAAAAATAATAAAATAAAAAATTTACATCGCGTAGTTAACATACCACTGAGTGTTGAGGAATCTTTTGAAGCCGAAGAGTGACTTCTGTTATTACGCCCAAGGTTCCTTCACTTCCGATCATTAGACGTGTCAAATCGTACCTTGAGATTAAGAGAATATTATATTACAGGTTCATCCATGACATAAACGGAAAAAAAAAAAAAAAAAAAAAAAAAAAAGAGATTGCGTACCCTGCAGAGCTCTTCCGAGCACGATTTGCTGTCTTAACGACATCCCCATTGGCAAGGACAACCTGTCATTCACACGAAATTGGTCATCGGCTGAGCATTGTTCGCTGTTTTTACAATGTAAGGACTAAAACGGGGCAGTCGTGCATACATACATACCTTCAGATTGATTACGTTTTCTCGCATTGTTCCATACCTACACGCTAAGAACAAAAACCATCAGCATACGTTAAAGTGCGAAAAAAAACACAAAAACGAAGCTTACTACTATATGTGGCGTTTTATCGGTTGAGCATTGTTCCTGTACCTCACGGCTAAAGAACCCGAGCACCGTGTGGCACACATGCCACCGATTGTAGCACCAGGACCTAGTCGTCAAGGAAACCGACAATTTCTAATTAGAATTTATATCAACCTTTCATAAGAGATGTTTTTTTTCAACGAAGCATGCATATAATCGCATTACAATAGAAAAGACATATTTTACCAGGATCGAGAGGGAAGAATAATCCATAGGGTTCCAAGTATTCATTCAATTCCATCCACCCGATCCCAGGCTCAACCACCACATCCATGTCCTTAACATGTAATGATTTAACACTCTGCAATTTTCATTTAAAAAGTACATCAACCCGTTAAGAGTTTTATATGCGAAGAAATGAAGATTTAGTCATTATATTTTTATTTTTTTTCGAAAAACTGTTTTTTTTAAACGGAACCAAATTTAGTCCCTATATGGCTATATAAGACCTCCTCCTTGTGTCCATCCAATGTGACTGAGTTCTACGTTGGTTGCCCCTGACCTACCGCAACCCTCCTTTCTCACTCACCGAAAAAGTTTTTATTTTTTAAAAAAAAATTAAATTTTATTTATTTATTTTTCATGATTTTGTAGGCTTGCGTAGGAATTGTGCGATGCATTATCGACAAAGCAATAAATTCTTAATTTTATCATCGAACAAATATTGTAAAGAAGGGTTCACGACTTCATCACGTACTTTCATTTGGGACATATTGATGCAAACCCCTCCATGTGGAGACAAAGTGTGACCTTCAATAGATGTTGCCCCGCCATAGGGTACAATCGGCACCTGTGTGACAAAATAAAACAACGCAAACTTAATTACAGCTAAAAATTCACCGAGATATCAGACCAAAGCTACCATCAAAAACTGGTTTTAAACCTCGGTGTACATACCGTGTGCTTGTTACAAGACTTGACTATCGAAGAAACTTCTTGCTCGGACCTGCAAAAAAACCCATGACAACATCCGTTATTGATGCAAGGAATTGTATAAAAGACGATGGAAGAAGGCGCGATACACATCAAAGCAAAGGGTCGGAGAAAATAAATATGCATAATCGCTTGGAAATTATATTGGAAAATTAAGTAGAGTCGACGAATCTGGTCGATCAGTAGGATCACCTTGGAAAGAGGACGATATCAGGAATGTTAACAGCTTGGTGAAAGCTGTTTTGTGGCTTGCCATGAAAGAATCTTTCGTCGTAATCCATTGTCATGTTCTCCTGCCAAAGCATGACAACAACATCAGAGCCTTAGTCCCAAAAAGATTTGGGTTTGTTAATTAAGTCGTAAAAAAAATTCTAAGCCGAAAAAAAAAATGGGGATGTGGGTTAGTGAAAAAGTACCCCACAAATACCCTTGAGATCGTCTACGAGCTCTTGTGGAATACTCTTGTGAGTACCCGTTACTACAAACTCGGTGCTTCCTTTGCCGCCAATACCAATACCTCTGTGCATAATTTAACAAACAAAAGAGAGGAAACGACTAAATATTGGAGTATCGTAAAGCTTTTGAAGAGAATGCAAATCAGTTCACCTAATTGAGAAATGATCATTGAATCTCTAAGCACTTGTTACAATATTCTCGCGTATATTGAGAAAGGTGGAAACTTTCGGAGATTTGGTGGAAAGTACTCGACTGTATGCCACCCTCAAGGCCGAAATTTGTACTATCATAGAACAGAATGTTACGCACTCACTCAATCTCAATCATTTGTTCACTCCTCGAAAATGAAAAAACACACATCATAGGCTCATAGCCTTCTCAATATGCAACAAGAAAGATCAATGTCAACTATGCTCGCTTAGTTTCTAAAGTCACGGGAGGCGATGCTCATGATCAGGATCGAGTTGGAGCATCAAAATCGCCCTCGTGACTTCTTTATACAAAAATATGCAACTTGAGACACGAAAAACAGCCAAACCCCCACAACAACATCGGAGCCTTAGTTCCGAAATGATCTGGGGTAGGGTAACATGAATCATTATACGAAATTGTGAAGTCGTCTCTGATAAAACAACCTAAACCCCAATTCACATAAAAGCATACCAAAATGAAATATACTAAAAAAAAAATTATATTTTTTAAGTTGAAGCAAAATCAAATAGTATTAAAAAGATGATCAATCATAATCAAATTCATCAAATTCATGATCATGGGACGACTTCACGATTTCGGATAATGATTCATGTTAGCTGACCCCAAATCATTTTGGAACAAAAACCCCAATTCACATAAGAGCATACCAACATCCAATGTGCTCAAAAAACACCAAAAAAAAATCAGAAAGATGACATTTTTAAATTGAAAAAAACCAAATAGTATTAAAAGGATAAACAATCATAATCATAATCAAATTCATGATCATAGGAGGACTTCACGATTTCGGATAATGATTCATGTTAGCCGACTCCAAATCATTTTCAAACTAAAACCCTAGTAAACATAAAATCATACCAGCAATCAATGTGCTCAAAAAACACCAAGAAAATCAGAAAAATGACATTTTTAAGTTGAAACAAAATTAAATTCATCAAATTCATGATCATGGATCCTAATACCAGCATTCAATAAGCTCAAAAAACACCAAAAAATCAGAAAAATTACATTTTTAATTTGAAACAAAATCAAATAGAATTAAAAACTTAAACAATCATAATCAAATTCATGATCATGGATTCTAATACCAACATGAAATAAGCTAAAAAAACACCAAAAAAATCAGAAAAATTACATTTTTAATTTGAAACAAAATCAAATAGAATTAAAAACTTAAACAATCATAATCAAATTCATCAAATTAATCAAGTTCATGATCATGGATTCTAATACCAGCATTCAATAAGCTCAAATATCACCAAAAAAATCAGAAAGATGACATTTTTTATTTGAAACAAAATCAAATTAATCAAATTCAATGATGATAGATTTCAATACCGAACATTGGGATCAAAAGAATCGGAAAAAGAAGAGTTGGGTTGAAGATGAATGATGATAGAAGCAGCTGAAATGGGCACAATCAAGTAATTGAAAGAAAACCGCCATTGAAATGGGTTTCTTCTAGCTTTATTAGCTCCTGAAACGACAGCGTTTTGAGTGGTAGTGTGAAAATTGGAATAATGGTGTTTGTGAAGATGAGAGTAAATGGTTCGAGAGGTGGAACGTAGACGAGTGTACCACCATGAATACGCCATGTTTGCTTCAAGCTTCAAGCTCTCACTTTTGCTTTAATGGTGTTCAATTGATTGAATTAGTGGATGGATTGTGAAGGGATTGATGTGTGCAATGAGCTGGATTCACGATTTTACGATAATTTTACTGTAATCACGTTTCACGTGAGAAAATGTCTTTCATGACATCTACTGGATTTTTGATGTTGACGGGATTGGAATTCAGATCATGAATACCGTCTCTTATAAACTTACCAGCTACGAAATATACCAATTTATGTCGGCTGACATGAGATCTGATGAGTGCGCGATTGTAATTTTATTGTAGTCACGTTTCACGTGAGAAACCGTCTTTCATGTCTACTGACTTTTTGATGTTGACGGGATTCGAATCCAGATCATGAATATTGTCTTTTGTAAACTTACCAGTTATACTAGTTGACATGAGATCAGTTGGCATCGGTTGACATGAGATCTGATGAGTGCGCGATTGTAATTTTATTGTAGTCACGTTTTACGTGAGAAACCGTCTTTCATGTCTACTGGAATTTTGATGTTGTCGGGATTGGAATTCAGATCATGAATACCGTCTCTTATAAACTTACCAGCTACGAAATATACCAATTTATGTTGGCTGACATGAGATTTGATGAGTGCGAGATTGTAATTTTATTGTAGTCACGTTTGACGGGAGAAACCGTCTTTCATGTCTACTGACTTTTTGATGTTGACGGGATTCGAATCCAGATCATGAATACCGTCTTTTGTAAACTTACCAGTTATACTAGTTGACATGAGATCAGTTGACATCGGTTGACATGAGATCTGATGAGTGCGCGATTGTAGTGAATTCTTTATATTTTATATTTTGTGAGGGAAAATGTGACAAGGAATCAATAATTATATAATGAGTCATATAATTAGGTTTGTCGTCGTCATCTAATTCTTCTTCGATCAACGTTAACCCAAAGTTGATTGATTGATACATCGCTCTGATCCTTTGTTCGGTTACGCTGCGTAGATAATCACTAGACCATGACGTCGCGCCACTGCCTACCACTGATTGGCTTCTCCTAACCTAAGACGACTCTTGTCACCGACAAACGATCAGCGACATCAATCTCGTAGTCCTACTCTACCCGACAAATTGAACCAAACTCAGCGTCCCGACTCCCGCCATCGCTACCCTGATCGTTGGTCCTGTCGACGATCAAAGACAAACATGAAAATGTTTAATGACAATATATGTACTATAGACTCTGGAATACAACGTAGTAAAATTCGTGTACGATTTTGGAATCTCTTACTAGTTCATCATCTTTTGAGAAAAGGATTTGGGAGATTTTTCCACATATATTCTCCCTAATTTGTCTTTTCATAATAAAATAAAATATTTTTAGGATAATTTTCCTTTTTTTTGTTCTTTAATTTCAAACAAATTTTTGAGGAAATTTTTCATCAAATTGAACATGTGTTCCTCAATCCTTCATCCAACACACCATGAAATGACACTAACACCCTTTTCCCATAAACTCGATCTCTCTTAAGACGGTATATCTGTACCTGTTTCAAGACTAAAATGACTAAAACAGATCAAATAACATCTCATTTCACCAGATAATACCATCGTTTTGCTAATCTCGAGGAGCTTCGTTTTCGTCTCAATCATTCTGTTTGACTCGTTATAAGTGTGTGACAGATACATTGACGAAAACTTTCTCCTTAGTTATCTGTTTGATATATTTTAAGTTTGTGACAGATATCTGTACCCCTTTCAAGACTAAAATGAAAACAGATCAAATAACATCTCATTTGGCTAGATAATACCAACGTTTTGCTAATCCCGAGGAGCTCTGTTTTCGTCTCAATCATTCTGTCTGACTCGTTATAAGTTTGTGACATATACATCGACGAGAATTTTCTTCTTGTTCATACTGTTTGACCCATTGCAAGTTTGTGACAGATATTTGTACCCGTTTCAAGACTAAAATGACTAATACAGATCACATAACATCTCGTTTGGCCAGATAAGACCAGCGTTCTGCTAATCTCGAAGAGCTTTATTTTCGTCTTAGTCATCCGATTTGACTCGTTTGTGACGGATACCTCGACTGAGAATTTCTCTTTTTAGGTATCTGTTCGATCCAGTATAAGTTTGTGACAGATATGTCGGTCCGTGACGAGAATTTGTGTTTCCTATGACTCAAAGTTAAGAGTGACCATACCCACCACCAATTCCCTCAAATGCATATGCTTTGATTCTTCATCCTCTCAACGCATATTCCCATCTCATAGTTCTCAATTTCCCCCAATTTCATTTGGATCACACCCTTTATAATCTCAATTCCCATCTATTAATTTACCCACATTCATCGTAATTTTGGTTTTAGTTGTAAATTATAATCATATTTACTGATTGATGATCAAATTAGAACTGTCAAATTCCCCCTTTTGATTGATTTCGACCTGAATCATTCAATTCCCATCTCAGTAATCATCTTCAGGTAATTGGGTTTCTGTCGTTTTGATGAATTAATCGTAATAAATGTAGTTTAATGCTGTTTTCAATTGATTTGATTTGATTTGATTTTATTCAATTTAGGTTTATTTGCTGTAAATTTGCAGTTTTTTTGGTTGAATTTTGTTTGAATTGAAAATGGGTAGATCTTATTCTGTGTGTTAGATATGATTTGAGCATTTAATTCTTGTTTAATTGATCTAAAGTTTGAATCTTTTGATGAATTCATCCCTTTTTCGTGCTACATTGTCTTTAATGTTCATCACTTTTCTGCAATTATGCTTCAGTTTGCAGCATTTGCAGCATTTCTCATCTTTTTCGTAATCCGTCTTTGTTTACATTTGATTAAAATACTCGTCACAGATCATATAAAAGTATAAAAATATTTAAACAAATGATCGAGACGGAAAGAGTATTTGATTTATCTCTATGAAAACCATTATTTGAAGTTTCCATAGTTTGGTGGTCAGTTTGGATGTTGAGGACTGTGGAATTGATGGTGTTTCTTGAGCTACCTACCTAAAAGTTGACAACAATAACATCATAGCCTTAGCTCGAAAATGATTTGTGGTCGACTAAAGTGAATCATTATCTGAAATCGTCAAAGTGTCTAAAAAAAACCATCATATAAAAAAGCATGATAGTAGTAGTTGAACTATCTGACATAGGTGCGTATCCAAGTGTCGGACTCGACTATTTTTATGAAAATTCGGCACATTTTGGTTGAAAATGAAGAGGCCAGTGTCAAAGTGTGGGACCCGGGTACGCGAGGTAATTAGAAGAGTCGGAGTAATATAGGTAGTACTCCTAATAGTAAGAAATACTCCCTCCGATTACCTGTGTTCTTCCCCTTTCTTTTTGGGGAAGAATTTAAGGAGGGGTATTATATTAGTTAAATATGAAAGGTGGAATGAAAAAGTAAGAGAGATAAATATTATATTAATTAAATGAGAAAAAGTGGGTGAAAAAGTAGGAGAGAAGAATATTAAATGAGAAAAAATTGGGTGAAAAAGTAGGAGAGATGAATATTATATTAATTAGTGAGGGGTGAAAAACTTTCCTTAAATGGAAAGAGGGAAGAAAATCAAACTCAGCCCAAAAAGGAAATAGGGAAGAACACAGGCAATCGGAGGGAGTAGAATATTGCGTAATAAAAATACATACTTTCAAGCTCTTGAAAATGTTGATAATAATTTTTTTTAAAGGGTTACAAGTTAAAGAAGAAAAATTTAGTAAGTAAAAATAATGGAGTTTTTTGGCTTGATTGGTTTGATGATGCTTCAATGAGACGATTTTGATATCGAGTATTGAGCAAGAGTAAGCTTCTTATTATCATTGATGGGTGATTTGATTCACTACTTTGAGTAAAAGTTATCTTTGTCTCTGCCTTGGTAACTTTATTGTTGCTGAAACTTTGATATCACTAGATACTCAGTATGATTCACGTTTGCTGGTGCAGTCGCGCATTCATATTTTAAGTCGAAAAATGTTGGTATTTTGTGCATTTTTGCAGTGTTTTAAATAAATACGGAGTACATGTGTTATTGTACTATTGTACTATCGTCTTTTTACGAGTTCAGCTCGTTTATGTATCTGATTGTTGAGTTGCAGGTTATCGTGAAATGCCGATTACCTGGGTACTGAGATGAGGACAAGCTGAAATTCGACTGCTTTGTTAGATAATATGGCCAGGATTATAATATTGTCGTGACAATAGATCTCGTGAAGTTGTCACAACGGGTTAATGATTAAGTTTTGATACGACTTTGCTATGTGCGTGTCGTTCAAATAGATGTCTAATCGGTTTTGATCTATTCAGCTTCTATTTGGTGAAGACTTTTCTCGGTTTAATACTTTGAGGTTACATTTTTGAAACAAAACAAAAAAACGTTTTTTTTCCCAACTTTTGTCGATGGAGGGGGTGGCCTCGTCTCAAGGGCATAAGCATAGCCCTCAAAGCCATGGTCGTAAATCTTCACCAGTAGGAACTCAAAAGGATCTTTGGTTCGTTATACGAGAAGGCTCGTTGGCTGATTTGGAATTAGCTTTGACCCATCTGAAGAAGAATGGAGGTAACGTAAATTCGAGGAATGCTTTCGGTCTCACCCCGCTTCATATTGCCACTTGGAGAAATCACATTCCGTTTGTGAGACGGCTTCTTGAGGCTGGTGCCGACCCTGATGCACGGGTACACACGCTATTCTGCTTTATTCTGTCCCCTTTATCATGTTGTAGCATGCGTTTCGTTATGACTTGAGGGTTTAAATTCGATGTTCATTAAGTTCACGTTCCCTTTGCCCATCTTTTCAGGACGGAGAATCCGGTTGGAGTAGTCTGCATAGGGCTCTTCATTTCGGTCATCTCGCTGTTGCCAGTGTTCTCCTCCAGGCGGGTGCTTCCGTCACTATAGAGGACTCGAAATCACGAACACCAATCGATCTCCTCTCCGGACCAGTGCAGCAGATATTGGGGGATCAACGAAACTCAGGTTTTCAAAGCTCATCTGTTCCGTACTCAATAATAACTCATAGTAGTCATCGACTTGTCGTTGCAGTTTATTATTGGTAACTGAAATGCCTAACCTGGCAACTACAGTGACCACCGAGATTTATAGCTGGGGAAGCGGAACCAATTATCAACTCGGAACAGGAAATGCACACCTACAGAAGTTACCTTGCAAACTCGACGCGCTCCAGGGCTCGTATATTAAGCTAACTACCGCTTCTAAGTTTCACAGCGTGGCGGTTACTGCTCGTGGGGAACTCTATACGTGGGGTTTTGGAAGGGGTGGCCGTCTTGGACATCCCGACTTTGACATTCATAGGTACATATATATTTGTTTCGGAAAATCTTGCATTCTCATGTCACCGTCTCAACGTTTTGGGAATTATTCCAAATGTAATATGACAATGTGTTTGTGTTTTCTTGTAGTGGTCAGGCTGCTGTAATTACACCAAGACAGGTAGTCTCGGGGCTTGGTTCTCGTCGGGTGAAGGCAGTTGCCGCTGCTAAACATCACACTGTCATTGCTACTGAAAGCGGCGAAGTTTTCACTTGGGGATCTAATAGAGGTATTGTAACGGGTCGGGTTTCGGCCCTAAATTGACGGGTCATTTTGGGTTTGGGTAAAAAATGGGTCGGGTGGGTCAAGGCGAGTTTTATAGAATCCTGATTTGTTTCTCGCACCGTGTAACTGATGTTTTTTTTTTTTTTTTTTTTTAAAAATTTTTATTTATTTATTTATTTATTTATGCAGAGGGCCAACTAGGTTATGCATCGGTGGATACACAACCTACTCCTCGAAGGGTTAGCTCTCTAAAGGTGAAGATAGTAGCTGTTGCCGCTGCAAACAAACACAGCGCCGCTGTTTCTGAGACTGGCGAAGTTTTCACTTGGGGATGCAACAAGGAAGGACAACTCGGTTATGGCACTTCAAACTCAAGTTCAAATAATACTCCAAGATTGGTTGAATATCTGAAAGGAAAGGTATTTACTGAAGTGACTGCCGCAAAGTATCATACAGTCGTTTTGGGAACAGATGGAGAGGTACTCACACTTGTTTTCGATTTCAGAAAATCTCTTTTCCGTTCTTTATTTGAGGACTATCCCTTTTGTTCTCTTTATTTATTCTTAATTATTTTATTTTATTTTTCAAATAATTTTTCGGGCGACTGACTTTTTTTTGAAGGTTGAGTTTGTAACCCTTGAAAAACTTAATTTTGCGTTTGGAACTGTGTTTTTATTATTATTTCATCGTATTGTCCGCCTTCCATTTTTTTTGGATGACGACTATAGATCCTTACGGGTGCTTTGACTTTTATAGGTATTCACGTGGGGCCATCGGCTTGTTACTCCGAAACGTGTGGTTATTTCCAGAAATTTGAAGAAAAACGATAATGTGTTGATGAAGTTTCACAGGATGAATCGACTTCACGTTGTTGCAGTTGCGGCAGGCGCTGTGCACAGTTTGGCTTTAACTGATGACGGGACATTATTTTACTGGGCTTCATCCGACCCTGATCTTAAATGTCAGCAGGTTGCTATTGCATACTCAAAACTGTTTTGTTGACTGTCGATATCCCTACACCTGGCAAAACTGACCCGACCCGAATGACCCGGCCTAACCCGAAGGCAACCCGTTTTTTCTGAAAATGGCCCGACCTGGTTGACCAGTTTCCCAGGTCTAGACATCCCAAAGTCGAAACCAATCATTCTACTTATGCTTCCTCTCCTTTTGCAGTTGTATTTTTTCAACGGAAGGAAAGTCGTCAGCATTTCCGCGGGAAAATATTGCAGTTCTGCTGTCACATGCACGGGCGATGTTTACATGTGGGACGGGAAGAAAAGCAAGGATAAGCCACCGACTGTAACTCGACTGCACGGTTTGAAGAGGGCTACCAATGTTTCAGTCGGTGAGACGCATCTACTGATTGTTGGTTCTATTTACCATCCTGTGTATCCTGGCAGCGATTCCAATAACGACTCTCAGATGAAAACCATTGATGGCAACAATGAAATGGAGGATTTAGAGGAGGGATTTATGTTCGACGAGATGGAGACGGCCGGCACAGCGTCCAAGAATATGGAAAAAGACGATGTTGGGAAAAAGTCAGCGCCGAGTTTGAAGAGCCTTTGCGAGAAAGTCGCTGCTGAATGTCTGGTGGAACCACGGAGTTCTTTGCAAATGCTGGAAATTGCGGATGCATTGGGTGCTGACGATCTTCGGAAGCACTGTGAGGTAATACTCGAAATGATGATGATGATTAGATGCTCTGCGCACTGTATTCAGAATGACGCAACTGTACTTCTCGCTTTTTTTAATGCTGTCATTTTGGTTTATGACTTGCAGGAGCTTGTCATTCGCAACCTCGATTACATTTTCACCGCCTGTTCACACGCTGTCGCCACTGCATCACCCGAGATTCTGGTCCACATCGAGAAATTGCTCGATATGAGATCATCCGAGCCGTGGAGTCACCGTCGACTGCCAACACCGACAGCAACGCTCCCTGCCATCATCGGCGGTGAGGAAGAGTACAACTACAACGACAACAACGAGACCTCAAGGTTCCGAGATAACGTTCCCACGTCCGACACTGTATATCAAACGGGTAAGTTACGTTCAGAGAGCTTTCTGTTGCCCTTGGGTGACGGAAATCAAGAAACGAACAAGCAAGTCAGATTATTACGCAAGAAGTTGCAACAGATTGAGGTTCTCGAAGCGAAACAGTCGAAGGGGCATGTCCTTGATGATCAACAGGTGGCCAAGCTGCGTACAAAGACGGTGCTAGAGAGCTCGCTAGCCGAGCTTGGTGTTCCAGCTGAGACGACTACAAAACCGTCTTCTTCTGTCTTATCAGATGGTAAGGGGTCGAAGAAGGCCGGGATGTCTAAGAAGCAGAAGAGAAAGAACAAACTCAAAGAATGTCAGACCGAATCCAATTCCTTATCTGTCAGCGAAGTGGAGTCACCTCAACTTATAAAATCTGCCGATGAAAAGGTGATTCATCCGCCCGTCTTTCTTAATTTTGCGTCACTTGATGTATATGCTAACGAACTGTGCAAAATCGACAGATTACTGCTGCTGAACCCAAGGATGCAGCCACCCGAGACACCTTTCCTGTCTTTGAAAAGAAAAACGACGTTGACACAAAGAGCAAAGTTTCATCAACACCCGTGTCGACCAAGAAGAAAGGCAGGAAAGGAGGTCTATCCATGTTTTTAACGGGTGCTCTCGACGATCCAATCACCGTAGTCGCTACTCCACCACCACCGCCTCCCAAAACCGAAGGCCCGGCATGGGGCGGAGCAGCTAAGGTCTCAAAGACGTCATCCTCTCTTCGCGAGATACAATACGAGCAAAAGAAATCAACGGGAAATCCTCCTTCGAAAAACAAAGACAAGGTGGAAGATTCGTCTGATGATACGAGGAACGGGAAGTTTTTGTTGAGTTCTCTTTTGCCGTCTAATCCTATTCCGATGGTGGCGGCTCAGGCGTCGCAGCAGTTGGATGGAGAGACGGGCGCACCACGTTGGGCGGCGGCTTCTGGGACTCCGCCTCATCTCTCTCGGCCTTCTCTCAGGGATATACAGATGCAGCAGGCAAGACCTCTATTGCTTGCCCGTCTTAATTTCTGTCTCGTGTATTTTTGCCAGTTGGAGGTTTCGTTGAGCAGTCGGATGTATCTGAATTACGACTGATTTTGTAGCGATTTTGTTTAACAGGTTAAACAGCATCATCTGGCGCAAAGTCCGAAGTCAAAGACATCCGGGTTCGCAGTCACGACAGGCCAGGGTTCACCCTCCGACTCCACCACCACACCAAGCCGGTGGTTCAAACCGGACATTGATTCACCCTCGTCCCTTCGCTCCATCCAAATCGAAGAAAAGGCAATGAAGGATCTCAGACGGTTCTACAGCACCGTCAGGATCATAAAAAACCCGAGCTAGCCCCTCCCCCCAACCAAAACCGGTTAGAACTTCACTTAACCATAATTCGCAGATTAAACCCGTTGTTCTGTACATTCCTTTAGGTAGATTTCGTATAGTGAAAATCGAGAAAAAAAGAATAAAGTAGTCGTCTCGTAGCCTAGATGATGATATCGTAGATGATGTTGTAGTACCGATTCTAGCTTAGAATGTTAAGAGGATTTGAAGTAGTTTTTGTTAAAATAAATCGGCAGCTCAAGTAGAGAAAAACAGATGAGCTGCTCCTCCCCTCGTCATTTCTGGTGGCGGACGGACGTTTAGGTTGTTGTCGATGGCATCCATCGTTGCTTTGTACTCGTATTTCTGAAGTTAGTTAGTAGTTCTACTGTAAATATCAGATTCCGTGTTGCGAATTTCCGACAATGCTGAAGTGTAATTCAGAAATATTGTAGTAATTCCGATCTTGTAAATAAATAAAGTTAATAAAGAGGCAGATAGTTTGCTCCAATGAAGCGCGTATTTAGTCGCATTACAATCGAAAAAAATTACATGGGTTGGCCAATGCTCCATCGACGATTTGGCAGTTGGACAACAAGTCATGAATCCGACCCGCTGGGACACAAATCGGCCCACATTGAACCCGGGTCATGACCACCTCAAGTCTCTGACTAACCTCAACTATGACTCCATATATGATGAGGTTCGAAAACCTGAAATCCATCGTTATCACAAGTTCACAACGATACATCATCCGAGAATCTCGATTCTCGTATCTAGACCTTGCAAAACTGACCCGACCCTAATAAGTCAACCCGAACCCAACATCCGAATTGAAGACCCAAGCTAACCGAAACTGACTCGGGATAACCCGACTATTATTAGAGAAAACGAGTCGATATCTCTAGAAAAGTTGAAAATAGCAAATCCGAAAATGACCCAACCCAACCCGAATTCTATGACCCGAAAGCGCCCCGACCCGAAGTTGATCTGACTTAAACCGACCCGGTTGACCCGTTTACCAGATCTACTTGTTCTCTCAACAAGTTAACATCATAATTGACCTCGTGATACGAGAAAAGAAAAGAAAAAGAATAAAATCAAATTCCAAAGCAGTCACTCAAAACTCAACACCTTTGTGCTATAGCTGTTAATGGGACGTAACGCCCGATTGGCCCGGTCCGTCTGACCCGAATTTTTAACGGGCTTGGACACAACATTTTCAAAAATATACAAAGGCCCGGCCCGCTAACCCGTCCCAAACCCGCTAACCCGTCCCAAACCCGCTAACCCGCTTGTCCGTGGACCAAAATTTCACACCTAACCCGACCCGTATCCGGCCCGAACCCGCAAATGATCACCTCTACTTTGTCCTATCTTTCTCCTCCTGTGTCTCTTGTGACTCTTTGTTTTACTTTCTCCCCCAAATTTCCTATATTTTCTCACACTTTATTAAGTTTATTTCAATCGATTTTCCTGATTTTATCAATTTAATCTCCATTAAAACTTCAAATTAAACTTCCCTAAATTTACCCAAATTGACTAATTAGTCAACTTCCACAAAAAGACTCCAACTTTCCAATTCCAACTATCTTCAATCCTTCTCTAATGGCAGGTAATTCTATCTTCCTAATTTTTTTTTTTTTTTTTTTTTTTTTTGGGTTTTGTACTGTATTTTTTTTATCGGGTTTCGGAAAATGATTCATGTTAGTCGACCCCAATTCGATTTGATCAGTAAAGGTTGAGACTTTGGTTGATTTAGGGTTGACCCATTTGTCGATTTCGGATCATGGATTAAATTGTTGATTTGTTTCAGTTATTCTTTGTCAAATTGATGAATTATTATTAGTTTTAATTGATTAAATTGTTAGTAGTAAGTAATTATGATTATGACTGTCTGTTTCAAGGGTAAGATTGTCAATGGTATTTGTGTAGTTGACTATTCTACCACATAAATGTGAAGGATTTTGATGGGTTTACTTAGATTTTTTTGAGGTGATGTTAGGTTTGTTCACACACATAGACATAGAGGTGAGGTAAGGTAAGGTAAGGTAAGGTAAGGTAAGGTAAGGTAAGGTAAGGTAAGGTACTAAGGTTAGGCTGCTTACATCCGACCCGACCCGTTTTCCCCAATTTGCATTTGAGGGAAGTTGTTGTCGATTTTGATTTTAGGGTTGAATACATAGAACATAGTGGTAAGGTAAGGCTGCTTATGTCCGACCCGGACCCGTTTCCCCCAATTTGCATTAGGGTAATGTTGTTGTTCTTGTTGAGGTGATGTTAGGTTTGCTCACATAGAACATAGAGGTAAGGTAAGGCTGCCTATATCCGACCCGTATCCCCAAATTTGCATTTGAGGTAAGTTGTTGTCGATTTTGATGTTAGGGTTGATCACATAGTACATAGTGGTAAGGTAAGGCTGCCTATATCCGACCCGTATCCCCAAATTTGCATTTGAGGTAAGTTGTTGTCGATTTTGATGTTAGGGTTGATCACATAGTACATAGTGGTAAGGTAAGGCTGCTTATGTCCGACCTGACCCGTATCCCCAAATTTGCATTTGAGGTAAGTTGTTGTTGTTGTCGATTTTGATGTTAGGGTTGATCACATAGTACATAGTGGTAAGGTAAGGCTGCTTATGTCCGACCTGACCCGTATCCCCAAATTTGCATTTGAGGTAAGTTGTTGTTGTTGTCGATTTTGATGTTAGGGTTGATCACATAGTACATAGTGGTAAGGTAAGGCTGCTTATGTCCGACCTGGACCCGTATCCCCAAATTTGCATTTGAGGTAAGTTGTTGTTGTTGTCGATTTTGATGTTAGGGTTGATCACATAGTACATAGTGGTAAGGTAAGGCTGCTTATGTCCGACCTGGACCCGTATCCCCAAATTTGCATTTGAGGTAAGTTGTTGTTGTTGTCGATTTTGATGTTAGGGTTGATCACATAGTACATAGTGGTAAGGTAAGGCTGCTTATGTCCGACCTGGACCCGTATCCCCAAATTTGCATTTGAGGTAAGTTGTTGTTGTCGATTTTGATGTTAGGGTTGATCACATAGCACATAGTGGTAATGTTAGGCTGCCTACATCCGACCCGTATTCCCCAATTTGCATTGGGGTATTGTTGTTGTTGTTATCGATTTTGATTTTTGATGTTAGGTTTGATCACACAGAATATAGGTAAGGTAAGGCTGCCTAAATCCGACCCTGACCCGTATCCCTCAAGTCGCATTGGGTTAATGTTGTTGTCAATTTTAATGTTAGGGTTCATAATTTTTTTTTTGTCTTTCATCGAACTGCCCACTTAGTCGCATTATAATATCTCCGTCTCAACCAGTTTGGTTTTTTTTTTTTGGTAAATTGTTTGTATGCTAATGATTCCTTTGAATTTGTAGGTGTACTTGTATTTGATTGCCAATGATGTTTGATGGTCGAAATAGTCAGAAGGACAAGTTTGTAAGGTATCATATTCCTAAATTTATCCTTTAGTCTTTTCTGTACCGATTTATTTATTATTCTTAACTAAGTTGTTAAGATTCTTCTTCATGTTGGATGAATTAAGGTTGTAAGTAGGTAAGATTCTTTTTTAGGTGCGACAAACGTAAAATTTTGCGTGAAATTCGTTGAAAAGTTTGAACTTAAGTGAACGTCAAGGGAGAAAAGTTTAGACAATTGTTTCATGGAAACTCGAATCATAATCGCTTTGCTCGAAACTATGTTACTCCGACATTTCACGTGGGTCTCGTGTCGCATGTTTGACACCAACACGACACTTGGATACTTTAATTTAGACCAAATGATCGAAACTTTTGCCCACAATAGCCGTGCTCGACACTCTAACACAGTGTGTATAACTACTGGTTATGCAGGTTGGATGATTGGGATTCGTCAAGCTCAATTTCTTCCGATCCCCATGGAGGAATGAAATGCGGATTTGGCATCGACTCGCTCAATTGTGTTAAACCCGCAATCAATACTCCATCTAGTTCGTTCAAGAGAGGTATGACGAAAAGCTCGGAAGGAATTCGATCAATTGGTAAATCACTTAGATTCGGGGTTTCTCGGGCAGTATTCCCCGAGGATTTGAAGGTATCAGAGAAAAAGGTTTTCGATCCACAAGACAAGTCCCTTCAACTATGGAACAAGTTTTTCGTGGTTTCATGTATTCTATCCGTCTTCGTAGACCCATTTTTCTTCTTTCTTCCGATTATTAATCCGGATAGCTACTGTCTGGGTATTGACCGGAGGCTAGCTGCCGCAGCTACTACTGTGAGGACAATTATCGATGTTTTTTACGTTGTTCGCATGGTTCTCCAATTCAGAACTGCTTACATTGCTCCATCATCAAGAGTTTTCGGACGAGGTGAACTTGTCATTGATCCTGCTCAAATCGCAAAGCGTTACTTGAAGACGTATTTTATCGTGGATTTTCTTGCCGTGCTGCCCTTGCCACAGGTTCGGAGCTCTTATTTTTTTTGCCCTGTGTCACGCTTTGAATGCTAAACTGACCCCATTGTTATTATAGCAAACGGGTCGATATCCCTAAAAAAGTTGTAAATGGCAAACCCGAAAACGACCCGGTTCAACCCGAAGTCAACCCATTTTTACAACCCGAAAGTGGTCCGCCCGAACCCGAACTTGACCCATTTGACCTGTTTGCCAGGGTGAGTATCCAAGTGTCAGACTCGACTATTTTATGAAAATTCGGCATATTTTGGTTTAAATGAAGAGTCCAAGTGTGTCATATACCCATGTCCGAGTGTCAAAAGTGTCGGACACGGTTATGTGAGGTAATTGTAAGAGTCAGACTGTCGGAGTAACATAGTATGACCCCAATATCTATCGTCTTTTCTTTTCTTTGATAATTTTTTTTTTTTTTCAGATTGTTATCTGGAGGTATCTACATCAACTGAACGGTTCTGATGTATACGCAACCAAACAAGCTTTGCTTTACATAGTATTGTTTCAGTATGTTCCAAGATTTGTGAGGATCCTTCCCCTTTTCTCGGAGTTAAAAAGAACATCTGGCGTCTTTGCCGAAACTGCTTGGGCTGGTGCTGCCTACTATCTCCTTCTTTACATGCTATGTAGCCATGTAAGTTATCACTTCTCCTAAAAACCAATTTATTTTTTTATTATTTTTTTCCCCCCAAACTTCTATCGTGTGATAAAAATGGCATCTAGGTACCAAAGATCTCATTTTTACGAATTTTGGGGTAGCAAAAGTCGTTAATTTTAATAATGTTTTTGTACGTTTGAGGTTGCGAGTGCTACCCTTTGCTACTAGCTAGATTCCCTTAGCTAGATTCTCTCGTATGATAAAAATGACATTTAGATACCAAAGATCTCATTTTTACGAATTTTGGGGTAGCAAAAGTCGTTAATTTTAATAATGTTTTTGTACGTTTGAGGTTGCGAGTGCTACCCTTTGCTACTAGCTAGATTCCCTTAGCTAGATTCTCTCGTATGATAAAAATGACATTTAGATACCAAAGATCTCATTTTTACGAATTTTGGGTAGCAAAAGTCGTTAATTTTAATAATTTTTTTGTACGTTTGAGGTTGCGAGTGCTACCCTTTGCTGACCTAATTGTTCATTTGCATGAAAGTTTCATATCAATAACACGAGATTCGAATCGTCGCAGATTGTTGGGGCGTTGTGGTACGTAGCAGGCATGGAGCGAAACGATGCGTGTTGGCAGGGAGCCTGCACTAACGGAACGAAATGCAGAAAGGATTTCTTGTATTGCGATGACCAGATGGAGAATAAAGAATACGCTATCTGGAGTAAAAATAGTAAATCTGTTCTCGATGCAAGCTGTAATTCTAACGATTCTAGTCCTTTCGACTTTGGTATCTTCGGACAAGCTTTATCGTCTGGCATTTTCTCGTCAAGCAGCTTTATTTCCAAGTACTGTTACTGCCTGTGGTGGGGTCTGCAAAACTTGAGGTAATTTCGGCAGCAAAAGAATTTTCTTTGTATGTTGTCAATTTTACTGAACTTGAGGTAAACTCGAGCTTTATTCTTAATTCCTTTATTTTATTTTATTTTTCAAAATTTATTTTCGTACCTTTTTTTTTAAAATAAAAAAAATATTGGAGGTAACCCTTTAAAAACTTGTTATTAACGCTTTCAACTTAATTTTGCATTTTGCGTTTGTAACTGTTTTTCTATTATTATTTTATTGTATTGTTCGCCTTCCAATTTTTGTGGGATCACGACCTTCATATACTGATTCATGTTAGCCGACCCCAAATTTTTTTGCGACTAAGGGGCTCTGACAAACGAGTCTTACTCTATGAAAATTTGGCATATTTTGGTTTAAAATGAAGAATCCAAGTGTCGTACCCATGTCCGAGTGTCCAACATCAGACACGGGTACCGGGTACGCGAGGTAGACTTATTTCAGGTTGAGATAATATCGAACCGTTAACTTCATCCGTTTTTTTTTGTTTCAGTACATTGGGTCAGGGTCTTCAAACCAGCACCTATGTAGGGGAGGTCTTATTTTCCATTGCATTAGCCATTTTCGGACTCATCCTCTTTGCACTTTTGATCGGAAATATGCAGGTATGACTCCTCGCAACACGTTAATGTCACTCGTACTATTAAAACTAATAAAAACGACGCCTAACCATTGGAAATTTGTTATTTTACAGACGTATCTACAGTCGCTTACTCTTCGATTAGAAGAGATGAGGGTCAAAAGACGTGATTCAGAGCAATGGATGCGTCATCGCTTACTCCCTCAGGAACTTAGGGAACGTGTGAGACGTTATGATCAGTATAAGTGGCTGGAAACTCGTGGAGTCGACGAAGAGAACTTGGTCAGTACTTTACCGAAAGATTTGAGAAGGGATATCAAGCGCCACCTTTGTCTTGCTTTAGTGCGGAGGGTAAGTTCCCGTTTACTCTTTACTCGACAATTGCTTGTATCATATGCTATGCTCCTCGGACTCATCCAAAAGTGTCTGACACGACTAATTTCTTGAAAATTTTGCATATTTTGGCTTAAAATGAAGAATTCAGACGTGGTAAACGGGTCGGGTCCGGGTTGGGTTGGATTGGGTTTGTAAATTTTTCGCGTCTGAAAAATCGGGTTGACTTCGGGTCGGGTCAGGTTCGGGTTTGTTATTTTAAACTTTTTTTAGGGATATTGACTCGTTTTCTATATTATCGTAAAACTTGAGTTCGTGATTTCGTACGCAGGTTCCTCTCTTTGAAAACATGGATGAAAGGTTGCTGGATGCGATCTGCGAGCGACTGAAACCGAGTTTGTACACCGAAAGTACTTACATCCTGCGTGAAGGCGACCCAGTCGACGAAATGCTCTTCATCATTCGCGGCCATCTCGAGAGTGAAACCACCGACGGTGGCCGAAGTGGGTTTTTGAACCGAAGCTCACTCAAAGAAGGCGCTTTCTGTGGGGACGAGCTTCTAACGTGGGCGTTGGACCCACGTTCGGGTTCCAACCTCCCGTCGTCCACTAGAACCGTGAGGGCTTTGACCGAGGTCGAGGCCTTTGCCCTAGAAGCCGAAGAATTGAAATACGTAGCAAGTCAATTTAGACGGCTTCATAGTCGACAAGTCCAACACACCTTCCGGTTCTACTCCCAACAATGGCGAACGTGGGCCGCCCGGTTCATCCAAGCCGCGTGGCGCCGGCATTTGAAGAGGAAGCTCGAGCTCCGGCACAAGGAAGAGGAGGAAGCCGTCGAGGGTTTGAGGAACGTCGGTAGTGGCTCGTTTAGCCTCGGTGCTACCCTTTTGGCGTCACGGTTTGCCGGGAAAGCGCTTCGGAATGTTCATAGGAGTCGACTCGAGAAAGGAACTAGCGCACGGGACTTGGTCAAACTTCCTAAACCACCGGAACCCGACTTCTCGGCCGACCGGGACTAACTTATCGTGTGTTGCTTGTAATGAAACTAACAATTTGAAAAATTTCTTTTACCTCTCGAACTCGTGTTGTTTTCATACGATTTTAGTACTTCGTATTTTATACTCCGTATTATATATAGTGTACGATAATGTAACCAAATTTTATGTATATTTTGATGTCGATACTTGACATTGTTCGATTCTTGTAAAGGAAATGATCTATGCAAGTATACACGAATGTATCAGTTATCGAACGATTTACTATAGAACCGTCTTATATATTCTTTTTCGAAATAATGCATATTTTCGACATTCTCGACTTTTTTTTTTTTTTTTTTTGGTGATGCCTAAAATTTTAAGTTTTTCCTCGCAAAATTAGAAAACATGGAGTGTTATACACTTTCGTGTTTGTAGATGCTACGAAAATGGAATTAAGTCTTACACAAACCCGTTTTTATTTTCCGAAAAAATTCACGTGGTATTCTCGAGTTATAACACGCGAAATCGAGAGAATTTTTTTTACCTGATTTGGATCCGATTCGGTTACAGTAAAGAGAATTTCGAGATTATTTGTGAAAGAAAGTTCAATTTTTTTTAATTTTTTTTTTTTTGAAAAAACCAAACAAATGGGCTTCTGATAATTACATTAAAAAATCATCAGAAATAACCGTTTCTACGTTCATCGGTCTAAAATGTTCCCAAACACGCCTCCCAACGAAAAATACTCCCTCCGATTTTTTATTATCTTCCCTACGAGTATTTTCTTATTGGGCTGAAACACCCTTTCTTCCCTATTAGACCACACTCGCATTTCTCTCTCTTACTTCTTTTATTTTGAACTACACATTCTTACACCCCAAAGGGGAAGATAATAAAAAATCGGAGGGAGTATAATATTTTGAGTGTGAAAGAAGTTCAAAATATTTTGAAGAATTAGATCCAAAATTTGAACTTTATATGACAAAAGTTCATTACTTGTCTTAAGAGTATACATACCCCACATTATAAGGACATTTGACATAGATTGGAGGGACACACAAATTACGCAAACACATTATTCGGTGGAACACCAACTCATAAAGTTCCTTCAAGGAATCCAACTTTTTACTAGTTACGGTAACTAAGACTACGTATCCTGGACAATAGATTTCTCGATTTTGAATCAAATTTTGACCTAACTCGTGAATCCGTGTCTATCTCGGAAATATAAAACCGAGAATTTGAACCAGATTCCGACCTTACCCGTGAATCTATCTCGAACATTCAACAATTTATTCGATATTCACGAGTCACAATTAAAAAAAAAAAGTTTATATACTCCCTTCGATTTTTATTATCTTCCCCTTTGGTTTTGGGAAAGAAAATAAGGGTGTAGGAATGTGTGGTTCAAAATAAAAGAAGGAAGAGAGAGAAATGTAAGGATGATTCTAGACCACATGTTGATGGCCCAAAATAAAAATAGGAAAGAAAGAGTGTTTCAGTCCAATAAGAAAATAGGGAAGATAATAAAAAATTGGAGGAAGTATTTTTTTTATTACACTAATTGAAAAAAAAGCAAAATATTTAGTGTATGTATGTGGTGTAAAAAGGTTCTTCCACATTAAGTTAAGTCACATATGATTCATCATCTAGTCATTTTCTACTGATTTCGATTATATTCATTATAAATTTGTGACGTGTGAATGATAAGCCGATCGATTTCAACTAGATTTGTCAAAACCAAATTGACCCGAATGATTGACTGAATAACTCAATCTGAAATGAATAGTCGAGTTTGACCCATAACCCGAATTGATCTGACCTAATTCGGAACTGAAGCAAATATTCCTCAGAAAATTGGACATAACAAACTAGACCCGTTAAAACTAACCCGACCCGAATAATTGACTGAATAACCCGACCTAAAATGAATGGTCGAGTTTCACCTATAATCTGAATTGATCAGATCCGACCAAATCTTGAACTGACCTAAATGTTTTTATAGATAACAAGTCGACATCTCTAAGAAAATTGAAAATAACTGTTCCGATCTGAAGCCAATTCGAATTTTTTTGACTAGTGATCTGATAAGAAGCTGACCCGACTCAAACCCGACTATACCCTATAAAAATCACACTCTTCAACACCACGATTTTTCTTCTCTTTTCCACCTCCCTATACTTTTGTCTCAGTGTTCTCATCTTTTTCCACCTTTCCAACATTCAAAACTATTCCTTGCTTTATTCCCCCCCTACCAAAATAAACCCGGTTCACTACCGGTCCAAAGCATTAGTCAATTGATTTTCGACCGTTATGGCATCGACAACCATGAAGAAGCTAATAGTAGAAGTGGTAGACGCAAGAAACCTACTGCCAAAAGACGGGCACGGGACGTCGAGCCCGTACGTCGTGGTGGATTTCTACGGGCAGCGTAGACGTACCCAGACGGTGGTCCGGGACCTCAATCCTACGTGGAATGAGGTCCTGGAGTTTGACGTCGGAGGTGGTCCCGGTGGGACCGGGACCGCCTCCGACGTCTTTGGTGACACGATTGAGATCGCTGTGTACCATGATAAGAATTACGGCCCGACCCGGAGACATAATCATTTGGGTCGGGTCAGGTTGAGTTCGGGTCAGTTCGTTAAGAAAGGCGAAGAAGCCTTGATTTATTTTCCTCTTGAGAAGAAGTATCTATTGAGCTGGATTCAAGGTGATATTGGCCTGAAAGTTTACTACTCCGACGACCTCCCGCCGCCGCCGGAGCCGCCGGCTCCGGCGGCGCAAAATGAGGAACCGCCGAGGCCGGAACAGGAAGCGCCCGTGGAGAATAATCCTAACGAACCGCCCGCTGACATGTCAGCGGGCTCGGGCCCGGGCCTAGACCCGGGCCCGCCGTGTGATCATCAGCAGCCGCCACCACCGCGACAGGATGTCGAGATGATGGCGTGTGCCACCTCAGGCTACGCGCCTGAGGTGAGAATCGCCGGCATTGGACCTGGAGGTGGAGGATATCCAGTGACAGGTCCAATGCCGGCGATTCCAACGAGGATGCCGATACCCAGGACGGTATCGGCAGCCTCGTTCGAGAGCAGCGTCCCGATGGAGAGCTCTGCGTTCGACCTGGTCGAGAAAATGCATTACCTTTTCGTACGTGTGGTGAAGGCGAGGTCGCTGCCCACTAACGGCTGCCCGGTGGTGAAGATACTCGTCTCGGGGCATCGGGTCGTGTCGAGGCCTGCCCGAAGGACTGCGTATTTCGAGTGGGACCAGACGTTTGCTTTCGCACGTGACGCTCCTGATTCCTCGGCTATTTTGGAGGTTTCTGTGTGGGATCCGCCGAACCCTGAGGGTTCGGCGGATCCCACGATGGAAGGCGGGGGGATGTCGATGCGAGAGTTTTTAGGTGGGATATGCTTTGATACGTCCGAGATTCCCATACGGGACCCGCCCGACAGCCCCCTGGCCCCGCAGTGGTACAGGCTGGAAGGCGGTGGGGCCGACATGGGTGACTTGATGCTCGCCACGTGGGTTGGGACGCAGGCGGACGACTCGTTTCCTGATGCGTGGAAGACCGATACTGCGGGGAGTGTGAGTTCGAGAGCAAAGGTGTATTTGTCCCCGAAACTTTGGTATTTGAGGGTTACGGTTATTGAGGCGCAGGACCTTTTTATCGGGTCCGTGGACCCGATGTTTCAATTGAAGGCTCAATTGGGGTTTCAAGTGTTGAAAACCAAGCCGACGGTGAGCCGGACTGGGTCTCCGTGTTGGAACGAGGACTTGATGTTTGTCGCGGCCGAGCCCTTTGGGGATCAGTTGGTGTTCACATTGGAACAACGGATGCACCAGGGCTTGGCCGTGGTCGGTGTGGCTAGGGTGGGTTTAAACACGGTCGAGAGACGGGTGGACGAACGGAAAGTCGTCCCTAGGTGGTTCACATTCGACGATCCTTGTATGGAGGAGAAACGACCGTACAAATCGAGGGTTCACTTGAGGATTTGCTTCGACGGTGGGTACCACGTGATGGACGAGGCTGCTCACGTGTGTAGCGACTATCGCCCCACCGCGAGGCAACTTTGGAAGCCGGCCGTGGGGACGGTCGAGCTCGGGATCATCGGATGTCGGAATCTTCTCCCTATGAAGGGAGTCGACGGTAAAGGGTGTACGGACGCGTTCGCGGTCGCAAAGTACGGTCCGAAATGGGTGCGAACGAGGACCGTATCCGATAGTCTAGACCCGAAGTGGAACGAGCAATACACGTGGAAGGTATACGACCCGTGTACCGTCCTAACCATCGGGGTGTTTGATAGTTGTGTCGTATTTGATCACCCCGACGAACAACGAGAAGTAACACGTCCGGATATCCGAATTGGTAAGGTACGAGTACGAATCTCGACGCTCCAAACCGGGAAAGTGTATAGAAACGTGTACCCGTTACTCCTCCTAACACCAATCGGTCTAAAGAAGATGGGCGACATCGAATTAGCCGTTAGATTCGTGAGAAACACGCCGGTACTCGACGTCTTACATGTCTACTCACAACCTTTACTACCCTTGATGCACCACATCAAACCACTAGCCTTAGGCCAACAACAAATGCTACGAAACGCGTCGATCAAGATCCTAGCCATGCACTTGTCACGGTCCGAACCCCCTCTCCGACCTGAGGTCGTACGCTACTTACTAGACGCGGATGCCAACACGTTTAGCATGAGGAAAGTCAAAGTGAATTGGTTCCGAATCATACGACTGGTCGCGGGTGTGATCGACGTGGTGAAATGGGTCGAAAACACACGAACATGGAAAAACCCGACATCAACCGTCCTCGTACACGCATTACTCGTAATGCTAGTATGGGTTCCGGACCTAATCATACCGACATTAGCATTCTACGTCTTCGCAATCGGAGCATGGAACTACCGGTTCCGGTCACGAGACACACTCCCACACTTCGATCCCAAGCTCTCGTTGGCCGACAACATCGACCCAGACGAGCTGGACGAGGAGTTCGACATGGTGCCTAGTAGTAGGCCTCCCGAGATCTTCCGTTCTAGGTACGACAAGCTTAGGACCCTTGGGGCGCGGGTACAAACCGTGTTGGGGGATCTAGCCACGCAAGGGGAACGAGTCCAAGCATTGGTCACGTGGAGGGACCCACGAGCGACAGGGATATTTGTCGCGTTGTGTTTTGCAGTGGCTATGGTGTTGTACTTGATACCGTCGAAGATGGTCGCTATGGCTTTGGGGTTCTATTACTTTCGACATCCAATGTTTCGTGACCGTGCTCCTCCTCCTGTTATCAATTTCTTCAGAAGACTTCCTTCACAATCTGATAGGATTTTGTAATGTAATTTGAGTACTGATCATTGTAATGCATATGAATTTTGCTAATTTCCTCAGTATTCAGGATTCTGACAGTCGATAAATGTGCCGAAATTTGATCCTGAAACTACTGATATAATGCTGGTTCTCTGAAATTTCGCATCAGTTGAGGATACTGTAACTGTAACGGAACAAAAAGTGACCATTTAGGGTAAAAACTGACTAATTTTCGCTCCAAAATGTTCACTTTTTACTCCGTCATACTGTTGAAACTACTGAAATAATGCTGGTTTTCTGAAATTTTGCATCAGTTGAGCATACTGTAACTGTAACGGAATAAAAAGTGACCGTTCAGGCTAAAAACGAACTACTTTTCGCTCCAAAATGTTCACTTTTTACTCCGTCATACTGTTCACTTTTACAATCTGATACGGAGTAGGATTTTGTAATGGCGAGACTGGCAAACAAAATTACTCGTTTTGTTGGCTAAAACGTCGATTTTCTCATCATCTGAAAGACTGAAACTCGTACAATCGCTAAATATGCCAAAAATATGATGCTGAACCTGAACCTGAACCTACTGATATAATGCTGATTTTCCGAAATTTTGCATCAGTTGAGGATACTGTAACTGTAACGGAATAAAAAGCGAGTATTATAGCAGTAACTTTTTACCATAAGTCGCTCATTCGTGAAAAATTTAAAGCAAAAAAACAATGTAGAGCTCGAAAGAGGAAGTATATATTACACGATAATCAGAAGCTCGTTTTTATATTTGTTTTCCGAGTTTCTGAGGCTATAACACACATACAAGTATACATGAGAAAGTACATACATAAAATACAGTTTTTACGATACTTGAGTTTCGACCTTTTCACCAGGAACCCTGCGGTCGTTCACACTCTCGACAGACACCTCCAAAGACGGTTCCGGTTCAACCAACGAAGTGGCACGCTTGACGTCCTTGACTTTCTCCATCAATTCACCACTCGCTTCCTCCGCTTCTTTGATTAGCTTAATGAGGTTGGCTTTTTCGACAAGAAGGGCTTCGATCTTTCCGTCTACCTTCCCTAGTTTCTTCTTTAGCTTCACGAGATCCTTCACCTTCTCGCCTCCCTCGCCTTTCTTGCTCTTATCCTTATCCTTCACCTTCTCCTTCTTCTTTTCGTCACCACTTTCCTCGGATTGCTCAACTCCATCCTTGCTTTTCTTACCGTCCTTGGATTTTTTCCTGTCTTTCTTCTCCTTCTCCTCGTCTTCCTTTTTAGCTTTCTTTTCGACTTTCTCCTTGGACCCTTTAACGTCATCATTCTTAGATTTACCGTCTTCTTTGTTCTCAATGTCTTTTGCTTCATTCACACCATCTCTCAACCTTACCTCAACGGAATCGTCTCCATCATCACCATCTTTGTTCTTCTTGTCTTTCTTTTTCTTCTTCTTTTTGTCCTCTTTCTCCTCCGATTCCTTGCTATCACCCGTCTCCGCTTTCTTCTCCTTCTCCTTGTCCTCGTCTTTCTTTTTAGCTTTCTTTTCGACTTTCTCCTTGGACCCTTTGTCCTCGTCTTTGTCCTCATCATCACTTTCACCATCCGTCTTTTTACCGTCTTTCAAATTTACCTCAACGGATCCGTCTCCCTCATCATCCTTGTTCTTCTTCTCTTTCTTTTTCTTCTTCTTTTTGTCCTCTTTCTCCTCCGATCCTTTGCCATCACTCGTCTTCGCTTTCTTCTCCTTCTCCTTGTCCTCGTCTTTCTTTTTAGCTTTCTTTTCGTCTTTCTCCTTGGACCCTTTGTCGTCATCATTCTTAGATTTACCGTCATCTTTGTCCTCACCCTCATTTTCACCATCCGTCTTTTTACCGTCTTTCAAATTTACCTCAACGGATTCATCGGATTCGTCTCCCTCATCACCATCTTTGTTCTTCTTCTCTTTCTTTTTCTTTTTCTTCTTCTTCTTTTTGTCCTCTTTCTCTTCCGATCCTTTGTCATCACTACCCATCTTCGCTTTCTTCTCCTTATCTTCAAGTTTTGCTTCCTTCACTCCATCTTTCGACGTTACCTCTACTGACTCGTCTTCATCCTCATCCTCGTCCTCATCCTCGTCGTCTTTATGCTTCTTCTCTTTCTTCTTCTTCTTTTTCTCCGAATCTTTTTCCTCGTTCTCCTTCGACTGTTTCTCATCATCTGTCTTCGTTTTACCGTCTACTTTGTTCTTCGTCTTCTCTTCATCATTTTCAGCCTTTTCACCATCCTCCTTTTTCTTCGGTTCCACTACCTCAATAGGTATCTCCACGGCCTTTTTCACCGTCTCCTCTTTCACCGTATCAGTCACTTCGTCACACGGAAGCCCTTCCTTCTCCACAATAACAAACGAGTCCCCCATCTCGATTTCCTGGTAAAGCAAACAAAGTTCAAAAAAATGCATCATAACATCCAAAATACGTTAAATTTTCATAAAAATAGCCAAATCCGACACTTGGATCCGCACCCACACCCGTGTGAGATACTTCTAAACGAGTCCAAACAACATACAAGTAGATTATAACAGGATAACTCGTGTCAAAAATCGTCATAAAACACCATGATCAATACTAACAACATACACAACCTGAAAATCCACCTGAAAATGTACTAAAAAGTAAAAAACCAGTCTATAACAGCCTAACAGGATGAATAACTTGTGTCGAAAATCGTCACAGAACACCATGATCAATGCTATTAACATACACAAGTCAAAATCCAGCTGAAAATGCACTGAAAATCAGTCTATAACAGGATAACTCAGTGTCGAAAATTGTCATAAAACACCATGATCAATACTAACAACATACACAACCTGAAAATCCACCTGAAAATGTACTAAAAAGTAAACAACCAGTCTATAACAGGATGAATAACTTGTGTCGAAAATCGTCACAGAACACCATGATCAATGCTATTAACATACACAAGTCAAAATCCAGCTGAAAATGCACTGAAAATCAGTCTATAACAGGATAACTCAGTGTCGAAAATTGTCACAAAACACCATGATCAATGCTATTAACATACACAAGCTGTAAATCCTGCTGAAAATGTACTAAAAACCAGTCTATAACATGATAAATCGTGTCGAAAATCGTCACAAAACACCAAGATCACAACTTTCTGCATAATTTCAACAATCCAGCTTGCAAATGAACTAAAAACTCATCATCCAATTTATTCAATTAAAAAAAATCACAACTTTCTGCATAATTTGATTGATTTCAACAATCCAGCTGAAAATGAACCAAGAACTCATCATCTAATTTATTCAATCAAAAAAAAATCACAACTTTCTGCATAATTTCAACAATTCAGCTGAAAATCAACTAAAAAAAAATCTAATTTATTCAATTAAAAAAAAAAACACAACTTTCTGCATAATTTCAATAACCCAGCTGAAAATCTACTGAAAATTCATCAAATTACAAAACCCATCATCTAATTCATTCAATAAAACACAATTCACAAACTTTTGCATAATTCCAACAACCCTAGCTGATTAAATTCAGTACCCAATTACAAAATTCAACATAAAAATAGTAGAAATTCAAGTATTAAATATAATTGAAATTGAATTGAGAATTGGGATATTAGAAAGCTTAAGCAATCAAACCTTGAAAAGTTGAAAGATTGGATCTTTCTCAAGAAATTAGGTGAAGAATGTTGTAGAAATTACACAATTTATCCTTAGATTATGCTCAATTTATTTATAGGATTTGGGAATTTGGGATGATGCTTACAGGAGTGGGTTTACTCGGTCGGTGACTTCAAGTCATGGCCTTGATTCATGGCCTCATGGGGACACTTTACACTCGATTCGATCCGATCTGATCCGAATTAGAGTCGATCATAGGTGGGGTCGGTTTAAATCTTGTAAACGGGTCAACCGGATTTGGTTGGAGTCGGGTTCAGGTTGGGCCTGGTTACTTCGGGTCTGAAAATCAGTTGAGATGAGTTATTTGGGTTCGAGTTATTTTCGGGTTTGTTGTTTTATACTCGTATTTTTTTCTAAGGATTTTGACTTGTTTGGTATATTAACAATCGGGTTAGTTCCAGGTTAGGCAGGGTCTGTTCGGATTACGGGTCAAACCCGACTCTTCAATTCGGGTGGTGGGTCGGATCATTCAGATTGGATCAGTTTTGCAAGGTCTATGCACATGGACGGTGTCAGATCACTGGGGACACTTGCACATTGATCTGATTCGATCTGATCCGATCTAGAGGTGGTCTTATAGGCCGGGCTCAGTTCGAGGAAGCTTGTGCACAATCGTAAGGAATGATCGATCGAGATGGGCTTACTTGCACATTGATCCCATTCGTCGTATGTATTACAAATTTGCAATCCTCGCCTCGACCAAGCTACAACAAATAGATGAGAGTATCGAGTTTTCGATCCATGTATGTAAAACACGATCATTATTACTTAGACATACTTACGTTTATCGTCACACCAAAAAAATGTCGAAGGATATATAAATCGAGACCTTAATGACAATATTATTTGCGAAATTCGAAAATGCTCTATATGTAAGCCTTGAAGCATATATACAACTAAATACGAGTAATATTTACAGAATTACAGCTGACGAAAATCAATCAATCAATCAATTATTCACGAGGTTTCACCTATATGATACTCGAAATCAATCTTATAGAGCTTCTTCTAAGCCAAAGTTCGTACATAACCATGTAAAACGCGTCGAATTCTCGAGGCGTCTTATTCCATCGAAAATGTTTCCTTACCTTCAACACATTACGTTGCAACATCGAATACTCTTTCGAGCTAATACTTGTAAGTATTTTCTTCAAATTCGGTATGTCAGACGATCTCACGATAACAGAAATTTTTTTCCAATCGAGGATATCCATGAAGGGAAGATCGTAATGGTCGGCTAAAATCACGGGGACACATCCGTAGTAGATCGAGTCACCTACACGGGCCGTGTTCACCTCGAACCCCTTCACATGAAGGCAGTATTTGCTACCGAGTAATTGTTCCGAGTAAGGCGCTTTCATTCGCCCGCTATGTACGAAGATAGACGTGTCGTTTTCCCATTCGTGGAGGACTGCTTTGCGCAAGGGCGAGTTTACTGCTCCGGCGAAGAAGGCCAGTCTCTTCCTGATGAAATAATAATAGACATTACAATAATGATTAAAGTTGACAAAAGCTGACTCTACTCAACCAGACCGAAAAACAACCTTACTTGTGTTTAACCATGAAATTATTAGCCCAAAACCTAATACATAGGAAAAAGGTATACCTTGATAACCCGTTATTGATCTGAACCAAACCTGATCGGACTTGTGATCGGTTATTAACCTGGCCTAGCTTGATTTGACCAATCGATGTAATCTGATCAGTTTTAACCCGACTCATAATCAACCAGAGTGACCCAATTGACACCGTACCCTAACTCTAATAATCATGATAAATGCACGTTTGAACTAACACAAAAACTTAGGAGAAACGATCTCTGATTAAGATATCGAGAGACCAGTTTTTCCTATCACATTACTATATATAGTAAGGTCCTCACCTTTTATATGACCAAAGTTGTAACCAGACTCATAACCAACCAGAGTGACCCAATTGACACCGTACCCTAAGTCCCTAACTCTAATAATCATGATAAATAATGCACGTTTGAACTAGCACAAAAACTTAGAAAAAACAGTTTATGATTAATTAAATTATCGAGAGACCAGTTTTCTTATGACATTACTAAATATAGTAAGGTCCTCACCTTTTAGATGACCCAAGATTAGGAGGCTCATCATGCCTAGGCCAAATTTGAGGTAGGGAAACATCCTTGTGTGTATAATAATTAGGCAAAAAGTAGCTAGATGAGCAAACCACTTGAATTGCATTACTCTTCACATACTCAACTTTTTCCATAGCCATCCTACCAATAGAATGACATGCAACATAAAAGTGATCCGACCCGCCCGTCCGATTCCAAAACGGATAATTCTGTTTCACGTTCGCCATGTAATCCCTGACAAAGTCTTTTAACCCTCCAACACCGACTTTTTTGTCGTGTCTTAGGCTTGCGATTGAGAACGGCAGAAAAAACAGATCGGCCTTTAGAGGGTCTGGAGTTACAAAATGGCTAGCGAAGAGTACATTTTTGAAGTACGCTTCGCTAGCGTAGTTACCTCCTGGCTCGTTGTTTACTGGGAGTAAAGAACTGGCAAACGGGTCGTTTTTACTGTGAGGATAAATGTAAATTTTTAGGGTTTTCTTCATTTCTTTGTAGTTTTGTCGGAAGATTGCTTCTTCGTGGAACACTTTGTTGTAGTTTTGTACATAGGTTGATTTGTCGATGTGTTTTTCTTCGTCTTGGGTGCGATTGTTTTCCGATGATCCTGTTTATAATTAATTAACATATAACGATTAATAATAATGCATAATAATAATAATAATAATAATAATAATAATAATAATAATAATACCGTCTCAAATGAAACATAATCTTTCTTTAGAATACCTAAGTCGATATGCTTTTTAGTTGGCACGTCAAACCATATTTTACACGTTTTACGATATTTTACACGTTTTATAATATTTTTCGATCCCTCTTTATTACTGTAACACGACTAAATAACGGATTTGTATGCAAATGTATCAATTATTATTAAAAAGGGAGTCCATTCCTTTAATAACTTTAATTCTTTAACCTATATCAATAATGTGAGAAATCTCTACATCAAATTGTAAATGGTGGTCCAAATATAGTAATTCACGTAAGCCATGAAATTTCCCATATTTATATCGATTTTTCTAACCTGTACCCACCGAACACACGTTAATATGTTAATTATATACTCTATAAAATTAATAATTCAAGAATAAAAAATAATATTATCTAAGTATGATAAATATAAATACAGTATAATAAATGGTCATATTTCGATTTATTATTATACAAGTAATTTTTATTATTTTAATTAATATATTAACGTATTTTCAGTCGACCATATACTAGAAAAATCGTGTTTATATCATCACGATACATTACATACATATTGTAGACATGTTGGAAAATGACAATTCTAGGCTCTCCATCCTCTACCCGGTGGCCAACGCATGCCTATACTATTTCCCATATACGACCTCCTACCAACCAAGACTTAGTAATAACTAGTAGTCGTGTAATACCGTCTCATGATATAATATTTACATGAGAAAATCGACTTGATCGATATTTTAATTAATAATATGATTATTAGATGTAGTCGTGTAAAAATCGTCTCATGCTAAGTGAGAAAGTCGATCTGATGTTTTAGTCTGATAAGAGTAATAATCAGTTATTATTTTATATTAGTAATTAATATATAATAAAATTATTGTATACCGTAGCAATATATATTTCATTTTAGATTTTAAATTATGAATTTATTATTTTAGATATAGAAAAATACTTTTGATATCGCAAAACTATTAGAATAAAAAACCACCATTTACAATAATTTCTTCCAATAATTATTAGTCATTGTTTTTAAATGTTAAAAAAGCAAAAAAAAATCTAAATATATATTATAAAAAACTCGACTTAATAACATATTTATTTCACCTAATTAACATAGCTCGTCGTCTGAAATTTCTCCTTCGATTCGATAATTACTGCGTGAGACGGTCCATTTATATAAAAAGAGCATCGATAACATGCATGAAGACTCATGATCAAGGTATATTGTGTAAATTGAAGGTGATTAATTACTAAAATTAGCATAATTCAAGCCAATTATTAGTAACAAATATGGAGTATTGCCCATAAGGGTGTTGCCTAGTTGTTAAACTTGTGGTCATCGGTCCAAGGGTCTCAAGTTCAAGCCTCTGCAAGCGCGAACTTGTGGGAGTTGTATGGCTTGAGACTATGCCTCTAGACTTCGAGCCTATCGCCCACGGGCGATTTACCTTGGTGTGCGTGGTTTGCAGGCTATGTGTACACCCGAGGGTTTACCCAGAGCGCACCAAAAAGGTAGCGGTATTTGAAGAACACATTAGCTAATTATTAGCTTTACACCACTTTACAACTAGTTCTAAGTACATTTTTGCAAATAAAACAAATTATTATTGCTATCTAGTGGAGCAATTTCTCCATTCAAATTAATCAATTACCATATTCCTTTTTCTTTCCTTAAAAAACGGTTACGTCTCTGGTAAAACCGTCTTACATTAAAATAATGTATGACACGGTGAAAATACGCTAAAAGTTTATTATATATTCTCCATTGAAAATAATCAATAATTATATATATTCGTTTTTATTTCCCTAAAAATCAATTACGTCTGATCTTTGGTATGACCGTTTTACATTAAAATAACGTATATTATGATGAAAATACCATACAAATTTATCATTCTCCATTGAAATTATTAATAACCATATTCTTTAGTTATTTATAGATGGAAAATTATAGCACGAAATTTAGATCTCCCGTAAAATGCATGACTTATTTTAGATTGATTTATCGATTTATGATGATAAATTTCATAGTCATATTAGATAAAAATATTACTCGTATTAAATACAGTACGTATTAAATTTTGTGTGTCAAAATTAAATTTATTTTAATTTCATTTAACATTTTGTAAATACTTTTGTCATAATTAATTGCCATTTTTAAAAACATACATCAAATTAGTGATTTTTTTTTTTGTTAACCTTTAATAATTATTTAACTACTCTTTCCATCCCAGTCATTTATTAAAGACACGACATAAAATACTTTGTACTGTCTAACAGTTTGTGTGAGACAGTCTGATCTCACACCGTGAAACGACTCTTTTATATAAAAATCACGCCATATAATAACGTGTGAGATCGTCTTGTCCTATAATTTATGATTTTGAATACTCTTTATTAACACATATGTAGGAAAGTCTCTTTAGAAGTAGCCACCAAGGTAGCTCAACTCTTTTATTGTAACTCATTTCATTCCTTTATGGACTTTTCAAAGTTGTAAATATTAAAGATAGAAAATCATTCGATTTAGTTCAGATTTAAGTCGAGTACGATCTCTATAACGGTAAAATTTTATTTCATAAATTTTAATATAATATTATTAAGTTCTATCCTAGAGCTCAAATCTGACCAGTTTATATGATCTAAGTGTGCATAGACATTAGTAAAAATTTGCAATTTACGGTAAAAAATGATCGTTTTAGATTAGTTAGTTACCATATTCAGATAAATAATTACCACTTTTTAATCAATTTTTCGTATTAAAAAGTGGTAATTATTTAACTTAAAGTGGTCATTAAAAAACCTAATTAAAGTGATAATTTTTCACCATAAATTCTTAATTTTAAGGTCTGTTGCACGGTACAATGGTTGTATACTACGAGTATAATTTGTGATATATAATTGTCTTCCCTCGTGAAACAACTTAATGACTTGTTCTAAATTATGTTCATTGGTTGATCAAAGGATTAAGCACATTAATTATGACTTCTTTTTTTGAATTATTTAATTATAATTATGACTTATATATATATATATATATATATATATATATATATATATATATATATATATATATATATATATATATATACCCATTTTGTTGGACTTTAGACTTTTACAATATATACCAACTCTATCTACATACCTATCACATAATTAATACTTATATAAATCCGAATAAAAAAATTAAACGTCGCGTTGGTAAAAAAATATCGACAAATTCTTATTTAAGTCAGATATATCATACCCGCGCGCCGCGTCTTATAAATGTATAAAAAGACAAATATTAATTAAATATAACATAAATAAAACAAAAACAGAAAAACTCGTCACATTATCTAACCATGCATATAAAATATTATTTAATTCGTTATAATCTTATGATAGATATACTCGACAAATCAAAAAATATTATGAGATTTTAAATAATAACTTGTTCTAGATAAGTTAGCTTGATCAAAGTATTAATTAATTAAATTTGTATTATTTTCATATAAATTAATAAGTTTGAATTTAGACTTGTACAACTCCAAAGGCTACACGTCATAGAATAAAATAAATAAAATAACAAGGTTGATAATTTAATCTAATATTCTAAAATTTTAATATAAGATCTTACGTGCAATAATTTTGTAGTTTTGTTTAATTGTATCTAATTTGAAAGCAACATTAACGTAATTACGTAATAATAATATTAACTTTACGTTCATAGTAATTTCCGTGTATTATGAAATGTTACGATTTGTAGTACGTACATGCACAACATGACATAAAAGTTCCTAAAACACTAAATTACGTGTAATAGAGAGAAGAATATCGACCACTAATTATTCACAACGTAATAATTTTCGTATATAATAATTTTTGTATTATTAATTACTGAGTATTATTGTTTGAACATATATATTGATCGAAATCTACTGTTTTTAAACGTGTTCATATAAAATGAATATATTTGACTATTTGTCATATAATTTGCTAATTTATTTAAATAATCTAACCAGTTATATATTAAACGAAATCTACTGTTTTTAAATATGTTATTATTAACAGCATATTTTAAGAGAATATTCACGTAAAATGAAAATAATACTATATCTGTCATATAATTTGCTAATTATCAAATAAATTTTCTTAATTCTGTTAATTTATTTTGATAATCTAACCCGTTACTAAATTATGCTAACGTTATCAACTATTATAAGTCCGCTTCCGTTGTTTATCAAACAGAGTCCTAACATAACATAGGTAATTGGCAAGATATATGGAGTACTAATTAAACAACAATTAATTAATCAATTTTTTTAAAAAAAAAAATAATAAAAAAAATTAAATAACTTAGAATTTAGATTAACTTACCAATTAATGAAGGAAAAGTCAATGGAGGAAGAGAAGTTGTATCATTGTAAAAAAAATTACCATCTTCTAATAAATACTTCTTCTTCTTATTATTATTATTATTATTATTATTATTATTATTATTATTATTATTATTATTATTATTATTACTACTACTACTACTCGTGTTATTATTAATAACACGAGTAGTATCAGTAGTAACAATATCAGTATCAGTAGTAGTAGTAGTTGTTGTTGAAAAGTCGATATGAGGGGTGAAATAATGATGATTAATATCGTGAATTTTGTTATTATTAGGGTCGAGGATATGATGTGAGGATGAGTCGGGTTTAGGATGAAGGGATAAAAAATGGTTAGAGGTAAAAGAGGTGTAAAGTAGTAAAAGAAAGGTGGTAAAAAAAGCTAGGGTTATCGGAACCATGGTTAATGGTGGCGGTTTCCGACGAGGGATAAGGTGGTACCATGGTGGTGGTGATGCCATTGATCTCTCTAGTAGCTAAGAAAAGAAAGAAATATAGAGAGATGGGTTTATAAGTTTTGGTGTTTGTTGTTGTTTATATGTAATAATAATGGAGGATTTAGTCATGAAAATAACTTGTGATAGTTGACTAGGCAAAATTCAATAATAATAATAATAATAATAATAATAATAATAATAATAATAATAAATAATAATAATAATAATAATAATACAATTTTTTGCAAACTGCATTTTGATTTATCAATAAAATTCTCCAATTTTTATAATAAAAAAATCACCTTTATTAAAAAAAATAAAAATAAAAAATAGTAATAATAATAATAATAATAATAGTAATAATAATAATAATAATAATAATAATAATAATAATAATAATAATAATAATAATAATAATAATAATAATAATACTTCGCAATAAAATTCTGTTTTTTGTTCCATCAATAAAATTCTTCTTTTTTAAAAACAAAAAACAAAAATAAGTAAATAAATAAATAAATAATAATAATATCTCGGCTGTTATTTAATTTTTTGTAAATTTGTTTTTGAGCTCAATAAAAATTACAGTTATAATAAAATAAATAATAATAATAATAATAATAATAATAATAATAAGTTTGGTCTTTGTTGTTGTACTGTTTATGTAATGGATTTAGTCATGAAAATAACATGTGATAGTAGACTAGGCAAATTCAATACTAATAATACTAATAAAGTTATGATTATAAGTGGTGTTTAAATGTAGACCCGTTAAACTGGTTAGCTGGGTTGTATTTATTAGGTCATATAAATTTCGAAACGAGTTATTTACGATTAGAAGAATCAGGTTAACTTTGGATCGGATCAGGTGCATGTGGATGATGTAGTCGTAGTATATATTATGGCAAGACTAAGAAAAATGTAGGGTATGTGTGTAAATTATTAGTGATGGCGATTTTGAAAGACTTTTTTTTTTTTTTTTTGTATTACTTCCATAATATATACTCCATAAATCGATTTAAATTTTCATTATTATTATCGCAATTAAAAGTACAGAGTATATATTGTAAGTTTTTTGTCAACAACCGAGTATATATTATATTATTGGATGTTGTAAAATCAAATATTCCATACTAAAGAGGTATATAAAAGTAAAATAATACATAATTTTCGAGATATATATTAATTTTTGTGATATATATATATATAAGATAATATAATGACTTATTTTTCCTTTTAATATAAAATTAAAATAATAATAAAATTTTATTGTTAGACCGTCTCTTTAAAGAATGATGCATCGAGTATATAGAACAAATAATTTGAAAGCTAGGAAATTAAAGGCAAAAATAAAGAGTAGGAGGGTGCTAAAATTGTGAAAATTGTAAAAGCATATTGCAAAAATTTCTTCCACACCCATACACACATCACAAAATTCATTGCAAAATTAAAGTAGATGTCTTGTGATAAAAAGGTCCCAAATTTGGAGGGTACCCCCTATACAAATTCCTTTAGAGTATAGCTGGTCATGGGACGTACCGCCCGATTGGCTCGTCCCATTCGGCCCGAATTTTTAGCGGGCTTGGACACAGTATTTTTAAAAATATACAAAGGCCCGGCCCGTAAATCTGTCCCAAACCCGCTAACCCATCCCGAACCCGCTTGTCCGTGGACCAAAATTTCACAATTAACCCGACCCGTGTCCGACCCGAACCCGCATATGATCACCTCTAACTTTAGACCTTCCCCACCCCATGAACACAAATATGTAATACTCCATCATTATATAATCTATGTTAAGGTCCGACCGTCAGACCTTTTTCGATTGAAGTTGGCTGAACTGCTCTGAAGTAAAGTGAAGTGGGTTAAAATGATCTAACCAGAACTGAAATGAACTAAACGACTGAAACGACTTGACTTAACTTGACCTGACCTAACCTAAAATGAACAGAAGTAAGGTTGATGGACCTTATATGAGGACATAAGTAAGAGGGTTGGTGCCTTTGTGGTCCAGGGTATGTAATCGAGTCGAGTTCAGATTGAGAGTATATCGATTAATCTAACTTTGATACGACAGTCTCTCAATAATTATTTTTATAATAATAATAATAATAATAACAATAAGTTCTGTTATTTTTTTCGTGATACAAGTTACTACGTTTCTTTTTTCAATATATTTAGTTAAATATTTTCGAGAGATTACTTAAACGTGTTATTCTATCACAGTAGTATAAGTAAATAAATAAAAGACCGAGGCAGAAAGAATATATTTTATTTAATTAGTAAGTAGAGATAATAAAATGATCAGTCAAACGGATTAATACAGGTGGAGTCATTTCGAGCCTGTCATACATTTTGGATCGGTTCGAGCTTCGGTTTTCACGATTCATAATTCACAACTCACGGTTTACACTCCACCCAGCTCTCCCCTTCCCCTCCCTAAATTTCGAAACCCTCCTTCACACCGCAACGACGGCGTTTCACTCCGACCACCGAACGACGCCGTAGCGCGCGTCTCCGCCAGAAAATGACGTCATTGAGGACGCCATGGAGAGGGTTCACGACGAGTTCGTATCGGAAACCGGTCCGGTCAGAAAGTGGTTCAACAATGTACGTCGTCCTTTTTACGGATTGTTATTCGTTTGATTTTGATTTTGCTTCGTTTTCGGTGTTTTTGATCGATTTAGGTGTGATTGTGTGAATTGCGATGGTTAATTAGGGTTTTTAATGGTTGAATGATTCTGATTTTGATTTTGTTTCGTTTTCGGTGTTTTTGATCGATTTAGGTGTGATTGTGTGAATTGCGATGGTTAATTAGGGTTTTTAATGGTTGAATGATTTTGATTTTGATTTTGTTTCGTTTTCGGTGTTTTTGATCAATTTAGGTGTGATTGTGTAAATTGTGATGGTTAATTAGGGTTTTTAATGGTTTAATTAGTGATGAGAAATAGCGAAATACTACTGATCTGTTGTTAAAACTCGTAATTAACTATGAATTGATTGGTGTGCATTATTTATGCCCTGTTAAAGGCATTCAATAACTGGCAAATGTGCATTTTCCGTTGATTCGTTTGGTTAATTGAGGTTTTAGGTGATTATGTTTGGTTAATTAGGGTTTTGGATGGTTCAATTAATCTGTGATGAGAAATGCTACTGATTTGGTGTTAAAACTCGGAAATTAGCTTAAAATTGGTGTGCATTATGCCTCGTTAAAGGCATTCAATAACTGGCGAACATGTATTTTCCGTTGATTAGTTTGGTTAATTGAGGTTTTAGGTGATTTATGTTTGGTTAATTAGGGTTTTGGATGGTTTAGTTAATCTGTGATGAGAAATGGCGAAATATTACTGATTTGGTGTTAAAATTCGGAAACTAGCTTAAAATTGGTGTGCATTATGCCTCGGCATTCAAGAACTGGCGAATGTGTGTTTTCTGATGATTATGTTTGGTTTGGTTAATTACGGTTTTGGATGGTTTAATTAATCAGTGATGAGAAATGAGGAAATGCTACTGATTGGGTATTAAAACTCGGAAATTAGCAAAAAAAATCTGGGGGATCAGTATCCCTAAAAAATCCCCGAAATATGGGCTCGATATCCCTAAAAATTGGGGATGGAACCGCTAGATTCTAGCGATCTTCACTCTGTTCGTCAGCAGTAAACCTAATCATGCTATTTTCAGTTGTCACTACAAATCTCTTTGCTCTTTACGCCTTCACTTACAACAATCAATTCAACAACATTCCAGTTCACCACACCAATTTGATCACAGAAAAAGTATCAGAAATCATGAAAGAAATCGAAACATCCCAAAAAGAACTGGTACTGTGGTACATTCGTATAGTTGATACATTAAGGTAAACTTTGAAAAAATGCTCCATCTGTAATTGTGTTTGTTGCAATTTGTGGTTTGAGGGATATTCTCTGGTGTAGTGTAGTGGGGGCTCCTGATACAAATACTTCGTGTTGCTTTACTCATCTCAGTTTTGTTATATATATATGTACGTCTTTGGATTGTACTTGTCACGGGAGTGCACGAGGAAGCACAAGAGGAGCATCTTCATAATATCTTTGGAGATTTCGGCCCACTGCAAAATTTACATTTGAATTTGGATCGTCGTACTGGGTTTGTTAAGGTACGAATTAAACATCTTTTCGTCATCTGTGTTTCCTCCTATTGTTATATACGGTTGTTATTAATTATCTAATCAGCAGGCTTTTGCTACTTGTTACACTTTAACGTATTACTGCCTCCCATTCGTGTTTTCCCACATAGTTTTACGAGTTATCACTTTAAGGGGAAAGAATTGGCAAGTTAACCATCCAATCAAAGTATTAAATCAAACACTAAAACCCCACTACTATCGCCACAACCAACACCACGATTTCAGTCACTGTTGTCGTTTCTTCCATAACCCTAAAACACCCTTTTCCATACCTGTGGCATGTGTCGACTCCTATTTGTTCAAGGTGGGCAGCATGTCTGTCTCGTGACTCGTAATCCTTTAAAATATGCATCCCAGCCTAGTCTCCGGAGTCGACAAGTAGCTAGCAATGAGGTCGGCCGATGGACAAGGGAGATGGAGGGTTGCACCTATTTGAAGACTTGGAAAAGAGGGGATGGGTTTGAATTATATCCTAATGGGCTACGTTATGAGATTTTTTGGAATAGGTTTAGTAATGTCAATGTTTGAAATGTCTCTCTATAATGTCTCTCCTATAATGTCTCTCGCCTTCATCCTTTTCCCCTCGAAGATGAACTTATTTCGGAGCTTCCCAAATCGCCCAACAACCCATAATAATCTTCTCCCTCTCCTAAACCTACTCCACACATCCTCCACCCACTTTTTCACCCTCTCATGCCCAACTTCCTTCTTAATCTCCACCCATCCCATCCTAATAATCGCTTCCCATGCTCTCAAATCTCCTCCGTTGGTCCCAAAATTTTGGGAGGACGTGTTATTTGACCTAAGGACTAGCCCAATCAATTTCCGACGAGTTTTGTTCCGGGGTCCCGGTTCTCCGAAAAACGTGTATTATACACTATGATTTTAGCCTTCCGGGAGTTCGTTCCGGGCAGTGTCTCGGTTTCTTCCGATTTTGTTTCCACGTCTTCCCGGACACTTCCATATGTCCTCACTTCAATTCCAGCCTCAAATATCGAGTACACGTCCACTTTGGAGTTGTTTTTGTGTATTCGTCGACGATAGTTTATCGCTTTCCGATGCTCTCAAATCTCCTCCGTTGGTCCCAAAATTTTGGGAGGACGCGTTATCTGACCCAAGGAATAGCCCACTCAATATTCGACGAGTTTTGTTTCGGGGTCTCGTTTCTCCTAAATTATTATATACCCTATGATTTCAGCCTTCCGGGAGGTCGTTTCGGGCAGTGGCTCGGTTTCTTTCGATTTTGTTGCCAAATCTTTCCGGACACTTATGTCCTTACTTCAATTTCGGCCTCAAATATCGAGTACACGTCCACTTTGGAGTTGTTTTTGTGTATTCGTCGACGATAGTTTATCGCTCCCCGATGGTCTCAAATCTCCTTCGTTGGTCCCAAAATTTTGGGAGGACGCGTTATCGTACCTGAGGAATAGGCAAGTCAATTTTTGACGAGTTTTGTTCCGGGGTCTCGTTTCTCCGAAAAATGTGTATTATACACTATGATTCCAGCTTTCTGGGTGGTCGTTTCGGCCAGTGTCTCGGTTTCTTTCGATTTTATTGCCACGTATTCCCGGACTCTTCTATATGTCCCCGCTTCAATTTCGGCCTCAAATATCGAGTACATGTCCACTTTGGTATTGTTTTCGTGTATTCGTCGACGATTGTTTATCGCTTCCCGATGCTCTCAAATCTCCTCCGTTGGTCCCAAAATTTTGGGAGGACGCGTTATCTGACTTGAGGACTAGCCTAGTCAATTTTCGACGAGTTTTGTTCCGGGGTCCCGTTTCTCCGAAAAACGTGTATTTATGCACTACGATTTCGGCCGTCCGGGAGGTCGTTTCGGGCAGTGTCTCGATTTCTTCTAATTTTGTGGCCACGTCTTCCCGGACTCTTCCATATGTCCCCACTTCAATTTCGGCCTCAAATATCGAGTACACGTCCACTTTGAAGTTGTTTTCGTGTATTCGTCGACGATAGTTTATCGCTTCCCAATGCTCTCAAATCTCCTCCATTGGTCCCAAAATTTTGGGAGAACGCGTTATCTGACCCAAGGAATAGGCCTGTCAATTTTCGACGAGTTTTTTTTTCCGGGGTTCCATTTCTCCAAAAAAACGTGTATTATACACTACGATTTCGGCCGTCCGGGAGGTCGTTTCGAGCAGTGTCTCGATTTCCTCCGATTTTGTCGCCACGTCTTCCCGGACTCTTCCATATGTCCCCGCTTCAATTTCGGCCTTAAATATCGAGTTCATGTCCACTTTAGAGTTGTTTTCGTGTATTCGTCGACGATAGTTTATCGCTCCTCAATGCTCTCAAATCTCCTCCGTTGGTCCCAAAATTTTGGGAGGACGCGTTATCTGACCTGAGGAATACGTCGATCAATTTTCGACGAGTTTTGTTCCGGGGTCCTGTATCTCCGAAAAACGTGTATTATACACTATGATTTCGTCCATCCGGGAGGTCGTTTTGGGCAGTATCTCGATTTCTTCTTATTTATTTACCACGTCTAGTCGGACTCTTTCGTATATCCCTATTTCAGTTTCAGCCTCAAATATCAAGTACACGTCCACATTGCACTAGTTTTCGTGTATTTGTCTACGATGGTTTATCACTTTCCGAGAGGCTCAATTCTCTTCCGTTGGTCCTAAATTTCTGGGAGAACGCGTTATCGAACCTAAGGAATAAGCTTGTCAATTTTGGTCATGTTTTGTTTCGGGGTCCCGGATCTCCGAAAAACGTGTATTATACACTATGATTTCAGCCGTCCGGGGTCTTTTGGGCAATGTCTCGGTTTCTTCCGAATTTTTTACCACGTCTTTTCGGACTCCTTCGTGTATCCTTATTTCAATTTCAGCCTCGAATATCAAGTACACGCCCACTTTACACTAGTTTTCGTGTATTTGTCGACGATGGTTTATAACTTTCCGATAGACTACATACTTGTAAAACTACAATATCTCGGATCTTTTCGAATCTCAAGTAATGACGTCTCTTTAACACTCCTAAAACTACATACTTGTCCTAAATATTTAAGATTGTCCATTTTCTTATATTTGGTCGTTTCGGGCAAGTGCTGATTTTGTTACTCCACGTGTGGTCTTTAATTAACTTTCCTATATTACCGTCCTATAGCATGAGTCAAATCAGAACTTGTTTTATGGTATGAGACGGTGTTATTATACAATTCGTGGACATGATTTTGTTCATTTGATACAGATCACCAGAACATGGACACCAATCAAGGAGTCCTCGAAGATGGTATTAAGCTGAAGGGTATTAACTGCTTCACAAATGGTCGTATCGATGAAAGTGTTGCAGGTTGTATGATGTGTTTTTAAGTTGTTAGGCTTCGATATATTGTCGTCCGTGTGTAATGCTTGTATAAATTGTTTTCATTTAAGCTGTGATGGTTCGATCCGATGATTGGAGAGCAGTTTCTGAAGAAACGGAAAGCAACCCAATTGTCGGAATGAACAACGTAACATGAAGAGACTTTGGTCTCTTAAGCTTGAAACGGTCTCAGTTGATCTTTGACCCTACAAAAAAATGGGTTAAAGGAATCAAAATTAGAGTTCCGGTGGATTATGTAAATAAAAAAGGATTTAAGACGGATTCTTCGCAAATCCCAAAAATCCGTCGCAAATCATGCAATTTATTTTTAAAATTATGTTTTTAAATTATGAAGTTTTAAAAAAAAAAATCGGTCGCAAAATTTTGGAAAAAACATAGGTCGTAAATCTAAAACCTTTGCAATTTTTTTTTAAAAAATTTGGGTACTCATTCTGCAATTTTTTTCAAGATTCGGTTGCAAGTTCTGCTATGTTTTTTGGAATTCGGTTGCACATCTGGTAATTTTTGTTAGGAATTCGGTCGCAAATACTGCAGAATTCGGTCGAAAATTCTGCAATTTTTTTGGAATTCGGTCGCAAATACTGCAGAATTCGGTCGAAAATTCTGCAATTTTTTTGGAATTCGGTCGCTAATTTGGGAATTTTTTTAGGATTTGATCGCAAATTTGGAATTTTTTTTTTGGAATTCGGTCGCAAATTTGGATTTTTTTTTGAAATTCAGTCGCAAATTTTGCAATTTTTTAGGAATTTGGTAATTTTTTTTTTGAAATTCAGTCACAAATTTAATAATTTTTTCAGAGATTCGGACGCAAATTCTGCAATTTTTTGAAATTTGGTCACAAATTTGGTAATTTTTTTTGGGAATTCGGTCGCAAATTCTGCAATTTTTTTTGGAATTCGATGACACTTTTGGTAATTTTTTTTGGAATTCGGTTGCAAATTCTGCAATTTTTTAAGTAATTTGGTCGCAAATTCTGCAATATTTGTAGGTGTTCGGTAGCAAATTCCGTTTTTTTTTTAAATTCGGTCGCAAATTCTGCATTTTTTAAGAGATTCGGTCGCAAATTTGGCAATTTTTTTCCAGATTCGGTCGCAAATTTGGTAACTATTTTACAGATTCGGACGCAAATTCTGCATTTTTTATAGGAATTCGGTCGCAATTTTGGTAATTTTTTTTGAAATTCGGTCGCAAATTTAGCAAATTTTTCGAGATTCGGTCGCAAAAGTGGTCATTTTTTTAGGAATTCTGTCCCAAATTTGGTAATATTTTTTTGAAATTCGGTAACAAACTTAGTAATTTATTTAGAGATTCGGTCGAAAATTTGGTAATTTTATTACAAGATTCTGTCGCAAATTCTGCATTTTTTAAGAGACTCGGTCGCAAATTTGGTAATTTTTTTAGAAATTCAGTCGCAATTTCGGTAATTTTTTCAGAAATTGGTCGCAAATTTCAAAATTGTAAAAAATCAGCGGCAAATTTGGTAATATTTTCTCCAAAATCCGTCACAAATTCTACAATTTTGTTGGCAATTACGTCTCAAATTTGGTAATTTTTTTAAAGACGGTCGCAAAATTCGGTGATTTTTTATAACTTTTTTACGTCTCAATATTGTCGCAATTCTGCAACTTCTATAAAAAATTGTCGCAAATTTGTAATGTAATTTTTTTTATCTGTCGCAAATTCTGTAATTTTTTATAGAAATTCTGTCGCAAATTTGGTAATTTTTTTTAAAAAAGTCCTTCGCAAATTCTGCAATTTTTTAAAAAAAATTCGTCGCAATCTATGTATTAGTCGGTCGCAAATTAAGAAAAATCCGTCGTAAATTGCAATAAATACGTCAAAAAATAAAAGATTCGCCGCTCCATGCATTGAAGAAAGACCTACAAAAGAAAACCTGCCGTCATAAATTCTAACTCATACAACGAATCTATTTTCAGATTTTAAGGAGCTCAGTTAATCTATTACTTCGTGCAAAATACTTGAGGCTGTGTACTAAATCATAGTGTATAAAAATGGCAGGCTTATTCCTTAGGTTCGATAATGCGTACTTCCAGAAATTTAGGACCAACGGAGGAGAATTGAGTCTCACGTGTACTTGATATTTGAGGCTGAAATTGAAACGGGGTTACGCGAAAGAGTCTGAAAAAGACGTGGTAAAAAAAATAGGAAGAAATCGAGACACTGCCCGAAACGACCTTCCGGACGGCCGAAATCGAAGTGTATTATACACGTTTTCGGAGTACCGGTACCCTAGAACTAAACTCGTTGAAAATTGACAAAGCTATTCCTCGGGTTAGATAACGCGTTCTCCCAAAATTTTGGGACCTACAGAGGAGATTTGAGAGGATCGGGAAGCGATAAACTATCGTGGATGAATACACAAAAACAACTCCAAAGTGGACGTGTACTCGATATTTGAGGCCGAAATTGAAGCGGGGACATATGGAAGAGTCCGGGAAGACGTGGCAACAAAATTGGAAGAAATTGAGACATTGCCCGAAACGACCTCCCGGAAGGCCGAAATCGTAGTGTATAATACACGTTTTTTCGGAGAAACGGGACCCCAGAACAAAACTCGTGGAAAATTGACAGGGCTATTCGTCAGGTCAGATAGCGCGTCCTCCCAAAATTTTGGGACTAACGGAGGAGATTTGAGAGGATCGGAAGCGATAAACTATCGTCGATGAATACACAAAAACAACTCCAAAGTGGACGTGTACTCGATATTTGAGGCCGAAATTGAAGCGCGGACATATGAAAGAGTCCGGGAAGACGTGGCAACAAAAACGGAAGAAATCGAGACATTGCACGAAACGACCTCCCGGACGGCCGAAATCGTAGTGTATAATACACGTTTTTTCGGAGAAACGGGACTCCGAAACAAAACTCGTCGAAAAATGACAGGGCTATTCGTCGGGTCAGATAGCGTATCCTCCCAAAATTTTGGGACCAACGGAGGAGATTTGAGAGGATCGGGAAGCGATAAACTATCGTCGATGAATTCACAAAAACAACTCCAAAGTGGACGTGTACTCGATATTTGAGGCCGAAATTGAAGCGGGGACATATGGAAGAGTCCGGGAAGACGTGGCAACAAAATCGGAAGAAATCGAGGCATTGCCCGAAACGACCTCCCGGAAGGCCGAAATCGTAGTGTATAATACACGTTTTTTCGGAGAAACGGGACCCCAGAACAAAACTCGTCGAAAATTGACAGGGCTATTCCTCGGGTCAGATAGCCCGTCCTCCCAAAATTTTGGGACCAACGGAAGAGATTTGAGAGGATCGGGAAGCGATAAACTATAGTCGATGAATACACGAAAACAACTCCAAAGTGGACGTGTACTCGATATTTGAGGCCGAAATTGAAGCGGTGACATATGGAAGAGTCCGGGAAGACGTGGCAACAAAATCGGAAGAAATCGAGGCATTGCCCGAAACGACCTCCCGGAAGGCCGAAATCGTAGTGTATAATACACGTTTTTTCGGAGAAACGGGACCCCAGAACAAAACTCGTCGAAAACTGACAGGGCTATTCCTCGGGTCAGATAGCCCGTCCTCCCAAAATTTTGGGACCAACGGAAGAGATTTGAGAGGATCGGGAAGCGATAAACTATAGTCGATGAATACACGAAAACAACTCCAAAGTGGACGTGTACTCGATATTTGAGGCCGAAATTGAAGCGGTGACATATGGAAGAGTCCGGGAAGACGTGGCAACAAAATCGGAAGAAATCGAGACATTGCACGAAACGACCTCCCGGAAGGCCTAAATCGTAGTGTATAATACACGTTTTTTCGGAGAAACGGGACTCCGAAACAAAACTCGTCGAAAAATGACAGGGCTATTCGTCGGGTCAGATAGCGTATCCTCCCAAAATTTTGGGACCAACGGAGGAGATTTGAGAGGATCGGGAAGCGATAAACTATCGTCGATGAATTCACAAAAACAACTCCAAAGTGGACGTGTACTCGATATTTGAGGCCGAAATTGAAGCGGGGACATATGGAAGAGTCCGGGAAGACGTGGCAACAAAATCGGAAGAAATCGAGGCATTGCCCGAAACGACCTCCCGGAAGGCCGAAATCGTAGTGTATAATACACGTTTTTTCGGAGAAACGGGACCCCAGAACAAAACTCGTCGAAAACTGACAGGGCTATTCCTCGGGTCAGATAGCCCGTCCTCCCAAAATTTTGGGACCAACGGAAGAGATTTGAGAGGATCGGGAAGCGATAAACTATAGTCGATGAATACACGAAAACAACTCCAAAGTGGACGTGTACTCGATATTTGAGGCCGAAATTGAAGCGGTGACATATGGAAGAGTCCGGGAAGACGTGGCAACAAAATCGAAAGAAATCGAGACATTGCCCGAAACGACCTCCCGGAAGGCCGAAATCGTAGTGTATAATACACGTTTTTTCGGAGAAACGGGACCCCAGAACAAAACTCGTCGAAAATTGACAGGGCTATTCCTCGGGTCAGATAGCCCGTCCTCCCAAAATTTTGGGACCAACGGAAGAGATTTGAGAGGATCGGGAAGCGATAAACTATAGTCGATGAATACACGAAAACAACTCCAAAGTGGACGTGTACTCGATATTTGAGGCCGAAATTGAAGCGCGGACATATGGAAGAGTCCGGGAAGACGTGGCAACAAAATCGGAAGAAATCGAGACATTGCACGAAACGACCTCCCGGAAGGCCTAAATCGTAGTGTATAATACACGTTTTTTCGGAGAAACGGGACTCCGAAACAAAACTCGTCGAAAAATGACAGGGCTATTCGTCGGGTCAGATAGCGTATCCTCCCAAAATTTTGGGACCAACGGAGGAGATTTGAGAGGATCGGGAAGCGATAAACTATCGTCGATGAATTCACAAAAACAACTCCAAAGTGGACGTGTACTCGATATTTGAGGCCGAAATTGAAGCGGGGACATATGGAAGAGTCCGGGAAGACGTGGCAACAAAATCGGAAGAAATCGAGGCATTGCCCGAAACGACCTCCCGGAAGGCCGAAATCGTAGTATATAATACACGTTTTTTCGGAGAAACGGGACCCCAGAACAAAACTCGTCGAAAACTGACAGGGCTATTCCTCGGGTCAGATAGCCCGTCCTCCCAAAATTTTGGGACCAACGGAAGAGATTTGAGAGGATCGGGAAGCGATAAACTATAGTCGATGAATACACGAAAACAACTCCAAAGTGGACGTGTACTCGATATTTGAGGCCGAAATTGAAGCGGTGACATATGGAAGAGTCCGGGAAGACGTGGCAACAAAATCGAAAGAAATCGAGACATTGCCCGAAACGACCTCCCGGACGGCCGAAATCGTAGTGTATAATACACATTTTTCGGAGAACCGGGACCCCAGAACAAAACTCGTCGAAAATTGACAGGGCTATTTGTCGGGTCAGATAGCGCGTCCTCCCAAAATTTTGGGACCAACGGAAGAGATTTGAGAGGATCGGGAAGCGATAAACTATCGTCGATGAATACACGAAAACAACTCCAAAGTGGACGTGTACTCGATATTTGAGGCCGAAATTGAAGCGGGAACATATGGAAGAGTCCGGGAAGACGTGGCAACAAAATCCGAAGAAATCGAGACACTGCCCGAAACGACCTCCCGGACGGCCGAAATCGTAGTGTATAATACACGTTTTTCGGAGAACCGGGACCCCAGAAAAAAAACTCGTCGAAAATTGACTAGGCTATTCCTTGGGTCAGATAACGCATCCTCCCAAAATTTTGGGACCTACAGAGGAGATTTGAGAGCATGGGAAGCGATTATTAGGGTGGGATGGGTGGAGATTAAGAAGGAATTTGGGCATGAGAGGGTGAAAAAGTGGGTGGATGATGTGTGGAGGAACATGCAAGAATAGGAGAGAGGGAATATTATTATGGGTTGCTGGGCAATTTGGGAAGCTCCAAAATAAGTTCATCTTCGAGGGGAAAAGGATGAAAGCGAGAGACATTATAGATAGACACTTCAAACATTGACATTATTAAACCTATTCCAAAAAATCTCATAACGTAGCCCATTAGGATATAATTCAAACCCATCCCCTCTTTTCCAAGTCTTCAAATAGGTGCAACCCTCCATCTCCCTTGTCCTTCGGACGACCTCACTGCTAGCTACTTGTCGACTCCGAAGACTAGACTGGGATGCATATTTTGAAGGATTACGTGTCACGAGACAGACATACTGCCCACCTTGAACAAATAGGAGTCGACACATGCCACAGGTATGGAAAAGGGTGTTTTAGGGTTATGGAAGAAACGACAGCAGTGACTGAAATCGTGGTGTTGGTTGTGGCGATAGTGGTGGAGTTTTAGTGTTTGGTTTAATACTTTGATTGGATGGTCAACTTGCCAATTCTTTCCCCTTAAAGTGATACACTCATAAAACTGTGGGAAAACACGAATGGGAGGAAGTAATACGTAGAAGTGTAACAAGTAGCTAAAGCCTACTGATTAAGTAATTAATAACAACCGAACATAACAATAGGAGAAAACACAGATGTCGAGAAGATGTTTAATTCTTACCTTAACAAACCCAGTACGACGATCCAAATTCAAATGTAAATTTTGCAGCTGTCCGAACTCTCCAAAGACATTACGAAGATCCTCCTCTTGTGCTTCCTCGTGCACTCCCGTGACATGTACAATCCAAAGACACATATATATATATATATATAACAAAACTGAGATGAGTAAAGCAACATGAAGTATTTGTATCAGAAGCCCCCACTACACTACACTAGAGAATATCCCTCAAACAACAAACACAATTACAGATGGAGCGTTTTTTCAAAGTCTACCTTAATGTATCAACTATACGTCTATACCAATGTACCACAGTACCAGTTTTTTTTTGGGATGTTTCGATTTCTTTCCTGATTTCCGATACTTTTTCTGTGATCAAATTGGTGTGATGAACTGGATTGTTGGTGATTTGATTGTTGTAAGTGAAGGCGTAAAGAGCGAAGAGATTTGTTGTAACGGTTGAAAATAGCATGATTAGGTTTACTGCTTATGAACAGAATGAAGATCGCTTGAATCTAGCTGTTCCATCCCCAATTTTTACAGATATCGATCCCATTTTTTAGGGATACTGATCCCCCAGAAATTTTTAGCTGATTTCCGAGTTTTAATACCCAATCAGTAGCATTTCCCCATTACTCATCAGAGATTACATCATCCGAAACCCTAATTAACCAAACATAATCACCTAAATCCTCAGTAAAACCAAACATATCAACAGAAAACACATATTCGCCAGTTATCGAATGCCTTCAACGAGGCATAACGCACCAATTTTCAGCTAATTTCCGAGTTTCAACACCAGATCAGTAGCATTTCTCATCACAGATTAATTTACACCATCCAAAACCCTAATTAACCAAACATAAATCACCTAAAACCTCAATTAACCAAACAAATCAACGGAAAATACACATTCGCCAGTTATTGAATGCCTTTAACGAGGCATAACAATCAATTCTTAGCTAATTACGAGTTTTAACACCAGATCAGTTGCATTTCGCCATTTCTCATCACAAATTAAACCATTAAAAACCCTAATTAACCATCACGATTCACACAATCACACCTAAATCGATCAAAAACACCGAAATCGAAACAAAATCAAAATCAAAATCAAACGAATAACAATCGGAAAAGGGCGACGTACATTGTTGAAGCAATTTCTGACCGGACCGGTTTCCGATACGAACTCATCGTGAACCTTCTCCATGACGTCCTCAATGACGTCATTTTCCGGCGGCGATACGGCGTCGTTCGGTGGTCGGAGCGAAACGCCGTCGTTGCGGTGTGAAGAAGGGTTTCGAAATTTAGGGAAGGAAGGGGAGAACCGAAGCTCGTGAGTTGTGAATTATGAATCGTGAAAACCGAAGCTAGAACCGATCCAAAATGTATGATAGACTCGAAATGACTGGACCTGTATTATTAATCCGTTTGATTGATCCATTTTATTATCTCTACTTACGAATTTAACCATATATTCTTTCTGCCTCGGTCATGTATTTATTTACTTTTTGTTTGGTTACGTTAATTAGTTTTTCTAATTAATATTAGAATATAACCCTCATATTTATTTCGGACCCAAAAGTCCGAAAAAACGTGGATAATAACCTTCAAAATCGATCGTTTTTGGCTATTTCTCGTAAGCGAGGAAAATTGATCGATAGGATTAGAATGTCTAAAAATTACCCTCGGACACGCTATAAAATGGTAAATATAACTTGTTTCGACGGATTCCAACACGTCTCAAAACGCAATCAAATGGCTTTTTAAAGACTTCATTGAGATCCAAATGAACCTAATACATCGTATTTGGTGTGGAGTTTGTTCAGCGCGATTATGGGACCATTTTATTCCGAGACACAAAATGACAAAAAAAAAACATGGATAATAACCTTCAAAATCAGTCATTTTCAACTATTTTTTCTAGCGGTGAATTTTTTTCTAAAACGCGAATGTTTTTTAACGAAATTTTGTCGATATGATTAAAATGCCTAGTAATGATTATTAGAACCCTTATATACGATCTAAAATGTAATATAGAATTTGTTTCACCAGATTCAACATGTCTCGATGACCCTAATATTACACCAGGACACTGTATTTCATGTGGGGTTTGTTCATCGCGATTATGGAACCATTTTATTCCGAGACCCAAAATGCAAAAAAAAAAAACGTGGATAAAAATAACCTTCAAAATCGATCATTTTCAACTATTTTTGAAAACGGACTCACAGTCATGCTAAAGTTCTAGGTGAAGAGATCATCTCAATTACTGCGAATGTCTAGTTTAACACGTAATTTCGATTTATTACGTCCTAGTCCAAAACCAAATAATGCCCGTCTTTGGTCGAAAATCAAATGAAACCCGAAACAACCATCATCCAAAACACAATCTTATCAAAAGTAGAATACATATAACGGATCAAATAGCGTGAATAAGACCAATTGCATCGAAAATATCCACACACAAAAACAGTATCATGACAGCAAGTTTCATCTTCTCAACAAGCTAGAAAAGCATAGAAAAAACGGTTTTAGAAGATAGAAGACGAGATTATTACCCGTGTGGTGAGTTAAAAGCATCATCAAAACTTCATATCGAGGTTGCTGATATGAAACTTGCCAGTTCTCATAGTTCTCGGAAAATTCCTGACAGATTTGACGTGATAGAATCCAATATAACCAGCGACAGCAATGGCGTAACCTCCTCCCCTGAAATTGTTAACGACAAACCCATCGACAATTCCACCCTTCTGCTGCAATTTCTTCAACTCAATCTTCGCCAATTTCTGCCTATACTTCATCGGAAGAAGCGTTAAGGGTTCACCAGGGACTGCATCAGTACACGGGCCCAGTAAATCATGCATCCTACCCATGGCTCTCGCCTGAGTCTTCAAATCGCCTGTCATGATATCGATGAAATGCCTCTCCAACATGAATTTCGAGGAATATGTTTCACCAGCCACCATTTTCTCAAACCCTACCTTGTTGTTAAACCTACTGACTTTCGGGTCGCTAGGTACTCTCGTAAGTTCATCTTTCAAACAAGTTTTCGGGTTTCCTAATCCTGTATCAAGCACGAAGAGTTCTTTGTTTAATCGTACAACCTCAGATTGTAACGCCTTTCCGGTGGTTAATAGGTAACTGGAATTCGATTTTGGGAATAATCGGCTCATGTAACTCATCTTTTACGCACCCTTTGATCTCTGCAATCAACCAGATACCAATTATAATCCAAACCGTGTATATCACAAAATCATCAATCAATCAATCACAACAAGAACAACAAACCCTAATCATAATTGAAATTAACTGATACGAAAATGTTAATTAATCTTGATTCCTCCAATCAATCAGATACCCATTATACATCAAACAGTGAATATCACGAGCAGAATCAGAACAACAACAAACCCTAATCATGGTCGAAAATAGTTTATACGAAATCGTTGATTAACCTCGATTCCCCCAATCAACTAGATACCCGTTAAAATCCAAACAATGAATTTCACGAAATCGCCAATGAACCAGGAATTAAGTGACAACGAAGCTAATGTAAATCTAATGAAGAATTGGCGAAAAAACTGGGTTCGCAAATTATGAGTAAACCCTAATCAGATTTGAAAATAATCTATACGAAAACGTTAATTAACCTCGATTCCCCCAATCAAGTAGATACCCATTAGAATCCAAACAACAAAATTCTGGAAATCACAAATGAATCAGGAATTAATCGATACGAAAACGTTAATTATAAACCCTAATCATAATTGAAATTATCGATACGAAAACGTTACTTATAAACCCTAATCATAATTGAAATCAATCGATAGGAAAACGTTGATTAACCTCGATTCCAACTAGAAACCCATCATCCAAACCATAAATTTCACGAAATCACCAACGACTCAGGAATCAAGTAACAACCAAACTAAAGTAAATTGAACGAATAATTGACGAAAATACTGATTTCGCAAATTATGAGCAAACCCTAATCAATGTGTCGATTACGTTAATTGGCTTACCTGAAGAACACCGGCAGCGGCGAACAGAGATGGAGAATGAAGACGAAGAGTCGGATTGCTTGTGATTTTGATTGAAGAGGGCGCAATCTTGAATCTTGATAAATGGGTCAATTGAGTCGGGTTTACATTCAATTCGGATCGGATCACTTTCGAGTTTGTAAAAGTTAAGCGATAATGGGTCAAATTCGGATTTCACTCTTCGTGGGTCAAATTATAATGGGTCAAATTCGGATCACGCTTCGTGGGTCGGGATTGATTTTCGAGTTATACGGGTTAGATCACTTTCGAGTTTGTAAAAGTTTAAGCAATAATGGATCAAATTCGGATTTCACTCTTCGTGGGTCAAATTATAATGGGTCAAATTCGGATCACGCTTCGTGGGTCGGGATTGATTTTCGAGTTATACGGGTTAGATCGGGATCAGTTTTCTGGGGTTAGATCTTTCGGGTCATACCAAATCCCTTCAATTAGGAGTTTGTATAAGTTTAAGCAATAACGGGTCAAATTCGAATCTTCACTTCACGTGTCGGGATTGATTTTCGAGTTATACGGGTTAGATCATTCGGGTCATACCAAGTCAAACAAATGACTGAGACGGAAACCGTAAGTATACGTATTTGTGTATGTGTATAACTTCCAACAAAATTTGTCAAATTTTCTCAAATTTTTGTATTGAAAAAAAACTCCCACAAGTTCACATTTTTTTGACAACTTCCACACTTGTAGTAGTAGTACTATATTACAACAAGGCCAACAAGAGCGTGATCGAAAACCAAAAGTCGTCTTCAGGTACACGTATTGGGTATGGAAGGAGCAGCGTCCGGGTTTTGCTGCTCCTTCCAGATTCGGCCGGTGACCCTCAGCTTCAGCTCCTTACGGTCTCCACCCGAGAAGAAAAGTGCCATGTTTCGTTGGATGATGAGACCGTCGTGACTGTCCCTCACTTTCCTGTGGCTATCCCGAACGCTCCTTGGGGTTCCTTCCCATACTAGTTTCCTCCCGTTTCCCCCGACTTCTAGGCTGTAGCAGTAGTTTCTTGCATCGTTTTCATCGCCCATGAAGCGCAGGAATGCCATGTATACCGGTGCCATCCCCAGTTGGAATGCTTCAAAGTGAAGACAGAAGTATTGACCGAAACAATGGAATACCTGACAAAATCAACGAAAATTATACACAGTAGATTTCACTGGAGTATAATTTAGTGCAGATCAACCGTCATTGTTGAAAGCGACAATAACAAACAAATTTAGTCATTCTCGATTCAATTTGAATGACTCAAAGACGAACTTTGTCCGCTGATTCAAATTGTATTTGAGTTCCTACCTACTGCACATCATCGGCAGATGCATAACATAATAACCAGTACTAGACCCATATGGAATATGCATAACATTCGAGGAAAATTCTTCGGATTCAAGGAAAAAAGGCAATGGTTAAGAAATACGAGGAACAGTGCACTTACGGTTAACATCCATGTGGCATTTTCTACTTCACGAGGATTGGATTTGACATAGCGATGGTTAAATGTACATCCAGCGTGCATGTCAACTTTGTGATCGTCCCTGAGATGAGCTACCAGGAAAGGAATATCACCCACAACCGAGCACTCAGACCCCGCGTAAGGACAATTGTATGGTCTAAAATTGCAGATTGCCTCGTGTTTGAGTTTGCTGTAATACGGGAATATTTCTGGACACCCGAGATTATAATATTTACAAGGCAATTCAAGTGATTCTGCCACCTTTTCCAGGGCTAAGCATCGAATATCACCGAGTTCCTGTCTACAAGTTGGACAGCGGTTTTGCACTCTTGTTTTACAAGTGGAGCACAGTGTGTGACCATTATGACACTGCACTCAACCAAAACACCAATTCAGATGGAAACTAACTCGACATAAATCACAACAACACGACAATGAATCAGGAATGCAATTCAGCGATACAGATTCGACAGTATGTAGAAACAAAGCTGAACGGTAGGTAAGTACGAATGCAAGTTCCAACACAAAGTCGATACACCCTTCTTATATAGTACGAATCCCATAACAGTTTCATCATACATCACCAAGAACTAAGACTCTAAGAGAGCATGTGTAAGAATTTCATCGAACAACGGCTACTTCACAACATGAAGATGCATATTAACATTAGCAGATTCTCGGGTTATCGTTGTTATAGGTCAATCACGCAAATCCTGTCATATAGGACGATCTCATATAACGATTTCTGCCAGATAATTCAGAGACGATTCCACATTAAGCGAAAAAGAAACCATCTGTCAGCAATACAGTGATCAGTTCTGCATCAACTTATAAACATACCAATCAAACAAACCAACACCCAATGAAATCAGCAATTATAACAGCAAAACACAAGAACAAGTCCAATCATAATACCGAAAACAAAACGAAAAAAAACACGAACTTTGGGAAATCAACCTGATGAATGGGTGGATACATAGAGTTGGTACAAACAGGACATTCAAGCAACTCATGGACACTGAAGGCAGGGGTAAGAGCTGTAGAACCAACAATATTAGCCCTCGGTTTCGCCGAAGATTGGTGGTTGTTACTAAGATGGTGGTTATTGGTATCAAGGTGGTGACGGATCTCTTCTTCCTCCAACCCATCCATGGAAGACACACACTCAATGTTATCTATGTCCATTTTTCGAAATTTCCAATCAAATTTCCCCAATTTTCCCCCAAAATTCCAATTGAAAAACACCCAAATGGATCACACAACGTAAAATTAAAGCCTCTCCCTCTGAAAATTTTACCCTTTTCAGTGAGAATTCAGAGGGAGAATATAAAAACTCAAGAAAAAATGTCGAATCCCCCAATTTTCAGCAAACCCTAATTCACAAAAACTCGAATCCAATCGAATCCCTAAAATCAACAACAACGATAAAAACTAAAAAGAACCCAGAAATACCCAGAAATCCAATTGCAAAACCCAACTCCCAGAATCTCGAATCTTATTGTAATTCACAATTTAATCAAACCTTCAACTATCTCTCTCTCTCTCTCTAACAAATCGAATTCCCCCTTTTCTTCTACATGGATTATGGAAAAAGAGATAGAAAAAAGCATGAAGATGACGAAAGAGAGGAGGATTCAATGATCCCCAGACGAAGAAACCATTACTAACCTCCCCTCAACAACAACAACGAGAAAAAAAGAGAAAAAAAAGACTCGTTTTCTTCAATCCACTCTGTTTTTTCTCCCCCCTTTTTTGTGGCTACACCAAATTATAAATCCACCCATAAAATTTGACCCATCCACGGCAAAAAATGAGCCTAATTACCCAATGTGTCCTAATAAATTACTCATTCCGTTCATTCCAAATGATACGTATTCCTTTTTGGACCGTTCAAATCCAATTGATCCATTTCCTTTTTAGTTTATTTTTTGACCAAATTATTCTTTTTCTCCTTAACTATTTACACTACGAGAGTTACAGAGAAGGTCTCCTGGGAAACAGTCTCTCATTAACTTTACTGAGAGACCAAGTACAAATGGAAGTGACAATGATACCAAACCTAATAGAAGTAGGTACGATTAACATGAAAGAGTATACAAATATAAAGATGGTACACTTGTTATAAAAATAGGTACAAAACAAAGTTGTCATTTAAGGGTACGAATGATACGTAGAGTGGTACTGAAGAACGGTCTCTCAATAAGTTATTGAGAGACCGTTTCTCCCAAGATTTTGTGTTACAGTATATGTCATTGTGAAATGATATTTTGGATAATCAAATAGTATAATACTAATTTGTCCATAATTATTGTACTTTTAATATTACTTTAATATTTTCTTAATCCTTGTGCAAATTAGAAGCGTATCCTTTGGATGTGAACGGAGGTAGTATGAGACTAGGGGTGATAACAAATCGAATCGAATCGTTTTATCGCGAGGTGAACAGTTGTGCGGACTGGCTGGTTAATAAGGGAGTGTGGTGTTTTAGCTGACGAGGCTTTCAGTCTTAGATAGCTCACAGATCCCTGTGGAACTCTTTCGCTTGGTCCAGAGTGACGTTGGAGGAGTGTCGTGGTCTCGTCTCATTCCCTTTCCTCTTTAGCTTTATTTTCGTGTTGGTGTGATAGTCTAGAATTCACAAGTCGATCCTAGTACGAGCTTGGTCATGCCTCGGTTTGTGTTTGTTAAGCAAAATTCGAGTTTCTGTCGTTCTCGAACTTACTAAAGCTTGAAAAAAACTCCAAAAAAAAAAACGTAAACAAAAATATAAAATCGTGTAAGAGAATTCGTTGTCGAGAATTTCAGTTAAAGTGCCACCTTTATCTCAATCAATAATCTACCTCGAACGGATGAGGATGAAGATCCTTTGTCCCATTTCATGTCTAATTCTGTGTGTCAATCCATCTCGATTTTTTGGATTAGGATGCTCAATCCCGTGGATTAGGAAAAATTAGGGTGGAAATAGAACAAAGTTGTAGTGGGGATGTAAGTGTAGGACCAATGAGATAATGCCACGTTATTACAATTATTATTTGTTTTGGTCCCAAACATTCCTCTTTACAAGTTGGATACATTATCAACCCAAATTTTGCCCAAATTCTGGTTTGCCCAAACTTATAACTGGTCAAATATGATCCGTTTACATAGAAAATATAAAATATTACAAAAGTACGTATATAGGTTATCCTTTCTACATAAATGAGAAGTATTTGATCTGTTATAACAAAATGACGGATACCTCCATCATAAAGAAGATCAGTTGCATTATCAATATATCATGAATTTATTGGTTCAATTAATAATACACCATCTTAACACTTTTTCATGGGTGCCCATATCTCATTTGATATGAGATTAATGAGAGTATTGATTATTGGATGTATGATATGATTATGATTGGCTAGTAGTAATTGTATGAGTTTTGCTTGCCTTTCACAATTGGTTTCACTCTAGTATCAAATGATTAGTTTGGTCGAAAGTTTTACTAAATTACTCGATATTCGCTCGTCAACAGACCTGATGTCAAATAATTGAGGTCATAAAGTAAAGACAAGAACATTCGTATTCGATCTCGGTTTCTAAATCTCCGTTCCATGATAAATATCGGTTTGGTTGAAAGTTTTACTAAATTACTCGATCTTCATTCGTCAACAGACCTGATGTCATAAAATTAAGGTCATGAAGTAATGACAAGAACGTTTGCATTCGATCTCGGTTTCAATGTTGATTCCAAAAGATGTCGACCTCATCAATTTGACTACGAGTATATGTCATTATTCACAGAAATGTGACTTTATTGTTGAAATTTACAGTCGAACTAAACGAGTCAAGATATTCACCCGATCACGGGCCAAAAAAAAAACAATATCCCTAGCAAGCAAATTCATAGTTTATGGCCCATGGGCCATTTCCATATGGGCCTTATTTTACATGGGTTATCATGCATGGGCCGAAAAAAAAAGTGTCCATCTATCATTTGGGCATATACTCGTATTTGCCTTAATCTTATAACAGATCAAATACGAGTAACTAATAAAAATAAATCTATTTAATGAGTAGACGGGTCGGGTTATTGCCACCCACGTGATTAGAGCTGACAAATCGGACGTGCCGGACCGTGCTTCGTGCCGGCCCAATCGTGCTTCGTGCCTGTCCAGCCCGGCCCAGTCGTGCCTGGCAGACCCACCGTGTCGTGCCGTGCCTGACTTTGATAACATGCGCTGAGGCACGGTTCCTAGTCCGATCCCGGTTGCGCTTAAGTCGTGCCAGGCTGTCGTGCCCGACCAAATTTTCAGGTTTTTTCATTTTTTTGGGATTTAGAGTCGTGTCGGCCCAACCGTGCCGTAATTTGAGACGAACTCGTGCTTAGTCGTCTTTGAGTCGATCCTAATTCGTAATACATTAAATTTATCGAAATGTAGTCGAGTACTGGAATCCTGGGTCCGGCACTGGGAGGAGATAATGATGAGAGTAATGTTTAAAGTGTAACTACATATTGCGTACAATAATTTATCCATAGGAAACGTAAATGATGATGTTATGTTGTTGGTCTTATGAATTCACTTGATTATCATCATCATATGCTTTATTGCCTGTTTTTCTCTTCAAATCATATCATTCCTCATACTAATTAATTAATTAATTAAATTAAATTAATTAATTATTAACTAAATTAATTAATTATTAATTAAATTAATTAATTATTAATTAAATTAATTAATTAAAATGAATATTAGTAGTAGTACGATTATCATGATCAACAAACATAGAGTATATTGACTGCCGTCCAATATACATTACTTATTGGGATTATATTAAAAAAAAAAAAAAAAAAAAAACTGTATAAATTATAGGGTAAGACGGTTTCAAATGTGCTAATTTTGTGAAAATATAGAAAGTAATTTATTTATTTTTGATAAATAAGTGATTTTTTTAAAAAGAAAATGAACAATTTATAAAACCGTCTATACAATAACTACAAAGTATTACCTTTCGTTGTTATTATGTCACGAGTAAAAATTGCTTATATTGTTAATCACCAACTTGATACCACTAATCATGCCTATGTGTATGTTCAATTAAAGATGCCCTAATTATTGTTTTTTTTTTGTCTAAAAAAAACCGCGTTTAGTCTGAGAATCGACCCTCTAGCCACTTGACTAGGGTAACTTCGCTTTTACCACAAAGATACTCATCGTACGAGACCGTAAAACACTCATCTCGTATAAAAACTCACTGATCTATTATAATAAACGAATTATCTTTTCACAAAAATGAACTGTCTAACACATGTTGTTATATAAAACCGTCTTACACTACAATCCGTAAAACAAAAGGAAGCTAAGTGTTAATAAGATGAGTATGTATGTAGTTGTGGTGATGATTAGGGTTCTAATGATGAGGCAAAGAAGAAGTAAGAAGTGAATGAATATATAAAGATTGATATACAAAAAAAGATTCATTTAGAACTCAGAAGGCAGCTTTATGACCTAATAATAATGGTAAATTTGACGAGAATATCCGTCACAAACCTGTAACACGGGTCAAATAATATTCATTTGAATTGATAAAAACAGACTCATGTCTTACCTCCTACGTAGTAATATTATTATTTAACCCATCGTCGATTTGTGACAGATATATCCGTTACAAAAGAGATTTACTCAGTAATACGGAGTAATACATAGACTAATTATTGAATATAGATTCCCAACAAAGTTATAAGCTAAGTTTAGGTCTTTGGCCCACAAGGGGGTTGCCTAGTGGTTAAAACTTGTGGTCATTGGTCCAAGAGTCTCAGGTTCAAGCCCTTGCAAGCGCGAACTTGTGGGAGTTGTATGACTTGAGACTATGCCTCTAGACTTCGAGCATGTCGCCCACGGGCGGTTTACCTTGTTGTGTGTGGTTTACCCAGAGCGCGTGAGAGTTGTATGGCTTGAGACTATGCCTCTAGACTTCGAGCATGTCGCCCACGGGCGGTTTACCTTGTTGTGTGTGGTTTACCCAGAGCGCACCAAAAAGGTAGCGGCTGCGGGTTCCCTCGTTCATTAAAAAAAAAAAAATTAGGTCTTTGTTCCACAATCATTTTTTTTTTTTTTTTTTTTTTTTTTTTGCATAATTTAATGTGGTGGGATAGAAGACAAAATTTTAACTTCTGTTTATATCAGTGTATAAAGTTATATACTATATGTCATGTCATTATCATCATGTAACTATGTACAGTAAGTACTACAACTCCTATAGTTTTGTAATTAGTCGTATAATTAGAGATAAGTATATTTATCGTCTTGTCGGGTAAGATTCAGAATGTCACGGACCGTGTCTGGGTTGAAATTTGATCAAGAACACCGTGCTTAATTCATAAATGACACACCTAACGTGCAAATAATATAAAATAAGGCTGATTTGAATTGGACTAATTATTTTTGGCAGTGCTTAGCTTGGACCGTCATTTCCATTTCACCATCACGATACGAAGCCTAAGCTAACTTCCTACACTTGAACCGATCATGTCATTTTCTCCTACAGATATTGTAGTCTAATACGAGACATGATTCAGCGCGATCCACTTCCAGAAAGTACAATGCCTAACCACAACACGACACATCATGAACCATGCATGCCTGGAGTCATTTCCATTTCAACATCACGGCACGAAGCGTAAGCTAACTTTCTATGCCTAAGTCGATCATGTCATTTTCTTCTACAGGCACAATAGGCTAACACGAGGCACGATTCACGATTCACCACGACCCACTTCATTTCAACATCACGACACGAAGCCAAACTTCCTATGCCTGAGTCGATCATGCCATTTTCAGTATTTTCACTACCTACAAATACAGTAGACTAAACACGAGACACGATTCAGCACGACCCAGTTGAAGAAAGTGCATGCCAATTGATGTTTGTTCAGGTGCTTAAATTTTGGGTACAGAATGAAGAATTGAATTGAATGGGGGATGGCATTGAATGTTCTGTTCCTGTTGTAGTTGTAGTATCATCAGCAATATAAACTGTCAGAATAATGTTGGGAGTCTCATAAAACTCAAATCAAATCTCATAACAGTAAAAAAATTACAGTAAAAAACTGAGTACAACTGTACAAGTGGTCAAAGATTCAATTTTGTCACCAAAAAAGAAGGTCAAAAAAGTTACAAAAGATCAACTGAAACATTAAGTCAGATGTTATTAAAAGCAATCACACCAACAACAACAACAAAAAATTACAACTTTCCCAAACATTATCTCCTTCATTCTCATAATAAGACCGTTGTAACCGAAGATGTCTTAACCCAGTGGTTAGGACTAGGTGCTCTGGGACAGTAGGTCTCAGGTTCGAATCCCCCTCCCCCATATTGTAATGCGACTAAGTTCGCTCTTCGTTGAACCGAAAAAAAAAATAATAAGACCGTTGTACGATATATACTGATGTTATAATCATACGGTTTATGAAAAAAGAATGTTCATTTTACGTCATTCCACGTTATGTAATGATCTTAGAAGAGAATGACGGTCTTTCTTTAAGTGAGTCCAACTGAAATGAACCCGTCTGATCTGGTCGTCCACCGAAGAAGTGAGTTTGGACCCACGAACCCGTCTCAAACCCAAATTACCCGTTTGTCTATTCTGTGCGTCAAATTAAGTAAAGTGAAGTACTTCATTCGTGATTCCTAAACGTGATTCCACGTTATATAACGATATTAGGGAGAGGAAGACGGGTTTTCGATATGATTTCCAACAACAAAAACACAACATGGTATGTTCATTATTGTGACAATTGCATTAAATTGGCAAAATTCCAATCATACATTCTAGAAAGACATTACTTTAATTTCATTTCCACAATTACAACAACAACAACATCATAACCTTAAATTTGGGATCGGTTAACATGAATCAGAATCTGAGAATCGTCAATTCAAATTACAATTCCTTTTACAAATTACAATTTACTCATCATCTACTCCTACCATCTATATATCTAATCTAACCTAAAAAAAAAAAAAAAAAAAAAAAAACAATCTAAATTCAACTACTAGTCTACAACATACAGTTGTCATCTGCAAAAAGCTAGTGAAAAGAACATGACATCAACATGGCTAAAACACAAATTCTCTCGTAAAATGGTCTCTCGTAATATCATTTCCAACCTTCCAGAAAACCGTCATACTCTGAAACGTTCTCGTAACATAATTTCCCAAAAACCATTCTACCGTGTAACTGTCTCTTACATAATATGATTTTCGGGAAACAGTTTCCCGGAAACCATTTTACCGTGAAACTGTCTAGTACATAATATGATTTTCGAAAAACCGTCTTACTATGAAACGGTCTCGTAATATAATTTCCCGGAAACCATTTTACCGTGAAACGGTCTGATACATAGTAGAAGTATGATTTTCGAGAAACCGTCTAACAGGAGATTTATAGGGAATTACATGTAAGTGACAAACTCAAAGTCCCATAAAGTGTTACTACCAATCTCCAAAGCAAAGAAAATTAAATTGCAGAGTTTTCTAAGCTTTCTTTTTCTTTTTTTTTTTTTTTTTTTTTTTTTTTTTTTGTGTCTTGATTTGTCGAATCACAAATTCTTGTACTAGACCGTCTTCAGAGCTGGCAAATCGAAAATCTAAAATATTCATCGATAATTGAATAGATACGTACTAAAATACCCAAAACACCCCCCATGATCAAGGTTCGAGACCCGATTGGCGAATCATGAATAATGTGAAATACCCAAATACCCCTGAAACCGCGAATTTAATACGAAAGAATCGATTTTTTTTTTTTGCCTGCACCTGAGCTAGAAAACAGAGAGTTCTTGACCGAATCGAATTACGACTTTACAAGCCATGTGAAATACCCAAAATACCCCTGTCAATGCGAAATTAGAATCGAATTACGAACCATATGAAATACCCAAAATACCCCTGATACCGCGAAATTAATACGAAAGAATCGAATTTTACCTACACCTGAGCTAGAAAGCAGAGAGTTCTTGACCGAATCGAATCACGACTTTTACGAGACATCTGAAATACCCAAAATACCCCCATCAACGCGGAATTAATAAGAAATAATCGAATTACGAACCAAGCGAAATACCCCAAATACCCCCGTCACTGTTGAATTAATACGAAAGAATTGAAATTTGCCTACACCTGAGCAAGAAAACAGAGAGTTCTTCACCAGCAAGAATCGAATTACGAGTGAAATACCCTCATCAACCCGGAAGTAAGACGATAGAATCGAATCACGAGCCATGTGAAATACCCAAAATACCCCCATCAATGATGAATTAAGACGAAAGAATTGAATTGAATCGGAATCGGAATCGGAATCGAATTGAATTTTTTTACCTAGACCTGAGCAAGAAAACAGAGAGTTCTTGACCAGGGCAATCATCAGGGCTAATCAAATGAAACGATTCGGAATCGAATCCACCGATACTCCATTCATAATTAGCTCTCATATACATCAACTCCCCTGTTTCTCCTCCATCACCATTAAGTTCCGGAATCACCCCTGCTCCAACGGTCATATTCTCCATTTTCTTGAGCATCAATCGAGTCTCCTCAGAGGGTTTCCTCCTCGCAGCGAACCCGACCCGACGCCCATTACAAAACAACGTCCAAACCGGGATCGAGTGAAGCGGGCACGACCCGAGTTCACTCAATTTACACTCGAGCGCAATCCGGAGAAAACCGGACCGGATTTCGCGGGCGAAGGAGTGAGTAGAGAGCGAGAGCTCGAGCAAGAGAGACGGTTTCGATGAGAGGCGGTCGTGTTGGACGCAGAACCAGATGTGGGAACCGTGTCGAGGGCCGAAGAATGTGCAGATGACCATGGATTTGGAGGGGCGGGGCGGCGCGTGGGAGCTCACGGTGGTTTCAGGGGAGGATGGCGGGTCCGGGTTCGGTGGTTGGGTGTCGTCTCGTAAGGAGGTGGAAAGGCGTTTCTTGGTGGTTGTGGCGGTGGCGGTGGCGGTGGTTGTTGCGGTGGTGGGGTGGGTGGCGGGGAGGGTGAAGCAGGGGAGGAGGAGGCGGCGGAGGGAGGGTAGTTTGGTCATTTCAAGAAAACAGAGGAAAACAGAGGAATTGTGTTGGTGGTTTTAGTTGAGGAGGAAAACAGAGAGATGTATACAGTATATTTATAGGAAAAATGGCGGGAAAATTTTATTTTTATTTTATTTATTTATTTATTTATTTATTTTTCTATAAAGTTTTTTTTTTTTTTTTTTTTTTTCTATAAAGTTTTTTTTTTTTTTTTTTTTATTTTGTGTAGATTGGTATTTATGGGTTCGGTTTTTAATTCAGTAGTGTCGATTGTTTGTAAGGCTGTCTTATAATAATACTTCATATACTCCATATAAGACTAGCCTAATAAGTACGGAGTACTACAGAGTAGTTTAATACCAAAAAAATGACGATTAATCTTGAAAAATCCCGACTTTTGATTAGTAACTCATGTTGGACGGTAATATAGAAGAGAACGACACGATAATAACGCACTAGAAAAGGCCCGTGCTCGAGCACTAATTCAGCCCGACTAGGCCGAGATAGAGTCGGGCCATATAGCCAAACGTGGCCCTAGACCGTCACGGGTGAACTATAGGTCTGAGTTTGAATTTTTGGAGCCTAAACCGGTCCCCATACCAAGTCGGACCGTGCCTATTGGGCCACGAGCTAGACGGACTAGAAAAAAGTGGCTGAAATGACTGGGCCGGACCGTGATGTTGCCCAGCCTGCACCGAGCCGGACTGTGGCTCCGGTACTGTGTCAAAGTTGCTTCGATTCTTGAATTACAAACGCAAAACGTGTGTCAGCACGAAAGATGAAACTGCAGATAAAAAATCTCGTAAATCGTTCACTCAAAAACCGTCTACGCTATGTGATTGCTTCATCGTCACACTCAGCAAGAACTTGAGCAACCGATTCCATTGTCGGCCTCTTATTTCTATCTTCTTCGACACAAGAAACTCCCACTTTTATCATCAAACCTACTTGCTTCCGACTAAAACTCCCTTCTAATCTCGGATCCACAAACTCACCGACCCACGAGTCGTTCTCTCTTTCGGTCTCCCATTTAGCCAATCTCACAAAATTTACCAGTTCAGATTCACCTTCCGAACCAAAACTCGACAGTCGAATTCCTTTCACTAGCTCAAGAATCACGACACCATAACCGTAGACGTCAACTTTAGCCGTGATTGGAAGGTTCATCGCCCATTCAGGAGCCATATAGCCTTTAGTACCTCTTATTCGGGTCATTTCAGACGACCCATCGCCAGGACCGAGACTGTCTCTCTGGCATAGCTTGGCTAACCCGAAATCTGAGATTTTCGGTTCGAAATCCTTGTCTAGGAGTATATTTTCAGGCTTTACGTCACAATGGATAACCCATTCGAGACACTCGTGGTGAAGGTATGCCAAGCCTCTAGCGGTGCCCAACGCGACTTTGAATCTCTCTTTCCATCCGAGAACACGGTCATCGAAGAACAGGTGTCGGTCCAAAGACCCGTTTTCTACAAACTCGTAAACCAAGAGTCTATGCTTTCCTTCCGAACAAAACCCCCACATTCTCGCTAAGTTCATATGGTTGATCCTACCGATTGTGCATACTTCCGCCCAGAATTCGTCCTCTCCTTGAACGACGCCTCCTAATTTTTTCACAGCGATAACTCGATCATCGTCTGATAGCACTCCCTTGTAGACGGATCCGAACCCTCCAACCCCGAGAACTTCCTTGAATTTGCCAGTCGACTTCTTAAGCTCGCGATAGCTAAAGCTCCGAAACTGACTAGAAATAGCACGATACCCGTCTTCCATGGAAGAAGAAGTGCCATGCTTTCTGAAAAGAAACCACCACCCTGCAACAAAAAGTATGATTTCCAAAGTACCAATCGCCAGAAGAAACGAGTACGGATAAACCCATTTAAACCTTTGAGAAATCAAGTCATACGAACCGGGAAGAAGTACAAGTTTACCCTCAGGATTACTACAAACGGGAAGAGACCCATTGAGGACAACACGGTCCAATGGCTCTGCACTATCCGGAACTCTTAGATATAAGGTAGCTGGAAAATCAACAGACCTATACCCATTGAAAAGGGCACTTTTCGTGTAACAAGTCCCTTGGCCAACGAGTCGATAGCTAAAAGCTTGACAACGACAATCTCCCACGCAAAGTTGCCTGCAAGTCTCGAAAGAAACAGGCTGACTGTAATTGAGATCGAAACCATAATAATCAACATGGTCCAACATGATAAAACGAGAATCCGAACAGCCTCTTTTGAACTTAGGTTTACAACCTTTACTCCAATCGCTCGAATCAGTTGGTTCGTAATTTGGGGGACACGAGCATTTTGGTTCCGGACTATATTCACAAATACCATTTCTACCACAAAGACCATGGACATCACATTGACTAGATATGGCTTGCCATGTTATAACCCACATTCCAGACGAATCATTCAAGCTATAAGCTCTCAGATTCCCATCATAGTCCAAAGTTAACCTTCTATTTATCCCGACACCCACATCAATAGTCGTAAACTGCATTTGATCACTGGAATTAAACCGACCCGTCTCATCAAAAAACGCAATTCTACTACTATTATAGTTTGTTCTCCCATTAGCAAACACAGTAGGTGCATTAATATTCGGCCAGTAAATACTAGTGATTTCAGGACCATCATACATCAGCCTCAGCACATTATCATTATCGAAAAAGAAATTAAAGTACCCTGAACCTAAATTCTTTGGACCAAGGTTTGAAACCAATGTTTTCCTTTTAGTTATAAGTTGAGTTGGAAGCAAAGTATCAGTAGGAAAATCAAAACTTTGCCATAAAATTTTACCATTCATACCCTTGATCACAAAATTCCCTGAATTCAGCAGCTCAGCTCTATCAACCTCAGCTGAAGTTGTATTAGTTTCCCAGGCTATTGACCCATCAAAGTCAGTCAACACCATTGAACCATCTTTCCTGAGAGTAAGCTTCGACTTGTAGCGGTTAACCGGGTTGCCCCGGTTAGCCGTCCAGACAACAGTTTTCAGGTTGGAATTAGTGTACCAAATTGAAAACCAGTATGCATTTACTCCAAAGGAGTAGAACCCACAAGTGAATGTATTGTCAAGAGATGTAAGAAAGTTTGATTTTGAAGTGCTTTCAGCAGTCAATGAGGAGCCTCTAGTAAGAATGTTACCTGCTATAACAGAAGTCAAAGAAGACAGGAAAATGAAGATAAACATCAAATGTTGAGTTTTCATGGTTATGCACTGCAGCCTCCAGGGTTCAGAAATTGTTTGGGGGACTTATTCTGTTCATTTTATAGTGGTATATGGGAGATAAGTTGTCATGTTTGACTTGCTACATGACAATGAAGGGTAGGGCTGCCTGCTGTGGCATGTGGGAAGTAATAAAATGCAAGTTGCAGTTTGAAAGATGGACTGATAATAATAAAAATAGCAGACTTCAGATTGCAGGAATGTTTAATGGCAATGTTTCATTCTGCATATCTGATTTCTGTTTCCCCACAGCGAGGCTCGACACTGAATACCGTCTATTAACACCAAAAATGGTGGTTAAGAGTTAAGACGGAGGGTACGAGAATAAAAACTTACTAAATGACCCATATACCCCTTGTACACATACAACTAAAAAGCTAATCCACCCTCTCACACAACACAATTGCAAGGGTAAAATAGTCAGCTATAAAAGCAAGTAGTTTTTTTAACAAACTTTATGAGTTCATGCAGCTTAAAATAAGATGAAGGATGGCTTGGTGATTGAATAATGGTCCACCCTAGGATTAAGAACTTTAAGAGAGGTAGCCCAAAACATTTAGGTAGTTGACACTTGACAGTGACAGGTTCCAAACTGTGTATAATAAGTCAATAATCCAGTATACACAAACCACATAACTGGTCTTAGAAGTTAGAACAAGACATAGGAGAATTTGTTTTCCTTCTAAGATGGATCCAAATATTAACACATAAAGATAATAGAGACGAGGTTTTAATAGTCCTATAGAAATTAATTTATCGATCGGTAATATTGGATCCGTTTTAGTGGTAAACAAGATAGAAATCCTTGAGATCTAGAAGATAAAAACCATAACAAAAGATGAAGCATAAAAAATCTGGTAAACGGGCCATTGCGAGCAACACAGGTCAAGCAATCCAATCAGCTAATGTCGTGTATGCTCCGAGGTTGGATCACATTCGATCACGTCCTTTCCTGCTCGGATTTTTTGAGGGTATATATGTGGTTAACCAATGATGTGTTTAAGCCGGTAAAGATTTGTGCCAAAATATGGGCATTTAAGCCAGTAATCTGGGTCAACTATTATAGTGTACAACCTTTACCATGCGCCAGAGCTAAAAAATTCATTTAACTTAAAGTGGTCACTTTTACCATAAATTGTTAGTTTTTAACTTTGTCGCACGGTACAACGGTTATACACTGTAATTAACGATAAAAGATTTATGTCAATTGTTACTTGTTAGGTATGTCCGCACGTAGACTTAAATGTTATTTCAAAGTCATTCTTGGTCAATTCCAGACTTCCAGTCATTGTGGAATTTGAGACATTTAAATTGGATCCACAGATTCAAGTCATCTTTTATCCTGTTCCAACCCTACTGGACTCTGCACCAAAACTACGGTAATTCGAGCAGACCATACAAACAAAACCGAAGCAAACAAACAAACAAACAAACAAAATCGGAACAAAGAAAGAAAGAAAGAAAGAAAAGAGGTAGAAGAGAACAATTTGTTGAGCAAAGTTGAACTTTCCCATTGATGAATAAAAATATTGACAGAAGTACAAAAGAACAAAGCAAACACAAATAGACAGTCATGTCCACTTCAATCAACTACCAAAAGTCACCCAAAAGAATGTAACTGTACAGTCAAACAAATATAATATACAGAAAAGAAAAAGGAACAGGGTAGACTGATGGAAGTCAGGTTAGAAGCACACAGTTTGTTTAATCAAGGTGGGAGGGGGCATTGACTGACTACTCCTCAGGCTTAAAGACAGCCAGCCTTTGAGACCTTGAAATGCCTTGCCTATCATTCAATATGTTAATGTAATTTCGAAGCCTAAAGCGATCTGAGTTAGTAAGAGTGAATGGGGGGTTTAGTATTAAAGACGGTGCTTCAACAAGAAGGAAGATTAACAGGCGTACAGCTTTTGAGTATGAGGATGTTGCGCTCTCCATGTCACCCATCAGCTCATCAACCTGTCAACAATGTATGAGTACGTTACTGCCTGATTATAGGAAGCTCTGAGAATGCATCAGTTGAGTCGTGATGACTCGGTTATTGAAACAACGCAAATCTACCATAAAATGAGGATACGGGCATGCCGGCACGGGTGCACATCTTCAAAGCATAAATTTGATCACTTGGATTACAATTTATATCCAATAGATCCAAATGATTGAACATAAGGCCTCTTTCAGGATGAGCATTCAAGACAGGGGACAGACACAGTAAAAGGCAGAGAGCTTACCGCGCCATGTCTACCTAGTGCAAGAGCAGACTGATATATGGTTTCCATGGCATCCGGCATTTCCTCATTACCTGAAATCAGGTTAAGCAAATAAGTTTAGATAGGAAAGGACCAAGAAGGTCTTAGCCTAGTGGAAAAGGACCAAGAAGCTTTGAAAGCAACACATACCGGGCTCTACACACTTCGCCAGTTCCTCAGCATGCCCCACTTCACTGAGAAATTCCCTCTTGATCTCAGAAGATACATCCTCGAGTACTTGGAAGCTGACAGCGTCAAGGCCTTCATGGAAGTCTGGACTAATGTTCATCTTGTTTATGCTACCCTTGAACTTCAAATTATCTGGTGAGGGACTTCCATCAACAGAGGATACTGCCTGAGTATGGCAAATGTGCAGCGCTTGTTTCCACACAGCAAGAACAACAAGCTGAATAGAAAAGGCTTCAAGATGCCTAGAAGCTTCAATCTACAAAGGAGCAAACAGCACAAACATCTTCAATGAAACAATAGACTCATCCCATTTCTATAATCCCCATTTGTTGGTGGTCGAACGAGGTTAACTTTGGCAGACATTTTCTCAATATACACTAGGGTTTATTTTTTTTATCATAATGACAATAGAAAAATGCTTCCTTTGGTAAACCACGTGTTTCACATTGTATATCTAAGTATATGTTGAAAAATAATGGTCAGATTTGGACTCTTTTGCTGAATAAGCAAACGAGGACAATATAAACGGGATGGAGGGGACATCAATTAATAAAATAAGAATTTATCATAAGGACTTAATGATCACCATGTCATTTGTCAGTTCCTTGATGCTAGTTGCACACTCCTGCAGTGATCTAAGTCTTGTCGTGAAGTCAGTTGATGGCTGCTCCGAGAGTTCTGCAGCGTCCAATGACCCTTGTGAGGTCCCAGAAGGAGCTGAGCATTGGCTTTCTAAGCTTCCTGTGTAATACACATTTCTGGTTGATTGTCCAACTATTGGTACGGGAGCCGATGATCTTGTGCCAAGACCCAAAGATGCTTGAAGTGGGTTATTGAGCTTGCTTGGAGATGTACTTGGCTTTGACATATTAGTTGATGAAGATGAAGTATCCAAAGGAGGGCCTGAGACGAGAACATAATCTTGATCAATGAACTCCGGAAAGTCCATAACTGCAAAGTAATAAAAAAATAAAAACAATAAAAAATGAATGAGCCGAATTACAAGACATTCAACATTTATTAGATTTGGGTACATAACATGATGATCACAAGAGAAATCTATGTTACCTCTTGAATGAGAGCTCACCGGTCTCTGCTCGGAAATAAGTGGACGTGCAACATAATTTGTAGCTCTGCTGTTGTCTATCCTGAAACCACTAGTTTGCATCCTATTGGATGTATAAGTATGCCTAGATGAATTATCAACGTATTTTACAGTGCTCGATGCTGCTTCTTTCCTTGAATCAGGAGAGAACCCATAAGAAGAATTCATGGACGATTTTCTCCCCAGAAAAGATGGACTCCCATCAGGACCGCTGGAATCATCATCCAGCATAAACGGCAAGCAATCATCTGAAGAACACTCCTCTCGGTTCTTTATATCATCTGATAACTGACGACTATCTACTATACTTAATGTTGTTCTGCCCCTGCATGCAACAGAGGATATGGTATAAACTATGTAAAGGATTACACCTCGAGATTCAAGGAAGGAAACAACCCTTAAATCTTATTTTAATTTTACCTAGATGTTTCATTTTGTTGATGCCGTTGAAGATAAGGGTGATTGAAGAACTCATCAAAGGTTAGTCGTTCGACTGCAATACAAGCACAAAAAGATCAGAAAAGCCAAATGAACGGCTACTGAGTTTAATATACTTATTATAAAGCTACTGGGCAACAATTTCGCTGTTAAATTTGGAATTCACTGCCGTTATAGAGTTACCAGGATTACGACGCAGAAGCTTTTGACACAAATCTAAACATTCAGCAGATAGGTCTTTCAGGTCTGGAGGAAATCGCACTTCTGTGGCTTTGATAATATTCTGGAGCAGCTGCAAAATTTGGAGCCAAGAGTTACACATTTATCTCAAATAATTTAACTTTATTATTAAAAAATTATTGGTAAGCCCAACAAGATAACCTAACCAGCGCATTAAAAAAGGAAAATTGACAAAAACCTGAATTTGGTTGTTTCCCGTAAAAGGCGTTTTTCCAGTTACTAACTGATAAAGAATCGTACCAACACTCCAGAGATCTGCCTGCATATTCAAATTATAGAAGCAATATTTAAGCTATAGCTCAACGGCGAAAATATGCAAGCCAAACACTGAGAATCACCTTGGCATCGTACTTCTGCAGCTGCATTATTTCAGGAGCCATGTACAGTGGAGAGCCACAAAGTGTCTCGGCAAGCCCCCTAGGCTGCAGCGATCTGCAAAGAGAGGAGAGTCAAGCTAGAACAGTTAAACATAGATATCAAAATCCCCAGCCCTATGCTTGAAACCCTGTCTACACTAGATCTTTTAATCACAAGCTTTTGCTAACAACTTAACAAGCGTCTCACAAACTATTTCTTGTGAACAACCGCATCTTAGAGCATAAAATTATTGTAAAGCCAACTCTAGCCAGCATAAATCCAGCCATGCATGATTCACAATTGACCTTTGAATGAGTGGCATTTCATATTAACTAAATATGGTTCAGTTCAAACATACTTGATCAAACAAATTGGAATGAACCTTTACCTAGCAAATCCGAAATCTGCAATCTTCAAGACTGAGCTACTGTCATTTGTGGACAGAAGTAGATTCTGTAGCACACGCAATAAAAGTTTTAACAGTTGTTCTAACAACACGAGCATAGAATCTAAAGGTTTATGTGAAGGTAACGAAATTACTCTAAAACTCAATCTAAACCCACATATGAAAAGAGAACATGACTATCTTTCTTTTCTCGAATATGATGAAGAGAATAAGAAAAATTGCCCACCTGGGGTTTCAAGTCTCGGTGTATAAGATTATTTTCTCGGAGAACCTTCAAGCCAGCAGCTGCGAGACAGAATTTCCTAATAAGGACATTGTGCCTTCAATAATAAATGGAAGTAAGCAGATAATAAGTACCTAGCTGCAGCATAAAGTGTTTTGCAGTGGCCTCCGGGACTCTGCCATGGCGCTGAATGTACATGAAAAGATCACCTCCACGGCAATATTCTAATACAAGATGTACCTTCCCGGGAACCTAATGGCCATGTAACATAAATCAAACAGCATATAGCCAAATCAAACATCCGCATATCACAGAACTCGCAGCAGAAAAGAGTGGGAAGAAAAAAAACTAATACGATAAAACACACCCATCTTGGATACAGAAAATTGAGGGACGGGAGGAGACATGGACAGAGGGAGGGGCCTAAGCGCTCACTTGGAATGGGGTAGTTATTAAGGGAGTAATGGAGCTAAAATGAACTAGAAAATGTACGAATTTGTCGAACTCAAACTAAGCAGACATGAGCCTGCAGAGCTCGAGCACAGTTTGTTATCACCCCTAGTCTTAACCTTTGGGCATACCTCGTCGCAATAATAACTATCTGCAACAAAAAAACTCATCCTAAGCTCAAGACGACCTTTAACCTTAAATCACGTTCCCAAACATCACTCTGCCAGAATTTCAGGGGCCTAGTGGACGCACTCGCCCTTGCGAATGTTTTAAAATAGTTAGTCGAAATCTCCCTTTTTCTTCACTTTCAAACACCCGAATTAGAAATAATGCACAAATACCATCAACCACCCGAATTCTCTCCCTTCACACCTCCAATCCAAATAAACTCCATATCATTCTCAATCAATCACCCGAATTCTCTCCATCAACACCGTCTTATCCAACGCCACAATTTCTCCAATCCGAAGAAACTCCATATCATTCCCAATCAATCACAGCTTACAACATCCTAGTATAGTAATTATAACTCCTTCCGTGTTCCGTCTCGATCAATAGTTATCTATAAGCATCAAATGGGGGAAATCTAACTACAACCTAACCTAACCAACGAAAACTAAGCAGAATAAAACTAAAGTAAACCAAAAAAAAAAAAAAAAATCATGAAAAAATTATTAAAATTAGTACAAATTATTACCTCAATAATCTCATGCAAACGAATGATATTAGGATGAACAATCTGCTTAAGAATGAAAATCTCAGACAAAAGACTATCTTGAAGCTTCTTATTCAATCGCGACATTGAAATCTCTTTGATCGCAACTTCAGTACCATGAATTCGATGACGCGCATGCCATACAACCGAGAATGATCCCGAACCTATCTGCTTCCCTACCATATACTCCCCAATCATTCTACCTGTTTGCGCCATTTTTTTCTTACTTAATTATGCTAACCCTAATGCAATTACGGTAATTAATTGGAGTAATTAGGGGTTAATTGAAGTAATTTGAGTAGCGATTTTGTGAAATTAGGGTTTTGGATTGTGTAATCTTGATTGATAATGATGTCGATGAAAATGGTGGTCGTCGTCGTCGGAGTTCGATTAATTTCATTTCATTTCTTTTTCTTTTTTTTTTCTTTTGTTTTTGGTGTACAAGTGTACAAGTACAATGTAAGGTACACATACATATAGGCCTACAAAGTCGATCTTTCAATATCGTTAATTATCTGGCCCACGGCCCCACGCGGCCACGCTAATTTAAAGGAAAAACCGTCTTTCAAAAACGTAATTTTCGGAAGACTAATTTAGAAGGAGACGGTTTTCGATTTGATATGATTTAGGAATTTTGATTAAACTCGTTATTATTATGTTGTTATGATAGCGTCGACAACTGTTCTGTATTAGGTTGTTATGATAGCGTCGACAAGTGTCCTACTCAATATGTGGATCACGGATCGAAGAATATAGGAGTACTCATATTAGTTGACGAGACACGGGAATTTTTTTAAAGTTGCTGAATTGTTCCTTTGCAAATTCTAACTTGATAGCGATATCTAAACCATAGTTATAATTCGTATTTTATATGTTAAGGCTTTGTGGCAGATATCGACTAAATTGATTGATAAGGTTATGAAAGTATGAGTACTGTTTATAATTTGTGTTCAAATCCCGTCAACATCATTGATCATCGGTTGCTCGTTTGTTTACGTCATAATTAGAATAATGATTTGTAATAACCAAGTTAGAAATGTGCACGACGTTATTGATGAGTTTTGATTCCAAAAGAGATCTATTCACGATAGTCAACCCTAAGAGCACGAATCGTATGTCATCAGATCTAAGAGTAAATCCATGAATCTTTAGCCTAAATTCGACAAAATCTTCATAAATAACCATTCACTGCGAGTACTAATCTGAAAACGTAGACACCGATGCAACAGAAGCTTGACACAAAGCACTAACGCCTCCACACAACATACGAACCGAGATTATAATGTGAATAATCGAAGATATTTTAGTCTAGTGGTTAAAATTAGGCACCCTGCACAATAGGTATTAGGTTTTTCCTATATTGTAATGCGACTAAATACGCGTTTTGTTGAACAATAAAAAAAACTAATCTAGTCCCAAAAAAAAAACTACTTTTCCTCCTCGATCTGGGGCTTTTAATCGATGGTAAGCCCCAAAAATTGTTTTAGTCTCAGTTACTAGTTATCAGATCTTATTCAATAAAAGTCTCTCTTTTATGAGAGTTGTTTTCGTCCTTTTTTTCAAGGTTTTTTTTTCTTTATTTCGAGGTTTCAGTCTTTTACATTAGTATAGGGTTTAGATTTCAAGAATTATGTGCAAGATCATGAGAGCAATGGAATCCCTAAGTACGACGATACAATTGAGGTCAAATCTCGGTTTACTATTTGTCAAAATAGAGGAAGTTCATCATCTTGGAGGCTATTTCATCAGATCTATAGATTCTTTCGCGAAAGGCTGTGTCAACAAGCAACGATATATAAAAGGTTATGCAGAAGCGCATTATTCTAATAGTGATCTTTGTATTTGTATTCAGTTCAATTTGACATCGTTTGTAGATGACGGATAGCTTATTATTAATGATATTGATCTTGAAATCGTTGTATTTCTCCATATTGTTGTCAAATCGTCCTCGATTCCATACGATATGTTGACGATATTAAACCGGTTTTAAAACCCTATCAAAACCCAACCCAAAAATGCTACGAACAGCACTACGACGGCTCCACCGTACCTCCGCCGTCATAACCACCTTCAACGGCGGTATCAGCCGTATTACCCAACCCACACCGTCACCACCACCGCCGATACGGCGTTTATATTGCTCCCAATCTCATAATCTTCCTAATGCTAATCCAGTTGCTCTTCAGATGGTTAATTACGCTCTTGACCTTGCTCGATCACAAAGAACTGGTATCAATTCTGAATTTCTAATCTAATCTATTCAATTACTCCGTGTTTCGAGTTGCGAGTTTGAGTGTTCTTCCCCTTTTGATCGAGTTTTGTCATAGCTAGTGAAAATCATGTTATGATAAATTTAATAATTTATGTTTTTTTAATTGTATCCATGGCTAAGGTTTTAAAATTTGAGCTCGTAAAGGGGAAGAACAGTCCGACTCAGAGGAATTCTCACTCTTTTTAGGTTAATTTTGATGGGTTCTAGCTAGAATCAGTAATGGAATAAGGTAAACTAGATTTTTTTTTTTTTTGATTTTTTTTTTCATTGTATTCATGGTGAAAGTTTACAAATTTTGAGCTCGTAAAGGGGAAGAACGCTCCGACTCGGAGGAATTCTCACTCTTTTTAGGTTAATTTTGATGGGTTCTAGCTAGAATTAGTTGGTCGACCAGCTTGATCAGTGATCATATTTCTTCTGGGATTATGCATGATGCTTAGTTTTCGGAGGATGATTAACAATTCTTCGATTTTGAGCTGATTTTGTAGTTTTGATTCTGCGAGGATAGTGTTTGATTTTGGTGGAGCAGTTTAGATATTGAAATGTGAGTTAAAGTTTTGATCTTTTTTCGAGTTCCTGTCATAGCATTACTAATTCGCCTTCACTTCCAAATCCCGGTTTTGTCACATTTTGGTTGAAATCCTGTATATTGATTGTGGTGGAATGAGGGGGCTAACTAGGGCGGTTGTCCCCGAGCAATTAGACGTTGAAATTTCAGTTAAAAGTTTCGATCTTTTTCTAGTTTAGCCTTGCCTCCAAATCCTGGGTCCGTCACTCTTGCTGGTTTTTTTACATCGTGATTATTCTGCCATATTACGTGTTGGTTGGAATTGTGTGTATTGACGGTAGGGGCGATTGTCCCCGAGCAATTAGACGTTGAAATTTCAGTTAAAAGTTTCCATCTTTTTCTAGTTTAGCATTGCCTCCAAATCCTGGGTCCGTCACTCTTGCTGGTTTTTTTAGATCGTGATTATTCTGCCATATTACGTGTTGGTCGGAATTGTGTGTATTGACGGTAGGGGTGATTGTCCCCGAGCAATTAGACGTTGAAATTTCAGTTAAAAGTTTCCATCTTTTTCTAGTTTACTTAAAGCTCGTCTCTTTGTTTTGGGTTTGGCAGATGAATCGTATGCACAAGCTTTACTGGTACTAGAACAAGGGTTGTCAACTCAATCACAAGAAGGATCCGATGCCACGATTGAGAATTCAAAAGGAATGGTTTTACTTGCTATTTCGACCTTGTTGATGGAAAGGTTTGTTACTAAAATCAGCATAAACCGTCACCATCATTCTTTTGGAATATCAACATGTGCAAGGCTAACAATTTTTTTTATTTTTTTCAGAGGCAATGTTGACGAAGCTATGCGAGTATTGCTTTTAATACAGGATTTAACAAGCTCGACACTAGGTGTACGAGGTAAAAATAATACTCCGTAGACTATATGGCACTGTTCGATCGTGTATGAATATGTTATGAATTGGCCTCGAGGAGTTAACATTTTTTACGACTTAATGACGGAACAGTCGCTGCAATGGAAGCACTTGTTGGGCTTAACTTAGAACTCGGGCTGGTATGTCCTCTGAAGCGTGCATATTCATTCGATTTTCATAAAAAATAGTCGAGTCCAAACGCGATCTTAGTTGGTGTACTTTCAATTGTCCTCTCGTATACAGGATGATACCTCGTCAGTGCTCGCAGACAAGTGTTTGAACCTTTTAGGGAAAGAAAGCCCGGCGAATAGTGATGAATATGGTTATAAAGTCTTTAATGCTCGATCGAAAGCAATCAAAGGATTGGTCGAGCTTGTTCACGCTGATATGGAGTCAGGTAATTTCTTACCATTTATATACTACTATCTTTTTTTTCCTCTTTTTTTTTTCCCTTTTTTTTTTTGAATATTCTTCCGACACTGATTGGTTTTCTTCGGTTTAGCCAAGACCTGTTTTGAAGGGTGTCAGGATGAAGGTTGCATCGGTGAGTTTCGTCTCGTCTTATCTTCGACAAAATAAATTTGAAACCGTGTTACTCAAACTCTCCTACGAGGCGTCGAAGTGTTGTGTTAATGAATTCTATATAATTGTTAGGTAACGCGACGTTATCATATGGTGAGTTTTTGCATGCGAAGCGAGACTTTGATGCAGCGAAGGAGTTGTATAAGAAAGCCATCAACGAATCATCGGAAAAGAAGGATTTCAGCGATCCATATCTCTTGGGTGCATGTAACATGGCATCGGAAGAAGTTCTTTTGGCAGCTACCTGCGCTTTGGGCCAGCTCGAGTCACACTTGGGGTAACAAAGCGATGAAATTCAATTCACTTTGTTTTAATTTTCTTTCGTATTTAAACCTTTTATTTCAGTCCGATATATGTAATAATTTCCTTTCAGGAATTTTGCGGAGGCAGAGGAAATACTCACCCGAGCATTAAAGAAAGCTGAAGCAAACTTCGGTAACATATTTAACATACTTTCTGTTTCGGCTAATCTTATTTATTGGACGTCTACTACATTTAGCATGTTTGATCTTATGCAGGTTCGCAGCATCCAAAAGTCGGCACCATTTTGACCTGCATAGCTCTCATGTTTCGACATAAAGCAACCACTGAACACTCGAGCTCCCTATTAATTCAAGAGGTTAGACATCACGCATTCACGCCATTGATCGATCTCATAAACCTTTTTATTCCTTCATGCCATAGCATGTTTTTTACGTGCGCCTCAATATCAGTCAAATTTACAGATTTCACACTGTAACTTTTTTTTTTTTCTTTTTTCTTTTTTTTTTTTCTTTTTTTTTCATGTTTGCAGGGTCTGTATAGAAGGGCTATTGACTTGCTAAAGGCTCCCGCTTTAGAGAAAACAGGTTTTACTTCGGACTTATTAAGCAGTATTTCTATCGACTTTCTCTCTAGGGAAATTTCTAGTAAAACAATTAATCTGGTGAATGATCTAACATCGTTGGATCTTAATCGTGTTAAGATTCAAACGGGAATGTGGAGCATTTGCAACAAGACGTCGAGAAAAAAGACATTGTTTCCCTTGCAAGAGGTATCATATGATATGCGCCATTTTCACTTATGAATCACTGATATACTCCGTATATGATCACAAAGGTGAAAACCCGTGAAAGATTATGAAGAAAACATAGTTTAAGTAAGTGGTGCGTGTGGTGCAGGTGGGTACGCTGAAGTACTTTGTGTCCAAGAGAACAGAAAGGCGGAAGGCGAAAGAATGAAGAAATGGGCAGAGTTTGCATGGAGAAACCGACGACTGTCGCTGGCAGAAGCATTGGATGTATCCGACTCCTCTTGCAAAATCGCTGTGATTGATACTCGAATTTGTCGTGCCCTCTAAATCCCTGACGACTGCACAGTTTTAAGTGTAATGAACTCATGATACTGTACAAACTAAACTTCCTGAAAATCTATCATTCGATGATGCTGTACTGTACAAATATTGAGTACGAATTTGAGGATGGCGATTTAGTCATGTTTTCTCCGGTTTATCTGTCGCGCAACTGAATTCACCGATGTCATGTTGAACTGAAAACCGATAAAATTTCAGGGTTCAGACGGATATTACAGAAATTACATTGCATTACTGTCTCTTCTGTCCTGTGATGACGGAATTTACATTCTGAATCTCCATTTCTTCAGAGAATTACAGGAATTTTGCATCAGAAATGTAAATTCTCAGAGAGGAATATCAAGTCCTTTCCCGATTTCAACACCGATCATCTCCAGTATCCCTTTGTTGAGAATCTGCAAACACAGCATTACATTACATCACATTACAGTACATTACAGTAGCGGGAATGTAATGCATTGAGATGCCGAACCTCCAAGAAAAGACGATACAGTGAAGGTAAGGTTACATACAAGTTCGACAATGAAGGTTCCGATGAGACCAATCATGCACGCCCTCGAGTTCCAGACTTCAGCAGTCTGAGTGAATCCGAGGAAAGGCGCCTTGAACTTGGGTTCTACTTTCGGCAACACCACCTGTTCATATAATATCTCGTCTACTCAGTACGATACTGTCCACTTTGAACGACCCTATCTAAACCTATATTCTCAATAAAGACACGGTTTTTTTTATAATGACACAGTCGATGCAACAGAGATCCAACACGAGATATCAACGTAAAGTAATGAAAGGGTACAGGGAAACATACACCAGGAGGAAGCTTGGCAGCTTGCACTAAGAACTTAACACGTTTTAAGGGCACATTCCCAAATGGAGTGTCCCTAGTATGAAACTTCAACAACCCCAAATTTGAAGGACAAGATGCAAGTGACATTGCCATGATGTTTTCTGTGCCCAATTTCCACTTGAATGAAAATGGAGTTCAACAACATGTTTACTTGAATCTCTTCATCTTATATTCTTATCCCTTTTTATTGGATTGTGTTATGCCACGTTTGCACCACCAAGCCACAAATTTCGGGGAAAAAAAAGACGGTTTCTGGGTAATGTTATGGTCTTATACTCGTGACACGTGAAAACGTTTTCTCGATACTAGATTGAGTCGGTTTCAGTTCTTAGAAAATGAGTTTGATCGGATCGAGTTCAGACGAGTTCAGTGTCGACCCAACTAATGAATGATAAAGTGTCGGATCGAGTTCAGACGAGCCATCAATCACTTTGGAATACCCTCACGGGACTAACTAGCTCATTCTGAATCCAACTAGTAAAACTCGACCCAACTCAAATTTGTCCAATATTTTTTTTTTTGGTCGAAACGTTACAATATCTGGTTCCCACCATACCAATTCGATTTCAATGTGAACCCACTTCGATAAATATTTTCAAAATTAATACTACAAATAATTATGAGTATTTTACTCATAATTATTATCAATATACAATCATAAAAAATTTATATTCTAATTTAATTAATATAACACAAATTATACTATACAACCGCTGTACCGTACGACGGACCTAATTGGACCTAATTTATGGTAAAAAATTACCACTTTATGTTATTTAGTGACCATTTAAGTTAAATAGCGACCACATTTTAGTATTAAAAAGTGGTAACTATTGATCTAAAAGTAGTAACTAACTAACTTAAAATGATCACTTTTTATCATAAGTTGCAAACTTTTACTACTGTCGCATGGTACAACGGTTGTACACAATAATTACGGTTAATATAAATATCAAAATTAATATATTAATATCAAAATATAATTAGACTTAATTTAATTTTAATTTTAATTTATTAATAAAAAAATTCTAGAAACATCTACAACAATCTCGAAGCCCCGACCTAGTTCATATATATATTCGAACCCGAAAATTGAAACGAAAACAAAAACGGAAGTTCGATTGAAAAACCTCAATCAAAATCCGCCATTGTTGCGATTAAGCAAAACCTTAAAAGATGAACCCAGAAACACCCAATTGGGAAGGTCTTCTCAAATGGAGTCTTTCACAATCCGATGGTACTCAACCTCAACGTCAACTCAGGTCTCTTCACAATTCCTTTCTTTATATCTTTGATTTGATTGGATTATCTGGATTTCTAATTGATTGTATTAATTCATCTGGGTTAACCCTAAAAGGCTAAAAATCCTTACTTTTGTTCATAACTGTCAGTCAATTAGGGAAAAAAATCGACAATTTAAGCTAGAAGTTTCGATTCTCCATTGTCGAATGCTCCTGTTCTTCGTAATTCCGCCATTGTTGGTGAATTGGTATGACGTAAATCTCATGTGAAACCGTCTTACGTAAAAACTTAGTGATCGTCTCCCGTCTCATTGGAGAAATAGTGATTGGTAATAGGGTTTTGAGAAATAGTTTGGGTGATTAAAGGTGCAATCTTTCCGACTTATTTTCAGCTCATTTCAGTTTAGATATCGTGTGTGTGACCATCTCTTATGATTAGGGTAGCTATCTAACTATCTAGGGTTTTACATTACATTTATCGTAAAAAACCGTCTTTCAGGAGACTAACCCTAACATGAATACCCATTCAATTCCGTCTCATTAAGCTTTATTCGATTCAAGTAAGCCTATTTCAGTCCGAAAGATTAGGGTTTTGAGGCTAGTTATCTAGGGACTAGGGACTAAAGTTATCGTAAACTCGTCTTTCATGAGGCTAAGTGGCTAACCCTAACATGAATACCATGAGAACGGGACGTGGAAGCATTTACTTGTTTTCGGAACTAAAACTAGGTTGATATTAGAGCCTTAGTGCCCTTAGAGGTTACGATCTTACTATTGTTGGGTGCCAATGTTGTGGACTTTGGGCTCGGTTTGACGGTTTTATAACTTTGTGATGGTCAGTGAGGATAATCGAAAGTGGTTCATGGAAGCGATGCAATCTCAGACTATTGACGTGGTGAAGCGAATGAAAGAAATCAGTCTCGTTATGCAAACACCTGAGGACGTGTTGGAGTCTCAAGGTGTAACTCCCACTGAAATCGAAGGTATCATGCATTGCAACACCAAATCTTCGCCTTAATTAGTCGCGCATTCAATATGTCACTTCAATATGTTACTAACTCGTTTCCGTCTCATTTCTTTGTTTAGACATGTTGGATGAGCTACAAGAGCACGTCGAATCAATCGATATGGCAAATGGTAATATTACAACGATAATTTCTTTGTAGACATGTTTTGTTACGACTTCATGAGAAACGACATGTCGACATGCTAATGGTTTCGAGTTGCAGATCTTTATTCAATAGGAGGATTGGGCCCGCTCCTGGGGCACCTGAAGAATAGGCATGCTAATATTAGGGCAAAGGCAGCGGATGTTGTGACGACTGTTGTTCAGAATAATCCGAGGAGTCAGCAACTCGTAATGGAAGCTAATGGGTTTGAACCGCTTCTTACTAACTTTACTTCTGACCCTGATATGCATGTTCGTACACAGGCGCTTGGTACGATTTCATGTGAGTACAACGATTCAGTGCATTATTTTTTTTTTACGGAAATTATGGCTTTTGTGCTTGTTTTTGATGATTTCGTGTGGTGGCTTGCAGCTTTAATTCGTCATAATAAGCCTGGTGTCGCAGCGTTCCGTCTTGCAAATGGTTATGCAGCATTGAAAGACGCTTTGAGCTCCGACAGCGTGCGGTTTCAGAGGTACTAACTCATAATTCGATGTTGCATTTGCTTGAGAAATACGTCTGAACCGCATTTCCCACCCAAAATTGATGTTTTTCGTCTCATTTCAATTCAGTTTAGCCACTTTCGGTCAGAGCTAACTCGTGTTGATTTTACAGGAAAGCCCTAAGTTTACTCCATTATCTTCTAAAGGAGAACGAGGCAGACTGCGCAGCAGTCACAGAACTCGGCTTCCCTCGTATCATGATGCATCTCGCCTCTAATGAAGACGCATCCATAAGAGAAGCCGCGTTACAAGGTCTACTAGATCTCACCCATGGAAAATCCGAGGATGTCATCTCGGGCACCTTTGCAGATGAAGACGGGAAAATGAAGAAACTACTCGAAGAACGCATACAAGGCATAACCGCCATGTCGAAGGACGAGTTAGGCGCCAACAAGGAAGAAAGGCATCTCGTGGATACGCTTTGGAGGGCGTTCTATAACGAGCCTTCTTCCCTCGGGGAGAAGGGTCTCCTTGTTCTTCCCGGTGAAGACGATGAAGGGCTTCCACCTGACGTGGCCGGAAAACTCTTTGAGCCGCCTCTTCGGGCATGGGCTGCAAATCGCGAACCTGAGCAGGCTTCTGAGCCCGATAAAAAAGAAGCGCCGCCTTTGTTGCTAGGGCCTGGACCCGGCTCTTCTAACAACAGCTCTGGTTAAAGTTGCCTTTTTTCACGTCTTGTTAACCCTCTTGTCGTCTTGATTTACGCTTTCCTCTTGGTTCGACGCTTCTGTTGTAACTTGTCATTCTTGTATGCTCCTTTGCATCGATTTGTGGCAACCCGAATCTTTTTTTTTTTCAATCTCTTTTCCTTTGTTTCGTGATGTGTATATTTAGCACTCGTACATTAGAGGAGTAACCGAGAATATATAAAGTTCTTCCGAAATTCAGAGGCATATACATAAAACCACTCCTATTTCGCAATTGCATCTGTTTTTTTATTGAAATGGTCAAATAAAACAAGTTGTCTAGAGACTAACGAAACTGCCACTATAAGATAGAGTCGACAAACAATGACAAAAAACAACCACGATACAATTAACGGTTTTGGCACTCAAATGGGTCGACTATAATAATCCATGAAATATGACATGAACCTGATCTCGACCTCATCGATCTCTAAATTCATTACGCATTTACAACACAAAAATCAGTGTATAATTCAATGTTTTTCACTACAAGTGTGCTAGAGCAAAAAAAAAAAAAAACCCGAAAAAACAAATGAAGATAAAGAGTTCATGGAGGCATGTACTAGTGTTTATACAACATTGCTCCTACATCAAAAAAAATGATGCTCAGGACAATTTACAATCCCACGTTTTGATGCAATCTACGGGTCTTTAAGGTATGATAAACGACTCGGCTTTGCAGTGAACCATCGTACCTCTTCTTCTCCAAATCAAGATCTTCAGCTTCGTAATTAATGCTGCAATCCTAGAAAGAAAAAACCGATGTTGGACAAGAAGTTATACATACATCTGTGTCGGTAATAAAACAATTGTACAATGCTGAAGAAATTAATGCTGCGCACCGGTCCAGGATCAGACCTGAACCAGTTTGGATCAGACCGGAATCTTCAAAAAAACCAGGACCTGAACCGGACTGGACCGGAACCCGGAATCTCCCAAATTGATGGACTAGAGACCGGACCAGATTTTTTTATTCCGGAACCAGTCCGGTAGATTCCGGTGCGGACCGGTCCCAAATTGTGCTGTAACAAGAAAGCGATCCGAAAGAAAAGTCACTCACATTATATACAGCATGAAAACTACAGGTCGCTGTAGTTACGCCAAACTTGACGAAATTCCTCACGGAATGTGTTCAACCGAGCTTTCAGATTGGGAGTTCTGCAGCTTGCATGGAGCACTGTGGCTGAGGACATCACAGAGAGTCAGAAGAAAGTTCGATCACCATTGAAGTCGTTTACAAGAAAACATAGAAAAAAGACGTAAGGATTACCAAGAAGTGCAACAACCAACGCCCATAGGACAGTCAATAGACCACAGGAGAGAAACCAAAGCAGGAAACTCACTGAAACAACGCAGTAAGAAACAGACAGTAAGCATCCCTTTAAACTAGAATTTATGTGCCATTGATTATAAGAGAGTAAGGCTTACCAGTAGAGAAAACCAAAACAAACATCCAACGTGGTCGACCACAAATGTATATCGCCCTCTTTGCTGACGGACGGCCACGAATTACAGGCCTAAAACATTTTCGGAAGATTTATTAATCAAGGAAACGAATCGTGTTACACACTTACACTTGGAACTATACTTTGTTAGACAAGGTGAAAATGAGATAACTCACGTAAGTGGAGGCCTCATTTTGGCAGCTAGATGAGGAGAAAACTGCCTCACAGTTCTTGTAACCTTCTCACTAAATGTACCAGCAAAGCTGAAAACAAAAAATGACAAAATTACGAAACAAATACCGATGGCTTAGCCTAAAATCCCATTATCGTTACACAATTGGACACACATGACAAAATCAAATGCTTTGCCTCAAATAAGCATACATAGTTCCATACTTCCATATGCCAAGTCTCACATGAAACACGAAATCAAAGACTATAAGAAGAGATCACCTAGCTAGTCATCATAGACATATCTTCCCGTATTCAAGCCACGACCATCCCATGACTTGGGATGGAGCTTAAGCACAGCCAAAACATGGATCACAACTCACAAGGAAACCGGGATTATCGTTCCGAACTCTAGAAAGTGGTAGATGAGACACTACTTGTATAATGAGAAACAAAGTTATACGATTCAAAAACAGGGACAGTCAACAAAAGACGAGCGATGTACAATATGTAGTAGATGTGGAACCATATTGGGCGCTACAGTAGTAAAGTAACAGCACCGTGAAAGAGCTTTCTATCCTAACCAACCATGATGGAAACAAATCATCACTAGAGACGTGTCAAAAAGAATATCAAAGAACGAAATGCCAAAAAGAATCAGACACCTGTCATTCAAGAATGCAACGGTAAGAGCTGTTAAAGCAGCAGCAACAATAGCAAGCGGTCTTCTAAGAAAAGCCAATCCTGTATCCATAATACACAATCAGAAACCGTAAAGCAAAATTCAAAAAAATATGGCAAGTTAAGAGCATTGGAAGCTTAATTACACACCAAGAATAGTAACGATCATGATGAAGTAGTTGGTCCGATAGCTGCCAGTAAAAAAAATTAAAAAGCAAACATCAGTGATATCACGAAATCAAGGTATTGGAGTGTACAAATGTTCGCCAATACGAAAAATTAAGTTCATCTTCATCATCCACAGGTAACTACCGTCAATCTCAGACCTCAGATTATAGTATCAGGACACCATATAGGCATCTCAAATCACGATCATTTGTCTCCTCTATCTAATCTACTTACATACAAACTGAAATTCCCCAGTAATCGAAACTCCGGGCTTATTGAAGAACAATTCAATCGATAGAATCGCAAAACTCAGAAATCTCCATCGTACACAGGTAACTAACTACCAGATTATGGTATCAGGACACCACTTACGCATTTCGAATCATGATCAATTGTCTCGTCTATCTAATCTACTTATACACAGAGTCACAGACCGAAATCTCCCCAGTAATTTAACTCCACACTTATTGAGGAACAATTCAATCGATATAATCGCAAAACTCGTAAATCTCCATCGTACACCATTTACGCATTTCGAATCATGATCATTTGTCTCGTCTACCTAATCTACTTACACACAGACCGTAATCTCCCCAGTAATTCAACTCCACACTTATTGAAGAACAATTCAATCGATAGAATCGTAAAACTCGGAAATCTCCACAATAATTCAACTACAAACTATATACAGCAATAAATGAAGCAAGAATCAATCGATATAATCACTAAACAATGAAATTGATCAAATTACTAAAAACACGAAAATCGAATTTAAGTTCATCTTCATCATCCATAGGTAACTACCATCAATCTCAGTCTCTCAGACATCAAATTATAGTATCAGGACACCATTTACGCATTTCAAATCACGATCATTCGTTCTGTCTATCTAATCTACTTACACCTAAACCGAAATGGCGAAATCTCCCCAGTAATTCAGCTCCACACCTTAAAAGCAATGATCGAAGAACAATTCAATCGATAGAATCGCGAAACTCGGAAATCTCCGCAATAATTCAACTACACACTATATACAGCAGTGATTGAAGCAAGAATCAATCGATATAATCACTAAACAATGAAATTGATCAAATTACTATAAAAAACACGAAAATCGAAAGCGATTCAAGAACGAGAATCATACTAGTAGAGATTGCATTTGAGGCGACTGTTCCATTTAGCAAAAGAACGAGGCATCGTAAACCGAGAGAAGAATTCCGACAACGGACGCGGTGGCGACGACCAATCGACTTCTCTCAATGCATCGATCAGATCTTCAGCAGTCACTGTTCCCCAATCCATAGCTCGATTCTGAATTCCGATTGATTTTTCAGTTAATCGATTTCCAAATTGAGTGAAACCCTAGAATTTTTGGGGATTGAATTGAAGAAAATGTATTGAGCAAGAAATTTGGGGGTTTTTGGAGTGTCGTCTCAGCCAAGGAAAGCAAATCTGAGGAATCCAGTGATCGATCGTCTTACGACTTTATGACGAACAATTAGTTTGTTTTTGTTCCCGTAAATCATCTGGTTTAGTTCGGATTCGAATCTGGTAGAAACCGTCTCCCTCGTGTGCACGAACAATGTTACATTATCGGGACTCGAGCTCGAAATCACTGGTTCAACTAAAACGACGTCGTGCTAGTCCCTCGTGAGCTCTAATCTCGAGTTCGAAATCTCTAGTTCAGCTAGAACGACGTCGTGCTAGTTGATATAAGTGCTCGTGCGAAGGTAAAAAAAAAAAAAAAAAACGAGCTTGATATGATATAGCTCGGTATATATACGGAGTAATTTTCTGTATTTAATTTGACAACAAACGATGCTTTATAATGATAATTAGCGTATTTAAATGTGTGAATTTTCGAGGTTAAATCATTAAACCATTCTACATCGTGTGTTTTAACACTGCTATGTTACCAAGGTTCGAGTTCAAGATCTCTGATTAAGTTAGAACAATCTTTTGCTAGTTGATTTAAGTGTTCATGCGATAGTGAAATCAATGCGGAAGTGTTTACATGACCTACGAGAAAGACGAGCTCGATAAGACGTTATTGACGTCAAATCATTAGACCATTATCTATCGTGAGTTTTAACACTGCTGCGTTACCAGGTTTCAAGTTAAAACAATCTCTTGCTAGTTGATCTAACTGCTCATACGAGAGCGAAATCAATGCGGAAGTGTTTACACGACTTACGAGAAAGACGAACTCAATAAGACGTACTCCCTCCCCACCACATTGATGTTCCCACTTTGACTTGGCACGGTGTTTAAGAAGAAAAATGTAGAGAGGTATAAAGAAATGTGATAAATTGTTGGGTGGGGTTTAAGATGTCAAATCACAAAAGTAACCAATAGGAAGAGAGTATATTGGTTGAATAAGGAAAGTTTTGAAGTGGAAAAATCATAGTGGAATTTCCTTTTAAGGAAAGTGGGAAAATCTTAGTGGTGGGGAGAGAATAAATCATATTATTTTAATCGGACGATTGGACCGTGAACATCGACGCAACAAAAAGGGCTTTTACTACAATGGAACAGTCTGTCCCCAATGTCTCTGGTCCTCTTTCAAGCTCAGCCTCATGTGCTCACCAACTTTACCTTTCTTGGGCCCTTTCATTCTTCAACCATGGGCCCACACAAACCTAGCCCGGTCTCGATAACTTTCCTTATAGACTTGAGTTAAGCTCGATAATGATCTTGATCGATTAATTGGTATTCCAACTGTCATTACTTAAATCATACTCCCTCCGATTCTTTAGATTCGCAACGTTTACTATTTGCACAAATAATAATGTTGTGAGTGGAGATGGTGGGTCTCACTAATAAAGTAAAAAGCTTACACAAACGAAAACCTACCTATTATAGAAATGTTGCAAACTTAGTGAATTTGCCAAATATGAAATATGTTGCGAATCTAAAGAATCGGAGGGAGTATCGAGTATTATATTAATGTCATGAGAGATACAGAGTATTCCCTCCAATTTTTTATTATCTTCCCCTTTGGTTTTGGGGAAGAAAATAAGGGGTAGAAATGTGTGGTCCAAAATAAAAGAATGAAGAGAGAGAAATGTAAGGGTGATTCTAGACCACATGTTGATGGCCCAAAATAGAAATAGGGAAGAAAATGTGTTTCAGCCCAATAAAGAAACAAGGAAGATAGATAAAAATCGAAGGGAGTACTGTAGTATTTATTGTCTTTCAGCCTGGGGTTTCGAACCTCGTTAGAATCATAATCGCAGTCGTTATCATCATACACATATAAATTTGATGAAAAAAAACAAAGAATAATGGAGTATTTATATTGTGGGTGATGTTAAGAGTTGTATTTAAGCAACTAAAATTTTTCATAATTAGTAAAAATATAGGGATTTAAACCCAAATCACACATATATCAATGTAATTAATACTTGTGGGAGTTGTATGGCTAGTGGTTAAAACTTGTGGTCATCAGCCCAAGGGTCTCAGTTTCATGTCCCTGCAAGCGCGAACTTGTGGGAGTTGTATGACTTGAGACTATGCCTCTAGACTTCGAGCCTGTCGCCTACGGGCGGTTTACCTTGTAGCGGCTACGGGTTCCCTCGTTCATCAAAAAAAATAAAAATACTTGTATTAAAGGATTATTTTCGTATTTGATCTCTTATATACAACCTTTATATTGTAAACCATCTCAAAACGTGATCTGACAATTCGAGACGTGTTTAATCATTAAGTATAAATACAATTAAAGAAGTAAATTGAATTTGTTGGGACACCTAATTAGACAACTCACACACAAAAGATAATGACATTGACCCCATACACCCACACCTAATCAATTCATTTTACATACAAATATACACAAACCATTTTCAAAATTAATCAACAATTAATTTCAAATTATGAAATAATAATAATAATAATAATAATAATAATAATAATAATAAGATAAATTGAGATAATTATCCATGGTGGAGTATAGTAATTACTTCAATTGGGTACAAGCATTAATCTCAGTTTGGGCAATTATGATAGTATTAGGTCTCATTTGTTGTTGTTTAAGCACTCAACCTGGTGTTATTCATGGTGATGAAGCTACATGTAGCTGCGACGCTGGTGTCTCGGTTTAAAGGGAGTCACAAAGACGATTATTATATTATATTGTCGATAATAATCAAATATTATCCACTGGGTTGAACAACGTCAAATCATGAATATCACGTCTCATATCCTGGTCCCAATGCAACCGGGTTGTTGATTAGTTGTGATGATGCTACATGTAGTTGCGACGCTGGTGTTTCGGTTTAAAGGGAGTCACAAAGACGATCATTATTATATTGTCGATGATAATCAAATATCGACTTGGTTGACCGTCAAATCATGAATATCACGTCTCAAATTCTGGTCTGGGGTTGTTAGTTTTGTATATATTGTTCAATATGTATAGGGAGATTATTTATTCATTAGTTTTTTTTTTTTTTATTATTTTTTATTTTTTTAGTTTTTTTCGATTTAGCGTGGATTTGAGTCGAGTAGGATTAACATGACGGTAAATAAAACTAGGTTCTATTTTGTAATGTTACTAGAATTGAATTTTTTTTATTGTATTATCTTGTATATTAATGTAAATTAAAGGTTAATTTGAATATATGGTTTTTACATTCATTTTTGTGAAAAAAATGACTAACAACATGTATTTACGCCTCTAATTAATACCGTCATATTTCGTATAATCAGTACTTGAAAAATATAAATCGATAAAGAAAATTGTGAAATATGATCGAGACAACCATAATGCATGCCTAAAAACCCTAGATGCGCGCCCTACGAGTATTAACTTATAAGTGAAATAATCGAATTATTAGAACTTATTAACGTAAAAAGAATTTATTACCGTATTTTTTATGAACATTTTAGATTTAACTAGACAAATAATCTAAATTAAATATATAATTACATAATCTTTTAATTAAAAAGTGTAAATTAAAACAACAATTCATGATTAAATACAACACCATGACCCCTTGTGGCCATAGGTGCCCTTACATTGTAGGACTATTATTTACACAAAAGCCTAAATTATAGAAATGCCCTAAATTTTAAGGACACACACCATATCACATATACACTTATCAATTACAGACGAACGATTTTTCTGACACGTGCTCTAAATTCTAAGGACACATATACCTTAATAAACTAATTAAAAAAAAAAGATTATTCATATTTTTTTTTTCATAATCTTTCTTTTTTAATCAACTTATTCACATCAGCCCACGTTAGAAAAACCGACAAATTAAATGACCGAATATTTTATTTTACAATAATGTGTTTAATTATTTAGGTACATGCACACCACCTTTTATATTTGTTAATGCACTAATACCTTGATGACAACCAACCGTAAAACGGGTCGGGCTTCTAGACCCGGCCGTGGTCAATACCACTTCCCCACTCGGGTGAAGTCGACCCGAGTCACCACTTGGGAGTCTCACGTACGACCCGTTTACCCACGACCCGATTGTCATATTATTATTACTACCTTGTTGATTGGCCTCTTTGTGTTGCACTATGGTTTTGTAAATGTATGGAATTAAACCCTCCATTATTATTATTTTTACACTAATAATAATAATAATAATAATAATAATAATAATAATAATAATAATAATTTTAATAATAATAATAATAATAATATTAATAATAATAATAATAATTTTGATTATTAATTTTAATGGTGAACCGGTGAGGAAAATAATAGGGTTTATATATATATATAAGGGAGGGAAATTAAAAATGATGACGTAGAGTGTAGGGTTAATGCCTTAAGTGATAAGGGTAGACTTGAATACGTAAAACCTTACGTCTTTGATGAAAGGTATATCTAAACTAATTTCAATATTTTATCTTACTTGAAGTTATCATTCAAAGTTATATCAAATCTTAACTCGACTCGACTCGAGTCATGGTTGATCGATAATCATCTTAGGTTGAACTCGGTTTATTTGACTGATCTGAACTCGAGTCATTAATTCTTATTATGAAATACAGAGTACTTTGTTAATTAATTAATCAGAAATTCTCGGGAGCTCGTATTTTTTCTTTTTTGTTTATGTATGTTAAAAGCTTCTAGATTTGCGGCAGAATCGATCTCGTAAAGAAAATTTTCTGGATTCGTCAACGTCATTATCGAGACTAATAAAATTGCACAAAATCTTGGAAGAGACGGTCTCTCAATAACTTTATGAGAGACCATTCTTGAGTACCACCCTATGTACTATTCGTACCCTTAAATGACAATTTTATTTGTTTTGTATCTGTTTTTATAACAAGCGTATCATCTGTATATTCGTATACTCTTTTAGGTTAATCGTACCTATTTCTATTAGGTTTGGTACCATTTTTACTTCCATTTGTACTTGATCTCTCAGTAAAGTTAACGAGAGACCGTCTTTCGGGAGACCTTCTAATAAAGTTTTTATAGTAGTTTTTAATCTTAATTACATTAATTTTGACTTCAACAACGGTCGAGTTCAGACTCAAGTTAGAGTCAATTATCTCAACCCTATTAGTCTATTACAGATTGAGTCGAGATTATCTGAGTTAATATAACGTAGCATAGAGACGTGATTAAAGAAATAAAAAATTATATATATACACACAAGAACACGCGTAGGATGAATTAGTGAATAAATTATGGGTCGTCGGACGATTAATAAATTAAATAAGTGATAATAATGTAACCTAATGTTATTATTTTTCAATAGTATTATTGTAGATTATTAGGTGGACTATGAAAATATAATAAAAACAATGAGTTGGCACTATTGATGATGTTTTATTGATTGTTTTATGTGACGGTCTCACATTATTAAATGATCCATTTGTATAAAAAAATTATCCGTTTTACTGAAATATATCGCCTCATACATGAAACTGTCTTATTATATAATTTATGTTTTTTTTACTGAATTATTTCGTTACAAAAGACGTCTTGGTTCATAATAATCTATTATCATAAAAATTACCGTGCCAATTCAATTAAATTGTTCGAAATCGTGTCTATACTTTAATCAAATTAACTTGTTCAATTGTATACGAGCAAGTAATTACTCGACATTGGTCACGTAACGTTATCATTTACCGTTTCCATTATCATTACCATCACCGTTATTACTACTTATTATTTTAAATAATACAAAAATATTAAAAAAAAATTAAATGAAACACGATAAAATAATTAAATAACAATTTTTTTTTTGAGCAAAGAGATCATTTCATTAATAAAAAGTCATACGACATCTACAACTTATATCGAAATTAAACGAATATTAATTAAAATAAAGACAGAAAAAGAAATAATCTTGATGATTTAGTACACCTAATGAGGTAATTAAGCATACTACGCATGATGTGATTGTTGTCCATGCGCAACACGGAATACTACCTAGTCACCCTACCATTTCTTAAGAAATTCATAACGAATATATTCGTCACAAATTTATTATGTATAATCAGGTCGAGTATACATATAATCGAGTACACAATCATTTTATTGTTAAAACTTCCTAAACAGTCGGGTTTTTGTTCATCAAATATCGACCCATATAGATAAAATTTGACCCGTCAGAACTTTACAACAGATAATTTAATTGAATTATTTCTTAGAGGATCTGACATTCGTTTATATTTGAAATTTGTGACGGATATAACTGTCACGATAGAGACGTGATGATCGAGTTTAAGAGGATGTGTACTCTAATAGGCCATATGTGCATGTCACATAGTCATCAAATTTGTACTTCCTACTAACTAATTTTAATTAATTAATTAATTAATTAATTAATTAATTAATTAATTGTAATTTATAATTAATTAATTAATTAACTTGTGATAGATAATCATCTTTGATTATTTTATAATTTATGTACTAATCTAATATGACTAAATCAATGTTTTTTTTGTATTAATTTTGAGAAATTTTGATTTTTGATGTTTGACATCTCTACCGGCCAATACCCACCGACTAGTATAATATTTGACCTAGCCTAAATTCAAACATATCTTTTTTATTTTATCATCATATAATTATTTATTATTATTTTTCAAAAAAAAAAAATAGAGGATTATTTTGGCACATCATAATATTATCTAATTTGATGGAATTATACATTAAGCTCTTTTATAAATCATATTCCCTCCGAGTTTCTATTATTGTCCCAAAAGATTTTGGGTGGAAAATAAGGAAGGGGAAATGAGTGGTTCAAAAAAGAAGGAGGAAGAGAGAGAAATGCGAGAGTAATTGTGAACCACACATTGATGGCCTAAAAAGGAAAATGGGACAAAAATCAAACTCAGCCCAAAAAGAAAAGTGAGACAATAATAGGAACTCGGAGGGAGTATTTTTTTTCCGGTTTTTCTAACCTGTTTTTTAAAATTACAGGCTTATGATTTTAATTTATTTCAAAAAGTAATAAATTAAAAACACTTTCGTTATATTTTGGTATTATAATTGATTTTCGGTAACTACTAAAAAGGTTAATTGAGTAGATAAAAATATAAATGGGCAATAACCTAGACATATGAGTGTATAACTTAGTTTTGTATTTACAATTATAGTAATAATATTGTAGATGTTGAAACCCTAACACATATTTTTTTTTTTTTTTTTTTTTAAATTAGTGCGATATATAAAATCTCGTTGTAAACAAATGATCAGGATAAAAGAGATCGATAGAGTATATATTTATAAATAAATGATAAATAAGTTTACAAAAGAAAATTAGTGAAAAACAAATCGGGTATAAATGTATAATAATATTACTGTTTGTAACGGTCTTTTTAACGTGTATATTTAGGATGTTAATAAGTTACTTAAACAATTTTTTTTTTTTTTTTTGTGTGTGTGTGTATTATAATAGTAACTCGTTGTCTAAGTTGATGGTACCGTAAAGGATAATTTTATCTATATATCCAACCAAAATAAAATAAATAGTACCATTTCTTCATCTCAATCCTTTCAAAATTATATATATATACTCCAAAATAAAATTAATTTTATTTCAATGTTCAAATTACAATTTTATTCATTATTATCATATATTTATGGAACAAAATAATAATAATAATAATAATAATATTAATAATAATAATAATAAGAAACAATTATTTTCAAGTGATGAAACGTACGTAAGATCATATACATGTAATTTCTGCAAGAAAGGGTTTTCAAATGCACAAGCCCTTGGAGGACACATGAATATTCATAGAAGAGATCGAGCCAAGCTTCGACATCAACAATCCGATAATAATCATGAAGATTTATTACAAGATTTTACGATTTGTTCGTCTACTAATACTCCGATGAGTCCAAATAAAGGTCAGATAATAAACTCGATGATTTCAGATAATGATGATGATGAGAGTCGACATGAATTACCTTTGTTTGTTGATTGTGTAACGAAGATGAAGACGAGCATGAGCATGGATGGTACGAGTAGTACGACTATAAGTGGTACGTCTTCTAGGGTTAGACCGGTCGAGTTGGATTTAGACCTTGAACTTCGGTTAGGGTTTACTAATAATAAATCTCTTGATAATAATAATAATAATAACAATAATAATAATAATAATAATAATAATACTTGAAAATATGTGTGTAAATTATTGTAGAATTAATTGTTAATAAGTTTGATGGTTGAACGTGTAAATGAGATAATTATGATTATTCATAGAATTATATACTTATTGTTTTGATTTTAAGCTTACGTAATTAGAAAATATCGTTGTGAATTTTGATTTAATTAATATGTTAACGTCCGTCATGTGGGCATAGGTTAGAAAAATCGTTAGTTAGTATAAGGAATACGATATTGTGTGTTTTATGAGAATTTTTTCCTTCTGTATATCAGTAATATATTAATCGTTTCAATATTTAGACCTTTAAATTCGGTTAGGGTTTACCGAATCTCTTAATAATAATAATAATAGTAATAATAACATTAATAATATTATTTATAAATTAAACCTAATAATAATTGAAAAATGTGTTTAATTAAATTGTAGAATTATATACAGTTTTAATAATTTTGTTGTAATTAGCATGTTAACCCATAGGAAAAACCGTTAAATAGCCTGAGGAATACTACCGTATTGTACTACGGAGTAGTATAGTACGTAGTACTATGTTTTACGTGGAACTTTATTTACTAGACATACGTTAGAAAAACAGTTAATTAGCTAATGTAAAACTGTTAATTAGATGAAATCGTCTCAAAAAATTTGTGCCTATCAATCTAATCCCATTTCCTAAACAAATTAAATAACAAATCTAATTAATTATTTACCCCCCTCAATCCTAAAAAAAAAAAATTGCACATTATTATTCCTTTTACATGGCAATTATTTACCCCGTCTCATATGAATTTTTGCGTTCCTTTTATTATTTTCCATCTTCTTTTTTCCCATCTTCATTAATTAATTAATTAATTAATTAATTAATTAATTAATTAATCTCTCTTTCCATGGCAATTAAACCCCCATTATTAATCTCTTAATCACCATTAATTAATATAATCATCTCTTTGTTTTGTCATAATAATGGGGGTTGGGTCTTGGCTCACCGAGCCTCGACCCTCCAAATCCAACCACAACCACAACCACGATCAGAACCAGAACCAGAACCAGAACCAGAACCGTAACAATAACCACGAGCCATGGATGTTCAAAAACGAGAAATTGGACACGTTAGGGATCTTATCCTTTGACACGGCGAAAGCCATGTCACGTCTCGTCTCCCTATACAAAGCCATATCCCACAAGGAAATCGAACGTCTAAAAAACGAAGTTCTCCAATCCAAAGGAATCACATTCCTAATCTCGAACCACAACGGGTTCCTCCTAACCTTGGCTTGTGCCGAGCGGCTCGAGGACCTAGACCGAGCCGCAGCCTCTGTGGCTCGGCTAGGCCTCAAGTGCTCTGACTACGGTCTGGTCAGGTTCGGTCAGGTTTACAAGGATCTCAAGGCGGGTTACATTGACATGGACAAACTCAACGAGTACGGGTGCAAAGAGGTCGAAAAATACGTCGAGAAAATGGAGAAATTTACGGCCTTGACGGGCGAATTGTACGTAGAACTCGAAGCGTTGTCGGAATTAGAAGCTTCCGAAAGGAAATTAAGTGATTGGAGGAAGAGTAATTGTAGTAAAGGTATGAATTACGATTTATTCGATCAAAAAGTGTTTAATCAACGTAAATTGGTTCGTCACTTGAAAAACGTCTCGTTATGGAATCAATGTTACGATAAAATCGTCGGTATTATGGCCAAAATGGTTTGCGTCCTTTACGCTAGGATTTGTACACTTTTCGGACCTCAATTCTGTCACGATAATTATTACAACAACAACACGACAAATCAATTATCGGTCCGACCCATGGGCCCAAAAAAATCAATGTCCGGCCCAATATACGGGTCGGCCCCAAAAGGCCCATTAGTAAGATTCCTTAGCCGGGATAGTAACGTATTTGTTACTGAACCGGTCGAGTTCAGGCCCAGCTCCAGCTCCAGCACCAGCACCAGCACCAGCACCAGCACGAGTTTATTATTGAGGCACAAGACGAAGGTTTTTCACTCGGCCCCACCAACGACAGTAGGTGGGTCCGGGTTGGCAATAAGATACGCGAACGTGATTTTGTTAGCGGCTAAGTATTTATATTCGGATTCACTGATATGTGACCAGGCACGTGACCAGTTGTACAATATGTTACCGGTGAGTTTAAGGACGTACGTGAGGTCGAAGTTGAAGGTGGCGTGGAGGGAGGGGGACGGTGGTGACGAGGCGGTTGAGATGGCGGACGGGTGGCGGGTGGCGTTGTATGAGATGCTGACGTGGCTTGTGCCGATGGCGCAGGACACGTTGACGTGGCAGGCGGAGAGGAATTTCGAGAAGCAGAAATTCGAGGCGAAGGCAACGGTTTTGTTGATGCAGACGTTGCATTATGCCGATTTGGAGAAATGTGAGGTTGTTATTGCTGAGGTTCTTGTTGGGTTGAGTTGTGTGTTTTGGTATGAGAATCGTAGGATTTCTGACATTTACTGACACGGTTTCACAGTAATTTTATTTTACTGTAAGATTTTCATCAGACTGGTTACATGTTAATGATTCTCTTATATTTATTGAGACGGTTTTGCGGTAATTGTATTGTACTGTAAGATCTTTCATATATAGGAGGCTGGTTACAGGTTAACGATTCTTTGAGGTTTATTGAGACGGTTTCACGGTAATTGTATTGTACTGTAAGATCTTTCATTCATATATAGGAGACTGGTTATTACATGTTAACGATTCTCTGCTGTTTATTGAGACGGTTTCACAGTAATTGTATTGTACAAACGGTTTATTTCACAGTAATTGTATTGTACAGATGGTTTCAGTGTAATTGTATTGTACTGTAAGATCTTTCATATAATAGGAGACTGGTTATTACATGTTAACGATTCTCTGCTGTTTATTGAATTGACACGGTTTCACAGTAATTGTATTGTACAAACGGTTTATTTCACAGTAATTGTATTGTACAGATGGTTTCAGTGTAATTGTATTGTACTGTAAGATCTTTCATATAATAGGAGACTGGTTATTACATGTTAACGATTCTCTGCTGTTTATTGAATTGACACGGTTTCACAGTAATTGTATTGTACAAACGGTTTATTTCACAGTAATTGTATTGTACAGATGGTTTCAGTGTAATTGTATTGTACTGTAAGATCTTTCATATAATAGGAGACTGGTTATTACATGTTAACGATTCTCTGCTGTTTATTGAATTGACACGGTTTCACAGTAATTGTATTGTACAAACGGTTTATTTCACAGTAATTGTATTGTACAGATGGTTTCAGTGTAATTGTATTGTACTGTAAGATCTTTCATATAATAGGAGACTGGTTATTACATGTTAACGATTCTCTGCTGTTTATTGAATTGACACGGTTTCACAGTAATTGTATTGTACAAACGGTTTATTTCACAGTAATTGTATTGTACAGATGGTTTCAGTGTAATTGTATTGTACTGTAAGATCTTTCATATAATAGGAGACTGGTTACATGTTAACGATTCTCTACTGTTTATTGAGACGGTTTCACAGTAATTGTATTGTACAAACGGTTTCACAGTAATTGTATTGTACAGATGGTTTCAGTGTAATTGTATTGTACTGTAAGATCTTTCATATAATAGGAGACTGGTTACATGTTAACGATTCTCTACTGTTTATTGAGACGGTTTCACAGTAATTGTATTGTACAAACGGTTTCACAGTAATTGTATTGTACAGATGGTTTCAGTGTAATTGTATTGTACTGTAAGATCTTTCATATAATAGGAGACTTGTTACATGTTAACGATTCTCTACTGTTTATTGAGACGGTTTCACAGTAATTGTATTGTACAAACGGTTTCACAGTAATTGTATTGTACATATGGTTTTAGTGTAATTTTATTGTACTGTAAGATCTTTCATATAATAGGAGATTGGTTACATGTTAACGATTTCTCTGATATTTATTGAGACGGTTTCATGGTAATTGTAATTTCCTGTAAGATCTTTCATATATAGGAGACTGGTTGCATGTTAACGATTCTTCTGATTTCTAACGGTTTCACGATCATTGTAATTGTAATGTAACAGTTCGCACATAGGAGATTGATTGGTTACATATTAACGATTCTCTGATGTTTATTGAGACGGTTTCACGATAACTGTAATTGTATTGTACGGTGACATTTCTCACGTAGGAGAGATGGTTGATAACGATTCTTGTGATATTCATTGAGACATTTTCACGATGATTGTAATTCTATTATTGTAACGATTCTCCCATAGAACTGTAACATTTCTGATCTCACATAGAAGATGATTACTAACGATTCTTCTGATATTATTGAGACAGTTTCACGATAAATTGTAAATTATACCGTACCACTTTTCACAAATGAATAAACGTGTAAACAACTTGTTGACGAGAGTAAAAAAACGAACGATCTCATGTTCATGTCGCATGCACCTGAATCCAGATTGATCGACCAGTCAAATTTCAAAATTAAACCAAAAGAGACGCTTCAAAAACGGGTTGAGCCAGACAAAAGTCGGGAAAACCGGTATCTGTATTCAATGACGTAAAAATCGATACATAAACGAAGATTAAATATCATCTCGTAAACTGTAAAATGTTAGTAAGATTATTACAACGAGTCACGAAAATGAAACGGATAATCCGTTTTACCGTCCTTGAATTCCAACCCGACCCGGAATTATAAATCCGAAAAATTGATGCTCATTAATGGCGATTGGCGCATATTCCCAGTTATAATCAACAATCAATTTATCGAAATCCCAGAATCTTGAATCAAACAATAAAAAAATGCCAGTACGAGTTTGCGATACATCTCCACCTTCACAAATCCCAGGTAATTAATCAATTTGTGAATTATTATGATCAATTTTGCTGTTAATTTTGTTGAAAATGGTGTCGATTGATACAACTTTTTGGAATCGATTTCTGCAGGTTCTTGTTCTGGGCATACTTCTCCTTCACCTTGTACCTTATTGAGTGTTGGGCAGGTATTATTTTCCGTGATTAATCGTTAATTTCGTGTTTTATTTCGTTAATTTTGCGATTTGGAGTAGCTGATTCATTGATTGAATGCTGTATCATGGGGTTTTCTTTGATTTGTAGGTTTTATTTTCTGTGATTATCATCAATTTCGTGTTTGATATCATCATTGTCGTGTTTAATTTTGCGATTTGGTGTAGCTGATTGATTGATTGATTGAATGTTGTATCATGGGGTTTTCTTCGATTCATAGCGCTATTATTTTCCGCGATCATCATCAATTTCGTGTTTAATTTCATCAATTCCGTGTTTAATTTCGTGTTTAATTTGTTAATTTTGCGATTTGGCGTAGCTGATTGATTGATTGATTGTTGTATCATGGGGTTTTATTTGATTTTTAGGTATTATTTTCTGTGATTATCATCAATTTCTTGTTTAATTTCATCAATTCCGTGTTTAATTTCGTGTTTAATTTGTTAGTTTTGTGATTTGGTTTACTTCATTGATTGATTGAATGTTGTATCATGAGGTTTTCTCCGATTCATAGCCCTATTATTTTCCGCGGTCATCATCAATTTCGTGTTTAATTTCATCAATTTCGTGTTTAATTTCGTTAATTTTGATTAGTTTGGGGTTTTGGGACCGATGTGCATTTGATTTCTAACCCATGAATCACAACAAAACTCGAGTCATTACACTACTACTACTCGTCTACTCGTACATTATAGGATTTTCAACGACTGACGTGAACCCCCCCGGTCTGATATCCTAGGCATTCTCGGGAACTCAAAACGTTTCTAGCGTGCAAAAGGACGAAGCATGGAGAGTTAACGTACGAATACAAGGGTGCGACTTAGAACACGGTTATTTATGTGGCACCATGGAAGCTCTTAACGTCCCCATGGCCGATACACCCGTAATCCCCCACCCTTCTTTTCTCGTCAAATGGGTTTTTTTGCTCGTTAAATGGGTTTTTTTTTGGGTGAAATCGTGTAATAGGTGGTGACGTTTTGGGAAGGAGAAATTGTTGATACCGTAAACCACACGTTCTACACCGGAAAATGGGAGGCCACGTAATCTCTTTTCGCGTTCTTCCTTCATTCCTACCCCGTCTTGGGTGAATCGTATTCTGAAAGTCGATTTTTTTTGTTGCAGACCGGAAGATGATATTAGGCACTGGACGAAATTCCCGTCATTTTCACCTCTTCTGGTATGTAAATCTCTCGAGTTTTCACCATGAGATTCAAGTCAACAACACGGCAAATTCCCATAATCGGTTGTAAAATCTGTTATTAGAGTCAAGTCGAGACCGATGGTGGCAAGTCACTGGACTTGAGTAACTACCCTTACATTTTTATGGTAAGTTCATGCCTCCTAAATGACGGTTGTTAATTAGGGTTTAGGCTAATTAAATTATTTTTATGTATAAATCGAGTATGTTGTGATGCAGAGATGGAAGGAGCAGTATTTTGTAAACGTCGGAACCGATTGTGGCTTAACCATAGCCGGGTTTTATTACGTGTGCTTCTCTTGCAGCGACGGTTCTATCAACGGCTTCTACTATGATCCTAATAGCAGGTAATAATCTCGCAATCCTTTGGTGAACGAGTCCGATGTGTGTGTGTGTGTGTGTTTCTGATGAGGAAACCTGGTTTTCCGACTTGATTTGCAGTCCGTTTCAGAAGCTTGAACTGAAATCGAGTAACGAAGGAAGATCTGGTTTCAGCTTTTCATCGTACGAGTTGCAGTAATGAAGAAGATTGACAAAACTCGTACGTTCAGGAATTTACGTATTTACTAGCGATTCGACTCAATATCTAGTTTTTCGTATTTTGTAAATCGGATGATATTTGAGTATCTCTACGAGTTTCGTGTGGTTTCGAAAATATTAGGAAATATTTCCAAAAAAAAAAAAAAAAAAAACTTTTAGCCTATTATATTTTTGGAAATATTACTATGAGACGATCTTTCTTTCCATAAAACCGTCTCCATACACGAATATATATATTCCAATGGAGTACATAAATTCTTCACTTCTCGATATATTCAAAACCCTAATTAAACGTCTACGATAATGAACTCAAACGGTTTAACCGTCCTGTGTGAGGATTGCAACCGGTGGATCACCTCCGAAACCCACCACACCAACGCCTGCCCGTTATCCTCCTACCCGACCGATTACATTACCCGTTGTCTCCAAGAGCGATCCACCGATCCCATGATCATCACTTCAGGAGCCGACTTCATTCCCGAGGTTCAAATCGACAACAACGAGCTCGTATGCGCCGTCTGTTTGGAAAACCTTGAGTTCGGAACCGAAGCTGGAGAGTTACCTTGCCGCCACGTGTACCACACGGACTGCATCCGACCTTGGTTGCTGCTCCACAATACTTGCCCTGCGTGCCGGTTCAAGCTCCCCCGTGCGCAACTGGAACTGGACCCGGACCCGGACCCGGTTAGTATGCGGAGCCTGCCGGGTGGCGGGTTGGAGATTACCAGGACTTACGCGGGGAGACTGGTGGCGGGGATCGAGTTTCTGCCTCCGTCTCCGGGTGTCGTCGTTGACGGTGGCGAGAGGAGGAATCAAGGCAGGAGGTCGGGTTTGTGTCGGTTCTTGTGTAAGTTGGTGTCCATGTTTCGGAGGAGAAGTCGTAATCGGGATCAGGATAATACTCAATAATCAACACCGTCCTTAAATTACTCGTGTTATTATTTTTATTTTTTTTGGTTCAACGAATCGTGCATTTTATTTCGATTCAAACATGGGACCTTTTTTTTTCGAGGATGAAGTTTTTTTTTTTTTTTTTTTTTTTATATTATTATTATTATTATTATACGAGTATTATTATTATTGTTGTTGTTGTTGTTGTTGTTAACGTTAGGAAACTTGAGATCGTGTATTTTTACTATTCTCTTAATTCCTAATATAGTGTTATTATTATTATTATTATCATCATTATTATTATTATTATTATTATTATTATTATGTTTTTTTTTCTTTTTTTATAATTTTTGTATTTACAAAGATCTCGAAGAATGATCCATATTAACCGACGTACCTCAAATCTTTTTGTAATTAAGGTTCTGATGTTGTCTAAGTACGATAAAGATACAAGTTAATTGTTCAATTTCTCGTGATAATATCATTATACTTCATTCTTGCTTTAATTATCATATAATATCAACGTAATTAGAAAAAAAAAAAAACCGTTACACAAAAAATTGAATTGAACCGATAAAAAGTTGAACCGACAGTTTTAGTTACATTACTCGAAAAAAATCGAACTGAACTGAACTTAAATCGATGGCATCAGTAACTACTACTACTACTCCTCCCTGCTGTCTGAAATTTGCAGTAGCATTCCTGTCTCACAAAAAACTGACAGCATTCAGTAATTCCTCAGTTGCTGCTGTTGTTCCGGTCCGACAGCAGCCGGGTTATCAAACCGTAAGAAGAAGTGTTTGACTGTAACATAACAGCAGCTGTCGACGATTTCCTAGGAACTCGAAATGCCACCCGTACGTTATTCAGGTATGTCGATATCTGGTTCTGCATTCGTTTCGTGTTTTGTAAATCTTCTGACATTCGAGTATATATATATCTCTACACGACTGCGCGTTTCCTGTGTTTTCGGAAATATTTCCAAAACAAAATACGAGTGGAAATATTACTGGAGTATTCTCTAAGACGAAATATACGAATATATATATATATAAAACCCTAAACGTCTGCGCTTACTTACACGACCTTACTTGAACAGTATCTGTTCGGTTCGATAATCTAAACGTCATCAACAAGAATGACGACCTCAAACGGTTCAATTTTCCGGTGCACGGGTTGCAACGAGTTGATAACCTCGGAAACCGGCCACACCCTCGTCTGCCCGGAGATCAAAATCGTCGACACCAACCACCAGCTCGAATTCCAGCAGTCCCAATGCGCCGTCTGTTTGGAAAACTTCGAAGTGGGGACCGTTGCTAGAGAGTTACCTTGCCGCCACGTGTACCACCCGGGTTGCATCCTCCCTTGGCTCCTGCTCCATAATTCCTACCCGTTTTGCCGGTTCGAGCTCCCCCGCCCGGACCCCGCCCCGGTCAGGATACGGAGCCTACCGGGTGGCGGGGTCGTGGTTGCTAGGTATTACGGGGAGCGAGTCGAGATGGAGGTTGAATTTCCGGGTGGTGAGAGGAGGACGAATCGAGGTGTGTCGGGTTTGGGTCGGGTTTTCCGTAAATTGGTGTCCGTGTTTCGGAGGACAAGTCGAAATCGGGATCGAGATAATAATAATAATAATAATAATAATAATAATAATAATAATAATAATCCGTAATTAGTACTATTTTGAATTATTTTTATTATTATTATTATTATTAACGTTAAGAAACTTGAAACCGTGTATTTTTATTATTTTCTTTATTCATATATTAGTAATATTATGCATTTTTTTTATATGATCGAGGATCTCGGATAATATATTCATATTAGTCGACGTATCCCATATTTTTTTGTAATTAAGGTTCTGAGATTCTAATATTATTCAATTTCTCGTGATATTATAATCATTATGATTCTTGCTTTGATTAGCGTATTAGAAAGAAAAAAAACGTTATACAATTCGAGTTACTTGACCTTTGTTTGACCGAGGCCATAGGGCATACTTGACCTGTAACGGCTTTGTAACGGATATAATATATATCTGTCGCAAGGGAAACTGACTCGAACGAAGTGACCCTTTAATTGTAGGACAAAACCTTATCCAAACAAACTTCAAACTGTCCCTAAAATCTTCATATATCTCTGATGACCTGGCCTTATCCACACAAAACCCATCACAAAATCAGCAAACTGTCAGCAGACAGTTTAGTTTAGTTACATTCCTCGAAAAAACCGAACTGAACTGAACTGAAAGTCTGAAATTCGATGGCATCAGTAACTGTTACTGCTCAATGCTGTCTGAAATCTGCAGCAGCATTCCTGTGTAACAGAAAACTGACAGCATTCAGTAACTCCTCATCATCAGTTGTTGCATTTGTTCCGGTCCGACGACAGCAGCAGCCGGGTTCAAGCAGGAAGGAGAAGTGTTTGACTGTAACAGCAGCGGTCGGGGATTTGTCGGCTGATAGCACCAATTATCTGATTGCTGGTGCTGTTGCTGTCGCGCTGATTGGAACCGCTTTTCCTGTTCTTTTCTCTCGTAAAGATACGTATGCTTCCAATTCTCCCCCTACGTCTATATTTCGTCTGTCTGTTCGTCTGTCTATCTGAATTGTTTGCGCTTCTTATGTTGTGTGAAGTTCTTGGTATCAATTAGTTGACATAATGACGTAATTTTCATTGGATAACTAGCCTAGTCGATGTCTATTTCGTCTGTCTGAATTGTTTATGCTTCTTATGCCGTGAAGCTCTTGGTATATGAATTACTCGTAGTTGACATAAGGACGTAATTTTCATTGGATAATCAAAGCGGTTACTCCGGCTAGCTAGCCTGCTAGTCGATGTCTATTTCGTCTGTGTGTCACTCAGTCTGTCTGAATTGTTTAGGCTTCTTATGTCGTGAAGCTCTTGGTATCATTTACCTGACATAAGGACGTAATTTTCATTGGATGATTAAGAGCGACTAGCTAGCTAGCTAGCCTAGTCGTCGATGTCTAAGAGAGCGACTAGTTTGATCGTAAAAAAAATGAAAATGTTCAAACAACGACTTATTATATCACAAAATTCTTTTGTATCGATTACTTGACTAGTGCGTGGCTAGTCGATGTCTCAGACAGCGACTAATTTGATCGCAAAAAAAATGGTTATATGACAGACAACGATCTTATTTGATGATTTGTGCACAGATGCCCGGAATGTGATGGAGCGGGATTTGTGAGGAAATCGGGAGGGAAATTAAGGGCGAATGCGGCTCGTAAAGATCAAGCTCAAATTGTTTGTCTTAATTGCAATGGCTTGGGCAAGCTTAATCAAGTCGACAAATAATTCTCGATTTAATTCGTCTTTTTTTTTTTTGTTTCAAACATATTTATTTCGAAATATATAAACATTATATTATATTGATGGATTTCCGTATCCAATGTGATCGTTATATATTTTTGAATTTATCTTACGTATATGGATTAATTATGAATACTATCACATATTTTCAGATTCGAGAATTTCTGATTGATATACGATCTGAATCAACTAGCGACTTTGGTCCTTGTTCCTTTGTCATTCCCTTAAGTTTGCCTTTTTCCATACTTACTAATCACTCCACTAATTAAATTAAATTAAATTAAATCAAATCAAATTAATTAAGTCATTGAGTCAAAGTGAATGGATTATTATTTATTTATTAATTAATTAATTTTAGTAAACCCCAAAAAAAAAAAAAGCAATTAAATAACGTCCAACAGATGTAACTGGTCGGGTTATGATCAGAATACGAGTCCTGCACTCGTGACTCGTGACCTTGGAAATGGTGAAAATAACCCAAGTCGATTCGAAATTTTACGAGTGTGTAGAATTAGTTATATTATACGAGTTTTGCGATCGTCTTTTCTGACCCTGTCGTGACGACAGGTGTATATAATAATAATATAAGGGAGCGGGTCAACATGAGATTTTGTCCATGTACATAAATGATAGTCATAAAGTGTTGCATATAAAAATTTACAAGTTACATGCAAACATCCATTCTTCATACATACAACCCAAAACCAAAACCAAAACCTTTCTTCATTCCTCGATAATTTGTTTATCTTTGATTAAAATACTGCGCGAAAAAATCGTGAAATTATTGGCCATCGAAAAGGAGATATGAGATGCCTATTATTATTGCTTCTAATTTGCATAATTGTTCGAGTTTCGAATGTAAAATCCGAAGGAATCACGCGTCATTACACTTTCAATGTAAGTACAAATCGAAATTTTTTTGTAAGACGGTTTTATTTTATGTTACGGGTTACGGCCTAATAACGTGGCCAATATCGACTTGTGTAATTCATTTGTGTCTTTGTAGGTAGTGATGAAAAGTGTGACGCGATTGTGTCACACTAAGAGCATTGTGACCGTGAACGGACAATTTCCCGGGCCTCAAATTGTAGCTCGAGAGGGCGACCGGCTTCTTATCCGAGTCATCAACCGTGTCCCTAACAACGTCACCCTTCATTGGTATGTATGTAATCCGATCCTTAGCTTTGGATGAGTTAATTAAAGACTCGTTATTCTTTCTACTAACCAAAATTCGTAGGCATGGAATAAGGCAAATGAGGAACGGATGGGCGGATGGACCGGCTTACATCACGCAATGTCCGATCCAAACCGGGAAAAGCTATGTGTATAACTTCACTATCGAAGGACAAAGAGGTACATTGTTTTGGCATGCTCATATCTCGTGGCTTCGAGCTACGGTTTATGGAGCTTTGATCATCCTCCCGAAGCACCTCGACTCTTACCCGTTTGTCAAGCCTTTCAAAGAAGTTCCTATAATCTTCGGTATGCATGTCTGGGCCCCGGTTCTGATAACCTAATTTATGAGAACGCTGTTAGACGTTTTTGAGAAAAAAGAACTTATTGGTTTATTTCGTGATTTCGTGATTGTGTTGATGATAGGAGAATGGTTTAACGGTGACATTGAGACGATGATTGGCCAAGCTACATTGACCGGAGGAGGTCCGGACGTTTCGGATGCTTACACTATCAATGGACTTCCGGGACCCTTCTATCCCTGCTCGTCTAAAGGTACAGGTCGAGGGTTCGATTCTCATCTGGAAACAAAAAAAAAAACGTTTTTAACGCGGCTCATTTTTATCTATACTCGTTTTCCAATCTCGTTTTTTTGGTTTCGACAGAGACGTTCAAGTTGAAGGTGAGGCAAGGAAAGACATACATGCTTCGACTCATCAACGCGGCTATGAACGAGCAACTTTTCTTCAGCATCGCCAACCACACGCTCACAGTCGTCGAGGTTGACGCAGTCTACATCAAACCATTCGACACACAAACTCTAGTCATCGCGCCTGGTCAAACCACCAACGTTCTCCTAAAGACGAAGCCTAGTTTCCCTCGCGCCATCTACTTCATGTCTGCGAGGCCATACGTCACCGGCTTTGCCAATTTCGACAACTCAGTCGTCGCTGGCATCCTCGAGTACGCGTCCCCATCCAACCCGCGCCACCAAGCCCTTCGTATGAAAAACCTCCCGTTCCTAAAACCGACCCTACCCGACCTCTATGACACCGACTTTGTAACCAACTTCACTAAACAACTTAGAAGCTTGGCCACTAGACAATTCCCGGCCAACGTCCCCAAAAAAGTCGATAATAAACTCTATTTCACAATCGGGCTAGGGACGTCACCCTGCGACAATAAGTATAAAACATGTCAAGGACCGAATGGGGCTAGGTACGCGGCCTCAATCAATAACGTTTCGTTTTTAGAACCAACCATAGCTTTGCTCCAAGCACATTTCACGGGTCAGTCAGACGGTGTATATAGCCCGTATTTTCCTAGAAACCCGGAAAACCCGTTTGACTATACGGGTCATAATAATCCACCTAGTAACACATTTGTTACAAGTGGTACAAAAGTTGTTGTACTACCATATAAGGCTAGTGTAGAGGTAGTGATGCAAGATACTAGCATTCTTGGTGCTGAGAGCCATCCTCTTCACTTACATGGATTCAACTTCTTTGTCGTCGGTCAAGGTTTCGGAAACTTTGACAATGATAATGACCCGAGAAACTACAACCTCGTCGATCCTGTCGAAAGGAACACTGTCGGGGTGCCAGTTGGCGGATGGGTTGCCATCCGCTTCCTGGCTGATAATCCAGGTAATTTAATAATGTCACTCAAAAATCTCTTCTACCCGTACAATTATAAACGTTTTTTACGCTCTTAGATTGAAAAAGGGTATCAAAAACGTTGATTTAATGTCGGAATTGTGCAAATTGATTGATGTAGGTGTGTGGTTCATGCATTGTCATTATGAAGTTCATACAAGTTGGGGATTAGAGATGGCATGGCTAGTCTTGGATGGTAACAACCCTAATGAGAAGTTACTTCCTCCACCTCCGGATTTACCCGAATGTTAATTATTTCGTAAGTTCTTCATTACATCGTCGACCATGTCTATATATACTCCGTAACATTCATTTTTTTTTTACAGTTTGATTGATATTATTCTTTGCACCGTCTCATAGGAGATTTACTGAAAACCGTTTTGTATAGAATTCAGCGAAATGTGAAGTGTACTTGAATGAAACCGATCTAGCTTTGCTTGAATATGAAGTTTGAGAGTTACATTTTTGCATGAAACTGAGCAAAAAGCATTTGCTGCATTCTGAAGACATTCTGCATTTATAGTTGCTGCATTACTACTCAAAGCAGTGACATTCTGACTTCAAACATTCTGAAAACGGGTATATCCGTCAAATATGGCCCACATCGATAGTATATGGGTGATATACGCCTATTCGGCCCATGAGGCCGTCACAAACAAGATTTTATGTAAAATGATGGGGACAGGAGGGGACGTGACAGGACGACATTGATACGTTTCCTGCAGAAAAACTCAAAATAACATTGAACTGAATTTTTTCTTTCATTTTTGAAATTGGCATTTCTGTGAAACAAGCATTACAAATATACAGGTAAAATATAAATCGTCGAAGTTACAAAATCATTGACGTGGTGGTGCATGTCAATGAGGAAGGAAACCGTCTCCAACTACAGTTGCTAAAGCCCGTTACAGCTTTCAAGGTTTTCGGGATTTCGACAATCTGAACACTTCCCTATCCACATACGAGTAATTCCTAAGCATTCCGACCCTAAATCTATTCACTGTACCAAGCTATGTAAGAATGCTCCAAAACCGACAAGTGAAGGGAGGCTCGATGATGGATTGATGGATTGATGGCTTGAGCTCATTTAGTCATTACTGGATGACAGTGATTAGATTTTAGTCTGAAGCCGGTCCGCTGAGTTTATCATAAACTGTGGGGAAGCGTGTGCCTGCACCGATGTGTCCGGAAGTAGGGCATATCCAGGTGAATATATTTGGACCGAGTGCCTAGTTCACGTCAACCAATACGTCAGAAATAAACACCATACTACAACATCACAGCCTTCGTCCCAAAAAGATTTGGGGTCGGCTAACATGAATCATTGTCTGAAGTCGTCAACTCGTCATCCAAAAAAAAGGGAAGGCGGGCATATAGATTTTTTTATTTTTTTTATTTTTAAAAAAAAATGGGTTAGACGGGAAGAACAACTTACTGAGGTTAAGTTGTCGAAAGCACCAAGATCATATGGATGCCTGTATACTTCTCCTCCTTTCTGAGCAAGCCACATCGCTCTAACTCCTTCGTAGTACTATATATGCATCGACGAAAATATGTGAATTCAGTTGACGATGGGATAGAATCAAAGTGACGTTAGTATGAAGTATGAACGACTGCAAACCTCGATGGTGGTCTTGTTTCGTAGAATGAGGTAGATATGCCAACCTAAGAGAACACTGAGTGCTACGGTCAAGGGGAATATTAGAAGGCATGATATCACCTGCGGAAAAAAAAACACGAGATCAGTGAATGCATGAACGGGAGAAACATAATCAAACTTCGAGACGTTAAATCTGGAAGTTTAATCGAGGGCTTTACGTATATGGTTCTTGAAGATCCTTCATTTTCGGATTCTTCCTTTCCGAAGTCACTAGCTATACTGCCAAGAAGTAACACCTGAAATTGCATCGGATCAGACCTGACTTTATGATAATACAATCTTCTAGTTGACACGGAATAGGAACGGGAATTCAAGAAACATACCGTAGAGTGTAAGCATGCAATTACAGCGTACAACACGAATACAAAGAAGATCTTGTAGTTTGCATGGCCTACGCAGTTATTTATCCAGATGCAATGATGGTCCTGACATTCACGAGGGTACCAGACTAACCGTTCAGTTTCAGTACATCGAACATAAAGATATATGAAATGTCGGAAATTGTAACGGGTAACTTGACATACCATACGTAAAACGCATCTTTTGCAAACCCGGCAATGATGTGCACGAGGTGGCTTATATTGGGAGCACTTCTGACAATATCGTAAATCGCCTCCCTACAAGTGATAGGTTTCACAATAATGAGTCCAAAGTTCAAACATTGTCAACAGTAACCAAAAATCAAAATTTCGGGGATAAATCACAAATACACAATGCTATTCACTTCACTAATGCTAAAAAGGTGATCATTTTGCTTAAATTTCAACCAAAAACTCAACTTCCGAACTTCGGGGAGCTAAATGTTTCTACAAAAACCACAATACCATCACTGTACTAATGCTACCCTGGTGATCATTTCGCGCAAAGCTCAACCAAAAACATCAAAATTTCGGGGATAAATTCATAAATCACAATACCGTTTATTTCACTAAGGCTAACCAAGTGATCATTTCTCGTAAAGTTCAACCAAAAACATTAAAATTTCGGGGATAAATCACAATGCTATTCACTTCACTAATGCTAAAAAGGTGATCATTTCGAGTAAAGTTCAACCAAAAAGATCAAAATTTCGGGGATAAATCACAATACGATTCACTTCACTAATGCTAAACCGTAAAAAGGTGAGCATTTCGCGTAAGGTTCAACCAAAACCTCTACTTCCGAACTTCAGGGTGCCAAATGTTTCTACAAAAACACATTACAATCACTGTACTAATGCTACCCTAATGATCATTTCGCACAAAGCTCGACCAAAAACAACGAATCCCAATACCATTCACCTCACTAATGCTAACAAGGTGACCATTTTGCGTAAAGTTCAACCAGAACCTCTACTTCCAAACTTAAGGTGCCAAATGTTTCTACAAAAACCACATTGTCATCCCTGTACTAATGCAGCAATGCTACCCTGGTGATCATTTCGCGCAAAGCTCAACCAAAAAGATCAAACGTTCGGGGATAAATCATATATGTCAAGCATAAAAACCGATACCAAGACGAATAAAAGTATCCAATAATCATACTAAAATCCCAACATTTCATCACCTTTTGCAGAAAAACATATAAATAAAAAATCACAAAGCTTTCACCTTTGAGATTAATCCAGCAAATTCCAATCAAAAAAGGCGTAAACCTTACGAAATTAACAAAGAACTGAATCGAAAGCGAATCAAAAGCTCGAAAACTTGAAAAATATAACAAAATTGTAGCTACCTTACGCTTGATCTCCTGAATGGGATTCTCATTATCCTCAATATCAGGCACAAAAGAACCCGGAACACGACCCGGATCCGTAAAAATGGCGATAACATAATTATAAACACAGGCAACAGCAACGACGGTAAAAGCAACACCATTAATAACACCAGGAGAAGACCAAACCCCAAACCAACGATCAATAAACACGAAAATGGTAGTAAAATAAATATAAGAAATTGCTGAAATTACAACAATTACTGATATTGTAACCCTAAATTCTCTTTTCTCACGATTTCTGCTCGAATCCTTCATCATTTGTAATTTTGAGGTCATGGGTATTGATTATTTTTGATGAATTGAATTGGGTTGTGATTGAATTAGGGTTAGGGAATTGGTCGGACGGTGAGGAAGGAGGCTCACCGTCGGAGAAAAGGGGGAAAATTTAGAGAAAGGAGAAGTTTGGTGTGTTTGAGACATCATTTTGTTCTACTTGTTTTGGAATGTGATCAAAATCAAGTCTCTCTATTTTTAATTTTTAATTTTTTTTTTTTTTTTTTTTTTTTTTTTTTACATTTTTTTTATCGATAAAAAAACGTACCGAAATTTATGGTCAGTAGTAGATGGTAAATTGGATGTCGTAAAATGGCGTTCGTGAGAGACAGTACGGGTGTCAATGAGCCGAGCCGAGCCGAATCGAGCACGAGCTTGCCTTATTCAGCGCGTGCTCATTAAGCAAAAATTCGAACTCGAACTAATCTTAAGCTTTGAAAGAATTGAGTTGGGGATCTATAATGTGAGTTCGAGCCTATAATTAACTACGGAGTATACATCTAATCACGCGATTTCGAGCTGCTTGTGAGCTTTTTGAGCTGAGTCAAAGATTGCGATTTGCGAAGCACGAGATTGGTCTTGTTCAGCTTGTGGTCAATTGGTCATTAAGCAAAATCCAAACTCGAGCAGAAACAAGTTGAGCTCGCGATCAAAAGTGTGAGTTTTAGCCTATATAACTATTGAATTTATGTTTTTTTTTTTTATATCTATGTGGTTTAATGATTTGAAATTTAAGCAAAACGTATTTGACAGATTAATAAGAAGAGCAAAATACTACACAATTACCAAATCACATGATATCGACTTTTCGAGCTGTTCGTAAGTATTTTGAGCCGAGCCAATAATTGCTCGATTTGACCCATTTAAGTTATTAAGCCGAAGAGCCGAGCTCTGACCGAACTCTCTCATCTCATTATCATCCAAATATCTCAAAACGATCTAAGAAAAACCCGACCCATACAAAACCAGTGAAACCAAGAAAAGGGTAAAAAGAGAAGAATAGGTGGATAAGTGATAAGTTGATAAGGCAAAAAGATTCAACAATGGTGAAAATTCTAGACTCCATTAAAATGGTATGAAGAAAGTGGAATGTTTCACCTACCCAACAACAACCAACAACTACCCAACCCATAAAACCCCAACTTAATCCTTCATTGATTCATTAATGGGCTCAATTTCTTCAGGATTTGGCCCACTACTTTCATTAACAACGCACAACCACTCATCATCTAATCGCAATTGCACTTCTTCTTCTTCTTCATCGTTGAATTCCTCACAATTCACTTCTTATTCTGCTGATTTCGTATCGAATTCCCAGAAATTCTCGAGGAAAAGGGGTTTTAGAGGCGTTTTTGTGGCTATGGCTTCTGATTTGAGTAAACCTACTGTTCTTATCACTGGTGCTGCTGGTCGTACTGGTATTCCCTCCGTCTCAGTCAATTATTTTTACGTGTTTCATTAATGTGTTCGTCGGTTAATTCTTTACGTGGTGAAAATTATCCGGTTTAATCCAGATTCGAGCCGGGTAAATTTTTTAGTTTTAACCGTGACGATTAATTGTTTTTACGTACTCCGTATTTCATTAATGGGTTCGTCGGTTAATTTTTTACGTGAGGGGATTCGAGCTGGGTAAGATTTTAGGACGGTAAAACTCTCGCTCATTAGTTTTAACTTTTAACTGTGTCGGTTAATTGTTTTACGTGGCGTGAAGCATTCGGTTTCATCTGGATTCGAGCTTGGTAGGATTTTAGGACTGTAAAAAACTCTCCATTGGTTAGTTTTAACTGCGTTGGTTAATTATTTACGTGGCGTGAACCATTCGGTTTCATATGGATTCAAGCTGGGTAGGATTTTAGGACGGTAAAAAACTCTACATTGGTTAGTTTTAACTGCATTGGTTAATTATTTACGAGGCATGAACCATTCGGTTTGATCTGGATTCGAGCCGGGTAGGACTTTAGGTCATGGTTACCGGATCCTCTATGAATACGCCTTTACCAATTCACAATTCGCTTCAACTGCTTTTCAGTTTAGTTGACGTCTGCTTCAGTTCACTTCAGCCTACTGCAGTAAAAAAAAGAAGAGGGTCGAAATTCGCTTTTAACGATTCAGGATTCACGATTCACGATTCACGATTCGTCTGACTTTGTTTGTTTTGTGAAGGGCAAATTGTGTACAAGAAGTTGAAGGAGAGGTCAGACCAGTTTAACGGAAAAGGTTTGGTCCGAACAAGCGAGAGTAAGCAGACAATTGGAGGAGCAGACGATGTTTTTGTCGGAGATATTCGGGATTCAGACAGCATTGCTCCTGCAATCCAAGGCATTGATGCTCTTATCATTCTAACCAGTGCCGTACCCAAAATGAAGCCCGGTTCTGATCCTGCTAGAGAACGACCCGAGTTCATCTTCGAAGATGGTGCATTCCCTGAGCAGGTCCTATATTTCTGCATTTCTGTATCGTTATTCGTGGAGTGTCAGACTGTCAGTGCATTATACAATGCAATCTTCGTCTGTAATCGTATTTTCAGTTCAATTCAGTTCGATTAAGTACAGCATCGTGACTGTATTCAACTAACAGCAGCATTCTGCTTGCATTGCCAGGTTGATTGGATTGGACAGAAGAATCAAATAGATGTCGGTGAGAGTCGCCTTACCTTACCTTACCTTACCTTACTCGCCAATTAAAATCTCCGATTAATATTAGTCCGTCTGACAGTCTCATGTGACTGTGACACATACGTGAAACCGTCTCATTCGACTTGTTTTGTTGTGAATAGCTAAGGCTGCTGGAGTGAAGCACATCGTGGTGGTGGGATCAATGGGAGGCACAAACCCTAATCATCCCCTGAACAGCCTTGCTAATGGAAATATATTGGTAAAAATTTCATTCGCGGCTTCAGTTTTCTGTCTCGACTTTCCCGTCATTCCACACGTCTTATGCGAATTCATGTTAGCCGACTTCAAATCATTCTGACTGTAGTGGCTTTACTAGCGACAATGTTGTCATGACTCATGAGCGAGTCAACGGTTTTCCTGTTTATTCTGAGATTGGAGGGATGAGTCTAGTCGTCCAACTATTGTTCACAACTCGTAATATTATTACAGATTTGGAAGAGAAAGGCGGAGCAGTATCTGGCCGATTCTGGAGTACCATATACAATCATAAGGTAAAACCAGTGTCGGATCCAGGTCTTCGAGAATGTGGCTGTGTATCTTACATTATGTCGTTAAAATGGGTAAACGTGTAAAATTTACATTCGCTGGTCAACACAGGGCCGGAGGATTGCAGGACAAACCAGGAGGTGTCAGGGAATTGGTGGTCGGAAAGGATGACGAACTTCTTCAGACTGACATAAGAACTATCGCACGAGCCGATGTTGCAGAAGTCTGCCTTCAGGTACGTATTTTTCAACTGTCGAGATTTGGAGGCCGAGAATGACTGAAAACCAAAGACTGACATGAAAAACCGACCATGTTTTGACTTGTTTTAACATCGACAGGCGTTGCAATTTGAGGAGGCGAAGTTTAAGGCGCTTGATCTAGCGTCAAAGCCGGAGGGAGCCGGTGAACCAACTACCGATTTCAAAGCTCTCTTCTCGAATATAACCACTCGTTTTTAGTTTCATGGCGAGATGGTGTTCAACTCCCCTCCGAGTAACGCGATCCAAGTGCATTATTGACCGATAATTGAGTATCTATTCCGTATAAACTTCGATTAATGTTGTACTATGTTATCTGTAGTTGTTGTGCATGAAACTCTTTCTTGTTTGATCAATAAAAACCATGGCCTATGTCGGGTGACCTAGTCATAACCACCGAAACTCTAGCCACTTTTTTTGGCGAAAACCAAAAAATTCAAATCGTTTTGAGGCGACAACATGCGAAATTCGGTGCATATTTCACCAAGTTTCTCGCTAATCCACGTTAATCCACGCTAATCAACGTTGAAATCTATCTTGCGATTTAGAGGTATTCAAAGACGGGACAATCCATCGAACCTGCCCGGTCAAAGAAGCGAGCTCGGACACAACATTTTCAAAAATATACAAAGGCTCAGCCCAACCCGTTTTCCTGACCCATATCCGACCAGAACCCGCATATAATCACCTCCTACATATGCAAACGTTAAAGCGAAGTTGAGATGCAGCATCTAAAATTGATGTCGTAAATCGGAAAATTAGTCGTAATGCAAAGTCGCAAACTCGTAAATCAAATACGTAAAGCTATACTCTTTCCGTCTTTGTCATCTGTTGTTCTTCGATTAAAATATTCCTAAAAAATACTCGTATTCTGTGATGTAAACTAACAACAAATGATCGAGACCGACCGAGTATATATATATATATATATATATATATATATATATATATATATATATATATATATATTTAGATAGGCCGCGTCGCCCGCAACCCAGTCAGTTACTCACCCAAATTTCCCCCAATCTCAAATCCCGCGAATCTCGCCCCCAAATTCCACCACCGTATCCCATCCTTTCTCCGACGACAGCCACCACTTCAAGGCGGCGATGACGGTGGAGATCATGAACACCGCCGTCGACGTTGCGGCGGCGCTGCACAACGGATTCGCGAACGGCACCGCGACAAAACCTAACCCTAGCAATAAAAAATCGAAGGAGAATGAACGCCGCCGCCGTCGAAAACAGAAGAAGAAGAAATCTAAGGTTCAATCGTCTACGGAAGATGATGCTAGTACTGGTGAAGGTCATGATTCTCCTATGGCTGACGACGCCATTAACGCGGCGAAGAAGGTCTGTTTCTGTTACTCCACTTGTTTAACTTGATTATTGTGTCGTTGAGTTCTGATCCTAGAAATTAGGGTTTTGAGCGTGTTTTAGGATTAGCAGGAGTGAGAGCCTGGATTATTTAACTAAATGTTTGATTTATGGCATTGCTCGCTTGTCTTGAATGTTTTAGATTGTGTCGTTGAGTTCCGATCCTCGAAATTAGGTTTTGAGCATGTTTTGTGGATTAGCAGGAGTGATAGTGTGTACTGTTCAGGTAAATGTTTGCTTATTGCATTGCTCACTTGTCTTGAAGGTTTTAGATCGTGTCGTTGAATTCTGATTCTTGAAATTAGGGCTTGAGCGCGTTTTGAGCGTGAACAGAAGCGATAGTATGGATTGTTTAGCTAAATGTTAGCTTATTGCATTGCTCACTGGTCTTTTGATTGCGGCGTTTGAGCGTGTTTTGGGGATTAGCAGGAGTGAGAGCATGGATTATTTAGCTAAATGTTTGCGTATTTCATTGCTCACCTGTCTTGAAGGGGTTTGATTCATGTTTGATTTCCGTAACTTGAAATCATTGCTCTGCTACTTGTGGCAGAAAGTTATTATGATTGCATTGTTCATTTCGAAACTCTAGAATTAGGATTTTGAGCGTGTTTGAGTGTTTAGCAGGAGTTATTGCATCCTAAGTGATTGGACGTACAAATTGTTTAGCTAAATGTATGATGTTTGCTTCATTAGCCATTTACGTCAGTCATCAATTGCTGCTTTATTGTGAATTTATACGAATTGTTTAGCTAATTGTATGCTTCATTAGCCACTTGTTCTGATTAAGGTTGCAATACAGCTGACTTACTGTTATTAATTTGCCAGATTGTGGAGGACATTGAGATAAAATATGTGCCAGAAACGACGGATTTGGATGATGGCTTGCTTGAGGATTTCAAAAGCGTTCTTGAGAAATTTTCCTTCAAAGAAATTGAAGGAGATGAGGTAAATGCGCGCGCGTATCTCTCTCTAATGGCTTCTGGCTCTAGGGTTTTGCTGATGTAAGCAGTCAAATTTATTTTATTTTATTTCTTTTCTATCAATTCAGGCTGATGAGAAGAAAGATGAAGTGGATCAAGAACTAGCCGCAAAGAAGAAAGCCGATTCAGATTCTGATGAGGAGGAACAAGAATCCCAGCAGAAAGAGAAAGGCATTTCAAATAAGAAGAAAAAGGTATTGAATTGACTTTTCTGTTTATTTCATGCTACGTGTAGGCTATATTGCCCGGACTCGTCTAGAAATATCTGACATTTGTTTGTATCCATGCGTCGTACTTGACTATTTTAATTAAATTTTGGCATATTTTGGTTTAAAATGAATAGTCCAAGTGTCATACCCATGTCCGAGTGCCAAGTGGTGGACACGGGTACGCGAAGTAATTAGAGGAGTTGGAGTTCGTTGCTCCGTAGGTATACTTGGTAATTATTCTCTTTCTGAATTGCCCTTTTGTTTTTCTTACTTACAGCTGCAAAGGAGGATGAAAATTGCCGAGTTGAAGCAGGTGTGCCGTAGGCCTGATGTTGTAGAGGTACGTGTGTTTTTTCACCTGTCTGTTTCATATAGTTTTATATAACATGTACTGTATAAGTGTATTGCTGTATATAGCTTCTAACTTTGACAATCAATTGGATTCTTGATATTATATCTTACATGAGTTGATATGAATATCTTTGTAACTTAGGCACATAATCATTAGATTAGTTTTTTTGTTTACCGAGAATTCACATATTTCTTTTGCTTTAACATTAGGCAGAGAATATGTGGTTCAGCACTTCAGCTCGACTTGTCTCTTCTTATGTGGCAACATGTTGAATATACCCATAGCTATACTGTTATGTTTTTTTATTGTTCTTGCCACTTTGTATTATATACTCCCTCCATTTCACTGAGATCTTCCCCCGTTCCATTTTGGGTCTTTTCTCTAAGATCTTCCTCATTCTTTTTTAGGACAAAAATGCGTGGCTAATATTGTGCCATTTCTTACCCCACCCAACCTCAACCATATGTTCCTTGCCCTAAAATATTGTCCCAAAAAGTAACAAGATCATAGTGAAATGGGGGGAGTGTCTTCTAAGCTACCGACCTCTGAAAATTTTATCTAATGTTTTCGTCTCAATATTCTCAACATATTAGCTGATAAGTTACTAGATTGGTCAGTTGCACGGTGTGTGTTTCAGGTTCTTTGTGGACGATTTTGATTAAATAATTTCATATTTTTATACATTTAGACTAGATTTGTGTTAATGTATAAGTTCTTTTGTTTTGTTTATTTGCTGAAAGTGAATGTTGATTATGGTTTTTAGATATGGGATGCAACTGCATCAGACCCGAAGCTTTTGGTGTTCCTGAAGTCATACCGAAATACAGTTCCTGTTCCCAGGCACTGGTGTCAGAAGCGGAAATACCTGCAGGTTTGTAAATATAAATTTGATAATTGGACTTTACTTGTTGAAGTATGCAATATGTAAACGCTCATGTATTTGTTTTTTTGCTTTTAAGTCTTGGGGAGAGGGTGAAGGTGGGTAACGCCCGATGAGGTTAATCTTATATGGATATACATGCTTCTTGCAGGGTGGCTGTTGTGACAATCATGGAGGCCAAATGAGTAGGTGATTTACTAAATACGACCCTCGAGTGGTTCCTCCGTTTATGTGTGTGCTGGTGTGGGCTAGAATGTGGAATTTGATTGATTAGAATCGTAGTAGTATGTTCATATATGTCTGAGTTTACTTGGGAATGTTTGGGTTTGTTGTCATGAGGGTTTATGTCTTCTGTTTGCTAATAGACACATGAGTAGTTATGACTTCTCTCTAGTATACTCTGTCCTGAAACTATCTTTATTTATTTCAGATTCTGTGAAACATTATATGTTTTAGATTGTAGATTGGGCAGGATTCTTCTTTGCTTCTCCAATTTTTGTAGTCCATTGATTATGTGAATTTGTACCTCATCAGATCTTGGTATTCTTTTTGCAGGGAAAACGTGGTATTGAGAAACAACCCTTTCAGCTTCCTGATTTTATTGCTGCAACAGGCATTGAGAAAATCAGACAGGTAACTGATCAGTCACTAGTGTAGATGCAGGCATTGCAGTTTATAGTGTGGGATAATATAATATTTTTAAGAATAAATATCGATGTCACGATAGGAAATCTTTCTATAGCGTATTTTGCATGACTAAGCAGTTTATTGTGCCATATGTAGGCGTATATTGAAAAGGAGGATAGCAAAAAGTTAAAGCAGAAACAACGTGAACGCATGCAGCCGAAGATGGGAAAGATGGATATTGATTATCAGGTTTGTTATGTTGTCAGCGCTTTTGGTTATATATCAAATAGGTATAATAAATCTATCTCCGGCTATCCTCTGCTGGTTGTTGATGTATTGATATTTGTTTCTTATTGCACTGCACTCTACAGGTTCTGCATGATGCATTTTTCAAGTATCAGACAAAACCGAAGTTGACAACCTATGGCGATATGTATTATGAAGGAAAAGAATTTGAGGTATGAATTGTGTGCCTGCCTATGGGTTTCATATTTACGATGAGTGATTTGGAGGGATAGGTAACGGAATGATCAATAATACTTTGATTTCAGAACGAATTGTAAGAGAACAATATAACATATTTCCATTTCTACTTTCTTCTTCTTAGAAGGATGATGGTGGATAATACGTTTCTGGTTTGGTTATTTTCTTGAGCGTGGGTGACTGGGTAGCTTTCTTTATACCCCTACGGTTTTAAATGATTACCCCATTTCAATATAATACTCCTCACACATATTACCCAAATTGAAAAATAGTTGGATAACCCTCGTGGTTTGGTCACTTGAGCTGAGGAGCAATGTCTTGAAATTTTTGCTCTTTATAAACGATCAGCAGGAGATATTTATTTAATTTGATTCTACGCTTTTTCTCAGGTAAAACTGAGAGAGATGAAGCCTGGTACCTTATCTAAGGATCTGAAAGAAGCTCTTGGCATGCCAGAGGGTGCCCCTCCTCCTTGGCTCATCAACATGCAGGTAACTTATCAATATATTTTGGTTTTTTATTATATCTTAATGTGATGGTATTTAAGGTGACTTTGTAACAACTACATTATAGTAAACATTTGAAGGGTTTTTCAATGTGGTACCCTTGCGTTTTTGTTCAAATTTACATGATGGTCCACCATTTGTTCATTGCTACTTCCTGGCTAACTGAATTCTTATCATTCATTGTTCTTTTAACAGAGGTATGGTCCACCACCGTCGTATCCTCACCTCAAAATTCCTGGTTTGAATGCCCCAATTCCTCCAGGTGCTAGCTTTGGTTATCATCTTGGTGGCTGGGGAAAGCCTCCTGTTGATGAGGTAAGTTCTTCATTTGGTCATTCATATTTTTGCAAGTATGTAATGGTAGAGAAGAGCCTTATCCAATCTAGCAATTTACGTGTTTTTACAGTATGGACGTCCATTGTACGGGGATGTGTTCGGTGTCCAGCAGCAAGATGAGCCAAATTATGAGGTATCTTGACCTTTTTTCTTTACTAGCTGTTTCACCTGTGTATCTTCATGTGCAGACTATGTAGTTGGACGTCTTATTCTTAGTAACAAATTAGTACCTTCCAAGTATATTTTGGGCAATGATAACCTTTTTCCGAGAATTTAAGTTGGCTAACATGCAAAAGAAATAAAAATTAAGAATAATGAGGAAAAGAAATGGCATACTTGTAGATTTAGATGAAAAAGATGTAGAAAGTACGTACACGTGAGCCTTCTTAAGTGAACCTTGTCTAAAAGGCGCGCTTTTTTAAACTAAGATTCCGAGTGTGTAATGGATGCAGGAAGAGCCCGTTGATAAGTCAAAGCACTGGGGAGATCTCGAGGAAGAAGAAGAAGAAGAAGTTGAAGACGATCTCGAGGAGGAGGAGGAACCGGACGATCTTGAAGCGGACGAGCTTGAAGATGGTATTAAGTCTATGGATAGCCTCTCAAGGTACTTCGTCCTTCGATCTTTGTGTCTCTCTCAAACCACATTAAAACTCGATAGTTTGATGGCCAGTGTGTTCTATTGAGTTTTAGATTTTTTTTTTCCGTCTTTCTTTTACTAATGAGCCTGTTTGTTCTGTACAGTACTCCTACTGGTGTCGAAACACCCGATGTGATAGAGCTTCGTAAGCACCAAAGGAAAGAGCCCGAAAAACAGCTATACCAAGTAAGCGAGGATATCAATTTACCAATCCTTAGTAGAATATCTCAATAACGTCTACGGAGTATTAATTTAAATTCTAATATTCGTTTTCTCGTGTTTGTGAAGGTACTTGAGGAAAAAGAAGAGAGGATTGCTCCAGGCACTCTACTTGGAACAAGTCATACGTACGCATTTTGTTATTTAATTAATTATTTTTCACAAATGTGGTTCTATTTATTTGTTTGAATGTTTTCGTACTCATATGTCGCCGTCTTTATTGTCTTCAGTTACGTTCTCGGAAGTGCCAACCAAGACAAAAGCGGAGCAAAGAGGGTAAGAAAACTTCACATCCCGTTTTTTCATTGATTTTCAATACCGTATAATTTTCGGGACTGCTTATTAATTAATTAATCTGTTTATATAATTATTTATTTTTTATTCTCTTTCTTTGGCACTATTATGTTAAGATGCTAATTAATGGAAGATTTACACGAATATATCACGAGAAATTGAAATACGAACTCATATTATTACATGAAAATTAAGATACCCTTTTTTTGTGGGAATATATTGTCGCTTCGAAGTAATAGTCTCTGCTTGCATGTGTTATTGACTATTGTACATCGATTAAAATCTTTGGTTCGTTTTTCTTCCTCACAGGTTGATCTTCTTAGAGGGCAAAAGACAGATAAAGTGGACGTATCTCTACGGCCCGAAGAATTGGAGGCAATGGATGATGTTTTGTCTGCCAAGTAAGTTTCACTACTCATAAAAATCCGTCAATTCTCTTCTGTACCCTTGTTCCGTTGTATAAGCTTTGTGGTGGTCGTTTAACTTATTCCCGTTACTATATTTACAGGTACGAAGAGGCGAGGGAGGAAGAGAGATTACGCAACCAGCGTGAAGATTTCAGTGATATGGTAGCAGAGGTCAGTACGCTAATCCCGAGACCTACACTTTTTTTGGTTTCGGTTTATGTTACTCCCTCCACCCCCATTTTATTGCCCCCTTTCTAAATATAGTAAGTAAAAAAAATAGTGAAATCTCAATTCTACCCCTAGTAAATAAGCTTTCTTTTCCGTTATATCCTTTTTACTTCATTCATATTTACATTTAGGCAAAATTACGCATTATTACGGCCTTAATTTTTGTGTTTTTCGAAAATTGCTACTAAAAGACGGTTATATTTTGGTTACCATAAATGATTAATAAGGCTAATTGAGTCGAAATAAATGTGAATGAAACACCAAAATATACACTAATTTTGAGTAAAATACCAAATTTTTATTTTCACAAATTTTTGATTGACATGTCCTACAAAGTTTGTGACGGGTAAACTAAGGTAAATTTTATTGTATCTGTGGAGAGTTATGAGTACTCGACTACTCGTATATTTTAACTCAATTTGGTTATTTGTGCTGCAGAATGAGAAAAAGAGAAAACGAAAGGACAAGGACGTAAAATCAAAGAAGAAGGATTTCAAGTTTTAGTCCCCTTTTTTTTATAGCGAGGTTTGGTTCCCGTTTTTCCGACTTGCCTTCATGTGTTAAAGTCGCGAAGCAAGATTGATCCAATCAGTTTTTAACGGTCTACTATTTTGATGTCTATTTTACCGGAACCCCCGATGTAGTTGTGAAGGTTGTTGTAAACTTGTAATGTTTTGAGGGACGTGATACCGGGAGCAACACTTACGCTTTATGGATACTCCGTCTGTAGTTAACCGAGCCTCTTTCAACACCGTTTTGTATACACTATAGGTCTGTAAAAGGAGTTGGGAACCGAGTTGATCAACTTTTAAAAACCCGTCTTTCTTAAGATGGATATTACTCGTCTTAGTATTATCACAGGTTAAGTAATATACTGAGTATAAAAGAGTAAATCTACTATGAGATCGTCCTATCATAACCAAGTTGAGATGTACTCTTATTACTCCGTATAAGATAAAGTAAAACTATATACGTATGTACTTACTCGTTATTCCAGAGGTGGTATAATAAATTTATTGTAAAATCGTCTCATCGAAGAATTATTATGTACGGTATAAATTAATTAATTAGTTGATTAAAGAGTCTTAAAAAATCAATTGATAGGTATATTAAAATGATTACAAACGTTGTACTTAATTCTCTTAAAACATAATATGCTCTTATTAGAAAAGAATCTTAACCATTTTTTCTATAAAATATAAATAAGTTAGAGATATGAAAGTTCATGTATCACGAATTCACGATTGAAATTTGCCCAACTTATGGAATCATTTACCATAATTAATGAGTAATGTTTGACCCAAGTACTCACACGCCCTTTGACTTACAAATTAAACCATAATTATGAAATTTCAAATAGACGGACGGTATTTTAATAGCGTTATTGAGATATCGTCTCTCTGAATTTTTTGTATTTTGAGAAGGTCTGATCTACCGAATTACCGCCTTCCACTAAATCTATAATAAATAAATAAATAAATATTGTCCTAATAATTTTATAAAATTTTATAACACGTTAAAAAATGATCGTTAATATAAGATAAGAGACAGGTACATAAGTACATGCAATGATTTATATTTACAAAATGATAAGTAATAAATTCGATAAATTTTCCTATAAATAGTATCCCGGTCTTGTGATTATAAATTTTAACCGTGAATCAAATGGGACCGAATTGAATAGAACTTGACTGAACTGAACCGAGTCGAAATTAATCAAAATAAAGGCAGAAAAAAGCAAGGCTCAACTTTGTAGCCATTGATTGAGTGCATGTGCTCACGTTCCCACAGCATAAAAGAAGCTGAATATCATCAAACGTAATAGTAATAGTAGTATTACACACTATACCCCAACTAATTAGTGACCCATGTGCCTTGCATATGCCAAGTTTTTGCCTCTTCCTATTATTATTATTATTATTATTATTATTTTTTCCAAAATTATTTGATATATCAAGACTTTATTACTATCATGTTTGTGGCATTTATGAATTTTATGTTAACATTCTTAATTTATTAATAATACTAGAAAATTAATAAAATAATAATAATGTTAATTACTGTTCATAGAGCTGATAAATACGGTCCTTAGAACTGTATTTAAGAGATTAAAAAAAGAAATACAGTCTAAATACATTTCTATATTTATATCAAATTTGAAAGATTTTAATTGTTGAAATAATTTAAGAAATTAAAATCTTTTAAATCTGATATAATATAAGAATTGATGACAAAATTGCACAAAAACTAATACAATATTTTAATTCATTAAATACGACCTTAAAACTGTATTTATCGTTTCTCTTACAAAAAAAAATTGGTATCAATGGAATGAAGAATTGACTTCTTTAATTAAAAATACTTAATTAATTAAATTAAATTTAATTAATTAATTAAGAAATGGTTGAGTGAAACTTCATTTAGATTACATCTAGGAGTAGTTAGTTAGTAAGAGACCACTATCTTGATGGCATAAAGACTTCATTAAGCACATTGAAACATGTAATTACTTTTCAACTTTTGTCTTATCTTATCACCTAATTCATAATAAAACAAAACTAATCAAAGTACATTTTTGTAATTAAGTTCAATTTAATTAACTCAACTCAACTCAATTCGAGTATATCATATTTCTGATTAATTAATCGAAATAAATTATATATTTTAGTGTTTTTTTTGTGTGAAGGAAGTCGTAAGGACGATTATAATACTGACGAGTTTTTTTTTAAAGTTTTAATATGATCTTAATTGAATGATAATAGAGTCAACAATGGGAAGTACAAGTACCATTATTACTATATACATGAGTACTTGTCAAGGGAAGTTACCGTACTACCATCATACGCACAAACTACAAAGCAAATCGATACTACTCATATTATTACCAATCAAAATAACATAGTGGACGCATAAATTAAGTAAATATTAGGGTCAAAATCCCGTATTCTAGGTCGCTGGTGCGAAGATAGAAGAACATTTTTATAAACGTACACAAACTATAATGATATGTAACCTTTTCGGACAAGTCTTATGGTAAAAATTCACTCGAGTTTTGCCCAAAACCCGACAATTTCGTACTCTTATGAACATAAACACAGGTACAGCAGAAACCCTAGACAATATTGTATTATTAAGAACCATAAACACAGATCTATGCAACAGAAACCGAAGCCAACAATAAATGTAGGCTAACATGAAAAAAATTAAATGAAGATCTCCTAATCCTGTGGGTTTATGACTTAAAAAGCTTAAGACTTAGGTTCTGTTTTTTTGGACTGAAACTGACTGAATTTAAATTAACTGAACTTCATTTAACTGAAACTGACTGAAATATAGAGACAAAATATGCCTACTGAAACTGAATTAAACTGAACTGAACTGAAACTGACTGAATATAAGTCCAAAAGAACAGGGCCGTGACCTACAAGTTGAAGTCACAATGTCCTTAAGTGTCCTTATTCCTAAGGCCATAAATACCCCCACATCCCTTTCCCTTCTTCTTACTTCCTATTCCTTCACATTTCTCACTACTACTACTACTAATTAATATAATTAATATAATTAATATTAGTAATTAATATTAATTATAATTATATAGGAAAATTAATTAAAATGGGATATAATAGTAATAATAATAATGTGTTATTAGCATTATTTGTAGTAATTTCAAGTGCATTGTTGATGAGTGTGTATGGAAGAGTTCCCGGTACGTATCAACCGGGTCCTTGGACCGGTGCCCATGCTACATTTTACGGTGGAGACGACGCTTCTGGCACTATGGGTATGTATTATTTCTACTATTTCGATATATTTTTTTAAACATTTTTACGATAATTTAAGCAGACGTGACATTTTTACGATAATTCTGGTTATAAAACCCAAAAAAAAAATACAGGAAAATGATATATACGTTTCTAATAACTGTATTTAACTATTTAAGGTTTTAAAAGAGAAAATACGGAGTCAAAGTTTAAATAAAATATTAACGACATGAATATATACATACGTAAATTTCTTGCTCATACATTAATCCATTTTCGAAAAATATATTTGATTCTTATTTAGTTATTTATAACCTAAATTTTGTATTTAACATTCCCTAAAAATATACCATATATAAATTGATAATTAAAGTCGTAAATTAATTAAATTAAAAGAAAATGTTTTAATCTAGGAAATACAGACTAGATTACATGTAAACCGTGATTTTATTTCCTCTTTTAATTTTTTAAATACGTATTTAAAAAATTATATTTAATATTTCACTATAATACTGTTTGATTTTATTTTTTTAATAAATATTTTGCTAAGTTAAATGGTGACATGTTGATAATTACAAGTTACAACAAAAAAAAAAATCATATGAAACGGTCTGACAATAACGTTATTGGTTGATAATAATAATAATAATAATGATAATGATAGGGGGAGCATGTGGGTTCGGGAACTTGTACAGTTCAGGGTACGGGACCGACACAGCAGCACTAAGCACAGCTTTATTCAATAACGGTCTCTCTTGTGGCGCGTGCTTCGAAATTAGATGTGATTCTGACCCGAAGTGGTGCACTCCCGGCACCCCTTCGATTTTGGTCACCGCGACCAACTTCTGCCCGCCTAATTACGCTCAGGCTAACGACGCTGGCGGCTGGTGTAACCCGCCTCTCCAACATTTTGACCTCGCTGAACCGTCTTTCCTTAAGTTAGCTCAGTACCATGCCGGGATTATTCCCGTCCAATACCGTCGGTTAGTACACATACTCATCTCATTTATTTATTACTACTCCGTACTACATTATCGTTGATTTTATATCGTATTTTTATATTTCGTATGTTACGTTAAATTAGTTGAAAACCTAGCTGGAAATTACGAAATAATTCAATTTAGTTCAGTTAACTTTAGATAATATTTTAACATAATCAAATTAATTTAATTTTTATTTTTAAAAAATGTTTAATTTTTTATTTTAAATAAATAGGTCCATATAATATGATATGATATGATATGATAGGATGAGTGACTGAAACATGTGAAAGAATAATCAACTGAAAACTGAATCTGAGAGTCACAGCTGGGTGTACGTAAATAAACACGGTTTTATAATACGATTATTATGAAATCTTTCATTTAAAAAGTACTCCCTCCGTTTTTATGATTTCTTCCACCTTAAAAGTGGCACATTTCTTAAGAAAAACAATAAAATAAGTAAAAGTAGAGAGGGAGTAACTTAAGTGGACCACCTAAGTAAGAGAGAAGTGTGATAGAAAAAAAAGAAAATGGAAGAAATCAAAGAAATGGTTGAAAAAGGAAATGTGAAAGATATCAATGAAACAGAGGGAGTAATTATTAATTACGATAGTTTTTTAATATAATTATTTTTATTAACTGAGACAGTTTTATAATAACGTGATATTATTATAAGATCTCTTGCAACTGTGAGAATTTTTTTACGATAATTATATTATGAGACTGTCAATGTGACTATGTGAGAATAAAGAAAAACCTTCAAGAAGCTTCCTTGAATATTACCTTTTCAAGAAAGTGACCGACTCTATAAAACAATAATTTTTTTTTTTAATTATTTATCAATTTTTTTTTAGTTATTTAGGTTAGTAAGTAATAAATGTGTATTGGTACTTGGTGGTACATAGACCCGTAAACCCGATCCATGCGACCCGTTTTTGTATCTAATCCGACATTTAAACAGTAGATCCGAATTTGACCCGTAATCCAAATTGATCTGACGTAATCTAACCTGATTCGACCAAAGTAAGTGTTTATTACTCCCTCCGGTTCTTCAGAATTGCAACCTATTCCTTTTAAGGTAGTTTCACTAGAATTGTCACATTTCTATATTGGGTATGTTTTTGTTAGTGGGGAAGTTTTACTTTATTAGTGAGACTCACTACCACACCCACAACCTTATTCCTTGTGCATAAAGCAAATGTTGCAATTCCAGAGAATCGGAGGGAGTATCATATACAAACGACAAACCGATATTGACCTGATCCTGAAACGATATAATTGATTAGACGATTATTGGGTAAACCCGTTTTTGGATGGACACGGATTAGAAAAACCGGTTTTATTGAATTAGAATGCAAGTTGATGAGGGAGAAATGCATGAGAATCATGCACGAGACGTGGGGGCGAAGTTGCACGGGAAGTGACGTTAAAGAGTTTAATGAAAAGATTAAAGAAAGATGTCCCACATGCTTTACAACCACCCATCCAACCCTAATCATTACGATTTCCGAAAATAACGATTTTATTTTATTTTATTTTATTTTATTTTATTTCCGACTGAAGATTTCTTATAAACGATATGTATTCCGAAAAAAATATTCGTTATGTTCGAACTCATGATAAAAAGTTATCGTCGGTTAAAACTTACTCGTAAAAGGTTTTGATTCAGCCCAATTCTGATCTTATTACAAGTTTCGAAAGTGTGTGGTTGTATTTTTCTTCAAAATCAAAGATCTCGTAAAAACAATGACTTTGGAAAAAAAAATCGTTATTTTTGGAACTCGTGACGAAAAATTATCGTTGGTTAAAAGGTTTTGATTCAGCCTAATTTTTATTATTACAAGTTTCGAAAGTGCGTGACTGTATTTTCTTCGAAATCAAAGATCTCGTAAAGAAAATGAATTTGGAATAAAAAAAATTGTCTTTTTTTGAATTCGTGTTCATGAATTATTGCAGGTCAACGTTATTTTGACCATATAAAATTAAAAATATATAGGGTATCTAATGTTGAATTAAAACGGTTTTTCAGAAGATTTACTCTAACGTTTTATCTTGTAAAAATTCGTGTTGTTTTACCCACAGGATACCATGTAGAAAGAGCGGCGGAATTAGATTCACAATCAACGGGTCCAAATACTTCAACTTGGTAATTATAACCAATGTGGCCGGGGCCGGTGACGTGGTACGTGTTAGGATCAAAGGTACGAACACGGGTTGGTTAAGTATGAGCCGAAATTGGGGCCAAAATTGGCAATCCAACGTCGTTTTAGTCGGCCAAGCCCTTTCATTTCGGGTCACCACAAGCGACAAACGCACCTCGACCTCCCTCAACGTCGCCCCGTCTTCTTGGTCCTTCGGAAACTCTTACTCCGGCAAGAATTTCAAAGTTCGTTAATTAATAATTATTCGTTTTATAGTCATTATTATATTATAACGTATAATCATTCAAATATACGTGTTATATTTATTTTTAGTGTCGTTTAAATTACTGTCGTGATTTTTTCTCCCTTATTTTCACGGAGAAAAAATTATTAAATCGATGGTGTGTCACGTGTCACGACCAAATATAGGCAAAACCTATATTTTATATACTTAAAATATCGTGTTTTTAGTACCCTAGCTGCAGCGGTTGCAGATACTCTTTCAGTCTCGGTTATTGAAAAATTTAAGTAACCCGCAGTATTATTTATAAATACTTTTAAATTTTGTTATATATCTATATAAGTTGTACGTTGATGTATCGAGTTATTTCTTGTAAGAAATCGCGGATTAATTTTGGACGATTTCGTTATACTAGCAAGTAATAAAATCGACTTTTTTTACGCTTTCCATATATAATTTATGTCACGGTGTATATTGAGCACGAGCCCAAATGATTCGAGCGTGCAACTGAATTCGAATCCCATCAGCAACAAATTTTGTTTCGACTAATCCAAATCAAAAGTAATTTTTTTTTATTAAATTTCGTAAATGAATGTTATTAAGTCCAACGACTTCATTTTAAAGACGAACTAATTAAATAAAATAGAGATTTGGAATACGAGACGGTGTATTATTATTTTTCATAGGAATACAAGAAATGACGAGAATTATATACTACTCCATTCGTTCCAGTTGATTCTATACATTTTATTTAATCGGGTATATCATATATGTGACGTAAATTTTAATCAAATGTATAGAAATCAAATGGAACAGAGGGAGTATTGTCTAGCGAAAGAAGACTACAGTATGTAAAAAAACGACTTTCAATTTTTTTTTTCGTAAAGGTAAAATAAACTATTTCCGACCTCAAAATTTTCGAGGCCGGGAGCAAGTGCTCCTATAGCCCATAGGCTGTAGAGGTAGACGTAGACGGACCCGGGTCTTTGATCGGAGTATTATTGCCATTCGATTTTGCTTCTTCTTCGATCTTGTTGTCTAATCCGAACTCGAGTTGTTTCTCGATAGACTTGAGCAAAGACGTACGCTTCGCTCTCAACCGATATGGAGGAGACGCATTAAACGACTTTCCGTTGAAAAACTCGTCCACAACTGAAGAGGAACGGTATGGGGTCGGACACGTTCCTTCGTTGTTCCGAGACGAACGATGTGGTTGCTCAACTGAACACGAATCCCGACTGTTACAGGAACCCACATCGGATTTCCCCGTCTTCAGGGTTTGGTGGGAGCTTTGGAATGTCGCCCGTCTTTTTCTGATTATGGAAGGAGTATTCGGAAACGTCTTGGCTGCCATTTTGAGTATAGATTCCGGACTGTAAAATGACCGACTGTCGCTGCTCTTCACGCAAGGCGGAGTGAAGAACCCAAACCCAAACCCAAACCCGACTTGTGGTATGTCTCGAGCCGGAGTGCTGTCGAATTGTGGAGGTTGATAAAACAGTGAGCCGACTTTTGGCCGGACAGGCGTCTCAGGGTCCTCGTTTCCGGAACTATCAGGCACTTGCAAAGAATCGGAACTTCGGCAGAGGAAATCGATGTTGGACGCTCTTTCGACGACTTCAGAATTGGCGGATTCGTCCGCGTTACTACTAGACGGACCCACATCCCGAGTTTTGCCCGAGGAGAAATCCACTTTGGTTTTACCGGTTTCTTGTCGGTAACAATTCGAAGCACCGGATGTCGTCTGGCCAGATGAGTCGGAATCTTTGTTGTTGACCTTTCTCTCGCTGTAACTCGACTGTTCCACGTCCCGTGGATGCAGTTGAAGATTGTTCCTCGACGCAGGCGGTAAACTCCCGGTAGCCAAGTAAAAATCGAGCTTCTTCTTCAGGGAACTGTTCCAGTGATTCTTTATCGCATTATCAGTCCTACATAAACCAAATTTCCGAAACATGAATCAGAGCCTTAGTTCGAAAAAGATTTGGGATCGGCTAAGATGAATCATATCAGAAGATCTTGTGTATATTTTTTACCTGCCCGGTAAATATTTAGCTAGTTCAGCCCATTTATTGCCATATGTCCGATGAGCGTTCATGAGCGCTAGTTCTTCCTCGGATGTCCATGCATCCTTTTTAATATCGGGATTTAAATGATTGTGCCACCTGTTGAAAAGCAAAAATTTGGCCGATTAATGAAAATATTAATATTAAAAAGTAAAAAAAAAGTTGAACACCCTTCTAAACGAGTCCGAGCAACATAGGACTAAAAGGTTACCTCTCTCGGCATTGTTTTCCTATGCGTCCGGGCAAAGACTTGGCGATTATGGACCACTTTGTAGGGCCGTATCTTGCCACCAGTTCGATAATCATTTCATCCTCCTGCAATCGGAAAATATTTTAAATTTAAATTTTTATTCAATAATTACGTATGGCTTCTTCTAGAATTACCAAGCGATAAAAGTTAGTGCTGAGTGCTGACCTCTTGGGTCCATGGTCCCTTGACAAGCTCGGGATTAAGAACCTTCTGCCATCTATGTAGACATTGCACTTCAGATCTATCGGGGAAAAATTCGGCTGCAACAGATAATCACGTTTTTCATTCACTACTCGCAAAAAATAGTAAAACTCAGGTTTATGAATTTATCTTACGACCCATGAAAATACACGATGGTTTAGTATACATTAGAGGTGCAAACCGACACATTTCATCCATTGAACTAAAGAAAAGAGGTCATTTTCACGGTATTAAAGGACATATTCAGACTCGTTATCGTTGCTAGGTTTAAGCTACATGTCGATAACAATGGCCAAGGAATCCAGTTAAACGATAGAAGTATTGTCAAGCGAAGCAAACCTATCTTTTTCCAGCTCTTTCCCTTGAAAGCAGCAACAGCATTTCTCAAAGTTTCGTCCTGCAGATAAACAAACACTGTTAGACAACAAAAGAACCCCACACAGTGACCTGCACTGATACGGCCAAGAAAGCGGAATCTGTCTCATCACGTAATCATCTGATTGCACCCAACATATAACCTAACTCCAAAGGACTATCGATAAATGCTTTAATGTTTGAAGGGAAGAAAAGGAAAATATCTTCGGTACCTCTTGTGATGTCCATCCACCCTTGGCTCTCCTAATTGGGCCAGTGATCCTCCTGCAAAGTGACAGTTCATCGAAGATTAAGCCAAAAGCGAGAACTTCAAATGATCACCTATCCTTACCATTATCACCCAAGTTCGACTTTCAAAAAAGTTTAAATCTTTGACCCTAAACGTTACCACAAGTGACTGCCTCAAATTGCCGCATATTCACATTCTAAAATTGCCGTTATCTGCCACCAACTCATTGAAGTAGAAAACGGGTACTCAATCTATCCAGTTAAGAACAATCCAAATTCCTAAACTCTTTTTGGATCGCCATAATTTGTCTAATAAGATACTTTGTATCCGAGGTATCTAGCATTATCTCGACAATTAGAGTAGCTATTCAATTTATCGTAAATCCAAAAGACGAACGAAACTAGAAAGAAAGCTTCGAGGTATCTAGCATCATCTAGACAATCACACGAGCTATTCAAACTATCTTAAATCGAAACGAACACACACTAGAAAGCAAAAGTTCAAGACTTTGAGGAATCAAGCATTAATCTTCCTTATATAAAGGAACATTCGACGAATCTTCTCTCTATTTCCCAAACATAACTTCTAAATTCCAACCGAAACTTAGAGTAGCTATTCAATTCATCTTAAATCCAAAGAACGAAAGCTTTTAAGCTAGTTATTCAATTATCTTAAAATCGAAACGAACATTCTATAACCAAATTTTGAAACTTTAACGAATCAAGCACTATCTTCCGGATTTAATGGAACATCTGACGAATCTTCTCGAAAATTTCCAAACCTAACTCCTAACCGAAACTTTATCATCAAAACTACCTCTAAGCTCATTACAACCATCAATTCACTTGCAATCTAATTCAAATTCCCAAACCTAGCTCAAATTCCCAAACCTAACTCCTAAAGCTCATTACAACTATGAATTCACCTAGCTCAAATTCCCAAACCTAACTCCTAACCAAAACTTTATCATTGAAACTACATCAAGCTCAATTCAACTATCAATTCACTCGCAATCTCATCACAAAATATCAATTCACCTAGCTCAAATTCCCAAACCTAACTCCTAACCGAAACTTTATCATTGAAACTACATCAAGCTCAATCCATCTATCAATTCACTCGCAATCTCATCACAAAAATATCAATTCACCTAGCTCAAATTCCCAAACCTAACTCCAAACCGAAACTTTATCGTCGAAACTACATCAAGCTCAATTCAACCATCAATTCATTCACATAGCTCAATCAATCAATCAATCAAGCTATGAACTTTAGAAGCTAGTAAGTGAGTTAGCAGAGTACCTATGAGAAGAAGAAGTCGCGACGGGGCTACTAACACCTGAAGACTTGATACTAGCACTACCAGTAGCACTACCACCATCACCACCATCATCACCATCACCGCCACCACCACCGCCACCACTTCCTTCAGAATTCGAGCTCGAAACCGCTGTCGTCGATTGCTTATTCTCCAAACAATAATCCTCACCTTCCGCCATTTCTTCTTCTTCCCCAATTCCTCACCTTACCTCACTAAACCCTAACAATTCACCACCTCCAATCAATCAATCAATCAATCAAAACCTTCAAATCATTACAGATCTCGCAAATCATACATCACATCATCGAATTCCTCCAATTTCCACACCGACAATCGAATTTCCTCAATCCAAACCAAAAAAAAAAAGCCTAAAACTTTACCGTTGAAAATCGAGAAACCGTCCTCCACTAAATCAATACTTATCCAGATATTGAGGAATCGATGAATTGAGAAACCGTGAATTACAAGTTTATTTTTTTTTGCGTTGGGTAATTAAAATTGGGAAAACCTACGACTAGTAGTCGTTAGATATGAAGGAAGGGTTAGTTTTTTTAGAGTATTTTATTTTGACGATTGAAGGAGGAGGAAGATCTTTATTATTGTTTGGTGTTGTTATATATATGTAGCCGTTAGATTTGAACAATTGAGTTTAACTCCAACTACTTTTTGTAGATTTTTATTGGATTAGATTATGCTCCCTCCGATTTTTTATAGTAGGAATGTGTGGTTCAAAATAAAAGAAGGAAGAGAGAGAAATGTAAGGGTGATTCTAGACCACATGTTGATGGCCCATAATAAAAATAGGGAAAAAAGGGTGTTTCAGCCCAATAAAGAAATAGGGAAGATAGATAAAAATCGGAGGGAGTATTAGATCATCATGATTCATGATCGAGGATTCTTTATTTTTTGGGTTGGGCTTTCATTAAGTTGACCTACCAATCTCGACATCTGAATTAAAAAATCCGTATTATAGATCTGAGTTTGATTTGTTGTAACTTGGATCGATCTGATCTGATGTAACTCGATTTAGCTGGAACGTTTTATTTGTAACTCGAATCGATCTGATCTAACTCGATTCAGGTAGAATGTTTTTATTGTAGTATACGAGTTGATATTTGTACAAAGAAAAAACAGTTGTGCCAGAAAAATGAAGTGTACTCGAATGGTCGGATCTGGCTTGAACTTGAATCTAACCTGATCTTTGTAGAGTCGAAATTGATGTGACTCGATCGAACTAAACTGGCTTGGTCGTCGCGATGAAGTTGATCCGTTTGTGAGGTTTAGATTAAATTAATCTGAATTATTAAAGATTTGAGTTTGACGTAAATGGCGTGATTGGACTTGAACTTGACATGATCGTTAAAAATCCGAAAATGACTTGACTTGAACTGAACTATGAACTGTCTTGGTTGCGAGACATAGTTGATCTGTCTGTGAGGTCTAGCGTAAATTATGTACGAGTACACGGTAAATAAGACCTATTTAGATTTGCGAGTTTTCGATGTAAAATAGTAGTGAATTATAATTAAAAATGAAATTAAGAAACTCGATAATTTATTGTTACTTTTTTATAATTTGGATTTATGGTATTTGCCTTTTGAACCCGTGTGAGACTATAAACTTTTAGGATTTTACCAACTAAGGTTGTTGACATCGATATACCATGTCAGTTTAAGCACCGAATTTGTGAATTGTGAAATAATATTTATTTCTGATCTTACAAGCGAAGATACAAATACTTTTTTTCGTTAATTCCGCATCTATCTATATCTATATCTAAATCTATATCAATATAATCATTCAATTAAAACATGCACCATAGTAAAATATATCATAAAGGATATTAATTAAAACTTCATAGTAATAACACTTTGCATCATTAAATTAGTTGATTAAATATATCCTCTGTCTCGATCATTTTTTTTTTTCACTTTTGATTAACGTATTTCTTCGTAAATAATATAGAAATAAATAAACGATCGAGACAGAAAGAGTATTTCGTAATTAATTAAACCCGCCTTTGAAATCCGAAGTCGGGTTAACCAAATTCTCACTGAAATCCCATAATTTCTTGGCCAACATCTCATCTTTAGTAAACTCACAAGGCTCCAACTCATTGCAATCCACATAATATTTGCCACTTACGCCTTTCATTTTCGGGTTCAGAGCGACATAGCACGTCGTTGCTGCACCCTATCATACACAAATCACAGAGTAAGACAGTCGTAAACTATAAAATAATCTGTTTATATAAATTAAAACGTCACTTATTTATTAGTATTGTACTAATAATCACGTTTCACATTATCGAGATTATGATATGCCCTAAGCCCCTAAGGCTTCTTGTCTCGTTCATTTTTTTAATTAAAGATAAACAAATGACTGAGAAGTACGAGATTACCTGAGGCACGTTCTTCCAAAACAAGAGCCCTGTCAGAACATTCATAAAACCTGCCAATCCAACATATCAAACAAAAACGCAGTCAGACGGTCCATTTCTGTAAAAATACGTATGACCTGAATAGTGGTTAAAAGATCACGCGACTAAATGCATTCTTCGTTGACAGAAAAAACAGATTAAAGCAGAGAAACGTACGCATTAGGAAGTACGAGTGTCGCATGAGATTCGTCATGATGATCCCCGGGTGCACTGAATTCACGGTTATGTTCGCGCCCTCGGCCTAAACACAATATTTCGAAGAAAAAAAAAACTAATTTATTATTATTTTTTATTCAGACAGGCACGAGGATAATGTTGTTGTACGAATTTAGGTGCTAACCTTGAGACGACGAGACAATTCGTTTGCGTGCAAGATATTAGCTAACTTCGATTGACCATACGCTCGCTTGTCCGAGTATCTGAAATTGAAACAAAGATACTGTTACGTTTGCTATATTTTGTGAGACGAGTAATGATAAAGACGAGAAGATTCGTACTCGTTTTCATCATTAATTTTGTCGAATCGAATTCCTTCTTTGTAGGTATGAAGTTGTGCTATTGATGATAAATTCACAATTCTTCCTTCAATCCCACTTTCTTTAGCACTTTGCTTCATTTTGTCAAGCAATAAATTTGTCAGCAGAAAATGCCCTGTCAAAAATCTCAAAAAAATCAAAGTACGTCAATTTATTTACTTTTTATATTATTTGTAAAGAGTATTTTAATATGAGTAATTTATCGACTGACCTAAGTGATTAGTGGCAAATTGAACCTCAATTCCGTCTTCAGAAAGTTGAAATGGACAGAACATAACTCCTGCATTATTTCTGCAAGAAATAGGCTACATTGCATAAGAAAAAACAAGTTTCTTGGTCAAATCTCGACTCAAACTAATTCCAAGCAGACGACTGATCGAACATGAGAACATCCAAACAGAAGACTCGAGTTTGAGCAGTGATGTGTGTCCAAGTGTCCGACATGGCTAGTTTTATGAAAATTTTGCGTATTTTGAGTTAAAATGAAGAGTGTCTAGTGTCACACCCATCTCAGAGTGTCAAGTGTCGGACACAGGAACAAAGACAGAAGGTAATTAGAAGAGTCAGAGTAACATAGAAACCAGTAACAATCTGATTGACCCATTTGTCAGGTCTAGTAAAAACGCGACTCAAGGGGTGAAAGTATTATTACATAAGAATGTTAAGAGGGAGGTTAAGAGATAGGAATTTCGTGGCGCAGTCTCGGATCGATTTGAAAGAGCATAAATCGAGTTTGAGAACGTCGACTCTAGCCGATTTGTTGTCCTTGAGGATGAAATCCTTGGCTTCATTTGCAGCTTTGATGTTTCTTGCTGCAATGAAGACATGAGCATTTCTAAGTGCTAACACTCTTGCTGTCTCTAGTCCTATTCCACTTGCTCCTCCTGCAATTTTAAATTACAATCATACTGCGATTAAGTGCGCGCTTCATTAAATACAAAAAAATTGTTCACAATCCTCGAACCTATGACCTCATGTAGTCAAATACGAGTATACAACCCTAAAAAGTCAAAATACTTCGAATATTATATTTAAAACGACGATCAACATAAAATTAATCATCTAAACTACGTGAACATCATCTCGGATTATTTTTTATTTTTAATTCTGAATTATGAAATACGATTTTTTTCACAATTCATTTATTGATATCAGTAAATGATCGAGATGTAAATAATAGGGTATATAAATTTGTGAAAATATTAATATGAAAATTTTCATCAAAACATCCTAAAATAAAAATAAATAGAAAACACAAAAACATTTAGCCACTAGCTAGTGTCCTTTCACTTTCTTTGTCAATCCATTTTGACTCAATTATTTCTGACAAAATGACCAATAATTGGTTTTCCTTAATAGAGATATAGTCCTATATTTAAAATTGATATAAAAATTTAAAAGAGATTATTATAAAATACCGCATTTAAATAGATGAGACACGGTTTTAATTATTATCGAAATATTATTCTTGTCTCATTTAGCCTATTTTTAAACGCAAATTCTTGCTAGTAACGACTAACGAGCATATTGTGACGGGTCAAGTAATTCGCCCATATTAGTAGATAACACGATACAACCGGGTTTATATAGTATACCAACAACCTAAACTGAAGATCTCGTAATCTTCTTAATCCTAGATTTATTCCCTAATATCACATAATCTCATAATACAGTTAAATTAAATAAATTATTATGATGCATTATATTCTAATATACCGTATATCCTTATTATAAACACACTATTTGCAACTCCCTAGGCACAGTTTTATAACAAATATATCCGTCATAAGAGAGACTTATCAATATCTAAATTCTAAACTATTTTGATTTAAGGTCAAATTTCTATTATCAAATCGAATCTAATTTTATTAAACTTCGTCAAAACATCTATTATTTTCCCCCGAGAAATGAATTTAATTCATTTCGGTCTTTAATCGTGAAGGTACAGGAGATAAGGTACAGTACAAACATTTATAGAGGAGGTTAGCCATCCTTGTCAGACTTTTATGTGACCGGTCCATTTCACGGATATATGAGTACATCATATACTGTGACTCTGTCAACATCAATCGAATGGTCAGGATTCGATTATCATATGCGACTAAGTGTGTTCTTCGTTAATAATAAAAAAAAATTATTGGCCGATCAATGTAGAATGGAGAGTGTACATATGGGTTCGGGTAGATCTATCAAATTTCAAGCCGATCCCAAACCCGACCAAATGAGCATATGGGTCTCGATAGGGTAAAATATCATTCCTATGTAGGTTTAACAGTATAATTATCGTGAAACCGTGTTATAGGAAGTCTAGTATGGCATTATGGCAAAAAATATCTTAGAATATTCTTAAACAATGACAATTGACAATGATGTTCATTGTGTGACATTATATTTTCTAAGTTACTATTATGTGATCATTAATACAAGGAAAATGATATAATACGTACTATACAATATTAAGGATCGACTGTATTTAAGTTTTCAAAAAAAAAAAAAAAACTCAAATCAAACATTAATATATAATTTTATTGTACCTTCTACCCATATTTTAATTCTGCTTTAAAAAATATATTTAATTCTTATTTACAATCTCGTATTACATTATCCAAAATACTAAGGCCATGTATATTATTTGACAATATAATCCTATAGAATTAGTTTCCTAATTCTATTTTGGATAATATTTTATCTTACTCTTACAATATTATTATCGTGTTTCCTAAACATACAAGGATACCATATATACGTTAATATATTCTAATACATCGACCTCATATTAATTAAATATTTATAAATTTTTCTGTGGGAACATTGATTATATTTATTCTTTTAAATTTTTTTCTAGTGTATGATTTTACAATAAACATGAATAAAATCAGTAATTACGAATATAATTACGATCAATAATTTTATAAATCCCACATCGATAACTAGTATTACTTCAAAGAACGACATTACTTAAAAAAAACTCGATAATTTGAAATTTTGAACATAATCTAAAAAATAAAAAACAAACCGGTAACAATGGCAGTGAGCCTCGAACCATCAACTCCTTGAGTAACTTGTTCAGCAGTCGAAGACGATCCAAACCCACTTGGACCGGGATATCCCGTTATCAACGTGAACATGTTCACCATTTTCTCGACTTTTTAATTATAATTTTCCCGATTAAGTGAAAATATATACTCCGTATTATGTACAAAAGATGTGTATATATATATATATTAGTATATATTTATAATAAAGGGGTAAATATATAGGATAGGTAGTGTGACTTGTGATAGGAATAGAAGTGTAAGGTCGTCTAGATATAGGAATAGTTGATAAAAGATAGAGTAAGTGTAGTTAAGGGTTAGAATAGTGTAGGGTAGGGTGGGTATTAAATTAAGGGTATGTCCTTATAATATGTACTCCCTCCGATTTTTTATTATCTGAAGAAAGAGAGAGAAATATAAGGATGATTCTAGACCATATGTTGATGGTCTAAAATGGAAATAGGAAAGAAAGAGTGTTTCAGTCCAATAAGGAAATAGGGAAGATAATAAAAAATCGGAGGGAGTATGAAATTTAAATTCACCAAGAAATTTAAGAGTAGGTGGATGTAGTTGTATGAGGAGTTAATGTGTGTATGAATTAATGAATAATGTGGACATTTTTTGTGTTATAATTAGACTATATGTTGTTGGGATTTGGGAGTTGATCGAGCTGTCAAATGGATCAATCGGGTCGGGATCAGGGTTAGGGTCAAATCAAATGGAGTCAGATTATTTCATAACGAGTCAGATGATTTCAGATGTGTTGTTGTTGGGATTTGGGGGAGTTGATCGAGTTGGCAAATGGATCAATCGAGGTTGGGATCAGAGTAAGATTAACTAAACTCGGGTAATTTTGAGTCGGGTTTACATTTCATATTGAGTTGGACGATTTTGGATGTATGTGTTGTTACTTGTTGGGTCATTTTCGAGGTAGTGTGTTAAAACACTTCAAGTACATGTACTAATTTCTAGCCTTAAATACGGAGTATTTCAGGTCAGTTCAGATCATTATAAATCAGATCAATTTTATGTCCGTTTTGGCTTCGACCCCATGGTGCGCGCGCGGTGGATCAATTTTGGGTCAATCAAGGTCCGAAACAAGTCTAAAAAGGGTCGAGTGGGGGTCAGAAGATTTCAAGTCGATCGCCTTCGAATATCTGACGAAGTTATTTGAATCGAGTCAGCTTTCTCGAATCTCGAATTTATCATATGGGCATACCATACCTCATCAACTACCCGCATTTGCATGCATTTACTACGTGAACCATATTTAATTTCACCGATTTGCTTGCAATTAAGGATTTGTTAGATTTGAAAATTTGGAACAAGCAAGAGTTACGTTAACTATACTAAGGATTATTTATTTCACATAAAAAATAAAGTTGGAGCGACGAATTTATTATTAATAGAACGTCATACAACAAATATGAATAATCGCGTGATATAATATATGTTCAAATAAGTAAATTTAGGACCGACGACACTCATATTTCAGGGAACATATATATACGAATTTATAAAAAGGGAGTCGCGTAAAAGAAATATTCGAGTTGGTTTTCCATACACAATACTAAGTAGGTGTTATTTCTAATTTTCGTCGCGAGTTAAAAGGTATTCATATGTTCTCGGTTGATGCACAATTTTTGCGTGACCATTTTATTTGATCTTATTAACCCCTCGAGCGATTTTCAGTCATTATTGTTCCGGACCAAAAAATATCCGGAGAACGTGTATTATAGGCTTCAAATTGAGTCGTTCGTAAGGTTATAATGGAGCGGGTTTCATTATTTGGCATTCTATTCCTATAGACAAGTTCTCGTCAAAAAAACATTCGCGTTTTAGAAAACCTTTCAACGCTATAAAAAATAGCTGAAAATGACCGATTTTGAAGGTTATTATCCACGTGTTTTTGACATTTTGACTCTCGAAATAAATTAGTTTCATAATCGCGTTGAACAAACTCCACACCAAATGAAATGTCACAGACTCCCAGTGTAATATGAGGGTTATATGGTTTTAAATCAAGACCTTTAAGAACCATAATTTTATTGTTCAAGAGGTGTTGAAATCAGTCAAAACATGAGTTATATTCCAATTTATATCGTGTCAGAGGGTTCGCATTATCATTATTAGGCATTCTATTCATATCGACAAGTTTTCGTCAAAAAACATTTGGGTTTAGATCAACTTTCTCCGTCCACCAAAAATAGCAAAAAACGATCGATTCTGAAGGTTATTATCCACATTTTCTCGAACTTTTGGGTCCCGAAACAAAATGGTTCCAAATTTTCGAGAGATACTGAAGCGTGTCATTCTATCACAGTAAAAGTAACGGATTAATACAGGTCGAGTCATTTCGAGTCTGTCATTCATTTTGGATCGGTTCGAGTTTCGATTTTCACGATTCATAATGCACAACTCACAAAAAATCGTTATCCTTTGTGAACTTTTTTTTTTCATTATTCAATTAAATGAATAATATTTGACTCGTTATTCCGTTACAAAAAAATGAACCGAAAAAAATATATGGAGAATACAAAAAATAAAATGATCACAAAACGACGTCGTGTTTTAAGTAATACGTCTTACATAGGAATACTATGCACCTAGTTCTCCCCTCCCTCCTCCATTCCTTCTCTAAATTTCGAAACCCTTCCTCACACCGAAACGACGTCGTTTAACTCCGACCACCTAACGACGCCGTACCGCCCGCCGGAAAATGACGTCATTGAGGACGTCATGGAGAAGGTTCACGAGGGGTTCGTATCGGAAACCGGTCCGGTCAGAAAGTGCTTCAACAATGTACGTCGTCCTTTTCGGATTGTTATTCGTTTGATTTTGATTTTGTTTCGTTTTCGGTGTTTTTGATCGATTTAGGTGTGATTGTGTGAATTGTGATGGTTAATTAGGGTTTTTAATGGTTTAATTTGTGATGAGAAAGGCCAAGTAGTTTGATTTTGATTTTGTTTCGTTTTTGGTGATTTTGATCGATTTAAGTGTGATTGTGTGAATTGTGAAGGTTAATTAGGGTTTTTGATGGTTTAATGATGAGAAAAGACGAGTCGTTTGATTTTGATTTTGATTTTGATTTTGTTTCGTTTTCTGTGATTTTGATCGATTTAAGTGTGATTGTGTGAATTGGATGGTTAATTAGGGTTTTTAACGGTTTAATTTGCGATGAGAAATGGCGAAATGCTACTGATCTGGTGGTAAAACTCGTAATTAGCTAAGAATTGATTGGTGCACATTATTTATGCCTCGTTATAGGCATTCAAGAACTGGCGAATGTGTATTTTCCATTGATTAGTTTGATTAATTGAGGTTTTGAATGGTTTAATTAATCTGTGATGAGAAATGCTACTGATCTGGTGTTAAAACTCAGAAATTAGCTAAAGATTGGTGCGTTATGCCTCGTTGAAGGCATTCAAGAATTGGCGAATATGTGTTTCTGTTGATTTGTTTGGTTTTATTGAGATTTTAGGTGATTTATGTTTGGTTAATTAGGGTTTTGGATGGTTTAATTAATCTGTGATGAGAAATGGCGAAATGCTACTAATCTGGTGTTAAAACTCGGAAATTAGCTTAAAATTGGTGTGCATTATGCCTCGTTAAAGGCATTCAAGAACTGGCTAATGTGTGTTTTCTGTTGATTTGTTTGGTTTTATTGAGGTTTTAGGTGATTATGTTTGATTAATTAGGGTTTTGGATGGTTTAATCTGTGATGAGTAATGGGGAAATGCTACTGACCGGGTATTAAAACCCGGAAATTAGCTAAAAATTTCTGGGGGATCAGTATCCCTAAAAAATCCCCCAAAAATGGGATAGGTATCTCAAAAAATTGGGGATGGAACCGCTAGATTCAAGCAATCTTCACTCTGTTCATCAGCAGTAAACCTAATCATGCTATTTTCAATTTGTCAATACAAATCTCTTCGTTCTTTACGCCTTCACTTACAACAATCAAATCAACAACAATCCAGTTCATCACACCAATTTGATCACAGAAAAAGTATCGGAAATCATGAAAGAAATCGAAAAAACATCCCAAAAAAAAACTGGTACTGTGGTACATTGGTATAGACGTATAGTTGATACATTAAGGTAGACTTTGAAAAAACGCTCCATCTGTAATTGTGTTTGTTGTTTGAGGGATATTCTCTGGTGTAGTGTAGTGGGGGCTTCTGATACAAATACTTCATGTTGCTTTACTCATCTCAGTTTTGTTATATATATATATATATATATATATATATATATATATATATATATATATATATATATATATATATATATATATATATATATATATGTCTTTGGATTGTACATGTCACGGGAGTGCACGAGGAAGCACAAGAGGAGGATCTTCATAATGTCTTTGGAGAGTTCGGCCAGCTGCAAAATTTACATTTGAATTGGGATCGTCGTACTGGGTTTGTTAAGGTAAGAATTAAACATCTTTTCGTCATCTCTGTTTTCTCCTATTCTTATATTTGGTTGTTATTAATTACTTAATCAGTAGGCTTTAGCTACTTGTTACACTTCTACATATTACTTCCTCCCATTCGTGTTTTCCCACATAGTTTTATTAGTGTATCACTTTAAGGGGAAAGAATTGGCATGTTGACCATCCAATCAAACTTATCACATCCAATCAAAGTATTAAACCAAACACTAAGACCCCACCACTATCGCCACAACCAACACCACAATTTCAGTCACTGCTGTCATTTCTTCCATAACCCTAAAACCTCCATCATTGACGAAGGAAGATTTTGAAGGTGAGGGCCTGGAGTATAGATCGTGTTGGAGAAGCAAGAGAGGGAGGGAGGAGGGATTGTTTTTGTGATGGTTGGGTGTTGGTGTACGAGGAAAGAGGGTGTTTGGTCTTCAGTTGTGGCTGATCCGAAACACCCTTTCCCATACATTTGGCACGAGTCGATTCCTATTTGTTCAGGGTGGGCAGTATGACTGTCTCGTGACTCGTAATCCTTTAAAATATGCATCCCAGCCTAGTCTCCGGAGTCGACAAGTAGCTAGCGGTGAGGTCAGGCGATGGACAAGAGAGATGGAGGGTTGCACCTCTTTGAAGACTTGGAAAAGAGGGGATGGGTTTGAATTATATCCTAATGGGCTACGTTATGAGATTTTTTGGAATAGGTTTAGTAATGTCAATGTTTGAAATGTCTCTCGCCTTCATCCTTTTCCCTCGAAGATGAACTTATTTCGGAGCTTCCCAAATCACCCAACAACCCATAATAATCTTCCCTCTCTCCTATTCCTGCACGTTCCTCCACACATCCTCCACCCACTTTTTCACCCTCTCATGCCCAACTTCCTTCTTAATCTTCACCCATCCCATCCTAATAATCGCTTCCTATGCTCTCAAATCTCCTCCGTTGGTCCCAAAATTTTGGGAGGACGCGTTATTTGACCCAAGGACTAGCCTAGTCAATTTTCGACGAGTTTTGTTCCGGGGTCCCGGTTCTCCGAAAAACGTGTATTATACACTATGATTTCAGCCTTCCGGGAGGTCGTTCCGGGCAGTGTCTCGGTTTCTTATGATTTTGTTGCCACGCCTTCCCAGACTCTTCCATATGTCCTCACTTCAATTTCAGCCTCAAATATCGAGTACACGTCCACTTTAGAGTTGTTTTCGTGTATTTGTCGACAATTGTTTATCGCTCCCCGATGCTCTCAAATCTCTTCCGTTGGTCCCAAAATTTTGGGAGGACGCGTTATCTGACCCGAGGAATAGGCCAGTCAATTTTCGACGAGTTTTGTTCCGGGGTCCCGTTTCTTCGAAAAACATGTATTATACACTACTATTTCGGCCTTTCGAGATGTCATTTCCGGCAGTGTCTCGGTTTCTTCCGATTTTGTTACTACGTCTTCCCGGACTCTTCCATATGTGCCCACTTCAGTTTCGGCGTCAAAAATCGAGTACACGTCCACTTTGGAGTTGTTTTCGTGTATTCGTCGACGATTGTTTATCGCTCCCCGATGATCTCAAATCTCCTCCGTTGGTCCCAAAATTTTGGGAGGATGCGTTATCTGACCCGAGGAATGGGCCAGTCAATTTTCAACGAGTTTTGTTCTGGGGTCCTGTTTCTCCGAAAAACGTGTATTATATACTACGATTTCAGCCTTCCGGGAGGTCGTCTCGATTTCTTCTGATTTTGTTACCACGACTTCCCGGACTCTTCCATATATATCCCCACTTCAATTTCGGCCTCAAATATCGAGTACACATCCACTTTAGAGTTGTTTTCGTGTATTTATCGACGGCGGATACTCTCAAATCTCTTTCGTTGGTCCCAAAATTTTGGGAGAACGCGTTATCGAACCTAAGGAATAAGCCAGTCAATTTTCGTCACGTTTTGTTTTGGGGTCCCGGATATCCGAAAAACGTGTATTATACACTACGATTTCAGCCGTCCGGTGGTCCTTTCGGGCAATGTCTCGGATTTTCGGAAAACGTGCATTATACACTATGATTTCAGCCGTTATTGTCGTAAATGTTTCATATTGTCGTAAAATTACCCTTTTCCTACTACATTCAAAGCAAAGGCTTTCATCACTTTCCATGGTGAAACCCTCCCCATCCTCATAAGGTCCTTGCTCACCGTGACCCAACACACACCCATAGGAGAAAGTGGGCAGGTGCTCGTATTTGACCACAAACTCTACCAGGTCTTGTAGGGTTTTCAAACGTTAAGGAGTACGTGCAGGCGTGCAACCTCAGCGCTCTTCTGATCTCAAGTAATGACGTCTCCTTAACACTTGTAAAACTACCCACTTGTCCAGAATATTTAAGATTGTCCATTTTCTTATATTTGGTCTAATTGTGACGATGGTTCGACTCTTTGTTTATATATTTATCACTTATTCATGTTTTATGGCATGAGACGGTGTTATTATACAATTTGTGGACATGATTTTGTTCATTTGATACAGATCACCAGCACGTGGACACCAATCAAGGAGTCCTCCAAGATCGTATTAAGCCAGATGGTCGTATCGATGAAAGGGTTGCATGTTGTATAATGTATTTTTAAGTTCTTATGCATTGTCGTCTGTGTGTAATGCTTGTATAAATTGTTTTCGTTTAATCTGTGATGGTTCGTTCCGATGATTGGAGAGCTGTTTCTGAAGAAACGAAAAACAACCCAATCACCGGAATGAACAACGTAACGTGAAGAGACTTGGTCTCTTAAGCTTGAAACGGTCTCAGTTGGTCTTTCACCCTACAAAAAATGGGTTTAAGGAATCATAAATGATTTAAAATGGGTACCTCTCAAATGCAAAAAATCCGTTGCAAATTATGCAATTTTTTTTAAAAATTGTGATTTTAAATTTTAAATTTTATTACAAAAATCGGTCGCAAATTTTTGAAAAATATAGGTCGCAAATCTTGATTTTTTTAAATATAAAATCCTTTGAATATTTTGCAATTTTTTTTAAAAATTCTGTTGCAAAAACTGCAAAAAAATATTTAGATACAGTTGCAAATTCTGCAATTTTTTTAGGAAATACATTTGGTCGCAAGTTTGGTCATTTTTTTTCAAGATTCCGTCTCAAATTTGGTAATTTATTTTACAGATTCAGTTGCAAATTTTGCAATTTTTTTCGAGATTAGGTTGTTAATTTGGCAATTTTTTTGAAGATTCCGTCGCAAATTTGGATTTTTTTTCAAGATTCCGTCTCAAATTTGGTAATTTTTTTACAGATTCAGTTGCAAATTTTGCAATTTTTTACGAGATTAGGTCGTTAAATTGGCAATTTTTTTGAAGATTCCATCGCAAATTTGGATTTTTTTTCCAGATTCCGTCTCAAATTTGGTAATTTTTTTTACAGATACAGTCGCAAATTCTGCAATTTTTGAAAAGATTCGGTCGCAAATTTGGTCATTCTTTACCAGATTCCGTCTCAAATTCGGTACTTTTTTCACAGATTCTGCAATTTTTTTCGAGGTTCAGTCGCAAATTTGGCAATTTTTTTAAAGATTCGGTCACAAATTTGGTCATTTTTTCCCAGATTCTGTCTCAAATTTGGTCATTTTTTGTACAGATTCGGACGCAAATTTGGTCATTTTTTTAAAAAAATCCGCCACAAATCATGCAATTTTAAAAAAAAAAAAACCGTCACAAATTCTGTAATTTTGTAATGGATTCAATCACAAATTTGGTAATTTTCTAAAAATCCGCCGCAATCTATGTATTAGTCGGTCGCAAATTATGAAAAATCCATCACAAATTGCAATAAATACGTCAAAAACGAAATATTCGCCGCTCCATGCATTGAAGAAAGACCTACAAAAGAAAACCCGCCGTCATAAATTCTAACTCATACAACTAATCCGTAACAGAATTTCATAATAATCTACTAACACAAGCAACAAGTCAGTCGTAAACTACGAAATCGAGTAGAGTGTTATAAAATACTTAGGACCAACGGAGGAGAATTGAGCCTCTCGGAAAGCGCTATAAACTATCGTCGACGAATACACGAAAACAACACCAAGGTGGACGTGTACTCGATATTTAAGGCCGAAAATTAAGCGGGGACATACAAAAGAGTTCGGGAAGACGTGGCAACAAACTCAGAAGAAATCGAGACACTACCCGAAACGACCTCCCGGACGACCGAAATTGTAGTGTATAATACATGTTTTTCGGAGAATCGGGACCCCGGAACAAAACTCGTCGAAAATTGACTGGGCTATTCCTCGGGCTAGATAACGCGTTCTCCCAAAATTTTGGGACCAACGGAGGAGATTTGAGAGCATCGGGGAGGGATAAACTACCGTTGACAAATACACAAAAACAACTCTAAAGAGGATGTGTACTTAATATTTGAGGCCGAAATTGAAGCGGGGACATATGGAAGAGTCCGGGAAGACGTGGCAAAAAAATCAGAAGAAATCGAGACACTGTTCGAAACAACTTCTCGGAAGGCCGAAATCGTAGTGTATAATACACGTTTTTCGGAGAAAAGGGACCCCGGAACAAAATTCGTCGAAAATTGACTGGGCTATTTCTTGGGTCAGATAACGCGTCCTCCCAAAATTTTAGGACCAACGGAGAAGATTTGAGAGCGTCGGGAAGCGATAAACTATCGTCGACGAATACACGAAAACAACTCTAAAGTGGATGTGCACTAGATATTTGAGGCCGAAATTGAAGCGGGGACCTATGGAAGAGTCCGGGAAGACGTGGCAACAAAATCAGAAGAAATCGAGACACTGCTGGAAACGACCTTCCGGAAGGCCGAAATCGTAGTGTATAATACACGTTTTTCGGAGAAATGAGACCCCAGAACAAAACTCGTCGAAAATTGACTGGACTATTCCTTGGGTCAGATAACGCGTCCTCCCAAAATTTTAGGACCAACGGAGGAAAATCGAGAGCATCGGGAAGCGATAGACTATTGTTGATGAATACACGAAAACAACTCCAAAGTGGACATGTACTCGATATTTGAGGCCGAAATTGAAGCGGGGACCTAAGGAAGAGTCCGGGAAGACATGGCAACAAAATCAGAAGAAATCGAGACACTGCTCGAAACAACTTCCCGGAAGGCTGAAATCGTAGTGTATAATACACGTTTTTCGGAGAAAAGGGACCCCGGAACAAAATTCGTCGAAAATTGACTGGGCTATTCCTTGGGTCAGATAACGCGTTCTCCCAAAATTTTGGGACCAACGGAGAAGATTTGAGAGCGTCGGGAAGCGAAAAACTATCGTCGACGAATACACGAAAACAACTCTAAAGTGGATGTGTACTAGATATTTGAGGCCGAAACTGAAGCGGGGACCTATGGAAGTGTCCGGGAAGACAAGGCAACAAAATCAGAAAAAATCGAGACACTGCGCGAAACGACCTTCCGGAAGGCCGAAATCGTAGTGTATAAGACACATTTTTCGGAGAAAAGGGACCCCGGGACAAAATTCGTCGAAAATTAACTGGGCTATTCCTTGGGTCAGATAACACGTCCTCCCAAAATTTTGGGACCAACGGAAGAGATTTGAGAGCATCAGGAAGCGATAAACTATCGTCGACGAATACACAAAAACAACTCTAAAGAGGATCTGTACTCGATATTTGAGACCGAAATTGTAGCGGGGAAATATGGAAGAGTCCGGGAAGACGAGGCAACAAAATCAGAAGAAATCGAGACACTGCCCAAAACGACCTCCCGGAAGGCCGAAATCGTAGTGTATAATACACGTTTTTCGGAGAAAAGGGACCCCGGAACAAAATTCGTCGAAAATTGACTGGGCTATTCCTTGGGTCAGATAACGCGTCCTCCCAAAATTTTGGGACCAACGGAAGAGATTTGAGAGCATTAGGAAGCGATAAACTATCGTCGACGAATACACAAAAACAACTCTAAAGAGGATCTGTACTCGATAATTGAGACCGAAATTGTAGCGGGGAAATATAAAAGAGTCCGAAAAGACGTGGCAACAAAATCAGAAGAAATCGAGACACTGCCCGAAACGACCTCTCGGAAGGCAAAAATCGTAGTGTATAATACACGTTTTTCGGAGAAACGGGACCCCGGAACAAAACTCATCGAAAATTGAGTGGGCTATTCCTCGGGTCAGATAACACGTTCTCCCAAAATTTTGGGACCAACGGAGAAGATTTGAGAGCATCGGGAAGCGATAAACTATCGTCGACGAATACACGAAAACAACACCAATGTAGACGCGTACTCGATATTTGAGGCCGAAATTGAAGCGGGGACTTATGGAAGAGTCCGGGAAGACGTGGCAACAAAATCAGAAGAAATCGAGACACTGCCCAAAACGACCTCTTGGAAGGCAAAAATCGTAGTGTATAATACTCGTTTTTCGGAGAAACGGGACCCCGGAACAAAACTCATCGAAAATTGACTGGGCTATTCCTCGTGTCAGATAACACGTTCTCCCAAAATTTTGGGACCAACGGAGAAGATTTGAGAGCATCGGGAAGCGATAAACTATCGTCGACGAATACACGAAAACAACACCAATGTAGACGCGTACTCGATATTTGAGGCCGAAATTGAAGCGGGGACTTATGGAAGAGTTCGGGAAGACGTGGCAACAAAATCAGAAGAAATCGAGACACTGCCCGAAACGACCTCTCGGACGACCGAAATCGTAGTGTATAATACACGTTTTTCGGAGAAACGGGATCCCGGAACAAAACTCGTCGAAAATTGAATGGGCTATTCCTCGGGTCAGATAACACGTTCTTCCAAAATTTTGGGACCAACGGTGGAGATTTGAGATTATCGAGAAGCGATAAACTATCGTCGATGAATACACGAAAACAACTCCAAAGTTGATGTATACTCTCGATATTTGAGGCCGAAATTGAAGCGGGGACATATGGAAGAGTCCGGGAAGACGTGGCAACAAAAACAGAAGAAATCGAGAAACTGCCCGAAACGACCTCCCAGACGGCCGAAATCGTAGTGTATAATACACGTTTTTCGGAGAAACGGGATCCCGGAACAAAACTCGTCGAAAATTGACTGGGCTATTTCTCGGGTCAGATAACGCGTCCTCCCAAAATTTTAGGACCAACGGAGAAGATTTGAGAGCGTCGGGAAGCGATAAACTATCGTCGACGAATACACGAAAACAACTCTAAAGTGGATGTGCACTAGATATTTGAGGCCGAAATTGAAGCGGGGACCTATGGAAGAGTCCGGGAAGACGTGGCAACAAAATCAGAAGAAATCGAGACACTGCTCGAAACGACCTTCCGGAAGGCCGAAATCGTAGTGTATAATACACGTTTTTCGGAGAAATGAGATCCCAGAACAAAACTCGTCGAAAATTGACTGGACTATTCCATTGGTCAGATAACGCGTCCTCCCAAAATTTTAGGACCAACGGAGGAAAATCGAGAGCATCGGGAAGCGATAGACTATTGTTGATGAATACACGAAAACAACTCCAAAGTGGACATGTACTCGATATTTGAGGCCGAAGTTGAAGCGGGGACCTAAGGAAGAGTCCGGGAAGACATGGCAACAAAATCAGAAGAAATCGAGACACTGCTCGAAACAACTTCCCGGAAGGCTGAAATCGTAGTGTATAATACACGTTTTTCGGAGAAAAGGTACCCCGGAACAAAATTCGTCGAAAATTGACTGGGCTATTCCTTGGGTCAGATAACGCGTTCTCCCAAAATTTTGGGACCAACGGAGAAGATTTGAGAGCGTCGGGAAGCGAAAAACTATCGTCGACGAATACACGAAAACAACTCTAAAGTGGATGTGTACTAGATATTTGAGGCCGAAATTGAAGCGGGGAACTATGGAAGTGTCCGGGAAGACGAGGCAACAAAATCAGAAAAAATCGAGAAACTGCGCGAAACGACCTTCCGGAAGGCCGAAATCGTAGTGTATAATACACGTTTTTCGGAGAAAAGGGACCCCGGGACAAAATTCGTCGAAAATTAACTGGGCTATTCCTTGGGTCAGATAACGCATCCTCCCAAAATTTTGGGACCAACGGAGGAGATTTGAGAGCATTAGGAAGCGATAAATTATCGTCGACGAATACACAAAAACAACTCTAAAGAGGATATGTACTCGATATTTGAGACCGAAATTGTAGCGGGAAAATATGGAAGAGTCCGGGAAGACGAGGCAACAAAATCAGAAGAAATCGAGACATTGCCAAAAACGACCTCCCGGAAGGCCGAAATCGTAGTGTATAATACACGTTTTTCGGAGAAAAGGGACCCCGGAACAAAATTCGTCGAAAATTGACTGGGCTATTCCTTGGGTCAGATAACGCGTCCTCCCAAAATTTTGGGACCAACGGAAGAGATTTGAGAGCATCAGGAAGCGATAAACTATCGTCGACGAATACACAAAAACAACTCTAAAGAGGATCTGTACTCGATAATTGAGACCGAAATTGTAGCGGGGAAATATAAAAGAGTCCGAAAAGACGTGGCAACAAAATCAGAAGAAATCGAGACACTGCCCGAAACGACCTCTCGGAAGGCAAAAATCGTAGTGTATAATACACGTTTTTCGGAGAAACGGGACCCCGGAACAAAACTCATCGAAAATTGACTGGGCTATACCTCGGGTCAGATAACACGTTCTCCCAAAATTTTGGGACCAACGGAGAAGATTTGAGAGCATCGGGAAGCGATAAACTATCGTCGACGAATACACGAAAACAACTCTAAAGAGGATATGTACTCGATATTTGAAGCCAAAATTGAAGCGGGGACGTATGGAAGTGTCCGGGAAGACGTGGCAACAAAATCAGAAGAAATCGAGACACTACTCGAAACGACCTCTCGGAAGGCAAAAATCATAGTGTAATACACGTTTTTCGGAGAAACGGGATCCCGGAACAAAACTCGTCGAAAATTGACTGGGCTATTCCTCGGGTCAGATAACGCGTTCTCGCAAAATTTTGGGACCAACGGAGGAGATTTGAGGGTATCGGGAAGCGATAAATTATCGTCGACGAATGCACGAAAACAACTCCAAAGTGGACGTGTACTCGATATTTGAGGCCGAAATTGATGCGGGGGACATATGGAAGAGTCTGGGAAGACGTGGCAACAAAAACAGAAGAAATCGAGACACTGCCCGAAACGACCTCCCGGACGGCCGAAATCGTAGTGTATATAATACACGTTTTTCGAAGAAACGAGACCCCGAAACAAAACTCGTCGAAAATTGACTGGACTATTCCTCGGGTAAGTTAACGCATCTTTTCAAAATTTTGGGACCAACGGAGGAGATTTGAGAGCATAGGAAGCGATTATTAGGATGGGATGGGTGGAGATTAAGAAGGAAGTTGGGCATGAGAGGGTGAAAAAGTGGGTGGAGGATGCGTGGAGGAACGTGCAGGAATAGGAGAGAGGGAAAATTATTTTGGGTTGTTGGGCGATTTGGGAAGCTCCAAAATAAGTTCATCTTCGAGGGGAAAAGGATAAAGGCGAGAGACATTATAGATAGACACTTCAAACATTGACATTACTAAACATATTCCAAAAAATCTCATAACGTAGCCCATTAGGATATAATTCAAACCCGTCCCCTCTTTTCCAAGTCTTCAAATAGGTGCAACCCTCCATCTCCCTTGTCCATCGGCCGACCTCACCGCTAGCTACTTGTCGACTCCGAAGACTAGGTTGGGATGCATATTTTACAGGATTACGAGTCACTAGACAAACATACTGCCCACCTTGAGCAAATAGGAGTCGACACATGCCACAGGTATAGAAAAGGGTGTTTTAGGGTTATGGAAGAAACGACAGCAGTGACTGAAATCGTGGTGTTGGTTGTGGCGATAGTGGTGGAGTTTTAGTGTTTGGTTTAATACTTTGATTGGATGGTCAACTTGCCAATTCTTTCCCCTTAATGTGGTACACTCATAAAACTATGTGGGAAAACACGAATGGGAGGAAGTAATACGTAGAAGTGTAACAAGTAGCTAAAGCCTACTGATTGAGTAATTAATAACAACCGAATATAACAATAGGAGGAAACACAGATGACGAAAAGATGTTTAATTCTTACCTTAACAAACCCAGTACGATGATCCAAATTCAAATGTAAATTTTGCAGCTGGCCGAACTCTCCAAAGACATTATGAAGATCCTCCTCTTGTGCTTCTTCGTGCACTCCTGTGACAAATACAATCCAAAGACATACGTTAATAATGCCAAAACCCGATCAGTAGCAACTTGTACTAGTGTTCCAACACATAGCTCCGCCAACAAATTCAACCTAAACATTAATCAAAGCCCAATACTTTCATGTTATTTGCGAGTAGGAACTAGGAACATATCAGCCATTAAATGTGGGTATCCAAGTGTAGAAATCGTGTATTCTTTTATTACACGGGGATTATTGGCAATTTGTTTCAAATAGACTCGAGTTACGATTGACCCCTTACAGTTTTGTCAAATTCCATTGAACCGTTCTTTAACCTCATCTTGGTAAAAGTTCAGACTATAAACAAGCCAAGAGTTAACAATGGGCCTATTGCTTAAAATGTTACTCATTGTCGGACCTTTACTGTTAATGATCGATTAATCTTCCACTCATTTTATACCCTCCTTTCCTTTTGGTTTGTTCATCTTTAAACTTTATACGTGACAGTAGGACCTTTCCTCTTTAGTCTCATAATTGTGGTCAACCGGTCATTGTGCTTTCCTAACCCTCAACATATCTCTCCAGCTTTCATTTTCATCAGTATCACCACATACTATTTCTCTCCATACTATGATATCATGACTATCATTCTAAACATAGCAAAGGAAACATAGAGAATTAAATAATTTACCACTGCAGCAGCAACTGGTCTACCACGGAACAGAACACACACAGAAACTGCAAAGCTAGGATAGCCATGGGCAACACTTCTCGTACCATCTGCGCATATTGTACAGCAGACAGTAAGAGTAATGGGACTGATTGAATTAGATATAAATATTCAACATAACATAGAATCTGAAATAAAGCTTAGCAATCTTGCAAGAGTAGAATGGAATGACCTAAAGGGTCAATGCACCAAAGGTAGTCCGACGAAGAGACTCCAGTGATTCCTCCTTCTTCACCAAGGATGAGATGGCCTTAAAGTTTGTTCTCACAACTTCCAAAATGGCAACCTCGCTCATTGTATCTGTTCTGCACAAAAATCATATGTAATAATTTTATTGTTCCGACCCACCATTAATGAGAAGAAAGAAGTTAATTGCAAGAACAACACCTCATGATCTGGTGTACCCATAGCTAATAATACTACGGAGTAGTAATTGCTCCTAATGTGCATGATTAGGTTTACTGCTGATGAACAGAGTGAAGATCGCTTGAATCTAGTGGTTCCATCCCCAGATTTTAGGGATATCGATCCCATTTTTGGGAGATTTTTGTGGGATACTGATCCCTTAGAAATTTTTAGCTGATTTCCGAGTTTTAATACCCGATCAGTAGCATTTCCTCATTCCTCATCACAGATTAATTAAACCATCCAAAACCCTAATTAACCAAACATAATCACCTAAAATCTTAATAAAACCAAACAAATCAACAGAAAACACACATTGGCCAGTTCTTGAGTGCCTTTAACGAGGCATAAATAATGCACACCAATCAATTCTTAGCTAATTACGAGTTTTAACACCAGATCAGTAGCATTTCTCATCACAAATTAATTAAACCATCCCAAACCCTAATTAACCAAACATAAATCACCTAAAATCTCGATAAAACAAAACAAATCAACGGAAAACACACATTCGCCAGTTCTTGAATGCCTTTAGTGAGACATGAATAATGCACACCAATCAATTCTTAGCTAATTACGGGTTTTAACACCAGATCAGTAGCAATTCGCCATTTCTCATCACAAATTAAACCATTAAAAACCCTAATTAACCATCACAATTCACACAATCACACCTAAATCGACCAAAAACACCGAAAATGAAACAAAATCAAAATCAAACGAATAACAATCGGAAAAGGACGACGTACATTGTTGAAGCACTTTCTGACAGGACCGGTTTCCGATACAAACTCATCGTGAACCTTCTCCATGGTCCGACGGGCGATACGGCGTCGTTCGGTGGTCGGAGTGAAACGACGTCGTTTCGGTGTGAAGAAGGGTTTCGAAATTTAGGGAGGGCGGGGAGAAGTGCGTGTATTGTATACAGTGACAACGAGGCCAAGGACTAACAGATAAACAAGCCCCCCCGGTCATATTATTTATAATTATGCTGGGAGACTCTCTCACCGTAAATTGAGACATACTCGTACTAATATAAATAAATGACTATACAAGTGATACGGAATAATAAAAAGTAGCTACGGAGTAGTAGTAGTAGGTGCAGTAATATGTGAGATGTCTCGTACAAGAATTTACGATCATTTTATTCATTTTTGTTCTCCATATTTTTTTCTCGGTTAATGTTTTTACACTAAAGCTCAGAAAATTTTCAATAAAATTCGAAAACCTTGTGATAGCGCTCAAAATCATAAACCAGTTATGGATAGGGTTGTGTAAAAGTGTAAAATTGTTTGTTTAATCTACTCATTGGAGGCTATGCGTGCGTAAAGTTGAATGACACGTCTCAAAAGATAATCCTATAGCTTTTGAAAGAATCCATTCAAATAGCAATGACCATCATATTAAACCGTGACAATGTATTTGGTATAGAGTCTATTCAGTGCAAATATGGTACTATTTTATTCCGGGACCAAAACGACCGAAAAAATGTGAATAATAACCTTCAAAATTGGTCATTTTTAGCTTTTTTGGTAGCGTTGAAAGTTGTTCTAAAGCGCGAATGTTTTTTAACGAAAACTTGTCAATATAAATATAATGTCTAGTAATGATTATCAAAATCCTCTGACACGATATAAAATGGAGTACAGAACTTGTTTCGACCGATTCTGACACACAAAAGATAATCTTAAGGCTTTTAAAAGAGTTCATTCAAATCCAAATAACCCTTATAGTATTAGATTAAGAATTGTATTTGGCGTGAAAAGAGGTATCTGAATTAGTCGAAACATTAGTTATATTCCAATTTATATCGTGTCAGAGGGTTCGAATAATCATTAGTAGGCATTTTATTTCTATCGACAAGTTTTCGTCAAAAAACATTCGCGTTTAGATCAACTTTCCCCGCTTACGAAAAATGGCAAAAAATGATCGATTTTAAAGGTTATTATCCACGTTTTTTCGGCCATTTGGGTCCCGAAATAAAATGGTCCCAAATTCGTGCCAAACAAACCCCACACCAAATGAGATGTCCCTGTGTAATATGAGGGTCATATGGTTTAAAATTGAGACCTTTAAGAGCCATAGTTTAATCATTCGAGAGATGTCGGAATCAGTCGACCCATGAGTTATATTCCAGTTTATATCGCGTCAGAGGGTTCGAATAATCATTACTCGTATTAGGCATTCTATTCTTATCGACAAGTTTTCGTCAAAAAAACATTCGCGTTTAGATCAACTTTCCCCGCTTACGAAAAATAGCCAAAAACGATAGATTTTGAAGATTATTATCATGGTTTCATGGGCGGTTATGAGGAATACAGTTCACGGTGTCGATTGTGGTTATCTCGACACGAGAATTTTATTTTTGGTAACAAAAAAGTGGAAATCACGACAACCACGCAACTACAAAACGTGGAAAAGCTACTCCTAACACGTTTTTAATCAATCTTAATTGATACTATACCATCTCTAATGTACATTTTACCTAATCAGCACAGAAATTAATCAATTATCACTCGAAATGACGATTTTATGCATAATTCTTTTAGATCGCCTTTAATTTGCAGATTCTTTAATATCGATGTGTTGAGAAACAAAATTCAAGATTTATCAATAGTTCAATACAGATGAAGTTCGGCCTATTTCGCTGTCCAATAGAGTACGTATAATTCAGGGGAGAAACAAAAGAATGTACCCGAATAAACGATTGGAAGTTTTAAATTAGGGTTTTACAATCAATCAATCGAATTCGAATTCTTGAACTAAAATCATCACAACATTTACGATATTAAGTTGAAAATTGGGTTTATGATCAATCAGTCAATGAAATTCGAATTCTTGAACTAAAATCATCACAACATCGATCACAAAACGTTTTTTCATCGACTCGATCATAAACTCCGATTGGAAAACCCCAATTGCAATTTGAGGGGTTAAATATTCCATTTCGCCGTGCTATTTTTTTATTTTAATTTTTTTTGCAACCGAAATTTAGTTGATCGCGAACTTAATAAAAAAAGGTTTGCTTACCTTAATTACCTCGAGATAGATGTCTAATGGTAATCTTAAGAATCTCGTATTCACGTAGATTTTGTATCAGTAGCGATTGAATTACTCCGGTATTTGGTACAGTATTTGGTAAGAAAGAGATCATCTGCATCTTGAGGCTCACATAATCAACTAGAGTAAAGACTACAATAGTCGCAATATTATGTTATAGTATTTGTGAGCCCCAGGATGCAGATTACCCATTTCTAACCAATACAAGAATCATTAAACTAATGATCTCATAATAATCCTATTAAGAGACGAGACCTATGATATTAGAGGTGATTACTACAAACTTGTCTTAAATATAAGACAATGGAGTTTGTTGGTTTATGTTTTTTAGAGCGATGTAGATGGGGGTATTTATACTACTAAGGAAGGGGGAGGGGGGGTGTGATAACACGTGGGTTCCATCCCATGGTATAAGGTTCTTTTAATCCAACCTATCATATCATTGCTAAGAGAGTAAAAGGATGTCCCAGCCCAACCATTTCGAAATTCGAATACGAGAACCTTATTATGAGAACCTATTGAAATTTCTTGTTCCATTAGAGAGACCGTTTCTTATAAGTTTATTAGTTATTCTCCTGTGAGACGGTCTCACGATAATTTCTTATAAGAATTTGTGTAAGTTTATAGTTGCAAAATTTGACGGGTCGTGGTTAGCAAAAAAGAGCCTAGGAGTGAGTATTCGCCACAGATGAGTGGATTGGTCCAATAATGCAACCTAATTGAATGTAGCCTAAACATGTCATACAACACAAGTGATGTTTGATTTGTTGTCTAAATCACATTTGTGTCTTCATATTTTGGGCTGGCTCCACCTTAACTGTTTCCCATGGGGCTTGGGTTTTGGTTTGGCCCACTCCTTTTCTGTTTCTCAAGCCTTTTTTATGATTACGGATCGAATACTACCCACTTGGTTAGAAAAGAAAAGCCTAGAAGATTAGAAACCGCGCATGAGTTTGTTTTTATCTACTCAAGAGACTATTATTTGACCCGTCACAAGCAAGAATTTGCCTTTTTTGATTGAGAAATGAGAATCATCCAAGGATTTTTTTAGGTTTATTCTTGTCTCTTTGTTTTTAGGAAAAAAGGAATCGTAGTTGCTTTGTATTAGACCAAATAACATAATTTACAACATGGAGGAAATAGTATGGTACTCCTATCATTTTAAGAAGATTATCTTAAAAGGAACGGACATTGAGTGGTAGCATTCGTAATTTAGTGTCATAATCGTTAGCCTTTAAATTATAGATCAAATAACATAAATTACCATCGAGATGAAGTATAAAATCCCTCTACGAAATTAGGCTGTTAAATGTGTCAGATGTATACTCGCTAATAATCTTTTATTAGAATGAATAGTTGAAGCACTAATAAGTACTATAATAATAAGTACTAGCTTAATTAATAATGTTCTAAAGTCTTATAAGATTGTATTCTTATTCTTGGATCTCATAGTACTCCTACATATACGAGTATTAAATAAAAGAAAGGCTACAATAGCAAGTCTTATAAGACAATGCCAAGATCCTATTAAAGAAATTGCATAACTAAAGTTTTATACTTGTAGAATAAAATACATTTTAGATTAACGGTTTGTATTAAATGTTCGGCTGAAATTAAATTTCGAGGGTTAAGAATAACCTGGTATGAAGTAGGAGTATTAATCTTTCGAGACTATATCAAATACATTACAGATATATTTTATTATGCGTATTTGACAAGATAATAATATTAATTAGAGAGTGTGTATATAAACTCATTTTTGTCATCAATTTTTGAAGTGGGGTAGATGGCATGAGAATGAGATTCATGTAGATGGGATGGGATGGGGGGGCATCAAATATTTGTTGTTTTAAGGGAAAGGGATGTTTTAATTAGACAGGCTTGACTGCTTTTGTGCAAAAGTAGAACACATTCTTTGTCATTTTAAGTTGGATGCTTGATGAGAGATATTTAGCACCAAAACTACATATATTATCCTATTCCTACTACAGTACTATTGATTGATTCAAAATATATAAGTATAGAAATAGTTGGAGCCAATCATTTATTATTATATATGCTTGGAATAAGTATATTAGTAGTATACTATAGGAATATATGTTTAGCTTAGGTTTATGCTTTTGGTTGATGCTACTTCTCTTTTAGCCTAGATCTAGATGTGATATGTTATGCAACCATTTTGTTCACATGGGGCACCCAACAAATATCCCCCTCAAATCTAGGTACCACGGACACTCCTCCAAACCATCGTGTTTATGTAGGACACCTATGGGTGCAACCTAGGTGAAAACGACTAAGGAGTAAGAACCTTCTCGTTTTCTTTCTCTTTACAAAGTGAACCATAGGAGTAAAATTTGTTTAGATTTGTAGTCGGGAAAAAGGTTTGGGTGATGGGAAGCATCACCCACGTGAAAATCTAGGTATGGACTCACGTAGGAGATACACGCCTATGCCAAGGTGAGTTTGGACACGGGTACGTACGTTCCACATCCAACCTAGGCTTTCACGTGACTTGGGTGATACATCCCCTTTCCCATAACAATTTCTCCATTCAGACGTAAGAAACGTAATAGTCAAATGAGAACATATCTTTGGGATGGAGAGAATGCTCCGTAGGTTAAATTTGTGATTTCATGATGCTTTGGTGAAAAATTGACCTGGCCAATATCATGGGCAACTGAAACTGCAGATAAGGGAGTAAAATTTACTCAGCATTTTTTCCTAATTTTAAAGAATAAAATGAATAATCAAACCTTCAACGAGTGCACAATTAGTAAATAAAAATGGATCTACTCGTACAAAGCCCACCATTAGGGAATCGAAGAAAAAAAGTTACGACTATCTAATAATAAAACGACTAGTGTCTCTAGGATGAAGATTCTATAACTCGATAGTTTAATAAATGGGATTTAAAGATGCTAAACGAAACCAAAGGTATTTACAATCACACAACAAAACCCAAGAAAGAGGGTAATCACTGAAGGTTTATGATACAAACCTCAGTCGGCGATGGCAGTGCTGCCTCCAGATTTAATATCGAGCAGCACCGGTTTCAAGTAATGTGTCTCATTGCGTCTTTTTCTCGGAATACCTGTGCATTTTCCATGACCAAACTGCCAAAAAGAGGACAACTCCAACACCAGCAGATGTCCAAAAAATGACCAGCCATAGTGGCATTGAGTTTTGGTATAATCCTGGCATATCAAATTAGATGACATCAAATCGTCTCCAATCACTCAATTCTTAATATAGAGAGGGAGTATTAAGAAAATGTGACAACTGGATCGAAAACTACTGATGAGAAAATAGTTCTACACATGGAAAAACATCAACAAAAGACACCTATGCTTGAATGCTTCCCTCATAACATAAATAATGTTAATTACGGAGTACCAATACTTATGCAATATTGCAATATATTACGGAATAGGAGATTGAACATAGAAAAATGAACGTACCGTGACCAAATTTGATACAAATGAGTAATTCGACGATGCAGATGGCCAAGGCAAGCCAACAAAATGCCCCCACCTTCTTTATAGGTTTCCTAGAGAGAAGTCAGGAAACAGCAAATCTTGAGTTAGGGAGTTAGCTTTCAAATCCAACCTAACCCGATAAGTCTGACCCTCTTGGTTGACCCAATGATGACCCAGACCGGGGAAAAAAAGTGTGGTAGACCTGAAATGTCCCGGCCTAAATTGACCCGTCCCAACTCCCACACCCGACCAGATTGACCCATTTGGCAACTCTAGTTAAGACACAGTACTTCAGGAATAAAGGAAGGTGTTTATACCTGTCTTGAAGGTATGAATTATATTCTCGTATTGTAGGAATAGCAATGAGCCACCACAAAATCAGTCTATAAATGATTATGGGGTTACGAGAAGGAATCCAAAGGCAAAACTTGAGAAAGAACGTGTTCAACTCCACTGTCAGAAAGATAACGCATAGAGTAAGAACTTGAGTAAACCGCCAAGGACCAAGCAGTGGGTGCCATTCATCTTTATCCCACCGAGCCGGAGTAAATTGTCCCAGTGTACGTCTAACCTTCAGAAACATTAAAAGGAAGCAGTTATAAAGCGTCCGAGTCTCCTTGTAAATGCCACCATTAGAATTCGAATGGAAGTGATGAAACAGGATGTCTAAACAGGAAGAATATTGTTAACTTCAATTTGAGATTAATGAATTAAGTAATTTTCTCTTCAGGGGCTTCAAAAAAAGAAGAACGAAGAATTCAAAGTAAGACAAAAAAAAATACTGTTACAAGAACCAATTGTATTTTGAATCTGAAATATTAGTTATAAGAAGCAGAAACATTGGTATTGCAGCTGTTGCTTGCATGCTTACCAGATATTGTATAGGAAATAACGCAGTAGCAACTTGGGAATCCATTACGTAATGGGCTCTTACCGTTTGCGTTAACTATTTATTACACTACTAATATTTTTAGACACTATAAACTTATTAAGAATGTATCATGTATAGATGTTATGTTTCTTATTGAATTACGAAGACCAAGTATAAGGAAATTAAGAAACAATCAGTAATACCAGGTCAGGTTATTAGACATACCTTGCCTATAATGTTTGGCTGGCGGCTTAGTCCCACCCACTCGTATGTTTTTCCATCAAAGTATCTCACAGTACGCATCCCAGCCCATATTCCTGTGGGAAAATATCAGTAAGAAAGCATATAGCACAGAAGATGAACAAGCATCAGCGAAGGCTGAATCTTTCTTGTTTCCTTACCAAACCAATTGCAGACCAAGATGTCCAAAATGATGCTGTCCCACCAACACTCGTTGAAGTTTGGTAACATATGACGAAATGTTAGCTGCAAAGTATAAGCGGGGATCAGTTTCCTACCTATATTACACCAGCGAAACCTAGCTTCGTCCTCACAAAAAATGGAAAAAAAAATGTAAACAGAAGGATGCAATGTAAATACTGCTCAAATAATCACCTCCATCAATTCAAAACCAATGGATAACACCCAGAGCAAAGGCTGGTTGCGAATCATGATTGCTTTGCACCACCATCCAAGAATATGGGCTACGAAAAATTCGTCGAATATTGTTGCCTAAAAAAGACTAGAGCAAATGAACATTTGATGCACAAAGATTTGACTAGAGGAGGACATGCAACAAAAACTAAAATAGATAATGAAAGATGATCATACATAGAGGTTTCTAAACCTGTTGTTGGGGTCTTCTGGGACATATATCCGGCAATCAGCACCATATGATCTTTCAGGAAGTTCTGCACCAAAAGGGAAGTCAGTACCATAAACATATTTACCATCTGTTGTCTACAAGGTTCAAACTGCTGGCAGGAGAGTGCTGTTGATTAGTAGCATAGACAAAAGTGCTAAATGTCAGAATGTGTCGTATATTTGTACACACATACAATGCACAATATGATTCATCTAGTGGTGATGAGTGTGTATGTTATAGTGGATATGGGCATACAAGTGAAGACCAATTAAGGATATGGTGATTAGGAGAAAGTAGAAGTTGCCAATTAATTGAGATGACGGAAAATGGGTTAAGGTGGTTAAGCCATATACAAAGAAGACTTTTCTTCAAAAAAAAAACTTGAAAAATGAGAAAAGATAAGATTGTACAGGATAGGGAAGACCTATAAGAAAAATGGATGGAGGTATATCTATTAACAACAAAAATATGGTGCTGGATGAAGAATTTTTTTAAAATTTTGGTGCTTACCAATGCCTAGGTCATGATGAAGAAATTTCATGAACTGGCGAGCATCATCGCGTTTCTGCAAACAAATATCAAAATATTAAATATTCAGATGGTTTCTACGAGTAGTGTCGCAAACTCATCTCATAAAGACTGAGATCATAAAATGGAATCAGTGAGACTGGCACTAAATCTACCAAGAGTAGAAAAGGGGAAAAAAGACCAAGATAGCAAGGCATAATACAAAAGAATGAGGCATTAAGCATAAGAAATAGCTACGGAATCAGACCACCAGAAAGTTTGCAAACAAATGAACAATGAATAGCATATACTGTACAAGAGAAAGATTCTACTTATAAGAGAGCAATTTATTCAAGTGAAATTCACCTGAAAAAGCAAAAATGTGAGAGCAACAAGGTAAATCACAGCCATCCCATGAACTAGCCGCCAAATTGCAGGATGTGGCCGTATAAGGACCCTACACAAGATCAGAACCTGGTTAGCTACCTCAGTACTGAAACTAATATCAAATAGATGGAACCAAGAAGTACAGGAATCTTCGGCAGCTTCTATCATTAAAACTGTAGAGTTTACACTCCAATTTCCAGTTCATACAACAGTAGATCTAGAGACAAAAATGAGGTGCGAGACGATAAGCATAACGCAAACTCACGTTGAAGGTGCTTGTAGCAAGCAGTAAGTGAGAAAAACTGCAACCATTGCCCATATACCCCTGTGAAACAAAAACCCATGGGTATCAATTACCAATCAAGTTACAAAAGAACAGAACCATCAGGAAGAAGATACATGAATGACTGCATGGGCAACAAAATACCTTTTAACTGACGTAACAACATCATCAGAATTGCTGCTCTCAGGATCAAGAGCTCCACTAGCCCAACTGTATACAACATGAAGCAATAACAACATTAAGCAAGTGTCAAAAGGGCTCCCACATATAGCACGGTAAGGAACGGTGAGATGTATGCCTCCTTACTCCTGTATTAAGGACACAAAAAAGGTTGTCTCTGCATGACCCATATGAAAAATTGCAATCTAGAATTGTGGTTTAAATGAGTTGAACTACAATATACAACGAAGCACAAGTACTTTAGAGAACCATTTCGCTTTATCCAATCATAGTTCAAGACCAAATTGAGTTTTAGGCTCCATTGGAAAGAAATTAGACATTACAATACATAAATACTCTTCTATGAACATGCAGGATCATTTTATTTACACTCTGTACACTTAACATATACACTTCATACAGAGAGTAGTCTAGTCAAGATTAGAAGACTCACATTAAGACACAGGCGCCAATAAGTAAGAGTGTTATTGTACGAGGCTTGTAAGCCCAAGCAGTCCAAGGGTCTAGTTCATCATCAGCATGTGAAGAGATTGCGTCACCATTTTCCTCAGGAATAATGTCCCGATTCTTCATTCTTCTAAAGCCATTCCGTTCCATCACATAGAAGATGTAAGTTTGCAACCGTCACTGAGGATAGTAAAAGATAAAACTTACACAATTACAATAATCAATTTCTTAAAAATTGACGGGAAAAAAAGTAACACGAGTACAACGACAACACAAATAGCCCAACCAACCACCACCACCCCTTTATTAACACGAGTCCTGCCACCTATGAGTCACCATCGATACCACCACCACAACGACAACAAGCACTAACCTCACCTCCATCCATCATCACCAGACGTTGCCGGAAGCCACTCAGACTTACGCAGGCAATACCACCGACCACCTCTACACCACCACCCTTCACTTACACGACCCTCGAAAACCACTACTTCAATTCCACCCCATAACCACCACCACCACCACCTAGACAGCACGGGTAAGGACACTGAAACTGACACATACACGTGACATGTCGCTCTGAATTTTATAGGGCATGGACACTCTAATAAAAAAAAACATACATATTGAAAACATCTAAATTACTCCGTATGTAAACTTAAATGACCAAGAAATCGGAAAATGACGATATAAGTTAATTCATAGGGATATAAATCAATTGATAAATTTAATAGTCTAACAAAGTCAAATTTAAATAAATAAAACGAATCGAAGGACTCGAATTCAAACATAGTACTACTCCGTAAGTCCTACGAACCAAAATCAATGACTATGGACCAGCAGCAGCAGCAGCAGCAACAAGTCAACAGGCAGAAGAATAAACCCATGAAAACAATGTCAGACAAATCAATAAAGAGGCTAACTGGTAATACCAAATCAATAGATACAAAACAAAAATCATTAATCATTAAAAAAAATTAAACCCTAGGAAAACTTACAATCAATTAGACGGAGGCGAGCGGCGGAGAAGCCGGCGAGGCGGTGGCGGCGGCTGAAGCGGTGGTAGTCGACAACTGATCAAATTAAAGTGAAACAGCATACTATATGAATTGACAGAATATTTGGTATGCGAAAGGTGAAATGGAATTAGAGTGAATTGACATACTTACTATATCTCCCAAGTTCGTCGTCGTCGTCTTATCGAGTACAACTCGGTGTCGGATCTCAGAGAGGGAGGAGTTAGTGTGTATTGTGGGTTGGATATGTCTGTCTGGCAATGATGGTGTCGTATACGCACGGCAGCACTATGCGACTTGCTGCTGCTCTTGCTCTTGCTCTTGTTCTTGTTCTTGTTCTTGTTGGATTTTCTGGATTACTATTAATTAAACAAATATTATTACTCCATGTTGTACTTTTTATACCTTCTAACTTTGACTGCCATTATTGGATGGTCAACCTTTTCGAAAGTGACCTTTTTTTAACATAATTAATACGAGTAATTATTTTAAAGAGATTTTCAATTTGAAGAAAAATATCGTTTTTGAAAATAGAGGTAAAATTCGTATCATTTTTTAAAGGAAATGTTTGATTTGGGAAAAAAAACTATTGTACTTTCTCTATTTTCTTTATATCTTCCCATCCCCTTAATGGGTGGGGTATTATATTAGGATGGGAAGATATAAAGAAAATGGAGGAAGTAGTATTGTTTTTCGGAATTATGTTTTTGATAACCGTTTGATTGAAATACATGTACATAAACACATATACAGTATTTTATTAATGAGTTAAGGTAACGAAGCTTTATTAAGCTCAAATAATGGGGAATTTTTTAACAAGAGATTAATATACAAACAGTTGCACCATTCCAAGATAGGCGGTAATGAAGAGAAGGTACTACCGAGTTGGGGTTACATAAAGATCGACATGAATCGTGAATGTACAATAAGAATGTTGTTAAATGCTAATCTTGGCAAAACCAAGTACACTATCATTATTTAGGGAGTAACAAAAGGCATGGGTAATAAATTCAGATGATGAGTGAAACCGTGTAATGCCTAAAATACAAAATCAAAATAACACAACTCAACATAACATGGCCTGTTTGTACAAACTCATCAACCACCAACTAATTATTTTGATGAAACTGGGGACACTACCATTAGCAAAAAGCCTAAAAAGCTGCATGGGGGAAAAAATAGTTAAAACCCTAAAAAAATAGTGCCAAAGATGAGCTCGAATTGATGCTAACCGCAGTCAATCTGTACATTCAAAGTGTCGAGCTTCAGCAGAATCCGGTACCTAAACTTGTGTCGTTAGGCTAACTCGCTACGTGACAGTAGTGACTTCAACATCTCGTTAGCCATAAATACAATGCCAACTCCTGGAACTACCTTGAAGTATTCTGGTAGGATACCTCTGTAGAGGCCGCGTAAGCCTTCAGTTCGAAATATATGTCCGAATGCACTAAGGCCGCTCTTATACACCCGAGCTTGTCCTGCTGCTCCTTCCAATTGCATTCTTCTTCTCACAAGATCCAACGGAAAGGTTGCTGCAATGTGTAGCATACCCCCAAAAAATTAAACTCGGTATAAAACTAGCAGCCTCTATGTGTATAATGTGGTCTCTGATCCACCAAATTAACTAACCTGTTGAAGATGCAATACCCGAAAGACCCCCACAAGTGAGGCTAACCACGGCTTTGGAATCGTTTGGCCTACCAATAATTTACCCACCACAATTAATGAAGTTTCTAATTTGTAAGATTACGAAAAAAAACAATGACATTTTCAAGTGTTTACCTTTTAGCCAGCCAATAGGTTCGTAAACTCTCATAAACTGAAAAACTGATAGCAATACTGGGTCCAACACCCTGCATCACCAAGGAAAGAAACATAGAGTATGAAGGATTGAGACTAAAACTTAGGTAAACAATTTCCATGTAAAGATCAGTTGAGTGACATACCAGCAATGTTGCCCCCAGACCTTTATATAAGCCGAAATACCCTTCCTCTCTACATATTGTTTGAAGAGCGTGTGAAATACCTCGGTAATACATGGCATTTCTCTACATATATTGAAACTATTGTTAGCTCATAGGATAGAATCCAAGAAAAGCAAGCTTTATGGTACCATAACAAAGAATATGGAGCAATTTTATGAAAATATGCCGGAAAATAATTTAAACAGAAAAAATAAAAGAAAGGTAACTAGGAATAAAATTTTCATATATAGCATCAGTATTCATCACCTTGATCATTAATTTCAACTTCGAGACTTGGCAACACAAACGGATACAAGTTTGAACCATTTGCATATCAAACACTCTATTAAGAGTGTATCACATATTAGATGTAGCATATAGCATACTCATTGAATTCGGGGAACATAGATTATGCGGACTACTCCATCCATCCCAATTATATTGTCCCCAATTCGTATCCCAAATTGATCTCAAACAAGCATGTTGTGACTTGTGACAATGAAACCCTATTTAAATAAGCATGTTGTGATCTCAAACACAGTTCACCTAACATCAAAGCCATACAAAAGAGTAGAATTAGGAGATCCAGTCCAAACTAAGTATGATAATAATTAAAGTACCTGTACTGTAAGACGAGTCCTAACAAGGTCCAACGGATATGCCGCAGAAGCAGCTGTAATGCCCGAAAGTCCACCACTTACAAAGTGAACGAAAATGTCTTTTTTGGCATCTTGACCATTGCTGTTGAGGCTAGGGACTGACTTCAGGAACTAAAAAAATAAGTGCAAGTTAGAATTTCTTGACTATAACCACAAATAACAAAAAGAACCCATAATTGCCAATATCAATTACAAATGGTTTAAGTGTTGATACCAACCTCTTTGTAACGTTCGTAGGAATAGAAATTCACTGCGGTATAAGGAAGGCGATGAACAGCGGTAACCAGATTTCCCTTCCAAAATGCTCGAAATCCTTCCTCATTAACAATACGAGAAGCTTCATGCCACATGCTTGTTTTGCTCAATGTGGCACCATGTGCATGCATTCCTTGCACCTACTAATACAATAACCAAGGATTAAGTCGAAACATAATCTAAAGACCATCACATTAAATTGGGTTATGCATATACAGAATCCGGACTACAGAATGGCGGTCACATTTTGTGGTCCAACGCCACACTACATAGAGAGATAAAGTGATAAACGAACCATCATATCACATACAGATGGCTACTTATCCACCAGTAGCTTGGAGCAACACAAAAAACACACTTGGATTAAGAAAAACTACCATTAGAAAGGATGGCAGACCATCAGTGGCCAGTCTAACACAAAAAAACAGGAACAACATTTGTTATTTTCCATCTAGCAGAAAACTTAACACTGTGTAATGAAGGGAAGAAACTGAAGTATAGGCAATACAGTAAGAGTATTCTGATCCTCACCTATGTTGTATAGGATAAATTGCCCTGAAACGAGGCTTACAGCATCGTACCCCTAATTCAATATTTCAAAAGACGGGAAAAAAAATCCGTGTACAGCGAAAGAACAAAATCTAAACCACGCAAAATGGGAGGACAGCAATTAGCCTTACAGAACCGAAAAATGGATCCCTTCATCTTCCATTCCATCCGCTTCTCTTCAACAACACCATCAACCAACAAAGGATCGTATCTCCCTTTCTATCTCCCTATTTCCCCGCAACTCCTTCCATCCAAACGAACCTTAAAACTATTGAGTACCTCACAGAAAACTACTCCTCCAAATGTTCCAAACAAACTCTAAACAAATGCGGAGTAATTACCAAGAACCGTTAATCCACAATCGCTAGGCTACGAGTTCAGATCCCGGTAATTTGTAGAGCACACATTCAACACAGAAATGATCGACAAAAAAAGCCAATCATCTGGCAAATAATACAATGTATCCACACCAATTAATCAACTAGTTACAAAATTCAACCAGATAATTGAACATACATACTACATTGATGATCCGCCACAAAATCCCTCCAATTCATGAACAAAACTAAATTAATTACTGAAAGATGATCTGAAATGTACCTGAAAAAGTACAGTGATACGACCGAGCGGAGCGGTACAGGTTTTGCTAAAAACGCCGGCAACGCCACCGGAAATGAGGTGAGAAACGGTGGTTGACTGAGACTGAGATTGAGATTGCTGTAAAAGCTTACGCGTAGCTACGCCGTCGACAACGCCGCCGTTGAGAGTGGCGGAACAAAGTGTTCTGTCGCCGCCTTCCATGGCAGCTACCCCTACTCTTGCCTCCATTGTTGTGATCTTCGCTACGATGGTGAGGGAGGCTTGAGTTTTGACTTCGAAGAGGAGGGGGAGAAGAGAACTAACGCTTAAACCCTAGCTAAACCTCTTCTTCTCTTTTTTGGGGGTTTAGGCTTTTACCAAGTAAGCAGGTTCCGAGACGGTTTATCCATTTTAAATTTATACAGTAACTAATCAAATAATACTAAATTTTAAAAAAAAAATACATAGAAAGATTAAAACCGTCTTTATACAAACTGTCATCAAATTACTCGGCCTTACCTTCAATTCGGTTGACTAGCAGTATGTCCGTTCTAACGAGTAGGCTTAAACGTGTTGGGCAATCTTACTCTAGTGGTACTTGTACCAATTTTATTTGATCGATTTGAGTTGAGTTATTTTTCAAACCAAACTGGAGAGCATACAGACGTCAAAAAGGTAAATTGATGAACAAGATGTTAAAATAAATCACTGGTCTTTATTAACACGATTATATCCGTGTTAAGATGGGAGGGAAGTGGGAGGACATAAGACCATCCCCGAGCAAGGTGGATAGGAAAAGGTCATGGGATGACCCAATGTCATGACCTTCTTCCATGACTTCATGTGTACCATTTTCATAGGTGGTCCATAAAAATAATTGCATAAAGGAGGATAGATTGAAATAAATAATATAGAATATGAATTAATTTATGAAAAAGTGATAAATAATGAGATAGATGACCTAAGGTCACGACCTTCTGCATGGGAGGGTGTACGAGGGTCAAGGTAAACAAGGTGAAATTAAGAGAAAAAATGGGTCACGATCCAATTAACTTGACCCTTACTTGAGATGGTCTGAGTTGAGACATAGGTGAATGGTGTTATTGGTAAGAGACCCACATCCTATACATTGTGGGATTCCTGTCATTAAGTGGGTGACTTGGAACAACCCCATCCAAATTTTAAAATCCTTTTTCACCTACGACACCATTCTTAAATGCACTAAGCACTACAAATGTTAACTACCTACTATTGCATAAAATAACCCATCACTACCTACAAACTACTCAAGTACATGCTCACCACACCATATGCAACATAATGGAATCTCCACTCCTGTTAGATCGGTGCCACATCTATGCTTAGCGTTATAGAATTATATTTCGGGAACTTCTGACAGAGTCAGAGTGATCTTGTAAAGAAAATTTTCTGGATCTATCAATACTGATTACAGCATGCTTTTGAGCACTCACCCATCTTCATGAGGCACTATAAAACCAATGCCCACTTCAAACTTAACTTCATAATAAGAGTAGTGGTAGTACAAGTGCAAATAAAAACAAACATATATAGTAATGGAGGGGAAATATTGCAAGGTGGTTTTAGTAGTGGGAATACTTGCCTTTGTAGCTACAATAGCAAAGGTGGAAAGTGGAGGGGAGTGTGGGAAAAACACTAGTCCAGACCTAGAGGCATTCAAGCTTGCACCATGCGCTAGCGCGGTGCAAGATCCCAATGCCTCGGTTTCAAGCGATTGTTGTGCTGCGGCCGACAAAATTGCCACCAACCCGGGCTGTCTTTGTGCCGTACTCATGTCTAACATGGCCAAGATGTCCGGTGTCAAGCCTCAAATTGCTCTTACTGTCCCTAAGCGTTGCAATATGCCTAACCGCCCTGCTGGCTACAAGTGTGGACGTAAGTTTTATACTCTGTACATACATACCATCTTTCATAGCTTAAATATTACAGAGTACTCCATATACAATATACATATATATAGTTACAATAATTCTTACACTTTTTTGTTTGTGCAGCTTACACGGTGCCATAAGAGGGATGATGGTCAAGACTTAAGAGTACGGGTTTAATATGATGTACACGACCTAATAATCTGTTTGTTAGGTCTAATCGTGATGCTATTTGGAGTTTTACTATGAATAATACTAAGAACTTGTAAGAATTTCCAGTGTATTTGCTTGCATGTGCATGTAATGTCCGTACGTAAAATAATTTGTGTAATACTCATATAGTGGAGAGTATTGAAGTGTGTTGTATGATGAATGATGAATGATGAATGATGATCAATTTCTGGTTGCAATTGAGTGTACTTGGTCATGCGATGGGTCACTCTTTGTTCAGTGGGTCCAATAATCAACATCAGACCCTTGAAACGTTTTTTGATCGACTTTCAGAATGTTCGTGGGTCACTTCTAATACACCTTATTGACAACCCAACCAACATGAAATTAATTAAGTTCAGGCTAGCCCGCTGACATTATGTCATTTGATCCGATATACGAGTATATCGACTATATAAGCATGTACTGTACTCCGTATTACTCCATTATTGTACAGTATGATATTAAGGGTTGTTTTTCTTCAATTAAGCCGCTTGACAGCCAAAAGAGCCGTACCCTAGCTAGCTAAAGACACATGCATACTCTACTACGAGTATTATAAAGTGATAAAAGAACAAAAAAACAAAGTGTCTTATTAAGAAGAAATTAAGATGAGAGAGATCGAAAAAGAGGAAAAAAGAAAGAAAAAGCAAATGAGAGATGGAAATAATATAAAGAAAGAGGAAATGAGGGAGGTAGTTTGAATAATACACCGAGGGCCCAATAGTCACACATTACTTTACCACTGGCCCCGCTCCATCGGGATCTGTGATTATCAATATTTCTCTCCTTCTTGGGCCCCCATCTTTTACCGATTAAGCAGATTCTTGTTTGTGACGAAGTTATCTGTCATGTTAGTGTAACCTCAATGATTTGTCCCTACCTAACTAAATTGTTATTAATTGACCCGTTAGAAAGATACGACAGATACTTCCGTCACAAGGGAGACTAACAAGACGGACTACTCTCCTAAATTAAAATGAGTTAATTGAATTGAATATTTGAATGGAAGTTAAATTAACCGAAACAGTTTGAATTTAATTGTATTTAACTTAACAAAATGAGATTATAAAAAAAAAAAAAAATTACTAAAAAGAACGACTTAGTAATATCTCCCTTTTAAGCTGGATTCTAAACCTACCAATATCGACTATATCGACTTAGTATATAACTATGTAAGTATCATTATGTAGTCCATTAAATCAAACTCTTTGACTAAACAAATAATTAAGGGGGAGGAACTACCAATTACAAAATGAAAACACACTTAACTTATTCATGTTCACACTTCACATTCCCTTAACACAAGATTATTAGGGGAGTTAGACTAGGAATTATTTTTTTTTAATCAAAGGAAACTCATAATTAGTCGTGTGTGATCGAATCTGTGATGCATTCCCGTCTTAAACACTAAACTAAAATATTTTACGGTATTATTATTATAATGAAGAGAGGGTATTAATGGAGATTAATGTAATGAATAATGAGTGATATACAATAGGAGTATTAGAATACAAGCGTGTAGTAGAAAGCATTGAGTACCTTACTTTCCTTTTAATTTACGTACATTATTATTATTATTATTATAATCATATTTTTTATATATATTTCCGTTTGTTCAAGATTTTATTTCGCGGCACAAAATTAGAAACACAAAAGACAAACACAAAGTAAAGGTATGTTAGCTTCTTACTTATCTTCTTTCATAATTTCAGCAACGTAACCCAACCCCCCCATCTTCATTCTTCATCCCTTTTTTTTTTCCCTTTTTTTTAATGCATTATCTTTATTTTTGTTGTTTTAGTACGTGGGTAGATCTTCAATTGTGATTTCATGGTATTAATTTAATATAATAATAATAATTATAATAATAATAATAAAATTCAGCATTTAATGCTTTCATTAATGGTGAAGATCTGTTGCTGTAACTGCAGTACACATATTATAATGTTGTACAATTACTACATTTTTCATGGATTATGGAAAGCAATGGCAGCATGATTTAGTATTTAATGTCGTCCCCGTTCTGTTCTGTTCTGTTCCATTTGATTCTATACATTTTCGGAAAGAAATAATCTTCTGAATTTGGAATTGAATTTCTCAAGGATGGAATTTTGGGTAGGTGTATCAGAGATGATTGCTTTTGTTAGTAGGAATCTTGTTGATTTTTGTCAAAATTGATTGATAATTTTCTCAATTAAGTCAGTATATATCTGTATATGCAATGAAAAGATTTATATCTCAGTAATTTGTTTACCTTTGACGGAAAAAGAGTCGTATTTTGAGTATCCGACAGGATTGGAAGTTGATGGATCGGAATTTGTAGAGAGGGGGCAAGTGATGATACATTTCCCCAATTGTTAGCGCTTGTCTTGATTTGTTTCTGATTGACTGTATTCAGGAGTCAGGAGTAAGGACATGAGCTCAAAGAAAACAAAATTCAGGGAACTGTCTTAGTGCATTGCATTCTTCAGAAGCAGCAGACAGACAGCATGCCTTCGAGAAACGAGGATTTAGTCTCTTTACGAGAGATAGGGCGAGGGTTGGATTACAGAAGGACGTCTTCAAGTCACCACCGCCATCATCATCAACCATCTCGGTTGGCAAGGGAAACATCATTATTATCTCCACGATCTCATCAATCTTTGAAGTTCAAGGAAAAGGGTAGTGCGAGGATTGATAACCCTACAATAATCCGTCCTCCAAATGCTGGTCCACCCCTCGAGTTTTTAAGAGACGAGAGTAGCAAAGATGAATTGGTTAAGTACATGTCTAAACTGCCAGGGTACCTTCAGAGAGGAGACATGACTCAAGATAGTAGTAGTCTTCTCAATTTCGGAGTTCTTGATTGGGGCCGCCTTGAGCAATGGACGACTCACAACGGCAGCAGCCTGTCTTCAACATCTGGTTCTATGGGTTCAAGTGTTGATTTTTCTCCGGTTGTCAAACCTATGGCAAGTTCAAATACTGTGAAATCTGCGAAGAAGGGCAAGGAGATTGATCGGAAACAGGAAAGTCACGGGAACTATGGAGGGAATGGTGTGGATTCGAGGTCTGTTAAAGGCAAGGAGAAGTGCTTGTACCAAGATACCGAGGTTCTTCAACCAAAGAAGCACTCAGAGCATTCTGAAAGTCGAGATTTGGATTCATGTAATGAGCAAAAGCCACAGGACAGCATTGTTCTTCTGTTACCGAAAGATTTCTCTAGGCCACGTAGCTCAGAGATGTCTCGAAGAGCATCATCACTTCACTCAAAATCAGGCCAACATAATTGGGGTAGCTTCTCTGACTTATTTTCCATTGACGAGATCCACACTGATGATGATGAGTCCTTTTCTGATATCCTGCCTTCTTGTTCTGCGGACCCCATTGCTGAAACCGAGAAAGATTTGGACTTGAAACTTGATAGTCTTATCAAGGCTCAGGGTGTAGAGTGTCTAGACAAGCCGCCAGACGAGAGCTCAAAACATCAACGGTTTGGTTTTGGTTTAGCTCGGATGACTAAAAGCCTCAGTCTTAAGGAAGGTTCAAGTCATCCTCCATTGAGTTCTATGTATGTGACAGCCAAATCGGGCCCTGCTAAACCCGAGGATCTTTCAAATGTTCATGCAAAAGCACGTTCTAGCCCATTTAAAAGACTGCTTGACCCAATATTGAAGCAGAAAGCGGTGAACCAAAAGAAGAAACATTCAAATGACTTGAGAATGGATCCACCGATATCTGTTGTGGGTGTGGCGCCTCCTGAGATTGAAAAATGCGAAGCAGTAACCGTCAAAGCACTTCTTCATCTCACAGTGAAGAGTGGGTTGCCATTGTTCAAATTTGTGGTGGAAACAAATAATGAGATTCTTGCATCAACTGTGAAAAGTTTGAGTTCATTTGGTAAGGATGAAATCAGCTTGATGTACACCTTCTACTCTGTTCACAAAGTCAGGAAAAAGAGCAGTGGGTGGAAAAATCAGAAGGTGAAATCTTGTGGATTTGGGTACAATGTTGTTGGACAAATGAAGGTTTCTAAGGAGTCGGTTTTGTGTAGCGTCGATGTAAGCAAATCAGACCCTCCCGCCAGTGAGATAGTGACGGGCAGGGAGATTGCAGCCATTGTTGTCGACAGCAGCTTGAAAGACGAGAAATCCACCCAAACAGTAGTTATACTACCAGGTGGGGATCACAGCCAGCCTCACGAGGGAGTGGCCTCGTCTTTGATCAACCGATGGAGGACTGGTGGTTCGTGTGACTGTGGAGGGTGGGACGAGGGGTGCAAACTAAGGATTCTCGCTGATCTTGAGGATCGCAGGGGACTGTTTCGTTTTAGATCAGGGTTGATGGATATTAGATGTGATCTTTACGATCAGGTTGGTCATTTCCTCTGTTTTAATGCTTGAATGTTGACCAATGATCTGTTACTAGATTGTTTTGCTGATATATATTTATGCTGATTGATTCAGGGAGAAACTAAGAAAAGCAGCCCTTTCCCTTTGTTCAGGCTGGTTCCATTCCGAGACGGACTATATTCAGTGGAGTTTGATAACAGGATATCATCTTTACAAGCCTTCTCCATATGTATTGCAGTAATCAACAATAAACAACCAACATTATCCTCAGATTCATGTCGTGCACCAAATCGGGTTGAATTGAAGCACGAGTTTGGTGCAGCAAAGGCATCGTTTGTTTCCGGTGAAGGCCATCCTCATCCACCAGTCTCCCCAGTTGGGAGAGTGTGATTAATTAGGCTGTTTGCTTGAAAGTGAAATGTGTAGGTAGTATGCCCACCTTTTGAGTGTGTAGTTTAAGTCATGTAAAGCAACTTCCAGCTAGTATGAGAGGAGTAATTAAGTGTATACATGTGCATAAAATTAGGTCAAAATAAGTTCCCCTTTTCACTCTCAAGACCCCAATGAAGATATTATCAAGAACAACTCTTGATTTTCTTTTGCTCATTTACTGAATTCCTTGCATTTTGTACCATAATTAATGGTCCTAACCCGGATAAAAGAGGAGGGTTTACAGTACGTGAGTGGCAACCTGTAGTAAAACTCACCGTAGAAGTTGATGGTAGAAGGTGAAACTTACCGATTATTGAGAATAATGGAGCCAAGTTATTATTTTTAGGCAGACAAGCAGAATCATATAGAAAGACATTTTGTGGTGGAGCAAGACCATAGAATCAAAGCTGGAACTGGAAGTAGCAATACAGCAGCCCACATGGATGTCCATGATAGAGAACATGAGCCTTGCACATTAATCATAGACATAATGTATACAGTATCAAATTTTCAATAAAATCCTCCTATATGACTAGACAAAAAAAGGCATAGGAAAATACAGAAATAAATCTACAAAACATGTGGAATTTCTATACAGTTGGTCCCGAGTGAGTCTTGCATGAGACGGTATGATCCTCGTCTCATGCATGAGACCAAACCTCATATATAAGTTTTAGCGTAGTTTCATAACCTGAAATCAGAGATCAACGGGAGATGCATGATGAACGCAGATAAACCACTGACCATCGACTCTTTCAAATACGTTAGTCGCAAATTGTCTTCCCCAACTGCTCCCTTTGGTTCTGACCAATTCAACACAAGTTACATAACCCATGTCTCCTCGAGCATGCACCTGAACATCTCTTAGCTCGATCTCCAACGGGAACTCGTAGTCCACCCAAACATACTCCCAGCTCCTCATTACGAGGTCATAGCCGGATATCCCACTCGCGCCAGGGTGTACACAGCAAACATGGTTTCCCCGGGCCCACAGGGTTTCCATAGATTTCAAATCACCGGTCCTGAAGGCATTGTAAAACTTGGCATTGACAGCAAGAACGGATGATTCACTGTCTTCGTGGAGAATTCGGATTCTATCCCTGATCTTTGCAGCCTCGGCATAGTTTTCTTGTTCAATAGCGATTTGCAGTTCTCGCTCCAGAGTTTTCTCGTTTAGTAATACGCTTTCTCCACTCACTGCTCTCCTCGAGTCATTATCACTGGTCACCTTACATGGCTGGAATGTGGACAGAGGAGCTCTTCCTTTGAGTGCTGCACTGGAAGTACAGGAATATTACACCTCTGATATAATACTACATAATGCAGCGTCTAGTGTTTGTCCTGTGCTTTTGCAGCCAAATCAGCATACCAGACAGCACAACAACAAAAATCATTTCAAGGCCAACCCATGGTTACTTAGTTCCAGATTCTGTCAATCGACTCTCCAAGCAAACTGCCAGGATTGGAACAGAGTTTGTTTGCAAACTAGGCCACGAGAGGCGAAAGCAGTCGATGGCACAGTTGACTAACATGAAACTTTACTAAAATTTAATTTAATAATGTTTACGCTTAGGTTTAATCTTTGTTTTTTTTACTATATTTTTAGAAGAACGTTAGCTAAAGTAGTATGGATTTCGTTGGGACAAAGACTATAACAACAATCCATAATGTTTGCATAGGTAGGAAGAAGAAAAAGAAGCAGAATCATCATCATTCTTCACATGTCTTATTATAGGTACCCATCTCGAACTCATAATTACGGCCTAACTGAAACATGGTAAGGCAGTGTACAATGGGAAACTAGCCACAAAAGAGTTCATCAGCATGTAATTAGGCCGCATACGCATTTAACTGAAGAAAATTAGCACATGTATCGTCCAAATGTGCAATTCTGCCTTGTGTTAAATTAGATAAAACTCGGGCAATTGAGCCGGTGTACATACTAAGTTTTAAGTTGCAAAAGGTTTAAACTTTAAACTCCAGAATCTGACATTAAGGTAATCAAACTGGCATTCATGTCAACGGATCCCAAATCCCTTCTGAGACAAAAACTTTTATTTGGTGAAATCCAGAAGTTAATCAAATCACCACGTTCCAGCTTAAGGCGGTAATTGTAATTAGGTGCAAACTCAATCAAATCCCCATGTTCCGGATTAAGGCGGTAATTGTAATTAGGTGCAAATTCAAGTAAAACCCCAAGTTCCAACTTCCAAATTAAAGCGATAATTGTAATCAGGCACAAGTTCTTGGGCTAAATTTACCAATTCCGCCAAACAAAAAAAAAGGTGAGATTTTAAGTTCTGGAAGATAATACGCAAATTCAAGTGATCCTAGAATCCTAATCTGGTGGAACCCTAATTACAGGAAGGCAATAGCGCCTAATTCCAGTTACATATACTATACATAATACATGTAATTGACCTCCAATTTCCAGATAGAATAGAAAATGGAGAAAGAATTGAGAGATTGTGTAGAATCAAAGGCGGCAAAATTGTAATCAAGAAAGCAAAGAGGAAGAAGGAAGTAATACCGTTTAATTGAGTTGATTGGATATGTGAAAGTAGTGGTGCGTCGAGAGCTTCCATGGACGATATCGGAAAAGGATAGGGAGAGAAGTGGGGAAGTTAGAGACGCGGCCGCCATGAATGTAAGCTGATTGAGCTTCTTCACGGATATGCTATGCTGATATCAATCTCTCTGTGTGTAATTTGTAAACTGAAGACTTCATTTCTTGACCTTCTTACTTCTCCTTGTAAACGTAAATATCCGTCTTACAACTAAAACCGATTAAATGGTCTTTTACGAGTATTTAATATGAGTACCTTGGAAACGTTGGTTCCGTCTTTTTGACACGTCAAAGTTTGATCACGTACAAATGATAATACGACTATACAAGTATCTTGTACGAGTATGTGTTCCTTGTTCATGTGAGCGTAAACCCCAAAATCTCTCCGAAAAAGTGTTTTAGCTACCTAAAACGTCGAGCTGCTAGAGAATGTCATATTTGATCCAATTTCGAAATAACCTGATTTTTATACACGTGACAAGGACGTCTTCGCTGTATAGGATTTTTTTTTTTTTTTTTTTTTTTTGTAATGAGTCGACGTTTAAATGTTGAATGATGATTTTAGTTGTGCATAAGATTAAGATGTGAAGGTTGAGCTGATAAAGGAGGAGTATTGAATTATGCACAAGTGTAGGGTGCAGAATCTTGTAATCCCATTGCAATTGGCCAGGGAATAAAAGACACACACCAACTACGGACTATATATTTTCAAATTTCAAAACACTAAACATGGAGGACCAGTCATCCTTGTCTTACCGTTCAAATCCTTCCCATTAACAAATTTTCGCTATCTTCCTTGTCACGAATTTATCCGTCTTACGTTCAAAATAGTTCAAATAGCATATCATATATATATATGATTTACTTTCGACTACTCTGTAATTCTTGACCCGTTAGAAGTTTATGACGGATAGTTTTATCAACCAATAATTTGCGTCAAATAAGTCAGAGTTGTTTTCCGTCACCATCCTCATAGTATTCCATCCCTAAGTCCTCCAGCCTTGAACCTTGACCATTTTTTAGTAGGGATTATTGTTTTCTAGAACGACCCATCCTTGTCGCTCTTGTCGTTGTAGTTTTGACAAATGAGTTTTTTTTTACCTTATTTCTCATTCCGTTTTCGGTCTAAATTGTATGGCTCGAGTTACATAGCCATAAGCTAACATCGTGCCAATATATGAAGTATTCTTTCGATTCAATTCCAAACACACCGATTTATCACACTAGTCAATCTACACGTTGTTTATCGAATTTGCAAGATGAGAACATCAAAACAGACTAGAAAAAGAACGATAACATTAGATCACAAATTCGAGAAGTTTCATAAATATACTACGTAATTCGAAATCATGATAGCAATTAACAAGTAATTAAAGTGCCAACCATTTCCATATTTAAAACATAGCAAGGAACTAAAATCTCAAATTCTAGAATTGGAACGGTTTATCTGGTCAAGTACTACATCTCCCTCAAACCCAAAGGATACGATTCTTTGTGGACACTATTCACAACTCAAGAGATATATTTATTGTTTAGGGAATAATCCTTATGCAACACGGTTTACCGATAGTAAATCTATGATGGGAGTAGTATATAAGTATTTCTTTATTGTTTGCGTGAGACGGTGTCAGAAACAAATAAGTTTTTATTTTTTTTGTGAATAAAAAGGCAGAGGAAACACACCCTGCCTTCCTTCCTTCCTTCTTTCCTTCTCCTCTCTCTTCCTAATTCAACTGTCTCTCCGTGTTCAACTCGCGTTCAAGCAGCCAATTTCGACGAATCCAATTTCCCATCTTCCTCCTTCATCTTCATCTCCATCTTCATCTTCTTCAATCGCACCCTAATTTTATTTTCTATTAAGAAACCTCGTCTGATTCAAGAGAGAGAAACATTCCCATCAAAACAAACCCCAATTTATTACCTCCATCCCCCATCAATCAATCCTACTCTGAAAAATCAGTTTTTTTTTTTTTTCTGAACGAATTTTACGAGAACGAATTTAGGGTTTTCTAATTCAAGTATTAACAATAAGTGGGCTTGTTTCAGTTTGTGGATCCTGTTTGCGGAGATTCCCGAGTTTGTGAGAATTGTGTGATCAGAGTGTTAATTTGGTGCAAAAGGGGGGTTTTCTGGGTACAAATTATTGATCAATTTGTGGAATAAAGTATGTTGACCTAGAGAATCATTAACCATAAACCATGTGTTTTAAAGTACTATGGAATTTGTAGTTTCTCGCATAAAATATGTCGCTTTACATCGGTCGCGAAGCTTCAAAGGTTGGCCTTTATTTTTTGGTCTATTTCTCTACCTTTATATCGCGTATTTTGAGCTGGATTGAATTTTGTTGACGGTTGTTGTTTGGTTTTGGTTTTGGTGTGATGAAGCTATGGAAGAGATTTGGTGCAGAAGTATCGACGGAAGTTCATCTCCTTGCGGAGAATTGGAAGTACATTCTCGGCGGACTCATTTGTCAGGTTGTTTTCTCCATCATATTCCTCAATGATGTCTGTGTTTTTGTTTGCCTGCCGAATATAGATCTGATGATATGCTTCAAATTCGATAATGTACTTGTATTATTGTATACTCAGCTCCGTTCCCAATCATTTGTTTACATTCCTCCTAATCAAAGGTAAACCAATAATTTAGACACGATGATAGTATCGAGTTTTGATCTTTGCTGGATTAGGTTGAAGATTAAATCTAGAATCCGAGCCATTGTTTTCGTAACTTTTGCAAATTTGCAATATTGTGCTAGTGTTGAATTATGTTTTCGCAAACATTTAATTTTGATGGCCATCTCTTGCTAAGCAAGTTGAAGAACAGCCTAATGGGGTCGCATTTAAAGAGTGGTTGTGATTTGGGGGTGGCTGTGTTGATTTTCCGTAGTTATTGCTGTCATTCATTTATGGCGAGTATATTCATGGATTCCATTGTACATTGGAAAGAAACACTTGGGGGATTATGACGATGATGATGATGATTATGTGGTTGATGTCTTCCTAACACGTCGAGTTTATATTAATGAGCAGTATATTCACGGATTGGCTGCTCGGGGAGTTCATTATATACATCGGCCAGGCCCAACGCTTCAGGACGCTGGTTTCTTCCTTCTTCCCGTATGACCAAATCTTATTGCGCAAGTTCTTGTTTTTATTCTACTACGGAGTAGTATTTATTTGTATGCTTAAAAGTCTACATTTTGGTTGTAGGAACTCGGGCAAGAGAAGGCTTACATTAGTGAAACGGTTTTTACCTCCATCTTTATATCCTTCGTCTTGGTATGGTTCACTTCATCTCCAAGCTTTTGATTCGATACATTTTGAGCAGTTTTTGAGCGTATTTCTGACAATGCTTTTATTTATCTGTGCAGTGGACTTTCTACCCGTTCATTTTCAAAAGTAAAAAGATTTACACAGTTCTAATATGGTGCCGGGTCCTGGCGTTTTTAGTTGTAAGTTCACATTATTCTCAAATCATTTCTTAAATTTTTTACTGAAATTATCGGAGACATGTTGCGGAACTTCGCCAAAGCTGGCAAATTCGTAAATGAGGTGTGCATATAAGCAAAAAGTGCGTGGAAATCAGGCAGCCTTAATGTCAAAGTTACCTTTTTTAAAACTGTTGATGTCGCTAATATTTCTCGACCGTTGTTCTCCAGGCATCACAGTTTCTTAGGATTATAACATTTTATTCTACACAGCTTCCCGGTCCAAATTATCACTGTCGTGAGGTAAATTTCTGATAAGAAAGCTCACCTCTATTTACGTGATTATAAGTTACTACATCTTTATCTTCAATAACCAATCTACACTGTTCTGAGCTTTCGCTATCTCACATGTACAGGGATCGCAACTGGCCACACTCCCTCCTCCCCGCAGTATAATTGAGCTTTTTATAATCAACAGTGAGTTGCTAATTATCCCGTTTTATTTCCATTTTCCCTTTTTTTCACATGTTTTGAAGCGCAACATTGTGCTCATGTTGGTTGTTTAACCTGCAGTTCCAAGTGGGGTACTTTACGGTTGTGGCGACCTTATTTTCTCATCGCATATGATTTTTTCTTTGGTTTTCATCCGGACATATCAAAAATATGGCACAAAGAGGTACTAATCTTGGTTTCAACACATTGTGAATTGTGATTAGCTCTAGCCAGGGCTCTAACAAATGCCAAAATGGACTTCATCGCAGGTGGATTAAACAGTTGGCATGGCTACTTGCTGTGGTCCAAAGCTTATTGATAATAGCTTCTCGGAAACACTATACTGTGGACGTTGTTGTGGCGTGGTATGAAAATGAGAACGACCTGTTTGTGTGTGTCTCTATTGCAGAGCTTCATAGTTAAGTTGAATTACAAATCAACTTACATCATACCAATTTTGTCTTCGCAGGTACACAGTTAATTTGGTGGTATTCTTTGTCGACAGTAAACTTCCAGGTTAGTATACGTTGCAAGCATTCAGTAGCTTCTTCTTTATTCTCTTATGTGGCAAACAAATTGATCTATGTGGACCCATTTATAAAAAAAGGGACATAATCCTACCTATGCCTGATTAATTAGTCTTTAATCTCATGATTTTTTGTAATTTTTTTGTTCACTCCAGAAATGCCAGATCGGTCGAGTGGTGGGGCGTCTCTTTTGCTCCCTTTAAGCAACAAAGACAAGGATAGCTGGAACAAAGAGGAAAACCACAAGCTCCTTAACGGAAACACTCTTGATCCTACGGATCGGGTACACAACTCTCTCAGTTGGTTATTCCCCTCCCCTGCGCGCATTGTGTTAAATTATTGGCTGATCTTTGTTAAACCATTTTAGCAGCGACAAAGAAACGGAATGAACGGGAAGATTCTGGAAGATGGACTGGCACACAACGACAACGCAATGAATGGTGCGTAGACGCTAAAGGCTGAAGAACTCTCGGATAAAAACCAGAGAATGGTGGTGCTTTCGATCTTCTTCTTCTTCTGATAAAAGTACAAATGTGATTGTGTAATTTTCGTTTAGTGTGGAAGAATCCAGGCAGTGGCAGTTGCAGTTGCAGTCTCTCAATTTTAACCTATATAGTTTTAATTTGCAATAGAATTTTGTCAGTTTAATGAATGTAAAAGTGTTTTCCAAATTACTTGGTATTTTTGTTGTGTTGTTATGAAACAAGATGCTGGTAATCAGCAAAGAAAGAAGGCGATCAAATGATAGACGACAGTTGTCATGCATGTGAACAGACTAAAAAGTGCATGCAAATCACTACTACTGTTTATCTCCAGAAAATGAATTTAAGAGTATAATAAAAGGGTGGGTCACCATATATATTCATGTTTCATGCTCATGGGATGCTACTTGCTGCTGCTGCTGTACATGCAGCGGACGTATGTGGTAGCAGATGTTGCATGCCTGTAAACACAGCTTTTTCCTTGTTCTTTTATCTGTTCTCCTGTTCTGGTTGTGCCAGAAGCATGTGAGGCCACATGTTTTATGTTCTCCCTTGCACTTTCATAATTCAACAATCATCAAATTAATTCTTACTGTATTTATGACGGAGATATCAGTCTAATTGTTTTTTTTAGAGGAGAAAATGCTTTGTCTTCACCTCACTGAATGAGTAATATTTGACCTGTCATAACAATACGATGGAGGGAAGCAATCTTTTAAGTAGTACGTAGTCGACTGGAGTATACTGTAATATTCATTTCAGTTTATGATGGATGATTTGTACTTTGTAGTGGGGAGTAGTGATTTTTGGATTGGATGGGCTATCGTAATCTGTTGGACTAGTTGTTGGATGGGCTGGATAAATTAGTTAATTGAGGTGGGCCTACATTCAGTTTTAGTTTGTTGGACTATTTCATTTTTGGGCCTTTTCCTTGGTTAATCATCCAATCCAAAAGGAAGGAAGGAAGGCTGAATAATTATAATAAATAATCACTCCTCCTCAAATTACGTAAGCGGAGTGAGTGTTGGCAACAACATAAAAAAGAGGTTTTTGTTAGTTTCCCTTGCCTTGTACTACTTAGTTATAAAATTGAAATAGTTTAAGGTGGGAGTGGGTGGCCTATTTTTGATGAGCAACCAACCCCCACATTCACATTCACATTCACATTCAGGTATAGATAGATCAAATACTAGTCCAGTTATACTACTGTGACTACTCAATTAACTCAAACATACCAATTAATAAAAACGACCCAATTAAGTGAACAAGGATGGACGCTACATCTACATCTACATCTACATCTACATCTACATCTACATCAATCAATTCTTATTCTTATATAAGATGATCTTAAGTAAAAGATATTGTGACAAATCTTGATTACCTAGGTACACAAACAATATGATATAATATGAAGTAGTGGTAGTCCATAGTTGATGTCATACTCCTTACAAGAAATAATACTCCGTAATCATACATACTCTGATACTCACTCACTCCGTGACATCAGAAGAATAGAGAAGTAAGGAAGGGGTAACAAGAATTGGAATTCCAATCCCTAATCATGAGAGGAGTTGTTAGTTGTTACCCATTAAGCAAGCACACAATATCTTGTTTGTTTACCAATTCCTAGAGTAAAAATCACAAAGGCTCGCTTCTCTAGTCTAGTCTAGTCATTCTTGCTGCACACCAACCCAACTTCCCTCCCTCACATTCCTCCACTATCACATTTTTTAAAACCCCCCACCCCACACAATCCAGGATTGCATGGGTGGGTGTGGGTGTGGGTGTGGGTGGAGTGGTCAATTGGGCTGTCTTCTCAAACCCAACCCAACCCCGACAACTTCTATTGCGTGCGCCTATACTTAGATTTCTTCCCAAAACCAGGAGAGATTCTATTCTATATATATATATATACTCCATCACTACTCTACTCTATCCTACTCCTATTTCAATACCTAGTCCATTACAATCTGAGGCCCAAATGACGCGGATCCACTTTTCAAATTACTGGAGTATAACTTCTCTAACACATACGGAGTACTACTACTACTGTATACATACATACATACATATTCCCCTTAAGATGGAGTACTGTACAGTATATAACAACATTCACCAGTATTATTATTATTATTATTATTATTATTATAATAAGAGATGTTTATGCTGCTACAGACAGACACACAGACAGACAGTCAGTCACTCAATTCTTTTTAATCTTTTTAATGCCAACAATCTATCTACTCTAATTGTTTTTATTAATTAAATCTCCCCATTCTAACTTAACATAATTACGGTCAACCCCACCCCCACCCCCACCCCATTGATACAACCCCACCCCACATTGAAGCTAGGTACTCTATCATATACGGAGTAGTATAAACACACTAACACACATACTCAGAAGAAATGAGACTGACTGACTGACTAATGGGGCATGTGAATGTGAATGTGAATGTGGTGATAATCATCGGGAATCTTGATTCAATTCCTACGCTATTAATTGGCACGTGACCTACATATGGCCAGCTCCCCCTCCCCCTAACATGGATGCCCTTCCCCATCCCATCCCATCCCCATGTGAACTCACCTCTACCTCTACCTCTACCTCTACCTCTGCCTCTGCCATCCGTAATCCAATAACAAGCTCAATTTTAGTCATTAAGGCCCCCCATGTTCCACTTCCACTTCCACTTCCACTTCCACACCCATTTTTACGTCAACACGGTTTCACTCGTGAAACAATCCTATAATTAATCCATTTGTATAAGACAACCACTCATTAACTGATCTTATTCTAGAAACAAATTGCTTATGATGTGAGATCGTCTTCACCTATACCTATAATTTGTACGACCAATAGCGAGTAATAATAAGCATTGCTATAGTCTGTCCCATTACATCAACCCAACTTATTGATGGGTTGCCTCCTTTGATTACAAAACAACTTAATGACCGAAAAGGATTTCAATCTGTCAAGATGCTTTTAATGTGCTCCTTATTATGACATTTTCCTAAGGTTGTCCACATTTAATTAATGGTAGTGTAGACCCCCACCCCCTACCATTAATAGAAAGAAAACCAAACACCCCCAGCCCCGGTTATCCATTACTACTCACTCATCCTGTTTCATGTGGGACTATTATTTGAGTTTTGAGTAGGTAATAAAGGGTTGGATCAATTTCAAATGGTTGGAGTAAAATTTGTGATGTTGACTCCATTTAATGTCATCCCGTGAAATGTTGCTTAAGAAAAGCTACCAACTACGTCTCCTCTAAACTCTAAATCTTCATTCACCATTACAATCCAAATTATAATGGCACTTAAAAACTGGAGTATAAAATATTGCTCGTATAAATCAACATTAAAACAAACTACAACACACGCAACTTTTTTTTGTAAGCAATTTACCAAATAACTAGATATATATATATATTTCTATTTAAACATTTTTTTTTAAGTAGCAAGAAAATGAACACTTGAATACACCCCTACATTTAAATTTCTATATCAATCAAAAAAGGAATCCAAATCCTTAAGAGAGGAAAAAAAAAACCCGAAACATTACAACTTACAAATCGTAAAATAAAAACAAAAAATATAATACTGTAATAATGATTCTAAAGTCATGGAGTAATAAAATGGGAGGGTTGGTTGTATGGTACAAAAGGCGGAAGGAGGGGTTAGGTTCCCATGTTGTATTCCGCATTGATGGATGGATGATAGATTGGGTATACTATGGAAACAATATAATAAGAGAAGAACAAAATCTCCTATGAGACAATCCTACGGTAATTTTGTTGTAAGACGGTCTCAGAGTAGATGTAGGGTAGGAGAAGGATGGGATGGGGGTTTATAGGGTTACTACTGATGAGTGTATCAGTGAAGGTGTGAGAGGGTTGGAGAGGGGGCAAGTCCAAGTGAAGGTGAAGGTGGTGGTGGAGGTGTCGGGGGTTTGCATTGATAGCACTTAGCAAAGAGGCCAAAAGTGTCAATTTGCCTAATAAAGTTGGTCATGCTTGCCCATCCTCCAAATCCAAACCCTACGACCAACACCCATACTACTATGAAGATGTTAATAGCGTACATGGCTGTCCAACTCGGTAGGAATGATGGTGGTTTTTCGGCCGCATTCTGCAAAATATCATGAATCACCCGAATTAATTAAGAGGTCGGATTAGGATTAGGATTAAGGTGTTTATATATCATACAGTACAGTATATATGTGTGGATGGGAGTCATGTCATGTCATAATCTTATCTTATAAAGCAAAACTTAAGGGTGTGGGTGTGGGTGGCCTACAAAATTAAACAAACTTTAGAAACATGAATATTACTTATGCTATGCCATGGGAATGGGAATGGGAATGGGAATGGGCAATACTACTACTACTACTACTAATAATAATAATAATAATAAACTTTAAAAACATGAGAAGATGAGAATAGAACTATATATCTAATCATCAAAAGTAGAAGAGTAGTGTAGTATGTATGCATGAGAATATGGTAGGTGCGTCCCTAATCACTAGTCATCATAATCATAATCATAATCACAATCATAATCATAATAATAAGAAAAGAAAAGAATCTTAAGTGAGTGAGAAATCCAAGTAATGATAATAAGAAGTGAAAAGAAAAGGAATTGGGTTCAAATATATCTCCATCTCCATCTCCATCTCCATCTAAATCTCAATCTCAATCTCAAGAAAGGTAAGGTAAGGTAAGGTGTGGATTGGAAACAACACATTGTTAACATGACACAAAAACACTCCTCTACTCCTCTACTCCTCTACTAGGGAATAATTTCCATTTCCATTTCCATGGGGTGATTACCACATGCTACCATCAGCATGAGATCACATACCATTCTTAATGCAACTTCAATTACGGACTACACTACTTTTTAATCTTCCCCTTCATTTTTACACCTACCATGAATGAATTATGAATTATGAATTATGAATTATGATGGATGATGTAGTCGCCCTACTACCTACCTTATCACCACCACCTGCGATAGGCCGATACAGTCGCAGCTTAACTAATCTCTTAATAATAATAATAATAATAATAATAATCAAGTTTAGTTTAGTTTAGTTTAGTGGTGTATGATAGATACTCCATTAAAACGTCAAAGAGTGTGTGTCGACTTGGCTTAAGAAATGACAGGAATCAAAGCAAAAGCATGAGCAGCTTCAAAGTGTTGTAAGTAAGTAAGTAAGTAGATAGAGTAGATAAGCTAAGGAAGGCCAAATTGATGAGAAGTTAACTAAGTGAATATGACAGACCACCTATCTGTCTAGTGACTACTGACTACAACTCCCCTATCATCATCATCATCAATCATCATCTCTTCTAATCTCTCAATCACACTCACACACACACACTAATCACTAATTCACACCCACCCCTAATGTGAAATGTGAAATGTGAATGACCCCCTTCATTCATTCATTCATTCATTCATTCAATAATCAATAATCCCACTTTCTTGTTTCCGTAAGTATCCATATAGGTAGGGTACATAAAAGATAAATCATTTCTAAGTGAATTGTGTTAGACCGTCACACACTCATGTTACTTCTATAATCACCCTACTACACTACTACATCTTAGTATGTTGTATGGAGTGAGAATAATTTTGAAAGGGGAATAGAATAAGTGGGGAATAGTAGTATAATACTCCATAGTATTTAATTGAAAGGGAAGAAGATGGAGTAGTATGAAAAGGAGAGTAAATAGAGAGAGAGAGAGAGAGATGAGGCAAAGGGGCCGGGTGGGTAATTAAGGGCACGAGGAGGAGGAGAGTGAGTATATATGTATGTATTGACATTGACAGTTGAGCCGCGATGAGGAAGTGAGTTGAGTTGAGTTGCTACCTCATTTCACCTCGCCTCAAAGATACTACTCCCTCCCCACCACATTAATGTTTCCACTTTGACTTGACACGGTGATTAAGAAGAAAAATATAGAGAGGTATAAAGAAAGGTGATAAATTGTTGGGTGGGGTTTAAGCTGTCAAATCACATAAGTAACCAATAGGAAGAGAGTATATTGGATGAATAAGAAAAATTTTGAAGTGGGAAAATCATAGTGGAGTTTCCTTTTAAGGAAAGTGAGAAAATCTTAGTGGTGGGGAGGGAGTAGATAAATTATTATTACGTCACTCAGGATTCTTCTTCTTCTTTAATTATCACCTTTTGCATTTATTATTTTGGACCTCCCTCTCTCCCTCCCTCCTCTCAAGGGAATAATAATGCTACCCAGTACACACACCCTCAATCTCTATCTATCTATCTATCTCTATCTTACGGATTCATCACTGATTTAGTGAGTACTACTATTACTACTCACTACACTTGAGATCTACTTCATTTTTTGCATTATTATTATTATTATTATTATTATTATTATTATTATTATTATTATTGTACTCCGTACGGTGTAGTAGTAGTACTCCATCTATTTTCTTGGATTAGTTTCATTGTCAAAAAAAAAAAAGAAAGTGAGGTCAATTCAAGAAAATGGAGGGAGTAGTCAACTAGCCACTTTGCTTAATCTAACGGCTACTCTCTCGCCCAACTGTGATTGTCCAAAACCCCTCATATATCTCCCTAAATTGTTCCTTCATTTTTTTAATCATACTGTAATAAACATGTTAAAAGTCATTTTTTAAAAGGTCTCCCTCCCTCCCATTGAAAATACAACAACAATTTAAACAAAAAGAATTGCATAAGATACTAGTACTACTCCACTAGTCCACTCCCTAGTTGATTGTAATCTACTCTCCCTTTATGTTAAGTTAAGACTTGAAGGACACAACAATGATCACTTCACATGGGAAAAAGATGCACCACCACCACCACCATGTTATTATTGTTTAGCTAAATTCTAGAGATAGCAACTAATTAAAAATAGAAAGGTTAATAATTAATAATAATAAGAAGAATAAGAAGGAAGTAGTCGGTACCTGTCTGGAAGAGGCAGATCTATAGGTGAGCATATGGGCAAGTGCAGGAATGATATAGACAGTGAAGCTAACCAAAAGGGCACCCACAGCAGAGTTGATGGGTCCGAAGAAAGGGAATATAATCGCAAGGAACCATATCGGTATCACCACCGGCAGTCTTGCTATCGCCCTTACGCATATACTCTTTGTGTGATGCATCCCTATCGCCTTCTCCCATACAAAGTACAATGGCGTGCATGCAAACCCAAACGTGATAAACTGCGTGCATGCACATACCAATCTTATTTTTAATTTCCAAGTTTAAAATATTTCTATTCTCGAATCGCTGGGTGTTCCTAAACGAGTCAAGTTAGTTGCGTACATTCAACATTGTGGATTAATGTTATTCTTTCTATACTAAAAATGGAAGGGTTACTTTCAAAAGTACTGTAGTAAGTAAATAGTCATATATAGTAGTAACTTGGCAATGACGTTAAACGGATTAGTTGAAAGATTAGAAAGCGGTATGCATGATTTGTAAGCCATGAAAGTCAACTAGCCTCAAATTAGACAAACTCCAGTCAGTAAAATACTAGTTTTCAACTGACAGAAATAGATCTGACAGTAAAGTGAGAAATGATTTAAGTCAATCTTAGTATATTCCATTGACTTTACAACCTCTATACTCCATATGTATTAAGTACACTGCCAATAGTTTAATAAGTCCGTTTCAGTCAATAATTTTAAACTATTTTTTCTCGGGTGGTTGGTATTAGGAAAAGTATGATACACAAGTTAGTTAGTTAGTTAGGTAGGTAGGTTGAGGAAGTAGGGGTAAACGGACCTGATGGATGAGCATGAGGATAACGGCAGCATCACGGAAAGCAGACTTGGGGAGAATAGCAAAGGCGTTGGAGTGATTAAGGAGCTCGTCACCAAAGGCCCAGTAAACGGCGGCAGAAGAGGGAAGGGTTAATGTGAATACATAGAGTGTGGCCAACAAATAGATGTACTTGAATTTTTGAGGTTTCCACATGGCGTGCATTATTTCCCTGTTTCCATTACATTATTAATCCAATCAATCATTATTCCCCCCCACTACATTACGATATTACATTACATTAATTAAATCATTCATAGCAATATACATACTACGAGATACATATATGGAATATGATTATTAGCAGAATCAATGAATATTCAATAATGGTGGCAGTAGTAAGTTACTAACATGCATGCATATTGCATAATCAAGCTTCTATTTTGACTTAATTTACCCCCCTTATTCCTCACTAACACACATGAACATGGGTGTCAGCATAATAACTACATTACCCCCTCCTATAGAAGTTGTCATAATAGAAAATACGAGTACATTTTTTCACTTATTTATCAATAGAGACGATAAATATAGAGTTAATATAAAAAGAATTAATACTCCACTATTTAATACTCCACTCACTAATATTGTCAATAATAATAATAATAATAATAATAATAATAATAATAATTGCATCGATTTTGTTGTCAACTCCTATTTTAAAACCAGATTTGAACTATAATTATTAGGATTGTACTTAGCATTATTATCCTTTTATTAATGGTAAGTGATTCTAATATACTCGCTCCTCAAATAAAGATATTATTATTATTATTGGTAAAAGAAATACTCGACTCGATGGGTGTAAGGGATTGTGAATGTTGGGGAAATTGTTGGTAGGAGTACAGTAGTACATTGGATTCAAGACACATTGGTTTTGAAGCAAGCAAGCATGTATGTATGTATGTATGTATGGTATCCACAAATGAAAGAGAATAGTGAAACGACTGAACATGGTTATGATCTCGATTATTCAAGCCAACTACAGTACTTAGTTGTACTAGAATAAGTAGTCTACGTAATAACAACGCAAGTACCCATATAGTATAGGAGTGGAGTGGAGTAGTACAGTAGTATTAATAATAAATCTATGATAGAGTAGATCATTTTTGAAAGGACAAATCAAATACCTACTCCTTCTCCAGTAGTAATGTTAGAAGAGTGGTAGTAATAACATAATATAATGCTCTGGAGTCTGTCTGGAGCAGTGTAGATGTAGTACTCCGTATATTTCTGTGAAGTATGAGTGGGGATGGGGTGCCGTGTAGGGGGTATTTTTTACTTGATTAAGGGGATATTGTCTAATGGAAATACAACTACTACTAGACTAGTAGTATATGGAATAATGGAATTTCTACTCAACTACCAACCCAACCCATTGGAATCCGAGAAACCCGGCAAGAGCTGGTTGGTTTAACCAAAGCCAATATACAAACTTTTGTGATGGAGGAATGTCAATGTGGGGCCACTTTCCCACTCCTCATCATTTCTTATTTTTATTATCATTACTTTCTATTTATTAGAATGCAAAATTACGATTATTTTCTTTTTATAAAGATAAACCCCCAAATACGACTCTGATGTTCATGGAGTATTATTATTATTGCTATATACTACGCCTATTTGTATTGGTATTTCTTTTTTCGAGTCTCAAGTATATTTCGGTTTGAATTAAACTACAAGTAAGATTATTAATAATGGTAAAGAGATGAAGTACTCGTAGGCAGAGGTTAAAAAGAAGGAAGCTTACACAGTCACGGCGTGTCCTCCAAAAGTGTAAAGTATGTTAGTTGCACCCGTGAAATACAGCACTAATTTCGTTGGCCCCGAGTGTGTTACCCCTTCAATCTGATACACATAATTCTCATATTAGTACTGTAACTACATTTTTTTTCCTTTTAAAAAATAAATACGGAGTATATGATGTCGTGAAAGTATTAACGAAATGATATTGAGACGAGACAAGAGAATGTGTAGTGTACCTGACCGTGGGCGATAGAAGCAATGGCCATATACCAAGCGGTATAAGTGGTCATGCCAAGGCCAAGGAAAGACCAAATCCTGTAGTTATGGAAGGAGGGTATGAAGACTGTTGTGGCACAGCATGCTCCAAATATATACGTCCAAGTCCGCTTGTCCAAATGGTCATTGATGTAGTATATGTTACTGTCAATTCCATCAACACAAGAGTGTCAATTCCATCAACTATCAGCCAAAATCTCATGTTGGAATAGATACAACACACAATCTCATACAATACAAGGTGATGTTTATAATTACTCCTACTCCTACTCCTACTCCATTATTTAACTTGTATACAACCGGTTTGGTCAAAACAGGTCGGGTCGGTCTCAAACTTTAGTAGTAATATAGAGTACCAAGTTGGACAGAGCACATGTATGTATAATATCCGACTCAAAAGGAGGTGAAAATGATTAATAGATGGATAGATGAAATAAATAAATAAATACAAAAAAGAGGAAGAAGAAAAGGCCAAGAAGGAGTCAGAAGGGAGGGAGGGAGGGAGGGGCTGACCTTGCACAAGCAATGAGTTGAATGACAGATCCAAAGAGCAGGAAAGTACAATTGAATGCTAACCCAACTGCTTTCCAATATGGTCCCAATAATCCGTCTAATACCTCAAACCACTTCACAATTCATAAACAAACTTCATCATTCTCTCATTAATTAGCTTGCTTCTACGAACAACACATTACCATCCTATCCTATCCTATCCTATCCTATCCTCCCTCATTTTATTATCTTTACAAAAATGTTGTTTAGAATTAGGTAGAATTTATTCAACTTTTTTTCCCGAAATCTCATTCACATATGATATGATATGAAAGACGTATACAACTTAATGAAACGGAATAGGTTAATTACGGAAAGATTAAGAATGATGTGGGAAGAAAGAAGGATGGATAGATGATGATGAGGAGGAGGAGGAACCTGAATAACATGGTTTTTGAAGCTGACACCTTCTTTCTCTTTTCGGCTACGATATTCAACATATAAGACACTAATGAGATAAGCTGTCCAACTCCCTAAAAGCCCGTAGAACACCTGAAGAACTATTCCTGATATCATCCCCAATTGTGAGAATGAGTAGGGCAGTGTTAGCAGCACTTGCGCCACCTGCCCAACATTAACAACATTCATCCCTTCAGCAACAATTTTAAGTATATATATATATATATATATATATATATGACTCTGTCTCGTGCTAAAATAAGTGAGACCGTCTCATATGAAAATCTGTAAGAAAGAAAGGTTAGTGGAGGAGTACATACTTGGTTGGAAGAACAGCTGAACCAGGCATCCCAAACAGAACCACCATGCCAAAGAGCATTCTTCATGCTAAAGAAAGAATGATCACCCTCTTCAATGTTGCCATCTCCATTATCTTTATGCTCCAACTGTCCATTATTACTAGTATTATCATTCTCACTGAAATTTGATACTATTGCTTCTTCTCCTATCTTTTCAGACATTTTCCCCCCCACTTCACTTGGATCTACACACAATTCTGAACAACAACAATCACACCGACAAGTTAATAAACAGCAAAATTTAGATAGATAGAAAGAAAAAAAAAAAGATGGTAGTTTAGTAGTAGTAGTTAAATTTCATTAGAGTGGGTGGATCCAATGTTATAACGGTGCGAAAGCAGAATTTCAGAGATCACAAGTATAGTCTAAATATGAATCAAGACAAAACGGGATGAGAATACATGAGTAGTGAAATAAAAAAGGGAAAAGGGTGTGAATTGAATGGAATGGAATGAACCTCTTAGATTTGTTGAATAAGATAGATGTATATGATGGAAGTCAGAAGAGAGAAAATGAAATGAGAATGTGGGAATAATTTACAGTGACTGAGGGAGGGAGGGAGGGAGGATAAAAATACTATGTATGGATATGATATGAAATGTATGAAAGCACCCCTTTTATAAAATTAGGCTGAAAATATTGTTTTGTTTTTCCCCAAAAAAAAAAATTAAAAACAAAAAATGAAAGGAATCAACTTCCTTTTTTTTTTTGTAAGCAAAACCCCACCTTAAATGAGCCACCAAATTGTGCAGAAAGTAGAAGGGGTGCAATAATAGGGGAAGAGGGAGCCTCCTTAAAAGCAGGATAATAAAAATTCACAAATTGTTGTTTATGGCAATGATATCCGTCGTAAGTTTGTGACACATCAAATACAAGAGATAAAACAAAACAAAAAAAACAACAATGCTTGCGAAATACTAATAAATCGTCTTTTCTGCGAGAGAGATATTGACTCGACCGTCATAAACTTGTGACGGATATATTCATCGCAGGGAAGACTTACTCTAAAAGATTAGTGTGCACTCTTGTTAATAATAGGAGTAGGAGTGATCCTTTTATTAGATACTGTAGTAGGTTTGGGAGAAAAATATAAAAGCAGACTTTATTGTAGGAGTATGTAATATTATTAGTCTATTGCACGCTCACCTTATAAATAAAGTAGTGTAGTGTAGTGTATATTATATGTATGGATAAATAAAATATATGGAGATTAGTTGCACTTTCTCTAAATTCGTATATAAAATCTTTTGTTGACTCATTGTTGTAACCAAAACAAGTAGGTAGAGTCATTTGTGGAATAATAATTCCTAATAAATAAAAGAACGTACTTATTTTCGGTTCATCGTGAGAACTAATTCAGTTGAAGTAAATCTATTTATTACTAAAAAAAGTAAGGTAGAATTGTAGAAGAGATGTGAATTTGATTACACAAGTTAAAATGACGAGAGTAGTGAGCTAATACTACTCTAGTATTTAAGTCGAAACTTTTAGTTTGAACAAATAACAAAGCATGCACATTTGATATCCAATGAGTCATTCTACTACATTTAGTTTGCCTTTTAGGAGTAGTATATTAGTGATTTGGTAAGTAGAGTGAGTAGTGTATTCTGAAGCAGTAAAGTAAAATAGAGTAGTCCGTAGAAGGGAGTAATAAAGTGGAGGGTTTTTAAAAGTCAAAGAACGAGCCTTTGCATTGAGGAATTGTTTGGAGTTGATTGGGAGGGTGGTTTGCTTTGCTTTGCCCTGGACATCATTACACACCATAATAGTAGTGAGCACTATAGGGCAGTACGGCAGTAGTTGAAAATAACGAGAGTAAGCCCATCCCCAAGCAAGTGTCAAGTTAATTAGGTCACCATCTTTTTTTCCTCTTAATCTTGACCCAACTACACCCTTCCATCCAGAAAGTCACGACCTAGTGTCATCACCCAAATCATTTCTCAACCTTTTCACCTTATTAATTGTGTCAACCAATAATAATGTGCCACATGTAAGGTCATGACCATTCCATGACCTTTTCTTCTCTTGGATCATGCTAATTATTTGCTTAATTGATGTTTATCATGACCTTGGGACGATAAAGTATTAGCTACAAGTAATATACTGTACGTATGGCTTAATAGTGAGATTATACATAGTCCTATACAACAATTATACAAACATTGGGATAATAATAATAATAAAAAAAAAACATGCACATAGTATCTCAGCTCCCCTCTAACTTCTTGTAATTTGTTCTGATATTAATGCAAGTTCCGCTTTAAAAAAAAAAAAAATAATAATAATAGTATAAGACAAACTTCTTAATTCTTACTTGGTAGTTGTATGTAGAAAGTAGAAAGAAGAAGGTAGGTAAAATAGATCCAAAATGATACTATCCCATAAGACATAGAGTCAACAAAGGTAAGGTAAGGTAAGGTAAGATGGGGGCGGAAGTTTAATTCACAAGTAAGTTTATAATTCATCGCTTATGGTCCGTATAATCAATCAATCTTCTTTTGTAGAGTATCACTAAAATAGAGGATGAGTGAGTGAGTGAGTTAACATTTAATTAGTAGGGTACGTAATTTGTAAGGAACAGATCCCCCGCTGCTCTGCTCTGCTCTGCTCTGCTATACTCGACTGTATTCAGTAGATTCATTAATTGAAGCTCTACCTACAAGTAAGTATGTAGTGTATACTACACGCAACATATACACATTTATATACATACCTACCTACCTACCTACACCACTTATCTTATTATTATAATTACTCCTTATATTACATATACTACATACTTGTTCGTAAATGAGTAATTACATACTCCAATTCCTCACTCACTCACTCACTCGCTCGCTCGCTCGCTACAGTGTATGATCTAAGCAATCACAAACTTCACTACTCACTACTCACCCACCTTTATTATGTCTTTTTAAAACAACACCAACACCAACACCAACACCAACACCAACACCAACACCAACACAAATCCAGAAAAAAGAAAGGGAGCATCACAAATACTACTACTCAGTACTCATAATCAAACATACAGACATACATACATACATACATACATACATAGCAGTATCCAGGATTTGAAAACTAACCTAGTAGTAGTAGTCAGTAGTAGTCAGTAGTCACTACACTTGATTGCTATCTAACCATTTCACAGCTACCTTCTCTGCTTTGCTTCCGTATTCATTCATTCCACCACTTCCCATTCACAACATCCTCCTCCTCCTGCATTGCATAAACATTAAACAACCCCCCCCCCCCACTCTATTAACCTTCCTTTAATCACCATACTTACCATTCAAACTTATCAAAATGATGATGCAGAGCATTATACACCCTACTTAGATGTCTGTCTATATGCACTCTGCATCTTAATTCCTAACCTAGTTCAAACTCACTCTCTGTCATTCAAGGGTGGTTTCAGATTATGATGGAATCAAATACTCATACTAACTAACTAACTGCTACTATTCGTTTTAGGATCAAGTCTTTCGGTGTTACGCATGCATAATGTCATTTCATCATGGGTCACGGTCATCCCACCCATTACCCTCTCATTTGCGGATGCTCAGAAACAGCACGCATGCATGCAACTACAACTACCTGCTCTGCTCTGCTCTCAGTAAACTTCCACATCCCCTCATGTATCCAGCCGTTGCTTCTTCCTAGCCTTCCCATCATTATTGCTACCACACACGAATAGCCGCCCTGAGGGTTTGCTACATCTTGACGAATGCAATGATTTACGCCCACAATTTGGCAATTCAATATCAACCCCAAGCTCTGCTTCCGGGTTTAACACTAAACTCTTATTACTCTTTTCGATAACAACATCTCTTTCTGTGTCATTGAGAGACAAGACAAAGTCATGCAACTGAGCGCCACTGAATGAGTCCAAATCTTCGGGTGTCAAGCTTTCTATGATACTTTCGTTGCTTATCGATCCTTCATCAGCAGATTTTCCAGCATAATCATCCCAGTTGAAAGGAAATCCATAAATGAAGTCCCTGCAAGCCTGCGTAGAAGCACAACTTCTATTCACATCAGAGGATTATTATGGTGACATCTAGAGGCAACAATTTCACTTGGTCCCTCTCACAAATGACTCAACGGTTCCCGCAAATGACAAAAGGAGTGTCCGGTGTATGGAGACTTACCCCAATGGGATTATGTTAAAGCAAAGACAGACTATTACAGGATGACCATGACTAAAATTGTGCTTCGAAATGCATAAAATCACTGCTACTCCACACTAAAACGAAACATAATCAGTTTATAGTATGATTTTCCTTTATTTCGTAGACTAACAATAGTGAGTCTTTGACTCCTGCGAAAATGAAACAATGGCTTTCACATAAACTGACAACAATGAGATTTGAGATGAGATAGCTAGATCAATAAGACAGCTAGAACGACACATTTTTGTAATCAATCCTTTCGACAAACAGTATGATTAAAACTGACACAAGTTGAACTCAATCATCTCAATCGAGATGTTTAATAAACATCAGAAAAATCTTGTGTAAGAATGTCTAGTCACAACCCGAATAGAGCCCTACAACTTTAAGAGAAATCAAAGGTATAATATAAAAGCGTTAGATTTTAAAGTTAATATGTTACGGATGACAATTTGAAACCCGCCCTATTCCCTTTTAAATTCATATCCGTCTAACTTGACCCATCCAACAATAATTTTTAGGGTGAAAAGGTTCATTACGAAATTTCTTATAAAAAAAATGGGATCAGAATATACATATTCTATTAGTTGATTTCGAAACAAATAAAAAACTTGTTATGGACAACAGCAAGAATGGTAATAACCTTGCCCAGTATCTCCAGTACTCCTGCAAATAGCAGGAGCAGAGGATTTCGGATGTAAGCAACCTTACCTCTATGCTATCATATCAAAGCGGGTATGTCTGAATAACCCATTACTAAAATTATACATGAAAAGTCGTATGGAAAGATCAAAAGATGGCTACACCTAATAAAAGAACAGCCAAATTCTAAAATTCTATGCAAAATTTCTAAAGATTGGTCTCCAAGGGAACTTAAGCTAACTCTCATATCATACACTGACAGTCTTAAAATGCAGCAGAAATATGAATATATACAAACAACTTGAAAACCATATAAAAGGGGAAGTGATATAAATAGGACTGTTATGAAAATTGTTGAACAATGATGGTGTCAAACAACTCAAAACAACGAGCACACATGATGTCAAAACATATTTGAGAGGGATTATCGTCCTCTAAAGTGTAGGGAAGAAAAATCACTCAGATCACACGAAAATTCCAAACTAGTTCGTAAAGAAGAATTGAACTTATTACGGCATTTTGGGTGATATGTTGCCAGGTATGAGCAACAGCACAAACAACATAATGAATCAAACGACAAAGCTAAACTTGGTAAGCTGAAGATAGTAATTGACATTGTACAACTAATTCAATAGATCAAACAGATTGTTCTTACTTACTTCTGGAGTGAAGCCATTTTCTTGAGTGCGATACTTGTTTATAAAGCCACATAGGGAAATAAGAAGGCCATCAGAAGTCTCGAGCATTGTAGCACCATGCCTCTTCACAACTTTAGTAGAGTGAACTTCTCTCAAAGCATATCTCCTCATGGGTGAAGCTGAGTCAAAAGTCATCTTTGCATCGTCGCATCTAAGAACATTAAAAAAAACCAAGGCCAAATACAAAACATGTCAACTCACTCTTATAGTCATATGCTCCATCAATCAAGCTAGCTATATTACTCTTGCTAATCAAATCAATCACTCTACATCTGCCCAAGTTGTTGACGATTATGAAAGCAGAGTAAAAATAAGTATGGGAAAGCCAAAAGTAGGGAACTAGTGAGTCTTCAATGTAATCCCACATTCCAATATTTGGAAAATTTGCCTGATGTCTGACGAGACACATTTCAGAGAGTACAACGGAATGCACCTCTATTAGTCAAAACAGAGAGAAATCACTAGATAAAACCGTCTGTCAATATGTCAAAACTGAGCAGATGGCGTTACATCGAACACTGTCAATATACCAAAGTCATCATATTGCAGGGTTGCAAATTGCAAAGAAGATAATAAAAACAACAGGATGAGGAAACCTTTGACGATGAAGACGACCACACACACTATACAATAACGAAGGCACTATTCACAATTCCACTTAAAACCGTATTGAATCTAGAACATAGCGACAATGGAGGATTAGAAAACATATCTCATGTTTACTAGGGTTTGACCTAAAACGGACAATATATTAACGTGGGTATGAATAATTACTTGCTCAATATATGGCGATCATGGAATTAGACATACAGCATGAATGAATGGGTTTCGAAATTGAGATGTGGGTATGAATGATTGATTACTTGCTCGATATATGGCGAACATGGAATTAAACATACAGCATGAATGAATGAATGAATAAAGAAATAGAGATGTGGGTATTGATGGATAATTACTTCCTGATCTCCATCGGACGACCGCTAACAGCAATCCCATCTTCCTTTTCGGGTTTCGAAAGCCACCAATCTTCAAGACAAACCTGAAAACCCATCCAAATTAAATCAACAAAACCCCGTAGTATAATTTTACTGGGAATAATTGAGCAAGTAGAAAATGGATTGAAAACCTCAGTGGGTGGAGAAAAGGTGCGCTTGGGTTTGGAGACAACTTCACCGGCGATTTTCCTTACAATCGGACTGAATTTTCGCTCCATTTTTAAGGATAAATAAAGTTGAAACCCTAGAAATTTGGGGGTTTATGCTCTACTTCTATTTCTATAGCTGATGTGATACGCGGGAAGTCCTGAAATACTGTACTATTTTTTGGCGGGATTTCCGTGCACCCACAGCCATCGGGTCATCTTCGGATCATTTCATCTTTCGGGTCAAAGTAGGGCACGTTCTACTTGGTTTGCATCCATAGAAAAAGTCATTTAGGTCAAGTCAACTAAGGACAGGTCAATTCTGGTTACGAGTTAAGCTCAAATCTTCAGTTTTGGTGTGAGTTTGGCTCAGATTGGATTATCCGACTCGAGTCATTTAAGCCAGCATTGTGCAAATGAACGAGTGACGATGATCGTACGGCACCAAGGCAATATATATAAGCTGGAATGCAGAGTACTATGAATTTATATGAATGCACCCAATAATAGTACAGTTCATGTACTAATGCGTGCCAATTGATTAAGATTTTCATTTAATTTACATTTCCTTGTGATAAACAAAAAGAATTATTAATGGCAGTCCATGAAAACAACAACAACAACAACAAAAAGCACTCTAAATCTCTTGTTTTCTTGTCTTGAACATACACCATCTTAATTTTCACATTTTATTCATCCGTGTCGAACCTGATCATTGACTGTCATCTTGCAAGTCTGTGTGCACAAAACCTCAGTATGTATGTATCCATTCGATGAAGCAAACCGCAATCATATCAGCATTTCGGAAGGTCTTTTGGAGGCGGCAGTAACGACTCGTCAGGACCTTTTCCATTGTCTACCAAGAATGCCATCTTTAGTCCCCATGTTGTGTGCACTTCCAAATGACAATGCATAAACCAAACACCTACAGTATGGTACATAAAAACAGTAATGAATTTTCGAGTAGACAAAATTGATAATCTTAGGTTAATTAAGTTTAATAATTACCTGGATTGTCAGCTCGGAATCTAATCGCAATCCAACCACCAGAAGGGACGCCGATTGTGTTCCTCTCAACCGGATCCACAAGATTAAACTTCTTACTGTCCTTCTTCGGGTTATAGTTCCCCAACCCTCTACCAACTGCAAAGAAATTAAATCCGTGTAGATGGACCGGGTGGTTTTCTGTTGATATTATTCCTGTATCTTGCAAAACAAGCTGTACAGACGCGTTATATGGTAGCCTGTACAGTCTAGTCCCGTTGCTCGTTTGCAAGTTTTTTGGTCCTGAACCCGTGTAATTATAAACATGAGGCGGGGTTTTTGGGAAATCGTCTGTATAAACCCCGCTGATGTTGAAATAATGAGCTTGAAGCAGCGCGGTTTTAGGCATGACGAAGGTCACATTGTTGATACTAGCCACAACCCGACTCCCATTCCCCTGTTTACAGCTCGGGCAAGGGTTAATCCCTAACCCGACAGTAAAAAGTAAATGATGGTTAATTTCCAATGGGACCTTAGCAGGGTAAGTTTTTGAGTTAAGTGCACGGAGCGAGTCAAGGAAATTGTTGGCGACAGGAGTGGCGTTTTTAGGAGGAAGGGTAGTGAAAGTGGTTGAGACTGATGCACCATTGAGGGAGGAATTGTAGTTTAGTGTCGCTGTAGCGGTACTATTATCGACTGCAATTGGTGAGTCCATGAACGGTGATGCAGCGACCAAGTACTTTCCGAAGCCTTTGTTGGCTTTAACTAGAACGTTGGTGGTTTGGCCTGGTGCGACCACGATCGTGTTTGTTTGAAAGGGTTTGACGTATGTTGCGTCGACTTCTACTACTGTCAGATTGTGTCCTGCTACTTTGAAGAAGAGTTCTTCGTTGAGTGCAGCGTTGATGATTCGTAGCATGTATGTCTTCCCACTTTCGACTTTCAGGTTGAATCCTCCTGCATCGATTAATGTTAGTGTATATGAATTACATACCGTGAACATTACTATTATATACGGTCACGCAACGCAAATCAGTATCAGTCCGATTTATACCTTTGCCAGAGCAATTGGAGAGGGGTCCAGGGTGACCATTGATAGTATGTGAATCCGAGACATTTGGAGCTAAACCGGACTTTAAAGCTTCATTAATTACGGCTTCTACGTCCGATTTCCACCATTCGGCTGCCACGTAAAACAAAATGTTAGTAGTCGTCTCCAAACATAAAATTATTAGAATACACACGGTGACAGGAGAGTGAGAAAGCGAGCGGACCTAGGACGAGGACAGTCTCTTTGTGGGGCGTAGGAAAAGGATAGGGAACGCCGAGCTTAGGCAAGATGACAATGGCACCATGGACAGTAGCCCTAAGCCATAGAATGTGTGCATGATACAAGAGGGTACCTCGTTGCCCTGTTATGGTAAAGTTGTACAGGTAACTTTGTCCAGGCTTAATCGGACATTGTGTTACAAATGCTGGACCATCAGCCCATCCTGTTCTCAACTGTCTTATTCCATGCCTGCAGTATGTACAAATTAAATACTATCATGAGATACACACACATACAGTGATAAATAAATGAAGTAAGCTAGATATATAGTCCCGATTGTAAACGGTATTATAGTCGTATGTATGTATGTATGTATGTATGTAAGTCTTCGTACCAGTGGATGGAGACGTTGTAGTTGACATGATTGACGACACGCACCAAGACATTGTCACCTTCCCTCGCATAAAGAGTGGGCCCCGGAAATCGACCATTCACGGTAACAATAGGCTTGGTGTGGCAGAGTCGGGTGTAATTCTTCATCACAACCTGCATCAAATTTGGTAACACGTAAATGAAATGACTTAGACGAGAGGAAGGGGGAGTTAGTGTTATAATGCATGCATGCATGATATGAACTTACGTCGAATTTGTAGTGGCGAACCCGGGACTGGACAAAAGATAGAGAAAAAGATGGCGCAAAGAAGAATAAAATCAGGAAGGCCCTAGTCGTAAATCCCATTTCTGTGTGTGTAATTAAAATGTTTGTTTAAAGAGTAAGGCAATTAATGAATGAATTAAAGAAGGTAGGATATATAGGGGTGTTCAGGTGATTGATGGTGAGTCGTCGTTTTAGCTTATTAGGTGATTGAAAGAGGTGCGTTCATCCATGCATGTCTTAGTTTTCATACTCCTACCAGGAATAGGAATAGGAATGTCAGCAGCGCCAACACTTTGTTCAGGAATCCACATTATTTTTGAAGTTGACATATATCACCCAACTTTTCATCAATCCAACAACAATTTCCCACTCCTCTACCTCTTCCTCTTCCTCTTCCTCTTCCTCTTCCTCTTCAGAACATGTACAATGGAGAGGATTTGCTCTCCTCTTAGACCATGTACATTAGAGAGCACAATTCCTTCCTCTTATTTTTTCTCTTTCATTCTATATTTTTGACACATTATCTTCTCTTTCATCCAACTCATTTTCCACTATCTTCATCCTCTCCATTTTTTCTTCTCCAATTTTATTCAACAATAGAGAGGATCCTCTTAATTACTTTTCTTATTATTTATTTTAATTATTTAATGATTAATATTATTTTTTATTTAACTTAATTAATTAAGTGACCAATAGCATGTGATAGCATGCACAAGGGCCAAGGTTAAGAGCATGTACAATGGAGATGATTTACCCTCCTCTTAGAACTCTCTCTCTTCTAAGAGGAGGTCCTCTCCATTGTGGAATGAACATGGAAGATCCTCTTGTTAAGAGGAAGGTGGTTACTTTCTCTAATTTTAGAGGAACTTAAGCTTTGGTCCTTGTGCATGGAAACATATATTATTGGTCATTTAAATAAACAAGTTAAATAAAAATAATATTAACTATAAAATAATTAAAGTAAATTATTAAAAAATTATATAAGAGGATACTCTCTATTGTGGAATAAAATTAGAGAAATAAAAAGGAAGAGGATGAAGATAGTGGAAGATGAGGTGGATGAAAAAGAGGATGATGTGTCAAAAATATAGAATGAAAGAGAAAAAATAAAAGGAAGAAAACATCCTCTCTAATGTACATGGTCTAAAAATCCTCTAAAATTAGAGGAAGTACTCATCTTCCTCTAAACAAGAGGATATTCTCTATTGATCCCACAATGGAGAGGACATCCTCTTAGAAGAAAGAGAGTGCTAAGAGGAGAGTAAATCCTCTCTATTGTACATGTTCTTAGCACCTCTCTCCTCTAAGAGGAGGTCCTCTCCATTGTGGGATCAACATGGAAAGTTCTCTTGTCTCCATTGTGGGATCAACATGGAAAGTTCTCTTGTTTAGTGAAAGTTTAGTACTTCCTCTAATTTTAGAGGATTTTTAACATTGGCCTTTGTGCATGTTACCAAAGGCTATTGGTCATGTAAAAAATTAAATTATATAAAAAATAATAATAATCATTAAATAATTAAAATAAATAATAAGAAAGATAATTAGGAGGATCCTCTCTATTGTGGGTTAAAATTAGAGAAGAAAAAATGAAGAGGATGAAGATAATGGAAAATGAGGTGGATGAAAGAGAGGGTGATGTGTCAAAAATATAGAATGAAAGAAAAAAAATAAGAGGAAGAAAACCTTCTCTCTAATGCACATGGTCTCATAATGCTTGTGTTGTGGAGTCGATGCACGAGGACAAATTGTTAAATAACATGCGGTAGTCTTTTTATAATAAGATAGATTAGGCTATTAGCTAAAAGACCAATGCAATTAGTTTAATAATACTCCACTATTTCTCATTTCAATTGAAAAAGACACTTGGTTTTTGTTTGAATTTTTGGTAATTTGAACTTGAACTTGAACTTGAACTTGTCTTATGCTTCGTAGGAGTAGTTGTTTGACAATAAGAGCATGTACAATGGAGAGGATTTACCCTCCTCTTAGTACTCTCTCCTCTCAGAGGAGGTCCTCTCCATTGTGGAATGAATATGGAAGATCCTCTTGTTAAGAGGAATGTGGTTACTTCCTCTAATTTTAGAGGAACTTAAGTTTTGGCCCTTGTGCATGGAAACATATATTATTGGTCATTTAAATAAACAAGTTAAATAAAAATAATATTAACTATGAAATAATTAAAGTAAATTATTAAAAAATTATATAAGAGGATACTCTCTATTGTGGAATAAAATTAGAGAAATAAAAAGGAAGAGGATGAAGATAGTGGAAGATGAGTTAGATGAAAGAAAGGATGATGTGTCAAAAATATAAAATGAAAGAGAAAAAATAAGAGGAAGAAAACATCCTCTGTAATGTACATGGTCTAATGTTGAAAGAGGTGATATGATTGATTATGCGTGGGGTAGGGGTAGGCCTAGGCCATGGTTGTATTGAATTTGAGGCGGCCTAAACATTTAATTTGGGTTTAGAGAAGAATGTGTTTATTGTGGTGGCCTGGTTATTAAAAAGGGTTGGGCTATAGAATTGGATATCATATGATATCATGATCATCATCCCTCCCTCCCTTAAGTGGACCGCCCGCCATCAACCCCATCATCCCATCCTATCCTATCCTATGATAGATAGATTTGATCCATTCTGGGCTGGACTTAGATTACTCATATTGCCGTATTGATAATCAATTCAATTTGAGCATGAATTGATTAAATTCCGGTGTGGTGTGGTGTGGATCAAATTTTGAATACTCACATAATAATGTTATGTGGATTGTGGGTGTAAATACAAGCAAGTAGTGGAAATTGAAAGCGAGGCATATATAACTAGAAAGAAAAATATGAGTCATAATAGTCGTCTGTCCATCCCTTAGATAATTGATGACTGACTATTCAAAAAAACAAATTTGGAGAATACTCGTAGTCCGTCCTGTCCCGTGTCCTTGTCCTTGTCCTTGTTCGTGGTAGGACGTCTCAGTCATTTATTTATTTGGTGGGTGGGTGGGTGTGTCTTATTATGATATTGGGATGACCTTATTTTGATTGGGGAATTAAATTAAGAATCACAAATAAATAGTGTAGGAGTATAATAATGGGGTTGATTAATGCTCCTCCATAAATGAAGTGGACTTGGGGCTGGGGCTGGGCCTAGCTAACTAATTAAGTCAAAACAAACAAACAATTGAATACTACTACTACTACTACTACTACTGCTCTCCTTCCTCTTCCTCTTGCTCTACGACTCTCTAAGTACAAATACATACACAGGCAGGCAGGCAGGCGGGTTCAGTAATTAATTGGGTCTTCCATTATTTGACAACACAAGAAGAAGAAGAAGAAGAAGAGCAAGGAGTAAGGTACTATTTTGATTGACTTGTGCTTCCTGGGGTTGATTAGTTTGGTATTACTATCATTGTAGTCGCCTTATATAGATAGTTACTCCACTATATAGTATATCCTTGATTGATTGATTGATTACTTGCTTGCTTGCTTATTAATGGTAGGCAGCTAGCTAATGGACTACTGCTAACATTCTTCCCACTTCAATTCATACTACTACTACTACTACTAGTAACAACTAGTGTAAGTAAGGTAGCTAAGTTTGGTGGTATATTATACAGTACTGTATTCAAATGCTTTGTTTTCTCCACCTTGTTGCTTGGTGCTGGTGTGTTATGTGTTTTGTTGATTCTGAGTGACGACCACACGTCTTACCTACCTACCTAACTTTATTTCATCCATTCCATTCCATTCACCGGAGTAGAGTAGAGTAGAGTAGAGTAGAGAAGATGAATTCACTCATTTGATCTCCTACTACTAGTAGTAGTAGTAGTAGTAATCCGTGAGTAGTTTAGTAGTGTACAGTATATCTTAATTTCTGTATGTGCCGTGCCTGCTCAATTCCCACTGTGTTAGTGTTACATATATATAGTCAGTCATATACATATACCAGTATCAAATGTAGTACTCGTAGTATATACTCATATAAGCTTATTAATTACTCCTCCTACTCCATAGTACAGTGATAAGTAAGTAAGTTGAATCCTTCATGTATGTCATCATCTGAATTATTATTATTATTATTATTATTATTATTATTATTATTATTATTATTGTTCCAGGCCAGTAGTAGTGTAGCGTTATTACAGTACTATTCTGAATTCATGTACTCTGTCATCATGTGAATGTGAATGTGAATGTGAATGGAAGACTCCTTCACTCTTGACTCTCTCTCTCTCTCTAACAAATCACCATCTACACACTACTACTACACTCATTGCTTTTTCTACTTGCATCATCATTATTCTTCTTAACTTAGATTCCTAATGACTACATACTCTATTATTACAGTATTATTATTTGGATTGGATTGGATTGGATTCCCACACATTTAATAATTTACAATTACAGTTACAGTAACCAGTTGTATTATACTCCCTATTACCAATATATTTATTTATATCAATATGATTGGATTAATAATTAATATTACCATAATCCTTTAGGGAGTATTAATACTATCCTACTTAGATTACGAAAGTTTTTTCTACTCCTGCTATCTATATAACCCAACCAACCAACCAATTGTGAGTGCTGTTTTTCGTCGTCGGCGCTTTTTAAAGTAAAAGACAATCTTGCCCTTACCTTAATTAGATTAGTTAACTAATGTTATGTAATTTTAGAAGTTAGATTAGTTATTGAAACTCGTTAATGAAGCGGTTTTCTAATTTTTCAAACCGTTCCGTTATTATCTTGTCCTTATTATATATCCACTCAAACTCCACTCACCATATTTAATTTAATTTTCTCTCACTTAAAAAAAGCGTCTTTTCCTTAGAGAAACCCGACTTTTCTAGAAATTAGGTTGTCGGCGATTTTTAATGTGAAAAGACAACAACGTCCTTCTCTAATTACATTCACTAACTTTGTTAATGAAATTAAAAAATTTAATCATGTTAATGAAACTCGATAATAAAATATATATTTTTTTTTTTTGAAAACCGTCGTTTTATTATGTTACGGATTATGTTATATTATATATCCTCCCCCATCCACAACAACACTAATATTATTAATAATATTAAAATTGTATTAATAGGCGATTTTAGGAGGTTTTAGAATCAAATATAGATAATAGTTTAGTAAGGTTTATCAACGATGTTCAGTTGGTTTAGTGGTAAAGAGACTCATTTGTGTTCAAGAGGTTGTGGGTTCGAGCCTTACTAATTACAAATTTTTGTAATTTTTTTGGCGTCCAAGGGACCCCCCAGACGCGGATTTTCGCGTCTAGGGGTCCCCTAGACGCGAAATTCATGCGTCTGAGGGGCCTCTTAGACGCGAAATTCATGCGTCTAGGGGACCCCCCAGACGCGGTTTTCCGGCGTCGAGGTCTGTTTCCAGACCCAGTTCGCGAAAAATCGAGCCCCATTTCGATTATAATTAATACTATTAGATTGATAGTTTAGGTTCCCCATAGCTAATTTGTGTGTGATATATATACCCTAATTGAGTAGTTATTGTTTTCTATATTCGATTTTGGTATCGATCTGGCTGATGGTGGGATCGATTTCTGCGAAATATAAATTTCCTAAACATATTCCCGGGATACATTGAGACACGTGTCTCGGAGACCGTTCAATAGTCCAAAAACCGACATTTCAAATTAGTCGGGAATATATTTGTTACGTTAGTCAAGAAACTTAATTAAATTCATTAGAATATATTACATAAGGGTAAAAGAGTTACGTTGAGACACGTGCCTCAAAAACCGTTCAAGAGTACAAAAACCGTAATTTTAATTTACTCGGAAATATTAATTACATTAATTAACAAACTTAATTAATATCAATAATCATAATTAGAGAAAGGGTAAAAGAGTAAATTCACGTATAAAGCGCCGACGACGTGGCTGAAATGTCGACGACGAAATATAGTAGTGCCAATTGTCACCATTAAGTTTAAGATTTCAAAGTCAGTCATCCATAATAATATTAATAATAGAAATAGAAATACTAGCATCCAGATGGGAGAAAGAAAGGTAGTGAATAAATACTATTCCCCGATTTTGAGATACCTGGAAGAATAAGAAAACAGCAGCAGAAGCGCCTCAAAAACAAACAGACGATGACTGTTCGAATGATGTTGCCCATGAGTATTCGTTGCACCACTTGCGGTCATTATATATACAAGGGCACCAAGTTCAACTCCAGGAAAGAAGATGCTGCTGGGCAGAATTACCTTGGCATCCAAATCTTCAGGTTTTACTTTAAGTGTACCCAATGCTGTGCCGAGTTAACTATCAAGACCGACCCAAGAAACTCTGACTACACTCTCGAGGCAGGTGCATCCAGGAACTTCGAACCTTGGCGAAACTAGGATGAGGAGGAACTACACAGGGGTGCACCAAAAGAAGAAGATGATGTGGGAGATGCCATGAAATCTTTGGAGAAACGAACCCTCGATTCAAAGCGCAAGATGGATATTATGTCTGCTCTTGATGAGGTGAAGTCTATCAAGTCAAGGCACGCAACCGTCAGTGTCGATCATATGCTCAAGAAGATTCTACAATGCTCCGCTGAGGAGGACCTACATCATCAACACAAACTTGATGATGAGAGAGATGAAGTCCTCATCAAATCAATTTTTCATGCCTCCAAAGATACTCTGAAAAGGATGATAGATGATGATGACGATGACGACGACCACAGTAAAGATAAAATTGGAGAGGACTATATCAAGAGACGCAAGACCACAACAGATTTATTGGACGCAAAGAACTCAGATTCCTTTAGTAGTAAGATAATCTTCAAGGTGAAGAAGAAACAAACCTACCTGAAGAAAGACGATAGCAAAGAGGAACTTCCTGTGGGTGGCAGGACTGGCAGCATACTTCATTCTCTCGCCCAATATGACAGTGAAGATGATGAGTAGGGTTGTCGACCTGGATCTGTAGGGCGAATCATGTACATGTTTTACTATAGCAATATCTTTGAACTAGGATATCTTAGAGATATAATTTACATACATAATATAGAAAGCTAATTCCAATATATAATGTGAACGAATCGACTACTGCTTATTCCCAAGTATGTTCAATGCTAAATTGCTGATGATGCTCTTCTTCTGCCTGTTAATATAGTACTCCCTCCGGTCACAATTTATTGCCCCATTTCATTAAAATACACTCACATATAATCATGAAATGGGGCCATAATTTATGACCGGAGGGAGTACTACGTAGTAGTATGTTGTGTTTGGGTTTCCATCATCTCCACCAAGTTAGAAATAACATTAATGTGTTCATTTAAGTCATCAACTAACGAAACCATGCACGACTTAGATAGGAGATCGCCTAATTTTAGTTACACATTATTTTCCTTGTAAGGTGTTAATTACCTGGTTTCTGATGTGCTCAAGCATTTCTTCTCAAAACCACAGAGCACTGCAGAATGGAACCGACTCAGAAAGCAGATGATGCCCTTGTGAAGGATGGAACTGTGGATATCCACGGGAATCCTGCTGACAAGAACAAAACCGGAAATTGGAGGGCTTGCGCTTTTATCCTTGGTATTACCTTCTTTTCTTCATTACATTACTACATTTCCAATTCGCCTCAACTGATTGCTTAGCTCTCAGTTTTTACGCCTCATAACAGTAGTACTAACAGTTGAGGAAGTTCATACCACAGTTGCAGTTGATCGATCAGTTACTGCCTATATGTTTTTTTGTTACCTAAATTCTTGAGAGCTGTATTGTTTTCTCAGGAAATGAATGCTGTGAGAGGCTGGCGTACTATGGAATGAGTACGAACCTTGTAAACTATTTCAAAACTCGAATGAATCAGGGAAATGCCACCGCATCTAAGAACGTAAACAATTGGTCAGGGACCTGCTATATCATGCCCTTACTTGGAGCCTTTTTAGCTGATGCTTACTGGGGAAGATTTTGGGTTATTGCCATCTTTTCCATGATTTATGTTGTCGTGAGTTTCCATCAAATTCTGTCAACTTCACTTCAATTGTTTGAATTTATTGTTCCAATTTGATGCCTAATTCAATGCTGAATTGAGAGTTTTTTTTCCACCGTTGATGTATGTTGTGCAGGGAATGGTTCTGTTGACACTGAGTTCCTCAGTGAATGGACTAAAGCCTTCATGCGGTGCAGACGGATGTCACCCAACAACACCCGAAATTGCAGTTGCATTTATATCGCTCTACTTGGTTGCACTTGGAACAGGTGGAATTAAGCCTTGCGTCTCATCATTTGGTGCTGATCAATTTGATGAAACCGACGACAAAGAAAGGATAAAGAAAAGTTCCTTTTTTAATTGGTTTTACTTTTCAATCAATGTGGGTGCTCTTGTCGCTTCTTCACTTTTGGTGTGGATCCAAACCAATGTTGGCTGGGGATGGGGCTTCGGCATCCCTGCTGCAGCCATGGCTATTGCTGTGGTGTCCTTCTTTAGTGGGTCCCGTCTGTATCGGTTTCAGAAGCCTGGAGGGAGTCCACTGACTCGGATTGCTCAGGTGCTGGTTGCAACTTTCAGAAAAATTATGGTCAAAGTTCCCGAGGACAAAAGCCTTCTCTACGAGACAGCTGACGAGGAATCAAACATTAAAGGAAGTCGCAAGCTTGAGCATACACACAAATTAAGGTGCGTCGATTCTATACAATTGTAGCAGCATTATACGTAGTATCAGGAAATGATCAATTGATCAGAGCAAGTTTAAAACCATCAAATGCAGTAATTCTGATTTTTTTTCCCATTCTTCAGATGTTTCGACAAAGCTGCAGTACCAACAAACACTGACGACATAAAGGGTACGCCAAACCCGTGGAGGCTCTGCAGTGTAACTCAGGTGGAAGAGCTCAAAGCCGTAGTCAGGTTGCTTCCAGTTTGGGCAACAGGGATTGTTTTTGCAGCAGTCTACAGTCAAATGAGCACCATGTTTGTGTTGCAAGGAAACAGTCTAGACCAACACATAGGACCAAAGTTCCAAATCCCATCAGCCTCTCTCTCGCTTTTCGACACTCTAAGTGTCATATTCTGGGCCCCAGTATACGACCTTGTGATCATCCCGGTTTTTTCAAAGCTAACAGGTCACGAACGTGGTTTTACTCAGCTTCAAAGAATGGGAATCGGGCTGGTTATTTCAATCTTTTCCATGGTTACAGCCGGGATCTTGGAAGTCGTTAGGCTAGACATGGTGAGGAAGCACAATTACTATGACTTAAAAACCATCCCTCTCTCGATATTCTGGCAAATCCCTCAGTATTTCCTCATAGGGTGTGCGGAAGTGTTTACCTTTATCGGGCAGCTGGAGTTCTTTTATGACCAGGCGCCCGATGCAATGAGAAGCCTGTGCTCTGCTCTATCGCTCACAACAGTGGCTTTGGGAAACTACCTGAGCTCATTGCTGGTGACGATAGTCACAGACGTGAGCACTAGAGACGGGAAGCTAGGTTGGATCCCGGATAATCTGAATAGAGGTCACCTTGATTACTTCTTTTGGCTCTTGGCTATTCTCAGTGTGATCAACTTCCTAGTGTATCTATGGATTGCTCAGTGGTATACATACAAGAAGGCTAAAGGAGTAGCTAAGTGAGGTTTCAGTGTGCTCAAGGAATGTTTATGTTAGGTTATATACACAGAGTAACAGGTGAAAGAATGAAGTCTGGCAGGAAAGAGACCAAATTTCTTAGTTTACCAACTTCAGATAGTGTAATTGTAAACATGTTACTGGTACTGGTAGTGTGGTAAATGGAAAAGTGTCCAGATATGTTGTGTGATTTTAGTTCTGGGTCTTATAAGTTTGGTGGAACTGTATACATTTGTTGAACTGCAAGTCTTTAAATAGAGACCAAACCTTGTTATTTTCATTCATTTTTTTGTTGGTGACGGTCGGAGGCCACAGAGTACATGTCCAAGTGTTATGGCCGACGCTAAAGAGAGAGGTGAAGAAGGGCCATGAATGAACTCAATGCAGGCAGGAGTAGCTATCTGAGAATTAGTCGTGAAACACGAGCCATAAAGTCGTACGGAGTACATGGATACGGAAACTAGAGATTCAAGACCAGTTCACCTAGGAATCCCAAGTATCTTAAGTCCAAAAATGCCACTTGCCACTTTGTTCTGTATAGACATCCCACTCCCTAACCAAGATAACCAGTATGGAATCCAAAGTGAGGGGTCCAAACCAAAGACACCCACCCAATCGCAGATAGTATTACGTACATCTTATCCAAACTGAGAGTACTCTCCACAGGTGTATCTTATCCTCTTTTCTAGTTAACTAAAAAAAAGCTTCAATATGATCACTGTGAAGATTATCCAAACCGGGTTCAAGTGGACGGCCAACAAATGTCCTCAATACTCGACCTTCGACACGAGAAGTTCAGGAAAGCTTTGCACTCTCTCTGTCTGCCGGGTCAAACCCAATGATTCGAGCTCGGAGAGTTCTCCGCCTGAAGGGGACCCTCAAAAGCAGGAGTTACTGGCCAAAATAGCAATGCTTCAAACTCAGAAGTTTCGGCTTACTGACTACTTGGATGAGCGTTCTGATTATTTGACCCAGTTTGCTGAGGAAGCCAGTGCTGAGATTGATGCTATTGGCGAAAATGCCCTTAAAGATCTCGATGAAGCCAGTGCTCGGGTCTGCCCATCAACTTAATCCTTCATTATGCTTTCAAAATTTGCCATATGATAGTAATATTGTGATGCCACTGCCCTAATATTTTATTTATTTTCAGTTAATGGGTTCATGGATGCATGGGCATTAGACTAATTGGGTTACATGATATTCTTTTCATCATGTGATAAGCAGATAATGGGGAATATAGAGGCCAGGATGCAGGAATTAGAGGAATTGTCAGATATGAGCAAAGAGGAGATTGCAAAGACAGACAAAGAATTGTCAGATTTTGAGGGTGAAGTCGAGGACGGTCGAAATGAAGGTCTCTTTTTTCAAAGCCTCCGAGATAAGCCGCCTGTTGAAATGGCAAAGGCAAAGGAAGAGGCTAAAAAAATAATGGATGTTACTAAGAAAAGTGCAGGATCCAAAACCAGAAGGAATGTTTACCTTGTTTTGATCGGCATTGTCTCTGTTGGTATAGCTGATTCGTATATCTCTCCTTCAGTAGACTGGCGGAAATTAGGTGTTCTCGCTGCCATATTTGTCGGACTGATAACTCAGCTGATCTACGAGCAAAAGATGTTGACTGAGAGCGATGGTCAAGGTGGTGAAGTAAAGGAAGATAGAAAAGAGTGAAAACATATACAGCAGAATGCAGCCAGTTCAATAGATGAACACAGTAATATGGAATACGGTAAGTAGAAAATGTAGCATGATTAATAGACCTAAAAGTAGCTCATCCCTTAGGCTTGATATGTCATGCTACGTTATTTTTGCATCATTTTTCAGTTTTGGTGATATTTCTGGAACCAACAAAACCATGAATTCAAGAGACATGATAGATGCTTCAGTATATACAACAATGCTATGAATCTCATATATAAGAGCAAACAATTCAAACAAAGCACACAATATATGACTGCATACAAGAGCGTATGACCAGCAATTAGCATCACAAACATGGTTTGAAAGCCAAGGACCAAGGGATGGGGGGAAATGAAAAAAAATATGTGAAACTGTGAACTTTTATGTAAGACCTTTAGCTCAACTCCAGAGCAAAATTGAAACTCAACTGATCACTGATTAGTTGTGATTATGTAGCATGATTAATAGACCCAAGTATTGCTCATCCCTTGGGCTTAATATCTCACGCTAGCTTACTTTCGCATCGTTCCTCAATTTGGTGATATACTGGAAACACCAAACCTACTCATAATCGATGCTTCAGGTTATGTAGAGCATGAGACCAGTGATCTTATCACATTATGATCCACACTCTCCCAAACTGATCATCAAAAATCTCACAATTGTGTGCAGTTAAAGATCATAAATTAGCCTCAAAGAGATTAATTATCACATAAAAACGAAGAAGCAAACACATAGAACTTCCACTTGCCTGAAAGGGGAACTTCTTCGTAAAGTACATCAGGGTATGCTCCACTCCACATGAATAGCAAAATGTGACGCTGAACATAGTACTTACATATCAGCTGCAACATTGAATCATGATCAAGGTTTTGATGGTTAGTGTGCATTTTGAGGTGGCACCAATTGCATTTGTAGCGCAAGAACCAACATTAAGAATGATGTCGGATCCCCAAATTGAGTTGGAGAACTTGACAATTATCCCTGATATCCCTGATATACATGGCCTCGCAGATAAACCATTTAGAGGTGTGGGATCCCATTACAAATCACAGCTCTTACTAATATATTCCATGTAGCAACGGTTGGCATCACTCCTCTACTAATGGCATCATGAAGAAAACCCATGGAATCAACAATTCTACTTCGAGAACAAAGAGCATGCAACAGAATGTTATATGAGATAATATCAGGAAGGAACCCCCTTTTCAAAATGCAGCCCCAGATGGCAACTGCCGTTTCGGATGCTCCAGCTTTAAAAAGCCCTTCCATAAGTGTATTGTGAGTCACAAGATTTGGCAAGCAACCTATACGCCTCATATTCGAGAATAACTGCAGTGCTTCGTCCACTCTGCACGCAGAGCAAAGTCCGTGAATTATGATATTATGCATGATAACATCAGGCTTTAGACCATTTTCTAGAACATGGCACCACAGCTGAAGTGCCTTGCTGATCTTTCCGCTCTGACAAAGACCATCTATCAACAAGCTGTACGTAATTAAATCTGGCTTAAGATCTTTCTCTAGCATTTCCTTCAAGTACATATATGCAACTTCAAATCTTTCAGCCTTGCATAAACCATTTATCAGGGTGTTATAGGTTACAAGTGTAGGCAGACATCCCTTATTGACCATTGATCTAAAAGTTTCAATGGCTTTCTCGATTTTAGATGAGCGGATATACCCGCTTATTATGGCATTGAAAACATATGAATTTACACAAGTTTCGGCATTGCTGACCGCGTCTAGGATACTAACAGCGTCGTTCAGCCTTCCATTCTTACATAATCCATCCACTAGTGAAGAAAATACATAATTGTCTACTTTACCTCCATCTAATGCAGCTTTCAAGATTGCTAAAGCTTTGTTCAGGTGTCCATGTCTACACAGCCCATGTATCAACACCCCAAAAGTGGTGGAATCAGCATTACAACTGCTTTCACGCAGCAAATCCCAAATGGACAAGGCTTCGTCCAACTTTCGGCTTTCAAACAAACCCCTGATAAAAATAGTGAAGCTGACAGTATTACAGAGGTCCTCTTTCCTCATAAACTGCCATAACATGTTAGCAGCATCGATCATCCCCGCTCTGCAATACCCATCAAGCATTGCATTGCAGGTAACAGTATCTGGTAAAACACCATTCTCCATCATCGATGCATAAACCTTTGAACCCTCGTCAACACTCCCAGCTTTACAGAGTCCATCTATCAAACTACTATAAGTAAACACATCCAACTTTCTATCATTCAACTTCATGCGCTGCCAAAACTCCAAACTCTCACTAACATTCCCACACTTGAGCAAACCATTAATCATAACATTATAAGTAACGACATTAGGATAGACAACAGGATCCCTGACCAACATATCAAAAACCTCTTTACTCTTGTCAACATCACCCAATTTAAAATAGCCATCAATCAAAACATTGTAACAAACGACATCAGGGGCGACGCCTCGTTCAGACATTTCAACAAACACCTTGTAGGCATCACTCATCTTCCTACATTTCACAAACCCACTCATCAAAGTCCCATAACTATAGACATCAGGACACAAGCCCTGACTCGAAATACAATCCAAGAGCTTCTTGGCCTTGTGAAGCTGGCCTTTTCGACACGAAACCTTAATCAATATATTGTAAGTCTCCAAATCAGGAGTAAAGCCCAAAGTTTGGAAATACCTGAAGAAAGACTCGGCCTTATCCCACTGATTCATCTGGGCGTAGCAGTTGAAGATGGAGTTATAGGAGCGTATGCCGGGGTGACACCCGAAGATGTGGTGCATCCGGTTGAAGACATCTAAAGCTTGATGAGGCATGGAGTTTCGGGTGTAGGCCTTGAGAGCCGTCAATGCAACATCCTCGGAGCAGCTACATTTCTGGGTTTGGATCAAATTAAGGATGCGAGGGAGGTGGGTGACGAGATTGGGGAGGAAGAGACGGCGGAGAATGTGGTGGTAGGTGTGGCGGGTGTGGGTGAAGTTGGGGAGTTGGGTTGCGGAGTCGAAGAGGGAGAGGGCGAGTTTGGTGTTGGGTTGGGATTTGAGGAGCTTCAGGAGCTTTCCTGCTGACAAATTTGCAGGAAGTTGATGATGATGAGGAGTATTCTTCTTCTTCTTCATCATTTGAGGTAGGTTTGATTTGAAGAATGGCGCAACTGGAAGTGTTTGTTATAGACCAGACCAGACCAGACAACCCGCCAGAAACAATGGGCCAAACAGCCCACGTAGAAGACTTACAAAACTGACCCAAATCATTCTACTCTACTTATGATCCATTTTTTAAAGTCCAACATGTAAATATTTGATCCAATGGACTACTTTCTTTCTGTCGCTCAATAATTTATGCTCCACCTTGTTGGATGTTTCAATAAATAGTTTACGATTCTATTTGTCTTTACCCTGATATCACGTGTATAAAGTAAATGTAAACTACTACTCCAAAATACTCGCCACGGAGGGAGTATAATTTTTAAAGAAAAAGAGAGAGAGAAAGGGTCCGTTGTAGAGAGAGTAGGGAGTCCAAAGCCCAAGAAAAGAGAGAATCCGTCCTTTTCAAGTTGTCTCGTCTCGAATGGTGTCCCTCCCTCCGTCCATCCCAAATTAAAGCATTTCCAGCCCAAAAGCAATCCTCTCTTCTATGCACTCCTCCCAATAAAAACTCCATATTTCCGAGTTTCTAACCTTGTCCCATTTTTCTTTTTGGGCTGAATGTAATATTTTACCCGTTTTTTATTTTTTGTCATAAATATGTGGTTCACAATTTATCCACCAATTTATCTCTCTTCCTCCTTTCTTTTTTAACCACTCATTTGTAAATGGGTAAATGATAGGAACTCGGAAGGAGTATTTCGTAAAACCATCTTATATTATACTCCAAGACTGACTCCAAATTCTAATTTGATTGACCTTAACACAATTGAATCTATTCAAATATAACTAAATCGAATGTAATTTCACTTGACAACAATGATTACACTTTTACTAAATCCGTTGATTGAGCTATACTAAACTGATCGAAACTAAATACAGAGCGAAGTACTCGTATTAATTAAGGTTATAGTGATACTAAACCGATCCAAACTATAACCCGTACATATTAGTATTCTATTAGACTAAAAAGAAGACTGTGTTGAATTGAGGTGAGATTAAGCTTATTTTTAGCATAAAACAATCCTATAAAAACTTTCTTTTGATTTATAAAAAGAAAGAAAAAAAACAATAAAGTTAAAGAGAAAGAAATAAAGTGTGGTAGTAATTCTGAAAAAGAAAAAAAGAGACCCAACACAAAACACTCTGTTTTGAGTCTCTGAATCCCCAAATAAAAACAAAATCTTTTTCCCAAAATCCAACACTCTATTTCTTCCTTTCCCTTTCATCCCTCTTCTCCATTTTATTTTAATTCACACTCTCTGCTCTCCACTGCAATCGAAATGCCACTTCTACTCATTCTACTACAATAATCTCACTTCAAATCTTCCAAGGCTAATTAATTTATTCGACGGTGGTTATGAATCCGGCGGCGGAAGAGCAACTACCGCCTCCACCGCAACCGCCTCAACCTCACCGTAACTCAACCAGCTGCGAGCGTCACCCAGATGAGGCTTTTACCGGCTTCTGCCCCTCTTGTTTGTGCGAGCGTCTCTCGGTTTTGGATAACCAGTCTTCTGGGTCCGTCTCCACGGGTCGGAAATCTGCTTCTTCTGCGCTCAAGTCGCTTTTTAGGGGGAATAACAATGAAAGGGGTCGCGCTAGTTCCTCCTCCTTTCTGCCGGAGTTGCGTCGGACTAAGTCCTTCTCCGGCGATGCAGGTGGCTTTCTAGGGTTTTCCGGTGGTGGTGGGTTTGAGCCGCAGCGGAAGTCGTGTGATGTTCGTGGACGGAGCACGCTTTTCTCGTTGCTTAATCAAGATTGCAACAAATTTAATAATAATAATAATAATAATATTAATAATATTAATAACGGGTGTTTAGTAAATAGTAGTAGTAATGTGAATGGTAGTGACATTAATGGGGGCAGTAAATGCGGTGAGGGGAATTCAACGGTTGTGATCGACCCTGATTGCGAAGGTGGGGATCACGTGGCTGAGGTATCCACCGTTGATGAAGCTGAAGAAGAAGATGAAGATGATGATGTAGAAGAATGTAATAATGTGGGTGAAAATGAAATACAAGAGGTAAAAGAGGAATTTAGCAGGGTAAAAAATGGTGAAATGGGATTTGAAGAGCGGAGTGAAAAAAGTGTGGACTTTAAGACAATGAAGGATTACATCGAAATCGATACCACCGTGAAGAAGACTGGCGGCGGCGGCGGAGGTGGTGGTGGAGGAGGAGGGGGGAAAGATCTGAAGGAAAAAGCAGGGAGCTTTTGGTCAGCGGCGTCGGTATTTAGCAAGAAATTGAGGGCATGGACGAAGAAGAATCAGAAGGGGAAGAAGGGGACAGGGTCCTGCAATGTGGGGGGGAAGAAGGGGAATTGCCGGGATACGCAGTCGGAAATGGCGGATTACGGATTTGGGAGGCGCTCTTGTGACACTGACCCTAGGTTTTCACTTGATGCAGGGAGGTTCTCCGTCGATGTGGTGGGCCCCGGTAGGTACTCGGTGGACGCAGGGAGGTACTCGGTGGATGCTGGGAGGATGTCCTTTGACGATCCCAGGGGGTCCTTTGACGAGCCGAGGGCCTCCTGGGACGGCTACTTGATTGGTGGGAGGAGGGTGATTCCGCCAATGGTGTCCCTGGTGGAGGATGCTCCCGTCGTTCCCAGGAATGATATGCAGATTCCTGTGGAGGAGCCCCGTAGAAGCTCGGTGTCGATTGGTGGAGGAGGGGATGAAGGCGCTGCTGGCGGTGTTCCTGGTGGAGCTGCACAGACCAAGGACTACTACTCGGATTCCTCGTCTAAGAGGAGGAAGAGCCTTGACCGGTCTAGCTCCATTAGGAAGACGGCAGCTGCTGTGGTGGCTGAGATGGATGAGTTGAAGAGCAAGCCACAGCCGCAGCCGCAGCCGCAGCCGCTGCCTCTGCCTCTGCCTGCGTGTGTAGATTACTTGAGTGGTGCCGGGATTAGGGTTGTTGGGAATGACAGGGATTTGAACTTGAGCTCTAACTCGCTCAGGGACAATTATTCGGAGAGCTTTGATTTGGGTTTTAGAGACAATGGGAATGGTGATAGAAAGGGGTCTTCAAAGAAACCTAGGAAATGGAGGGCTTGGAACATATGGAGTTTGTTGTACCGCCGTAGTAGTAGCAGTCCTAAGGATGATGACGATGACAAGTACAGTAGGGCAAATGGGGTTGGGAGATCCTTGTCCGAGTCTTGGCAGGACTACAGGAGAGACAGTGGTTATGGTTATGGTTATGGTTATGGTGGTCGCAATGTGGCTAGAAGCAATAGTAGCGTGAGTTGGAGGAACTCGTATAATAACAACAACATGGGGGGAAGTAGTGGATCATTTGGTAGTAGCAGTAGTATTAGGCAAGGTGGTAGCATTGAGGTGAATGGTAGAAAGAAGAAGGAGGAGTTTGTTTTGGAGAGAAATCGAAGTGCAAGATACTCTCCTAAACACGGTGGTGGTGGTGGTGGTGGTGGTGATAATAACAACGGGATGCTGCGATTCTACTTGACGCCAATGAGAGGGAGCCGGAGAGGGAAACCTAAACCTTCAGCTTACTCACATTCCTTTGCCAGGAATATGCTGAGATTGTATTGAATGAATGGGGAATCCAAAGAAATCTGTGAGGTCGTCGTTCTCTTTTGATTAACAAATTCGCAATTAGTAGTGTATCAAAGAAAACAAGATCATGTGTGTCCTTTTGTTGTTGTTGTTGTTTTTATATATTATTATGATGTCATGTCATATATGTTCAACCAGTTTTATTCAGATCCATCAATGACTTGAATAACTACACCACATGTTTTGCCTTGTTTACATTCCATTCTGAGATTAGCCGAACTGAAATCATTCTGGTTTGTTGTGATGGTGTAGTAATAGTAGTAGTAGTATCATTCCTTTTTGGTGGGTTAATAGATAGATAGAAATGATTGTGTTGTTTGAAAGCAAAAGTGGGTGGAAGTGGAAGGAAGGAAGGAAGGAATATGTGATGTTGTGGATTACAGATTGGAGTGTCTACAATCCAAGGTCCTACTCCTACTCCTACTACTACAATACAACAAACAGTACTCATACTCATACTCATACTCATACTCATACTCTAACCACTCTTTTCTTAATTTAGTGACTACAGTAGTTAAGTGTAGTCATTTGCAGAGTTTAATGAAGTGATTAAAGTATTAAAATGCACGCGTGTTGTAGGACACTTCACTTCACTTCAGCAATGCAATGCAATCTGTCTGTATGTGTATGACACTACACTCATGGTCCTATCATTGCCCAGAATTTTGTGGCACCATTCTCTATTCTGCATTCTGCTTCCATGCCATCAGCCATTCTGCCTACTGCTGTCTCAGGATATGTCCTCTCATTTCATTCTTCCGCTCTTTTCTGTGAAAGCATGTTAAAAACAGGAGGGAGGGAGGGAGGGAGGGAGGGTACATTGTACAATTGTTACAGTCTTTGGATTTCTCCCAGTGATGTGTCGTGATCACGATCGTTTGTACAGGGTCGAATTAGATCGTTTACTGACTATTTGAATGTGACCCGACTAAGCATGAATAACCCCATCCGAAATGATTATATTATATTATATTAGTTCCCCCACTTCTTTTTTTACATGAGGATAACAGAATCGTGGATAAGCACGACCCGAGGTTAGTTGATGCGAACAGAGTCGTATTTGAAGTAACTTGAAATGTAGGCAGTGTTCAGCAACTGACTGTTTGAAGGACGTTTCACCTCCATAATGAAGTTTTTTTGTTTTTTCATTGTGCTAATGTTTCCTACGTTCCCAGAGAACTTAACAAAGAGGCCCATGGCTTAGCGGCTATGGGAATCAAGTGTTAGGTCCTCCCTCTTTATGTCTTTGCTGCAAAAAAAAAAAAAAAAAAAAAAAAAAAAAAAAAAAATTGTAGGCAGTGAAACTGTGAAGTGACTTCGGGTCTGATGGGATCATACAGTTTTATGAACTGTGAAGTGTGAAGCCGCATGAATGCAGCATGATGATGTTATGTTTATTTATCAAGGAAGGAAGGAATTGAATGATTCAACTGTTATTACAGTAATAATGTCAGGACAGAGTTTTACCTAGTGACGCAAACAACAGTTAAATCTACTGCAGTACATTCTTCAAGGACAGTAATAAGTAACAAGTGTTTGATTTGATTTGATTTCATATCACCAATTTTTTAAAACAAAAAAGAGATGGCATTTTTTAAATTGACTGAAACATTGATTATGTGCACGAAATTGCAGTGAGAAAAGTGGGATGTGCATGAGCAGAGACAAGTGGGAGCATCATATTAGTATACTCATTATATTGTCATAAACTCATGATAATATTGAACCTATTTGTATCATTACTTTGTTGACTTAAATATTACTCCTACGTAATACGTTTGCTCCTTATCAATTTACAACGGACTTACAAGAGAAGTACTATAAAACTCGGATATGATGAATAAAGGGTCGATGATGGTTGTTAGAGCATATATATAATATAAAAATAAAAATGATTAGAGTGTAGTCTAGAAATCAAAAATAGCAGCAAGAAAAAAGGGCATAATGTTCACACGAGAAGAAGAAGAAGAAGAAGAGGATTGATGGATTGATTACCCAAATCCCCGTGAAAGAAGAAATGATGGGATCACACATCAACACAAAGCATTATAAGTAATGAAATGATGATGATTATCCTCCTAAGTGACTGGGTGCTCTTTTTTAGACTAGCTTTTGATGCCAATTGGGATGGGATGGGATGGGAAGGAGATCTCATCAAATCCAAAGACAATCAATTCTAGCATCCCGTTATAGACATTGTTTATCGACACCGTCTTTCACTACAAGATCGTCTTATTCTATAATTTGAAGTCGATATAATTCTACTTGTTTTGGTTGGAGAAAGAATTTAGGTGGGGATGTTAATATAGATGGAGTGAGTACTTTATAGAAAGAAGTGTGGTTAAAAAAGAGATTAGTTGATCGGACAGGAAAGTCAAAAAAGGACAACTCAAAGACACGCTCTTTCAGGGTAATGTAGTGTGTGATGAAAAAGAAGGTTAAATAAAGAGAGAAGCAAGTAAATAAAGAAGAAGTAAAGAAACAAAAGGGATTAAAGAGAGAATGGTTGGGCATCCGCATCAGGCAGGCTCATTCCCCAACGCCCACAAACTCACCTCACTATCTCCTCTTTATTCCTATTCCTATTCCTATGCTCTTTGCCTTCTTCCACGGAATTCGCCTCCCTCCCTCCCTCGGCAGTCGCTTTACTCCGATCAACCATTAACTCTCTCTAATAATTAAGTTAATGTCTACGTGGATATCGGACTCATATTGGGTAGGACAGGGCCGGAGCCGTGTTGGGTCAGAGCGGATCAATTTCTGCGCTGTCAATTATTCTATACGAGGAACAAACATACTCTATGACATATCAGAGATAATAAACCTTTGGATTTAATTTTAAGCACTTTCACGTCCTAAATGTCTTCTAATGGTAATTACGACCGAATAAGGATAATTTTGATGCTAACGGAAATAAATATTTGTGATAAAGTTGACAAGTATACATTCAGGTTGAAAGCCGATGGTGACGAGCGCATATGCCCCATTTTTCTTCTCCACTGTCACGAGATTTCGAGCAACGTAGAATAAAAGGAACACAACAGCCCCTATAAGAGATTGATCTGTCTGGGAAAGAATTACAATCTACAAAGTTCAGGCTACAAATTCCTAGAACCCCAAAGGATGAACATAAAATTACTTTTGATGCTTCTCTTCTTCGACTAAACCTAACCTCCCTTCATCTGCAGGCGTCTTAAAGGGTGCAACTTGAGCTCGCAATCAGAAATATGGCCAACCTCGACTGGTATACCAACTGTAAGCTCTCAAAAGGTCTATTGGTGGTAACCCAGATTAAAAAAATCCCATTCCGTACAAGGATTGGGTTAATTTCTCAATAAGATGTGTGTATGAGGCAATCTCAGGCCACTGGGGTGTATAATTGTCAAACTGATGTAGCGTTCAGTAGAAGTTACCACTACAAGTCAGTATTCCTCGAAAATGAAGGCAACGGCATGCCTTCTTGAGGTCGAAGGATTACAAGGATGCCAAACATCCCAAGCATAGGGAGCACTACAAGCCACTTTAGTAGCTTATAGTAATACATGTGGAATGTGAGTGAGAACTCGTCAGAGAAATAGAGACCATTAGTGTCCAACATTTCAATTAACACTGTGCCAGTCGTCCTCACCGCAACTGTTGGGAGCTTCACACGATACTTACCTGGCTTATCGTACATCTGATTTTGTTTGATACTTCTCTCGCCTTGATAATTGCCAGGAACCAACAAGGTCACCTGCATAAAAGAGAGTAAAATGTAAAAATTGCTGAAATCACGCACTGCCAACTACTCGTACATCTGTTTCTTAGACAGACATCTTCCGAATACTTTATTTCTTTTTCTTTATTCCAATAATCATTTGGGTCAACTGGAAAAAGCCTCTCTCTATTGTTAACACATGCCATTTTTGGGAGCCCTCGAGGCATTGCGGAAAATATTGTTGATATCTTCCAATTGTCTAGCTGGGAACACACTTCATTATCCACCAGCCAAAAAGGATCGGGGGTAGGGAAAGTGAAAGGAGTATTGTTGATCTGTTGTAGCCAAAGACCTTTCAAGTTATGCTTTCTAAACTCTTGTGCCACTTTCTTGTAAGATGCCAAAGCAAAAGAGGGAGTGTATCATTTGTCAAAGAAATAAGAAAAAAAGTACCGTGACATTATATGGCGCTTGTGTTCCTGAAGGACGTCTATATGAATCAACTATCTCGAATTCAACCCAAAAGTTTTTCCCTTCTTCATCATGGAAGTTTCGATGAGAAGGCAGGACATAAATTCCCTGCCGGTTGAGCCGGCTGGCAATATTGTTTCTTCCTTGGTTAGTTGAACCCCATGCCTGCATACACAGTAATTCAATGAAATATACTAAATCCAATATATGAACAAACTATAAGAAAAATCATACACATTTGACATAAAGTACACACACCTTGAGTGGATGATGAGGAGATGGAGTTGAAAAGCAAAACACATTTCCATTCATAGTTGTCACAATAAGATCAAGATCATCACCTCCATCGACATTGTCGGCTAACGTCATACTGTATCTGTTACCAAAACATTTGACAAATAGTAAGAATCTAGATATTCTTGACAACTACACAACCTGAACAAACAGAGGAAGCAAGTCTTACGAAGTTTCCCCAATATCAACAACATCAGCACAAGATGTGGGTCCATCTATAAGATACAGATAACCATCAAAGGATGTTGTGACAATAGTTAGTCCCTTCTTCTTCTCCCCTCTTTTACTCAAATCAACAAGCAGAACTTGATTCATCACTCTTCCATGAGTCCTATAAGGGTATGGACGAACTATCTTGCCATCTCTTCCGCTGAGAACATATATATTTCCAGACAAAGTTGGAACCACAACATCTGTATAGCCATCCCCATCAACATCGCCGACAGTGGGGCCCTTCAAATGCATCAGAATACATTTAGTAAGTAATACTATATTGTGGAGTAATTTTACTCCCACACTGGGTTCCAGAAAGAAGGAGGTAAAGCTGCAGGCTACAAAACAGTATGCCAATCAAAAGGTGTAATTGACTTGAAATGATTGAAGAAAAAATTACAGTTTACCTGGGGAACACGACTTTTGACGTGTGTTTCCCATATCTCCTTTCCCTGAGCAGTCCAGGCTGCAACATTTCCGTGTACATCAGCAGTCACTAGTTCAATTTTACCATCATCATTGATATCTGCTGCCGCAACAGCCCCTTGAATTTCAGCCATTTCAAGAGGAAAATTATCTCTCACTTTACCTGTAGCAAGAGAGAAAAACAAGAGAAATTAGCTTTTCAAGAGGAAAATTCTGAAGGCAAAGTGAAGAACCTACAACTCTCCTAAAACCAAAGAAACAATTAAAAAAAAAAAACTAAACAGAAATATATAGAAAAAATGACAAAACATGCTTAAATAAATTAATAATGGACCTGTAAAATAAGAGCCAAGCCATTACCGTGATGATCAAGGACATAAAACAAGCCATATGAACTTCCAATAAGAATGTCTAGATTCCCATCATTATCCAAATCAGCCACAGTTGGTGTAGAGTAAATGTAAGCACGGTATGTTGCTGAATCTGTGCTCAAATCTAAGGGAGCAGTCCATTTGACTTGCTTTGTATTAAGATTGAAGACAACAACGCCACCAGCAACATACTTTCCAATATCAATACCACCTAACTCCTTTGCATGCTCTGGTTTGTCATAGTAACTGACAGTTTGCAACAAAGCAAAGAGCACCAACATAAGTAACAATTCTAAAATTAATTTAATACAAAAATCAATTCAATAGTCTCTCCTACACATTTGGAATATCCCCATTTGCTTCTATCACAAAAATTTAGAAGAACAAGTGGGACATGCAAATGTGAGAAAAACCCCCAGAGAAATAGAAGGATAATTTATTGGGCCGTAGGATAAATGTCCTACTTGAATTCAAATTGTAAAGATAGACTGTAAAAGAGACCTTTTAGATCCATAAATTGGCAAGGCCGGTCTTTAAATTAGTGAAACGGGGCAACATAGCAAGGACTGGCAACAGAAGGAGCCGAGAAGGAGCTCCTACCATTGTGGATTCCCTAAGTCACATACATGTTTCACTCATTACGGCTTAACATTCACGAAAGGACTCCAGAAAGAACTTACTCGCGATCAAAGAAATAAGACACAGCAACCACCATCTCTGATACCCCATCATTATCGATGTCAGCAATGACCTGATGCCAATGAAAAGGATAGTCATTCATCTTAGTATCTCATTAAAACAGATAGTAAATTTCTGCACAGCAAATGCACTTACAGGAGTCCCTAGGATATGAGCATCAATATCCACATAGTCTTCGACTTTCTCGTGTTCAGATTCAATCCAATCTTCATCTCCCCACATATTCTCATCCACATAATCATCATAGTCATAGCTATATTCATCCGCCAGTTCTTCACTATCTCGAAGTAACTCAAACGAAGAGTCTGCTTCTGCTTCGAGAGCATCATCATTCTCCACAGTTGCAGTATGCATATTTCCACTACCATCACCAACTCCTTTTGCATCAGTATCTTCCAGCAGCCGTCTTCCAGGATTTGTTTTGTTCTCAGCACCTGTGACACTATCTAACCCAGTAGTTACAGAACCGTTACTTTTTTCATCCCCCATGTTAACAGTGCTCTCTGATGTAGTACTTGTAGAAGAATTAAATGTTACATTTGCAGATACTTCTACTTGACTACCATTCATTTTTCCCTTATTCAATGAAGTCGACTCAGAATTTACAGAGAAATTCCCACTCTTCGGCATTTGGATATTGGCTTCTTCCAGACTACCATTTTTACCCTCTGTGTCAGGAACAGACAATTTTTCCACCTTGGGTTGTCCTTGATGTGACTGATTCACAGGTAAACTTGATCCCATCTTGGCTTCATTGAGATCTGCACCAGCACCCATGGGAATTGCCCCGTGTCAGCAGCTAATTAAATAAAGCAAGAGTATCCACAACAAATTATTACTCATGCTTAGCTTCACAACAATTAAAATACACACAAAGACACACCAACCCAGAATCATGGCAGAGAGATTAAATACCACTCAGACTTCTTCCAGGATATGACATGTCAAACCTTACTCTTTTTTAGGTGACCTATTTGTATGTTATATTCATCTCTACGAACTTGAACATCATGAAGCATTGAAGCAATCAAGTCAACTACATGCTCTTCTATGTCTAGTGATGTCAGATCCACTAGTTCTAAGCAAAATTTCAAAAATCGAGTACAACAAGAAAGAGTGAATCAGCAACAAATTAATTTAACTCAGAAGCAAGGACCTGTAAATAACAACAGGATTTGATGCAAAACTTGTCCAATATGTGTCAGGGTTTATAAATAGAAAAATGCAACATCAACATTATACGATTAGGATAAGATCAGAATAGCTCACGAGACACCGAGTCTGTTTTAGCAGCCCCCTGTATGAGCTCCTCGTCATCGACATCTGGATGAGAGCGATCAACGGGATCTGGTTTTAATCCAACATACCAGTTTTTAAGAACTCTTCTTCGAGGTACAACTAGTTTATCTTGCATCAAATACCCTGAAGCTCTGAGATACAAGGGCAAATGGAACATAAAAATATCCATCAATGACAGAATATGCAATGCCATAGTCATAAACTGAAGATACTCGACGGGATAGAAATGAGTCAATGACAACTGACCTAAAAAAGAGAACTTCACCATTATATGTAGCCAAGGCTATTTCTCTAACACCGTCCTTGTCAATGTCAAATAGGAGAGGGCTAGAATGAACATTTGATTGATGATAAGCCGGCCAACCTAACAAATTCCACAAATCAAGAAAAATGATTGAATCAAAATCTGCGGAATCATAGTGACAGAACCATATGTATCTTTACTAAATCAAACAGCCACCGAAGCTTCTATTCCACAAAAAATAACAAGGGAATACAAAGAAAACTACAGCCTAGCAAAACAGATTTAAAAGCCACAATAAAGAAAACAAAGAGCAAATCTAGCAAAATTAACCTGGCATTTTATCTCCATCAGATCCTTCTAATACTTCCAGGTAATGAACAAACGAAGGAACAACAACTTCTAGTTTTCCATCACTGCACACAAAATCAGTGACAACGTTATTATCTAATCGAAAATAAGACTATCATCCTTTTGCCATTAAGCAAAACCAAAGACTCGCATAACATGATTGTCCCAATTTGAAAGATCAAACCAGAGCACAGATCATCCATGGTATAACAGCTGCGGTCACAAAAGCATGGTATGGGGTGTTAATGTGTTATGGATGTGAAGCATAGGGCCCTGACGCAATCATAATTACAATCATATTTTACCAGAAGCATTAATGTTTTCAGTTCAAGATATCTGCAGATTGTGTAGAACTTCAATGTCAGCCATCTACGCTGTTTGATGACACTTTTACACATATACATGTGCCATTTGCAAGTGTGTATGTGTATCAATCTTTTTACTTAACAATTAAAGAGGGAAAATGATTTGATCAATTATATAGAGTATTTGTAAAGAACGGGTGATATTATGAGGAACTGGTCGGAATATGATACATTGATGACTTGTAAAGGTTAATGAGTTTTGTGAGCCACTTGCTTAGAGCTTATAGTCTTTTTAGTTAAGACTGAACTATTTCCATATTGACAGCTCTGTACTAGATTTCTTTGGGTAAACTTTCTTCAGGTAACGGTCCCAGACTCCCAGCTCGCTCTGTATCCATTTAAGATAAAAGAGTCAAGAGTGGCATGCAATTATGCAACCTATTCCCTCTCCCATTATCTGCTCATCATTATCTTTCATTTCGTGAACAGGTTTGCCATGATACATCCTCCCGAGCTGCAGACAAATCTGGATCGTTTGTCTAAGCTAATTGGTTTGCCGTTGAACAACAAACAAGTATGAGTATATCCCTCAGGCGCTTCATATTATCTAGCGTAATTGTGATCAAACTAGCCAATCCGATATTTGTATTACAGTCGGCCAGATACTAATGTTGTAATCAATAACCAAGTAGAGATATTTGTTTTTAGTAGGACACAAAAACCACATCTTTGACAGTATGTATCTCAGCACTATCTATTTGTAACAAGCTAAACAAAGCGACAAGGAAGTAGAGCAGGAAAATAAATAAGGGGAGACGTAACAATGCAGCTGAAATTGCAAAGAACTAACCTGTTAATATCCGCAACTAAGGGAGATGCATAAATACTAGAGCTTACTTCACTCTGCCATCGCAGCTCCAAATTCTGAGGACATTGCGAATTCAACAAATCGTTCTCATCCCTGAAAATAATGTCAAATTCGCCATCAAATGAATAAAATAAAAAAAATAAAAAAAAAGAGTGCAATAGAACTTACAAATTAGGGTATGCTACTTCATCATCGGTGGCAGTTCGATTTCGAAACTTGTTATTGCTGGAATCCTGCTGCGCGAGGACATGGACATGGTTTGGATTGATAATTAAGAAAAAGAGAGCGGAGATGAAGAAGTTGCTCTTAATCGCGGAGAATGTCATGTGATTGGAGATTTGCAAATGAGGAGATTAATTGCTGTATATCTGCATTCAATTCAATGTGAAAAGATGGATGAATTTGGGGGATTATCTACACCCTAATCGAAGCAAGGAAGGGGATGGAGGGGAGGGGGGGTTTCTAAGTATTAACGACGAAGGATCTAGGTTGACCCTTCTCAGAATTGTGTCAAAGTGTCAACTTTCTTTTGGCTGTTGTAGAGGAGAGGACAACACTCAACTCAACACTAGGCACTAGCTACTTGCTTAGATCCTCCATCTCAATCAATCAAGTCCCCATATATACGAATTCAAGTGGATTCGGATTTGGGTAATCGGGTTTCGGACTTCGGCTACTTGTATACTATACGAGTCTTGGGCTACATATCTACAAACGGAACGGTTGTTATCGTAAAACAATCCCAAGCTGGACGTAGTGTTTGTGTCTTTGTTACTCACGGAGTCGTTACGCTTTTCAAATACTCGTAGTACACCCACGCCACCATAAAGGGTCGAGACTCAAAAGAGTTATTTTGCCCAAACAAAAAACCTACTATACTTGGAATAATAGGATTGTGAAAATAAACCAGCGTTTCCTTGGGGCCAAAACTAAAGTATCAAGAGATGTAATATACTATGTAATGCTTCTCATCCACAGGATATAATAGTCGTATATCACAGGCTATATTGACCTAGATTCATCAAATAAAAGGAGTAGTAACATTCTTGATGATATCCCATAACAACACAAAATAAACCTAAAAACCAGAGGGACGTGCAGTGCAGTGCAGTGCAGAGTGAAGAAAAATAAATTAAGAAGAGAATAAAGTAATGATGGTTCGAACTACGACGCTCCAACATTCATCTCCGCTCTTGAATCATTTACATAAGGTCTTCCCGAATTCCCATTCGCATTCTCTTCAACCACCCTTTCAATCTCGGCTTTCAGTTTCTGATGCTCCTCCACTAACTCAGGAGTACTACGAAGGGCCTCTTCAAGCCTCTCCTTTATCTCTTCTTTCAATGCTTGGATTTTATTTTGCAGCTCCCCATCACTACCATCCCCAGCTTTTCCTGCCTCTAACTTTAATCGCTCAATTTTCTCCTTTAGATCGGTTGAGTTTACAACAACATCTTCAATTTTTTTCTGCAATTTTTCATCGAATTCTCCAACCAACCCTTTCAGGTTTGAGGGCAAGCTCTCCTCGCCATCAGACGCGTTTGACTTTACAATCTTCAAGCCTAGATCCGCGGACTTAACAATAGCTTCAAATTCTGACTGTATCTCTTTCTTTATCTCTGTAATCCTCGTCTTCAAGTCCTTGTCCAAGTCATTCGGATTTGAGACCCCAGAATTCTGAATTTCAGACTTAATTATGTCAAGCTTCTCCTTCAAATCAGAACGATGATCAATCGCCTCTTGGAATTTCTTGTTTATCTCTTGCTTCAACAATGTTGACTTGCTTTTAGTTTCTGCCATATTCTTGGCTTTTGACAATTCTTTTAGCATGTCAAGCTTGCTACTAAGGCTCGCATGATTAGGAGCGGAGGTCAATTGTTGACTGAACTCATTTCTAAACCTCTCAACCTTATCCTGAAGTGCGGGATGAACGAGTTCATCTCGGGAATTCCTTGCCTTTGCAAGTTCTTCTCTCAGAAGCAGAAGTTTGTCCTTCAAGCCTAGGGCTTCAGCAGCTATAGAGTACTCATGGTCAACCTCGGCTTTCAGCTTCTCTATCATCTCATTAAGACCCAATCTAGGAGTTTCTGCTGACAAATCCTTCGACTTGAGGATTTCCTCTTTCAGCTTTTCGACCTCTGTCTCCAGTTCCAGGGTTGACGTTTTCCCAACAAGGGGTTCATCTTTCAACTTCATCCTCCTTTTCCTACTCGGATCAACTGGCATGCCTTCTTGAAACCCACCAAGCTTTCGGAATTTCTGTGTTCGATGATGTAGCAGTGCTTGGGTGTCCATTTTCACAAGTTCCTGCAAACAATAAATAGTTGGTACCAATAAATAATGCTCACAAAATGAAAAACTTGTCAGCTCCATAAGATACAAAAAGGATTTGTGCCAACTACGGTCTGTCAAGAACTTACATCCATGTTCTCTATGATAGCCTTTCTGAGTTGCTGTGATGTCCATGATGGATCAGCATGTGCACCACCAAGTGGCTCCTGTAAAGAAGTGAATTTATGCAGAAATTAAATTGTGCAGAAGTTGATATACTCATTTTGTATGCCTCAAGGTATTAAGACAAGTTTAAATCAATCGTCAATTAATAAGAAACAAGCGAAAAGGAGAAATTGTAGGGAAGAATTTACAGGAATGATGCCATCTGCGATCTGCAGCTTGCACAATTCAGGTGCAGTTATCCTCAATTTCTCTGCTGCCTGCAAGTACGACAGCGCAAGTCGTAAGTATTCAGACAATTCTTGCTCCATTCATATAAATCAAGAAGAAAATTTACAGACCTTGGGAGCAGCTTTAGCAGTCTTCCACAAGATAGCTGCACATGCCTCTGGGCTGAATAAAATCGAGAGGATATTTTAGTAGAAAATGAAAACAGCCAATCAACAACGGCAGATGATAAGTCGATCTTGAGCAAGAAGATATGACCTATTATACTGTACCATTTTAGGAATTTTCATTTACATATTATTTGTGGTCCTAATTGTAGGGTTTGCACCACTTCCATTTTATTTTTTTTGGTCAATTCAATGAAATTTCTCAATTTCTAAATTGGCAAAACTTTCAATCTAAAATGCGCTTTTTTGAGCCAACAATTTGTTAGCCAATTAAACTAATATAGAAGACTACAGAAGGCTACAGAGCTTATTAAACTAACCTGGCTACGTAGAAGACTGCATTTTCAAGCATAAGCAACTTGTTAGCACAACCAATCGCTAGAGCCCCACCAGAGCCACCTTCACCAATGACAATGGAAACAATTGGTACCTTTAACCCAAACATGGTTCTTAAATTGAAAGCTATGGCTTCTCCCTGCATTCAGTTACAGCACACAAATAAGTTGAATAACAACAGTGTCATTACAGGATAAAGGAGGTGAGGGTGAGTGTAATCCATACTTGGCCTAGCTCCTCAGATTTCAAATCTGCATATGCACCTGGAGTATCAATAAAAGTCACAATAGGGAATCCATGATGATCTGCATAATACATCATGCGAAGAGCCTTTCGATACCTGTGACAAGAAAACATGCTGAATGTCTGAACTTAAAATTTTCAAATAGGAAGTTCAGGATTGGACTGATTCTTACTAATTTTGACCGATTATACAGAAAAATTCAATCAAATGGAGACACTGACACCCAAGAGTTCGGGGAGATTGATTGTCTATTTGATATTCACAATATCATAGTTTTACGAGTTGGCATGGCTTAATGTCAATGAACCAAAGAAGACACTAATACTAGTAATAAGTGTCAAAAATGGCTAGGCATCTTCCCTGGTCATGTAATATAAACTCATTTAAATTTCAGCATAGCAAAGAACGCACCCGTGAGGAGTAGGCATCCCAAAATTACGTTCAATATTCTCCTTGGTGTTTCTTCCCTTTTGTTGACCAATAAACATGTAGCTCCTACCTTCTATAGTCCCAAGGCCAGCAACAATAGCAGGATCATCATAACCAGCTCGATCTCCATGTAATTCCACAAACTAACATAGATGCAACACTGGATACTCAGTACATCCACGTAAATCATGATGCAATATTTTCAGCAATGAAAGAAAAATTGATGGAAATATTGATAGTCAGACCTTTTCAGTCATGTTGAAGACATGGTCAAGAAAAGTCGGCCGGTTGGGATGTCGTGCAATATTCACACGTTGTATAGGAGTTAGATGTAGGTACAGCTCCTTCAAAGCCTATAAAAAAAATGTTGAACAATAAGTATGGAAGAAATATAAAAGGAATTGTACTAAGAGAAGTCACATTCGGACAAAAGATCAATCGATTAATCTCTAGTTTAACAAGTTCTATAAAGCTTTAATGCAAAATGTTGTGTACAGCTGCAACAGGTTTTGACATCAAACACGCAACCTTAAAAAAAATACGGAGGCAGGTGAAAATGTAAGAGTAGAATACTTGTCAACTCGGTAGATATTCTCATTTATCTGCTTTATTCTACTCATCCTTCTGTCAGGTTCAGTACGCTATTAGAGAGATGATTGTTGAGGGAATATAGTGTCACTGCTATCTATCTAGGGTGAAGGCTACTAATATGAATCCGACATAGGAAAGATTTTGAAGGAAATATGATATTGCTCTCTCCTCCCTGGCTTCCCTGTGATGATCATGTTTCAGCATTGCAATATGATGATATACTTACATTGTGACTCTTGACTCGATTGTGATCTTCAAGTATTCATATACGGAGTACTACTAATGTTTCTCCATTCAATCATAAATCACAGCACCTCGGCAACAGTACTACTAATCCTTACTAACACACAGAGATGGAATTGCAATCGAATCGAATCGAATAAAAGATTAAGCTAAGGACGGACCTGATGGTATTTACTCTCCAACGACCTAATTTGTTCAGTGAAGTCCAAACCCGTTTCATTCGCCATTTTCCTTACCTGCAAGCAAATCAATTGAGGACATCAAACAAACAATACAGATATACAAACTTCAATCCAAAAAGAAAGAAAACAGGAGAAAGTAAGAAAATGAGAGACATCAACGATCTTCATCTGGAGATCCATGAGAGGCTTCTCGAAGTCTAGAGTAACAGGCTTAGGTTTCTCCTTAAGCGGCTTGAAATGCGATAAATGCGATAGAATCCCTCCTTTCACATTCAAATCTGGTTCCTCGGGCCACGGGTACTCGTGCTTCTTCACCTTCCTCAGTTTCGCAACCACCGCCGTCTCCGCGCGCCGTCTCACAGGGCGCCGGAGCAGCAGCAGCCTCCGCCTTCCCATTAGGGGCATTCCAGTCATTTCGCCCCTCCAGCTCCCCAGCTGATCCGGCAGTAACGCTTTCGATATCGAAATCGCTGCCATTGATTAGTTGGTGGGAGTTGAGTATGAGTTAGTTAAGGAAGAAGATGAATACTGTATTATGATTAATTGAGTGGAAAAGGAGGGGGGCGATACTTCTTATGCGAGACGGGGTTATGGAGGTCACTCTTTTCTGGTTTGGTCGTTATTTTATTTTTGACGATAGATTGGAGTGTTTCCCATCGTTTGATATTTAACGGATTATTATTAACATAAATTGAATAGCGAAAATGTGATTTTGATGTGGTACTCGAATTTTTTTACAAATTCTACGTAGAATACAGGTTGGTACGATTGGTATGCTATGACCATAGAACGAAGTTTAGGAAATTGATTAGGCACACCTAAACATGGAACAAAATGTCATGGATCGTGCCTGAACGCCTTGTTAAAACACTAACATAAGGCTGACTTTCCTATATTGTGGACAAGTCATTTTCCCTCCAAGCACGAAGAGTTGGCATGATATGAAGCACTATCACTTTTGATTGTCAGGGGAGACAAAAAAACAACTTGTTTGTAGGCGACGCTCTCTATCCAAAAACTAGTAGCCTGAAATTAATTAGCTTGCCTTTTATTGGGTGATTAAGGTGTTTTTTTCAGCAAGGACAAACTAAGAGAGTTAAGAATTTAGCGTCATCGTCGCTAGGGTGTAGGTTTCAGGATTCTTTTCTCTAAGTACATAAGCAATTGAGAGACAATGAAAACAAGAAAATAGCCAGAGCAGGTTATCAATGGATGATTAACATGTTGTGAGATCACTTAAGGTGCCTGTAACCACAAATTTTGTATCGCAGCTAACTGAAATACAAAACAAGGAAAACAAATAAATTTTATTAATTATTTATCAAAAGTTCGTGTACAACATCTAATGTATCCTCTGATTCTAACGCCGTTTAAGGAACACGTGTACGCGGTACACGTGAGGGATGCGTGCGTAGCTGACTTGTATTGCCTCGCGCGCGTTGTAATTTGATGTTCTTGAGAGGGTCGCGATGACTTGAATCTCCCTTGAACGTTTTAATTTGTCTTGGATCTTCTGACTGCTTGCGACGGATTTGATCTGCTTGCGACGGATTTGATGGAGAGCTTGTAGCGACTTCTTGTCTTTTTCTCTATGGATCCTTTGCTTCAGAATTTTCCAATTCTCTCAAATGAATGAGAAGGGCTCTATTTATAGGGTTTTGATTTACCCTTGGTGGACTTTAGTAGTCACAAGCCCATTTATGGGCTTATTAGTAACATTGGCCCAATTTATCTTCTTTTCGGGTTTAATGATCCAAATAAACCAATTTGTAATCCGGATCGACCCATATTTCATTTACTCGGGACAAAAATATATAAATCGAGTTAAAATTTCGTATTAACTCAAAATAATTAATTAATTTAATTTATTCGACACTTTAATAAATTTTTAGTGCCTACAGTGCCTACGACTTCGTTTCCCACGAAAGCCGTGCAACAGAAGATCCGAGTTTGAGACTTTCTACACAAAAAATTCTCTTCAATGAAGGTATTTTTGTTTTGACGACGGTTCAAGATAAGCATCATGGAAATCTTATATTCTTTGACGAGATTATACCCCGTGGAAAACGCTCTTTAATACGGAGTAGAACCTTAGCTTTAGTCGGTCATGAGTTCTGACCAATGAATCACTGGTTTCACTCGGTGGATCTTAAACAACGCTCGACTTATGTGAATGTTAAGAGACAATAAGCAAGGCTCCATCATTTGTCAGTTGAGTGAACCTAATTACTCTAAATTGAATTAAAACAGAGTTAAATAAAATAATCTAAATTGACAAAATCGATTGAGTTGAGATGAATCTATTAGGACGAACGCTGGATAGACCGGAAGGAGGGAGTAATTAGAAATGAATAATGATGCTTGACGTGTAGCAGTACCACATCTGGGTTTAATTAGGTAGTCATAACATAACATCTGGTAATTCTGTGCCGCCCTGCCCTGACAAAAATAACTGACTCCGTATAAAACCAATCCCCAAATTATCAGAAAATCTAGGGTTTCCTTCATTCATTCGAACAGAGGTCATAAATCGATGGATGGATCGAGAAGCAATGGAGGGATGCTATACCACGAAGTACAAGAAGCAAAACTATGCGCAGTACATTGCGTGAATACAGTGTTACAAGGTCCTTTCTTCTCCGAATTCGATTTGGCCGCCCTCGCCGCCGATCTCGACCGCAAAGAACGCCAGATGATGATTCAAGGCGGTACTCCTGGCCCTGGCGCTGGCGGTGGTGATTTTAACGCCGAGGTTTCGCATAATGTTTCCTTAGGCGGCGATTTTAGCATTCAGGTACCACTTTCTTCCCCCCCTACCCTACTATTTCATTCATTCATACACTACTCTCCTCTCGCATCATCTCACTATTTCCAGTATGCTTTTGTTAGATTCTAATGCGGATTCCATATACTGCTCAACTACTCAACCAATTCACTTGCTAATACCCCCTCCCCTCCCTCGCAGCTCATTCCCCCTTGCGGTTATTTTGTATTTGAATCTAAACGTACAGAATCACGGTGGCAGAGTGAGTGATTTGATTGCTGACAGTGGTTTGATACGGAGTATTTACATGATCGAGTCTACCGTCATATTTTGCTTGCTTTTTTGCTCCATATTTGGTCGTCTTCTGGTTGCAACACACAACTTTGTATGCACAGCCTGCTGGATGTTAATATGTTATGAAATCTAGCACTCGATGTGCCTGTTCTATTATTGGGAGTTGATGTATCAGACCTTTGTCGAGGTGGCAATCAAACATCAATATCTTTCATTCTTTGTCCAATACTTAAAGTCAGCATACTATTTCATGAAAGCAGCGTTCTACATTTAAGCTCATCACAGTTTATGTTTTCTACCTACAAGATTCGTGTATAACTTATTTTGATGGAAAGATGTAGGACTTATTATGTGTATATTAATTACAGTGTCAGTGTGTATTGCCATAAGTTAATTATCTTCCTTGGCTTTGCACCAAATTTCCCATGATTCAAAGCCCCTCCCCGCATATTTTGTGGACCTTGGAAGCTCTTTTCCCTGGTGTGGATTGGTCATTTCCAAAGTTTACGACATTTATTGGCCTGGTATTAAGAATCCTACCTACCATCCATGGCATCATCTCTAGATATGGTTGATGACATGGTTTACTGTCATTATACAAGCTCACTCATGGTTCCATCTTGTAGAAACGTCTTACTAAAAAGTACTTGTATATATTAGCTATCTACGAGTATTATTCATTTATTCTAGTGCACTGTATCAGTTACGACACACTATATCTGCTCATGTTGCACCTGTTATATATCTTAATTATTTTAAGCATTGACTTTTGTCTTCCTTGGTACTTGACATTTTTTTGTGCAAAATGATGCAGGTCTTGCAAAAGGCCTTGGAGGTTTGGGATCTTCAGGTGATACCTCTAGACTCACCTGTGGCGGAGCCAGCCCAAATAGACCCAGAGCTAGAAAATGGCTTTATTTGCCATCTACAGGATCACTGGTTTTGCATCAGAAAGGTAAATGGGGAATGGTATAATTTTGACAGTTTATATGCGGCTCCGGAGCATCTTTCCAAGTTCTACCTCTCTGCTTATCTTGACTCGCTGAAAGGTGCTGGTTGGAGTATCTTCCTTGTGAGAGGAAACTTTCCAAAGGAGTGTCCACTCTCTTCTTCGGAAGCTTCTAACGGGTTTGGTCAATGGTTGACTCCAGAAGATTGTGTGCGAATTTTGAAAGCGTGCAATACAAAGGGCCAGTCGTCACGTACTGATGATCGCCCTGGAGCTGGGGGTCAGCCTTCTGGTCAGTTTGGATCACTTTCAGAGGCGGAGCTTCTTGCCTTGGAGGATGAAGATTTGGAGGCTGCCATTGCTGCAAGTTTGATGGACTCGTCTCCCCCGGTGGGTGATTCCCCGGCTGATTCCGCGCCCAGTGGGCCTTCAGCGAATAAGTCATGAGACTGAGACTTGAGAGTGTTGCCGAATTCACAAATTTCTTTCCTCTGGCACCAGACTTTAAGGATGGATCGTCTGAGCTATACACGTTTTCTTCTAATTAGATATGATGAGTTTTTTCAGCCTCCAGAAAAGCTGTGTTTTAACCATAATCCACTGTGTTTTTCCTTAGTCGATGATTTTTGCAATGTACATTTGCTCTTGTACCACTATCAAATAATTTCTACTCCATGTTAGTATGATATTTTATCACGAGGAAGGAAAAGAAGTTGGAGATATTCGAGTATTGCTGATACTCGGCTGTTTGGTACTCGGTGACTCTTGAGTATAGAAGGTGTCGGTATTTGATAGGCTTTGCACAATGGTAAGTAAGAGCGCATAATACTAAATGTAAATAAGATCTATTATTATTATTATTATTATTACTACTCGTAATTTATTTCATTGATGAGGCATGAATAACGCTACTAGTAGTAGGGTAAAATAGAGTTGGAAAAGAGACATGTGGGGAGAGAGAGTAATGCATAATGCAAATACAGCTAATTCCGTGAATAAAGTCCAAATTGGCCTGATCAAAAGTGACCCATCATTCTTGCTGAGCTGCCTAACTTAACTCCTCCCTTCTTCCTAATTTTGATTTTGATGATGATGAAAGCCGGACATCAATATCAATAGTAACACACTAAAATTCTACTCCTACTTTTTTTTTTTTACTACGACACAAAGAAAAGAAAAGAAAGGAAAGGAAAGGAAAAGAAAGCAGAGTGTATGCGTGAAAACATTTGATTGGTGAGCAGTTGAGAGAGCAGTGTGGTGGTTACACACACTCCTTGCTTTCATCGAGATCATCAATGGATTCATCAGATCGGTTATTCCAGAGGCAGCGCAGTGTACATCAAATTCTTGGTGGCGGTCTTGGTATGTTTCTACTCATTCATTCATTCATTCATTCATTTTGGGTGTATAGTATAATTAATGAGTGTATTTGAATTGGTAATGGTAATGGTAATGGTGGGATGGGGCAGTGGCTGATGTGGTGCTGTGGAGGGAAAAGAGTATGAGCAGAGGGGTAATAATGACGGGGGTATCACTCTGGTTCGTGTTTCACAGATCTGGAGGTGGAGGATACACTCTCCTCTCCTTCACATCCACTGTACTCTTGCTTTTGATCTCCATTCTTTTTATCTGGTCTAAAGCTGCTTCCCTTCTTAACAGGTTTCTTTCTTTCTTATCTGCTCTAATTCTAATTCTACGGTTTAGTTAGTTAGTTAGTTAGTTAACATTCCACAGACCCCCACCCCCTTTACCAGATTGCTATCTCACCGAAGAAGCGGTTGCTGAAGCCGCACACTTTGCTCGTACACACCTTAACGCTCTCATCTCCGCCTCTCGTAATCTCGCTCTTGGCAACGATCCCCGCCTCTTTCTTAGACTTGCTGCCTCCCTCTTACTCATTTCTGCTCTTGGAACCTTCACTGATCTTGTCTCCCTCTGCTATATCTGTAAGATTCCACCTCCCTCCCCTTAATTACTTTCCCCTCCTCATTTAACTTAAGTTTGATTGATGATACTCCTCTCCTCATAACCTGCAGGCCTTGTTCTACTCCTCACTATTCCAGTACTGTATGACAAGTATGAAGACGAGGTAGATAGGCAAGTCATGTTTGTGTACACAACCTTGCACCAAGCCTGCCTCAAAATACACCAATATATCTCCATCTTAACCAAGTTTGATCTTCTAAAGATACAATAAGTCTTCTTTTTGGTACATACATGGATGATTTCGAGTGAATGTTTTCTCATTTGTCGCCTTCATTTATTTTTCATTTTTTTGAGTTTGTTCATGTGCTTTTTTTCCCTATATATTTGTATATAAAACCAACCCTAACATTTCTTCACTCCTTCCTTCCTTCGTCTTCAAAGTTTAGAATGTTAATTTGACTAACTAGGGATGTAAACGAGCCGAGCCGAGCACGAGCTTTGCCTTGCTCGACTCGTGCTTGTTAAGCAAAATTCAAATTCGACCCGATTTTGAGCTTACCCGAGCTTGAAAAAATTGAGCTCACAACCAAGCTCGCAAGCTAAACTCGAGCCTATATATAATTATTAAAATTTTCATTTTTTTGCACCGATGTGTTAATAAATTGGGATCCAAGAAACATATATTAGGCAAATCAATAAGAATATTTTAACCGAAGATGTCTTAGCCTAGTGGTTAAAGCTAGGTGCTCTGAGAGGTTCAAATCCCCTCCCCTATATTGTAATGTGACTAGGTGCGCTCTTCGTTGAACCAAAAAAAAAAAAAAAAACATTTTAGATGGTGGAAAAACTATGTAACTATTATTAATATTTTTTAAAAATAAGAGCAAAATATTAACTAATCACATCAAATCAAGCTGCTCGAGAGCTTTTCGAGCCGAGTCACGTCTTGCTCAGCTGTGGACATGATGTAGGTCCACCCCGACGCGGCCACGCGCGGGTTTGGGTAGGCGAATGCACCTCCAGAATGGATCGAATTGAAATTTAAGTCGAAATGGAGTCGCCACCGAATTTTATGGTTATTCGGAACCGTTCGAGCCCACTCTATATCGCTATGGACCATACACAAAGTATGACCCATTTCGGTTTTAGAGTTTATTGGGCTCATCTCTTTGCATTGCGATACCGATACCATCTATACCGGTAATCGTGTAAAGAATGACTCTCGTGCGCCAACGGTTTCGAGCATCCGGAAACCGAGGTTCTGAGTAAGGGGTGAGGGTACGTGTTGGGAAGCCATACTAAGGACGCCCAACCCCGCCCGCACATAGCGGCCTCTACTAAGACATCGTTTGACTTTCTAATATGCGCGTTAGTGATTCGGTGAAATGATATGCAAACAACGTTTTAGCTAAACATGCGAATTAAATGTGAGCTACGTCAATTTAATGCATCTAATTTATTGTCGAAGTGATTTAGCATGCGAGAGTTCATTTATAAACGGTAAACCGTAAATAAATAAAGCAAGAGCAATAATAAATCGATTACAAGTTACACGGGCGGAATACAACCCGGAATTCACAATACGACGAACAATAATATAGAATAATCGAAATGCATAATCAAAATGATAAGCAATAGTTAGAAACGGACACGTGTATAAATTAGACCGTGAATTGTGTAAATGGACGAACTTCAATTAAATACATATTATTTTATGTATTAATCGAAGGACGGGTATAAAGGACCTAAGCGTGGTGCTAGCCCGATCCCAAATCCCGATGCCTTGTCCCAACTTATCATGTCGATAAATTGGAGTCTAAATTAATTATGCGTCGGATACGACTACGGAGTCGTCAACGCAAGATTAATAGTGAGACCGTCGATCAAAGTTGTTTAAGTGAAGTGATATGCATGTATTTTGAAAAATAGATCACGTGATTGACTTTACACGTGACGACTAAGTCGCTTTTTAAAAGACGAGGCTCGAATGTTGCATTAAAGCTCTCGGATTTCTGGGCTGCAGGATCCACTCGGTCGAGTCATGGCCTGACTCGGTCGAGTGCGTCCTAGAAGAGGCTACTGCCCATAATTTGGGGTGCTACTCGATTAAGTAGCCTATGTATTCGGTCGAGTGGCACCTGTACGAGGTATAACTCGTCTCGTTTTATGTGTTTTAAAATTGATAATTAATCGAATCACATATAAATATGGCACGATTTATATGCAACTCAATCTTCGGTACTCATAATGTGTATATTATGATTACGAGACCGTTATCGGAGATTTTAGAAAAGATTATATAAAAATCGTTTTGAATTGGACCGAGACAAAAGTAATTCCCTCCGCGTTACGTCATCTTTAATAATCCTTACGGATTATGCGATTTAGCGTCAACGGGTTTTGTACCGATCTTTTGAAATGGAATTAAGCCCGTTCAACTACGCACTATTACGATCACGTTATACCCTTGAGTGCGTAGGGCGGTGCTCCTCGAAAGGGCGCCACCGCTATTGCGTCTCGTAAAGGGGTTAAACGGACTTTGGGCAATAGTCATAGTTAAACGAGTTAACTCCGAATTTTGATATTAAGTATATATATATATATATATATATATATATATATATATATATACACACACGCGGTAGTGATATTATGACAAAATGTAAATAACGGAAATTAAATGTTAGATTGTTAGATGCGAAAAAGTAAATGTTAGACTTAGATGTTACACAAATTATACTATACAACAGTTGTACCGTACGACGGACCTAATTTATGGTAAAAAGTTACCACTTTACGTTATTTAGTGATCACTTTAAGTTAAATAGTGACCACGTTTTAATATAAAAAAAGTGTTAACTATTTATCTGAAAGTGGTAACTAACTAACCTAAAATGGTCACTTTTTATCATAAGTTGCAAACTTTTACTACTGTCGCATGGTACAACGGTTGTACACAATAATAACTGTAGATGTTAGATGCGATAAATAAATGTTAGATGTTAGTAGTCATGTCGTTACTATCGACTAATTATGATACTAATACCCAAACATAAATGTACATAAAAAGACGGAAAAAAGAAAGAAGAAGAAGGAGAAATCGGTGTTGAATTGTCACACCCTCAACCTACATGATCTTGCTTCTCGGGATACGGTTCGTCAAATGGCGGCAATGGCGCGGGAATCGTCGAGATACGTAGGAGGAGTTGATGGTGTGTATGTATGGGGTTTGTGATGGATTTTTACGAGTTTTGCTCTCGAAAAATGTGTATAAGTGTGATGATGCTTAAGGGTTGAATTATGACTGAAATGTGTATTCTAAAGGTTTTGGATGTGTAAAGTTGGCTGGAATTATGATTCAAGAGTTGTTAAAATGTTGAGGATTGATGGGGTTTATATAGAAAAATCCACGACATAGGGTCACTCGACCGAGTGGCCCTAATGCATTCGGTCGAATACCCTAACAAATGAACCTGATCCGATTTTTTGAGGTTCCACTCGATCGAGTGGGTCAATCCACTCGACCGAGTGGATCAATTAGGATGAGCTATTTTTGGGATGAAGTAGAATATTTAGCGTGCTGCGATTAAGGGTAGAGACGATGACGAGGAGCCGCATAAGCACAGTAATTAATCAAGGACGTTGGGTGGGGGGGTATCAGCGTGGTGCACGAATCCCGGACTTCCACCTTCCTTTCTTTCCATGTACAGCGAAATGGCGCCATATAAAATGAACTCCCACCTTCTCCACTTCTCCCCCTTTTGCAAACCCTCGCTTTCTCTCTCTTCCCTCCTCCTCCGCTATCGCCGCCGCCGCCACCACCATGTCTCCACCCTCCACCGACTCCAGCATCTCCTTCCCTGGAATTTTGGCTAGCAGTGCTTTTGCTGCTTGCTTCGCCGAGGTCTCTTCTCTTCCTTTTTTTCCAATTATTTTGAGATTTAACTTTTTGCATGTTCGCCTCGTCTTCTGTTGTCCGCTTGCTGTTTTGTTGCTTCGTCGTTTTTCTGTGATTCCGGAGATTCTTGCTCAATTGATCTGAGATTGGGTAACGGTGAAAATCGCGCTGAGAAATGGTGGAATTTGATGCGTTTCTTACGATTTTAAATGTTGTTGATCGATCTAAAATACCTAATTGGCTAGGTTTGGGTCTATTTCCAACTACCGCTGGTAATTTGTGGCGTTTACGGCAAAAGAAACAAAATGCAGAACCCTACGATTGCACTACTAGTCCTATTTTGTGGAACTAGTAATTCGATCGAGTTTGCGTTGCGTAAGTGTAGTCCGTAAATGGACCAGTAGATCTGTGGCGTGCTTTAGCTGGAAATGGAAGTGTTTTTTGACACATTTAATTGTTGCTGGTGGTCCAATAATGAAATGCTAGCTAATATTGTCTCTTCTGAATTTTGTTGGGACTTCCAGTACCTATTTGGCGATGATGCTATTGACATTGACGGATTTAGGTAGAGTGCCTACTTAAGGCTTTGCGTGAGTTTAAAACCGGGATGTGATAATATACAGATTATGGTATGTCTGTGACAAGTAAATTCAGTGAGAAGTTATATAACCATGCTGAATATATGCTATTTGTGATTATATAAAGGTTTGCACCACTCCTTTAGCTACAAATTGGAGTATAAACTTATAGTGATTATATACAGGTGTGCACCATCCCTTTGGACACTGCCAAAGTCAGGCTTCAGCTTCAGAAAAAATCTGTTGGAGATGCGGCTTCTTTACCAAAATATAGGGGTATGTTAGGTACAGTGGGTACCATTGCCAGGGAAGAAGGGCTAGCATCCCTCTGGAAAGGAATTGTGCCAGGTTTGCATCGGCAATGCTTGTACGGTGGTCTGAGGATCGGATTATATGACCCTGTGAGCTTCCACTTCCACTTTCCTTGTGGACCTATTAAAGATACACAGTATTATGTAAAAAAAAAAGGGGAATTACTCATGTAATATTTTCATTGATACAGGTGAAGACGTTATATGTAGGTAAAGACCATGTTGGCGAGGTTCCTTTGACCAAAAAGATTCTTGCTGGACTTACAACTGGTGAACAACTAAACTATGAATGATAGCTTCATATGAGTCTACACGATCATCATCTATAATATGTATTTCTCTGAGAACTAGCTGGATAATATGTTCATTTTTCTTTCTTAGGTGCTTTGGGAATTGCTATTGCGAATCCTACTGATCTTGTGAAAGTCCGTCTTCAATCTGAGGGGAAGTTGGCTCCTGGTGTCCCAAGACGTTATACTGGAGCGTTAAATGCTTACTCAACAATTTATAAGCAGGTGACCTCCATGTTTGGAATTTGTTCGAAACCTCTCCTAAATGTTGAATGCCATATTTTTTTGCACATTTCTAACATTATGAATTTTAGGAAGGACTTGCTGCTCTATGGACTGGAATTGGGCCTAATGTTGCACGGAATGCTATTATAAATGCAGCTGAACTCGCTAGCTATGATCAAGTGAAGCAGGTAAAAAATGACTATTAATTAGTTACTCCATCCGTTTCATTTTATTGTACTCCTATATAATTTTCTGAATACCCCTCACATTTTTGAAAAATGTATACAATCAAATGGAATAAAGCAACTAAAGCAAGTACAGAGTATTATTTTTTCTTAAAATTTTCATTTTCCTCATTAGTTGCACATTCAATATCTCATACGAGTACTTTTCTTCTGTTGCAGACAATTCTGAAGATACCAGGGTTCACCGATAATGTTGTCACCCATCTGTTTTCAGGTCTTGGAGCAGGGTTCTTTGCTGTTTGCATTGGCTCGCCAATTGATGTGGTAAGTACATCGTCACATCATCTTACAGACTTTTGGTTTTCTTTATTTATCATGCCTATTGTCTTGCTGTTTTCAGCATCCTTTTAAATTGAAATTGACCAAGAGAAAGAATGGAAAAGTCTTATCCTCTTACAAGTGTTTGAGATGCTATCGATGGCCGCTGCCTTTTCTAACTGTACGCTTATTGTTGTTATTATTACAGGTCAAATCCAGAATGATGGGAGATCCTTCATACACTAGTACAATAGATTGTTTCATCAAGACCTTGAAGAATGATGTATGATCACGATCTTTGTGTTACTACTTACTAAACCCATTTTGTTTCCACGGAAATGAAATAGAAAGCCCTAACGAACGATGAAGTTGTTAATGAGAGGGTTAAATAACAGGTTACATTTATTCTCAAAAGACGAGGGATAATTCTTATTTCTGTTTTGACTAAACATGTTGCAGATAACCTTATGTAAATAAATATACATTTGGACGTATGTCAATCATAACTATGACCAGCTATAATAAAATCCTAACTATTGTGTAAACCATTCAATAATTTTAGGATGAAAGTAATTGTTATGATTATTTTTGGATTCCTTGTTGATCCAGCATTCTGGGAGTAATTAAGAACAGTTGGCACTAACTTTTATTTTGACTTATCATCGTGTGATGAATATGACCTTAATACAATGTTCTTTTTTAATCTCTTGCAGGGTCCTCTTGCATTTTACAAGGGCTTTATTCCAAATTTTGGACGTCTAGGCTCATGGAATGTCATAATGTTTTTGACCTTAGAACAGGTATGTACCTAAGTAGCCTCCAATCTCCGTAGTCTATCGGCTTTTGTACTTCCTGCTTTAGTTGTGGGAGGTGTGTAAGCTGGCTACTAGTGTACCGAGTCATATCTTTTTTTTAAAGCAAATTTGAATAAGGAAAGATCACAGAAATGGGGAAGGACTAGAAGTTCCAAGAGAGTCTGACACATGTTAATTACTCAGTTCACAGCATAGTGCAGACTGATATCTAAACGCTTCTGTAGTAGTCTATACTATGTTAACTTCCGCACTAACCCTGGCAGCATGTCTCGTGTTTGACATGTCACGACACCTTAACACAACTTTAGCAAAAAGGAACACGAGACTTCCTCACAAAATGTGTGGCATTTGACACTAGTAGCCTAGCCATAGTAGCATAACATACACGACGTTTCTTTGTATGTCAAAATTTCATGTGACTATCAATAAGAAATGTTCCCATTGTGGGGCCAGAGTTCGAGACAGGTTCTCGAGACATGATCATTTTTGTCTTGTCTCAGTAGATGGGTCTGGTATGTTATAAAAGAAGGGAGGAAGTTGGGCTCGATTATTTGTGGACCTCAAGGATACTGAGTAGAGGCTACCTTAGGAGTTAGGACCCTGCCATAGTTGTTTTTCTCTCTTCATATTACTCCATCTCATATATACCGTCTTGCGTTTAACAGGCGAAGAAGTTTGTGAAAAGCATAGAGTCCCCCTAAGTCAAAGATTTGGAGGAAGACTCGGATGGTGATGACCGATGAGTGGTGCAATTTTTATCCTAAAATATATTGTACCCGCCGTTGAAGGTGGCAAGAAAACTGTACAACCATTGAAATTGATATGGTAGTTTGATCTGCTTACACAAATAAATCCAAATTTAAGGATTCTGAACCCATTAACAAAATAATACGGACTAATGTACTTGGTACGTGAGATGATTTCTTAGCCAAGTGGTTAAAATATTCTTCGGTTATTCATGAAAATAATCTCAACTATGCGTGTGTTTCTGAAAATAATTCAAACTATACCCAATTTCTTTTTAATATGAACTACTTCGTATGTCTTTATTAATCTTGTTTTGTTATGAGTGAACGGTTGTCTATTGAATCTCCTTTATTCAACCCTTCCTTTTTATTTTCTTCACATTTCATCTTCATTTCATTTTCTTCACATTTCATCTTCATCGATCATTGATAAAAAAAAAGTAATGTTTTGCGAAATTCATTTTCCATTTTTTTTTTCCGATTAGTCTTGTAAAGGTCAAGGAAAAAAATGTTTTTATTTTTTGTTTTGGCTTTCACGCTCACAACTGACCAAATAAAACCCTAAAAAGTTACAACAAAGTGTCATAATTTCGTCCATAGTCATAATTTCGTCCATAGCAAATCGAGATTAAACCATCAACATGTATAGTTGAAATTATTTTGAGCTATAATAGTCTTGTAATTTGAATTATTTTAAGAATCACATTTATAATTGAAATTATTCTCATTAAATAACCTTTTATTTGCATTTGATTAGATAATTTAAATAAGATTTCACATAACTATGTTTTATCATATACTTCCTCTAGACACGATTTTTTGCCCCATTTCATTAAAATACTCCTCACATATATTGAGGTACCGAGGCGAAAAATAGTGTCCGGAGGGAGTATATTTCCCCCCCACAATGATCTTCCTACTTTTAATCAAAATGTGAGAGATTAAAATAATGACTGGGAAGATCATAGTGGGGAGTAGGGATGGCAATGGGTCAGATTCGGATCGGGTGAAGCCTCACCCGCATCCATCACCCGTCTTTATCCGCTCACCCGATCCATCCATCATCCATTAGGAGTGTCATCCATATCCGATCCACCCGTCATCCACGAGTGAAACGGGTGGTTCGGGTGATTTAACGGATGACTCACTTGTACTACGAAGTATTATTTTGTGAAATAAATACCAAATCGAAAACAATTTTTTGCGAGACCTACCTTGCGACTTGACACCTCTCGTTACCATAGTAGTATTATTTGAGTTAGGTCTCGTCTAGGAAATAAAAATGAATAAGATTTTAGGAAAATGGGGACATTCTCTTATTCTCGAATAATTTTATAATATATATATTTTTTTAAATGGATGAATGTCGAGTGGACGAGTGGTTAATGGATTACGGGTGGGAGGATGCTCCACCCGCATCCGACCCAATCCATCACTCGCTATTCATCCATTTATTCGGATTTTCACCCATTTATTTTTCTCGGGTGGATCGGGTGCGGGGTGGATGCGGGTGAAATTGCCATCTCTAGTGGGGACTGGGGAGGGACTAGGGAGTATCAAACATTCTTTTTGCATATGAATAATGTTGAAAATCTCTTGGATTCCAACTTCGTACCTTTCTAATTTTAGAAACCATTTCATCACGTTACGATTGTTTAAACCAAAAAACAAGACTGGGAAACAGAAAAAACGGAGGAAGTAGGAAGGCAAGGGCAGGTCCGAGATGATGCGTGATATGGGAGGTGTGGTGAACAAGGAAGATGGAATTTCCAAGAACCCCCGACTCCCTTGTCTGTCTGTCTGTCTACACATTCACACCTTCAACCAGCATATAGCATTTCATTCCTTACCCACTAAGCTAAATCACAGGCCCCCTCCTACATATACATATACATATACATATACATATACTACATGATTAAAATTTCCCAGATTTCCCTCAAAATAAATCCAATTCTCAAACCTAATTCCCCAAAAAGAAAATATTGATGGAGCATCCAAAGGAGAGCGTAGAACAGGAACAGCCTCTTCTTACAGTTACAGGTACCAATTGTCGTGCTAATTGTTATGATCCATCTCAATGAATTAGGGAGTACTATTTTACTTGATTAATTAATCGACGTTTCCGTTTATTATATACGGTGTCTGTATGATTGTGTTTTGCAGAGAAAGATAGTGGAAGATGGAGGTCGTACGAAGAGCCAGCAGCCTTCCTAGCCGGGGCTGATCTTAGCGTTGATGAGATTCGATCGGCGGCCTCATATTCATCATCGTCAGATAATCCATACCCTCCTTCTCTTCACGCCCCTCTAATCTCCTCTCCTCAACCCGACCACACTCACACCTACTCTAATGGTATCATTTCTTGTTCCTACTCTGAAATTGAGAGCCCCATTTACGAAACAATACTCAAGTCATCATGTCTACTTCTATTTGTACTTCACACGTTTCCAATTTCTCATGTCTATTTCCCCTATGTTTTTTTTTTTTGTCTCACTGTCCTTCTACTTTCATCTTAACTAACTATTGCTTTTCAAGGTTACATGTTTCAATGCCCATCATATACATACACAACTTACTAACACCAGGATATGTGACTGTGACTACACATCTCCCTCCAATCTTCCTCCTTATGTTTGTTTGTTTCCCCTTTTGATGAATCCAGCCTCTTGTCACCCTCTTCTTTTGTCTTTTACTTGACTCAAAAACCTTTATAACTCAAGCTTCTCCCTTCTGTGAACAGTGGAATTATCACATCTTCAACTTCTGCTAAAAGGGATCTATTGTGAGCCTCTTCTTTTGTCCAATGTTTTTATACTTAAGTTTTGATGAATTGTAGCAACTTGTTGCAGAACAAGCGATCGTCTATCAGGGTGGATATGGTGCATATGGTGCTGGCGCAGATTTTGGCAGAGATCCACATGGCTTCCAAAGGTATCTTCACAGTTGGAATGAGATGCTATGTTTGATTCTCGATGCTAATTACATCACCTTGTGTGACTTACTTTTATTGTGCCTTATGAGTATTTTTTCTTCAAGTCTTCCATTAGATTTTATTTCTTCAGTTTTTAAGCTCTTGTTTTTTTCTTTGTTATAATATCGGTTGACACATAAAAATGATTATGAACCCTCACAAGTAGTCACAAGACAGAGAAGTCTTCTTGAGACTATTATGTGGAGTACTATTATACTCTAACCCATTTACGCTCCTAAAATGTTACTTCGTAGTTAGAAGGCTTTGGCAAAAAACAATGCTGTCGTTGTTGTATAGTACTTGTATATCAGTGTCTTTGCTAGGAAGGAGCTCCTATATCTTTTTGGGAATATCGTGGCCTCCTGAATCTTTAGGGTCAAGTAACCTATCCGCCCAAGCTCTCTTTGTGTGAACCATGCTTAGGGTCAAGAGGAAACCATATCACGAGTCACGACCTTAACAATCTTACGACATTATCGGGGTAGATTGTTATATCATCTTGAATGGATTTATTCTCTCTGTACTTTTTTTTTTTTTTTTTTTTTTGATGATTTGTATGTATCTGCATAACAGCATTAGCATATGGTAGCTTATGCAATCGAGGTCTTTTTTTTGCCATGCACTCCTAATTTGTTTGAGTTTCCCATTCAGGCAAGTATTGAGTGAAGGTGAGATAAGAGAGTTGCTTGTTGACTATGTTGGTCATCGCTGTTGCTGGGGAAGTCGTCCTGCTCGTACATGGAAGATACATTTGGTGGAGGATTGCAATGTCTATGTGGGGACACTGGATACATTTATGGAGGAACGGGAAGTCATTAGAGAAAAGGTGCCATATCATGGTGGGAAAATTGATGGTAAAGACAGTGGGCTTGAACTTGGTGTGTGGGAATTGGATCTGAGGGCCCAATTCCCAATTTTATTCATACCTGAAAAGGAAACTAGGATGAAGGTTCCACATTCTGAAGCCACTGAGAAGTGCACAGGTATGTTATCTGTTTGTCCTAATCATGGATAACAAATCTTAATATTTTGGACCAAAGAAGGGACTTCTTCTGACTCCAGCTTATGCGAATTCATAGGTTGTGAGGGACGAGGAGATACTGTCTGTCCCACATGCAATGCAGATCAAGAACCTGGATTTTACAAAGAAAACCAGATGACTCCATGTCCATCATGTTATGGAAGGGGTTTATGTGCACATAGGGATGGGTCTGACACAATGTAAGCATTTCAAGTTTTCAACTAATGCCTTTTACGAGAACTATCCTCATTTTTGTTTGGTTGGTCCCATATGGACTATTTTGCTACTCATCTTCAACCTATTAGTCTTCCCAGTTACCAATTTGCTAAGATTTTATCGGTTTTCTTAATGTAACCTGTCTAATAAAAATCAGAGTGTTAAAATAATCTAAGAAAAATCTACTTGTACTTACAAATGTATAGGAATTGTAAGTCTAGAATTATCTTATCAAAATATCCCTCTACATCCCTAGTTATCCAGAGTACAAAATTATAGGAGAGGGGGATGTTTACCAACACATGAAGCCTATATATAGGCTATGTACTTGCCACTGGTTGTAAGCTAAGAAATTATGGAGTATCAACCCAAAGGTACCGAAGTAATAAGTAAACCTATTTACACACCATCCTACAATAAACTATCTTATCTCTTCCCTCTCCATTAAAAATTAAACAAACCGATTCATGTAAACAAAATTCTAACAATCCTTTCCCATAGAGCCAAAACATCCAAAGACTCGTTGTCATTTGGTTCTCTATTATGCTGGATTACAAGAAAAAATGGTTTGCTAAAGTGGATGTGCCTCTTTTTATTGTGAAATAAAAATAATTAATTGCAGTTCTTGACGGTCATTCCGAGATATCCCCAACCTCTTTCTGTTGCTGACATAGGACCCCTCTAACTCCGCGATTTACGGGAGCCATCGAGGCACTTGGTAGTGGGTACTGTTGCTCTGCTGGACAAATATGAAGTCTGACGTTGTTTGAACTAATAAATAATAAATGGTCTACTTTAGATTTACAATGATTTGATTTTTAGTTTTAAGAAATGCCCACACAGCCTCTTTTTAACTGTGCAGCAGGCGTTATTCAGTTTGATTTTACTTTTGCAGTTGTGTTAATTGCAATGGGAAGGGAAAGATTCCATGCACTACTTGTGGCTCCCGTGGATTAATAAAATGCAAGATATGTGAAGGGAATGGCTTTCTTCTTGCTCAAAGTGTCGCTGTCATCAAATGGTGAGTATGGTACCTAGTTCCACTACTCATCAGTATGTTATGGCTTTTCTGAGTGTCTGAGACGCCTGTTTGATAAGTTTAAAATTATAATCGTGATTGGTGGTACCCTTTGAACTTTTTCTGTTGCAATGGTATTAGTTGAGAACTCACTTTCTTCCTATGGCCAGGGCTTCAATTTTGAGATACTCGTGTTTAGCACTTAGGGTATATTGTTAAAGGAACCTGGTACATATTGCTTGGAGAATGGTAACCTTTGGTAACAGCCACATGAAGTCTCTGGAATTTGACTTTGATGCTTCTGAAATTTGTTCCGCCAACGCTAAGCATAGCCGGATTAGTGAATAATAGATGTGTCAGCCTTCCATAAGACATCCTGGAAGGAATGATAAGAATACTCACACTTGAATTCCGTGAGATTTGAGCTGATTTCCACTATCTTGCTTTAGGCTTTTTCATAACTCACAATAGGGAGGAGCCTTTTGAAATGTTTGGGCAGTAACGTCGTAGTGGCGACCTTAAAAAAATACTACTAGTAGTGTAGCATTAGGCCACAACATTAATTTGGTGTGATTTGAGTCCCTAATGAATTGAAAAAATTCAGTCTATAACACAGATTAAGAACTGTATGACACAATCAGCAATCACTTTTCAAGTGTGTCTACTTTAGAAAGCTAAATTTTCATTATTATCTTCATTCAAGCATTACAAGCGATCTCTAAGAAATCTTTTCCTGCAGGAAAACGCTGTCAACACGAAAAGTAAGTGCGAGACGAGGAGCAGCATCAGTTCCGGATGATGTGTTCCACAGAGCTCAAGGAGTGCAGTTGTGCAATGTGCAAGCTTATCAATGTACACCTGCTTTTTTTGCAGATTCCTATTTCCTGAACAGATTTTCTTCTGAAGTTATTGCAGACAGAGCTCCTGTTCCTCCGACTGCCAGGGTCATATGTGAACGCCATACTATCTCCGTTGTTCCGGTGACGCGCATCACAATGTCACGTGGTACTCAGTCTTTCACTTTCTATATTATTGGTTTCAGCCGGGAGGTTTATTTGAAAGATAACTATCCGGGTCGGTTTTGCTGGGGGATATGCCCTTGCTTTGACTGGCTCAAACTATAGGTTGAGACTTGGGGAGTTGGGTGTGGGTTAAGTTTATACAGTATGTTGTTATACGTACTGTTTTTGTGTTGTAATATTGTGTTGCTATTTTCCTTGACAATGATAATGTTCCTATGAAGAATTACTACTGTGAATATGAAGACAAACTTTTACCTACAAATATGAAAACAATTTTACATTGATACACACACACACACACACACACATACACATGCACACACACCTCCTATCACCTACTACAATCTTACAATACATTAACCTCCTCATGACTCCACCCACCCAACCCAACCCAACCCAAGGTAATTCTATTTTTTGACTCAAATCCTCACAAAAAAGATGCTCAACTCAGGGCCATTAACACCAATACTACCATCTGGGCTCAACATATACAATGTCTCAGAATCTTTAGACCCCACAACATGTTCAAAATAAGCCCTTATATATGCAAGTTCGCCATCAGTACCTTCAATTTCTGACTTGCCAGGTAAAACTCCCGCGCCCATGGAAGTCGCCTTAAGAAGCTCCATCACATTCAAATCGTCATCCATGGCTTCCCTTTTAACGCCATAACCCATATTTTTGCCATTACAGTACATTGTCCAAATGGGCTCCTCTAGAAGCTTTGTTTTTACTGCTACTCCCTCCTTTTTTTCACATTCTAAGGCTATCCTTACCATACCCAAGCTCATTTCCTTCTGCAACACGTTGGTTTGCATGGCAAGTTCAATAATCAAGGTAGGCAGACATTTGGGGGTCTCCTGCATGGAGAGACTAACACGTCCTTTTCGATACCCGAATAATGTGCATGTCATCTTATCATGCCCATGCCCTACACTCCTCCCATGGAGAGACATGTCAGGGAACTTGCAGGAAGGAGAAATGATGGGGAATGATCGAAACATGGAGCGTAGAACTCGAAGAGGCCTAGAACGGTGCTTCTTTTTTTGGGTGGGTTGGACAAGAGAGACTTGAGGCTTGATTGTGGATTGTACGACATCGGAGGAGGATTCATCGTCGGAAGAGGTTGTGCATGTGTTTCTTATGGTGCTCGTGGTGTCTGTGTCATGTTCTTGTTCTCCCATTATTGATTGATTGATTGATTGATGGATGTAGGTTTTTTAATTACTCCGTAGTTGATAAAATAAAGAACAAACAATCAATTCAACAATAATGGGAGATGAGATAGATTGATTATATTGTGAAAGGTAAAAATGATACCGAGGGTGAGGGAGGGAAATGTGACGCAAAAGCTAAGCTTTGGATTGGATTGGGATGGAGAGAAAATGAAGTTGTTAAAATTATTAGGAATATTATATTATTATTGTGGTTTAACATCTTTTGCGGAGGGTTACGTTATAATATCAGGGTCAGGGATAACTTGTTCTTTGATGGAGTATTTTTTGGGGGTAAATCTAGGTGTCCGTGTCCAACAACCTTAGCAATGTGCGTGTTGTGCAATCTCCTCCCTCCCTGCAAATCGAATGAATCAATGAATGCTCTTATTATTACGACTAGTTTGGAAAGATGATTTGAGATGAGGACGTACGTACTAGTCCGTAAGATAATACTATCCTCTAATAGCTACGGAAATACATGGTTCTGAGATAGATCGAAAAATCTAATCCCTGAGATAATACTCTATGGACTAAAAATATATTGGATGTTAAATTCATAATCTTAATGGGCTAGAATGTACGTAACAATTATCTTGTGAGTAACTAATATGGATTGTCAAAGAGATTAGTTAAATGAATGTTTACTTCATTCTAAACATGATATTCCCGATTTGTATATTAAAATAATTAATCTTAATGGTATGGAAGAAGTAATATGTCAGAGGTGGTGTGATCACTGATCATGAGGAGGAGTATATTGCATTTGTGCTAATATGCCAAAGTTAATGATATGCGGGGTTTGGGCTTGGGATTGGGATTGGGATTGGGATTGGGTTGCATGAGGAAGGAAAAGGAGGTTTTAACAAGTGAGTCAATAAATTTGCCAAGTCAAATCCCACGGGTTTAGCAGAAACCAGAATCACAAATTACAAATTACAAATATAAATATAAATAGTAGTATACTGGTACAAATAACATAATAATAATAATAATAATAATAATAATAATAATAATAATAATATATCATTAATTAAAAATCAAATCACTCGGCTCTCTCTTAATTTTGTAAGTAATTAAATTTCCCCTCCATTATTTCTTCTTCGATTTCCTTGTCTCTCTAGACAATCAAAATATCATACAAGAAGGGCATGTAATACAATTACAATTAAAAGCCTCTTTCCTTCCTTCTAATTAGACTTTCCCATTCCTTTCCATCTTTTCCTCAATTCACATCATAATCATCGTCATCTTCTTCTTCTTCTTCATCTTCATAAATCATAAATAAGAGGCCGGGTATGTATGCATAATCCAACCAAAGCACGTAAAACAATCCACAATCCAACTCCGCCCTCCATATACATATACATAAACATATACATATACCCAGGCCACATTATTATTATTGTTATTATTATTTGTATATTTGGTTGGTTGGTGTATCCGTAGGTCTTGATGACAGGTGGCGGTGGGAGTCCCGGGTTATCGACCACCACCGCAAGGCGGCGAATCGGGGACGTCATATTAGATAATTGCGACGTTCTGGATTTAGACGGGGAGGATGATCCTGCCCTGATTGCCGCACCATTCTGCGGGGTAGGGGTAGGGGTGGGGGTGGGGGTGGGGGTCGGGGATGCCCAAATCCAAAACAGTACTAGGCATAAGCTTCAAGGAATATTGCGACGTAGAATATTTTGTTTACCCGAAACGTGGGTCTCCAATTTGGGGGTCGTGGTTTTACAGACGGCCGAGATTTTCCAGCGGTTGAGATCAGCAAAGAATGTGGGGCGTAGGATATTGACTTTCCTTTTGTTTTTTATAATCCTCATGGTTTTTGTTAAGGTCTCTTTGCTGGGTACCCATTTCATCGACCTACATCATCGACGCCCCCAACAAACCCTCGCCCTCGATCTCCTTACTACTCTCCACAACCATGATAATGATAATGATAATACTAATACTAATGCTAATAATAATAATAATAATGGTGACGGTGGAGGCGATAGTGCTGGGGGGTTGATATTGCACGTTGGTAATGCCAATTTCGCTGAGAATGTCGTTGCTGACGATCAACCTGACAATGTTGTTGGCACTAAGCACCTCCTCGACGATAAATTAATGGTACGTACGTACGGATGTTTCTTTCCTTCCTTCCTTCTATATTCACTTTCATTTATAGGGAGTATTTATTTATTTTCTACTATTTCATGCATGTTTCCATATCATAATGCTCCAATTACCTTCATATCTTTCTTTTCTTTCCCAAAAAAAGGGCAACATTCGGATTAATAATTAATAAAGTGGAAATTACTTACTAAATTCTTATCTATTGGGATATAATATCTACTTGAATAAATATTTTTTTACAAAATGATCCAGCTACCACTGATATTATTTAATAATATTATATTTTCATATTTTATCTCCTAATATATCTTGTATTGGAACTCAATGTTTTGCCACATCGAATTAGTTGGGTTTTTTTGCCGGTAGGTTGGGTAAGGCTTTATTTTACTCTAATTTGGCCTAGTCATAACTTTATATATAGTTGGAGAAGAATCTAGACATTGATGACTCCGATCTAATGGAGTGTGAAGAAATTTATGTATTCTCATAGTCTAACATTGAAAGAATTTATTGTTATATTATGCTAAACGGATATCGTCAAATGATTTTAAAGTAGAACCCTAGAAGGATCCGTTAAACATGGAGAGTAAGTTTGATTGTGTTAAATAAAGTAGACGATACTTGTAAGTTTAAGTTTAAGCATGAAACAAGTGGTTAAAAAAATACTAGTACATGGGTGTTGGTACGCAGGTAGGTAGGCATACACATGAGTTGACAAAGTTGTGGACATCCACGATGTATATGTTGTTGTTGTTGTATGTATATTGAGTAGAAGACTTGGTCGGGGGCAAGCTTTGAAATCGCGTTTTCAAACTTGGGTTGGGAATGGGATCATCAACAAAGTTTGTGGATCACCTCACCTCACCTCACCATCCTTGATATTAACCCGCCAACCAAGCAAGCAAGCATCATAGATACATTATACATGCATGACAGTGTTCCTAATGTAAATTCAAATCAAAATTGGTTAATACTCGGATAGGACAGTGTTCCTAATTTTTGATTATTTGAAGGATTTGTCTGTTCCCAACTCATTTGGTTCCATGACAAGCTGTTATATTATATTATGTTATTAGTACTAATTATTATTATTAGTAATAATTAAGTGATCATTGGCTGCACGTTGCTATGAATTTCAATGGATACATACATAATGGAGCTATCATATCATTATCATTGTTTTGGATTCTTTGTGACCGACTACATACATTATACATACATACATACATACAACCACACCCATTACTTCAATTTCCATGTACTAATTATTGAACATTGATTCTAAATTTATTTACAAGAGAAAGGGACTGGCCAGGCCAGGCCACCACGGTATTTGTATGTAGTTTGAATGATTCTTCTATGTACTCCCTCTGTTTCATTGATATCTTCCACATTTCCTTTTTCAATCATTTCTTTGATTTTTTTCACTTTTTTTTTTCTATCACACTTCTCTCTTACCTAGGTGGCCCACCTACTTTACTCCCTCTCTACTTTTACTTATTTTATTGTTTTTCTTAAGAAATGTGCCACTTTTAAGGTGGAAGAAATCATAGAAAGGAGTAGTATGTAGGTGTAGGAGTAGTATACTATCAAGTGTAGTTTGACCTTTTCTAAACACAAGGGGTTAAGCTAAGCACTGAGCTCATCATAAACTTTGTACACTATTATCTACTTATTCCATTTCTGTCTAATTGAAATACGCAAGCAACTACATACTCCCAGCTTCGACTTGGACTTGGGGAAAACTAAATCATCTTTGCTAATTCTGCAGAATCCTGAAATTTGGAAGAAACCAAATAGTGAAAACTTGTACAAATGTATCTCCAAGACAAATTATCCCGACCGTAAGTCTTCTTTCATTCACATAATAATAATAATAATAATAATAATAATAATAATAATAATAATAATAATCGACACTAAAACAAAAACCGCTTGTCACTCATACCCGACTTTACTTGCTTGCAGGTAAAGTGTTGGGGAAAAATGGTTACTTACAAGTCCATGCTAATGGTGGCTTGAATCAGATGCGTACAGGCGTAAGAACACCTTTACTATACTACCGACTACTATACGTTTTTAGGGAAAGAGCAGCCCTGGATTTTGTAACTTGATTGTTCCAAACAATTTTGATTTCAGATATGTGATATGGTTGCCATAGCTCACATAATGAATGCAACTCTGGTTCTTCCTTCATTGGATCACGAGTCATTTTGGACTGACAGAAGGTAACACTTACACACCACATCTTGCAGTTAAGTTTAGCCCTTCTTCTGAGTCCTCTGTACAAACAAACTTGTGTTTTCCCACACGGAATTGTTGACTTGCTTGCAGTGACTTCAAAGACATATTTGATTGGAAACATTTCATCAACACTTTGAAATATGATGTTGAGATAGTTGATTCCTTGCCTCCAGAATATCGACGTGTGAAACGTGACAAGCTCGCTCCCATCTCCTGGTCACCGGTAATGCGCTTTAGTGCCTTGAGATTTGACCTTTAATTTCGGGACACTACAGTTGAATTAACTCGTAAAATGAAAAAATATCTAAAATTGAACTCGACTTGGCAGGCATCCTATTACCGAAAGTTGATTACCAGATTAAAGCGAGTTAAAGTGATGTACTTCACTCACTCCGACTCCCGTCTTGCCAATAATGGCTTAGATATCAAACTACAAAAACTCCGTTGTCTTGCTAACTACGAGGCTCTCCGATACACACCTGAGATTGAGCGATTGGGAGCCACATTGGTCGATAGGTTAAGGGGTTATGCTGATCACTACATCGCCTTACACTTGAGGTACCATTCTACACTTACTGTGTTACAGTAGATTATTGTATCTCACCATCTCGGATTTCTTATCTTATGTTAATGACTTCCTAGATATGAGAAGGATATGTTAGCCTTCACAGGCTGCAACCACAACCTGACAAAGGAAGAGGCGATTGAACTTCAAACAATGAGATATAACACACAACACTGGAAAGAGAAAGACATTGATAGTAAAGAGCGAAGGCTACAAGGCGGCTGCCCTATGACTCCCAGGGAAGCGGCTTTGTTCCTTAAAGCCATGGAATACCCTTCCTCGACAACAATCTACATTGTCGCGGGAGAGAGCTATGGGAAAAATAGTATGGATGCCTTCCTTTCCGAGTACCCTAATGTTTATACCCACTCAACCTTGGCGACTAATGAAGAGTTGGAACCCTTCAAGAATTACTCCAACCGGCTTGCTGCCTTGGATTACATTGTTGCCCTTCAAAGCGATGTTTTTGTTTACACATATGATGGGAATATGGCCAAGGCCGTTCAAGGCCATCGACGCTTTGAAGGATTTAGGAAAACTATCAATCCTGATAGGTATGTATATATGCTCTTCTTTCTTTCTTTCTTTCAAGTATTACACTGATAGGAAAACCACTATCGAATTGACATTGATTAGTTGTGATGGAAATTGAGAGAGATGTGAGCTAGTGTACTCATGACCTAGCAGGGTAGAGTCTCGTCAACAAAAAAAATAAATAATGATTAGAGGAGATAGATTGGTTATATTGTGTTACTTGGCTATATTCAGGCAAAATTTTGTTAGACTGGTTGACGAGCTAGATGATGGGATGATACGTTGGGAAGATTTCTCAAGAGAAGTAAAAAGTTTGCACACAAATCGGCTTGGAGCACCCTATAAACGAGAAGCGGGAGAGTCGCCTAGAATGGAGGAACACTTCTACGCTAACCCATACCCTGACTGCGTATGTGGTAAGGCTAAGGATAAGGAAGAGGACGAGGAAATGAAGCAGGAAATGGAAATGGGTAGCCAAGACTTGAGGCGGTTGGGGTAAATGTTGATTTGAGGACACAAGCTTTGATTGAAGGGAAGGGAGAGGTGGGTGAAGGAGGGAGGGTAGTAGGGTTAAGCCTCGAGCACCCACCGCCGCCTAAGGCCTAAGGCCTAAGGGGGGAGGCGATTGGGTTAAAGGGTTGATGTGAGGAAACAAGTTTTGAAGAAATGTTGTTGTTGTTGTTGTTGTATGTATAGGGTTTTTACATTGTTGTTGACGACGACTTGTTGTGTTTAATTTTTGTAACATATGATTGAATTTAGGAAATTGAAGGTAGAGATGTAAGTTGTGAGTAGCGTTAGTTATTGTTTTATAAACAACACACAAATACAAGTATACATTACATAAATAGAGTATGGTTGTTGTTGAGTTCAGGATTCATTATCTAGAAGACGGAATACAAAGAGTGAAACACTAACAGATGGGGAGTAATAGTCTTAAACATGAATAACGGGAATCATGACCTCGTTAGTCTTAAACATAGGCAGAGTCCATGGAGGATTATAGCGAGCCAAGAAATAGTGGGCCTCGGCCTCGGCCTCCCCAAGCCCAAGCGCAGCAATCTTAAACTCGTCATCTTTGTCCAACGCATCCTTGAGATTCTGGGCTTTCTCCTTGACCACATCATCACTCGCAAACCCACTGAACTTGAGCACTGCATACATCTTCTCCCCTTCCTCCTTGATGAGGACCCTCTCATCCACAGGTTGCGGCGCCTCCTCCACGCTCTTATACTCGGAGGGCAGTATGAAACGCATCGTCACTTCAGGCTCAGCCTCAGCCTCAGCCTCAGCCTCAGCCTCAGCGCTCTTGGAGCTGCTGACTATTACTACAGGTACAGGTACAGGTACAGAGGGGGTTTTGTGTTGGGTGATGACGGGGGCCGTCATGGCAATAGACTGGGCGTTGGTGTTTTGTGGTTTTCCGAATACGCCGATGTATTGGGCTAGGATTAGGAAGCCAGCATCTTTGTCGTTTTTCATGTGGTATGTTATTTCAGCCACCAGGGAGGGTGGATACTTGCGGATTTCGTACTCCTTTCTGGATTTAAGGACTTCATATTTCGGGGTTTCAACTCCGATTTTGCCGAATACCATCCCCATTTTACTCTACGAGTACTGTATTATTTTTGTGTCTGCTGGTCTGGATTAATTTAATAGTACTCGTAGTCGTTGTAATCTATATTCGTGGACTTGGTTACTCCAGCAGTAATACTCTCAATGTGGTGGGCCTGGGAGAAAGGTTTTAGTTTGAGATTGGGTTTGGGAAAGTTGGGCCGAATAAACCCTAATCAGAACCCAACTTAAGTTAGTCACTCCATATATATATATAAATAACCAGAAGATGAGATCTCCACCTCCAATCTGCCTGCCGCACTTATCCATCATTTAGGTTAGGGTTCCTCTTTTCCCCCTCTTTCTTCGATATCAATTTCCCTTTCAAATCTTTCTTTTATTTCTATGGATAAATGATGTGCTATAAACTGCGTTATCTTTCTGAATTTATTTCGAAGAAAACTTACACTACGCTGATATCCATCCTTCTCTCTTTTCTATTTTTTTTTATTGTTTTAAAATAAATAAATTATTGAGGGCGTCAATGATGAGTATCACCAATTGTTATCCTTGCACATAGACTTTTGAATGATGATAACTATGGGGAATTTATATCTCTGAGATCTTCCCTCATCTTATTTCTTATAGACTAGTAGTAGCAGTAGTAGTATGTTTTTTTTTTATTGATTTCAAAATTGACGTACAGAAAGATAAGGAAGGGGGTTTTTATTAATGGGTCGATGATGTTGTTAGTACTGAAAATCCTGAATTGAATGTGGATACCATTTAATTATGGCTGAGACCCTTTGAATTATGGCTGATACAAGAGTCTTCCACTTTCCGTATGTATATATTCCCTTTAAATCTCTGATTCTGCATAACTATCCCTTTCTAGTCCGCCCATATAATTCATTCATATTATCCCTTCATTATTCTCTACAACTTGGGTACCCCTACTCTATCACCTTCATCTTCTTCCTACTAATAACACCACACTGCTACATTTCCATTCTTTGCATTCAAGATAATGATATTAATCACTATCCCTTTCAAATAGTCACTACTACTCCAGATCACGTTCCTTCATTTTTTTAAGTGAATTGACACTTATGCCGTTATAATAAAAATGTACTTCTCCCTTCTTGGTACTCCCTTTGTCCCACAAATTGTATACTCCCTCCTGTTCCAAAGTATTCCTCCCACTTTCCTCTTTGAGCTCTTCCCACTTTTCTTTTTTTGTATATAATTATAACTGTTTCATTCAATTCTTTATTTTTTTCCTCCACACTTAAAACACTTTTTCACTTTATATCCTACCTTTTATACTTCATATCCCACTTTTTATTTATCTCTCTTATTTTAACTTCCATTTATTATTATTTACTCCCTCCTTGATTTCCCCAAAAAATATTGGGGAGGAATACTTTCGTATATCGAAATGACTTCTGGCATCACCGAAAGGATCGAAACCACATTTGGAATAATAGGGAGTACGTCTTTTTTGCCCATGGATTTAGATGTTTTCTTGGATTGAAGTTACTCATTTATCCTTTTAATAATTGGACAAATTTTGCTGATCTATTAAAGAGTGTAATAGTATAGTTTAAAAGGTCTTAACTGTATATAAAAGAGTGCAATGTACCAATTTGGATGATGTATACGAGTACTCCCTCCTTCCCATAATGGTCTTCCCACTTTTAATCAAAATGGGTGAGATTAAAATAATAACCCTAAACCCTAAATAATAAATGGGAAGATCATAGTGGGGGAGGAGGGAGTATAATTTATTGGAACGGAGGGAATATTATGAATTTGATAATTATATAAAATTTGTTGTTAATTACTTCGTTGAATCAGAGTAAAACATGGAGTATATGATTTTCATTCCAAATAAGTTAGTTAAAAGAATTGATTTTGTCCACAAGATGTCTAAAATGTTTTATGAAATTTGGTCATACTTACAATTATTCTCGTAAAGAAAATTGCTAAAAAAAAAGTTAATGAAACTAGTGGATTAGGTTTCGGCCAGGATCTCCCATCCCTGGACATATGTTTCAGCATATATTTCTCATGTTTTAAACGTCCATGGACATTTCAAATTAATTGCGGTCCATTGCGGTCTCATGTGGAAATTATGTACGATACGAGTATACAATCAATCCTTAGTAATTGAAAAATCCCATGGAACTTCACTTTCCTCGTACCAAGAAAAAACGTGGACGACACAAACACATTGCTCTTTTGGTGGGAAGCTTTGAATGATCCTCACTCTAGGTTGAAAATCATTTAGAAACTGAAGTTGTGATAACATACTTGTGTATTACTAATAAATTGGCTACAAACATGATTATACAAATTCTTTTGAAAGAAAATAAATAAATTCAGTAACCCATCAAGAGTAAGAGTAAGACTTCCCTTCACTTTTAATTTGCGTCTCCCAAGTGGAGTACGTACCCACTACTACTATTAGATCCACTCCTATTTATGTATTTGCTTCCCACGGCAAGTTTACGCGATTGGATCCAATAGTAATAATGCCTAAAAACGACTTGCATCTATCACATATTTGGTCTTTGAAGAAATGAACATCTTACAGTCCAAGTAAAATGTAGTAGACGAGTGTTATTGGAAGCGCAATTAGCATTCCAAAAATGACGCTGCATGCATAAAATTGTGGAAATGATATGATGTTAGTTAAAACTTCAATTTGAGGAAACGTAAAATAATGCAGTAATGAAATAAATACTTACCCTGTGCTTAGAATATCAGGATGCACGTTATACTCCTTAGCAAATACAAATGGGACAATTCCTTGTGGTAATGCAGCCTGTATGTATGTACTTATAAAATAATAAGTCAAACTTCCCATGTGACAACAACATAGATCCGACCAAGAGATAGAAGCGTAAACTACTTCAATTGAGTATAAATATACAAGAAATCAAGGACACCGAGAAAGGACCGAACCTGGACAATGGCGACATGTAAAAGAGGTCCGCGAAGGCCAACAACAATAGAAGCGGCAGCCATTACGGCTGGTCCGGTAAGAAATCTCACTGCCATTGAAAATGCTGCCACGGAATTCCCACATGCTATTATCCTTGGTTGCAATGCCATGAATAATCCTGCTTATCCATCATTTTATTTTCATCAATTAATAATCCTCCAATAATAATAATAATAATAATAATAATGATGATGATTACGGAGTAAGTAATAATTAGAATAAAAGATAGAAAATAAATTATAAAACTGAGAATAGGCCGGGTAGTGAATGAATAACATTCCCTTTTGTGGGAAAGGCAGACATGTTTCACTCATCTCGCATCATCACCACCACTATTAGTATAGTCCCCGACATCATTGCTCAACTTGTCACCATGTTTTAGTAGAGTACTATACTGTGTATATATAATCTTATAATACGGCTCCTCAGTCCACACCCTATTTTCACAAATATATACTCGTATTATTTTGCATATATCATCATATTCATCTAATTTTTCCGACTTTATATGTTTTGTTATATGACACTCCCTACTTTTAAATTATGCCTCATATATAAATTTCACGGGGAGTCATTTTTATGACAACTATTCACGTAATTCATTTTAATCAAGATAATACGAAGTAATAATATAATATTGGTATATAAATGTGGTGGTGCTAATTAAGTCATGAACAATCAATAACCTCAAGTATACGGAGTATATAATAAGCCTTGAGATTAATAGATTATTATTCATAATATATATATACACTCCGTATATATATTAACTTTAATTAGCAATGCACACCGCCTTATCTAAATACTCTATCTAATACAATACTCCGGACCAATCAACTGATTAGTTACACTCGAACCCTTAATTAAAATTACAAAATAACTACCTACGTACTATATTTGAAACATTCACTTAAAAGTAGTTTGTTTGACATGAATAAAGCACATGAAATAGAATGACATGCACTTGCCAAATTGTGATTAGATGACATAACATACTAACTAATAATGCTTAATCACTTGTCTAAATGCTTGCTACACAACACCTTTTGGTAAGCAAATACACTCATAAAAGTTAGAGAGGTGCATGTGCTCACAAAAGTGCTGAATAAAGTAGATTAAAAAAAAAAAAAAAAAAAAAGACACAGAGATTAAGAAAGATACTGACCTAGACTGAACATGGCCATGCCAAGCCCTGCGTCCGACAGAATTGAAATGGACTTTGCGATAATGGCCGGCATCTGTAAATGCCACCTAAAAGACACAACGATCCAAGTATTTCAGCAAAAGAAAGAAAGAAAGGTATTATGTATATATATATATATGTTCACTTTATTTATGCCCTTTCAATTCAAATAAATATATATGGTATAGCACGAAAAAAGCAAAACTAGTCACATTACCACGATTGTTATTTTATATTTGGATCTCATTGCATGTAATCGAATATCATCATATATAGTCTTTCACTGTACTATAGGATGGAGTCATCTAATATAGTCCCGGCCTGCTTAATTTTATTTTCACCAAAGCAAATTATAAGATCGGATCATACATCGACACCAATGCAACAGGGTTCCAATATGAGTTATCAACATTTACATGCACAACAAACGCTATTAGAACTTGAAATTTTAAACACTAAATTTAAGACTTTGTTAACACTTTGATTTTATCGTCATGAACTCTTGTTAATCAATATGGATCGGAGTACTATGTAATTTATAACCTAATGAATACCTACCTCATGCTAGCTCCTTGCGTGTGTATATATATATTATATTAGTGAGATGACTAACAATAATTAATTAGTACTGGTATGTATAATGTATACAGTATAAAGAAATGAAAAGATAAGTAACCTGAATGAGACGAGAGACCAAATGAGGCCAATCAAACTAGAGTAAGTGTTGGGATTTCTGATAAGTTTCCTCCAAACCATGATGAGAATGAGCCTTGTCATGACACTAGCAGGAGGCAATGCTTTGCCTCTTCCATCATCACCTTTACCACCACCATCATGATGAAGATGATTATGTTCTTTCATTTCTCCATCCACTCCTCCTCGATTTCCAAAGCTAAACTCATCTCTTTCCATGTACTCTTCTTGCACATCTCTCCCTCCTTCCCCTACACACACATACACCAATCAATCAATCAATCATTATTCCATTCACCACGCTTGCTTGCTTAGCTTGATTATTACGAGTACTCCATATTTAAAAACTCAAGCTAAGGACCACGTCATCGAAATAATACGTACTTGTACAAGTACATACATACATACATACATACTCCGTATGTACTAAACACTGTGTAAGCTCAAAACTATTGATCAGGAGATTCAGGACTTTATTAGTAATAAATAAATACTCGTATTCCATGTATTTTAGAGATTTGTTTATAAACTTATGTAAACCCTAGCTATAGGCTATATACAGTATATATTTCGTCCTCCAAGTCAATATATATATAGATATAGGGTGGATAGATGAAAAATATATTTAGATTAAAAACAAATACAGTAGTATCTTTGGGAGTAAGTTTTGATACACGCGCGCGTGATGCATACACATATGAAGAAATAGAAGTATAAATAAAGATAGTTGCTACCTTTGCCAGGAGAAACATTCATTCGAACTTCTTTAATAGCTTGATCTGAAACGCCATAATCATGGCCGCCAAACACATCAGAAACAGGAGAATTACTGGAACTCCAAACAAACATATGGACGTCTTTACTCCCTTCCTCACCTCCCTTTTGCAAATTGGACCCCCCGATCTTCTTCGAACTGCTATTATTAGTATTAGGATTGTCTTTTTTACTAGGTGAAAACATGCCAGGATTTGGCGTAGGATACGCTGCAGGAAATTTAGCTGCTGTTGTTGTTGTTGGTCTGCTGAGGTTATTATTGTTATTGTTAGTAGTGTTGGCTGCTGCAGCCGTGATGTTATCGTCCTCGAAGTTAGAAGGCCGGGGAGTGGGTCCCCTGGACTTAGTGAGGCCCAACTCGTAGACATCCCCGGCTCCGAAGTTGGAGTTCCTTCCTCCAACCATGGAGTAGAAGTCAGTGTGGTTGAAACTGGAGCCACGGGGGGTGGGGTTTCGCGAGGACTGCAGAGAGTAAATCTCTGCGTTGGTGAGGTTGGAGGGTCGGGGCGTGTTGGAGGAGAAGCCGTGGGAGCGCCTCGAGAAAATATCCGATCTGGAGGCATTGGACCTACGCACGGTCACGTGCAGTTTGCCGTCCTCTTTGATCTCGGCTTCCGTCTCCAGGGGCATCCGGCCGTCCAAGGAGACGACGTCGGAGTCCACGTGTATGGAGACAATGGAGCCAGCCGTGCCGGGGAACTGCTCGGAGATGAGAGTCCTGGCGGCTCTGTACTCGAACATGAAGAGCATGAGGGTGTACCAAATGATGCACTGCAGCACTACGATTTGGACCATCAGACTCCCCGAGAACTCCCCGTACATCCCCTTCAACAAAGGGATGCCCATCACTAGCGTGTTGGGTAGGGTTGACAGGGAGAATAGAGTTATAGTCCACTCCAGGGAGCCGCGCTTGCTAAGGCGGCTCCAAATAGCCAAGACGGTGAGCACTATGACTTTCTGAAGTGTGTCCGCCAGGATGAACTTGAGGTTCATTTTGTAGGGGTTGTTGGAGGAAATGAAGTGGAATGAAAGCAGGGGAACAGCGAATAAGGCCACGAAGCGGTTGATGCCCGAACATTGGTCAGGGCTAAAGATTTTCCACCACTTGACGGAGCCGTATGCTAGGATCATGGCCACGTAAAGCGGCACCATGGCCGTCATTACATGGTAGAAATCTGATAGGGTGATCATTTTTTATTTTATTACTCACCAATATAATTTGCTTGTCTACCAGAATGAATGAATGAATGAATGAATGAGTGAATGATGGATGGATGAGAGTATGTAGTACTTGAAGGTGAAGAAGAATGAATGAATGATGAATGATGATGATGGAGGAGGGTGGGTGTTGAGCTAAAGGTTTGGGAAATGAAGTTGGGGAGCATGTGGGGAGTGTTGGGGTTTGGGAATATGAGATTATGGGTTTAAGCGTGGTTCCACCCTCTTTTCAAAGGAATACAATACTCACAAACAAACTTGGAGCCTTAGCCTTTGGGAATTGCGATTAAGCTTTGTACTTTGTATTCCTAGTTGTAGCCTAAGATGTTTAAATAATAGCAATCACATTGGGTAGTTCTTACCTTGAGATTGTCAAAAGAACTTTATTTGATAAAGTTTATTCATTGTGGACAAAAGTTTGTACTATTTTTAAGAAATTTGGTTTGCAAACAAGAACCAAGTTCTTCCTAAATCCAAGAAGAATTGCCCAATTGTTATTTGTTTATTTTATTTATTTTTATTTGATTTATTCAAGTAAGAACTTTATGTAAAATTCCTCCATTGTTAGTAAAAATTTTAAATATATTGAGTTTGTCAAAAAATTACATGGCAATAACAAACTTAATTTTGAGTTTGTCCATTGTGATTGCTCTAAAAGAAGTCATATGGAAATTAATTTATATGGTTATTTTATGGAAATTATCTAAATTACTAATAGACACCTTATTAGAATAATTTAAAGTAGAAGTAATCTCATAATAATTCAATTTTAAATGTCATATTCAATTCACAAACTAAACTCCGTGTATAAATGTATATATACCTGTAACATGTTATAACAAGTTAAAAGTAACTGAATGTTTCTCTCTCCTCTTTTGTCTTCTTTTACCACCTATACACCATCATCAACTCTCCAACTTCATTTTCTCACCAACGAACTCCACCACCGATTCCTTCCCGTCCTATGTGCGAGTGTGCGACCATCAAAACTAACTCCACCTCCGGCAAACTGAACTGACTCGAACCGTCCGGTCTCCGGGTCTCCGAAAAAGTGGTGTCCAGTCTCCGGTCCGGTCCACACTATTTTTTGTTTCTTTTCAAATTTAGTTTCTCGGTGCAGCCTGGTCCAAACCCAATCTTAAGGAGGTCCGATCTGGTCCGGGTCCCTTTCTAAGTGGTCGGTCTCCAGGTTTGTATTTTGGGGTGACCTGTCTTCGGATTTATATTATACAGTCCGATTTGCTCCGGGTTTGTACCGGTGAACGCTGATGGTTAGGGGAAAAATTAGTACAATGTTAATTTTAGAGAGTGATGGCCGGTAAAATAAGTATTCGTTCATTTAAATTTTTATGAGATCGAGAAAGATACCATAAGTTCGGATTATTATGCGATTACATGTCCTTGAGAATATTTTAAGAAGATTGGTAATAGTTTTGATTATTTTAAGTAACCTTTATTATATATATGATAAAACATATCACACTCCCCATCTCAATACAAGTTTCACTTTTTTTTTTATTCTTTCTCGGATTATCCATCCTATTGTTATAAAGTGTCGGATATTACTAATTTAGTTAAGTAATGATAAAACATTGTCCATGCGAAATAACAATGCTGTTTCAGTTAGGAAACAATCAACTCCGAATCAGATTCGGATCTACATTGAACTGTACTCTTTGGATCTTGTTTAACTTCCATGCCTCATTTCCTCTCCTCTAATGGCGGACCTTCCCGACGAATCGGGTCTGTCACACCTGCATAGGGAGCGCACAGGGGCCTCGGAGGTGTCCGAGGAAACCCTCTCCGATGCCTAAGTCAGTCCGTGTATGTACTTAAGAAACCTTGTTCGTGAGGAACAAGGTAGCGTTTTTAGAGTGAGATTCTAGTGAGAGAAAATTCATTACCCCTTATGAAAGAACATAGCTAGTGAGGTATTTATAGGTTTCCACAAGAGAGAGAAGAACATGGGGGCGCGTGCTCCACACGTGCCCCCTACCTTAGGCTGGATCAGGAAGGTCTGCTTAATCATCCTCAGGGTCGGCAGGGTCATCCTTGGGGTCGGAATGGCCGAGGGCTCCACAACTTTCTGGAGGAAGCGCAGGAGGGCTCGGCTCGGCCGACCGGGGGTCGGGCCTCAGGGCCGACTCGAGAGAAAGGTGATCGGCCACCTTCAAAAGTGGGCCCCTAAGGGTCGGCCGGACGGATCCGACTGGCGACTCACACAGTGGGCCCTCTGACGACCCGGGCTCAATCAGGGTCTGATCGAGCATGGGTCTCCGGTTGCCAAACGACCCGCAGCAGATAATAGTTGACCCCATCAAATGCTTTTGTCATTTTTTACGAAATAGGTTAATATGTATACATGACCTCTTATACTTTATCCAATCTATTAAGATTTTCACACTTCTTTAAAAAAGAAAACATTAAGATTTCTCATTTTAAAATTTACCTTATTAAACGTAAAACTCATATTATAATACATTTATATATTATCTATATTTACAATAATGTCATAATTGAAGCCCTCTGTTATATCACAAATTATGCCGATATTTAATGTGATTTGACTAGAAGATATCCCACTCAACATTTAATTTTATATATTTTATTAATACGTTTTCTTAAGTTGGAAAATCACTGTGGACTGGAGGGATCAGAGTAATAACAATATGACGAATATGTTCGTCACAAACAAAAATATGTGATTTTAAATAGGGTTATTTCATGAGAATAATACGAACTATGCATGTGGTTCCTAAATTAATACAAACTATACATAATCTCATTTTAATACGAATTATTTCTTCATTAACCTCGCTTTGCTATGAGTGACTGGCTACCTGTTGAACCTCTCTTATTCAACTCTTTCTCTAACTCTTCTTCTTCTGATTTACATTTCGTGTTCATTTTCGGCCATTGAAAAAAAAAAAATTCCAAAAAATCATCTTCCATTTCTTTTTCATTTAGTCTTATAAAAGCTATGAAAAAAAAATGTTTTTATTGTTATTTTGACTTTCACGATGACTGCAACAGACTTAATAAAACCCTAGAAAGTTACAACAAGTCACTATGACCTATAATAGCAAGTCATAATTTCATACATAACAAAACGAGATTAATGAATGCGTAATTAATATTAAAATGAGATTACGTATAGTTTGGATTATTTTAAGAAGCACATACATAGTTGATATTATTCTCATGAAATAACCCTTTTAAATAAGATCATCTTTTATTTTTACACATGGTATCTATGTCGCTATGCGGTTTACCGCTTTGCACTTACTACAAATATACCATCAAATAAAATCTATTCCCTTGTGAAGGTTTAGCGCTTTGCACTCTATATATAGGTTAACCCTTATTATAAATATACCATCAAATACTCCTTTACCTTCATTTTTTTGATAAAAAAACTTAATCACATATATAATCCTTATATTATTCATTTATTTACTTTAGTCCATGCTTTTCATCCATTTTAATTTGAAAATTTATTGGACTTTATATTTATCAATAATAATCTTACTCTTTATTCACATATTTTAAAATCGTGAAAAATTGAACGTAAACTTTGGATTTGAAACCCTAAAATAAATGAGTGGGGATGGCCGGATGGGGTGAGAACTGATAAGAAGAGATTTTGTAAGGTAGTGTATTGTTTTGTGCAAATGAAGAGGGCGCAATGTTCTATGAAGGGAGATTAGTTAGAAAAAGAATATTGGTTGGAAGTGGTGTGTTTGGGAGTTGTTGTTTCATTTGATGCTGAAAAATGTCTGCAACTGTGAAAACATTGTTCTCGATTTTGGCCACTCTTTCACACACTCTTTCTTCTTGGATTCCATGTTTTCACCTCATGCCACCAATTGATGGCCTTTCTATCTTAGCGTCTGTTCCCCTTTTCTTTTAGTGGGAGCTAGTATATTGTAAGAGCATCCTCCTCTTAGACCACCATCCATTAGATAGGTCACGAGGACGGGTGAGTCACCTAAATCATCAATTAAGTAATTAACACAATATGATTTTAATGAAGACTTTGTCATAATATTGCCATTTGAGAATAATTTCCATCATATAGCAAAAAGATCCATTTAGGGTTTGCCTTGGGAGGGTTATTACGTTTCCCTAGAAAATCCTAGGATTGTATCTAGTGCGTGACAGGTTTCTTCTGTACGTTTTGGATTTTGCACTATTCACATCACAAATCATTGCTAGTTTTTTTGTTCTTTTGCTTCGATGAGTTCACCACATCACGTAAACCACAACAATCAGAATGTGACAGATCTTGGAGAGGATGGTGGTGAGGCGGAAGTGGAGTGGGCAGTGCAAGAGGATGAAGAGGTGGTGTCGGCATCACAATTATGTGTTGTTGGACGCCTTTGGACGGATCACCAGGTGAACTTGAAGGTAGTTATCGATGCAATGATAATGGCTTGGCGAACTATGGCAACGGTTATTGGAGAAGTTGTTGAGAAACAGAAGAAGATATTCACTTTTAAATTCGAGGATGAGGCAGATAAGACTCGCATTCTCATAGAGCAACCATGGCACTTTGAGAGGTATCTGTTTGCCCTCGCCAGCCTCGATGGAGATGCCATTCTAGCCGAGGTACCACTTTCCTTCTCTCCTATCTGGGCCCGTATTTACGACCTCCCCATATTAGGGAGGGGGAACATCAAATCTCCTTAGACAGGTCTGTCAGGACACGAATCCCTCAAGAATTGTCTTTGGGGATTTCAATGAAATTCTTAGCTCTAACGAGAAGGAAGGCGAGTCTATCTGCGGGGCTAGAGAGATGAATGCTTTTAGAGAAGCTCTGCTCGATTGCAACCTTATTGATATGGGATTCAAGGGGAATGAATGACTTTACATGGCAACGGGGGCGTGTTGTGGGTAATATTATTCGAGAGAGACTTGATCAGGCTGTGTCGTGTATTGTTGTGTGCCAAATTTGGACCGTTTTTCCTCCCATTTAGACCCGTTTTCCCTCCGTTTTGCGAGACTTGAGTGCGATTATCGCCATATTTTGCATAATTCTCGCATTAGTGTCCCTCTTTTGCATTTTACGTGTTTTTGGTTGATACGAAAATAAGAGTATCTAATTAGTCGTTTAGGAAATTATTAATATTGATATTTTTTATTTAATTGTTTTCCTTATTTAGAAGTATAAGTATCTAATTAGTTTATTTTCTAGTGATATTTAGGAATTATATTATGCCAGAATATAATTTCCATACTTAGAATTAGTTTTATTTTAGTAGTATAAATAAGGGATTAAGGTTGTATTTTTACTGATTGATGGATGATTGAAGAAATATAAAAAAACTTGTGTCGCTCTTAAACGTGTGCTACGTTTGGTGTGAAACTCGGATTATTGCGATAATCCAAAAATAGTGATTATTTAGGACGTGACTCCTAATTGTTACTCGATTGGAATCAATAGGTCTTAGTTAGCCAATCTCGTTCATCAAGTTATAGGTCTAACTTGGTGTCTGCGTATCTTTTTTTTATTTCCGCTGCGTATTCGCATCATATGGTATCAGAGCTACAACTCTTGATTTTTCTTAAAATCAAGACGGTCCAAGGGAGTGTCGAAGCCAAGTTATAGGTTGAATCTCCGATTGCGATTGGAATTCAAAGGTTAAACTCAGGCGAGGTAGTCTGAGGGTTAATCGGTTTTGATTGTTTAGTGGTTCTTTGTTGAAGTTCCGATTTCAAAAAAAAAAAAAAAATTTACTATTCACGTGTACTGTTCACGGGAAAAAAAAATGTCGGAAATTTTCTCGTCGGAAAACACTTACGAGGAAAGTTTGGGTTTGGATCCGACATTGCCACCGATTTTTGATGTTTATGGAGATGAGGAAGCCATTGTTACTGATGTCAAGGAGCCGTGTTTTACACTTGATTATGGGTCTGGGTTCAATCTAACTTCTAAGCCAAATAAATACATGGTTGATCCTATTGGGTTTATTCAAGATCAAGTTTGTTATTTGTTCAGCAATGCGGCTCATGAAAAGTTGTTTACACTTGTGCACGGAGGGCGGTGGGGTGGATGGCACAAGAGACTTCTCAGATCAAACGGAAGGACCGAGGTGAAGGTTAGCTTCGAGGTTGGTTTGAGTATACATTCGGGTTTGATGTTGGTGATTTTCGTTTTCGATCCTGGCGGATTAAAGATACAAGAATTGAGGACAATTCTCTTCAAAGGAGGAGGGGATGATACGAAAATAAGAGTATCTAATTAGTCGTTTAGGAAATTATTAATATTGATATTTTTTATTTAATTGTTTTCCTTATTTAGAAGTATAAGTATCTAATTAGTTTATTTTCTAGTGATATTTAGGAATTATATTATGCCAGAATATAATTTCCATACTTAGAATTAGTTTTATTTTAGTAGTATAAATAAGGGATTAAGGTTGTATTTTTACTGATTGATGGATGATTGAAGAAATATAAAAAAACTTGTGTCGCTCTTAAACGTGTGCTACGTTTGGTGTGAAACTCGGATTATTGCGATAATCCAAAAATAGTGATTATTTAGGACGTGACTCCTAATTGTTACTCGATTGGAATCAATAGGTCTTGGTTAGCCAATCTCGTTCATCAAGTTATAGGTCTAACTTGGTGTCTGCGTATCTTTTTTTTATTTCCGCTGCGTATTCGCATCATATGGTATCAGAGCTACAACTCTTGATTTTTCTTAAAATCAAGACGGTCCAAGGGAGTGTCGAAGCCAAGTTATAGGTTGAATCTCCGATTGCGATTGGAATTCAAAGGTTAAACTCAGGCGAGGTAGTCTGAGGGTTAATCGGTTTTGATTGTTTAGTGGTTCTTTGTTGAAGTTCCGATTTCAAAAAAAAAAAAAAAATTTACTATTCACGTGTACTGTTCACGGGAAAAAAAAATGTCGGAAATTTTCTCGTCGGAAAACACTTACGAGGAAAGTTTGGGTTTGGATCCGACATTGCCACCGATTTTTGATGTTTATGGAGATGAGGAAGCCATTGTTACTGATGTCAAGGAGCCGTGTTTTACACTTGATTATGGGTCTGGGTTCAATCTAACTTCTAAGCCAAATAAATACATGGTTGATCCTATTGGGTTTATTCAAGATCAAGTTTGTTATTTGTTCAGCAATGCGGCTCATGAAAAGTTGTTTACACTTGTGC